>HG992264.1:5017500-10017500 GCA_905220585.2 Nymphalis polychloros | reverse complement strand
GGAAACGCGTAAAGGCATTTTTCCAGCGACAAAAAAAAGAGCTCACCCGCCAATGCGCATACATGTTACTTATTTAGATGTCTCTTTTAATTATTGTTTTTGGCCTTTGGCTAATGCTCTCTACAAAGACGTGTGGATAGTTTATTATAAAATTGTTTTCCTCGAAATGTTATCATATTTAGACTTAATTTGTTTTTGTCTTCGAAAAACATAATATTAATATTTAAAAAAATATTATTTATTTATTAATCATTACAGGATGTAGAAATATACGCAGGTGTGCGTCGTTTGCGTAACGGTGAATTGTTACCGAGTGGTGTTGGCCGTCTCTGTAACTGGACCCCAGATAATGAAGGACCTGAAGCTGACGAGTACCCCAGCTTCGGAGCGTACCAGCGTTCTCTAACTCTTGTCTGCGAGGAAGGCAACCCCGGTGTTGTTACGTGGACGCCAGATAAAAACACTCCGGACACTGTCTATTATCAGGTAAGAATGATGTTCAATAAATATTTTTCTTATTTCAGTTCCTTGAACTGAATTCTGATAATCTTCTCTCTGTTATATTTCATTACCGTATATACCCAAAATATATATATAATAAATATCGTCTTAAATAACCATAACCAAAATATCGTCTTAAATAACAATTTGCTTTTTTTATTATTATAATAATAATAATATTTGAAATTAATATTATTCGTCTCCAAAAAATCTGTATTTATCTTCTGTAACTATTACTTACTTTATTTTAATAGAGTACGCAGTAAATTTATAAAATAATATCACTTAAATATATTAATTTTTATTCATTATATTAAATAATCAATATATTACTAGAAACTATCAAACTTTCTTTTAATACGAGTAAATGCAATAAACTCATTATCTTGTATTCATTTATATTTTTAAATCGGTTTTCATGTCGGATTGTGTTGTTTCTTATTTTGGAGTATTTTATTTAAAATGCTTGTTTTGTATATAATCTTTTCTATCTGTTTTCTGTTTCAGCCTTTCAAGTCTTCTATCGCATGAGGTTTTTTCTTTGTATCTTATTTCGATAACGGTGTTAAAGAGAATTTACTTACAAATATGAAATAATAAATAATTTTTTTCAGTGTTTCACTCACCGATATCTCGGTTGGAAGATAAATGTGGTCGATGAGTGTGACGCCACGGAGGCAGAGGAAAGTCGTGTAGTAGAGACTTTAGCCCTCCCCGGTGACCTTTTGGGGGAGGAGTCTATTCAGGTACAAAGCCGTGTGAAACCGGAATCAAAATATTTAGATCAGCGAAAAAAACTTGAAAAAATAATCAATACGAAACAAAATTATAACGATTTCAGTAGCAATAATGGAGAAAGCGGCCTCTCGGGAGAAGTGTACCCAGAACCCAGCAGGAACTATTTGTACCCGAGTGGACACGAGTATGAATTGCCAATATCACAAGTACAGATTAAGGAAGTTATTCAAACTGTAGAAAACTTAGAAGATCAAATGAAAGATGAATTCAAAAGAAATACAACTCAACCACAGAAGTTAATGCAGTATCAAGTTCACGAAGACGTCAAGGAGTTGTTTCTACCAGAACAACCCATAAGGGATGGAGATGAGTACGTGGTCGATACGGCTAAATTGCCTGGTAGCTTTCTATTACCGCCAAACCAGAAACCTCAGACCTTACATAATGTCTTACGCCCAAATTCCCAGACTAAGCCATTGGGAAATATGAGACCACCTTTTCGAAGACCAACACCTCCCGAAATTAAACTACGTAGGCCTTTTCCTATGTATTCGAAAGGAAATAATGCCTATCCTTTGTCAATGCCCAACCCCCAACATGGTCCACATGGAATGTCAAAAAAGCCGAACAAGCATCACAATAACAGACCTCCGCCTAATATGAATAGACCTCAACAATCCAGTATTCCACCGATGAAGGCAATGCCTCCAATGCATCCACCAAAATCTAATTTTAATCAAGGGCCACCAAAGCATGCCCCAAAAATTACTAGTAAACCTGTACAATCAGTAATTATGGGTAAACCTGGACATAATATTGTAGTACCATCTCAAAGTCAAACCTTAAGTTTGGGACATACGGATATAATTGCTAATCAAGTTGTAAAAAGCCAAATAACCTTACCAGGAACCAATGACGCGGTAGCTCAACAGAGTGTTCCACAAGTTTTCTTTAACAAACCGGGGCAAATAATACTCGGCAAACCTATGGATCACCCAAATCCGTTAGACCAACAAATGACACAAAGCAAACAACATTCTACTCATCCAGTAAGATTATCTTCCACCCCATTGCCTGAAGTTTATCGGCATTCTTCTACAATCCGGACAAGAATTAATGAACATCATGAACATCAACATCATCAGCCGTCACACTCTCAGGGTGAAATGAAATCATCTGATTTCATTGGAGAATCTACAGATTCTTCGACACTTGCACCTGCCCTAAATACTGGTTTTAAGCCAGATTCAATCGTAATTGAAAGTGGTTTTAAGCCTATAATTCGTGAACCTTTAATGGCGGGTGAAGACAAAATAGCGAATTATAATGGTGATAATGCCAATAGAAGGGAAGATACAGACGTTGAAGAAGATTATGAAGAGGCTCCACAGTACATCAATTCTAATCATGCTTACCCTAGTGATAAAATAACTGAATCATTTGAACCAATGTTTATACCTTCTCCTCCAGATCATTTGCTATCTAATAAAGATAGAACTAAAGAAGTGTTTCCAAAAAACCATGCTAAAGAAGATAGGCCACATCCTGTTTACGTGAAGACAGAAAGTGAATTAAATGCTCTGTTTGGAAAGAAGAATATGGATCGAGATGCTCCTTCAGATATGATAATGGAATCAGACAAATTAAGTCCTCAGTATTTACCTCCTGCTCCTAAACTACCAAAAGAACATTCTCAAAAATTAACATCTGGACACACGTTTACGACTTATGACGGCAAAACAATTTCTGCTGACACTTTAACTAGTGTTCCAGAGGTAAATAAAGGTAATACTAAGTTATTTTCTTCTAAGCTTCCAGCAAATACAGAGTTACTTCTTAAAACACCACAGTTTGGACCTTTCAAGGGAGAAATCCCTCCAGTTGTTGCCGAACATATAAAAACAGACACTGTTGCTAGTGTTCTCACTCCAGTATTTACAAATACAAGATCAACACATTTGAAACTTGTTAACTCTTTGCACAAAATAAATCCCCCTGAAATATATGACTTGCGAGCTGAAGGTAGTGACAATCATGAAGAAAAAATAGTGGAAGTACCAGCTAACGAAGAAGAGGAAGAAGAAGAATATGAAGAAGACACAATAGAAAATGAAGAAAGTAAGCGACGTAAGAGAGATACAAAAGTAGCTCAATTCGAAATGGGAAAAATTGAAGAAGGAACCACTGATATAAACGCAAAAGAGAACGAATCAATAAATCACGTCGAGTTTGAACTACTATCTTCAGCTCCAAGATTGAGTTGTACTCAATTGTTCACGTATATTATAATAGCAACTATTTTGAAAAAAATATTGTAGGAATTTGTCAAGCTTATATTTAATAAATTATTTATTGGAATAAATTATTGTGCCTTGCCATTGAATGCATTTGGTTGATAGTAATTATGTGTATGTAGGGGTTCACGCTGTGGGTGCTGTAAATAAACACGAATCTCGTACGGATCGGCAGTCTCCTTGACAAACTTTATCTCATCTGTTACCACTTTCACACGCGTTATGCAATTCAATACTCAGTTAGTTGTAAGATTTTGTAAATATTTTTACTTTAATAATAAAAGTAGAGTTACATTGAACATATTATTTTATTTGTGTCCCGAACATTAAAGGATATAAACAAGGAAAGGATTTTTGGTCTATTTCTACATTCATTCAATTTAAAACAATGAATTATATTAAAATTTAATTGTGTTATTTAATACTTGTATCTTAAATATCATACTTAATAAATTAATTAATTACTGACTTTAATCATTACTATTTGTTTGAACATACTCACATTTCAAACTGGTAGCTTACATTTAATTTATTTTAGAAAATGATTGGTAAAACGTGCTTAAAAGAACAATGAATAAAAACATGCGTATTCAAATATGTAGAAAATAATGTACAATTACATTTTAATAATATACATTGGTTTCTGATATTATTGGTGGATTTACACGGTGATACTACACTGATATTCTGAATTATCTATTTGACGATATCGAGTAAATGTACTTCACATAAACTACTAATACATTTCTAACAAAACAAATATATTAAAAACACTACAGATATTGAAATACATATTATTGTTAAATAAAGATTTTCTCTTTGATGTTATAAACATTATATGCACAAACCTTATTTAAGTAACACAGCTTATCTGAGTAAATTTAATCAAAAACATCACTTAATACTAAGTAAAGTGTGAACACTTGAAATCTTCTTTGTGAGGCGTGTAAAGTTAGCGACGACTTTTTCGTGTTGGAATTGAGAATCTACCAGTCGAAGAACAGATTCTCTTCGTCGACCGCTAAATAATAAATTGAATAATATGTTTTATATTAACTGTCAGCAATTACTTTGATTAGCATAAATAATCTATCTTTAAAAGTCCAAAAACTTTATTAAGCGTCACACTTGCGTATTGATTGTTTGAAAAGAGTCTACCACCGGTTCAGAAATAAATACCTCTGCCCTAAAAAGAACCGGTGATAGAAAATCTGCGGGATTTTTTTACAATCTCAAATTTAACAATTTGGAGGTTTCATCATCATGTTCTTTGATTATAAGCTTATATTTGCAACAATATTGAGAACGATATATTTTTTATTATTACTAATTATATAACTTATTAGGCTGCAGATCCCGACAGCTAAATTTAATTTATCTGATAAATTCCGGCACTAAAAAGTTACCGGACACCACCTAATGCTATTGCTCGTGTGCCTAAAATCCCACCTTTAGTCTTGAAGTACTGTCCCATCGGACTCATAGTCAATAAGAAGTATGCAATCATCATCTTTTCCGAAAAAATTGATATAGAAAACTCACTGTCGGTTTTTCAAGAGTCGTGCGGCTGCTGCAACACTGAGTCCCGCTCTATCCACAGCTTCCACGTCGCTTCCTCGATGGACCAGCTCTTCTATTATATCCGTTTTAGCCCCTTGGCATACTTTGCAAATAAAATCAACCGTTATTGACACATTGTAGTTTTTGTAGATTCTCCAAAACTCTCAAATTTTATTATCGTTTACTAAATTCTATGCGAACATTTGAATCTTACGATGTATAAAAAGGATAGTAAAAACCAATTCACTTTCTTAAAATTTTCTTATGTATTGTATACGTGACCTTGAATATGGTTCTTCTGTTCTTTATTTTATAGTTGAAAACTACAATATTTAATTTTATTTTCATGTTACCAGCTCTGAAGAGAGGTGTCCAAGCATTGCTGTCTCTTACATCGACGTCACCACCTTTCGCGAATATATATTTCACCATTTCAAGCTTGCAAGAGTCAACCGCGTAATGTTCGATGCGTAGTTTGTTGAAGTCACGAGCCTATTCATATTTATAGCCTTTTATAACATTATATTCTACCGAATACATTTCGGAGAATGTGCTCAGGAATTACACGAGTTAATTCCGCCCGCCCCATTCTACTATCGGATGACCAGGCAAACTCGATCTAAGTGCCATAGGTAAACCGTGGAAATTCCCCGCCTACGTACGAAGCGCTTCGAGTCCACATTTTTCATTCGTACCGCAAAACTGTGGAATACTTTGCCTGAGTCTGTATTTCCCGATAGGTACAACGTTGGTGTCTTTAAATCCAGAGTAAACAGGTTCCTCTAGGCAAGCGTGCTACATCGTAGACCGTGTCGTTGCTTACCATCAGGCAAGACAGCGGTCAAACGCTTGACTATTAAAGATAAAAAAAAAGAAATTTATTGCTAAGTGAAACTATCAAATTAACTTAATTAATAAACTAAAAGCTACCACCAAACTTTATAACTAAATTTTGTACAGGCAACAGGATATCAGTGGATCTTACTCAAAATTCTTTAGAATTGATAAAATTAAGAAAGACCTGGGAATCCGCTCCTTTCTCCAGGAGAAGGTCAGCTACATCCACATACCCGGCGAGTACGGCCAGCTGAAGTGGCGTTTGTCCTGTTGATGACGGCTGCTCGATTTCTGCGTTGGCTGATAACAGGAATCGCACCATGCTCACATCACCTATCATGTAAATACAATTTCTGAAAACTTCTCTCGAAAGTGATTGTATTATATAGAATAGTGAAATATCTAGGATTTATAATTAAAGAAAACAAGGAAATAAATTTGATGTAAAATAAGTCAAAACATTTTGTTTCATTAATAAAGTAAATATATTTTTCTCAGTACTATAATAATATATATTAACGAAGTACATATTTAATACGTAAAGGAGGAGAGAGCGGTGGCGGTGAACGCATTTTGCACAAGACATACTAAAAAGAAGTTCATTACTAAATAAAACCATGTGTAGGCGAATTATTACATTTATTTAGATTATTTTATTTATTACACTTTACATAAACATAATATAATATTTTATTTAATATTTATTTATGTATTAATATTATAAACATTTACACAATACACTAATACATACATACACATTATAATTTATATTAAATAATAAAATATATATATTAATTCACAAGCATACTCGGGCGAAACCCGTAGTATACGGCGTTCGGATATTATTCTCCGACTACCGACTACTGCGGAACAAAGTGACATACTGGGTCGGCTTTTAACGTTCGATGCGATTGGCTTTGTTTCCTCATTACTTTATATTTTCTGTGTTCCTAAGTTTTTGTATTGTGCTATATTTCTGTGTGTGACTGTCTATATGCTATTCTGTCTATCTTCTATTGACCTTTTGAACTTTCTTGTGTGTTTTGTGAACTGTGACTAATATACGTGTACTGGACTGTTAGCGTGAGTATTTTTATTTCCTCTGTACACGTTGTTCACACACTTCTACCACAAACTGGTGACCCCGACGTGATAGCTTATTTAGAAGATGAGTAGCGACAGTGATTCACACGCTTCGCAAGTGAATACGCGACCGCGCCGCGTTAAGAAGATTTAGCGCGTTGAGTTAGAAAGCACGGATGCTCCTACCCTCACACTTGTTTCTGCACAATTCAAGACACCACCTTTCTGGCCAGAGAAGCCTGCAATATGGTTTGCACAGGCGGAAAGTCAGTTTAAATTATTATCGATCACGGATGACGCAACAAAATTTTATAACATTTTGGCGAACTTAGATAGAAATTACGCTGCCGAAGTCGAAGACATAATAATTGGTCCCCCGGATTATAAGCGTCTAAAAACCGAACTAATTAAACGTCTATCGGTGTCTCGAGAAAATAATGTTAAACAGCTGCTGACACACGAGCAGCTCGGCAATCGCAAACCTTCTCAATTTCTTCGCCACCTTCAACATTTGGCTGGACCCAACATCCCTGAGGATTTCATTCGAACAATTTGGACAAGTCGTTTGCCAACGGAGATGCAACCAATTATCGCATCTCAACCAACGCTAACACTCGATGCTATAGCGGAGCTTGCGGACAGAATACATGACATCGCGGCACCCACCCGCCAAGTAGCGGCAACATCTTCTTCAACGTCTATTGAACTGTTGACGAAACAAGTTGCTGAGTTGACGAGACAGGTCAGCGCTCTCACAGCTAAGGTCAATCAGCGATCACGATCCAGAGAACGCGGCCGTGGTAACGGAAGACGACGTAGTCGATCTCGATCACGCAGGTCTGACTCGTGTCATCGTCGGTACCCTCTTTGCTGGTACCATAGTAAATACGGCGTCAAAGCTAGTAACTGCATCAAGCCCTGCGACTTCACATCGGGAAACGCTCCAAGCAATCGGTAATGGCGACTAAGGATTGCGGGAGTTCGACGGGTCGCCTCTTCATCACAGATCACGGTACCAAAAGACAATTTTTAGTAGATACTGGTAGTGATATTTGTGTATATCCAGTTAGTGTAATTAGTGAACGTCGTTATAAGACATCATTCCAACTGAGCGCCGCTAACGGCTCAGCTATAGATACTTATGGTTATATAAATTTAACTTTAAATATTGGTTTACGTCGTAATTTTCCATGGCGATTTATTGTAGCTGACGTAACCAAAGCCATAATCGGAGTCGATTTTCTGTCTCATTACCGACTCGTTGTTGATATTAGTAATCGCAAATTAATAGATAGTTTGACTAATATTAGCACTGTAGCTTCTATAGATAAATCGCATAATCTTGTAACGAGCGTTAAAGTAACGACTGGCGGTGATAGTCTTTATCATAATATTTTATCGGAATTTCCAGATATTACCCGTCCCGCCGGTACTACGGGTGTAGTCAAACACCACACTAAACACCACATTCGCACTACACCAGGTCCACCAGTGTCGTGTTCTCCTAGGAGGCTAGCCCCCGAAAAATTAAAAATCGCTAAACACGAGTTTGAAGCGATGTTGGCGAACGGCACCGCTCGTCCTTCCGACAGCCCTTGGGCGTCGCCACTTCACCTCGTATCCAAGAAGGACAACGGTTGGCGTCCCTGTGGCGATTACAGGCTATTGAATGCCAGGACCATACCTGATAAGTACCCCATACGCCACATACACGATTTTTCTCACAACTTGTCTGGTTGTAAGTATTTTTCAGTCATCGATTTAGTGAAAGCTTATAACCAGATTCCAGTTGCCGAGGAAGATATACCCAAGACCGCCATTACAACTCCATTCGGTCTATACGAATTTCCCGTCATGACGTTCGGATTAAGGAATGCCGGTCAGACCTTTCAAAGGTTCGTAGACGAACTGACGCGTGGACTTGACTTTTGCTATCCTTACCTTGATGACTTTCTAGTCTTTTCCAGGACCCAGGAAGAGCACGAGGACCACTTGCGGCAACTTTTTACCCGTATGCAAGACTACGGCGTACTGGTGAATACCGCCAAATGTGTCTTCGGTGCCTCTGAGGTAACATTTCTTGCGTATCATATTTCTGAAAATGGTACCAAGCCCCTGGATAGCAAGGTCAAGGCCATTTCGGAATTTCCTGTCCCGAAAACCGTCAGAGAGCTTCGTCGTTTCTTAGGCATGATTAATTATTATAGACGTTTTGTGCCTAATGCCGCCAAAATTCAAGCTCCTCTGAACGCCTTACTGACCGGATCCGTTAAAGCTTCCCACCCGGTCGTCATAGAGGGAGATTCTCTCAAAGCTTTTGAGAGCTGCAAAGACAGCCTTTGCCAAGCAGCACTCTTAGCCCATCCAAACCCTGATGCAAAGTTAGGACTGGTCACTGACGCCTCTGATACGGCGATAGGTGGCGTCCTCCAGCAACTTCAGGACGGCGCTTGGCAGCCTCTAGCATTTTTCTCACGCAAGTTGAGCCCATCGCAGACCAAATACTCTCCCTATGATCGCGAGCTTCTTGCAATATACCAGAATATTAGGTACTTCCGACACATGCTAGAGGCTAACCACTTCACTGTCTATACTGACCACAAGCCTCTCTGCTACGCATTCCATGAAAGGAAAAGTAGCTGCAGTCCCCGTCAGTATAGACACTTGGACTTCACCTCGCAGTTCACGACCGACATACGACACATTGCGGGCAAAGATAACGTCGTTGCCGACACTCTTTCCCGAGTCGACGAATTGCAGATGCCGGTCGATTTAGAAGTCCTTGCCAAGTACCAAGCCACAGACCCTGATCTGGCTGACACCCTTAAAGGCGACACATCACTTCGTCTTATAAAAATGACATGACAGAATGTCAGTACACCGACTCCCAGGCCTTTTGTCCCCATAAACCTCCGTCGACAAATTTTTGATAGTCTGCACTCCCTTAGCCACCCCGGTTCTACAGCCTCAACTAAGCTCATTGCACAACGCTTCGTTTGGCCACTCATGCGCAAGAACTGCCGTCAATGGTCTAAGGCATGTTTGACCTGCCAGCGTACGAAGGTAAGCCGTCACGTGACCTCACTGGTAGGTACACTTGCTTTACCTTCAGCGCGATTCAAACATGTCCATATAGACCTGATCGGACCATTACCTCCAGCCAGTGGTTATCGGTACTGTTTGACAGCCGTCGATCGCTTCACGCGATGGCCGGAAGCTGTACCCATAGCCGATATCACTGCTGAAACCGTGGCTAAAGCGTTAGTGTCCTGCTGGTTCTCCCGATTCGGTTGCCCTACTGACATAGTCACCGATCGCGGAAGACAGTTCGAATCAGCCCTGTTCGAGCAATTAGCTAAATCCATCGGATTTCAGCATCGCAGGACAACCGCTTACCACCCTCAGTGCAACGGCTTAGTTGAACGCTTTCACCGGCAGCTAAAAGCAGCTATCATTTGTCACGGAGATAGCAATTGGGTTGAGTCACTTCCCCTAGTTCTTCTCGGCATAAGGAGTTCCTTCAAAGAAGACCTCCAGGCTTTATCGGCGGAACTGGTATACGGCGAGCCATTGCGCTTACCTGGCGAATTTTTCGGCCATAATGTCGCAGGCTACACTACCGACATTACCGATTTTTCCGCTCGTATGAAGTCCTTTGCCGAGAAGCTACGTCCAGTCCCAACACAGCATCACTCCACACGTAAGACCTTCATTTTTAAAGACCTTACCACATGCAGCCACGTATTCCTTAGGGAAGACGCGCTGCGTGGTTCTTTACAACCCGCATACACAGGTTCACATAAAGTTATAAGCAGAGGTGCTAAAACTTTTAAAATAAATTTAAAAGGCAAAGTCGTGACGGTATCGATTGACCGCCTTAAGCCGGCCTATATACTGTCCGACGATTTGCCACAGCACATACCACCGCCCGACGTTGAACTACATATTCAGCCACGACACCATAGTTCCCCCATAAGAACTACTCGTTCTGGAAGGAAAGTTCACTTTCCAGATTATTATCGTCCGTAGACACGGCCTCTGGAGGGGAGTGATGTAGGCGAATTATTACATTTATTTAGATTATTTTATTTATTACACTTTACATAAACATAATATAATATTTTATTTAATATTTATTTATGTATTAATATTATAAACATTTACACAATACACTAATACATACATACACATTATAATTTATATTAAATAATAAAATATATATATTAATTCACAAGCATACTCGGGCGAAACCCGTAGTATACGGCGTTCGGATATTATTCTCCGACTACCGACTACTGCGGAACAAAGTGACATACTGGGTCGGCTTTTAACGTTCGATGCGATTGGCTTTGTTTCCTCATTACTTTATATTTTCTGTGTTCCTAAGTTTTTGTATTGTGCTATATTTCTGTGTGTGACTGTCTATATGCTATTCTGTCTATCTTCTATTGACCTTTTGAACTTTCTTGTGTGTTTTGTGAACTGTGACTAATATACGTGTACTGGACTGTTAGCGTGAGTATTTTTATTTCCTCTGTACACGTTGTTCACACACTTCTACCACACATGCATAAATTTCATTACCTTCAATTCATTTAAGCGTAAATAAATTTTACCTTTCCTGGCTGCTGTGGCGAGAGGGGTGTAGCCGTTGTTGGCGTTGACGACAGAGATAAGAGTGGGACGGTCCTCTAGCATTTGTTGTACCTGTGTAGATGCAATTAATTCAATTACATGTAGGTTAAAAATACTTGTTTTGTCACGGGATGTTAATTGGAGTTGATTTTCAACTCATAAACTGCATCAAAGTTCAGGATTACTTTCGAATTAATATTTTTGATAAGTATGCAAACTTTTTAGATTAAACTAAATGAAAAGGTCGAGATTAATCGTAAAAAAAAAAATTGAACTGCAGTATAAGATAAAATTATAACCGGGAAAATAAAATTTATGCATAATCTCAAATTCGTGTGTTATTAGAGTAAAGTTTGAAATTAATTCTTTTTTTTACATTTGCGATTTAAATTATTGTTACCGATAATATTGATTATTAATCTTTTAAACTCATCAAAAGTTTCGTAACCATTAAATGGATACTTCGTCCGAACAAGCCGCTCAAATTGTGCCATTGGTGCGGAAAGGCTTGGATCAACGAACGATTGCTAGAAATTTAAATTTAAACCAGTCTACGGTTTCTACAGTATACCCAAGGTTTGTAGAGACAGGTTCTTACAAAAGGAGACCCGGTACTGGCAGAACTCGAGCAACCACACGTCGTGACGACCGATTTATTGTTTCAACTTCCCTACGAAATCGTTTCCTCACGTCAGTTAAATCAAAACAGAGCTGAATGAAGTGCGTGGAGTAAACGTGAGTGCACGACTAATAAGAAGAAGGCTTAAGGAAGCGCCAATCACCCCTTTTAGACCAGCAAATGGTCTAAAGCTGTCTACAGCTCACAGACAAGCTCGTTTAAGATTTGCGCGTGAACATCTTAATTGGACTGAAGAGCAATGGGCCTCCATATTGTTCACCGATGAGTGTAGGACATGTTGAAATGTTGCAGGCGGTCGCAGAAGAGTTTATCGTCGACCTGGGGAAAGATATGCTCAAAGTTGCATTGACGAGCGTATCCTTTTGGAGGTAGTTCGTGTATGGTGTGGGGTGGCATTTCGATGATCGGGCGAACGGAACTTGTGTTCTTCGAAATGGTTCGTCAAAACAGTAAAAGAGGTGGTTTGATAGCAGAACGCTATTTAAGTGAGGTTTTAGAAGCTCACGTGGTACCTTACATGGGATTAATTAGCGAAAATTTTACTGTAATGCAAGATAATGCCCGACCCCACGCCGCTGCACAAGTTCGACAATATTGTGAAGAGGTTTTTTTTTTTTTTTTAATCTTTATTTTTTTGAGACTTTTGTCCATTTGGACATGTTAGCCCCATCATATCTTAACCCATAAAATACACAGATCCTTTATTAAAGTATAAAGGGAGTCACTAATGAGACGAAGCTACCAAATCATATAACGCTACCGCAGCTTCTGAAGTAGGAAAGCAGAGAATACTTTGCGCAGCACCCACATTCATACAATTAACGTTATATGTTGCTATTAGGGACTCCCTTTGTGCTTTATTTATTTATTTATTTATTTAATTTATTTATTCTTACTACATTCCATAAGCAAAGAGAAGAGGTTGGGATAAGTACCATAAATTGGCCAGCACGCAGCCCGGATCTTAATCCTATTGAGCATGTTTGGGACAGTTTAAAAAAGCTGTATATGCGAGAAATCTGCACTGAGGCATTACAACTTATTAAAAGAAAAAGAAGATGTGCTCCAACTTTTTTTTAATTGTAAAAACCAATTTTTCAATAAACCAACCAAAACCAATTTTGGATACAATTAAATACTTTGTAAAAAAAAAATTGAATTCCAGTATACAAATATACATTTAAAGATATGATACTACGCTGTTATGAAGATAACCAACCAAACAATAGGTTTCAATTTAAATTTGTATAAAAAGTTTCAATACTTGGTTAAAATGTTTATTTGAAATAAAGACGTCTTGAACATTGATGCAGTTTGAGTCCTGAGTTAATGCTAATGATAACTTTTCTTTGTACTTGTATAATAAGTAGCCATATTGTAAGCATTGATGATGGTCTCTTGAATAAAGACTTCGGTCACGGCTACCATTTTTAATAAAGTAACTTGAACAATTGGTCGAAATCGGATTATCAGTGTATTTATTTGAATTCATATTTTATGTTTTATTTTAATTCCATTATTCCTCGTAATATATTACTTTTTTGTATTGATATTACACTTATTTTTTCTCACGCAATCGATATCTTCAGAAAGGTACCTGACTCTCTTGGGGGAGGAACCGGGTTATGTGGGATTCTTACCCACTAAAACCACTGCGATGGCCGTCCTCGGCACGGATCGGAGAGGCTGCGGGATCGTGTTGATATAACGCATCCGCTGCCCCTCCCGTGCTGTGCTCCGCTCGTGGCTCGGCGGAGCTCTCCTCAGGGGGCGAAGGTAATCTCGCCCCCCTAGCACTCCTCGCTAGTGCGTACGGCAGCGCGAGGCCATACCGGCTGCCGTCCTCCTCAGGGCCGTTTGAAATTGGACACGTGAAGCCCCCACCTCACGCATCCACGGCCCCAGGGTTACGCCCTATATTTAAAGCCCCGGACGTTGGGGCTGTGGGAGGGCCGAGACGACGCCGACGTCGTCTCCGCCGAGCAGAATCGGCCCTTTCCCGTTCCCGCTCCGCTGTCTCCTTCTGCACCATGACGATCTCACAGAAGGAGGCTACGCCCTCCACGCCGATTCCCTGCGGAGCATCGCCGACACGATTGCTCGCAGGGACAGGTCTTGTCCGACTTCAAGGACCAGAATCTCCCATCTCCGCACTCCACGCGGGACACACCTCCATCGTGTGCTGAGCGGTATCCCGGTCCGCGCCACAGTGGCGACACATCGCTGTCGACTCGCGTCCGATCTTACACAGGTATTCTCCAAAACAACCGTGACCGGTCTCATCTATTGATATTACACCTAAATCAACTCTGCTATAAATAATCTCCAATTTGTCAAGGATATCTGGAATAGATATCATGCACGGCGTAGTTAAAAAGTTTTCCTTTCTACAAAATATATATGTTATGTTTTACGGTACAAGAATATTAAACAAATTAAATAACATACAATATTACATATATAATAGTTACAAAACATATAAAATGAATCACTATATTAATAAGAACGAACTTGTTTAAGATATCCACACCGCACTGCCATACAGAAGCACACGACGGAGGTGCCGTCTGAGTCAGTACTCGTCCATGTATCTTCTGACCATTGTGAGGACAACCACTTGTGTTGACGCGATGTGACACTGGTACTGTAACCTCCGCTAGGGTATATTATTTATAAATAATTAGCAAGGTGAAATTTGCTTATACATCAGTAAGGTCTAGTTTATTTACGTGTACCGTTATTATCATGATAAAATTAACAAAAAAAGTGTAATCTTCGCCACGTCCATATCAGCGCTGATCTAGCCTAGAGATATTACAATTAACAAGTGTGTGGCAGATATAGGTGTACTTTCTATCATCTCAAACTCACCGACCAAAACCGTGTCAGTTTTTCGTGCAAATATCACAGGATTTTCTGGCCTTAAGTATTGAGTATGTCCAAGAGTTATCTGTGTATTTTTTGCGAAGTTTTTAAATGTACTATTTATGTATAGTTATAAAGAAATCTACAATATACGAGATATTTTCTAAGCATATATTATCGCGAATCACGAATTCGACGAAATAAAAGTTTTATAATGTTTTGAATGTTTACTTATTTTAATAAAAAAACATTTCCAAGTCCTCGTGCGATCTGAAATTTGTTTCAATTGAAAAAAACCAACAAAATTCGCTGAAAACTTTTTAAATACATTTAATACTTATATAAGTTTGACATATTTATTCGAATACGTTATAATAAATATGAATTAATATTCAAGCTAGTGTAAGCAAGTTACACATTATACAGGAACTACAATTTCCTTTTGCCAATGCTCACATTAATGTATTGTCCTAACCTTGACCCCCACTCAGACTGATTGAAAACTAATGGAGCAAAATGATTTATTACCTCCAACGACCGATTCAATTCAATAATCGGAATCGGTCAAAATTATTAAAGTAACGCTACAGTGAATAAATATTAGATATTTAGTACCAGTTAGGCCATTATAATGAGGAGTAACACTTTACCTTTTCTCAATCGGCTTCTCTTCAAAGATTTGGCGAGACAATAGCTGTTTTTCACAGTCCATTGTGTATGAAGGAACGGATTTTGCTTTGTCGTCGACTCCACTTAAATTATTTTCTTTACTTTGTTTGAGATCTTCCAACTCATCAATTTCGTTCAGGACTTCGTAAACGTTTTTTTCATCCCCGTAATATTCGATCGCTGCTCTCTCTAAATCTTTGATTGCTGATGATTTGACTATTACTTTAAAACGGAATCTGTGTGGGTGGCTTGGTGCGAGATTGTCGATCGTTTTCGTTGATTTTCCTCCGCTGAAAGACACAAGGAATTTATTTTTATAATGATGTCATATCAGAGTTATAATCAATAGTACAATTATAGCTTAAATAACTATAATGCTTGGATAACAATGATTAGAAAATATTTGAAGTTATTATTGAGCTGAATATTATAAATTAAGTTTAACTTATTGCATAGTTCGTACAATAAGTTGTAAAGTAATGTGGTAGTCAGTAATGTGTGTTATATTTCATTTTATTTTTTATAAACGACTAGATCAGTTTTTATGAGTACGTGAAAGTCAAACATTCTGCCTGTAGTTTAGCACAGTTTCATTTAACCTGAGATGAAATCAAAGTTAGTTGAACACAATAAACAATTCCATAATGTGTTACATACAGTCTTAGTTTAATAATGTTAACTTTGCCACAAGTGAGCGTCAAATTTCCATTCCTATAAATCATCAAACCAATTCCCAACGATATTGTTCAACTGTTAATGGAGCTCTAACGGTGCAAAGGCCACACAAGAGGTCTCTGTTTACATTCTAGTAGGCACATAATTTCCTTTGCATTGTTCTCGGCATGTTGTTTTACGTTACACGTATTTATTGACCACACAATGTCTACTCTGGAGCTAACGAGATCAATAGCATACTAATTACAATTGTTGAAACGGTTTTGTACCTGAAATGGTTCATATGAATTATGTGAAATTTGAACATGATATTGGAACACTGATGTGCATAGATTTTAATGTAATTTAAATTGCTTATCCCTATAAAGCGTCAAATTTATATTGTGGGTAAGATATATCGCCTAAGTTAGGATAGAACCTGCGTCCTTGCTTTAACAATGCATTTGTATACTTTAATTTAATTTAAATGTATGTTTGGTTTTAGTTCATGCGATATTTATGAATTTTAATTTGCCGATAATGTAATTTAATATTTCACTTGCATTTATTTAATTAAAAAGTTTAATGTTTTAAATTAAATTTCTATTTTATTTTTCTGCGTTCAGATTAAAAGTGCGAGTAAGCCAGTGTAACAGGCTCATACTACTACTAATACTGGACATACACATCTCACGTTAGAATTATCTTCCCCTTCCCTTCCTTTCCTTCCCTGTTGAGGCTTCCCACTGAACATAAAAACGACACTCTTGTAAATATAGATGTATAAGATACACATAATACAATATAAGATAGCACAGAGCATTATGTTATGTTACGTGAAAATTGAATTGTTATTATTTGTTTATTTCTTATATAGATATTTTACTATATTTGTTTGTAAACAATAATCAGACACGCCACCTAATGTACATTGATAGATTGTTATCAATATACCAGAAAACTTCACGCAGGTTTCAACGACAAATTCACCAAGTTTCAACACAAACGAATGAATGGCTCAGTTACAAATACGAAACAAACAAAGGAAAAAACTTTCTCATATGTATATGTATAGATAAAGAAGTGTAAGAAGAAAAAAGTATCGAATAGATATTTTCCAATGTAAATCTGGTTTGTATTATATTGTAAATGATAGTAGTTTAATTGTTACAATTCGGAACAAACGAACAATGTACACATTCTCCCTTTATAACAAAAATGTATGTGCTTATCCCAACGAGTAAGAAGAGGTCATCTATTGAAATATTAAAACTTTAAATGCGATGCAAATATTTTCATTTTTCGAAACGTGACTTCCAGAGCACTTTCAAAGCGGCCATTGTGGCTTCAGCTGACGTCGACGTGCGTGCATGGAACTGACAGATAAAGGAAATCTTTTCTCCTTAGTTTAAATTAAATACGGTCCCTAAAAACAAGGTAGGAAGCCTGTTTCCGTCATTTGGGAAACGATTCACTTTATAGGTTAAATTTGTGAGTTCTATGTCACTTGAAAAAAATACGTGGCCGTCACGGGTTACTGAAATAATTACTGGGGTACTTACTCATTACTTACATAACTTTTTAGTTCCCAAGATCGGAGGCGCATTGGCGATATGGGGAACAGTTCATATTTCGTACAACGCGGATGTATATATGGTGACTACATGCTATCAGGTAGTAACAACAATAAACATTGAATGGACCTAATAAATTTATAAGTAAGCAGTACGTTAGGTATTGGGTATGTACAATGGACTTTATCACGCAATATATTAAGCTCAGGTAATGCATTATGCAGAGATTGATCTGGATTAGTCCACTAATTAATGTTTCGCCGACGATCAAACGTAGTATCATTAATATCGGCTGTCGATACGCGAGGCAGTTAATATTAATAAAGCAATTTTCATGCAATATAATGTTAATGACTTTTTGGTAAATATGTACATAATTGCATTCGGAGTACGGGTTTATTTGCGTAACCGAGTTGTTGTGTTTTATCTTATATTTTATTCATTTACGTAGAACAAAGTGGGGTAGATTTATGCTGTCTGTTTGTCGAACATAGGATAGATTTTTTGCAGGCCCCCTGAGTAGGGACTACCGGTTCACCAAACAGCTTACTGTTATGATCCGGTGTGAATGTTAAGTGACCAGTGTAAAAGACGCAAAAGGCCCATAAAATATTAGATCTCACGATTGGCGAAGCATTGACGGTCTTAGAAGTATTTTAAGTTTTTGTTTCGGTTACAGTATTTACGTCTACCTCAAAAGTTTGCCCATTGCTCATTTTCTTTCCAAAATTAGTATAAAAAAGTAAACCAGTAAATCAAGTTTCAAGATTACAACTTGGATTAAAACTTGCACTAGACATCACTTGACGATAAAGCCCTTATTCAAATTATACTTATTACTTATTCAAATCGTTTTTGCATATAGTACTGGGCTTTAGCCGATCACTACACTCCAAGATTTAATTATAAATTATGTTTGGTGGCATGAATAAAATGGCTTCTAAAATCAGAAAAGAATAAGAAGAAAGAAGAATTCCTTCAATGAATTACAAAGAAAAAAGAAACTGAATATGAAACTCCTTGATTCAACACATACCTTGTGCATTCGAACATTCTCGAAGTGTATTCGAACATCGCTTTCGTCTAAATTATTCATTTCAATACGTCAATTTGTTGATCACGTGATAAATCGAACACATATATATGTCATTTCCATTCATTCAGACCTCTTCTACAAGCGAAATAGTCGATCACTATTAACTTTGTATATATCCGCTGGTTGAACGTTAAGTTTATTTATTTATTAATTGGAACATAAAAAAGTTAACATTAACAAATGTGATTGTTAACAGCTACATTAGTCATAGACTGGGTCGCAGCCATTAGCGCCTCCCAGAAAGGAGACCGCATTCAGTATATGTACATAGCTTATTCACTTATTACTTATATTTTGCTTACGAGCTATTATTTATACATATATAATTAATATGTTACGTGTATGTGTGAGACGAGTATGTAGTGGGTTGTATGTGTGTGTGAATGAGGAATGTAACTGAAGTGCGAGTGAAATGTGGGATCAATTATGTACTCTTCCAGCGCAACCAAGAATGAATAAAAAATCCTGTTCCGCAAATTCCTATTTCTGGTTGCAAATCACAGTTGCTATGGTGCCCAAAGGGATTACAACATTATGTTTAAACTTTATACGTTTTTCAATCATTTCACAAATAAATTAGGTTAAATATAAATAAATTAAATAAAATACGTAACAAAACGTCTACGGTCATCAATTTATAAGGTGTTCGTACGGAGTAGAGTTTCATCGATCACGGAATGCTTAAGCTGTCACTTTTTTCCATTTCAACGAGAATGACGTTTCCTATTAAACAATGAGAAATGCAAACTTACGCTGAGTTTATTTTATTTATGTGATGTGTTGAAAATAATTCTTTATTTGAAAGTAAATGGTTTTCTAAGCTGGAAAAATTAATAAGCATTTTTTTTTCATGTATCGTCTCGTATCAAATCGTAACAGCCGGTAAATGTCCCACTGCTGGGCTAAGGCTTCCTCTCCTCTTTTGAGGAGAGCGCTTGGAGCTTATTCCACCACGCTGCTCTAATGCGGGTTGGTGTAATACACATGTGGTAGAATTTCAGTGAAATTAGACATATACATCCTCGCGACGTTTTCCTTTATCGTCATGCACGAGATGAATTATAAACGCAAATTCAGCGGCGCTTGCCCAGGTTAGAACCCACAATCATCGGTTAAGATTCACGCTTTTTTACCACTGGGCCATCTCGGTTTTTCTCATTTATAATAAAACAATACTTATGTTACATTTTTGAACGTAATTTCTTATAAAAATATTATATTATATAGAAGCATAACTGTAGATTGCTAGTAGATGTAATTTGATTGGCGATAAAGATTGACTACTGAGTTCTTTACTAGTTCCTGATGATGAATTAACTTTCCAGAATGATGGTAGATTTACATTTTATTAATTCTTTTTATTTGACGTTTGAAGATAATTTTATTTGTTAAAAACAATGAAAATATTGGCAATACGTAGTGATATTGAATAATATTGAAAATTAAAGTGGTTTCTGCGATTTATATGCAAAAGATATAGATGCGATCCTCCTTCCGATTTCGGTGATGGCGGCCATTCTCAACGGGAATAGCGAAACGTGCAACAATTATTACAGGGCACATTCTCTCGCTCTCATAAAGGCAAGCCAACATGACCCGAGTGAGTTTAAACGAGAAACCACCGATTTTAAGTACGAGTACTTTGTCAACTTCCAAACATGACAATATCTTATCAGAAAAACCCAATAGCTTATTATTGGCTCAAACCCAGATTTAAAACAAAGTTCTCAAGATCTAATAAGCTCGCCACTAAACCCAGTTATAAAGTTAGATATTCGATCACGAAAAGTTTTTTATTTTGCAGACATCATCGTCATTATCATGCGTCCTGACGTCACCCATATTCTGTGTAGCCTTTCTGCTTTTATATATATTATTTCCTCGAAGTATTATTTTTGTATCTATCAGAGTCTTAATAGCCTTCCCGGAAAAGCGAATAGACAACACATTGTCGGTTTACTGAACATGTTAATAAAACTTCGATAAGTAGATACTTCCTAATCCAGCAACGAACATAAGTCAACAACGAACTAGCAAAACTTACATATTTAATATTAGTATTATATTTGTCAATATTGGCATTGATTTGTGTTGGTAAGTTCAACGTATTGGTGAGTTATGTCGGTTTGTGTCTGTGTGCTGTCTATGAGTTGTATTTGATTGTAGTGTGTTATCGCTGCGGGACTAATAACAATATTCGGAGTAATACTTTGATTTGAGTGAATTATCATTAAACTGTACATTTCAATATACTTTTATTAATTTATATTCAAAAACTTATTATTAAAAACAATGAAGCTGACTGATTTAATTAAAGTGCGTAAAACTGAAAATGACACAATTTCCAATTACGGGTAAAAATTAATTAATAGTAATACTATATTATAAATCTTTTTTTTTTATAATTATTAATTAAATTTCATGGAGTTTTCTCTTGTATTATAAATAATTATAAATTGTTGTATGCATTTGTGCGTGCTCGCCTAGGTACCACCCAATCATCAGATAATCTACCGGCAAGTAGTAATTATCCCTGATTATGTCTGATTATGTCGGAGATGTGTACCGAAATAAAATACAATCTAAGTACACGTACTGTTGCGATATACAGTTAGTAGTTGTTGATTGTGACGTTGGTAGATGTTCCCTGATCCCTTAGTTGACTTTACTACAAATTATTTCTTCCAACTTACAACGCACAATTCAAAGATATCATTATTGTTAGAGTATTTGTTTCATTGTCAGTTTCTAACAAACCTGTAAACAGTAATCCAAGGTGGAATCTTCTCCTTTTTCTCCACTCTATATATAAGCTTATTTTTGAGGAAACCGAACGGTCCCGCTGAGAAGACGAGAGTGACGTCACGACTGCTTCTCTTCTCTACTTCTGGCGGAGGCGGTTTCCATGATTCGAATTGTTTCATTAAGAATTCTTGAAGCGACGTCATATAATAGGTTCTATAAAATATAGATAGTATCAATAAATATAATTTAAATATATGACATTAAAAAAAGATAAATAAGGTTTAACGCTCGATAAAAGACCATAATTACAGACGATAGAGAGGCGTAGTTAATATTAATTAAGTTTTATGTATCATATGTTTTATTAAGTTATAAATAATATTTTAAGTGTATTTAATTACTAAACTTACATGTGTAATTTAATTCACGGAAAAGAGTTACTATTGAATTTCTTGCTACCGGCTAAATCAATTCTGTCCATTCAACGATGTCGATTCAAAAATGCATTTTTATAAAACACACGAATAAAGAAATTTTGATGTTATGAACAAAGCTCATTGAATTTGGCCCCGTTTCAGTTTCACTAGTCAAGGTTTCGTGCGAGCTCGTCCGGGTTATTCTCTCGGTTTGGCAGTTTTTCTATTGACGCAGAACACCACTTAACATGAAAATATGGCTCTTGTCTTAATCATATGCCACAAAATTGATATATTTTAATAAATTAAAAAATATACGTTTTTATATGCTTAAAATAACTATTCAATATATTTTTAGGCTTACGATATGATAATTAATCAATATAATAAATGGAATTTTATACTCACATTGTACTGGTTTGTCAAAATAAATATTTCTCTTTATGTACTGTTTTCTTGATTAACAAAATTACAATCATCTTAAGGACACGAGTGTCTTCTGAAACAATATTTAGAACGTTATATAATTAACGATGAAGAATTTTCTTTATAATGATTACACTATTTATTTAGGCTCGAACAGTCACATAACTAATTTATATAAAGTTTACGGTAAAATTTTGTTTAATTTATTGCTAAATATAATAAATAATACAGAAGAAATGTAGTACGTGTTGTTTCAAACTAGATTAAACCACAAAAGCTGATAAGTTCAGTATTCAAACGATATATAAACGTTAGAGGGTCTCGCTTGGTAACGAAGTTAGATCGATACTGATTATATAAGTATACTGCGCCGTAAGATATAGAAGAATAAGCACGCGAGTATGCTTCGGTGGCTCAGTGTTTAGAAGATGTAAATTTTGTAAGCAGATTGCGGGTTCAAATCCTGGGAAGCTTTTACGTGCTTTTTATATCGGATTATATGCTTCCACGTGTGTTCACTAACTCGCGTTGGAGCTGCGTGTTCGAGTAATCTATAAACATTCTCCTTAATATGAGAGAACTTTGACCAGCAGTGAGAGATTTCCAGTTACCTTAAAGTTACCTAAGGTCAAAAGATATACGTAGCCTTAAAATATATCAATAACATCTTCAAAGATCCTCAGCATAATCTTAGCTGATATCTATTTTGAAGGATACAGAAGTACACGAACAAAATACGATAAGTATTAGAAGATCGACTGAAAATTTCACACATTTCAAATATTCTTAATGAGTTGGTAGTAACACACTTGTGAGTGCGTACAGAAGCGTTCGGTCGCCAATTAGTCTATGGAAGGTGATCCGACCACGAAGTGAGTGCGTCATATTTGATTAATCTCTCTAAAGGGATGATCAAGTGACAGCCAGCGGCGGCGCGTCCCCGCGGCTCGAATTATACATTTATTATTAAGAAATATCCGAATAACCCAACGAACTATATACCGCTATGTTGCTAACGATTTTGTTTTAAACTACATTGTCTGTAATAAAAATAAAGTATTTTTTTAATTGAAATAAGGGTCAAAATAGACCTACAGGGATTTAAAATTACAGGCACAAGGAACATAACATATTAGTTCCCAAGGTTGGACGCGCATTGGCGATGTAAGCGATGGTCAACATTTCTTACAATGCCAATCTCTATGGGCGTTGGTGACCACTTACAATCAGGTGGCCCAAATGATCGCTTGGCTTCCTATGCCATAAAAAAAATACATAAAAATGTATTTAAAAGTTTCAAACAATCAAAACAGAGTCTAGTATAAGTTAAATATTAATAGTTTGATAAATAATGGTCTGATATATTCCAATAACTATTGGAATAAACATTTCGTGTTTTAGATATTTATAAAATAAAATCATCCAACCAGAAACATTTCATGTAAAATATAGTCAAGACGAGTACATATTGCTGGTACTGTAAAAAATATATCAGATCTTATGGAGAGCCAAGGTACTAGCTCTACACAAACTAAACTAACACTCGTATCGTAGTGTCTACAAACTCTATACCTTAGTTTAAATTTGTGGTTTACTTTACTTTCTGTTCATAAGACCCATAGCAATGTCTACATCACTCTTACGCCAAGCCACACATTTTGAATTAAACCTATGCAATGATTCGCCCACCGCCGATCTGATTTGGTCAGTCCATCGCATAGTCGCCTAACCATTTGTTATACAACAATATAAATATAGCCAAATTATACATAAATGGTATACAACAAAGATGAAAGACCCGTTAAAATATTAACTCATAGAAATTATTTCTGATTTTAGGTAAATAGATATTTGTATCAGCCGTGTATGTATGTCTGGTTATTGGCCTCATGGGTCGCCCCACACGAACAGCACATTAACCCTCACTCGCAGACGTTACCACAAATAACTTATGATAATTGGTTATGTTACTTGAGATTATATTAATATTATTTACTTATTAACCTTAACTTAGAACTGATGGTTAGGCTTTGTACAAGAGCAGTCTAGTTAAAGGCACGTAAGGTTTGGTAAGGTAAGGTAGGACATGGTTGGTGGTATATTGGTGGTGGTAAGCGGGCAAGCGGGCGACTTACTGGTAAGTGAACACCACCATCCATAGACATTAGCGCAGTAAGAAATATTAAGGATTCCTTTCATGGCTAGTGCGCCACCAACCTTGGAAACTATAATGTAATATACCTTATATACACTGGCTCACTCACCCTTCAAACCGGAGTACAACAGTATTAATTTGGGGTTGATATACTGTTAGTGGAATATAATAATAGCTACTTGGTGGTAGAGATTTGTGCAACGTCGTCTGGGTAGGTACCACCCACTCATCAGATATTCTACTGCAAAACAGAAGTAATTGGTATTGTTGTGTTCCGGTTTGAAGGGTGAGTGAGTCAGTGTAATTACAGACACAAGGGACATAACATCTTAGTTCCCAAGGTTGGTGGCGCATTGACGATGTAAGCGATGGTTAACATCTCTTTCAATGCCAATGTCTATGGGCGCTGGTGAACACTTACCATCAACTGGCCCATATGCCCGTCCGCCAACGTATGCTATAAAAAATAAAAAAAACCTAACCAGGACATGCACAAAGGCCTACTACCAAGTATTTTTATCTTACTCTATATAATACATAAAGAATTATATTATATTATTCGTAAAAAAATAATAAGTACTACGAGAGGTACCACTTACTATCAGCACATTAATTGTTAATATGCAATATTTAATTATAATATTACATATATTTCATTTAACAATAAAAAAATACTATAATTGTACACGATAATGAGTCTACGTACAAATAATATGAAGATAAAAAGTTTGAATAGTGGCAGAGACAATACAAGAGGCGTGGAGGCGGCACCATTGTTGCCGAAATTAATAAATTATGTCATAACCAGCGTGTTGCACTCGCCGTTGGAACAATAACTTCCAACTTATTGTAATAACGCCCGCTCCTGTCTTCTCGCTTCTGGACTAAATAACTTAATCTCACAACTAACACTATAAGAGTATTTTAACTTGTTAAGTTAGAGATCTTAGATGTAAAATATCCGACCACAAATAACTTAACGACGACAGTCTATTTATTTCATTTGCGTTAACTTTTCTTTCGTAAGATTAAACTTTTGTTCATGGTCAAACCCAGGGTTTAACCCGGGTATAAGAGTGCAAAAAAGGCCATCATTAAATTTACTCTTTTAACAATTAGTAGCAAAATATTATAATTATATTTTTTACTACGTCTAACAACCATATCTGCCAGACATATTTCGAATGCCTTACATTTATAAAATAAAAAATCTTCATCCTGACTCCCAAAAGAAAAGTAATACATATTTCAATTTATTAAAAACTTTAAGGAATACATCAATCATATTGGCCACTCAAATACAGATAATTGACCTCATTTCGCAAATTAAAAAAACGCGCGCACAGAACAAAAACGTTCGAATTTGGAATTGGACTAAACGGAACGCAACGCAGCAATGGCCGACGTATCGATCGACGCAGCCAGTCGGCGCCCGGCCTTCGGACGGGTGACACGTGTGTGTGGGTTTATGTCTCCGCGCTTCTCGAACTAACCTAACCAGTCGACCGCGTCTCCTACTAACACTCCACACCTTTCTCTGCTCCCGGTAAGTTTACAGAGTATTTTTTATTATTCTTCATCATTAAATTAGTTTACAGTAAGTAATAAAGATCTATGAGTCATTTAGTGTTTCAACTGCAGCACTGACTTGTACCTATTATCAACAGAATATTTATCCGTTCTGTCAATATTTGTCGTGAATGATGGATTTCATGGAAAGATATCTTTATATGATCGAATTTTCATCCTATTTCTATTGATTATATTTCTTTCCTTCAAAGTATATCTAATACTGTTGTAACTTTAATTACATTAGTATTAAGGCCCGAGAAGTTAATCTTGTAAATAACATTACGGCGAGTGTCCACGCTACCATTTGTTATGTTTCTATTTCATGGCTGTGTTTTTATGAGAAAATGACTTTGAAATTTTCCGCGCCATCATAATCGAGCTTTAAATATTAAGATCGCCTTTTCATTTTTAATATTATATTCAGTTTAAACGTATTATTTTCATTGAAATAATTACAAAAATGGACATTCCTTATTCGTTCTTTTGTCTCGAACGAATTATTTGGATGTTATATTATATTTGGATACTTATACCATGTCCTATATTTATTTGTATAAAATTATATTCAAATGCACATAAAACACTTTATAATTGTTTTATTCAATTGCTATAATTAGCTCGCTATACGTCATTAAAATAAGAATTCTAACATCCTTAATATATTATGTACTAATGATGTAATGATTGTTATAATCATACGAATAAATTATAAATAAAACTATTAATTAATCGGCAACAGTTTATTTTATATATAATATAATGAAAAGTATATATCAAGAGAAAGTGTTTGAGGAATTTAATTCGATTTAATTTGGAAGTTAATAATTCTTTTCTTTAATTTTATTCTCATATTTATAGTTATGTAAACTATTTAAATGGGAAGTAGAAACGATATACATTAACGCTTGTAGAAAGCTACGACTTACAACGAAAGGGTTAATTGCTACGACAAAATTCAGATAAACGATGAGGTATTCAATATTTTAATAAAGAAAGTAGACATTCTGTCCTTAAAAGTAAATAGCAAATGTATGTATCTCTATGATTGCTTTTAAATAAGCGAAGGGGCTCACCATTGTTACGAATATGAATAATGTCTTAATCAAATGTGACGCATAAATTGTACGTTTTTGCCAGTTGCCTAACAAAGAAGGTTCGAAGCTCTGTAATTATTCCGCAACGCGCTCTTTAGATTTTAATGCGAACGCTGGATTGATGAGGATATGTCATTACTTTGACAAATGACTGGCTGACGAACCTCCACTTGGGGGGAACTCATCGGAACGCTTAAATTTTCATAAGGACAAGTCTATCGAATTATTGATTCACAGTAATTGATCGAGTAGCTTAGAAGTTAGTCGTTAATAAAGCTTAATTGCATACGAGAGAATAATGATCGTACTGTTTGGCACGCGATACTAGCAATCATCATACTAAATTAATAATAAACCCTCGATTACAACTTAATAAAAAGGTTGTACGAAATATTTTATTATTAAACAATATTTGGTAATATAATCTTTAGTAATATTGGTATCTTTAGTAATAGGTAATATTTATTGTGATTCATTTAAATCTTTGGATTTTATATTAATTATTTATTTGTTTTAGTACAAAAAAATACTTCGTTAAAATCTTTGTATTACGGCTTTTTTCATCAGTCAAAACTTCGGAGACTTTCTAAAAGTTTTCTGCCAAATTACTGTCACCCTGCCACATCAACTTTTATTCATCTATTAAGCATCCCAGAAAATTGGGCAACTTTGACAAGCAACGCTTAAGCTTTTAAAATTTATGAATTTGATTTTTTTTGGTCTATTATGATAAATTAATAAATTCGTACTGGAGTCAACATCGCTTTTTATTTTTAATATCTTACTTATATCAAAAAGAAGATGGTAAGTTACAATTAATGTACGTTATCTTGTACTTTAAGTAGTTTAATACTTTATCATTATGAAAATGATAAAAGCATTGATTAGATTTTGTGTAGTGTATGAACAGCGAATCCGGAATAACATATCAGTACAATTTTTTTTACTGACGTTACCGAACTATGCAAGTCAGTCTGAGTAGAAACGATATATACAAAAATCGCTTTGTATTATTTCGATCCAGTTTGAAGCGTGAGTAAGTGTAATTACAGGAGGTTAGGTCTTACGACTATTGGCAGTGTCAGTAGCCAAGAAGTAAAAAATGAACAGCCGGTTATTGTCCCAACGGTAGAGGATTATTCCACCACGCTGCTCCAAAGCGGATTTGTGGATACACATGTAGCAGATTTTCCTTCGTTTCCTTTTCCGCCCACATGAAAATTCTGTAGCACTCCCAGGTTACCTACAATCATCGGTTTAGATTTACGTATTTAATAACCATTGGGTTACTCCTTATATACAAGGAATATTTAAAAACTACGGTTCAGCCTTAAATAAGAGAAGAAAGTATTTGACGAAGTACCGAAGATATTTCAAGATACTAAGATCTATAAATACGTAAAACAAAAAAGTCGATGTGAATGCTTAGATTAATAAATTATAAACAGCGTAACAACTTTCTTGTTACATATTTCAGGAGCGACCCGCATACAATCCTTTCGGTAAACAAATCGTCCCCGTAACTCATAAAATCAAGAAGGGTTCCCAAACAAGGAGATAAAAAGAGACATTTCAAGGAAAATCTATTTAATAAATACTAAATGTTGAAAAACGAACATTTTTCTCATGTGTTTCTTATCTTGCTTGCTTTTTCGGTTCATATTGGTTTTTAGCGTTGAACATTTCGATTTCGTTTTCTTTTTCGACAGTCATATAACTGCTTTTCCCTTCCAATAAGAGTCTGTTTGCTATATATTTAAAGTTATAAATAGAGTAAATAGTTATTTTTATTCTTTCCCGCTTTAATTAATTAAAAAATCATCTGTGCATCGCACAATGTGCAGGCTGCGACAGTGTGAACGGTGTTGAATGGAACTATTGTTCTGCGCCCTCTATTACCTCATTTTTCATTAAGAGGTCTGCCTATTATGAGGGAAATTACTTTGGAATATTTTACTTGAATCATATCTCCTGTCTGCCTTATTTAAAATGCATCCTCTGTTAAATTTAATCGTCGGTGTTATTGTTGAAGCGATTAGAATGTTGCAATTATTAACTTTAGTTCAATTATTTCATTGACATCGATAGAAGTACGAACTCCATGTTAAGACAGCTTGTAATTAGCTCTATTATGTATTTTAAAACTGAATATATACATAAATATATAATCTATAGTACTATATAAATCTAATGGCTCTGTCTGTATATTATTATTTTTTTCACCTAATATTGTGATAAATAATCGTTTTATGATGCAGTGATTCACATTATACTATTTTTTAATTTTTGTCTGTGTGTCTGTCTGTCTGTATGTCTTCTTATAACTGAAGAACGGCTTGACCAATCTTGATAAAAATTGGTACACACAAAGAACATGTGATGGCGCAAATGTTAGTCCATATATAAGATCGGTAAACCCTACGGTATCTTATGAAAATTAATTTCAAATCGTTAATTATGTTTTTCATAATCAGTAGCCATATGTGTGTGTGTGGGTGTGTGCGCGCGTGTGTTATTATAGTAATAAAATAATTTATTATATTTTTATTAATTATACGTGTGTGAAGCCCCGCGGCACAGCTAGTGAGATATAAATCATGTCTTCATATTTTCCACTTTTTAATATAATCAGCCGTATCTCAAATAGTTTTGCAAATTAAAACTTTGATTGATTTTGTCTAAACTACTACTACACAAAAAATATTTATCAAACAGAAATTCCGTCTTAATAATTTAAAAACAAACCTCCTAATATAGGTGCTTAGCTCGTGTGATTCCTATATTTACTATCTTTGCTAATTCAATGAACGTTTTTAATAAAATAAATATAATTCCACGACGAGTCTTGTCCTAGATATTAACTCATTTATTAGATTTTTATTCTTATCATTCTGTATGATCAGTGAGGGATTACAGGAGCCGAGAGCAATTTGTCTTTAAAAGTAATCTTGCGATTTCTAGGACTGCCAGTGAAAGAAACGGCAGAAAGTATAAAAGAGGTTTGAAAAGAGTAAATAAGAATCGCAGACAAAGGAAATGTATTAACAAAATGACTAGTCAACTTTTTGTGTATTATGAAACTGTGCTATTTCTGCTGAATATTAACCTTTGACTGAGTTCGATTTGAATATACGTTAGAAATATAAGAGTAGGCCAAATCGTCTCGATATATTTGGTCGTAACTTGAACTAGGCCAATTTTCTCACTAAAAATAGGGTCTCTTAAAAATGTACTAGAAATGTAAAATAGTTCTATAAAAAAACGCAGTGGTTACTTCTTTAACGATGACGAGGAGCAGTCATGGGAATAAAATGTATTAACTGTATTAAAAATAAAATCAAGAAATTTATGTAGCCATATTACTAAACTCAGTGTTTTCTGGGTCAAAAGTCCATTCAAAAATTCTGTCTAGTTAGTGGAATACTTTATATTCAGGTTCATATAAAGTATACTCACAAATTATAAATACATTTATATTGAGTATTATACCTAGGCTTTAATTATAAAACAAGAATTATACATAAGCTTTCGATAAATCCGTTCTTCTCGATAGAAAACTACATTTTGAAATATCACTTATTTTTTAAAATATTTAATCAAAAGTCAAGTCAAATAAAAGCCTCCTTGGAAAAGCTATAGGAAAAAAATATTATTATATCCATAGTCCTACGATTACGTGCGCGATGGGATTGCTCATTGACAACATCATGTGTTCCCTCAGACTCCTGTTCAATGTCATGATTTTTTTCGTAATCTGTTCTGCTATTTTTGGATATTTATAGATCATTGCTCAAATATTGCTGCGGTCGCATTTAGATACGATATCTGTGCAAACAAATAAACACTTATTAAGAAATTATGCACTTTTTATACAAACTTAAAGGAAGAATTTTCAAAGATCGTCCTTCATTAGCCTCATGCTTCTGAACCCTTCGGTTAAAGCTCTGTGTTTTATGTCAGTCAGTGTAAGAGTTTTATTATTTAGGTAAATTGTGTTCTTTCATTATACGCTGTCAAAAGTGAAGTTCAAGATATATCGGCCGCATATTTTTCATCTAAACAAAACTCGACATCAAAGTATTGTATACCTTTTTCATTATGTAACTTATACATAGTTGACTATCTCGTGTAGTCCTTATATTGGCTATTATCCTTGTTATTCTTTGTACTTATAAAGTTTAGGTCCTTTTTTAAGCGCGGCGGGAAAATAAAACAATTTAACCTTCTCCTCAAAAAGTAGAGGATGCTTTAGCGGAGTAGTAGGATATTAAAGGCTTTAGTTTCTGATTGTTGAATTTTTTATATTACATATTATTCATTACACAAAAAGATAGAAGTCACGGTGTATTTTTATATTATAATACATACACAATATATACACACTACATAGTGATACAGTATATAGTGTATATATATTTATGTATGTACCTACACAGCTCGGCTTGGAGCAGGAAGCCCAGCAGTGGGAAATTCACAGGCTGTTACTATAGCTCGGTTTTATCAATAAACGAAATAGTGTTGTCTATCAGTTGTACATAAGCTGAAAGTGGAAAAAAAAGTTATTCTGTCTGCTCGCAATATTTTCCCGGCTTCATATCTAGCTTCGTATTTTCAAGGATAAAGGGATTTAGGATTTAAATATGTCCGTCTGTAACAAGATTTTCTATCCAGCGCAGATGTTCCGAATTCAATGGCGTGGCTCGTCCGGCGGCTGTGAATTGGTTTTGTTGTGGATTTTCAGGTTTTACATAAATATTACAAAGAATTCCTTGCCTCTATTCGTGTGGAGCGAAATCGCTGGTTTTGTGTCTTAAAATAATATGCAGAATGCTTTGAATTTGTATAAGGATTTGTTCGATGGAAAAATGTATGTACATATGATTTTTGAACTTAAATATTCTATATCTTTCTTTTTATTATTACTAACTAGCTAACTGTATTTGCTTTGCATGGGTAGAATAAGGGTCTGTATATTACGTTCATGTTGAAGGGCAAATAAACAAAGTCTTGTTTTTTGGGTCAGTAACGTTCACGAGTGTACGTAGAGTAACTCACCAAAACTTTCATCTAAATGGAATGAATGGCATTAGCAACGTATAGAGGACAAATATACAGACATCTTTTTTTTTTTTTTATTGTATGGGCCACCTGATGGTATGTGGTCACCAATGCCCATAGAAAATGGCATTGTAACAAATGTTAACCATCGCTTACATTGCCCATGCGCCACCAACCTTGGGAACTATGATGTTATGTCCCTTGTGCCTGTGATTACACTGGCTCACTCACCCTTCAAACCGGAACACAACAATACAAAGTACTGCTGTTTTGCGGTAGAATATCTGATGAGTGGGTGGTACCTACTGTGGTGGTAATATTAGTAGTTATAATATTCATTTCTTCATATTATAATCATTAACGTATTACGCCTTTAAAGCAGCAGCTACTGAGAAAATCAATAGTTTGTTTATTTACTAAAAATTAAATTAAAATTTGAACTGAGAACCTACGATGATATACTGATAATGACGGAATCCTCATGATATATTTCACGACCTTAGTCATAATCTTAATATACATAGGTGTACAAATTGTATTTATTTATTTATTAAGGGTCTTCTTTGACGTTCCGCCGCACGAAGTTTTACGTTTTTCGCGCTACTGTCGCAACTATCGAGGCTCGGGCACGGCACGCACATATATACGTATGCAGAGTGGGGTCGTCGCACTTTTTTTTCCTAAACTAAATTTTAACTTTATTGTCACTGATTTTGAAATGTTGTCAAATACATATCTATAGCGTTGAGGTGAGTAGTTTGGTATAAATAAACTTCTTGATGTCGTAATGTGGAATAATAAAAAAAAAATTGACGAAAGACGAATGTGGAATGCTTTATTAAAAAACGGAACAAGTATATATACAAAAAGTGAAATAAAAATAGATCAATAGGAATACTAGAAAAACATTATATAAACATTATTGAAACAAACATTTTATGCTAAAATAATAAAAACAATATTATTATTACTGTAAAAATAAATGTTTTATTTTTTTAATTACTCAATATAAAAAAATATGTGAATAAATACATAAAGTAATTAAACTTCTAAAGAAAAATATATAATTCCTGAATCGAAATATATATTTTACAACATTTATTCTACTATGAAATTCACTTTCTCTCTTTCTAACCAATTGGAATATAGCGGAATAAAAAGGATAGCGGGAATTTTGCAGTTCGACTTTCGGTTTCTTGGTTCTGCTACGGAAATCTATTACACAATAATCGACCTTACTGATGAAGTACCTAAAGACTATATTTGCCTGAGCACGTCACCTAATAAAATAAAGGATAGCTAAGTTCTCAGGCGATTTGATGAGGCTAGGCATTACCGAATTCAGATATCTAAAATCGGATTTTGAAATCGATTTGTAAGTCTGAAATCGGATAAATATCAATTTGCAAAACCAATGATGACGATGAGGCATGAAAACGTTTCGTATATCCTCACTAGATAGCGCTTTGACGTAACAAAAAACTAAAAGAAACATTTTATGCTAAAATAATAAGAACAATATTATTATTACTGTAATAATAAATGTTTTATTTCTTTAATTACTCAATATAAAAAAAAAAAGTGAATAAATACATAAAATAATTAAACTTCTAAAGAAAAATGTTATAAAAATGTATAATCCCTGAATCGCGGTATTGAAGTTTTTAACGCAGCTTATTATATATACAAGCGTGGCGGTCTACCAATTGGAAGTGTGTTCTTTAGTGTGATGCCACTACTGTTCTTAGATCACTATTACAAGGATTATGTACTTCGTTCTACGCATTTCCACTTGAGTACTATATTGCCCGCTGAGTTGAGAGTCAGTAATTTACTGACTAATGAGGGTTTGTTAGGTGGGCCATCACGCGTGTTTCGTTTTATGCATAAATGTGATTTGGACATTTTTATTATTTAGTGTTCAAAACACTATTTATAAATACTTTATTTAGTTTTACGTTATCAATGAAAATAAGAATAATTTGAATTTTTACGACAATAAATTTATTGCCTCAGTTGTTGTTTTACTGACCAATATAACTAGGAAATGGACGAAATAAGTAATTATATACATAAATATTTCAAAAAATTATATTTATTGATAAAAAAATTGCAATGTATCATTATATATGAGTGTGTTATAATTATGTAACTAGTTAGAATTTCAACTCGAGTTATTTTTTGTTTTTTTATCAAACTATAAAATATACAAAATGTTATCAGTAAAAATATCGTATCAAATGATAAAACACTAAAAATACCAAAAAAAAAACAGAATACATAAGCCAGTGCGCGTCCTAAAATTTATGATGAACAGTCTCGGTGACAACTAAAACGTTCAAATACATACTAAATACGCTATTTACGCACGCATTGATTTTGTGTAAGTACACGGTTCGATCGCGATCTATCAATGCGACGCAAACCGACGTGCTCCCACTTCGGAGTGTGCCCGAACACTCGGGCGTGGCCGACTGGTCTGCGAGGGTTATCGGCGGCTCGCATAAGAAAACGCGTACAATTTCATTGTAATTTATTATAACAAAAAATAAGAAAATGTTTATTAAAAAATGGAGACTCCAGACGTTTCTTTATAGTTTTAACTTTATTATTTGATAAAATTCATTTCTAAATTCTCGACGATTACGATAATTTCGTCTCAATAAGGAAGTGCGATTTTACACGTTTTAGTGATTTTTCTGATTTTTTTTACACTTATCCATAAACATTATCTTAAATTCGAATGCTCTACACGTAAGTTAAATTCATTGGCTAACTGTGTAATTTATTTCAAGGTTGTGGAGCATCGCTTTATATATAATTCTATCGAAATCCCGACCTTCGAATTTCCACAAACGTCAAAGAAGACCCTTAAGGATCTCCAACAAAAGACACACACTTACTGGTACTCAATAAATTAACTTAGAAACTACAAAAGGTAATAATGGTAATCAAGACTATGTTCTGCAAATGCATAACAATACATATTACACAACAAAATATAAAATTTATTTAAATAGTAATAAAAATTAAAACGAAAAAGAAAAAACTATTGGAGATGTTATAGAGCAAGTGTGTGTGCACACATGTACTCTCTATTGCTATTACTTTCAATTACATCTGCACGATACATATTACTCGGGCTTTGTGCAAGCTCGTCTGGCTAGGTATCACCCACTCATCCGATATTTTACCGCAAAACAGCAGTATTTTATATTGTTGTGTTCCGGTTTGAAGGGTGAGTGAGCCAATTACAGGCACGAGGGAGATAACATCTTAGTTCCCAAGGTAGGTGGCGCATTGGCGATGTAAGCAATGGCGAACATTTCTTAGAATACCATTGTGTATGGGCGTTGGTGACCACTTACCATCAGGTGGCCCATATGCTCGTCCGCCTAGCTATACAATAAAAATACTTCTTCTTACATGGAGTAAGAGGGAATGTGATACTGACAAATTCTTAACACGGGTCTGCTATTAAGAATATCTTGACAGAAAAACCCGATACATTTTATTGAACCGACCACTGGCTATTTGAACCCAGACGAAGATCGCACAGGCTGTATATATATGTATATGATTATAAACAAACGGAAATGTTTTAATGTAAATAAAATTATATCTTGGCTCATGATTACACAGCTTAATTTTGCTTGCAACAATATACTAGCTTACGCAGCATTTGGCGAACAAGAAATTAATATTCTTAAATGAAATCTAAACAAAATAACTGGGTATGAAATGGCTAATTAGTCAAAGGAATGCCACTTCTACTTTACAATAATTAGTTATAATATTTTTTGTTCCTTTATATTGTGTAAAGTAAAGATCACATAAATAAAAAAAAATCATAAAAAGCGATATCTTTTTCAGCGATATACGTTACAGAATATCACACCTTAGTTGCTTTAACACGTTGTCACAACACAGGACGACATTGTCTACGCGTGTCGTGACGTCGCCCAAAAGGAGACTAGTGACCTGCGAGTGTTCTCTTTTCGCGTTTTGTTTTTCAATTGGTTCATACACTTTTTGGCAGGTCAGTGCTTTAATGTTGATAAATTAACTTCGCTTTATAATTAATGTAGATTTATTTAATGAATTGGTTCAGTTTATATAAGAGACTTGTAATAATTGCAATCAAAATGAGCACAGATTACGTTGGCGCGCAATGTTTTATTTCATGCAATTTAAAATACAAATATTGACTTCGAATGTACAGCAGCGGTGATTAAAAATATTCTAAATTCAATTCGAATATGAATAACTTTTTTTCCATGTTTTGATTATTTTTTCAACCATTTTCAATGATTCGGAACTCGCTGTGTTAATTGAAATAACTTGAAACTGTGAAATATTTTATAGTAATTACGCGCATCTTGTGTAATCTGAATTGAGCCTTATGTATATTTATTTGGGACAGAGTTTTCTCTGCACCCTCTCTTAATTAAACCTTGGGTCACCTTTGAGCCGCCAGCCATTTATTTAAACCTGAAATCAATGTAAATATAATATCCTTTAAGTATATTTAATACTAAATTAAGAATTTATTTACAAGAGAGCTTTCCGGAAATATTAGCTTTTTCGTATTTTCATTAAACTTTAAAACTTTTGTATGTACATATGTATAACTTTGTTACAACTTAATATTATTAATGTTATAGAATTTTATTGTAATGCTAAGGTTTCAGTACAGGCCAATACATATTTTGAACCTTAACCTTCGGTCGAAGGCCGTGGAAATCTTAATAAGCTACTGAATTTATGAGAACGAAGAAGAATACGTGGTTATAGTTTGTATAGTTTATTTTCGTGATAGACGTGACGTCACCCGCGAGCGTAATGGAGATGATGAATGAAAAATCAAAATAGAGTTTGTTCAAGAATACTCTTACTGCTTTAGAATCGAGAAATATAATGTTTATGTTAATAAAAAGCTACTTTAACAAGAAAAGACTTTGACAAATAGTAGGACCCTTACAGGTTGTTACTTGTTAATGTGATGTAAAATAAAACTCTAATAGTACCTATTTCTCTATAAATGGATTAATCTAATGAAACTATTTATTATGTTAAAGAATTGGTTAAACTGACAAGCATACAATATAGTAAGTACTTTTGGTGGATAAACTTTAATTTAACATAAGACGAAAGTAAAGTGTGTCAGTATAATTCTCGTTTCCCTATTGAGAGGTCACTTGGCTGTGACCTCCAGAAGTGCCAGCCAGCAAGATCAAAATGCCGCAATACGGTCTGCGATCCGAGAAAATCCTCCATAACAGTGCCATAAAGCAAATAAATTGCCCCGGCCCGGTTCCAATAAATATTTTACTATATATAAAGGTTATTTACTTCCACAGTCAACTTTGGAAGTTATGACACGCAGTTGTTGACAACGGAAATATTAGCGAAATGTTATTTTTGCAACTTCGTTCGTATAAACTTTGACTATAAAGCTGTAGTATCGAGTGGTAAGAACGCGTGAATCTTAGCCGATGATCGTGGGTTCAAACCCGGACAAGCACCAATGAGTTGAGCACCATACACAATGGCATCTCGTGCTTGACGGTGAATGAAAACATCGTGAGGAAACCTGCATGTGTCAAATTTCACTAAAATTCTGTCACCTGTGTATTCCACAAACTCGCATTGAAGCAGCGTGGTAGAATAAGCTCAAAACCTTCTCAAAAAGAGGGGGAGAGGCCTTATCCCAGCAGTGGGACAGTCACAGGCTGTTGCGGATTTTGATAGTATTTAACGAGGAGATATTAAAAAAGGCGTAGTTAAGTTGCAATGAAAATTTTATTGTGTTACATATTTTTATGACAGGGTAGGTAAAAAATTACAATAAACAAAGTGCCTTATATCTAAATCGTTCCGTAACGTCCATATACTAAATTGCTTCACAATTTTAACAGGCGCTTGCGCCAACATACCCCCGGACGTTGAAAGATTCCCTTTCAACCAGAATTTCCATTTTCAGAAAGGTCGGGTAATGGGCAAAATTTGCTAAATGATCTTCGAACTACGCCATTGGACGTCTTGACATCTGCAACTCTGATGATCCCATCTGGACCGGGATGGACAGCCACGATTCTCCCCATTCTCCATTTTAGTGGCGGCAAGTTATCCTCTTTTAAAAGAACCAAAGAGTTGAGTTTCAGCGAACCCTTACATGACCTCCATTTGGTTCTTATCTGAAGTTCCGATATATATTCCTTGCTCCATCGAGTCCAAAAATGTTGTCTCAGCTGTTCTATTCGTTGGAAGCGAGTTAAGGAATTTACAGGGCGATGTTCGTAGTTTGGCGATGGTAATGATACTAAGGGGCGTCCAATTAAAAAATGTCCTGGCGTCAATGGCGTTAAATCATCGGCATTTGATGATAATGGCGTCAGTGGTCTCGAGTTCAAGATAGCTTCTATTTGGACTAAAGTGGTGTATAATTCTTCGTAAGAGAGGTTACAAAGGCCCAACACTCTAACTAAATGATGTTTAGTTGATTTTACGCCAGCCTCCGCAAGACCAGCAAAATGAGGGGAGTATGCCGGGATAAAATGAAAGTTTATACCTTCCTTTGACATCTCTTCAGCTACCGAATCACAATTTGCTTTAAGAAAGCTCGAAAGGTCATTGTATGCACCGACAAATGAACGGCCGTTATCGGAATATATATTTTTCGGCTTTCCTCTACGTGAGATGAACCTTTTTAAAGCTAAAATAAATGTATTACTAGATAAATCACCTACTAACTCGAGGTGAATTGATTTTGTTGTAAAACAAATAAATATGGCAATATAAACTTTAACTAATTTTGTACCTCGACCTTGTCGAACTGCTAATTGGATTGGACCTGCATAATCCAAACCAATATTTTCAAAAGGAAAACCACCTAGAAGTCGCTGCTGTGGTAAGTAACCCATAGTGGGAGTAACTGTTTCACCTCTGAATCGACAGCACCGCGTACATTGTAAGTAACATTTTCGAGCTAAATTCCGTCCTCTAATAGGCCAATATATTTCTCTAATAGAAGATAATAATAATTGAGGGGCAGCATGAAATAACCTTTTATGTTCATATTCAAATACTAACACTGTAAACCGATGATTGGAATGTAGAAGAATAGGATGCTTTTTATCATACTGATAGTTTGAATTTTGGAGTCGACCACCGACACGCATGATATTTTGGTCATCTAAAAATACTTTGAATTTATTTAGTGGACTTTTCTTAGGCAACTCCTTTTTATTTATTAATAAAGTATATTCTATAAATGATTCACTTTGAGATGCCCGAATTATTACATTTAAAGCTCTTTGTAAGTCTTTACTACTAAAAGGACCAATATTCTTTATCTTTTTGCATTTCAGATCAACAAATCGTAAAACCCAAGCTAAAGTACGCCTAAGCCGTAGAAAATTAGAAAAAGAGTTAAAATTAATTAATCTATTTAATTCATCATTGTTAGCCAAAGCATGTAAAATAGTAATATTTGATTTCATTTCCGGTAGTGTATCATCATCTGTATGTAAAGGTTTAGTTGGCCAACATGACATATCTCTCATCAAAAATTCTGGTCCGGACCACCATTCTTTCAAATTCCGTATTAACTTAAATGCGACACCACGTGAAATATAATCCGCGGGATTTTTATCGGTAGGAACGTGTCTCCACTCACAACTGGGTGTCTTATCTAAAATTTCTGCAATTCTGTTCCGGACAAAGGGTTGAAGCTTATTTGGCAACATTTTTAACCAGCCTAGCACTATCATAGAGTCACTCCAAAAAAAGGTTCGTGCTGCTCGTACTCGTAATGATGCAACAACCTTTTCATATATACGAACTCCTACCAGGGCACCACAAAGTTCCAACCTCGGAATAGTTGTGGGTTTAAGCGGAGCAACTCGACCTTTAGCTACTAATAAACGCACTAATACATCACCCTCATCACTAACGCTACGTACGTATAGGCACGCACCGTAGGCTCGTTCAGACGCATCGCAGAAAATGTGAAATTCTAAAAACTGGTATGAATCAATAATAACACGTCGTGGAATCCTAATTTTATTTAATTCCGGTAAATCAACAATCAATTCGGACCAAAGCTTATTAACTTCCGGAGGCAGTTGTTCATCCCAAGACAGTTTGTGTAACCATAATTTTTGAAGCAACATTTTCATTGTCATTATACAAGGACTTAGAAGGCCTAGAGGATCAAAGATCTGTGAAATAACAGAAAGCATTTCACGTTTACTATTACTGTCGATAACTGAATCACTGATGGGAAAACACAATTCATCAGACATTGCCTGCCATCCTAAACCTAATGTTTTAGTCGATTCAAGTCCTCCAATATTTAAGTCTAGCGAAGACTGCGACATGTCACATCCGTTAACTAACTGCATGTTTGACTTCCATTTCCTTAAATTCATTTGGGCTGATGCTAGAGTTAAAGTTATCTCTTGACGCAAGTGCTCGACTTCAACCATGTCATCTCCGCCTGTAAGGAGGTCATCTACATAAAAATCATGAAGAATAATTTCTGAAACTTTTTGATTATCACACTCTAGACCTAATTGACGAAGACATCTGGTTGCTAAGAACGGAGCACTAGCCGTGCCGTAGGTTACAGTATTTAGTTGATAAGTTTGTAGTGGAGATAGAGGGTTATCACGCCAGACAATCTGCTGCAAGTGTCTGTCATTAGGATGAACCACTATAGTCCGGTACATTTTCTCGATATCTCCGGCGATTATATTTTTATGTTGTCTAAATCTAATTAGGATAGATAACAGATCATCCTGTACCACGGGTCCTATCATTTGTAAATTATTAAAAGAAACACCAGTATTTGTTGGGCTACTAGCATTAAAAACCACTCTTAATTTTGTTGTAGTACTACATTCACGCATCACTCCATGATGCGGAATAAAATATGCGTCTTTGTTTGTAGTGTCACATAGTGACATGTGACCTAAGAGCTCGTATTCGTTCATAAAACTTTTATACATTTCACAGAATTGTAAGTTACCCTTAAATCTGCGCTCTAACGATGAAAAACAATGCTTTGCTCGAGATAAAGATTCACCTAGGAGGTCAGAAGGATATTTTAAAGGAATTTTTACACAAAACTGACCGTTTTCTAAACGCGTAGTATTTTTTACAAAATGATCTTCGCATGTTATTTCCTCAGGTGAATGATTTGATGATGTGCAAACATCTTCTAGTTGCCAAAACCGCGTAAGCAAATGTTGAATATTGTCATTCAGATTATCCTCATCATCTGAGATGAGCTTTGTGAAGTTGCACTTACCCTTTGTAAAGGGCAATGGCATAGCAGTACCCGTTGGCCCAGAAACTAACCAACCTAGCTTAGTTTCACAAAGAATGGGTTGCCCTGGTCCTAATTTTATTATCTTCGATCCTAACAGGTCCCAAAATATATCAGCACCTAGTAATATGTCTATCGGGGCCGGCGTATTAAAATTTGGATCAGCCAAACAGATATCAGATGGGATTTTAAGGCTGGATGGATTTATATAGTTATTAGGAACATTCTCAGTTATGGATGTTAACACAAAACAATTTATCTTTACCATATAGTCATTATTTATGGATTTTATTGCCACAAAGCACATTTTATTAATTTGCGACAAGGAATTATTGATGCCCATCACTGAATTACTTACATTGTAACCAGAAAGTCCCAATCGTTTGTACAATGCTTCGGTCATAAGGCAGGACGTGCTGCCGCTGTCAAGAAGAGCACGAGCGGTGTAAACTATATTGTTTCCCCCCATCACATTTACTAATGCAGTCGAAAGTAAAACACTGTTCAATTTTTGCCGTTAACGATAAGTTTGCGCTTTGATTTGATTGAGCGGACATAGTTGCATTATTACCAGTATCATTACCATTAACAGTTTTGTGAACAGAGGGAGTATTTTTAAATTTTGAATGTTCAGCAACGTGTACAAGAGTGTGGTGTTTGCGACGACATATTTTACAGCCTGCCTTCTTACAGTTGTTGGCATAATGACCCACAGACAAACAATTAAAGCATACTTTATAGCTAGGTAAAATTTGCAAACGTGCTTCACATGACAGTGCCAAAAATTCAGGACACGAACTCAATTTATGGTCACCGCTACACTTTTGACACTTTTTAGGTTTAAATAAAGCAGAACTTAAATTATTTTTATCATCACCAGAGTTACCTTTATTGTTGTAATCTTGTACAATCATTGTCTTGACTTTAACATTTTTTAATGTGTTTGCATTTTTATTAGCTGAGGAATTTGAAAGTTCTAATGTTTCTATTATATCAGCTCGATTCTTAATAAAAGTTAAAAATATGGAAAACGTAATTTTTGAATTCTTTTCGAGATTGCCTTTGTACTCCTCCCATTCACGATACGTTTTACTATCTAATTTATGCGTAATAATATAGATTAAAAGAGTATCCCACTGATTAACAGGTTCACCTAGTGATTCTAATGCACGCAAATTTTTATTTATCTGATCTATTAAATTTTTCAATGTTACTGACGACTCCTTATGAATGACATCCATATTAAATAATGTTGATACATGATGTTGAGTTAATAAATGCTTATTATCAAATCGATCACAAAGAAGTTGCCAAGCCACAGAATAATTCGCAGCAGAAAACTGAATTGAGTTAATTACCACAGCAGCAGATCCTTCTAGCGAGGATCTTAAATAATGAAATTTATTAATATCATTCATGTCATCATTTGAATGTATTAAACTCACAAAAGTGTCATGAAACTCTAGCCAGTTTGTGTAGGATCCGTTGAATTTTGGTAATTGAATCGTTGGTAACTTTACAAATTTATGATTGCTAGAAATTAATGTCACGTCACTACTTGCTTGATCCTTTTTCTTATAATTTGCAAGTATTTCTTGAGCTCGAGATATAGACTTATAATAAAAGGATTCAAACTCGCTACGTTCTGACAATTGACTATCCATATTGTCAGTATTGCATTCTAATGACACCTGCACTTCATCGTATTGTTCATACATAGCCTCGAGCTTACTCAAACGCAACTGTAACTCACTAACCTCAGAGGTGCTCAAAGTTGAAGGATCCAATGAATTTAAATAGTTAGAAAAGAAAGTTAACCTTCCTTTGTAACTCGCACGTTTCCTAGTAAGCTCCTTATCCTCAGGCATTGCGTAGGCTGGTGTAACAATCTGGAATTTATACAAATCAAAGTGAGAATTTATACAAATCAACAATTTATACTAGTTACAGATTGTAATAATAAGCAATACGACAATATTTTAAAGATCCAACAGTACAACAAATAAAATTTAAATAACTACAGGTTACAAGTTAGCACGTGCTCTAAGAACTTAACAAAATTACCTTAACTTCAATATTAATAAAGCTAAATAAACTGAAATCTTAATAAATTATAACCGTAAAGTGATGTTGCAATTAATCTTTATGACCTAACAAAGCGTTTATAATGCAGTTATTTTATACTCTTTGATAACTACTCTTTGATAGATCTTTACAACATAATTAATAAAATAATTTAACTAGGCTTGATTAAGTTAAATTAACTTTATTATAATAATATTCGTAGAATTTTATTCACGTTACAGTATTAACAAAGATATACTAACCTTAAGCAAATTATTTTACGTTAAATACTACCTTAGTGTTGGGAATTAATAATCATCAAGATCTTTATGAGTTTACCACTGGGTACTCTGCTACCCTGACCACAGAATCTTCTTATTATATCAGCGTCCAAGTTATCCTCTGGATGACGCAACAAAATCATGCAGTGATTCCCAGCTGCGTATATAATATTTCTTGATGTCCAACAATTTAATAAATCCTTGATAAATTTTCTTTAATTTGAACTGGTTTTTTCACATTCAGGCTCGAAACGGACCATGTTGCGGATTTTGATAGTATTTAACGAGGAGATATTAAAAAAGGCGTAGTTAAGTTGCAATGAAAATTTTATTGTGTTACATATTTTTATGACAGGGTAGGTAAAAAATTACAATAAACAAAGTGCCTTATATCTAAATCGTTCCGTAACGTCCATATACTAAATTGCTTCACAATTTTAACAGGCGCTTGCGCCAACACAGGCTGTTACTGATACTGATACTAAAAGTATGATAGGTTCCTTGAAGTACATATAAATGTCAATGAAGTTTGTATGGATGTTTAGTTAAAGCGTAGTGTTCTAATTACTGAGCCACCGCATACACATACATCATTAGAAAATATTTTACCGGCATCAATAACAAAATAATGATATTAAACCATTAAATTCAATCATATGTCATAACAAATGGTAGATATTTGGATTTTAAAGTAAAAATAAGACTAAGAAAAAACAGTAATGAGATTAAGAAATATCTCGATGAAAACGGAATGAGCTCTGATTTGCTCCCAGAATTATTGTATTTGCGACTCGAGACAACTGTAACTAGATCTTCATGTAAGAAAAGTTGTGAAGATTTTATTATAACTATATTTTATAGTGAGTGATAAGTGAGTATAGTATAGTATATATTGTATATAATAGTAAGACATTGAAAAGTATACATACAAATTGCTTATTTAAGGAAAAAGATATTTGCCTACGGATTGTTATTAATTAGGAAAATTTGCTCACAAAGATGTGCTCCAAGCAATCACTTACATAAGGCAGATATAGTACCTAATTACTGAAGTTTAATTAAACTGAAAGTCATTAAGGATTATCATGAGATTTTAGATTATAAGAGAACCGACACTACCCCGTAGGTTTTGGTGTATCGGGTAGGATAAATGAGTTGAGGTTCTTGCCGGTTCTTCTCGGTAGAATCTACATTCTGAACTAGTACATGGCGTTTCAGATTTGGTTTTACGAGTCCACCTGAATAAATAATATGTTGATTTCCTCATTGAATGTTTAACAACGATAATTTGTGATATAAGTGTACTTAGTGATATTTAAGAATCAATATAATATACAACACAGCAAAAAGCTAGTTTGGAATTCAGGGCTTGTAACAAAAATTGTGTACAAATAAATCAATAAATATTGTTTGTATCTATTAATCGTAATTAAAACACAACTTGTCCCAAAAATGTTGTTCGCTCACTATTATTAGGATATTGTAAAATGATGTTTATAAAATTAACACATAAGGACGGTTAAAATACTTAATATGGAGTTGATTGAAAGCTTTGGATTTCGTTTTATCGTTCGTTTTACTATCTGACTTCCGACGAGGAGAATAGCCTCAAGCTAGTTTGTTGAAATTACCTTCAATGAACTTCTGCCGTATTTTTAAAAGCCTTTTAAGCTTAGACAAAATGTTTCTTCTTCAGCTCAAACTTATTGGAGCTTTAAAAATATCAAGTAAATATTTTCACTAATAATAATAAACATTTCATCACGTAATATTTATATCGTGATATGACTCATGACTACGGTACAAAGACGCTTCAAATCAGAAACTCGCAAACATAAACGAGACCACGACAAAAAAGTGTACGGCCTGTAACAATATTTGCCAGAGACCGTATTGAACCCGCAACCAGTAGTCACTACCCACTTATTTCAATTAAAATATTTTTATGGCTTAAAACACGCTTAGGATTCTATAAAAAAATGTAGTAGTTTCTTTGATAAGTCGAATGAATTATCATCGTCCCACGTCTTAAAAATATTACCTCAAATGATATAAATATAATACCTAGAATACCCTAGAAGTATTTGCACCTTTAGCATGACGTGTAAAAGAAGAAAATATTTATTAAAGTTATTGTATACGACATACCAGATTCGTAAAGATTGAAAAAATGAAGCGTCACTCGAATCGGCATCACCTATATGATGTAGCTTTTACAGGGTAGTTTTTAAACTGCAACAAGAGTAATTAGGAAAAGTCGTTGGTAAATTTAAACAGTCTATTAATATATAGAATTGTCATTTTATGTCACAATATAATGCCTCACATCATAGATCGAATATTATAATAGGTAGACAGGTAAATGGGCCACTTGATGTTAAATAATCACCAACGACCATAGACATTGGCACAATAAGAAATATTAACCATCCTTTAGATCGTCAATGATCCTAAACAAACGAGCAAATGGATGCAAGCTCTCACGTGTATCTTAATTAGTCTTCCAACAATCACGAATGTAAACTTGAAGTAACATAAGTTATTATACTTCTTTTACTCTCCCGGGCTCGAGATGTAATCTCTTCCATTACAGCACTTCGTCAAACTTGGAACTCTTTTGTGTAAACATTCTACTTAATATACATTCGCGTTTCACTAAGGATATCACTAAGCCCGCTTTGTTGTGTCGAGCTTATTATTCCTTGATGAATGCAAGTGATAAATGTAAATTGGGCGTGGATGATATTTGGCGTTATAATATCTACATATTTCTTCTGGCAAAAAAGTAATTGATATTGGGAAGGCACTGCTAACTTCATTAAACACATCCAATTCCTGAATCTCGCTAAGTTCATCGTCAAGTCTCAAGAGTAAATTTCCTTTATTTTTTTATTACGTGTTAATTAAAGTTGGTGCATCTGGAAGTTTCTTTTAATTAGTGTGAATTTTGTAGCGTTGGTCTATTTATGGGTATGTGTTAAACTTAGTTATCATTTCATTCTTAATTTTGCTTCAATCCTTAAGCATATGATTACTTTATATATGATAGTAGGATATTTAGACAAGATGGCGGATTAGGTATAGGTAGATCTGAACCAAGAATCGGGAGATAAAGTCAGCACAAACGAATTATCATTTGTATATATAGCCCTTTGATCACTAAAAAGAATAGTTCTTTTGAGAATATAATACTTATGGGAAATAAATTCTTTAACCACAATAGTGATCTAAGATATAGCAACATTCATTTTATTCATAGTTAAAATTCAAATCAACAACTCCTTTGTTAGATTTTATATTTTAAACATTTACAAAACTATGACAAATTTTAAAATGTAACTAAATCGTCTAAACAAATGAAATTAATGTTCAGTTAGAAAAATATATACAAATATTTGACTACAGGTCTTGAGCATATCACAGCTTTATCATACTCCAAGAGCATGATCTAAGAGAAATCTACTCCATTATTTAAGTAAATCTCAAGAATTGAATCCACAGAGCTTTAGAGATGTGGACGTCTGACGTATTCTCAAAGCGTGTAATACTGGCGAAGAAATTACACGAAGCGTGGTTAGAGGAAAGAGTTGTGGATCTATTTAAAATACGTGAATTTGTTTAAAGATGTGACGCTTCGCATACTGGAATACTAATCATTTATATATTAATATTAATTTATGTCCCAAATAATTATATATGTCCCACTGTTGCGTAATTGCTTCCTCTTAAAGGCGAAGATTTGTATGTTGCAGAATATACTCTGCCTCGTCGTGAGTCGTGAGTTTTCCTTCACCACCGAGCTCTATATGATCCACTCAAGTTAATAGGATATCAGTGACGCTTACTTTGATTTGAATTTTGATCAGTAAGACCAACTTGTTCTCTCCACTGCCATTATCTCAGACGCGTTTGTCGATCAGTTATTTATAACTTTAATTTTTTAATGCTATGTTATCGCTGTAACAAAATCCCCAATTACTACCCTATTACATAAATTCGCTCGACAATAAAGGGATGTTATAAATCAAACAAACTCGAAGTCGGAGACCGGCTGAACACAAAGACAATTGTCGCAGCGATCCCTCAACTTCAGCCATTGTTTTTTTAAGGTTTAACTCTTTTTTTTTCTTTATACGAAAATAAAGACCATAAACCTTTGAACGGATTAACGTTTCCCGAGACCAATAAGCGATTCATTTTTTTTCATTAAGAAAATACTTTTGTTGGTAAGTATCTCGCTTTTATATCTTTTAAAGTTATATTCTATGATTTTTTGTCTCTATTATATACATATATTAATAGTGTCCATATCTGTATGCACCACGATATTGGGGGCATTAAGATTGCTTGCACAAAGCCATATTAATAATTAGAGTGAGTAAGCCGCCCCAGCCATCCCTTTAGGTTTTTCGAAGGATAACTTCCTCAAATAGACATATTTTCTATTGTACTTTTTCTTATTCTAATTCTACTAATCTTGAGGATAATTTCTAGGCATGTATATATAAAAAAATCTATATAAAATATCAAATTATAAAGTTAACTTACTTTAACAAAAAAATTGTTACTTACTTTTACTGCTGAAGTTAATAATGTGCAACATACATAAATAGTCTTCACATTAAAGCTTTAAATATATAAATAAAAATTAAAAGTAACTACTGTACAAATATATACATATATATTTCAAAAATCATACTGTGTCTGATAACAAAAGGTCTTTTAATTTTAACCGTCAAAGCATTCGGGTACTTATTACCATATTATAATCATTATATTGCTTTGACCGTCCTAAAACGCAAGGTTGAATTTCCTTGTAATTTATGAGAGCCTGGTAGTGCGTCGTCGATTATAAGCCTATTCGGACACAAATCGTCTTTATTGCCCTGCCGCGAGCTTGGGGCCCCTTTATTTTACGGAAATTATTGGCAGAGTCATCGTTTATTATGGCGTTGCTTTCGGTTATCGTTGCCAAGATAATTGGTTTGTTCAGGATAGCCTAGTTTTAAGATTTAAACACATCACAATTAAGTAAGACTGGATCCAATATTTTAATTGCGTTAAATTAGAAATGTCAATAAGCGTCTGCCGTCCTTCGTATTTATTGTTCGTTTCAACAGAGTAGCATTCGCCACGGACGCGAGTTGGCTGGTATTTTCACGCGGCCAGCGACGTCGACCGCATGAATTTTCTTAATCTACTCTATCAATTTCATTCTTGTTATATATACTTCTCTAAGAAAAATAAAAACACATTGTAAAAGAAAATCGCGTTTATTAAAAAAATAAATAATTAAATTGATCCTATGTTGTTAATATACACATCATACTAAATAGGTTGCTTACAAAAATCAAATATTAAATCTATAATAATATCTTATCCCTCGAGCAATGCATTAAAATTTCACAAAGAGATGTGCCATTTCATATGAAATATTATTTTATAAAACCGTAAATACAACGTTCCCTTAGTATTTATACAGAGATTTTATTCAACTACAAATCTTTACAATTTATATTCGCAACGTTTCCGCACTCTCGGAACACAACACGTCTTATTTATAACCATTTTAACTCTCAGCCAAGTCAACTGCAGTGTATAACCCGGACTATTCGAAAGTATCACATTTGTCTTGATAGAGCATTGAATCACGTGCTATTCATCTTGACTATGTTGTTTTGCGAAAATTCTGCGTAAATGTGTTATACTGGTGTTTTGCCCATTACGAGTAGCTACTGAGCACAGCTGTCCTTCTGTTTATTTTAAAGGGCTCTTCGTTCTTTACCGTCATTTTAGACTACTGGTTTTAGACATAAGTTTTAATATAAACCAAACCCCTTCTGATAAAGGCTATCGATTTACAAACGTCGATTACATTCTGAATACATTTGATGTATAGGGTTTTCCATTAAGGGCGCTTGATCTTTGAAATGCAAAAAAAAATACATGTAGGAGAGATATTTGCGAAATTTTTTTTTTATTTGGAAGGTCTATCGACCCCATTATGTATGGAATATGACATCATTCAAATGACCGCCACGGCTTCGGTTGGTGGCGCGTACACGAAAGGTCCAATTTTCGATGACTCTGGCGCACAAATCTGGCTGTATTTGATCGATGGCGTGGCGTATGTTGACTTTGAGGGCATCGGTGGTTTGCGGCTTGTTGGCATAGACCTGCGACTTAAGAAAACCCCACAAGAAAAAGTCCAGCGGGGTCAAATCGCACGATCTCGGTGGCCAGTTCACGTCGCCTCCGCGCGAGATGATCATGTCCAGAAATTGCTCGTGCAGAACTTCCATCGTAGCGTGTGCTGTGTGGCACGTAGCGCCGTCCTGTTGAAACCACATGTTGTCCAGATCCATATTCTCGATTTCAGGCCAAAAGAAGTTGGTTATCATCGACCGGTATCGCTCACCATTGACGGTGACGGCCACACCATTATCGTTTTCGAAAAAATACGGACCAATCACTCCTCCGGCCCAAAATCCGCACCAAACAGTCACTTTCTGCGGGTGCATTGCCACTTGGTGAACCTCGTGTGGATTGGTCTCGTCCCAAATACGGCAATTTTGCTTGTTGTCATAGCCATTCATCCAAAAATGCGCCTCGTCGCTGAAGATGATTTTTTTGCCAAAATCGGCGTCAACTTCCAACTGCTCTAATGCCCAGTCAGCGAACACACGGCGCTGTCTATGGTCATTAACCTTGAGCTCTTGGGTCAGCTGGATCTTGTACGGGTGCAGTCTCAAGTCACAACGCAAAATTCGCCAAGTTGTCGTCTGCGAAAGGCCGAGTTCCTGTGCGCGACGCGGAATTGACTGCCGCGGGTTTTCGAGGACACTGTCGCGCACAGCGGCGATATTCTCGGCAGATCTCGCGTTACGTTGACGCACGGGAACCGGCTGATTGTTAACTGACCCGGTTGACTCGAATTTGTCCACCAATCGACGGATAGTCGACTCGGCAGGACGATCATCGCGACCGTAAAACGGGCGAAGTGCGCGGAACGTTGCTCGAACTGAAGACCCATTTTCATAAAACAATTTTATGATTTGCACGTGCTGCTCGACACTGTAACCTGCCATGGTGGTTTGGGAGGACGGAATGAATATAACACACTGCATTTGACAGCTGTCACTCAAACAACATGGCCGCAATCAGCTGTCAAAGTTCAAGCGTCCCTATTGGAAAACCCCTTACATATTGACCTAAACCGTATGAATATTCATAATAAGCCTTTTTCCATCTCAAGACACCTCTACAACAGTTTTATTACTGTTTGTCTGTCAGGCATGACGTTTTATTTTAAATAAAAAACACCTAATTATAGAACGTAATTTAATAATTTAAAAACGCACGTTATTTGGCTTCTTTCACGTATGGATGAGAAAACGTATATTGTTTCTTTTACAGCAGTACTGTCCTTTTTGTGGCTTTAAGAGTAATTTGTCTTCTTAAATTAAAGGTTTTAATTTATTTTATTAAATTAAATTATTTTAATAATAAACAATTATACTTATTTATTTTAAAGTAATCTTATTGTTCAATTTATTCGTGCGCGATGGAATTGATGTCACTGCTAGGTGGTGACGTCGAGAGCCCGCACGCATAGACTTGTGGAGGAAGGGGGAAGCAGGAATGAAGCAAAATAATTCCTCAGAGCACTCGCCGTAATACAGTCGATAGAAAGCGCTCAGCGCTGCTATCTCTCGACGCAAAAGGCTCGAGGGTTTATACCTTACGTTTAACGGGACCTTTACGTTGCCAATAATGTGAACCGCACGTCCCTGCAACCAATCCAAGGCCTCCAGTAAGTACGGTAGGAGCCATCTCAAAAGTGCAAGCAATACTAAACACAAGACTGCGCCTATGTTTTGTATAACAGGAGCAGTAGTAAGTAAGGAGGAAAAAACGCCGCACTTTTTTATTTTATTTTATACGACGGACGAGCTTATTGGCCACCTGATGGTAAGTGGTCACCAACGCCCATAGACAATGGCATTTTAAGAAATGTTAACTATCGCTTACATCGTCAATACGCCACCAACCTTGGAAACTAAGATGTTATGTCCCTTGTGCCTGTAATTACACTGGTTCACTCACCCTTCAAACCGGAACACAACTATACAAAGTACTGCTGGTTTGCGGTAGAATATTTGAATATCTGCACTTTGTTCAGAACCCCGAGTTTCCCTGATGCTGTATTGATAACAGCCTCGATATAATCCCTTGGCTTGAGGTCGCATCGAACGTCAATTCCCAGCATGGCAATTTTACTTTGTATCACCAGCGTAGTGTCACAAAGGGATGGAACAGGGGAATATGGTGACTTTTTCGCTGTGAAAGCGCATACCTTATTCTGTTTTCTTGATGTTAAATTCAACAAGATTATCAGAACCCCACTTGGCAATCAGTTCTAATATACTATCGAGCTCAACAACAAGATCCCTCCGCCTCTTCTTAATTTCTGCACGCCCGGCTACTGCGCGTCCGTGATATTCCCCATTCATTGTACTATCGTCTGCATAGCAATGTATGTTCCCAAGAGTTAGCATATCATATCATACTTAAAGAAAGGAATGCTTTATACAACAAACATGTTTATTCTCCTTCGTACACATGTACGCGTCTTTTACGAAAATGAAATGAATGTAAGTTTTTGGAGGTAGTTAGATATTTGTTTCAAAGTGTGTCTATTAAACAATGCTTATGCTCACTTATTTTCATTATAACTACCTGCCACTACTATAAATTTTGCAAATTTTAAATTGTTTCGTGCAAAGATTTATTAAAAACGCGAGAGGAAAGCGTGCGATTATTAAGTGTATTTTTAAGTTGAGAATCTACATATGTACATATATCGTTTTGTAGCATTAAATCCACCTTAACTAATTCACTAGTGTTCAGAAACATGTCGACAAGATGGCTACCACGAATATTAACCGAGAAACACATAATCGACCATTGGAATTTTCTCATCGTAATCTCAAGATATTACGTTAATCTGAAAGTTTTGATAGACTAGTGGCTTCGAAGTGTGTAGATTCAAGCTTTAAATTACTCTCCTATCACAAGTATGAGATTTTGTTTAAATAACTAATAATAAACATTTAATCGTTATATAACATTATATCCGATTATAACAAAGAAGCCATGCTATTCTCGGAAAATACTTTAACGGAGATATCTTTCCTGGATTTTTATAAAAAAATATTTTTATGAAAGTAATTCTTTCAAAAAAAAATACCTTTGATATTAAATTGAAATCGACATTGTTTTCTTATATTACTTGAAGACAATAATAGATATCATAAAATGATTGTTTAATTATTGTTATTGTTGACTTAATAAATGTTTTTTATTCTTTAGTTGTCACGATAGCAAAACCCATCCAATTTTATTCGAATCCTCATGATTGGCAGCGTGCATGGTAAGCATTAGAGCAGCACAGAACATCGAGACCATAAGAAATTATTTACGATTATCTACGAATTTTAATCAAGTGGGTGTAGTACTGTACTCCTCGCTAAGTTATAAAATTATCTGTATTAAGGAGTATAAAGAGTCCTTTTATTTGATATGCCACATGACTGACATTTTACTTTGTGCAAGCTCGTCTGGGTTGGTACCACCCACTCATCAGATATTCTACCGCAAAACAGCAGTACTTTGTACTGTTGTGTTCCGGTTTGAAGGGCGAGTGAACCAGTGTAATTACAGGCACAAGGGAAAAAAACTATTGGAGATGTTATAGAGCAAGTGTGTGTGCACACATGTACTCTCTATTGCTATTACTTTCAATTACATCTGCACGATACATATTACTCGGGCTTTGTGCAAGCTCGTCTGGCTAGGTATCACCCACTCATCCGATATTTTACCGCAAAACAGCAGTATTTTATATTGTTGTGTTCCGATTTGAAGGGTGAGTGAGCCAATTACAGGCACAAGGGACATAACATCTTAGTTCCCAAGGTTGGTGGCACATTGGCGATGTAAGCGATGGTTAACATATCATACAATGCCATTGTCTATGGGCGTTGGTAACGACTTACCATCAGGTGGCCCATATGCATGTCCGCCTCCCTATGGCATAAAAAAAAACATTTTCTTGCCTCCCAAACTGTACCTTCCAAATTACATTATTATGTTTCACGATACATTCATAATTGGGCCACCTAAATGTGCTGCAGTAGCAAATTTTTTTTTTCTTGCCCTGTATTTTCTGTTTTTGCCTTATATATTACGCGACTGACATACAGGACATATAGGATTATGACCATAGGAGTTGAAATTTTCATCTTATTTATAGAACTCTAATATTGCTATATTTTCGCAGTTCTTATCTTCGTTATATTGTTTAGTAATAAAATCTTTGATAAAATGGTGTGGGCAGGAGACAGATCGCAAGCATATGATTAGGGCATCGATGGCCTTTTGCGACATTATTAACCGCAGAGATCCTATCGAGGTCCCTTTATTGCAAAGGGCACGAGGTCAACGACCTCTACCTCATTTCAGCTTCGGTGATTTATTGGAATTGTCTAAATAGCAATTGACCTTCTAGCGGAGTACACAGGGAGCTATATTTGGTCCTTTATATTTCGTAGATAATTGCGTCCTTTTAGCAGCTCACGAAATAGAAGTCTATAAGTTAATAATTATGTGAAAGTAAAATTGTTAATTAGAGTAACGAGCTGATTTTAATTAAACTTTATTATTTCTATAGCTTTGGAATAGATTTGATGTCTCAGACTGTTTAACATGTACTTAATTTAACATATTAAGATGAAATGATAGAGATATTGATATATGTCTATGCGTTGCAATAGGAAAATATGTGATGATCATCAAAAAATGATAAATATTCTGGTGAATACAATAGTTACGTTGTACTACTGAATTGTTATGTACTTAAGTTATGTTTAAAATAAATTGTCTATTCTGGAGCGGAAGAGATGATCGTAAAGAAACCAGCACGTGTCGCGTGAAATTCAGCCATCAAACCGCGGTGGAACAGCGTGACGTCACAACTTCTTAACTTTCTCCATAACAAGAGAGCTTCTGTTAATGAGACTGACTCTCTTAGTGGCAATATTGTATTGCTACTTTTTTATATGATGCAATTATTATATCTTTAATCACCATCTTCGTGCGTTATTGCTAATATTGAGTTAACATGGATGAAGTTTTCACTAAAATAGAGAAAGTCCTAAAATTAAGTTCTGAGATATAACGTATCCCTTACATAATATATTCCAAGCTTTTCCTGAAAGGAAATATACTGATCATCATTATCATATATATCAATAAAGAACTCAATTTTATTTGGACGTTAATGTTATTTTTATAAAAGACATTACAACGATTTTCGTCATTGAAAGATAGTCTAAGATAATACGTCCTAAAGATAAACAAATGAAACGCTTTCACTCCGTCTTTTTATTTTTCCCGAAAAAAAAATCTAAAGTCGTAAAGCCTGAACCCCAACTGTAAAATCCCAGCGGATCGTTACGAGATAAGTTCGGCCTGTCACTCTCGTCTTTGTTTCTCGGGCCTTTGTAGATAGACATAGATAAGGAATTGTTTCAGTCATTTTTGTAAGACGCTCAAGTTTTATGAATACTTATCCATTAGGCGAGGCTCGGAAATAGACTGCCAATATCAATAAATACTAATTCTGTTTACGTTAATTTCGCTTTCTTAAAATATCCTGAAACAAGTACATTATACTAAAATTAAGACGATGTCAGCGTCTTTAAAAAATATTTTATTAATAATTTTATATTACTTATTACTAATTACTTTATTCAAGTAGGCCAATTAATTCTGAATTAGATTACAGTAAATGTGAAGCCGCTAGTAGTAGTTGATACACCAAATAAATATCAGAGGTACATATGTTAATAAATAATTTAATTTATATATCCGGTAGGAGAATCATAAACATACACAAATATGCATTATTTATTAATCTTTTGTGACGTAAGATAATATTTTTAATAATTAGCAAAGTTAAAAATATTGTAGATTATAAGTTTAGAAATGAAATCATAGTTTGATTTGTTTTTAATTTTATAGGAACTTCTTGTTTTACTTGGTGGTAGGCCTTTGTGCAAGCCCATCTAGGTAGGTACCACTAACTCATCAAATATTTTACCGCTAAAAAGCAATATTGTTTGGTATTGTTGTGTTCCAGTTTGAAACGCGAGTGACCCAATGTTACTACAGGCACAAGGAACATGACATCTTAGTAATAATAATAATAATCTTTATTCACATAGAAAGTAACAAATTATAATGAAGTCCCTGATTTCTGAGCTAGGCTCAAAACCTGTATTACAGAAATCAGTATCCTCTCATGTTTTAGTGTCATATCGTTCTATGTAAATAAAAAAATAATAAATATTTTTTACTGTATACTAGAAGGAAGTGTCAGAAGATTTGTGTGGGGTGTATATGTATGTATATGTTTGCGCGCGCGTGTGTGTGTGTGTGTGTATGTGTGTGTGTGTGTGTGTGTTTGTGTGTTTGTGTGTATGTGTGTATTTTGTTTGACAATATATTATATAGGGTTTTCCATTAAGGGCGCTTGATCGTGCAGAACTTCCATCGTAGCGTGTGCTGTGTGGCACGTAGCGCCGTCCTGTTGAAACCACATGTTGTCCAGATCCATATTCTCGATTTCAGGCCAAAAGAAGTTGGTTATATACCCTATAGTAACAACAGTTCAGTTTGTTCATAATTTAGTCCTATATAGTAGCCAATTTTTAATAATTACTTTAGCTTCACGATTACATAAGGGGTGTATATTTTTTATTTTATTTATTTTGTTATACAGATAATCTGCTTTAAAATCATTTTGTCGTCTGGCTGAAGCTGTTCGACATATAACAGGTGGCCATACGTTTTTAATAACACGTTGTTTATTGTATTCGTCAGCATGATAGGGGATGATTCTATGTTGTTGGATAACTAATTGATAGACGTATAGTTGCCTAACTGTTAGGAGTTGACATTTTTCATACAACTTAGTTGTAGAAAATCTGTATGGGCTAGAGGTCATAACTTTTAAGATAGATCTATGCTCTCTTTCCAAGTCTATTAAAAAGGTTTTACAAGGACCACCCCAAGCTTTTATACAATATCCAATGACTGATTGACCTAGTGCATAATATATTGTGCGCAGTAGATCTAAATCAGCAACGTGCCTCAACTTCTTGAAAATCCAAATAAGTTTTCTGGTTCGCGCAGTTGTGATTAAGTTTTTCGTCCAGAATAACTCCTAGATATTTGGCGGTCGTAGATTCTATCTCAAAGCATGAACAGGAAGCAAAAGAATCACTAGGGTAGTTACATGCGTGAACCTTAAGACTAATGTTCTCTGGTTTTGTTTTGGCCACAGAAAACTGAATAACTGAGGTTTTTGAGAGATTCAATGTCAACAGGTTTACACCAAGCCATTGATTGACTTTGTGGAGTCCTAATTGAGCATAATACCGTAATTTGTTCCAAGTCTCTCCGTGGAATACAAGCGCAGTATCATACGCGTAGGTAAAATTTTTACCATTTCTTAGTTTGTTCACATAGGTCGTTAATATAGATCAAAAAGAGACTTGGGCCAAGAATACTGCCCTGAGGGACGCCACAAATGATAGGTGCCTGAGAACTGATGTGATCACCAATTTTAACTTGTTGAACGATTAACCAAAAAGTCTTTAAAGATCAGGAGCGGTTTGCCTCGAATACCGAGGCGTTCTAATTTGTTCACAAGAATGGGAATAGAGACGGTTTCAAACGCTTTGGCTAGGTCAAGGAATATACCTAAACACTTTTGTTTTCTATCTACCCGAGAAGTAACATAATCCGTTAAATTGATGACTGCGTCCTCAGTACTTTTCCCAGACCTAAAACCAAACTATGAGGCAGATAAAATTTTGTTATGTTCCAGAAAATTAATTAGTCTGCTATTTAGTATTTTTTCTAATATTTTGGAAAGAGATGACAAAACTGATATAGGTCTATAATTCGAAACTCGGTCTCGCTTGTGAACCACCCTTGTGAACAGGAGTAATGAGCGATCTTTTAAAGACCTCAGGGAACACGCCCTGAATTATGCAAAGAGCTTAGAAAGAGGTGGAACTATTATATGATTAGATAATTTTAGAAGCTTAGGTGGTACTAAGTCCCAGCCTGTAGCGCAATTATTGTTGAGGTTCATTATTAACAGTTCTATTTCTGCCTCATCCGGTGGTAGTAGCACTATGGAATTACACTCTGAAGGAAACGTGAAATTATATAAAGTAGTGTTCATTTCATTATATGCATTAGCAGTTTCGGCAAGTTACTTACCTATACTAGAAAAGTAATTATTTACAGAGTCTATGCTATTATTTGGACTTAAAAGATTTTCAGCTGACGTTTTCTGTTTTGTATAATCTACAATTGATTTGATTGCATTCCAAGATTCTTTATTAGTTTTTGCATTACGTAAAAGCGTTTTTTCAAAGTTTCTTTTAAGTTTTCTCAACAGAGAGTTACAAAAGTTCCGGTATCGCTTATATGTAACCTCGAGCATTACGTTATTTGGTTCATTTTTTGTGTTTTTTGTATAGTGTATCTCTATTCCGGATACAACGCAGAAGTCCAGTGGTTATCCATGGTTTAAGTGTTCTTTTTTTTACTAGGTATACGTCTAATTTCAGAATTATGTTTAACAGAACCAGACAGTATATCAACAAACCTTGATGCTGCTTCATTAGCATCGCAAGATGGAGTAATAAAAGAGAAGTCTACTGTCTCTAAGTACTTAATGCAGGCATCAAAATTAATTATTTTGTAACAGATTGGATTTTTAGACTTACAGGGGGCAAGGTCAATGCTGAGCAGTACTGAAGCATGGTTCGTTATGGTAGAATCAACTACAAATACTGATGCTTGAAATACAGTTTTTAGCATAATATGGTCTAGACAGTTGTGCAATCTAGTAGGATATGTGTGCCCTGGCAATAGTCCTAGTTCAGCAGTTACATTTAGGTATGCTGCACAGTTCCTATCAATAGAACTGGCTTTAATATCAATGTTTATATCTCCGGCAATTATCATGTTATTTCTTGGGCTAATAGGACGAATAATATTATCAATAGAGTTTCAAAAATTGTCTGTGCCTTGTATGGACGGGGATCTATAAATAGCCAAAATGAATATGTCCGGTTAAATTTTAATAAGTAAAAAGTTGCCTCCTATTGCTTCGGATTCCGTTATAGAACACTTTATGTCTTTTCACCTATATGACTATACCATCGTTTTGATTAAGACATTTTCTCGAGTAATAATAATCATAGTTATCAATACTAGGAATAGGTTTGTGACTATTTAACCAGCATTCCGTTAATATTATAATGTCACTCTCAAACTTGAAACGCGACAACTGAAGTGTTAAATAATCGAAATTTTTATATATAACACGAATATTTTGACAAAATATCTTAAGATAACCAGTAGAACCTATATTTAATAAGTTGCAAGTTTGGGTATCACATAAATACGCGGATGCTACATTAATGTTATCAATATCCGTTGAGATAATATAATTTGAATCAATCATTGCAAATGACTAGTATTAATTTGGTACAAAGTAGTGTTAAATAATGCATGCTTTGTAAGAACTAGGAATGCTAATTGTAATAAATCTGTATTGAGACTGCTATTTGTGAAACAAATTATTGTGTGTATGTGAATAAAAGTTAGTCGATGTACATGTGAGTGAGATATGTGTACTAATAGTTTGTGGAACAGTATATATAAAATAAAAACAGAGGGGTTGTTACAGTGACATAATTTGTTGAGAAATTTAAACTTAATATTAAAAAGACATATCAAAGGTAAGAGATAATTAATTGCAAAGGGCAAACAACAAGTATAAATACAAATTACCGCCAGTCATCTTTCTTGACGTAGACAGACTATGAACTACTACTAGAAGGTCTTCTTCATTTTTAATATGGATTTGCTTGTGGCCGTCCATTCTCCGGAGCAACACCTTCCCGAAAGCAGTCCAATAGTACTTGTATCCATTTTCTCTCGCAAAGTTGCGTGCCAGATAGTATATACGATAGGTATTCGGGGTCAACTTTTCAGAAAGGTAGACTGGTTTGGCAGGTCCATCTAATTTCAGGTGGGTCGTGTTAAGTTTATTTTCCTTATGCCTATTATTAAATTGTTGAGCGCCTTTAATCATATTTTCTTTATAATACATAAGCACTGTTGAAGTCGACTAGTATTGTTGGCGTATCATCCTTTTTTCCCACGCGGAATACATCCCTGATATCATGCCGTTCAATTGGAGTTTTAAGTACCTTGGATGTTTCATTCACAATCTCGCAGATGTCTTTCTTGGTTTATTCTAATTTTTTTGGCACATTTTTAATTTCAAGCTTTGTTGAGCACAGCTGACGTTCCAGAGTATCAACTTTTTCTTCAAGATGTTGAATATGAAAGCGGTCCGCTGTACGTTCCGACTCCAAGATATCCAGTTTAACAATCATATCGTCGTACTGCTTGGAGATGAATGATTTTTTTATTTTTTATTCTATATTTTTGAGCAAGAATTTCCGACATCGATGCCTGGAGGACTACAAACTTAGCCTCGGTTTGTGCGGCGGACGTTGACAATAGTAAGCGGATCTCCTCAAAAGTACCTCCTCCTTAGTTCATACGGTTGGTGGCGTATTGGCAATATAAAGGATGACTAGTGTTTCTTACGGCGCCAATGTCTATGGGTGGTGGTGATCACTTATCATCAGGTGACACAATTGCCTTTCGGCCTAAATCGATAAAATGAAATAGAAAAAAATCTATATAAGTATGTATTTTCAAAAGAAAAGTATTACATATATGTAAGCATATCAGTTGTCTGGTTTCCAAAGTACAATCTCTGCTTAGTTTGCGATCAGATGGCCTTGTTAGAATATTATAATATTATTAAAAATAGTAAAATAATTGCTGTAAATTATTTTAATAATCTTTGAATCATCTTTAATTACAACATAAATTGTCAAAGTTACTCAAGTATCAGAAAACAAATCGGAATTTGTTACGATCTTGATGTGAAATAAATGATTGGACGGCGCGGTCTTATTCAATGCGATGTTCCTTTCTATTTAAGTCTCGCATCAAATTTATCAATAGACAAGATGGTGGGATAATAACTTCGAATTGAATACAATACCACCCCAAGACGCTAGCTAAATATACAAAGTTATATCTGTTTGGATAATTTTGATAAAATAGAGCTTTGTGCAAGCTCGTCTGGATAGGTGCCACCCACTCATCAGATATTCTACCGCAAAACAGCAATACTTTAAATTGTTGTGTTCCAGTTTGAAGGGTGAGCGAGCCAGTGTAATTACAGACACAAGGGAAATAGCATCTTAGTTCCCAAGGTTGGTGGCGCATTGGCGATGTAAGCGATGGTTAACATATCTTACAATGTCAATGTCTGTCTGTCAATGGCGTTGGTGACCGCTTACCATCAGGTGGCCCATAACATAATAAGGATAACGGGGTCAAATTTGAGCAAACATTTTTGAACTCTCAAACGCTTAATTTGTGTAAATTATAATTCATATTCTTCAGTATTTGTACATGTGTTACCACTAACCCTCACTGAAGATGCATGGAATAAGCTGTAAACCTTCTCACGAGGAGAGGAAGTCTACCCGGTAGGCTATTTTTACTTATTGTGTAATGAATTATTAGAGATTATTTTTAATTAACAATATAAATATTAGCCTAACAATTGCGACCCTTTGAGATCCGACCATGACAACAATTACACTGGAATAATAATTTAAATACTCGTAATTTATTTCATTTAACCGTATTTAGGGGATTACGATGTAATTTTGCCGGCTTTTATTATTAAGTAACTTATAAATGGGTCGGTAAGTTTATAATGTGATTTTAAATCACGCATACGTTTGGTACGTGGTACTTAATACGTTTTGTTACGGGAACCGTTTAAACATCAGTGTAATTTAATTATTAACGATAATTTATTTTACTTAGTATTTAGTTTTAATTATGTTGTTTAACATTTTATTTGGACCGTTTTAATTTAATGAGAAATAGTTTAAAAAAATATATTAGCGCATTACTGAAACGATTTTTTTTTTTAAATAACACTTTATTAAATAAATTGTTGCTTTTATTTATAACAAATCTAGAGTTTACTAGTTTTTGCCCACGGCTTTGTGTGTTAGTAAGGCATTAGGTATGAGAAAAGTTTACTCGCATATGTGTTAAGTAATTAATTAAAAAAAAAAAGCATTAAAAAGTAACCTATACCTACTCAAGATAAGGTTTGATGATAAATATGCGCGGAAAGTATTTGTTAACTTTCAGGTATTTATATACTTTTAGTAAATAATAATTTATATACATATATAAATTTAATTGTATTCGATTGACATAGCTTTGTTATTGAAATGGTGGAAAAGAGTAATTACTGAGTTTCGTGTCGGTACTTCTCGGTACAGAAGGAATATATAATGTAGTAGTGTATAAAATAACGATTCAAAAGTGTACATATACATTGATTTGATTTGAAATCTCGAACTTGGGGCAGATACTATTTTCATAATGAAGGCAATTAGGAGCGTTTGACGGATGAATGAGACGTCATTACTTTAATTATATTTTGGTTTGAAAATGGAACTCATAAATATACTTTTTGGGTTCAACGGTAAATAAAATGTTTATATTATTTATTTACTTAAGGCTGGCAAAAAATTCTGGATGTGTAAGCACTGCTGTCAACCCTTTCAGATTTTCTGATTCGCCGTCCTTTGTCCTACACAAAGACTTGCAAAATATTTGCTTATATACTCAACGTTTTTGTTTGAGCTAATTTATCTAGCTGTACAAATTTTTCTTTATTTTTTACGTCCTTTTAAGTTTTTCTCTTGTTAAAGGAAAAAACTTTTGGTGACATCATGCGTTTAATTTCCTAGCGCATTTCGCCCGTGACTTCTTTAACAAACAATACCATTGTCTTCGTCGGTGGCTTAAACTTCTCTGGCCGCAATAATTGTTTGAAGCTAACATGACACTGAGGGTTTTATATTGGATGACAGAATAAACAGTGCTTTCACATATAATATGTATTCTATATAGTAGATATCCATGATAAGGAATTGTAGTAGTATTTATACAAAATTAGTACTATTTAAATAAATATATTATTATATAAAGAAGACTTCCGTGAATAATATGTGGCGTATCGGCGATAATCTCGCCGTACAATCGCATTCAGTATAACCTATATGGTTGCAATTTCATATGGCGATACAATGAAAATAATATGACTAGTGGTATTTGACAAGTAAAACGTCACGAAGTCATCTCGACTTTTTTTTTTTCTCTATTTAAGGAGCTTGGTCACACAAATGACTATGTCGCTCTATACGTCTTCCTTAACCGGAAAACTGGGCTTGAGAGATGATGATTTGGATCATCTTACTCTCAAACCCAGTCTTACAAGTTTATAAAGAGCCCTGGCACCAGAGGACAAAGGAAATGCCAGGACACAGTTTAATCCCACGACTTCTCTAATAACACCATGAGACATAAATATTTCATTACGTAATGGTTCGTTCCGGATACATTCCATTAAAATATGATATACATCTTCGATCTTATCACATTCCTCACAATTAGGGGAGTTAGTCTTGTCCATCATATAAGCAAACTTGTTCAATGGAATGTGTCCGGAACGTATTCTTAAAGCTATTACTATATCTAATCTATTTAAGCTATTGTTGATCCAAGGAGAACTCATCGGTTCCGGCTGAATAGTCTTGTACCAAATACCCTTCTTGGTGGACCTTTCATCGAAATATGTTTTCCATAATTACAAACAACGACTCTTAGAAACAAATAAACACTCGCTATAACATGGTTTAGTCGTTACTATTAAGCCACCTGTACATGCATGTTTTGCAAGCTCATCTACTAAATCGTTCTCCCTTATGCCACTATGAGATCGGATCCATTGTAGATAAAGACATTTAGGAGAGGCGTTTAGTTCCAAAATTAACTTTATTATTTCATAAGCTACGGGGATTCCTCGATAATTCGAGGTACACCGAGCTAAATGTTGCAAAGCACTTTTAGCGTCTGTAAATATGACAAACTTATTCCCATCAATAGACTTAATATAAGACAAAGCCTTTGCTATAGCTATCAATTCTATGTGCATTATAGACAATGTACAATTAATTTGAAATTTAGCTTTAAAATTAACTTGAGGATCACAGAACGCCGCACCGCTTCTGTTAAAATCTTTCGATCCATCTGTAAATATCTTATAAAACCCTGCATAATTTTCTGAACATAGATTGCGATAAAATGAATTTAGTTGAAAATTAGCGTAAGCCCTTTTTGGTTTATTTATATTTTTAATACTCGACTTGATAAAATTATGTAAATTAATTCCACTAATCCATTTTTTTTTTTTTTTTTTTTTTTTTTTTTAGGAAGGCGGACGAGCATTTGGGCCACCTGATGGTAAGTGGTCACCAAAGCCCATAGAAAATGGCATTGTAAGAAATGTTAACCATCGCTTACATCGCCAATGCGCCGCCAACCTTAGGAACTAAGATATTATGTCCCTTGTGCCTGTAATTATACTGGCTCACTCACCCTTCAAACCGGAACACAACAATACAAAGTACTGTTGTTTTGCGGTAGAATATCTGATGAGTGGGTGGTACCTACCCAGTCGAGCTTGCACAAAGCTCTACCACCGAGTAAAATATATTTAAAGAAAACATTTCTAACTGAGGACTGACATTTATAACTGAATTTTTAAGATGATTATTAATAGAAGCTAATAAAGGATTTTTTTTTTGCCAGCGGCAACGGTTGGTTAGCATTAAATCGGATAAATTATTTAATAAAGAAGCAATTGAATTGAGCTTATATGATTTATTTTTTAGATAAAATTTATGGCCCTAATATTCCCTACGAAGAAATAGAGGTTGTAATGAAAGCTCACTTTCCATTACATGGATTGGAGTACTTTTGACAAAACCACCTATAATCCGCATAGCCTGATTTTGAATCCAGTCAAGTTTTTTAAGATTTGACTGAGAACTGTCTCCATAAAGAAAGCTAGCATAATCTAAGCGACTACGGACCATTGAAATATATATCCTACGTAGGTGCTTGGGATGAATCCTCCAACCTGAACCAGCCAAAACTTTACATATATTTAAAAACCTAATGCATTTATCTTTAATCTCGCTAACTTGTTTACCCCATTTAAGAGACCGATCTAGCCATATCCCTAAATATTTAACGTGTTCCACTGTGTCCAAAATTATATTATTAACTTTAAGTTCAACTACACCTCTAAATGGACGTTTTTTAAATAGACAAACCTTACTTTTGGTTGAGGACAGATTCAAACCAATATCGGATAAACATTTACAAAGTAAATCTAAACCAGACTGTAATTTATTCGTAGATTATAATATATCATTACCAGTAGTAAATAAAACAAAATCGTCAGCACATTGCATAATCATTACCGATTTGATCTGTTTGCAAATGTTAACAGAAGCTACATTAAACAAAAGTGGGGACAGAGGATCACCTTGAACAAGGCCACGACTGCAAGTTCTAACAATGAAATTATTGTCTACATTAATATAAATATATCTTTCTATACGAAAGTTCCAAATATACAAACATAACTTTATACCGAACTCCATACGATCCATTGTCTTCGTCCAAGACAATAGGTCAACATTATTGTAGGCGTTATCAATATCTACGAAGCATCCTATAGTTGAATTTTTTTTTTAAAAATCCAATTTGAATTAGAGAAACTAAGCAACTAAGATTATCTATGCATGATCTAGACTTTCTGAAACCAAAAGTATTGTCGGAGAGTAATTTATTTTTTTCTACAAACCATTCTATTCTATTCTTAATTAATATGCGAAAAATTTTACAAACACAAGATATCAATGAAATAGGACGAAACGCAGAGTCAGAATGAGGATCCCGGCCCGGTTTTGAAATCGGAATAATACGTATGTGTCTCCACTGAGAAGGAACAAATTCTAGGAATCCATTAAATAATTTTAACAAAAATAATTTAGCATTTTTAGGGACAATTTTTTAACAAGGAGAATGAAATTTCATCTTCTCCGGGGGCTGTATCTTTAGCTTTCATACAATTATCTAACTCAAAAATTGTAATAGGAGTTTCTAAAAAGGGGGTTGGAAGAATGAAATATTGGGTTCGATGGTGAAATAAAGTCAGGACATAAATTACATAAAAGTCGATTAGCTTGGACTTTATCAATACCTACGAAGGGTTGTTTTAGTCCTTTCATCCATTTCATTCTGCTCCATACCTGATTGCAAGAAGTCTATTCATCAATTGAGTTACAGAAGTTTGACCATCCCTTTCTCTCGGCGCACCTCATAAGCCTTTGTGATTCCCTAACAGCATCTAAGAATGTATCAAGATTATCTGGAGTAGGATTATTCCTGAAATTACCAAGATGAAGTCTTCGGATTGCAACTGCCTTAGATAAGGTTTTGGTGAGAATTTACTTTCAGGTAATTGACAAAATTTAATATAAGGAATAAATAAATCCGCCGCTTCATTGATTAAATGAATAAAAAGATCGTAAGAAGCCTGTATATTATCCGGGATAACGAGATCAGTAACAGATTTTTCTAAATACAAAGTGATGACAATTACCTGCTTTAAAATTTCTTTTTTTATGATAATTAATATTTACAGAAATACTAGAAGTAATTTTAATGCACAAATCATCACTCCCAAGTGATTCATTTAAAACCCGCCAGTTAAAACACAAGGTAATATCTGATGATACAAAAGTTATATCAGGGGATGAATTCCGTAAGACGCCCTCAACTAGCTGAAATCTCGTTGGAGAACCATCATTTAAAACAATTAAGTCAGGATTCAAAAACGCATTCATTATTTGTAAACCCCGAGTATCCATTTTATGAGACCACGACGTATGATGTCCATTAATGTTACTTAAAACAGTTATTTTCGTAGTTGAAAGAGTAAATAAGAAATCCCAGTCAGACTGTACCGTATTAACTTCATCGAGCAATATATACATATAATATTTTCCAATTGGTCGCAGTTAAAGACTTTAATCCAAATAATTTCCACGCCCAAGTTATTATTTTGAAAATTAACAATTTGTGACTTTATTGATTTATGCACTAATAGGGCTACACCCCCATATGGGACATTCCTATCCAGCCTATATATATTATAATTACTAACTTTCAATTTATATTCGGAAATCAACCACGTCTCTGTAATAGCCGCCACGTGAATTTTCTCCTGAATCAGCAAATTCTTAAAAGATGACAACTTAGGCCTAATACTACGAGCATTCCATTGAAATATATTTAAATTTAACTGTTTTATATAACTACTATCCATTTATAAATAACGACATACTTTTAAAAAAATCTTGTACATCTGAAATGCTTTTTGAAACATATCCTATACCCCAGCTATAACCCAGTCCATAACAATTAGTAACGATTTTTTAATTTTTGAAAAAATACTAGATTTTGTTAAAATAAAAATCCTCCGAATTTTCTGAAACAGTTCCCTAAAAGATAATGATCGATCCTCAGTTTCAGCTTCATGACGAGTCTCTTCGGAAGGGGAGGGCATTCCACCTCTTCTTCTGCATTCATATTTTGAGATAATTCCAATAAAGTAGCGTCCTCTGTAACTTCTTACCCAGATAGCTTTTCAGGGTTAGTATTCGTTGACACTCTTTTTTTAAATGTCACTTTCTTAGTTCGGGCGGAGACCGAACTAAATACCTCAGCAAAAGTAGGAGATGAAGAAACCGAAGAGCTATGTACATCAACAATTTTAACATTACCGTTAGGGTTGCCTTGGCTGGAAGATTTACTGTGTGAATGCCACACTTCGCAGGGTGATGGAGAAGGGGGCACATATAATAACATCGCCTTCCTATATGTGACATTAAATTCTGACATGAGCTCTCTGATTCTTTTTTCTTTTTTATAAATTCGACAAGATTTTGATAACGCCAAATGGTTTTCCCCAGAGTTGAAACACTTGAATGAGGTGCTTTCGCAATTTTCATGATGTCCACCACACTTTGGGCATATAATTTTATTAGAAGGGCATAAGGTTTTTGTTTGTCCGAATCTCCAACATTTGGAGCACTGGGTTACCGGAAATATGAAAGGTTCAACTTTGATTCTCAAATCAAGTATAAAAATATAAGACGGTAAAGAAGATCCTTTAAACCCAACTGTAATCGATTCACTTGCCGTCCACTCATTGCCGCTTCTACGGCTAAGCCTCTTAACCGACACAATTTCGATTTCACTTTGTAGATAATTTAATAGAGCTTCTTCTGATAAGTCTGAATCGATATCCTTAATAATACCGTAAGAAGTACCTACCTCCCAAGTTTTTTGGCTCCTCCAACCCACACTACGGAGTCCTTCGCAGTTCATAAGCTTCTCTGCTAAGTCTTCTGTGTTAAAACTCATAAGAATTTTATAACCATTAACATACTTAATTTTCATAACGCCAGCAATATTTTGCGATTTAAGTAATTTAGCCAAAGCAAATTGTTTCGGAAATTTATCTCTGCAAGTAACACTTAACTGAATATCCTCAATAGATCTTCTCTTCGCCCTACTTCGAGAATCCTGTGTCCTTCTTCATTTCATTCATTCTTCATCATTATTTTCCATCTTTTCTAAGCTACGTTTATTTGAACTACATTCCATATTATTTAAATTCATCGGTTGTGTATAATCTTCAACGTTACTAACAACTCGTTCCTCTGCTAGTAAATGACCATTCTCACCGTCGTCCACATAATCACATAACTGCATAACATTGTCATTCAGATAAGAGTTATTTTCCATTACACATAAGGTTCATAATGCAAACAACAACTACCGAGCTCGGTACGCAAGCTTTTGTTTAAACTTATCTAAAAGATAAGGATATTTTTTTGCTCACAACGACGCGCTCACTCACATTGATGTTTACGATGCGAATGAAAAAGTCATTTCGACTTGCGGCCGTCTAAGGGTATCATCGGTGTATCGTATAATCGGAAGGCAGAATCTTCACGATACACTCGCCCGTGGAGACAACGCCTTACATAACTGTATTAGTTCAAATTGTGAACTCTAAACATGGAAGTCACAAACTTTCTATTCCAAACGAAATATCTAAAAGCTTTTTCATTTTATTTTCATACAGTTTGTAGAAAAAATGAGTTTTGTATAAGCAATATTGTAACGTTGACATCTTTCATGATAGCTTCATTACTTTTAAAAAAAAGCTCATGGATCACTTTTTGTCAGCTAAATAGTGCGTTAAATTCCTGTTGTTTTTTGTTTTCTTTATTTTTTGTTTTTCTGTTATATTATTTAGTTATTATGTTTATAAACGACGATAGCATAGGTCAATAATCTTTCTTTTAATTGTATAATACATTTTAATTTCAACAAAAAACATGTTGACACGATACACTGTGAATGTTATGTACACTTGTAATCGATGTACATATCAGAAGTTGTTTTTCTTTTTTTGGATGTTGTGTAAGCCATCAATTAATATGTATATTGTTAGTGTACTTATTAAATAAATAAATAAATAAACGTTCAGGCGACTCGTAGCCGTAGGTTATATCAGTACAAAAAACGCTGATGGATATTTTAGACGCGCTTCTTTGAATTTCTGCCGGTCTTTGTTATTCACTCGGGTCTGCGCAGGCTATTGCAGGACATTTAGATTAAATATGTTCAGTTTGTAATGTTATATCATCATAAATAGAAATATGATTTCCTTTCTTAGGACAACGACCGAGAGATGTAAACTTTAGTATAGGCTCTTAAAAGCACTTTTAAATCATTAAAGTCATTTTACAAGTATATATTAAAATGTAAAGCTACTATCTACTAGTTTTAATGTAAATTCAAACTACTAGGATACGCAGTAGTTAATCTTTTCTTTCAATTAAATAGAGCCTTGGTATGTAGGAAATAATCAAGTGTTGTATACAATCTGATGACTTGTATATAACTACCGAGTTTAAACTACTATAGCTAAAGATACGGCAATATAGTTCCTATTATTTTCTGTACCTGAAATTCACACTTGCCACGTCAAAAGTCTAAATTTAAAACGGATGAAACTGCGAAGAGCAGCTTAAATATGTATATTATATACTTCAACCTCCGAAACGCGAAACGTTTTCGGGTATTAGTTTTATGTGTATTAATTTAGTAGCTTTTTTCAGTAAGGCATAACAAAAACGTGTCCTCGTTTATTATCAGAGATTATTACCTTTTACCTCGGCTGAGCTTAGGCGGATAATAGGGATGAAGTTTTTTTATATTCTTTGTTGTACATCACATACATGAGATAAAATTATGACAAAACGAAATACAAAAATACTTACAGCACTAAAGTTGATTTTATCGCTTATAACGAAACAAACAACCTTTAGTTGATTTGAAAATTGAAATTAATCGAAATTTGGATTTCGGAATATCTGCAGGATAGGTAGCTTTACATTTAGTTTAACTTATATTCTATTATTTTTTTAAAAGCCTAATTGGTTTAAGTTTCATTTTTTTATTTTATTCTTATTGGTATTAATATGAATTTATAGGTTTTTTAACTATATGTAGGCTGACTGGCAAATGGGGCGCCTTAAGTGGTCACCACGGTTCATAGACATTGGCAAGGTTAGAAATATTAATCATTTCTTATATCGCCATGAAATTGGGGATCGGAGATGTTATCTCTATCCGTGATGAGTGAGTGGTATCTATTCAGGCGGGCTTGCACGAGGCCCTACCGCAAAATGAAGTAACTTTATTATTTAAATATATTATATGTCTTTGTCGTAATAAAATTGTCCTGATTTCGATGCTGCCGAGGACAGCGATACGTAAAACATGTGTCTTGAATCTAATTCCGAGCGGAGACAAATCAGACATAATACCCTTTGTACGTGCCGACTTTGGTGAATTTTGGAAGAATAATTGAATCTTATATCATTTGTTCTCCTTTGACTCGAAAGAGACAAGGTGAACTTTTGTAATTGTGTAAATTCATATAAGTACGTTATATATACCAGGTTACGCTTACTATAATTCAAAAGTTTATGCATGAAGAAAAATGAAAAACATAAATATTAAATCTCAATTTTTTAGTAAAGAATTACGGTCGAATTTCGATCATAGCGGGGCTACTCAATCAACACGAATATTACATAAAATAAACTTAGATAGACTGAGTCGTAAATGTCTGTGGAGAAAGACTATCTCCTACATAATATCATAATATACATAATAGACAATATATATATGCAAATAGAAAAATAATAAAACTGTATTATTAAATAATATCGTAATCTTAACTCAAAGTCTAATAATAAATAATATTGTAAGTTGCGCAAAGCAGAGTTTTTGTTCAATAAACTTTTTTATTATTATTTACAAATAACATAATAACAGGTATTGTTTGATGAAGTAAATATCGAATCGGAACAAAGACTTTATTACTTTTGCTTTTAGATATTTCGCTGAGATGTCGTCGTGTCGTTGTGATTTTTGTTGCATCACATCGTGCACGGAGCGATTGAGTCACGTAGCAAGTTTGACCCGATCAATTACCCGCAACTAAATGAATTAAAGTCCTACGTGTAGAATACGTTTAGTATACATTTATTTACCATTGTAAATAGTGCTGTTTTATTACGTTATCTACTAGTATAGTTTTATAACATTCAACTGCCCTTTTGGTGTAGTATTTATGTCACAAGGTCGAATATTCTATAACTTTCGTTTGCCAGATATAAAATTATTGGGGTTTCTGTCCAGGAAATTTTAGTTGCTACCTTGATCCTACGTCTGAAATCGTTCGATCTACAGCTTAAATGTTTTCCAAGGCACGCGTTTATAAGCATTGCTATTTCAGACTCCCGAGTTATTACTAAGAATTTCTCGACATAAAAACTAAATATTTTTGATTCCGACCCGGGATTGAAACCAAGACCTCAGACTGCAGCCTCATAAGCTAGCCATAAGCATAAAACAAAATATTATTAAGTTTATTTATATACGACATTTAAACCCTGCTCGTGTTATCGAATGCATCGGATTTATGTAAAACATCGGCTACAATTTATTGGTTAACTGGTTCGGATGATAAGCTGATCGTGTTAATTACATAACACGAGTTATTCCGTGTGTTATCGTTTTAATTACATATTATATCTTTGAGTTGCGAATCGACAATTCGAAAATCGTTGAACGAAATAATTAATATTTTTAATTGTTTTTCTTGTAAATCTATGTACCATTTGTTTTATCATAAGCTACGTATTTAAACTAAGCTAACTTAAATAAACACTAGTTTTCGTTTCATAGTAGATAATATGGCAATGTCTGTGTAAATGTTTATTGGTTAGCCGATACGACTCGCGTTCAATACGCTGATAGCATTCATGTCAAAAACATATACACAAATGTCAACAACAACTGTTCAATGCCTCCACTCAATCGGATGAATGGTTTAGAAACGCATACAAAACAAATAAACATTTATTTCATAATACATATTATATAAAGATAACATAAAATCATTTGTTTGCGTTTATTCTGTTAATCGTTTGTTCATTATATTTTTAAGAGAAAAAAGAATGCTTACTTCAAAAGTATTTCTTGTAATCTGTTACTTCTCGAATTATAATCTTATAATTAAACAATAAAGTTAATAAAGTTAATAAAGGTCGGTGGAAGACAAGGATAATATCAATAAGAATTAAAATTCAAAGGCCTTTTGCACCCTCTAAAGGCTTAGGGAACGAATTAAAAAATACTAATATACAAAAGTTTCAATGCTTTTGTATTTTCGTAGAAGACCTTTTGTTATATTTTTTCATATACAATTTTACTTACTTTTTAGGGTTTCACATTCAAAATGTAACTTATTATTATTATTAAAAGATAATATTTGCATGACATGCAATTAAGTTTTATGTAATGAGTTGTGAAGGAAAGCATTATAAGATTTTAAGATTCAATTCTGTCAGACGCAGATGAACAATGAAACTATTTTTCCAGCAGTTGGAGGTACTGTTACTTAGGAGGATATTAAGGCTATGTACAAACATACTGTTATACAATATATGGTATTTAGTGTAAGTGAATTTATTATTTCGAGCAATAACGCCATGTCAATAAAATCAAAGCTAAGTGACGCAGTAATAGCACTCCTCACTACGACCCTTTTTTATTTTATTTTAGTGACTTGTCTAAACTGATTTTTATCTCCTGATTCAATTTACTCTTCATATTTGTCCTGTTATATTTATTTGTAAGACTCATCATTACGACATTTTGTGAGCGTTTTTTTTTAACTTATTATGAATTTATACATTTTTAAGAAGAATTACACTCCAAGACGCGTGTACACGGTATGCTAATAAAAATAATCTGGTTAAAGCCTTTGCTTTTATAATAATTCATTAAATTTAATAAATTAAAGAAATGAATAAATTAAATTATAATAACACAAAGCTCGTCTGGGTAGGTACGACCCACTCATCAGATATTCTACCGCAAAACAGCAGTGCTCGGTATTGTTGTGTTCCGGTTTGAAGGGTGTGTGAGACAATATAATTAAATGCACAAGGGACATAACAACTTAGTTCCCAAGGTTGGTGGCGCACTGGCGATGTAAGCGATGGTTAACATTTTTTACAATTCCAATATCTATGGGCATTGGTGACCACTTACCTTCAGGTGGTCCATATGCTCGTCCGCCGATATAAATCGAATCGTCGATATAAATTAAATATAAATATCCGCCAACTCCGTTTACATTGTATATAGATTCTACCGAAAAACACCGAAAAGAAACTAAGTTAGAAAACATTAATATCCTATATATTTTACATGAGTATTTTATAATAATTAATAATAATCTGACAAGTGTCCAGCGTATCAATTATGAATAACGCGTTGAATTAAAACAAATTTAGCGTGGATAAGTGACAATAATTGGCATTGGGCTTCCATTTTAAATTCGTTATGAATAGCGTAATTATTTATTAGCACAGTCGCGCTAATTTGACATATTTGGATATTAAATTCATTGTGTGTGATATTATTTGATATAATTATTGGAATAAACTAATCAAAATCAAACGATATTTGCTTTATTCTTAATGAGATAGTTTTGATGATATGAAAATGTAAATCATGTATTCGCCCTCGGTAGCCACTCTAACGGTATTATAGGGAGGAATTGTGTGGGTAATTACAATTTAACTTTCATATTCCGATAGGAAGATAAATCTGACAGGATCAGAAAGAGTTCAGGTGCAGGGCGTTCACCCTTACTTTGCCTTACGTGCTTTCCGAGGCATGGAAATGTCAGTTGAGGGGACCCTACACGGTGTTTTTTTATCGGCGGTCTCCACTCTAGGACTGGTCTGCTCCAATGGTCATCGGTCTTTCGACTTACACATGTATCCGATCAGCCCGTACTAATTTTGCAAGCTATTTCAGTAACTTTAGTTCTTCTACGGACAGTCTCATTTCTATAGTCAAACAGTAATAATTTGTATTGCCTCTCCTGTTATTTCATTTGATTGACATTGTTAGAATTGATTTATATTTCTGACATTGCCGGTGAACTAAGCAATAATAACTTACAAAAAGTGATACATTTTCTTGTCAGCATAAATTTTGAAATAAAAAAAAGTATCTCGATACAAAAAAATGTGATAAGTTTATAATTATTATTGGATACATGTAACTTTTATCTTTATAACAGAACATCAATCCGTGTCACGTGATCCGTGATTGTTTAAATATACATTTTGATAAAAAATTATGAAACTTACCTTATATTTTTACTTTGATCGGATCACATAACACCTACACATGTGAAGCTTGTGACCGTTTTTAGACATTTGTCGACACGAAACGTGACACGTGTCTTTATTATCCTAGACACGGACAGAAACAACTCCTCCCTGCTCGGTGAGACCCATTACCGTGGGTATTCGTGTTCATTTTGTCACATTCCTTAAGAGCAAAACGTGTTATTGGTACGAAAGCTCTCGCCTCTATGTAGTACAGTTTTCATCAGGTATTGTTGAGGTGCAAATATTTATTTTATTCCGTATAACACAAATATCTTCTCAGATATATATATATATATATATATATATATGTTTTGGCGAACATGCGGTAAAACTCATGTTTTTCTTTGTCGGAAAATCTGCAAACACGTTGACATTTCGTTATTGTGTCACCGAAATTTATAGTAGAAGTTTTATATTATCCGAGATATATACGACGATTTCTTTATGTCGCTTTACGTAAATGACTAATTCTTGCACTGCGGTAACATTTGTATATTTTATATATACAAATTTTACAAATTATTATTGGTTATTTTGTTCGTTTTCGGTGTTCATACATTGTTTATTGATTAAGTTGAGTTAAAAATGTTTTTGAATATACTTTTTTGTTGATATTCAGAACTTTATATAGCCCAGCTATTCTTTAATATCTCACTTCGTACGACACTCCGTGACGCGTTGTTATGATGCGTGTTTGTATTGTCCATGTCGAACATCACTTTCTGACATTTCAGAACCATATTTTACGTTGACTTTCCAATGGCTTGAATAAGTACCTGTAAGACATCCGATATTTGTCCTCCACCACCAGCAGCTCTTAAAAAATTAAATCCGTAAAATTGTCGATAGCAAAATAATTTATATTTTCATTTGTGTTACATGTGGTGTAATGTCGATAGCTTTTACATATTCGAACAATGCACGTTATTTTTCTACTGAATTCTTTTATCTAGTAACCCGATTAATCAGCGAAGTGGCTCGGCGCGAGGCAATTACTCTTACACGCTATTTCTTCCTCTATTTATTAGAATGAACCTTATCGCTTCTCTAAGTGAATTTCGAGCAAAAATACTGAAACATTTTCTAATACGCTTACGCTGACAAAGCCTACCTTTATCGTAAATTCAAATAACAAATCTCATTCAGCCGTAATACAGTCGCTTCAAGCCATTGTTTTAAACATTCAAATAGGATCCGATAAAATATTTTAATTTACATTAAAACCTTTGATATGAAGACAATAAAGCAATGTAGACAGGAATTTTTTACTATATTCTACAATGAGGAAAAGGGTGAGCTTTTTGTCAAGAACGTTGTTCTCAACAACAATTTCAGTCTATAGCCACTTATAAAAAAATATTAAATTATTCGATTGTATATAAAAGTAACATCCTGAATATGTTCCATAGTTGGGCTAAAGCCTCCTCTGTAATATATAAACACAAATCACGCACGTGTAAGTTAATTGGTGTTGGCCGGGTTTGAATCCGTAATCATCGGTTAAGACTTACATGTTCTAACCACTTGCCGTCGTTTTTTGATTGTATGTATTTTATTCCTTTATGTTAATTAGTTTTATTTTATAACATGCTAAAATTATGAACATAAATATTGTGATATCGTTTAAAACCCATTTTTGATTATATCCATTTTAATGTTTAGTTGGAAATAAACTTGCAATGTTCTGTTCTTTAAAATTGGCTCAAAGAGCAATCTCTTTAGCGTTAGCTTTGGCTTTGGGTGCTTCACCTGCTGTGTAACATTTGTTATGAAGATGTTCTAACATAAAAACGAGATTTTTTTATTGATAGAGTATGTGGAGCTTAATACAATGTCGAATATTTAAATCAGAACACTGTTGTATAAGATAAATGAGCAAGTTACAATTAGCTTCTATATCATTATGTACTTAAAAAAGAATATGTGATTATTGTGTATGAGTATTAATTCATTAAAACTTATTTGAAATACTCGAAACTTTTGTAATAAACGTTGATTATTTGATTTAATTGTATTTCAATTTGGTGAAATTCCTCCTCTTGTACTTATGTTTTTGTATGTATTTATGTTTTAGTTTTGTACTACAGTATTTGAATTTTATTCTGTTTTCGAATTTTTATTATACTTTGTTAAAGTAACGCGATAAATATCCCAGCTGTAACTGCTACTTGTAAAAATAATTTATCAAATGTGACGAAGACCTAGAAAAGGAAAGGGAATTAAGCTTCCAAAGTTTAACAATAGTGAGGCCGGGTAGTAAATTCGCAATTCCAATTCAAACCCTTGGGCCATTGTTGTGACCACTTCGAGAACAGTACAGTTGTTGGACGGAAATAGAGAAATATTAGGCGTGGATAAAAAAAAGTGCCATTTTAAAAGTTACGATAAGGAATAGCTTATTTTGATTATCTGCGGGCTATGTTCCCTCTCCGAGTCTGTAGTAGTGTAGTGGTGTTAATGTACATGAAGTATGTACTATTTATTTATACAACTATTTAAAAATTATATATGTAAATATGTTGTTCGGCTCTTGACTATAACATAGGCATTAAGTTCTTTTACCTTAAGTAGAAGACCGTGAGTGTAAAAAAAATAAAAAGAACTATAAGTTATATTAATATAGTCTTGTGTGTCTTTCGAGAAATTCTCATAACAGTCCGAAGTTTGGAAGCCAGTGTTTATGCTTCTGGGCCTCGAAAAGCACTTAAAGTTGTAATCTCTCTCTTGTAAGATTGGCGTCCAATCTGATTATGAGTGAGGAAATAGATAGTGCTTGGGTACGCACTTGAGCACTGTTATATCTAATGTGTCTGTGACCGATAGGTCAGAAGTACATCATCCTGAAGTTAATTTTATACATTATGTTCGACGTTAACCGTGATCATAATGAATTACAAAATGATTTATAAACATCGCGAAAGTAGTTCAGTCAACGAAGCTTATTTTTATAAAAAACGTTTTAATATCCACACTAATGTTTCCTAAGTTTTTTACTTGGTTCGTTTCGCTCGACTCAATTTAATTTACGTCTCTTTAAAGTCGCACTGCATGGAGGCTTTGAAGAAACACTTATATCTGAAGATTTCTTTCAAAGGTTTCGTTATTAATTTTAATTTCAAAGTAAAATATTTAAATGGTTGTAATACCGTAACGTTATGAATGTGGCAAAAATATATTAGAGCCAAATATAAAGACCGTTGCTTGCTTCAGTGCACTCTTTAAATGCGTCACCTAAAACGTTAGAATGAAAATATTCGCTTAGTTGTCAATAGAAGTTTAAAAGAATGATTTGTATCATTGTTCCAGTACTCTAATACAAGATTATCTAGAATTTGAACACGATTGTTATTGCGATTGTGATTACAACACAAAATGAGACAGATAATAAACGTTCTCCACCATAATACCGTGTTTACGATTCAAATCGCCTCTTAGCACTACAATCGATTTCGGATATTGGTTATTGCTGAAACGGATTACAATAGTGCACTATCTGATATAATTTATGACCATCGAAATGTTTGAGGTCGATTCTGTAGTTTAGGTATTTTAAACTTATAATGTGACATACTCTCTGTAGTGTTTGTATTTAAATCACTTTACTCGTGCTCACGGTATGGTGGGGCGAACGTCATTTCGAGCGAGAGCCATTGCCGAGAGCAGACGTGTCGCTTGCGCATACTGTGTTGTCGAGCCAGTGAACCATTTAACACGGGTGTACACTACACTCTCAAAGTGTTTCATTATTATAAGTAAACTAGCTAATCGTCTCGGCGTCCCGGGTAGATAAGAAGGGAAACGTAGATATAATTTGTGTAAAATCCGTTCTTAGTGATCGTCTATGTCGGGGAAGGAGTAACTGATAAATTCAAGTCAATCGGGCGGATAGTTTAGGAGAACTCGTGATAAGGAGTGGAAATAATTGCTTGGCTGACTGTCTCTACAGAAGTTTGATCAAGATGATTAAAATAAGACCAAAATAAACTTTATTCAAGTAGACACGAGGACGAGCACTCAAATCGTTATTAAAACAGCGTACAATGTAACAATAACAATAGATACTGATATTGCTCGGCTTAGAGTTAAGAAATAATAAAATTATTTACTTATCCCGTTTATTTATATCGTATATATTTTAATCGGTGGTAGAGCTTTGTACAAGCTCGTCTGGGTAGGCGCCACCCATTCATCAGATATTCGACAGCAAAACAGCAGTACTTTGTATTGTTGTGTTCCGATTTGAAGGATAAGTGAGCCAGTGTAATTACAGGCATAATATCTTTCGTTTATGGGCGTTGGTGACCACTTACCATTAGGTGGCTCATATGCTCGTCCGCCTACATTTACAATAAAAAAAATCTTTTCATAGTGTCTTTTGTTATTAATTAAATATAAATAAAAATAAAATTCAAATACCAGTCAGTACATGAAAATACATTATCAGTGCGACATAACTTAACAAAGATTTATCAAAACGTCGCTCATAATCCCGCCGTCTCGGCGTTGATTAAAATTTAATTAATTCCCGAACCGCAGTCTGCTATAAGAGGCTGTCAGAAGTGGAACGATTTTAACGTACATATTAAATGTGTTCAGAAATGTACTAGGAAAGCAGCCTATATAAATAAGTTTCGCGGTCGAGTTTAAGTAAATTAGTATGGAATTAAAAACAATAGCAACATAAAAAATTATGCAATAGTGGATTAATTATGGATATAGTAGACTAATATTTAACTAGAAAGATAATTTGTAAAATCTTATTTGAATATATTTTCTTCTCGTATAAGTAAATAGATATTTTTTTGCCTTTCTATCAAACCGTGTTCAGAAATCAGATAAGATTTAGTTCGACATAATAAAAAGGCGTTATAAATGGCGAAGCGAAGTAATATGAAAGTATCAGATCGCATCAATCACTAACTTTCCCGTTGCCAGGGGAACATGACAGGGGAAGGTTTTAGATTAATATTTTTGTCATTTGTTGTGAATATTAATCAAAAGTTAGCTATGTAACCAATCTCATCGCGATTTTTTATTTTATTATATGATAGAATTTGTCTAGTCATGCCTATTTCTACACGTGGTGTGCTGATATCTAACTGGTGTTCCGTATTCACGAAGTAAACACTAATCGACATATATTTTACCTCTTACAATTATTTTCACTGAATTTGAATTTGAATGTGAATTTGATATCTGTTATTGCAACGTAATTGTAACATTTCAAGAATGCACGTACCGAAATAGTATATCACCATAAGTAGGTTGTCAACGTTGTAGGTTGAGGAATGACGCCAGTTCGTAAATAATAGCACTGCTGTTCACAAATCTCTTTACGAGCACTTGAATCGTCACTACATCGTACTACAACACATTAAATTTAAACTTAACACCGTTCCGAATGTAGTCACTACCGAGGGGATCCGGAAAGAAACTCAGCAGAAACGCTTTACCACCAAATGAATGACAAAGGTATTTTATCATGCATGAAACTTAACGAATGCTATCCCTACTCTTTTTGATCTATATAATCTTTAAACGTTCATTAATAAATTATTATATATTTAATAAAGTTATTCATACTTAGGATTCCAATTTATTGATTGACAAAGTTAAAATTACATGACAAAATATGCCAACCCCTCTCCCAACATATTAGCTGTAGATAATACGAGCGCTACATAATTTTATCACAACTCCAACTTTGACAGGAGAAGTTCTTTGAACTTCTCCTGTCACCACCTCAAGAACAGTCGTGGCTAACTATCTCGGTGACGTAATGGATAGTGCCTGCCCTTTGTTTGTTCCCTCGATGTAATGCGCTTATATTTGTCGTCTAGATGACCTAGAAACACTAGCACACCGCTGTCCGTTCTAGATTGGGTTAAGTGTGCAGTAAGAGTACTACGTTTAATGGCGGACTTGAACGTTGCTTTGAAATAAACTAGAGCGTTATGTTGTTGATGTACTCGTTTTTTTTCTCTACATAAATATTTTATGTTTTATTAAGTAAAGCGATTATAATGAGTAAATATTTAATATGCTTCAAGTATAAGTTTTTTTTTTTTATATAAATGTAATATTAATTAGTAATAAGCCTTTGCTAGTAGTTAAAGTGAATAACCCTTCAAAGGGGTCAAAGTTGTGACCGTTACCACGCTTGATACCTTATCTTATATTTTATTGATTATTTATATCATTATTGTTTTGTTGGTATAAACAAAGTGTTTAGGTGCAGAAAGTAAGGTTCTGTGTGTGAATAATCAATCAGGCGAGTAAAATAAGGGGAAATATACTGAGGTTTTCTCTAGATGATGCTCAATAGAATTGTAAGAGTTCCCGTCTCAGATAGCACATGAAGCCGCTGGTCAGAAGGACATCGTTATATCACATAAGAATTTTGTAAACTGATATATATATAAATAAAATATGAATAAATACTTATGTTCTAAAATCTTGTTGATACTGCCTTAAACAACACTTTGTTTGACTTGCAAATAACATATTTAAAATCTACATTATATTTCACAACTGAAGAAATGTAATTTAAATTTAATCGCGGTACGTTTATTTTCCTTCGTATACAAAAAGTAACAACGATAGTCTATAAATGAACTATAGGGTTTTCCATTAAGGGCGCTTGATCTTTGAAATGCAAAAAAAAATACATGTAGGAGAGATATTTGCGAAAATTTTTTTTTATTTGGTAGGTCTATCGACCCCATTATGTATGGAATATGACATCATTCAAATGACCGCCACGGCTTCGGTTGGTGGCGCGCACACGAAAGGTCCAATTTTCGATGACTCTGGCGCACAAATCGGGCTGTATTTGATCGATGGCGTGGCGTATGTTGACTTTGAGGGCATCGGTGGTTTGCGGCTTGTTGGCATAGACCTGCGACTTAAGAAAACCCCACAAGAAAAAGTCCAGCGGGGTCAAATCGCACGATCTCGGTGGCCAGTTCACGTCGCCTCCGCGCGAGATGACCATGTCCAGAAATTGCTCGTGCAGAACTTCCATCGTAGCGTGTGCTGTGTGGCACGTAGCGCCGTCCTGTTGAAACCACATGTTGTCCAGATCCATATTCTCGATTTCAGGCCAAAAGAAGTTGGTTATCATCGACCGGTATCGCTCACCATTGACGGTGACGGCCACACCATTATCGTTTTCGAAAAAATACGGACCAATCACGCCTCCGGCCCAAAATCCGCACCAAACAGTCACTTTCTGCGGGTGCATTGCCACTTGGTGAACCTCGTGTGGATTGGTCTCGTCCCAAATACGGCAATTTTGCTTGTTGACATAGCCATTCATCCAAAAATGCGCCTCGTCGCTGAAGATGATTTTTTTGCCAAAATCGGCGTCAACTTCCAACTGCTCTAATGCCCAGTCAGCGAACACACGGCGCTGTATATGGTCATTAACCTTGAGCTCTTGGGTCAGCTGGATCTTGTACGGGTGCAGGCTCAAGTCACAACGCAAAATTCGCCAAGTTGTCGTCTGCGAAAGGCCGAGTTCCTGTGCGCGACGCGGAATTGACTGCCGCGGGTTTTCGAGGACACTGTCGCGCACAGCGGCGATATTCTCGGCAGATCTCGCATTACGTTGACGCACGGGAACCGGCTGATTGTTAACTGACCCGGTTGACTCGAATTTGTCCACCAATCGACGGATAGTCGACTCGGCAGGACGATCATCGCGACCGTAAAACGGGCGAAGTGCGCGGAACGTTGCTCGAACTGAAGACCCATTTTCATAAAACAATTTTATGATTTGCACGTGCTGCTCGACACTATAACCTGCCATGGTGGTTTGGGAGGACGGAATGAATATAACACACTGCATTTGACAGCTGTCACTCAAACAACATGGCCGCAATCAGCTGTCAAAGTTCAAGCGTCCCTATTGGAAAACCCTTTATATGCATAAAATCATATTTGATAGATGTTAATTCTATTGAGATTAATTTTATGTATTTTTTTGTTTCAGATTTTTCTGCCGGATTCATCTTTACTTTCAAGGTAAGAATCTTAATATCTATTTTTTTTTACAATGCTTGTAATCGATAACCTATAAAACTATTGAAATGATTTTAATATTTCTCTCACCATTAGAAAACTACTTTATCCAGAGGGAACATAGGATCATATTTTATTTCAGTAATAATAAGATGTAAGAATAAATTTCAGACATGCGTCACCGTGGGTACATCTAGAAATATATAAGTTATATTATGTTGGTTATTCCAATTTATGGAGATAAAAACCTCACAATTTGGTGCACCACACTGAGCTTAAATATGAAATTTATTAGAATCAACCACTTATTAATACTTGTCATCGTTCAAAATGAAACAGTCATCACTTATCTAACCTAGTCCTAGTTGTAAAACACTAAAAATAGGGTAATTATTTAAACGTAACATCATTGTTAAAATATACAATTAACATTTTTCTTACGAAGTCATTGTTTTTTCATGTAAAAAACAATATTTTTGTTCGTCAAATCAGACTGCTCTGAATTTCGATGCATGTTTTTAATTTGGTCGCTACACAAGTGAATTGGTTTTTCGGTGCGCACTCATATATAATACTTGAAGTTGTAGTTTAAATAATGGGAACAAAATATTTATGAGTTTTTATGTAATAAATTATTACTCCTTACTAAGAGTACACATGCCACTAGACCACAAGCCTCTTATGAAGACGAAAAATAGTCGAAAGCTAAATAGTATTGTATACATTTACAAAACGGTAGCATCTCAGTATCCTTTCTCAAGTATTATATTATAGTTTTATATACGTTCACATTTTTTTAATTTTCGAATTAGGCAAATATTAAAAAAAAAATTTTTTGGGTTGAAGTTTTTTACGCGGCTTACAGAAGAGTGAAATGGTAGTGGCCCAATGTCATGTCACTGAATGAAATAGCCTACCTCTAAAATGCTGCAAAAAAATTAACTATAGTCATGCCAGCAAATTAATATTAAAATGCAAAATAATTCCACGTTTTAACTATAAAATTGATGTTTTATCGTTATTTTAACTACTGTATCATCATCTTACAAAACTTCAAAAATTACATATATGCGTAATATATACAGTGGTGGTCATATAATTAGAAATACTTCTTATGAATAAAGAAAGTATAAGTTCAACGCACAAATGTTCGTAAAAAATATACACATTCAATAATTAATAATCGTGCAATAATATAGCCAATCAAATAAAAAACTCATTAAATGCATAAAATATAAAACATATTTTACTTTTAATTACAAAATGAGTCTTACACATGTAGGAGTTTTTCTGTTACTGGCCGATTGTACGCCTAATTAGAAACATTTGTTTGAAATTGGAGAATAACATTTCTTTCTTGGCTTTTTCTATTATTTTGGCGGCAATTCAAAATTTAATCTGAATTTTATTTTGTTCAAAATGGACAAAAATAAAAGTTGTGACGCGTCAACTAGGCAAAAGTAACAGCCTGTGAATGTCCCACTGCTGGGCTAAGGCCTCTTCTCCTCTTTTGAGAAGAAGGTTTTGGAGCTTATTCCACCACGCTGCTCCAATGCGGATTGGTGGAATACGCATGTGACAGAATTTCAGTGAAATTTGACACATGCAGGTTTCCTCACGATGTTTCCCTTCACCTTTAAGCACGAGATGAATTATAATCATAAATTAAGCACATGAAATTCAGTGGTGCTTGCCTGGGTTTGAACCCACAATCATCGATTAAGGTTCACATATTCTAACCACTGGGCCATCTCGGATTTTCTAGGCAACTAGGCAAATAATTGTTGATTTACATATAGATCATAAGTGGGCGTACAGAAGAATAACTGAGTATTTAAATTGTTCTGTTAAGAAAGTTTTTAATGCAATTGATCATTATAAAACACATGAAACTGTTGAAAATGTTCTTAGAAAGGCTCGGCCAAGAAAGACCTCTCCCAGAGAAGATACGCTAATCGTTCGTGTTGCTAAAAAAGAACCAAGTAAAGGCTCCAACCAGATTAAAAATGAAGTTTTTTCGCCTGATGACCCGAGAAACACCTCGTCAAGACTGATACGCCGAAGATTAGTGGAAGCTAAATTGTTTGAAAAAATCTGTCGAAAGGTATCGCTTCTTACCAAGCAACACCAAGAGAAGCGATTATTATTCGCTAAAAATATGTTAATTGAACGGTACGAGAATGGAAAAAAGTGTTATTTTCAGATGAAACAAGAATAAATATGGTAAATTCCGATGGAAAGCGCTATGTTAGACGTTCTGTAAACAATGATTTTAATTATAAATACACAAAGAGTATAGTCAAGCACGGCGGCGGTAACATTAAAGTTTGGGGGTGTTTTTCCGGATGTGGAGTTGGACCCGTTCGGAAGATTAAAGGTGCAATGGATCAATGTCAATACAAAAATATCTTAGAGCACACAATGATTCCCTACTCGGACGATCATTTGCCTATAACCTGGATCTTTCAGCATGACAATGACCCTAAACACACGGCCAATAGCGTCAAATGTTTCCTTAGCGAACAGCATATATCCGTTTTAGACTGGTCAGCAAATAGTCCGGATTTAAGCCCGATAGTAAATCTCTGGTATATTGTTAAAAAGAAACTCAAACAAACGTAACACCAATCAAAACGAACTATATGAAGCATGGAATTTAATTCCCCTAGGTCGTTGCAGTGCTGTTATTGAAAATAAGGGATACGCCACGAAATATTAATTATAACTATTGGTAGGCTGTGGATAGTAGCTATTTCGTAAATAACAATACTAATTACTAATACTTAAAAAAATATTGTTTTTTATATCTTTTTGGTGTTGTTTCTAATTAGTTGACCATTATTTTTCATACCTTACAACTGATTTAAATATTTGTCTGTAATGCAATATTGAAACTGCACTTGTATAATGGATTTATATTGTTTTTCTAATAAATGATAAAACGTTGAACATATTGTTGTCCTATTTATTGTTTAATTTCAAAATAAAAACGATTGCCGTGAAGTATCTTACATAATGTCAAGGACCGTTGGTAGTGTTTCTAATTATTCGATTAACACTGTATATATATATAAAAATATATATATATATATATATATATATATATATTTATGTATTTACATACCAACTTTCACACGAACAAAACATTTGACAAAAACGTTTATGAAAGCTCCTAAATAAGTATTTATTATTTCGATAGTCTCTGAACGTCTTACTTTGAGCTTAAACATGAAGTGTGTTATCACTTTAACACAATTTGAATACCAAATGTGATCGATTTGTTATTGTAGCACAAAGACAGTAGATGTCGAACAGTATATCGATGTTCGCATCACATGCTACGATGAAAGGGTGCTATCTCCATCGGCGACGACAGATCTCGAGTAAATTGAACCCTTGTCGTACTGACATCGGGCTGACGTGAACACACCCTTTTGTGATACATTGTAGCCGACTTGAATATAGTCGGGCTTCAAGCAGGAAATATGAGAATATACGAAAAGTATACAATAAATTCCAATATCGAGTCTTATCTTTAGAACATTTTTTAATGATTTTATTGATAAATATATTTCATGAGATTGTTCTGACGATATACTCATCTTGCTACAAGACTTAATAAAGAATAATAATTTCCATTATTTTATAATATTAAAAATACGTCATAGGAAATTGTTTTTAAAAAGATATCTCCGTAAATCTACCCCCCGAAAAAGATGTATTATGTTCAAATATTAACTACCTAAATATCTGACTTTGATTTGTTTTTTTTTTTTGTATGTGAAACTTAGCTCGAAGTTAAATGTAAAATATTGTGTGTAAAGTACATTATATTTTCAAGGGCTGTGTCTGATCATAAATAAAAAGCATATTGTTAGCATTTAAGTTTACTTTTAAAGTTATAAGGAAGACGTACGATCAAGTCGAACGACGGAGGTGAAGTGAAATGTGAAGATGTTTGCCGTGCTTTTTTATACACTCGACCATGTTGATTACTCTGGTGGGGCAGAGACCGCTAACAATATTATATGTTCTCGATAGACAAAAATCACGTAATGTCCTCTAATCTTTAAATATTTCTGATTTATATTCAAATTCAAAATACTTTATTCAATATTGAAGTATTACACTTTCTTATTGATAGTTAATTTAGAAACTACCACGGGTTCGGAAAAGAAATACTCAGCCCTGAGAAGAACCGGCGAAAGAAACTCAGCGGGATGATTCCTTTTCTTTTTTTTTTTGGCTTTTTTTTATTGTATCATGTATTGTTTACAAAAAAAATTTAAAAAATTGAAATATCCATGCGGCGATCGTGTCATTCCCAAGGTGTGCTATCATTCATAAAATCATTAATTGTATAATAACCTTTAGCACACAAGTGTTCCTTTACAATTTTTTAAAATTTAGTCACAGGCATTTTGTACGCTTTCTGGGATCCTGTTATAGAACCGTATACATTGCCCCACAAAAGAGTTACTGACTCTATGCAGTCGAGTAACGGGAGTAATTAATTTGTGTTTGTTCCTTGTACCAATGTTATGAGTATCACATTTACTCACAAAATCATTAATGTTTTTCTGTACATACATAACATTACATAATATGTATTGAGAAGCAACAGTTAATATTCTAATTTCTTTAAATTTCTGTCTTAGGGATTCTTTACCTCCCAGGCTGTAGATTGCGCGAATAGCCCTTTTCTGCAGCACAAATATCGTATTGATAGCGGCCGAATTACCACACAGCATAATGCCGTAAGACATTATACTGTGAAAATAACTAAAATATACAAGGCGGGCCGTATCAACATCGGTAAAAAACTCTTATTTTCTTAACCGCAAAAGCCGAAGAGCTTAGTTTACTCGCCAATCCGTTAATATGGGGGCCCACTGCAACTTGGCATCAACAGTAAGGCCAAGAAATACAGTAGACTCAACTGGATCCATCGACTCCTTATTGATATATACATCAGCTTTTACATTTTTTACATTTGGCACGATACATTTTACAACTTTTGTTTTTTTTATTATTTAACATAAGATTATTGACACTAAACCAATGTACTATATCAGAGATAGCATTCTTTACATCGTCATACTGTACTTGTTTTCTTTTAAGTTTTTTATAAAGAATAAAGAGGTATCATCAGCAAACAATACTATGTCATATTTGTTCCCTACAAGAAAGGGCAGGTCGTTTATGTAAATGAGGAATAGAAAAGGACCGAGAATTGATCCCTGAGGGACCCCCATACCAACTGAAGCCCCAGGAGATCTTTTCCCATTAACGTCGACCTTCTGAATTATATTCTTAAGATAAGAAGTCAAACGCTCGAGCGCACCTTCTGTGATTCCATAGTGATTTAATTTCCTGACCAGAGTTTCATGTTGAACACAATCAAAGGCTTTGGATAAGTCACCGAAAATCCCTAAGCCGTCCTGTGACTCCTCCTATGCTTCATAGATATTCTTAATAATTTATATGCCTGCGTCCGTTGTTGAACGAACCCTCGTGAATCCAAATTGTTTTCTATGAAGCAGATTGTGTCTGTTAAAGTGAGCAAGTAATTGATTTAAAATATTTTTTTCAAATATTTTGCTGAAGGTTGGTAGAATTGAGATTGGCCTGAAGGTATTGGGATCTGAAGACCTACCAGATTTAAATATTGGAATTACTTTGCTATGTTTCATCAAGTCAGGAAATATACCACTTTGAACACAATTATTAAATATTAAATATAATATTATTACAAGGTAGGGTGCAATCACATCAATAATTGAATTGATTACCTTTACAGATAAACCCCACAAATCAGCTGTTTTCTTAATCTCTAATGATTTAAAAGTACTTATTATATCATAAATGCTTATACTAGAGAAATTAAAGTTAGCACTACATTCTCTAACATTTTCTTTGATCAATGACTCGGCAGCAATTGGAGAGGAAATAAGCGACTTTGTTGTCAAAACTGGTATGTCAGCAAAACATTTTTCAAAGACAGAAGCAACTTCCCGATCATTACTAATTACTTCCTTGTTACTAATAACAGACATTTCGGAGCTGCAGATATTAATTTTACCAGTTTCACAATGAATTATATTCCATGTCATTTTTATTTTATCATGTGCATTTTTTATTTCATTTTTAATATGTAATGATTTTGCCAAAGAGCATACATTTTTAAATAATTTTTAATAGTTTCTTACATAATTAGCAAAAGTAGCACTATGATTGTACGTTCTTTCATAGTAAAGCTCGTACATTCTCTGCCTACTTTTATGAATTCCAATAAATTTATATTAAAATCACCACAAACAATAATTTCTTTATTAGATCCAGACAATTATATTAAGACATCTTAAAATATTTTTAAAAAAAAAACATATAATCCACTGTATACGCATACAACAATGACACGGTCAAGCTCTGCACAGGCTATTTCAATAGTTTGCTCAATAGGAAGGCTCACAATATCATTACATTCTTTAAATTTCAATTTTTTACTAATAAGTATTAAAGAGCCATCGCGTATAGCTTTTTTTCTACAGAACAGACTAGCAACCTGGTGCCCATTGAAGTTAAACATAATTTGATATTTTAAAAGCCAATGTTCACTCGTAATGGTATAGGTCATTGAGACAAACACTGCATAATTTGTTATAATTTATAAATAATCTGGGTTTGTCATTTTGGTTTTATTTTTATAAAACTAAAAAGCTTTTGGCGCGTGATTCATTTTCTTTCCGCGAAAAACCCATCTTCTGTCGTATGTCACCCATACTGCGAACATATGATATTTGTTTCTTAAATTAAACGCTGCGGCGCTGTTGACTATGGAAAAAATATTACAGCGCTTTATATTGATTATCAATCAATATTAAAAAAAAAAACTATACCATATTCTTCAGGATCATTTGTAAAACAAATGTAACGTGAAATTTAAAATTCAATACTGCCGGTCGTTGAAGGTAGAAAAAGCATAGAAATGAGATCGCGCGCCGAGATGGGCATGTAAGAAACGCGCGGTGAAATCTGAAATGTTATTGACTTCTTAACAGAAAATTTCAATTTTTTTTTTTTTTTTTTTTTTATGGTATAGATTAGTGGACCAGCATGTGGGCCACCTGATGGTAAGTGGTCACCAACGCCCATAGACAGTGGTTTATATATTTCTTAAAAAAAAAACAACATCACCACTGCGCCACCAACCTTGGGAACTAAGATGTTATGTCCCTTGTGCCTGTAATTACACTGGCTCACTCACCCTTCAAACCGGAACACAACAACACAAAGTACTGCTGTTTTGCGGTAGAATATCTGATGAGTAGGTGGTACCTACCCAGACGAGCTTGCACAAAGCTCTACCACCGAGTCAATACTTTTTAATTCCAATAGTTTTGTACTCATCACATATATATATATTTTTTTTCACTCAATGGGGACCTTCATAAAGGTACCCGACTCTCTTGGGGGAGGAACCGGGTTATGTGGGATTCTTACCCACTAAAACCACTGCGATGGCCGTCCTCGGCACGGATGGGAGAGGCTGCGGGATCGTGTTGATGTAACACATCCGCATACCCTCCCGTGCTGTGCTTCGCTCACACACGCACACCTCGCTAGTGAGTACGGCAGCGCGAGGCCATTCCGGCTGCCGTCCTCCTCAGGGCCGTTTGAAATGGGACACGTGAGGCCCCCACCTCACGCATCCACGGCCCCAGGGTTACGCCCTATATTTAAAGCCCCGGACGTTGGGGCTGTGGGAGGGCCAAGACGACGCCGATATCGTCTCCGCCGAGCAGGATCGGCCCTTTCCCGTTCCCGCTCCGCTGTCTCCTGTACCATGACGATCTCACAGAAGGAGGCTACAGCCCTCCACGCCGATTCCCTGCAGAGCATCGCCGACACGATTGCTTGCAGGGACAGGTCTTGTCCGACTTCACGGACCAGGATCTCCCTCTCCGCACTCCACGCGGGACATATCTCCAACGTGTGCTGAGCGGAGTCCCGGTCCGCGCCACAGTGGTGACACATCGCCGTCGATTCGCGTCCGATCTTACACAGGTATTCTCCAAAACAACCGTGACCGGTCATTACCTGCGTAACTCATCACATATACTAGATCTACGAAGTTAAACAACAAAACAGTTTGCAAGGAATTTATATAACCCTTCTATTTAACATTTCGTATCAGTTCGGTAACAACGTTACATAATAAATTACTATCCGGAAGTGTTGCAGACCCTTCGGTAACCCTTGCAGATTAGCGGGACTCGGCGTGGCTGTCTTTGTATATGATTAATCGCAAAGGGATCGTGGGTTTCAATCGTTTCATCTCACTTGTATCTACAATATAGGAAAGTAGATGATCAAAATAGTGGAAGGTTTCAGTTTATAGATAAATTTATTGTAGCCGATGATTTCCTAAAGAACAGGGACATCGGGGTTGTCGAGAAGCTGACTGGAATTGCGTTGCTTAATTCAACGTTATTCCGCGGTTCGGGAACCGCGGCACTCAAAGTAACGATGATAGTAGATTCAATAATAACAATTAATTTAGAAGAACATAACAATAATATACATATTTATTGCACGCTCAAAAATAAAAAAATATATAAAAGTAATAAAAAGGCTTAAAAATAGTCTTGCTATACAACCTTAGACTACAAAATAATAGCAAAATGGGCATAAATATGTTAAATAATTTTACATTTATATTATTATTAATATAATATATTAGAACAAACAAAAACTCAAAAAATGACGTGGCCACAAACGTTTGTGGAGATACAAATTAATTAAATAAGAAAAAATATATTCAATACGTGGAGCAGTTGGTATTGATTGGATCTTGAAGTTCAACAGAATCTCTGACAGCACATCTGTCTTTTGTATTAGTAATAGGAACTGATTTTAAGTTGGAAAAATTTAAACCTTGGCAGATACTTTAGTCTGATTTATTTTTATTTAAACAGAGAATTGCTTTCAAACGTTCAAATAGAATGCTAAGAAAATTTGAGAAAAAATCAATATTCATCAGATATTCTACCGCAAAACAACAGTATTTGGTATTGTTGTGTTATATATAGTTTGAAGAGTGAATCAGCCAGTGTAATTACAGGCACAAGGGACATCTTAGTTCCCAAGGTTGGACGCACATTGGCGATGTAAGCGATGGTTAACATTTCTTACAATGCCAATGTCTATGGGTGTTGGTGATCACTTACTATCATTTTAGGTAGGGATCTCTAATTTTTTTGGAAAATATGATATATCCTATGTTACTCGGTAAAGATGTAGCTTTCTAATGGTGAAAAGAAGAAGAGAGATAGATTTAAAAAATCGGTCCAGTAGTCCAGCAACATATAAATAAACAAAATATCAAATCTTTCCTCTTTATAATGTTTTATTATTATAGACGTATAAGTTGTGTGGAAATGAATCTTATTTAAAGTCAAAGAAAGTTTAGCTGGCAATGTCACTCTCGAACTATATTTTTTACGGCATTTCAAACATGAGGGTCGGCACTGCATTGACCGCGAAATGCATAAGTTCAGATCAAAGTTATAATATTATATAAATTTAAGATTAATAACAATGTTTACAATACAGTAACATCTTGAAATATCCTAAGAAACATTAAGTTATATACAAGATATGATAAATATACATACATACTTATTTATTTTCTTATATTGAAAAACCATCACGATAACAATACGAGTTGAATGCCTTTGTACCAGTCTCGCAGACATGGCAAGGAGCCAGCGCTGCTGTTTGGCAGCGTGCCAGTACATCGATCGTTATATACCGGGGGTGAAGTTCGAACGCCTTGCGAACGCTGAAATGTAAATTGCGACTCGTATTTTGTTTGATTGCGCAATATCGTACTGTTTATTTTAATAGGGGTTCTCTTCGATGATTGAAGTTGTTCTTTTCTACTCAATGTTTGGATTTTCCGAAGTGTAATTTCGTATTGTGCTTTTTTCTTCGAACAATCTTTTCTTATCCACATTTGAAGGTACTGATGGATAAATGAGTTACATAAACACAACTCGGTAATATAAGGGATGTATGTAAAGTCGGATAGTCTATTGTTGTATTCAAAAGACTTTTAAATTCAGAAAATATTTTGATTTGGAAATAGTTTCTTATTCTTAATAGTCGGTATACATGGTCCAGTGATTTGATCTAGCGCAATTCAATTTATAAAAACGTACTAAATAGAGATGACTTGTTGTTCCCAAACTATGGGACAAGTTTTTAACCCAAAATATCTTTGCGATCAGGCCTCCTGCTCGGCACCTGCCCCTACATATTAAGTTGAAGCAGTTCATACTTCCTGGTGGTTCTGATCATTAAATTTGTATTCTTGATCGAATGGACATATTCTAATAACATTTTGTACTGACAGGAAAATGTTTTATATTGGAATATATATTTTTAGATATAATTTTAAAATACAAAAAGCTACAAAGCGGATCGTTAGTGAAAAAAACTAAGCTTTTGAAACGGAAAAAAAATTTAAATGCAAAAAATATTTTGTTTGAAAACTCGGACCACTAATTGTTTGTGGTATATAATATATAATTCTAAACTAGCTTGAAAAGACACTATGTGCTACGTCACCCCAGTGATTATCTGCGGTATGGGAAGTTGCTGAATGCCGGCTTTAAGTTCTCTGTCAGAACGACGAAAACGCTCCTCCGAGTATGCTCGAAGTGAGGTTTTGGTAGGTAATTCTAACAAAACAACCCCAGGGCTCAGCTTCATACAGATTTCCCTTGCGTTAAAAAACGGGGTGGATTTATTCTATTCTGTCAGAACACAGCAATACAGAGATTTTTATTGATGATATAAAAATATGAAATAACACGTAACACAATTGAAGACGAGTGCGTTAAAGGAGGTTCATTCTAAAAGTTTATATTTCCTTTTACGAGAGTTTATACTATTTTTATTATTACGCATGTACGTGACGGACACTCGACGTTAGGCCTTCGCTCAGATATAACATACACATGCAATAAAATTTCCGAATTACCGGGTTTGAATACAAAATATGTACAAATAATAGTGGCGTGTTAAAGAATTAGAAAATTAACAAATTCTTTCCCCTTGAGTTGAGTTCATTTATTTTTCTCCAAATATGTATGTGTGTTACTTATGATATTGTGTGTGTTTTGCATAACACAGTAAGTTGTTATCGTTATTTAACTTACTATATTTTATATTATTTTTCCTTTCAACTTTTGGGTTGACTGAAAGAGATGCGTGTTGTACACTCGCGATCACAATAGCATTTATGCACATTGAATCTAATAGCTGCATATTATAACAATAGCTTCCAAAACACCCATAACATGTTACAGTATGTGTAATGCTGATGTCGATATATAAACAAAAATATTTTAAATAAAAAAATATGAAACTCACCTCAACTAAAGCTTAGAAAAACCTTTCGCAATGTCGCTCAAGCGTCGAAACCATATTTAGACGTAATGTGCTTTCCATAGCAACCCACGTCACATTTGACGGCTCTCGGAAATCTCGCAAGTCATACAGACGGAATGTTATATACGAAGGAATCATTACATAATAATCGATAAACTTTACTGATAAATAATATTCCCATTTGTGTGACAATGTTTTACATTGATTGAAAGCTTTGGAGAAAATTATTTGAATGAACAATGCAATTGGTTTAAAAATGACTAAACACGTATTAATTTGGATGATGGCACAAAGTGTCTTCGGAATGTGTTTCAAACTTTGCTGCAGAAATCATAGAAATAAACTATATTTAGAAACGAAGCTCTACTTGTTTTTGTTTCATAAGAACTTTATTTCCTATGTTTAAGGTTTTCAACCTTTTAGTGATAAGTTCCTACAAATCCGGCGAGCAACGGAGTTCAGTTATGTAATAGTAAACAAATAACATAAGTTTGTTTCTTATGGCAATTAATTAATTATGTAACAATTCCTGACATGTTACATTTAAGTTTTAGTCGAGAACTCTTCAGACGAGTTCAATATTAATTTCATTAAATTAATTCAAGATGCCAAAAAGTGAGAAAATAAACACGGAAAATTACTGGTGCGGTGATTACTCAGAGAAAATCTTACCAGCTATAGTTTACTGGCAAAGTTTTAAGATCATTTCAATGTTTTCTCTCGAGAACAGTTGACTACCAAAGTTCTGGAACATTCTGAATCACGGTACTTCATAAAACGTTGTTTATACTCAGCAAATATACTACCCGGAATAATATATTATATTTGCCTATTCATAATAAGCCGTTGCTTATCTAAGGCAAATATAATATTAAACAAAGTACGGTGTAGAGGAGAAAAAGTGTTTGAAATATATCTAATATATTACATTTAATGTTTGTATTAAATAATAGACAGAAGAAGTTACTCCTCGTTGATTTTTATGTACGATGTTTATTTATAATTAATGAAATGAATGAATTAATGAATGTTTTGTAATATTATTAATGGTAATTATGAATATGTTATCTTGTAAACAAAATTATGGGCCTTGATGCCTGAATTGTAAAGATATTATTATTATAATGTGTTATGTAGTTGTTACAATCATGTATTCACGTACATATAAAGGTATTGATTTTCATGCAGATTCCCTTTTGTAAAATCTACATGCAGATTCAGTTGTAGTTTTACAACAGCCTCCATTACCAATAATATTAAATAGTTACAATGAAATTATCTTTTATTCTTTACTTGAAACTTAATAAATTACACAAGTAAGATGTTACTTGTGTAATTTATTAAGTTTCAAGTAACTTAATAACTTTAAGTTTAAACGAATCTCGACTTAACAAGTTTGCTTGTGAGCAATTATCTATCGATAAATGGGTTAAAGTTGCTTTCACATCGGGAACTTAATAGCGAAGACTGTAGTTCGTGAAGTCGCTGGTTTTATGATAATTTTCTGGATAATGAGAATCAAACATTTCCATTGAACCAGTAAAACTGGAAGATTAAAATTCTTTATTAAAAATAGTCTTTTCAATTCCAATCGTCATATTAATTGAATGTACTTTGACGATAATTAATGCTTAGAAACTTTATGTCAAGTGATGCGCCTAAATAAATATGATGATGGGTGATAAAAAAAAATTTGATAAAAAAAAAGTTCTTGGGTTTTCTGTCAAGAATTTCTCACTGATTAGTCTGATATTTCTCTGAGGCAGTAATTACACTACAAATAGCTGTAGAAAGTTTTAACTCAATCAGATAAATGTCTTAGGAAAACATACGCGACGAACAGAAACTTTCATTTCTATATTATTTATTTCTTTGATGTCCTTCTATATAATATTAATTAGCAATTCTATTTATTTGTAGATTATCGTACTGTTTTATTTTGTTCTCTATATTAATAGCCAAACGCATGCTTTGGCTTTAACCTCTACATACCTACCTCTAATTTACTGTTTTAACCAAAAGCCAGTTAAAATAGTAAATTGTCTCCGAGTTGAAGCATCTAAATTCTTATTCTACGAATATTACATACGAGTACCAGCTAAATATCGGCAGACGTTGTCCTATCTTTGTATAAATACTAATTAGTCATTCGGTTGAGTGGTATAAATCCTGCAACACAATCTTAGAAGAAAGTTGTATCAAAACCTTCTCCATGCTTAATGCCTACATGTATGTGTTAGGATAATTTATTAAGTGTTATCCAATAAGGTACAAATATTAATATCAAACGACGGTTAACTTCTAAATATTTATTTTATTTATTTTAAGAATATTTATATTTGAATAATAAGTTTTATGAATAATTATTAGGCAATTGCAATTGTTCAGTAATTCAATAATAACGGATTGTAAATTTACTTAAGAGTTTTTATTGTCATAAGAGGTGCCATTCTGTTTTCAAATGACTTAATAAAATGACGTTAAGACAAAAATGGTGTGAACTGTAAAATAGACGAGAACAGAGACGGCAATTGTGACTTGAAATAAATGCTAGAAAACGGAATAAGAGTTGTTTTTTAAAATAACTGAACGTATTCAACATATGTGAGAACTTTCGTTAAGTCAAACGGTATCTAATCTATCAGTCTCAAAAATATGTAACCAATAATTTGAACATGATCAATATCGTAGAGAAGTTAAAAGTTTCAAAGTAATTCTATGAAGTACCAATTGTTAAAAAACGTGCTCTTAAAAACCTCTGAAATATTATCGCTACGAGAACGAGATAGAAGATCAAACATTTTTAATGGAACAAACAGAGATAGATGACAGCTATGTAAATTTGCAGCATCGGTCATCTGCCACTAGCCTGCCAGATTCCATCCAATATTAATTGGAATTTCAATGCGACGAACAATTATAAAATGAATTTTACATTGCAGAAATAATAAAGGAATTATAACTTGAATTGTTTTTATGTGTTTTTTTTTTTTACTATAACATATTCGATATACACATAACCAAATTCACTTTTTATCAAATGATAAGGCGGACGGACTAATGGGCCTGGTAATTGGTCACCATTGTCCACATTGGCGCTATAAAAATATTAACGATTGCTTACATCGCCAATACGACACCAATCTTAGGAACTGAGGCCTTGGGCCTCTAAGCCGGAACACAATAATAATACTAAGTATTGCTGTATGACGGTAGAATAAATGATGTCTGCTTAGTCATTTATTTCAAAAAGATAAGATAATTTCAACGATCAAAATACATGACAATATTAATAAAAAGTGGGGTTCACTGCAGTGTATTGTATACAAATGTAACTTAAACGGCGGTTACCTAAACTTAACTTAGGCGGTCTTATCACATCATTACTTGGCCATAACACAATATAGAAATCTCTCAATCTTTTTGAACTCAAGTGTTCCTTTCATCTTATGTGATGTTCCTAATAACAATATAAATATTTCAATACTTCTTATTTTAACACATTTATATATATAAAATAAATATTTTGTTCTAATAAATATATAGTCTCTACAGAGCCGTCCGATTATAATTTTCAAAAATGCCACTTTGTTTTTACCTTAAATAAAGTACGTAACCAATGCGTCTGTGTTGTCTGTACTTTTCCGTTTATGAAATGTTTTTGATGGTGGATTCAGTTACCTCCCAAGATGATCTCTCAATGTCTTTGAATTCCGAACATTGATAAATTTTTATTCAGGCTAATTGTTATTAAAAATTAAATAAATATTTCATCGTTTTGATCTTTTAATTAATACAAGAAAAATAGTACAAGAGTCGACTTTATTTAAATAAATCACTTCTCTCCAGAAAACTTTTTGACTTAAGCAATTTCAGTAACACTCGTTATTGTCTTAAATGTGAACGATTCTCAAATGAAAGGACAAAGGCGAAATAAAGTTAAGTAATATTCTCTTCCCGCCTTCATTAATTACACTTTGATCGCTCATTCCTCCGTCTCTGACTACGTATATACTAATTTTCTTTGAAACAAAACTCTGAGGAGTTGTTGAATTCGGCAGTTTTGTTAATATAGTTCCGAGCTGTTTCTAAGTTCTGGTTTGGACCAACATACATGTTCTCGTACTACACTCAAATTAGCGCGTTCAAGGTATTATCCATTGTCATATGTCATATTCAAGCTTTATACCAATAACGGTACATATAGCAATTATTTACTATTTAATATATCTGTAATCCTTCTAGCATCGACTATAACAACGCGCATGTAAACCCTTCGGTGTTGAAGACGTCGATAGTCACTTTCCATCGCGTGAGCCTCTCTTGCTTTTTGCTCCCTATTATATAGGGTTTTCCATTAAGGGCGCTTGATCTTTGAAATGCAAAAAAAATACATGTAGGAGAGATATTTGCGAAGTTTTTTTTTTATTTGGAAGGTCTTTCGACCCCATTATGTATGGAATATGACATCATTCAAATGACCGCCACGGCTTCGGTTGGTGGCGTGCACACGAAAGGTCCAATTTTCGATGACTCTGGCGCACAAATCGGGCTGTATTTGATCGATGGCGTGGCGTATGTTGACTTTGAGGGCATCGGTGGTTTGCGGCTTGTTGGCATAGACCTGCGACTTAAGAAAACCCCACAAGAAAAAGTCCAGCGGGGTCAAATCGCACGATCTCGGTGGCCAGTTCACGTCGCCTCCGCGCGAGATGACCATGTCCAGAAATTGCTCGTGCAGAACTTCCATCGTAGCGTGTGCTGTGTGGCACGTAGCGCCGTCCTGTTGAAACCACATGTTGTCCATATTCTCGATTTCAGGCCAAAAGAAGTTGGTTATCATCGACCGGTATCGCTCACCATTGACGGTGACGGCCACACCATTATCGTTTTCGAAAAAATACGGACCAATCACGCCTCCGGCCCAAAATCCGCACCAAACAGTCACTTTCTGCGGGTGCATTGCCACTTGGTGAACCTCGTGTGGATTGGTCTCGTCCCAAATACGGCAATTTTGCTTGTTGACATAGCCATTCATCCAAAAATGCGCCTCGTCGCTGAAGATGATTTTTTTGCCAAAATCGGCGTCAACTTCCAACTGCTCTAATGCCCAGTCAGCGAACACACGGCGCTGTCTATGGTCATTAACCTTGAGCTCTTGGGTCAGCTGGATCTTGTACGGGTGCAGGCTCAAGTCACAACGCAAAATTCGCCAAGTTGTCGTCTGCGAAAGGCCGAGTTCCTGTGCGCGACGCGGAATTGACTGCCGCGGGTTTTCGAGGACACTGTCGCGCACAGCGGCGATATTCTCGGCAGATCTCGCGTTACGTTGACGTACGGGAACCGGCTGATTGTTAACTGACCCGGTTGACTCGAATTTGTCCACCAATCGACGGATAGTCGACTCGGCAGGACGATCATCGCGACCGTAAAACGGGCGAAGTGCGCGGAACGTTGCTCGAACTGAAGACCCATTTTCATAAAACAATTTTATGATTTGCACGTGCTGCTCGACACTGTCACCTGCCATGGTGGTTTGGGAGGACGGAATGAATATAACACACTGCATTTGACAGCTGTCACTCAAACAACATGGCCGCAATCAGCTGTCAAAGTTCAAGCGTCCCTATTGGAAAACCCCATATATATATATATATATATATATATATATATATATATATATATCGTTCATATGAAAACAATATAACTCTCTTTTTTGTACACCAATAAACAGACAAGATAGATGTACAAAAGTTATCGCAAAGACAGCGATTTCTTTTGGGCAACCTTGAATTTGAAAAGATAATAATAAGTACGAAAAGTGCGTAGTAAATGTGGTGTACATTAAGTAAACAAATTATATTAGTTACTAGCTGATCGCCCCGGCTTCGCACGGGTAGATAAAAAGAAAAATATATTTTAGGCAGGATTAGCGTAAGATCCGTTCTGAGCGTCCTTGGTCAGTAACAAACTTGAAGGCAATCGGACAGACACAGTTTAGGAGATATATATATAGATAAATGAGTCTTCTTTAGTTGGTTTTTCTGAAGTCTGATATAGAATATACTTCAATAAATTGTTTCCGAATCGGTGGTAGATTTGTAACAATTATTATGTAAGCTTCTAAATTGAATACGGATCGTAATTTTAATTTTGACTATATCATGCTCCTTATATTGTCCACTCTCTGATGTTACGTAGCCACGATTTCTTCCTACGCCCAACACTTCTTTTCCTGAAATCTTGCCTGTCATTATAAGTTGTAATAACTCATATCTGGTGTGTCTTAAGACGTGTCCCAGATACGAGACTTTCCTTCTTTTTAGTGTTTACCAGATTTCTCGTTCTTTGCCGACTTGCCGTCGGATTTCCCGGTTCGTGATCTTTTGAGTCCAACTGATGGCCATCATCTGCCTATAACACTACATCTCAAATGCCTCAATTCGTTTTCTTAGATCCTCCTTGATTGTCCATGCCTCATATCCATACAGAAGTATGGGCCATATATAGCAGTGTAGAAGTCGAGTACGCAATGGGATTTTGATGTTGTGATTGCATAACACCTTTTTCATGTTGTTAAATGCACTTCGAGCAATCTCGATACGAGTCTTAATCTCAATATCGCTGTCTCATTTCTCTGTTAGCCGAGTGCCTAAATATTTGTATGTGCATACTCGCTCTAGTGTATGGCTATGTACCGTTATTCGGACTTGCAATGCTGTTTTTCGAGACAATCATTATTTTTGTCTTAGAGACATTTAGTGTTAGACCAGCTTTGATGTTACATTTATTCAATCGATCAACCATACGTTGCATTTCTGATTCTGTAGAGGCTATTAAGACTGTGTCGTCTGCACATTTGATGTTATTAATCAAACGACCATTGACCTTTACGCTACATTCCAGGCCCTCCAATGCTTCTGATATTATGGATTCTGAATATAAATTGAAAAGAATGGGAGATAAAACGCAACCCTGTCGAACTTCAGTTTCCGCTACATCAATTCGGACTTTTGACCGTTGGTTCCAGTACAGGTTCTCGATTATGCGTATGTCTTAGTCGTCTAAGGCTATATCATTTAATATCGTGACAAACCGGTCGTGCATCACTCTGTAAAATGCCTTTTCATAGTCGACAAAGCAAAGAAAGACATCCTGCTGCATATCTCTGCATTTTTTAACAAGAACCTGTACTGCAAACAGAGCTTCTCTTGTGCCCATACCTGAACGGAAACCAAATTGGCAGTCTCCAAGCTGTTCGTCACAACTCACTCGTATACGCTCGTGTATTATCGTTAGGAATAATAATAATAATAATAATAAGATTTATATATAAGATAATAATAATGAGATTGAAAAGTTCGCAAATGCGTCAAAATTGTTCCGGCTAGCAAGAGACAGAGCGGAGTGTGCGAAGCTGGCAGCTAACCTTCACTAGTTGGAGAGGCACTGGAAGAGAGAGAATCTATATATTGGTAATATTAAATTATGAACGTTACGACATGGATTTACATTGCTTTATTAATATATTATCGTGGAATCCAGCCATGCGAATGTCCTTATGAATTTTGTACATACCGAGAGAAGATAAACGTCGTTGTAACTGCTCATAATGGAGAGCTATTTATCTCCCTAAAGGGTTATGGTCGAAGGAAATCGCTCTTCGTATTACTGACAGCCAATAAATAGTAATGAACACACAACAATATCAGTTACAAATTATATTTTTTATTTTAAATTCGAAGTTTACACTCTAAATTACATTTATAAAATATTGTTTGCAATTTTTATGTTACTGATTGGAAAATATTCTATGTTGTAAATATTTTGAATCGACAAATCTTTATGACTATTAAATAGTCGATAAAAATAACACAATTTAAAAATAAAAATAACGTTTAGCAGATGGGAAACATCGAAGCTAATGGACTCGAATAAATAGGGCTTTAAATAAACTACAACATAGTTTCGTTACTAATTTTTATAAACATTACTTATTATTATGGTCTGTTCGTTGCTAGATATTAGTATCAACGAAGTTTATCGAACACATACAAAAAGAAAGAAAATAGAGTGTCGTTTGCCGTCGCGGCATACGAGTCTAACCACTGTTTATTTATTTTAACTTTATTGCTGTACTTTATCTGTCTATCATAAAGGACATCAGTGTTATTCTGTAATAAATCACTTCGTATCTCAATCGCAAAATGTTAAACACCAACTTATAGTGATAAGATATATTTTTTTTATAGTATATGTAGGCAGACGATCATATGGGCCACCTGATGGTAAGTGGTCACCAACGCCCAAAGACAATAGCATTGTAAGTGATGTTAACCATCACTTACATCGCCAATGAGCGGCCAACCTTAGGAACTAATATGTTATGTCCCTTGTGCCTGTAATTACATTGGCTCACTTACCCTTTAAGCCGGAACACAACAATACCAAGTACTGATGTTTTGCGATAGAATATCTGATGAGTGGGTGCCTACCCAGACGAGCTTGCACAAAGTTCTACCACAAAGTAAAATAATTTTGATGCATGTATTCTTAAATGTTATAATTACTACACATAATTCTTCATTTCTGACGTTTCACAATCTGTGTTGTACGGTGTTCTGCCTTCCATTACATAATAGCGCTGCAAGAGCTATTCATTTAATCGATATGACTCTTACATAATACATAGTAAATACTGTGTTTCTTGCTGATTCACAGCCAACATGAATTACAATCATAAATAAATACATTTAATTTATTTATTTATGATTATAATTAAGTGGTGATTTTTAACTCGCAGTCTTTGCAGTAAAGACTTATGTATACTCTATCAAATATACCTTCTCCGGTTCAACAAAAACGAATCTACTTGTGTTACTATTCTGACGAATTCCTGTGTTTTCTACCTGTAACTTCCACGAAGAAATCGCAAGAAGTGTAATGTACAATTATATTATAGATTTTCTCACTTGAACTGGAAGTATGAAATTTTTAACGAGATCAGGAAACAGTCGGACTTCGAGTGAACTTCGACTTTTATTAATTTCCGTTTGAGTTCTATCGAAACTATACTAAAGTTTTATTGAAAAATTAATGTGTGTTTCCAAGAAATAGTCTGCAAGTGCATATAATGCTACTATACTTATATACTTTACGACCTGTATTATATAAACATTTTCATGTGCATCATTTGTGTTTATAACTCATCTCGTTCTCAGCGTTAAAGAAAAACATCGTGAGGTGTGTTTAATTTCACCGAAAATTATCCACGTGTGTATCGTCCAAACCGCATTGGAGCAGCGTGGTGGATGAAGCTCCAAGCTTTCTGCGAAAATGAGAGAGTAGCGTTTAGCCCAGAAGGAAGACATTAACAGGCTATTACAATACATTATATGAACGATACTAATGTATACAATATTATTTTCTACTATACTATTTTCGTATCGTAATAGCTTCACTTATTTGCTATAAATGAATAATTTATTGTGTCTTTGTCATAAAATTATTTTATATAACATAATTTGTTCTAAATTAACTCGCAAATCCCACTTCATTACATTAAATGTGTCAATTAAACGAGTTGAAACGCTGTCTACTGAATTGTCACGTGTTAAATTCGATGACACATATTCATATCAACGACACTTGGCCCCAATCCATCACAATATCACATTAAATCCAATTTTGTAGACCCTTATACTTCACACGATCCTAAGAGCTTGTCTCTATCTTACAAACCGACACTTGACACGAGACATTTCTGTGCTATGATGAAGCAATTTATGTATAACATACGTTTTACATACTTTTATTACATCATATATTTTTGTATTATTAAAAATATGTCTAAAGTATACATTTAAAATATATACATTTTACAATGTGAATCTTGCTGATATCAACATAACGGATGCACGTCATTTTTAATTTCTGAGCTGAAGATATCTTTATCGTCGTGAGTTCATTTCATCGTCATCTGTTATCAGAACTTGTAATTTCAATAGTACTCCGAAGAACTCTTAAAGTTGTTGGAGAGAGGACCCACAATACACTCGGTAACTTATTTCTGTCCATCATGCCAGATTGATTGAAATGCGGAATTGACATCTGCACAAAGGTGGATCTCAACCAACAGCTTCAGAATAAAATAGTAAAGTTATGTTTCCTATTTAATATCTTATGTAAAACGTGACGAAACGTAGGTAAGGTTTATTCCATAATGCAAAAATAGATTACATAAAGAGTGTCGGGCCAGGTCGGGCCAATAAATAGTTATTGAGTTTTTCTGTCAGAAAATTCTCAGTAGCAGCTCGGAGTCTGGAAGTTGGAAGTGTGTACAATCCCGTGCCTCGGAAAGCACGTAAAGCCATTAGTCCTACACCTGAAACCTTTCCGGTCGTGTCCAATTACCGTCCTATCGGATTATGAGAACTAGGGAATAGTGAGTGCACCTGTGTTTGCGCACACACTTGTGCACTATAATATCTCCAGCGCAGTTGGCTAATCTCTCTTGAGATTGGCCGCCGTGACCGAAATCGGTCTGGAGGACATTATTATTATTATTATTTATATACTATCTCCATTGGGACATTAAATACATCTGTAGCGGTTATTTAAATGCTTAATATATAAAACTGTTAGTGTACACAAAAATAGCAAATCTACTTGTGGTAGAGTTTTGTGCTGGCTGTGTCGGTACCATTTAAATAAGGACGCCGATATCGATTTCGAACTATATTATACTAGTGGTCGAAGATAAACCATAATAATCGCTTCTTTTTCTATCATTTTTTTTACTCTTATTCCCAATTTCAGTTTGTCACTAAAGCTTGAAGTCCTAACAAAAAAAGCATATGCGTTGACAAACAGATATATACATATGTATATTAATGACATGAGATTGAATTAAATAAACTATTTATATATAAGGTTATTTATTGAGGCTTGCTTTAAGTACGATCACGTTTTATATGCAAAGAACATATTTCATCAAGTTTTATTATAATTTTATGTTTTTTCTACAAAGTCGTAGAGTATTCTCCAATAGCTTACAAGCTTTGCTCATTTTTCCGGCTGGACAATCATAAACTGAGAAAACCATACTGTGCCATCCGTTACGGTCGTTTGTCGTCAAAATGGTGAATTTTAAACCTTGCGTGTTGTGGATTTGTAAAGAATAAACCGTGATTCTATCGATTGATTCCATTTGTACAATTTATGAAAGTAATAATATTGCGAAGTTTTATAATCAGAAATAAAACCATTAATATTTTATTACGTAAGTAGTGTTATATCCATTGAGAACCTAGATATCTTCACCGAAGATCAACGAAATCCACGAATTCCTCTGGGATTTTACATGTGCTTAATAATGCTTAATTTTTGTATTAAATCATCACCCGTGGAGAAAAAAAACATCGTGGTTCGTGGTGAAAAAAAAAACATCATGTGCTGGATGAATTAACTATTTCACATGGATTTATCCACCCATTTGCATGGAAAGAGCTTCACGGAATAAAATTCAAACCTACCATAACGGCGGCTACGTGGTAACAGACCACGTATACGAGTATAATGATCTTAACATAGCACATGTAATACTCAAAAGACCATCCCTTTGACATCACTATTATTCTCATAGCCATATATCTCTAAATTGGCCCCTGTCTGACTCGTCAATGTCAGGTTTCAGTAAAATACGGCGCAGATAAACAAAGAGGGACAAAGATAATATCAGAGTTTACGAAAAACAGTGACAATTTGTCACGCTCTGTGCCCTCGTGATAACTGCGGCCGACAAGTTTGACCCCAATTATTTTTCTATTCGTCGGGCTTCACTTTCAGCTTCCCGGTCCAGTGGGGATTGTGAAAATGATAGTTTGTAATATTCTAGCAACGTAATGGAAATAAAATAGGTTTTTGTCGTGTAATATGACATTCTTCAAAAAATGATCGCTCATGCATGCCCCATAGCTGGTCAAATAAAACTGATCTTGTTGAATATGAAGTTCGGAGCTTCTTACGGCACACTATATCCTAATACGAATACCATTAAATATATCTGTATAAAACTAGAAATCGGGAATCGAGAATCTACACTAAGATGTAGTATTCAATTTCATAAGTCACCGATGTACATTACAAAGGTGTTTTGTGTTTTAAAAAATATAAATACGGATTAACAATGCAAGTACAATAAAGAAAAATGTAAGTCAAGGTAGAATAAAATAAAGTAAAAACAGTACTATCAAGTATAAGACAGTGTTTGTTCTCGATTTGAACCTATTTTATTTAATTTATTTATTTTTATTTTTATTTAAGAAACAAACAGAACATTCATTCTTAAAACTGTAATATTAATATTAGCACTCCAACCAGTCAAGTTTCTACTTATATCTAAAAATATAAAGAAAGTAGGGGAAATTAAAAAATTAAAAATCTAGGTTTTAATAGGCTCGAACACAAACTTCCTAAAGTTTGCGATTGATTCCGTAAATATATCTATACTGGAAAATTTACCATTATATTCCTTACAAACTCTATATTTAAAGGAATTTCGCGTCTAATTGGTTTTTAAAAAGGGCCTTATTTCGTGTACGTACATTAGAACACCTGAAACTTAAGCAATTTAGGAGGTATGGTGAATCTATATAAAAAAGTAACAGCCTGTGAATGTCCTCTGCTGAGCTAAGGCCTCTCCTTTGTGCACGCTGCTCTAATGCGGGTTGGTGGAATACACATGTGGCAGAACTCTAATGCAATAAGACACATGCACGATATTTTCCTTCACCGCCAAGCACGAGATAAATTATAAACACAAATTAAGCACATGAAACTTCAGTGCTTGCCCGCGTTTGAACCCACGATCATCGATTAAGATTCACGCGTTCTAATCACTGGGCCATCTCAGCTTCTATATAATTAATTTAAACAAAAATAATTGATCTCTGTGTTTGACGATTAGCTAACTAGCTGATCGTTGAACATACACCACTGGGTAATTGAAATAATTTCATTTGTTGCACGACATTTAAAATTAAGGTATTTTATAAATTTACTTTGATTTTTTTCTAATTATATAATAATGTATAATTTGTAGTGTGGATTCCAAATTATAGACCCATATTCCAAAATAGATCGAACAAATGTATTATACAAAAGAACGAACGTTAAGTTACGCTTAAAATCTTTGCTTACTCTCAAAACAAAAGCTAGCATACGCTACGCTTTAGCTGTTATCTGGATTAAATGTGACTTAAACGTAAGCTTAGTGTCTAAATTAATTCCCAGATCCTCAACTCGGTCACTCGATTCAAGGAATTGCTATCAATGTAATAATTGTAGGTAATTGGATTTAAATATGTAAATTGGAATTATCGTGCGAAAGTAATAATACTACATTAAGACACATTTAAACCAAATCAGTTTTGTTATATCGTTGATAATATTAATGAACAGATTAAACAGCAGATTAAACCGAGATGAGAACCCTGGGGAACACCCGAAGTTACAGGTACAAACGACAAACAAGACCTATGATCTCTGGTTACGAACCAATTGTTCTATGTATCTACTACGCCATTTTTCTAATTAAATTGATTGAGTGTTAGAATGACTTTTTTTATTGTATAGGTAGGACGAGCATATGGGCCATCTGATGGTAAGTGGTCACCAACGCCCATAGACAATGGCGTTGTAAGAGATGTTAACCATCGCTTAGATCGCCAATGCGCCGCCAACTAAGATGTTGTGTCGTTTCGCGGTAGAATATCTGATTAGTGGGTGGTACCTACCCAGACGAGCTTGCACAAAGCCCTATCACCGAATAAAAATGTCGTGAAATATGACGTGACATCAAGTTAGTACTTCAAAGTTTATATTATTGCAAATTGTAAATCATATACAATTTACGAATGTATGTAACCATATAATAATAGTAGCTCCCCATTTGGCTCACTCGCGTTGTAGTTGGTAACAGCTTGCCAAGTAATGGTTATCGTTAAAGAAAAGCTTTTATCGAATGGCTGCTCGAGACAAATTTACTTGTGTATTGCCGTAATTATATATTAGGTCCTTACATATGAAATTAGCGTTTTGTCGTACTGACCAATTTGATCTGAAATATCTCCTCTTTGGTTAAGAATTCATAATTAAATTTTTTAAATTAATTTAGCTGGTACGTTTGAGTTTTGAAAACAGTCATTCATTTGTTTTTTCCTCATTATTTTTTTCTTTGGCGTCGCTTATGTGCTATTGTGCAGCACACAATGGAAAACATGAAATATCGGTATATTTACGAGTACGAGTTCTACCGTGGCACTAGTTCTGCAGAAACAGCTCGAAGGATTAATGATGTGTACGGCGCTGGTGTCGCAAACTGTGTGTCGCGGTTTTCGTTCTGAAAATTTCGACTTTCAGAACCAACCCCGTGGAAGGCCGGAGACCAAAGTGGAAATTGAAGAATTAAAGGCTATTGTGGAAGCAGATCCATCACAAAGCACTCTAAAGATAGCTGCAGGCTTCGGGGTAAGTAATAAGACTATATTAATCCACTTGAAGCATATTGGGAAAGTAAAAAAACTTAAACGATGGGTACCTCATGAGTTGAGTGAATCGAACTTGCAAACACGCGTCGACTGATGTGTTACTTTGCTCAACCGACACAATAATGAAGGGATTTTAAATCTAATCATTACTTGTGATGAAAAGTGGATACTGTACGATAATCGGAAGCGCTCGTCGCAATGGCTGAACCCTGGAGACCCAGTCAAATCCTGCCCTAAACGAAAATTGACTCAGAAAAAGTTACTTGTGAGTGTTTAGTGGATTAGGGCCGGTGTCGTTCACTACAGCTTTCTAAAATCTGGCCAAACGATTACGGCAGATATCTATTGTCAGCAACTGCAAACCATGAAGAAAGAACTAGCTGCTAAACAACCGAGATAGGTCAATCGCTCTAGGCCACTGCTGCTTCACGACAACGCAAGACCACACACTGCACAACAAACAACCACTAAGTTAGATAAGCTACTCCCCGGACCTTGCTCCAACAGATTACCATTTATCCCGGAATTTGGACAACTTCTTACAAGGAAAAAAATTCAACTCCGATGCGGCAGTCCAAACCGCCTTCAAAGAGTTTATTGATTCTCGCCCCCATGGTTTTTTTAGTAAAGGGATCAATGAACTGCCTATGAGATGGCAAAAGTGCATAGATAACAACGGTGCATACTTTGATTAAGTAAATATATTTTACAAAAAAAAGTTGACTTTATATTCCTCCCGTACAAAACGCCAATTTCATTCATAATTCATATGTAAGGACCTAATACATGTATGTACTTTTGCATGATATTGCATATATTAAATTGGTCTATTAATAATTTCGTCTCAAAATAACTCTGGAATACAGATAGGATAGTACAAGAAGAATGTTTCTATAAAAGAGCCTATTTAGAGGCCGTTAATTGCAATACCGAAGGGCTTGCGGGCTTGCGTTATGTGGTAGACACTTTACATTAGGTGCCTTCTGCCCGATTATCCTCTCTTACATTAGAAAGACTATAATATTATATAAGATAATAAAGCGTGGACTTACTATTCGTTGATTTTCATACAGAATTAATAAAATTATAATTGTATTTAATTAAGATACATTTGTAAATTGGTGGTTAGCAGTAAGAATTTCTCGTCGGTTTTTCTCGGTTTAATGCACGTTCGGAAACGGTGGTAGCTTTGCCTTTAATTCAGTACTGTGTACATGTCGATTCCAAAATTCTTACGTTTATTTATTTTATTTTTATTTTATTTTTATGCTTTATTGTACACACAGTAACATAAACATACATTAAAGGAAAACAAAAAAAAAAGTAATAAATTCCGGTAGCACAAAAGGCGGTCTTATCGCTAAGAGAGCGATTTCTTCCAGACAACCTTTGGGATAAGGACATGAGCTTAATAAAGCGGTGGAGGTGTACAGGTCAAATACTTTAGCGAAAAAATTGTTCTATTTAACTACTATACATAATACTAATATACTATATACATACACACGTGTCTATACATATACAATAAACTAAATACATGTACATCATTACATAAACTATATATAAATTATATATATATATATATATATATATATATATATATATATATATATATATATATATATATATATAATTTACAATATTTTAACGTCAATCAGAAATTATTTGAATGGTTAAAAACAAAAACATACGATGACACCGAATTAATTCTGTTTCATAAAACATAATCTAATCTACTGTAATCTACACATACACCCACCTACACATACACACACACATACACACATACACACACCATTACACACATACACACACACACACACAAGTAAAATTCATTTTGATATAATGTTAGTTTACCTACTGATTGTGAGTTTTAGTATATAGTAAGATATTGTTTATTCTTTTTAAGAACATGGACAGAATTGTATGTTATGGAAGAGCGGGTCCTTCTGTCACGAGTATTATATTATACTCACTAGAGGGTCCCAACCTTTATTTGCTATGTACAACTTGATAAAGAATAAACTATTTTTTCATTTTCATATATATATATATATATATATATATATGTATATATATATATATATATGTATATATATATATATATATATATATATATGAAAATGAAAAATATATTATTTTATTATATATATATATATATAATAAAATAATATATTTATAAATACATATAATAAAGTAATAGTAAATAAATATGTAGCTAAGATAGTTTTAATAATAACCAATGGGGCGCGATAATAAACAAAACCACACCGAACAGGTATTCATAAAGTTAAATAGTACGCCTTGAGTCGGGTTTTAGACGTTGTTTGTTCATTTAATATATTAATTTTATTTTAGTTCCTTAAGTCAATAATAGATGGCGCTGTATGAAAGTTAAATCGCGCTATCAAGTTATTTTTCTTAGACCTTATACTCGGAAGCGATTTGTATCGGTGTGAATAAAATTGAGGGGAATAAAGGAGTTTACATACAGTGGTGGTGTGTTCCTTACTTTTTGAGTTCCCAAACATTTGGTGCCGAAACCCGGGAGGAGGAGGAGGAGGAAGAAACAGAATCTGAAGATAGTGCAGTGAGTGACATAGTGTAATAGTAAGTGGTGCAAGTGATAATCTAAGGACAATAAACTGTAAGTACGAAATTGGACTTTAAAAAGTAATAGTTAAAGTTAAAAACAGTAAATTAGAAGTGATTTGATTTGGACTTAGACAAATTTAAAGACTATTGTGGACTTAGAAAATTTTTATCTATCTTGAACTTAGAATATTTCAGTGAATTTTAACTTTGCAAAATTATGAGTGAATATTAACTTAGAATATTTTAGACGTTGTTTGGACTTAGAAAAATTTGTGTGATATTAACTTAGAAAATTTGGAGTGACTATTAACTTAGAATATTTTGTACCTTTTTGGACTTAGCAAATTTCTTGTGATTTTTAACTTAGAAAATTTCAAGTGAATATTAACATAGAAAAATTAAGAGACTTTGGACTTAAACAATTTGTGTTTACTAGATTTTAAATAAATGTTTTAAGGACTTGTAAAATTTTTATTAATATTGGACTTAAGAAAATTGCAGTGAATTGACAGCATTTATAGTCAACAGAATTGTAGTGAATATTTCTGAGACAAATAGTTTTTTTAATTGGATTGTTATTTTGTTATAAAAAATGGAGGCAATGTTATCGACACAGGAAGAATTTTACAAACAACTGTTGAAATCAGAAGCTAATTTTAAGAAGTCGCCCAGAGACCGAATTAAGGAAGCATATTTAGAGACAAGATTAGAGAATGTAGAGCAACTATGGAATGACTTCAGACAAGGCCATAAGGAAATCGTAGCAAAAATTGATAAGGTGCAAAAAGAAAAGGAAAGCTATTTTACATCCGAGAAATATGATTTATTTTATGAAACTTATGTCAATTATAAAAGTATTCTAAAAGAAACACTTGCTTTAATTCTCGCTAAAAAGAAAACAGCTAGTGATGCAGAAAATAGCTCCGCGCCCACGAATGCAAACATTTACGAAGTTAAATTGCCCAGAATTCAATTGCCAACGTTTACCGGCAAATACAATGAATGGCAAACTTTCTATGATATGTTTGTGTCTTTAATTCATAATAATAAAAGTTTGTCGGATGTGCAAAAACTTCACTATTTAAAAGGAAGTCTTTCTGGAGAGCCTGAAGCGTTGATTAGAAATTTTGCTACAACTGAGTTAAATTATACAGAAGCCTGGAAACAGTTAACAAAAAGATATGATAATAAAAGATACAATTGTAATGCGATTTTAAAAACCTTTTTCTCACAAAAATCCTTACATAATGAGTCACCGGCTGGCATTAAATCGTTGTTAGACACAACAAGTTCCTGCTTGAAGGGTCTTAGTAATTTAGGCGTCGACGTGAGTACGTGGGATATTATTGTAGTGTATTTTGTGGTTTCGAAGCTAGATGTGGAATCTCGTAAGCAATGGGAATATTTACAAAGTCGTGCTACAGATGAACTACCATCATGGTTGAAACTTGTTGAATTTTTAGAGTCTCGTTTCAGAAGTTTAGAAATGATTGAATCCGGAAGACAGAACCCTATATCACATGCTTCCAATACCGCACGACCTATACCAAGACCAAAATCATTTCATACTACGCTTCAAGACAATCATAAGCCGAAAGATCCTACTTGTACTTTATGCAAAGGAACACACTATATTTTTAACTGCAAGCAATTTGGACAGCAGACGGTGACAGAGAGACAAAACTTTGTGCAGAAAACAGGTCTATGTTTTAGTTGCTTATCGAATACTCATCCGGTTAGCCGATGTCGACAAGCGAAAAGCTGCCGTCGGTGTGGAAAAAGACATCACTCATTACTGCACTTTGAGAGGGAAGACTTACAAGGGAACACAAACTACGTAGAGAATAAGGAAGAGAAAGAGAAACAAATTTCACACACTCCTCTTGAAACAAAAGTTGTAGCGAATTTTGCGAAGGGAGATTTACATCGTTACAGCGTTTTACTTGCAACAGCGGTTGTTAAAGCTAATTCAAGAAACGGAAGTAAATATACTATACGAGCGTTACTTGATCAGGGCTCACAAGCCTCTTTTATCACAGAAACTGCAGTACAATTACTTGGGTTAAAACGAAAGCCAATTAATGGTTTGGTGTCAGGAATAGGGGATGGTCAGATGCGAATAAATTATGAGACTTCATTAGTAATAGAACCACATTATAATTCTGATCATCAAATTCATGTCAATGCGTACATATTGTCTACACTTGCATCAGTACTACCAACAAGTAATTTTAATACACCAGATTGGTTAGAACACGAGAACCTTGCACTAGCCGATCCTGGATTTGGAACACCAAGCAAAATCGATATTTTGCTTGGAGCTGAGGTTTACAGCGAAGTGATATTAACTCGAATTATCAAAAATCCTCAAGGAAATCTCATAGCTCAGAATACAATCCTTGGCTGGATTTTGTCCGGAAGAGTGTCGCAAGATTTAGTCAGTGAGAGAGAGAAAGTTATAAGTATGCATGTTAATGTTAGAGAAGATGACCTATTGAAACAATTTTGGGAAATAGAAAATGAGCCGAATAGTCTGGAGAAAAGGTTAACTAAAACAGAAATTTACTGTGAAGAGTTTTATAACAGAACTACAGAGAGAAATAAGGATGGTAGATTTGTTGTGAGGTTACCGTTCACTGAAGAAGATCCAAAATGTCAATATGGCAAGTCAAGAGAAATTGCGTTAAGAAGACTCCTGTATTTAGAAAAGAGATTGTTGAAGAATGATAAGTTGTACAATGATTATAGGAAAGTCATGGAAGAGTATTTAGCCTTGAATCATATGTCACGGGTAGATAGTGAAGATCTTAATAACCCAAACGCGGTCTATCTTCCTCATCATGCGGTTGTACGTGAAGATAAAGAGACAACGAAAGTTCGAGTTGTTTTTAATGCATCTTCGAAAGGAATCAACAATGTATCATTAAATGACGATCTTTTGATTGGACCAAAGCTGCAGCAAGATTTGAAACATATTCTGTTGAGATGGAGGAAGCATCGAATTTGCATGGTGGCTGATTTAGTTAAAATGTATAGGCAGGTAAGGGTACATGATGAAGACACAAATTTTCAGCGAATATTATGGAGAAATAGTCCTGATGAACCAGTCAAAGATTATAAATTATTAACTTTAACATTTGGCACAGCCTGTGCACCATATTTAGCGGTAAAGACTTTACAGCAGTTAGCTGAAATAGAATCACTTAAGTATCCAGTTGCATCCATTATCACAAAAAGAGATTATTATATTGATGACCTAATGACCGGATGTGATAATTTAGAAGAAGCCATACAAATTTACAATGAGATGAATAGTTTAATGAATTCAGGAGGATTTCAGCTTCAAAAATGGAGCAGTAATTCGGACATTTTACTAAAATATATTGATAAGGATAAACATCGATCTAATCAGTACGTACCCATTAAAGCAGACAACATGGTAAAAGTATTAGGTATCTGTTGGAATCGGAACACTGACAATTTCGAATATACTATAAATTTACCCGAGCCTAAGGTGCCTGTGACAAAACGTCAAGTTCTATCAGATATAGCGAGATTATATGACCCAATAGGATGGATTGCGCCAATAGTTATAACAGCCAAAATTTTTATTCAAAAATTATGGAAATCTAAATTAGGGTGGGATGAAGAATTGACAACAGATTTAACAACAGAGTGGTTACAGTTTCGAAAAGATTTAATTGACGTTAAAAATATCATAATTCCAAGATGGCTAAATTACTCTAACGACTGTAAAACAGAGTTACACGTTTTTTCTGATGCGTCACAGGCAGCTTATTCCGCGGCGGTTTACATTCGAATTATGAGTGAGGGAAATGTCTACGTAAAATTGATTTCAGCTAAAACAAAGGTCGCACCCATAGACAAAGAGTCATCAATCCCCAGATTAGAGTTATGCGGTGCACTTCTTGCAACAAAATTATTGTATGAAGTGTCCATCGTAATGAACATACCCAAAGATAATTTATTTGCCTGGACGGATTCAACTGTTGTTTTAGCGTGGCTAAAAGGTCCTGCATGTCGTTGGGTGACTTTTGTAAGTAATAGGGTGTCGGAAATATTGACAATGCTTGAGTACACTCAATGGGGGTACGTAAAATCGAACATGAACCCAGCCGATTGCGCATCGAGGGGGCTGAGATGTAGGGATCTACGTGATCATCCGCTTTGGTGGTCCGGTCCAAGCTGGTTATCAAAACCTATAATTGATATTGAAAAGTTAATAGATATTGACACACAGGAAGAAGAAAAAGTAAGAAGTTTGACAGCGTATAATACACAGAGTGAGGAGGACTTTATTTGGGTTAAATTTTCTAATTTAGATAAAATGTTGAGAGTAATATCAATTTGTCGAAGATTTCTTAACTTGCTATTGCCAAAAAATGAACGGAGAAAATTACCAGGACACGTTACTATTGATGAAATAAATCAAACTTTACAGATATGCATTAAACAAGCTCAAAGTTTTGAATATCAACAAGAAATACAGCAGATACAATTACAGGGAGAAACATCTAAGAAGAGTGGTCTCTCCAACTTATACCCATTTTTAGATAAAAATGGGATTATGAGGGTTGGAGGACGTTTAGAACAGGCTGATATACGCTATGACATGAAACATCCAGTGATTATTCCTGCTAAGAGTCACCTTAGTAGGTTATTAATCTCTGATGCACATGAGAAAACCATGCATGGCGGACCACAGCTTATGTTAAATTTCTTAAGGACACGGTATTGGATAGTAAGAGCAAAAGAGTTGGTAAAGAAACATTTCAGGAAATGTGTTATATGTCTTAGGTACTCAAAGGCATCTAATCAGCTCATGGGTCAACTTCCAGGAGTGAGGCTAAAGCCTAGTAAACCATTCAAATCCGCTGGAGTTGATTATGCTGGTCCCATAAATATAAGATTTTCTCCTGGACGAGGTGCTAAGTCATATAAAGCATACATATGTTTATTTATTTGCATGGTTACTCGGGCCATTCATTTAGAAGTGGTTACGGATATGAGTGCAAAGGCATTTATTGCTGCTTTTCGACGCTTTGTCTCGAGACGTGGTCACTGTCAAGATCTTTACAGTGACAACGGTACAAATTTTGTTGGAGCCGAGAAACAACTAAATGAAATGTTCCACAACGCACGTTCTGAGTTACCGAGTGAGATATCACGTTTGCTGACCTTCGAGAATACAAGGTGGCACTTTATTCCACCTCATGCTCCAAATTTCGGAGGCCTCTGGGAGGCAGGTGTAAGGTCTGTCAAAACGCATTTACGTAAAGTTATTGGTGATAGCACGCTGACTTACGAAGAATTATCTACAGTACTGACACAGGTGGAGGCTTGTCTAAACTCGCGTCCTTTATCCGTACTTTGCGACGACATTAATGACCTACTCCCACTGACACCAGGTCATTTCTTAATAGGAGAACCCATTCTTAATGTAACTGATGTTGATTATTCTGATAAAAAATGTACTGGTCTGGAAAGATGGCATTTAACTCAAAAAATGGTTAACGATTTTTGGAAAAGGTGGTCGAAAGAATATTTGTTAACTTTAGCTAATAGATATAAGTGGAATAAGAAAAACCCAGAGCCTGACATCAATGATGTAGTAGTGTTAAGAGACGATTTTTTGCCACCCTCTAAATGGCTCTTAGGAAAAATTGTTAAAAAACATCCTGGCCGTGATGATATCACAAGAGTCGTTACCGTAAAATGTAAAAATGGATATATTAAACGTCCACTTCATAAAGTTAGTGTTTTAACAAAATAAATATGATATTGTCACGGTGGGCGGTTATAATTTCCAATGTATTCAATGTTTGTTTATGTTACTATAGTTTTATTTTCTTTGCGTTTTGTTTTCATTAGATTTTTTTTTGAGTTGTATTTTTTTTTCTTAACTTTACTTTTTGTTGTGTGTGTAAAGCCATACTGTAATTAAAATGAGTTAAATGAATGTCTTAATTTTTTGAGTCATATCTTCTATGTACTAGCTGTTTGGTTGATTGTGTTAGATTTTAGTTAAGTTTGCTACTTATTACACCTTCCGAGTATGTTATTTTTTTATTGTATGTGTATTGTAACTTGAAGGACAAGTCCTTGGTGGGCGGAATGTTTGTTCATTTAATATATTAATTTTATTTTAGTTCCTTAAGTCAATAATAGATGGCGCTGTATGAAAGTTAAATCGCGCTATCAAGTTATTTTTCTTAGACCTTATACTCGGAAGCGATTTGTATCGGTGTGAATAAAATTGAGGGGAATAAAGGAGTTTACATACAGTGGTGGTGTGTTCCTTACTTTTTGAGTTCCCAAACAGACGTGCTGATAGATTGAGATCGTTTTAAGTGGATCGGTAAGGAATTCCAAAGACGAACTGCTTGGGCGGAAACGGAATTAGAATAAAAAGAAGAAGAATGAGAAGGAATTTTAAGAATAAGATTTTCATCAGATCGTAGAGTGCGGCCATGCGAGTCTTTAAGAAATTCGAAACGTTGCTTTAGATAGTGAGGAGAATTTGGATGAAAAAGTATACAGTAGAGAAGAGAAAGAATGTGAGTATTCCTGCGTAGACGGATTGGGAGCCACTCGAGTTTTTTGCGAAATTCAGAAATGTGGTCATATTTGCGAAGTCCAAATATAAACCGAATACAAAGATTTTGAATACGCTCGAGTTTATTTAATTGCTCTTCTCTGAGATCAAGATAACAGGTATCAGCATAATCAAGGATGGGAAGAAGAATTGTTTGAGCTAAAGCAATTTTGGTAGGAATTGGTAGAAGATTACGTAATCTGCGAATGGACCCAATCGACAGGAACATTTTCCTGCTAACTTCGCTTAATTGTGAAATCCATGAGAAATTTTGATCAAAAAATATACCTAATTTTTAACTTTTTTACTTAAAGGAATTATAGTTTTATTAAATACAATAGGTGGCAAAAGAGAATAGTCTACACGGGGTAATAATTTGTAACTACCAATTACAATAGCCTGACTTTTAATAGGATTTACTTTAAGACCAAAAGAAATACTCCACTGTAAAATTTATATTATTATTTATACGTTGGTATCTTTAAATCTAGAGTAAACAGGTATCATTTAGGAAACCGTGCTACATCGTAGACCAGATACAATTTTGTATCCGGATTTCAATTTTTCTCATTCGTAGTATATTCTTATTCTAAATTATATATCGACGGTATATAAGTTGGTTATAAGTCAAACAAAAATAAGTTTTAAAATTACTCTTTCCTGTACACGATTTATAATTAACACGTTTCAGCAGAATAAATATGAAAAATATGGAAATATCGTCGCTCACGTGAAAATTTAATTAAACATAGTTCAGTAGTTTTCATGGGCCGTTGATTGCAAACAGTTGAAAAATTGTTTTGTTTACGCTTATTTATTGCTGGAAATATCGATGAATACTTTTTATTTTATCATGAACTTGAAAAAGTTTCTCTTTTTAAAATGGCCATAATTGTATTTTTTGTATTTCTATGGAGATCATTGAATATTGTTTTAGATTATAGTTTGATTAACCCGTCACCAGCAGAAATACATAAAAGATTAAAACAAAACACTCAAAAATCACAAAAACTAACATTAAATTTTGTAATTAAATGCGCAAAGACAATGTATCTTTGGTATCGTATATCATATCACAAGTATGATACTATTTCGCTTTATAATTCAACCCTGACCTGGGTCACGCAAAAATAAACAGGTAGACGTTGTCCTGTTTGTGTATATAAACAAATTGTAATGGCGATCCCGTGTATGGTATACAAGGTAATGTGTCAGCGCTATCTAGCGACTAGTGAGAACAAAGTGGAAAGCATAATTATCTTCTCCGTGAAAAATACAACATGTTATAGGCGCCAACATTCATGATTACCGGTCAAACGGTGACGCAGTTTACAGTTGACATTAGTATCAAACAGATAAAGGGATACTTAAATATCAGTTTAAATATATATAGATTTATGTTTTTGTCATTAGTCGACATTTTTTCTTTTGCTTTATTTTATTCAATTTAAAATATATATAAGCAGACTTGTATTGTAGCAAACATTAACTATCCCTTACAACGTCGATGCGCCACCAATCCTGTGCCTGCGGATACACTGGCTTACTCACCCGTCAAACTAGAACACAACATAACTAAGTGTGGTGGAAGAACATGTGATGAGTGGATGGTACCCAGACGGGCTAACATAAACCCACGCTAACAAGTAAAGTATGTTTGGCTTAATCAGCTAACTCAAACAATTAATAAAATTTAACTTACAATTTGAAAATTATATTAATTTATTGTTTGTTCAATTCATGGATACTGAAATTCACATTAAAAATATCATGTTTTATGAAATGACAAAATTCTATTAAAAAACTAAATAAAACTTTAAGAGCTATAAATGCAATTAGTGCTGCGTTGAATTTAAACGAAACGGTAATTTTTATTAAAGAACTGGAGAATATTTTGTAAAAATGATATTTTCTTTAGCAAGATGTTTTTACAAACTAAGTAATTAAAGTTTAATATAGAAATCTATTAAATGGAACATTTTTTACATCTTTAAGCAATAATAAAGGAAATAATTAGTTTTCATATTGTTTATATAATTTTTAAATATTAATAAAGGTGATATTTTTTTTAACATCATCGATGGCATAATAACTATTCTCAAGCATAATATGATAGCATGATAATAATTCGTAGATATTACTACGCCGTAGCATAATTGATATCGTAGCAGTCTCGTAGCATGTACTCGTAACCATATTACCAAATAACTATTATTTGATACGAAGTATACTGACTAATTGCTTGTTAATTATAAAGGTGTTACTATTTATTAAAATGTTTTTATGATGTGTAGATTAAGATTTATGCCTTAATTATAAGTCTTGAAAAATATTTAGGTATACACTATCGACAAGTAAAAATTGTAAAGTTTAAAACTTTGTATTACAAGCTTATCTTTACTTCAGTACTATTTAATACAATATGGCAACTGGTGTAAGTTATGATGCTTATGTCTCTATGTCCGGCAAATAATTATGATTGGTAACGAGGTTGACAACTACCCCGCCTTTCTATAAATATGTTTTTATTGATATAATCTAGATATATTGATTATTTCATTTAACATTTGTTTAATGTTATCTTCAAATATGATTAAATAAATGCTTCCGCCAAATAAGTAAGTGGGTCACATATCCCTTATTTAGTCGGGTCGTCTGTCGGTGTATTGGTCGAAATTAGGTCGGTCGCAATCAGCGGAGTATCAAATTGGGGCACCTGCTGACTATTATAATTTCAGATACCTGTTCTTGTTCTGAAAATAGTTGGGCTTGTTTTCTTCAATTTTCACAGGAAAAAACTAATCGGATGTGAAAATTGTAGTTTTCGAAATAAAAGTGACTGATTTATTTGTATCACTTATGAATTTACGTTTTAAAATAGTATTGTCAGATTTTTGTGAAAGAATATCAATTCTAACGAGAAGTGTGTAACAAACCCAATAAATGTTCACTCATGTTTAACCAGTTTTACTTCAACGCTCTTTTCAAGTATTTCTGTTTGAAAATTACTCGACTAATGTAATTACAAGCGCATAATAGATAGTATTGGATTTTTACTTATGAGTGAAGGTAATAATTTACCATCGAGTGATCAATTCGCCGGTCTTCTTCGCGAAAAAAAATAAAAAAAAAATACGGTAATTTCGTATGATATATATAATATGAATTTTTGTGTAAAGTGTTGAATCAGTAAAATACTCCTAGCCTTACTGATAAACGTTGTTTAGCGGGTGATTAGTTAATAAAGCATGTGATTTTTCTTTCGAACGTCAAAAAGAAAACAAAGACAAAGAATGAAATCGTTAATAAATGTCCTGAAACAGTGGGTATAAATGGAACGGCAAGGCGGTATAATCACCCTTACTTTTAATTAAGAATTACACTTATTGCACTTGTTCTTTATTATCAATCACATAAATAACACTGATTACACTTTCTTCAAAACCGGGCAGAGGTTCGGCTTACGATGCTGGTAGTAATAAAATAATGGCTTCAAATGAGCTGGCACCGCAATATATGCTTTATTCCCCTACTGGAGGGTTCCGGTAGTTGGAGTGGTGGCTTGGCTGTGATTGGCTGGCTTGGCTCCACGGTTGTATGGCACGCTGTCATTGGCTGAGACGGTGTGACGTAACAGTTCTTTGTAAAATAATCACAGGCCGCTGGTAAATAATTGACAAGCCCGTGCAGTGCGTCTATATTGAATTAATATGTTGACTTTAATATCAAATTTTCAAACGAAACATAATAAAGTATTCCCATAAAATTCTGTACATTTTTATTTAAATCGAGAGTTAGTCTACCGTGAAACATGTAAAAAGCTTACGTAGAACTTTCTGAGTTTGAAAACTGATGCTTTTAGGATTGGAACATAAACTTTTAAAACATGCCGTAATGGACAGTCGTGTGCCGTAGTGGGTATATGCTAGGTACACTCGTATGTAGTATTAGTAGCGGCGTATCGTAGCAGTGATTTTAGTTATTATATTACTACATTAAAAATATATATCTTTGTATTACGAAAATTATAGTAGATGTACATCCCACTCGGTGGGAGTAATTTGTGTGAGTTCCTTTGAATTGGTATTCCTCGGTTTGGATGGTGAGTGAGCCAATGCAACTACGGGCACAAGGGATATACATATTAGTTTCTAAGGTTAGTGTAAGGTTTGTGAACCCTTTGCCAGTCTACTTATCTATTTTAAATAATAAAATATGATAAGCTCGCTGCTCGTTATGCTGAATTTTTGTATTCATGATACATATTTCATATTTTATGATACAGGAAATCATCACCTAAATTTTTTGAATGAAATTTATCAACAGTAAATGTTGTCAGAATTTGTGCAGGAAATCAAATCAAGTAAAAAATATAACCCATCAACTCTAAAGATTTTGATCATTTTAAACTTTCTGATGTTTTAAATCTCAAATGAATAAGTCTTAAAGTAACATACATTAGACTTTATTTAGTGAAAAAATATTATTGCATAACTACGAATTGGTCTCTACGGCGTCGCTTTTCCTTCGCGACACTTGAATTATCCGGGATGAGTTGCAAAGATCTTTACTGTGAAACGAGTCTTAACGTTTATTTAGTTAGGGAAATGGAAAAATTGAAAATAAAATCGTGCAAAATTTAAATATGAAAATTGGTTTGCTATTTTTATGCAAACTTAATCGAATGACAAGAAAAAGTACTTGTATATGATCTCATATATTTTAGATAACTGACTGTAATAACATATTAGACGTAGAAATTGTAAAAATTTAATTAAACGAAGTAAAAGTAAAAAGATAACAGCTTGTAACTGCTGAAGCTCCTGTTGAGAAACTTGTGAGCACAAAAATTTTGTACTGTTTACGGTGTGATCCTACGATTCTCGGTAAAGATTCACGAGTAACCAATGGGCCACCACGAAGCTACGCTTACTAAAATTTTAAATCTCGTTATTTTAGTTTTAGATTAAAAATATATGAGTAAGACAGACATATTTGGTTGGTTCATTTCTACAACTAAAATGTCCTATTCTAACTAACATTATAAATGCGAAAATAAGTTTGTTTAAAACTAATTAACTAAACAAGCCGAGATGGCCCAGTGGTAAGAATCTGATCCGAGTTCACCGAGTGGTGAAGAAGATGATCGTGGGTTCAAACCCGGGCAAGCACCACTGAATTTTCATGTGCTTAATTTGTGATTATATTATATTGGTCATCTGGTTGACGGACGGTGAAGCAAAATATCGTGAGGAAACCTGCATGTGTCTAATTTCACTGAAATTCTGCCACATGTGTATTCCACCAACCAGTATTGGACAGCGTGGTGGAATAAGCTCCAAGCCTACTCTCCTCTTTTGAGAAGACTCAAAAGAGGAGAAGAGGCTTTAGTCCAGCCGTGGGAGATTCACAGAATGTTACTGTACTGCACAGCAAAACTAATTTGAATAAAATTATCTATTTTCCAAATGGTTTTTTGTGATATTTATTCCATTTTCACGTCACTTTTAAAATGCAACATCGGCTGAAGCTATATCAAATTATAAATACAGCCAAACGTTTATTTTGAAGTTAGTACACATGTATAATGTTTTTAACAAAACATTTTGTTACGAATGGAAAAAGATCCATTAAAATATATTGAAATGTTTTTGTTATTGGAACGTTTTTCTAGTTATTTCAAGTGGAAAATTAATACGCAATAGTTTTATCGAACGTGGAAAATTGCATTCTATTCTTGTGTGGCAACAAGTTTGCGTTTCAACTAACGGTGCATCACGGGTTTGTAGGTACAGTCAGCTTCACATAAAATTCCAGATAAGATTGCCACAGATATGAATATGATTCATCACTCTAGACGTATTTGGTACTACTTAGTTTATTATAATACGCTGATTGTACGTCTACAAATTACTCACTATATTTTTTCATTTATTTTGCTTTCAATTTCATTTTTATATCTTATACAGTTGCGTTCTCTCGTCTAATAAAACCCGGAAGTTCAATAGGATTTTGAGAAAAGGATGCATGCATTTATTAATTAGGTATTGTTTTGATAAATGACAAACATAAGACTTTTACTGTTAATGAAAATTTGAAGTAATATCTTCTGCGATACTTTTAAAAACGTCTGTTTATAATAAATATTATTGTATAATTTTTTAAAATTACATTTGATTCTTTTACGTTTATAAAGTAAACTAAATAAAAAACCACTTAAAAAACAATACAATTGTTTCATTTGACTGAAGTTCAGAAATATTTTCAAAGAGATGTGTGCAATTGTCGATGCGGTCCGATCATTGTTTGTGAAGATTGAATTCAACCCGCAGCACGGATTGCGTCGTCTCGATTGAATGGAGTTGACCAATACTCTACTACAAATACAATTTGTAGTAGAGTATTGGTCAAACGGACGTTTTATCTATTTATATACGGGTATACAAAAGATACATTGATGCGACTTTGGGGAAAAGGCTGGCTCGTGTACCGCGACGGCAAGCGGTATGACGTCATAATTAGTTTTCAATCTGTTGTTTAGTATTTCGATTGTGGCTCACATTACAAGTTGTTAAAAACTAAGCATTACACGTGCCACTTTATTTATTCTAATCTATGTTTCGCAGTATTTTGCATTACGGTCGTTCTTCATAAAGTTTTTACTCTAAATTTTAATTTGGAAGTGCATTTCGTCGATAAGAACCGCCAATTATATCATCGTTTATATATTTACATTGATTTCAATACATTAATTGATATTTTGAACAGAATTTAATGTTTAACAAATTAATATTTTAACAAAATCTTCAAAAATATTTATAAAATGCCTATCTGATGAGAAGATCGTATAACATAATAGGTACTCAATCTCAGGTTACCATATTACAAATAAGGCGTAATTGCGACGTAATTGTCAACAATTTCTCAGCCTGGTGTTTGAAAGTTGACAGTATTCACGCATTCTTTTTTAGGAAAGCTAGTTGATCTGTTGGTTCAGCGTCTGATCTCTTTCTATTCATTTGCCGTCCCATCAGAATGTGAGAGTCAAGGAATAGCGAGAACAATTGTGTTTGCGTACAAGTGTGTGCACTATAATATGTTCTGTACTGTTGGTTACTTTTCGCTTAAATGCCACCAAGATGGGCCACGAGGACATCACTCAATAATAAATTAGGGTCCTCCAGGCCGATTTCGGCCACGGCGGCCAAACTAAAGAGAGATTAGCCAACTGCGCAGGAGATATTATAGTGCACAAGTGTGTGCGCAAACACAGGTGCACTCTCTATTCCCTAATTCTCATAACCCGATGGGACGGCAATCCGACACGACCGGAAAAAGTTCAGGCGCAGGACCAACATCTTTACGTGCTTTTCGAGGCACGGGAGCGTACACACATCCAACTTCCAGACTCCGGGCTGCTACTGAGAAAATTCGACAGATAAGCTCAATAATATTTTATTAGCCTGACCTGGGAATTGAACCCAGGACCAGTGTGTCTGCGGCCTTACATGTAGCCACTAGACCAACGAGGCAGCTAATATTTGATATAAAACCTGATCACAGGTTTACCAAAATGGTTAAAGCTTTGATATTATAATTTATCTAATACGTTTAAAGTTTGACGAATTGAGAATCGTTGAAAAATGGTCTTCACTGTTTTTCGTTAGTGTATAATTTCACTAGATATATTATGAACTACCAGCGCTTACAATTATCCAACGAGATACACATTTCATACAAAACGCTATTCAGTTAATAATAAATGATAATCGTTAGCTGTTAAGTTAAACTTGAATACAGACAAAACTGGCATTAAAATATTGAGAGTGATACTATTCTGAACTAATGCTAGTAGTTATCTAACACAGATGGCATGAATTGCGCTTTTATTGAAATGATTATGAAACTGTAATGTTTATCTAAATATTCATACAGACTGTTGTTGCTTTATGTCTTTTAATATTCTTACATTAATGACTTACTTAAGTATTACTTGTGTCATATACATTAACAGCCTGAAAACATTTTACTGCTGTGTGAATGCTTCTTTTTTGAGAAGTTGCTTAGGCTATTCCAAGCTTCTTCTGTGCAAGTTTTAGATACTTGTGATATAATTTATCTGACTCTTATAAGTCAGTCAGTCTACACAAATAAAGCATATTAAAAATCAGTGCTGTTTGCCCAGATAATACAATCTGGGTCTTCTCTGGGCCACATTGACACTTTATATACATAGAATAACAAATAATAATAATACCAAAACTAATATTTATTTCATTTAATTTCAATAAATTATTAAAGCCAAGATGCCCCAGTGGCTAGAACGCGTGAATCTTAACCGATGATCGTGGGTTTAAACCCGGACAGGCACCACTGAATTTTCACGTGCATAATTTGTGCTTATAATTCATCTCGTACTTGACAGTCAAGGAAAACATCGTGAGGAAACCTGCATGTGTCAAATTTCACTCAAATTCTGCCACATGTGTATTCCACCAACCCGCATTGTAGCAGCGTGGTGGAATAAGCTCCAAACCTTCTAATCAAAAAGAGGAGAAGAGGCCTTAGCTCAGCAGTGGGACATTCACATGCTGTTACTTTACTTTACTTTTAAATTATTTTTTTGATTTTAAGTTTTCCATGTATCTTCCTATGTTAAATAAAAAACAATTTAATAATTACGAACACTTGCGTTGACTTGCGCTTTCAAACTTCTGATATATGCATGAACAAGACGTTTTCGATAAATTTTATAGAAAATTAAAGCCAGAATGTGTTTGTTCATTTGTTGAAGCTAGCAATTTGTCACGGCTGTCAATGCCCCCTTGTTTCCATATCCCTATTTTACACGTAATCACCGGGGTGGGAGGGGGTGAGAGAGACGGAGCGCTATTTGTTTGAACGTGTCAGATAAGGATGGAATGATAAATGCATTAATTAATTACGTAACACGATAGCGTTATATAAATCGTCATTCGATATAGTGGGCCATATGTTTTCTCCTTTTTAAAGAAGTTAAAGTTATAGTAATACATGCATATATGTATATTAAACAAATATACTAAATGTAGACATCATTCAAAAAGGCGTTGAACAAGATTGTCAGGCATTGAAAATAATAACGTTACAACAATGAGAAAAACACGTATACTGGACAATGTTTTACTACTTTTTATACGAATCTAAATATGTAAGTAAATATAATATGATGGAAGTGTTTAAACAAACAAACCATTTATTTATAGAGTTCGTGTTGATATTACAAAAATGTATGTACATATGTACTGCACTGTGCCATCTCAAAGCTTTCCTATGAATGATTAAAGTAATTAAATTAAAATAGCAAAGCTTTAATTATGTATAAGTGTGAGTGGCTGTGTAATACGCACACATAGGAAACAATATCATACAACATGATTATATATATATCATAACATATATCAATAACATGGAAGCTCTTTATAATATTTGTTCTTCATTTTGCAATGCGACCTTGCTGCTATTTTGTTATATAATATTTGATATCTCTGACTGACTATACAAAATCTTTTCATGTTATTTTTGTCTTAAAGGAAACTAAATTCTATCTTTATAATAGTATCGTTTAATCAAACAGAGTTTAAATATCAAGACTTCGTATCGCCTTCGTATAGCCTTTGAACATGACCTTTGACATTTCTAGTTGTTCTCGTTTATGCGTGAATCTTATGTTATGATTTATATTTCCCTTTATTATGCGTCTCTTAACATACTTTTTACTATGATTGCTGTAGTATTTCGTCTTCTTGGCCATTTTTCAAGAGGGACATATTATAATGCACATAAGTACGCAAAAAAACACTATATTTCATCACTCTGATAATCCGATGGGACGGAGAATCTGACGCAGTTTTGATAGTAAGCATAGCTAGTTAATAAACGGTCTCTATATGGAGTAAAACTATTTTAATTGCGTGTGTTAATTGGATCACGCACATACGTAACTGTTAACAGTTACTCAAGTTAAATTATATTATACATAGCTATTTGAAACTCACAATCCACAAATATCACGCCATTAAATCCAGCATTATGATGAAATATTATGAGTGATGTAGTAACAAGGCTTACACAAGTATTTCTATAAAGCATTGATGTTTTTGTTTTTAGAATGCACTGTTCGTGATAAATTAAAAATGGTTTTAAATGAATTCGGTCAAGTGTGTCTGCGTTTCAGCATTCATTCTGTATTAAAAAGAACATCATTCAAATGATGAAGCTATCCATCAAGTTAAATATGGTTGCAGTGAGGGGGTGATTTTTTTTATTCACTAGTACAGCCGGAAAATTGTACATATGGAGAGCAAAGGCCACAAAACGAATACGTACGTACTTGAATAAGAAGAATTATGACTATTGGCTGCATAATTGTTTTGATTTGATTGAACTGAAGGAATGATGAAAACTGGCAAACGGGCCATTTGATGATTCATTATCGCCCATAAAATCGATAGTGTAAGAAATAATAAACATTTCTTCGGCAATACAGCGCCAACCTTGGGTACTCAGGTAGTTATATCCTTTGTGACTAACTGATCTTGTCCGTACAAAGCGTTTGTTAAATCATAAACTCAGGACTCTACACGTAACGAATTTCTACAAATGTTAGATGATAAGTCTAGTAAAGCTTTATAGTGAACTAGGAGAAACAGTTTGATAATGTAATGTTGTGGTTTCCATACGATTTCGAATCTAGCGCACGGCTTAGAAACCGAATGCAAATAATCACGTGCGAATCCAGTTTGGTCAGAGAACCGCTTAAGTGGATCAAGTCAGAAACTTCACATTTGTAGTAAAGACAAAACATTCGTTCTTGTGTCACATATACACCTGGGCTTAAAGAAGCACAATGAAAAAATATGAATTATTTCTAACACAAAACAAGCTACACTTCCAAGTTTGTACTTATATTTGTAATACTTATGTTAGCCACCCACGGAGCGCGGTGCGTCGTCTGAGCACATGTGTGGCGTGTTATGAATACTCAATGCGGTCTGAGTCAGTTAAGGTTAGTTTAGCCATAAGAAGTTTACAGGTAGTATTAAGTTTTATAACATTTACGTGTCTCTTCACTATATTTAAAGTAGAGCGCTTTATCGCGCATAAGTTTTTATAATTTATAACAAGCGTTTTTTGACAAAGAATGAGAGCTGGCTGGATGGTGAGGACATACAATTTAGAGTATTTTCTATTAAAACACAGCCGTCTTCATCATCCCAGGATACCATTCCTGCAAGAAGGCCTCGAAAAGACTTCAAAGACTCGTCCCTTATATCTCATATTTCTGTTAAGCATGAACTTCAACTGACAATGACAGACGGTAAAGTATGTAACGCCCTAACAGAAACTTGTTCGTCACAGAAGTGCTATATCTGTGGTGCCACTCCTAGGATATTGAATGATGAACTCAGACATTTTGACAGCAACCAAGAACATTATGGCTTTGGTTTCAACAACAATCTAGATATAAAGAAATGGCAGTATAGAAGCGACGAAGACAAAGCTAGTGTTAAATTTCGTTCTGAAGCGATAAAACAGAAATTTAAAAATGAAATGGGACTCATTGTAGGCAAACCAAAGCCAGGATTTGGTTAATCAAATGATGGAAACACAGCTCGTCGCTTCTTTGGGAAACCCGAATTGAGTACTTAGATCACAGGATTGGATGCTACACTAATCAAATAGTTTGATACAATATTGAGGACCTTGTCAATAAAGTTGTAACAAGAAGGCATTACCTAAGTCTCTACTCGTGGTACTATATGCCTGCTACTGTACACAAAATTCTTAACCACAGTACAGAGGTAATTAAAGCTGCACTGCTTCCAATTGGACAGCTTTCAGAGGAGGCTCAGGAAGAGCATGCAACAAAGATTGCCGCAGGTTTCGTGAGCATAACACCCGCAAGTGCTCACGAAACAAGGATTGCCACGAATAGAGACTTGTTGTCCATGTTGATTATAACGTCCGATCCTTTTATCAATAGCCTCAGAGAGGTTCCCAAGAAAAAATTCTGCAGATGTGTTAAAACTGATTGTAGCTCCTAGTATAGAATCGCGTTCAGAATCGTCACCATATGATGACTTACGGTCACTAGTAGATGATTACACTTTGCAGGATTCATCAGAAGACTCTGATTTTGATGATTAGTTTTTATTCAGTTTTCGTCTTATATAGTACTCGGTGGTAGGGCTTTGTGCAAGCTCGTCCGCCTACGAAAACAATAAAAAATAAAATTGTACTAATTAATTTTCACTTAATACATTTTTTTTATATAAATTTTGAAAAAAAAATACGATAGTGACTTATTATAACTAAATTCAGTAAATACTATCCAAATATACCAAAAAATAGTTTTGTCCACCTAGCTGTAGTAGGGCATTGTACAAGTACGTTCAGGTAGACATCACTCTCTCATCAGTTATTCTAACAGCAAGCCGGTCTAAAGTGGGAGTGAGCCAGTGTAATAATTCAATAGACACAAAGCATGGGACATGACAAGTTAGTGTCCGTATTTGGTGGCATGTTGATGTTATATTTCTTACAGTGTCAGTGATGACCAGTAAATATTTACCAACATCCCTTTTTGCAAATAATATTAGAAAACAAACATATATGAATAAATCTGTATGTAAATGTAATGTTATCGCTGCCTCGGTTTGCATAGTAATTACATACAAACGCTTTGACGTTTATTCTTGATTATGGACGAAAATAGCGTCAGGTTGCAAGCTATAACTATGCAGACACATGTATAGAGTATAAACCACAAGTGAAATAATTAGTCGTAGCATCTGTATTCTACTCACGTTCCGCCTCGGCGACCGCGTAAAATTACACTAAACGACCTACCCTCAACCCGATGTACCAAGCAAAGGATTTTTTGCATTTCTTCACTTTCCATTTTAAAGCAGTATTTGCCACGCTGGTCTTATATAAGGCTGCACATCCTGAGGTTTTATTATAAACCTCAGGATGGAATTTAAATTTTAACCTTGTGAGCTTGGTCCAGCAAATATAGATAATATAATAAATATAATGTGTTTTTAACAGTATGGAGTAAGGAAAATAGTGTTAGACGAGTGTCACTGTACAAATTGAACCTGCGCCTGATCTTGCGCCATATCTCGTCGGTCGTGTCGGATATCTGTGTGAGTAAGGGAGATAGAGATTACATCTGTATTTGTGTCAGCCGCATTATATTCAATATTGTTAAATATTTTGTCTGCTGTGCAAGTCATTTGTCATCAAGAGGACAATTAAGAGCTTATTTCATCACACTGATCTAATGCAGGTTGTGGGTGTAATTTTTTTTTTATTGTATATATAGGCGGACGAGCATACGGGCCACCTAATGGTAAGTGGTCACCAACGCCCATAGATAATGACATTGTTAGAAATATTAACCATTGCTTACATCGCCATTGCGCCACCAATCTTGGGAACTAAGATGTTATGTTCCTTGTGCCTGTAATTACACTGACTTACTCACCCTTCAAACCGAAACACAACAATACAAAGTACTACTGTTTCGCGGTAGAATATCTTAGCTTACACAAAACCCTACCACCGAGTAAATGATGTTAATAATATAGTCCTGCGAAAATAATGTTTTATGTTTTTAATTATTAATGCGAATTAATTCGACTTTACGATATTTTGAATAGTAATTAATTTCATCAAACCCAAATTGTGTTAGACAATTTTATCTGTTACTGTAACATAGAATCCACTTCATCTACCGACCGAGTCATCTGAGATAAATACCTTGTTTTATTTGCAATTGATAACCTTCGAACAACACATATATTTTTGCACAGGTTATAATGAACATAAATGTCACATACCACAAGTTCTGTATATTATTGTATCCACAACAGATATTATTAGAACTATGGCAGTAATTTCCAATCAGTGGTCAGATCACGCTCTGCCACCTTCCACAAATTACTGCAATTAATCAGGCGATGTGGTGCGTGGGTAGTTGACAAAACAGGCGTGCGGCTAGTTTTTATATTTCTATGTTTATAATAGCAAAAGTGATAAGCAAAGAAGTATTATTACTTAGCAAATAGACCAGAATCAGAAGGAGTTGTATGACAAAAAAAATATAGGCAGGCGACATTAAACAAAAAATAACTACTACCTGCGTATTATAACCCAGTACCATATAAACAATGACTTCCCTGTCTCTTATAAATAAGTTAGAAAATTTTAGTTAAATTTTAGATTTAATGTGGATTACATGTCCTTATTGCTGTCGATACAAGTAGAGATATGCTACATAAACAGATAATTCTATGCCTTAAATTCATATTATTAGATCTATATCCACTAGTCATTATATATCGTAGAGCAAGTACATTTTCTAATGGCATAGTTATAATAGCTAAATTCGTAGTCAGTTAGTTGGCTCGTAGCACTTTGTAGTTCAGTCACGTAGCAAGTCCTACGGCGTAGCGATGCGCTAATTGTAGTGAATTCGAGATATTGTTCTATTTTGTGTTTCAATGATAAATAATTACCTTTGGACATGAAAAATTAAGCACAAAACTTTTTAGCGTAAATTCAATGAAGTTGTTACGTATGTTACGAAGTAAATACATATGTTACGCCGAGTTAAATTATGTATTCTTAAATAAATTCACACTAGTTTATTTATTTATTTATTTATTTCATAGGAAGCCAACATAATGTACAATGATCTAAAATTTTTTAACAGTAAAAGTTTTACAATATAGAATATGTAGCTACAAAGTGCATTACAATTATAGGCTAACTCAGCATGCACTGTAATAAAAACATAAAAAAAAAACTTTTCTCACACTCTCACTCCATGTTTACAAATATATAAATTAAAAAAAAAAAAATAACAACACAACACTATGCTTATCTAATAAAGTTTAAATCAATCTAAGCTTCAAATTGAAAAATAAGTAGAGATAAAAAATTTAAACAACGAAATAGCTAGTTTAAAGCACAAAATAAATTTTTTTATAAAATAACAAACAATGAAAACCATAAAATAATATAGAAAAAAATAATATAGAAAAAAATATAACTCTTTTGTAAGAGGTATATGGACTATTCCATTTTCAGTTTATGAAATTTAGCATGTTTTATAATTATTTTTATATAATTGTACTCATTTTAAACAGCCTTTTTTGTCTAAGTTAAAAAAATTTCTTAAAATATATTTTCAGCTCATACAATTTTTAGTTATAACTTTTATCTGCAGTACCAGTTAAAATAAATAAAACTTGACCATCTTCCTAATAATTTTCAAAAAATTGAATCACCAAATTTGAATATTCACACTAGTTTGAAATTTTATATGTTCTTATTTAAATTCATATAATGTCGTCGCTTCGAATGCTTTGTGTACACATCTCGCCACACGCCCTATTCGTCCCGCGGGAGGAATTACAGACTACGGGTTTTTTGTTTCCGGTCACGTAGAGAGCGAGTTACTGTTTGTTTCTAAACTTGGAAAATTTTAAAGCGATTTTCCTTATTCTGCACTCAAAACGTTTATATTATTTTCATATTCCTGCTAAAAACTTGAATTGTTTTATTCTTGAACTCCGCCCTAAGATTGAACTCAATATAAGCTTCGTAACAATCAGGTCTTATTAAATATTGGGGACTCGACATTAACAAATGAAGTGGTTATAGCTATTGATGAAATATTCACACATTCAAGTATTGTGTTAATGATTCTCTAATACGCATACACACAACACTTTGTCCATCTATGAATTAAATATAGGCTCACTATAAAATAAGTTACTTAATTATTATTATATTATATAGGGTTGTTTAATGAATGTTTTTTTTTGTATTTTTGAGTATTTATCAAATGGATAAAATGTTGTTAGATGTTATTGAAGCTGCGACGTAGAATAGGCTCCAAACATTAAGAGAAGAGGAGGTATTTGCCCAGATGTTTGACATTCACGGTCTGGAATATTTGTATCATAAACAACGTAAATTTAAAACATTCAAGCATCATAACATGTCTTACATTTGAAACAGCTACATTATTTAAATTTAATGGCACTGTTTGTTCTAGATGCTTTGTTAAATCGAGTCACGCGCCTGATTTTCCTGATCGAAATCGCTTTGTCATCCATCTTGAATGACAGATACGGTTCCTGAGGAATATATTGCATGTCATTCGACTTTTTATAAAAGTTTTAGTTGTTTTGTCAAGAGCTGAATCTTCTAAACGCGTTAGACGTATAATAAACATTGTTTGGTTATAAAAAATAGGTTTGAAATAAAGATTTAGTTAAACAGAAGTTACTATAGAATATTATAATTGGTGCAAAATAGTATATAGCATTATAGTTTTAGTAGAATAAATGAATTTAATTCAAGATAAAAAAGACGGAAGTTGTTTTTGTTACAAATATATACAAAAAAGTATTCATAAGTTCGTATGATTTTTTTAGTGTAAATATAATTATTGTAAAAAGCATTATCATATGAAACTTTCGTAAAATAATATAATAACCTTTAAATTTACTTTTGCAGGATATTTACCTTTTCAACAAATATTTTTCTCGATATTACATCATTTGCCGATCTGACGTTGCTCGTCGATCTTTTAAGCAATAACGTCAATGTGATTCGGGTCGGAGAGTAAATTGAGTCACGCATGGAGGCCTTGTTCCGAAAGATCGATATCGCGAAGATAAATGAGTGAAATGAGAGATATAACACATTTCCGAGTTCATTAGGACCGGATGTGCGTAATGGAAGACAAATAAAATATGACAAGACGAAACAAAATGGAGTATATAGCTTGAAATTAAACCGACGATCGCGTTCCACGTTCAAAAACTTGTATTTTTTCAAGTGATTACTATTAACAATTATCTTTATTTTGTGTCACCATAAATTATATGTCCACATAACTTCTTACAACATCAATGTGCCTGAAAGCACGAGATTTAAGACATTATGTACCTTGTGCCTCGAACTTCCACTTACTCGCTTTTCAAACCGAAATGTTTTCGATAGAATAATTGTCAAGTGGGCGCGGTACACATCCAGACACAATATAATATGTATGTAGATCATAAAAGCGTGGAGGTCGTATTTGTCGATTTTTAATTTGAATTTTAATTAATCTCTTACTATTATTATAAAAGCGAAAATTTGTGAGAATGGATGGATGGATGTTTGTTGCTCTTTCACACAAAAAATACTGAACGGATTGGGATGGAATTAGGAATAGAGATTGCTCATACCCTGACTAAACATATATATTATCTAACTCTTGTCCCTCTCCCCTCACTGTCCTTCTCTCTTTAGCCAAGAGTGGGAGCTAGTATCTGTATTGTATACTATGTCTCATTTGAGAATAAGAATATCTACTGAGTTTCTTGGGGGCTGATTGTATAAAGATTAATTTGTGTTTTATTTATATTTTGACGGTCTGAACAAAGTCCTACTTAACTTATCTCTGACTCGGCAGTAAAAATATATTTTAAATAAAGCTAGCAGGTATCCGAAAATATTATAAGACATATTCTGGAGGAACAATAAACCAGTGAAGTGGAATAAGCTACGAAACGATTTCCATAACAGTAAGAAGGCGACTTGCTCAGCAGTTTGATATAATTATTTACTACTCTTGATATATTAATTGAATACAAAATCAAAATAAATAATAAAAATGACGTAAAACTCACTATGTCGACCTGTGACCACGTGTGTTGATACCATACCAAGGTCTGCCCGTTGAATTGCAATTCCGATTTTGAATTTATATAAATTATTATTAATATTTTTTGTTTTCTCTTCTCTTGTGAAGACGTACCTGTAACGTCTTCACAAACAGTATTTACAAAAACAGGTATGAATAAAAACTTGGTGAGGAAGTTCGTTCGGTTCGGTACCCTCATCACATATTCTACCACTCTACAGTGATATTTATTGTTGCTATTTCAATATAAAATAGTTAAGTTTTTTGTAGGTAGGTAATTAGTGGCTTGTAGACTGCTAATAAGGCTGATGTTACTGCTATTATTAGCTTACCACTTTTAATAATTTAACACAGACAACAATTAAACAAATATTTAAATTATGAATCTTCTTCATGTTTCACTTTTTACACACATTTTTTCCCAAACAAACATTTAAACTGACGAAGTAAAATACTGATTCTGATCTATAAGTTAAAAACTTGTCAAATATTTTTAAACTATAACTTAAATTACCTGCAAGTCTGAGGCGATGGAAATTTTTCACTAAAACATGACTCGGCTGAGCTGCTAGCGCAAAATTGTTCGTCAAAAGAAAGTCTGAGTAAAATTTGCATGAACATAATGAAGGCGATAAACTTCCGCTGCAATATGCGATTTCGTTTATCCTGCATTTTGTGACGGCTATTAATATAATATGTGTTTTTAAAGTCCAGATGACTTAGTGAGTACAAAACGTGGACATCAAACGTGGATCGCAAGTTCATATTCAGACTAGAAGAGCCGAGTTTTCATGCGATTAATTATGGCTTATCATTCTTAATTCCTTTAAAAGTATTTTTTAAGTTCTTTTACATATATTTTATTTTTACAACACACGATAAAGCGTAATCATCGTCTAGTTATATTATTTTATACGAGATTATGTGGCTAAGTGAAGTGTGCTTAGTATTGGTTAATTTTTATGTACAAAGTCGATTCAATATGTAATTTGATGGCGAAAAAACAGTTGATGAAAAACAACTTTCCTGTTCCTCTCGGTATAAACTTAACCTCAAACCGCTTTCAATTCATTTATCTTATAAAACGAGGTTTCATAAGTGCTTATAAAAGTCTCGTATAAAGTATAGGTTCATTTAACCTTACAAACTGTTATGGCAGTCCCTGATTAAGTATTAGTAGTCTTAAATAATTAATTTAGAAATTAAATTGCGGAATAAACCATGCAAATAATTTTAGTTATTTATGTAAGCCCTTTCAGATACGAAACAGATGCATTTTAGTTAAAAAGTAATGCAACTTCAATTTATTTTTAATGTATATTCAATCCTAACAATTTTTTTTTGTTTTAAATTGCATTTTTCTATAATGAGGAAACAGAAAATACCGTAAAATAGTTAAACCCGAGCGACTGCGGCGGAAGAAATTATATCGGTTCTCATTTTAATTTCCCCGCGGAAACCGTTGCCACGGCTTTCAATAAAACCATGTCTATTGTGCGTTAATATTGAATGGAAACGATGGAAGCTGTTTGGTTCGATGAAAAGCGAATACAGAGTTCGTGTTTTTAAATCTCGATAAAAAGTAACAACGCAGAAACGTCTCACTACTGAACAAAGGCCTCCTTTAAGGAGAAAATTTGAAGCTTGGTCCATATGTTGATCCATATGCAACCAGGCTGTAAATTCAGGCTTCATCTTTATGTTTTCCTTACATGCATGGAATAAGACTAGGTATAATAATTATTCCATCCCGGACTCGAACCAGCGATCCTCAGTTACATGGGATGGGTGATATGAGTAGCAAGATTTTATTACGACACGTGCAGGTTTCCTCGCAAGATGACAGCTCGGTTTTGACACCGCTTTCATCTATTACTCTAAAATTGTACATATACCGAAAACATCTATGAGGTCCATGTTCAACTAAATACCATGTTCATTTATTAATTTTTTGAAAAAAAAATAGATACAATTTTTCGACACAAATAATACAATGTTTATAAACGTGAATATTAATATAAAAACAGCAAGCGTTAAAAATAAAAATACAGATAGAAATTTAAAAAAATTGAATGTAACATAAGTTACCGTAAAATACAAAACAAACTTACTATATTGTACACTAAAACAGGAGAAAATGAGAAATACCGAGGAAGGCAGAGAATTAAATTTGGTATAAAAGGCGGCCGTTATTGCTGAAACAGCAATCCCGCCCCCGACAAACTTTGGCTAGAGGACATCACATCACAAAGACATAAGCGGCGATGTACGGACGTTTAACATTTAATTTAAATTATATATATTTTACAAAACACATGAAAAACCAAAAACATTTAAAAAATATGACAAATTTAACATCAAAAAATTATACTAAAATCATAGAAATAACTGTATCAAACACTATAAATACATCGTAAATTTTAACACTGAAGATATTTTCATCTAATTTAATTTTACTAAATTAGTTTAAAAATAATTCCAGCCCGCGGCTTCGCTAATTTGTGAGGAGGAGGAGGTGGTACCTACATATACCACAGACAACGTGTATGCAAAATTTCATCTCCGTTGTGTAGTTAAAACTAGAAAGCGTAACAAACAAACAAACACACTTGTATTTATAATATTAGTAAGAATAATGAGTATCTTTAATTCAAAATTGTAATTTATTGAATTAGAATCAAAGTTATAAATATAATATAAATTGCGGCATCTTTAAAAATTTAAACAAGCAACCGGTATTATAATTTCAAATCCGTTTAAAGGTGGACAAGGAAACAAGAAACTTCGTCTTGCATCGCGGCCTTTACTTTAATATTAACTTATTTTTAAAGATAAAGTTCGTAGCGATATCGAATAAACTGAAGTGAATTATAAAGTTTTAATAAGAATCACACTACGAGAAACATGCATGTGTGTATACACGTGATCGTAAGTAGCACGTTTATCATAATTATTTTTGAAGTATGACGACTGGAACACTATCTGCCGTTTCACCTTCTTTCTTTGTGATTCCCATCATATTTCCTATATTCGCTACTAAGAATTTATTACCCGAAAAGAACATTCACCTTTATAGTCCGGTATTTAAAGTAAAAACATCGGCAATATATATATAATCTTATTTAATGATGATTAACATATTTATCAATCATCTAATATCGAACCTTCGCCTAATCAATATTAAAATATACTACCTCCAAGTCGGCTCTTACAAGCATTTTCTACAAAGAAGAACCGGTACGTAGCTTAGTCCAACTACTAGTCACAAACAAATAATACACATAGCGAAGAATACATAAATTAACAAATACTAACTCCCGTGTAATGTTTCGTTGTTTATGCTGTTTTGTCAATTGGCAACAGAAGGAACTGAAATAATAATGTTTTAATGTACAGCCTGGAAATATAGGCCTAGAAATTTTACGCTCAAAGTTTATCCGTTTAAAGGAGACATATAAAGCGACATAAATTTAAAAAAAGCGTAAATATCTCCGTATTTAAAATTTAATATTCACAAAAAAGATTCAACCTCATACAAATTCACGGCGCGGACTCTAGACTCACAGTTTCTTCAGAACGATTTTTCGCTCGAGGCTCACCGCCTGAATCATGTTTTTAACGTAGAATTTTTCGTCACGACAGCGACTGAGTAATATAAGTTGGTTCTTATTTATAAGGAAAACGTGTTTTGAAAATTTTAAAAAATTCTGTTTCTAAAATTCTTCAGCTATGTTTTAATGTAGAATAAATATATATTTCGTACATAATGTATATATAAGAGTATCTTTGATGTGAAAAATCTGTTGCCACGCCTTGGAGTAAGACTGATTCGCATTTTTTTTTATTGAATAAGTAGGCGGACGAGCTCCTACGCCCATAGATTTGTTATTGTCAGAAATGTTAACCATCGCTTACATCACCAATTTACTTATTTATTGAATCGATGAATCCGTTCTGAGATTCATGGCGGTAGTATTATATATGTCGTGGAAAGCGTGGAAGCGAAAGATACTCTTATATATAATTTATGTACGAAATATATATTTATTCTACATTAAATAAGATTTATAATCATTAGTTGACAAAACTTAAAAGAATAATGATGTATTCTTTTCCGTTTCAATGTCTATTATCAAGGCTAAGATATCAGATGCTAACTTTAATCTTCCTTCTTATTTTAAACAACATGAAACAGTTTTATATACAAAAAAATCGTTCAATGAGTTCTAAGCCTCCGTTGAGAACCGAAATGGCTCCGTTGAGAACGCGTGAATCTTAACTGATGATTACCTATTCAAATCCACGCAAGTACCACTGAATTTACATTTTTTTTTGCTCGACAGTGAAGGCAAACCTGCATGTTTAATTTCACTGAAAATCTGTCACATGTGTTTCCACCAACGTGCATTGGAGCGTCGTGGGATGAGCTCCAAACCACCTCCTTAAAAAGGAGAAGCGCTCTCAACCCAGCAGTGATACATTTACAGGTTGTCACTTTTTTAACTTTATTTCAAAGACTTTTATAATTTTTCAAAGCTATGCGTCGCTAAAGCTCAATGTTTCTACATTAAGTACTCATATAATGTATTTTTATGACACATCCCTTAAAACTGGCCATGTCTCGAATGAACGTCATTTGGGGAAGTCCAGTAACTTGTGGTTTACGAGGGTTTTTCATTGCTTAGGCTCTTAGTCAGTTACTAGGTCGCGTGCGAGGTGTGCCTCGGGGAAATGAATTAGGGAATTTCTAAAAATACAACTAAAACATCAATTTGCGCATAACTTTGCCAATTAACAAATTCAAATATTATGTTAAAAATAATATATTTTTTTTTAATTTATGAGCCTGTGTTATGGCTTTAGTTAAAGGTTGTTATAATGTATTGAAAAATACGGTGTCTCTTTCTTTCGAATGTCAAATAAATAATGACTGAAAAATCGAAATAGATGTTTAACTAAACGGCCACTAAGCAACGTCTATAAGCGAGGCCGATAGAGATTACAGATAAATCAATTAGATACAACAATTGCATAGCAACGTTCAAGAAAAGAGCGTACTCTTTCCTTCAAGGCCGGCAACGCACCTGCAAGCCCTCGGGTGTTGCAGATGGCCATGGACAGTGGTAGTCACTTTCCATCAGGTGAGCCTGATGCTCGTTTGCCCCCTCTTACCTAAATAAAAGAAAATACAAAACAAAATGTCTGTGTATGAATGTATGTGCGTTTGTGAAGTTGTTTTCGATAAAATCTATATTCCGAACCGCCGGTAGCTTTATATAACATTTCAATCAATTTACAAGATTGATTGATTGATTAATAAACGAAATACATACATAGAATATTTTGACTATGATACTATGGTTGTGTAATATATAAACAATATGTAATATACACCTTGTTATCGAAAAACGTTTTTCAGTGTCACATATTAAGATTTTTTTTAAAAAGTAATCGCTTAAAATATCCTCAAAGTAAATAAGGTTCTCGCAACAGTTTGTAGAAATAAGCTACTAAGTGAAAGAGGGAATGTGGAATTTTATGATGCTTCTAACGTTAAACGATTTTCGAACAATGTAACTTGCATTTTAAGAAGTCATAACGCTACATTGCATTTTACGACGATTATAACCTCAAGTACATTGTACGATTAAAATCTAAATTGTGTACTTTGATAGATTGAACTTCAGATAGTCCTTCGTCACCAAAAAATATATTAACCTAATTCAAAATCAACAGAAAAATCACTCAAAAGTAAGGAATAATTTGGGTTTTTGCACTTTGCTTCTGACTTAAAATCGTCGATAGAAAAACATGATTATATACATAAACAAGTCATGGTATTTGAAGTTACAAGGAAAATCTAAAAATCTCCTCAACAATCGTTTTAAAACATTTCTAATTAAAAAAGTTCACGCTTAATAAACACTCCAAAACATTCAGAATCTAAAACAAGCCGTAGAACTGCATGATGTAATTAAATAAATTAGTGTTCACCCAGTGGCTGACCGGTAGTGGAAATTCGACCGGTTGTGATTAATTATTGAAAATTGACGAAAGCGTATATAAACTGGCATGTTGAACTTTAAACTATCAACTGCTCTAAAGGCTAACATGAACGATGGTATAACGTTCTTTTTTAAATTTTATTATTGATAACTGAGGTTCGCAAGTGCTATATATACTAGATTTTTGATTATATTACTGTATTTATGTCACATCAAGAATCACTTGAACCTCTTTTATGCAACTCTCTCTAATCAAATATTAAGAAAAGTTTTTTTTTTTTTTATAATAATAGAGCAATCCTTATTTTAAGGACTTTACTAATATTTTACCCCTCCAATTAAACAAAGTTTATGATGGAAATTGTGATAATAGCCAGAGGTTCGAACGTTGTACTTGCATGCGGCTTGTAAGCCGTAGCACTATTGGTCCTTATATGGTTTTGTATTACCTTTATATTTTAGTTTTTGTGTTTTTAAGAACGTTAGGAAAGTATTGTAAATAAAATGAATTCAAATGATAGGCGCACTATCCAGTTCATGCTCGATCGCTGGGCATGGTTTAGCGCTCAAAAATTTGGCATAGGTCCTACCTCTAGAAACGCTTGCGCAGTACTGAATTCGAACGTCCAACGTATCGCATTTTGTAGCGTTTGGTATGCACGAATGAACGCTATTTCGTTATATGACGTGACCTTGGACCACTGCCATTTTACTCTACTGTAAGCCGCGTTAAAGCACTTCGTTCCAACAGTTATTTATTAATAATTTATCATGCATGAAAATTACTATATACTTACACCACGCTTTTTTGTCATCTATATAATCTCTTATCCAGCAAGGAGCCTTATTTATTAAAATTAAAATATATTGATAAAATATATATTAATAATATATGATAAAATATAAGTTAAATTATTAGCAAGACATATGTTCTTAATACTTATATTAAAGCACATGTTTTTCTAAATTTAAAATTTAAGTATGAAAATATTTAAATTTCTTAATTTTTTAATTGCACCTTTAAATTAAGTAACGAATATAACGAATTGATCGCAGCGTCCTATAAACAAGATATTTTCAATGATATTCGACTGTGTTGCTATCTTCAAGTTTGCAAATTAATGTTGTAATGAAATTGTGAAAATTACAGCTCGTTAAGCGAAGCGCTACTACAGAATAATTTGAATTTCATTACACCTTACCACGCAATATTTCGATGTCTAGATTAGAAATAATATTTATAATACAAATGATAAATACTTTACTAAACAGAATGTCTTTTGCTAATGGAATCAACAATATATTTTCACTTCGATTAGCTGCAGATATAATTTGCGTAAAAGCATTACTTATATATTTGTATTGTATTACAAAACAAAGTAAAGTATGCATTGCATGTTTCTTACGAATCATTTAAATATATATATATACTTATATATTTGTATTGTATTATAAAACAAAGTAAAGTATGCATATTATAAGATGAACACATTTTGAAGATCGTTGAGAGACATGTTTCTTACGAATCATTTAAATATATATCTATATACATATATTTGGAGTTGGATCATTGAAAAGAGAGGATCCTCCGACCAGACGGGTGTTTGTCTGGTGGGCTACTGCCCGACGGTTGTTGTCGGGTTCTTGTATATATATTCAATCGCTCGGATAACTTTAATATCGCGATGTAGGGTACGTCAGTTTTTAGTTTTCGTATGTGGCGAGATAGATGTCGCTACATATATATTACCTAAACTGTAACTGTAATTAATTATTATTTTGTTTCATATTCATAAAATAATTATATTCTACTTATGACGTCATTCTAAACAAAGACTGCTCAGTGCTACAATACTACCTATTGAATTGTTTGAATACATTGAACAAGAGGCTCCAAGAGTGCAAGTTAAAATTATTATTTTTTGCTGTGTTCAAATAATGAGCCATTTTAATTACATACAAGGACAGAGCAACGTAGATCACAAAATAAGCGATAAAAAACAGTATGAAAATCTTCCTTAACAATAACATTGCTACGTTGTTACTCCGGGTGCATTAAAAAAACGCAAAACTTCATTAGTAATTAAGATACCTAGTTTTTATACAATTGTACAGTCTTGTGAATCTACTTCAATCTACATTATTAACAATTAATTACATTATTAAATATGAGACTATAACGGAGCAAATAATTAATACGTATAATTAAAAATAAATCAAAAAGGCGCAGACGACAAATGCGAATTGGTAATCTAATCATACAGTGTATGTTTATGTACGAGTGAAGTTGTTAATTCGCCATTGAGCAATGATAGTCCATTCCATTGATCATCCTTAAGATAAGTTGAAAAACGCTACCAAATATTTCTATCTTACCTGAAGCCATCTACAAGATATACGCGACGTTGACAAGCACTTGTGTATACAAGATTACTCCTTCATGAATAAAACCGTCCCCAAATTGCGGATATAATTACAACATCGGAGACACCGTCAGATAAAATGAAATTCTAATTTCGGCTCTTTGATGATAGATTTTGTTGCGATGTCATTCTTATATACTTAAAGACTTTTCCCCTTTATATATAATGTAGAGGTAATTTGGACATACCTTAAGTTGTTACATATTCTGGTGCAATAGCTACTAAATATACCTTAATATTTGGTGGTAGAGCTTTGTGCAAGCTCGTCTGGGTAGGTACCACACACTCATCACCAAGGTTGGTGGCGCATTGGCGATGTAAGCGATGGTTAACATCTCTTACAATGCCAATGTCTATGGACATTGGTGACCACTTACCATCAGGTGGCCCATATGCACGTCCGCCTATCTATAGAATAAAAAAAAAAGAAATCCTACGGTTTTTCTGTCAGCGTTTCAACTACAGAAGAAAGGTACCAACCATAAAAGTACTAGAAGTATCTAAGGTTAATGATTTTGCGTTTAATTATGTAAGAGACGGTATTAAGGGCTGAGGATATGGAAATGAATTAACACTTTCAAATTTTTTTATACAAAATCAGTCAAAATCTCGTGGTTCAAATAAAGATTACTACCGATAAAAAAATTACCTGAACGAAAATAATTTTACGTCTAACTGCAAACTAAAGTCACGAAATTTAATATGCACTAGTTTTGTCAACTAGCTAATTAATTTATAATAGCGATGTTTCTATAAACTTTTTTCTGATTTGTGTATTGTTTCTAGCGTCACAAAGAGGAAAGACTAGAACTGAGGCTCAATCCAGAAAAAGAACTCCCGTGCGGTCTTAGAAACGTCTTTAGGTGTCTCCTGCGAGAACGCACCCTAGCTTACAATGTTATTGTTTGACGAAGACGAGACCGTCCGCTTGACTGTTTGCGTGGCTTAAACACCGCGCCCACATTCAAAGGCATTCGACATTGGGTCTTGGTATTACCTTTGTCCTCCCTGAGTAAGGTGGGCTGGCTGTTCACCAAGACCATGTTATATCCAACCATATAATGACGTGATCATTTATCATGGTGATATAATGATCTAATTATTATTATATATTATTGAAAATAATGATCTAATTGCTAGTCTGTCGCGTTTCTCTTAATAACAAAACCCTTAAACTATAACTGTTTTATCAGCGGGAATATGCCATCGTGATTGTGTATGATGGATACAAAATGTATACTTTAATCCTCTCGTGAATAGCTAAGCGTCGCTTTGCATATATTAAGTGTAAAATCCACACTGTATGCAGTGGCTACGGCTCGTGGATCGATACATCACTTTCGTGCAAAATGTATACGTAGGTTATGTATTAAACTATGTAGCTTTATTCGCCTTAATATCGACAAAGTACGTTGAAAACTTGATAAAACGAGTAGCATAAAATGGGCTAATGGCTTCATCTCTTCTCGAGGTAAACGTAGAGCCTATTCTACTAAACTGCTCCAATGCATGTTGCTCGATAATAATTTGCCAGAAATTCGTCTTACATATGCAAGTTTTGTCTTTATTTTTTTTAATCGACTTTTTACTGACCTTTTGACCGCAGAGCATGAACCGAATTATAAACACACATTATTTACGAAACTCAGTGGCTCATGCCCAGGTTTGAAATGTCGATCTCCTGTTAAAATTTACGTGTTCTAGTCACTATGCCATGTAGTTACTTTCTGGGGAAATTACGTATTAATTTTAAATTATTTGAATATACCTAAGAAAATATTCAGGTGGTGATTAGTTAACCTGTGTTAATATTAAATGTGAAATCAATGAACGCACTTTTGTAGCTTTATAAGCAAGGCGGTATTTACATTACAAATATTAACCAATTATATATTTATATATATATATATTGATACATATAAATATGCAGACACATTCGGAACAAGTAACTTTGTTCCAATAATTAAGTCAACCTCAATTCGTAGTTGCTGAATCGAAATTAATTCCCAAAAGGCTCGTGACCATTTAGAGGGAATTTTATTTTCACTCGAAATAGCGTCGAAATAATTTAGGTTAATCCAGGAATTTGGCTCGATCGATTTGTCCCATCCTTATGGAAATGACAGGACTTCTCAGGGTTAGCGCAGACAACAGGTGTTGCGTTTTTATTAAACTATTGTCATGTACGATTGATTAAAGAAAGCTGCTAAATTAATATATGAAAAATATAACCAAACAATAAAAAGTAAAAAGTAAAAGTAAAGTAACAGCCTGTGAATGTCCCACTACTGGGCTAAGGCCTCTTCTCCTCTTTTGAGAAGGTTTTGGGGCTCATTCCACCACGCTGCTCCAATGCGGATTGGTGGAATACACATGTGACAGAATTTCAGTGAAATTTGACACATGCAGGTTTCCTCATGATGTTTTCCTTCACCGTCAACCACGATATGAATTATAATCACAAATTAAGCACATGAAATTCAGTGGTGCTTGCCCGGGTTTGAACCCACGATCATCGGTTAAGATTCACGCGTTCTTACCACTGGGCCATCTTGGCTTAAACAAACATTAAAGCGTTAAGTAAATTTAAAAATTAAACGTTGATTTATGTGATTGTATTATAAAACTTAGTTTGAAAAATAAAATAAAAATATTTATAAATCAGCGCATGTGCGACATGGTAACATTTTAGTTTTCATGTAATATTCAGAGTGATACAGGTCAGTAGAGATTAAAGACAACGCAATAATTTTCACAATAATAACCAAAAACCTAGTAAAGGATTATAGTACTTACGAAAAATTACCGCACAATGTGCGCTCATAAATATTATTTATGCAATTATTTATATATTATGATACAAAATAACAGTAAGCGCACTATCAACAACTGTAAATTTTTGCGTCAAAAATGTTTCGCCCAATCGTTAAATATTTTTTTTTTTTAATATAACACGATCGTTTGATTAGCAATATTGCTTTCAAAATCAACTAAACTTTCGTCGCTCTAAATTAAATTATACTAAAAATATTAATTAATTGAATTGACTCGTGACAGAAAAACCACTGCCGGAAATCAGATAATATACTTCCTGTAATAGTAGTTTTAAATTTTATAAAAATATTCTCACTTATGCCGTCGCGTCTCAAGTCAGCGTCTTCCGACTTCATCAATATCCGAAGTGTTTTAGTCAACTTTACTATCCTGTCATAAGAATATAAATTGACCTTATAAATAAATTTACTTCACGAGGCCGACACTTCTTCGAAACTTACTTATCTTGTACAGATAACATAAAAAATCACGCTTGTTTTGATTATATTTCTTGTAGATCGATTATTTTTAGACGAAGTACAAATAAATGGTTTGTATTTTTAACCGGCTTTACTAAAAGGAGGTTTTTATTGATGTATCGATATATTATTTAATCTTTTTTGGGTGTAAGTTTTTTTGTTTGTTAATCGATTTCGATGATTCATTTTGCGTTTGGTTCAGCATATTTCCAAGATGGCCCCGTAGTTATTGGAAATTGTTACTGTCTTATATGTAGCGTACTTTCACGCAAATTTTTAAATTGCTTTCTTATTTCTTGAGATAGAAATATTTTATATTCGTACCAGGTCATCGTGGGAGGTATTAAGATATAATGGTGCAAACACAGATGCACTCTCTATTCTCTCACTCTCGTCATCCAATGGGACGGCAACTGAAACGACTGGAAAGAGTACAAGCACAGGACTAACGGCTTTACGTACGTTTATGAGGCTCGGGGGTGTAAAAATTGCAAACTTTCAACTTTCAACGTTAGAATTTCTTAACGAATAAAACTACTTTTTTAGTGACCCGACCCGAGTTAGACCTCGGAGTATCAGAATTTGCACAAATATACTAACGCACCAATAAAAAAATTATTGGTGCGTTAGTATATTGTGGATGGAATTAAAATTGCTATAACATACATACATATATCAATATAAAATTCCGTTTTTAAATATTATCAAAATAAAGTTAAACAAAAACCTTTCCTTGAAATTCTTTGAAAAGTTTTTACTATTGTAAACAAAACAATCAACTTAAATCCGTAAATTTTCCAGAAATATCGAGTCATTTAAAAAAAAATGTAATTACGTACAACATTCGTACATACATTCCTTCGAAAGTGGATGAGCAAATATTTTTCATCGGAGAATTCCAGCTCAAATATTCATACGGATAACTTTTTCAAAACGCATACCAACTTTTTAATATTACCCTCATATTCCGGAATGTATAACTGCAAATTTGTAGCTTAAATTTATGTAATAAAGGTTGAAAATCATTTGACTACACGCCGGTATCAGCTATGGGACTTGATTTCAGAGTCAGTTATTTTCGTTTCCATGCTCCACACACGGGGCAGCAAATGGCAAATATTTTCGTTTGAAAATATTTGTTTCAATGCTGGGTGAAGTTAGGTTTCATGACTTTATTGGATTTCAGCGATATAGCTACATGAGAATAGTGTTTATAGGACGACGGATGCTTAATTGGAGATTAGATTATTGGTTGTACTCTAAGTTAATCTTTATGTACTGGAGTTCTGTTGTGAGAATATACATGTGATGGCGCAAATGTTAGGCCATATAGAAGATCGGTAAACCCTACGGTATCTTATGAAAATTAATTTCAAATCGTTCGTGTGCGTGATTATAGTAATAAAATAATTTATTATATTTTTATTAATTATACGCGGGTGAAGCCGCGGGGCACAGCTAGTAGATTTATGTAGTAGTATATGGATATACGTAATTAAGTATTATATATCCTGTAACAAACCAATGAATATTAATTCCACCCTTTTTAATATCTGCTTATATAATGTTGTATAGAATTATATTCCTTATTTAGAAATGATTTTAACATAATACTTAATATAATTAAAATAAAAAATAATATTAATTTCGTAATTAATAAAGTAACAAATATTCAACTACAAAAGGATGTTAGGAAATAATTGAAATATATATTTGATGTTAATTAAATAATACTAATACAGGATTACTGCTCCAGCTGAAACCTTACAGCTTATGTCTTTCGCTCGACTGCCTACATATTGATATATGTACTGCCATATGTAAAAATATAATTATATGTATGTTTTATAGGCTGTACAATACACGTTTATAGATCAATGGATGTTTTTTTTAATTCCAAAAAGGTAGACGACCTGACATATGGTATAACTTTAAGAAATATTAACCGTCCCTTAAACCGTCAATGCGTCACCAACCTCTGAAACAAAGATGCTATGTCCCTTGTGCACTATTTACACTAGCTAACTTACCCTTACAAATTCACAAAGTATCATTTGAACCCTGAAGCTTTAAATACCTTTATAATTTTGCTCTCCTTTGACTGTCAGCGTATGAAAATCGTTTAATATTTCTTAGAAATTTCATTAAAGTATCAAGTGAACATAATGTCAAAGGTATTATTATTCGAGGCGAGGGTTCCTTAACATTTCATTTCGATGGTAAGTGTCGCGGCCGAGTTACGTTATCAGCATATTATTTGATCATAAATCCTCATTATCCGCGTTTACACAGATTTGCATTTCAAATGTAACCTCGGGGCGATCGTTACGAAGTCAAAGTACACTGTTCGAGTTCCGGTTTGGGTTAGATAGACGATATAACGTTTAAATTAAAGCTATTCTTAGTAATATCCAATGCTATGAATCAAATTATAAGGACATTACTGGAGTATTGTTGTGGACTTATTTGTTCTTAAATAGTGTTAACTGTTTTGTTAATGACAAGTGACTGCAGTATATAATAAGTATTTATTAGATAATTCTATTTTTTGTGGTCAAACGTCTGATTGGGTCCACTGCTTCGCAGTAGTTATTCCACCGCCAGACACCAATACTTTTTGTTCCTCTGTTTTTTAACTACAAATATCTCCCTGCTGGACTAAGGCCAGCCCTTCTCTTCAGAAGGTTTGAAGCTGACTCCACCACGCTGCTCCAATCAAAACATGTTGCATATTCTCACTATGTATTCCTTTCCTGAGCTCTTGATAAGTTCTAAATATAATAATTATATTAACATACCCCCTTGTTTATCTAGTGTTTCGGAAAGTAGATTTTACCGGGAACTTGGCGAGAAACTCAGTAGTCACCCTTTCTCAAATGGAACGTCATAGTCATAAACAATTACTTTTGTATCTCTTGATAACTCTAATTCAAAATGCTAATCGATTTATTTTATTGCAATATACAGTTCTACTGAAGATTTAGGCTCGTAAACCTTAACTCGTTTATGGGGGAACGCAAATATTATAGATTTTATAATAAACATAAAATATTTGAATATGCTACACCGTGACATCGCTTTATTGCGTCATAAATACGTGTTTACTACCTCACTGGAGCTAAGGATTACCATATGGAACGCTACATAACAGTGTGTTGGTGTGTACATATAGCTTATTCCAATAGTAAGAGAAGTAAACCAATAAGCAACTTTGAACTTGAATTGACATAGCAAAGATTAAGTGTAAAGTTATTAGTAATTGAGTGAAATAAACTTATATATTATAAATAAAGATATATTAATTAAGAGCGTTTCGTAATTAATATATAATATGCAAATACAAACTAAATACCACTCACCACGAGATCTACTAAACTATCACCCCAATCGAGTTGAAATTTGTCACAGTTACTTCTTCCCCGACGTAGACGCTCATTAGGAATGGATTTTACGCAATTACTATCCATATTACATTTTTCTTAGTATCCACCCGTGCGAAGCCGGGATATAGAGCTATTAGAAAATCGTATGAAAAAAAGTAAATCCAAGCTTTGTTTTTCTGCTGCTATTGGCGTAAGCTATATTTTCGTATATTTTTATTAGTTTTCATACTAATAATAGTTATCAACCAATAAATTATGACGAAACAAGTATTTTATACAAATATTAGAAAATACTTTTTATTATTTTATTTTAATTGACTCAACATAATAAAATGAATTAAAAATATTAATCTAATAATAGCTAAGTGTGTGTTGCGTGTTATCACTTAATGACTATCGCTTAAAGTAATTATAGGATTATTGTTGCGACTCTATTACGGGACAGTCATTTGAATATTTTATGCCCGCTTATATAGTAACCGGACATAAAATATTATTATCCACGAGGCTTTATTCAGAAGCTACCATTGGCTTGTTACTTACGAATTAGAAGTTTACGAATAAATAGTATTAAGGTAAATGTATGAATGATGGCAAATTGTTTCAATAAAATAACTTTGATACTATTAGGACAATTCTACTATACATAAGCAAAACGCCACTGGAAATTTGTATAAAGAAAACTTATTGTATCTGTTGCTATTGTATAAAAATTGTTACCTTTCTTCACTACAAAATAATTCCTTCCTATGGAAAGAATATCAAATATACCTTCATGCGGAAGATCGATGTCAGAGAATAATAGACTCTATGAGCTTAGACTTAAGCCGAATTATGTTTTGGTCGTTACAATGGAACTCTGATGACAAAATCAATATGAGGATTATCTGTGTAGATTTGGAAGGGAATTTTACCTTTGTTAAGGTATATCTCTCTCTCAATATTATCTGTTTTTTCTTCATTGTATTTGCTTCATATTATAAGCTCTTATATAAACATAAACGGATATGTTATATTTTTTATTTAATGGTGAATATTTTAATATTGCGATGTTTTCTTTCGAATGTTAATTCAAGGCAGACAGAAAGAGAAAAAACAGTGTATAACAAAATAAAAATAGATTTATTAACACGAAAGATTTATAATATCATAGATTCGGTAGCCCCGCACTAGGCAAGCCTGTCTTGTGGATACCAACTACCGGTTACCATAGCGCACTTTTAGACAGTTGTATAGAATAAAACATATCCTTTAAACTTATTTTGTTAACGACATGTAAACGACATTGAAAAGGTTCTCCGACCATAATAATATTAAGGAATTTTACTGATTCTCCTCGTTTTTCTTACCATTGTCAAGAGAAAAATATATATAATGCACAAGTATGTGCGCAAACACAAGTATACTCTGTATGCCCTGATTCTCATAATTTGATGGGATGGTACGAGTTCAGGTGCATGATAGCTTTAGGTGTTCTAACAGGAGGCAAGGGAGTGTAAACACTATCAAGTTTGTGGCAAAGTGAAATTTTCTAAGGCTTATGTAAAAAAAATATGCAAGTCATTCTATATATTATATTCGATGTTAAGCGATCAGCTCGTGATCTTGACTTGTAACTGACGAAAAGTCAAAAAATATATAAAAAGGCGGAATTGTAAAATTCTAGTAACTTCCGAATGTAATCTATACAAGCTTACTAATATTATAAATCCTAAAGTTAGTGAGTTGGCTTGTTAGGCTTTCACGTCTTAGCTATTACACCGATCATCATGACAAGACAACACATGCGCCGACGGCAAATAATATTATTGAACAGCTAATGCGTTTTTTTGGTGTGAAAAATCCGTTTGCGTTACTTATTTCCTTATTTATTAGGAAGACAAACAGTCACAAAATATTATAACATTTAAAAAAATCACAAACCGATCAAGTCTTCACAGATGAGTAAATCAAGAATCTTTAAATAGCAGATTGTTGAAACGGTAGCAACTAAAATAATATTATTAATAACAAATAACAATTAAAATAAAATGATAGATTAATTCAAATTTAATAAATTTGACCAAATGTATAAATATTTCTATAACATTTAATTTTACATTTATATCTTTTTATGACGAAAGGAATAAATCAAGATCATTGAATTTATTTTTATAATTTATGCACGATCTGTAAAGTATATAAATATCTAAATATTGTTTACTTACTTATATTTAGACTTAGGAACATCGAACAAACATTAATTTCAAGTTTGCTTGTGAGGATATATCATAAATATATTACTAAGTACGAAAGACATAACCATTATATTGAAAAAGATCACGCTACGAATAACTATAAATTATATAATATACCGCGAAAGTTTAAAGTGCACAATATTCAAGTGAAATTTTGTAAATATATGTAAATTTTATTTAGGTAGCTTAAATAGTTACAGGTCGGGTTAAGAGCTCGAAGTCTTTTCAGTGTATTGTGAACAGCGTGTTTTAAATTTGCAAACCTGGCGAGCAAAATTAGTTGGAACAAAACATTAAAAAAATGTTGTATAGCGTTCTTGTTTAGATATGGCCATTACGGTGGCCGCGTTGCTGAGCTGAATAGCTAGTAAAACATGCTGAATCAGACGTATGCTAATGCAAGGCATACCCGCTATGGAGTATAGAGCCTCATTTGTTTGGTCAAATATTATTCGTAGATTTTTACCTGACGGTTACCTTTTCAAAATTATATCGTTATGAATAACTAATTAATTGTAAATTCATATAATTATAATTTCAACTCATAATATCAAATATCAAAATATATAATATCTATTTCGTATACTACTAGTATTAGCTCGCGTGTATTTTTAATTAATCAGACTATTATAATTAATGATAAAATACAATATCATTGAAGCCAGTGAAAGTGAAGTGTGAAGCTGGTTAAGGACCGCACGTCTAAGCTTCAGACGACAAAAAAGATGGATTATATATATATGGGTTAACATAACGAAAATGGTTTTAAAAACACGGACACTGCAATTTTTAAGTTGCCAGCTAAAACTCATTAACTAAAACGAGATAAACGAGTTACGTGTTTTATTATTTTCTTCTTCCTAAAATTACTATCATTTGCGAGGAAGCCACGTTTGTACGACAACGACCCGTATGTATAATTATGCTAGATAGTATATAGTAGTAATATTAACGCATAAGTTAGGTGATTGAGAGTACAAATTTAATGAAGGCAACGTTTTATACGTCTCTTCTGTTTGATAGTAAAAAAGATGACACTCTATATAAAACTTTATCTATTTTAAGGATAAATATATATTAAAGCTGATAGTATCTTGTTTTTACATCATATTATAATATTAACCACGTTTCAAGACAATTCACTGCACTCAACACAACACAGGCTAGAGAATTTGCAATGGTAATCACCGTGCTTTGCATATGTAGTTGATAATGAGGGATCAATTAAAGCTCTTGCTGTCTCTTATTACACGTATTTCAGTTTATATGACACGTATTAGAGTTTTAACATTATCTTTTGTTTGACCGACTTCCGAAAAGGAAGAGGTTCTCAGTTCTGTGTTCAGAAGAATTTTTTGATGTGAAACATCTTTAGCCGCGGGTTAGTTTAACGATAACATTGTTGGCGTGGCGAGTGGCGAGGCAATCCGTGGCGACGCATCGCCACGCTATACGATGATATATATATATATAAATACAGTCAATGCGTATATATATATATATATATATATATATATACAGTCAATGCGTAGTAGTGTGGCGAAATAATTCATATTAAACAGTCAATAAAATTATAATAATTATTAATTTAATTAATAAATAATTTTATATTCATTTAACTCAGGCAACTTCGAGTATAACGATTACTGTAGTCACTGACTAAAAGAATTAAGTTGTCGCAACTTGAAATATTTTTTTGTATTTAATGAAAATAAACGTTAAATGAATAAACAAACCGTCATCATTTTATTTCATTCGATGTTTCACGTCTGCCAGGCGTCCCGTGACGGCTCACATTTTTATTTTGTTAAAAAACTAACAATCTATAGTTATCAGAAGGTTTAGAGTTTATTCCACAATGCTGCCCCATTGCGGGTTGGTGAATTATACACGAGACAGGTTTTCATCCGACAAATGCAGGTTTCCTTATAACGTTTTCTTTTACCGCCGAGCATGAGATGAATTATAAGCAATGTCCTCATTGGACAATGTGAAATTTTTATTTGAAGCGTACGTTCAACCATATTTTTATTTATTGCTGGAAAACAAATATGTTGTTGTATTCAATATTTCTTGATATTGTTTACCTGTTTTTAGTGATTATAATTTTACCTGTTTGTATGGTTTAATATAGGCGTTTCATATTAATATAAGCTCTGGTAATCCAGAGCACAGTACTGCGTAACTGGTGTATGGTGGTCGTAATACTGCTGAATGATTAAAATTAATCACATTCTGTGTACGTAGATAAAGAGATTAAAACGAACCTCTCATCATAATTTTGAACCCTCTTAAATATTTGTGACTTCTGATTATCCGGATTTCATGAATGAACGTTACAAATGCAAAAATCGTATAATTTTCCACCTTATTGTCACAAACAATAAAGTTTACTTTACAAAGGCCTGCTGTATATTATTGCTATCAAAGTTATATGATTCAATTGTTAACGCAAATAGCTCACTTAATCTGAAATGCAAAATAAGCATTTAATAATAATTAAATAGTACATAATAATGAAAACATAACATAAATTGAGTACAGTAATTGCTTCGATTAATTGCCTCGTTAGTGTAGCAAGGCTTATAAGACTGCAGACTGATGTCCTGGGTTTTTTTTGACAGTAAATCCTCAGAATTGTTGATGAGTTGGCAGTTCTGTGCCTCGGAGCACATGATTATATTTTGATCCCTACGCCTTTAATCTCTTCCACCGAGTCGGATGGTCGTTGTATCAGTTTATGAGATAATAGAGAGGGCGACTTTTCACTATAATATCTACTGCGATAAAGCAAGCATAAACGTCATGATAAAGATTCCTCTGAAGTATTATAAACATTTATACAAGAAAATAAAATTAATGCGTCAGAATGTGAAATAATATAACTGCCCTTTTGAGTTAATATGGCTATTTGAGTTGCCATAATTAAAACTTAAGTATCAAACTTATGTATAAACTAAAGTATCTTTTTTATTTCAGACTACCGCTGCTACCTAATAATTTATAGATGGCATACCTATTTCAAACACGCATAATATACGTTGAAACGGCAGATTTCGAAGGATTTTCATCACAAACTGTATTCCACGTTGACGAAGCCACGAATTTTGATAATATGTGTATAAAACTACAAATATTATAAAAATTTTAAACATATAATAAACTAGCGGTGCGCGTTTCACCCGCGTATAATTAATAGAAATATAATTAATAAAAATCAGCCTAGAACCTTCCTCGATAAAAGCACTATACAAAACAAAAATAATTTTTAAATTCGAACCAGTAGTTCCTGAGATTAGCCGGATCAAACAAACAAACTCTTCAGTTTTATATATTAGTATAGATTTCTATCAATTCATATTGTAACTGAGTAAATGTACTCCTCAACCTAACTATTTATAACCAAAATGCATTTGAGGAATACTTATTATTGATAATTACAAAAACTGAAAATAATTATTTAAATAAAAATAACTAACAGTATCTTCTAGTCGCGGCGTCACCAGCCGAAAGATTTTCTAATAAGGAGGAGTATAATACCATATTTACCTGTCTATGAAAATCAACTGACATGAAATCCCCCCTTTTTTACTACCTACTCGTCAATTATTTACTTTGAACTCTTCCACTCAGATAACTTTTTACAAGATTGTTTAAATTAATAAATAAAAAATAAAATATATAAATAAGCCAAGAATGTCTTATAATTAAATTACATCCTAGTTTCTTGCACTAAACGGCATTCTAACAAGGCAAAAAGTATTTGCAATAATTAATTCATACCATTAAAGATTAATGAATTATTTCACTATTTCCAAGAATTGATCTCCGGTAGCTATGGATTTCCTAAGATCTATTAAAGACCAAAGTACAGAGGGACTGGATTTAAATTCGTCTTAGTCTCTAAGGCGTACAAGTTACAGGACACGATTCACAAGTTTAGTGTAACGATCTATAATCAAAGGAGCCATTTATTACCGACAGACCCGCCCAGCACGCTCGTAGATGTTCACCAAAACATTCTACTCTGTGGTGCATCGGACTTCTTAGAATAAATTACTTGTTATTATAAAATGAATTCGAAAATTTTCGTTAATTTAAGATTGATTTAAAGTAATTTAATATACGAAATATTTTCAACGTTATTGCTTAGTAAAGTTATTATATTTGTTGAGCGCTTAGTTTACATATTTACAATTTTTTTTAAAACTGCACTTGTATAATTTTATGAGCTAAAAAGCAATTATTGTTCTTGACATGAACAATTGATTGCAAAGAGTGAAAAATGAAAAATTGTAATATCAAAAAAGTAAAGAAGACTACGAAGAAGCCACTTACGTAGTCTTCTTCTCATAATACGTCTTGGGAATGAACCGAGGCATCCAGTTTCGAATAAAAATATAAATAAATCGGTTGTAAGCAACAATCACTAAAAACAATATAATTTAGCTGAGTTTCATTCACCTCGTCTCATGTCTGATGTTATATTTCGAACCGAAGTTTTATTTTAATAAACAACTGAGCTAGAAACACTATAGCTCCCTCGTTTCCTTGACTGCGTTTAATTAAGGATTTTCGTACAAAGTAATTAATAGTGCCTTAGTGAGATCCTTGTCTAATAAAGTTTTCTGTTTCCAGGTAAAGTTGCGCTGAGTCGGTGAATCTACATCGAGTAGGTATTTGGTTTCAAATGAGTCTATAAACCGTTTCGAGAGATTTGTCATTTACTTGATTTAATTTATGCGATCAAACCATTGTTGATATTTATATTTTTTTATTTTCGTTTTAAATTGTCATGACATGAACATTAATTTATTTAATTTGTTTTCACTAAAATCAGTTGTAAATACGACGAAACATTTTATATAGTAACACAAAATACACAAAGTGAACGTAGATCGTTTTGTTCCGCTAAGTTAACACTTTGTTATGAATGGGAATCTCCGAATCGGTATCTGTGTAAGCTGAATCAAACTTGATTGAACAATTACTTAAGAAAGCTCATCATGTAAGCTAAATACAAGTATATAATGAGCTTCTATCTTCAATTGAATGTCTAAGTAAAATGTAAAGTCGTAATTGCCTCCTGCCGATGTCACGCCATCTTGGAGTCGTCTGATTGGTAGATGAACATGGCGGAGAAAATTCGTCTAGCATTAATTACTTCACGAATTCAAAAGTTTAATTTTTTTAATAAAGCGATCGTAAAATTACTTCCAGCATAGAATATTAATTCGGAATAGAAAATTTTAAACTTGACGAAATTTATTAGAAGGCGAACAGAGTCTTTTAATTAAAAAGTGGTACTGACGCCTGACAGTATTTTTAAATTTGAGTTTTCATATTATCTATCTTTCAATTAATCTTTCAAATTAATTTGCATAGACAGGTAAAAAAATTGTTTTTGCATTTATTTTTATATTCAAATTAATTCATTCTTATATATGTCAAATAAATCTAGGGAAACATTGACCTTTCATGTGATTTATTTGTATTTATAATTCATCGCGTTCTCGGCGGTAGAGGAAAACATCGTGAATCAAGCTGTATGTGTCTGATTTTATTCCGACTACTACACAAACCGCCAGTGACGCAAGGACATGCGAGCCTTTGCCCAGCTGTGGGACTTTTACGAGGTGGTAATTAACTTTATTTTATTTTACTTCGGCTTTTTTATAAAGAAATCAATATTAGTATTTCTTGGAGAGCAAAGAGTTTGTTGGCTATATTCAGTAGAAACTACATGGCGAAGCGATACTACTTAATTTAATGTATCACACTATTTTTTTATTAGAACATAACCTTTCTCTCATACACCCTGATCTCAACTTTCAAACATAACCAAAAATATGGTCTAAAAGAAATCGCTAGTAAGCGATAAGCCTTTGCACTGCACATATTTTAATTTATTCCTTTATACGTGGTGCTCAGTAAATATTCAAATAAATAAATTTATAAATAACCCATTATATACTTCCACACTTCTGGTGACCCAAGAGCTGGCGCTCATTTAGCCCAAAGGCTGAGTCTAGCGGTGCAGAGAGGAAATAGTGCCAGCGCCTTGGGCGCCACAGGACAATCTTTTAGAATCTTGTAACTTATTACCTTGTTTGTTTTTTTATTATTAGTAAAGATTAACCCATATCTTAAATAACATACTCTGGCTATGTAAAACTTCAGCATGTTCCCATTTTATCTTTAGCCTAATTTTGTGTCGTCTATTTCCCCTGGAACCAAGTTCATTGTTCAAGTTTCCCTTTCATGTGAACAAACATTTAATATGGCGAGCGTGAGATCTTCAGTTACAAAGAACCCTTGTACATTAATTAATGGTCCGTGAAAAACTTTCCTTTGATTTCTTTCTAGTTTATTACTTGTATCGTTGTTTATGTTTTCCTTTCAAACTGATAATGTGAGCTCGTGACATGCGGTATGTTTAGAGAGGTAATGTTTGCTTATTTACAAAGATAACATTTCTTTATTTATCTTTTTTTCATCATTTACATCGTTATTTATAATACTGATGTACAGTTGAGATGTTTTTTTCAATGAACATATTTTAGTGAAGGTTATGCTTATTCCCTCACGGATATACATGACATTTACATCTTTCAAGTGCAGGTTTTCTCACGATTTTCCACCGCCGAGCACAAGATGAATTATAAACACAAATTAAGCACGTCATCTACATTGAATTAATACTTAATTGAAAAATAAAATGCCTTACAACAATAATAAAAATTTTGGTATGTTTCAATAGTCATATATTATATTTCATTAATGAATATTTTCTTAAGTAAACGTAAACGTGAATGGTTGTTTGTCTTGACGATGCAAAACTGACTTTAATACTACTTATATAAGGTTTATTTTGATATTCTATATCGTGTACTCTTGTAATGAGCGTATTCCGTAACCCTCTATAAAGATGCTTATGTACATAAACTAAATTTCTAGTCTTGTATTCTATAGAAATATTTAAAGAAATAGTCCAACAGCAATTAGATAAAACATCAATACGAAAAAGCTACATAATACGAAATCAGCAAAAAAGTTCTCGTCAAATACTAAACGGGAAAAAAGCAAACTCGGGGGAGCCGAAGTTAAAACAAAAAGCTCGAAACGAAGTGTAAATCAACTGATGGCCATCAATATTAATAACTCGACTTGAAACTCCGATACTGAAATTAGCTGGATTCAGCGCCTCTGCAGATAACTTCGATAAGTTCCACACAAGTTACTTTTTGGCGTTTTAATGACTGAAGTGCTCTCTAAATAGATAAAACTGCGGGCAATACTAGCGTTTTCCCGCGGTGTCACCCACGTAGTACCCGTTTCCGTGGGAATACGGGAACAAAATGTAGCTTATGTCACTCACTGATTGGTGAAAGTTTGGCTTAAGCGTGAAAACGTAACAAACAGACAAACTCATATTCGCATTTATAATATTAGTTAGGATGTGTGTATTTAGGAATTCTATTGGTTCGTTTCTACAACTAACCAACAAATTAATACAATTTTGATATTAACGCCGAATAAGTGTAGTTACGCCAAGTAAGTCTTAAATAAATTCAGGTTTAAATAGTAATGGTAGTTGTCATCGTCATATTATGTTCTTCTAAATTAAAGTCCGCGATGTGATAAGTCATACAGCTTACGGCGTGTCCACCACCAAATATACTTTAAACGAAAAAATAAATGTTTCCTTATAAAAAAGTCAACATAAATTTACAATTTATTTTTTCTCTAAATAAACTCTTACTGTTTCATGTAAAAGAATCTTTTAGCAAAAAGAACTAGCGTCCATTTTAACCAACTTAATGAGGCGTGCTAGTGTACTGCACAATTTATTTTCTGCGCTGTTTCACTCAGCAAATAAGGCTCTATAATTTTGCCGGTGCTCACAATATATTGTGACTTGATTGCTTTGAAACTGAACTCTCGGAGGATTCGAGATAAATATTACAGTGAAACTAGATTAATCACAAACTTTGGTCGTCTTGGATATAGTTTGATTTGATTATTAGTTGGTTTTGTGTGCGAGTGTGACACATTTGTTGTCACGATAGCGTTATTGAACGAGCTACGAGGATGACCATAATTTCGTTTCAGATACAGTTCTACGGTTGTGACTTTTTATACGAAATATGTAGATGCTGGCAAATTTATCATCTAATAGTAAGTGGTCATCATCGTACATAGACGTTGGTACTTTCTAGAAATATTAATCACCCCTTACATCAACCAACCTTCGAAATTAAGATATTATGTCCCTTCATGCCATCACACCACAGTTCTGTTTATCTGTTTGCCAGTAGAATGCGTAGTAAATAAATGCTACCTATCAATACGAGCTCGCACAAAGACCTGTCGTCAAGTGTATTAAGTGAGATAACCTTATTAATAATTAATTATGTAATCATTTTTCATTTTCACACTTCTCACACTACACGCTCTTTTAGTGATAAGACCGCCTTTTGTACATTAATAGGTTTTGTTTGTACTAATAACTGTATTTTTTTTTATTGTATACGTAGGCAGACGAATATATGGGTCACCTGATGGTAAATGGTCACCAACGCCCATAGACAATGGCATTGTAAGAAATGTTAACCATCGCTTATATCGCCAATGCGCCACCAACCTTGGGAACTAAGATGTTATGTCCCTTGTGCTTGTAATTACACTGGCTCACTCACCCTTCAAACCGGAACACAACAATACCAAGTACTGCTGATTTGCGGTAAAATATCTGATGAGTGGTAACCTACCCAGACGATCTTGCACAAAGCTCTACCACCAAGTAAATGTTTCTGTAATATTGGTGTGCAATAATGCATATTCTATTTTATTCTATTCTAATAATTGAATTTACTTTGTAATAGTCTTAATAAACTTGAAAGCGTCCACAAATCAATTGAGGACCTGTACTAGACAGCTGACGATAACAATGAAACACAGCACTCGGACTATTAAACGCTGCGTTCATATTAATATTGTTATACAATTTTTGTTTACAATATTTTAAGAAGTATTTTGATAACGCAATGATATTTTTTTAAATAAAAAATAATAGTAACGCTCGTTTTTAACGAAATACTAATATTCCTATTTACGTCTCCAATTAAGCGTCAGCGTACAGGCCAGGATTGAACCTGTGACCTTTTACTTCAGTAGGCGCACGGTGAACCATTTCACTATTGACGCTTAATTGATCTATATCATAGGAATGATAATAATTACTTACATCATTTTCCAATTACAAATAACTTCAATAGAAAACGTGACTATACAATCGTATTCTGAATGCTTTAATATAAAATATCATCATATTAAACGGCGTCCAACAACAATTTTATTTAATTATTCCCTCCGTTCCGTTTCCGATTTATTAATTCGTTGAAATTTATTATTTACATTCTTTGAATTATTTATCAATTGTAAAAATAGCGTTATTTAGATTAATATCAATGCGATCTTCATAAAACAATTTCTATTCCAACTCATGAAAAATCGTTTTGACATTTTTAGACAGTTATACAATCCTGACATTAATCCGATGTTACGTTGCCATTATTATAATAATGACGGCCATTTAAAATTAGTCATTGATATTATTTGGGTAATTAAAGTCAAATACAAATCAATGAAATCATACAAAATCGTACGAAGTTAAAAATATATTTTATTCAAGTAACATTTTACAACTTAGTTTTGACTTTCAAATCGTCATTCTACAAGACTAAAACTATACTAATACTAATATATAAAGCTGAAGAGTTTATTTGTTTGATCCGGCTAATCTCAGAAAGGAGATTGTCCACTTAGTATGGGGACTTTGGCCTGACGTGAACAGACATTTTATCATATTTTTTGTAATTAGTTTAAAAGCACTAATTAGTAATAATGAGAATATGAACTTAATTTTGTATCAAAATGTTTAAAAAGAGATTTTTGTCATGTGAGGAAAAACAGGTTAAAGCGAAATAAAACAACATTTTTTATGATTTATTTTTATTCTGAGACATCATATGTTATTAATATGTGTTCAAGAAATTGGGCAGGTGGTGAAATGTGTTCCTGATACCTTGTTTCACAGTTTATGCATCTCAGAGATACGCATTGGTAAGAAGTCACTTCTTCTGTGTGCAGACTATCATGAGACACGCTTTGGTTTTGTTCAATGTCCATATTCAAACCGTGGTTAGCGATGGAGCTAGTTTCGGGGTCCATATTACGTGAGTGTTGGTCATCGTTTATGCTATGTTCGGAGTCCATAATACAAAAGCCAGGGTCATCGTTTGAGCGAAATTCGGGGTCCGTAGATGTGCCGGGGTCATTGGAAAAAGATAGGTCGGAGTCCATAATGAATAAACAATCGTTGAAAGAAAATCCACAATAAAACAACACTCTCAATGTAGGAAAACAAAGCGAATGTAAAAATCTGTCTGTGACATACCAATGTCAATTTGTATTTTTTTGTTTTATTAGTGTTGCAATAGAAAAAAATCATTAAAAAATCGATCGAAAACAGATATGATTACGTTTAACATTCTTCATATTTCAGTTTATAAAACGTTTTAAATGACGAAACTAATTAAAACAAATATTTTTAATTTTTTTTTTTTGTATTAAATACTTATAGTTGTATTAAGTACTGCGAGATGATTCGATTTGACGCAATCGTTACTTGATCTTGCTGGTAACACAAAACGTGGATCAATAAAGCAAATCAATGAAGATACTTTAAAAATATTTTTTCAATAAAATACAAATGTACACTCATACAACAATAGAATGGCTAGCTAAAAAAAAATATATTTTTTTTCATAAACTTGTTTTTTTGATAGCAGCTTGTTCACGCTAGGCCAAAAATGGACATCTTCTTTTATGGTTCGAATTTAAAAATTATTTTTGTGTTGTATAGTCCTTTTATCGAGGAAGGTTCTAGGCTGATTTTTATTCATTATATTTTTATTAATTATACGCGGGTGAAACCGCGGGCACAGCTAGTTTACTATAAAGTTAACACCGGTCTGGAATATAGATAGTACCGAGAAAAATCGGCAAGAAACTCAGTAGTCAGTGTTTTCCAACAATCATTTACATAGCTATGTGAATTAAATTATTTTTTAAGTGTGAGAAAATGTGCCTGTGTTTTACAAACACCTGCCATCTATCTCCAATAATTTTCCTCAATAACTGTTGTAAAGGTTGTTGAGAAGGCAGAAGATAGGTAGTACAAACCTAAAATACATTGATTTTTATCCATTTAATGAAAATTCACTTATAACAAATAACAAAAATAGCTCCCAACGTGAATATTTTACACGTTCGGTTCAACCCTAGCGTTGAAATATTAACGAGGAACTTAGGGCTGTCACTATTTATAGCAACTATCGATTATGTTCGTGCAAAAGCAAAATGGAAACGTACTTCGTTGGATATCTAAAATGTATCTTATTCTTTAGATAATACGGTTTTATATTGTTTGAACGTCGTGTTCATTTAATTATGCATAATCATTGTATATTCAGTCTTACTGACGTATATTATTCGTGCTGTGGTTTAAATGGATTTATTTTTTATTTAAGACACTTTTATTTTGAACTTCTTCTATTTCAAACATTTGTTTTCTGTAAAATATTATTTAACCAGGTTAAAATCATGTATTTTTATAAAAAGATTATTCTTCATTTTGATTTAAGCTCATCTATTATAGTTTTAGCAACTTTTGTTCTGTATATATATGCTGTTTGTATTCTATATCTCTAAACCTATGCAATATATTAACCTATATTTAAATTATATACCCAGCATAGGCTGGGTATATAATAGTTTATACTTAGAGATAGCTCGGACTTGAAAGTAGAAAAGCTAAAATGCAATGTAAGTTTCATAGTAATTGGTGTAATAGTTTTTATGTGAATCGGTAGAAAACAAATGATTACAATATGAGTACTACGAGTAGTCCTCATCACCTCTGACGTTTCTTTAACATTTAGAAGAGAGTCTTCGTTTCTTCTTAATGATGTCATCTCAATAATGGGTTTCGAATCGCGATCCCTTTACAAGAGCTGAAGGTTTAGCTTTATAATTAAATGGATTACTTATTGCACGCGTGTTATCGCAACTAAAACTTTACTCTCAGTCCGATTGAAGAAATGCTTTAAAAGAAAGACCAGGAAATAACTAAAAGAAACAAACTTACAATAGTAAATAATAGTGTGGGTTACGAAGCGGTGCTCGCTTGGTGGTAGAGCTTTGTGCAAGCTCGTCTGAATAGGTACCACCCACTCATCAGATATTCTACCGCAAAACAGCAGTACCTGGTATTGATGTGTTTCGGTTTGAAGTGTGAGTGAGCCAGTGTAATTACAGGCCCAAGGGACATAACATCTTAGTTCCCAAGGTTGGTGGAGCATTGGCGATGTAAGCAATGGTTAACAATTCTTACACTGTTAATGTCTAAGGGCGTTGGTGACCACTTACCATCAGGTGGCCCATATGCTCGTCCGCCTACCTATACTATAAAAACAATAATAATAATAATAATCTGTCAAATTGGTGAAGTTTAACGATTCATTAGTCTTTTGAAAGCAGTCCTTCCAAATAAAGTAGGTATGTATTAAATTAAATAATATAAAGGTTTCGTACAAACGTCGTTCGCCTCCATGACGTAATTTCCAATTAGCGAAGGTTAAAAAAGACTTTCAATATTATTTAACTATTCCGTGTATCGCCAACGCACGACCAACTTTGGGTATTTCCCAAGATTTTATATTTCCCTTGTGCTTGTAGTTACACTGGCTTACTCACGCTTACAATTTGTACGAACGACAAGTATTGCTTTTCGATAAAATATAGGTGGTTTCACTACGAATGTTTTTCTAATATTTATTTTGGAAAGAATGACGAGCTAATGAAGCGCTGAGTGGTCACAATTGAAAGGCCTTTTTTCGTTAAAGAAAACTTCACATTGTTTTGAATATAATTAATAAAATGCAATAACTTTAAAAGTGATTAAGTAACTTTTCAACGTTTTCAGGCGAATCGTTAAAGCCGAGAAGGGCCTTTATAATCCTGGATTAAATGATCACACAGCCTTCTTTCGCCTTGGTGTTACTAGTGGTTTTCTTATTAAAATTATGTTTTCCATCCGAGTTATTGTATTTCAGCTATAAATACTCATAAACAAAGACATACAATAAAACCTCCCAAGTAAATGTCGCACTTGAGGAAATTTGACAATTAATCCAATGCGTCTCAGTGAATAAACTTGTGACCTAATTTCAGTTCAAATTAAGATAAAATCCAGCAGTGGTGTCCCACTGAGATCATACATTTTTAGTTTATTTAACTGACAATACTCTATGAAAACAATTTCGTACTACAAATGTTATCTACATTAAAGTGTTACATTATTATTAATTAAATATTTCAACGATGATAACATATAATGAAAACCCGATTAAGCCGTACAATGACCCCTCCCCCCTGTATGCGGACTATCAGTGCTGTGTAACGTTGAGTGGACCTGAAAATTAACAACGAAAATTTTATTCCTAGATAATTTGAAATTTCACCAAAACATCAGCAAACGTGACAATAACAGGAACTAACGAGCGTAGAATTATGCAAATGAGATCAAGTGTTTCATGTTAATGTCGTACGCGAGCCTTTTCCCCCTTTCCAGCCACCCCCTGAAATCACTCCCATGGGAAAAGTTTTTGTTAGGCCTCATGTTTTGGCAGTTGGTAGCGTAGCTGTGTAAAATATTGCATGTATTTTGGGTTGCTCAGATGTAAACTTTTTCAATATGTACCAAAACATTAATTTCAACGGTTATTTACCATTTATTTGAAACTTTGTTTCGCAAAACTGAACATTTAATTTATGTCTGTGTGTGATGTTTTGTCAGAAAAGTATGAGAAATGATAATTTTACAAAAATCTATTTCATTCTATAACGTTTGATAACGCAGATGCAAAATAACAATGTATTTTATTAGTGGAATTCATTTTTATTCAATTACATCCGATGGAAAAACGGAACCCTTACAGGGAACACTTGTGTTTATTAAAATAACCATTACGGCTTAAATATAAAATGAAAATCGACTACAATTTTGTTAAATTATATCATTAAAGACCATCGCTGTCCTATTTTTTGAGTAAAAAATTCAGAATTTTATAAAATCAACATAATTTTACCTAAAAATACCTAATTTAGAGTAATGGATTAATTTTATAAAAGCCAGTTTACCAGAATAAGATAATGTAAATCTAATAATAATAATTCGACGTTAAGGGAGTCTTGTAAAAGGTTTCCGTAATTTACATAATACTAAGCACACAATCCAAGGAATTTTCCATCTTTCAATAGAAAATCCTTCCAACGGCTGTATCAATTGAGTGATCAACAATTTATATCTGGTACAACTAGAGAGACGTTGGCGTTTTTTCTTTAACATACTGTATATGCACTTTTAAAAGTCAAATATATAATTAAATAAATAAATATATAATAACAAACTCAGGGATGCTACTGAAAATCTTTGAGAGAATAAATTAATAACTTTTTATTGACCATGCAGTCTTATATCCTAGTCACTAGACCAAAAAGGCCGTCAAGTTTCAGTATATAATATTATTATAGAAATTAATAGATACGTCACCCGTTTTAAATTTGTACTGTTAACGTCACAAGTGTATGTACTTTTATTTATTTATTTTTGAGAAACAAACAGTACAAAAGACGAAGCGGTTTGCGTGGTTGGTAAGATACTTCGGCCTTTCACGCCGCAGGGCGTGGGTTTGATTCCCACCCAGGATAGACATTTGTGTGCATGAACATGACTGTTTGTCCTGAGTCTGGGTGTAATTATCTATATAAGTATGTATTTACAAAAGATAAGTGATATATTTAGTATATCAGTTGCCTGGTTTTCATAGTATCAAGCTCTGCTTAGTTTGGGATCAGATGGCCTTGTGTGAATGATCTCCCAGGATATTTTTATTATAATTACACAGAAATAATGAATTATAATAAAATAACACATAAACCTGTCAAGTTTCCAATAATATCTAATACAAATTACATAGAGAAAGTAAATAGGAAGACATCATGATTAAAATTAGAACTTTAACTAATTATACCCAAAATCTAATTATTATATATGTGCGCTACGTCACCGACATCTTATGTCTCTACCATCATTTTATGTCTATATGATTTGTAATTTTATTTTTTACGGTTTTTAAAGGTTTAGATTATGAAAAATTATTCGATTAAATATAAGAAAGCAGACAGTTTAGTTACTTAAAAAGTTAAACGTGTTTGCATTTGAATGAAACAGAAGTTATATAACTGAATATAATAAATGTCAAATCTCTTATAGTTTGAACCACACTACGTTCCCCGGGCGGTAAACATGGTAGGCGTCGGCGTCGCGACGCTGCGGCGCCGCGAACATGCCCTGTTATTATGTAACAATTTCTTGACCTAAGATTGGCTTATATTTAGTCTTGTCTATTCGCTATACGCTCCGTTTGCATAATCGTTGAGGAAAGACATACAATGTTTCGCCCTTCAGTTCTGAATATTAAATAATCCCATTATCATATTGTCTTTTTTTATAAAAGTACATCTAGGATCGTCAATCGTTAGTCCTTATTTAATTTATATGGAATTTGACGGCGTGTATACCGCATGAGAATAGATCTGACGGACCCCTCATTGGACATGTTATATATGGGCTGGGGGTGGATTGGTTTCCCGCAACTTGGTTGAGGTTGACGACATCCTCTTAATCGATCTTTGAATTGTATTAAAATAAATTTGACCTGGATGGCTGGATGACTAGGAAGAGATAGTATATTATCATGTTATAGGTAAATTTGCAGCTGCAGAATTTAAGTCTTCAGATTCGAATCCCGTTTAGAGCCCATAAGCGTCGCTGGATTTTTCAAAGAAATACTACTTACAAAAAGCGGAGTGAGGAAGTAAAACTTTCGAGCCTAATAATGTACCAAAAGCATTATGCTCTGAGCTTGATCTGATTATGAACGTGTCGGTTCGCCGGCCCATTACACTGTGACTAGGCATACAATGGCTGTAAATATATGTAGACTGCAAATAATAATAACATATAAAATATATATTCTATTTTAGAAAACAATAATACAGTTATGGAACTTATAGAAAATCATAATAAATTTAGAATTTTGAAAATAGAACGTCATGTTACGTAATTATTATCACACACTAAAATATAAATTGTTTCGACGCAGGGTTAAGTGCTCACTTAATATAATTATGTAAAGCGTTAGGTATACAGGATGTTACGATATCTTAGATGTTCAGAGGTTTCACTTAAACTCGTAATTAGAAATAACAAGCGGTCCCCCGCGGCTTCACTAAGTTTTTGAACTAATCACTTAATCAAATAGACATTGCTACACTAGATTTCAATCCAATCGAGACCATTTTATATTCAAATCGTTTTAAGGCCATCTAATAGTAAATGGTCAGTAACTCAGTGAAGACAACTAGCACCCTTATTTACTTGGGTGAGATGCACGTTTTAAGGGGTTAGAAAAGGATATACTATTTTTTTTATAGTATAGGTAGGCGGACAAGCATATGGGCCCCTGATGGTAAGTGGTCATAGATATTGGCATTGTAAGAAATGTTAAGCATATGTTACTTCGCCAATGCGCCTCTAACCTTGAGCACTAAGATGTTATGTCCCTTGTATTTGCACTGGCTCACTCACCCTTGAAACCGGAACACCACAATAATAAGTACTGCTATATATATGCGAGCATTACATAATTAACCCACTAACATTCAACTCGTACGTATAAAGCTCATGTTTCAGCGTACTTGTTATCTCTGAGATAATTTAAAAGCGAGCGCATCACAATGTGTCGCGTCTCTAAGATAAATACAAAGAAAGTCTAGTTTATTGTGCGTTTCAACATTTCCTCATATTTCTGTTTCATTTAAATGTTTGAAATAACCTTTTCTTTCCATGTTAGCGTTTGTTTTTTTCTCTGTAAAATTTTATACTTGTTTTGTTAAATAACCGAGTGTTGTCATAGTATTAAATAGGGTTAATTTTGGTTAAATTAAAATCGATTACAATTGAAAGTATAAATATGTCGCGTCCAGGGTGGTTGAGACGGACATGTGAGCGTTGTCATGGGAGTCAGACATAGCGGTCCGATAGAGTTGAAACGAATTCACACAGTTACAATTTTATTGTCTTGTATGTACAATTACCAATATTATTATTTTAGCAGTCTTAGCAAAACAATCACTATTCTTAAATTGAATAAACGTATGACCGTTATTAGCGTTGATGACAGCCCATCTTTTCTTTATTTTTTTAGGGTTCCGTACCTCTTAAGGAAAAAACGGACTTATAGAATCATTTTGTTGTCCGTCCGTCCGTCCGTCTGTCTGTCTGTCTGTCTGTCAAGGCCCTTTATCTCGGGAACGCGTGGAGGTTCGAGTTGAAATTAAAACGATATAATCTGGTCTACGGTCTCTTGGTAAAAAATCAAACTTCTAAGTTAACGTAAAAAAAAGATACGGCCGTTTATACCGCAAAAAACGTATATTTCGACACTGGACGACAAGGGAATCGAAATTTAAAGGGTATTTCCCGTTGACCTAGAACTATGAAATTTGGCAGGTAATACCGTCTTATACTACAAGTATAGGGAAAAATCTGAAAACAATACATTTGTTATTAAATCATAAAAAACATGGTCTTTATGCAAAGAACGACGGTCCAAATTTTGAATTGAGTTAACCGTGTCATGTGGTATCGTATGAAAGGGCTTCATTGGCACAAGCTTAAATAGATTTTTAATTATTTTTATGATGTATAGTTTTCGATTTATGACGAAGAATGAAAAAAAACCTTTTCCCTTTTTTATATACCTAATAATTTTGGTCTATGTAGGACCTAACAGTTTGCATTGTTACGCATACCTGCTTTTTTAATTTAAAATTTTGTATCTAAACATAACCCTAAATATGTATCGACAAATTTCTACGGAACCCTCGGTGGGCGAGTCCGCACTTGTCCGGTTTTTTGAGCTTGATGACAGTGCGATGCTGCCCGTACTAATGTCCGTCTACGACAAATACATGATCGACGTTTATATAAAACGTTATGACAAAAAAAATGCTTTTAATTCTGTATTTGTAAAGTCCAACTACTTTCACAATATAAAAGTATCAGTAAGTAGCATGAAATTCTGTTACATGTATTTCAAACCCTTTTTAAATAGTGGTGCCCAAAGGTCCCAGTGCTGTGCAAAGCGGAGAATTTACCAAGCACTGGGCCTTTCACAGTCTGTTAGTAATTTTCTACAACTATCAGCGATTTGAAATAGATATTATACCGATACGAACTTAGTAGTTGTAGTTGTTAATGAATACAAATTAATTCTCTGAAACACTTGGTGTTAGATACAATTGTTGGTAATTGAAAATTATTTCAACCTTGTATTACATAACAATTTACATGACCTCAACATCTTAACACTTTAACTATTTCACAGCAATATAAACCTTAAAGTTATAAATCTGAAACTCAATTTCGTATGAATCAACTAGGAGGCTTTCCAGCTATTACTCTAAGCGCGATTTAGCAGTTCCAAACTAATTTATATTCGTGTTACATTATTAGTGTAGTACCCACGTCAAATAAATACGATATGACATTAAACTTATACTATGTCTTTATAATAATTTAGTATATAGAGCAAAATATCTCGCTAGCTTGTTCACTTATTGTATAAATCTGTTGTACTTGATATATATATATATATCTATATATGTAATACACATGTCAGATATAATTCTAAAAACAGCAACAGCACAATTAAAGCACGTGTACTAAATCCTTTTTGATTCCGAATGGTTACATAGAAACGTTGCACTCACTTAAAGTTTCTATTTTGAATAAATCAAATATTCTAATGGATTATTAACGCGCGAAATGATTTATTACAAAATAGCAGTGGTGATTATTATTTAATTTGAAGCTAATAAAAATGATTATGTTTGACAATCATTGTTTCCTAGTAATGACAAAGTTTTATAATCCTAATTTCAACAACTTTGTGAACTCACCCAAAATGAAGCATTTGATCGGATCAGATAATCGCAGGCGGATCGTGCCCTTAATCTTCTAGAAAAGAGGGAATAAACTTTTCCCTAAGTTCGGTTAAGCCTTATTAATATACATTTTATTGTAACAGATTTAAGTCTTATCATGACGGATTTTCAGAGTAGAAAAGGGCGTCACTTGAAGACTGTTAGTTATGTATATAATATATTTATAAAAAATATATAGAATTTAATATCGACGTCATTTCTGCGGCGAAGGTATCAGTGATAGGACTTTGTATCATCCTGTTGTTGTTATTGTTGTTTCAGATTTCTTTATTGCACACAAACGAACAAACTAGAAATGAACTGAGCTAAATAAAAATAAAAAGTGTACAAAGGCGGATCCCAATAAGAGACCTTTTCTAGACAAACTTGAAAGTATACTGAGTAGAGAATAACTGAAAATTGTAGATGTGTGTAAATTTTAAAGCAAAATAACAAAAAGGATAATAAAAAAAATATCTTGGGTGGGTTCTGCCCTCACATAAATGCTACCGTAAAATCAATACTTTATCCCTGAGTTTGGTTTGAAGGCTAACACTAACTAACTCACAGGCTGGTTTATTACGCGCGCTGGATTTATCTCGATCGGAAACAGGTCATACACAAGACAGTTTTACATGCATTTCGAGTGCAATTTCCTAGCATGCAGCATAGGAATTCCTTACTAGTGGTTTAACGACTTTGCCATCATGGCATATATTGAGAATTTTTACTACCGCGTTTATTCAGCATCTAACCAGAGATTACTCAATACCTCTTTTATTCTCCAATAGTAGCTTCTAAACAGACGTTTTAGGTTTATTGTATTTTATATTATTTACTCAAATCAACTTCAGTCGCTGAAATTTCACGGCCTGTCACTCGGGAAGATGAGGGATACGTAATATTTCATTTTCCTTTTATTCTTTTAACAATCCACTTTCCCGTTCGTATGAGCGGAAGGTTTTCGTTATAAGGACAATCAGTCCTGTTATGTATGTAATTTGTTTAGTAAAAAGCGTAACCACTCAGTTTTTTATTTGTTCTATTTGGTACAATGTATTTTTTTTTAAAACGTAGTTCATTTATTACTAAAACTAAAGGTCAAGTGCTTAAATATAATATATTTTTATTCGATATATTACATTATATTTAGTTCTATCAATTTAGCTATAGCGAAGTTCGATGACAGTTATCCGCATACGCCGACGAAATAGCCGACACCACTCCCTGCTTTAGTACCGCTTAATTTCCATTCAAAGCTATTCAAATGATTCTGAAGTGGCGACGCGATTGAATGCTAAATCGAAATTCTATCCGAATAATCATATATTTCCACAGCCAGCCATTCATTGAGAATCATTTCTCAACGTACTACATAGCACTCGTCAACTCATAAAACATAATTATACCGTTTTATTCAATGGATCTATACATGCTATATTTTTGTATTCCGTCTTCTTTTTACTTGCTTGCTTAAAAAACTTTATGTTGTATATTGCTGTATGTACTGTATATGCTGTTGGCCCTACTGACCTTTACAGCGTCACCGGGCGTTGACGTTATTGAGCCGTCTCGGGCTCCGCTAGACATCCCTACTGAGGGTGTCTCCTATGAGATCGCATCTTGGCTCAGGATGTAGTCGGTGGGGTGGGATGCGCTCCTGCACGAAGCACCATACTATGTCACGACCGGGTTCGTCATTAGTCAGGGACTCTTCTAATTTGATTTAATAATACCAAAACAATAATCTCTTCTATGTGATTCAAATGTAGCAAACGACAGCGCGATTTAACTAACTACTAACGCCATCTCATCATAATCACATAGGCCACATGTTTAACGGCAACTTTTCTTAGTACAACTTTTGCTAATGATTATAGTAATTTTAAGACCCTAATCTTAATCTATCGGCACAAGGGAAATAACATCTTAGTTCCCAAGGTTGGTGGAAAAGAGCAAGACATATGGGTCACTTGATGGTAAATGGGTACCACCACCCGTATAAAAACGCTGTAAGAATTAAGCTTGGAAATTCAAATGTAATGTATCTTGTGCCTGTAACACAACCTTCAAACCGGGGCACAACAATACTTAGTATTGTTGTGCAGTTTGCTGCGGTTTGCAGTTTAGCAATGGAGTGGAGTTTAGTTTAGCTATCCAGACAGGCTTGCACAAAACCCCTTTGCAAAATTTAGGGTACCATATTATGTGTAGCAAAATGTTGACTATACAATTATTAATTAATTATTAGCGGCTATAAGTTTCGAATCTCGGCGACGAACCTGCGCCTCAACTCTACGAATGTGTGAGATTGCCATCCCATCAGTGTACTTGTTTTGCGGACACACTTGTGCTCAGCGTGCTTCGCTATTTTTCGTTCCGTTCGGCTGCTGTAAGCGAAATGCTTATCGCGGTTTAATTAATTTTTATAGGTTTAATTTATTAATTTATTTTAATTGCTTATATGCGTTAATACAAAGGGTACAAATTTTCGCTTCGATATGTATAAAAAAAAAATTAAAAGCATTATACGCGATATAAAATATACTGTATTTTAATTAAACATCAATTATAAACTTTCGAAATGTAAGGGCCATTTGGTTAAACCCAGTGTGTTTCTACGATTACATGGTCCCGGGAATGCGAATTTCGATCTCGTTTCTGTTGCGGTTCGCTTGTATTTGGAAATAACTCGGACACAATTTACGGGATCGCTCGCTCGAGGCTCGATTGACGATACTTGCCCCACAAAACTAAATACATTTCGAATACAATTTACGTTCAATATTAATACTTACCACTGTCGTCCATCAGCGCGAAATTATTTATCTCAACTTATAGATATTCTCAGTACTACATGTTTGAGAGTTAGTTTACGGAATAAAGTTAATTCAAAAACGACTTGATTCTTCTAGTGGTTATTAGTTACTATACTATTAAAACATTTAATCTAAATTATTAATTTAAAGTTTAGAAAAGCTGGTGAATAAATAACTAATTGGAAGAAAATTAATTTCTCGATCGAAGTTTATTTTCAACATAAAGCTACCACAGGGTCGGTATGTAGATTATAAAGAGGAGAACCGCCAAGAAAGTCGGCACTTAGCCTTTTTCATTATAATGAGTCTTATTTATTAATATATTTTTGTAAAATGATCTTAATAAATAATTTCATTCAAATTTATCATAAAATAAATAAAGGGATGGCCCAGTAAGGGTATTTTTTTGAATACGAACAAGCCATCATAACGCTGAAATTGTTTTATCTCGAGTTCGAAGCACGCTGTACAAGAGTAGATATGTAGGTACGTTACCCATAAAGCCGCAACACATGCATGGATACACATAAATGAGTCGCCATTAGAGTAGCGATGACGTGATGAGGGTCATAATATATAATACTCCGTCATTTAAATATATTACATAATATAAATGACGGTTGTTTTTACATTAAAATAAAGTATATGGAGACTTTGGGTAAAATTTAGAGTATTTATATTATCATTATTACATACTAAATTGTTCATTACGTTTGGCTTGTATCTTTTAGATATAAACTATGTTGTGATTTTATTCATGAACAGCATTAGAAATTATTAAACTTCAGGAACTTCTATAAATATATATTATTCATTTGGATATTGTGATTTGGATAAATAAATACGTTTTCTGCCCACTGCTGGATAGTAGTGCATAGCTCTCTGCTCCACCAATTTTTACAGTTCTGTGCGAATTAAATCCGCTGAGTGCCCGTTATTTTGACGTTGTTATAAGACCATGAGGCGGATGGGGCTTGCTTCTCCATGTCATCACCTCCGCGTCTACCCGTCTGGCCAAAGGTCAATCTCGTCACCTTAGTTTCTTGTCGTAGCAAAATAGTATTATAATGAAAATTATATAGTTACACAGCGTGTAAATTTTAATTACTTATAAAAAAATATCAACGAGCTAATTCATTGAATATCTATATAAATAATGTATTATATTTGAATTTAAAATAAATGTATTATTATAAGCAGAAGACTTTATGATGTCGAGAGATTATTCTAGAATCAACAGCCTGAAAAAATAGAGACGAGCTTTGTCTATAAATAGTACCCTTGTTTATGATTCTAATCGTAATAAATACAATAACGGGTATAAAGGTACATCAATACTGCGGGCGCTTTTATCATGTCTATCACTTTAATAGAGCTAATCGCGATAGCTAACGAGTGCATTGTGATGAGATTCACATAATAACATTGTGTAATATTTCAAATGCCTATACCTACCTATTTAAGATAATTTTAAATAATTGAATAAACTCGTAAAGCTATATTATTGATGAGACAAGTTCATTTAAGGAACTACTAATTACTCAAAATTTTCTACACATTTATCGTCTTTTAGACCGACATGGCATAGCGGCTAGAATATGTGAACTTTAACAGATTGTTCACCTGAGCTTTCATGTGCTAAATTTATGCAAATAGTTGATTGCGAGTTAATCTGCATAATATGTCAAACTAAATTCTGTCACATGTGTTTTTACCAATCCGCTTTGAAATAACGTGGTGGGTAAAATCCCCAAGCAATAGAATATTTGGGGATATAATAATGTCCCGTAGCAGTAGGACAGTTAAGTGTTACTTTTAATATAATTCTTTGCCATATTCAAAAAAAGTATTATCGCAAGCAACCTGCAAGAATTATTGTTTTCATAAAATATTTACGAAGGAACAGTCCCGTTATAGATTTATGATACGTGTGAGTATATTGTCCTGGCTGCGATGCTGTGATGGCGCTCTATACGAGTTGGATTTACTGCCGCTGATGTAGATATATGAAACTGCAACGCTAGAAACACGAGTAAATCATTTTTCAATTTCGGTCGACGTAAAAATCACATTACAAATATTTGTGAGTTATTGCCTCGCTTTTGAAATTCACTGGATACCGCTGTAATGCTTGGGACACACACGATAACAATGAATAAAGCTAAAGTTTTTTATATATTATATTATATAAGTAAGCAAGATTGACCATATATATTAGGTCCTTACATATGAAATTAACGTTTTGTCGTACTGCCCACTTTGATCTGAAATATCTCCTCTTTGTTTAAGAATTCCAAATTCAAATTTATAAATTCATTTAGCTGGTACATTTGAGTTTTGAAAACAGTCATTCATTTGTTTTTTCCTCATTATTTTTTTCTTTGGCGTCGCTTATTACCGCACAATGGAAAACATGAAATATCGGTATATTTACGAGTATGAGTATGATGTGTACGGCGCTGTTGTCGCAAAAGAAAGCACGGTACGTTTTAGGTTTCAACGTTTTCGTTCTGAAAATTTCGACCCTTAGAACCAACCCCGTGGAAGGCCGAAGAATTAAAGGCTATTGTGGAAGCGGATCCATCACAAAGCACTTCAGAGATAGCTGCAGGGTTCGGGGTAAGTGATAAAACTGTATTAATCCACTTGAAGCAAATCGGGAAAGTAAAAATACTTGAACGAACCCATCGTTGAACCTCATTAATTGAGTGAATCGATCTTGCAAACACGCGTCGACTGCTGTGTTACTTTGCTCAACCGACACAATAATGAAGGGATTTTAAATCGAATCATTACTTGTGATGAAAAGTGGATACTGTACGATAATCGGAAGCGCTCGTCGCAATGGCTGAACCCTGGAGACCCAGCCTAATCCTGCCCTAAACGAAAATTGACTCAGAAAAATTTACTTGTGAGTGTTTGGTGGACTAGAGCCGGTGTCGCTCACTACAGCTTTTTAAAATCTGGCCAAACGATTACGGCAGATATCTTTTGTCAGCAACTGCAAACCATGAAGGAACTAGCTGCTAAACAACCGAGATTGGTCTATCGCTCTAGGCCAATGCTGCTTCACGACAACGCAAGACCACACACTGCACAACAAACAACCACTAAGTTAGATGAGCTACAATTGGAATGTCTGCGACATCCACCGTACTCCCCGGACCTTGCTCCTAAAGATTACCATTCCTCCCGTACAAAACGCCAATTTCATATGTAAGGACCTAATATATATATGGCGGGTGAGATTACAAATAAATCCTAACAATGATTTATTTTTAACATAGGTGTTGGTATTTAACGTCGATAATTTATTTCGAAAGTTAGACGAGGAAATGGTTAACTTATAATTCTGGACTAAGAAATATAAGCCTCACCTTACAATTGTCTATAAGATAAGTGAGTTGTTGCAAAAACAGATACTTATAACAAATTAAAAAAAATATAATTCTAATAATTAACGTTTTAGGCGTTTCTTTTTGTAATACCTAAGGTTTTAGTATATAATATTACTAAATAAACAGCTTATTTTGCAATTTCAAGCCAAGTTCGTGACAAGCGTGAATATGATGTTCTTGTATAGGGTTTTCCATTAAGGGCGCTTGATCTTTGAAATGCAAAAAAAAATACATGTAGGAGAGATATTTGCGAATTTTTTTTTTTATTTGGATGGTCTATCGACCCCATTATGTATGGAATATGACATCATTCAAATGACCGCCACGGCTTCGATTGGTGGCGCGCACACGAAAGGTCCAATTTTCGATGACTCTGGCGCACAAATCGGGCTGTATTTGATCGATGGCGTGGCGTATGTTGACTTTGAGGGCATCGGTGGTTTGCGGCTTGTTGGCATAGACCTGTGACTTAAGAAAACCCCACAAGAAAAAGTCCAGCGGGGTCAAATCGCACGATCTCGGTGGGCAGTTCACGTCGCCTCCGCGCGAGATGACCATGTCCAGAAATTGCTCGTGCAGAACTTCCATCGTAGCGTGTGCTGTGTGGCACGTAGCGCCGTCCTGTTGAAACCACATGTTGTCCAGATCCATATTCTCGATTTCAGGCCAAAAGAAGTTGGTTATCATCGACCGGTATCGCTCACCATTGACGGTGACGGCCACACCATTATCGTTTTCGAAAAAATACGGACCAATCACGCCTCCGGCCCAAAATCCGCACCAAACAGTCACTTTCTGCGGGTGCATTGCCACTTGGTGAACCTCGTGTGGATTGGTCTCGTCCCAAATACGGCAATTTTGCTTGTTGACATAGCCATTCATCCAAAAATGCGCCTCGTCGCTGAAGATGATTTTTTTGCCAAAATCGGCGTCAACTTCCAACTGCTCTAATGCCCAGTCAGCGAACACACGGCGCTGTCTATGGTCATTAACCTTGAGCTCTTGGGTCAGCTGGATCTTGTACGGGTGCAGGCTCAAGTCACAACGCAAAATTCGCCAAGTTGTCGTCTGCGAAAGGCCGAGTTCCTGTGCGCGACGCGGAATTGACTGCCGCGGGTTTTCGAGGACACTGTCGCGCACAGCGGCGATATTCTCGGCAGATCTCGCGTTACGTTGACGCACGGGAACCGGCTGATTGTTAACTGACCCGGTTGACTCGAATTTGTCCACCAATCGACGGATAGTCGACTCGGCAGGACGATCATCGCGACCGTAAAACGGGCGAAGTGCGCGGAACGTTGCTCGAACTGAAGACCCATTTTCATAAAACAATTTTATAATTTGCACGTGCTGCTCGACACTGTAACCTGCCACGGTGGTTTGGGAGGACGGAATGAATATAACACACTGCATTTGAAGCTGTCACTCAAACAACATGGCCGCAATCAGCTGTCAAAGTTCAAGCGTCCCTATTGGAAAACCCCATATAATAATAAAATAAAAATTCCCAAGGAGTTACGGAAACAAAAAATATGCACCGCCTATAGCACCACTTTGTGTAAGTTACCAGCGAAATGTAAGAGTTTTAAGCTAAGCGGAAGGATCATGTCCACCGTCTACGAGGCGCAGCTTAAGTCACGTGCAAATAGTTTAGTTTCGGAACTCGCAAGTGTCTCCGCTTTAAAAGCAAGATGAATAAAACTGCAGGACTTAAACAGTTATTCTCTTACAAAAAGAAATGCAGCTTCCGAAATAGTTTACGTATGTGTGTGCAGTTTTATTATTTTACAGAAAACGTGTTAATTAACACACACACTATATTAACAGAATATTATTTCTATATGGCAAGGGCCAGTTTCCGTTACTGCCTATTTGTTATTGACAGATTACAATTATATAGTCTTTCGATGTTTTTGTGAGTTTTACTACTGTATATAACACAATTAAACATTTAATTATATATAATTCTCGTATATATGACTGAGCACTAACTTTTTCTTCAGAACATTACATATTGAATATTTGTAATCGAGTTTGATCTTGAAATTTCAAACAGCTGAAAAATATCAACCTCCACTAAAGTATAAGTGGTGCAGGGGACAACGTGCCTACCATTAGTTTTACACTGCACCGGTCGGTTTTTATGGTCAGTGTGAACTCAACCTTATGTCGATATTTCAAAAGTTCCGATCCACTGAGAATTTAATGGCTGCGTAGTACGCTTGGCTTGTAGCCGTTATGTTTTAAACATTTTGAAACATTCTATAGTTCTTTATATTTTCATAGCTGAACTTCTAAGTTATAACATACGATCGGAAAATTATTGCATCGAATGCAGTTAAACTTTTAAGGTAATTTATCCTTCGGGTATCTTTTATTGCCTTTGTAGTCTTTAAATTTTACTTATGAAAATCTAATACTGGCCGCCCGCCAGACCTCATCTGGGTTGAACAATTATTTGTCTTAATCGAACTTAGGTAAGTGTAATTTATTTAAAAACTAACATCACAGGGAATTGTCGAAATCATCAGTACACAACTCAACTAAGACGTTATGCCTCGTGCGTGTAGCTACGCTAGCACGCGACAAACCCGCTGACGTGGTGGATCCCGCTGCAGCAGTTTGTTTTACTTGTTTTGTTGTTACGAAATTGGTTTAAAGTGAGCAAAGAAAAGACCCGAAATGATAAAATACTTCATTTGCGAATGGGACTAATAAAATAATTAAACGGTGGTAGATTTATGACAATCAATATGCAAGTGTAACATTTCTACATTGAATAAAGATTTTTGAATTTGAATTTGCTCTACCCTCCATCCAGTCACTCGGAGCGTAATAGTTATTGCGGTAAAACATGATAATGAAACTACTTACTTTTATTATTGATATTGACTTGTTGTCGACTGCGGCTTTGACCGTGTGTTTTATATAGTAACAGCCTTCCTTCGGGCTCAAGCTCACTTTATACCAAATTTTATCAAAATTGGTTTATTGGTTTAACCGTGAAAGCGTTACAAACAGACAAAGTTATTTTCGCATTTATAATATTACTATATTTGTCAAACCTGAAACTGTAACTACTTCAGATAATAATTATTTATTAATTTTATTTTTCAACTTATTTAATTACATTATATTTTTATAAAATATCTCATTCAATATCAAAATATTGATATTAAAATAGGAAAAGTAAATTGTATCTTTTTCTATTTTTAAAACTTGTGGAACAGAAATATTTGAATATTTTCCGAGATCGTAGAGTGAAAAATATTCGTATACATAAAGTGTTATGTGCATCATAAAAAATGCTTATTCTTTGCAGTCGGGTAATATTCGTAAAAAAATAAAAAAACTTAAAATTTAGAATTCATAGATACAAACGCTTGTGAATTGACATTTTACAAGATTATATTAAATTAACAAAAAGATATTTAATAATCCTGGAATCAACAATCAATCCATCCATGGACCCATGCAGAAATTACCGAGAAAATCTCGAAAGAATCCTATTAGTGGTTCTTTTAAACAATAAGTAAGTTATGCATGTTAATAAAATTAAATTAAATTTATTAAGCTTAATTTTTTTTAAGCTTACGTATATTTTGTAATCGAGTAATATGGCTTATTAATGATTTTTAAACACCAAATATTATTAATTGTAAATTATAAAACCTTAATATGCCAATTAAACCATCTTCAAAAATCAATATATATTATTTTTTTATTACGCGATTTGTGAAACTAATTTGAATCTGTAGATCGATTCTTGTGTCGAGTGTACACAGGCCAATGATCAATTGGGCCGTCTAGTGGTATGTGATCGGAATGGTCGGCGAGACACGTGAATTGCCGATGCACACTGACCACAGGATCGAAGCTATTAACTCATTATACCTGTAATTACCCTCGTTCAATTGGCCATTACACCACGTTACAGGAACGTTACCGAGTTACTGTTTTACGCTAAAGTAATTGCTGTTGAAATCTGTTTTATATAGTAATCTCAAATACCTAGCAAGTATTTTCATCTATGTTTTAAATACTTCTAACAAAGAATTAGACAATGTCAATCTCAAAAAAAAAATGACATAATTAATACGTAATAATAAAAACAAAACGTTAAGTAAGCTCTAATACGTTTTTTACTTTTGAATAGTTATTTGTCATTTATTAAAGCAATAAGGAGGACAGGAAAGAAACTAGAAAGATTAAAATTGCTCTTATCCTGAATTATATATTAATAATTAATGTAATGAAAGATATCGAGCCCAGATGGTCCACTGGCTGAAATACGTGCATTTTAAACTAAGACCACGAGTTCATGCGCAGATAAGCACAACTCAGTTATCATGTCATCAAAGAAACCTACATATTTATTTAATGAAATTTTGCCTCATGTGTATCCAAGAACCCTTTGCCGAGCAGTGAGGTATAAAAGGATTTTATTTTACTTTAATATTGTTCACATGTTCATCTCATCCCATAATCCGTCATACGGTTATTGGATAATGAAGTGCGACATTCAACTCGGCGCGTTTAATCCTATTTGCGAGTCGACTATTGTCCGCTGTAATTAGTTTCACTTTGTGCAATAAATATGCAGCAATTGTTGCTTTCTACATGTATTCATTGAACATTAGCCTGTTCAACTGTCGTTTGTAGTCAACCTAACGCAATTAAGCTCAATGGAAAGAAAGAGTAGGAATATTTGTATTTCATTCAAAATGAGCATTGGTAATATTTAAAAAAAACTAGAATAAAATGGGTTTCTATACTTCGATACGTATCGTATACGTAGTGTGTCTAAGTATAGGAATTATGTTGTGAGTGTAACTGAAAAGTATAAACAAGAGTTTTTTTTTATTAAGAAAGATTTTAAGTACACACACATTTATAAATCATGATAATAAAATACTGAATTTTTTAAATACCTTCACAGAACCAAATCTTTAATGTCCCATTGCGGACTAAAGCTTTCTCTCTCACAAACTTATCCTTAAAAGATTAAGGATAAGTTTGTGATCTACTGCTTTTTGGTGGATGGTCATATGGCAGAATATCTTGCAACAAATGCTGGTTTCTTTTGTAAATTTACCAAAGCGCTAATAAATAAATTAATTTAAAACATACTCGTGTATGTTATAACACTAAAACTTAGTTTGTTTTACTGAACGTCGTAGTCATCGACTAAACTGCTATTACAGTGTAATTACACATATTAAATAACTCTCGTGAGAGTACACTAAATATTCACTTAACAACTCCACTTTATAACCCATTTTAAATTTACGATATCCTTCATACTTGAAGTTTAAACTTGACACCGCACGTCGATGTCATAATCACTCGTCGTATCCCAAGTGAACTCCATTAGCCGGCGACACGAGGGAGCTGGACTGACGTGCAAATAAGCGGTCTGGCTTAATAGCCTCTGGTTTCCAACTTTATACTTGACACCTACCAATTTTATGGAAAATGAACAGCACTCTCGTCGGTACTTTAAATTTATATTTCGGTTAATTAGATGCTTCGATATGGTTTGTTTTTTTCGTGTTTTAAATTTATTTTTTTCGTTATATTTGGTTTTGTTAAATTTTCTTTGAGAAATAACAATGAATCAGTTTTGTTTTTAATCATACCAGCGTCGCAGTCATAAAGTTTTAAGTAGCGTTGTATTGAAAATAAAATAAAAAATGTAATTAACAGATTAATTAAATTAAAAGATATCGGAATGAACCTACTTTTCGGAATGTAACTCTACCTATAAGAACCGGTAATTAATACAGTAATTACTTTTTTTCTTAATCATATAATATTACATTTATCTATTCTATATGAAAATCCCGAATCCTCCATGCTCTAGACTTTATCGCTATTTATTGTTACTCATTTAACGTTCACTTTAAATTTTATATTTTAGATTAATGCATAATGTCAAATATTTATTTATTAAAGGCTTACTATCTTACATAAACCATATCTTCATAAATAATGTAACTAAAACTAGAAACATTGTATGTACACCCATTTGAAAGCAAACACTGTATGCATGGTGTTCTAATAACAACAATAAAAAGCGTGACAAATATAGGATATTGCAGGATATAAAAGACATATAGATTTAAAAATAAATATTATTGTAAGAATCTTTAATAAATTTACGGAATGATTAGGTGAATCCGTACTGATACGTAGCAACCCACCAAGCCCATTGTATAGTTTACATAAACGTGGTATTGGTATTTTTATATTGGAATATTTTTCTGTTATATAACAAATATATTATATATTTATTCCCTTTGACATTTATAATTTCTTAACGTTTACTGTTATTGTTTTTCTTGTTGCCCCTCGTGACATTTTTTGCAGATGTGTTAGTAAATGTATTGTATTATTATAAAGGCCAGTCTTCATGGATAGTATTGAAAGTAACATACTTAAGAAAAGTTAAATCGTTTAAAGTTTTATCCAATGTACTTGACTATTCATCATTATTCACCTAATATTTATAATATTATGGTCTATTAAGAGCAAAAGTCGAGCAGTTTCTTTCAAGTAATCGTGTAAGTATTACATTAGGTAATTACTGAAAAAAGATACTGAATATTTTTCCATTAAAAACAAATTATAATGTTCAAGTACCAATGGTAGTAGTAGTTTTTAGGGAATGATAAGTTAAGCTTTAACTGATACTTAAAATAACAACCAAACAAATGCCTTGATATGACATGAAAATATAACACCAATCCATTTAAATTTAAAACTTTATCGCACTACAGCAAATAACGTATAAACGTTTTAGAGCACTCAATTCTTGTTCATAGCCGTTACCTGATTGACATTTTTTTACAATATAGATTAAGATACATTTCTGTATAATATGCTCCGTAGTCGAAATTCAACAAAAATCAATCAATAATATTATCGTTAGTTAGTAATAAAACATTATACATATATGTTATTTATATCATAATGTATATGCTTTAAGGACGATACTGTAAGGGCCGCGGGAAGCCGTCGAATGTGGATAGCGCATGACCGGCCATAGTGTAAATCCTTGGGGACGCTTTTGTCCAGCAGTGAACGTTTTACTAATAGTATGATGATTATGATATTATTTCGATTCCGTCAAAGTACACGCTCAAATGCCTCCTACATTTAGAACATTACCGACTGCACCATGCAAAATTGTTCATGTCATATCATAAGCCCAAGAGACACCATGACTGTTCATCGGTATCTAATATCTCGATAACTTTAACTACATCCATTTTACAAGGCTGCAGCATCTCAAGGGAACTCCATTAGGGCTATACTACACATGATGCCTGCATTGACGTGTGAATACGTGTTCAGTATTAATGGCTTTTAGTTACGAAGTTTGTGGAAACCGTCCAGTTTTGCGAAAGGAAAAGCTGCTTTCTTGTGAATTTTGGACGTGTTTCGAATATAGTTAACAAATTTCGTTTTTAGTTAAAACTATCTCTAAATGACGATAGTAAGTACAGTACAGTTGTTGTTTATGTAAATAACCATTTCACTAGCAAGAATGTAATCAAATATTCACCGCACAAAGTTTCGGCAGAATGAAATTTTGTTTATTTAATTTGACAATATAATGACTATTTTAGTTTGTTCCATTTTTATCAAAACGAATAGCTGTACTAAAATACACTCAAGTGACATTTTCTTCAGGAACATAAGTTTTTATGCTTAGCCTCAGTTCTAAACTTTATGGACACAGAGTTGGGACGTCTTGCTTTTTATCGTCGATGTTGGTCCAGTAGTTCAATTTATGGCAAACTTTCAGACTTATAAATCTTAATGGACTTACAGATTGACTTCAACTTTCACTTATCTTTTTGCAATATTTGACCACGATATGAGTGACTATGTATTATGTACGATATATGATCACTCGAACAGCTCTTTATTCAGAGATTCAATATAAGTACATTCGAGGGCTTCTTTTAAAAGTTTTTTTGAATGATTAATTTTATATATATATAATTTTTTATATACATATATATTTATATATAATTATTATATATATTTATATATTTTTTATATATATTTTTATATATATATAATTATATATATATATATATAAAAAATTATATATAATATAAATTTTTTAGATTATTTCGCGCAATGCTTTCAAAGAAACATAATGTCATGGTCAGTAAATACAATAATTTTATCACTGTGTCGATAATAATAAAAAAATGCTTTTCTAATTTCAAATAAGAACTGCAGTAAATTCCCTCTCGACTATCAGTACCTTCGAAGTGGTCAGTATTTGCACTTTGCTGCCAAGCTTAAAGTCCACCCCGTCGCGTTTTATATCAGTGATTTCCAACACAGACCTGTTTTGTGGAAGAATTCGAAGACGGTAATATTAGTTTTGTTCAGTTGCCGATATTTGTTTTGTTTTGTATCAGATGTATCAGATATTTTGTTTTAGTTTTGATAAATATCATATATTTATATAAGTACTTCCTTTATTTTTCCTCATATGCGTATTTACTTTCTTCTAGAAATTTTAGACTGATGCTGATGCTACATATGTCACCATTGCAGTCACTCAATCGCATTACGTGATTGGCACAGTATCACATAACTATATGTACTCGTATGTTACCATGGGGTTCGGTCGATGTCTGCTGCTTGGCAAATTTTTGTATTTATATTTAATTTTATTAGAGTTTCTAACTCTGAGTTTTACAAATATAAAACCAATACTTACATGGTTTTATATTTGTGACTTGGTATTTAGTTTCTCGGTAAAATCGTGACACATGAATAACAACAGTTTTATTATTCATTAGCGCTCTTTGCTAACAGTTTTTCATCGGATTCTCTTTGGTTGAAGTTTTATTGACGCGATACGAAAATAACCAATCCTTCTAAAGCTTTTTCCAACGAATTTGCATGTACTGTCCTCAATCCATATATTGAGGCAGGTCACTTTGTTAATCAGACAGTCTTTTTTACGCTTTTTTTTACGTCATTATAATATTTATTTTCTAATAGGGCGAAGATGGACCATTGGGTAAAACACTTAGATCTGAATTGGTTCAAATCCGAACGAGCACCGGGTTCTATTTTATATGATATCATCGTAAGCGTTTTTACTTTTTTTGTAAGAATGTACTACAGCGCTTATGTGGAAAGAATTACGTAGATTTATGTGAATAGTTTGGCCTAGTTCTCGAAATTACGGCAATTTTATTGCAGCATTTCAAGCAATAATAGGTCGTTTTACACAAAGGCGTTAATTTCCCGTAATTCTACGCTGGTTTCAGCCCTTACTTGCCTAAAGAAATTGCTTCATAATTACGGTAACTAGGTCTTTCCTGGATTGCCATCAAAAATGTTTGAGGGAAACGCGACAGGAGTCATATTTTGTAGTACCGAGTTTTGACTCCGAGCGTGTACTCGGTTGGTACATTTTGGTGAATTAAAATTGTTTTCATGAATCCTACAACTCGTCTATTGTTCCTCTAAGCCTCTGCTCAATATTTCCCATAATATAAAAAGGATGAAATATTACAAAATAATCCATAAACCTTCAAAATTTTAATTAAGCTAATGTATAAATTACGATATCAACATCAAAAACATAATCTGATTGAATTTTTTATATCTTTTTTATGTGTTTTATCCACAATTGTTACGTTACAATTTTAAAAAGTATCACTTGTATAACCGTTAATGTGTTTATCTATACTATATTCTAATATAATCAAGCTGAAGACTGTTTCGAAATCTCATCATCATCATCATCACTCATCTAAATATTTGAAATAACTAGTCCCTTCGCGAGAAACCAGACAAAAATAAACAATATTTTAGCATTTGATAGTTAAATTCTTGAGAAATGGCTATAACCATCATCCGCAATTATCCATATACTTGAACTATTTTTTAATCTATTCCAATTTAGCAACAACTTAAAACTGAATTAGTACCTCTCAACTTTCTCTGTGTTACATACAGGAAGTACGCTAGATGTAAAAAGTTTCAAAGCTTTAAAGTCATTTACAATGAGATCAAAGCCTAACGTAAAAGTGCACGAAACGTCAAAGAACATTACGCGATGCATTTGAGAAGTCACGTATAATTAGAATCGTTTAAGAAGTCATACAATTTTAATTCTCGAGTAAAACAGGTTGGCACCTGACCTACATATGAAAAGTCTAACCACGGCTTAGCTTTGTGCATGTGGAATATGTTAATAACTTTATGGTGGCTTAGCATTTTCTTTTGATATCTTAATACCTTTAATACGCTATGAAAGGATCCTGCAGTGTGACGCGCTGACAGCTTATCTTTATGATAGACAAGTGAAGAAATTTCCCACATAAATTTAATAAAGCTTTTAAAACTCAAACATGCTTACTCAAGAGACTTCTAGAAAAACTTATCCTTGGAAATCGGAAACATGGAGGACCATGGCTAACACTCAAATTTATATATTCATTTAACTTCGTTTATCTAATTTGGTTGTTATTCTTCTATTTTCGCTACTTAATCAATGAAAACCGTGAGTTTAATCTTTGTCTAATTATAAATTTGTTAAAGAGCTGTGGCTCAAAAGCCCATGCAGTTTATGTAAAATTTCAGCTCAATCGGTTGGGTTGTAGTTGAACTGGTTAAAATTCAGTTCTTTGATTAATTGTCTAGGTGGAAACTTTTCGACAGTCAATAAGCTTGATAACGTTTCATTTATGACGTTGACTCGTAAAGTCAAATAAAAGCTAGTAAATAAGTTCCCGACGATTTTAATCAATAAGAACTTTTTTTATCTTTTCATTTGTTACAAAACGTAAGTAATAAAAGGGTTTGCAAATAAAAGAGATAGTATTAAACTGTTTCATACAGCCGCGGGGATAGAATGGGATATATTACAAAGCCGATGTTTAACTGAAACGTTCTCAACTCAAATATAAAAGCGTTATTAGCGCATTTGTTGTAATAAAACTTCACTTTAGTTGCCGGGCGATATGAGCTACTACGCATGCTAGTGGTTTGTTGATGGGACGGCCTAATACTTAGTTTTTATGCAACTACAATTATGCGAAAGGCAAAAATAAATTCACGTTGTTTGACATACAACGTATGATTAAATTGTACCTATAATTCTATCTATAATTTATTTACATAGTAACATAACATTTTATATGTCGAAAATGTATTGTATATTGAGTATCATTTATAATTAGCTTAGCAAACAGCTATGTAACTAGTTACATATTATAATTTGTTATTGAAACAATGCATGCAGATCATTTGTAAATTTTCATTGTACGTTATATTTAATAAACTACATTTTGCTCAACATAAATGTAATATAATATGTAATATTACACTTATTACATTTTTGCTGAGCTATATAAAAAAAAGTCATTTTATTTATAAGGCTACGTTTTTTGAAAATAAATTATTATTATTTTTATTATTATTATAAATTAATCGTAATACGTTAACTCCAAAATCAGATATAATAACGCTAATACTTGCTCACATACCAAAATTTTGTTAATAAAAAATAATATTTGTTTATGTTTTAATAGGTACAGTGTTTGGCATTATCAACTACTACTAACACGAGGGGATGAAAAAATAAGCAAGTGAAAACATGATATATGGCATCGACTGTGCCATCTTCAGTTCACACATTTATGTACATCCGTATTGTATTAATAACATATTTACATTTTATTTTAGATAAATTAAACTATAAAGATAATGGAACCTTCAAAACATTGACGGTGATGTTTATATAAAGATCTTCAGCTATAAAAAGACTCCAAGTAAATATTTTCATTGCTTTTCAAATAATGTCTCTGGTGTAAAAACAGTGTGGACAGATATATCTTGACAAATGATATTGTGTGACTCGAATAAATGGCAAGTAGATGGTTTTCTTTTAAATGAAATATTTCTATTTATTTTCTAGCTTTCCGTATGTATACAGTATATTAAATTACGATAGAAAAATGACAACAGAATAAACCGTGTAGATAAGTTCTTCGTCTGCTAGATGGTTTCTTAATCTATCGGGTCATGTGATCATGCTGGAACTTCTATTCTACGTAATCTTCCATGCTGACATGCCATATAAAGCATAGGATAAACATTATTTATATTTATAACAAGCCCTGATTACCGGCTAATTCCAATTATATTTGGGTTTCAGTTAAGTTTTCTCGCAGCCAACATCAGTTTTATCTTGGTGGGGTTGATTGAGAATCCAACTACATCGATGCTGTGTTAACTTCTACGTCTATATTTTTAAGGTATTTTCAATGGTACAATTAAAATTGTATTTGCATGGCGAACATTTTGACCATCATCCAGTAAATTTTTACTTCAGCTTAAGGTTTTGTTGTCTCAAGTTTGTACTTAATTTGATTAATAATAGTATTGAGAAATTAATCCCAATATACGTCAAGAATAACTTCAACTTGGAAATACCCTGCAATGTTTCGGCGACTTGATTAACCTCAGTGAAATATACGTTTAGTATGTTTTGTGTCAAACGACAAGGTAATAATCTCACGAACAAATGCAAAAGTCTCTATGTTCGTCAATTGACTAAATAGCGGAATAGTTTTGAACGAACGGATTATTACCATTAATAGTTCATCAGTATACGGGTTGCCTAGCGATGTAGAAGTTACAGCACTGATGCTGACCCCTTGGGCTGTTGTCGAGTGTAGGGGTTCTGTTGATAATAATTACCACGGTTGTACTGGCTATACGCTTATTTCGATATGAAAATAACACTATTAACGATCTGCTTTTAAATAAAAAACATCGAAATACATAATGATATTTTTATATGTGTAGTACAAACCAAGTTTATAATAAGAAAATAAAAAATCTTTTTGTATGTCTACAAAACTTAAATATATTTAAATAACAGCTGTAACTATCCCGCTGCTTGAGGAAATGCCCGCACCTTTCCACTTGAGTAGTTTTGTGTGTAATTAATACAAAGAAAGAAATTAATAGGTTTAAATGACTGCTACTTAGAATTTAATTCATGCATACGAACTAGCTACTAAAACAAAAAGGAAGTCGGAGTTAAAAGTATCTAAAGATTCGAAAATATTAGAGTATTATAAGGTTCTTAAAGCAATATTAACGTCGAGAAGTTCCTCTGTTAGCTGGCACTAATTAATATTGGTATAATACCAAATCTTATCAAAAGTCGTTTATAAGCTTAAGAAGCCCACAAAAAATATTTCAAAGGTTTCAAAAGGATTTTACGAGGCTTACCCATTTTGGAGCACTCAGGAAATCCCGAATGAACGCTTGATGGTCTGACCTGATACACACCAGGTCGATATTTCTGCAGAGATTTATGCGGGTGCTATCCGGATTACGAAGATATACATTTTTTACGCGACCTTTTTGTGATCTTGTTTTGATATCTGGGGTTTGGACTTTGGACATTATCTTGCGGATAAATGTACACTACATCTGCCTTCTTTAAAATGTGTTTAATTACTCAATCAAAATGTATAAACACAGTTGTGTTTAAATATATTTTTAGTTAAATCAGCAATAACTCAACGGTATTAGAATACGATAAGAAAGTTGCAATTTCCATAATATTATTGCTCTGTTTGAATACGCCTCACGTCTTATTAAAGAGAAACAAAAAATAGCTAAAAGGTTAGCTTGTTCCTAAAAGCTGCACTAATACAAAACACGTATGGTAATTTTCAGCCGATACTTGCAGGCATTCTCACGGCATTATACACGAAAAAAAAAACAGAAACATTTTTAAAATTATCATATGAAAAAAAAGTTGTTAACGATATTCGGATGTTTTAAAAATATAAAATCTCGGAACGGTCGACGCGATCACGTAACTCCAATATTTCGCTCCGTGACCGGCGTGATGGAATTTCAAAACGGCGACAGCGTAAATGAAAACAATTTAGAAAATTCTAACAAAATTGAAATGTCTGGAATTGTGTAACATAAAGGTTAAATTCTTAATCTTAAATATCGAGGAGGAATTAAATTGGAATTTTAGTATGAATAATAATGTGATATATAATTATATTTCAATTGTTTACAAGATTACAGAGATGATAACAGAGCATAGATATATGATTTCTTTTTTATTACATTCTGAATGTTGATAGGTTTTACTACTCAATTTTGGTATATAACTTTGCGATGTTTTTATCATTCAAGATTATGCCAAAGATATCATTGAACTGGCGAATGGTACACCTAATATAGTACCTAAGTAGGCGATACAATAATACAGTTATATCGCACTCATATCATAATATGAAAGTCTATTGAAAATACTTGTCAGTTCTTCGCGCTTTATCTAAGCTAAAATATGACATAATTAACATATTTTGGCGTTTTTTATCCTGTTTTATTAAATTTTCTATAATGGCGCGGGCAAAGTCGCGTATGATGTGCTGGTTTTTAAATAAAGTGACAATTCTTTTCACTCGCCACGTTCCATTTAACGGGACAGCGAACGATGAAAAGGACAAAAACTAATTTAAAATATAAATCATCTTCGCAGAACCCCAGAGGAAGTTACACAACAAGATCCAATCCACTCCGCGTCAGGTGTTGAATAATTTCTGAGACAAATTATTGAATGCATATTTTATCATTTATACGCGCGTTTTTTACGTTAATGAAAATATGTTGTTAAGAATTTATTATGAAATAACATCAGCGGTCTCTCAGGCTCTCATCTCCTTTTTCACATCATAACCATATACAACAGCTTGTCAATGTCTCACTTCTGGCCTCCTATCTTTATGACGAGAACGCTTAGAGCTTATTTCTTTTTCCTGTTGTGTTTTGCTGTGATTTTAGAGTTTTTTCATACATATACTTAACCGAGTTCATAAAACTGACTATACCCTAAATTATACCTTTTTTATATGCTATTTAATAAATATAAATAAATTGACTGCCTCGTTGGTCTAGTGGCTAGATATAAGGCCGCAGACTCGGTGGTCCTGGGTTCAATTCCCAGGTCGGGCCAATAAATAGTTATTGGGTTTTTCTGTCAGAAAATTCTCAGTAGCAGTCCGGAGTCTGGAAGTTGGAAGTGTGTACACTCCCGTGCCTCGGAAAGCACGTTAAGCCGTTGGTCCTGCGTCTGAACTCTTTCCGGTCGTGTCGGATTGCCGTCCCATCGGATTATGAGAGCTAAGGAAAAGAGAGTGCACCTGTGTTTGCGCACACACTTGTGCACTATAATATCTCCTGCGCAGTTGGCTAATCTCTTGAGATTGGCCGCCGTGGCCGAAATCGGTCTGAGGGACCTTATAAATAAATTCATGGTAGAATATTGTCCAAGTATTAGCCCAGATAACATACTGCGATAATAATAGTAAAAAATTGTGCGGTCGGGGGAGCCCCGTCAGGAACGAAGTTCTTTGCGATATTCTATCGATTCTAAACGTGTTTTGATGAAAATGTAGATTTTAATTGATTATATTACTGTATTTTTGTCACACCAAAAAGCGCCTCCTTTATGAAACTTTTTTTATAAGGAAACGGTTTACATTTTTAAATTCAATTATTTTATTTTTTTTATAATAAGGGCGATCAATGAATTTACTTGTATTAGGAATTTTAGTAATTTACCCTTCTAATTAAACAATGTATATGATGAGAATTGGGACTATAGCCCAGGGTTCAAACCTGGGACGTGCGTGCGGCTCGTAAGCCGTACTTTATATGTAGTTCCATACATTGTTCCAAAAATATATAATTATCTTGTCCAAAATTTATCACTTTGACTGGCCCACCTAAATAGACGTGTTATCAATATAATGTTTTGCCTGTATAATGATTGAATCAAATCGTGCAATTTTTAAACTCATTCTACCAAAACAGTTGAGCTAAATTCCACATTAAGATGGTGCTAGAGACTATATATATAGTAATTACAAAATATTATAATTTGTTCAAAATACCGGCCAAGCTATAGCTATAATAAATAGAATGTTTGTCGAGATAAATTGTAATGTATTTCTAAGATTTTTTTTCCATTTCGTCGAGCATTTTGTTTGCTTCGTTGAGAATAGTCGACGTGGTGGAAATCGGTCACTATCCACACGCTTTTCTATCTTACACTACCGTGAATTTATAAAATAACATTAATATCGATTGTTTGGTGTAAAAACTTCGTAAATCCAAAAATCATTCGCATAAACACGTAACCCTTTGAAACGATGACACGAACGAAGAGTAACACCAACAAACTAACAAGCTTACATAATACCTTCCTCGCGTTATGACCTTTCAAACATTTCAAAAGCCGCTGAATTCACTATCCAACATATTGATACAGAATACACACAAGAATAACCTTTATGTACCTAAAAATACAAATCAAAGTAGCGTCCGCAGAACACTGATACAAACAAAAAATAATACACGCTACTCAAAATTGAATCTTATCGTGTGTTGAGTTGAATTTAAATTGGAATAGCCGATGTTATTCGATTTCGTGCTGTTGGTTTCGTTGCTATTGTTATCTGAAAGGTTTGTTTCAGCATGCAGAATGAATTTAAAGCTCTTTCTCAGCCTATCTCATTGCGTGTTTTTATGTTATTCATTTTGTATGTAAATCTTTTTACAAAATTCTTTGCTACATTTATTTGCTACAAGCTAGTTTAATAGTATATAAATGAATGTTGGCTCATCTGTTTAAGTTTAGTAAGCTTTGAGACGGTATTTACACTGTTAATACTTATACTTATAAAACTTTCTTGTAGATTGCCGGTAGGTGGCGCTCCATCAACTCCTTTTCGTTCAGCCAGGACAAATGGTATATTGTGTGTGTTATATAGAAAGGATAATATTCACTGGACATAGCTAGTAATATACAGGTACTGTATTTGTATTTGAAATATAGTCAGATAAAACTGTTGTTAACTCTGTATTTTTTCTAACGCTGGCTAAATTATTACGTACTGTGCGTTACGCGTGTGTTCCAGGGGGATGCTAGGTACCCTTTGTCTTTGCAAAATTTTATGATGATTGATGTTAAGACGTAAAAAACAAACAAGCCCACCTTATATAATATTAATACTTTTATTTGTAGAATGTAGATATTTCGTACATCCAGGGTATGCTTATTTTTTAGAAAGATTAATTATAGAAAGGAGTTGAGTTTCTTGCTAACTTTCTGTTTTTGCTGTGGTCGCTCAAATCATCCCAAACTTGTAAAATGTTGATTTAAAAGTTTTCGTCATAGCCGACTTCAATAAAGAGTATTTTGTAATACTTAATTAACACTAACTTAAAGTAAGCAAAAGAGTTTTAAACAATCAACAAATGACACTCCTGGCAAAATCCTGTGCTCCTCTCAATGTTTGGAGCTTATTCCACTGGTCTAATGCGGATACACTTGTGGCAGATTTTCATTGAACTCATGAAAACTTAATGATTCTCGCTTGAATTCGAACCCACAAACTTCTGTTAAGTGTTATGTGTTCTAACTATTGCGTTATCTCGACTCTCAAATACGAGAATATATTTTATATAAGTAAGTTATAATCAATATGATTACATCGCATAAATAATTGACATCATAATATGATAATGTTAATAAAATATTGATCCACACGAAAGTATAGCCAAAACATCTTAAAATGTGTAGCCCACAGTCGTAGGTTTAATCCTAATCAATTAGGCTTTTGTTGTTCTCGCTCCAAACATAAACTTTATACTTCATTTTGGATAGAGTAATAGGACTAATAGTGATGCCTTGAATAAAGGCAGTACTACTATTAACAATAAAAATAAATTGAAATAAAATCAACGATAGCTGCAGTTTATAGCCTTAAATTTCATTTTTATTTCCAAAACAACGCATTTATAAAAGGTTTTTAATTCTAATTTTATGTATTTGCATTATCGTATAGCAAATTAAGCGATATTGGTACATTCGATACGAAACCAAACAAATTTTCTAAAGCGCTTCATGAGTTTTTTTACGCTTATAAAGGTTTAGCTAACGCGGACAAAGGAACACGTAATAGGAAATTAGAGGTATATAAAGATATGAGTACATTGAATATCGCGCTATATATTATTAGTAGCGCAATCGCAAGCTATTTTTGACCATTTTACCAAGAAAATACATTGTACGAAGTATGAACCATACCTCAAGTAGAAAATACGCCACCAATTATATCAATCAAATCAATCAATCAACAGCCAATCGTAGTCCACTGCTGAACATAGGCCTCTCCCAAGGTGCGCCAAAGCTCCCGGTCCTCTGCCTTCCGCATCCAGTCGGTACCCGCCACCTTCTTAAGGTCATCGGTCCACCTGGCTGGAGGGCGCCCTACGCTGCGTTTGCCGATCCGCGGTCTCCACTCTAGGACTCGTCTGCTCCAACGGCCATCAGTCCTACGACACACGTGACCAGCCCACTGCCACTTCAGCCTGCTAATTTTGCCAGCTATGTCGGTGACTCCGGTTCTTTTCCGGATAATCTCATTTCTGATCTTATCCTTCAAAGATACTCCGAGCATAGCTCGCTCCATAGCACGCTGAGCGACTTTGAATTTGTGGACTAGTCCCGCAGTTAGTGTCCACGTTTCGGCACCGTATGTCATGGCAGGTAAGACGCATTGGTTGAAGACTTTCGTCTTCAAACATTGCGGTATAGACGACGTGAGGACTTGACGAAGGTTGCCAAATGCTGCCCATCCCAAGCGAATTCTTCGATCGGCTTCCTTCTCGAAGTTGTTCCTACCGACTTGTATAACCTGTCCTAGGTAGGTATATTCACTAACAACTTCGAGAGGTTTCCCTTCGACGTATATCGGTCCCGGCACGACATGCTTATTGAACATGACCTTGGTCTTGTCCAAGTTCATACCGAGACCGACACGCCGGGAAGAATCGCTTAGGCTACGCAGCATTTCGGTGAGTTGTTCCAGCGACTCTGCTATGATGACAATATCGTCGGCAAATCGAAGGTGTGAGATGTACTCGCCGTTTACATTGACTCCATATCCAGTCCAATCCAGCGTCTTGAAAACGCCTTCCAACGCGTTGGTGAACAGTTTCGGAGATATTACATCTCCCTGTCTCACCCCTCTGCGCAGTTGGATCGCCTTCGTCTTACAGTCCTGGATGTGGACAGTCATTGTAGCAGCGTTGTACAGACATCTCAGTACCTCGATATATCTCCAATCGATATGACATCTCTGCAATGAGTCGAGCACAGCCCAGGTTTCGATGGAGTCAAAGGCTTTCTCGTAGTCCACAAAAGCCATACACAGCGGCTGATTGTACTCTTCGGTCTTCTGCACAATCTGCCGAACAGTAAGGATGTGGTCCACGGTGCTATAGCCTGATCGAAAGCCGGCTTGCTCTGGGGGCTGGAACTCGTCAAGTCGTCTGGCGAGACGGTTCGTGACGACTCTCGAGAACAGCTTATACACGTGACTCAGGAGGGAGATTGGTCTGTAGTTTTTCAAGAGGGTTTTATCACCTTTCTTGAAAAACAGTACCACCTCACTCCCGCTCCACGTTTCCGGGGTCTTGCCATGTTGGATGACGGAATTAAAGAGGCTTGCTAGCTCTTTCAGGACCGGAGTCCCGCCTGCCTTAAGCAGCTCTGTTGTGATTCCGTCATCTCCCGGAGCTTTATTGTTTTTAAGCTGTTCTAGAGCCGCCCTAATCTCGCCTTGGTCAACGACCGGGAGCTCCTCGGAGTAATGGCGCGTAAGAGGGGCGCGCTGGTCATCAATACTGATTCCCACAGGTTTATCCGATCTTGAAGAGAACAACTGCCCATAGAACCTCTCTACCTCTCCGACGATCTCAGGCCTAGAGGTAACGACCCCACCATATTCGGTTTTCAGTTTTGTCAGACGCGGCCTCCCAAACTTGCGAGCGAACACTTTCGATCCCCGATTTTGCTCAATCGCAGCCTTGATGGCACGGGTATTGGAGCACCGGAGATCGCGTCGCGTCAGCGTTCTTATTGTTCGGTTTAAGGCCTTATCTGACAAAAACGATGGTAGTTCTCGTCGTTTCCTCATGAGCTCGAGTGTCTCAGCAGAGAGTTTTGGTGCGCTGTCTCTTTTCTGTGGCGGAAAACACTTGCGGGATGTATTTTGCAGTATTTTGACCAGCGTGTCGGTTCTCTCATCGATACTGCTTACGGTTTCCAACGCGGTGAATTGATTTTGAAGCTCCATTTGGAACTTTTCGGAGCCTTGAGCAGCTTGGAGCATGCTAGGTCGGAGAGTAGACCTCATCATTCGCGATCTTTCGGCTTTGAAGTCGATATTTAGAGTGCCTCGAACCAAGCGGTGATCACTACCGGTATTGAACCTGTTGATCACTGAGACATCTCTAAATATGTGCCTTTTATTCGAAATGATAAAGTCTATCTCGTTCCTCGTCACGTTATCGGGGCTTCGCCAGGTCTACCTCCTCTGGGGCTTCTTTTGAAAGTAAGAATTCATCAAAAAGAGCCCCTGCGCTTCGAGAAAGTTTACTAGCATTTGCCCCCTGTGATTTCTGCAGCCCAAGCCGTAAGGTCCGACTTTCGATTCACCGCCATCTTGTACTCCCACTTTAGTATTAAAGTCTCCCATAACAACATTGTAGTGGGCCTTCGAGGTGTTGTTGAGAGCCTTTGCGATGTCTTCGTACATCGCTTCTACCACATCATCAGAGTATGCCGAAGTTGGCGCATATACCTGTACGACCTTCAGGGAATACCTGTCGGAAAGTTTAAGGATAAGGTACGCTACCCGGTTCGACACACTACTGATTTCTACAATGTTGCTAATGAGATCCTTTTTGACTAGAAAACCGACACCACCCTGGGAGAGGCTATCACCTTCGCGGAAGTAGAGTAAGTTACCGGACTCTAGAGTTATCGTGTCCTCCCCCTGTCTTCGGACTTCAGATAACCCCAGTATATGCCAGTTTATATGACTTAACTCTACTTCTAATTCGGCGAGGTGATGGTCCAGCCTAATCGAGCGTCCATTGTACGTTGCCATATGTAGTCGTCTTTTATGGTAGCCTGCCATGAACCGGTGATTCTTTGCACCCCCTGCCCTGCCGATACCGCGACCGCTACCGTGGTCGGGCCTAGCGGGCTTGCCGGTAACTGGGGGCCTTTTTTTTTGCGCATCTACCATATAGGAGGATTTGCCCATACTCGCCGCGCTGGGCAGGCGTGTTGGCGAGCGCAGTAGGGGGATAAGTTGTTTACGGGGGGGACGCTGCTGCCCATCCCCCCTTTTTCCCCATCCCTTAGTCGCCTCTTACGACACCCACGGGATAAGATAGGGGGAGTGCAATTCTAAGCCGGCACTCCACGGCTAACCAATTATAGGCTCTAAAATATTATGCCCAGCGCCAATGTTAAACTGGCTCAGTCACGATGGAAACAAAAACACAGCAACGCAACAAATTGATGTTTAGCGGTAGTGTAACTGATATGTAAGAGTACTGTCCTGACATCCCAGACTTATCAACAGTAATATAATTAATTCTTCACCTATTTTCCCTTGTTCGTAAGTAAGAAAGCTAGCATGTATTCTTAAATGCTTTTAGTCTAACCAGACAAGTATATAGTGACTGATGTAGTTCAAATACGTGATTGAATTAGTTCTTCAAAAATGAGGACCTTCGCCCAGTAGAGGGGACATTTATGAATTGCAACTTTTTTTTAAATCTACATTGACATAATGTAAAGTAATACCATCCAGCTGTAAAGAAAAAATAATGAATGTCAAATGAAGTTTTGCTACATATGTCTCCAGCAATCCAGATTAAAGTAATTAGCTCCGAATATTTCAAACATCTTTGAAACAGTAACGACAATTTATTATGTGCGAAAAAGCATACGTTACATGTAAACGAAAGAGTGAGACAGATAGATTTCATCCAATGAATGTTAAGCTTTACGTCGTTAGTGAACGAATTCTCCCATTACCCGTCCCTTGGGGGCTAACCCACTTGCAAGAAATATGACCAATTAGAAGTGTCCCTTCGGACTAAGTGAGCCGATTCCGGTAAAGGCCATTTCATTTCGGTTACCCACTTGGATTTGTACTAACATGAACTTTGACATGATGAATGGGTATAGTGTCGACAATTTGAGGAATCCGAATTTAATAATATTTTATATATAAAAATATTTGAATAAGTCATTTATATATAAACAGTTCGCATTGGCGCTGTACATTCACCGTGATACACTACAAAAGTATTCAGATCACATCTTTACTTGAGAAATATAGATTTTTTTAATCATAAATGGTTGTTCCCGAGATTGTAAGCTATACAAACAAACAATATACTTCAAAAATGTGCGGGTAATTTAATTCAAATTCAAAATACTTTATTCAATATTGAAGTATTACACTTTCTTATTGACTGTCAAACTAGAAACTACCGGTTCGGAAAAGAAACACCCAGCCCTGAGAAGAACCGGCGAAAGAAACTCAGCGGGTTTTTTTTTTGTAATATGTATAGAGAACTTGGTGGTAGAGCTTTGTGCAAGCTCGTCTGGGTAGGTACCACCCACTCATCAGATATTCTTCCGCAAAACAGCAGTACTTGGTACTGTTGTGTTCCGGTTTGAAGGGTGAGTGAGCCAGTGTAATTACAGGCACAAGGGACATAACATCTTAGTTCCCTAGGTTGGTGGCGCATTGGCGTTGTAAGCGATGGTTAAAATTTCTTACAATGCCATTGTCAATGGGTGTTGGTGACCAATTACCATCAGGTGACCCATACGCTCGTCCACCTTCCTATATCATTAAAAAAAAAAAAAAAAATCTTACTTGTCATATAATACAAAGACTATTTCTATTGAGAATTTTGTAGTAAATCTATTTGTACGACTTCGTAGTATATTATCTTAGCGGTGATCATCAATAAATGTATAATCAAATAAAATATGTCTAATTATTTAAAAAACGTTTGAGATAAATGCAGGAGTTTTTCTCAAACATAAGATAAAACTAGAATAAACGATAGTTTATAAATTCTATTTCAGTTCGAGACAGAACATCTTCCTAAACATGATTAGACTCCCGGGAAGTCTAGATAGACTGCAGTCTACAACGAAACCTAAATCTAATAACGTTTACTAGCTTCCGTTTGTTCACACTTCTATTACATAAAAGGAAAATAAACTTAGAATCGTGTTATAGTAACGGTTTGTCTGAAGTGTTGTTAATAATGATTAACTTGAATGTCCCACCGCTGAGCAAAACTTCCTTTGACGAGAAAGTTTGGAGCTAATTCTACGACGGAACATGAAAGTCAGGATAAGCAGTATTCAATCGGACACATGCTACGCTACGATGTTTTTCATCACGGCCGAGCACGAGATGAATAAGCACAAATTAATCACATGAATACTGAGTTGTGCGTGCCCCGACTTGAATCCGATTTCTTCGCTTAAGATTCACGTGTTGCCAGGTTTTGAGTATGTGGTCGTCGTAATCTCTATTTTTAAAAAGTCCATGTTATATTACTTATATTCCATTTTCCTGAATTGAATTATTGAATATTTATTTCAGTTGATAAGTAACTTTTTCTTGCCGGTTCTGACCCGGTGGAAGCTTTACATTGAAATTAATTCTGAAAATAAAAATTGAAGAGTATTAATAAATAAAATAAATACTAAAATAAATCTGCCAACTAAGTTGCTGATATGTATAATAAGATAAATAATATAAAATATTTTTTTCTGTACTTCTAATATGCCTGAATCGGAAATCTCTTTATACAGGCAGTATATGCTTAGTATATACTACTTGCAAAAAAATATATGGAATTTTTATTGCATCTTTGTATTTTGTATAATTAATTTTATATTAAATATCTTAAAAATATAAATTCTTGTTATTTCATATAATTATGTTAATAATAATAATTAATAATAAAAATATAAAATATATTTTTATTTTACTTTGGAAATAAACAGTACAACATCATACATTTATAATATAAAGATACTTCGACCAATAAAGTTTTCACAAGTACAAATAAATGAGAATGAGAATGCATCATACATTACAATGTGAGGAATTTGCTCGCATTTAGTGGTGCTGAGTTTGAACCCACAATCATCGGTTGAAATTCAAATATTCTAACTACTTAACCATCTCGGCTCTTGAATTCTTTTAATAATTAAAATACCAAATACAATTGTAGGAACAGAAAGGCTTTGATAAGACTTAAATTTAATTTAAGGCATAATAGAGAAAACGAATGATCTCAGATTTTAGCTGCTTTTTAGTTCATATTTCAGAACAAACACTGCCACCAAAATGTAATTCCACTATTTGTAGAATTGTTGTAAGTATGATAAAGCAAATAGAGGTACCGTCAACAGTGTACAATGTTCTTTTTTATAATACCTTGAAATTGGTGTCAAAAATTTAAAAGTAATTGTAGCGACATCTATCACGTCGGGGTCACCAGGTTGGAGTTGACCATTGAAAAGGGATGATCCTCCGACCAGACGGGTGTTTGTCTGGTGGGCTACCGCCCGACGGTTGTTGTCGGGTTCTTGTATATATGTTCAATCGCTCGGATAACTTTAATATCGCGATGTAGGATACGTCAGTTTTTTAGTTTTCGTATGTGGCGAGATAGATGTCGCTACATCAATCAATCTGCTTCATGTATACCCACCAATCCGCCTTGAAATCGAGTGGTGGAATAAGCCAAGTCCAAGCAATATTTTTTAAAATAAATTCACCCAGCTGTGGGACATTTATAAGCTGTTATATTTTAATAAATGTTAAGAAGACAGCGGTATAGACGACGTGAGGACTTGACGAAGGTTGCCAAATGCCGCCCATCCCAAGCGAATTCTTCGATCGGCTTCCTTCTCGAAGTTGTTCCTACCGACTTGTATGACCTGTCCTAAGTAGGTATATTCACTAAAAACTTCGAGAGGTTTCCCTTCGACGTATATCGCTCCCGGCATGACATGCCTATTGAACATTACCTTGGTCTTGTCCAAGTTCATGCCGAGACCGACACGCCGGGAAGAATCACTTAGGCTACGCAGCATTTCGGTGAGTTGTTCCAGCGACTCTGCTATGATGACGATATCATCGACAAATCGAAGGTGTGAGATGTACTCGCCGTTTACATTGACTTCATATCCGGTCCAATCCAGCGTCTTGAAGACGTCTTCCAACGCGTTGATAAACAGTTTCGGTGATATTACAGCCCCCTGTCTCACCCCTCTGCGCAGTTGGATCGCCTTCGTCTTACAGTCCTGGATGTGGACAGTCATTGTAGCGGCGTTGTACAGACATTTCAGTACCTCGATATATCTCCAATCGATATGACATCTCTGCAATGAGTCGAGCACTGCCCAGGTTTCGATGGAGTCAAAGGCTTTCTCGTAATCCACGAAAGCCATACACAGCGACTGATTGTACTCTTCGGTCTTCTGCACAATCTGCCGAACAGTATGGATGTGGTCTACGGTGCTGAAGCCTGATCGAAAGCCGGCTTGCTCTGGAGGCTGGAACTCGTCAAGTCGTCTGGCGAGATGGTTCGTGACGACTCTTGAGAACAGCTTATACACGTGACTCAGGAGGGAGATTGGTCTGTAGTTTTTCAAGAGAGATTTATCACCTTTCTTGAAAAACAGTACCACCTCACTCCCACTCCACGTTTCCGGGGTCTTGCCATGTTGGATGATGGAATTAAAGAGGCTTGCTAGCTCTTTCAGGACCGGAGTCCCGCCTGCCTTAAGCAACTCTGTTGTGATTCCGTCATCTCCCGTAGCTTTGTTGTTTTTAAGCTGTTCTAGAGCCGCCCTAATCTCGCCTTGGTCAACGACCGGGAGCTCCTCGGAGTAATGGCGCATAAGAGGGGCGCGCTGGTCATCAATACTGATTCCCACAGGTTTATCCGATCTTGAAGAGAACAACTGCCCATAAAACCTCTCTACTTCTCCGACGATCTCAGGCCTTGAGGTAACGACCCTACCATTTTCAGTTTTAAGTTTTGTCAGACGCGGCCTCCCAAACTTGCGAGCGAACACTTTCGATCCCCGATTTTGCTCAATCGCAGCCTTGATGGCACGGGTATAGGAGCATCGGAGATCGCGTCGCGTCAGTGTTTTTACTGTTCGGTTTAAGGCCTTATCTGACAAAAACGATGGTAGTTCTCGTCGTTTCCTCATGAGTTCGAGTGTCTCAGCAGAAAATTTTGGTGCGCTGTCTCTTTTCTGTGGCGGAAAACACTTGCGGGATGTATTTTGCAGTATTTTGACCAGCGTGTCGGTTCTCTCATCGATACTGCTTACGGTTTCCAACGCGGTGAATTGATTTTGAAGCTCCATTTGGAACTTTTCGGAGCCTTGAGCAGCTTGGAGCATGCTAGGTCGGAGAGTAGACCTCATCATTCGCGATCTTTCGGCTTTGAAGTCGATATCTAGAGTGCCTCGAACCAAGCAGTGATCACTACCGGTATTAAACCTGTTGATCACTGAGACATCTCTAAATATGTGCCTTTTATTCGAAATGATAAAGTCTATCTCGTTCCTTGTCACGTTATCGGGGCTTCGCCAGGTCCACCTCCTCTGGGGCTTCTTTTCAAAGAAAGAATTCATCAAAAAGAGCCCCTGCGCTTCGAGAAAGTTTACCAGCGTTTGCCCCCTGTGATTTCTGCAGCCCAAGCCGTAAGGTCCGACTTTCGATTCACCGCCATCTTGTACTCCCACTTTAGCATTAAAGTCTCCCATAACAACATTGTAGTGGGCCTTCGAGGTGTTGTTAAGGGCCTTTGCGATGTCCTCGTACATCGCTTCTACCACATCATCAGAGTATGCCGAAGTTGGCGCATATACCTGTACGACCTTCAGGGAGTACCTGTCGGAAAGTTTTAGGACAAGGTACGCTACCCGGTTCGACACACTACTGATTTCTACAATGCTGCTAATGAGATCCTTTTTGACTAGAAAACCGACACCACCCCGGGAGAGTTTATCACCTTCGCGGAAGTAGAGTAAATTACCGGACTCTAGAGTCCTCCTGTCTTCGGACTTCAGATAACCCCAGTATATGCCAGTTTATATGACTTAACTTTACTTCTAATTCGGCGAGGTGATGGTCCAGCCTTATCGAGCGTCCATTATACGTTGCTAAGTATAGTCGTCTATGGTAGCCTGCCATGAACCGGTGATTCTTCACACCCCCTGCCCCGCCGATAACGCGACCGCTACCTTGGTCGGGCCTAGCGGGCTTGCCGGTAACTATTGGCCTTTTTTTCAGCGCATCTACCATTTGGGAGGGTTTGCCCATACTCGCCGCGCTGGGCAGGCGTGTTGGCGAGCGCAGTAGGGCGGTAAGTTGTTTACGGGGGAGACGCAAAAATATTATGCAGAGAATATATCTGCATAATATTTTAAAATATGTTTAAATATTTACATAAGTCAGAAACCGTAGACTCAAACAATCTCACTTGAGAGCATCAAAATGAACCAAATTCCAAATAAAAAAACTCGATCCTCGAATCGAATCCCGGAACAGATTATTGACTATAGAGTTCAATATCGCTTGAAATAGGCTGACAGCGCCAATTGAATTTAAACTTTATTCAATAGTGTCAAAGTGCAAATGGGAAAGGCTGAGTATTGATTCAATAATGCTCTGTAAATTGAATTGTGTGCAGAGAGACTTAAGGCCTGGGTTTTCTACTTTTCATCTTATTTAACGTTTCGCTAATGTATGGAAGTGGAGGCATCGGAGTTTGCTCTCAAATAAAATTCTTGGAAATAATATCTTAAGACTTTGTGAAATTTATTTTCGTTTCCTTAATGGATTTTATATGTTTGTTTTTACTATTCCACCAACTTTGGAAACTAAGATACTATATTCCTTATGTCTGTAGTCGCACTGACTGACTCACCCTATTGTTGTTTGAATATTTGATGATCATCACTTTCTAACGCCAACCTGACCAGACTACGCGCAATACGTAGACTATACTACAAAATAAGATAGTTGTTTGATGCTAGCTAAAATAATGTATCATGGTGGTGAGGTGTAATTTTGATCAATTAAATAACAGTACCTGGATGAACTGGATATTTTTTTATGATTTTGTACGTTGTTGTTGAAAACACGGATAAAACAACATTTTCTAAAAATGAATCCTAGCTAGATCGTTGGAGCCGTTTCCAAGAATCAGATTATTCTAAATCTTGGAAACGGCTCCAACGATTATATATATATATATATACAAGAATCGTTTAAAGTTATAAGATATTCATATATATTATTTTGACCTGCAACGCAACAGGCAAATTTTTAATGTTCAAAATTATGAATATACTTATACTTTTGCTTTATTTTATTTTTTTAAATAAATGGTGGTAAGTGATTTATTTACTTACGTCTAATTAGAACAGCGATGCCACTTAAACTGACTATATAAGGATTAAATATTAGCATTAAACTTACCGTCAATATACTCGGTGGTAGAACTTTGTGCAAGCTCGTCTGGGTAGATACCACCCACTCATCAGATATTCTACCGCAAAACAGCAGCAGTTTGTATTGTTGTGTTCCGGTTTGAAGGGTCAGTGAGCCAGTGTAATTACAGGCACAAGGGACATAACATCTCAGTTCCCAATGTTGGTGGCGCATTGGCGATGTAAGCTATGGTTTACATTTCTTACAATACCATTGTCTATAGGCGTTGGTGACCACTTACCATCAGGTGGCCCATATGCTCGTCCACTAACGTATACAACAAAAATAAAAAAATAAAAATTAAATGTACACAATTATTATTAACTAGCGGTGGCCCGCGTATAATTAATAAAATTATAATAAATTATTTTATTACTATAATAACACACACGCACACACTCACACACACACACACACACACACACACACGCACACACACGGCTACTGGTAAAGAAATACGTAATTAACGATTTGAAATTAATTTTCATAATATACCGTAGGGTTTACCGATCTTATATATGGCCTAACATTTGCGCCATCACATGTTCTTTTTGTGTACCAATTTTCATCAAGATTGGTCAAGCCGTTCTTGAGTTATAAGAAGACATACAGACAGACAGACAGACAGGCAGATAAAAACGAAAAAAATAGTATAATTTGAATCACTGCATCATAAAACGATTATTTATCACAAAATTAGGTGAAAAAATAATGTACAGACAGAGCCAATAGATTTATATAGTAGTATAGATAGTTAATTATTACTAGAGTTCTGTCAATATCAACATTATATTGTTATTCTCTGAGTACCTTAGTACGAGTAATTCATCTAACAATATTGTCCACTCGTCATTGAATGGATCCATTGAGAATTATGTATATTCAATAAGAATACATAGGTGCGCACAACACATAGGTGCAAATTACATGGCACCGCTTAATGAATGCTTCCACCTTTATACTCTTAAAGTAGTCTATTCAATAATATTATAATCACTTCGAAATCTGAGTAAATATCGCGTAATATACACAAAAATAAAAACGCCATAAAAACGGCTCTTTTAGCAAGAGTCGGTTAAAATGGACGTATAAATGTATTTCTGCAAAAGGTTAAGAAATTTAAACATTTTCCTAACAGTTATATGCAAAGAATTTTTCTTTCGAAATATTCAAAAGATTAAAAATGTTTGCTCTTTCATAAAAACTACGATAGTATATCGTTTACAAAGAAAATGTTTTTTTCCTGTAAAACTTTTATAACGAAACATTCTTAGTAAAACGAATAAAAATATCAAAGGGCATTCCTGCATGTTTTGTATTTCTATGTTATTTATTTTTAATCTTTTTGTGTCATATTAAATAAAAAAATTGTGCGGCCGGTGGACCTCCGTCAGGAACGAAGTTCTTTGTGATATTTTTTCGACTCGAAACGTGTTTTAAAATGTAGATTTTATTTGATTATATCACTGTATTTTTGTCGAACCAAAAAGCGCCACAACCTCCTTTATGCCACTCTCTAATCAGTGATTAAGAAAAAATTAAAATTTATAAATTAAATTTTATATTAATAGCAATCCCCATTTTAACGAATTTACTAATATTCTAATGTTATTTTAGTAATTTCCCCCTCCAATTAAACAAAATTTATGATGGCAATTCTGATAATAGCCCAAGTTTCGAACCTGGGACTTGCGTGCGGCTCGTAAGCCGCAGCGCTATTGGTCCTTATATGGTTTTGTATTACCTTTATATATTTTTTTTTGTATTTTTAAGAACGTTAGGAAAGTATATTAAATATAATTAATTATTTTGATTGAGTTTGTTATATGTATTTAACTTAATTAATAATAAAATTATAGGCGCACTATACATTTCACGCTCGATCGTTTGGCGTGCGTGAATTCGGCACAGCTTCTGGAGGTAGAACTTCCAGAAGCGCTCGCGCAGTACTGAATTCGAACGCCCCACAGTACGAACGCTATTTCGTTATATGACAAAACCTTAGGCACCGCCATTTCACTCTACTGTAAGCCGCGTAAAATAACTTCGTTCCAAAAACTAAAGATAAAGATTGTATTTACGTCATAAACAAACAAAAGCACAGACAAACAGAAACATGAACACGATATCAAATCCAAAGTCGATGGGCGTTGGTGACCACTTACCATCAGGTGGCCCCTATGGTTGTCCGCTTAGCTATGCTATAGAAAAAAAAATACACTTGTCCGACCCGGGCTTGAACTAAATGTGTTTTTCTATACACGTAAGTCAACGAAGAAATATAATATTTGTGCAATTAATTACGTGCACTACTGAGAGTTGGTGATTTAATACTCAGTACTTCATGCAAACAAATTGCTCCAATCAAATAAAGTGCCTTAATGAAATAGTTTATAAGAATACCGCACTCTTTTCATATGTTGTTTTCTAGAAAATATATTTTTTCTAGCAAAGCTTAATTAAGAGAACGTCGTGTATCACTGTCAGCGTTACTGGCTTCTTGACAATATTGTTAATGATATAAGTGAACACGCTTAAGGGATCGCGTACGAACGTTGGTGTTTCGATATACGGCTGTGGTCGTTGTATTATGATCATCATTTCATGAAGTCGAATCTTATGTAAGGCTACTACCGGTGCAGCACGCAGATTCTACCAAGAAACTTTGTAGTTGTTTTTTAATCAACCAATGCATTAAAATTTATAAATCTTGAATAAAGATCAACGAATATTGACACCAATCACTTTTATTGTCTATATAATACTCTTATGTAAAATGACTTATTAATATAATGTATTTTTACTTTTTTTCAGGTAATTTGCAGTAACATTAGAAATTTACTATATAGAGAGAAAGGTATCCGAATTACCAACAGAGAAGATCACCAGGTATACTTAGAATTATTAAAATTTACGATATAGCGATATGACGATAAATCGAGTTTGCGGTTAACATGACATATTGAATTAACTATGAATGTAATTTTTGTAAGGCAAGCTATTTTAGATGGTTTCGCGCCTGCAATGTTGCTCCAGTGTTGCATTGTCCATGGACGGTGGTAGTCGCTTTCCATGACATAATAAAACAATAATTAAGCCGTTTATCGAATCACAGCTCTATCCGTAGCATGCTCGGTTTCTTTGAGTTTGCAAATAAGCCAAGGAAACGTGGCCACATCGCTTATTCAAGCTAATGTTATCATAAACTCACACTAACATCATAAACTATACAAGTGAATAGGAAGTTAATCACGTAGGCGGATCAAATAACACAGAGACCAATTTTAAATGAAATTCTAAAATATCTAACAAAAAATATAGCGATTGCATTTGTATTCAATTTACGATACAATTGTAAATATTGTGGATTACTCTTCAAATGACACGCGACCGAGTATCGCATGACATTTGAAAAGCAATCTCGTAACCAATTTCGCTCAATATTAGTTTAGTTTTTGTTATTCTGTATTTTTATACTAGCCGTATAAAAATACAGACCTTTGGTACTAGAAAAAATCTATTTTGATGTTCAATAATTATTATATACTATATTACATAATATACAACATTCATAATATACGTCTTACGTACGTACCTTAGTACCTGACCTATAAAATCAGACTACTATAAAATTACTAAACACTTAATGACACAAACCAGTTGATGTAGAAACAAGATATTTTGCACTAAGTAAGGATTTTAAAAAAAAAAATCCTCTTTGTTAAATAGTGGCGGTAGGATATATGGATGTTGGTCTCATTTGCAGTAAGAAATGTGTTTATGAATCTGTTTGTAAGTAAAATTTAGTTCAGTAGTGACAGTGTTTTTCGAAGTTTCTACCGTAAGAAGGTAAAATAAGGGATGGAAATTTGCAAAGTTTTTGTACCAAGAAGTATGTGTTTCGTCTCTTTAGTATTTTGTTTTTATTTGTTCTTAAAATGTTAGAAGTTATAAGAAGCATAGCAAGAGTAGTTTATCAGAAAAAACTTTTAAGACTATATAAATGTACAGGCTTAAATATTTACAACAGTCTATGTATTTACAAGTAGTATTTCTTACGGTATCGACATCTCTTTTATTGCATATTTCTGATCTTAGTACCTGGTACAACATTTTTGCCTGTAATTTATGCAATTAAGCAACTCGAACAGCAATTTTCATTTAAGATTCACGTGTTCTAACCACTGGGCCATCTCGTTATCACATAGGTTTAGTAATAATTATTAAGAGTAAATTCACGACGTAATCTACTGCAATTTGTAGCCCTCAACTAATATAATTGACTCTGACGTCATTACAACCGCCTTCAAAACCGCACTCCCTGGAGGAGCAGACGGGTCGGGCCCGACCGCAATACATTTGAGATTTGGGTGCAAGAGATGATTCTAATTAAAACTTGTAACTTTATCAAGTCGTACGATTATACAACTATACTAGTGAAGTTGTTTTTATCATACGATGTACAATTTAGGATTTCCGATTAATAAAATTTAATCGAATACAAAAAGAGCAGACGAAGTGCTGCAATAGTCAGTATTTTTACATACTTAGTTGTACAGTTTTTTTTAAATACTGACACCCGTCAGTATTTTTTTTTTTTTTTACTACTTGCTGCGCTGTTGTACTATCTAGCTACAATAACTAACGGGACGGATTTCATGGTATATTTGAACAAATATATAAGAGAGGTTATTTATTGTTCGTACGTCGTTACGTCATAAATCAAGTGTGACGCGGTCAGGTAACGTATGTTGCGGGCAGATTAATTACATTGACTGATATATTGACGCTGTATCGGCGGGGAACGGGGTTGACGTGAATTTTTTCGTTAAAATATTGAAAATAGCAACATTTTTAACAAGTCCCACGGTACTCTACTCAAGCCGAGATGTCCCAGTGGTTCGAACGCGTCAATTTTAACCGATCGTGAGTTCAAACCCGAGCAAGCCCCATGGAATTTCATGTGCTTGATTTGTGATTATAATTAATCTCGTACTAAACATCGTGAGGAAACCTGCATGTGTCAAATATCATTGAAATTCTGTCACATGTGTATTCCACCAACGCGCTTTGAAGCAGCGTGGTGGAATAAGTTTCAAACTTTCTCCTCAAAAAGAGGTGAAGAGGCCTTAGCCCAGCAGCGGTACATTCACAGGCTGTTACTGTACTGTACTGTTAACGTTCTGTTAATGGTAAAATACGAAAACAGTATAGTCTATAAAGGTTCCACTGCTAAGCAAGTCTTCTCCTCCCTTAAGAAGCGTATTCCATCAAGCTGTTTCACGGTTGATGGGATATACTCACAATGTTATCCGACTCATGTATCCTCGTGAGGTTATCCTTCACCAGTGAGGTTGAGAGGTTTATAAACACAAATTAAGCCCAAAAACCTAGCGATCCACTAATTAAATCCACTGAGCCATCTCGGGATTAACACTTACCCTAAACTGTAACGGCCTTACTTATAAACGTTGTTTAGTGAATGGTTAGTTGAACAATACTGTGTCTTCTTCTTTTAAATTCAAATCATTTATGATAGAAAGAGAGAAAATATTTAAATAAAGAGTCGCTAAGCAATATTTATAAGTAAGGCTGTAAGTCTATTATTGAGATTCATTAAAATCACAATGGTTTTAATGTCATAAGGCGTGTTCAAACAAACAATGCCGACCCTAGCATAGCTAAGAAGTTCGTTTAAATGAAACTGGTCGCCTAGACCTGACCTTGACATTATAAGATGCAGATGAACACAAAAATAGAAATACAAGCTCTGGAAGTAGAATTTGGATCTTATTCTGATTCAATTTTTCTCTACCGCACGAGGTTTTCTATAAATAAAATTAACTTAACTTTTATTTATTTACATAAGAATTATTGACATTAAACACAGATTAGTTTTGTAATTAAAACACTGGAAAAGAGTGACTGAGTTTCTTAGTAGATTTTCTCAGTCAAATCTACATTCAGAACCGGTGGTAGCATTAACATTATACTGAAAATTACGATTCAAAGACATGGTAAAGTCCTACTTGATTATTATTGTTTTTTTTATTTTTGGACTTACAAATCAAAATGCAAAGATGGACAATGTAACAATATTTTAATGCTGGTTATATGGATGAATAGCGTCATCATGTTGGAGTCACTGTCTAGTTTCAATCTTGAATTTAAGAATAATATTATAAGATAATATCATTGCAACGAGCGGTAAGCTGTTATTATATAAACTTCATTAAACCTGATGTGAAAAATATTTTTGAGGATAACAATTATTTATATTATATTTCATACTGTACAACATAACCTCGTGGAATCGTTGTAGGAATTTCGTCCCCACTCTGGTATTCTGAGTTACAAATGAACCAACTATTCTGAGTGGAGGCAGTAAGCAAAAAACCTCGTGTGTTTTATGTTTTAGAAGTGTTTTTGTAATATTACTCTAAGGTCCAAGAGCTTAAACTGCGCAAAGATAAAATTTGTAATTATTAAAAGTCAACAAAGATAGTCAACTAGCTCGGATTTTAAACCTGCTATTTTCGAATATAATTTACATTTTGCACCCACTGAGCCATACGTTGATGTAAAATTAATTAATTTGTGTTATAATAATAATTATTAATTGTTATTCAAAACCCTATTCATATACAATATCCGATCCAAACTTAATTAAGATTAAAGGATGAATCATTCTGATATCGATCGCGTGTTAGTTGTAATTAAACCCTTTTTAATTAATATGAGTAATATTAGATTCTACTAATTGTTGAGAGGGAATAATTTTCCCTAGTCTCTTCGCGCGGTTTCTCCCTCGTCAAACTTTTCTGCCCCCACGTGTGCTGAACGCGATGTAAAATAGCCTTTATAAACCTTTCTCAAGAATTAGGCTTTTGTAAGCGAATATATTTTTTTCAAATCCGATCGGTAGTTATCGCTCTAATCTCGGAAAGATTAACGATTTCAAATAGAAAATAACATACAACCTTCACAGCTTTATTATATAGTATATAAGTATAGATTTTATAAAATATTTTATCTCATCTTCATAGAAGTATGTTCTATATTTTAATCATATTTTTGTTCGATGTCTATTAATTGGAGTTCTTCTCGGAAGTATTAATAATCCGAGCCGATGGAAACTTCTCGCGTAACGAGCTTTTAAAATGATCACTCAAAATTTGTGGAGTTCGCATTCGTTGATATATATGTACATAAGGGAATATGTAGTTATGACTATATAGTCAACTATTTGGGTTTAAATTTGTATGTAATTCAACAGTTGTTACGTATCTCTTGCGGTTTCTCATTCTGAACTTTACATTAATAACTTAGCTATAAATTCAGCATAATCCTGTAACATGACGATTCAATAATAGCCTACTTGAGTACAGTATATAGTAATAAATAATATAAATTAGTACATAGTTATTTTTGTACTTATTCTGTACGCATCTTTCGGCTCAGTTAAAACTTTGTAAAGTTGTGTGAAATTAGAATTCAAAACCTTTTATATAAATCACACTATTAGTAATAGTTTTTAAAACTTATTTAGAACAAAAATATAACGTTACGTTTCAATATAAATGCAGATATTATTCTCTTCAAAAGAAATACTTCCCTTGATTAATTGTTTCCTGTAAAATAAATGAAAGCAAATTGAGCGGAGATAATGAATGCGTTCTCTCTTCATACAACAATGAATTGCCGTAATTGTTACCGAGTACTTTGATATTAAATTGGAACACTAATTATTTAATGAAATATAATAATCTTATTAATAATTAGTAAATTTAATTGAACTATTATATGTATATGAATGAATGTGACATGTATAACATATTGTATATAAAAGGATTATCCATTTCTTATCTATATATGTATTAAGTTAATATAAACATAAAAAAATTCAAATAACACAATACTTATAATAATAAGGACTTTCGAATAATGTTTTACAAGATTAAGCAATTACCGTTTCGGAATGTAGACTCTTTTGATAAAAATGTTTAATTTATACATTTTTATTGTTATAGACCAAACACATAATTTGTGTTCAGCTCAATCGGTTAAACCGAAACGGCTTAAAAATTCAGTCGCAAAATTGGATACGAATAGGCTTAGTTAAATAAAAACTCATAACATAGATTTAATTTTCAGATATAACCGTTGAATTGTATATTTCCCATTTTTATTAGATATTTTTTTCAGTAAACTGGATGTGATCGCTATGTAAATGGCTTCGGATGAAAGCGCTTTAGTCAATCAAGGTTTTTTTCAAACGGTTTGGCGCCCCCTTAAATTGCCGCCCGAGGCAAGTACCTCGCTTTGACTCGAATATGTATACGTTATTAAAATATATCTCATCGTATGTGTCGGAATACGACGTAAATCAGTAATACGATGTATTGCAGTGTTTCAGTTCGAAATGTGACTGAGCCAGTGTAATCTATACTTAATATATAAAGCTGAAGAATTTGTTTGTTTGATCCGGCTAATCTCAGGAACTACTGGTTCGAATTGAAAAATTATTTTTGTGTTGGATAGTCCTTTTATCGAGATTATTCGATTAATTATACGCGGGTGAAACCGCGGTGCACAGCTAGTTACAAGATATATAACTTAGATAGATCATATGATTGGTGTTGCGTGGATGATGTAAGGAATAATTAATATTTCTAACCGTGTTAAAGTCTATGAGTGGTGGTGGACACGTACTATCAGGGTGCTGGGTTTGATCGAAACCCTTTTCAATTCAAGGTGAAGACGTTTTATTTTTTTATTTTAACTTTCAATTATCCACCGTTCGTTCCTTTGGTGTGTATCTATTATTTTGATTGAGTAAAATAGTTACATATTATAATAACACAACGTGTAATGTTCATTATATTATTATTTCAAGGACTAAATATTTATTCCGTAGCCATCTTACAAGTGTAAGAAATAATATGTTTTTATTTGGGGAAAGTTTCGTGCGGCTTCTGAAAAACAATCCTTAATAGGCTATGAGGGTAGTAAGTCCACTAAACATAGCATCAGGAAGCGTATTTTTTTTCCTTTGAATAATAATAATAATTACAATAATATAAGTGCGAGAGTTACTTTTAGTACACAATTTTCTGATGGCAAGTTTTATATTTTTTATAATTATAGGTTTTATTTTTGATTGTAAATTAATTAAAGAGAAAAAGAAAAGGTAGCACATTATTGTATCAATTTTGTATTGCTTTAATTCGATTCAGAGTTTCTCCATGTACAAATCGCTGCAGCCGCTAAATCTACAGCGCTTGATCGAGTTAAATCGACTCGTGTCTTGATTGGTTATAAATCAATTCAGCAACTAATTGCTACGTAAGCGCTCAAGGAAGTCGATTGGAAAAGTTAGACGTTGACCAATACTTTAAAGCTACAACGCTGATATGAAATGTTTAGTAAAATATAAAAATGAATATATCATATTTTCACATATAAAAGAATGATAAATATATGATAGGTAGATTTCATTGAAATAGTATAAAATGTTAGCAAAAATGTAAAAATAACAAATTTTCTAAATAACATTTCTGTAACGAAACTTCTATCACCAAAGGTATCACATATGTACATAATCCTTAAAGTATTGCTAAAAGCGATAAGACCGCCTCTGAATACCTGTGTTTGGGATCATCGGTTCTTAACATGAGCAATAAACTTAATGAAGTATAAATAAATAAAATTTACATTTTCAGAAAATCATAATGACATTTTTAGTTTGAAATTCCAAAAAATATATTATTTAAACAGTAATATACTTAATATTAAAGATCCGAACTTACTGAATGAATAAATTATCTTTTAGTTACGAGAGAATGTATAATTTAATTTAAAAAATATAGCGCTATGTGTTCAGTGGCCGACGAGGCGTAATTCTTACAAGAAGGTATTACCTTCATGAAACATTCGGTGCTTATGTTATTAGCCGTTTCGTGTTCTTACGGTAACTATAAAAGCGAACAACATGGCCGAACAGGGTTTTTCTTGTCCTGAACATTTTTTGCGTTATATAAATATATGAGTTTAGTACATCTGATTTTGCTCCAGTCACACTATATATAGCCCAACTGGTTTTATTACGTAAGACGTACGTTTTATAATTTAAGAGGAGTTTGGTTGCAACAAACATAAAAATGTATACTTTCATATACACATGATTCTCCAACATTTTAACTCAACAATATAACCTGACCATTATTTCTTCCACCAAAGCAAAATACATAAATATATGATGAGGCATATAACAAATATAATTGACAAAGGAATTCCTGCATGTGCTCTATTGTGTGCCATCATTAAGGCATTTGACTACGTTTCCCATTACTATTATTTAATTTAAAAAATAAAACCCGATAATTTAATGGCAAAATGTATATTGTGACTGTATGTACCGTTTAATTTCATAGTTATTATAATTGAATAGTTAATTTAAGTTACAATATTTGCATGTCATAAATATAGTGACAAAGCATTTATATTATGTTGAAAACACATAAATTGAATTGAATTAATGATTTCATAAAATTATATATTTATAAAAAACAATATTATGTACTATATTTAAGGGCACGTGGCCCTACAATATTAGACTTGACCTCTGAGCCTCTTTTTTCATTCATCATCTGGATGGAAGATGACCTGTTTTGTCATATCCACATTGGCGTCTTTTAAGACTGTGTGACTTGTAGCATGAAAGCAGGACACTCCCATTAAAACGGAACGTATGGTCATGTTTTACATAACAAATAAATTTTACAGATAAATATTTATTTCGCGTTGACCATATTCGCGAAAGCCACTGTATTATGTGTATTTGTTAATCTTCTAAAGTACCCTTGTTACATTGTAATGTATAGCTCTGCTTAGAGCTTGACTACCCGCGAATTCACATAATGCGCTGGTTTGATGGAAACAACACAATAACAATAGAATTTTATGTAATACCTTATTGATATTGATATGGGTCTATTTTGTATGATACCTTAGAGTGTATACAACGATTCAAGTTACGTTGAAAGGTTTATGTTAAGGGTTAAGAGTGAGGTGTTTAGATTAGGTATTTGTACATACGAGGAATTCATTCAATAGTAAGTGGAGTATGAGAATAGATAAAGGTTTAACTTGCGACTTATTAATGTCTGTCTAATGTTTTAAATGAAAATACCTTAGGAAATGTTTCCTAGTACAAATATAGAAACATGTACATACATATCCAAATAATAAATAATTCTGCGGCCGGGGGACGCCCGTCAAGAACGACAAGAACGAAGTAGTTCTGTATGATATTTTTCGACTCAAGCCGTGTTTAAATGTAGATTTCACACAAACGAACGAAAAGCACTTCTCCTTTTCGTCCTACCTCCTAAATTTGAACACCCAACGCATCGTATTTTGTTGCATTTGGTAGGCACGATGTATGAACGCTATTTCGCTATATGACGTGGACCTTGGGCCACTGCCATTTTCCTCTAGTGTAAGCTGCGTAAAAAAAATCGTTCCAAAAAGCAATGCACCCCCTGAGTTTCTTTCGCCTTTTCTTCTCAGTTGGTGTTTCTTTTCCGAACCAGTGGGAGTTTCTAGTTTGACAATCAATAAGAAAGTGTAATACTTCAATATTTAATAAAGTATTTTGATTTTGATAATATTTCCAATTAAATCTAAGTAATCTTGATTGAAGAGTATTCAAAATCATAATAACAAAATACATTATTATTATTTTTTCTTACGCAAGATTTATTAGATACCCTTTGTCTATGTCACTACCTTACTCCCTCTCATTGCTAATACGTATTATAATATATATTGGAGTGATACTATATTCTATAAGAAAAGAAAAAATATATATATTATGACAGTAGAACCTCTATAACTCGAACATCAAAGGAGGCGCCAAAAAATTCGAGTTATAGAGTTTTCTAGAGGCTCGTCATTCATCACACACGAGACAAATCTAAGCCTTCGTTAGACTTTCATAAGAATATGTCTGTATACTGATGTAGCTGTAGCATGATAGCACATCGGCCTTCCTGAAGGAGGACTATTAAACTGTGCAAAATATTACTATTGTACTCAAGCGTTTGTAGACACAAGTACGCTCTGTTGTTACGCTCATGTATAGCGGGCTGTTACTGACAATTTCGCGGCATTAAACCTGGTGTTTGAACACCTCGGAGTCTGCAACTTCATTAGCTACTAATGATACAGTAGAACCTTACAAGTAGATTTATCAAAACACCACATTGAAAGTATAATATTTCAAATGTTACTCGGAAAACGTAAAAACAGGTAAACGAGCAAGCTGCGGGTAGTTTTAAAGCAATGTTAGCGTTTGCCAACCGTCACAAAGGGTTTGGTTTTTTTACTAGATTTTTCGACGTAGGCGCGTGCGGTAAAAACTCCGCTTTTCGACTAAAATTAAAATTGCTGAACAACTACTCCGTGCTGTGTGCGGTGACGTACAACTCGCTCGCTGCGTTTGTAGTTTTGTAAATTTAGATAGATAGATAAAAAAATTATTGCACTTAAGTACACTACACTTTTCATCCTTCTGACATTAAGGCCAGCAGCACACTTGCAAGCCATCAGGTGTTGCAAAGGTAGATAGACGGAGTCACTTTTCACTAGGTGAGTCTTCTGCCCCTTTACCCGCTTGGGATTTTTGGAAATTGAACCCTTACGGTGGTGATAAAAAATATGAAAGTTATATGAAAATCGTTAATTTCTGAAGAAATATATTTCAAGCAGTTCCAAATTATGACGCGTGTGAGGCCGTTAGTAAAACGCTAGTAAATATATAGAAATACATAACACCCAAGTACTACCATATACATAACCTTTTACGCAAAGTTACCTTTTACAGCCCCATAATGACATTTTTATGTATCAAAACACTTTTATTGCCCCGTTCCCGTCAACGAATATGCGCAAATAATACAGGCTGTTTGTATTTATGATCGAGCCTTGAATTTAACTAGGACATTAATTTTAGTACATATTTTTATTGATAACAAGAAGAAAATATGAGTCGCCTGATGAGTGGTCCTGTACGAAAACATTAGCACTGTGGGTGTGATGGTAGGAGAGAGACAGAATGAATCGTTAATTCAGCAAATTAACTATTAACACGTGATAAAAATTAAATAATTTATAAAAAGATAAATGTACAATTTAAGACATCTTAATGACTATTTAGGATTTAAAGAAATATATTTTATTTTGAAAAATATGTTACTAGTAATAAAAATTACTTTATATGATATAATTTAGATGTTTAATAATGTGATTTTGATTTTTAATGCCTTAATTTGGGTAAGACCAAGCTAGACAGGCAGGCCTGTGACTAGGTACCACCCACTAATAAATTATTCTAACCGCCTAACAGCAGCATTGTGTTCCGGCTTAAATAGCCAGTTAGCCAATGTAATTCCAAGCTCAATGTGCGTCTCGATTGCCTCGGTTAGTTAAAAATAATAATTGCCAGCCTGCTTACGTAAAATGTTGGAAAAAAGGCAATAACATTGATATTATTATCTATTAACGTATCTTTCTTACTTTTAATAAAAAATTACCATAACTTATGATTAAAAATGAGCTAGCATGTTTAAATTCTAAATGTTTGAAGGTCTACATTCTACAATATTATTATATGTATAAATTACATGCTAATATTTAAAAATAAAATCTTTGTAGTAAAAGCTCTCCGTTTGAAACTCATTGAGTCGAACGATCTCCAACTGAGTGGAAAGTATAAAGGTAACCCCCACACTTATGTCTTTACATTAACTGTTATATGGTAATAGGGTCAAATGAACATTATGAAGCTGTTTGATAAATACTTTTTTTGACAATTTATAAAAACGTCAAATGGACTTTCAACTTAGAGCCGATTGCAGTCGTTGGTAGATACTGAGGTCGTGGGTTCGATTCCCACCCACAGATATTTGTGTGTACATAACTGTTTGTCTGGGTGTAGTTATCTATATAAGTATGTATTTACAAAACAAAAGTAGTATATTTAGTGTATCAGTTGCCTGGTTTCCATAGTACGAACTCTGCTTAGTTTGGGATCAGATGGCCTTGTGTGGATAATGTCCCAGGGATATTATTATTATTGTTATTATTAACTACTATAATGAAGTCAAATTGTATTGATGGGATACAATCAAACAAACGTTGAAAATAATGCCATTAAAGAGAATAGAGGCAAAAGAGTACAAGTAAATTTGTAAGTTTTTATTTCGCAGTAGAATATAAAATATCTTATCGAAACTTGAGAAATGTTATTATGAAAATAATAAGAAAAAATGAACCAATGATGTTCTCTAAAGCGAATTTCGTCAACAACAGCTAACCAACTTATTGGCTAGACTCGGATTTTGAACCCGCTATAGATTTTTAGGAGATTTATGTACACCCTTAGAGGAAGGTGAGTTTGCCTCAGCAGCACCCATCAGGCTCCTCATCAAGGCTAAACAAACAACTTCAAATGATAGAAGTGTCATCGTGTTTCCCATTCAAATCATGCTACGAAGGCGAAAATTAAAGCTCTTAATGTACCAATACTAAATTAAGCTAATACCAATCTTTATAATACCAGTCTTATCTATACTAATATATAAAGCTGAAGAGCTTTTTTGTTTGATCCGGCTAATCTCAGGAACTACTGGTTCGAATTTAAAAATTCTTATTATGTTGTAGAGTCCTTTTATCGAAGAAGGTTCTAGGCTGATTTTTATTCATTATATTTTTATTAATTATACGCGGGTGAAACCGCGGCCACAACTAGTCAAAGATATGATTGATAAATGTAAATAGAATAGAAAGAGAAAAATTAACTAACAGCTTAGCTACTGAGTTTCTTGCCGGTTCTACTAGATTTTGTTTTTAATTTTAAAATTTGTAGATTGACAGGCGGTCAAATGTGCCACCTGATGGTGAGGTGGATTGAGTCCCTTATACACTGGCTCATCATCATCATCATTTCAGCCGGAAAACGTCCACTGCTGGACAAAGGTCTCCAAGGATTTCCACGATAGCCGGACTTGCGCTACCTGCATCCAACGGCTTCCCGCGACCCTCACGATTTCGTCGATCCACCTTTTAGGGGCCTGCCCACTCTGCGTCTTCCGGTTCGTGGTCGCCACTCGAAAACCTTTCTGCCCTAGCGGCCGTCGGCTCTGCGAGCGATGTGCCCCGCCCACTGCCACTTCAACTTAGCAATTCTTCGGGCTATGTCGGTTATACCGGTAACCTTGAGCCTTCTTATGAGGCCCATAGTGAGTGACCACGTCTCTGATCCATAAGTCATCATTGGCTCACTCACCCTTAAAACTGTTAGCGGTAGAATATCTGATGAGTGTGTGGTACTTACCTAGACAAAGTCCTGACACTAAATAAACCAGTGTTTAAAAACATAGTCTTGTGTTAAAACATTCATGTGATTAATTATATGTACGAGTATACATGAGTTGATAGACCTTCGAATGTTCGGTATTTTATCGGGTGTTGGTTATAGGTGTGCCCCAATAACGGTATTACAAAACAAGTAATATCCCCGAAAGATGAAACAATACTTAACTTATTTTAGAACTAGTGACGGCTCATCTCAGTTGTACCAGTGGCTAAATCACATGGATCTTAGCCCAAGATTCCAATTTTGAATTCTGGCCAGGTTGAACACCAATGAGGTTGCCTTTTTTTCTCGTGTTTTGCGGTGAATGAAAACATCGTAAAGAAAATTTCATTTTTCAACACGCTTTGAAGTCCACGGCACTTAAAGATAGTTCAAAACCAGCTCCTCAAGAGAAAGGAAGCCTGTATACAACTGTAGGATATTAACACATTGCTCGACTGCCTCGTTGGTCTAGTAGCTAGATATTAGGCTGCAGATCCGGTGGTCCTGGGTTCAATTCAAAATATTCAAAATAAATAGTTATTGAGTTTTTCTGTCAGAAAATTCTTAGTAGCAGCCCGGAGTCTGGAAGGTGGAAGTGTGTACACTCCCGTGCCTCGGAAAGCACGTTAAGCCGTTGGTCCTGCGCCTGAACTCTTTCCGGTCGTGTCGGATTGCTGTCCCATCGGATTATGAGAGCTAAGGAAAAGAGAGTACACCTGTGTTTGCGCACACACTTATGCACTATAATATCTCCTGCACAGTTGGCTAATCTCTCTTGAGATTGGCCGCCGTGGCCGAAATCGGTCTGGAGGACCTTATATATTAACACATTGCAACGGATTAAATTTTGACTTGGAAAAGCAATGCATTATATTTAAAAAAACTTTATCTATAAATTTCATTTAATTTTATTTTAAAATCATAATACTATTTTCTCGTTACGAATTTAATGTCAACTTTGTAAAACATTTCATCAAATATCAAAACATGAAACTTGTCGTCGATAAACATTCAGTTGGGTTAAGTTTCGACGAGATCGAGATAGAAATGGATTGCCGGCTGCAGCTTCCAACTTATGAAGTTTCTGATTCACAGAGATTAATTTGGAGACTGATTTAGTACGGGAGGAGATAATGTTACTTTTACCTTGGTTTATTAAAAACTTATTTTGAGAATACAATATTTCGCTTCTAATCATGAAAATACTTCATAAACACAAGTGCAGTATTCATTAATTGACTCACATTATACGTCGGGGGAAATCCTATCTTTCAACGTACTCGCGTGCTTTCCGAGGTACGGGACTATGACACTGCCAACTTTCCAAGCTGCCGCTACTGAGAATTTATTGCAAGATTATAGTAACGTTTTACTGACCCGACTTTCGGATTTAACAAAAAACCTCGGGATCAGTATCATAAGTGACCCACTAACTTATCGAGGCGGCTTAGTTTAATATCAAGCAATGATCACAAATGAAGCGACGAAAAGGAGCTCATCTTGATGTAAGCCAGTATAACTACAAGTAGATTATTATGGCTACTTCAAATTACACATCAGATATATAGCTCATAGTTAAATAATGTCCTGTAAATATACCACTGCTGGGCATCGTCCACCACGTCTCTTTTGGAGAGGGTTTAGAGGTTATTCCACTACCGTGTTCCAATGCAGGTTGCTGGATACACATTTGGTAGAATTCATAATTATACAAATGTAGATTACAGGCTGGATTACTTAATCACAGTATCCTATCAGCACTTAATATCCCCAATGATTAATAAATTATTTAAAAACAATTAAGAATTCACCAAAAAGTATGCCAATATTTCCTTTAAAATATTCATACATAATATATGCCAGAATTGCAAAACACAAGGTATTTTATTGAAGGCACATAAAAACTCCATAATAACGCATGTCAAAGCTTGTTCCGATGCAATTTATCACGACGGCACAGAGTATAAAACAGAGACCAACAATTTATGACCGTTATGCAAACAGACGTTAGGCGTACTCTGAATATGCATATTTTAAACCATGGTTTAAAAAATCCCGATAACGTAGTAAAAGCTTTAAAACTATGGACATTTAAACTTTATTTTTGCGTTGTAAAAACGCTAAAGGGAATTTTAAAAATACGTAGTTTCAATTTCTATCGTTTTTGAAAACTATAAAGGATTAATTCGAATATGACGTCAGGTTCAGTAGATTTGTACCAAACTTTAGATCGCGGAACGAATTTGAAACCGATTTGGGCTAGTGCAGTAATTAGGTTTTTCTGAAGTTAAAAATTTAGCGTCACTCGCCTTTCGAACCTCGGAAAGCACATATCCTGGTCCCTGATATAGGGTCCTGATGTCTTTCCGGACGTCTATGTCAGATGGTCCCATCGGACATTGAGATTGGTCAATGTAGCTAGAATCTTTGTGATGGTATTGAATCTTCAGACTTGTCATGTGACATAATGTACATATTATATGATCGCAGTATAAACATTTATGAGCTTTTTATATATATATACTAGTATCTCATCTGTCTGACCCGGGTTAAACGTTACTGTTCTACCCTCATATGTCTAATAAATTAATGGTCTTTCTCAATAAAAGAGACGCACACACACACTGGAAAAAAGCTGAGCCCATTACCAAAATCGTCTTATGTACGTTACGTACAAGCGAATTATATCTTCTTGTTTAAATGTTCAACCCTTTTCTTATTGTAATTTAAATTCACACAACGTATCGTCGGTCAATATTTAAAATGGGACAGACCCATGTGTGAGTCCAGCGCTATCTGACACATCGCGGGCACCGGATTAAGCCGGTCGAAACCGGTTATCGCCCACACATATCCGGATATTCCTCGATCCAAATTCCCCTTCGTAACTTCGGTATTCACAGCTCGTTTCACAATAATATATGATAATAGCTTTTACTACGCCATAATAAAATTTGGTTTCCTTTGTTGTTTTTGCAATAAATTAAAAAAATGTGCTCGTTATTTATTCGACTGGAATAAATCATCGACTACAGCGATAAGTGTGTGACGTGTTAATGAATGAATGATAATAAATTGATTGAAATTCGGAAACTGCCATAGGAACGAAATTGTTCGCACAATTAAGAACCCGGATTTCAGTGGAATTGTTTCGTATTAGCTTTGCGTGGCGCTGAAATGTTAAACGAATTATTTAGTTTGAACATTTTATCTTTTATTTAAGGTCAACTGTGTGTGAAATTTGTAGCATAATTTAACTTAGCTGTACAAATTAGTATTAAAGTTGAAAGGATACAAAATTGATGAGGTTGTAATTGAAATAGTATTTAGGTCAGTACTGTTAACGACATCGCATGCCTCCATATGTTTCCAACTACCTAAAATGGTGCCCAAGTTTAAAACCGGCCCCGACCTAAGCTAAGCTTATAAGTTTTTGCCGAATAACACGTTGGATTTTTATAAAATATACTGTTTTTTATTACATAATTATTCTAATCATTACTCACAAATTACAAAAGATAACGTTTAGGGCCGCTATATAATTTGCAAGCAAAAACAAATTCAGGAAAATATGAGGGGCATGAATAAGCAGAATGAATTTATCAAAATGGCATTTATGTCACAGAGCGATCGTATCGCATCGTGGAATCTCTGTTTTTGGACGTTTCCATTTAAGTTAAATCGTCGGACACATTTCCGGTACCATCCGTGATGTTAAGGTCACATCTAGACAAGCAATATTTATTTATTAACAACAAAAATTTTATATTTATTTTTATTATGACACCCATAAGCTCTGTCAGCTTGGTACGGTGCTGCTTAAATTAACAAACATAAACTCCAGACAAACTAACATATATAATGAAAACAAACCCGCATCAAACAATAATAAAAAATAAAACAAAAGTGAGCTCTCAATAAACAAAGCAAAATAAAGCTTATTTAATATTGCATGTATGAGCACACAGACATACTTACAATTTCAAATATTGAAAATTATTATTTTTAATGATTAAAGCAAAAATATTTGGTAATTAAGATTATACTTATAACCTCAATTAATTTATAAATGTCTCGTGCATTTTGTATATATCAGTATGTATATATGTATGTTATTATAATTAGTTTAATAAATAAATAATGTCCTCCTGACCGATTTCGGCCACGGCGGCCAATCTCAAGAGAGATTAGCCAACTGCGCAGGAGATATTATAGTGCACAAGTGTGTGCGCAAACACAGGTGCACTCACTATTCCCTAGCTCTCATAATCCGATGGGACGGCAATCCGACACGACCGGAAAGAGTTCAGGCGCAGGACCAACGGCTTTACGTGCTTTCCGAGGCACGGGAGTGTACACACTTCCAACTTCCAGACTCCGGGCTGCTACTGAGAATTTTCTGACAGAAAACCCAATAACTATTTATTAGCCCGACCTGGGAATTGAACCCAAGACCACCGGGTCTGCGGCTTTATATCTAGCCACTAGACCAACGACGCATAATTAAGCTATACAATATTCTAATCAAAAACTTTTTATATGTATTTTCGTGATGATATTGAACCGTCAACAAATATATATTTCTTAGTTTATACTTAATATTATATTTTTCAATTGGGATTTAAAATCTAATGGAATAAATTATTAAACATATAATTAAAAAAACCAACGGCTTCTAATTGGAATGCAGTTCCATTTTCATTTATGTAATAAAAAATTAAAAAAATCCTGTAGCAAAGGTATAGTGATCGTCGAAATTTTAAACTTAACTTACTACGGCTGACGACCAAATGGGCCATCTGGGGGTAAGTAATAACCACCGCCGATGTACATAACGCTGTAAAAATATTAACCATTCCTTACATCGCCAACGCGTCGCGAACCTTGGGAACTGAGATACTATGTCCCTTGTGCTTGTTACACTGGCTTACTTACTCTTCAAACCGGAAACCGGAACACAACTATAATATGTGCTGTAGTACGATAGAACATCTGGGTGGTTGAGTGAGATAAGGAACTTCTTTACAAAATCTAAGCTAATCTTTACATTTAAATCGAATAGTCGTCTTAAATGGTGTTTGCCTTCCCTGAAACCAACTTTTTGTAGTTCGATCTCGCCAAACTATATGTGTACATTTGTAGCTCCATGGCACCCATGCCGCGTTTGTTTTCATCGTGCATTGCTTAATTCGCTCGTGGGCAATTGCTCAGTGGGACGCTTTTAATGATAAGTGCTTATTTATAATGTCACTTAAATATCAATAAACTCGGAAACATGTCACATAACTGTGTTACATAATAATTATTATTATTTAATAACTTATAATGTATCAACCTAAGAATTAATAATGTTTTGGTGTTATTGGAATCGCTTAAGAAGAGGCATCCAATCTAAACCATTAAGGAAGACACACTCAAAAATAAAAAAGTTTAGGAGATTTTTTTAAATACACGTAAATAACAATTATATATGTATGTATACAAAGATTAGCTTGTTGTATTGTTGTTATATAAAGAAACAATAGGAAAATAATCCGTTTTGTATAATCTAGTAGTTAGAGCACGTGCATCTTAATCGAGGCAACCACCAATTACAAACACAAATTAAGCACTGAATTTTCATGTGCTTAGTGTGCGTTTATAAGCTATAAACTTCTCCTCAAGCACAGTTGAGATCTAAGCCCAGCAGTGGAAAATCGAATTAGATCGATCGATCTTCGAATTTATAAAAAACTTGTCAACTTAAATAATTTTACATAAATCTGATTTGTAATTGGTCAACGACAGCTGATAGCGTAATAGGCGACCAATGACGATTCAGTATTTAGTTGGATTAGTACATCAGTCTTTAATCAGCGTGACAGTAATCAGTAGGTTGTCGCTGGTGTCGTAATCAATCAATCTCTCTACCAATCAAATTATTCTATATTCGAGTACTTATAATCACTTTCAAATCGATATTTTACATGATTAAATTGAATGTAAAGTAGTAGTCGGAAAATCGATTCTATCTATTATGGAAGAAACTCAACAGATTCTATTTGTAATGTGATATTCAACATTCAATACCAAATCGAATAACAAACAGTTTGATTGGCATTATTATTATATCGTGTTTGTTCATATTATGATTCTTAAATTAAAAAGAGTACATCATTAGAAGCTGATATACCTTGAGTCTCATTAAACTTGACTGTTTTATTTGAACAACATTTATTTTTGAGAAGTAATCAAATCCCTGAACGCGAAGAATGTTTCCCGTTATAAATCGCTCGGATCTCTCTTGATAAATTGTGACGGGCGTAGATAATTGCTTTGCTGATATATTACTTGTTTCTGTCTGTTTTTGTAATCTTTAAGTACGGTATAATCATTTCGTAAATATAAAAAACGAAGAATACGAAAATCGTCTAAATAATATTCTTATTTCTGAGTCGTTAATGTTAAGAAACTTTTGAAGTTCGATCCTTAAACCTTTTCCATTATGTGTTAAAGACATGTTCTTAAATTTGCAAATTTATTATTTATATCAATTCTCAACCACAGAGCGGTAGCGATAAAATATGAAATGATGTACAAGATAATCGAATTGCTGTCAATTTGATTCGACATATCCAAATATATTTAGTTAGTATGGAAAAAGAGATTGAATCTGTGCCTTAAGCACACACTTGTAAAGTTTTTCCTGCGCTGTTAGTTATTCTTTGAGATTAGTAGCCATTTTAAAAATTACATAATCACATAAGAGCGTCATCTTTACTGTATCCAAATAAATACAATTCAAGATTCTGCCCGTGGTTTTAAAATAAATGGTTCTCTTTTAGGTTAATATTTAATAGTTATGAAAAAAAAACAACTTTTTTTTTCGTCTGTTAGTCTGTCTTTTTATCCGGTATATCAAAATATATATATATCAAAATGGCTAAAGTTTATAAATACAAGTAACTGAGTTATTATATGGAATATTCCAAGGTACGGCTTAATTTTTATTTCATCAAATAAGATTGACTCTATCAAGAAATATAACAACTTAAATGTTCGCGTACATTTTTGTTATCCACAATTTTAGGCTAAACGTTAAAATGGTAGATTTTAAAGGATTTTCTCAAAGTGAATTCCACGCTAGCGTGGCCAGCTGATCATGTAATATATTTAACAACACAGCCGTGTTGTTCTTTACTGTAAACTGAATGATCTTTCGACTTCAATATTTGTTTTTTGTAATCCATGTCAAAAAAGATAGAAAGACATTCTATCTCTAGAATTCGTGAATATCTATTACAAGAAAATTGAAACCGTAATATGAAAATAAATTGTTTTCTGATGAAAACTTGATACGACTTGCCATTCGATATATCGTTATTTATCACTAAAATATATCGTCAAATATCGATGAAATTATATAGTAAATAGATAGATAGAATCTTAACGGACGATCGCAGGTTCAAATAGAGATTAGCAGCACAGGTTTCATGTGCTTGCTCTCCATTTGGAATTAATCTCCATCATCAACACCACTGACTTCGACTTTTGTGACAAGGGTTCCCAAGTTTTTTTTTATTTTTTTTTATTGTATATGTAGGCGGACGAGCGTATGGGCCACCTGATGGTAAGTGGTCACCAACGCCCATAGACAATGGCATTGTAAGAAATGTTAACCATCGCTTACATTGCCCATGCGCCACCAACCTTGGGAACTAAGATGTTATGTCCCTTGTGCCTGTGATTACACTGGCTCACTCACCCTTCAAACCGGAACACAACAATACAAAGTACTGCTGTTTTGCGGTAGAATATCTGATGAGTGGGTGGTACCTACCCAGACGAGCTTGCACAAAGCTCTACCACCGAGTATTAATGTTAAGTTTTATATTTGCTTAAATATTGCTATTATTTGAACACAATTTAAACTAAAACAAGCTTAACTTTTAAACAAGCTTAAGTTACAAAAATAAAGTATATTTTTCAAACTGTATTAAATAATAAAGCGTAGCCGGTTATTTCCGGATAATATCTATTCATTTGCATATGCAAATCACACACTAAATTGACGATTACATGCATGCAAGTATTCCGAATAATTCTCTCGTAACCGCTCCGTTATAGCTCGTATATATCTTGTATCACAATCTACATTTTATTGCGTGTTATCCGATGTGAATAGCTTCACCGGGAATACGAGATGGTCACTCTGTAAAACAGTAACTGAGTCTTAACGTTAAATTCATAAAACATTGTTTAAGGGAAAATTTTATTATTAATACTTAGGATGAAACATTAAGAAAATTATTGAATGAATGAAAATATCTATTTTATAAAATCTTGTCAAATTTCTCTCCGTATTCAGTTAACAAACAAACGTTACATGAACGAGATAAAAGCTTTGCTTTTCGTTTATTTTTCTCAGGACACATATTGAATTGTACTCGTATGTGATTATTATATATGTATTTAATTAAAAAGAGTAACTGTTTCTATCCTATTCTTCTTAGCAGAATCTACCTCGAAACCCAAGGAAAGACAAAGGTTACTTTTTTACATCATACCTGCTTTCACACCGTGCGAAGCCGTGGAGAAAACTAGGTTCACAGTATTCATGAAATGGGCAAAAAGAAGATTGTTACAAATCAGATCTGTATAGTTTACTGAGATCAGCGCAAACATCGTACAAACTCATCAGAATAAAAAAATTAGATAAGTAATTAAACGTCGTACCTTCTAAAATGATTTAAACTGATACACAAACTTATCTTTTATATACATGGAAACGTTTAGTTAAATAAATTAAATATATCGGAGATTAAATAATATTTTTAATTTTCCACATCAGAATAATTAAAGTTGAAATGTCGTATCAAAAATGTAAATATCGCCACGAATGAACGTGGCGATATAATTAAGAGATATACAAATTTCAAAAAACATTTCCATCAAAATATTTTTAATTAATGCGTAGCCCCTTCAGCCGTGCACCCCGCGCCCCTCGCCCCACGAGGCATAACAAATATAAGCTGAGAGTTGCGTGATGCACTTTTAAATTTTGAGCACTCTCCACCGGTGAAATATGTTTTTTATTTATCTAAGTTCTCAGATTTTTATTTGGTTTTAATTTGTGACGTCATAACCAATAACTATATCAACACGATATAATTATTGGTTATGATGTTATTAGTTATTTGATGGTTTATTGATAACTATAAGTTCCTTGCCTCCATATATATAGTGTAAATATTTGCCAAGTCATGCGTATTCACCAAGAAAATGAAGCAGACTGAACTGAACTACACTTTTAATGTCGACGTGAGGTTGCCCAACCACCAGTCTCTATTGTCTGGCTAAAAACAAAATGCAAAACAAAAAAACAAATTATTCCCTGCATAGGTGATGGCATCCGAGATGGCCCAGTGGTAAGAGCGTGTGAATCTTAACCGATGATCGTCGGTTCATACTCGGGCAAGCTCACTGAATTTCATGTGCTTAATTTGTGATTATTATTTATCTCATGCTTAACGGTGAAGGAAAACATCGTGAGGTTGACACATGCATGTGTCAAATTTCACTGAATTTCTATCACATGTGTATTCCACCAACCCGCATTGGAGCAGCGTGGTGGAATAAGCTCCAAACCTTCTCCTCAAAAAAAGGAGAAGAGGCCTTAGCCCAGCGGTGGGACATTCACAGGCTATTACTGTAGGTCATAGAAATCGTAACTTGATGGGAGGCTACGTACGAAATAACGGTCACGGTCTCTCTCTCTTTTTCACAATTTTGCACTACCTAGCTCCATATATCAAGTGAAACTATTGTAAATTCACCTTTTGTGTCTTAGTTGTCAAATAATTTATGCAAGTTAATGCAAGTTTCAGAGCACGAATAAACGTATAAATTAAGCGAGGTACGCTAACGCCGTATGTTATGCAGCGCTGCAGAACAAAATGTTCCCGGTGACATAATACTTGAATTAATAGTTTACATTCAGCATGTAGCGCTAACTTTAATAATCCAATATACTATATTTAACACTAGTTGATTCATTTAAATAGTTTATACTTTAGTTAATAAATATTAATTGGATTTATTGATTTGTTTCTAACCGATTTCCCATCATTCTAAACAAACTAGCCATCTGCGCAGTACATGCAGTTCAATTTAAAAGTTATATTGACCAACCTAACATAACACGCTTAACAGACACACACACATACATACATACTAAATATTTATACATACACAAGCTACATATACACATTCACTCATAACTACACTCGTACAAATTATATTAGTGATTGTAATTAAATATCGCTTTTTCGAGGTACGGGAGTGCTAGCACTATCCGGGCTGCTATTGAGAATTTCTTAAAGGATTTTGTTTATATTTATTTATTGGTCGAAGCTTACCTGCCTTGGTACCTCTGGTACGCAAAGGCTACTTAACCGACGAAGCAGTTGGTTTGGATGATAAACACCGATAAACGAATATCGACGATGTTAGACTCAGTGCGAGCGTAACTATGATTATATATGCTTAATTTACGTTCAAAAATAATAAATAATAATAATTATATGTATTAAATTCTCTTACGCAGGCAGGTAAGTGAGGTGTCTACCGATGAATATCTTAATGCATTTCTGATGTCGCTCCCTCACTTTAAGCTGACTGATATGAACTCGTGTTTTAAACTAGCACTACACACTATAGCCCGCGTGTAAGTAACAATAATAAATTATCGTTTTAGTCTAATCCTAAAAACAATATGAATTTTCATAAACTCCAAGTTCTAATGCAAATTTTTGTAATAGTATACTTTGAGCCAATATATATGATGCAGTATATATAACATTTATAAATCGCGGGATATATAAAAATAGTCCTCCTGACCGATTTCGGCCACGGCGGCCAATCTCAAGAGAGATTAGCCACCTGCGCAGGACATATTATAGGGCAGAAATGTGTGCGCAAACACAGGTGCACCCTTATTCCCTTACTCTCATAGCCCGATGGGACGGCAATCCGACATGACCGGAAAGAGCTCAGGCGCAGGACCAACGGCTTTGTGTGCTTTCCGAGGCACGGGAGTTTACAAACTACACTACCACACTACCAACTTCCAGACTCCAGGCTGCTACTGAGAATTTGCTGACAGAAAAACTCAATAAAATATTAAGTAAAATACTGGCCCGACCTGGGAATTGAACCCACGACCTCCGGGTCTGCGGCTTTACATCTAGCCACTAGACCAACGAGGCAGTCGGGATATATAACATATTCATGACGAAGGATAAATCACATTTGCTTTTTAAAATCGGAATTTATGAAAATTCAGTTTAAACACGCAAACATCAATTAAGATTCACCTTTTTTTTTACGAGGGGGAAATGCATTTACGCATGCCGCCCGGTCGGGGGACCGGGACGGGTATGTGGGACTCCCGGGGCAGAAGGCCCCGTCCTACCCACTAAAACCTCCTCGAAATTCCGCCTCGCCGCAAGGCGGTAGGGCTACGAGAACGCGTTAGCTTGCAACCGCGACCCAGCCAGCGGCAGTCGCTTAAAAGGCGACCCGCCTCAAAGGCGCGCCAGGATGTTAGGGCGCGCCTTCCTACTCCGCCTCCGTCTGTGCTGTGACGGACTCCCCCGAGTCCGCCACTGGAGGCCGGGCGCTAGGGGCTGACGCCCCACCACTCTCAAGGCCAAGTCATTGCGGCAACGCTCGACCTGCGAACGCACGTCGCCGCAGACCACGCCGCCTTCGGCGCAGCGAGAGGGAGTTGGTGTCGTCCTCCCGCTGCCGTTCTGCCGCCTCTTTCTGCGACATAACTTCGCTGAAATATATGCAAAATGCCGCCCAGGCCTCTTTGCTTTCGGCCATTATTCTGATAATGGTGGGAAGCGACAGATCTCCTTCGAATGCCGTGGACAGGGCTCCGCGAGGCTCCGCCCAAGCTGGGCACTCTGCGCGCGTGTGCTCGGCCGTGTCCACGGCTCCATCGCCACAGTGGTGGCATACCACCGACGGCTCTCTCCCGACCACCTCCCACAAGTATTTGGCGAAGCAGCCGTGACCGGTCATGATTGATTCGTGGTCGGAGACCCAGTCGTCCCGGGAGGGAACGAAGTAGGGCTCCGATACCACGGCTACGCCGATTTGCCACTCTGCCATGCTTTGGACTAGGAGGTCCTAAGCCCTGGCAGAGTGGTTGATGTTCGCCTGAAGACAACGCAGGGCCATTAGTGCGCGGTCTCCATAGGCTCCACCCCGGTGCTTACAGCGCTTCCCTTCTGCGGCACTGCACGATCTCTACCGCCCTGGTAGCCCTTGCACCCGACTGCATGAGCTGCTGGCTTACCGGCCACTGAACAGACCACGCATTTTGGTTCAGCGGCAGTACACTCCCGGACCTTGTGGTCGGGTTGACCGCATCGGAAGCACAGACGGCTGCGGTCGATACCCCTGTCGTACTTGGCCTCCACGTGGCCCCTCCAGGCACCTGTAACCGCGTAGTGGCCTCGGCTGGAGCAGCATTACCCGCGCCGAGACCCACCCCACTTTTACGCGGCCAGCCTCCACAACCCTTTTTGCGGCCGCCACCGGACACCTCAGCCAGAGGAAGCCAGAGCCACTCGAGCCCCGAGTGGCTCTGGCTCGAGCGGGCCTTATTGCTCCAGCGGAGCAGCCTCCCTCTTCGGCCATCGCAGCCACCACCTCCTTCGCCGTGACGGAATCGTCCAGGTCCATGGCCCTTAGCTCGACGCACTTGGTCGGTCTATGGACCTGGACCTCGTCCGGGTTGAGGACCTCACGGAGCATCTGGGCCACCTACCGGCGCAGCTCGGCTAGCTGGCCCGAAAGCTGCCGTTTTCTGCTTCCAGTCGGGCTACCTCTTCCGACATAGTTAGTGCCCTGAGATCTGCCACCGCACCTGTTATGGTGTCCGCGGCAGTCTTCAGGGCTCGGACGAACGTGCCTTTCAGGTTGCCCGACTTGTTAGCAACCTGCAACACCACATCCAACGCCTCTTGGACAGCTGCGTCCAGAGAGGCGGATGTCTTCGGCACATCCTCAGCTACAGTTGGTTGTCGATTCCTGGAACGGGCTGCCCTTTCTTCAATCGCCACCTTGGCCGCTTCCGATGGAAGATACGTTGGCGGCCGCCGTTGTCGCATCTTCCATCGCCTGAACGCGGTCCTTTGCTTTGCTGAGCTCCGCCTGTGATTTTGTCAATCCCACATATTTTCCATGAGTGGGTGGTCGGCCACGCCCCGTCTTGCTTGCGGGCTTAAGCCACCTGCTGGCAGAGGATTCCGAGTTGTCACTCTGCTGCACGCTTACGTCGCTCTCGGAGCCAGAGCAGCTATCCCCAGCGTGGGGCCTCTTCTCACCCCTACGCCGTTTTTGTCGTTCGCCTAGTAAATCCGTTGATTCTAGCGTCCGCATGCTGCCGACCGACGAGTCCAACTCGGAGAGTCGTTCAAGTCGGACAGCAGATCCTTTCAGTACGCCAGTGTCATTGATTTCAGCGCGCACCATCGGGGCGCCCACGTCACCGCCATATCATCAGTCACCGATTCCACTTTCTGCATGGTGCAGACCGACGAGTCCGACTCGGAGAGTCGTTCAAGCCGGACAGCAGGTCCTTTCAGTACGCCAGGGTCGTTGGTTTCTGCGCGCGCCATCGGGGCGCTCGCATCCACCGCCATATCGCCAGATTTCAATCGATTTGCCAGATCAAGTCCATGTTCGTTTTTATTTAAATTTTTATCCATATTTAGTCCCACGAGAATGGCGGAAATACATAGTCCACCAAGGCAGTGCCCCCTGTGCCTTGGCAACCCTATTATACCGTGATTTCGGGCGGTATCACGGGATCTCTAACCTAATGATTTTTAATGAGGTTGGCTCCTCTTGGCCCGGACGGTTAAGGCAAGGCCTTCGGTCCCACCACAGGCTGCGAGACATGATCCACAACACCTGGGTGGGGAAACGAGTTTGAGAGGCGGTGACAATAGTCTTGTTTACTCAGAGTCGATACCGAAACTAAGCAAACCCGCCTCTCCCACCACTGGTCTCCGGTAGCCCAAAAAGACCCCGGAGACCCAGCAACTAATAAAACGCTCTTTACACCATAATTACAAAATTTTAAATTTATATTTACACACAAAGGCTATATACAACAAATTAATAAATTAAACAATTTTATCTACACAACAACAAATTAAACAACAAACAACGAATTGTAAACAAAAACAATTACAACAAAAAAACGTAAAAACAAAAACTCTCCCATTTGCCACGAAGCCGCTCACACAGTCCACTCTGCTAATCAGAGAAGTACCAGGAGCGACCCGTGGCATAACCGCCGCGTCAGTCGTTAGCCGTGGTCGACAGGCACTTCGATAAAACATCGGAATGCTTGTCGACCCCGTTGCCCAGGGTGCACCACGTGGAGGTGACTGACTTGCACCCCAATTAAAATTCACCTATTCTAACCAAAAATTAAGTCCAATCGCGAAATGATGGGGAACGAATTATTTCTTAGAAAAAAACATTTATGTCAACATTTTTGACAATAGTAATTTATTGTGTGGGTCTTAATCAAAATAAATCATAAACATTCGTTTCGTAAGGAAATATTTTGGTCTCTGTTGGCTGTCTCGCGGTTATTTGAACATTTCTTGTTATGTTAAATATTTATAAGAAAAACCGGTAAACCTTTGTGCAGATATTTAATAAATGAGGTTTTATATATGTTATAAATTATAAAAATGTTGTAGGCTTAGTTAATTTCCTGAGTTGTAATAAAGCAAACTTAACCTATTTAAATTGAAACAAAGACACGAAGACTCGAAACAATAAAAGCAATTTATCAACTTTGGTTTATTCAATTTACCTTTTTTAATGCTTTCCGTTCGACATTTGGAAACAATACCATAAATCTATTATTATTAATGAAAAGAAAAAATATTATATTTTTGATTCCTCATTTGGTAGATAAATTCCTTTAAACTTAGATTATAAAATATGAACGTTTGAGGGATCGAGATCGAACCTGCACGTTTATCGCACAAGACGTGTAATAAGTTTATTTTTGTGAAAAACACAACGGGAAAACAAAAACTCTATGGGAATGTGGTCCCATAGATGCAAAACCGTTGTGTTTTGCTGTTGTGCCACGTATGGAAACTGTGATGCAGGGAGATGTTTTACGAGAGATAATTATTTGTGTTGTAATATTACGTAGTAAAAGGCTCAATGCTCAATAGTACGTAGTAAATTTCCGATTTATTATCATTATTTAATTTAAATTTTTATTTCGCTAATTTCTATATCGCTTTAATTTTGTACAATTTCTATCTACCAATTAGATTTGATCTCCTCTCAGTACCTCAAAAGCTTTTTTTTTATTGTATCGGTAGACGCCACCATATGAGCCACCTGATGGTAAATGGTCACTAACGCCCATAGACAACGGCATTGTAAGAAATGTTAACCATCGCTTACATCGCCAATGCACCACCAACCTTGGGAACTAAGATGTTATGTCCCTTGTGCCTGTAATTACACTGGCTAATTCACCCTTAAAAGCGGAATACAACAATACAAAGTACTGTTGTTTTGCGGTAGAAAATCTGATGAGTGGGTGGTACCTACCCAGACGAGCTTGCACAAAGCTCGTCCTCAAAAGTAACCTGCAAGAAATCTCTTATTGGGATAAGATATTTTAACACCTTTTTATATCGTTCAGTTTATTCGTGTTTACATTCGTGTGCCATAAAAAATTTACAGCAACAACTTTTCCTACTTAACAACTTCTTAAATGAAGCAGTTTTTCATTCAAGTCTCATCTTATCTAACAAAGGGACAGATTTAGTGATAAAAGCAATAAATAAGAGAGATAAAAAAAAACTCCGAAAACCCTTTCGCATTCAAGTCATCGAGTGAAATATTTTATATTTATGGCTTTAAATGACTTTGAATTATAAATTTCTTATATAATATCTTTTGATGTTTTCATTATTATTTTATAAAATATAACTTTTTTTTCAACGTTACATGGAACGCCTGGCGGTGTGAAAGTCGCAGGTTCGATGCTAACCCTACGTACTGTTATCGTATTAACACAAGCTTTGCTTTTAAAACTTTTTCTTACAAACTGGTAATGCAAATATTCTTTAAAAAAAACAAACAAACTAAACTATACATTTATATATAAAGTATTTATCATTTATTAAAAAAAAATTTTAACTAAAGCCATAAAAATAAACTTAATATCGAATTTATTTCCTATCAAAAGTTATGAGCAGATATTATCTTTTATACATATCGTCACAGAAAGAGATGCCTATACTATGCACATTGTAGTTTATTATGAGTGAAATCATAGAAGCCTTAACACCTTCCTGTAATATATACTCATGGGAAAATAGATTTTATCTTCAAAGCTATAACATATATTATTACATATAACATTACACATCTAATCTTGATTAAAGGAAAATGGGTCATAAATTGAGTGCAGTAGGGTGTATTTTTCATAGATAACTTATGGTTTTTTCTCATAGGCTTATCTTTGAAGGCATTCAAGGAAACGACTTTAGGAAGCGGTTGAAGGTTCGTTCCTGAAAGGCGGTTGTGTGATCGATGTCTATGAGATATGGTCTTTGTAATTTATAAACATTATTTATATGAACACTTTTTTGTAGAAAATTACGATAAAGTGCTATAAATGACACCTTAAAAGATTTTGTTTGATGTAAAAGTCAAAACTTTTATTCAGTATTAATCATTATCATATTACAGTATTAACCACTAATTATAAATTATCAATCAAAAATCTATTACCAATGTATCTTTAAAAAATGTAATAACGTCCTCCGGACCGATTTCGGCCACGGCGGCCAATCTCAAGAGAGATTAGCCAACTGCGAAGGAGATATTATAGTGCACAAGTGTGTGCGCAAACACGAGTGCACTCTCTCTTCCCTAGCTCTCATAATCCGATGGGACGGCTATCCGACACGACCGGAAAGAGTTCAGGCGCAGGACCAATGGCTCAACGTGCTTTCCGAGGCACGGGAGTGTACACACTTCCACCTTCCAAACTCCGGGCTGCTACTGAGAATTTTTTTGACAGAAAATCCCAATAACTTTTTATTGGCCCGACCTGGGATTTGAACCCAGGGCCACCGGGTCTGCGGCCTTATATCTAGTCACTAGACCAACGAAGCAGTTTTAAAAATGTATCTTAAAAACAAAGTAAGTTTAAATATAGATATTCTACCGCAAAACAGCAGTACATGCTATTGTTGTGCTCCGGTATGAAGGGTGAGTGGCCCAGCGGACTTACAGGCACAAGGGACAAAACATCTTAGTGCCCAAGGTTGATAGCGTATTGGCGATGTAAGCGATGGTAACATCTCTTACAATGCGAATGTCTATGGGCGTTGGTGACCACTTACTATCAGGTGGCCCATATGCTAGTCCGCCTACATATGCAATAAAATACATATATTTTGGAGGAAGCTATGAGTCGGGTAAGCACTAAGCCCGCAAACACTAATGACGATGTCAACGATTACGACGCTTCTCAGACATTAACCGACATAATCCGACACAGAAGTAATAATAGGTCGATCATTAGTTGAGTCGACTACACTATCGTGTTTATAATATCCGTTACGAGTAGGTTTTCATAAACAATGTATGTTCATAAATAAATACATATAATATAAATTAATTAAAAAGCTGCAATTCTAGAAATTATTTTCACTCTCAAACGAAACTACAAACAGATTATAATTATTTTCAACAACGTAGGACGGAAATTACGTAAGCAAAACAAAATGGCCGCTCAGTTTAAATTTTTTAGTGGAATGTTTTCGTGGAGCTCGCACACAATTATTTTTAATACGACATAATTATTTTTTCATTTAAAACCTCCCGTACCCAACCTCCGAGCCTTGCGGCTTATTTACATTGTTTAGTGAAACCGCAGAATATGCCTTATGACGTATACCTGCCATTTTATTTATAACCTACTACATTTTACTTGCAGCTTTGTCCACATATATGTGCACGGCATGTTTGGTACACTAAAATCGCTTCATCACTTAGCCGTGAAAGTGTGCAAACAGACAGACAGACAAATTATTTTCGCATTTATAATATTACTATAGATTAGTTAGGATGTATCAAATGATATCAAAAGTTACGATCCTTACTTATATATACGGGTGATTAGTTTCTACGTCACGTACATACGGCTTCGAAAGTTAGGAAACATGGTTTATAGAGACGTTTTTGAATAACGCCTCGTAGACAATTCTACTTTTGGAACAACGAACTGTTACTTTAATTGTTACCGGACGCAAAATACATTAAGTGTTAATTTGCCAACATTAATAAGGAACCTAAATTTAACATTTGTAAACGCGAAATTAGCATATTGTTAACAAGATTTTTTCCCAATCCCTTACGCAACGCGGCTCGCAACAAAAGGGCCGTCCATTTACATATAAATGGGGGTCGCTACTGCCTTGTATCATTGGAATTGGAATAAAACTTGCACTTCGAATAAAATTTGATACAGAACTAGCGTCTACGATGATACGGCTTTTCTTTATATGACACTAAATTTAAATATATAAATTAATATATGGTTATGGTCTTAATAATATATTTTTAATTGTTGTTGTTTTTTTAGTATATATTTATCAATTTTTTTAGTTAAAATTGTATGTTAATAAAAAACTGTCAAGTAACTAGACGGTACTAGCAGTTAGCACGTATTAATTACCTTGCGTTGTGCATAATCTGTAATTGGTACATATATCAGATACACGTTACTAAAATATTCTACTATATTTAAGTGTTTAATATATGTACCGTAGATGCGCCAAAATAAATAAAATAAAATAATCGAGACCAATACAAGTATTGTTATTTATGTTTGTACTCAAAAAAACTTTAGACATTTAATCCATTATTCAATATTGTAATAAATATACAAATAGGTTACCCGCATAGACCGTTGCACGATAAGATTTAACGGATTCCGTACAATTTCCTGCCGACCCACTTACAAGAAACCTGTAAAAACCCCTGGAAATTGAGGGCGCACGATATGTAGGTTAGGGACACGCTCTGTTTCACTATTAGATATTTTTTTCTTAGAAAATAAGACATTTTTGGAGTTTTTTGTGCAATTCGATTTGTATAAGCAAAAATTATAATATACTTAAATATATATTAAATTGAATGCAAAGCCAACCAACGCTTTGGAATGCAGATCATTTTCACCAATATACATAATTATGTATAACATGATGCAAACATGTTGGAATACAAATTTAGCTAAATGTTGTAAAATCAAGATGAATGATGTTAAACATAAGCATTTAGCTTCGTTAAACATATTATATAAAAGATTAGTTTTGGCCACGACTTAACCTGCTGAACCTGCATGTGTCTACCAATGAAATTCTGCCACATATCTATCCAACTCGCATTTAAGCAGCGTGGTGGAATAAGCTCCAAACCTGCTCCTTAATATAGAGAAGAGTTCTTAGCCCAACCGTAAGATATTCACAGGCTTTTATTTTAATTTATCACATTTAAACCCGTTGTTTTAAATCCACGATTCCAATTACTGTAGGTCTACTGGACTATGAATTTTCATTCCATTATCATTTGATCACTTAACACGATATCCAATATATTTAAGATTAACTTGTTAAAATCGCGACGCGATTCCGCTTAATTCCGTAGGCTCGAAGGACGATAAAGATCTATAGGTTATTTACCTAAGCATCTATTTTTATGTGTGATATAAAGCTGAAGTTAATAACAGAATATGTAAATTAATCATACACTTAAACTATGATAATGCAAAACTAATGATGCTATCGGCTAAGACGTAGACTAACTAAAATTACATTTGCGTTATATTGTGGACGCGTCTAATTGATAAATGAAAACGTTGCAAATAAATAGAAAATATTGTCGATGAAAAGAACCGCACGAGTATTGAATTATGTTTCACTCATATTGAAGACATGCTTTAACTACGTGAAATATTTTCATCGTAACATTTACAACAATGCAAGTTTTGCAAATGTTGAAGTTATTCATTTGAATTTTTAAACAAATATTTACTCATTATTATTAACATAAAGAAGAACCTCCGCAGGTTCTTTTGAAATTAAAATATTATAAAAATAAAAATAAACTTTATTCTAACTTTTATTAAAGTTCTTTGATAAGCTTTTTAATTTTTATTTAAATATCTTAATACCTTTTAGTGTTATATCAACTGCTTTAAAGTTAGATTTGCACACTGACTTTTGATTATTCATATAAAAACCTTTACCCTTATTCCACTGCCTAAATAAACATTTAAAAAGTTAAATTAGGACATCTGTCTGACATACTCTTAGACATTTAATATTTTTGAATTAAGAAATAAAAGATTAAATAAATCCCTTTACATCATTTATACAAGATAATTTAAATGTAAACACTAGTTCGGAACCACCGGATGTAGATTATAACTCAAAATATTGGCAAGTACCTATCACGAATTAACAGCAGTAATATAAAGTATTATTTCGCGGCTATATTGTTTATATTAATTGTAAATCAAAATAATTAAACAAATACTATATTCAATTAAGAGAAATCACAATCCAAAGGAATGAAACTAAATGAAACTTCAAAACGCGCTTTCCAGATTGATGTTAGGTTCTCTGAATATTATATACCTGCCATACCTGTCTGTGTAAGATTATTTATAATCGTGAAATACGCAGTTAATTCTCAACTCTACCCGCCCACTCACCCCACTTTTGTTGCTAAAAACTACAAGTATGCTCAGCCACTTCACAATTCCAAATTTATATACGCAAACAGTCCAACTTATATTACGCAAATTGCTCCATTTTAATTCATATTATTCTTATAAATAATAACGAATTAAACGATGGTGGTAGAGCTTTGTGCAAGCTCGTCTGTACTTGGTATTGTTGTTTTCCGGTTTGAAGGGTGAGTGAGCCAGTGTAATAACAGGCACAAGGGACATAACATCTTAGTTCCCAAGATTGGTGGCGCATTGGTGTAGTTAGCGATGATTAACATCTCTTACAATGCCAATGTCTATGGGCGTTGGTGACCACTTACCATCAGATGGCCCAGATGCTCGTCCGCAAACCTAATCTATAAAAAAAATGATATATGCAGATAAAAAATAATAGGCAAAAACCATAAAGCCTGTGCATGAAATATTTATGAAAATCAAATTAAAAAAAATAAAATTCGAATATTAAAATATTAATTTTAACAGAGTTTACGTTTACGTAAGTACTTGAGTATTTTTCCCAACGAATTGTCATATCCGATCACGAGCTCGACATGATTTATCTTTACTTGATAGTCTTGCTTGGCTGCGAGCCAAAGTCAGCCAGCTAGAGAGAAGGCTATTTAAATTCTATAGTTATAGAAAATATATGAAATTCAAATCAGGTTATTGTAAAAACGAAGCTTTAAATTCACAATGACAGTACAGCGCATAATTCATGGACAATTTAATAAAGAGAGCGTTATTTAAATTTGAAAGAGGTTGAAAAGAAGCAATTTTTGTCTTTTCTATTTTCCTATTTCATTTTCTTCCAAAACTAACCTAAAATATTTATGAAAAACAACATTAAATAGGCTAAACTAAACGATCGTTTTCATTGTAAATTGCATGTTATATACTTCAGTAAATAACAAGATTCACAATCATGGTAGTAGTCACCTGTAACAAGGGACATAACAACTTACGTAATTCCCACGGTTCGTGGTGCATTGGGCTAAAGGATGGTTATATTTCTTACAGTGCCAATGTCTATGTGAACTGAACCGATTTTGATGAAATATGGTATGAAGCAAGCTTGAATCCCAAGGACGGACATAATATGTTTTTTTTAATAATTAACACCTAGAGGTTATTAAATACAACAACATCCAAACACGCGTGCAAAAACGCGTGCGAAAGTTAGTATAAAATTAAAAAAAAAAACTATTGTCACCAACAGCAGTACCAAAGTTGTGTGCGAAAATTGATAACAAATTCAATTGCAAGATTTCACCCACACTAACTTACAGATTAAAATATACATACATACATATATATATATATATATATATATGTATGTATGTATGTATATTTTAATCTGTCCCACAAATAATTGATCATAAGAAATACGAAACCAATTCGAGAAAACAACCTTCCTCTACGGTACATCGTTAGCTGATTGCCTTGGTTGTCATGACAACGGGTTCCTCGTCACTAACGCCATCTCTCAATTTATCAAGGAGCTATTTCGAATCTTTCGCCCACTTCGTAGTCCGCAAGAAAATTGATAGATGGCAGTGCGGTTAGCATCTCGAGTTTTTATTTTGACTTGTAAATTTTTATGACAGTCATTATTTATGATAATAATTTACGTAACGTGTGTGTTAAAAAGGTATGTTTTTTTATTTGTTTAATTAGTTTTTAGATTAAAACAATTGTGTTTAAAAACATCATGAACATTTCTTTCGGCAAAACCATTAGAAATCATCTATTCTACTACCAACCAGCAGTACTTAGTATTGTTATGTTGAAACGTGAGTAACCCAGTTACTACAGGCTCAGTGGATATAACAACTTAGTTCCCAAGTTTGGTTGTGCATTGATCTTGTAAGGAATGATTAAAATGTCTTACAGCATCAGTATTTATTTGCAGTGGTGACCACTTACTATCAGGTAATTTTAATTAAAAAAATGTTCATTTATAGAGTTCACAAAACATATTTTGGTAATAATCTTAAAACATTTAAAATACTTCGTACTTATCTACCTATTTAAAAATAACTCTTGAAATATCTTAGAAACTCGTGACAATTTTAAAATTCCCATTATAATAGTTCACACTTTACTCGCACTTCATTTAATTTCTGAGGTCATAAAATCGAACATTAAAGTGATTTACTGGCATGAAGTTTTGAGTGTTAGACTTTTAATAGGACCTAGGACTTATTTATTACGTTTAAATTTTAACTATAGATCATATAATGAATAATTAAATACAATGTTATGAATTCACAATCTATACTATGTCATTTAAATTCATATCATATATTTATTGGCGAAATAAATATATCATAATATAAGTCTTACACTGACATATAACAACTAACCACCCACCTAAAAAGCGCCTAAAAGAGTAATAATAAACAAAAGAAGCCGGTGACAGCTACGATGTGTGTGCTGCCAGTGCTATTGTCCACAGATATTTTCTAACAATACAATGAAAACTAATTATGAATACAAATAATAATTTGTATAATTTCCGACATCTGTCGGAATTACAATGATATTGAAATACAAATTAGAATATAAATCCATCATTAATCATCATAAACTACGTACTCTGTTCTCTAATTACTTTTAAGATATTGGTTTGTTGTTTTAATTGTTATATCTTATAATACTAAGTAGGGTAAGGCCGGGCAAGGTGGACACCCTTAACCTTTGGCGAGCTATGGGAGGATGGAACCAATACAGACAAATAAAAAATTATGACTGAGTGTTTCAAACAGTATTTATTAAACTTTTTAATATAACCAACAAAAACCCGTAACATCAGTACTTTACTAAATATTATTAATCAAATTAAAATTGGTACCGCTGTCCGCTTTGCCCAACCTACCGGGTAAAGTGGATAGGCTCAAAGAGCAAAGTGAACACACTGTTAATCAAAGAACAGATACCGAAGCATATAAAACAACACAGGAAAATAAAGGAGAGAATAATAAAAAATACAACTAATCAGACATCAGTGCAGCTGTCACACAGAAATATGCCATTTCCTTCATAAGCTGTGCATTTCTCGTGACTCCATTGTTTGCAGGAATTGCATCAACCGGCTGTTCGTTAATTTCCATATAATACTCCCCACAATAATAGCACGTACATTTTTCATCATTTTCTGTGCCCTTAGATCCTTTAGCTTTAATAATTTTGATTGTTTTGGTCGTTTTAGTCGTTTCGGTAGTGTCAACATTTCTAAAATCTTTGTGAATATTTCTCTCTATTCTTATTTGGTACTTTTAACAAATTTAGCTTTTTCCTCCTTTACAGGAGTGCTAAATCACCAGCTTTTCCATTTGTATGCCATAATGCTTTTAAATCTTCTTCTATCTTTTTTCCAATGCATATACAGATTAGAATAAAGTAGGCCATATTTTGCAATTGTTTTTACAGGAATATCAGCATTACAGTCGACTATTGCAAGCATTTTCTCTACATTTGGCTTGACCTGTCTTTCTCTTATATTTGTAAATCATCTTTAATACAATAAGAATGTAAATTTTTAACTAACAAGAATATTTCCATTTAAAAAAAAAAACAATATGCGTGGAAAATTTCTTATCGATCGGAAACCGGCTAGTGTGTTAAATGTAACTAGCAAGATTTCATTACAGACAGACAGGCAGATAAACAGGACAGTAAAAACTAATAAAAGCTTGTGAAATACCTACCGGACCAAACGAACACCAACCTTGGGCAAAGTGAATACGGTGTTCACTTTGCTCGTGTTCTACTTGCCCAGCGGGTACTCGTTGAATTTAACCTAACCTAAAATCAAATATAAAAAAAAAATCCCAATAAAACTAGAAATATTTCAGCAAGAACACGTGCATTTTGAAGATAAAATCAAGCCAATGCAGTAATACTATATAAATCGACTATATATCTCGGCTTTCAGTATATACTATATACTGAAAGCCGAGATGGCCTAGTGGTAAGAACGCGTTAATCTTAACCGATGATCGTGGGTTCAAACCCGGGCAAGCACCACTGAATTTCATGTGCTTAATTTGTAATTATAATTCATCTCGTGCTTGACGGTGAAGGAAAACATCGTGAGGAAACCTGCATGTGTCAAATTTCACTGAAATTCTGTCACATGTGTATTCCACCAATCCGCATTGGAGCAGCGTGGTGGAATAAGCTCCAAAAATCTTCTAGGCCTTAACCCAGCAGTGGGACATTCACAGGCTGTTACTTTGAATACTATATAAACATGATTAATTACAGAATAACGTACCCTGAAAAGTCGTAAGCACTGTTCACTTTTTAATTTTTATTATTTTTTTCGCAAAGGACGCGTGACTCGTGCTAGCTCTATTTGTTTATAACTGAAGGGTGCGGGGAGCACCTCGGGAGCGCACTCAGTGCCCGCCGTTTCGAAATAATGGAGGGTATCCGCTTTGCCTGGGCTGTCCACTATGCCCGGCCTTACAAATAAATCTATGCAAATAAATAAAATTTAAGTGTCTGTCTGTGATTTCAAAATATTGTGATAATTGTTAATAATTTACTGCCATACACATGTATACCGTATTATGGCAAATGAGGGTGTTACTTAAATAGCCGATTTTCAATTATTTTCATAGCAATCCGAATGCTACGCTTGCGAAGCCGCGAGTTTCGCAAGTTTATTAATAAAGTAATACCAATATATTCGTCGGTTATGACGAATCGACCGCAGACAGGATTACCTATAAAACCTGCAAATTGTTAAATACATTGTGAAGCATTGTGTTTTTATCAGTAACAATAATAGTAACAAATGTAGTGCATGAAATTACATGTATGCACATTGCACGTATATTAATTTATCCCTGATAATCACCTGATTGTGTTGCTAATGTAAAGAGTAATCTCTCTCAGAATTACCTCGTTGGTCTTTTGGATTTTATAAGCCCGTAGATACCAATGGAATAAATTCTGGATCTGGACATTAAGGACATTGGGAGTATCTGTAATTAAAATATCAGCATAAGCGGTGGTAGCTGACACTGCTACCATTCCAGTGTATTGGATAACACGTAGGCATCTAAAGTCATTTGTCATGCATCTGAAATTTCGCCACGGTCGAACCATCGGATTATAAATGTGAGGAAATAGCGGATACCTCTGTTTTCACACACACTTGTGCACCATAATATTTCTTGTGCTGTTGGCTTCGTTATGAATCGGTATACGACGGATATAATTCACGATGACATTATCGATATAAACAAGTTAATTAATTGCTCATTAACATACAATCAAATTATTTTGAAGTGAAAACCTTTTAATTTTGTCATTATATTATACATAAAATTAAACGTTGTTTGAATATAATATTATTTTCAAGTTACCAATTAGAAACATTATATTATGTCTTACTTTAACATTAGAAATGTCCTTTTTAAAATATTATAATTCATTTATAAATTAGTTATTTGAGTCATTGTTGATGTACTTGGTTGTAGTTACTTTAGCGACTATATTATTTAAAAGTAATAAAAATTTACAAAATACTAAGTCCATGCCTATTATAGTTTATTATAATCTATTAAATGTAAATTGTATGAAGTGAAAGTAACAGCCTCTAAATATCTCACAGCTGGGCTGAGAGTGAGGCCTTCTTGGTTTTCAGACAAAGTTTAAGGGGTTACTTCACCACGCTGCTCACATTGGTTTCGTCACGGTGTTTTCCTTCACCGCCGAGCACGAGATGAATTATAAGCACATGAAAATTCATAAGCGCCTCACCTACTAATACTAATATTAGTAATTCTTTCGAAATAAGGCACACATTTATGTAATTACGATTAAAATTATACACACTTATCCACAGTCATGTAAAAATGTTTAATAACTCTCCGACCGGGACGGATAATGGTCTCTCTTGCCTAGAGTGACCTTAATCTCCCAATTGATCGCTTTTTAATTCAACCAATTCACTCCGTCTTTAATTATAAATGGATTAGCTTAGAAATATTAAAAGGTTATATTAGATTGATCGAGCTGATCTGATGAGATACTGGCCTCCATATCATGGACTTTGAGTTTGTAGGTATTATTTTTTATTAAAGGAGACGATTATGCTCGTAGGCCTAAAACTAAAAACCTGTTCCACATGTTAGTCCTAACCGAAGACACCGTATTCTAATCTTGACAAGCACCACAGACTTTTCATATATATTTAAGGATAACATCTGCATGTGTTGGATGATACACTGTCCTTGGAGCAGCGTGACAAGCAGTGGAAAGGACTTTACCCCGGACTTAACGGGTCTATATTTTTACTTTTTATTTCAAAAATATTTCAATTTATAAACAACTTAGTTTGAATATCGTGTCGATTCGTTTTATTTAAAATTATTTTTTCAAATATTTAGTTATTGAGTCAACAGAATTGACTTTTAATATAAATGATGATTTTAAAGTGCTTAAAACAACCGAAATAAAGTATTTGAATAACGTGTTAAAGGTTTAAATCAAATCTTAGCTGGATTTTTTGTATAAAATATGTTATAATCTTTGTCGTCTTAAAAGTTTTTTTATTGTTTCAGTTTAACCAGTAAAAGCGAATAAAACAAGATGGCGGCGTTCGTGGCCAAGCAAATGGTGGGGAACAAACTTAGCGCCGTAAAAGGTATGTACTATTAATAAACAAAACTTAGTTAAAATCCGTTTTATTGTTTAATTATTTACATGAAATTATACAATACGTAGAATTTAATAAAATTCCATTATTATTAACGTATTTATTCAGTAAGGTTTTATAATATGATGGAGCAAAAATACTGGCTGCATACAACACAAATTATTTATACTAAAAATTTGTTTTAAAAACTAAACAATATACATTCGTATATTGTTTAGTTTTTATTTTCTTAGGTACTTACCGCTATTTTAACCTTTGCACGCATTATACCAGTCTAGGCATTAATGATAAGATAAAAATCCAATTAGTACTGAGTGAAAACATACTGTGATTGTCCCATTGCTGGGTTAAGACCTCCTCTCCTCTTTTTGAGGAGAAGGTTTGAAGTTTATTCCACCACACGGTTCGACATTGGGGAAACCTGCATGTGTCTAATTTCACTGAACTTCTGCCACATGTGAATTCCACCAACCCGCATTGGATCAGCGTGGTGGAATAAGCTCCAAAACCTTCTCCTCCAAAAGGAGGCCCTTGCCCAGCTGTGGGACATTCACAGGCTGTTACATGAAAATATACATTTTTATGAATAGTAGCATCGCGATATATTGCAGCGCTGCTAAAGTCATAACATCACTAGATTGTAACGAGCGGACGAAAGCGTGCTCTTCGCATATTTAGCCAATAATAGTACAATTTGCAATATTGTGATCTCCGTTACATTTCTTTTTCTTATGTCGACACTCATTAACGATAGTATGTCGGTGAATTATTTTTGATCTGCACAATAATAATTTAATAGGCTAAACAGTGGTTGTCTTATTTTTATAATTGGTCTATTGTCTTCGTTCATTCAACTATACACTGTTGACGTATTTTACTAAGTTAATTCACATGTAGAAAAATATTGGGATGAGACCATAGATAATTTAGTACTTTTTAAAGATACGACATATCCCTAACAATAGAATATAGGTCCAATGCTACCTAACTATTATCTGACTGTAAGCTAATAGGTAAATAGACGTTCCGAACGCCTCGTGCACATTTAGGTAATTCAAACGTCCAAATTGCAAGATTAAACCGCTATTATAATAACTGTGTAAATTAATGTTGACGATAATTAATTATAATGTTGTATTACAATAAATCGAGCTATTTCCTTTAATTGATTGCAATTAGGTGTATATGTAAATTTGTTCGTCTGCGTTAAATTCAACGTTATTATACTTTCGGAATAAAATCATTTGTTCAGTTTAGAACGCTGTAAATGAAAACAAACACACAGCTTAGCACTAAAGAAAGATTTTTGAAAATATAGCCTTTGATGGAGTCCAAAGTTTGTATGAAGATCCTTCATTTGAAAACCTTGAAATTTAAGATGAGGTTTAGAAATTGGTATTCAGTAGTTCTGACTTATGATGCGAACGGAGCCGCGGGTAAAGCTCTAGTAAATGTATAAAACCAGTTGTTATCGGGTCCAATTCATATTTCTCTCTAAATATAAAAATCAAGCGCGTACATTTTAAAAATATATCGTTCAAAAACTCCCAACAGACAAACACCATCAGCCTTACACTAATAAGTGGTAACGCAGCTAATGAACTAAAGCTTGGATGATTTCCCGCGAGAGCGGCTTTTATCCGAAGCCCGAGAGATCATTACTTTTATTTATTAAGAATTTACTTTTATAAAGACGCGATAAATTGAGACAGGCTTTTAAAACGAGAGGCTGCTTAACAATGTCGCAATTACATTTTGTCTTTATATAAATTATTCTGTATGTATTCATAATTTATCTCGTGCTCGCGCTAAGAAAATATAGTGAGCCTTTGTGACGGATGAAGTTTTGACATTTATATGTCAACTTAAGTGAAGCAGCATAAGGGAATAACCACGAATAAGCTACAAATGGAATCTCTTAATAGTTAAAGTTGCCCGGCTATTTGTCTTTTCGTATAATAAAGGAAATTAAAATGTATGTCTGTGTTTTTGAGTGAAAGTTAATATGGCTATTTGCGAGTTACCAAAACAATATATATATATTTTATTATAGATTATCGCTGCTACGTAATAATTTATACATTTAACATATAATTTAAATACGCATTATGTACGTTAAAATGGCGGATTTTAAACGATTTTTGTCATAAGCTCAAATCCACGGTGGCTGGTAAGTAGTAACAGCCTGTGAACGTCGCTCTGCTGGGCTAAGGCCTCCTCTCCTTTCGAGGAAAAGTTTTGGAGCTTATCCACCACGCTGCACGGTGGAATACACATGTGGCAGAATTTCGGTAAGTCAATAAACATACCCAATTATAGTAGTATGTTGTTTACGGCCTCCTCGCATCTTAAGGTGGTGCCCTTACCAGCACGATGCACCACTGTCAGTCAGGGGATACATACTATCTCTTGCTTCACTTCATACTCGTTGTATGAGATTATTTGGTAACATAAATCAGGCACAACATACTTAGATACTTAAACTTCCTTGGGTAAGATTGACATGTTCTAACTATCGAGACACAGCGCTTTTATAAGTATCGGAAAGTACATCATAATACAAAATTAATGATGATGTCCTCCAGACCGATTTCGGTAACGTCGGCAAGGAGATATTACAGTGCACAAGTGTGTGCGCAGACACAGGTGCACTCACTATTCCCTAGCTCTCATAATCCGATGGGACGGCAATCCGAAACGACCGGAAAGAGTTCAGGCGCAGGACCAACTGCTTTACGTGCTTTTCGAGGCAGGGGAGTGTACTGTTATCAATTAATACTTCCGGTCCCACATATACGGCTAGTTCGGGTACATCTTGATGATTATTTATAAGTATAGATTAAAACTTCTGTTTAACAATTTAATTAGTAATTTCATAATCAAATAAATAGTTGATTCATATTTGTTTATACTTGGAACATTTTATTATATATTATTCTATTTATTAATGGCGCCTTCTGCTTGTCAGCTTCCGGCGCAATTAATAAATAGTGCTTATTGTTTATTTATATTTTCTCAAATTATGTCGATTAATCAATGCTATAATAATTTTGTTTTATTATGTATAATGTAAGGATTAAGCTACTAGAATCTTATTTTACTGATCTGGCTAGGTTATCTGCTGCTTATCAACTTCCGGTGTAATATATTAATCTTTAATATTTAATGTTACATAATCCTGTATTATTAAATAATATTTGTCCGTAAATAATCATTAGAATAATTAAGATAAACAATGTTTAATATTATCTTTTAAGTTTGTAAATTTAGTATTAAATTAGGTCAAGATGTTTTTGTATAAATACCGCCAGTTTAAATATATCGGGCATTGATATTGTAACCGTTGTAACGAGCATTACAAGTGTTTTCTTATATAACGTATCGTCATTTTCGCCGCCACCCTGGTAATCCACCTTCTATACTTCAGAAGTGGGATAATGTCTGGCCCATATATCGACGGACTTGGTACGAAGAAAAGGAGACTCTGCGAGAACGCTGTACTCGACCGCGACGAATCATCAAGTTTTTTTTCTTCATCCGATGACGAAGAGATCTTGGAGAAACACAGGCGATATAAGAAGCGGCGTGTCACCCAAACCGATGCGGAGGTTATTCCAACGTTCCGACCGGATGAAAAATCTAGCAACGTCAAGGGATGGTTGCATAAGATCGACCAATTGGGCGACGTGTACGGATGGGACAACAAAGATCGACAGTTCATCATGCAGATACGTCTTCGAGGGTCGGCTAGAGACTGGTATGACGATCTGGATGACTATGACCTCACATGGATGGAGTGGAAGGACGCTTTAGGGACCGCGTTCCCACGTTCTACTGACTTTGTGGATCTACTTGAATCTATGCTTGCTAGAAAGAAAACGAATACGGAAACTATGACAAAATATTTCCACGAGAAGGTTTCCTTATTAAAAAAATGCAATATCATTGGCGAGTCTGCAATTTCGTGCATAATTCGCGGTCTACCCATGGAAATAAGAGCCAACGCGAAAGCTTTCCAATGCAGTACACCACAGCAACTATACTACGGGTATTTGTCGTCATTGGAAAACTACAGACAAATTGAAGCCAGCCATCCGCGACCGACTACCACGTGGCGAAGAGCGGGCGCCGTTGCTACAACTGCAAGAGGGAGTGACTTTCAACCGAAGAAATGTTACGCCTGTCGAAGAGAAGGTCATGAAGCAAAGGACTGCAAGGTGCCACGCTGCGAGGTGTGCCATCGCCCGGGTCACACGTCTGCCAGCTGCTGGCATGCGGCCAGCTCTTCGCACCAAAAAGTAAGTGATGTTTTATTTACAACATACAACATATACATAGATTTGTATAAAAAGGTAGTAGCAATTAATGGTTGTAGTCTCATCGCATACATAGATACGGGCAGCAAATTAAATATTCTCACTATGGCATATGCTGATAAGCTAAAATTAAAAATTCAGCCGTCCGTTGTTACAATGAGAGGTTTTGGAGGTGCACATTCGACCTCTTTGGGAACATCCGACGTGGATGTTCACATAGACAATGTTGTTCTAAGTGGATTCGTAGAATTAACCAATTACGATATAGCTGATATAGATTTAATAATCGGACAATCAATGATAAATCAACCTAATATCAGTTTAATTATATCACAAAATTCTGTTAAATTTATTGGTAGTAGTGATACTTTTAATAGTACTCTTAGTAATATAAAACTATGTGATACAGACTTTATAACAAAATTTCCAGTGTATTTGAGACACAGTTGTATAATACCACAACAAAGTGCTGCTTTGGTGCAAGTTTATCTCGATACTAATAGTAATAAAACATATCTTGTGAGTTCTGTATATGTTGAGTTAGGCTGTATGTCCTATGTAATTTTAGGGGGACTTGTAAGGTCGAAAGATTGCTTTTTAAAAATAATTAATATCGGAAACGAAGTTATTGAATGGGAACCGAATAGACTAATAGCACGCGCGGAAATTGTTACTGATAAACATGACAGTTTACAAAGTAGTACGAATATTATGTTACTTGACCAATCCACCAACGAGGAATTGCAATTATCTGATATAGATGTAGGCGATTTAGAAAGGGATGATTGCAGTCAACTGTTACGGTTACTGAATAAATACAGATATTTATTTGCGAAAAATACAAAAGATTTAGGATGTACAGATGTACTGGAAATGCATATTCAAACCAAAACTGAGGAGCCTGTCTATCGCAAGCCTTATCGACTCTCTCATAAGGAAAATGAAATTGTAAATGAAAAGGTTCAAGATCTCATTGATGCAGGTGTAATAAGGAACTCTATGTCTGATTATGCAAGTCCAGTGGTTCTTGTAAAGAAAAAAGGTGGTGATTATAGGTTATGTATAGACTACAGAGCTCTTAATGCACGCACTGTTAAAGATCGATACCCTCTGCCTCATATAGACGATCAGGTATCCCGCCTCTCTGGTAAATCTTTCTTTACAACGTTAGACCTAGCACAAGGCTATTATCAAATTAGATTATCTAAAGACTCTATTCACAAAACGGCATTTGTTACACCATCTGGGCAATATGAATTTTTAAAAATGCCATTCGGTTTAGCAAATGCACCGGCTGTATTTTCACGTCTTATCAAAATCGTTTTAGGTAGTTTAGATAATGACATAGCTACATATCTCGATGACGTCATGCTACCTACATCATCTATTGATGACGGTCTTAAATTACTAGATAATGTGTTGAAGCTCTTATCAGAAGCGAATTTGAAACTAAATCTCGGCAAATGTTCGTTTCTTAAGAAAAGCATTAATTACTTAGGCCATGAGATAACTGCAGGCACAGTGCGACCAGGACAGGCTAAGATTAGTTGCGTAGCTGAATATAGGAGACCTCGAAACGTACATGAAGTAAGACAGTTTATAGGCCTATCATCATATTTTAGGAAATTTATTCGCGGTTTCGCTGAAATAGCTAGACCTCTCACGCAGTTAACAAAAAAAGATGTTCAATGGACGTGGGGCTCTACCCAAGAAACTGCATTTCAAACATTAAAAGATCGTCTTGTCGAGAGACCAGTGTTAGGTATATACGATAGGAATGCTCGCACGGAGCTTCATACCGATGCTAGTAAGCTAGGGCTAGGAGGTATCCTCTTGCAATACCAAAGCGATGGCGTCTTAAAACCAATTGCATATTTCAGTAGGGTGACGAGTAAGGAAGAACAGTTCTACCATAGTTATGAGCTGGAGACATTAGCAGTTGTAGATTCCCTGAAGCGCTTTAGAGTCTATCTCGTAGGGATTCCCGTTACTGTAGTGACAGATTGTGCCGCATTACGGACAACTCTAGTAAAAAAAGACCTAATCCCCCGTATAGCCCGCTGGTGGCTTTCAATCCAAGACTATGATCTACAAATCGAGTATCGATCTGGTGATCGAATGAGACACGTTGATGCCCTGAGTAGGAATCCAGTACAGGATCGTATCCTATTAATAGATAACTCTGATTGGCTTGTGACATTACAATTGCAAGACGAAAGTATTCAGTCTCTTTTAACTCAGCTACGAAATGGTACAGACAATAAAGACATTATTGCTAACTATGCTTTAAAAGAAAACATTCTCTATAGAAAAACTTTAAACGGGGACCGTTTCGTTATACCTAAGTTGGCAAAATGGGGATTATTACAAAAATTTCATGACCAGATAGGACATGTTGGTTTTGACAAATGCGAAAAAACTATTAAGGCACAATTTTGGTTCGAGGGTATGACAAGATTTATTCGAAAATATATTAAGTCATGTCTTCAATGTGCTTACGGCAAAGGGGACCACGGCAAATTGCAGGGAGAACTGCATCCAATCGAAAAGGTAGCTATCCCGATGCACACGCTACACGTTGACCATTTAGGCCCATTTGTAAAGACACGTAAAGGAAACGCGTATATACTAGTTGTCATAGATTCGTTCACAAAGTTCGTATTTGCAAAACCTGTTAAAGGCTGTAATTCCATAGAAACTATAAAACAATTAAAAGATATTATTTCGCAGTTTGGAAATCCTCACAGGATTATTACAGATAGAGGCAAAGCGTTTACTAGTCGATATTTCAAACAATTTTCAGAAGAAATGCAATTTAAACATATTTTAAACGCCATTGCCAGCCCTAGGTCGAACGGCCAAGTGGAACGGGTAAATCGAACCTTGATTAATGGATTAAATACAATGTCTAATAGTGAATGCACCTGGGATGACCACCTAATTGATATAGTTTGGGGCATTAATAACACTCCTCATGCAATTACTGGTTTTGCTCCTTTTAAGTTATTATTTGGGCACTCCAACTCGCGCTTACCGGCATACCCTAGTGGGGAACCCAATGACTTCGAAAGCCAGGCAAAAGCGTTAGAAGAAAGGCGAAACGCAGCTAAATTGCGTATTGACAAACATATGACACTAATGAAGGATAGGTTTGATCGATCTCATAAAAAGTGCATTAAGTACTCAGTGGGACAATTGGTACTTTGGAAGGGGGGAATAACCAGAGAAAGCACTAATATAACTAGGAAACTTAATGGGTTATATACAGGACCCTATAGAGTAAGCAAAGCAGAACACTCGTTAGATCGCTACACGATATGTAGTATTAAAGGCATGAAAGGTTATCGAAAATTTACGGCTGTTGTTCGCGGTGAAGTCCTCCGACCTTACAATTCTTCCATTCCCGATGATAGCAGCGGCAGTGACCATGAGGTTGATAGGGACGACTTGATAGATTTATTAGAAAGTTAATTAATAATCATTTATGTTATAGAATAAGTAAATATGTTAAAATTTATTTTATTATTACAAAGTTATGAGATTTATAGAACAAAACTTGTGCAGAACAAATATTGTATTGAGAAAAATAAACTGTTATACAAAATATTTATCCATTCTTTCTATCAATTATCCGATAAAAAAAATCGAACTACTTTAGGATAGAGGTTGTATAAATAACATTAAATAAAAGCCGGGTGCTGTGTAATAAAATAAAAAAAAAGTGAGATATAGGATAAATTGAAGCTGTGTGATGTAGAACAAATAAAAGCTGTGTGATGTAGGATAAATTAAAGCTGTGTGATGTAGAACAAATAAAAGCTGTGTGATGTAGAACAAATAAAAGCTGTGTGATGTAGGGCAAATAAAAGCTGTGTGATGTAGGATAAATTGAAGCTGTGTGATGTAGATCAAATAAAAGCTGTGTGATGGAGGATAAATAAAAACTGTGTGATATAGGATAAATAAAAACTGTGTGAGCTAAGACAAACGAAGACTGTGTGAAGGAGGACGAATAAAAGTTGTGTTATCTAGGATAAATAAAAGTTGTATACTTAAATTAGATAATACAAGATTTAATTACGGCTTAGACATGTCAACTTCAGGTGCCGTACAGCAGCGACAAACCAGGCGCCAATAGCAGCGCTGATCGCCGTGGGACACGGCATACACAGGATGGCCGAATGTTATCAATTAATACTTCCGGTCCCACATATACGGCTAGTTCGGGTACATCTTGATGATTATTTATAAGTATAGATTAAAACTTCTGTTTAACAATTTAATTAGTAATTTCATAATCAAATAAATAGTTGATTCATATTTGTTTATACTTGGAACATTTTATTATATATTATTCTATTTATTAATGGCGCCTTCTGCTTGTCAGCTTCCGGCGCAATTAATAAATAGTGCTTATTGTTTATTTATATTTTCTCAAATTATGTCGATTAATCAATGCTATAATAATTTTGTTTTATTATGTATAATGTAAGGATTAAGCTACTAGAATCTTATTTTACTGATCTGGCTAGGTTATCTGCTGCTTATCAACTTCCGGTGTAATATATTAATCTTTAATATTTAATGTTACATAATCCTGTATTATTAAATAATATTTGTCCGTAAATAATCATTAGAATAATTAAGATAAACAATGTTTAATATTATCTTTTAAGTTTGTAAATTTAGTATTAAATTAGGTCAAGATGTTTTTGTATAAATACCGCCAGTTTAAATATATCGGGCATTGATATTGTAACCGTTGTAACGAGCATTACAAGTGTTTTCTTATATAACGTATCGTCATTTTCGCCGCCACCCTGGTAATCCACCTTCTATAGTACACATTTCCAACTTCCAAACTCCGGGCTGCTACTGAGAATTTTCTGACAGAATAACCCAATAACTATTTATTGGTCTGCGGCCTTATATCTAGCCACTAGACCAACGAGGCAGTCAGACAAAATTAATACATTACAGTCAGTCTCCACAGAAAAACAAATTAAAAATTAAACCTTTTGATTCCAACTTAAGGAAATATTGTAATACAAACAGCACCTCATTAGAATAATTATTTATTGTTATAAAAATAAAAGGTATACAATATTTACTTACAAATATAATTACATTAATAATAATTGATTGGGAAGCACAAAACTTAGTCTATGTAGTAATACAAAATCTTAAAAGACGTTCCATTTATAATAAAATCGTAAATGTAAATATTTTTCTTCATTATCTTTAAACTAAAATAGATATTATTATGTTTCAATTTAATTATTCTTTTCATTTTTATATAAACTGATTGAAGCAAACTACTTCAACTTCAAAAATCACATCTCATTATTTAATATCTATTTGCAAGATATGTTTTTAATTATCTGTATTAAAAGTTACAATAATTACAATTAAGAAATGTACTGAGGATTAACTTTCTTAACACTTTCAGGACCAGTACCATAGACAATAGATAAGTAATCGTTTGACATCTACAGGAGTTTACAGTCCCATGAAGTGTTAGTGATATAATTTAGGATTAAGTAAAATAATAAAGTATAAAATGTGTTAAAAGCTATAATTTGCTTTGAAACAGTATAATCATTAACATTTTAATGTGTTCATATTTTTCTTATAAAATGAAATATAATTTTCTTATATTTAATTTGATATCATTTATATATAGCACGTTTATAATGAAATGCAAATCGACCTTCTCGCTGTTGAGAACAGTATTGATAGTTAATGAATGTCAAGCTCGTTAAGAACTGTTATATTACCAAAAAATTTCTACTTATTATAAAAAAAAACTTGATATTTGATTTAAATTGTTTCTTAAAAAGACTTAGACATGGATATTACGGTTATTTAAAAAAAAATGCAATGGTAATTTTAGGGAAATTACTAATATTCTTTCCTATTTAACCCTTCAATTAAGCTAAAACTAGTGTTAGGAGTGTTGATGACAATAGCTGGAGGGGTCAGAAACGAACTATTGTGCAAATGACGGTAATATACATTAATATTAATTGCATTATATATAAATAATAAATGTACTTATTAACCTAACAGTCTTAATGAATATAATAATTGGAAGACAATGAAACTTATGAGATATATTTAAAACCTAAATATTTATCTAAACAATATTAAAGCTACAAGGCCAATGTTTTTTTTTTATATATCTTGATATATATAAACATAGTAAGTAATTTATTATTTATTCCAATAAAAAATATTTCGTTTGGTCGAATTTCTCGTCGCTTGCTTTTTAAGCCGAATCATAAATACATAGAGTAATATTATGAGTAAAAAACACTCCAAAATATATATTTTTAATTCGGCTTAAACCTTTCTTTTTAATTATTTTTGATTTATCTGTACTCAATATTCTTAAATTATTTATTGAAAGATCGCTATTATATTGATTTTATATTTTTTACAATCAAGTTTTGTTTTGTAATTCAATAGAAATAATTAAAATATAATTCAAACTATATAAACAATAAAATATACCTTGTGACATATGTACCTATTAATAAACTTCACTGTTGAGAGCACAATTATTCAGTATGATTTTGTATTCCAAATGTTAATATGCTCACATAGCGGCTACACAGCGGCTGTTTAGTTAAACACTGATTCATGTCTCTTTCTATCTTCATTGATTTGACATTCGAAAGAACAAGGCAGCATTATTTAACTATCACCCGCTGAAGACCATTTATAAACTTCTTTCTTAAACTTTTCAATGTTTTACGATAAAAATATCTAAACGATTATGAATATTGTCAGTTCATTTGCTGCACAATTCACAATTCCAGATTCCATAGACAAAATAAGACTCAGAACTTTCAAAGTTTTAGATCGGCTTAATAACAATATCTGAAGGTATTGTTTTTATTCGAATAGTTTCATAACAACTATTCGACTAGACTAAAAGTCAAATTATTTGATAGAACATTTGATAGAATAAGTCTAAATTTGTGATAGTCTATTTTAAATAATCAATCTCCCATATCCATAGAATACTCTTTATTATGAAATAAACTGATCAACATTCTTTTTCTCATTCCTTTATATGTGTCCGGGCTATAGCTGTCCTTGTTAATGTCATTCTCTTTGACGTAACCCAATGTGATACTCTCTTCAGAACCCGGTAAAAGTAACTCGTTCCTTTTTCTCTTTCTGCTTTTGTCTATTTTGCTTCGCACCGGTCGCTCTGGACTTCTCGGTGATATCGGCGAGTGAAATAATTTCTTTATTATCGGTTTTAAACTTGTCGGTTTCCGTACTGGCGAGACGGTTTCCATCTGAAAATGAAAATAAAAAATTATAGAAATATTTAAAACTAAATCCAGATTATTGACATATTTTTTTTATTATTGTAAGTTACCCGGAATAAAGTACTGCCAAGTTATCATTATTTATTTATAATTTGTAATGCTTGATAAAATTAACACTTTCGCCGCCTTGTTTATGGTCATCCTTGTTACTGGTTTTAAATAAATTTAAAATCCATAGTAATTTCATCGGGCACGTTAACTGAACATCTAATGAGTACTTCCGTTAAGGAGTTTATTTTTATAAAAAGGAGATTCCATAAAAAGTATAAATAGTACGAAAGTTGAGCGAATATTTACAATATTTAATATTTTATAAAATAAAGAAATTCATATTGTAAAATTTTCGGTTGTTAAACTCTAAATTAAAGTTATAATTATAAAACTAAAAAAAGCGTTTGTTATGATTATTTTATAAAGCCTAAAGAATTAGCGACGCTATAATAATCCAAAATCAAAATATATATTACATGTAATACGACTAAATTATGCAGGTCGGTCATCGAGTGGCATGACCAAATACTAGACTAGTCTACTAAAAAAAAATTGTGCGGTCGTGGGAACCCCGTCAGGAACGAAGTTCTGTACGATGTTTTTTCGACTCAAACCGTGTTTTTAATTGAATATAGTACTAAATTACAGTAACACCAAAAAGCACTTCTACCTCATTTATATCGACCTCCTAAATTCGAACGCCCAACGCATCGCATTTTGTACCATTTGGTAGGTACAGTACGAACGCTATTTCGTTATATGACAAAACCTTAGGCCACTACCATTTCACTCTACTGTAAGCTGCGTAAAAGAACTTCGTTCCAATAACAAAACAATGAGTAAAGTATTTAAACGAATCGCTTCACTATCGATTAATTCCATATTCTCGCGAAACTAGAGTTCTATTATGTTATAAATTTAATTACACTACATAAGTTTAACCCGAAAATACTTTGACTTATCTTCTTCCATAATAACTGCTAGCATCTACAACACATTATTTTGAGTGTGAAACAATGAATAAATGTAACAATAAAGCTAAAAAAAAATATTTAAACATAACATAAAGACAGCCCACAGGCGCAACCTTCGGTTCCAAATATAGGCATATACCTCTTTTGTATAATCTGATAATATTCACAATCGTTTAGATATTTTTTATATAAATATTTATATATCCAAAGATAACAATTATTATTTATTTTAAATAAAATATAATGTTACGAAATTGAGAAGAATTGAAACGTCAGAATTAATATTATAGTATCTCGTTATTTTTTTCCAAATGATGTAACTAATCTAAAATTGTGATTCGTTATTTAATATTATAAAATTTGAGGTCTGGTAATGATGGCGGCCTTATCTAGGACATATTATTTATCAGTTTGGCAGACGACCGACGTAACGTTGCCAGCGTTTTGTTGAGCAGAGAAGCAAAGGGCATTGATAAAGCTTTTTGTATTTGGGTAATGATCATAAACATAACATACTTCACGCTAATATATCAATACATTTATATTTTATATAATTAGTAAAATTCATCATTAAATGTATTTTTAAACGTACAACAATAATTGAAATTATATAAGTTTACAAAAAAAAATCAATCAAATCTTCAATGCACATAGCATTCAAAAGATATATATTAAGATTATTATACGTGGTAATTTTTGAATAAACTATAGTAGGCTCTGAATAAAGTAATCCACACAAGATTTTTCATTAATGCATTGTGGGAACATCTCACCTTTTTTAAATTATTAGTACTGGTCGCAAATGATACGATTTCTTTGAATATTTAAGAATGTTCTCGTTATAGGCCACTCACGGCAGGTAACGAAAAGATTACAAAGGTTATTCTCATAAGGATCGGCATTTTTTGCTGATCTCTTGAGCCGTCTAAGAATTTAAATGATTGTAATATTTAACAACAAAAAAAGGAAGGTTATCTTTCGGTTTCGGACGTCCTGCGTGGAATCTTGGAGTTATGGTCGGAACAGGTGCTTATAATTACTATATTTAGTATTGTTGTGTTCCGGTTTGAAGGGTTCACACCCCCTGTAACTACAAGCATCATTTTTTTCCCCAATTTATAAAATATATTCTCTGTGATAGATTCTTACAAAATTATAATAGGCAGTTTCAAAGCAATAAAGTCATTCATATTTCGCATAACACTGACTAATTCCCGCAGCTTCGTTTACACGGCTCACTATGACATCAACAATATATGATTTTCATATTTCTTTACGATATATTTCGGTGACTTCGTGTTATCTCAGTTACAATTTAAAATCATGACCCCACCAAAAAGTCACAGTCGCACAGCCACAAAGGAGTCATAGCCACCTTTAACTTGTAGACTATTTTTATAATATACTATTACAAATATATATACATCTTGTCTTAATAATACTAAGTTTTATTCATTGATGTATCTAACATTGTATAAATCTTATAAAATCAATACTATGCATACTGTTTTGTTCTTTATTGGTACATACAGCATTGCAGTGGTCTCCCGTTAATTTTAATAAGAGGAACAAACAATACATCTCGTCCCTCATAAACTACCTATAAACATTGATAGCCTTACTATACTTGTATAAACTTTGCTTAGACACTGATTTCTCTCTTTCTATCATCGAAGACTTGACATTCGAAAGAAGAAGACACCGCATTGTTTGACTAATCACCAAACGAAAGTAACTATAGTATGTATGTTATGCTTTCAGGACTAAACAAATGAACCGGTTGTGATGAAACTACTTTTTTATAGCTAGCACCTGTACCTCACTGTGTGTGAACGCGAAAGACGCCGAACGCGAAACCTAGTATAACATAAACCGACTATTGCGTTTTGACAAGGGACTCGTGGTATTTCTCTGAATGTTAATTAATATTCCTGTAGAGTCGGACAGTTCAATTATCCTGTAATACAGGTACTGACGGCCTGTTATTGCATTTTTAAGTTTAAATATCCTATTAATATTATAAACGCGAAAATTCATGCGTTTTAAATATAAAACGCACGTAACGTATGTAACTCCATAAAACTAAAACGATTTGATAAATTGTAATTAAATCAAATCAATTATGTCGTGGAATAAGATTGTCGTAAATATTTTTCATAGTTACAAAATTTAAACTTATTCAATTAATTCCATAAAATAAAAATCAATTAATCAATGACTATTCCAGTCGAAGGAGTTAAATTTTCTTATTTACTATAAAACTCAATCGGAGAATGAAGATATGTATATAGAATACGAACATGTCTTTGTTGTTGTTACTTTAATATTAATTGATAATATATTTACTATAATTTAAAATATTAATAACTGATATTTTCTTCTCAAATAATTATATCTCCCGTTCCCTGGCTTTATATATTTCCTATAATTTTGTGGCTGCGTGTTTTATTTTCAGACAGAATAAAAATCGAAATTTTACAATTATTATGACACAATAGCCTTTACCGTTTCGAAGAAAGACAATTAAAAACACTGACATTGAATTGACGTGAAATAATTGGTCGATATCCTGAATAATCTATGGTATTCATTATGGCTTCGTGGAAAAATGGCGTTTTAAATATCGCCGTAGTTATCGGAACTTTGGAAGTAAAATTAATGTGGTTATTTATTTATTAAGGACCATCAGCAGTCACTACACTTACACATGTAATACTGTGTAAGTGTAGTTCGGTGAAATAGTATTGTAATATGGACCGTTTATTTTGAAAGTGGTGTAAGTCCATTTTCTTTAGTTTCGAGAAAATTAAAGGTTACTATATATGTTGATTTAAAAATACAGGCAAATCATATGAGGTCTGGCATTGTTTCTATTGTTTTATTAACATTTAATTTGTTTATATAAATTTGTTTTTGGCTAATTAGACTACGATAACACATATTTATGTGCTGTAAATGGACTTACACCACTTTCAAAATTAGACAATTGTAAAAATCGTTTAATTTCAATTTTGAAAAATCAAATATCGCTTAAAATATACTTCATTTCAATATAATTTTGTTTACAAATACGCATAACAACACATAAAATTTTATTTTAGACGGCAATTACATTGTCATTACAAGATACTGATTACAAGAATTTACTTATTCTCTGCATGTGGTAGTGTTTCAAAATATGCATGATGCACCGGAGGTATATAGGGTAGTAGCTGCTTCATGTCTTTATATTTTTCGTACGTAATAGGTCTGGCATTTTTTAATATCTACCTTTTAACTTACGAGTAGTGAAAACACGGAGGGGAAACAATGTAAATCATCCGCGGGTGAAACCGCGGGACACAGCTAGTATAAAATAATGAAAAATAACAAAACACTGATCGGCATCCATCTGCTATGCCACCTACCTCTGTCAATTGGACTTACACCGCTTTCATAATCGATAATCATGCAATTTCATTTACCGACCGATTTTAAGTTATACAAAACATGGGATTTTTTTGAGAAATTAAACACGGACTAGTTATATATAAAAAAATTACATTAAATTAAGCATGAATTACGTGATAGCTCATTTTTCTCAAAAATGGACTTACACCACTTTCAAAATAAACGGTCCATATATATATATATATATAATAATATCCTGGGACATTATTCACACACGGCCGCGCTTAGTTTGGGATCAGATGATCCCAAACTGAGCAGAGATTTACTATGGAAACCAGACAAGTGATATACTACATATACTACTTTTCTTTTGTAAATACATACTTATACAGATAATTACACCCAGACTCAGGACAAACAGACATGTTCATGCACACAAATATCTGTTCTGGGTGGGAATCGAATCCACGACCTGCGGGGCGAAAGGCTGATATCTACCAACCGGCTCGGCAATTAATATAATTATATCAAGAAGTTAGTAATTGTTCTTTAAAGTGCATTATATAGATGTTAGCAAATCGCATAGATTTGTAAATCCAAGGTCTGTTTATCTTAACTCCTTCTTAGATTGGAATAAGCTATACACTGGTTATATATGTACACAGATTTGAAACTATCGCGTTATTTATCATGACGCTTTTAAATAAAACGACTGTTTAAGTACTGTTCATAGACTAGGTACAAATTAATAAATAAAAAGTCGAATTTCGAATTTAAAAGATTTAACAATTTAATTAATCTGCATCTACGTGCTGCCTGCATTTGAAAGAAAAATACCTTTTTTTCGTTCGTCGAGGCATTAGCTTTCAAAAATGATCTGCTTATATTTTTTAAGCTCTCCTGTGGCTTCACCCCCTTTAAAATTCCTGCTTCGCCCCCGTGGACTAAAACGTGATGATAAATAGCCTTTCATTTTTTTTTAACCTTTTAAAATGAGGATTGGGCAAAAATAATTTCAAACCTGACTGAAACTCAATTTTTTTCCAGAGATTACCGCGTTCAAAGAAACAAGCTCAGTAGGTTGATAGATATGAACTTGAGTATATATTATCTTCATACATTTTGTTATTTTGTACCGAACGTCGTCAATATTGTAATTACTATTTGAGTACTAACGACGTGAAAATATATAAAAACATTGTTACGTAACGAACAATATGCCATAATGAATTTAAATTTAATTAACATTATTTGTCTATTTTATATAAATATTTTAAGTATTATTTATTAAACCTACTGATATTATAATATAAGTACGAAAAATTCAATTCACGTTTTACTTTTTGCATAAAATTAAAATAGAATATTCAGTTTGAAACTACAGCTTTTCAAACGAACGTTATTCACTTATCTATAAAAGCATTTCTAAGTAACCCCATATCCTGCATACACTGCTAACAAAGTATATATAAAAAAACTTACCGCGTCACAATCCGAAGCAAACTCAATTGAATTATCCATAACATTATTTCTTATTAACACTATTAAATTATCTCTGCTTAACGAATTTATTGGTGTTGATAAAGTAGACATGTTTGACTTTGTTTTTAATGAAAAACAATATTTTAGATTAGACACCTTAGTAAATACAACTGCAAAGCTACACGTCCTAACGCCGAGTGCCAATTGTCACTAATGTCAGGCCGTCATTTTGTTGTCCCTCATTCTACTCCGGATGTGCAAAGGTCTATGATCAAACAGCCTAGTCATTCAGTCGACACATTGTGTAGATATTTTAATGGGCAGTGAATATTAACATCGATATTACTTTGGGAATAAATATTTAAAACCTTGTGATATTATTATAGATTTTAAATATAGCGTTAAATGACTATTGAAAACGGAAGAAAAAAATATATTTTTCATCTAATTATTTATTTTTTTAAATACTTCGAAACTGGTTATTTATTTTTTCAAAGTTATCGATAATACTTTTTTAATAATTCTTTAACGTAGATAAGGATGACAAAGCTTTTTTTTTCTGAGATGGCCTACGTTCTATTTATAATTGGTCTCTAAATTGAATATTTTAAAAAATAATAAGTTGTGACTATTACAATTTTAAACGAAAATTGTTTAGCTAGTCGGTTTAGACTCATCCACATATTATACCTTATGTTAGATACCAAAAGTATTTTACTTTAAAACACTGAACACACTTGTTTATTTATATATTATATTGTGAGTTTCTGTTGGCCATATTGTCATAGCCGTTTTTTGAAAATCGGCCGAGGAATAGGAACCCCAGCATTTAAGCTCAGAAAGACGTGCGCTCGATAGGCGTCTCCTCCGAGACAGCATTTCGGCGTAGAACATATTCATAATAAACTAAACATTATTTCAGTTAATATCCGATGATAAACAAATAATAGCGTGATATAAAACGCCACTAACGCCATCTGTACATCTATTTATAACAAATCCCTTTTTTTGCAATTTACAGTACAATTGCATGTTTATTGTCATTACGATAAAAAAAACAACAAAAAACAGCTTATTACTCATTCTTTTAATGTACAGTGTGTAACAAAAACCTTGTCCGCCCCGTGAAGTGGTTATTAGGTATCGTGTGTCGGTTCATGAAGTGGTTATTAGGTATCGTGTGTCGGTAATACTAAGCAAAAAATATTAATTGTGTTTAACGATACTGTTTGTGTAAAACACGTGGACTACTGAGGACATGACCTCGTGTATTAGCTACCCGATAGGTAAGAGCTATCGAGTGCTTTTGCCAGCGCCTGAGTTGCCATGTAATTTTCGTCATTTAATAAAAAAAATAATTCCGGGATAAATTTCTTGCTTAGTATTTTAAAAATTATTACATAAATAGAACCGATCCACGATACCTAATAACCACTTCACGGGACGGACAGGGTTTTTGTTACATCATGTATATATATAAATAAAAACTATTTTATGATGGATAACGAAATTTATTAAAACAAAGTATTATTCAAAAAAGTCTATCTCATTCCGGTAAAATTATAAATACTTTCAAACAATCCGCAGTTCTACAACACTTTGAAATACTTTTATCCTCAAAAAGATCGTCTTTACCCGAATTTTAAATACTCAAAGAAAGTTTTATTGTTTAACACTTCTTTTCATTTTGTTTCGTTGAAAACGGTAAATATTTAAACGATTATTCTTTTAAACTGTTACACAATTTTATGCCTTATTATTACAAGTTTAAAAACTATCGTTGCGAAAATTATTATCCTGCTCGGTAGTTTGGAAAAATGTTAAACATTTTAACTTATAAAGATATAGCATCTGTTTTTTATGACCTTCGCCTTAAAACTCTAAAGTTTGTGAAATACTATAAAGAACTTTAGAATTCGAATTATACTTATATATAGGGTTTTCCAATAGGGACGCTTGAACTTTGACAGCTGATTGCGGCCATGTTGTTTGAGTGACAGCTGTCAAATGCAGTGTGTTATATTCATTCCGTCCTCCCAAACCACCATGGCAGGTTACAGTGTCGAGCAGCACGTGCAAATCATAAAATTGTTTTATGAAAATGGGTCTTCAGTTCGAGCAACGTTCCGCGCACTTCGCCCGTTTTACGGTCGCGATGATCGTCCTGCCGAGTCGACTATCCGTCGATTGGTGGACAAATTCGAGTCAACCGGGTCAGTTAACAATCAGCCGGTTCCCGTGCGTCAACGTAACGCGAGATCTGCCGAGAATATCGCCGCTGTGCGCGACAGTGTCCTCGAAAACCCGCGGCAGTCAATTCCGCGTCGCGCACAGGAACTCGGCCTTTCGTAGACGACAACTTGGCGAATTTTGCGTTGTGACTTGAGCCTGCACCCGTACAAGATCCAGCTGACCCAAGAGCTCAAGGTTAATGACCATAGACAGCGCCGTTCGCTGACTGGGCATTAGAGCAGTTGGAAGTTGACGCCGATTTTGGCAAAAAAATCATCTTCAGCGACGAGGCGCATTTTTGGATGAATGGCTATGTCAACAAGCAAAATTGCCGTATTTGGGACGAGACCAATCCACACGAGGTTCACCAAGTGGCAATGCACCCGCAGAAAGTGACTGTTTGGTGCGGATTTTGGGCCGGAGGCGTGATTGGTCCGTATTTTTTCGAAAACGATAATGGTGTGGCCGTCACCGTCAATGGTGAGCGATACCGGTCGATGATAACCAACTTCTTTTGGCCTGAAATCGAGAATATGGATCTGGACAACATGTGGTTTCAACAGGACGGCGCTACGTGCCACACAGCACACGCTACGATGGAAGTTCTGCACGAGCAATTTCTGGACATGGTCATCTCGCGCGGAGGCGACGTGAACTGGCCACCGAGATCGTGCGATTTGACCCCGCTGGACTTTTTCTTGTGGGGTTTTCTTAAGTCGCAGGTCTATGCCAACAAGCCGCAAACCACCGATGCCCTCAAAGTCAACATACGCCACGCCATCGATCAAATACAGCCCGATTTGTGCGCCAGAGTCATCGAAAATTGGACCTTTCGTGTGCGCGCCACCAACCGAAGCCGTGGCGGTCATTTGAATGATGTCATATTCCATACATAATGGGGTCGATAGACCTTCCAAATAAAAAAAAATTTCGCAAATATCTCTCCTACATGTATTTTTTTTTGCATTTCAAAGATCAAGCGCCCTTAATGGAAAACCCTATAGTTATAATATTTCGCAAATTTCAATCTCTTGTACAAATAGTAAACAGTTAGGAAAAATACACCAGCGTACGTAAAATTTAGATATGGTTTCACAGATACATATAAAAAAAGATTATTTTTAGAAAATTTATATTTTATATATTATAAATACATATTTAGAAATACACAAACCAACGTATCAATATAAATTAATAAATTTGCTGGGCTTTGCTGTCTCTTGTGAATTTTGAGCAACCTTAAAGGTTATTCTACCACGCTGCTCCAATGCGGATTGGTGTTAATTAAATCTGCAATATCAAATAAGTTTGGAATAAGCTCCAAAACCTTCTTCTCAAAAGAGGAGAAGAGGCCTTAGCCCAGCAGTGGGACATTCACAGGCTGTTATTATTATTATTATTATATAGATTTAATTACGACAAATGCTAGAATTTACTTTATTTTCCTTCATCGCTGAGCATTGATGAATAATTATCAAATTGAGCACATGAAAATTCTTACTTTCCCGGGTTTGAATACGCAATCATCGGTAAATATTCTATCCACTGGGTCATCTTAATTGGTACAGATAAATAATATTTAAGAATTAAATTATTAATATCCGGATTTGCGTTATTTATTATAAATCATTACTTTAGGAAGTAGTAATATCCATTATAACTTAATAAAAATAAATTATTAAATTGAGTTTTAGTATATTATTATATGATCTGTGGTTCTAGTGACAACAGGAGACCAATTCTACTAACTATTTGTCAATTTATCGCAATCGAATCGAAACGTAATCGTTGCCGTTTAACCGTTTTTATATTCTACTGAAACAACGATATAGCTGCGGTTCGGTTAATCAGATCGGAATAGAATCGGGAACGTATCGTAACCGTTAAAAATTAGGAAATTTGTTCCTCAGTTCTGAAAAACTTATGTTTGTCTTGCAGACGTATGGACATGGGAATAAGTGTCGTGTCACACCCGCGATATATCACGTATATATAGTTAGTATACATCATTATTATGTTATGTATTTTGTTTGTTGGCCGGAATCACAATAAAATACTAATTCGATTGACACGCAATTTTCACATCAAAGTGGCGTTGTTTCAATACGGATATAGATTGCATCAGGGCCGGTCCGCCCGTACAGGCGAATTAGACGACCGACAGCGCTCGAATATTGGGGACAGCGTATTCTTTTACAGAACACATTTCAAATAAACTATACTTTAAAAAAAAAGTAAATAAGTAATTAATATTAAAATATAACACCCCATTTCCATTATATTTTGCTTTCTCAGTATTGTAATTTTGTAGATTAAATTAAATGTGAAGCTATGAGTGTTGATTCTAGGCAACTACCAACAATGACGACGACCGAGATTCTTGCCGTCATTGTTGGTAACAGCTGTAATAACTTGTTGAGTGCATAATTTGTGCTTAAAATTCATCTCGTGCATATATCGGATGCCACTCTAATAGCGGTCAGCTTGGTGGAATAAACTCCAAACCTATTAAGAGGAGATAACAAAAAGCCCTTTGTCCAGCTTTAGCATATTAACTAGTTATTTACTTTAGATGAGAGAGGTGTAAGCGAAAATCGTTTATTATGGATGCAGATAATTACGGATAATCGAGGCCTCATAACCTACGTAACGTGGTAGAAGAGATACACATAATAAATACGGGTAATATTATGATAGCCAACGATGACTTACACATAGATAACTTATATTCTTGAAAGCTTAGCAACTTAAGTTACTCGGTGGTAGGGCTCTGTGCAAGCTCGTCTGGGTAGATACCACCCACTCATCAGATATTCTACCGCAAAACAACAGTACTTTGTATTGTTGTGTTCCGGTTTGAAGGGCATGTAAGCCAGTATAATTACAGCTACAAGGGACATAACATTTTAGTTCCCAAGGTTGGTGGTGCATTGGTGATGTAATCGATAGTTAACATTTCTTACAATGCCATTGTCTATGGGCGTTGGTGACGACTTATCATCAGGTGGCTCATATGCTCGTCGTCGTAAAAAGTATTAAGCTTTTTATGTTCAAAAACATTGTACGTTATACTACGTTACAGATAGTAACGTTGCACTCGAATTCACCCACAGGAAGTTGGTAACATAAAACACTTCATAGGCCTTTAATAGTATATTTATATATTTATCATGATTGAAAGTGAAATGGAATTGCATCGTCTTACAAAATATACCTTTATTCAATTCATCACCTCCCAATATTGCAATGAATGTATTTGAATGTACATTATGTCTTTCCCCTTATTATATATTTATTGCAAAAGCTTTTTCAAAATCATTAAAAAATATATATCTTAAATACACTACACATGCTACATTTTGATAACTATATTGAATTACATTTTAAAGTCAATTAATTCAATAGACATGATACAAAACAAATGTTAAAGTGATTGTGAATTGATTATGTATTAAAATTTATATTAAAAGAATTGTCACTACATTTGTAGCGTTTTTAATAGATGTACGTATAGTTACATATGGCTGTAATGAACTATTCGTTCACCATTATACAATATTAATAATTCTAATTACATTTAATTAAATGAAAAATGAATTGTTGAAATGCTTAAAATTAAAAGATATTTAAAAATTGAATACATTATTAAAAAATATAGTTAACATTAAATGTATGTTTAGTTTTGTTTAACGGAGTTGCTGCAAGCTGCCGCTAGCTTCGCTGACACATAAGTCACTGCAGTATTCGAGTGGACTTTGAAATATTTGAAAAAAGCTTCGACCACACTTCCGTTGCTGACGTAATTGATCGCCACTTCAGGTTTTTTCTGCTTATCAACCAGTAGGAGATTTTCTGTTAAGGAAAGTACAGGAGTCTCTTTAACAATTACGTCATCAACGTCTTCGAACTTTTTCGACGAGTCAATCCAAGCTTCTATGTCTTGTTGTATGACTTTCTCTGGTGTCGATGGGCCGGGACTCTCTTCATCGCTCGGTACATCCCATGTCGGCTTTGGCAATGAAGAAGCTGGTGGCGCTTTGATTTTTTCTATATCAATCGTATTAAGTATAATTATATCGCTTTCAGATTCCGTTTCGTTAATGCATTTGCATTTAAGTTGATAACATTCTAAACAGTATGAATTTTCAAAGTCTTCGAGCATTAATATCAATTCATTTCTGACATTATGAAGATTGATCTCCTGGAAATAATTAACACAAGATAAAGATAGAAGGAAAAGATAATCCAGTGATTAAAACATTAATCATCGTTACTATCCTAAGTACCTAATTAAAAACATATTATTTAATTAAAAAAATAATATTTAACTATAATCACTATAAAAATTAGTGCTTCTATTAATTTCATTAGAAAACTACGGAGCAATACCTTTTAATGTGAGTATTATTTCTATGATCAGGGACCAAAGCTCTACCAGATACAACACATTTTCACCTCAACTTCGTGCCAACCGATATCGAATCGCATCCATTGTTTTATTATTAAAATTAAACCAATATACTTCATAAATAAGAATCAACTAAGTACTTGAGGAACGAATTATTAAAAGACTTAATTTATTATTTAATATAAGAATAACTGACAACGGACTAGGTCAAAACCTTTATTTAAAATGATAAAATAATCTTGAAAGTATTTTTTTATTACTTTGAAATGCGTCGGTGAACGTTAGCGAAGAAACTTAGTAGCTTCTCTTTAATTATTACTACGAAAGTTATTGATTAACATTTTCTTTTAGTTGCCATTTTTAAAATAGCATCTCCGTAATAAACTTGAAATATATTTAAAACTTACCAATTGAAATGTTGCATCTGAATAATAGTACAAATCTTCGTCCATTTTGTAACGCTAACTAAAACTAAAAACAGGAATTTTAAAAAATCAGCTTCACGAAAATACTTTGTCTTATAAAGCCATTTTAATAAAGCTACAAAATATATTTGACAACCGAACTGCTTCACGTATCGAACGAAATAAATGTATTTACTAATTACCCTTTCTTTTATATAATTTCCAACAAATGTTATGTACTTACCTGTCAGTTATATATAAGCAATAGTGACATTTATACCGTTAGGATATGGCGCAAATTCGCATGACTATCGACTATTTACTCTACCCCCACCATATTGTTATTGTTTTTGAAAATTGTATTCACAGTCTGCGATGAATAAAAATATACTTAATAAGTACTAAACATGCCCTTATATTTTAAATAACTTTTAATTAACCAATAAAACAATGATATGTTTGGTTTTCGTTTTTAATTATTTTCTTTAAGACTAAAGTAAATTTTTAGTAATTTTAACTTAATACATTATGTATGTAAAACGTAGAAATTAAATTAAATTATATATATTTCAAAACGTGTATATTATACATAAAGATATAAAATAAACGTATATATAAAAAAGAGGACAAATTCTCAAATTAACCTAATTTAGCAAAAGATCTGTACAAGAAATAATTCTAAAATATTGGTCATACAAATATTATAATAATTTCGATAAAGATAATTACGACAAAATCGTTTTCTAAGTATTTTTGGTTTAACTCACACGGAAATTATTAAATTGATTCTAATTATAGCTTTTAGCCTAGGTATTTTAATGATATTATAAAAGCAAAAGTATTTCAAGTAGATAATTGCGTATATTCTTATCCCATACATTCTCATAAATTAAAAAAAATATAATATCAAGTTAATAATAATGTCACAAATTTTAAAACAAGACGTAAATCTTTTAAGATACTTTTTATTTATACATAATAGAATTTTCAGGGGCTAGTCTTAAACAAACATCTGAACCAAGCACAGATAAAAAAAGATAAAAAAACAATAGAAGAACGCAGCTCGCATTTCTTTTTATTATCTATAATAAATCTTATTTAGTGAATACAAAATATCTAAACACCGAATTGTTATTGTTACTGATATAGTGAGGCCCTGTAAACCCTTAAATGTATTCTAAAAAGATCATTAGTAACAATATAATCAGTTTTATTATCGGTTTAGTTAAATACTTACTTAGAAAAACTTGAATAGTATAATTACTGTTGATTCTCAATACGATTACTGGAGTTGCCGGTATTTTAACAAACAAGCTTTTGTACATATGTTAGAAATTTAAGTATAAAACACACAGAATATATAATAATATTAATATTATTGTTCTCATATGTATTATGGAGTTTTATCTATCTATATTCACTATGTAATATACATGAAGATTATTATTGAATGTGCTAATCACAGGATCAAGCAGACCCATTTATAATATGATTTTTCCTTATTATAATTTTAAGCTATATAATATCAGGCAACATGCTACAACCCACCAAGCAGTAACGTTTAACGCGAGTGAATCCTCACGAAGCGGCTGTTTCAGGTAATTGCTAATCCTACAAGTATGAGATGTGCGGTAAATATGGTCAATTTTTCAGTGATCGAACTCAATAACCCCTTTTTTTTGTTTTTATTACAATCGTATTTTTAAATAAAGGACTCATTCGTCCACTAACCGAAAACAAAAATTATAACACGATTCGTATAAAATTTGAAATTTCTAAAGCGAATCTACAAAAGCACTTAAGCGTCATAAAAATCAATGAACTATTCGGCGCGAAATTGCCGTCATCAGAAATAACGTCGAATAGGCATTCGTTTTATTACGCAATCATCGGTAAATATTCTATCCACTGGGTCATCTTAATTGGTACAGATAAATAATATTTAAGAATTAAATTATTAATATCCGGATTTGCGTTATTTATTATAAATCATTACTTTAGGAAGTAGTAATATCCATTATAACTTAATAAAAATAAATTATTAAATTGAGTTTTAGTATATTATTATATGATCTGTGGTTCTAGTGACAACAGGAGACCAATTCTACTAACTATTTGTCAATTTATCGCTATCGAATCGAAACGTAATCGTTGCCGTTTAACCGTTTTTATATTCTACTGAAACAACGATATAGCTGCGGTTCGGTTAATCAGATCGGAATAGAATCGGGAACGTATCGTAACCGTTAAAAATTAGGAAATTTGTCCCTCAGTTCTGAAAAACTTATGTTTGTCTTGCAGACGTATGGACATGGGAATAAGTGTCGTGTCACACCCGCGATATATCACGTATATATAGTTAGTATACATCATTATTATGTTATGTATTTTGTTTGTTGGCCGGAATCACAATAAAATACTAATTCGATTGACACGCAATTTTCACATCAAAGTGGCGTTGTTTCAATACGGATATAGATTGCATCAGGGCCGGTCCGCCCGTACAGGCGAATTAGACGACCGACAGCGCTCGAATATTGGGGACAGCGTATTCTTTTACAGAACACATTTCAAATAAACTATACTTTAAAAAAAAAGTAAATAAGTAATTAATATTAAAATATAACACCCCATTTCCATTATATTTTGCTTTCTCAGTATTGTAATTTTGTAGATTAAATTAAATGTGAAGCTATGAGTGTTGATTCTAGGCAACTACCAACAATGACGACGACCGAGATTCTTGCCGTCATTGTTGGTAACAGCTGTAATAACTTGTTGAGTGCATAATTTGTGCTTAAAATTCATCTCGTGCATATATCGGATGCCACTCTAATAGCGGTCAGCTTGGTGGAATAAACTCCAAACCTATTAAGAGGAGATAACAAAAAGCCCTTTGTCCAGCTTTAGCATATTAACTAGTTATTTACTTTAGATGAGAGAGGTGTAAGCGAAAATCGTTTATTATGGATGCAGATAATTACGGATAATCGAGGCCTCATAACCTACGTAACGTGGTAGAAGAGATACACATAATAAATACGGGTAATATTATGATAGCCAACGATGACTTACACATAGATAACTTATATTCTTGAAAGCTTAGCAACTTAAGTTACTCGGTGGTAGGGCTCTGTGCAAGCTCGTCTGGGTAGATACCACCCACTCATCAGATATTCTACCGCAAAACAACAGTACTTTGTATTGTTGTGTTCCGGTTTGAAGGGCATGTAAGCCAGTATAATTACAGCTACAAGGGACATAACATTTTAGTTCCCAAGGTTGGTGGTGCATTGGTGATGTAATCGATAGTTAACATTTCTTACAATGCCATTGTCTATGGGCGTTGGTGACGACTTATCATCAGGTGGCTCATATGCTCGTCGTCGTAAAAAGTATTAAGCTTTTTATGTTCAAAAACATTGTACGTTATACTACGTTACAGATAGTAACGTTGCACTCGAATTCACCCACAGGAAGTTGGTAACATAAAACACTTCATAGGCCTTTAATAGTATATTTATATATTTATCATGATTGAAAGTGAAATGGAATTGCATCGTCTTACAAAATATACCTTTATTCAATTCATCACCTCCCAATATTGCAATGAATGTATTTGAATGTACATTATGTCTTTCCCCTTATTATATATTTATTGCAAAAGCTTTTTCAAAATCATTAAAAAATATATATCTTAAATACACTACACATGCTACATTTTGATAACTATATTGAATTACATTTTAAAGTCAATTAATTCAATAGACATGATACAAAACAAATGTTAAAGTGATTGTGAATTGATTATGTATTAAAATTTATATTAAAAGAATTGTCACTACATTTGTAGCGTTTTTAATAGATGTACGTATAGTTACATATGGCTGTAATGAACTATTCGTTCACCATTATACAATATTAATAATTCTAATTACATTTAATTAAATGAAAAATGAATTGTTGAAATGCTTAAAATTAAAAGATATTTAAAAATTGAATACATTATTAAAAAATATAGTTAACATTAAATGTATGTTTAGTTTTGTTTAACGGAGTTGCTGCAAGCTGCCGCTAGCTTCGCTGACACATAAGTCACTGCAGTATTCGAGTGGACTTTGAAATATTTGAAAAAAGCTTCGACCACACTTCCGTTGCTGACGTAATTGATCGCCACTTCAGGTTTTTTCTGCTTATCAACCAGTAGGAGATTTTCTGTTAAGGAAAGTACAGGAGTCTCTTTAACAATTACGTCATCAACGTCTTCGAACTTTTTCGACGAGTCAATCCAAGCTTCTATGTCTTGTTGTATGACTTTCTCTGGTGTCGATGGGCCGGGACTCTCTTCATCGCTCGGTACATCCCATGTCGGCTTTGGCAATGAAGAAGCTGGTGGCGCTTTGATTTTTTCTATATCAATCGTATTAAGTATAATTATATCGCTTTCAGATTCCGTTTCGTTAATGCATTTGCATTTAAGTTGATAACATTCTAAACAGTATGAATTTTCAAAGTCTTCGAGCATTAATATCAATTCATTTCTGACATTATGAAGATTGATCTCCTGGAAATAATTAACACAAGATAAAGATAGAAGGAAAAGATAATCCAGTGATTAAAACATTAATCATCGTTACTATCCTAAGTACCTAATTAAAAACATATTATTTAATTAAAAAAATAATATTTAACTATAATCACTATAAAAATTAGTGCTTCTATTAATTTCATTAGAAAACTACGGAGCAATACCTTTTAATGTGAGTATTATTTCTATGATCAGGGACCAAAGCTCTACCAGATACAACACATTTTCACCTCAACTTCGTGCCAACCGATATCGAATCGCATCCATTGTTTTATTATTAAAATTAAACCAATATACTTCATAAATAAGAATCAACTAAGTACTTGAGGAACGAATTATTAAAAGACTTAATTTATTATTTAATATAAGAATAACTGACAACGGACTAGGTCAAAACCTTTATTTAAAATGATAAAATAATCTTGAAAGTATTTTTTTATTACTTTGAAATGCGTCGGTGAACGTTAGCGAAGAAACTTAGTAGCTTCTCTTTAATTATTACTACGAAAGTTATTGATTAACATTTTCTTTTAGTTGCCATTTTTAAAATAGCATCTCCGTAATAAACTTGAAATATATTTAAAACTTACCAATTGAAATGTTGCATCTGAATAATAGTACAAATCTTCGTCCATTTTGTAACGCTAACTAAAACTAAAAACAGGAATTTTAAAAAATCAGCTTCACGAAAATACTTTGTCTTATAAAGCCATTTTAATAAAGCTACAAAATATATTTGACAACCGAACTGCTTCACGTATCGAACGAAATAAATGTATTTACTAATTACCCTTTCTTTTATATAATTTCCAACAAATGTTATGTACTTACCTGTCAGTTATATATAAGCAATAGTGACATTTATACCGTTAGGATATGGCGCAAATTCGCATGACTATCGACTATTTACTCTACCCCCACCATATTGTTATTGTTTTTGAAAATTGTATTCACAGTCTGCGATGAATAAAAATATACTTAATAAGTACTAAACATGCCCTTATATTTTAAATAACTTTTAATTAACCAATAAAACAATGATATGTTTGGTTTTCGTTTTTAATTATTTTCTTTAAGACTAAAGTAAATTTTTAGTAATTTTAACTTAATACATTATGTATGTAAAACGTAGAAATTAAATTAAATTATATATATTTCAAAACGTGTATATTATACATAAAGATATAAAATAAACGTATATATAAAAAAGAGGACAAATTCTCAAATTAACCTAATTTAGCAAAAGATCTGTACAAGAAATAATTCTAAAATATTGGTCATACAAATATTATAATAATTTCGATAAAGATAATTACGACAAAATCGTTTTCTAAGTATTTTTGGTTTAACTCACACGGAAATTATTAAATTGATTCTAATTATAGCTTTTAGCCTAGGTATTTTAATGATATTATAAAAGCAAAAGTATTTCAAGTAGATAATTGCGTATATTCTTATCCCATACATTCTCATAAATTAAAAAAAATATAATATCAAGTTAATAATAATGTCACAAATTTTAAAACAAGACGTAAATCTTTTAAGATACTTTTTATTTATACATAATAGAATTTTCAGGGGCTAGTCTTAAACAAACATCTGAACCAAGCACAGATAAAAAAAGATAAAAAAACAATAGAAGAACGCAGCTCGCATTTCTTTTTATTATCTATAATAAATCTTATTTAGTGAATACAAAATATCTAAACACCGAATTGTTATTGTTACTGATATAGTGAGGCCCTGTAAACCCTTAAATGTATTCTAAAAAGATCATTAGTAACAATATAATCAGTTTTATTATCGGTTTAGTTAAATACTTACTTAGAAAAACTTGAATAGTATAATTACTGTTGATTCTCAATACGATTACTGGAGTTGCCGGTATTTTAACAAACAAGCTTTTGTACATATGTTAGAAATTTAAGTATAAAACACACAGAATATATAATAATATTAATATTATTGTTCTCATATGTATTATGGAGTTTTATCTATCTATATTCACTATGTAATATACATGAAGATTATTATTGAATGTGCTAATCACAGGATCAAGCAGACCCATTTATAATATGATTTTTCCTTATTATAATTTTAAGCTATATAATATCAGGCAACATGCTACAACCCACCAAGCAGTAACGTTTAACGCGAGTGAATCCTCACGAAGCGGCTGTTTCAGGTAATTGCTAATCCTACAAGTATGAGATGTGCGGTAAATATGGTCAATTTTTCAGTGATCGAACTCAATAACCCCTTTTTTTTGTTTTTATTACAATCGTATTTTTAAATAAAGGACTCATTCGTCCACTAACCGAAAACAAAAATTATAACACGATTCGTATAAAATTTGAAATTTCTAAAGCGAATCTACAAAAGCACTTAAGCGTCATAAAAATCAATGAACTATTCGGCGCGAAATTGCCGTCATCAGAAATAACGTCGAATAGGCATTCGTTTTATTACGCAATCATCGGTAAATATTCTATCCACTGGGTCATCTTAATTGGTACAGATAAATAATATTTAAGAATTAAATTATTAATATCCGGATTTGCGTTATTTATTATAAATCATTACTTTAGGAAGTAGTAATATCCATTATAACTTAATAAAAATAAATTATTAAATTGAGTTTTAGTATATTATTATATGATCTGTGGTTCTAGTGACAACAGGAGACCAATTCTACTAACTATTTGTCAATTTATCGCTATCGAATCGAAACGTAATCGTTGCCGTTTAACCGTTTTTATATTCTACTGAAACAACGATATAGCTGCGGTTCGGTTAATCAGATCGGAATAGAATCGGGAACGTATCGTAACCGTTAAAAATTAGGAAATTTGTTCCTCAGTTCTGAAAAACTTATGTTTGTCTTGCAGACGTATGGACATGGGAATAAGTGTCGTGTCACACCCGCGATATATCACGTATATATAGTTAGTATACATCATTATTATGTTATGTATTTTGTTTGTTGGCCGGAATCACAATAAAATACTAATTCGATTGACACGCAATTTTCACATCAAAGTGGCGTTGTTTCAATACGGATATAGATTGCATCAGGGCCGGTCCGCCCGTACAGGCGAATTAGACGACCGACAGCGCTCGAATATTGGGGACAGCGTATTCTTTTACAGAACACATTTCAAATAAACTATACTTTAAAAAAAAAGTAAATAAGTAATTAATATTAAAATATAACACCCCATTTCCATTATATTTTGCTTTCTCAGTATTGTAATTTTGTAGATTAAATTAAATGTGAAGCTATGAGTGTTGATTCTAGGCAACTACCAACAATGACGACGACCGAGATTCTTGCCGTCATTGTTGGTAACAGCTGTAATAACTTGTTGAGTGCATAATTTGTGCTTAAAATTCATCTCGTGCATATATCGGATGCCACTCTAATAGCGGTCAGCTTGGTGGAATAAACTCCAAACCTATTAAGAGGAGATAACAAAAAGCCCTTTGTCCAGCTTTAGCATATTAACTAGTTATTTACTTTAGATGAGAGAGGTGTAAGCGAAAATCGTTTATTATGGATGCAGATAATTACGGATAATCGAGGCCTCATAACCTACGTAACGTGGTAGAAGAGATACACATAATAAATACGGGTAATATTATGATAGCCAACGATGACTTACACATAGATAACTTATATTCTTGAAAGCTTAGCAACTTAAGTTACTCGGTGGTAGGGCTCTGTGCAAGCTCGTCTGGGTAGATACCACCCACTCATCAGATATTCTACCGCAAAACAACAGTACTTTGTATTGTTGTGTTCCGGTTTGAAGGGCATGTAAGCCAGTATAATTACAGCTACAAGGGACATAACATTTTAGTTCCCAAGGTTGGTGGTGCATTGGTGATGTAATCGATAGTTAACATTTCTTACAATGCCATTGTCTATGGGCGTTGGTGACGACTTATCATCAGGTGGCTCATATGCTCGTCGTCGTAAAAAGTATTAAGCTTTTTATGTTCAAAAACATTGTACGTTATACTACGTTACAGATAGTAACGTTGCACTCGAATTCACCCACAGGAAGTTGGTAACATAAAACACTTCATAGGCCTTTAATAGTATATTTATATATTTATCATGATTGAAAGTGAAATGGAATTGCATCGTCTTACAAAATATACCTTTATTCAATTCATCACCTCCCAATATTGCAATGAATGTATTTGAATGTACATTATGTCTTTCCCCTTATTATATATTTATTGCAAAAGCTTTTTCAAAATCATTAAAAAATATATATCTTAAATACACTACACATGCTACATTTTGATAACTATATTGAATTACATTTTAAAGTCAATTAATTCAATAGACATGATACAAAACAAATGTTAAAGTGATTGTGAATTGATTATGTATTAAAATTTATATTAAAAGAATTGTCACTACATTTGTAGCGTTTTTAATAGATGTACGTATAGTTACATATGGCTGTAATGAACTATTCGTTCACCATTATACAATATTAATAATTCTAATTACATTTAATTAAATGAAAAATGAATTGTTGAAATGCTTAAAATTAAAAGATATTTAAAAATTGAATACATTATTAAAAAATATAGTTAACATTAAATGTATGTTTAGTTTTGTTTAACGGAGTTGCTGCAAGCTGCCGCTAGCTTCGCTGACACATAAGTCACTGCAGTATTCGAGTGGACTTTGAAATATTTGAAAAAGCTTCGACCACACTTCCGTTGCTGACGTAATTGATCGCCACTTCAGGTTTTTTCTGCTTATCAACCAGTAGGAGATTTTCTGTTAAGGAAAGTACAGGAGTCTCTTTAACAATTACGTCATCAACGTCTTCGAACTTTTTCGACGAGTCAATCCAAGCTTCTATGTCTTGTTGTATGACTTTCTCTGGTGTCGATGGGCCGGGACTCTCTTCATCGCTCGGTACATCCCATGTCGGCTTTGGCAATGAAGAAGCTGGTGGCGCTTTGATTTTTTCTATATCAATCGTATTAAGTATAATTATATCGCTTTCAGATTCCGTTTCGTTAATGCATTTGCATTTAAGTTGATAACATTTCTAAACAGTATGAATTTTCAAAGTCTTCGAGCATTAATATCAATTCATTTCTGACATTATGAAGATTGATCTCCTGGAAATAATTAACACAAGATAAAGATAGAAGGAAAAGATAATCCAGTGATTAAAACATTAATCATCGTTACTATCCTAAGTACCTAATTAAAAACATATTATTTAATTAAAAAAATAATATTTAACTATAATCACTATAAAAATTAGTGCTTCTATTAATTTCATTAGAAAACTACGGAGCAATACCTTTTAATGTGAGTATTATTTCTATGATCAGGGACCAAAGCTCTACCAGATACAACACATTTTCACCTCAACTTCGTGCCAACCGATATCGAATCGCATCCATTGTTTTATTATTAAAATTAAACCAATATACTTCATAAATAAGAATCAACTAAGTACTTGAGGAACGAATTATTAAAAGACTTAATTTATTATTTAATATAAGAATAACTGACAACGGACTAGGTCAAAACCTTTATTTAAAATGATAAAATAATCTTGAAAGTATTTTTTTATTACTTTGAAATGCGTCGGTGAACGTTAGCGAAGAAACTTAGTAGCTTCTCTTTAATTATTACTACGAAAGTTATTGATTAACATTTTCTTTTAGTTGCCATTTTTAAAATAGCATCTCCGTAATAAACTTGAAATATATTTAAAACTTACCAATTGAAATGTTGCATCTGAATAATAGTACAAATCTTCGTCCATTTTGTAACGCTAACTAAAACTAAAAACAGGAATTTTAAAAAATCAGCTTCACGAAAATACTTTGTCTTATAAAGCCATTTTAATAAAGCTACAAAATATATTTGACAACCGAACTGCTTCACGTATCGAACGAAATAAATGTATTTACTAATTACCCTTTCTTTTATATAATTTCCAACAAATGTTATGTACTTACCTGTCAGTTATATATAAGCAATAGTGACATTTATACCGTTAGGATATGGCGCAAATTCGCATGACTATCGACTATTTACTCTACCCCCACCATATTGTTATTGTTTTTGAAAATTGTATTCACAGTCTGCGATGAATAAAAATATACTTAATAAGTACTAAACATGCCCTTATATTTTAAATAACTTTTAATTAACCAATAAAACAATGATATGTTTGGTTTTCGTTTTTAATTATTTTCTTTAAGACTAAAGTAAATTTTTAGTAATTTTAACTTAATACATTATGTATGTAAAACGTAGAAATTAAATTAAATTATATATATTTCAAAACGTGTATATTATACATAAAGATATAAAATAAACGTATATATAAAAAAGAGGACAAATTCTCAAATTAACCTAATTTAGCAAAAGATCTGTACAAGAAATAATTCTAAAATATTGGTCATACAAATATTATAATAATTTCGATAAAGATAATTACGACAAAATCGTTTTCTAAGTATTTTTGGTTTAACTCACACGGAAATTATTAAATTGATTCTAATTATAGCTTTTAGCCTAGGTATTTTAATGATATTATAAAAGCAAAAGTATTTCAAGTAGATAATTGCGTATATTCTTATCCCATACATTCTCATAAATTAAAAAAAATATAATATCAAGTTAATAATAATGTCACAAATTTTAAAACAAGACGTAAATCTTTTAAGATACTTTTTATTTATACATAATAGAATTTTCAGGGGCTAGTCTTAAACAAACATCTGAACCAAGCACAGATAAAAAAAGATAAAAAAACAATAGAAGAACGCAGCTCGCATTTCTTTTTATTATCTATAATAAATCTTATTTAGTGAATACAAAATATCTAAACACCGAATTGTTATTGTTACTGATATAGTGAGGCCCTGTAAACCCTTAAATGTATTCTAAAAAGATCATTAGTAACAATATAATCAGTTTTATTATCGGTTTAGTTAAATACTTACTTAGAAAAACTTGAATAGTATAATTACTGTTGATTCTCAATACGATTACTGGAGTTGCCGGTATTTTAACAAACAAGCTTTTGTACATATGTTAGAAATTTAAGTATAAAACACACAGAATATATAATAATATTAATATTATTGTTCTCATATGTATTATGGAGTTTTATCTATCTATATTCACTATGTAATATACATGAAGATTATTATTGAATGTGCTAATCACAGGATCAAGCAGACCCATTTATAATATGATTTTTCCTTATTATAATTTTAAGCTATATAATATCAGGCAACATGCTACAACCCACCAAGCAGTAACGTTTAACGCGAGTGAATCCTCACGAAGCGGCTGTTTCAGGTAATTGCTAATCCTACAAGTATGAGATGTGCGGTAAATATGGTCAATTTTTCAGTGATCGAACTCAATAACCCCTTTTTTTTGTTTTTATTACAATCGTATTTTTAAATAAAGGACTCATTCGTCCACTAACCGAAAACAAAAATTATAACACGATTCGTATAAAATTTGAAATTTCTAAAGCGAATCTACAAAAGCACTTAAGCGTCATAAAAATCAATGAACTATTCGGCGCGAAATTGCCGTCATCAGAAATAACGTCGAATAGGCATTCGTTTTATTACGCAATCATCGGTAAATATTCTATCCACTGGGTCATCTTAATTGGTACAGATAAATAATATTTAAGAATTAAATTATTAATATCCGGATTTGCGTTATTTATTATAAATCATTACTTTAGGAAGTAGTAATATCCATTATAACTTAATAAAAATAAATTATTAAATTGAGTTTTAGTATATTATTATATGATCTGTGGTTCTAGTGACAACAGGAGACCAATTCTACTAACTATTTGTCAATTTATCGCTATCGAATCGAAACGTAATCGTTGCCGTTTAACCGTTTTTATATTCTACTGAAACAACGATATAGCTGCGGTTCGGTTAATCAGATCGGAATAGAATCGGGAACGTATCGTAACCGTTAAAAATTAGGAAATTTGTCCCTCAGTTCTGAAAAACTTATGTTTGTCTTGCAGACGTATGGACATGGGAATAAGTGTCGTGTCACACCCGCGATATATCACGTATATATAGTTAGTATACATCATTATTATGTTATGTATTTTGTTTGTTGGCCGGAATCACAATAAAATACTAATTCGATTGACACGCAATTTTCACATCAAAGTGGCGTTGTTTCAATACGGATATAGATTGCATCAGGGCCGGTCCGCCCGTACAGGCGAATTAGACGACCGACAGCGCTCGAATATTGGGGACAGCGTATTCTTTTACAGAACACATTTCAAATAAACTATACTTTAAAAAAAAAGTAAATAAGTAATTAATATTAAAATATAACACCCCATTTCCATTATATTTTGCTTTCTCAGTATTGTAATTTTGTAGATTAAATTAAATGTGAAGCTATGAGTGTTGATTCTAGGCAACTACCAACAATGACGACGACCGAGATTCTTGCCGTCATTGTTGGTAACAGCTGTAATAACTTGTTGAGTGCATAATTTGTGCTTAAAATTCATCTCGTGCATATATCGGATGCCACTCTAATAGCGGTCAGCTTGGTGGAATAAACTCCAAACCTATTAAGAGGAGATAACAAAAAGCCCTTTGTCCAGCTTTAGCATATTAACTAGTTATTTACTTTAGATGAGAGAGGTGTAAGCGAAAATCGTTTATTATGGATGCAGATAATTACGGATAATCGAGGCCTCATAACCTACGTAACGTGGTAGAAGAGATACACATAATAAATACGGGTAATATTATGATAGCCAACGATGACTTACACATAGATAACTTATATTCTTGAAAGCTTAGCAACTTAAGTTACTCGGTGGTAGGGCTCTGTGCAAGCTCGTCTGGGTAGATACCACCCACTCATCAGATATTCTACCGCAAAACAACAGTACTTTGTATTGTTGTGTTCCGGTTTGAAGGGCATGTAAGCCAGTATAATTACAGCTACAAGGGACATAACATTTTAGTTCCCAAGGTTGGTGGTGCATTGGTGATGTAATCGATAGTTAACATTTCTTACAATGCCATTGTCTATGGGCGTTGGTGACGACTTATCATCAGGTGGCTCATATGCTCGTCGTCGTAAAAAGTATTAAGCTTTTTATGTTCAAAAACATTGTACGTTATACTACGTTACAGATAGTAACGTTGCACTCGAATTCACCCACAGGAAGTTGGTAACATAAAACACTTCATAGGCCTTTAATAGTATATTTATATATTTATCATGATTGAAAGTGAAATGGAATTGCATCGTCTTACAAAATATACCTTTATTCAATTCATCACCTCCCAATATTGCAATGAATGTATTTGAATGTACATTATGTCTTTCCCCTTATTATATATTTATTGCAAAAGCTTTTTCAAAATCATTAAAAAATATATATCTTAAATACACTACACATGCTACATTTTGATAACTATATTGAATTACATTTTAAAGTCAATTAATTCAATAGACATGATACAAAACAAATGTTAAAGTGATTGTGAATTGATTATGTATTAAAATTTATATTAAAAGAATTGTCACTACATTTGTAGCGTTTTTAATAGATGTACGTATAGTTACATATGGCTGTAATGAACTATTCGTTCACCATTATACAATATTAATAATTCTAATTACATTTAATTAAATGAAAAATGAATTGTTGAAATGCTTAAAATTAAAAAGATATTTAAAATTCGAATACATTATTAAAAAATATAGTTAACATTAAATGTATGTTTAGTTTTGTTTAACGGAGTTGCTGCAAGCTGCCGCTAGCTTCGCTGACACATAAGTCACTGCAGTATTCGAGTGGACTTTGAAATATTTGAAAAAAGCTTCGACCACACTTCCGTTGCTGACGTAATTGATCGCCACTTCAGGTTTTTTCTGCTTATCAACCAGTAGGAGATTTCTGTTAAGGAAAGTACAGGAGTCTCTTTAACAATTACGTCATCAACGTCTTCGAACTTTTTCGACGAGTCAATCCAAGCTTCTATGTCTTGTTGTATGACTTTCTCTGGTGTCGATGGGCCGGGACTCTCTTCATCGCTCGGTACATCCCATGTCGGCTTTGGCAATGAAGAAGCTGGTGGCGCTTTGATTTTTTCTATATCAATCGTATTAAGTATAATTATATCGCTTTCAGATTCCGTTTCGTTAATGCATTTGCATTTAAGTTGATAACATTCTAAACAGTATGAATTTTCAAAGTCTTCGAGCATTAATATCAATTCATTTCTGACATTATGAAGATTGATCTCCTGGAAATAATTAACACAAGATAAAGATAGAAGGAAAAGATAATCCAGTGATTAAAACATTAATCATCGTTACTATCCTAAGTACCTAATTAAAAACATATTATTTAATTAAAAAAATAATATTTAACTATAATCACTATAAAAATTAGTGCTTCTATTAATTTCATTAGAAAACTACGGAGCAATACCTTTTAATGTGAGTATTATTTCTATGATCAGGGACCAAAGCTCTACCAGATACAACACATTTTCACCTCAACTTCGTGCCAACCGATATCGAATCGCATCCATTGTTTTATTATTAAAATTAAACCAATATACTTCATAAATAAGAATCAACTAAGTACTTGAGGAACGAATTATTAAAAGACTTAATTTATTATTTAATATAAGAATAACTGACAACGGACTAGGTCAAAACCTTTATTTAAAATGATAAAATAATCTTGAAAGTATTTTTTTATTACTTTGAAATGCGTCGGTGAACGTTAGCGAAGAAACTTAGTAGCTTCTCTTTAATTATTACTACGAAAGTTATTGATTAACATTTTCTTTTAGTTGCCATTTTTAAAATAGCATCTCCGTAATAAACTTGAAATATATTTAAAACTTACCAATTGAAATGTTGCATCTGAATAATAGTACAAATCTTCGTCCATTTTGTAACGCTAACTAAAACTAAAAACAGGAATTTTAAAAAATCAGCTTCACGAAAATACTTTGTCTTATAAAGCCATTTTAATAAAGCTACAAAATATATTTGACAACCGAACTGCTTCACGTATCGAACGAAATAAATGTATTTACTAATTACCCTTTCTTTTATATAATTTCCAACAAATGTTATGTACTTACCTGTCAGTTATATATAAGCAATAGTGACATTTATACCGTTAGGATATGGCGCAAATTCGCATGACTATCGACTATTTACTCTACCCCCACCATATTGTTATTGTTTTTGAAAATTGTATTCACAGTCTGCGATGAATAAAAATATACTTAATAAGTACTAAACATGCCCTTATATTTTAAATAACTTTTAATTAACCAATAAAACAATGATATGTTTGGTTTTCGTTTTTAATTATTTTCTTTAAGACTAAAGTAAATTTTTAGTAATTTTAACTTAATACATTATGTATGTAAAACGTAGAAATTAAATTAAATTATATATATTTCAAAACGTGTATATTATACATAAAGATATAAAATAAACGTATATATAAAAAAGAGGACAAATTCTCAAATTAACCTAATTTAGCAAAAGATCTGTACAAGAAATAATTCTAAAATATTGGTCATACAAATATTATAATAATTTCGATAAAGATAATTACGACAAAATCGTTTTCTAAGTATTTTTGGTTTAACTCACACGGAAATTATTAAATTGATTCTAATTATAGCTTTTAGCCTAGGTATTTTAATGATATTATAAAAGCAAAAGTATTTCAAGTAGATAATTGCGTATATTCTTATCCCATACATTCTCATAAATTAAAAAAAATATAATATCAAGTTAATAATAATGTCACAAATTTTAAAACAAGACGTAAATCTTTTAAGATACTTTTTATTTATACATAATAGAATTTTCAGGGGCTAGTCTTAAACAAACATCTGAACCAAGCACAGATAAAAAAAGATAAAAAAACAATAGAAGAACGCAGCTCGCATTTCTTTTTATTATCTATAATAAATCTTATTTAGTGAATACAAAATATCTAAACACCGAATTGTTATTGTTACTGATATAGTGAGGCCCTGTAAACCCTTAAATGTATTCTAAAAAGATCATTAGTAACAATATAATCAGTTTTATTATCGGTTTAGTTAAATACTTACTTAGAAAAACTTGAATAGTATAATTACTGTTGATTCTCAATACGATTACTGGAGTTGCCGGTATTTTAACAAACAAGCTTTTGTACATATGTTAGAAATTTAAGTATAAAACACACAGAATATATAATAATATTAATATTATTGTTCTCATATGTATTATGGAGTTTTATCTATCTATATTCACTATGTAATATACATGAAGATTATTATTGAATGTGCTAATCACAGGATCAAGCAGACCCATTTATAATATGATTTTTCCTTATTATAATTTTAAGCTATATAATATCAGGCAACATGCTACAACCCACCAAGCAGTAACGTTTAACGCGAGTGAATCCTCACGAAGCGGCTGTTTCAGGTAATTGCTAATCCTACAAGTATGAGATGTGCGGTAAATATGGTCAATTTTTCAGTGATCGAACTCAATAACCCCTTTTTTTTGTTTTTATTACAATCGTATTTTTAAATAAAGGACTCATTCGTCCACTAACCGAAAACAAAAATTATAACACGATTCGTATAAAATTTGAAATTTCTAAAGCGAATCTACAAAAGCACTTAAGCGTCATAAAAATCAATGAACTATTCGGCGCGAAATTGCCGTCATCAGAAATAACGTCGAATAGGCATTCGTTTTATTACGCAATCATCGGTAAATATTCTATCCACTGGGTCATCTTAATTGGTACAGATAAATAATATTTAAGAATTAAATTATTAATATCCGGATTTGCGTTATTTATTATAAATCATTACTTTAGGAAGTAGTAATATCCATTATAACTTAATAAAAATAAATTATTAAATTGAGTTTTAGTATATTATTATATGATCTGTGGTTCTAGTGACAACAGGAGACCAATTCTACTAACTATTTGTCAATTTATCGCTATCGAATCGAAACGTAATCGTTGCCGTTTAACCGTTTTTATATTCTACTGAAACAACGATATAGCTGCGGTTCGGTTAATCAGATCGGAATAGAATCGGGAACGTATCGTAACCGTTAAAAATTAGGAAATTTGTTCCTCAGTTCTGAAAAACTTATGTTTGTCTTGCAGACGTATGGACATGGGAATAAGTGTCGTGTCACACCCGCGATATATCACGTATATATAGTTAGTATACATCATTATTATGTTATGTATTTTGTTTGTTGGCCGGAATCACAATAAAATACTAATTCGATTGACACGCAATTTTCACATCAAAGTGGCGTTGTTTCAATACGGATATAGATTGCATCAGGGCCGGTCCGCCCGTACAGGCGAATTAGACGACCGACAGCGCTCGAATATTGGGGACAGCGTATTCTTTTACAGAACATATTTCAAATAAACTATACTTTAAAAAAAAAGTAAATAAGTAATTAATATTAAAATATAACACCCCATTTCCATTATATTTTGCTTTCTCAGTATTGTAATTTTGTAGATTAAATTAAATGTGAAGCTATGAGTGTTGATTCTAGGCAACTACCAACAATGACGACGACCGAGATTCTTGCCGTCATTGTTGGTAACAGCTGTAATAACTTGTTGAGTGCATAATTTGTGCTTAAAGTTCATCTCGTGCATATATCGGATGCCACTCTAATAGCGGTCAGCTTGGTGGAATAAACTCCAAACCTATTAAGAGGAGATAACAAAAAGCCCTTTGTCCAGCTTTAGCATATTAACTAGTTATTTACTTTAGATGAGAGAGGTGTAAGCGAAAATCGTTTATTATGGATGCAGATAATTACGGATAATCGAGGCCTCATAACCTACGTAACGTGGTAGAAGAGATACACATAATAAATACGGGTAATATTATGATAGCCAACGATGACTTACACATAGATAACTTATATTCTTGAAAGCTTAGCAACTTAAGTTACTCGGTGGTAGGGCTCTGTGCAAGCTCGTCTGGGTAGATACCACCCACTCATCAGATATTCTACCGCAAAACAACAGTACTTTGTATTGTTGTGTTCCGGTTTGAAGGGCATGTAAGCCAGTATAATTACAGCTACAAGGGACATAACATTTTAGTTCCCAAGGTTGGTGGTGCATTGGTGATGTAATCGATAGTTAACATTTCTTACAATGCCATTGTCTATGGGCGTTGGTGACGACTTATCATCAGGTGGCTCATATGCTCGTCGTCGTAAAAAGTATTAAGCTTTTTATGTTCAAAAACATTGTACGTTATACTACGTTACAGATAGTAACGTTGCACTCGAATTCACCCACAGGAAGTTGGTAACATAAAACACTTCATAGGCCTTTAATAGTATATTTATATATTTATCATGATTGAAAGTGAAATGGAATTGCATCGTCTTACAAAATATACCTTTATTCAATTCATCACCTCCCAATATTGCAATGAATGTATTTGAATGTACATTATGTCTTTCCCCTTATTATATATTTATTGCAAAAGCTTTTTCAAAATCATTAAAAAATATATATCTTAAATACACTACACATGCTACATTTTGATAACTATATTGAATTACATTTTAAAGTCAATTAATTCAATAGACATGATACAAAACAAATGTTAAAGTGATTGTGAATTGATTATGTATTAAAATTTATATTAAAAGAATTGTCACTACATTTGTAGCGTTTTTAATAGATGTACGTATAGTTACATATGGCTGTAATGAACTATTCGTTCACCATTATACAATATTAATAATTCTAATTACATTTAATTAAATGAAAAATGAATTGTTGAAATGCTTAAAATTAAAAGATATTTAAAAATTGAATACATTATTAAAAAATATAGTTAACATTAAATGTATGTTTAGTTTTGTTTAACGGAGTTGCTGCAAGCTGCCGCTAGCTTCGCTGACACATAAGTCACTGCAGTATTCGAGTGGACTTTGAAATATTTGAAAAAAGCTTCGACCACACTTCCGTTGCTGACGTAATTGATCGCCACTTCAGGTTTTTTCTGCTTATCAACCAGTAGGAGATTTTCTGTTAAGGAAAGTACAGGAGTCTCTTTAACAATTACGTCATCAACGTCTTCGAACTTTTTCGACGAGTCAATCCAAGCTTCTATGTCTTGTTGTATGACTTTCTCTGGTGTCGATGGGCCGGGACTCTCTTCATCGCTCGGTACATCCCATGTCGGCTTTGGCAATGAAGAAGCTGGTGGCGCTATGATTTTTTCTATATCAATCGTATTAAGTATAATTATATCGCTTTCAGATTCCGTTTCGTTAATGCATTTGCATTTAAGTTGATAACATTCTAAACAGTATGAATTTTCAAAGTCTTCGAGCATTAATATCAATTCATTTCTGACATTATGAAGATTGATCTCCTGGAAATAATTAACACAAGATAAAGATAGAAGGAAAAGATAATCCAGTGATTAAAACATTAATCATCGTTACTATCCTAAGTACCTAATTAAAAACATATTATTTAATTAAAAAAATAATATTTAACTATAATCACTATAAAAATTAGTGCTTCTATTAATTTCATTAGAAAACTACGGAGCAATACCTTTTAATGTGAGTATTATTTCTATGATCAGGGACCAAAGCTCTACCAGATACAACACATTTTCACCTCAACTTCGTGCCAACCGATATCGAATCGCATCCATTGTTTTATTATTAAAATTAAACCAATATACTTCATAAATAAGAATCAACTAAGTACTTGAGGAACGAATTATTAAAAGACTTAATTTATTATTTAATATAAGAATAACTGAAAACGGACTAGGTCAAAACCTTTATTTAAAATGATAAAATAATCTTGAAAGTATTTTTTTATTACTTTGAAATGCGTCGGTGAACGTTAGCGAAGAAACTTAGTAGCTTCTCTTTAATTATTACTACGAAAGTTATTGATTAACATTTTCTTTTAGTTGCCATTTTTAAAATAGCATCTCCGTAATAAACTTGAAATATATTTAAAACTTACCAATTGAAATGTTGCATCTGAATAATAGTACAAATCTTCGTCCATTTTGTAACGCTAACTAAAACTAAAAACAGGAATTTTAAAAAATCAGCTTCACGAAAATACTTTGTCTTATAAAGCCATTTTAATAAAGCTACTAAATATATTTGACAACCGAACTGCTTCACGTATCGAACGAAATAAATGTATTTACTAATTACCCTTTCTTTTATATAATTTCCAACAAATGTTATGTACTTACCTGTCAGTTATATATAAGCAATAGTGACATTTATACCGTTAGGATATGGCGCAAATTCGCATGACTATCGACTATTTACTCTACCCCCACCATATTGTTATTGTTTTTGAAAATTGTATTCACAGTCTGCGATGAATAAAAATATACTTAATAAGTACTAAACATGCCCTTATATTTTAAATAACTTTTAATTAACCAATAAAACAATGATATGTTTGGTTTTCGTTTTTAATTATTTTCTTTAAGACTAAAGTAAATTTTTAGTAATTTTAACTTAATACATTATGTATGTAAAACGTAGAAATTAAATTAAATTATATATATTTCAAAACGTGTATATTATACATAAAGATATAAAATAAACGTATATATAAAAAAGAGGACAAATTCTCAAATTAACCTAATTTAGCAAAAGATCTGTACAAGAAATAATTCTAAAATATAAGGGCTTATATTTTAAATAACTTTTAATTAACCAATAAAACAATGATTTGTTTGGTTTTCGTTTTTAATTATTTTCTTTAAGACTAAAGTAAATTTTTAGTAATTTTAACTTAATACATTATGTATGTAAAACGTAGAAATTAAATTAAATTATATATATTTCAAAACGTGTATATTATACATAAAGATATAAAATAAACGTATATATAAAAAAGAGGACAAATTCTCAAATTAACCTAATTTAGCAAAAGATCTGTACAAGAAATAATTCTAAAATATTGGTCATACAAATATTATAATAATTTCGATAAAGATAATTACGACAAAATCGTTTTCTAAGTATTTTTGGTTTAACTCACACGGAAATTATTAAATTGATTCTAATTATAGCTTTTAGCCTAGGTATTTTAATGATATTATAAAAGCAAAAGTATTTCAAGTAGATAATTGCGTATATTCTTATCCCATACATTCTCATAAATTAAAAAAAATATAATATCAAGTTAATAATAATGTCACAAATTTTAAAACAAGACGTAAATCTTTTAAGATACTTTTTATTTATACATAATAGAATTTTCAGGGGCTAGTCTTAAACAAACATCTGAACCAAGCACAGATAAAAAAAGATAAAAAAACAATAGAAGAACGCAGCTCGCATTTCTTTTTATTATCTATAATAAATCTTATTTAGTGAATACAAAATATCTAAACACCGAATTGTTATTGTTACTGATATAGTGAGGCCCTGTAAACCCTTAAATGTATTCTAAAAAGATCATTAGTAACAATATAATCAGTTTTATTATCGGTTTAGTTAAATACTTACTTAGAAAAACTTGAATAGTATAATTACTGTTGATTCTCAATACGATTACTGGAGTTGCCGGTATTTTAACAAACAAGCTTTTGTACATATGTTAGAAATTTAAGTATAAAACACACAGAATATATAATAATATTAATATTATTGTTCTCATATGTATTATGGAGTTTTATCTATCTATATTCACTATGTAATATACATGAAGATTATTATTGAATGTGCTAATCACAGGATCAAGCAGACCCATTTATAATATGATTTTTCCTTATTATAATTTTAAGCTATATAATATCAGGCAACATGCTACAACCCACCAAGCAGTAACGTTTAACGCGAGTGAATCCTCACGAAGCGGCTGTTTCAGGTAATTGCTAATCCTACAAGTATGAGATGTGCGGTAAATATGGTCAATTTTTCAGTGATCGAACTCAATAACCCCTTTTTTTTGTTTTTATTACAATCGTATTTTTAAATAAAGGACTCATTCGTCCACTAACCGAAAACAAAAATTATAACACGATTCGTATAAAATTTGAAATTTCTAAAGCGAATCTACAAAAGCACTTAAGCGTCATAAAAATCAATGAACTATTCGGCGCGAAATTGCCGTCATCAGAAATAACGTCGAATAGGCATTCGTTTTATTACGCAATCATCGGTAAATATTCTATCCACTGGGTCATCTTAATTGGTACAGATAAATAATATTTAAGAATTAAATTATTAATATCCGGATTTGCGTTATTTATTATAAATCATTACTTTAGGAAGTAGTAATATCCATTATAACTTAATAAAAATAAATTATTAAATTGAGTTTTAGTATATTATTATATGATCTGTGGTTCTAGTGACAACAGGAGACCAATTCTACTAACTATTTGTCAATTTATCGCAATCGAATCGAAACGTAATCGTTGCCGTTTAACCGTTTTTATATTCTACTGAAACAACGATATAGCTGCGGTTCGGTTAATCAGATCGGAATAGAATCGGGAACGTATCGTAACCGTTAAAAATTAGGAAATTTGTTCCTCAGTTCTGAAAAACTTATGTTTGTCTTGCAGACGTATGGACATGGGAATAAGTGTCGTGTCACACCCGCGATATATCACGTATATATAGTTAGTATACATCATTATTATGTTATGTATTTTGTTTGTTGGCCGGAATCACAATAAAATACTAATTCGATTGACACGCAATTTTCACATCAAAGTGGCGTTGTTTCAATACGGATATAGATTGCATCAGGGCCGGTCCGCCCGTACAGGCGAATTAGACGACCGACAGCGCTCGAATATTGGGGACAGCGTATTCTTTTACAGAACATATTTCAAATAAACTATACTTAAAAAAAAAAGTAAATAAGTAATTAATATTAAAATATAACACCCCATTTCCATTATATTTTGCTTTCTCAGTATTGTAATTTTGTAGATTAAATTAAATGTGAAGCTATGAGTGTTGATTCTAGGCAACTACCAACAATGACGACGACCGAGATTCTTGCCGTCATTGTTGGTAACAGCTGTAATAACTTGTTGAGTGCATAATTTGTGCTTAAAATTCATCTCGTGCATATATCGGATGCCACTCTAATAGCGGTCAGCTTGGTGGAATAAACTCCAAACCTATTAAGAGGAGATAACAAAAAGCCCTTTGTCCAGCTGTAGCATATTAACTAGTTATTTACTTTAGATGAGAGAGGTGTAAGCGAAAATCCTTTATTATGGATGCAGATAATTACGGATAATCGAGGCCTCATAACCTACGTAACGTGGTAGAAGAGATACACATAATAAATACGGGTAATATTATGATAGCCAACGATGACTTACACATAGATAACTTATATTCTTGAAAGCTTAGCAACTTAAGTTACTCGGTGGTAGGGCTCTGTGCAAGCTCGTCTGGGTAGATACCACCCACTCATCAGATATTCTACCGCAAAACAACAGTACTTTGTATTGTTGTGTTCCGGTTTGAAGGGCATGTAAGCCAGTATAATTACAGCTACAAGGGACATAACATTTTAGTTCCCAAGGTTGGTGGTGCATTGGTGATGTAATCGATAGTTAACATTTCTTACAATGCCATTGTCTATGGGCGTTGGTGACGACTTATCATCAGGTGGCTCATATGCTCGTCGTCGTAAAAAGTATTAAGCTTTTTATGTTCAATAACATTGTACGTTATGCAACGTTACAGATAGTAACGTTGCACTCGAATTCACCCACAGGAAGTTGGTAACATAAAACACTTCATAGGCCTTTAATAGTATATTTATATATTTATCATGATTGAAAGTGAAATGGAATTGCATCGTCTTACAAAATATACCTTTATTCAATTCATCACCTCCCAATATTGCAATGAATGTATTTGAATGTACATTATGTCTTTCCCCTTATTATATATTTATTGCAAAAGCTTTGTCAAAATCATTAAAAAATATATATCTTAAATACACTACACATGCTACATTTTGATAACTATATTGAATTACATTTTAAAGTCAGTTAATTCAATAGACATGATACAAAACAAATGTTAAAGTGATTGTGAATTGATTATGTATTAAAATTTATATTAAAAGAATTGTCACTACATTTGTAGCGTTTTTAATAGATGTACGTATAGTTACATATGGCTGTAATGAACTATTCGTTCACCATTATACAATATTAATAATTCTAATTACATTTAATTAAATGAAAAATGAATTGTTGAAATGCTTAAAATTAAAAGATATTTAAAAATTGAATACATTATTAAAAAATATAGTTAACATTAAAAGTATGTATAGTTTTGTTTAACGGAGTTGCTGCAAGCTGCCGCTAGCTTCGCTGACACATAAGTCACTGCAGTATTCGAGGGGACTTTGAAATATTTGAAAAAAGCTTCGACCACACTTCCGTTGCTGACGTAATTGATCGCCACTTCAGGTTTTTTCTGCTTATCAACCAGTAGGAGATTTTCTGTTAAGGAAAGTACAGGAGCCTCTTTAACAATCACGTCATCAACGTCTTCGAACGTTTTCGACGAGTCAATCCAAGCTTCTATGTCTTGTTGTATGACTTTCTCTGGTGTCGATGGTCCGGGACTCTCTTCATCGCTCGGTACATCCCATGTCGGCTTTGGCAATGAAGAAGCTGGTGGCGCTTTGGTTTTTTCTATATCAATCGTATTAAGTATAATTATATCGCTTTCAGATTCCGTTTCGTTAATGCATTTGCATTTAAGTTGATAACATTCTAAACAGTATGAATTTTCAAAGTCTTCGAGCATTAATATCAATTCATTTCTGACATTATGAAGATTGATCTCCTGGAAATAATTAACACAAGATAAAGATAGAAGGAAAAGATAATCCAGTGATTAAAACATTAATCATCGTTACTATCCTAAGTACCTAATTAAAAACATATTATTTAATTAAAAAAATAATATTTAACTATAATCACTATAAAAATTAGTGCTTCTATTAATTTCATTAGAAAACTACGGAGCAATACCTTTTAATGTGAGTATTATTTCTATGATCAGGGACCAAAGCTCTACCAGATACAACACATTTTCACCTCAACTTCGTGCCAACCGATATCGAATCGCATCCATTGTATTATTATTAAAATTAAACCAATATACTTCATAAATAAGAATCAACTAAGTACTTGAGGAACGAATTATTAAAAGACTTAATTTATTATTTAATATAAGAATAACTGACAACGGACTAAGTCAAAACCTTTATTTAAAATGATAAAATAATCTTGAAAGTATTTTTTTATTACTTTGAAATGCGTCGGTGAACGTTAGTGAAGAAACTTAGTAGCTTCTCTTTAATTATTACTACGAAAGTTATTGATTAACATTTTCTTTTGGTTGCCATTTTTAAAATAGCATCTCCGTAATAAACTCGAAATATATTTAAAACTTACCAATTGAAATGTTGCATCTGAATAATAGTACAAATCTTCGTCCATTTTGTAACACTAACTAAAACTAAAAACAGGAATTTTAAAAAATCAGCTTCACGAAAATACTTTGTCTTATAAAGCCATTTTAATAAAGCTACAAAATATATTTGACAACCGAACTGCTTCACGTATCGAACGAAATTTACTAATTACCCTTTCTTTTATATAATTTCCAACAAATGTTATGTACTTACCTGTCAGTTATATATAAGCAATAGTGACATTTATACCGTTAGGATATGGCGCAAATTCGCATGACTATCGACTATTTACTCTACCCCCACCATATTGTTATTGTTTTTGAAAATTGTATTCACAGTCTGCGATGAATAAAAATATACTTAATAAGTACTAAACATGCCCTTATATTTTAAATAACTTTTAATTAACCAATAAAACAATGATATGTTTGGTTTTCGTTTTTAATTATTTTCTTTAAGACTAAAGTAAATTTTTAGTAATTTTAACTTAATACATTATGTATGTAAAACGTAGAAATTAAATTAAATTATATATATTTCAAAACGTGTATATTATACATAAAGATATAAAATAAACGTATATATAAAAAAGAGGACAAATTCTCAAATTAACCTAATTTAGCAAAAGATCTGTACAAGCAATAATTCTAAAATATTGGTCATACAAATATTATAATAATTTCGATAAAGATAATTACGACAAAATCGTTTTCTAAGTATTTTTGGTTTAACTCACACGGAAATTATTAAATTGATTCTAATTTAGCTTTTAGCCTAGGTATTTTAATGATATTATAAAAGCAAAAGTATTTCAAGTAGATAATTGCGTATATTCTTATCCCATACATTCTCATAAATTAAAAAAAATATAATATCAACTTAATAATAATGTCACGAATTTTAAGACAAGACGTAAATCTTTTAAGATACTTTTTATTTATACATAATAGAATTTTCAGGTGCTAGTCTTAAACAAACATCTGAACCAAGCACAGATAAAAAAAGATAAAAAAACAATAGAAGAACGCAGCTCGCATTTATTTTTATTATCTATAATAAATCTTATTTAGTGAATACAAAATATCTAAACACCGAATTGTTATTGTTACTGATATAGTGAGGCCCTGTAAACCCTTAAATGTATTCTAAAGAGATCATTAGTAACAATATAATCAGTTTTATTATCGGTTTAGTTAATCCCTTCAATTCGCAAAATAGCCCATTATCTAAATACTTACTTAGAAAAACTTGAATAGTATAATTACTGTTGATTCTCAATACGATTACTGGAGTTGCCGGTATTTTAACAAACAAGCTTTTGTACATATGTTAGAAATTTAAGTATAAAACACACAGAATATATAATAATATTAATATTATTGTTCTCATATGTATTATGGAGTTTTATCTATCTATATACACTATGTAATATACATGAAGATTATTTTTGAATGTGCTAATCACAGGATCAAGCAGACCCATCTATACATATAATAAATCTGTAATTGGTCGATGTCTGTACATGGAAGATAAATGAGTAAAACTTTTATCGGGGGTCTTTATAAACACAATAGAACCCAAAACAATGATTAATAGATTTTTTGTCTGTTTGTCTGTTTGTCTGTGCGTTTGTGCACGCTAATCTTAAAAACGGCTTAACGGATTTGAGTGCGGTTTTCACTAATGTATTGTGGCTAACTTCCCTTAACATTTAGTGTTTGTTTTATTTCAATCGGTTCATAAATAATAAAGTTATGTCAATTTAAAGATACACGTAGAACATTTATTAAAAAATGGTTATGGTCAAACTGAAAAGAGATTAAATATTACATGTAATTTACACTTTTGCTTATGATTTATCCTATATTTTGTCCTATAATTTTTAATCTCTTTATTTATTTATTATAAGTTTAGTATCCCTACTAAAAATCAATAAATTATTATCTGTAGGAAAAGTACGCGCACCTGTTAGTTGTCAAAATCAAAAAGTTTTGTTAACAATTTCGTGTTTTCAGTAGCTTCGTGTGTTGTTTTTGCATAAAAACTAATATTGCATATATATTGTGTGTATCTTTATGATCTCATCGTATATCTTTCATAACAGTACGCTTTAAGTCTGCGTGTGAGCAAGTCAGTTAACTCAGTGACAATAATTAATACGTAAATAGTATATAGGTGTATTTAGCCTAAAAAACAACTATAACAATAATACATGGTTTTAGAAGTGCTTGCCTTAAACATAAACGGTATATCACTTCTTAAAACTTTAAATAGGTATAATTTTTTCGTAAATTCGTGTTTCCTGTCAAAAGTTGTAAAACAGCAGATAAAAATTCAAACGTTTTACCTACCGAAGTTTTTTCTAAACAACGAAATAAATAATAATTAAACGCGGAAAAAATGGCAACCATATTTTGAACTATTTATTAGCCTCTGGATATATATAAGGAGTATAAGCCACTGGTTATGTATAAGAAGTGTAAATAGAGAAAAATAGCAATTTTGTTCAACATTAAAATAACAGAAATTACTTTAGAAGACCTCATTAATAAATGTAACAAGTATTTCGAACCGAGGAAAAATTTAACTATGCCCTGACATGTATTTTTTATGAGAAAACAAAGCAAACACGAAAATATAACCAACTTTATTACGAGTCTAGAAAATTACAGTTTAAAATGCGATTTCGTTGAATTAATAGTCATTGGTCAGTGATAAATTTACAGCGAATATGTGTTAAAGTAGCTCGCCAAACATCAAAGATTATTACAACGGTCTGATCTGTCACTAAAGAAAGCTATATAGAGATAGCTAAAATAGTAGTGATCGAACAACAAAATAGGGAGCACATAAATAAAAGCACTGAGACGTCGTCATCACCGTCATCATCTAATGAATATCAAGTGATGAAGGGGGAGTAAAAGGGTTAAACAACACACAGTACAGAATAGAGAAGATGTGCATATTCCTACGAAGTCAGACGGGCAACTAATTAAGAAGAGAACAAAATTGTGAAACGTGGTTATATTTGCCTCATCCCAATATAAACCGAATAAAAGTATTTTGTAATCTCTCAGCTTAATTCAATTGGTCTTTGGCTACATCAAGCTTGCGATAGCATAATCATGAATAGGAAGAAGTAGATCTGTGTGAGCATATAATATATAATTAAGTGTACTCAGATATTGATATTATATATTTTTAAAAAAATCACTGCAAAAATAACATAAATAAGATAAAAATAATAATGTATTAAATGTATTAATTTATATAAAATGAATGTACCAACCCATCTTAATATTCAATATTTTAGTTTGTTATAAATTTTGTACTGTAGTCATATTCTTGCTTGCCTTTTAATTGTATTTGGTTAAAAAATATATAAATAATATATATATCATTTATTTACTGCATTTTATTGGCCTTACTCAATGTAATAATGCTTAAGCTATGTGATTTCATTTATATTTTGTTTTTGTTAAATTTGTGTTTTCATTAAGTAATTAATTATATTTGATTATAAAAAAATATATATCTTACTACACCTTTACTGATTATGATGGTTTACCTGTTTGATTTTATATATGTTTTGATTATTTTAATGATTGTGTAATTATTGTTGGTGGAAACTTAGCTAATGTATGTATATATTTATATATATATATATATATATGCTATAAGTGTCATCTCATTTTTAACACTTAACCTACCAGAGCGGTCAAATAACTGCTTTTGAAACTTTAATTAAAATTGTTATATAGCTGCTTTTGTTTGTATATTATATACTTTTTCTACATAAAATGGCCGCTTAAGCAGCTTATTCAGATGTGTGTCAAGTTCAATGGACAACATTTGTTTTAATTCCCTTTTTTTGTTTAATTAAATTAGTAGCCTTGGTTAAGTCTGATTTTATTTAGTCTCTGACAGGAGAAACTTTTCCTTTACTTTATACTTTATATTGTACACATAAAATAACATAAATCTATAACAAAAACGAATTAATTAATAAATTATCCATACATATAAATAAAATTGAAGTTTCTGTCTGTTATTTCAAAATAACTGCCTGTTTTAAAGGTTATATGCTATTTACGATTTATCAAAACCAAAGAAATCATTTTTTTAATTTTTTTACTGTCTGAATGTCTGTATCTTTCAATCGTCTAAAAATTGAAATAACCGAATTATTATAAGAACTATTTCAAGATTCCGTTTAGCCTTTATTTCATCAAAATTAGTTGAGTCTATCAAAAGTTATAAAAATACGTATTTTTGTTGATATCTATTCACATAATATTATTACTCTTCCTAACTGATTCATTAACGCAGAGCCTAAACTGCGGGGGTTAGAAACTTGAAATTTTGGCAGTTGATACATTTTATAACACCCACTAAGGTAGGATTTTTGGAAATTCTACCCCTAAAGAGTTGAACGATTGTTTAGAAACCAGTCATTTTTAAAGTTAGAAGCATGAAATTTAATTAACAAGCTTAAAAATAAATAAAAATGTATTTCAGCGTTTTTGAAAATCTAAATCTGAGAGGGTAAAAAAGGGGTTGAAAGTTTGTATGGGGATTCCGTCACTTTTGGTGTAAGAAGAATGTTATTTAGTATTAAAGCTATGCATACGTATTTAGTCGTTTTTAGAAATTTAACTCCAAACGGGAGAAACGGGGTAAAAGCATTAGTATAAAAATTTGAAAAAATAGAAATATACTATTTGAGTTTTTTGATTGAATTAATAAACATGAATTTCAAAGTTTTTAGAAACTTTTATTTTTGTTTGGAAGAGTTGGGTGCAAATAATGAAATTCAAAATACGCAATATCTTATATCAATATTTCTTAGGGAGAAATATACGAACTTCACTATGTTGGTGATGTTTGGATAAAAAAAACATATTCCATTATTGCCATATGTACCACTTAATTGGTATTCCCTAAGCTTATATTATTGTAAAGTTTCATTAAAATCCATTCAGTAGTTTATGCGTGAAAGAATAACAAACGTCCATACATCCATACAAACTTTCGAGTTTATTATATTAGTAGGAAGTAGGATTATTATATGCCCTGTACTGAACACACATACACTATACTGGATGGGCGAATAAATCGATTGGTAAATGTTTATATCTTATTGATTAAAAAATGATAAAATCCTTATTTTACCCGTACGAAGTCGGGACGGGCAGTCCGTATCGCAGGTATCTTTCTGTAGGTAAAAAAAGTTTTTAAAAACAGTACAGCAGTTTTTTAGTTTATTCGCTACAAACAAACATACAAAAAATCTATTTTTACTTATTTATAATATTAGTATAGATAAAGACCACGCGCGAGCGAAGCTGCGGGCAACAGCTAGTTTATAATATGATTTTTCCTTATTATAATTTTAAGCTATATAATATCAGGCAACATGCTACAACCCACCAAGCAGTAACGTTTAACGCGAGTGAATCCTCACGAAGCGGCTATCAGTATTAAGATAAGTAATAATTATTATATATTTTTTCTGTTTCAGGTAATTGCTAATCCTACAAGTATGAGATGTGCGGTAAATATGGTCAATTTTTCAGTGATCGAACTCAAAAACCCCTTTTTTTTGTTTTTATTACAATCGTATTTTTAAATAAAGGACTCCTTCGTCCACTAACCGAAAACAAAAATTACAACACGATTCGTATAAAATTTGAAATTTCTAAAGCGAATCTACAAAAGCACTTAAGCGTCATAAAAATCAATGAACTATTCGGCGCGAAATTGCCGTCATCAGAAATAACGTCGAAAAGGCATTCGTTTAAAATCGAAGGGTAACCTACTTCTGTCCATTATATCCCCCCACTTTATTGTTCTAAAGATCGTCGCTCAATACCGTCTATGCGAGGAAGAATGTGATTCTCTTAATATGCGGTGTGGTGGCGACGACAAATATTGGAGAGGCGAGGCAGATCAAAATGTCCGGAATTTCTGACGCTTTTAAGGCACCCCGGTTAGGGACGTGCTTCGAGTGTCGATAACTCTTTCGATGAATGCATAATATATGCTGATTATATCAAATTTGTAAACGTAATGAGCGTAAGGAAACGAAACAGGTCGGAATTCGAACAATTTAATTCTGAAGTTATATTGAATTTGGTAATTAATTGAACTTTAAGTTTATTTGGGACTTTTATGATAAAAATAATATGTGACTTTAATTATCGTTTTATCAAAAATATTTTATGAACAATGACTTTTAAAGTTTCAAAATTAATTTTAAAATATATCTTTAAATAAATAAAACATTCATCTGATAACAATTTCTAAATATATATACATATGCCTATTAATGCATTTTGCTAGAAAATAGATCATGTGACAAAACATTTTTTTGGGGCACGTTGTGGCATTAGCACAAAGTCTATAATGCTATGAAACAAAATGGATTTATATATCAAAAAATTAAAGACTATGTAAGGTTAAAATCCAGTATATATTTCGTACGCTCGCTGGCAAGAGATATATTTAGCTCGTAAGCCATTCGTTCGATCATGTCTGGCATTACGTAGGACATCGCTGCACGTCTCGGGACGGGACGCTATGTAAAGGATTATGGCTCGTAATGGATATCCAATAAAGATTTTATTGCATACTCTCTGATAATGAATGACATATTTCACTTCGTATGCAATTTATTTAGTTTTTACATGTGTCTATGATAATGTATTAATACGTTATTGAAAGTTTTCGTAATATTTTATTGGTGGAAAAGAGCAAATACTGAGTTTCTCGAAATGTGGTCACCATAAATTATACCCTTAAAATTATACAATTAGTTAAATTATTGATAATTCTAGTAAAGCTATAAATATAATTAATGTGTTCCATTTAAATATATGTGAAAACTTTCAAAAGTTATACGAACCGAAATTGAATTACAACTAGCGGAGCTGTCCAAACAACGCCTCCGTTGTTCAACATAATTAATGGACTATTAAGATAACTTATAAGTCCGAATAGCTTAGTGGACTAAATGCGATTAACCATAGATCGTCAGTTGAAACCCGGATGAACACTGCATATTAATTTAAAGTGCAAACTATCCAATAAAACAATACTGTGGATTACATCCCAAAATATAACTCTTTATAAGGATAGCGTTTTGCCCAGCGTTGGGAGGTTCACAGATTGTTTATAAAGTATCATAATATTTTAATAAATTAATATTAAAAACTAAGGATTCACATTTAAATGTTTACAACATAACAAAAACCCTTTAAAACCTTTTATTTGAAACAAAAAATGTAAGAGAGACTTAAACTTAACTTAAACGTACCTATCGAATGAACTTAAAATTTGTAATGAAACTTCGCAACTTCAACATTATTTAAATTTTAAAAACATCTTGATTAAATTGTTCGCTCATAAAAATATTTATTTGCATAAAAAAGTTAACATGACAATAATAAATTACACTTAAGAATTGCACTGTTAAGTGTAATTTATTATTGTCATTATATATCGATGACTTTTGTGAATATTTGCACATCACTAGCGAGGGACGTATCGGCGGCATACCGAGACGGTATGAAGTCGTTACGTTCAAATAATTGCACATATTTGATCGACTTTATTCCTTTTATCTTATTCTTTATTTGAATCGTATAAGTAAATTGATATTTCTTTAAAAAAAATAAAAACGATGAAATAAAGCTATATTATGGAAAAAAAAATTTTTACCGTTTATCATATTTTTTTTTTTTTTAACAAGAACATAAATTTCACTCTTGTCACGTTAATAGTTAAAATTTAAAGCCGGTAAAACTGCGAAGCGCTTATATAGAAAATATTATATTAAAAACTTCTGGTACAAGTTTTATGTATTTATGTTACGTTACATTAAAAAAACATATCAAAATAGATTGTAATTTTTACAACAAATAAAATACAGCATTTCAATTTTACAAGCTTCCGTTTAACTTCAACTATTAGTATGCGTGGATCTAATTTTGCAAGTGAATTTAAACCGATTCCACACAACCGTTTAAACTGAAATTCTGCAAACAATCGTAGTGTGGATAATAGGACAATGTAGAATAGTCAAATTTGTTCTTATATGGCTAAAATAACAGTTTAAACAGATTATAAAAAGTTTTTAATTTGTACATTTCTATCATTTGCTGAACAAAATCAGCCAACCGAAACGAATTGTTTTTGTTCTAGCAAATATATAATAAAACAGGGGAATACCCTCATTTAATTCCCAATTACATAATAGTCGAAGCAGTGACCTTCTGACAACAACCTTTATTATTCACTTCTAGGTGTGATGTGAGTTAACTTTAGTGACGATGATTTGAATTCGATTACAACGTATTGTGTAACGTTTCTGACACAAATATGTTTCACTTTTGTCAATTGCATGACGCAAGTATGTTTCTCCTGAAACATAGCGAGTCCATCTTATAAGAAAGGCTTTAAAGGTTTATAAGGAATATTTTAAATATGAATTAGACTTAGAAGAGCATGAGACAAATGACAAAACAAATTTCCATTCCCCGATATCAACAGCCTATATATCCTGATCGCAAACCGTGACTTATACCCGTATAAGCCCTTTTTATCACTCGGGATTGGGGATATAAATTTTTATACCGTTATCTTATCCCGGTATATATACGTTGTTTTGACGTCTAAACGAAACAATTTACTCGGTTTTTTTTATTATCATTCGCTTTGTTGTTCTTAGTTTTATACTTTATTTGTTACGAAACTTTACGATACTACTGTTACAACAAAAAATATTTTTGAAGCACTTTAACTCGATACAATTAAATTAGGTAGGATAAAGTGAAATTTCTTGCATAGTAAGGATTAAATTTTAATTAGTGTAACACCATTTATAAGCACTAAGCAAAATCATAAAAACATAGAAGTAATCATTAATGTTATATAAAGATAACTATTACCATCGATGCTAGGACCTAACTATATATAATTACATTCATTTATTATGATTTCAAACATTAAAACTGGCCAAATTTCTACTCTCATCTTGAAGTGAAGTATACACACGTAGTAGATTTTCATCCGACACATAAGCTTGAGTTGTATAATAAACAACACAAACTAAGCACATATAATATACATTCAGTGATCTTAATCGTGTCAGAATTATCAATAATAGGTTTAGTTTAATAGTATTGTATTGACATATGCCATGTAAATTGTCTTCATGTACATAATCATAAATATATATTTAGATTTCCAATAAACAGATACCGACCAACCATACTATATATGTACTCAGTATTGGCAGGTATATATTTACCCCTTATCTTCGAGATCGATTGTCTGCAAGATTTAAAGTTAAAACAATCTGGCCGCCATTGTACATTCTAGCTTTTATAAGTTTATTTGTATATGACTTTTTTGTTCTTAATTGTGAGCAATAAAGATAATATTCTTTATCTTCTTCTATGTTCTAAATTAACAACATTTTTTGTACTTGAGGGTCTTCTTTGACGTTCCGCCGCACGAAGTTTTACGTTTTTAGCGCTACTGTCGCAACTATCGAGGCTCGGGCACGGCACGCACACATATACATATGCAGAGTGGGGTCGTCGCACTTTTTTTTCCTAAACTAAATTTTAACTTTATTGTCACTGATTTTGAAATATTGTCAAATACATATCTATAGCGTTGAGGTGAGTAGTTTGGTATAAATAAACTTCTTGATGTCGTAATGTGGAATAATAAAAAAAAAATTGACGAAAGACGAATGTTGGAATACTTTATTAAAAAACGGAACAAGTGTATATACAAAAAGTGAAATAAAAATAGATCAATAGGAATACAAGAAAAACGTTATATAAACATTTATTTGAAATTATTGAAACAAACATTTTATGCTAAAATAATAAAAACAATATTATTATTACTGTAAAAATAAATGTTTTATTTTTTTTATTACTCAATATAAAAAAATATGTGAATAAATACATAAAATAATTAAACTTCTAAAGAAAAATATATAATTCCTGAATCGAAATATATATTTTACAACATTTATTCTACTATGAAATTCACTTTCTCTCTTTCTAACCAATTGGAATAAAAAGGATAGCGGGAATTTTGCGGTTCGACTTTCGGTTTCTTGGTTCTGCTACGGAAATCTATTACACAATAATCGACCTTACTGAAGAAGTACTTAAAGACTATATTTGCCTGAGCACGTTAGCTAATAAAATAAAAGGATAGCTAAGTTCTCAGGCGATTTGATGAGGCTAAGCATTACCGAATTCAGATATCTAAAATTGGATTTTGAAATCGATTTGTAAGTCTGAAATCGGATAAATATCAATTTGCAAAACCAATGATGACGATGAGGCATGAAAACGTTACGTATATCCTCACTAGATAGCGCTTTGACGTAACAAAAAACTAAAAGAAATATTTTATGCTAAAATAATAAGAACAATATTATTATTACTGTAATAATAAATGTTTTATTTCTTTAATTACTCAATATCAAAAAAATATATGTGAATAAATACATAAAATAATTAAACTTCTAAAGAAAAATGTTATAAAAATGTATAATCCCTGAATCGCGGTATTGAAGTTTTTAACGCAGCTTACTATATATACAAGCGTGGTGGTCTACCAATTCGAAGTGTGTTCTTTAGTGTGATGCCACTACTGTTCTTAGATCACAATTACAAGGATTATGTACTTCGTTCTACGCATTTCCCGTTTAGTTGAGAGTCAGTAATTTATTGACTAATGAGGGTTTGTTAGGTGGGCCATCACGCGTGTTTCGTTTTATGCATAAATGGGATTTGGTCATTTTTATTATTTAGTGTTCAAAACACTATTTATAAATACTTTGTTTAGTTTTACGTTATCAATGAAAATAAGAATAATTTGAATTTTTACGACGATAAATTTATTGCCTCAGTTGTTGTTTTACTGACCAATATAACTAGGAAATGGACGAAATAAGTAATTATATAAATAAATATTTCAAAAAATTATATTTATTTATAAAAAAATGCAATGTATCATTATATATGAGTGTGTTATAATTATGTAACTAGTTAGAATTTCAACTCGAGTTATTTTTTGTTTTTTTATCAAACTACAAAATATACAAAATATTATCAGTAAAAATATCGTATCAAATGATAAAACACTAAAAATACCAAAAAAAAAAACAGAATATATAAGCCGGTGCGCGTCCTAAAATTTATGATGAACAGTCTCGGTGACAACTAAACCGTTCAAATACATACTAAATACGCTATTTACGCACACATTGATTTTGTGTAAGTACACGGTTCGATCGCGATCTATCAATGCGGCGCAAACCGACGTGCTCTCACTTCGGAGGCACGTGGCCGACTGGTCTGCGAGGGTTACCGGCGGCTCGCATATGAAAACGCGTACAATTTCATTGTAATTTATTATAACAAAAAACAAGAAAATGTTTATTAAAAAATGAAGACTCCAGACGTTTCTTTATAGTTTTAACTTTATTATTTGATAAAATTCATTTCTAAATTCTGGACGATTACGATAATTTCGTCTCAATAAGGAAGTGCGATTTTACACGTTTTAGTGATTTTTCTGATTTTTTTTACACTTATCCATAAACATTATCTTAAATTCGAATGATCTACACGTAAGTTAAATTCATTGGCTAACTGTGTGATTTATTTCAAGATTGTGGAGCATCGCTTTCTATATAATTCTATCGAAATCCCGACCATCGAATTTCCACAAACGTCAAAGACCCTTAAAACTCGAACTATAAAAAAGGAAACTTCAAATGATATTAGTTTGTAACGTCGCAATAACAATAGTTTTAATTTGCTGAACAAATTAAAAAAGAATTCTGCCCGAAGCGGTTAAAGTCTGATGCCTTGCTTCTACTTAGTAATGCAATAATGAAAGACTTTGGTTTGAAAATAAAAACGGCATTAATTAAAAGTAAAACAGATACCCAGTGAAGTTGTGGATCTATAATTTGTTTTGTTATTCGTAAGTTTCAATAACTGTATATGATATATTAATTTAGTTATTTGTTTTTAATTAAAATATTCAGTAGCGTTAATAATAAGTAATGTGGTCACAGAACGCGTTTTCACCGGCGTGCCCGGTGAGGCCTCTGCCTCGAATTTTGCGGGCAGCGGGGCGGCAGCAGCAGCGGCACGGGAGTGGGGCGGGCAACGCAGACCCGTTCTCAAAACCAGCGGGCAGATCGCGCGGCACCATAGCGGCGTAGTATTGTGTTCGTAGTTGTGTCATCGAGATATTTGTTTTTATTCGCGAACGAAATATCTGAACATGATGATGATGATGATAATTATTTACATTGTTCCATTTTATATTTTTGTAAAACCCTTCCAATAATCAGACTGATCGAGAATGATCATATCTTTGCAAACAATGAATCGATAAATTCAATCCTATTCGTAAAATCATGCTAAAGTAATAAATCATAGATACGTCGCGTTGCGCGTCGGTTGGCCGTACTCGTAAGATTATTGTTTTAGGCTTCTGCCTCGAATCTTGCGGACCGAATGTCTCAAAAATAAATTGCACAACACTGCAAAGCAGACGCGCGGGCGGTCACCGCTGGACTGGAGTGCACCGCTCGTTACCCGCTCCCGCTGCCGCTGTCGTGCCGCTGTTTTCGAGGGCCGGTCCATTTGATTTTACGCATAAGATCCTGACGCTCCCGCGCCGCCGCCGCCGTCGCCCCGCTGCCCGCAAGATTCGAGGCAGAGGCCTTAGGGACCTCACGTATTATTCTGTGCCTTTGACACCTGATAAAACTTCGTCATGATTGGTGATGAACTCACCAAGTTTGTGGTTGGTCTGTTTCATAGTTAACGTGCCATAGCTAATAAATAAATAGATCTGTTTAAAAAAACTAGTTGTATTAAATCTGTAAACATTAAATTCGTTATAACAATAAACTCGACTATAACACACAAGTGTTATGTTTATCGACAATATATCGTCCCATGCACCATAGAATATGTCGCCTGGTCGCCGGAGCGAGATATCAACGCCCAGCAGACGTTGGATTTTCCGCCTTCCTGAGTCACGCTTTATGTTCATACTGATAGAGGTTGCGAGGTTGGCCGTGAGATTAAAAATTTACTTCAATTCTAATTACAAATGAATCAAAATTTAAATGCAAAAAAAATTGAAGGAAATGCTTTTAACTTAACTATGTACCCGACTACGAAGTCGAATGGAGACACTACGAAGAGAAATTTAAGCTGGCTATATATGTATGTATTTTTACGTATATATTCTAAACTACAAATAACATTTTGACAAATGAGGTATCGTCACAAGCGTCTTGATCGGCGGAGTTATAAATATGGCGTCTACTAGATGACAAACACCAATATTGTTATTATTTTTAATTTGTTGTGAATTAAACATATATTATCTGAATATGAATAATATTTTTAATGGTTATTTGTAGTGTAAAAGGGAAAGAAAATATAACAAATAATAATATTCTTTGAATATGGCCTATTATATTATAATTAAAAATAACTTACTGGAAATCTTGTGCAAGCTCGTCTGTCGGCAGGTACCACCATCAGATATTCTACCGCCAAACAGCAGTACTTTGTATTGCTGTGTTCCGGCTTGAAGCCTGAGTGAGCCAGTGTATTTACAGGCACAAGGGACATAACATCTTAGTACCCAAGGTTGGCGGCGCATTGGCGATGTAAGCTATGGTTAACATTTCTTACAATGGCATTATCTATGGACGTTGGTGACCACTTACCATCAGGTGACCTACATGCACACCTATACAATAAAAAAAAAGCGAATGAATTTCCAATGCATATTATTAACCCTCACATATTTAGATTCCTGTAAACCTTCATTTTATTGTATCCTATAAAACCCAACCCAAACTATCATTTACAATCAATTTTTAAGATTAAATATTTCATCATAAAATGGTTTAAAAAAGGCAACACTTGTCCCCCGAGATAATAATAAACTGATAATTTTTTTTCCACAGAAGATCTTCAATTCAATATTTCTATTATACTCCACACAAAACTCTTATAAATTCACACATAATATAGAGCGGACAAAATGGCCGCGGCAATTTCCTGGCGTGCGTTTGACGCGTCTGATTGCTCTTGTGATCTCTGTAATGGTATTTTGTTTAATGCATGTAATTGGTTGGACCGTGGAGTGTATTGCTTATTGAATACGATGGAATATGTTTATCATACGTTCACATATTTATTTATTTGCTTATTGATAATATCAGAGTATTAGATATACAATATCATTCTTTTGGATTTTTTTAAAATAAAATCTAAGAAAGGATCTGTGTATGGCCCACTAATGGGATAAGGTTATCTTTAGTGGGATTTTTGGAGCTTATTCCAAAACGCTGCTCCAATATCTTTGGATGAATATTAATAATTCATTATCTTTATTGTACAAACAAAGGAAAAATATATATAAAAGATAAAAACATTAAGACTGAATATAAAATAAAAGCATGCAATGGGCGGTCTTATCACCGAAGTTTGGAGGACACATCGGGCACGTACATATTGCGTTATAATATCGTAGGTATTTAATTATCACTGATTTTTTTTTCAAGCCGTTTCCCCTCACCATCACATACGATATAAAAACAAATTAAGACATTACGATTAGGAAAGCTCACTGGTGCTTGTAAACTTCGGTTAATATTTACTTATTCTAAGCATTTAAGTCATCAAAGTCATTTTTCTTTGTTAAATAAAATATGTCGAGCCGGTTGGCGTGGTTGGTAAGATACTTTACTTACCTTTCACGCCGCAGATCGTGGGTTCGATTCCCACCCAGGACAGACATTTGTGTGCATGAACATCTCTGTTTGTCCTGAGTCTGGGTGTAATTATCTATATAAGTATGTATTTACAAAAGAAAAGTAGTACATGTAAGTATATCAGTTGCCTGGTTTTCATAGTACAAGCTTTGCTTAGTTTGGGATCAGATGGCCTTGTGTGAATAATTGCCCAGGATATTATTATGATATTTGTTTACGTATTGGAGTATCCTTTTTTACTCATGTGTATGTTTTATATATGCTTGAATTATTGTCAATCAATGCATAGTATGTAATAATATACGACTCTTATAATTTTATTATGATGGATTTTTCGTCAAATATATCTATATAAATAAACTTAAAAAGCAAAATCATTAGAACCGTTTCCGAGATACAATAATTGGTCATTTTATATAAAATATAAGGATTAAATAATAATTACTCTTTTTTGAATATAAATCATCATAAGCTTTATTTGCTTAATAATACATTTATGTATACACGATGTTCTAATTTAATTAAATCTTCACGTATTGATTGTAATAACAGACCCGGATCCTAACCGAAGTTTGTGGTCTCGCGTGTTCTGTTTGTTCAATTGTTTGAGTTAATGTGTCAAAATAATAATGTCGGGACTCCCGGCAGAGCTGAAATATCTAAATGAATATCTAGATTGTTATTGAAAGAAAAACGGCAAGTAATGATGTTCTACGACAATTTTAACCAATTACCTACCGTTTATATAATTGGTATATATGATATTCTTCTTCTCAGTCGTACACTCCTGACCGAGTGGTCGTGGTCATGGAAAGCTTGATGAGTTGGTTGCGGCTTTTGCGAGACTTCTACATTTCTCTCTATTGATGGTACTGCGTTTACATTACTGTCCGTCTTGTCAATGATCGGCCGCGAGAACGTTGGCCTACCTTTCCTTGTACCACCAAACGTTCCAAGGAGCTTTCATTGCGGATGATATGGCTAAACATCGTGAGGATTCGCATTTGCACAATCGACGAAAGTCTTTGTTTGTATATGATATATTAAAATTTGATGATATTGGGATTAAAGGTCGGAATTAAGTCTAGGATAAGCATTACTTAATTTTTGATTATGTTACCTTATTTTGGCTTTAATCAAAAAACTATACATGCATACGCTTCTATTTTTATACACGCCTAATAGCCTTTCTATTTATATATATTCCTCACTTTACAATTATACTCTTTTTTATTTAAAATGAATAAAATGTTAAGATGAAGTAATTTGCCTCACTTAACTGTATAAAGTATGTTTACTTACTTCTAGTTAAATAAGACGATGAAACCTTAACTATTAATAGTTTTAACTGACTTTTTAACTCCTACTTTCATTTAGTTTCTAGAAAATATGAAAGTTTTAAGTACTTCAAGTATAAGAATGTTAATCTAGCTCTGAAAATTACTTAAATATTATGTACTTTTAGTGTCTATGCCAACTTTATTCTCTTGAACATTTCCAGGGGAAAAAATTACGATTATGTGCCAGCGGAAAAAAAATCTATATTATAACAAGACAATGTCAGTCACAATATAAAACATTTAAAAAATTAACCAAGGAGAACACCAGAATTCGTGGTTTATTGAACTAAAGTTATATTAAAAACTAGCAGCTGCCCGCGGCTTCGCTCGCACTTAAGTATAAGTAAAGGATAAACGATTATTTGAAATTTGGATTGGTATGTGATTTTAAAGTAAGAAGCAGGAACATGTCTTCTGGTCTACGATTCTGTTGCTTAAATACCTCGATCATCTATGAGCAAGCATACGAATATATTTTTTTTATTTTATCAAACTTAGATTAAACAAAACTAACTCTTTAGGGTTTGAGGGTCAGGTTGAGGTAAAGCTTAGGGACTACCAATTAAGTGGTACACATGGCAATAATGGAATATGTTTTCTTTATCCAAACTTCACTAACATATTGAAGTTCGTATAAAAAATATATATCTCCCTAGGAATTATTGAAATAAGATATTGTATATTTTGAATTTCGTTATTTGCACCCAACTCTTCAAAACAAAAATAAATGTTTCTAAAACTTTGAAATACTTGTTTATTAATTCAATCAAAAAACACAAATAGTAAATTGCTATTTTTTTTTTATACTAATGCTTTCACCCCATTTCTCCCGTTTGGAGTTGATTTTCTAAAAACGAAGAAATACGTATGCGTAGCGTTAATTCTAAATATCATTCTTCTTACACCAAAAACGACGGAATCCCCATACAAACTTTCAACCCCTTCTTTACCCTCTTAGGGGGTAGATTTTCATAAACGCTTGTATATTAATTGTTATGCTTCTAACTTTAAAAATGATGGGTTTCTAAACAATCGTTCAACTCTTTAGAGGTGGAATCTCCAGAAATCCTACCTTAGTGGGTGTTTACATTATAAAATGTATCAACTGCCTAAATTTCAAGTTTCTAACCCCCGTGTTTTATTAGGCTCTGCGTTAATGAATCGTTCAGGAAAAGTCACTATATTATGTGTATAGATAACAACAAAAATACATATTTTTTATAACTTTTAGACATATAGACTCATCAGATTTTGATGAAATAAAGACTAAACCAAACCTTGAAATAGTTGTTATAATAATTCGGTTATTTCAATTTTTAATTTTAAGACGTTTGAAAGATTTGCCTGGACAAAGAGACAGACATTGTAAAAAAATATTGTTTTGGTTTGGTAAATCGTAAATAGCCGTATAACCTTTAAAACAGGCAGTTATTTTGAAATCACAGACAGAAACTTCAATTTTATTTATATGTATGGATAATTTATTTATTAATTCGTTTTTTGCTATACATAGTTCTTTTATGTGTACAATATAAAGTATAAAGTAAAAGAAAAGGTTCTTCTGTCAGAGAATAAATAAAATCACTGACTTAATCAAGGCTACTCATTCAATTAAACAAAAAAATAAGGGAATTTAAAACCAATGTTGTGTATTGAACTTGACACACTCAATGAGCTACTTAAGTGGCCATTTTATATAGAAAAACTATATAATATACAAAAAAGCACCTATATAACAATTTTGGTTAAAGGTTCAAAAGCAGTTATTTGACCGCTCTGGTAGGTTAAGTGTTCATTAATTATTTTTAACAAACAAAAGTGAGATGACACTTGTAGCATTATATATATAAAATAACACATAACATTGAGTAAGACCAATAAATTGTAGTAAGTAAATGATTTATATATTATTAATATTATATATTTTTTAACCAAATACAATTAAAAGGCAAGCAAGTAAGAATACGAACGACTACAGTAGGAAATTTATAACAAACTAAAATATTGAATATTAAGAAGGATGGTACATTCATATTATATAAATTAATACATTATTATTTTTATCTTATTTTTTCATATTTGCATTGATTTAAAAAAAAAATATAATATCAATATCTTAGTAGACTTAATTATAATTTTGTCACCTATGGCTATCGCAAGGATGAATAATGACCTCAATACCATTCTTGAGTGGAGTGAGAAATCTTTAGCTCTTAATGTCAACCCTAGTAGATCTCAAGCAATAATTAATGGCAGGCGGAACCACATAGTTGATAATATTGTCCTCCCTTATTGTGATTACGTTAAAAACCTGGGAGTTTTCTTCGAATATACTTTAAGCTGGACTCCCCATGTGAATGAAATAAGCAGGAAAGTGTTTGCCATATTGAGGTCTTTGGGTCATCTTCAACATTTTCTTTTAAATTATGAATTAAACTGAGAGCTTTCAAAATACTTTTATTCGGTTTACTTTTATTAGGCAAATAGAACCACATTTCACAATTTTGTTCTCATCTAAATTAGTTGCCCGTCTGACTTCGAAGGAATATGCACATCTTCTCTATTCTGTACTGTGTATTGTTTAACCCTTTTACTCCCCCTTCATCACTTGATATTCATTAGATGATGACGGTGATGACGACGTCTCAATGCTTTTATTTATGTGCTCCGTATTTTCTTGCTCGATCACTACTATTTTAGCTATCTCTATATATTTCTCTAATGACAGATCAGACCGTTGTAATAATCTTTGATGTTTGGGCGAGCTACTCTAACACATATTTGCTATAAATTTATCACTGACCAATGACTCTTAATTCAATGAAATCGCATTTTAAACTGAAATTATCTAGACTCGTAATAAAGTTAGTTATATTTTCATGTTCGCTTTGTTTTCTTATAAAAAATGCATGTCAGGCCATAGTTAAATTTTTCCTCAATTCGAAATACTTGTGACATTTATTAATGAGGTCTTCTAAAGTAATTTCTGCTATTTTAATGTTGAATGAATTGAACATTTCAGCACCTTTTCCACCAATCGAGTGTAACAAAATTGCTATTTTTCTCTATTCAATCTTCTTATACATAACCAGTGGCTAATACTCCTTATAAATATCCAGTGGCTAATAAATATAGTTCAAAATATTGTTGCCACTTTTTCCACGTTAAAATGTTATTTATTTCGTTGTTTAGAAAAACTTCGGTAGGTAAAATGTTTGAATTTTTATCTACCGTTTTAAAACTTTTGACAGGAAACACGAATTTACGACAAGGTTATACCTATTTAAAGTTTTAAGAAGTGATATACCACGTTGATGTTTAAAGCAAGCACTTCTAAAACCATGAATTATTATAGCCTATAATATAATTGTATTAAGCGTGGTGTACAACAAAGTGTATTTAATTTGATTTGAAGTGGATCCGTTGCATCAACAAATCATCTGCCATCACTTATAAACTTTTCTAAGCGACTGCTTAGTTGAACACTGATTTCACTTTTTCTGTTATTATTGATTTGACAATCGAAAGAAGAAGACAGCATTATCTAAATAATTACTCGCTAAACAAAGTTTGTACGTCAGGTGTATCTTTAATGTGTATTTTAAAACTTTTTCCAAATATAAAACTTTATCTTAGACTTTAATCAGATTGAGATTGAAAAAAAAAAAAAGATTGCACTCTTTAACAATCATTTCATCCCCCGAGAGGATGAATCTATTTAGAATTACAATTAGCATTTAGAAGTTTTAAATAATTGATGATTGTATCATGTTCTACATCAATAAACCTTTGTTTTATCGAAGTCGAGGTATATTGGTAATGCGAGTCACTAATCAGATGTCTACGATCAGTATAATAAAACTGACTTTTTATAACGAAAACTCGTCTCCAAGACAAGGTCGTTCCATTATCAGGAAGCGATATCGTTTACTAGTGCTTTGTAACAACGACATGAAACAAATGTGAAGCCCCAATCTGAACACAGAGTTTGATTATTTTATTTCACCAAAAACTTCACTGGTGGTAGGGCTTTGTGCGAGCTCGCCTGGGTAGGTACCACCCACTCATCAGATATTCTACCGCAAAACGTCACCACTAGGTGACCACTTACCATCAGGTGGCCCATATGCTCCTCCGCCATCCTATTCTATAAACAAAATGTATGAATGTAAGTTGAGTAAAAATAAACCAAATCTTAAACTAAAGATACATTTCCCATTCATCTTCGAGTGAGAAATCAAGGAGAGTAAATATCGGCCGGAGTCTCTCACCGCCGCCAAATCAGATTAGATGTTCTTTGATTACGCAAATCAGCCCCTTAAGACGGCGGGGCGCGTCTAATTTCATTATATAGAGGACTATGACCCGTTTACCGTAGGACAGCTACTGGCGTCACTTACTAATTGCTGCGAATAAAGTCTTTGAAATACAATTTTGATTTATAATAGAAAACTCAAGTAGAAGTTGTGAGTTTATTTTGTGTTAGTAAAACAATGAGTGCTTATGTTTTTATTTATGAAGGTTATTATTATATTTATACTACCAGGGTTTGGGTTGATAATTTTAAAATCTTTTTGGATAAAGACAAATTACAAGAACCTCTATAATTAATAATTATTAATAAATAGTAAAGTCTTATTAGTTTATCCTATTAAAGTATGTACATGTATGTATGCCTTAATATTATAATACTTTGTACATTATGTAATATATGAAATTACTTTTTTTTTAAATTGATCTGCGTTGCCTATTCCGAGTTTAGTGACAATAAAATCGGAATTCCGTAAAAATCGCAGTTAACGTCAACGCTATCGAATAAGTAAAACAAACACGCTATAGTCACACTGTATTCTGTAGGAATAAACTCGAAACTCGCCGCGGAACACAATCGTAAAATTTCAGAAAGTGTTATTCGACACTGACTACAATGATTTTACTCGGTGGTAGGGCTTTGTGCAAGCTCGTCTAGGTAGGTACCACCCACTCCAACCTCAATTGTGGAACCGCGAAGTCGGCTTGTCGCTGCTGTCGGACGAGACCTTTCGCTACCAGCCGTTGCGAAGGCTATGGTAGAGCACAAGACCTCCTGGACGGCGATGGTTGCATACTGCGAACACGTCATGTCCCTAAAGGAGCAAGCGGAGCGCACCAGAGAGCAAGATGTCTCTGCTGAGCTCATACGCCGCAAGAGAGTGGGGCGTAGACGGGTGGCTTATGGTCGACAGCTACCCCCCTAATGAATAGCCTATGGGTGGCATATGCGGGGACATCTGTCACCCGCCGAGAATAGGCCTTACATTAGCTGGAGGTGCACCAAGTGTTCCAGTGCACCTGCAGAGGAGTAAACCATAGGGGGGTCTGTATTCGGACGATTGCTGACGGAGTTGCGGATGTGTGCGAAAGCGTTCCCGTGGCTTCGCCGTATAGCAACGAGAGGGACACCTTGGGGTTTTAGTCGGTAAGAGTCCGACATAACTCCCTCGCCTCCCCGGGCGGGGAAGTATCCGAAGAGGATTTCCCCAAGAAAAAAAAAAAAAAAAAAAAGGTACCACCCACTCATCAGATATTTTACAGCAACAGCAGTACTTGGTATTGTCGTGTTCCGGTTTGAAGGGTGAGTGAGCCAGTGTAATTACAGGCACAAGGGACATAACATCTAAGTTTCGAAGGTTGGTGGCGCATTGGCGATGTAAGCGATAGTTAACATCTCTTACAATACCAATGTATATGTGCGTTGGTAAGCACTTACCATCAGGAGGGCAAAAGCTCGTCCGCCTTTCTATGCCATAAAAAAAATAACTAGCGTATCACTGTAAATATTTCAACATATCGCGAGTGAGTTACGAATTGAGTTCTTACAGAAGCACTTCGGATGAGTTTGTATAGTTTGAGTGATATAAAATCCAACTCAATTTATTTGTTTGAAGTATAAAAGCGAAACTTTACAACATCGAATAACTCGTAGCATCTAAGCAAGTGTCACACGCCAGCTCCTCCTCCGCCCAGCTGGTTCAACTGAACGCGACAAATTTCCGGGAGGTCCATATCTCTTTGTACTCTAATTTGGTTATAATAAACATTTTATTTTACGGGCGTCAAGCGAAATGCTCTCCGAATGAGTTCGGTACAACAGGCGACAGTTGATTATCAAATTATTAAAGGGTTGCGAAGGGCTTTGATTCCGTTTTGTGAATTAAATTTTGAGTTAAAAGCGTGAGACGAGATGATATTTGAAGAAGGATCGCTTCGAATTCAATAGTTTGTGTTATAATCCGTGTAAATGTGAAAAAAAATTTTTAGACCAAAAAAATGGTCTTTTATTTTTGCAGTTTTAAGTAGCAATAATATTGATAAGTAAGGTTTTTTCTCAATAAAAGACGATTATAATCGCGAATCTAGTGATCGTTGCGTTTCAATACTTAATAATTTAATATACTTTTGTAATCTAAATCGGGTAACTACTGCGTTTCTAGTCGGTTTTTCGGGTTTGAATTTATTAAGATTATAATCTTCTGAGCAACATAGCCATCACGGCTCTAAATAAAAGTCGAGAGACTTACAAATTAATATTAAACTACTACCTACTAAATTACATGTAAAAGAGAAGCCGTAATTATTTCTTATTTTAACCGCAACCCGGTCAATTATCTATATGTCAATTGTCAAGATAAATTATTTCAGTACCTTTTTCTCACCCTCCCTTTTGTTTGGTAGTTGACAAGTATGTTTTCAATAAAAAATAGCAAAAAATACACAAGTTTGTAACATGCAAATGGACGAACACTACTAAAGTTAAGTTATCGTTATACAGTGGTAGTCGTATAATTAGAAACACTACCAACTTAACATTATGTAAGATACTTCACTGCAATCGTTTTTATTTTGAAGTTAAACAATAAATAGGACAACAATATGTTCAACGATTTATCATTTATTAGAAAAACAATATAAATCCCATTACACAAGTGAAGTTTCAATATTACATTACGGACAAATATTTAAATCAGTTTTAAGGTATGAACAATAACGGTCAACTAATTAGAAACAACAACAAAAAAATATAGAAAACAATATTTTTTTTAAGTATTAGTAATTAGTATTGTTATTTACGAAATAGCTACTATCCACAGCCTACCAATAGTTATAATTAAGATTTAGTGGCGTATCCTTTATTTTCAATAACAGCACTGCAACGACGTGGCATTGATTCCATCAATTTCATAAATGTTTCTAGGGGAATTGAATTCCATGCTTCAACAAATGCTTCATATAGTTCGTTTTGACTGCCTCGTTGGTCCAGTGGCTAGATACAAGGCCGCAGACCCGGTGGTCCTGGGTTCAATTCCCAGGTCGGGCCAATAAATAGTTCGGTTTAAAGACATTTATTTCTCATAAAGAACGCAAAAGTTCGCTTATAATAAGAAATTACAATAATTTTGCCTGAGGGTACATTTAAAAGTCTGCCTTATGAATTATATACAGTGAGATAAAATGTTGCGGGTAGTTATATTACACAAACATGTTTAGGTAGGGGTTACATTAACTTATAAATTATTTTGCACATATTCCATTACACGTTTTTTGAATATAGGAAAACTCTTGCTATTAATGATTAAGTCTGATAATTTATTATAAATTTGAACTCCTTCAAATAAAATGTTTTTCTTTCCATAGTTGGTTCTGGTTTTTGGAAGTTCTAGTTTATTACGTTTTCTAGTGTGGTATGTATGTGTTTTTTTATGAAAGTGTAATTGTGAATGTGTTTTATTTGTTATTATTTTTCTAATCACCATGCAGGTTTTTAAAGTGTATAATTGATTTATATTAAGAAATTTTGTTTTTTTGTATAATTCAGCGGATGGCGTCATATAATCATATTTATAAAGAACTTTAATAATTTTATTTTGTAAAGTTTGTAATGGCTTTATGTTAGACTTCGCAGCAGTTCCCCATATTTCAATAAGATATTCTATATGAGGTTTTACTAAAGAATTATAAATAATAGGACGAATTTTATTAGGTATACATAAGGAAATTTTACGTAGTGCTCCTATCAAAGGGGATTGCTCCTATCAAAGGGGATAAGTTATTGAGTTATTGAGTATTTCTATCAGAAAATTCTCAGTAGCAGCCCGGAGTCTGGAAGTTGGAAGTGTGTACACTCCCATGCCTCGGAAAGCACGTTAAGCCGTTGGTCCTGCGCCTGAACTCTTTCCGGTCGTGTCGGATTGCCGTCCCATCGGATTATGAGAGCTAAGGAAAAGAGAGTGCACCTGTGTTTGCGCACACACTTGTGCACTATAATATCTCCTGCGCAGTTGGCTAATCTCTCTTGAGATTGGCCGCCGTGGCCGAAATCGGTCTGGAGGACCTTATCTTATTTGACTGGTGTTACGTTTGTTTGAGAATTTATTTTTAACAATATACCAGAGATTTTTTATCGGGTTTAAATCCGGACTATTTGCTGGCCAGTCTAAAACGGATATACGCTGTTCGCTAAGGAAACATTTGACGCTATTGACCATATGTTAAGGGTCATTGTCATGCTGAAAGATCCAGGTTACAGGCAAATGATCGTCCGAGTAGGGAATCATTGTGTGCTCTAAGATATTTTTGTATTGCACCGCCACCATGCTTGACTATACTCCTTGTTTATTTATAATTAAAAGTATTGTTTACAGGGCGTCTAAGATAGCGCTTTCCATCGGAATTTACCATATTTATTTTTGTTTCATCTGAAAATAACACTTTTTTCCATTCTCGTACCGTTCAATTAACATATTTTTAGCTTCTCTTGGTGTTGCTTGGTAAGAAGCGGTACCTTTCGAGAGATTCTTCCAAACAATTTAACTTCCACTAATCATCGGCGTATCAGTCTTGACGAAACGTTCCTCGGGTCATCGGGCGAAAAAACTTTATTTTTAATCTGGTTGGAACCTTTACTTGGGTCTTTTTTAGCAACACGAACGATTAGCGTATCTTCTCTGGGAGAGGATTTTCTTGGCCGAGCCTTTCTAAGAACATTTTCAACAGTTCCATGTGTTTTATAATGATCAATTGCATTAAAAACTTTCTTAACAGAACAATTTAAATGCTCAGCTATTCTTATGTACACCAACTTATGATCTATATGTAAATTCACAATTATTTGCCTAGTTGACGCATCACTACTTTTATTTTTGCCCATTTTGAACAAATTAAAATTCAGATTATATTTTGAATTGCCGCCAAAATAATAGAAAAAGAAATGTTATTCTCCAATTTCAAAAAAAGAACGAGCTATGGATGCTTTTTTAAAATGTTTCTAATTAGGCGTTCAAGCGGCCAGGAACAGAAAATAAACTCCTACATGTGTAAGACTCATTTTGTAATTAAAAGTAAAATATGTTTTATATTGTATGCATTTAATGAGTTTTTTATTTGAGTGGCTATATTATTGCACGATTATTAATTATTGAATGTGTATATTTTTTACGAACATTTGTGCGTTGAACTTGTACTTTCTTTATTCATAAGAAGTGCTTCTAATTATATGACCACCACTGTATATATAGTGTCTAAACTGTGGGTCATCTTGTTTCATGACTCTCATGGTTATCATTAATTATTTCCACAATCAATCACCGCCGGGATGAGAAGGGTTGCTAGATTATTGCTTGATTGCAATATTATAAGCAAATTATACGTTGTATAAATCACGTATAATACTGTTATTGACTTTTTTGGGGATAAAGTGGCTGAGTGTTGTTCACAGAATTACAAGGAATAATCTTCTAGCCATTCTATCTGAAATTGCTCATCAATTTTGCGATCTCCACATCCAATTTGCAGTGATATCGACGATGTGGTCTTGTAACATGTAAATGATTGGCAATATCTAAACTTTTTACGATAAATTGAAAATAATTGTATTTATTTACTTGGTGCTAGGGTAGGTACCACCCACTTATTACATATTATATCTCCAAGCAGTAGTGTTGCTGTGTTCTGTTATGATGTGTGTATGACCCAGTGTAAATAAGAGCACAAGAGACATAACGTCGCAGTTTCCAAGGTTTGTGTCACATTGGCGATGTAAGGAACCGTATTATAAGAATATATAATATAATTAATATCTAATATATTCTTATAATACGGTTTTTTAATAAAAATGTCAAAAAGCATTAAAATGAAACATGGTTGTAATCATATAATAGTTCCAATGGAAATCACTTAATTGGAATGTATTTGTATGTATTTCCAAATTATATAATGAGGAAAGGAGATCTTCGCGAAGTAGTGGTACATTCACGGTCTGTACTTGTACTTACCTTACTATAAAAATCTTCTTTTATAAGAATTTGTTAACTAAAGCCGTTCGACTTTAGAAATAATATTCCGTCGAAGTGGAGTACGACTTTTTTTTTAAAATAAATTGTTCACTTGTTGCTGTGGATTTGCGGGAATGTCACGCGCGATACGATCCACCCTTTCAGAGTGCATTACACTTAGTACGTTTTCCAGTGGCCCATGACATTAGATGTAGCGTTTTCGTTTATCCAATAATAATAATTAATAACAATAATTGTAAACGGTAAAATCATTATGGAAGAACAAAGTAAACTCACCGCTAAACACGATCGTTCAGAAAGTGACATTGACTTACAAAAATATTGAAATATACACGTATCAAAATTGATATACAATAGTCAAAGTTGGATTGGAATAAATTCGGGAACGAATTGAATTAGTAGAGAGTTTTATCCGTCTTTTCTCTAAAGACACGATAATGTTCTTTCTTAATGATGCGGATGTATTTCTCCTGATTACGTAACGCAGGTTGTTTATTAGTAGTCTTAAATCGTAGCGAGATAATGACGATCTGATGAATACCGCCTCCGCTTATAACAGACATATCCGCTCCGCTATCGCTTTCAACTCGTCCGCCTCAACTTTCAAGATAGCTGATGTTAGCGAGCAATAAGTCAGAATTTTCCTAATAGTGCTAGACCCTGAGAATAAGGCATGGAAGAGGAAATGGATGACGTCTGTTGAGCTGATTCTTAAGATAATTTATGTCTAAGAATAAAATATTCTTATTTTCATGTTATATTTATAATAAAATAACTTCACTATGGCGACAAAATGTGAGATATTTTTATTAAGAACTTACTAGTGCCTCTCGTTGTCACCCTGGACACTGTCCGCGTCTAATTTTAAAAACATCTGGATCCATTTGTTAAAATAAACAAATTTATTTTAATCAAATAGTGTGTAAAAACAAATTTACATATTTTTAAGATTCATTAAAATCAGATGATATAGTTATATAACATATGTGACTTTGTTAAGGACTATAACTTTATGTAATTATAAAATTAATTTAAAAAACGTAACGGACAGAATGGAGTGAGATCGTTTAATATTCGTTATCTTTTGTATTTTACACTTATTAATTATAATTGATTCTGCAGGTCGATTTTAATTTGAATCGGTTCAAAACTTTCGAACTAACCAACCCTTAAGAAACGTAGGAATTTTTAAATTAAACGAAGATGCCAACCCTTGAACTCCGCTTGTTAAAAGTTTAAAAAACTCATGGGCGTCATTTTGAAAGATATTAAAATTGGTTTTACAGCGAGCTTTAACCAAAACCACCCGAGGCTATTTCCTTTAGAAGTTTTAACTGTACAAGTTTCATTATTTGGTTTAGAACAAAACTGAGAGCAAATTTGAAAAGAAAGTATTTATTGATAATTTACTGTACAACATGTTGGAACAGACGGCATAACGAGTAACGACACAAAGATGCGCAAAGGCAATCTTGTCGTTTATAGCAATCTCTCACAGACAACCTTCGGTAGAAGTATGCTATGGGAATTTATACGTGCAGTGAAAGAAAAGCTTAAAAGATATTAAAATATAACAATAAACTACATATATAATACATAAATAAACGGGGACTCGCTTTTTATTCTTAATGAAAAAAAAACCGTATATAAAATTTATATATTCGGCATGATAATTAAACAATACAAACTCAACGTTAAAAAGAAGAAGGAAGAAAGCTCTACTACGCTACTCCAGTGCGAACTGGAGGCAGGTTTTCGTCCGCCACAAACAAACCTTCGTACGATTTTTTAAAATAAAGCTGGAGAGCATTTAGTTCGCCTTTAAGATTCTTGTCTAATAACCACTGGACAATAACGACGTATCAACTGCGTTATTTGTTATTATTTTTGACATGATTTAAATTGATGAGTTCGCAAAGCTAAATATCTATACATATGTAATATATAGTTTAATTATATTTGAACAGTGGTAGGTATTATACAATTCACCACCAAATAAACAAGGCCATTGTTACTTGATGGTAGAATAGCCTTGTATATATATAATTAATCAAAACAATTGTTTTTGTGAGGTCAGTTCCACGGGAACAAAGCAAGTTTCCATATTAATTCTTAGTATCATACATATGTATTCAGTCTCGGTTAAGACCCCCACTCGCTGGTTATGTTTATGGATGAATGATAAATAAAACTACCTACATTAAAGTTAAAAGGGTAGATAAAGACGTGTGTACACTAGCGTTCCGATTCGCTCTTCACAAGGTTTATTTTTATTGTAACAGTGTGAATGTCCCTCTGTCTAAACAAGAGTTTTTTTTATAAATAGACTTGGAGTTCATACCACCACGCTACTTCGATGTAAATTTACACGTGGCAGATTTCTTATTCAATACATGTATGTTTTCTTCGCGGTATATGAGATAATTTTTAAAAACAAATTGAGAAAATTAAATCATTCGGTATGTTTTCTAGATTTGAAAAATATGAATTTAGATTTAGATTAATAATGACTTTTCCAGCCGTTTTTACTCTCAACATTTGTTTGATACCTTGGATATTGAAATCGTTGTTGTGATTTTTTACTTAATCAATTTCATTACCTTTTTTATATATAAAATAGCAACGGACGAGCAGATGCGCCACCTGATGGTAAATAGGCCATGATCCATAGATATGGGCGCTGTAAGAAATATTAATCATCCCTTACATCGTCAATGCGCCACCAACCTTATGGAACTAATATAAAAAGTGCTTGTGTCCCTTATGCCTGTAGAGACACTGGCTCACATACCCTTCATACGCAGAATATGTGACGAGTGCTCCCACTCACCACATGCTTGTACAAAGTCCTACCAAGTGAATCTGTTGTCAAATAATCTTCATCTTATCATAATGCCCTCTTATCAATAAGAAGTTTAAAGTTTAACAATATTATCAGTCAAGTCTTATTATTTAAATGACATAATGTATAGAAATGTCCCCGATTTTGCTGTATAGTGGTGGTCATATAATTAGAAATACTTCTTATGAATAAAGAAAGTATAAGTTCAACGTACAAATGTTCGTAAAAAATATACACATTCAATAATTAATAATCGTGCAATAATATAGCCACTCAAATAAAAAACTCATTAAATGCATAAAATATAAAACATATTTTACTTTTAATTACAAAATGAGTCTTACACATGTAAGAGTTTATTTTCTGTTACTGGCCGCTTGAACGCCTAATTAGAAACATTTTAAAAAAGCATCCATAGTTCGTTCTTTGTTTGAAATTGGAGAATAACATTTCTTTCTTGGCTTTTTCTATTATTTTGGCGGCAATTCAAAATTTAATCTGAATTTTATTTTGTTCAAAATAGGCAAAAATAAAAGTTGTGACGCGTCAACTAGGCAAATAATTGTGAATTTACATATAGATCATAAGTGGGCGTACAGAAGAATAGCTGAGCATTTAAATTGTTCTGTTAAGAAAGTTTTTAATGCAATTGATCATTATAAAACACATGAAACTGTTGAAAATGTTCTTAGAAAGGCTCGGCCAAGAAAGACCTCTCCCAGAGAAGATACGCGAATCGTTCGTGTAGCTAAAAAATAACCAAGTAAAGGCTCCAACCAGATTAAAAATGAAGTTTTTTCGCCTGATGACCCGAGAAACATCTCGTCAAGACTGATACGCCGAAGATTAGTGGAAGCTAAATTGTTTGGAAGAATCTCTCGAAAGGTACCGCTTCTTACCAAGCAACACCAAGAGAAGCGATTATTATTCGCTAAAAATATGTTAATTGAACGGTACGAGAATGGAAAAATGTGTTATTTTCAGATGAAACAAAAATAAATATGGTAAATTCCGATGGAAAGCGCTATCTTAGACGTCCTGTAAACAATGCTTTTAATTATAAATAAACACACAATACAAAAATATCTTAGAGCACACAATGATTCCCTACTCGGACGATCATTTGCCTGTAACCTGGATCTTTTAGCATGACAATGACCCTAAACACATGGCCAATAGCGTCAAATGTTTCCTTAGCGAGCAGCGTATATCCGTTTTAGACTGACCAGCAAATAGTCCGGATTTAAACCCGATAGAAAATCTCTGGTATATTGTTAAAAAGAAAGTCTCAAACAAACGTAACACCAGTCAAAACGAACTATATGAAGCATTTGTTGAAGCATGGAATTCAATACGTCGCTGAAACTAGCCGACAGAACTAGCCGACAGATGACATTCCTAAGCCTAAACTTTTCTACACGACTGTACTTCATTGAAGCTTGTATAATGTTTTAACGCGTTGACTTAGAAACTTGAAATTTTGTATACTTGTTAATTAAACATATCCAAAAAGGATAGTAACCACAGAAGTACGGCGCAGAAATTTTAAGCATAGATTTTTTGAGATTTTCTGCGGTAAGGGGAGCGCGCGCTATGGGCAAGTTTTTAAATGCATATAACACTTAACGCGTTGACTTAGAAGCTGGAAATTTTGTATACTTATTAATTAAAGATACACAAATGAGATAGTAATCGCAAAAGTACGGCGCAGAAATTTAAAGGATGAGTTTTTTGACATTTTCTGCGGTAAGGGGAGCGCGCACTATTGGGCATGTTTTTATATGCACATATAACACTTAACGCGTTGACTTAGGAACTTGAAATTTTGTATACTTATTAAATAAAGATACACAAATGAGAAAGTAATCACAAAAGTACGGCGCAGAAATTTCAAGCATAGGTTTTTTTACATTTTCTGCGGTAAGGGGAGCGCGCGCTATTGGGCATGTCTTTATAAGCATATAACACTTAACGCGTTGACTTAGAAACTTGAAATTTTGTATACTTATTAATTAAAGATACACAAATGAGATAGTAATCACAAAAGTACCGCGCAGAAATTTTAAGGATAGATATTTTGAGATTTTCCGCGGTAAGGGGAGCGCGCGCTATTGGGCATGTTTTTATATGCATATAACACTTAACGCGTTGACTTAGGAACTTGAAATTTTGTATACTTATTAATTAAAGATACACAAATGAGATAGTAATCGCAAAAGTACGGCGCAGAAATTTAAAGGATGAGTTTTTTGACATTTTCTGCGGCAAGGGGAGCGCGCACTATTGGGCATGTTTTTATATGCACATATAACACTTAACGCGTTGACTTAGAAACTTGAAACTTTGTATACTTATTAATTAATGATACCCAAATGAGATAGTAATCACAAAAGTACGGCGCAGATATGTGAAGCATAGGTTTTTTGACATTTTCTGCGGTAAGGGGAGCGCGCGCTATTGGCTGTGTATTAATAAGCATATAACACTTAACGCGTTGACTTAGGAACTTGAAATTTTGTATACTTATTAAGTAAAGATACACAAATGAGATAGTAATCGCAAAAGTACGGCGCAGAAATTTAAAGGATGAGTTTTTTGACATTTTCTGCGGTAAGGGGAGCGCGCACTATTGGGCATGTTTTTATATGCACATATAACACTTAACGCGTTGACTTAGGAATTTGAAATTTTGTATACTTATTAAATAGAGATACACAAATGAGAAAGTAATCACAAAAGTACGGCGCAGAAATTTCAAGCATAGGTTTTTTTACATTTTCTGCGGTAAGGGGAGCGCGCGCTATTGGGCATGTCTTTATAAGCATATAACACTTAACGCGTTGACTTAGGAACTTGAAATTTTGTATACTTATTAATTAAAGATACACAAATGAGATAGTAATCGCAAAAGTACGGCGCAGAAATTTAAAGGATGAGTTTTTTGACATTTTCTGCGGTAAGGGGAGCGCGCACTATTGGGCATGTTTTTATATGCATATAACACTTAACGCGTTGACTTAGAAGCTTGAAATTTTGTATGCTTATTAATTAAAGATACACAAATGAGGTAGTAATCACAAAAGTACGGCGCAGAAATTTTAAGCATAGATTTTTGAGATTTTTCGCGGTAAGGGGAGCGCGCGCTATTGGGCCTGATTTTATATGCAAATAACACTTAACGCGTTGACTTAGGAACTTGAAATTTTGTATACTTATTAATTAAAGATACACAAATTAGATAGTAATCGCAAAAGTACGGCGCAGAAATTTGAAGGATGGGTTTTTTGACATTTTCTGCGGTAAGGGGAGCGAGCACTATTGGGCATGAATTATATGCACATAACAATTGAACGCGTTCACTTAGAATCTTGAAATTTCGTATACTTGTTAATTAAACAAATCTATAAGAGAAAGTAACCACAAAAGTACGGCGCAGGAATTTTAAGCACATGTTTTGCAAGGGGAGCGCGCAATAGCGCGCGCTCCTTACCTTACCGCAGAATATGTCAAAAAACCAATGCTTAACATATCTGCGCCGTACTTTTGTGATTACTATCTCATTTGGGTATCATTAATTAATAAGTATACAAAGTTTCAAGTTCCTAAGTCAACGCGTTAAGTGTTATATGCTTATTAATACACAGCCAATAGCGCGCGCTCCCCTTACCGCAGAAAATGTCAAAAAACCTATGCTTAACATATCTGCGCCGTACTTTTGTGATTACTATCTCATTTGGGTATCATTAATTAATAAGTATACAAAGTTTCAAGTTCCTAAGTCAACACATTAAGTGTTATATGCTTATTAATACACAGCCAATAGCGCGCGCTCCCCTTACCGCAGAAAATGTCAAAAAACCTATGCTTAAAATTTCTGCGCCGTACTTTTGCGATTACTATCTCATTTGGGTATCGTTAATTAATAAGTATACAAAGTTTCTAGTTTCTAAGTCAACGCGTTAAGTGTTATATGCATATAATACATAGCCAATAGTGCGCGTTCGTTCCCCTTACCACAGAAAATGTCAAAAAACCTATGCTTTAAATTTCTGCGCCGTACTTTTGCGATTACTATCTGATTTTTGTATCTTTAATTAATAAGTATACACAATTTCAAGTTTCTAAGTCAACGCGTTAAGTGTTATATGCATATAAAAACATGCCCAATAGTGCGCGCTCCCCTTACCGCAGAAAATGTCAAAAAACTCATCCTTTAAATTTTGTGCGCCGTACTTTTGCGATTACTATCTCATTTGTGTATCTTTAATTAATAAGTATACAAAATTTCAAGTTCCTAAGTCAACGCGTTAAGTGTTATATGCATATAAAAACATGCCCAATAGCGCGCGCTCCCCTTACCGCGCAAAATCTCAAAATATCGTTCCTTAAAATTTCTGCGCCGTACTTTTGTGATTACTATCTCATTTGTGTATCTTTAATTAATAAGTATACAAAATTTCAAGTTTCTAAGTCAACGCGTTAAGTGTTATATGCTTATAAAGACATGCCCAATAGCACGCGCTCCCCTTACCGCAGAAAATGTAAAAAAACCTATGCTTGAAATTTCTGCGCCGTACTTTTGTGATTACTTTCTCATTTGTGTATCTTTATTTAATAAGTATACAAAGTTTCAAGTTTCTAAGTCAACGCGTTAAGTGTTATATGCTTATTAATACACAGCCAATAGCGCGCGCTCCCCTTACCGCAGAAAATGTCAAAAAACCTATGCTTCACATATCTGCGCCGTACTTTTGTGATTACTATCTCATTTGGGTATCATTAATTAATAAGTATACAAAGTTTCAAGTTTCTAAGTCAACGCGTTAAGTGTTATATGTGCATAAAAAAACATGCCCAATAGTGCGCGCTCCCCTTGCCGCAGAAAATGTCAAAAAACTCATCCTTTAAATTTCTGCGCCGTACTTTTGTGATTACTATCTCATTTGTGTATCTTTAATTAATAAGTATACAAAATTTCAAGTTTCTAAGTCAACGCGTTAAGTGTTATATGCTTATAAAGACATGCCCAATAGCGCGCGCTCCCCTTACCGCAGAAAATGTAAAAAAACCTATGCTTGAAATTTCTGCGCCGTACTTTTGTGATTACTTTCTCATTTGTGTATCTTTATTTAATAAGTATACAAAATTTCAAGTTCCTAAGTCAACGCGTTAAGTGTTATATGTGCATATAAAAACATGCCCAATAGTGCGCGCTCCCCTTACCGCAGAAAATGTCAAAAAACTCATCCTTTAAATTTCTGCGCCGTACTTTTGCGATTACTATCTCATTTGTGTATCTTTAATTAATAAGTATACAAAATTTCAAGTTCCTAAGTCAACGCGTTAAGTGTTATATGCATATAAAAACATGCCCAATAGCGCGCGCTCCCCTTACCGCGGAAAATCTCAAAATATCTATCCTTAAAATTTCTGCGCCGTACTTTTGTGATTACTATCTCATTTGTGTATCTTTAATTAATAAGTATACAAAATTTCAAGTTTCTAAGTCAACGCGTTAAGTGTTATATGCTTATAAAGACATGTCCAATAGCGCGCGCTCCCCTTACCGCAGAAAATGTAAAAAAACCTATGCTTGAAATTTCTGCGCCGTACTTTTGTGATTACTTTCTCATTTGTGTATCTTTAATTAACAAGTATACAAAATTTCAAGTTTCTAAGTCAACGCGTTAAAACATTATACAAGCTTCAATGAAGTACAGTCGTGTAGAAAAGTTTAGGCTTAGGAATGTCATCTGTCGGCTAGTTCTGTCGGCTAGTTTCAGCGACGTGAATTCAATTCCCCTAGAAAAATGTATGAAATTGATTGAATCAATGCCACGTCGTTGCAGTGCTGTTATTGAAAATAAGGGGTACGCCACTAAATATTAATTATAACTATTGGTAGGCTGTGGATAGTAGCTATTTCGTAAATAACAATACTAATTACTAATACTTAAAAAAATTTTGCTTTTTATACTTTTTTGTTGTTGTTTCTAATTAGTTGGCCATTATTGTTCATACCTTACAACTGATTTAAATGTTTGTCCGTAATGTAATATTGAAACTGCACTTGTATAATGGATTTATATTGTTTTTCTAATAAATGATAATAAATAAGGGATTTATATTGTTTTTCTAATAAATGATAAATCGTTGAACATATTGTTGTCCTATATATTGTTTAATTTCAAAATAAAAACGATTGCGGTGAAGTATCTTATATAATGTCAAGGACCATTGGTAGTGTTTCTAATTATACGACCACCACTGTATGTATATACGTGTCGGAGCTAAAAGCGAGCTCTCACAATAAACCCCCAAATGGACCAACCATTGAATTTCATCTTTATTTATTGGATTGAAGAAAATGTCCGAATCGCTCCGAATGCCGAAGGTGTCGGTACTTCCGTTTCAGGCAAAGATGGCGCCCGACAATTTCCGGAACTTGACCGCTATTATTAATTCGCTTCGGGCCAACTTTGCGCCCTTTGAACTTTAAAACCACGACTAAAACAAATGTTTGTTTGTGTAAGTATTTTTTACTGATTACTGATGTTTGTATAGAGTTAACTAAAAAGAGTGCTATTGATTTGAAATTTTAGGATTACTATTTTTGAATGTACTAATGTAGTATTTAATATAAGACTTATGTAAGTGTGGTCACATAATATGCTGTAATTCTTAATAGAGGTTCCCTGATAGAACACTGGTTAGGTGATAAGGCCGCCTTTGTATAATTCATAATCTAACTGGTTTTTTTATATATATTTTTTTATAAATTTCGTGCAATAAATACTTAATACATATATAAATAAATGTAACAATTACGCTGAATCGTCTAAATAATTTCAAAAAATCAGTATAATTGCATTTGAGCCTGCAATCTTTCGTCAAGATGTACGTGTTCTGACCACTGAGCCATATCCGTTCAGTCCAACGTGTCCGATGTATGTTTATATTTTATTATATTTGCGGTGTCACCATTAAGACGTATAGCTGAATCAATCTTATTGAGGGGCTATGAAGAGGGGGAGGGCTTAACAGCTACAACCCTTATCGCGAATTAAAAGGCACTTTATTGTGATTAGGTGAGTTTTGGCCTAACCAACATTGTTGCTGAGAAGTTATGACTTAGACAAATTATACATATATCGGAATATATGTGAAGTTTTCTTTCCGTACCGTTGGCAGATTTTTGACATTCAATAAGTAAGTGGAATAAATATTTTGAGCTGTTAACCTACATTTACTATAATTAAACTCCATATTAAATATATGAAATAGTTACTCAACCTAATTTTGTTGGTGGTTCTAACAAAAAAAAAAAAATACTCAATGATGTGTATACAAACTCATACAAACTAAATTTTCCATGTATTATTAGTCAAATTCAAAGCCAAGTCAAAAGTCAAAAATCTTCTTTCAATATTCAAGCGTTACACTTACTTATTGATTGTCATAAATCTACCACCGGGTCGAAAATAAACACCTCAGACCTAAGAAGAACCGGTGAAAGATTTTTTTTTATGTAATCTTTACAATACAGCCGAATAATTTATTTTTAATTTGAAATACCTGGCGATCGTTTCATTCCGAATCATCTAAGAAGTCATTGGTTGTGTAATATCCTTTTGCACACAAGCGCTCCTTAACAATTCTTTTTAAATTTCACAATTGAATATTTTTGAACGCTTATTATTATAATCAATTACTCGTCAGCTGTGATTACGCAACATCATTCTAGTTTTACGAAACAATAGAATCTCATTATCAGTAACCCTTCGTCTCACACACGTATAGATAACTCCTTGCGAGACCTTCGGATCTAAATCACTGTATTATTTCATACACAACCCAGTGATTCAACGTTTCCTACTCACTCCATCAACGGCTTGACGGCTCGCCTCATTAATTACAAGTACGGTCAGGAAAAATATATACAACGCATTATATAAATAAAGGTACACATTATATAAATCATTTTGGGAGATTTAACAATATCAATAAACAGTACAACTTTTCGTTTTTTAAAGTTATTATAGAAAGCCACACTAGCAAATGGTACCTGATGGTAAGCGGTCACCATTACCCATGGCACCACCAACCACGAGAATTACGATGTTGTGTTTATTGTGCCTGTAGACCGAAATTATCTAAAGGGTAATTTCTCATTTAATTTGATTTTTATTGTTACTATAATTGTTCTTAATTTTATTGCTTAATTAGTTTTGTTATAAATAACTGAGTTTTCATTAAATATATTTTAATGTCCTTGTTTAAATTATTTATGAACGTTTGTATTATTATTATTAATATAACATAATATGTAAAAATGTCTAAGAAAAATTATTATAAAAATCAAATCTAAACTTTATACGAGCACTTTCGAAATGCAACAACATTTTACAAAATAAATTAAATTGCAAGTTTCAAATGACGATTCAGACGTAAAGAAAAACGTCAATAAAATCAGTAATTACTCTTTTTTATCATTATATCAGCATCATAATTTCATATCAATTTCATATTGGTTGAATTTTAAATAATTCATAATTAATGCTCGTCTACGTCACACGAGTACTCTTTGTGCTTCGAGTTTTTCGACTCAGCGGTTTATGCTTGGCGATGACGTTACGTCAGCTACTCATTTTACATAATATAATCCTATCACGACTTTAATTTTTTATTTTATTTAAGATATAAACCTAAGCCATAATCTTTTTCTTAAAATTGACGAGGACGAAGTCCAGCAATGGGCACAGTTTTTCAATATGATAACGTTGATCACAAGAAGTCCCTTGTGCCTGGTATTATACAATGACACCCTTCAAACCGGAACCGGAACCGGAAAAAAACAATACTTAGTATAACTGATTAGCCTTAAAATAAATTATAAGCGTGTGGTAGTCTGGGTAGGTCCCAGCTAGGTTTGCCCTACCACCAAATCACAACTACAATAAACTCATTCATTTTCAAATCAATAATGGCACTATGTCAAAAACTACACCGTAATCAAAGGCGTATTATGTGTGAGAAGGCTACGAGTACATTACATTATATTATGCTGGAAATTCTGCCAGAGTTCTAATATTTCAAAGACAAGCTTCAATTAGACATATAAAATACGTATAAACTAATGCGAGTATTCCATTTGTATGACTTATAGCTTAGTGTATTTCATGTTATATACGTTGAAACATATCATTTCAAAAGCCGTTATTCAATATATAAGCACACTTACTTATTGATTGTCTAATTAGAAACTATCATCGGTTCGGAAACATAATAGACCTATGCACATGAGAAGAACCGGCGAAAGAAATTCAGCGAGTGTTTTCTCATGTCCTGTAATAGATGACAAATATTCAGTATAAAAAAAAATAGCCAGATGGCTTTCGTTTTATTCCCAAGGTGTTATCGTCCATACTATCGTCCTTACTCGCAAATTTTATTTTACCCACACTTTTTTTTTTATTTAGTAACAGAAGCATTTTGAGTACATATCATAATAAAGTGTTTTGGACACCTTTACCAATATTGATAATGGCCCTCATGCCGATTCCAACACGAAGAGCTTCACGCCCTTTTCGAGGCAAGATAATTATAAGGTCCTCCAGATCGATTTCGGCCACGGCGGCCAATCTCAAGAGAGATAGCGCAGGACATATTATAGTGCACAAGTGTGTGCGCAAACACAGGGGCACTCTCTTTTCCTTAGCTCTCATAATCCGATGGGACGGCAATCCGACACGACCGGAAAGAGTTCAGGCGCAGGACCAACGGCTTAACGTGCTTTCCGAGGCACGGGAGTGTACACACTTCCAACTTCCAGACTTCGGGCTGCTACTGAGAATTTTCTGACCGAAAAACCCAATAACTATTTATTGGCCCGACCTGGGAATTGAATCCAGGACCACCGGGTCTGCGGCCTTATATCTAGCCACTAGACCAACGAGGCAGTCAAGATAATTATAAGAACATTATAAATACAATAATTAGCTCATTTTGTCTGTCATTCTTTATGCTATAATGACTACACAGATATAATCGTAACGTATCGAGAAAATTGTGAAACGAAGACGAACGGATAATTAAAACCATTGAGGGCTACTTTATACCCTTTGAATCAGAAGTAAGGGTTCCAGAGATGTGTGCGAAAGCTTAATTAGTATGTGGGACAACTCGCAGTACTAACGACGCTTGAAATATTAAGAACATGACTTGTGTTTCATTTGTTCGCCCGAAAACAATTAATTTTACTTAATTCATATTTAATATATTAAAGTGACGCACGCGTCTTACATGTTTAAGTTAATGATAGAACGACTTAACTATTTATATATATGCCACTATACATTTGCAACGTTCTATGTATAATGTTTTTGACTTCCTTCACGTATACTAAATTATAGACTGATTATTTTTTTAAATAATTTATGTAATCTATATCAAAAAAATATTTTACCCTTTTATCTAGATATATAAATATGAAACATAGGGAGAGTTATGACTTTTTTTGTAAATTGAAATCAAAACTTATTAAAATAAATTAATAAAATAATTCACTATGCTCATCAACTATAAAGATTAAAGAGATTCCTTGCCGGCTCTTCTAAATTAATTCCAATCCACATCCCAAACCGATGGTAGCTTTACATTTAATATGATCTTATAAAATGACGATTCATAAAAGCCCCTGCCTACTTGAGCCAACATCTTTGAAAACCTCCTCAATAGAAGCGTTCATAAATATTTCCCTGGTACGTTAAATCTAAACACTTACACGTGTCGGGTCTTCCACCTGACTGATACCTCATGTTTGTTGCCGTCACACTAGATTTATGTGGATACGGAGCCTCTGATTTAGGTTAGTGATTGATTATGGTGATTGAAGTTGCATTTGAAATATTGCTTTTGTTTAAATTCGTTCTCTTTTAGTTTTCTCGGACGTAAAGAAGCGTCATGCATATTTATGTATGTTAAAATTGTTAGAATGAGGTCGGTGAGATAGAATTTAGTCTCTGATAGTAACAATGTTCTGGAAAAAGCCGTAATATCATTAGTAACCAGCTCATTCTCAGCTCACTTCGATTGTAAAACGTACCTCTTGTCTTATTCCATGAGATAACCGACTTTTAAACATGAATTTCATCAATATCCGTGGAACCGTTCACGTGTAATTTACTAACAAACATACAAAATGTGTTTTTGTACTTTCGTATTTATTATATTAGTCAGGTCAGATTTTTGTCTCATCGTCTGGTGTAGTTATAAACCTATAAAACTACAGCATTCAAGTCTTGATTCAGGTCAATAATACATATTAGATTTTTCTGATACACACACAAATAATAATAATATCCTGGGACATTATTCACACAAAGCCATCTGATCCCAAACTAAGCAGAGCTTGTACTATGGAAACCAGACAACTGATATACTTACATAGACTACTTTTCTTTTGTAAATAAATACTTATATAGTTAATTACACCCTGACTCAGGACAAACAGACATGTTCATGCACACAAATATCTGTCCTGGGTGGGAATCGAACCCACGACCTGTGGCGTGAAAGGCAAGTATCGTACCAACCACACCAACAGGCTAGTCATCAAATCGTATAATTCTTAGTAACGACTCAGCAGTAAAAATACCTGTAACTCGAATAGCATGTATAGCTTTAGGTCTTGTACCTTTCCTCACTCGTGATGGACGGCTCGGGATGGATGGAATGCTCCGGTCCGGTCCATTGGGTTTTGATACTGAGAAAAAAGACAGCACATACATTTGTGTGTAATGTATCTGGCTAGTCCGTGAGATAAGCTGCCGTTTGACAAACATTAAATTAATGTTTTATATAGAAAAACAAAACTAATCCACAAACATAATAAATATGTAGCCATAGTATAAGTCAAATTGTAAACGCTTTTACTGACAGAGAAACCGAAAGCAAATTCAGTGGGATCATTGAATACCATAAATCCACGAAGCAGACGAAATAGCGGATATTCGGTAACTATAATACAGTAAATTTATCGAAGCCTCGGAGCGGATAGCGCGGAAATTATATAACTGTCGAGAAGAATTCTTTTGGATATTTCATGTTTGAAAAAGATAGATTTGAAAACTGACAAAGTTTCAGATTGAAGTTAGAAGTATTCCTTAGTGTTTTAACAAAAGTTATCAACATCGTTATTCTATACAATATTATAGATGAATGCGAACTTCGTTGAATTTGTTTTTTTTTTTAATTTCGAAATTATGCAATACAATTAAGTTAAAATTATTTAATATTATAGTGGAATTAATATGTCAATAATTGATTTAGTATTAAAATTATATATTTTTTCTATGAGATAATCATCATCATTAGTATGTCTAGTCCAACATCATTACATTTTCATTTTCTTTTAAATAATATAAGAGATTCTGTAGATTTTAAGTTAAACAATAGCAAGCAACCACAAGAGGTTTCATTACGTCCAACATAACGTGACACCGAATAACATTCAATATATCGTCGTCGCGTTTGGACTCTACTACCACTTACCATCAGGTGGAGAAGAGTCACTTGCCCTCCCGGGTAATATAAAAAAAATATATATAAGTCCTTAGCCGAGGATACGTCGAATAGAAAATACACAGTGTGTGGTATATTTTATCAAATCGTATAATTAAATGGGCGTGAGTTTCTGATCCAAATTCGTTTAATAAATAAACCCGAGAACGCTTTCAGTGCGCTCTATCAATGAATTAGCGAAAGTTTTCTTGGATTGAACGACGCTTGTACCAAGTCAACGGCGAATTAGTTCTGAGAATATATCTCTGTTATATAATGTATTTATTGTGATACAATCTAGCAAATCTTAGATGTGTGTGTGTGACTGTGTGTTTTTATTAAGTAATTAAATTAGGGTTAAACAAAATAATGTGTTTGAATACAATAAGTATCTAGCACCCACTCATTCGATATTCTACCGCTAAAATGTGATACTAAGTGTTGTTGTGTAACTAAAGGCACAAGGGATATAACGTGGTAGTCCCAAGGCTTTTGACACATTTATCAACGCGATCTATGGTATTGTTAATATACCTTAGTGCCTTAGTTTTAAATAAAAACATAACATTGTCCTATACCAATCAAATTGAAATGTGATCACCTTGTTAATAAATTAAAATGTTAAACCGGAACATACATACGAAATTGAGAATATCGTCCGTTTTTTAATTCTTTATTTCAATTAATAAATTTAATTTAAACATTTAACTATACTTCAGTGAAAATCCCATTAGTTTATTTTTTAAAAGAAACCGAAAGGCAAATGACTCCACTTCACCTGATGGTAAGTGGTAGTGGAGTCCAAACGCGACCAGTACAGTCGGAAAGAATGTTCTGCACTAGCCGCCCTCGCCTTGCTGGCCCGCAAGATGCCTCACCACGCCTCGTCTGAAGGAACCCAAGTCGTAAGACGACGGGAACACGTTAGCTGGTAACGAAATCCATTTTTAGTAGTGCGACAAAGAAAAGAGTTTCCAAATTTCTTCGTGCGGCATTGAATCGAAGTCACAATTAGACGGTGATACAATGTAGTAGATAAGTAATAACAATAAATTATTCTCTGTTTTGTATTATATTTCACAAACCTGAATATTCCCCAAATACAAAGATATTGAAAGAAATTCAAAATAGATGCCATGACTTTATAATGTTACGTATATTTATATTCTTACTAGCGGCTTAAATTATTGTGACACAAACAATTACACGATGCAACATGGTTACCGGAAGTCGCCTTCGTCTGTCACTTACACTGGCGAAGTGACGATAAAAAGGGTCACTCGAGATAGTGCGGTTGACTTACGGATTTAATATAAGATGGCAAAAAAGCTTTGTGAATTATTTCCCATACAATTAAACATATCGTTTTTTTTTAATACAAGACATTTACACTTGTGGTACATACAATAAAGTACCAGGCATTGCATTTTTTGCATTTGCATTATCATCCACTTCTGTGCTTTTAAAATTTGAAGTCTCTAACTTACCAGGAAGTTAATTAAAATCAATTACAAAAAATCACCCTAATTCGTTGTCCAAAGCGGCTTAACAAAAATAATGGTAAAAAAATAACATAAACTCAAAACTTACAAAAATCTGTGGAGATATCATAATAAAAATAACACTTAATAATAATTAAATAATGATAGTTTGAGAAAACAAAGTTGTGATATTATTGTTTTATCAAATATGTCATCAACTTATAACGCTATTATAACTTATTCTAGAAGCTTATTTATGAATTAAAATAGTATATAAGACGTTAAATCCGAGTTGTATTGCACTTAACTGGCGCGGAAATTAAAACCGCGTCTGGCTGTCACTTGCACGGGCTCAAAGTGACCCTAGAAAATAGCCACTCGAAGTGATAGTGCAATTGACTCAGGGATTGACTGTATTGAATGTACGCTAATTCGATATCAAGATGGTTCGCCTTTTAGCTCTAATATTTGCGAGTGCAATTCTATTAGGGAGAGAAAATGCATTTATTTGCTTAGTCCTTGTGGCGACATTTTATGTTTACGGAGTTTTTATATTAAGATAGTTAAAAGGTGTCTGGTTGAATTTAAAATAAATTCTTATATAATAGAAAAGTCTAATAAAGAAGTTTATTTATAAAATGAACCAGAATATGTCACGTGACAGTTTGGTTATTTAATTTTAAAATCGTTTTCGTTGATATTTCAAGATCTTTGTGTCTAATATAACAAAACATTATAAACGTAAAGCGACCTCATAGACATTCAACTCAAAATATATTAATGAACATTATCAAATAAACAATAATTTCGCACAGTAGCGGAAAGCCTTGTAAGTCCGTGAATATCACGAAAAAATCCGAGGTTTTTCTAATTACAAACCCAAACAAACCATTAACACTTATCATGGTGAGAGTGGGAGAGGGGGATATAAGAAAACGTATACCGAAACCACTTGCTCCGTAACTTTACACCTAAGCGGGTAGGGTTGGCGGCTCGACAAATATAATAATAGTTTTTAACGAGTATTGGAATTATATTAAATGTACAAATCAATTATAATTTTTTTTATTATTTAATTGAAAATATACACATTGGATAAACATTTCCTTGTTCTTTTTTTATTATATTGTAACAAAAACTTTGTCTAAACTTATAAATTATTGCTATATATCCGTCCCGGGTTCGTACGAATAGACGGTTTATATACAACGTTTATATTTAAGGGCAAACATAAAAAGAAACAATCATTTTATAGTATTATTATATAATTGCTATTAGAATTAAATGTATTTGATCTTATACTTTTAGATAATATAAGTAGAAATCTCTATGCATTCCAACCCTGGTCGATCTCGGGTCCCTCGCTAAGTACATCAAATGAATTGTAAATGAAATAAGCGGCGAGTGCCGCTATCACGCCAGTTTTATGTGCTTGCCATCTTACATTGGAACAGATATATGTATGAAGATGGTGCTTGACTTTAAAAGACAGAACATTTAACACTTTAACTAAATTATATGGACGCATCTGTAAAAATAAATAACGTTAAAAAGAAAACTCATTCGATAGTATTATTGATGAGGTTAAAAATATTGAATCTATCCATTGTTCTTCAGCTACTTTATTTTTATTTCAATATGAACCAACAACATTCAGGCTACTTTTTATTCAGAAACATAAAATATTTTTCACGCTTGTGATATAAACAGTTATTATACTAAAAGGGCAAATAATACTTCCTAGTAAAACCTAGACCAAACAAAACCTTTAATGTTACCTCATGTTGTATCAAAAAGTAAAAAGTATTACAATGTTTATTATTATTTAAGCAAGATTACATTCGCACGATAAATTTTATTTGATAAGATCTTAAATAAAAAAATGGTGTCAGATATATCAACTTCCTTTTATTAGTGTCAATGTAATGAATGTATTTAGAATATGTATTTATCTATTATAATAGATTTTATTTTCTTGCTACAACATTAACGTAGGAGCCCTACGGTTCGTAGAGGTAGTGCTACGATACTCGTAGACGATTGTAACTTTATTTTATATTTCATAATTTAATAATATTGTTTTATTATTTCAGGTAAACTTGAATTGCTGACTGACGTTAAGGTAACATAGCAACAATTTATTGAGATTTAGAAGGATTTTGGGATAATAAAGTTTAAAATATAATTATACTTATAAAGTTATGAAATTATCAAGGCATATAAAAACAAAAAAAAACAAATCATAGAATACAATATTCTTTTATTTCCTAAATAATCAATTCAGTATTTTTTTTGTTTAAAAATATTGAACACTGAGTTCTCTTTACTTCCGGGTACAAGATTTATGTTTCATTTATTATTGTAACATGACGCCTTAAAATCGCTCCGACGAGCTTTTTTTAATTTAGTATATTATGAATTGAAATAAATTTATATCCAATTTATTCTAAAGCTCAAGCAAAATGATGAATACAATTTGAAATAAGTAATAAAACACATAAAAAACAATAGAATATATAAAAAAATAAACTGAATAAAAACCTCCATCAAAACCGGTTTATCCTTAATATTACACTCACGTAAGCTTTCCTTATATCACTAAAAGCCTTATTTCAACATAAAAACCAAGTGAGATAGAAGTAGAAAAAGTAATAGTTACGAAAGAGGCAGATATATTTGTTAAAAAGGAAAATGGACCAAAAAGGTTTTAGCTGTTAATCTTTGAAAAATATCGTTGTTATTATTATGAGTTGAAGATGGCTTCGGTTGTATGGAGGCCCTGGGGGACTTTTGAATTTTGTTACAGGTCGCAAATCTGAAAACACTTACTCAATATAGATTAGTCAAAATCAGAATATCAAATTGACATACAATTTTGTCTACTGTGTGCGAATTTCGCCTGAATATCTTCAATTTTAAACGTAGCGTAAAATTAAAAATATTTAGCGTAAGCATTATAATAAAAGTATAAAAGTCCTACATATAACGATTAACTAACTAACAACACTAATACTTCTTAACTTCTTAAGTGTATATAAAAAACTATATGAAAAAAGACAAAAATTAAATATCCGTATACCAATAGATTTTAATATACTAAGATAGTCATAGACCAATCCCGACTCCCACTTGGCTCCTTCACTGATCTCTAATATTAGGATTCCGCACGCAACTCAACTATCTAGCGCTGTGTTTGCTTAATTTGAATATTATATTAAAATGCCGCAAGTTCATAACACGGAAGTGAGACAACTCTTTAATAAATGCATTCTTTCATGATTCTCTCGTTCCTAATACATATTGTAATTATTTTAATATATATCTTTATAATATAATATATAAATGCATGAAAACTTTAAACTAAGAACATAGTGACTAGTAACTGAAAGATTTTACATTTCTACTTATGAAGAGTTATCTAGACTGGTAATAACTAGTTGAAAATCAGTTTTTATGAGCTGAAATCTCAATCTTCAACACCTTCTAATCTATCCGCTTAAAGATTTCATATTCCAACCCAATAATAGCCTTACATTCAATATAATTCTGTAGCTCCTGGTCTTGGAGCTGTAACATGATGAGTCAAATGTGCTTAAAACTGCCTACTTGTAAAAAATTTATTTTTATTTAGGTCATGTTGTCTATTATCGGCTTATAAGGTCCACGTGGAAACTCCCCGTTGTGGTTTATAACCTGTCTCGACTTTAAGAAACGAATTCATGCCAAATACCAGTAATTTATTTTTAATATCTCATTCAAATATATATTGAAATGTTCTCGTAAATAAGATTTTAGTCGTGAAGTTCTTTTAGTAACAAAATAATTATAAGTGACAAGCAATATATTAATAGAAAATATATTTAGATTACTTTTAGCATTATAAAAGGAACAAATATGTCAGATCAGATTATTATCTCATCAATAAGAAATAATTATGACGAGATGCCAAACCTCCAAAAATGCACCTTCAAAACATGGAATTCTTTACCAGCACACGTGTTCCCTTCCTCTTAAGACCTGGGTTCCTTCAAACGAGGCGTGAAGAGGCAGCTTGCGGGCCGGCAAGGCCGGGGCGGCTAGTGCAAATCATTCTTCCTGACTGCACTAGCCGTCGTCACGTTTGGACTCTACTACCACTTACCATCAGGTGGAGTAGAAACATTAGCCCTCCTGGGTATTATAAAAAACAGATATTGCTACGAAAATGAAATAAAATAATAATATGTTACGGTACACATTTTTAGTAGCAAATCTTTTATAAAGAGTAAAAGTAGCAGGCTGTAAATGTGCCACAGCTGGGCTGAAGATTCGTCTTTTTTTTTGAGAAGGCTTGAAGCTTACTCCATTCCAATGTGTTGATCTGCCACGTGGGTCCACTAGGCGAAGACTTTCATCTGACCCTTGTAGGTTTCCTTCACCGCCGTGTACGAGATGCATAAGCACAAGTCAAGCACATGACAGTTTAGTGATTTTAACCCAATTTTAAATCCTCAATTGTCGGTTAACACTTGTTCTAAGCACTAGATTGCAGGCAAATATTGATCAATATTTTTTAATTTTTACTAATATTAAAAATATGAAAGTAACTCTGTTTGGCTTACACGGCCTAACTTCTTAATCACTAAACCAATTTGGACGAAGAAAGCTTAAACCCAACCACAATCACAAGAAACCCGCACTTTAAAATTCGGTCAAACTTAAAAGGTATTTTCGTGCTAGTTTTTTTATCAATTTATCTTATTGTCTGCGGCGATAAAAAGGTCGTACAAATCGTATGTTAGAAGCGATTCAGAAATATTTCCAACCGTCTATTCGTAGTGCTTCCCAGCAATGGGTCAGTTATAATTAAATGTTTTATATCTATATTACTTACGCTGTATGTATTGTATATAGGTTAATCTTAAATTAATATATAAAGAGAAATTATAATTTCAACTTATAATATAAAGTAAGTAAAACGTAGAGACAGTAAGGTACCACGAATATATTTCTATTTAATATCTTTGATACTGGTTTCGTAAAATTGCAACATTTCTTATTTAACTCCCAACAGACGAGGTCAGCCTTTGAAACCATTTCAGGAGGATTTCTTTGAAACGATTCAAAGCATGTAATTTGAATACAAATAATGATTGTAACAAAATTGTTTGTGAATTTAACATTCGCAATCTATATTAAAAAAAAATACCTTGTGTCGAAACTAAAGCATCTTTTTTTATTTGGTTTAATTTCATAAAAATATTTCGTATTATTTATTACTTTGACAATTTATGGCTCTACATAGTTAAATTATATAGTATTTAACAATAGTAATAAAATTAAGTGACCGAATTTAAAGTCCATTACGTTAAAGTACATAGGCTTCGAATTTTAAACGTAATTGTTCTCGAATCATTACCATTTGAACTTATTAGGCTTATAATAGTAGTTACAGTTCATTCTCTTATACAATGTTGTTAGAATAAAGAAAAAACATTTAGCTCGATGTTATACCAAAATTGTTTTGTTGTTCAAAACAAGACCAGGAGCTAGTTTTTAATCGAGTTAATTTGAACTACAATACGCGTATGTTTCCGTCAAATGCAAGGTATAATAGTAAATTACTTAATGCATCGACCTATAAAAGATTTAACACACTCACACACGCGCCAGGCCACGCCTCCCTGTCGGCGACCCCTTTGTTCTTACGTCAACATGCGCAAAACGGTCGACCAACGCCTATGTGTGCGTTAAGGGGGAATGAAATATACAGCCAATTTTTCTTACTTACTCTTTTATTTATCGGAATCATTGTATTGGCGATCGAATGGTTTTAAAAAGGATCTTTTTTATCTCCTGAAATTACCTTTTTCATTATTCGAGATAAAACACAGATAAAGTACCAGCATTTCATAAACGCCCGAGAGATTTTGCATCAAGAATATTTCTCGTACAAAGCGATATCGACAATTACAATCATTATAGACACAAATTGACGGGAACCAACTTTTCCTTCCCCATTACAGATTGACAATAGCTCCTCCATTTCCCTTTGCACCCACTTAAGCGGGCGAGTGTGAGTGAGGGGTGTAAGTACGCTTGCGTCTGTGAGCGTGCGCCCCGCACTGCATGGCATAAATAGGGACGCATAAGGGTATCAGAAGCATTGGCCTACCGCCATCCGCGACGGAAGGTCGTCTTGTGTTCACAATGTAATTTCTCGTTTACTCCTACTTCTTTCTGCTCTCCTAGTACTAGTTAACGATACGTATCATGTATTTTCTATAGAAATAAAATTGGTGCTCAAATTCAAAAAGAAAAAAATAGATATTTTTATATAGAAGCTTTGTTATGGCGATTTGATAGAATTAGGGTTGTAGTCAATTTATTGAAGAAAGTGAAAACTCCAAGATGAACTTCATAGGTAAGTGAAAATTTTAACTCTTTTTTTCTTAAAAATCACGTTTTCCGGAATTGCCGTAACTTTTTATTTTACTACAAAACTACGCCATTCCCAGTTATGTTTTACGCAATAGCGCGAATTTAATTTCAACACGAAATTTTCACGTTCTATTTAGAATATTAAACTTAATACGAACAAATTCGATATTAAAATTACACTGCGGTTTCACCGCGCATTTTCATTATAACTAAAACAAAATTACATATTACATTAATTTTCTACCGATGCCGTCTAAAGTAGATTAATTTCCGTAATGTCTGCAATATTATGATATTATTGTCGTTTAGAATTCATTTACAAATTAATTTTACCCAATGTTTTTTTTTTAAATTCAGTCTAATATTGTCTATCAACTAAACAGCTTGCTCAATTTGATCTTGTGTTTGGTTATGTACTGAAAGTCATAAATAATTTATATTCATAGGTAAAACAAGTTAAGTAAGAATAAGTCAATGTTCTTACATTGAAATAAATATAATAAAACGACATCATACTCTCGCCAGACCTTTCGTAGTGTACGCTATTGAGTTTAATCTTCGGATTTTATTTCAAGCAACTATGAGGCATTTCGTAGACCTAGGCTGAGGATATTTCTCCACGTTTGCCAAATCAGTCAGAACTCGTCTATAATATTTACAACATAGCACTCAAATATCGACCCTCATTAATGCTAAAAGACTATATTTTTTTAAAATAAAAAAACGATATACAGTAACAGCCTTTTGAAATTGCTAAAGGCTGCTTAGTTAAACAATAATTTATCTCTTTCTGTCGTTATCGACTTAACATTCGGAAGAAGAAGAGCATTGTTTAACTAATCACCCGCTACGCAGCATTTACAAGTACCGCCGTTATAACTAAAACGAGTATTTTCAGTACACGAAATATCGAACGTTGGCAGTTGCGAACGACTGCGTAACAATTTGAAAATGGAATCGTTGAGAATAAAATTTTCATAATTTATCTTTTATACATTTTATTTATTAAATAATATATTATTTTGGTAACAATGAAATGGCTTCACTCACATAAGCCAACGTAATAGCTGGTTAAATAATGAACTATGGTCCATTTAACTTGTACCCTGAACTCGTTCGCTGTAACCTGCATAGCCTATTTGGCACTCCGCCAGAAGGGTTAGCGAGCCTTGGAATCGTTACATGATTACAGTAAGGGATTGTGACCTTTATATTTTTTGAACTAAGAATTATATTCGCGTGACGCTAGCCACTTTTATTATATATTCGAATAAAATAAAACAAATGTTTGCATTTCTAAAATTATAATTTTATGTAACATACTTTATGTTGTTTGTATTTGTTCTTTACATGGAGTATATTCGTGTTTTTTTGTCTCACAATTTGAAGTGAAACGACAATGCTGTCTCGGTCTCTGCTTAAGATTTCGGTCTTTTGTCAGATGTCAGGCCCAATGAAGTTGTTTTAGATTTCATCTCATGAATGGTATGTAGTGAGGCCATATGGCTTAATTAGTTGGGATTTTCAACGGGTTCAAATACATTCCTATATTAGCACCTTTGAGATTTCATAAGCGTAATTTATGCTTATAATACATTTAGCATACTGAAATTCTGCCACATGACGTGTAGCCGCCAATCCGCTATAGCAGCATTGCGGAATAAGCTGCAAGGTCCAAAAAGAAGAGAGAAGAGCCCAGCATTGAGACATTTACAGTCAGTTACTTATATCAAGGTATATAAAATTTCAATAGTAAAAAATAAAGTCTTGATTGTCTGTCTGTAGGCCAAGTTCGTAAATATTATTATTAAGGCAAAGGTTTGTGTAATTGATATTCACTCAATCGCGCTTGAACAATTAGAAGTGTTATTTAATATTCGAGAAAAGGATTCATGAAGGTATTTGTTTAAGACAAATATCATATTTCATTAATTAAATTATCTACCAATGCGTATTAGAGTGGCGTGCTGGAATAAGCTCCAAGACCAAATCCTCAAGTGTAAAACAGACCAAATCCCAACAGTGGGAACATTTACAGGCCTTTAAGTAGAATAATAAAATTTAATACATCAAATGGTTACACTGAGGAAGCCAAGAGACAAGTACAGGAAGACCTCTCAATGTTGAATTATCAAGAGCCAGAATCGAACCCATGTAACCTCTGACGCATGCGACACCCATTTTCAACAATAAATACGCTAGTCAGCCAAAACTACGCTTGTGACGGTAGTTAATAATTTAGACACTGGCATCGAGCCAGATTCCGGATATGTAGGTTTCCAGGCGATATGTAAGCTAGTGGGGTAATTTAATTTTTTCTCACGGACAACGCTTCTTATCTAAAGATAGAAAAATGTTACATTTGTGCGGAAAATAGCTCGTTCTAGTTCTTGTTCGTACTCGTTTTAAGTTATTGCTTATCTTTCTTAATCGTCTTCGGTAACCATTCCCAAGAGGGACTAGCCAATTTCGTGGGACAAGGTTGTACGCCAACTCAATCGGACACGATCGGAAAGTGTTCAGGCGTAGGTCGTCTTGCGGACGTACCAACCAGTGATTGAACCCAGGACCTCCGGATCAGCAGCTTTATAACCAACTAGTCTTTTCAATTAGTATAAATAGTAAAGGTTGAGAAGCAAATGTGCTCTGGAAATTATATTTTGCATTTCTCACATGCGCCAACGCACTGCCATGATATGATATGATATCAGAAACGTGAAAAACTTAATATGGTTAAACTCGCTCGATCTTAGAACGGTGTAATACTTATTTTTGCATTAAACAGTTTTTTAGAAATAAACTGAGAAGGCTACATTAAACTATGACCCTACGACACGCGACTGTAACTATAAATTTAGGAAAAGACGATCATATGTGTAGACCGTAAGAGACAGGCGAGCTAAACAAAACATACATCTAGACAAAAAAATCTCATTATAAAGAACCTAAATCTAAGAAAGATCCTTTAATAGAAACCATCACAAATCTTTCTTAACGTTTATAGCGCGAGAGTGACCATTATATAAATCCTTTCTTTGTCACTTATATTGTATTAGAGAAGGACAGATAGATGGCTAAAAGAAGTACAACGATTTGCTTTCAGACGGACATGGATTAGTCCACTCCCCCCGCCACTAGTACTTGAGGTATATAAAAGAAATGCAATATGGTTTAATGATAGTGTGTGCTAAAGATACTAACTATAGTATATACGTACATACGGGGCTTTAACTTAGATTTTTCATCTACTCGTTCTCTAATTTTTATTTAGTTCCTCCATTTCTTTCTTACAATTTATTTTATTTCGAAGAAGCTACCCAACCTATGTGTACGAGTAGAATAAGAGTCTAATTAACACGTTTATATTGAAAGACAAAACATTAAAAGTAAAAATATTTTGTACCAAAAATTTTCCTGGGTGTAGGCAGAAGAATCTACCAAACTTTCCTCACTATAGGATGAATGGCTAAGGTACTCATACTGGACAAACTTATAAAAAAACATTTCTTTTTATATTCTCTTCTTTTTGAGGTTTGGAGCTTATTCAACCACGCTGCTCCAATGCGGGTTGGTGGAATACACATGTGACAGAACTTCAGTGAAATTTGACACATGCAGGTTTCCTCACGGTGTTTTCCTTCACCGTAAAGCACGAGATGAATTATGATCACAAATTAAGCACATTAAATTCAGTGGTGCGTGCCCGGGTTTGAACCCACAATCATCGGTTAACATTCACGCGTTCTTACCACTGGGCTATCTTGGCTTTTTTATTTATATATATCATTGAAATTATAGCCCTAATAGTAGTGTCAAGTATCAGCCTATTAGTGTCCCACTGCTGGTCTTGCATATCACCTCCTTTTGATATAAAAGAAAAATGATTGTATTAAAACTAACAATTTTATTGAAACAAAAACGTTAAACCAATTTTAAATAATAAAAAAATGTAGTTCTAATTATTTCATGAACAAATAAGTTCTCAATATAATTGAATTGACTTCATTCGAGTTCTACAAAATAATCTAATACACGAACGCCAGAGGCAAAATAATTAAAGTGATTTATTGCTAAACAATAAATGGTAAAATTGAATTGAATTTCAATCGAGTATAAACAATATGGCGGTAATAAAGTTAAGTGCTTCAGACCTAATTAAAACCTTCAAGTGTTATATGGTAATTGTTTTGCTTACTATCAATTTTACGTGCACTTTGAATGAGTTTCATCAACGATTAAGAAAGGCAGGTGAAAGAACTTTTGAGATTTATATTTAAATTAATAATTAATAATTTTTGATTATCTGAACTTATAAATACATATAAGGAGCTCCTTGTATGTATAAAGCTCACTAACAATACTACAATTTTTTTGTAGAATAAGCATATTATTATACATGACAGGGTTTTTCAAAAACATTTTTGCATATTTTTAGTGTTATTTTATTTTCACATGGTCCTTAAAAAATAATGTTAAGCAATTGATGATTTGAAACGTTCTTTATTCATTGCAAATAAGGCACAAAAAATACTTTTGTGTTTTTTTTAAAGGGGATCCCTCTAATTCCATTTGTGAAGATACGGCGACATTCCTTTCCTACATAGAATTTGAAACGAATATCTGTCTCGGTTATCTAATCGAATAACTGCCTCTATTTCCCGAGGACTGTGACCGAGTCACAAATCAATGTTTTTATTGTAACATATAAATTGATATTCAGGTCGAGTTCTGAGAATTTTGAAACACAAAGAGCAAGCGGAATGGAAAAATTACTTCCAATGTATGTATCAGGATACAGAAAAGGATGTAGAGTGAAGCCGTGGGCAGATATTAATTCTTTTATAATTAAAGGTAGAACATAACATCGATTAGTCCATGGTACCGCGTTCAGCTTTATTAATATAACTGTAGGTTTTATAAAATTTCACCTCTCTCGTAGCTTACACCATACAAACTACTTAACATATCGCGTGGCTGCGATACTTCGGGCAATATGTACGGCTTCGTGGACGCATTACTTTTTTTTATATAATTGTTTAAAAGGTTTCTTAGCAATGAAACTCTTTGCCAACATTTATAAACACTGAAAGTTTGGAAATAATTTACTTATTAGCAATCGTTATTACACGTTGTAGAGGAAAAGAAAACTTCCTAATTTAATTTTCTTTTTGTCTGTAAGTCCGATACGCGTGAAAAAATGACCACGTGTATAAATATATAAAAGATATATAAGCGTTAGGAGCATTACTAATCAATCAATAAAAATATATAGTAATTTTATCCTTTTATAAAATAGGCGGACGGGTAAATCGTCACCACTGCCCATGGACATTGGCGCTGTGAGTGTGTGTGCTGTACGTAACAACGCCAATGCGTCACCGACCTTGGGCACTCATCTTGTTCTCTGTGTGCTTGTAGTTCCGCTGGCTCACTCAGACTTCAAACCGGAACACACTTATCCGTAACATAAAAATAAGTGTACAAACTATATCCAATTTTGTTATATCATTCTAATAGAAATTGAAAGAGATGAATGTAAGCGATAAGGCCGCCTTACCACGGCTTTTATTCAAAATGCTATTTCTTTTTGTAGCATGGGGTTTTGCATTGCGTGCAATAACACATAGTGTAAAGTGAATGCGGGTCGGCGGCGCTTTGATGTTGTAAGTGAATTATATGTCGTGCAATGCCAGTGTCTATGGACTAACGTTCTTACGTATTTGACCTTCTACTACTACTAAAACGAAATCCTTACTGATATTATAAATGCGAAAGTGAGTTTGTCTATTATTTTGTTTGTTACGCTTTCTTAACTGCTCATTTGATCATCATGAAATTACATTTTCAGCGACTGAGATAAGGATGTCTATCACCTACCCCCACCCCTTTACTCGCGGGCGAAGCCACGGGAAACATTAATATAAAATATAAAATTCTAATATATTAAAAATATCTATATAACATAGATATACATGTTCATACGACATATCCAATACAAACGGCCGGTATGAAATAATTCGTAACTTAGCAAATGGTGCGCGCGACATGTTATACGGTTCGAAAATTTCAGTTTATCCGGACCCATGTGGAAACATAAATTTAAACCGTAAAAAATATATCGGAAAAGCTTCTCTGAGCTTGACCTAAATATATATTTATAATCTATATTTTTGTTGAAAGTTATCCGCTTTAGTAAAAAGCAATTTATTTAGGTAATTGTTCCGCTGTTTCATTTTAACGATGCATTGTAATAACCCACGAACAGTACAACATAGATTACTTGCTGTAGATTGTTTTAAAGAAATATCACTTTGTTGCAAATAACTTTAATATTTAAGTTCGTGCATAAAACCAGAAGAAATTTCTTAATAGTATTTAAATGAACTTCGTTTTGCTTTTTCTGTAATTGTGTCACAATTAGGCAATTAAGATTGATTAAAAACAGAACTAAACATTTAAAGTTAAAGTAGTGCTTGCCCAAATATGAATCAGCTATATTTGGTTAAAATTAAAGTATTATATACACACGGTCGGTCCTCGTTCGTATTAAACAAGATAGAAACATAACACGCCAATATTTTTACAAGATACGGCTGCAAATTATTTTAATCAAATAACGAACATGTTTTCGTGAAACAGAAATGCGATACGATAAAATAACCCGGAGGAAACAAACATGGCGAAAATATAAACAAATTCGCTTACCTCGAAAAATCCTTTAGTAAAATATATGGAAAAATTCGAAAATTCACATTTCATGTCGCATATGCTACTGTCTGAATTATGTAATTCGTTGTTCCACATAACGTTACGTAAATAAAATAGACATAATCTTATGTTTTTTAAAGATTAAGGCTTGATATAGGAAATTCATTATTAATATAAAGTATAATGTTATAATATTTTGTTAAAAAAAATCACTTAAATTAATCACTAATTTTAAATATTAATCGGTACTCGGATATATTTTGTTATATGCTGTAAAAATAATAATTATAGAACTACAGAGAGATATTCCCAGAGGAGCAAAAACTGTCGCAATATATATAATGTGTATTCGTACAAACAAACATGGGCAGATTTCAAACAATCACGAAACGAAAAATATTCAGTTTTGGTTCGATAGTGTCTAAAAATCAGTTGTAACGTAAAGGATTTAAATACACGCGAATCATTGTCGTGCTATACTAATTCTACTGCCAAACGGTAATATTGCTGTAATTCGGTCTGAGTGAGTCAGTCTAATTATACGGAACCAAACATCTTAGAGATTATATTATAGACGTGTAAAAAGTGGTTAAAACTAGTCACCGCTTACCATACATCATCAATTCGCACACATTTTTTAATAAACAATTGACACTTCGACAATCGAACGAAACGGACGGACAACCTCTATAAAAATCGTCTATAAGAAATCAAGGTCTATTTTATTTAAACTCAAAACCTTACGGCTTAAATGGACCGCACGGTCTATTTAAGCCGTATCTTAAAATCTCAATCAATCCAACACAAAAAACTTCAACCACAGACGGTTTTTTAATTTAAAGTCGTTCCCGTTCTACGTCCTGTTTCAATTAACACAAATCCATCTTCCGGACAGTCGGTTAACTCGATTGAACGCGATCTATCGCAAAGAAAGAAAATAACTCCCAGCTGCGCTACACTTAATGAAATAAATACGAGTATATACGATCGACGTAGAAATAGTTTTTATACGAAGCGATAAGCGAAATAATTCTTACATATTAGCAATCTACTTGTTGTTCACTCAACTCGAAGAAAATATATTCTGAAGTTAAATATTATTGTGTGTTTATAAAGATATCGATATTCGTATTAAGAAGAAGGGTTTTATGGTCAACCTATCTCTGTTTCGTTGCGTATATACAGAAGTTAAAATATATAGTATACTACAGCGTCATCTAGCGGATAATAGAGTGAACACAAAGCTGAAAGTATAAAAACCTTCGGACAAAACATATTCCAAGTTTCATGTTAATGTCACTCATGTCAAATCGATGTCAAATCTATTAATCACAAACAAATATACCAACATTCATTTATAAATAAACTGTCTGTACAAAGATAAATGCAAATGACTCACTTAAATTATTTTATAACGAGGGTATAAAACGTAATTATTTTGAAACAATAATTGAATGAAGCCGCACAAACGCAAGTAGTTCACAAACTTGACTCGCTTGTCATTTATATAATGTAACTAACTAGCATCAACTCACTATTGTTTTAAAACGCTCATTTACCGCCATACGTATATTAGAATATTATTGTTCGTATTTCTAGCGTAGAAAAGAGGTCATATGATATAATGTTCGCAAAGTAATATTCTTTTAAAATTGTTGTTTGTAGAATAATATTCACTTTTTCCTGAGCATTTAAATCTTAAATATCGAAAAGACATGTTCTACTATCACGTGGTACGATGCTGGTAAATAAAAACTTGTAAAAAAAAGAAGTAAGTTTGGTTTTTAAAATTACAAGCGGACGTAACAATCAGGATACAAGTTGTTGACTAACAACAGAATACTTGTATGAGAATTATATTTTATATTCAGGCTTGATTAAACCGTTACAGTTTCATTCTATATAGTAAGGCTTATTCGCGTTAATGATAGTATATATTCCGGTCACGTAGCGGTATTTATATACAAATGTTTACAGAGCTTGTATCAATATTGCATCACCCAACGACGTGATATGAACCTAACATATTTTATTCGGCATTTTTTTTTCCGCTGGAATAACGCCTTGTCGCGTTTCCCCCACATGAAGTGGATGGAATGTCGTATTAACCAATTGTTTGTTGCTGTATTGTATAACAGTGATAGGGGGTTTTTACCTCAATTTTGTGTATGTGTAACAGTTGCGATAGCTCAGTGGACAGAATAGGTGGATATTAACCGCATATTTTTATATACTTAAAATGCATCTTCTGTTTCACGAAGCACATAATTATACTGTCCACCTAAGTAGTAACTGATAAGTAAATAAAGAATTTATATATTTGGATATGTATAATATCAACGAAAAATGCTTAATAATAATAGCCATTATATCGCCTTAATAACAATGGGAATTACATTACTGTACAACCATAAATTTTAGCAAATGATCGATCGTATCACGGGTGTCGGATATTGTATAACTATTTTTATAGAACAAGAAATGAGAAAACACGATGGAAGTCTTGTATAACATAAAATTACTATTATTTAAGTTATCTATCATTTAGCATATTTTGTAGGTATTTCGTATTGTTTTAAATACAAAGGACAAGAGACATTCTTAAGAATTCCGAAGTGGCGTTAAGCGCCTCGAAGACAAAGGTTCAAAACTTGAGGTAATTACAGTTAGAATAACTGTTGGAAAGTTAATAAGTCTACGTTTGGGAAAGCGTTACCAAGTTGTAAAATTATACGAATTGTAAATTACAGAGTTCTTGTATTGAGGTGAGCAGGTATATCTTAAGGATTTTTCTTTTGTATATATGTATTATATTGTGACATATTTAACTTCATCTATATAAAATCTAGTATCGGCAACAATTTAAAAGCAATAGCTGTTTTTATCAAACTAGCTTCTTGATGTGTGCTACGTCGTAGCAATATCACGTAGCGTGAGCTACGTCGTAGCCACATCACGTAGGCTTATCAACTCACTATCTTTACGTTGTTTAGATTTGCTGTAGCAGTATAGTTGCTTAATTTATTATGTTTAAAGTGAAGCGTTCAGAAAATATTAAAGTTTATTTCTATGCGGCTAAAAGTTGGTTAAGAGCTTTAAAAAAATGATCCCTGAAATTGAAATTACTGTAAAAGGATTCTCGAGGAGTTAATTAAAAAAGGCGAAGTCCTCCGCGAGAGTCTCTGCGAATTTAACTCCCGAGCATTTTTTATTGAATTTAATAAAATAAGCCGTCCCGTCCCTGTCGGTCGCGCTTAAGAAAAATTGAGCGGAATTATGAATTGGTGTTTAGGAATTTATCTTAAGCTATTTCCTGATGAACATTTCTTATATTGGAACTAGGGTTAAGGCGAATTAATTACACAATTCGAGCTTATGGATCTTTAAAGGGTTTTTTTTAATTTGCTCTACATCTATATTTGTTTAGCCCAAAAAAATTAAATAGTCCTTTTACTGACTGCCTGACTCCTTTGACACATATGGACGTGTGTATTTTAACATGCTTCATCAATGGAAACGTTATATGGGACTACGATCAAGCAACGTATGCAGATTATTTGTGACGTCGTGATTTACCATCAGATAACCCAATTGCTGGTCCGCTTACCTATATTTAAAAAAAATATGTCTACATTTGATTGTCCAATTTCCAATGTGTCTTGTGTAGGTTAGGCATCCTCCAAATGCTTTCTGCCTCAATTAAAGATTTTTTGATCAGGTTTCATCTCCAACTTCGTTATGTCACCATACTTTGACTTGCCTTTTTTTCCTTTTGCCATCATGTGTTTTTATGCCGTTTACAAAATATTGGTAATAATTATATTTATCACTAGTTGCTCTTTGCCTTCGTTACTCATTGTCAAATCGACAATCAAACAAAGTTGCCGCAACTGTAAACTATTCTCGATCGCAGTTGAGCAATAAATGAAACAGAAATTTCAACTCACCGTAAATGTAAATATTTCGAACTGTCCAGTCAGATCTGCAACTTTACAACTAATTGTTACAACTTCGTTGCTAGTTTGATCAACGAACAAAAACCCGCAACATAAATCTATGTGTTTGAGTTACAAATAAAAGCTTTACATTACATTCACGTCATGTATTTACTTTTTTTACAAATATATTCGATTATTATTATGTTTAAATCAGTTTTTTCGTATGTTTAATTCGCTCGAACAGATTAGTGAATTTTTAAAGTATGTAGCGTCACGAATTTGCTAGACAACTTGTAACATGCAGCCTACCGACCTAGCCGTCGTCTATTATTAGAACGATCGATAGACACGTCTGTAGCCTAAGCTGAAAAATTCATAGCTCGCTATGCAAACTATTTTCTGTTGAGTATCGTGAATATTTATTTGTATATTTCAACTGCCTTTCATGTGAATATCGTGCTTTTGAAATAGACGACTGTGTTCTATATAAATCTACGTTTGTATGCTATGTTCTGTGTGTGATTGACTATACATAACAAATATACATTATACTATACAAACTAGTAACAGCCAATTCAATATTATAATAAAGATATCTGTTATCTGTGGTTTTACTCGCGTTTGAGTAGTTCATGTCTGTTTCATGCAGTTTTTATATTTGTTGACGTTCATGTTTAATGGCGTATTTTGGATCGTAGCGTGAAGCTATATACCTAATATTAATCAGCTACAATAATACATACGTATTTTTTTTAATTCATAAAAGTGAAAGCTTCTTCAAAAACAATCACTTAATTTTCCAAAAATGTGAAAAGGTCAATCATGACGATACAATCATTTTATCTACCGCCTATATATGTATTAGAAATATATAAAAAATCACTTTGGGAAAAACAAAAATACGAGTATAACTCATTTGAATAAATCTCATTTAATCCTCCATAAAAAGATATTTAAGGGATGGTTTCGGGCAAAATATAAACATACGAAGCGAAGGTTAGTTTATTAATCGTAAAATCATAATTCGCAAAGTGATCCCACTTGAGCGATTTTACGAGGTTGTTTGCACGAGACAATGTAAACAGATCGTAAGATATTTACTGACGTATTGGCTTTTTGTAAACAAATTGTTTTCCCTAAGTAAACATGTTGATCGCTATTACGTTAATATACATCCATACATGTAATAAGACGTACAAGTTGCGTGTGTGCGGAACATTTATCCTATAGATTTATTTGTTTAAAATATTTTTAGTGTTTAATATTTCATCCAATTCTATCAGCTATTTAATATACAAACAAAAATGTCACGCTAAACTATAACTCAACTATCGCAGAGCCTCAACGCAATAAGGCTTCGCTTATAACTGAATTACCAGCCTAGAGTCGTAGGCAGACGAGTTTCGTCTAAGACTGACATAACCTGATTCTGAGGCCGATTGAAATTTGATTTTGCAAGATAACTTTAGGAAACTAAACTAATATTACGGAGTATTCTTATTGAGACTAAGTTATGACAGCTTCTCATAATAGTAAGACATTGTAGAGCGTTAATAGAATACATCGAATACAACCGTATAATAAACGTTTTATGATATTATGTTTGATGCATAAATTATTTATTTACTAAGAATCACTTACACTAAAACATATATAAATAAAAATTTAGTTTAATACAAACACAACACGTTGACTAAAATCCCAAAATTTCATATAATATAATATGTAAACATTGCTTTTTATTGTTAATATATTTTTCTAACCAAAACGGTTATTTTAATGATTTATTAATTTGTAGAATTGTTATTATATATTTTTACAAATACTTATTTTATGTGTATTCTAATTGAATTGTCAACTAAAAGCAAACAATCAGTTCATAGAGATAGGATCGAACCTGGTACTGACATAACCCCGCAGCGTACACGGATCAGCTGTTAGGGCTAGATTGGGTTCTTGTTATACGTCTATTCTGTTTGTAGCGTGACGTCTCTAGTAATTGGAACCTTAGTAAAGATGACAGGATTCCAAATACGCAAGGACTTCTAAATGAATACTTTAATAGTAAATAGCAACTTTATCATTTTAAATTATTCATATTTAAATACAATATTATTAATTATTTCTATCGTTATAATATAATTTGTTCTATAATTATTTACTTAATGATTTTACTTTTATTTATGAACGTAATAACATCAACTCATTCTCCGTTCACACGCATTAATCAATACAAGTATTGCTTAAAATCTTTGTCGTTTTAGAACTTAGTAATGGCGAGGCAATGGCGTATAATAAAACTCGAAGGCGGTGTAGGGAGTTTTACTTAAATCGTAAAGCTCATATAAATATTTTATTGCACGGAACCACGTCGCAGGAATGCTCCGTTATTACACATTTCAACCCCCATTACCATAGGCACGTCCAGACTCGAACGTGTCGTGTATAGTCGGCAAAAAATGTCGGATATTGATTTTTTTGTGTAGTATGATTAAATTATTTATTCCACTAACCGAAACTATTTTTTTTAATAGTTTATAAGTAATTTCAATCTGAACGCCTTTCTAAAGTATATTAAAATGCTCTAATATTGAGTCCCTTTTTTTATAATACCCGGGAGGGTACGCACGTGTGCTGGTAAAGAATTCCATGTTTTGGAGGTGCGACAAAGAAAAGAATTGCCAAATTGCCAAAAAAAGTTATTTCATTTAATTATAAATAATAAATTAATTCCTTTGATATTTAAAAAAAAAATACGCCATAATTAAGTAATGGTTACGTTCAGATAATTTTTAATTTTTAATAATTAAACTTTTCACCGAAACTTAAAACATATATGTTTTAAGTTTCGTTTCGTTGTTATATGCGTTTAAAGTCAAGGAAAAAAATGAAGAATTTTCTGCTGTCTGTACATCTAAACGATATTAAACGAATTCCTGAAGTATGACGATTCAATTTACTGACGGCAGTTTCAATAAAAGCGTCCATTATACCGCGAGTTCGATTCCGATGATCATGCGAATGACATTTCATCTAGCCCGTGCTGGGCCAATAACATCACGTGCTTCCGCCATATTGAATTTAACCGAACACGTATTAATTAAAGATGTATTAAGCATCATATCGTAAAACATACATGACTAACATATAACATATTATGCCAGTTCTAAAAAAAAATAGTAGTGCTACTTATGTATTATTATTACTAGAAAATATTTTATTCTATGAAACAATGTATACTTCTATATTATAAACATTTTCATATCACACGGATAAATAAATTTACTGTATAAATAAGATTGTTGTGCGTTTCTCATATCTTCTGTCAATATTAATATTTTAATTGATATGAAATAAATATTATTATTGTTATAAGTATTTTTATTTTGTGCGATAATATATTATAACCAAATAAAGTAAAACCCATAATTTGCCTTTTTATTGGAATTAAAAAAGCATCTACAATTAATTCAGTTTTCAAGTGTACGATTAAGTAATTAACGATTAACTTTAATATAATTTTTTATCAGGAAACGAAATATTTTTGTACATTTTCTGCTGACTGTACATAAAATATGAATTTTTTTCGTCGAATCGGGACCTCAAGTCGTCTGAGTCGTAATTAAATAAGACTGAATATTCATTCGGGAATTTGAATAATAATCATTTTTTTTAAGTGTGCGGAAATCATGGAATCTTTTTCTAGATCCTGCGGGATTGTAACGTCGAATAATCGAAAACTTTTAATCATAAATAAATATTACTTCAATTAATCCGTGGATTAACATTTAAATTTATATTGAAGAGAATATCAGATCAGCCCTTCCCTTGCAACAATTTTCGACAATGAATAAAATGTATTATTAAAACATTTTATGAATTATTGGAACATTACATTTTTTTACTTTTAGTTGCCATATCTTTTAATCTACTTATCTTGGATAAATGAACGTCGGTTTATTTTTTAACCCGACTATTTAACATTTTACGAATATTACTCGTTTAATACAATTGATGATGTATCTTTCTCATTCGAATAAAAATTAATAGCTTTTTAAATCTCCCACTGGTCTAAGCCGTGCCCAATCTTGAGGAGAAGGATTGAATTTTACTATGCATATTTATAGTGTAATTAATTACAGGCACAAAGAACATAACATCTTAGTTCCCAAGGTTGGTGGCGCATTGGCGATGTAAGCGACGGTTAACATTTCTTACAATGCCATTATTCACCGCGTGAAATTTCGGTTGTGCCAACGTGGATTTCAATCCTTGCTCTTCAATTAACATTCAATTGATATAACAAGTTCATCCATAAAACCGAGCAGCGTGCTGGTGCATTTGTGTTTTACTTGTATAACAATCGTAATGAAATCCATCAGATTGTAATCGTATTACGCACACAGCGGCTGTTTAGTTAAAAACTGATTTCGCTGTTTCTGTCATTATTGATTTGACATTCGAAAGAAGAAGACAAAACATTCTTTCAAACAACGTTTAAAAGTAATGCCGTTAGTATTCATAACAATTTACACGCGTGCACAATTACAATGCCATTACAATATGTATGTATTTTTTTATGTGTGTGTATATGTATGTATGTGTACGTCATTACCGAAACTGTCAAAACGTCGAAAGCCTACAATACTTTATGAGATTGTTATCGACCCCGGTTCATTGAACCCGCGCATGCAACATCCGATACACTTTGATGTTCCTTGTACTATGTTGAGTGAGAAATTTTATTAAGCGAGAAAAGTGTGCAAACTTTTGATACTTACAAGTTTTTTAAATGTATTTTTTATGATATGAAAAAGTATATTTTTGATTTTGTAGGTAAAAGTAGCCTATATCTTTCCTTGCGGTTCAAGGTAGCTTGAGAGTTTTATATATCTTTATATGTTCACCGGTCGCTCGATAAAGACTTAAACTTTATGATATTGTGATATATGACGTTTGTGTGTATTTTTAATGACGTATAATAATTACGTCACAAACCACGTTTATTCAAAACAGTGTTATAAAGGTTAAACATATAAAACTTTTTAATAAAAAAACCCATTTGAGTTATTCTTCAAATGAAAGTGCATTTTGTGTTTAAATTTCTTCTCTCAAAAAATTTTAAACTACACACAATATATCTTCGGATTATTTTGAGCACTAATTATTACAATCGTTATTCAAGAAGAGTACTTAAAGTTACCAAAACACATTATATACACATATATACTACGCGATTATTTCGTAATTTACAATCCGAAAATTTCTATTTCAACGTGGATTTTTTTCACCACGCTAAAATATTCAAATGAAAGTATGAAAAATAGTCGATCGGTCGTATAATTAAACTGATCGGCCATACCGCTTCAAACGAGAAAAACCCGCCAAAGTTTGGAGCCCATCAGGCGACAGAAAACCTTTTAAAAGCCATCCTATCGGAAAATAGGCTCAGAATTCCGACGCGTCCGGGCGCTCGGGACAAATGCTTATATTGACGTGTAATAGATTTTTGAATGGCGGCATGTCGGATTCCTTTCGGTTGGATTAAACTGGTTTGAACCGGTCCGACCCGGTTAAAGGCGGATCTAACTGATCCGAGTCAGTTGCGTGCAAATGCGTTGTCTAATATCGATCAAAATTACCAATGCAATCAAGTTTACGTCGAGTTTAACGATTCAATTGTTTTTACGCATCTGGGACGCTCCGGGGAATTGACAGTTTCAAAGCCTATTTTAACGATGACGCAAATGAAACGCTTCCGTAATTTTATCGTTTTAAAACCCTTTTCAGTTTTTTATTGCGTAATATTCTTATTTTATTTCAAACTATTACGTTTAATGCTATCTCTACTTTAGCTCGGCATTTGTGTATTGTATTATACAATTTATACAAAACTTATTACGTCTAGAATATTAATCAGACTAAATCAATATTCGTATCCTTGTTGCAGGCGCGGTTGGTGGCGATGGAGATGACAGCGACGATAAGGAGAAGGAAGAAGAAGCGGAACGCGAACGTCAGGAAGCGATCCGTGAGGCTGAGGAGCGACGCAAGGAGAAGCACCGCAAGATGGAGGAGGAGAGAGAGAAGATGAGGCAGGAGATCAGGGACAAGGTTAGTAAGAAATATTCTAACGGTAATTATCAAAAGGTTAGGTGGTTCAATTGTAACAGTATGAAAATATAATATAAATGACGATGCAAGATTGCATAATATCTCTAATATCAGATTCGAAAACGTCTTTATTTTTATAAAATCAAGCAATCTAGTAAATTCTCTTCGTATTTAGTTATCAGGATGCACTTAGATATGTATATATTATATATGAATGAAATATGTATATGAACCAGACATATGTATATGAACCAGACATATGCTAGTGTTTTGTGATTAAATATATGAGGTGAAGTTGAATTTGTATGCAATAAGAATCGTTATTCCAATAAGAAACGAAGGTTAGCTTTTTAAACTGCAAATCACGAGGTAGTGAGTTCAATTCCTGGGTCGGGCCAATAAAAAGTTACTGTAATTTATGACTTGAATACCTATGGCTGAAAGCATATTGGCACAGCTCTGGATGAGTAATTACTTAATGATTTCAATTTATATACCTGTCTTATGTACTTCCTTTACTGATTATAAATAACAATTTTACTATTTTAATATTATGATGACTATAAATTTTATGAAATCGTATGATATGCATCTTTCAAAATTTGTGTTCTATGGCGGATTGTTGCGCTCAATATTACCAACATTCTAAAACTAATTAGACAATAAAAAACTTGTATTGAATTGAGTTGAAAACAAATGCATAATATTTTTTTAATCATATTGTTAAATCTATTAAGTTTTACTTTAAAAATATATTTTATCAATCTATCAACTTAATATTATAATATTATTAAATATTTTAATATCTATCAATATATATCTAGTTTCATTAATAGCCATACAACAAAAATCTGTTTGGAAAGTTTAAATACGATTTTTAATTTACAAAAGCCAATAAAGCCGTTTGAACAATTAAATCAGCGAAAGAGGTCAAGAGTCCTCCTGGCTCTCCACACGCGACGGGTAATTCGTTCGTTTCGTCTGAAGAGCCTTTATGTTCCGTGTTCAACACGACGAATGTGTGTACGTTGTGTACTCGATTCAAACGCGGTCAATTGGGATTTTGAAATGAAAATTATTTTTCTATGTAGGTATGTCAACTGTCGAAATAATTAAAAAACATATCACAAATATTTTTTCCAAGTAAATAGTAAGCTTATTGACACAAAGCAGTGCCCATTATTTATGGCATACAAATATATTTCATTGACGAAAAAAAAAAAAATTAATAAATGTAATATTCACTACATTTATGTTTAGATAAATTACATTCATTTACTTCTAAGCTATGATAATTTAATATATTCCAAATAATATTTAACGATACCCACCCCACACCCCACAACAAATATTTCCCTCCAAAATTGACTTACTATTATGTAAATGTTTGTAAATTCATTTACCGAATTGTATGTCAGGACTAACGAGTCGATTGTACACAGCGATACATAATATCGATATAACATCGATGCATCGATGTATCGTAAAGCAAGGGTTATCTGAAACTAACTTCGATTTACGTGCAACACGAGTCGCCCATACAAATTTAGTATGAATTGAAATATGTATTTCTGTATTCAGAACAAACTATGTACATGAGCTGTATATCGCAATCAAGTTTATATCATATTATAATAGACTATTAGAAAAAAAAATTGTTCAAATTTCGAATTACAAAATTCTCAGAGTTATAACCTTATATTATATTTGATGCAATTTATTATACAAATATATAGACTTTTATATAGGCACGATTTTTTTACATACTTGATTTTTAACCTGTATAATTGTCCCAGGATATTATTATAATTATTATTATATTATAATGTTATAAGAAGAGAAGTGTTCTTTTGTTCTCTTATTATACAATGTCAAATATACAAACTTGTTACGCGTTCATTGTACTAGCCACTTTTAAAATATTCCAAGCTACCTAGAAACAAAGGCTTTATAATTTTTAGTTCTCTAGCTTAAAATAGAGCACATAGCAAAGGCCATACAGAGCAAAGAAGTACTTCAAAGTAATTTCTTACGTAACGCGCACTCTCCGCCATCTTGCGCTTTGACGGTTAATTTGTGACAAAATGGCGGGTTCTTTAATTTTATTTTTAGCGTAGCAACACTATCCTCGATTTAGCTAATATATTGCGGTAAAAAATAACCGTTAAATCTAAAAAGCTGCATTTCTTTTTAAACATTAAAGCAAATATGTTAAAGAATAACTGGGGATCATTCATATTTATGAAAGTAATTTACAATTAACTTGTAAGAATGAATTTCAAACGAAAATTTAGACCGAGTCATACAAATGTCTAAACGGAGTGGTATGGAGAGGCCTTTTGACCTCCCCTCTCGCCCTTCCTCGACACACCACGCCACAGATCTAAAAGAATGTTCGTGAAAGTTAATTGGAAAATAAGCAAGATACCGGGGTTTCTTTGTCAAGTTGATTAAAATGCGAGGGCGGAAGGTTTTTTTTATTCGATTGTCTCTTAATATAATTATTAAACGCAAAACTCCATAATAGTCTTATTGGATTTTGTTTAAAATCTTTACTTTATTTAATATTTGTAAATCTTTTTAAATCAAGAATTAAGAAAATCTTAAAATATTTTGATGGAAGTAAAATTTGAAGGTTGACCTTATGAATAAAAAGTTTCTTACGATTTCAATTTTGTTCCATGGATTCGATTTCTGTGAACTCTGTGAGAGATCTGTGAAGCCGTAACAAGCTTACCTTAATGTAATCTTCTTTTTATTTTATCATTTATGTTATGAAATCGTTTAAAAAATGGATTTAAACCTAAACGATTCCTTTCAAGTTGACCAATAAAAATTTGCACAACTAATAATTTTAAAAATGATGTTTAGATGATGCTATTTCGAAAACTCGTTTAAACGCTACCTTTGTATTATATTATATAAGAATAATTAATCTATTTCGAAACAAAACACTACCAGCAGTATAGAAAAAACGTATGAGAGAATCGAAGAAATATGAGACGGATTCATATGTACTGTCTAAACTAGTTCTCCCAAATAGAAAGCCCCGCCCGCCACTGGCTCCGTTACTTAACCAAAGGACCCATTAGGCGACACTAGTGTTCAAACGACGTTCTAATAAAATTTACTCGCAATTAATGCTCTAGTCAAAGGGTCCGATAATTTCGTAATAACTTGCCGTGTGGCGCCAGTCACAGCGGGAATTTCATTATAAATTCAATTTTATTTGATAGAAAAGTTCTTGTATGGAAATTGTGTGCAAAAGTTACATGAAGGACTTTTTATCTGAACCTAATACTATTTATGGTTAACTAGAGTACTATTACATTTGACCGGATTATAATTGAGTAGTTCTTATAATACTGGATGCTCAACAACACGAAGCACTTTTGTCGTCATTCTAAAATATAATATTAAATGAAGGCAACGGATTTTATTTTGACATGCCAAAGTATATAATGTGTTATATTGTCACGTAGTGTTATGTATAATATGAAAAGATGCTGTGGTCTAGACCACGTAATACCTTCGCCCATAGTCAAAATAACTGAAGTGCAAGTAAATGTTGTTTACACCATGAATGCTATCAATGGTGCTCGCTCCACCATTCAAAACATTTATATCTGGTATTAACAGACCAAGATGGTATTGTATATTCAATACATATATTTAGTATATAGTTACATTTTTACCATACATTATAATTTCATAGTAACCAATTCGAAATTAAACAATAAAAAATATTCAAAAAAACAGCATTGCATACTATATACAAGCCATGAGAATTCATTTGTACACCATAAACGTCAAATTGGAATTACATAAATGTTGCGACTACACGAGAATGATACTTTACATATGTAAAACCAATAACCGTCTCCCGCTCGATACAATTTGCTGCGTTCGTGACGTCAATGTGATCGTGATCTTATTATATATATTGAGAACTTGGCCCCTTTTTTGAATTTAATTTCGCGTTGCTTAAATAAAATGAAGAAACGGAATTTAAATCAAATATTTATTTCATCATACTTTCTGATGTTTATCTATTGAAGTCAATAAAAAGTTATTTAGGCACATTTTTAATTTGATGATAATGTTTTCCTGATCGACTTTGGCAACGGTGGCCAATCTCAAGACAGATTAGCTAACTGCGCAGGATATATGATATTGCAAAGGCTTACACAGATGAACTCTCACTCACATAATCCGACGGGAAGGCAATCTGACACGACCGGAAAGACTTCAGGTGCATGACCAAGGGCGTTACGCGCTTTCAGAGAGTGGGAGTCTCCGATCTGGGGATTAACCCCAGTACCTCGGGATCTATGGCCTTGTATATTGCCACAGAACTAATGACTCAGTCAGTTCTTAAGTATATTCATAAATAAATAATAAGAATATAATTATGTTCGTGGTAACCGCCTGGCGTAACGCACAAATGTATCTCCTCGGATCCGGAAAATTAATATCTTCGTTATTTATGATCTCTAGTAGATGTACAATTTTATTTCGCAAATATCCACTCCATAAAATACTTTGTTTCCATAAATTCAATCTATTTTATCTATTAGTTGAGCAACGATATTTTCTTTTTCACGTACAAAAAGCGGTAGTAGGTATTAAATATAATTTTGTGAACCTTTTTTTGTGAAGGGAAGTTGTGATATCAATATATGTAAATTAAAATTACATTTAAATTGAAGAAAAATCCATAAATACAAATATAATTATAATCAAAAGTGGCTTATATTGATTACCAGAATTACCAAAAAAAATTGAACGCCAAACTTGGACGCTAAACGGATTTTATTGGATCGACAAATTACTTTCAGCTTTGCGTAAGTACGGTCGAACACGCATAACACTTTCATGGCAATATAGCCCTACAGATTAACGGTCTAAAACCGATATTCGTTTTAAAATAATATATTGTATTGTTTTGGGTCAGTTACCTTGTAATAAACCAAAAAGGGTGAGCGTTCGTTCTATGATTTACATCCAAATTTTATATGAAACTCGTAAAGAAAGCCGTAAATTCCAAAATTTTAGTGTCTAAAATTTAGGCCATATCGCCTCACATACACACACATCCATTACTCGCGGCAACGTTGAAATATTAATCTCTTAGAAATCGTGTCAATTTTCTAATAAAATCAAAATATAATTTATCAATGTTGGCTACTTCTTATCTATTATCCCTATCAGCTTGTAGCTACAAAAAAAGCAATAATTTTATAGAACTTTATCAAAACGTCAGACGAAATATATAAAAGTCGTTGTCATAATCAAGTTAATTAAATCATATAAGAAATTGCAACTTTTGCAGTTGGAGACTTATATATAGAAAATAAGTTTACTCTTTATATACAAAGCAAGCTACTTTGCTCAAGGGTCTGTTATATACAAGTCTATCAGTATGCATTGAAACAACTCTTTAAAAGACACGATTGGCTATCCAGTGCACGTTAAGAGTACTATTACAAGAACCATCACACAAGTGCCAACAACGGAACAAATCCATAGAATACGAACAACAACATGCATTAAATTTTTACACGTAAGACTGATAAAGTTTAATTCATTATTTGTAAATTGCAATTAAATATAAGAAAAATGTTACAAAACTCAAGTTGAGATACCTATTTTGATTTCTCTCATACTATAGATAATAAATTTTTCTTTCTAAACGTACAAAAATACTTCGCTAAGCGTTATTCACCTTAAGAAACAAGAGTCGTTTAATGAGGACAGTTGTTCAAACGTACACTAATTACAACGACTCTGTTCCGCTGCAAGTGGGGCCACGCCCTACAATTAAAACTTAGAAACTCACTAACTCAGGGCGCGATGTGACTTCGGAGAAATTATGAAGTACTTCTGATACGATTTCGTTTGTATCACGAAGAATGTCTTCAGATATCAGATTATTATGTATTACTGCCTCATTGGTCTAGTCGCCGCAGACCACCCGGTGGTCCTGGGTTCAATTCCCAGGTCGGGCCAGTAAAAAGTTATTGGGATTTTCTGTCAGAAAATTCTCAGTAGCAGCCCGGAACTTGGAAGGTGGAAGTGTGTACACTCCCGTGCCTCGGAAAGCACGTTAAGCCGTTGGTCCTGCACCTGAACTTCTTCCGGTCGTGTCGGATTGCCGTCCCATCGGATTATAAGAGCTAGGGAAGAGAGAGTGCACCCGTCTTTGCGCACTTGTGCACTATAATATCTCCTACGCAGTTGACTAATCTCTCTTGAAATTGGCTGCCGTGGCCGAAATCGGTCTGGAGGACGTTTTAATTTATTTTTATGACGTTATAGTCCTATAACTATCGTGTTTCTGCCATTAAAATATGCAATAACTGGTAGCTTTAAATTTAATTCAATCCTCTACCACAACAATTCAAAAGTACTTGTAAGAGCCTACTTGAATGACGAATATTTTCAAAATATTGACTTGTCAAAGCAAAGAGTCGTCGTATTTTATTGTTCTTCATTTCTAGAAGGAACATTCTGTTTTTGAAATCAATATGTAAGTCGTTAAATATATATCTTCATTCATAGGTAATACATTCGTTAAACGGGTCCAACTCACTCAAGTTTCAATATAAATAGTTCACATAACATATAGACTCGTTCGCGCCGAGTGCGTCACACTCGACACTCTGACAAACAAACAAACAAACACTATTAGTGCGAGCAAACATTTTAAGGAAAGGTTTTTAGAAAACGCTTAAACTCTCGCCAAGTATCCGTTAAGAAGTTGTATACTGTATTTATTACAACGTTGGAAGTATTTTAATGTTTATATAATGTTTTACTTAGTGGTAGGAATTTCTGCAAGCCTTCCTAGGTAGGTTCCACCCAGTGATCACATATTCAACTCGCAAACAACTATACTTATTATTATTCCTGTGCCAGTACATACATAAATACATCCACGACGGTGATAACATTTTCGTTCTCATCTTAGTAATTTACAATAATTAAATATCAAACATCTGATATTTTTTAAATAATAAAATATAATTGAATGAATGGTCCTCCAGACCGATTTCGGTCACAGCGGCCAATCTCAAGAGATTAGCCCACTGCGCAGGAGATATTATAGTGCACAAGTGTGTGCGCAAAAACAGGTGCACTCTCTATTCCCTAACTCTCATAACCCGATGGGACAGCAATCCAACACGACCGGGAAGAGTTCAGACGCAGGACCAACGGATTTACGTGCTTTCCGAGGCACGGGAGTATACACACTTCCTACTTCCAGACTCCGGGCTGCTACTGAGAATTTTCGACAGAAAATCTCAATAATATTTTTATTGGCCCGACCTGGGATTTGAACCCAGGACCACCGTGTCTGCGGCCTTACATGTAGCCATAGATTAACCTGCCTGCTATAAACATTAATGACTAATGTATTAAGGCTTAAATGCATGTATCGCGTTCTATTACGTGTATCTTACATGATAATTAATTACTACAATATCGAACTTCTATAAATCTTGTACAAAGCCGTAAACTACAATTTATGTTATTCATTAATTAAAATCAGTTCTCATTATCAATAGTTGATATGAACAGTTGTTGAAAAATATTGAATTATAACTCAACCAAAGTATCGTATCGTATCGTGGGTGTAGCAGTATCGTAGCTGGTAAGATAGGGGTTACTCATTCATCTATTCTATCCCCTAACACTTTGTATTGCTTTGTGTTGGTCGAAGGGTGACAGCAACAATGTAATGACACTAGGATATAATATTTTAGATTTTATGAATGACAATGTCGCTAGGTTTATATTTCAATGCCCCAGTACCCGTAGGGGCTTAGGTGTTCACTTATTATTGAATGATACATTTATTTATCTTCCATCCGACAATAAATTAAAAAAATACGATATGTAAAGCAAGTATAAAATAAATTAAAATATATGATAATTTTTGATTTAATAAAGGAATAAGTTCTTATACATATTAAACTTTTCATAAAATTCCCAAGTAAATCGCACAAAGAAAAACCCACGCAAACAGATCCTTAACTCTCAACTGTCAACGACGTAGTCAATTATTATTTAATCATAACCTTAAAGAACAAATCGGTCGCTATTACGATGTTGTTGCAAGTTAAACACCGCTGGCCTACTTGTCTGACACGCGATATTCATTGTTTGGATTACGTCATTTATAACGTTCAGCTTTATTATGTATTAAAGGATCGTTACAGATTAATTATGTATTAAAGGATCGAACTCACCTGAAAGACGAAGCGTTATAATTACAAGGATTAACAATTCCCTCTTATTGCATATCAAACAAAATTAAAGTAATTTTGACGTCTCATCTCATCTCAAAATGTAAAACTACCGTCGGTTCGGAGAGTAGTATGTACAGAAGTACAAGCAAGAAACTTACGTTATTTATAGTATTCAGCGCGTGCCAAGAGAAGGGCGCAGTATTAGGTAAAAAAACTATGTACTTTCATGGAGTTCAAGCTTGATAGCAAAATTTCATCAAAATAAGTTCAGTAGTATAGCTGTGAAGGTATAGCAGACTAATATCGCATTTATAATAAACTAAATATATATTTTTTTTTCAAAATCGTTATCGTCCAAAGCATCGCATTAAAGTTGTTAAAATGTTTAAAAAAATTATAGAAGTTTCTAAAATGATCATTGTTATAATAGTTTTAATATGTTTATGTATGTGAGTGTGGGTATGGTAATTAAAAATTAAAAATTAGTTTTACCTAAAAACAATTTATTGAATATGATTAATAGTTGTTTAACCACGACCTCGCATTACGAGCTCGCAATGATTGTTGACAGAAAATACTTCGATTCGTATAATTTATATTAATAACGTATTTGTTTGATATCGTTCTGTTTGTATTCAATTAATTTCATGAAATTATATAAATCGCGAATTTACAAACATTATATACGAGCAGAGCTGGATTAATTATGTAATTGTGACTTTAGTTATAATACTGTTTGAAATACATTTGTATATGCGTATAATCTAACATTAAAAGTTACATATAAATATGCACACAGACTTTATCTTTCAGATGAAACCTCATTAGAAACAGATAAGTCGTATTTATTGAATATAATATGAAACGAAAAAGGCAATAAGAGCCGGTAAGTTTCGCAGCGGTGACGTCATATTGCTTTGGAACTTATAATATTTACAGATGTCTTACGATGGCTATGTTGTGAAAATGCTCTTGATGTTGCTATGAAAATAGCTCTCAAGACAAAAAAAGTTTACTATTATTTCGATGACGACTGACACATCTCTTACGTAGATCTCAACTCGCGCTTAGTTATTCAATTCAATTGTGAAATTTAAAAGAATTTTTAAGGACCGCTTGTATGCAAAAGGATATTACACAACCAATAATTTCTTAGATGATTGCACACCTTGGCAACGAAAATATCGCCTCCAGGATTTTAAATAAAAAAAATATTATTCTGTTATTGTATAAATTGCCTGTATTGTAAAGATGAGATATAAAAAAAAATATCCCGCTGATTTTCTTTCGCCGGTTCTTCTCAGGTTAAGTCAGTAAGGTGTTTATTTACGAACTGGTGGTAGATTTATGATAATCAATAAGTAAGTGTAACGAGGAGCGTGATAGAGTAAGTAAGCCTTCTAAAGAAGAGTGAAAGCCTTTTCTTACATGGAACATGTGCATGTTGATAAATTGTATCTTAAATATGTGGTCGTACGAACGTATAGATTATTTAACCCATACAAATGTAGCATAAGCGTTTGTTCATCTCATAAACTTACGGCGAAGGAAATCGTTCGTATAGCTACCGTAAGAACATTTTCACTACATTGAACTTTCAACATAGTAGGGTCAGCAAAAAAATATCACACATCTTAATTTCATTATTTTTTATATTTGAATCATTATTCTGTTACACATTTTACTGATTAATTAATGAAACATTGAATAAATTGATATACACAAAAATAGTGACGCTAATTCGCTCATATAGAAATACATTCTCTCTTTATCTAGCAATATATTTATTTATTTATTTATATTTATTTATCAGTTACATATAAGAAATAGTCGCTTAGATCTTGTTCATAACAATAAATTATAAACAATATCTTTAATCCTTTATTAACTTTAAATTAATAACATTAAACTGATGAAAATGACAAATAATCACATTATTTTACAATTAACAAAATTAATATTTCATGTAAATTATTAGTTATAAATAAACAACGATTGCTATTTATTTGTTTTTTAATACAATATATATTGTTTTGTCGTCATTACTGTCGTTTTTCACACGCCATTCCCGCTTTAACCCCCGGCCGTCCCCCACCGGCCTGACATTACACGCTCCGTCGCGCTGCGCCGATAGTGATGTGATTTACATTCACTCCCATTACAATGTTTATTGGTTTTATGTATTAAGGAGAAATATCGCTTGAATTTACTTTTATTTTATGCGAAAGAAAACATTTCAAATGTTAAACGTTAAACTTCGTTGTCATAAGTGTCGTAAGTCGAGCCTTCAAACTTACTTAATATATGTAAGATTTCATTTATAATTAAAAATATACATAAACTTTCATAATTTAAATAAAACAATTACGATTTAAATTGATCTTGAAATTAATTCTTAAAGTAGTACTTAGTAAAATGGTAATTACTATATCTACGCAAATTTTTAATCATCTGAAATTTGGAAGATAAATTTTCAACTGAACTGAATATGTTATAGAGGTTACTTTTTATGAATTTTACCGGTACAAAGTATGGACGGGTAGCTATATATATATATATATATATATATATATATATATGTATATAGATTATATATTCGTCCAGATAACGATGTCACGGCTATCGTAATATAATATAACAAACAGCTCGTTTATGTCGGGTCATAGCCCGCAGATTGCCGCACTAATGTCGTTACCAACTCATCTGCCGGGAAATTGATAGAAACTTCACTTAAAACCCCATTTCACTCAAGATAAATTTTCTTATCAATTTTTAAGGTAATGCTGTCTGTACACTGATACAACTATGGTGTCCTATTATATATACAATCTCCTTTAAAATATTAGAAGTTTCTAGACTTATTTTTCGGAACTAAGTGACTTGCTATCTTTTTTATTACTTGAGAATGATATACTCGATGGAATAGCTTATTATTGAGCTGAGATTGCTAGTGAATGTTAACCGAAGTTAGTGGGTTCAAATTCGGGCAAACACTGTTTTATCATTTGTGTATATAATTAATCTCATGTTGTTCGATAAAAGATAAGAACGTTAACAAACCTGCAACTATCTGATGAAAATCTATCAAACATTTTAAAGGTGAAAAGCTCTTAACATTATCTTCAAGAGAAGTATTTGACCAGCAGTAAGAAATTTAGGACATAGATATATCGCTACAATAGGAAAATTGGGATGTATGTTTTCAAAAATAATTATTGAAAACATACGATAAATAATTACGTTTAATTTATTTTGTTTATACATAAAGCATTATTATTATATAACGGGTATCAGTTGTTCAGTTGCCTTAGCAGGATATTTATAGGCTGTGACTTCCTATTGTAAATGTCATATTAATTTATATTGGTATTGTTGTGTTCCGGTTTGAAGGGTGAGTGAGCCAGTGTAACTACAGGCACAAAGGACATAACAACTTAGTTAGTAGATGTAAAGGATGGTTTATATTTCTTACATCGCCACTGTCTATAGGCGGTGGTTACCACTTACCATCAGGTGACCCATTTGCCGGTCCGCCTACCCATATTATAAATAAATGTATTCCGCAATATATTTGTAATTTTATTTGTTCAAAATATATATAGATAATATTGAAGAAAGATGAGAGAAGAAGGATTAAGAAGATATATAAAGCTCATGGATGTGAAATTGACTCTAGTAGGGAGTCCGTTCAATACGACTCCCTAATCGAGTCAGGTTGACTTCTTTGAGGCTTTTGTCGACGATTACAGATGACATATCAAAAGAGAAGAGCAAGATAAGATGAAGAAGATAAAGAAGAAATTGATTGATAATATTGTGGATATTTACAGTGTAAAATTATTTCATAAATATTATTATACTGACGTATATATATCAAAAATGTATATGTGTATATCTATTTAAAATAATTTAATTCACTTTTAACCGACTATCATGAAAGTTAAACATAGGTGTGTTTTCTATGAAGAAATTTCTTGTACTATCCAGTATCCACTTTGGGATTTTCCGATAGACGGTGCTGCGGCACTTCAACTTTTAAACTGTCAAACTTATCACCATGAACTAGGAGTTCTGTGAACATGACAATTGATATATTTACAAAGGACAATTTTTAGATTTTGCTAGTGTTATATACTACTTAATTATGTTAGTGTATTAGGTCAAATTCTATAATAAAACTGTCTCTTGTATGAGTAATTGTAATTGTGTAATGATCATAATAGTCCTTGAAATAAATTTTCAATTTATAATGTGTGAAGATTTTCTGTATGATCAAGATACATTTATCTTTTTCTTATATTTATTTTTGCATTTAGTTACATGATAACTATTAGATGTGTTTTAATTAAATACATTAATGTTTCCATGTTCAACTTTCCGGTTCTTTGACGGTTCCGTTCGTTGCTAATTCTAATCGGCATAACACGTATATCAGCGAATTTTGTATTGTATTAATATTGTAGCGATATTTCTAAGTATTTGAATAGAAGTCTTGTTTATTTGAGGAAATGTTTTGAAGCTTATTCCACCACTTCCATTTGGCTGACACATCTCTCTAACCTACCTTCCTTGGTTTGAAACCTACCTTCAGAAAGATACCCGGCTCCCTTGGGGGGGGGGACCGGGTTATGTGGGATTCGTACCCACTAAAATCTAACCAATGCGCATCTCGGCTTATATTTTTATATCTCCTTTTACATTCCTATTTCTATGTAGCAAATTGTTACATCTGATTTTTTTATTACGTTTTTAATATTTTCAAAGACGTGGGACGTAGCTGCTAAATGATATTTATGTAGCTAAAGATAATATTTCAAACGCGCACTCATTTAGTTAATCCCCCGGCTTGGCCTGGATACCGTTAATTTATTACGAGCCCAACGCACCGACAAACAAAATTAAATTTTATTACATTACAAGATATAATTTAACGTAATTGGGTGATATTTTTAATGATAACTTTTTGTTGGAAATTTAAATTAATTGTTTTAGACTTAAGGTCTATTTAAAGTATATATATAATTGAATGAAAAAACGAGACGACATATTCCGCTGATATAGCTATCTTAAATATTCAAAGACATTTTATTTAAAACGAACAAAATTATTCTTATTTAATATATTATAACAACGTTATTTATATTATATAAAATATCAGAAAAGTTAGCTTTTTCATTTAATTACGGTAAGACGACCGCGGAGTGAAATGATGTCACTTAGGCGTCCCGCAAAAAATATCAACTCGACTACCCTAGCTTGTTATTGAGATATCTTTAATGAGGACACTAGAGGATTGTTCTTAAAATTAAAAAAATAAGTCAGTCCGCATATAATCTATGGAGATCAGAACCAAGGAGGATTTAGCTCGGATCGGGTCGCGTAATTCTCTGTCATAATTAAGCCGCTTAGCGAGAATTGCTGATTTTCATCTGTTTAATATTGAATTTTAATGTAACTACGATTTATTTATCTAAGATAACCTTTTAAATTATGCCTTAATAATAAATATTTTCATATGGACTTTAATTTAAAGGCTGGATTGTTATCTGAGCGTCACTGAGTTTTCGGCCGCTTAATTTGTGAATACAACTCATCCTTTGTGCGGTACTGGATTAAAGTCTGCCACACGTGTACAGCTATACGTGTATAGGGTTTTATTTTCAGCCACGTGCTGAAAATAAAACCCTTAACATAAGAAGAGACCTGTACCAATTCTCCAATTCTCACGGTCATTTTTCTAAAATCATCTGACTATCGTGGTTGTCTGCTCACTGGCATTTTCGCTTCGCTAGGTCAGCAATTTTCGATGACTTTGTCCACCTTCCGTCTTCCCGTCTGACTAAGACGTGTCCAGCCCACCTGCACTTCGTGACATGCTTCCCAATGTCTTCGACCTTCGTCTTTCGTCGAATATCTGCGTTCAGTGCACGATCAAAGAACGCTCCATCGCCCTTTGTGCTATGTTAAATAAAGTTATATTATGAAAAGGTCTTTAATAATTATTCTTATTTCATCTATTATAATCATACGCTTGCTAATCATTAAATATATTTTTGAATAAATAATAAATTAATACTATCATTACATACCGTAAGTCGAGTTCGAAATCCTCTTCATTGAAGATTAGGCTTAGAGTATATTCCACCCCACTGCTGCAATAGCAGTTCATGGCTATACATTTGGCAGATTTACAAAAATAAAAATAAATAAAAAAGCAATAAGCAAATAGCACATGAAATTCTGTGGTGCTTGCCGGAGTTTGAACCAATCTTCGATTAAGATTCAGTTGCCCTAACCGTTGGGCCCGCTTTAAAAAGTAATGTTTTGATACAAGAGCTCGAGAAAATAATTTCATTATTAATCAATAAATAAATAGTAACTCATATTAGAAAGGACACAAGTAAGTTACGATTGTAACTGATATTGAACCCCTTGGGAAATTATTCCGCAACCAGAGCGCTAAACATATTAACTTAACTTTTATAACTGAATATTATACTTGATAAATATTTTAAGACTAAAACAATGTCAGACATTGCTTTACTTCAATAATTCGGTGTTTACAAACACGACAGATTGGCGGCAACTAATTGAAAATCTCTTGACCACTTTTTAAATCAATACAAAAAAATGGTAACCACGATAATTACTATTTTATACAATTCCGGTATTCCGGCAACATAAAAGTAATCATTATATTTATGTTTAAATATCTTAATTCTCAATATAATTATTGTAATTAGTTTATTGTATAATATTGATACAATAAAATCGACACTTTAATTAGAATACAATACGAAATAAATAAAATTAATTAAAAAGATTTGATAACTTAATAAGTCATTATATACTTGTTATCATTCTACATTCATATCACAACATATATTTTATATCGATTCTGTATAACCTTTTTGAACTACATATATCTAAATTAATATAATCATTGTTATCAGTGTATACGATGATTGATCTTCATAACTCAACTAGCTGTGACCCATGGCTTCACCCGCGTATAATTAATAAAAATATATTAAATTATTTTAATACTATAATAACACACACACACACACACACACACACACACATACACACACACACAAACACACACGCATGGCTACTGGTAAAAAACTACATAATTAACGATTTGCAATTAATTTTCATAAAATGCCGTAGGGTTTACCGATCTTATATATGGCCTAACATTTGCACCATCACATGTTCTTTATGTGTACCAATTTTCATCAAGATTGGGCAAGCCGTTCTTGAGTTATAAGAAGACATACAAACAGACAGACAAAAAATAAAAAAATAGTATAATGTGAATCACTGCATCATATAACGACTATTTATCACAAAATTTGGGGAAAAAAAAAAACGTACAGACAGAGCCAATATATTTATATAGTAGTATAGATTAAAACCTCTGTGTTTTTTTTCCGAGCGATTACATAGGCATGTACATTGAATACAATTGAATGATCATTAAACAACATTACATTATCCTACCTAAAAATCTTTTTTTTATCATATAAATAATCTTTTGTCGAGTAATATGTATTGATTAATGTTTTTAATATAATATTTTATTGTATTAATTGGCAAAGCTAAAATAATTTTAGGGATGTTATAGATTGTTAAGTTTAAATCAACTTTCGAAGTATTGGATACAAGAACAATATTAATTTACCAGATAAACTTCAAGATTGTCTCGAGGGATTCCCAAGTGAATTAAAGTTTTATAAAATTGAAAATGAATTAAACTTCGAACCAAAATGTATTTAATTTCTAAATTGAATTATTTTCTAGTTGAATTATTGCGTTTTTTGATGTGAAAAATATATTGGCGTGCCTTAGGTTGAAACCGACTCGTGTACCGTAACGTTAAACGGCTTGACGTTCGGTTATCGTCATGTCCGCTCTCTACTGTCTGTATATGTGTGGAGCGTATATTATATACTCTCTTGCTATTATTATATATTTTATGTTATTATAGTCAAAATAATAATAATTTTCATATTTATTTGATATTTCATTTGATATTTCACATCCGTCGGGCGTCCATTTTTTATAATTGGCATTCTATTTTGTAATAAAATATTTTTGTTTTAATAGATTTTCCTACATATTACTCAATAGCGTAAGATAAGTATAATAGCGTCATATAATTTATTTGTTGGCAAGGCTTTGAGCGAGCCCGTCTGGGTTGTTACCACCAACTCATCAGACATTCTACCGGTAATCAGCTATAATAAGAGTTGTTCTATTCCGTTTTGAAGGGTGAGTGAACTAGTACAAGTACAGGCACAGGGGGTATAATATCTAGTTTCCCAATAAAAGTGGCATATTGGCAATGTAATATCTTACACATTGCCAATGTTAATGAGCGGTGGCACTTACCATCGCGTGGCTCGTACCCCCATTCGCCTACCTATACAACAAATACAATATACATTATGAGGTTCATTATGACGCAGTCTTAATTCGTAAAAAAATAATTGAACTAATGAATAATTTCATCATTCATAATCAAAAACATATCCGATTCACGTTACGTTTTTTTCATCATATTCCGTGACGTCACACGTCAGATCTTAAAGTACATTTCCGACACATAATCTTAACTGTAATGCAATTAACGAAGAAAATATACTTTTTCAGTACAAAATCCCCAAGAAGGAGGAGATTGCCGAGCAGCAGCAGCAGGAGCCTGACAATCCTCTCATGAGGAAGAAGAAGACGCCCGAGGAACTGGCGGCTGAGGCGGAGCTGGAGGACCAGGACGAGTTCACTAGTTAGTACAATGTTTAATATAAATCAAATAATATAGTCAAGAAAAAGAATTTAATAACAAAACTATTAGTGCGCTTTATATATTAGTTAACAACTTCTTAGCAGAATGACACAGAGAAAGACATTTGGTACAGAGAAGTAAAATTTTATCATCCTGTAAATATCCCACTGCTGGGAGAAAACAGTTTCTCCCTTTGGAGTTTGAAGCTTATTCCACCACATTCCTTTAGAATGTCGATTTAAAAATTGTTGTAAGTCTACTTAACTAAAGTATATTCTGTTTAAAAGATCAGAAGTGAAACGAAACGTTTAAATGTTACAGAATTGAAAAACACCATCGAGACGCAAGTGAACGAACTCAAGTCGCAGATCGAGAGCAAGTGTGTGATGCAGTGAGGAGGACATCGCGATCCGCACTCTATTATATTAACCGAATACATGATGTAGCTGTGCTAAACCATTGTTACAAAGCCCCACCCGATCACCCCTCGTCCCGACCGCAATCCATTTCAGGAATCATTCGCGCTCAAATATTTGTGTAGGAAAGATTTCTAAATTATTTCGGACCCTAGTTGGCTAGTGGCGCGTTGGTGCTTGATAATGAGCAATAATATTTTTATACATTCATAAAACGTGATGAGCGGCCATCGACACAACCAAGAGTGTTGAATGAGATTCAAGTCTCGCAAAGTTAAGATCGAAAAGTCATCGCTACACACCGAACGGCCCGCAGCTCGTAGGCGAGCAAACGAACCTGTTATATATGTTGACGCTTGTGATATATTGTTATTTAAGTGTAAAGTGAAAAAGTAAATTTTTAAATACAACTAGAACGGTGTAATATTTATAAAAGGAGGGAATAATAAACGTAATTTAAGAAGTTAGCACGCGTGTAGTTGGCTCAATACTCGACTTATCATCCTCTCGTCTCTTCGGAATTCGGACTTACATTAAAATAACAGTGTATTCGGTCTTATAAATATTTGTTTTCATCCAAATTCCGCTCGGCTTGATGTGTACCTTGTTGTAATGGCTTGCGCTCCGCTCACTCTTCGGATCTTCAACTTTTGCCTCGAAATCTTTTGCATGCGTGCTTATGCAGTGTATCAATATCGTGTCAGTGTATTTGTATTTCGTTTAGATGTAAATACCTTTAATCGACCTAGCCTTAATGTCCACATCGAAGATATAATAGGTACAATATTGTTACTGACACGGCGCCGACGTGACGACGCGACGACGTGTCCCGCTCGCCGCCAGTGTCCTTGCATGTTTAATATAAGAACGATGTTCGTTTAGAGTAATATAATGTTGTAGATTAACAAGACCTCTTGTTGTTTTACCGTTGAATCAAGTTAGCGTAGTTGACGCGATTCTTAATGTTTTATCGATGTTTTATGCTTAGGATAAAGTAACATTGTTTGAGCAAAATTTTCGAGCGATTAACGTTACGGCTTCGGTGGATTGATAAAGCAGAGCGCACGAAGCGATGCCTGATCGGATGGCGATCGTCCAATCGGGCGTCGATTCGACGAGTGAGGCGGATGTTGATGGTGTCATGATCAAGGCTAATGGTTCGAATGTTTGTCTCAGCATATTAAGCTGCAAATGCAAAAGATTTGTTATCGTCAAAAGCTGTGATATATAAATAAAATAAACTAAAGCTGTGCGCCAGACGCGGCCAGACCGCTCGCGTTACATAGTCACTTTAGCTTCTTGGTAACTCTCTTTCAATCTTTCACGAACTTCAATCTCATCTATAATATCTTCGACTTCATTCGGATTAACGATCGTCCACACTTTCTCGTAGTTTTAAATATTCTTCGTCGATAGTTCTATGAAATCAGCACATCATGTATTTTCATCGTTAGTTTTAAAATTATTTTAAAATATTATATTTAACTTTGTAGCGATCGCTTGATAGCTCTCTTATTTTATAAGCTAATTCTACCGAGATAAATAATTATTAAAAATATATAAAATTGCATTGAGCTTTGAAATCGTATTTAACCAAACGATTTGCATCCTCACAGTGTAAATACGACAAATCAACAATAATTTCCGAACGTAAATGGCGTCCCTCTATTTTCCGAATATGGTTCACACATTACAAAATATTTTCATAGCTTATTACAAAACGTTACTTTGAGCACGCCCTGCTGCCATAGTCTATAAAGATCGTCTGCGATGGGACAACCTTCGACGTAAGGAATTCGACCGTCCCGACTTCTCTACTCGGTCACAGTCTTCGTAATATTAAGGTATAACATAAACTCTTCACAGTGTACGTGTGTGTTAGGATAGGTTTAACGTGTATTACGATAGTTCGATACGTGCATGGCAATTCTAGCTAATCTGTTGTTCGTAGTAAATAAACAATAATAATGTTAAGATAATCTTGGACCTGTTTTTTATATAATTTTAAACATGACCAAAATTTTCTCCCATTCCCTTGACCTATCGCGTTCACACCTCTCGTCTTCTCCTACATATACTCGTACCTAATCCTAGATTCTATCTTCCTGTCTTTCTATCTATCTATCTATCGTAGACTAACTTTACTCTTCGTTGTTGGCTCACGTAGTAAATAGTGGTTTAGAAATGTTATTTTCGTACGTAGCGAGGTTTAGGCGTAACTAAACATTTAATATAAACCCGCTAATTGTCACTAAATTAAAAATGATGCTTGACTAGTTCGTGTTTTGAATTGTATCGTAAAAGTTTTGCATGGGTGCGTGTCATGAATCTTGCAGTGTGTCGTGTCGTTTTCTCTCTATTGATCCGTATGTACTTTCCTCTCGATATGTATTAAGATGCTTTTTAAATATCTTATTTGTAAGCTTTCGATGTTCGATGTATAGTGTTACGGTTTCAACTGTAATTATAAATAATGTATTAGTATAAAAATGTTGCTTGAATGCAAATATTTTGAAGGAATTTGGGTGATATCAAATTAATATCACGATTCGGTCTCCCGATATTGTTAAAATGTTTTCTCATTGCGATGTAAGAATCATCGAAGTGATCGTATATTATTTATTAATGTTTATATTTATTATATTTATCTATATATATATTAAATGAATATTCAGTAGCCCTTTGAATTAGAAATCGCAATTATAATTTTTATATCATTGCAACATTGTTTTTCATCTCGTAATAATTGTAATGAATTTATAAAGAGGTTTATACAAGGTAGATGTGTAGTTTAGTAATAATTGTAAATTATTTAATAAAACAATTTATGAATGCATTATCCAACAAGACACTACAATAATTTTAAGCTCTTTGACTGACCAATTTCAGAATTCTCTTAAACATCCGTTGAACAAAATTAATCTTATGACTATCGCATTCAGGGTACTTATTGTTGTGTAATTATATTATGTATTCTTTCATTCAGATATTTTAGAAACTTTAACTTTCGGCCTGCGATGACATTCAAAATTTCATACTTAATATTTGATTAGGTATTTAACTATTCAGTTATCAAATTGACTTCAATATGATTGTAGGATAATGAATCGGGTACGGCTATTTATATGACGCAATCGTAGCTTAAAACATACAGGAAAAATGCGTGTGCGTTTGTTGAATAGGTGTGTGGATTGTGTGTGATTGGACGAAATGATATTGTAATTTGAATGAGTGTATGATATATATTCGTGAGTGAATGGGGTTGAATGAACGGTGAAATAAAATTTTATTTTACAAATTAACATTTTAATATTTCGCGGTGATTAATCATATTGGAATAAATGTTACCTTTGCGTCATATCAATGGGAACGGATGATTTTTTTTTAAATTTTTGATTATAGTTTAGCAAATTGACACAGTTACATCTATTGTATACCTACATTGTTAAACATTTATCAGATTGCGCTATATATATGCACTAGGAAATAGGAGACACTCGATGCGTTTGCTACTTTAATATCAAATAAATAAGGTCTAAATTTGTATGACACAATACGTTAAAATAATAATGAATGATAACTAAACATAAAACTAAACATCGATTATTAAAAATTAAATAAATTTGAGTAGCAAATGCATTGTACACCTGATCCTACCTCTATTACAACCAACTGCTTGTAATGTTCGTCTCAAAGGCGCTTTGTTTAAATTAAAGGTGATAGCGACAGGATCAGGTTTAACCCAATACCGGAACAAACGACAATCTAGAGACAACGACACATCACAACACGAGCTTCGACAAAGACGCCAGTATTACACGATTGTTATATTATATGTATTTCGACTTTTCCGAATTGTATAGAGATTATTTTGTATCAAAGAACTGACTTGAAGTGCCACAGACCATGTTGTTGCGCTTTCTATTATACATAATTATTTAAGCAACATATTTTCTATACTGTGCGTTGAAGTCTTGAAAGGTCGTATTCGTTTCGTTCGTAGTCGAATGTTAACACGTCTCAGAGTACTGTGGAGGAAAATAATCGTTATCTATATCTATCTAGCAGTTGAATCTTTCTCGTAGAAACTTCTAGAACAATGATTTCCTTCCTCGACGGTGCTCTGCTCCAACGGTATGTTCGAATAGAAAAGTAATCGGCTACTATAAGTACACCTTAGCGCGTTAGCTTTTAATATTAGTGACATCTAGCGTTAAAATTGCAAGTTTACCGTAAAATTAATGCAAGTAAAGTTGTAAAGCGAAAAAAATATATTGTAATGGCAAGATTGCGATCACTTTAAAGTGAAACGGATTCACGTTGTATTGTTATTATAAAGATGCGGTTGAAAGTTTATCCTGGAATACATTTAAACTTAGAGTTATGGAGGGAAACGAAAACGAGGTTATTGTTGAAAATGTTTTTAGGTAAATAAAGATGAATTGAGCTTTCTTGATACTTGTTGTTATTAATAAGTTACGTTTCGTTCGCTGGCCCTGGCTGTACAGAAACTGCCGTACAATATTGGTCTTTATCTCGGATGATTAAAGTTCAGTTTTCACTGTTTCTATCACTTATGTAGTCTCGTAATGTTAGGCTTGTTTGCTAAAAATGATTTATCGTCTTACTGTTGCGAAGCATTGTTAAATTTATTTACTGGGTCCTTATTAGTTATGTATAAAAGTTTAGAGGTAGCCATTTTCATATTAACTTTACTGTGAGTTTGAAAGTGGATTGTCTACCATGTTGTTAAATAATAAATAAACTACATTGTACCACCATCACTTGTTTCATTTATTACTCCTGGTATATAACTAAACGAAATACATAATAACAAACGTACATAGTCAAACGCAATATGAGTACAACAAATAATCAAGAAAAAATGTATTAGCACATATTAAAATTGGGCGATTACTAAAACAATTGAATCATTGGAATCGATTAATCTCCGATAATTCGATTACAATCGAATAAACATATCGCATCACGTCGTTGATAAAACATAGATTTTCAATAAGAACATTTTCTAATCCTAAAAGTGATACATAACTATCAGATGAAATGAAAAAGGGAAGATATGTATAATTAATCTTTATTTACAAAATACACTACGCTACATAATACACTTAAAATACACACAATTTCAAAAAAACCTTTTTATAATCCCTTACAATAAAAGTGTTAAAAGAGATCTAGTCTTAATATCGTATCAGTTTTGTGAGGGCTGTATTCGAGTTTTAACTTTGCTACTTTGCACGGACTTTGCTATGACGTCACAACGAAAATCCTTTCTAGACGTAGAACTTTTACCATAAACGCATATGGACACTACCATACATTAAAGTTAATTAATAAATACCCTTAATTGTATTTTATGATAGAACGTTTTGGTTGCTAGAACACTTCAAAAACATAACACGATAATATGTAAGGTATGTGTGTCCTGCCAAAATACCGTTTGACTGGAATATAACATTTCAAAATATTTTGTTAAATTGGCGGTTCCATTGTTTGGTGCCCTAAAAGAAAAACTACACAACTGGACAACGCTTACAACACAAAGGAATGGAAAATACAGGTTCACCATTTTCTAGTCTCTAGTACATCTTAAAATTACTCTAATATCGTAATAGCTGTCCAAAATCTGTTAATATTTTTATTAAAATCAGCCAGCAAAGATAGTATATCCTCGAGTGTTGATTTAAGAAGACCAGTGTGAGATTTATCGCTTATATCTATAGTGGCACTGTCATCCGACACTTTAGTCTTTAAAACGATTCCTTCAGCGGAATTTAAATCGTAATCATCATTAACATCTTTATCCTGTATTTCTAATGGTAAGTCACTAATCTGTTTAAGTTTATGAAGGATCTTGCTAAATCTAGAAGATTCTTTACTGTCGTAAGCTATCTCGTTCTCGGCTGAATCTCCTTCGTACATTTTTAATAATTTACCTTTTACATTTCTACGTTTTCTTACAATTATATTATTTGAGCCTGATTTGAAATCTGATGTTGGAATATTCGTTTCAAACACTTCATTCGTATTTTTCTGTGCCGCTTTTGTTCCTTTTAAATTTCTTTTCGATTTGCTTCTATAATGTCTTAGATTATTAAGCGACGACTTTGATTTATTTTTTATTCTTGCAATGTGGTCTTGTGAAAATCTGGACAACTTTTGTATGATGTTGTGTTTGAACGTCTTATCTCCTAAACTGTATTTTGGCTTAACATTATATCTTTTAGGCTTTTTAGGTTCATCATCGAACGTGTCGCGCCTAACTCGCACTGGGCTATTATTTCTTTTTAAATTAGCTTGAAATATTCTTTGTGCAATTCTTAAATCTTTGTTAATATTATCAATTCTTTCTTGCAAAGCTTTATTTTCTTTACCAACTTTATTATCTTCAGTCCCATCAATAAACTCATCAAACTCATCTTGTTGTTTTTGCGCTGAGTTAAAATCTTTCGTATTTTCATCTACAGAACGTTTTCTTCTAATGAAATTAGTTTCTTCGTTATCTTCTGTATCAACAGGTAAAGTTGAATTATATTTTTTGTCGTCAATATCGTAGCAAGCCCTAACTTTTGTGTTAGCTAGTACCCAAAATCCAAAAGATTTTGGTGGGAGGTTCAGGAGGAGCGTCTTATATGGGCGAACCCTTTTGACCACTGGACGAATGTCTCCCTCGTAATACATGGCTCGATTATTCACTACTATGTTCCTGTAAATAAAACGCAAATAAAACGATCAATTTGGCAATAACTAACAAAACATTTTGTTTTCTATGTGAGATTGTGCATTTTCAGCGTACAGAACGAGAAATATGTCAAACATTGCCAACGCTTATACGCCAAAATATCTAAAAAAAATACAACCAAACTTTTCCGCATCATCTTAAATTGAAACCACACCACACAATAGTTGGCAGGTTGCTATATATACGCTAGATAGACACCTGTGGATAAAATCAAATAGAGAAGGCGTGAGTGAACGCACCCGCTGTGATCGTGTCCCAGTATGAACTGCATGATGTCGCCGCCGTCCTCGCGCGCGGGGGCCGCGGCCAGGCGCACGGCCAGGCGCGCGGGCTCGGCGCCGAGGTTGGCGCCGTACAGCGTCAGCGCGCCGCGCGCCCGCCCGCGCCGCGCCGCCGCGCAGTGCGCGAACAGCGCCGCCTGCGACGCCGACAGCTCCGCGCTCAGCACGCGCGGGCCCACCAGGTTCTTGTACAGCAGGGCCATGTAGAAACTCTGTTGTGGAATGTCGCAAAATCGTATGTAATGTATAACTGAACTTTTATACAAAAATATCTGATCTGATGATTGAAGATAGATTCTGCTATCTTAAATGCTTCTTAACAGTACATTCTTTAAGCTAATATTTAAAAAAAATCCTAGCCCTGATTGCACGTCTGATGAAATATTTTGAATAATCTTAACTCTGCAGTGCACATTGAGAATTGCATGTTAAAGTAAACCAAGGACGCTGAAAATCAAGCAGGAGCATTCAGAGCGTTTCCAAAACCATATCTTAAAAACTTGGTGATAGGGCTGGCTATGTAACATCCCATCACCACATATTCTACCACTAAAGAGCAATATTCAGTACTTTATAAAAAAAAGCACTCGTTACCGCTTTTACAGATATAAGCATCGATATTATTTTATTATACTGTTAAACCTAAACTACGCCGATACATTAATCACGACTGACACACGACTAATTAGGACACGATTTCTTGTTCGCACTCAGGCAAGAACGCACCTAACGTATAAACATAAGCAAAACAGCTTAGCAAAAAAAATATTGTTAAAAACAATGATAGTTCAAATAACAATCTTACCAAAGTTGGTTCATAAAGTTCCTTCTCCATTAATTCTCTGTAATGCACTGAGAATCCATTTCTCGCTGAGTATCCGAGGCTGGTCATCCACTCGACGGCCCTCTCCAGCTCGCTTGACATCTGGCTGTGCTCGGTCAGCCAGAGAGGGGTGTCGCTGCGGCTGAGCAGCTTGAGCAACTTGAGCCGGTCTTTATCTGACATACGCTCTAGTTCTTGGGATGACGAGTTACTAAAAACAGTGATACTATCAAATATACTCATACACCATACATTCAGGTAGGTAAAGCTAAGTTTAATAGAAAATCAAACACAATCGATAAAATATGTGTTCAAACCGGAGAAACGTCATTTTTTGTTTATATAATAACAAAAAACAAATTCACGAGATGGGCTGTCCGACAGGAACTGATCACCTCTGTCTATTCAGAGACCAACAAACTCCAGAATATAGAACTTTTATAACACTGGCCCTTGTATTACTTTTATTTTTACCTACCCATCTAACAGAATAGCATCCAGCATATCATTTGATAATGTCACGTAATCCTTAAAGTCGCTCTTGGAATCCGCCTGCAAGCAGTGTGTGACGTCACCCCCCACTACCTGCCATCGGCCCGCCTTCCCGGGGGGAAAGGTCTCGATGATCACGCGGAGTGTCTCGAGATCGTTCAAGTATTCTTCGATTGATTGATTATGACATTCTAGAAAATTATTTTGATACATTCTAATATGGTAACAAAAACAATATCTACATAAGGAATTTAGTAAATAATAATAATAATCAATATAAATATAGTATTAGATAAATATATCTTTAAAAATCATACAAATATTAAATATATAAGCTAAATCTGGGCGATAGAGGTTCAAGTATGGGTCTCTGGGTCAAGAGACAACTCTTTTAATTAAATAATAGTTAAACTAAATACCCATTTTAATTTAGTTACAAAACATATCAACTAAAATAAAATTATTTACAGTAGAACGTTATATAGGCTTATTACAGAGAACACATATTCTAACAAAATATTTCAAACATTAATTTAAACGCCGCGTCATTGGCCGCTTGATATTCATACTTAGAGGATTTTGTAAAATGTCATTACCAAAAACTCACCATAGCCCAATTGCCAGAAGATATCTCCGATATTGGACTGATCAGCTACTGTTAGGATCTTCAGCGCAGTGTTCGGATCCCACATTCCAGAGCTGGTTTTTTGGTCGCTGTTCAGAGCAAACACCAAGTCGAAGCCGGTGCTTTTGGCCCAGTGGACGAATTTCTCCCATTGCTTGTTAGTTACGGCGAGACTGGACTTCTTGTAGCGACGATCTAAATTAACAGTGGCGTTATAATAATGTTCTTATATCTGAAATTCGGTCAGGGTGGCCAATCTCAAATTGTTGAAAGAGTCCAATCCAAAAAAGGGACGCAGTATCAACGTGTGTGCGTGCTTTCCGAGGCATGGTAGTGTAACACTGCTAACTTCAGGCTGTTATCGAAAATTCCTTGACAGAAATACTCGATGACTTCTTAACTAATTCGAGCTTAAATTCAAAATCGGAACCTTGGAATCTACAGTCACACACACCACCAGCACACCACCACTCAACCATTTTTGTTCCGTTTGCAGTTGAAAGATTTGGACCTTGGAGTAATAGTGCAAAAATTTTCATCAAAAATATTACACCAAAGGGGAAATGCTGCTAGCATTCTTGCCACCATTCCACGCGGTCACGATTTGTACAGTAACTATTTTACTATTTTTATTTTTATTGGTATTTATTAAAGGCTTTATAAATAAATAAATATTGAGTTTGAAGAAAAAAAATTATAACAGACATAATTAATCAATCAATCATATTTATTATAGCTGGCTGGGAAAATATATTAAAAGTTTTGAAATAAATACATGATACGATATGATGTAGCTTTTATTTATTTATTTATTTATTTTGTGTACAGGAAACAAACAGTGAAATAATTACAATAAAATAAAAAACATAAAACAAATCTTAAACCAAAACAGTTTCCATTTATAAATTAATCATAAGTAATTACAAAACAAGACATTTTTTATATTTACTAGGTGCATGAAATTATATAATTCATTTATATAATTTAATTTAATATAAATTTAATTTTTAAATCAAGAAAACATAATTTAATAATAAATAATCAAATTATAATTAATTAATCAAAAATGCATGAGTAAATTAAGGCTCTTCAGAGTATAATATTTCTTTTACTTGCAGTTTGAATTTTTTAAGGGAGAGATGAAATATATCACATTCAATAAATGTTTTATTGTACTGTTTAGATGATCTATTAATAAATGCATTTGCTGCATATTTAGTCTTTGTCAATGGAAAATCAAAAATAGATTTGTTGCGACTACCAGGGCGAGGACACTTGATGTTTATTTTAGAAAGGAGATAAGGGGAATCAGATATGTTGTGAATCAATTTATATAAAAACACCATATCACGTTCAAGTCGTCTATGTTCAGTTGTCGGTATCTTTTCTATTTGATTCAAATTATTTATAGACGAAAATTTTAAATATTTTAAAAACTTTTCCTGAATATTTTCGATGAATTCTATATATTTATTATACTGTGGATTCCAGACAGTGCAAGCGTATTCTAGAATAGGTCTCACAAATGATTTATATAAAAGAGCAAAAGTTGAAACACGCTTAAACTCTCTGGAAATCCTCAGCACAAATCCTAGCATACGAAACGCTTTAGAAGTTATGGAATTTATATGTTCATCGAAAATAAGTTTAGAATCGAGTGTTATTCCAAGATCTTTGACCACTGATACACGTTTTATATCATCTTCCTTAAATCGGTAGTTGTAAATGATCACTTTTCTTTTTCTGGTATATGTCATACAGTTACATTTCTTTATATTCAAAAACAGCGAATTGGTAGTACAATAATAGCTAAGTAAGTTCAAATCTTTTTGCAGACTAATACAATCATCAACACTCTTAATAATTTTATAAATTTTTGTATCATCAGCATATAATAGAAATTTAGAAGATGCAAATACCGAAACAACATCATTTATATATATATTAAAAAACAGAGGTCCAAGATGTGAGCCTTGAGGGACTCCAGATGGAACGGGTAGAAAAGATGAGCAATATCCTTTCACAGTCACGGCTTGACTTCTATTCAATAAATATGACTTGATCCATCTAAGGAGGTCACCATGTACACCGGTGAACTCCATTTTTGCTATTAAGATAGAATGAGAGATTTTGTCAAACGCTTTGGAGTAATCGGTGTACACAACGTCCACCTGATATCCTTTGTCCATTGCAGTCAAAACATAGTCAGTGAATTCACACAAATTAGTTTCAGTTGATTTCTTGTTAATAAATCCATGCTGTTGGTCAATAATTATGGGACGTATGCTTGGAAAGATTTTGTCATAAATTATACGTTCAAAAAGTTTTGGAATTGAATTTAATTTCGAAATAGGACGATAATTTTTGATATCATGTCTATCTCCATTTTTAAAAATAGGCATAACATAAGACTGTTTCCAAATTGAAGGCATAGTACATGTATGAAGGGAAATACAAAACAATAAATGTAAAGGAATAGATATAGTCATATAGCATTTACTTAGAAAAAGAGGTGGTATACCGTCGGGTCTGCTACCTTTTTTAATATTTAAGGTTTTCAAATACTTACGAACATCAGCAAGAGAAATATCAACAGATGACAAATTAATTGTATTTGCATATCCACTATTATTTTGACTGTTACAGGAAAAATTGTTAAGATGTGTACTATTTTCAAAGGATGTATAGAAATATTCATTAAATAGATTGCTTATTTGCTGACCGTCATTTGTTGAGATATCGTTATAATATAGCCGCTCAGGTATGTCACTTGTATTCTGTTTGGTCTTGACAAATGTCCAAAAACACTTAGAGTTTCTCAAAATATTATTTTCCGCAAAATCAAGATAGTTATCGTAGCATGTCTTTTCAACCCTTTTTTGTCTATCACGAAGTAATTTAAAAGTACTGTAATCACTGTAATTATCATACATTTTCCATTTTTTGTGATATTTTAGTTTTTCTTTAATAATTTTAATAAGTGCAGGAGAATACCACGCTGGATACTTACTAAGATCAACAACCACTTTAGAAGGAATATTCTTTGTAATTATATCATTGATTATGTAATAGAATTTCTCAACGGATGTGTCAATATCATAGTAATCAGAAATAACCGACCAATCAATGTTAGCCAATAATTCATTAATTATTTTATAGTCAGCTTTATGAAAAAGTTTAACAATACGAGGAGGGCTAAGAAAGCTACTAATGTTAATATCTATTAACATAATATCCAACGTGGGATGGTGTAAATCCTCCTTTACTAAAGGTGTTTCACAGCGCATAACCCTACAATTTGAGTTACTGAAGACAAGGTCTAATTGGCGATTATTGATGTTTGAGACTAAGTTATATTGGGAAAAGTTATTTAAGGACATGAAGGAAGACATTGATTGATAAGTATTAAAATTAATACTTATCAATTGGCGAGTCATGTTCACGCAGCAATATCGCTGATTGACCAAATATTTGACATGTCATCTTCACGTGGACTGAATCAGCGAATAACAACAAAAATATCTATTTACTCACAAAACTGTTGCTGCTCCTAAGCAAACCAAATTGTGACAAACTACCTATGATGACATACTATTTTGATACGTGTATTCTTGAAATTTTATAATTATTAAAGTCAATATTCTGACATTTCACGACCGTTTTCTGCGGTGAGTTTCGAGTTAGCCCTACAGTGGTGCAATATTTGTTAAAGAAAACGTCAATATCAAAAAACGGTAATATTTCGCGACACTTAATTAATAATACATAAGTATATAAGTAAAATCTTACCGTCTTCATCTTCTCTGAACAGCCTACTCAGGCTAAGTTTCTTGGGCTCGTTAAACTCGTCGATGGTTATTGTGGTGTTCTTGAACGTCATGTGCGAGGTAGACGGCCCCGCAATACGAATGTACGCTGGAGTCAAAGCTGATGCCATACATATGCATTCTTTCCTGTAATGACATCCCTAGTTATATAGATGCGTTCATAATTGCAAAAAAAAATTACATATCAGTCCGAACAAATAATAACAGGGTGTAAATCCCCCCTACTGAGGTGAGGCCTCACGATATTTTCCTTCACCGCTGAAATTATGTAATGAGCAGTAAGTACCCTTGAACCCGCTATCATCGGTTCAGAATCACGTTTTCTAACCACTGAACCGTTCCGACAATATACTTACGTGTTGTATTTCTCACTAGATGAGAACAAGAACTTCGGATCGATCGTGAAACTGAGGAAATGGCTGTCAACCAAATTAACATGTTGGTCCGTCGCAACTTTAACACTATAAGTATCGGCACTTATCAAATAATTATTTAGAATTGTTAAAAATATTATAAAGATATTTAATTTCCTTACATCTAGGTCCATTGTTGGACGTTTTAGAAACTAAATGCGTGCGGAATGCATATTAGTTAATATTTATGTTTAGAAATGTTAAGTTGCAGTTTTAACGCGAGCATAAGGAAATATTAAAACTTTCTATATAATTTTTTAGTTTATCTTATAATGTTTTAAGTATGGCTTTGTTAAAGTAATACAACGTCGTTTAACAATTTAATTGTTGTCCTTTTTAAGATCACCTAAGTAGTCTATTATAACGTCACATAATATGTAGTAAATGTGTATAATGAATTAAGATTTATTTTAACAAACGCATAATTACTTAAGATTTCACAATAATATTAAACAATAATTATTAGAATCGCTTTGCGTCATTACTATTATCATATTTGATAAGAAGACAATAAATAAACAATACTTCCAGAGTTTTATCGAATATTTGTTTACATTATACACGAGTCTTAAAATCAAACTATAGATACATTTTGTGAACATACTATTTTACTTGGATATACAATACTAATAAATGTACACCGACTTAGACAAAAATTAAAATGTCTAAATTGTCAGAATAGCTGTAACGCGAATGCGCTGACGTTGATATTTAATGCAGAATTCGCGACGAATTAACTTCCTATATACATTGTTTGTTTTTAATAACTAATTACGCAATAATTATCTTTATTATGTTCATTTAAACACGTCTTTCTACATCGTAAATTTATAAACATACTAGTTGCATTAACTGATTTCCGCCGATGACCAATATTTATATATACTATATTTATGTAAAATATTGTGGCAAACAAGCAAATGTCTAAAGGACCAGTAAGCATATTCCCATCGCCCATTTACACCGATACAACGCCCATAAAAAAAGTTACTTAGGATGTTTCAATATTTTTTTATTTACTTAGAAATAATGGCTTTACACAACTGTTTGTTCTTAATTACAAATCTTCTTCATATCATATGAATCTCAAATATATATGTGGACAACATGATCGTCTGCCTTCCTAATACATGTATATTTAAATATAAAAATAATATAGACCTATAAATACCAATAGATAGATAAGTCTCCTATGCAATATCCCTCAAACAGAAATGTATCTCGCTCAGCAGGCTCAGCTGAGCCTGTTCAAGCATATTATTGCAGAGCGCTGTTGACGAGAAAAATACGGCTATTTAGAAAAAGAGATTTGAATTCGAAAAAGAAAAACCATAAATACTATAAGACTAAAACGCCGAGATGTCCCAGTGGTCAGAACGCGTGAATCTTAACCGATGATCGTGGACTTACCGGGCAAGCACCACTGAATTTCATGTGCTTAATTTGTGATTGTAATTCATCTCGTGCTTGACGGTGAAGGAAAACATCGTGAGAAAACCTGGATAATATGTCAAATTTCACTGAAATTCTGTCACAGGTGTATTCAACCAACGCGCATTGGAGTAGCGTGGTGGAATAAGCTCCATACCTTCTCCTCAAAAAGAGGAGAAGAGGCGTTAGCCCAGCTATGGAACATTCACAGGCTGTTACTGTACTGTAAAACATATTTTTTTTTAAATGAAGAAATTTTTACTCAAGAAATATAACTGCCTGCAAGCTTTAATGGCTAGTTTATATTGCTGTCGATACTGAAACAGGGTCAAAATACCAAATTAGACAATAAAATATACGTGGCGGTAGGGCCCTTTGAAGCCCGTCTGACCCCACCCACTCATCATATATTCTACCGATAATCAGCAATATCTAATATTGTTATAGTGGTTCCCAAACCATTCATGGCGTGTGAACATGTTATAGCGTAACTACAGGCACAAGGGACATAGCATTTTAGTTCCTAAAGGTGGTGGCGCATTGGCAATATGGTTAATATTTCTTACAGTGAAAATGTCTATGGCTGGTGGTGACACCATCAGGCCCGCCTGTCTATTTTATAACATAAGTAAAAAACGTTATTGGTTTATTTATGTCAACGAATTCTCAATAACAGAATGGAAACAGAGAATGCACGAAAAGCGGTCAATCGAGAGCCTGATCTCTCTCCATTCGAGTCCGATTATTGTTCGGGATACGAAAGTGTACATGAGTCACGTACACTCTGACACCTTTATTTTATAATAATCTAGCCAGATTATTAACTGTTGTAAAATTATTATTTGTTAGTCCGTTTATATCAAATTTTCGATGACAATGTACTTTTTTATGGCAAATATGACCTGATGTTGACCCAGGGTCCAGAAGAAGAACTCCGCAACATAGCCACGAAATTTTACATATAAAAGCTGGTTTTAAAAATGTTTCCGTTTACTAATCATTTTTATTGCTTTAGGATTTTTATTATATTTAATATTTATTATAAAATTTTAACTGAATAAATTATATTTTTACCTTGAAGTATACTTTCTACGATTTATCTGGATATTATTAGATAGCATTCCTGGATATGTAACATATTACACTTTTTAACTTAATATAAGGCTAAGGTTGCCACTTGGAATATTAAGTAATGTTTTTTTTTTTACCTGTAATAGGCCTGCGTTTGGCCGTTGTCTTGCCTGATGTTTTAAGCATCGACACGGTCTACGATGTAGCACGTCGCCTAGAAAATACCTGTTAACTCTTGATTTGAAGACACCAACGTTGTATCTATCGGGAAATACAGACTCAGGCAAAGTATTCCACACTTTAGCAGTGCGAATGATAAAGGTGGATTCGAAGCGCTTCGTACGTAGGCGGGGAATTTCCACCGTGTATCTATGGCGCTTTGGTCGCGTTTGCCTGGCCGTTCGATAGTAAAAGGGGGTGGGCGGAATTAAATCGTGTAATTCCTGAGCACATTCTCCGAAATGTATCCTATAGAAAACTGAAAGTGACGCAACTACACGTCGATGTTCCAGAATTTGGAGCCTAGATTCGACCAAAGTGTCGTCTCCTATCAGCCTCTTGGCACGCCTCTCAATCAACTCTAAAGCCTGAAGGTGGTACTTAGCAGAGCCGTCCCAAAGGTGAGAGCAGTACTCCATACTTGACCACACTTGTGCTTTGTATAAGCTGAGCAGTTGTTCTGGAGTAAAGTAACGTCTCACCTTGGAGAGGATACTAAGCTTTCGAGCGGCTATTTGGGCTTTATCCTCAATAAAAGAGCCGAAATTCAGAGTCGACGTGAGAGTAACGCCAAGAAGGTCAAGGTGGTCAGTTACAGGTACGGACACATTTCGGAAAGAGGGAGTAAGCTGGAATTCCCTCTTTTTGGCGGAAAACAGACACCTATATTACCTACTTTTATAATTGTAACAAGCTCTCATATAATTTTGCTTGGAATACTGCAACTATCTTAGTGATAACTCTGCATAATATTAGTTGGCAGCAATAATTTAAATGAATTGTTGTACCAGGAGAGACATTGGCAATCCATGCTAAGCTAACCAGCCAAAATTGGGCAAAATTAAATTAGATTAAAGATTACAATTTCAATGTGTAATCATTAATTACGACTACAGATTAACTTTGCTTGATTGCTAGATCTGGTGCACTTACTTGACTCACTCATTCATTTAAATGATTACTGTCATCGTACTGTAATCGTGATTGATAATTTCACATTGTAATCATAATCATTAAACTGATTACATTTTGTCTAAGTCAGCCCAAAACTTTGAGCATCATCGCAAATTGCAATCATATCGATATTAGTGTGTTATCGTTAACTATGTAATTATTATTATTTTTTTACCATTTCATCATCGGATGATGTAATAGTACGTAACTAATTTTAATAAGGCTGAATAATGTTTGATCATTGCTTCTTACAATCAGAACAACAATAAAAATATTTTTAATGAATAATGTCACATTTGTGACATTATTCATTATATATATACGTTAGTCACCCGATATCATGTATTATTCACAACTTTATTTATCAAAATATTTAAGTGAGTTATCGTGTTATCTGGTATCAACAAAAATGGCAAACTATTATCCAACACGGGTAAAATTATCACTTTCACATGACATGCGATAAATATTATTTTAACTAAATCTCTTTCTATTGAGCCAAAGTGTACAATAAGTTTTTGTGTTCGAACCCTTTTTCTCTTAGTGCTAGTTATGACGACATTTAAAAGTGAAAATGGATAGTGTAAGTGAGAGTAATGCTAAGACGGAGGATACTAGTGGACAGAAGAAAGAACTGCCTTTAAATCTGCAAAAGATTTGTCTTGTTTGTGGTGATAAAGCTTTAGGTTACAACTTTAACGCTATATCGTGCGAAAGCTGTAAGGCATTTTTTCGTAGAAATGCGTTAACAAATAAGGAGTTTAAGTGTCCATTTTCTAATAGCTGTGAGATAACTGTGGTAACGAGGAGATTCTGTCAAAAGTGTCGCTTAGAAAAATGTTTATCTGTAGGTATGGTAAAGGAGTTCATCATGTCTGACGAGGATAAAGCGGAGAAAAGACGTAAAATAGAAGAAAACAGAGCGAAAAAACGTCAATTACAAGATTCTGATGATTCTGTGTCTAGTTCTAAGAACTTTAGACGAGACGAAGATTTGACAAATTCCTATAATCCATCAGTACAGGAGTCTAACGTGTTGCAGTATGATGTGCTCAATAGTACCACATGTAGCCCGCACAGTACTGTGCAGTCACCGCTGAATAATGACATGGAAAACTCTATTAACTCACCGCCCGGTTATAATCATTATGCACCAGTGCAAAGTGCAGAACAACCATACACAATGAAAGTATATCCGATCGATGAAAAAACTGTTATCAGTCAAGCAATATATGAGCAGAGACTAATGGAACAGTACAATATATGTGACAGTGTGGAGAGTATATATCAATCGTCCAAACAGAACAGCATAAGGTATAAAGTTTTGATGTTTCCCTCTTACCGTATTACCTGTCACCAGATTTAACAAACTCACTTAGTTCTCACTTATCTTTATATTATGCCTGTATACACAATGTCAATAAAAAATGCATTTGTTACATTTTTAGCACAATTAATTGTTTTGTCATATTATTTATACAAGGATATCTCTTATACTGACTCGTCTATGTGGCTCAGCATTTATGCAATGGTAAAACAGTAATGCTAAATATTACTATGTTCCAGTTTGAAGGGGTAGTGAGCCAAATTAATCATACGTACGAGAGATATAACATTTTCTATCTCCTAGTTATTAGTGTATGGAGTGATTTATATTTCTTGTAGGCATGTCTATTTGTGGATATGACTGTCTACCTCACATGTAAGGATATTTCCTTAAATATATGACACATAGCATATGACTAGACTAAATGTATATATAGTCTTAAATGGGCCTATTGGCACAGTTGTCAATGACTTTGCCTTCTGATCCCGGGTTTTGGGTTCGATTCCCACCCTGAGTCGGGTACCTGGGTATATTATGTAAATTTGTTTAAAATTATATATGCAAATATGATATATCTGTCAGCTGTTACGTATGACACAGCATTAAGTTGCCTACAATAAGATCAGGTGATTGTGCGTGTAAAAAAGATACTACTTTGAACAAAAACAAACTTGTTATTTGCAATGTTATACCTTGGAACAGCAAGTATAATTACATGCAAAGAGCAAACAAAGCTAATTTTATTTAATATTAACAAAAGAGCATTAACTAAATATGACTCACTGAAAGTTCACAACTCATATTGTATCAGACCTTTACGGCTTATTTATTTACTTACTTTATTTATTTATTTATTTACTTTATTTACCTTAATTGGCTAGGAAGTCAGTGTCGCACCTTAACTGTTTATAAGACCTTGGTGAATGTATAACAATTACAGTATGAATAATTTGGCCAAAAAATTTCTAGACAAAATGCCCTTTTAAAAAATGATACCCTGTAAGTACTCCATAATTGCTCCATAATTGCTTGCTTATGTGGGTTTAATGACTTCGTTAAAACAATTTAAGAAGAATTTTAACTGAACATTTCTATCAAAATGCTATACTCTATTGTTAAGCTTGAAATAAATTATTATTGGTGTAATTAAAGTGGTGCTTGCCCATCTATGAAATGGTGATTCTTAGTTATGATTCATATCTTCCTCTGGGGTTCTCAACTATCCTTTAATGGTCTATATAACATATTTTTAAAATTAGGGCTCTTTCGACTAAAATAATTGGCAGTGCCTTGTGATGCTAAAGAAAGCCATCTATTTTTACTTTTTGTTGAAAGCAATTGCTAATACAATTTTTGTTAATTGCTTGCAGCTTTCGTTAACTCAAATAGCCATTTTCCTTATTTGACTAAGACATCATTGTTATTTTGGTTTTAAATTGAATTTGTTTTATCGTTAACTTGTTGTTGCAGCTGGTGGGATTACCTATCATGCAATAAATTTACAATCAACCTCTTTGATCGGTTTGTTAATGACTTTAATGATAATAATTGATAAAAACCTCTGACTTTAATACTCGAAGGTATTAAATGCAGAAGATGTCCTTACTTCCGGTTTAATTAGTTTTATTAATTTTGTATATAGCAACACTAGGCGATGCTCAGCTCAGCTCTCGGAACGACTAAAACAACATATAATATGCGATAAGGAACTTGGTTCTGTTCGATTTATTAATCTTGAAAATAATAAATTAATGCCTCATTGGCCAGTGGCTAGTCTATATACATACAGTGTAGTAGCTATCGTAGGGCTAAGTGGTGCAGGGCACCAGGGCCCCGGAACTCAGGGGGCCCTCTAAACTAAGCTTTGAAGAGCGGAGCATAAAAGAAAAAGAGAAAAAATTAAAAAAAAGAAGCTCGAGTCTGCTCACGAGTTTTTTTTTATGTTTTTAAATAAACATCAACAATTACAGAACTCCGGTCCGATTCTTTCTCTATGCACCGGGGCCCTCGTCCACCAAGCTAGGCCACTGTATTTATTGGTAATCTCTAGGTCCCAGGTGGGCTAACAACTTATAGGGTTTTTCTGTAAAGCAATTTAGTATCACAGTTGGTAGTCTTGTACTCAAGAGCCGCCCTTATCTTGAGTCTGATCACGCTGCGATCTTGTCTGATTATCATCGATTAGTAGTGATTATAAGAGGAATAATATATGAAATGTACTTGTGTTTGCACCGTAATGTTTCCTGTTCAATTGTATTACTCTCCCTTAAAAATGACCGCCGTTATCGAAATTGCTGAGGAAGACGTCATAATTCGATTTCATTCAGTAATTGTTGACGTTTATCACCAATAATCATTTTTTATTAACCTCTGAATCACAAAACTAATCCAAAACATATATGTAATAACAATGTATTTAAAGTCTATATTGTTATGCCAATTTAGATCCAAAATTATGCAATTAATAAAAGTCTGTCCACATTGAGATAACAAAGAAAGCTCATTGTGATGTCGTATCCCCCTGGTTCCAGACACAACAATTGATATTTGTAATCGTACCATCTATTAGTTTTTCAATTCAATTCTTAGCTCAATGGCGTTTAATCCTGTAACCGATTTGGATTAAAATGTCTCGAAAATGCTACTAAAAATCGAAACGTTCTCCAACTACCCACAATTACATAATATTAAATAATATTATTGCGAATACAACACTGTCCAAAAAGTAAATGAATATTTCACTTTATAAGATTAATTCTACAGAAAAATATTTTTAGTGAAACTATATAACGACTCAATTTGAAACAAATTGCAACCGAATCCAATCATGTATATGACCATAGATTAAATGAAAGCTAATTGTATATAGCGTTATGTATATAATAGCGTTTTATTTACTTTATTCCTCATAACTTTCAGATCACTTTTGACTAACGGAGATGCAGCCGTGTACAGCAGAGACACCAAGGACCAGCATGTCTGCGAGGAGATGCCTTCCACGAGCACCAACCCCGATGTTAATAAAGCCAGGGATATTCTACAGGATGTTGAAAGGTATTTCATTGTGCATAGTTTTCAAGTTCATGCGTCAAATAGAGGATAACGTTTATTTTTATTTAATTATTAAGTATATTACACACAATTTACAAACATTATATAAAAGACATGGTAAGTTAATAAAGTATCCAAAGGAGGTCTTATCACTCACAGTCTTCCAGCAACCTCTATAAACAAAGATATTTTTTTTAGACAGGAACGATAATCGGGCGTAGTGTACACTTAGTACAATCAACTTATAATTTAAAACTTAAACCGCGTTCCAATTAAGAAAAGTAAAACAATTATGTAACAGTTGGTTAATGTTCTCTTCTTAGTTAAAACTGCTTCTAATGTTAAGCCCGCCTAGTGGTCCCGCCAAAAATATAATCAAATTTTACTCCAACCGGTTCGAAAAGGCCTGAAATGTCAAAGTGCTAATGAGGCTTGGATCTCTTAGTCCGGGCTTGTTATTTGTTTGTTTGTCTTGCCTACCTTTCAGAGTAATATTCTTCTCAATTTAACATTTTAAGTATTGTCGAACATAGTCTTTTATATTTATTCATATATTCGAATTGAAGATCTTTATTCAATATAAAATAATTTAAGCGTCAATAGCGTAATAGTTTACGTGACGCCAAGCGCCAAAGTCGCAACTTCCATTCTGCCTCGTTGATCAATGTCGTCCGCATATCTTGACACAAGCTTTACTCCTAATTGAATGGCAAAAAAATTATGTTAGAAATTTACGTACACTTCCTTGCCACCGACTCGAAAAATTAAGTGGACCTCAGAACAGATAATAATCTGCAATAGAAAGAAAGACATTTTATATTTAGCTGTTATCTTTCAGAATAGAACCGAATTCCATGGAGTCAATATTATGTGAAGCGATCAAACTGGAGTTCGAGGCGTACACCTCGATCAGTAGCTGCAGCGGCTCCTCCAGGGAATTGAACGAGGTACATAGATACTAATGTATTACACACTATACAAATAAACAAGAAATACATATTAAAAAATATATGTGTGCCTTATCACTCATTAGCGATTTCTTCGGCACAACCTGAGGTTAGAATTATGCATTGAAAGACATGGTTACGCGTTCCAATTGAATATAAAAAAAATGTACGGTATATAAATATATACAAATATATATATTATATTGTGATTGATTGTGTGATATTATTACAAGTCCACGTGCCTCGTTGGTCTAGTGGCTAGATATAAGGCCACAGGTTCCGAGGTCCTGGGTGTAAATCTCAGGTCGGGCCGATAAAAAGTTATTGAGCCTATCTGTGATAAATTAATCTCTTATTAAATAGCAGCGCGGAGTCTCGAAGTTGACAGTTGAGGGTGACCTCGAAGAGCCAGTAAAACAGATGATCCTGCGCCTGAAATCTGCGGTCACGCTGGGTTATGATTTATGTCCCATTAGATTATGACAGTGACGGAATAGAGAGTGCACCTGTGTGCGTGTGACATACAAAAGACCGCACTGCTCTAGTACGATCCGGACTAGTACTTACTGAATGGCTTTTAATTCGGGTCTTAAACCTCGAGACCAGGAGCCTAATATTCCGGGGCCCAGCCATGAGACAAGTGGATACTATAGTAGAATGTGTTATGTGTATTTTATATCATTAGTCATACTTTACTTGGTGGTAGAGCTTTGTGCAAGCTCGTCTGGGTAGGTACACCATCAGATATTCTACCGCAAAACAGCGGTACTCGCTATTGTTGTGTTCCGGTTTGAAGGGTGAGTGAGCCAGTGTAATTACAGGCACAAGGGACATAACATCTTAGTTCCCAAGGTTGGTGGCGCATTGGCGATGTAAGCGATGGTTAACATCTCTTACAATGCAAATGTCTATGGGCGTTGGTGAGCACTTACCATCAGGTGGCCCATATGCTCGTCCACCTACCTATACAATAAAAAAATACTATTTCAAATATTAACCATCTAAGAATTATATAAAGCAAAATATTTTACTATATCGCTATTATCCCGTTATCTTTTATATCTACAGATAAAGAAGGATTGTCGAGGTTACGCTGTAATAGTATTTTATCAAATTGAACTGATAAAATAACTTGATATTGTATATATATCATATCATTGCCAATTTAAAATATATTAACTCTGTCTAACACATTTGATAAGCTGATATGTGCGATAGAGATAGCGTGGATACGACACATTTTTAAAATATAAAAGTTTTTACTATATACAAGTGTAACAAAAATCCTGTCCGACCCGAAAAGTGGTTATTAGGTATCCTGTGTCGGTTTTATTGACGAATGTACACGTGTTACGTGAACCGAAAAAGACAAATATTTATCTCAAATTAATCTATTTAAATAGATATTGCAATTAAAATTTATAATGAATTAAAACTGTCTTCCCAATTGAAGCTGAATCTTATAATTAATTTAACTTTACTTACTTACTAAACCAAACATCCTCAGCAACAACTTATTTGCAGAAATACTTAGTATTACTTATTTATTTATTTAATAAAAATCTCCAACCGAAGAACATTAAGGCTCACATCCTAAAACCATCGTTGACAATTTACCCTGCTAGCGAATGCTCCACGTGCGTTGCAAGATTTCAAACAGATATGTCAGCTCTGATATTAATTTTAAATAATTGCCGAATTGTAATAATGAACAAAACGTTACTACTACTAATAACAGGACATATAAACATAATCGATTGCAGTTGTAAGTCGTAAAGCAATATGATCCGTACGATTCCAGGTGGAGAGAGCGAAGTTGAACGAGCTGATCGTGGCCAACAAGGCGCTCAACGCGCCCATCGACGACGACATCTCGCAGCTCATCGGGGACTCCGCCACCGCCGGACTCAAGGTGCGCTAGGGCGTCGGGGGTCGTGTGCGCTTATAAGTGTATTTTGAACATTATATTTAGTGGTAAGTGGTCGCCAACGCCCGTGGCCACTGTAATATATGAACCATTCCTTACATTGTCATTGTGCCACCAACCTTGGGCTATGATGTTATGCTTGTGGTTGTAGTTTGACGGGCTCACTTGTCCTACAAACCGGATCACAACAGTAATAAGTATCGCTAATTGACGGTAGAACATGTTATAATGAGTGGGTGGTACCTACCCAGACGGACTTAAAGAACGTCTCGTGGTGATATTGAGCTCTTTTTTTATGGACTCGCTACTTCTTATTGCAATAAAGAACCTGCCCCATATACCGCGGACTGCATTTCACGGTATATGGGGCAGGTTCCGCGAAGGCCGCATCTCAAGTGCACCGATAACAATCGCTGCTAATGAACGAAAATAAACCAACTCTAACCTTAGCTCACTTTAGTTACACGAAAAATACGTTACGGATGCTTACGTCATTAAATAAATCTATGTTCCAAATTTCAGTTTGAGACCCAGTTGTTCTGACCATGTGTTGATAGTCTCAGGGCTAACGATTTTATATGTATTGATAAACGTAGCTTATCTTTGGCGAATATTATAACAATGAAATGTCTTATACATTTCAATGTTATAAAATTTTCCAAAGGGACGTAATTTGAAAAAGGTTCATCCGCGCCTTATTCGAATTTCCAGTTAAACGGGATAAAATGGTCAAACATTATTAGGAAATAAGAAGGATTAGTTTAAAAAGAAGCAATGAATAACCTAAAACTAATTTTACACAATCACAATTAACAATTTTAATATAGGGTAAACACGACAAAAGTACGTCCGTTCAGCTCAAAATCTCGACTAATAATGTCCGTTCGCCACTATCTTTTCGATTTTTATACTAGAGCGGTGCGGGTAGTTTTATAAAAAAATAATTAGCCATCTAATAATATGTTAATTTTAACTGTGATAAAGCGTGAAGAAATAACTAATATTCCCAACACACACACACAATCTTTCGCATTAATTATATTAGTGCGATTATTATACTAGTAAATAAAGATGAACATCGCCTTTTATACTTTATTGAGTGTGCTCTTTCTATTTGCTAGGACAAAGATACATAAAATTGCCCAGGGGTAAAACAGCACCCAATTAATACAAAAAAATTACAATCCTTCTGATATAATTATACTATAAATAAGTTTAAAAGTAAACAATGCAATGCAAACTTTATCAAACTAAGAAATAGTAACCATAAAAGTAAAAAGTAATTAGCTATGAAATTCAAAACAAAAACATTAACTTAAGAGTAATAGACAAAATTACAACCGAATCAATTCCAACCTAAAGCTACAGCGTATTTAATTTGTTAATGTAAATTGTACTTATTAAATTAAAGAAAAATATAATCAGAAATGAAGACAGAAAAACGACAAAGTAAATTTGGACGAAACGGAAATGCTATTGGGTATGGCAGGAGAAATACTTCGGAATAATGGATAGCGCGATTCAGAAATTGACGTATTTAGTTCACCGCCATCTATGTTCTAATGGCTACAACATATATTGTAACGATAAAAATGCCTACGTTTTTATAAGTTTTGATAAACTCAACCGATTCCTGGTGCCACTCTGCACATGTCCTGGTTGCAGCCGAATGGGCCGGCGCGCCCGGGGAAGTACCACTGTCTCACTAAAAATCGACGTAAAGTTGTAGCTACGCTACCATGTTTCATTCGGTATGTGAAAGTCCCGGGATTTTCTCTCGTCGCCTCGCCAGTCTTGAAAGGAGGGACCTACAGATTCCGTGCTGCAACAGATCTCGTCCTCAGAGATCGTGTATCTTTGTGATTTTAACGTCCACCACGCCGAATGGCTTGGATCGCATACCACCGATTATGCGGGGAGATCTGTTGTCGATTTCGCTTTGGCACAACTGGTTACCTCACCAACGCGAATTTCAGATGTGGAGACCTCTTGGCTCGTCGAACCACTGTCTTGTCCGAATACAGTGCCGGTTATACGCCCCTCACGGCCTCGGTTCACGGGCTGCAACCGTGTGTGGCACTACAGGTCAGCAGACTGGGATGGGATGCGGTCCTTCTTTGCATCCTATCCATGGCGGTAGATTTGTTTCTCGCCGGATGGTCTCTTCATTCCGTACTCTGCAATACCCATCGGCGGCAGATCCCTGCCCTGGTTTGGTCACTTCTGCAAAACCTCATCACTCCGAAAGCGAGAATGCTATCAAGCCTGAGTCGATGCATGGGCATCTCGTTATGTAAATATATTATAAAGCGATTTTAAAAAGAAAAACAGCTCTTCGTCTATGTCTTTACATTGTCTCTGTGACTGCCTCGTTGGTCTAGTGGCTAGACATAAGGCCGCAGACCCGGTGGTCCTGGGTTCAAATCCCAGGCCGGGCCAATAAATAGTTATTGGGTTTTCTGTCAGAAAATTCTCATTAGCAGCCCGGAGTCTGGAAGTTGGAAGTGTGTACACTCCCATGCCTCGGAAAGCACGTTAAGCCGTTGGTCCTGCGCCTGAACTCTTTCCGGTCATGTCGGATTGCCGTCCCATCGGATTGTGAGAGCTAAGGAAAAGAGAGTGCACCTGTGTTTACGCACACACTTGTGCACTATAATATGTCCTGCGCAGTTGGCTAATCTCTCTTGAGATTGACCGCCGTGGCCGAAATCGGTCTGGAGGACCTTACCTTATTATTATGTCTTTAAAACGTGATTAAAGATTACTATTACCCAGGTGAAATCGGAGTACATAGGCAACATAGGCGAGAGATTGGTGCGTCTTCCTTTGGGAACACGCCAATCTGTCAATGGAGAAGCATTAGCATTCAGTCTGGACATAGCGAAAGCCTTTGATAGGGTTTAGCACAAAGCGCTTCTTTCGAAGCTTACTTCCTACGGGCTTCCCGGGAAATTATGCATTTGATTCACCAGCATTTTGGCAGATAGGAGCATCAAGGTCGTTGTCGACGGTACATACTCTGACTTAAAACTCGTCAATGCTGGTGTTCCACAAGGCTCCGTTCTATCCCCTACTTTGTTTCTTCTACATATCAATGACATGTTGCAAATGAGCAACATTCACTGCTATGCGGATGACAGCACTGTAGACGCCCTTTACACCGGCTGCGCTAATATTGTTTGGGATTTCAAACATTGTTCAGTTCCGCGGTCAATTCAAAAAGGTAAAGCTAAATTGGCCTCATTTAGCTAAAAAGCTTGGTGTGCTCAACAAGGCGAGGCAGTATTTTACGTCGGCTCATTGTCTACAACTTTACAAAGCGCAAATACGGCCCCACATGGAGTACTGCTCTCATCTCTGGGCGGAAGGTCTCCAGTACCAGCTCCTTCCCTTTGAACGCATTCAAAGTAGAGCAGTTCGAATTGTCGGCGATCAGGTTATCACCGACCGGCTCGATACTTTGGATCTACGTAGAGATGTCGGGTCACTCTGCATCCGTTGACATCGCTGCCTTCACCTTCACAAGAAATCAGATCTTCAAACCGCTACGAAAGACTTGAACAAATCACTCGGTGGTAGAGCTTTGTGTACTCGGTGGTAGAGCTTTGTGTACTCGGTGGTAGAGCTTTGTGCAAGCTCGTCTGGGTAGGTACCACCCACTCATCAGATATTCTACCGCAAAACAGCAGTACTTTGTGTTGTTGTGTTCCGGTTTGAAGGGTGAGCGAGCCAGTGTAATCACAGGCACAAGGGACATAACATCTTAGTTCCCAAGGTTGGTGGCGCAGTGGTGATGTTTTTTTTTTTTAAGAAATATATAAACCACTGTCTATGGGCGTTGGTGACCACTTACCATCAGGTGGCCCACATGCTCGTCCACTAATCTAAACCATAAAAAAAAAAATCCGGCTGCATTTCTGGAACCGCTGGCAGAAGGAATATGTCAGCGAGCTTCAACAACGCTGCAAATGGCGAACAAACCAAGCCAGTCTTAAGATCGGGGACCTGGTTTTGCTTCAAGAGGACAACATGGCCCCTCTTCATTGGCGCCTTGGTCAAATCGTGCGCTTATTTCCCGGCGCAGATGGTACATCACGTGTGGCCGATATAGAAACCATTCGAGGATGCATTCGAAGACCGTTCACACGCATATGTCCACTCCCAACACCAGAAGATCTTCGTTGACGAGATTGAAGACTTTCAAAATCGTTCGTCTTCAATAGGGGGGACTATGTTAGCGCCTGTCATAAAAGCATAGCAATCTTATTACCACTTGTTTATACGCATGTGACCATATGTCATCGTGGTAGACGGTACCCACACAATACTCAAGTTATGTACATTTAATTGTTAGTTAATCGTTTTCGCCATGTCATTAAGCAGACGAATTTAAATGCTCAACCTATACGCACGTCAAATAAAGAGCTATTAATTTTACATGCATTGAGTTTTCTTTAGACTCATTTACTACAATACAGTAATTTTGAAATCACAGACGGACACTTCAATTTTATTTATTTATATGATTTATCTATTTAATTAGGATGACAACGGAAAACACGACCCGAGGCTAATAACGATAGTGAACCTTACGGCGATCGCAATAAGGAGGCTAATCAAAATGGCGAAGAAAATCAATGCCTTCAAAAATATGTGCGAAGAGGATCAGGTAAGTTGAAACTAATATAACTAAGAGGAACGAAAGATTAATTCGCGGCCTAAGGTACTTAAAGAAACAGTTGTTAATTTATTTTTAATATAATCCGCCACGCGTGTATTACACTTTCCACGTCGTCTTTTGTCGTCTTTCCTTGTTCGTGTATCCATTAATGTCAGATGTGATAAGTGTCCTTAAACTACTACAAAAGTATTCATAGTCTTCAAAAGCCCCGTAAGTCCTTTTTCTACTTGGAATTTTTTTTTGAAAAGCACTTGTCTGTCAAGGCGAGCGCGTGAGCACTCCAACGTTTGTACTCAGCGGTCTCACAGGACGAACTTAAATTGGCATAATCTATTGTGAATTTAGTTCATGTATGTATGTAGTTCATGAATGTAATCTATCAGCACAAATCCTTCGCCTTCGAAATTTGGCGATTTCGCCTGACATGATGATGTACGTGGTTCGACAGGTAATTGAGTTATGACATAAAAATTGATTAGATGTTGTTTTTATACTATTAGTAAGTTCCACAGGGTGATAGGAGTAAAGAGCTAATTAGTCGATAAATACCTTAGGCGGCGAATTTATCAGCTTTCTCTTGTAAAACTTTGAGTAAAAGATAACATCACTTGCCATAATGTGGTACCATTTTTCTGCCTGCTTTAGAAAGGCTTTAGTATATAGGATGGTTTTTGATCTGGGACAGTATCAGGAAATTGAAAGTCATAGAAAATACAGAGCTTGTCTCAGTAAACATTAATTCTATTTTCTTACAATTCATATTATAGTTTATGAAGTTGGCAGCTACACTGGCAAATGAGCCACCTTAAAAGTGGCCGGCGCCGCCCATAGACATTGGCATTGTGAGAAATATCCCATCCCTTACATAGCCATGCGTCACCAAACTTGGTAATTAAGATGACATGTCTCTTGTCTCACTCACATTTTCAATCGGAACACAATAATATTTAGTATTGCTATTCGCCGGTAGAAAATATAGATGGTCTATCAAGATGAGCTTGCAGAACGCTGATACCAAGTAGTTTTAGAAAAATTCAAAGAATTACTTAAAAATACGCTAAAAGTATTTTTATAAACTTATAAATATGTCATCGCCAGGTGGCGTTGTTGAAAGGAGGTTGCATAGAAATGATGGTCCTCCGGAGCACGATGACATACGACGGCCAAAGGAATCAATGGAAGGTAAGATTGATACCCAAATTTTACCATTAGTCAAAGTCAAAAATCTTTATTGAATATAGAAGTGTTATACTTATTGATTGTAATAAATCTATCAGTTACTAAATTTAAAAAAATCGTAAAGGAACGCTTGTCTGCTAAAGGTTATTTATACTACAAGTAATGAATTTATATTACAATATTTATATTACAAGTAATGAATTTATGGATGATAGCACACGGAAAGAAATTGTTAAAGTTTTTAAATTTTTTTTTTCTTACTAATAGCAACATCGTTAACACGAGGGTCTGTTTTTTCTATCCCGGCAGCTGCCGCACAGCCAGGAGCAGTTCGGCGCCATCCAGACGGACGTGCTGAAGCTGGCCAAGGGCGACGTGTGGCGCTCGCACGAGTCCTTCATCCGCTCGTTCGACGCGCGCTGGCGCACGGACGAGCACGTCGTGCTCGTGCTCTGCGCCATCCTGCTCTTCACGCCCGAGCGCGCCAAGGTCGTGCACCGCGACGTCGTCAAGCTGGAGCAGGTACCCCCCCCCACACACACGCAGCTTGCACAGAGCCCTACCAATGGCAGAGATGAGCAGGAAGTGGTACGGAGTATATTCATTTAGTTATTAAAGGTTCGCTAGCAGACGTTACATACACTATATCTTAATATATAATGTACTAAAACTGGAAACATTTTGTGTACACCCATTTATACGACAGGAACAGAAAAAAAACTGCTAAATTACAAAATTATACAACTACATTGTGTAAGACCTGAAAAGTTTGTATTGTTATTATTTAATCGGTTGCCAGAGTATGGAAACAACTGAGCTATAAACCAATTCATCCCAAACGATAAAGCTGAGTTGTTAAACATAACGGTGACAATATACAGAATTAAAATAATATATATTTTTGTCAATATTGTATATTTTCTCTCATTTTTTAATTCAATCCGTCCAAACATCTAGCATATTCCAATGACAATAGGAATAAACCCAAATAAACAATTTTGACACCGAATTAATGCGATATCATTGGTCATCGATATCAATTGACGCGATATCATTGGTCGAGAACCCGAATAATCTATGATATTCACTATGGCCTTAAAAGATGGCGTTTTTAATGTCCGCGAAGTTGTAATCGGAACTTCGAAAGTTAAATTAATGTGGTTATAACTAGTTCATTGGAATAGTGTAGTATTATAGATAAGGGTAAATTAATCAGGAACTGTTTATAGTGCATAGTAAAGCAGAACGATTAGAAAATCGCATGCAATTTGTAAATCTACGGTGTGTTTACCTTTATTCCCACTCCGATTGGAATAGGATAAAGTAATATTGATTTGTTATAACAAAATATCACATAAAACACTAAATTAGTAGTACGTAAGCTTCGTTAGTCATACTTACGTAGTTTTGTTTTTATTTGTAATTCATTCTCTAGTTGCTATTTTAAATAGCGATTTTAAAAGCAAACTCTACGTTTTAGATAATTTTCACAAGTAATATCAGTCCCACATACATTTTACTTTTATAAAATCCTACATCGTTTGTTTATTCAAATATAGTGATTGAATTTATAATATAAATTAATTAATGAGACAACAAATCATTCGATTTGATTGAAATATAAGAGAAATGTACCGTTTAGTATCGCAGGGGTAGCTTCCCCCGTGACGTCATAGATGGCGTTGCAGTACTTCTGAATCGCGCTGACGAGATTCGCGAACCGTAGCCCAAGTGTCCGGGCGCTCGGAGGCCGGTCGCCTACGGAACAAATACAAGCCGACACTGAACACTCTATAACGCGAAAAGAGTCTTTGATAAATTTTTGTAGGACCAAATTCCTTATACGGGCTCTTTGGTCTAAGATAAAACGATTTACTACTAAATGTTATTATTGGATTATACACGTGATATTAACCCTTATAACTATACGAGCGTCTTGCCCGCGGTTTCACCCGCGTAGGTCCCGTTCCCGTTCCCGTGGGAATACGAGAACAAAATCTAGCCCATGCTACTCGCCGATGATGTAGCATCCATTGGTGGAAGAATGATTGAAATCGGTTTAGCGGCTTAGGCGTGATAGCGTAACAAACAAATAAACTCACATTCGCATTAATGATATTAGTAAGGATGTATATATTGATTAAGTATTCGTTCGATTTGTGATTTAAGGTCTTATTTAATCATTTAATCAAAAAGTGTTCTTTATTTTATATAAAGATTATAATCATAAACGATAACTGTGTCACCCAAATGCTATTGTTTTAATACCATATTTAATTTTAAAAAGTAAAGTAACATAAGTAATAACAGCCTGTGAATGTCCCACTGCTGGGTTAAGGCCTCCTCTACGTTGATGAGAAGCTACGAAGCGGTTTGCTTCGCTAAGCGTAAATTATATTATAACAATACAATACTCCACTCGCTTTGCACGCGTGTCGCGGGGAGACCAAGCACGGCAGGTGTTCTTTTGTATTTATAACATTAGTAAGGATTAATTATTTAACGGAATTTACGTTATAGTATATTCCAATGGGGATAGGAAAGAAGGTAAATAATCAGTTTTGACCTTGAATTAATATGACATTTGAGTTAGTTTAACTTAGTGAGGGGGAAACAACTGAACGAGTGGGTTAGTGAATGAATGATAAAGTAAGGAATTGCTGTTATACGTAATTTTATATTAATATTAATAGATATATGTTATGTGGATTGCAGTTAAAAGACAATCAAACAAAAATTTAATCTGAGTCCGTTTCTGAGGTCTCAACGCTAAACTCATATTTTACGTTACAGCCAAAATGACTATCAAGATTTCATTTATTTTTGTCAATAATTGTTTTTAAAAACAATAACTTACGATAAATTTTATGTTGAAATAATTATGTTCAATCGGCTTAGTTCGTGTTGAATGCAAAACAAAGGTCAGGAGGCAAAATCTAAAAGTCGTAAATACAAAGTTTCAATAATTCCGAATAATAACCCGCATATATTATGCGGTCCCTACATATGAAATTGGCGTTTTGTACGGGAGGAATATAAAGTCAATATTTTTTTTTGTAAGGTATATTTAATTAATCAATGTATGCACCGTTGTTATCACTTTTGCCCTTTTGCCATCTCATAGGTAGTTCATTGATCCCTTTACTAAAAAAACCATGGGGAATCAATAAACTCTTTGAAGGCGGTTTGGACTGCCGCATCGGAGTTGATTTTTTTTCCTTGTAAGAAGTTGTCCAAATTCCAGAAAAAATGGTAATCTGTTGGAGCAAGGTCCGGGGAGTACGGTGGATGTCGCAGACATTCCAAAATGAGCTACATCATCTAACTTAGTGGTTGTTTGTTGTGCAGTGTGTGGTCTTGCGTTGTCGTGAAGCAGCAGTGGCCTAGAGCGATTGACCTATCTCGGTTGTTTAGCAGCTAGTTCTTCCTTCATGGTTTGCAGTTGCTGACAATAGATATCTGCCGTAATCCAGATTGGCCAGATTTTAGAAAGCTGTAGTGAACGACACCGGCGCTAGTCCAATAAACACTCAAGTAACTTTTTCTGAGTCAATTTTCGCTTAAGGCAGGATTTGGCTGGGTCTCCAGGGTTCAGCCATTGCAACGAGCACTTTCGATTATCGTACAGTAACCACTTTTCATCACAGGTAATGATTCGATTTAAAATCCCTTTATTATTGTATCGGTTGAGCAAAGTAACACAGCAGTCGACGCGTGTTTGCAAGTTCGATTCACTCAATTCATGAGGTACCCATCGTTCAAGTTTTTTTTACTTGCCCAATTTGCTTCAAGTGGATTAATACAGTCTTATCACTTAGCCCGAAGCCTGCAGCTATCTCTGGAGTGCTTTGTGATGGATCTGCTTCCACAATAGCCTTTAATTCTTCAATTTCCACTTTGGTCTCCGGCCGTCCACGGGGTTGGTTCTGAAGGTCGAAATTTCCAGAACGAAAACGTTGAAACCAAAAACGTACCGTGCTTTCTTTTGCGACACCAGCGCCGTATACATCATTAATCCTTCGAACTGTTTCTGCAGCACTGCCACGGTAGAACTCGTAAATATACCGATATTTCATGTTTTCCATCGTGGAAAACATGAAATATCGGTATATTTACGAGTTCCAATGAGGAAAAAACAAATGAATGACTGTTTTCAAAACTCAAATGTACCAGCTAAATGAATTTATAAATTTGAATTTGGAATTCTTAACTTTAAAGGAGATATTTCAGATCAAAGTGGTCAATACGACAAAACGCTAATTTAATATGTAAGGAACTAATATATACGAAGGATCAAAAACGAAAGTCTTATTTATATACAAATTAGTAAATTATATTTTAAAAAATCCTAAAATTTGTGACAAAACTAAAATGTTCTAATTATATAAATTCATTCGTACTCCATTCGTTTAGCGAACGTCCTTGGAAGAGACCTTAATAATTATTGTCAGTTCATCGAAAAATGGCGCCTTGAATGTCGGCAAAACTGTTTTCGGGACTTTGGAAGTGGAACTAAGTAGTTAAGTGAAATACTGTTGTATTACAAATGAAGATACATTAATTAAGAACAGTTTATTGTACATAATATAGGAGTTATCATCAAATCACTTGGAATATTTAAATTTATCGTTTGTTTTTAGTTTATAGTATATTCCAATCACAAAAACTATTGTGATTGGACTGGACTGTAGATTGTTACATTGTTATTATAAATATTAATTAAAATAAATAAATAAATATTTATAGAGTATTCACAAATTTTGAGAGAAGGGTTGAATGCGCGTTGATGGATGTGTGTACATCTGGCAGATTTTCATCTGATACACTACTACTGGTGGTAGGGCTTTGTGCAAGCTCATCTGGGTAGGTACCACCCACTCATCAGATACTCTACCGTAAAACAGCAGTATTTGTTATTGATGTGTTCCGGTTTGAAGGAGTGAGCCAGTGTAATTACAGACACAAGGGACATAACATCTTAGTTCCCAAGGCGATTCCATTGGCGATGTAAGCGAATTTAATAAGAACTAAACATCACATTATCATCATCTCTTTCTAATGTACAGAGTGAAAAGGATAGAAAAGATCAACGTCATGAAATTTAACATATTCATTATTGTTATTTATTTTTCAGAACTCATACTACTACCTCCTACGAAGATATCTTGAAAGCGTATACCCGGGCTGTGAAGCGAAATCTACCTTCCTGAAGCTCATCCAGAAGATTCTGGAACTGAGAAAGCTCGCCGAGGAAGTGACGGGGGTGTACCTCGACGTGCACCCCATAGAACCGTTGCTCATGGAGATATTTGACCTGAAACATCACGCCGCATGACCCTTACGGTAACACTAAGACCTTTTCGTACACTATGATCAACTTTTCCTCCGGTTTCTTGTACACTACGAACTATTAACATACTACTATATATAGTAATATTATTACTACACTAAAATTAAAAAGTTCTCTATTAATTACTTTAAAGTAAACAAAATATGCCTACGACCATATTTATTGTAATTATTTTGATATGGTTGTATTGTATGGTCTCAGTTATGTTTAGGTGTCTAATTGTAAGTTTTATTTCAACTTGTATAGTATTTAAAGAATTTTTGTCTATTTAGAACTTGGGGATTAGTTATTTTGATATATTTTAATGGGGTAATTAATTAATGTCCTGGTAACACTGACTCACAATTGAACATCATGGCGATTTAAAAGAACGACTTGAAACGGTTCGAAAAATCTTTGTATACATATGTACATAATCATACATGTACTTATAGGATTGATCAAATCTATCATGTAGTTGTTAGTACTCGTTATTATATTACATGTTTAACCGGATTCGAACCGGCGATCTCTGAATTTGTTGTTGCCATTTGATAAATAACAAATGATAAATTTTTACAAACAATTATTGACAAAATTATGAAACACATTTTTATCTTTATACAAAATACTGTTTCCATTAATAATTCGTATAATTGGTTAGTTCACATAAAAAGTTTAACATAACAAACGATATTTTATGAAATCAATATATTCTTTGTTTAATATTCGTCATGTAACAGTGGTGGTATAAAATGTAACTAATAATCATTATTTTATATAAAGGGAATAATTTGTTTATTTAAAATACTCTCCAGCTAAATATCTACGTGATGTCATATACCTGAAGATAGATAAAGATCTATCTGGCAGATTTGAAGAAATGATTTTGCGTTATACAGCATTTCTATTTATAAAGGTTGGATTGTACAAAACCACGGTACGATTCAGGGGAGTCGCCTATGGATGCCAAAAATTTTAGATAATTCAACTTGATGTTTGTCGTCTACGTTCGCTCATACAACGTAAACGAATAAATTATATCATTCGCTCTTAGTCAATTTGACACTAGGTTTATTATCATAATGTTAATACATATTTAATTATATTTAAAATATTATTTTATTATTATTTCACGTGTAAGTCTACTTACGTGGAATTAGTTCTATATTAAAGTATTTTATATTTATGGTCACTATAAATGTATACCTTTGCCTATGGCATTATATTTCGAATGAAAAAAATCACGTTAAGAATGTCATTTGAAAAAATTCGATACCTACTTGGTGGTACGGCCTTATCGTGAGATACGCATGCCACTCTTATTATAACGTCTCCTTGCGCATTATTTTTAGTATCTATATACAGACTATAATATCTCAAGAAAAGTATAAATATATTACATGTATATATTAAAATCGAACATTATATTTGAATTTTGTACAACACGATTCATTTCGTTATCGTCTGTCTCGCTCTCACTACAGATGAATGTTATACGAGGAAGAGTGAGCTATATATTATTTATGGGGTCACTACATGTATATTTGCATTGTCTATATTATTGTTAGAGTATCCTTGAAATTAAATCAAACTTACGCAATCGAGCTAATTTGATACATTAAGACTGTAACCACACTTGTGCTACAAAACGGGAACTACACGAAGTCGTTTAGTCACAGGTGTGTTTATAGCCTTATAGATACCACGTGGACCATGTGGTAGTTAGGATCAAAGCTGGATCGCGCAAGTTTGTTTGTCATATATCTATTTATTTTTGTATTCCATGTAAGACCAGTTGCCCATGGACCAAATGCGTAGACCGAGTCCAATGATGACAGGCCGTGGACAAAAAAAAATGGTAATAAAAACACAATTGGTCCACGCTCAACTACATTAGGTCTATATTTAGTTTAATTAGACTAATTTATTTTTATATAGACATGTTTAAGATGTAAATAACGAAGTTATTTGTTACAAATTTAATAAAAATATTTTTATAACAGATATTTGTTATCGGATATTTAAACTAGGTGCAATAATGTATTTTTAAATTGAATATAAATATAATAGTTTGTTATAATTTTCTTATGTTTTATTTTTTTTCATTTCTTAGTCTTTTTTGTTTTTTTTTTTATCTGTAGCCTCGTTCCACTCGAAATAGTATTAAATTCTGCCATATTCAAACCTTATATTTATTTTCTATGCGATTTGCTAACAGTTCTGCTATATATAAGAGTTCTTGATTAATATATCTTTATTTATAATACTATAATATTCCACTTAACTACGTCTATCCACTTTAATTTCACTTCCAAAGTTCCGATAACAACTTCGCTGAAATTCAAACCGCCATTTTTTCGCGAATTCATAGTAAATATCATAGATTATTCAAGATTTCAATCAATGATATCGCTTCAGTTCGTTGTCAAAGTTGTTTATTTGTCTAAACACCTCTTGTTGTTGGAATGAGCTAAGTGCCATAGCCCGTCTACGCGACATGTCGCGTTTTCGACACGCGGCAAGACGCGGCGCGGTTCTGTCAGTTTCAAAATGGAGGTCAAAGAGATCGCAGCGTTGTTGTTTATTTACATACGCCGTCGCAATAAAAAACGGAAACATAGATTCTCAGATAGCTCTTCACTATTAACGAACCGTTTGAATGGCATCTTGACAATAATTAGCCGTGGCTGGCCGCGGGCGATACCGGTTGACGTGCGTGCAGCGCGCGATTCGCCGCTTAAGTGGGTTTGATTACATACAAACCCGTGCAAAATAGTGTCGCGCGTTTTCTTGTTTTAACAAGAGTCGCGCGCGGCGGCGCTTGCGCCAAGGAACTACATAGGAAATTAAACCGCGCACGGCAATATAGGGGTTATAGCTATAAATGTAGACTTATTAAGCCTTTTGCATAAATAGACCAATAACAAGGCGATCGCTTTCAAGGTGATGAGAACGACCGATACAACCCGTTACTTTATTATACCAAGAAATTGATTGTGCAAACAATGACTAATCTCTGCCGATTGTCAACTACACTGTGTTAAAAAATTATAATATAAATATGGGGTTTTCCAATAGGGACGCTTGAACTTTGACAGCTGATTGCGGCCATGTTGTTTGAGTGACAGCTGTCAAATGCAGTGTGTTATATTCATTCCGTCCTCCCAAACCACCATGGCAGGTTACAGTGTCGAGCAGCACGTGCAAATCATAAAATTGTTTTATGAAAATGGGTCTTCAGTTCGAGCAACGTTCCGCGCACTTCGCCCGTTTTACGGTCGCGATGATCGTCCTGCCGAGTCGACTATCCGTCGATTGGTGGACAAATTCGAGTCAACCGGGTCAGTTAACAATCAGCCGGTTCCCGTGCGTCAACGTAACGCGAGATCTGCCGAGAATATCGCCGCTGTGCGCGACAGTGTCCTCGAAAACCCGCGGCAGTCAATTCCGCGTCGCGCACAGGAACTCGGCCTTTCGCAGACGACAACTTGGCGAATTTTGCGTTGTGACTTGAGCCTGCACCCGTACAAGATCCAGCTGACCCAAGAGCTCAAGGTTAATGACCATAGACAGCGCCGTGTGTTCGCTGACTGGGCATTAGAGCAGTTGGAAGTTGACGCCGATTTTGGCAAAAAAATCATCTTCAGCGACGAGGCGCATTTTTGGATGAATGGCTATGTCAACAAGCAAAATTGCCGTATTTGGGACGAGACCAATCCACACGAGGTTCACCAAGTGGCAATGCACCCGCAGAAAGTGACTGTTTGGTGCGGATTTTGGGCCGGAGGCGTGATTGGTCCGTATTTTTTCGAAAACGATAATGGTGTGGCCGTCACCGTCAATGGTGAGCGATACCGGTCGATGATAACCAACTTCTTTTGGCCTGAAATCGAGAATATGGATCTGGACAACATGTGGTTTCAACAGGACGGCGCTACGTGCCACACAGCACACGCTACGATGGAAGTTCTGCACGAGCAATTTCTGGACATGGTCATCTCGCGCGGAGGCGACGTGAACTGGCCACCGAGATCGTGCGATTTGACCCCGCTGGACTTTTTCTTGTGGGGTTTTCTTAAGTCGCAGGTCTATGCCAACAAGCCGCAAACCACCGATGCCCTCAAAGTCAACATACGCCACGCCATCGATCAAATACAGCCCGATTTGTGCGCCAGTCATCGAAAATTGGACCTTTCGTGTGCGCGCCACCAACCGAAGCCGTGGCGGTCATTTGAATGATGTCATATTCCATACATAATGGGGTCGATAGACCTTCCAAATAAAAAAAAAAATCGCAAATATCTCTCCTACATGTATTTTTTTTTTGCATTTCAAAGATCAAGCGCCCTTAATGGAAAAACCTATATATTAGAATTCCTATTGTAATAGACAATTAAAAACTTAGAATGCTTATAAGAAAAACAAACACTTAATGTAAATACTATTTATTTAAATCCGTGCATAACTGACAGGCGCGCACACCGTGACATAATTAATAAACAAATAAAATAACCCGCTAAACTAAACAAAATTAAGTTGCCCAAAAAAAAACGCCTTCACAGCTATTAAAACACATTAATCCTTACTGAGTCCTAGTGCCAGTTTCATCTCCAACGAATAATTTTCAACTCGATCATTATTCTTGACTGTTTCCATCAAATCGTTGACATCCTCTTCACAGTCTTCGAATATTTCATCGTCAGCTGACACATCGCCTATATGCGTTTCATTCGGTTCTGATTTCATCTCCTCAACACTTACTCCGTTATCATCAGTTTGTTTAATCAGAGGATGCGTTTCGTCAACTTTCTCAGTATAAATAGACTCGTTACAGATTCCCGAATCGTTCGCTTCTGATACCTTTCCTTGGTCATTTTCTTCCGTCAATGTGTCTTCAAGCGAAGTATCTTGACTTGGTACTAAAGTGTCTTCGTTTTCATCGGCTAACGACTCAGTCGGCGACGGAATATAATTGATATATTTTAAAGTACGCCGATGTATTTCCTCTTCCTCTATATGAGTTTCAAGTATACGCGACACTTCTGGCAACTGAAAGACAAAAATCTTGCTAGTACTGAATTAGCTTGTCAATCACCCTGATAAAGACGGCTTCCGTTTTTAGGGACTAGGAAAGAAGAAAATGATTTCTATGTTCACCTACCCTTTATTACTACGACATTGTGATCAAGTTACTTGTTCAACAAATTAAAAATGAAGAAATCAATGAAGTTGGGAAGGTTTCTGTTGGAGTGAAAAATACCCCACAGCAACCTGTACGTGTCGTTAATACCGACTGAGCTTATTTTTTGTGTTAAGAAAAACATTCCCAAGACTGTTTTGAAGGTTGGTTTGCTAGAAGGTTTTTTATTGGGAAAAGATCTCAAATACTCTTACAACTTACAGTATACTCATTTTCCAACTCATCAGATATTTTTTCAATAATAGCATTCGTGCTGTTATCGACTCTACTAGCGTATGATGTCACTACGTCCAATTTTTTGTACATTTCCTGCTCCTCATATTTCATCGTTTTCTTCAGTATTTCTGTAGCAACAGAGTCTTCTATACGAGCGTTTTGTGCCATATCAGAATAATTAACACCTGAAAACGAAATAAGATTAGGTTCATACAACTCCAAGCAACGTTTTTAAGGACGACTTTTTTCAATATATTAAGTAAACATATAATTTTACTTAATTTAATCAATATTCGTAAAAAATTTACAGTATTCTTTGATAGTGAAATTTATTATAACGATATAATAATTATGTTTAAATATACCCTGCGAAGGGAATCTATCGTCTTCATACGAATTAATCGCGTCAATTATCGATTGCTTGGCATCATCGCTATCCATATTGCCGAACGTTTCGTTAGTGGAATGACATTCATCGCGATCACGATTTGGTTTTTCATCTGCATTAAAACATAAAACTTTATCATCAATATATAATGGTGCTATTTAAATTGTACGCTAAGATTAGCGGTGGCACTTAAAATGATTTTTTATGGCATAGGAAAGTGGACGAACATATGGGCCACCTGATGATAAGTGGTCACCAACGCCCATAGACATTTGCATTGTAAGAAATGTTAACCATCGCTTACATCGCCACCAACCTTGGGAACTAAGATGTTATTTCCCTTGTGCTTGTAATTACACTAGCTCACTCACCCTTCAAACCGGTACACAACAATGCCAAGTACTGCTGTTTCGCGGTAGAATATCTGATGAGTGGGTGGTACCTACCCAGACGAGCTTCTACAAAGCTCTACCATCAAGTAAATTTCTAAAAAGCTTTCTAAATTGTTAATAATAAAAACATTTACATAATTTAACTTATTATATACTACATTACCATTGAATTTATCTGCTTCATCATCTTCGTCGTCATTATTATCATTGGCTTTATGATCTTTGAAGTGTTTTACTTGCACATTTTGTTTATTCTTTGACTTAGGTGATTCTAATATATCACTTTCTGAGCTAATTGTATCAGAATCATTTGGTATGTATGCTGATTCTGTGTCGGCTGACGAAGCTAGGTGGACGTAAGGTTCATTATAACAATCTAATATTGTATACCTAATTTTAAAATACATTAAATACACGAGTATACGATTATAATTTCGTTCAATCTTTGTGCTTTGGTTGTTAATTCACAAAAGTATTTTATGCTCTTAAGAAGATAGAGCTTATTTTCGCATCACTCTTATATCTTCTAGTATCTTTTGTCGAATTTTATCAAACGAGAAAGGCATGAATTATAGCTCAATTGAAGCACGTACAAAATTAGTCGTGGTTGACCAGCCTAACTTGCAACCATCAGTTTAAATTAACGCGTAATATCTACTGTGTTATAACTATACTTCTACTATTGTACAAGAAACTTTAGCTTTCAATTAAATCCCAACAATAATTTAACTATTGCATAATGCCAGAGAATCATGTACATTGATTTCTATATACAAATAAGTTATTGAACTCTGTTACAACTATGTATATTTATATTTAAAATGTAAGTTTCTTACGACCAGACTCTATGACTTCATCGCCAATATCATACTGTAGTTCAGGGACTGGTAATTGTTTCTCAATGTTTTCGTAAAGCACAGCTCCTGGTGTATGAGTTAGTTTAACTTTGCTATCATCTAAAAGATTTCTCACTCTAGCATTAAGCATTTAATGTACAGTATAAGATTAAAAAAATACAAATATTTAGATATTGACTTAACTTTTCGGAAAATATATATGGGCATTAAATAACTTGATACACTTTTAAAAAATACATCTATTCGCCCACTTCTCAATGAAAAATACTAGTACGTCTTTGATAAAAAAATAGAAGGACTTTTTTAAATAAAGGCGATTTTTAAGTGCCTTAACCCAGATAAAACTTTATGGATGCTATTACACGTTGTGAATTATGATGTGTTTCCCTCAATGAATGACTACTCTATTCCATTCGGAGTAAAGGTAAACACACCGTAGATTTACAAATTGCATGCGATTTTCTAATCGTTCTGCTTTACTATGCACTATAAACAGTTCCTGATTAATTTACCCTTATCTATAATACTACACTATTCCAATGAACTAGTTATAACCACATTCATTTAACTTTCGAAGTTCCGATTACAACTTCGCGGACATTAAAAACGCCATCTTTTCGCGAGTCCATAGTGAATAGTAACAGCCTATGAATGTCCCACTGCTGGGCTAAGGCCTCTTCAACTCTTTTTAAGGAGAAGGTTTGGAGCTTATTCCACCACGCTGCTCCAATGCGGATTGGTGGAATACACATGTGACAGAATTTCAGTAAAATTTGACACATGCAGGTTACCTCACGATGTTTTCCTTCACCGTCAAGCACGAGATGAATTATAATCACAAATTAAGCGCATGAATTTCAGTGGTACTTGCCCGGGTTTGAACCCATGATCATCGGTTAAGGTTTACGCGTTCTTACCACCATGGTGAATAATATCATAGATTATTCAAGATCTCGACCAATTATATCGCATTAATTCGGCGTCAAAATTGTTTGTTTGTGTTTATTCCTGTTGTGGTTGGAAGAAGCTATACTTACTTCTTAGTTAATGACGTAGTATCTTTGAATGTAGATACTACGTCATTAACTAAGAGTCCGACTTACCTGTAGGGTCGCCCCCCGTAAGCTGACTGAGAGCAACTCTATCGAAAGTGTTGCGGTGGTCGTATTTCGTTACGAAGTTCCGCTCTTCAAGTGCATGAGCTGGCGTTGGTTCCTGCCCCTTGTGGAACTCTTGCATTATCTTTGCATCGTATAGCTTCTAAAATTAAAGTTATATGTACTACAGTTGCATGAAATCGAATAACTAAAAACGAAAACCTATTGTAAGACTCGGTGACACTCGGTGGTAGGTCTTTGTGCAAGCCCATCTGGGTAGGTACCACTAACTCAACAGATATTCTACCATAAAAAAGCAGTACTTTGTATTGTTGTGTTCCGGTTTGAAGGGTGAGTGAGTCAGTGTAATACACAAGGGACATAACATCTTAGTCCCCAAGGTTGGTGGCGCATTGACGATATAAGCGTTAGAAAACACTTCTTACAATGCCAATGTCTATGGGCGTTGATGACCACTTACCATCAGGTGGCCCATATGCTCGTCCGCCTACCTATAAAATAAAAAAAATAAAAAATGTGTGCTTTATATGTACCTTTGTAAAGATAAGTAAGCATAACTATACATCAGATTAATTTGACTACTAAGATACAAGCAATGGCTACTTTTTAAAGACTTTTTATTACTTACCATTGGATCAACAGCAGGTTCTCCTCGAGCAATCCTATTCTCTCTTTCCAGCTGTTCCATTTCAAGCTCTTTAAATATTTCTAAATCTTCAGCACTTGGTTCCAAATCCAAGTTACCGTCGTTCGTTTTTGAATTTACTTGTTGCATGTATTTTAGGAAAGCTACATCGTCACTGTGGCTGTCACTTGTACCTTTACATATTAAGGTTTAAAGACATTTATTCTCAATTATGCATATTACAGTCACTTACTTGGGAGTTTACATGTGTAAAATTTAATTCGCCATTCCATCTTAAGTGCTATGCTTTAAGTAGTTGGGAAGTGTTAATAATTTTTTATAAGTGGGTATTTTTTAGGTTAATTTTAAATATGAAATTTACACAAATTAAAATTTGTTTACAATAATAAAAAATAATATTTAATTACTTACCATTATTATATATTTATCCTGTCCCAGGATATTATATGACAATAATAAAGACCTTACGTTACACATCTTAAAATACAACTTCAGTTATTATTACGTATATATGTAATAAAAAAGCCGAGATGGCCCAGTGGTAAGAACGCGTGAATCTTAACCAATGATCATGGGTTCAAACCCGGGCAAGGACCACAGAATTGAATGTGCTTAATTTGTGATTATAATTCATCTCGTGCTTGACGGTGAAGGAAAACATAGTGAGCAACCCTGCATGTGTCTAATTTCACTGGAATTCTGCCACATGTGTATTCCACCAAACCGCATTGGAGCAGCGTGGGGGAATAAGCTCCAAAACCTTCTCAAAAAGAGGAGAAGAGGCCTTAGCCCAGCAGTGGGAAATTCACAATCTGCTACTACTATAAAAAATAAATTTATTTACCAATTAAAATTACTTAAAGGAACTGATAAAATTCACCTAATTTGCTTATTTCAGTCGTTTGTTGATGACTAGCATGAGGTTGACAGACTTCTTTATTACTTGTTTGGTATACTTCTTTACCGTCACCATCATCATTTTTAATGTCATTATTAATTTCAGTAATTACTACTCTTTTATTACTTGATTTATCTTTACAGTGTTCATCTCCAGCTCTACTAGTTTTTATTTCTTTTATTGTAACTTTATTGAGCGCCTTATTTCTCTCATTTACTTGAGACCTCTTATTATACTCTTCGATAATTTCAATTAGAGGCTTCCTTACACTTGTATCAACAGATTTTTCAATCTGATCTTCATCACTTTTAGTGTTCCGATTTGATTTTTTAATGTGATCTATAATATAAGCGTATATACAGAGTTAGAACAAAAGTTGTTGCTTATGATCTTAGCTAGTCCTGCGAGATTGCTGGGTCGTTACAAATAACCCTGTATATGATAGTACTTTATTTAGAATCAATATATAGTACATAATGGAAGCAACAGGTATACCTTTTAATGCAGCTGATGATCCTTTCCTTTCCGTATGTGGCGTTTGATTAAATAGTAAATTATTTATAGCGCTTAAATCACTATTTCTGAATGTTGAAAAAAAAATAATTAATTCTTCTAGTAAGGAAGGTAAATATAATGATTTCTTTTTGTCATCTTATAAAATGAAATAAAAATACATACCTATCACCAGCATTGGGAGCTAGATTGAAACCTGGCCACTCCGCTTCACAGCTTTGTTCGTCTTTCAGCTCCTGGACTAAACGCTTGCCTTGATCGATTTGGGACCATTCAATTTTACTGGTTTCATGATCTACAATATTATTTAATATTGATAAAAGTCGAAACTTCCTCATTAGATTTTATCAATACATCCTTTTCTTAACACTTTTAGTGCCGTCTACCATAGAATAATAACGCTTAAAAGGTGTGTAGGCCCAAGCGGATTGAAGCCATCCAATTCCACCCAAATAGGTGGAATACGTTTGACGTCACATCAGCCGCCACGATAAAGTGTCATAGTAAACAGCTCGCGCAATTTATTAAAAAATGACACTGTGTAGTGAAAGCGTGTCACAACGCTACTCATAAAAAAATAAGGATAAGAAAATCACATTTCACACGTAAGTACTATTTGGCAACTTTTAATTTTAGGTAAATACATTCATCAAAACATAAAAATAATTTGTAAGCAAAAGATGTCATTACAATAAAAAAATTATCAGCTATGGAAAACATATTTACCAAAATTTCGTAATATTTTAAATAACAAAAATCTATATTCTATATCTAATATTTTAACTTTCTTAAATTACATATAATACTGTTCGAATAATTATAAATATTTTTTTTAATTTTCTTTATGATTATACATAAAATAAAAGCAACATAAAAATGAGATGATTATAATAATAATAGCTAAAATTAAATAAATATTATTGCACTTAAATAGATGAAATGCAAATAAATATATTTCATAATTCAAATTTAAACGTATCAATTTCCTCGCTTTATGGGGGAAATGTCTATTCACTTGTAACATAATTCGGCCGTATGTGTGCGTGAATGTAATTACGTGACATTTACGCACACATTAATTCTAAAGTTGCTCCAATTTTGAGTGAAACTTTATATGACACTATCCTTCTTAGCGTTATTATTCTATGCCGTCTACCCGAATCCGTACTTGGGTACAGATTTGAATACATAATTCTTCCGTATGCTTCTCGACTCGATTTCAAAACGTAGCTGACGATAAAGGTTTGTTACACGTTCTTTGCCACGAGGTTCTTGAAGCAGCGTACTTCTCAAATATTTTGAGAATAGGTACGGCGTAGGTTTAGTAAGAGAATGGCAGGGATTTGTCATCGATTCCAGATGAGAAAAGGAAAAAATCTAAAGATGCTGTTATCATGAAAGTCAGCCACGAGACTACCTACTTTGGATTTTTCCATCGACTTCTATTGTAAAATTTATAAGAGAAAGTAAAATATTAATTTTAAAACGAGACGAGATATGATATAATATAACGGTAAAACTCTCTATCTAATCTTGTTGGATATTTTATCAGCCAGCTAGTGTAACTTCAGTTACAAGGGCCATTACATCTTTGTTTCCAACGTTTGTCATACAGCGCCAATGTCTATGGTAGATGGTGACCCTTTACTATCTGGTGGCCCACTTGCCTTCCTATTTTATATATAAAAAAACAACCTTTTGCATCTTTATCACTGTCGCTGGAGTCACTTCCACTAGTAGTGTCATCAGTTTCAGAATCTGACAGCAAATCTTCAATGTCACCAGATTTTGGTTTTTCTTCCTTTTCTTCTGTATTTAATTCCTCAACTTTAGCCCCTTCAATGTTGTCGTTTGAATCGGTTTCATTATCCTAAATAATAATATATTTTGTACAATTATTAAGAAAGTATTTTAAACATTTAAACGCATATAGTAAGTATACAAGCTATATACGAATCCTTATATCTCATGTCAGATATCAGATGGGATGGAAAACGCCTCCGCTACTCGCATTTTATTGCAGATGTTTTTGGGAAACCGATGACCACTTACCATCAAGTAAACTGTTCTCGTTAACGTAGTTATGGTATGTATATTATTGTACCTTCTTAAACTTCGTTGAATAAAATTGATACCCATTCAAACTATCTAAAATTTCCTGAAACTGTTTTGTTAATTTCAAACCTTATTCTCTAACGCCTTAGGACCCGTTTTCTCCTGCTCGAGCAGTTCTCGCGCCTCTCGATTTGCCTTGTGTTCATCGCGCATCTTGATCAAATAACGCACGCTCTGCATGACCTTCTCTTGATCTTTTGCTATCCACCTTGTAAGTTAAATTTTCTATAAATAATATCAAACGGTTGACATAGTAGACTCTATGTGTCAATGTGCTAAAGCTAACAATCCCTCAATGAATTATAACACCCAAAGGATAGGTCCTTATAAATACTTGCAATATTATTGGCGGAGAAGACCTAATCTGAAATATCTCCTTATATTGATTATATTCAGTAATATATAAGTATATTATATAAAGAGCAAATGAAGACTATTCTCGTTGATTTGAGTAGATAACAGAGAACTGTGAACGATGAGTACCGGCGCCTTTCTGCGACCTCCTCCTGCACGCCGCCGCGGCGCCACGCCTCGGCGCACGCGCGGTCTCGCGGGAACACGGGCCGGTTGTCCAGGTTCAGCAGCTCCAGCAGGCGGAGCGTCAGCGTCTTACGGTACGCGGGGATGTTGCGTACTACTGGATTGCCGGTCAACACCAACACTGAAAATGCATTTTAATAGAAATAAGTATTAATAAAGATTCAGTTGCAATGGTTTATGTAAATCTATATTTTGTTTGCAACTTTTGTAATTAAAAACTACTCACATCTACATCTACTGGTATCAGTGTATTTAGATATTTATTGAAATATATCTCTAAAACTTTTGATAATTTATTTAAACCAATTTGTTATAACTATGTGATACCTTTTAAAACAGCCATATCAGCTAATACGTCGACGATTATCGGATCCTCGATGCGATTGTAAGACAAATCTAATACTGATAGATTCTTACATTGACGCAAATCATTTAAATCATCTAAAAAATATATAAAATTAGATCAATATATGAATTTTAAAAATATAAGAGACGTAAACATATTATTTACTTATTGTATTCAACATTTTTTTTTTATAATATATATCTCACCTAAACTGCTTAACATGTTGTGACTAATACTCAGCGTCTGTAGATCGGGTACAACGTTCAAATTTTCAATTTTCGTTACAAAATTATGATCTAAATTCAACGTATTCAATTTAGGACAACCGTTTAAATTTTCTATCTTCCTCACTATGTTGTAGTGGAGATAGAGACATTTCAGATCAGCGAGCGTATCTAAGCCTTCGATTTTTTGAATACCATTATTTTCTAAGAAGATACATTTCAAACCAGTGTATTCTTCTAAATTCTCTATTCTTGGAAATCCCTAAAATGATTGATAAAGTTTGTTTAACATCTTAATAAACAATATCAATAAAATTACATAGTATATAAAATGATGACATACGACTACTTAGTGGATTAGTATTACGTATTTGACCAAAGCCTTACCTTAAAGTGTAAATAAAGTATATCGTTAAGATAAGGTGTGCAGTACAGTTTGTGTTGTTTGCAAAGATTTTTGATAACTTCTTTTGTCATTCGAGGTCCTCTGTTATTTTCTTCTAGTTCTTTATCCATCTTGGAATGAAACTCTTTTTGTTTATCGTTCTTTTCCTGTAGTTTCTTCTCTTCTTCTTTATTTTTTTCTACCAAATAACAATTTATTAGCAAGAACAATATACTAAAAGCGTCTTATCTATTCAAAATTCATTTAACTAATCTATACTAGTATATAAATCTATTGGCTCTATCTGTACTTTTTTTTCATCTAATTTTCTGTCTGTCTGTCTGTATGTCTTCTTATAACTCAAGAACGGCTTGACCAATCTTGATGGAAATTGGTACACTCAAAGAACATGTGATGGCGCAAATGATAGGCCTAGGATATATATAGGTAGGAGATCGGTAAACCCTACGGTATCTTATTAAAATTAATTTCAAATCGTTAATTACGTATTTCTTTACCAGTAGCCATATATGTATGTGTGTTTGTGTGTGTGTGTGTGCGCGCGTGTGTGTTATTATAGTAATAAAATAATTTATTATATTTTTATTAATTATACGCGGGTGAAGCCTCGGGGCACAGCTAGTTTACCTATATGTTCTTGATGGAGAGGCGGTACTTCCGATATTTTGTCCTTGTTTTCGTTTTGATCTTTGTTTTGTTCATCATTACGCGCGTAATCTCCTTTCGCCTTATCATCTGTTTCTACAAACGATATGCCTTGATTTGTAAAGGCACATGCTTTTTTGTTTTCTTCCCGTCTCAATAAATTATTAGCCAAACGCAATACTTCCTTATTATCCTTCATTTTATCTTTGATATCATATAAAAGTCTGTCAATCTTTCTATTCTTTTCTAGGTCATTGTTTTCTACAGCGCCTTTTATTACGATACGACTATCAATACTATCGTCTACTTGATCAATTTCCTCTATTTGCAGTGTACATTTACTTTCCATTTTATCTAAATTACCTGCATTAAAATCAGCAGATTTTGGGTGCAAAATACTATGTGATTTTTGTAGGACGTCGTCCAAGTCCTTTAGAAAGTCTTTACATTCTTTATTTCTACTTTCATAGTTCGCTTTACTTGTATTAATTCTACTTTCATGACATTTTATTTCAGCGTTTAACTTATTTATTGCACTATGTATGTCATCTATTTCTAATAGAGAAGAAGATTTTCGTTCACTATGAACACATTTTACCTCTCGCATATCTGTTTCAGTAATTGCTTTATGGTGTTTTTGAACCTCACTCTCTTCCTTTAACTTTTGATAAGCGACATTAGATTTTCTAGAATTTTCTAAAGCTTCATTAACACCGTTTAGTAACTCATTCATGCTGTTTAATTTGTTTGTTATATCTTCTTTAATAAGTGTGTTTAGATTTTCAGCACCTTCAACAATATTACGAGCAAGATTTTTCATCTCCCTAAATTCCAGCTCATTGCTCTCAGCGTTTTCATTTCTACCAATTTCAAAAATATTTTCGAGGTTATTATGTAAAGTTCTTTCCATGTTTTCATCAAATCTAACTCTTTGATTACTTGCGTCCCTTGAATTAGAATTATTATTCTGGAGTGATAGTACTGAATCTGTCTTTTTAAAGCTACGACTTAAGGATTTAGTTTCGTCACAATTATTTTCATTCATATTAAGCTCATCTTTACTTAAAATACAATTTATATCGTTAAGAATCTTTTCAGTGGCTTTAAGTTTGACTTCAAAATTTTTAGAACGGCAATCAACTTCTTTACTTTTATCATTGTATGCCGGTCGCTCAGAGTCTATTTTATTTTTAATTTCGCCGCTAAGATCAAGTTTGATTGGATTATCTTTCATAGGTATATTTAAAGCATCATTAATAGCATAACTTTCTTTGATTCCTTCAAGAGAAGAGTCTATTTTCGGACCACGCACTAAACAATATGATGATTCCATCAAAATTTTATTTTCCTCTATTTGTAACTTATGCTTTCTTTCACGTTTTTCAATTTCATTAGGATCTTCATGTTTGTCAGCCAATTGCTGCAACATTTCCTTGGTCTCTTGATATCTTGTTTCGTAAGACTTATTGGTGCAATCAGTAACAACTTTATCTATGGCATTAAACTCTCTTTCATCACTTGAATCAGAATCGTTAGATAGATTTTCTTCGTCAATGGGCTGTGCCTTAAATATTTGACTTTTAGCTCTATAAGCAGCTGCAGCATTCATTAAGACTTGCATATTTTTGTATTTGATTGTATTCTGTTTCACAACATCACCAACAGATGAATCGAGTTCAGCTTGAATATCATCGTACTTTGATAAATTTACCTGATCTAATGGAACAGCGATGTCATTATTATGAGATTCGTGATTTATTACAATTTGAATCTGTCGAGCTTTTTCTGCAATAATTGGACTATCCTTCAGGATTTTATTTATTTCGTCAGAGGTCAATGGTTTATTATGGTCTTCAATTTTAGTAAAAGGTTGTCCTGTCATGACCTCATACTCTGACTTTACAGTTCCTGGTGCTGATGCTGCTATATAGGGCCTATCTACGTTAACGCCTTGAATTAATGGTTTCAGTTCATTTTCTATGGTTTTATCAATAACAGACTTAGGAAAATTTGTGTCTTTAAAAAATTCCTTTAGCTCAGCTTCCTTGGTTGCTATATAGTCGGAATCTGCTATTTTACAATCAGATATTTCCATTTTTTAATATTTAATATAATGCGTAATTAGTTAGCAAGTTCAGTAAAGCTTGTTACTATTACTATGGATACGAAAATCGTTCATTTATTATGTCAATATTCGAAAATAGAATACAATATTTATAAATTATCTTTCATTTCGCGACGACAAAATAAGTGATTTATCTATATTTACAATTATTTATTCCTTATCATTTTTATTTCAAACTACTTGTGGTTACTCTTTTAAAAATATTTTTAAATGACAATAGTATGCCATTGACATATTTATATTTTAATCTGTTCCTGTCATGTTAAACGTCAAAATGTTTGATCGAAAATTTCAAGCTAATTGTTTGTCACCAGCGACTATATATTAAATTGAAAATACAAAGTTATTAATTCTAATAAGTACTGGAATGTCCTATTAATGCCTTTCAATAAGTGTTACTATTGATTGCCTCACTCTACGTCGAAAAAATGGCAGACGAAAGAAACTTTCGATCGTCTTATTATGAAAAAGTTGGTTGCCGAGGTGTGGAGGAGAAGAAATCTTTGGAAATACTTATGAAAGAGAAGCCCTGGGACAGGGTTAAGCTAAAACAATTCTGTCTACGTTTCACTGTACCCGCTGCTTATAGGAACTTGGTATGGAAAGTGTTACTCGGTTAGTAAATACTAAGTATACGTAGTTTAGTTACACAATAACAATAAACTGAAGATAGTGCGAATATTAATTTCTAATAATATTTTTTGTTGATAACACATGTTAACAAAAGATTTTTAATTGCATAAGTTGTTAAACAAAATTCGAATAATTCATACACATAAATTAAAAATGCACTTAAAAGAAACAATTTTATTGTACAATAATTTATTTTAGTTTAAGTATAAAAAATAACACAGTAAATAAAATCAGTTAATAAGAGATAAGAGAATACAACAATCAAAATTTTAAGATAGAATATCACTGATTATTTAGTTTGTTTAGTAATAATTAAACTCGTTTTTCTACATTCACATCATTTTTCTAGTGTCATGTTGGGCCAGTAAAAAGTTATTAGGTTTTCCTGTTAGATTCTTAGTAGCAGCCCAGTCTAGAAGTTAGAAGTGTGAAATGGAACAGGAGGACATAAACAATAATTAAACTCTAAAGTCTTAAAGTAAATCCATTAAAAATACAAAGTAGATTAATATGTTCCTCAGATATTCTGCCAGTTTATGCGGATTCGCACCAATTTGTGGCTGAACAACGCACAGACCAATATAACCATATGCTGTATGCGGTGGAAATGTTAGAGCTAGTTGATATGAAGGCCCCTCGCGGTGAAATCCTGTTAGCAATGTGGCTGCTAGAAAATGAAGAACGGAAACCACCCAAATTCCCAGAAACTAACTATAATGTTAGTATTTCAAATGTAGCCAAAAACTCAATATATATTTTATTCACATTTCATAATCAAATATTTGTTTGCTTTGAACGATTCATATAAAATTTACCTTTCACATTGATATGGAATTTTTATAATATTTTAATTTACAGTTTGAGCATAAACATAGGCTTCATAGTATGTATGTTTGTTTGAGGTGGGAATATAAGAATATGTGAATCCTTTATAAATAGGCCTTGTTCATATTTTTTTCATAGAAAAAACAATCAAAGTGAGAGAAAGGAGTTTAGAAGTGATATACTTCAATGCACTAAGTCTGTCAATGTACATATTTTGCAGTCAGCTGATACATTCATACCAGTAGCAAACACATTACTCCAACTTTACGATGATGAGGTGGACGTCTACTGGCTAAGTAAGATGCTCACAGAGATAGTTCGTAACATGCAGAAAGAATTACCGAAATTGAAGGAAGCCTTTCAAAGCATGCTTGAAAAGGAAGATGGGGAACTTTATAAGTATGTAATTAGTACAATTACTTTTTTTTATACAAAAACCAATTTATTTACCTAGTTATGACCATTTACACAATATATGGGGTATGCCCTCACCAATATTTCTACCAAGTTTTAATGAGTGTGCCCGCCAGTACCATTATATAGAAAATGGACATAACATCTATGTTCCCTTGGGTGGTGGTAACACATTGACAATATTTTGGAGAGAAGGCCTCTAGGTAAATGAGATATAAAAGAATGAATTAAAATAATAGTCATCACTGAGTTTATGATATTGATAAGAAATAATTGTGACAGCAAAAAGTCATACATTAGAAACACATGTTCCGACTTTGAACCAGATTATTCCCTATTGAATCTGTGTAGAGTTAAACAAGATATATATATATATATATTTAATAAAAAAGTGTTTTGAATAATATATACATTTTTTATACAATAAAAAATTATTTATTTTATTAATTTATAAAAATATAATATAAAAGTATGTTTCAGCCATCTAGTTGAGAAGAAAGCACTAGATGTTTTACCTTTAACAAAGTGGTTTAATTGCTGTTTTGCTGGAGTTTTGGATGACACATCCCTCACAAAGTAAGTCAGTAATAATGACAAGAACAGATTGAAATGTCAATACATGTCAAATAATCACTAACAATTATAATATTAATATGTTTATTTATTTACTTTATTGCATTCAAAACTGTATTAGTTGAAGAAATGGCGGATTAAATGATTGAAGGTATTCCCTACTAGTCAGATATAGACAAATCAGAAATGTGGGAAGACGATTTAATGTTTCATAACCATATCTGAATACCACCCACTTATCACATTTACCACAAAATAGAAAAGTGTATTCCTGTCTACGATCTACATATAAAAACTAGATACACACTTACACAGTCCTGTGCAAAAATCATTTTAAAAGCATCTCTTAATGTGTCTATGTAGTTGAAACAAAAACACAATTGTATTTACAAAACACACACACTATTACACGAGGTAGGCTCGTCGCTAGCACAAGGGCTGAATGGAGCCAAATTGTTCAATATATTTATTTTCATACATTTAATTTTCTTTTTTTTTTTTGTAATTATGTCAAACATGTTTTCTGGTATGAGTATAATTACCTGAATGTGTTTTTGTACATGGAAGGACATTAATAATAATCAATGAAACTAAGATAAATATAGACTTTGTGAGGATGTTTTTTGTAGCCGATTGTGTATCTAGTTTTTATTTGTCATCGAAGATTCCTCTGTCCCAATTTGAATGTAGCAGTGTTATTGCTAACCTAACATCTTTGATCAAATGGTTGGCGATTGGTTGACATCCTGCCTTCCTTAAAAAAAAAAAAAAATTTTTTTTTGTTTTTTAATTTAAGGATATGGGATAAAATCTGTAGTGGGGCACCAAAGATCCTGTCCTTTGTGGCTGTGACCCTAGTTATAACTTTACGAAGAAATATACTTAAAGCCAAAAATGGTGATGAAATTCTTAAGTGTGTTTCAGAGGTATGTTTTAAATATTTTATTACTAGCTTAAAGAAATATATAAGGCAGACAAAATATTTTAGTATTTCAATTGAAAATCGGTATTTTGACAAATGGACTAATTGTTTCGACATATCAGTATATTTTACACCATTAATTATAAAATTTATAAGTATTTTTTTATTTTAATTCAATTATATAAAGCTTTTAAATAAACAAATGACTTAAAGTTGACATAAACAATTAATAATGTTTTCTTTCAGATACCCGAACAATGTGAAGAGGTTGTAGCAAATAAAGCCATTGAATTATGGCAATACTACGCTCAACCACAAAATGATCCGCTCGCGAAGAAATGATGTATGACCTTCTAATGAGTTAATACTCATTAGAAGAAAATGTATATCAGTGCACGGTCAACCAAATTAATGAGAGGCGTTTGATTAGCCTCAAGATCATTGATAGTTAATGTGAGAGACACATGTTCTATCCTGCTCTCTTGGACACTTAACTAATGTATATTAGCAAAAATATTACAGTTAATTGGATAAGGAAAATGTATATATTTTTACTATCTTAAATGTTGTGCTACTATTTTGGTAAGGGTTATGCGGATTGTTATAATCTAAATATACTATTTTCTAGTACACACTAACAAGCAGTAAGAGTGAAAGATAACCCAAACGGTTTGGATTGTATAGCTGAGGGGATCTGGCTGAAAAGTCACTCATTACTTTCTCATCAATTATGTATTTGTTGTATACTTACAATTGTATTTATATTTCCTGCAAAATAAATTCCATGATTTTTATATATGTAATCTATACTACTATATAAATCTATTAGTTCTGTCTGCACATTTTTTTTCACCTAATTTTGTGATAAATAATGGTTTTATGATGCAGTGATTCAAGTAGTACTATTTTTTTCATTTTAGTCTGTCTGTCTGTATGTCTTCTTATAACTCAAGAACGGCTTGACCAATCTTGATGAAAATTGGTACACTCAAAGAACATGTGATGGCGCAAATGTGAGGCCATAAATAAGATCGGTAAACCCTACTGTATTTTATGAAAATTAATTTGAAATCGTTAATTACGTATTTACCAGTAGCCATAAGTGTTTGTGAGAGTGTGCGCGCGTGTGTTATTATAGTAATAAAAAAAATATTATATTTTTATTAATTATATGCGGGTGAAGCATCGGTGCACAGCTAGTCTTATATATATGTTTCCTTATATAGTATTGAATGTAAAAATAGCTGTGTGATATGATCATAGAATGGAATATTTGACTCCAAGAAGGATGTATTGACACATTTTGCCTTGACCAGACAATGATTATAGATACGACTTTCTATTAATTTTCACCTCATCGATAAGAAAGAGATAGCAATATGTTAAGTCCTGTCGATTTTGCTTAGGTATTATGTAATTATTTAGAACTACTATAATATTAATTACTATACCTACCATATTCTAATCGGAATAGGAATAAAGGTAAACACACCGTAGATTTACAAATTGCATGCGATTTTCTAATCGTTCTGCTCTATTATGCGCTATAAACAGTTCTTGATTATTTACCTTTATTTATAATACAACACTATTTCAATATCCAAACTAGTTATAACCACATTAATTTAACTTTCGAAGTTCCGATTACAATTTCGGTTTCATTGAAAACGCCTTATTTTCGCGAGTCCATAGTGAATATCATAGATTATTCAAGATCTCGACCAATGACATCACGTCAATTTATACCGTATTAATTCGCTGTCAAAGTTGTTTATTTGGGTTTATTTTTATTCCTGTTGTGGTTGGAATAGGCCACGGTCGTATCACGGTAGCATGCGCAAGCGATCCCGTGGCGCTCCCGTTAAGACGGACAGGGTACCGCTGAGTTTTTAGTGGGTATTCCGATGACCGGGGCACACTCGGTGCCCTGGACATATGGCGAGCCCCACATAACCCCCCCCCCCACTGTTCCCGTGGGGGGAAACGCGTAATGCGTTTTCTCAGCGTTGTTTTTGTTTTGTTATTTATCTGTTTTGTTTGGATTTGAAAAAGTTTTCGGGATAATTATTACGCGAATTGTCATGCCTCTGGCGGCCGTGAATTGAACTTAACAGCGTCATTATGTCAACGTACCCCATACTGAAGTTGCAAGACCTGTGTATACGACCATGGAATAGGCTATATATAACTAATATGTCATGACAAAAAAATTAAATTAAATATTACTATATTTTTAATAAGGTTGAGTGTTACTTGCTTAAGAGCTGTATGTGTTATATAAAATAATGTGATAATAAATGGACAATTGTGAAATATGCTTTATTTAGAAAATTTAAAAATGTTTAGTAGTACTGGTTTCATATTGACAGAAAATGATAGCTTACAGCGAGAACAAGTAAAGTATGTCGTATTGTTTGAAAGACGTATTATATCTAGCCTTGTTGTTTGTACGTGACAATCCACATGTGTATGGTGACAATGTTTAATACAAATAATTATATATGTAATTATAGAAATGGACATGTCATTCACACTAAAATAAGTGTTTTTTATGCAATGCTTAGAGTTGAACTGTACTGTAATACTATTAAAATACTTGAATCATTATAGATTTTCCTTGCTTCCTTTTGCCTCTTAAAAAAGTTTTATCTAATCACATTAGATAACTCAAATAAGATACAACCAAAATTATGAATTAAAGATAATGTATTTGGTATGCGTTTTTGTTATCCCTTATATATATATTTAAAAATTTCTAAAAAATATGTTAACTAGAAATAATCATTTGTTAAATTTTATATTATATTTAAAGAGTGTATAAAACCAAAAACGTAGATGGTATTTCAAAAATATAATATATAAATAATAATATAAAGCTATAAAATATATTTGGGTGCTCCATTTTTCTCTTTTGACCAATGAAAAATTTAAATACATAATTATATATATTTTATAAAAGAAAGCGCCTGGCGTTTAAAAATGAAAAGAGATCAAGTAATAATACAAACTAAACTCTTTTTTTGTATAAACAACAAAGAAGAAAATCAGGAATATCATCGTCTACTGGCAGCCGCTCTATGTTAATGTAATTCATCTTTTAACTTAATAAATTAATAATACTCCATTTCGCATACATTTTACATTGTGAAGACTGTATACAATAAAAATTGTCAACAAACAACCAAAGTGGCGTTTAGTGACATTCAATAGTGGTGACCTCTGTCACATGCTTTCAGTTTTTAACCTCATTGGAGCACCCATTTCTATTAAATCAAATTATTTATTTTGTTACTGTAATTCTTATGTTTTGTAAAAAAAAACATATGTAATCATTGAATTGAAGATATTTTTAAGACTAATAAACAACATAAATTAAAATGGTTTGCATTTTGATTTCATATATATTAGTAAAAATTTACAAAGTATAATTTAAGTAAATAATGACGTTTTAGATTTTCGATAAATATAAATTATTTACTATTTTAGGAAGTAAAACACACAACGATGTTCAACTACCTCTATTTCAAATGGTTCGTTTTCAATATTTTTATGACATATTGGAGTAAGCTATATAAAAGTGACAACTGGTAACATTATTTGTGTCTCCTCGCCATTTTGCGAGAATGTCAGCCAAATCATCAGCTCGCTTTTATAATTAATTTTTATGTTATTTCCGTGTAATTACTGTGATTTTGTTTTTGATACAACACAAAATAACCGTGCAGTGAAATGGATCGATTTATTAGTATGTGGAAAGTCCGGGAGTTGGCGGACAAAGTGTAAGTCGAAACAATATTTTAGTTAATTTTATGTAAATTAGTAACATCCTTCAGATTAATCGCGTAAATTATTGCTATTTTTTGTACCTGAGATAAATCTATCTCACTGAATACACCTGATGTTAGTTCTTTTTGTTGTTGAGATGGAATGAAGATTTGTCGTATACTGCTCTGCATAATTTGTCCAAGACACTCCTTATCGGCAGATCTGATGTGCAAGAAAAAGATAACAACCGCGATTTACGTGATTTAATTTAATGCCTTTTCAAAACTACAATTTTAAAAATATTATAATATTGCTTTACAAACCGTCGTAATCGTAATATAAGTAATCGCATTTAAAATATTATAATAAAAAACTTTATTACAAAATAATATACAAAAAAATTTACTAGCTAAAAGCATAGAAAATATCTCATTGAGTAACAAATAATGTGTTATTACAGTTACAGTATGCATTAGTTGGCATAAATTAAAACTAAATTGGCTCCGGTTGACTGACTCAGTGATAGAGTTCCAAGTGCCATCCATGTGCTTGTAATAAGTTATCAATTGTTAAAATGGTTTATTGTAAGCTAAATCAACATGACCTTGAAAATTTTCCTATAACGAGAACTTTCAATTCCTGTTTTCGTTACCTATTCTATTAAAAATTTTGGTTTTATTGCATCTTATAATATTAGCAGAAGTTACAAGTCTATTTTAATCAATCAGTCAAAAGATACTTTATTGGAGAGCCTTGGCTGACTACTAATACTTATACTTGCTCACATTTCAATTGTAATTTTACAAAATAAAATTATATCGAGCTAGCTACATTTTGGAATTTATTTTCTACCAATGCAAACCAACAAGAAACTCACGGTCATTATCATAAATGTAATAATCATATTAATATAATCAATTAATATTATTAATCCATGAGTTTTATATTGCATTTGTAATAGCAACACTATTTAATCAATTTAAATACAATATCAAAATAATTTTCTTATGAGAATCTTATCAGTTGGGTAAATTAGTTTTAGAAATTTGAAACAGTAATATAGTAACATAATTATGTTTGTAATTAACGTTTGTTAATTGTATAGTTTGCATTTCTGAAATAAATTATTTCCATTGGCTAGAATACATAAATCTCAACTAAATAATGTGGGTGGAAACTTCAAGCCCAGACATACAATACTGTGTTTTTATGTACTTATAAGTCATCTCGGTGGTGAAGAAACCATTGTGTTGGATGTTTTTGTCAGATGTTTATCGAACCTGCTTGGTGTTGTAAGCTTTGAGCCTTATCCTTACTAAAAATAGAAGCATTTACCTAGCAGGGGGACATTTACAGGCTGTTACATTATTATTATTTTTTACTTAAACAAGACAAGGACAGAGCTATAATACTAATAATTCCAAGATAAAGAATGTAGTTAATTATTAATCATTAGCTGTTCCACATATAAATGTTAGGTGTAATTAGTTAAACAATGTTCTGTCTTTTTCTTTCGAATGTAAAATCAATGATGATAGGAAGAGAGAAGTCATTGTTAAAGTAAACACTGCTAGTTAGGCCGTAATTTACTGTCTTTTGAATCTTATTGTATTTGAGTTGTTATTGGATTGAATAAAGATGCATTGACATTAATGATTCCATTAAAACTTACAGTAACAGCCTGTGAATTTCCCACTGCTGGGCTAAGGGCTCTTCTCATTTTTTGAGGAAAAGGTTTGGAGCTTATTCCACCAAGCTGCTCCAATGCGGGTTGGTGGAATACACATGTGGCAGAATTTCAGTGAAATTTGACACATGCAGGTTTCCTCACGATGTTTTCCTTCACCATTAAGCATACATTGAATTATAATCACAAATTAAGCACACAAAATTCAGTGGTGCTTGCCCGGGTTTCAACCCACGATCATCATTGGTTAAGATTCACATGTTCTTCCCACTGAGCCATCTCAGCTTGCAAGCTTATTCAATATAAAAAAACATGTTGTTTATACCTACTTTATTATTAAATCCACCTAAGCATGCAATTTTACAATACTAACAAGAACAAGAAAATCACGCTTGTCGCTTCAATAATCTAAATTTAAAGCAAATGAAACTGTGAAGTGCAGGTACTTATATAATAATATTATGTACTAAAACCTTCCCTGTGTTGTGCTTTCTTTTTTTGGTATATGATTTATTAAAATCCAGTTCGGTGTTACAAATCAAAATATTTGGGTTCAAGGTTGAGTTTTATTTTTTTTGCCGCAAATCATAAAGTGCCGTCTTAATTTCATATTTTATTTATTTACAATTGTAATGCTATAAGTTATTGAGTCAAAGTCTATCTTATTAATTATCTAATATTATCTAGGATTAACTGCGTTTTTGTGTCAATTTACAATAAAAATCTCTTAAATATAAATTTTATTGGTTTTAATGTGCACTTTTAAATTTGGTAAACAAGACTTCCATTATATCTTCGCTCCGATGTGTTACGGTTATTTATTTCCATTGTGTGTGATGTACATCGGCCATAAACAACCCTTAACCCTTCATCTTGAAGTATGAAGATGGAATTTGATGGATTTGAGTTCCTTTTGAAGTAACATTTTAATATAACCGAAATTACTAATTTCATTATTAATTTCACTCTGTGGTAGGGCTTTGTGTAAGCTCGTCTGGATAGGTACCACCCACTCATCAGATATTCTACCTCAAAACAGCAGTTTTTGTATTGTTGTGTTTCAATTTGCAGGGTGAGTGAGCCAGTGAAATTTCAGGCACAAGGGACATAACATCTTAGTTCCCAAGGTTGGTGGCGCATTGGCGATGTAAGCGATGGTTAACATTTCTTACAATGCCAATGTCTATGGGTGTTGGTGACCACTTACCATCAGGTGGCCCATATCCTCATCTGGCTGTTTATAAAAAAAAAAAAAAATAATGCCTTGTTTGTGTCCTGGCTAGCTGATAAAGTATTTTCTATATTCCGAGATCCTAAGTTCAAACTCCAGGTTCCGACATGGTTTATAAAGACGAGGATTTTTTATAACATTAGTAAGGATAACCATAAGGATCACTTGCGATGCTTGAACACATTGACATTTACATGACAATAATGATATTTAACACGCATAGTGTTAGTAAATGTCATTATTTAAAATTGTTAATTTTTAGGACCGATTTATATAAACATTGTACATTGTGTTGGCTTACTATAAAATAAATAAATAAATCAAGGAAAATCAGGGAAATTTACAGTTACTTATTGATCCTTAAGAATAACCTCTACCCTCGATATTAAGAATGTACATAATTTATACCTAAGCGTTATATATTATATAGGTACTAAGTGAAGAAGTCGAAAGTAAATATTGGTTCAAGTAAAAATTAAGGTGGTATAAAAACATACATTACACCTTGAGCACCTGAAGAAATTTGTGCTTAAACTACTATTGATTTACATGGGTAGGCTACCACCCGTTCGTCGTACCCCAACCCCACTACCCATGTATAAGAAATATAAACTAATGGTTTATATTTCATACAAGCTTAGTACAATAGCGATGTTTTTTTTTTCAATTTATACTAATTTATACTTTATACATAAGTAGGCAAAAAGGCCACCTAATGATAAGAGGTCACCATCGGCATGCACCACCAACCTTGGAAACTAAGAAGTTATGTACCTTGTGTCTGTAATTACATTGGCTCACTCACCTTTCAAACAGTAAACAACATTACTAAGTAGTGCTGATTAGCAGTGGTGATAATGAGTGGGCGTGTTAATATATCAATGTGCAATGGTGGCCATCTACCATCGGGCCATTTCTCCGTCTGCATTACTGTTACATATAAATAATTATCGTTTTAATCGTGGCTTCGCTCGCGTCATTAGAAATAAATTTCCATAGAGCTTACTTCAAAAATGAATGATTTTCATACAAACTTTCATCCACTTTATCTACATTAGGGGGTTAAATTTTCAAAAAATATTTCTAGAACGAATTCTATATAGTTAACTGTGTAAAAGGAACCCGTACGTAAATTTTCATGATATGTCATTCTGTCAGTTGTTCTTTTGTATATACTAGATAGATTAAAAAGAACGATGTTAATAATGAATGATTGACTTTTTGAACGAGGAACGTGGAGTGAATGAATATGGATTGGGAAGGAGAAGCGACCTTAGAATAAAAACAAATAAAATTTGCAGGATCTTAGTTTACATCGACACGAAGGTTAACGAATTTTAAGTCCCGATAAGTGTGTAGTCAGCTTTTGTCAAAGTCAAGGGTCAAGTGACTCTGCATAACAATTCATATGATCAATATCAATATACGAATGAATTATTTACGTTTCTATTTAGCATCCAGAAGTTAAACTGTTTTTTATAAAAATCTTGGATTGGTCTTTTTATAAACAGAACACCAAATCGTACAAATTGATGTTCACGTTTAACAATTCACAATTCGCGCCAATATTTAATTAATTACCTTTATCTGCCTGTCCACTAACAAAATGGCGGTTTTAAATTAGCGCGCGTCTTTTTATTTATTACAGGGATCGAGGAATCACCTAACTGTATAGATTAGCATCGGAGCAAAATTGATGTAGTACTAGGTCTTTGATTGCCTTGTTGGTCTAGTGGCGAGATATAAGTTCGCAGTTTCCGAGGTCCTGAGTTCAAACCCGACGTGGGGCTGGTAAAATGTTATTAACATTTCTATCTGAGAAAATCTCAGTACCAGATTATCGATCTTGGCAGTTTGTGCACTCCCGTGCCGCGAAAAACATGTAATGAACGAAAATGACAATCCCTTGGTCCTGCGCCTGAACTCTTTCCGCTCGTGTCGAACATCTATCCCATGGGATTGTAAGAGTGGGCGAGTGCACGTACGTATGTATGTTTGCGCACTATAATATATAATGCATAGATAGCTAGTCAGTTTCTGTAGCCAAAATCTGTCTGGAGGCCATCGTGTTCGCCTTGGTTAAATTTAAAGTTAATATTTTGATACAATTGCAAATATATATGACAGCAATAGTATTCGAAAAATTAACCTGTTTTGTATGTTGCTTGTAGAATGAGTGCGCATATTTATTGATTACAATGAGTTCCTGTTTATAAATATCCAAGTTTACTTTACCGCTTCGTTGGACGTGTATTATATATTTATAGCTATTGATTGTTAACATTCGTTTTGAATTGAAACTGTTTGGGCGTGATGATGTAACACACATACAAATGTAATCCCACTTCTGGTGTTATGTGTTTTTAGTTTGTGGTGTTAGATGTAAAACTTGTTTGGACTCATTTGAGTGCAAGATTACTTAATATCTGGGCTGCCCTAGACCGTGCTCCTGTAAAGTGTGAAATATAATTATTAATCTATCGCAAATGAATAAAATACCGCAAAATAGAAGTATATACTTGCTATGGTTGTGTTCCGGTTTGAAGGGTGAGGTAGCCAGTTTAATTACAGGCACAAGGGACATAACATCTTAGTTCCCAAGGTTGGTGGCGCATTGGCGATGTAAGCGATGATTAACATCTCTTACAATGCCAATGTCTATGGACGTTGGTGACCACTTACCATCATGCCATAAAGAAAAACTAAAGTGAACTAATAAAATTATCTCTGATGCTTAAATTTTTTATTTTAAATCCTCAAATGGTTAGTTTCTTTTTTTGTAAGGTGTTATGGGTACATTTTTGAGTTTTTAAACAATGTTGTGTTAAAACAACTCTCCAAGTATTGCCACACCCTAGTTTTTTCTGCCCGGGGCTACTCGGCCTATATGGAAACCCGTCATGTTCGTTCCATATCGTGTATTGCGTTCCAAGCGCTTTTACTATTATAAAAAAAAATATACGGAACCGAGTTTAATGAAAACGTAAATATGTCCTAATTAGGAAGAGCACAATATCATCATTTGAATTCACGAGATGAACGAAACGTACACGACACGCACACACGGACGCAATACACACATGCAGAACATGCACATATACTTACATAATATGATATTTTATTTTATGTGTAGTATTATAAACTCGATATAACATCTTTAACTACTTTTGGCAATCATATTACACAATATCTCCGTAACCTTCATAACAGCCTTTCTCTTAAAATTGCAACAATATAATCATGCAACTTATGTGCGAGTAGTTCCTTAATGTCAATTATACATTATAGCACATCAATTTATTTAACGTAAATACGTAAATTAGCATTTGTTAATAGACTAAACGCAGAACAGTTGCAGTTTGTTCAAACTGTGACAATTTTCTTATTTAGATAATTTTTATACCCGTCATAACTTCTAAACGAAAAATCCACATAATTTAAAGTGAAATTTACATGTACATAATCGACCTTAAGTATCAAACTATTTAAATGGATATCATGATATCAATATAACCGCTTCTCGATTCCATCGCTGAAACTAGCCGACAGATGACATTCCTAAGCCTACTTTGAAGCTTGTATAATGTTTTAACGCGTTGACTTAGAAACTTGAAATTTTGTATACTTGTTAATTAAACATATCCAAAAAAGATAGTAACCACAAAAGTACGGCGCAGAAATTTCAAGCATAGGTTTTTTTACATTTTCTGCGGTAAGGGGAACGCGCGCTATTAGGCATGTCTTTATATGCATATAACACAACTAATAAATCAGTTCATTCGCGCGCCGGTATCCGTTGCAAGCGCACGGTTTGTTGGCAGTTTATACGAGAGACAATTTACTTATAGATTTTATTTTTTAATTCTACCCTCATGGGGAAATATGATAATGGATGAACTAAAATCAATTATAGTATAAAAGCAATTTATCGTGTGTAAATGATATAGAAGAGCATGCAGTGTTAAATAGTTATATTTGTGAGCAACAAATAGAAAAGGAAGTATGTGCAACATGTATGGGAAAATCCCGCCCAGTGGAGAAAAGGCAACGACAGAATAATGATGACAAAGAAAATGACGATGATGAATACATTATGGTTCAGAGACGGAATAAGCGTATACATAGAAGTGCATCAGGTAATGATGAAACATATGAAGTATGCATCTCATCCAAACAGGCTTTACCCAAACAAATTGGTATGGCTAAGCTAATGAAGTCACAAAATATTAAGAATATACTTAGAATAAAATTTAAGGGTCCTTACAAAGCTCTTATTACATTTAGTAATAAAATGATGCTGAACAGGTAATAAACTGTGAAAAATTGGTGGAGTTGGAATATAAATGCCAATTTACTAACGAAGTTCAAATTACTTACGGTGTAGTTAAAGATATAGACTTAGAAATCGAAGAGAAAGAAATATTGGACAAGTTCTATTGTGAGTCACAGATTTTAAGCATGAGGAGATTACGCAGACTAATCAACAGTAATGAATAGGTTCAAAGTACAACAGTCCGTCTAGGCTTTAAAAGCTCAACTTTACCCCGGTAACTTTTTGTCGGTTTAAGGTTGTCATACAGATTTCCAGTATCAAAGTGTTCGGGTTGCTGGAAATTTGGTCATTTAACTAGATCTTGCCCAACGAAGAAAATCAAGCGCCCAAAATGTGGACAAGACCATCAAAATAATCTTACTTATAAAAAGGCTCTAGAATTCTACTGTCAGAATATAGACAAGGAAGGGGAATCAGACGAAACACTACAAGGACCAAATGACCTGAATAATTCGATTATAATTAATAAAAATGAAACTTCGGAGATAAGATCTTATAGAGATGTCTTAACTGCAATAAATCGGACGCAGAGAAATGAAAACTACGAACCTAAATCACACGATGTTGAAGAAATAAATGATGATGATGAGTCTGGAGGTCATTCACAGAATTCCGATAGCTTGCGACATAATGATTCAATAAAGAAGAACAAAAAGAAGAAGAAAGACCATTCAACACTAACTCAGAATGCAAATAGTAACGAGTTTAATTTACCTACTGAATCTTCAGCATCGTCTAAGGATCTTAACAATTGTCAAGAAATATATGCAGACAACTTTAATCGATTTAAAAGTTTTTATAGAAAGCTAAAGGAAATTATTCTATCAAAGAGAGACTTAAAAGAAAAGATGTTTGATGCAATATATTTAGTGACAGACGAAATATGTATCTCATTCCCATCATTAGTAAAAGTCGGTGAAGTGATCAAAAGTATGTTATCCTTATTTAATGGATAATACAACTTCAAAGAACTTTACGGTGAATATTTTGCAGTGTAATTCACAAAGCTTACGCCCGAAACTTCCAGATTTCAAGGATTTGATGAATAGAGAAAATATTCATATCGCTATAGTAAGTGAAACATGGTTACAACGGGGTACAAGTCTAAATATTAATCAGTATAATGTTTATAGACATGATAGGGTCTATTCATACGGGGGTGTTGCAATTATAACACATAAATCACTTAAAACTTTGAAAAGTTATTTTAATGTCAATAATAGTGGTATTGAATTACTGCATGTTAAAATTTTGAACTGTAAATTGTTGAAAAATGTAATTTCTGTCTATTGTCCTTCTAGTATTAACACGAGTCCGACCAATTGGGATAATCTATTCTCTATGTTTTCAAAGTATACTATAATTGCGGGAGATTTTAATGGACATCATACCAGTTGGTCGGATAAAATTGGTACTAGAGGGAATCAATTATTTGATAGCTCTTTGCAATACGGTTTTATGTCAATTAACGATGGAAGTTACACCAGAGTTAAATTTGTTAACAGATCATTACAACAATTGGCACCAGATATTACATTTTGCTCTACAGATATAGCAATGTATATAGATTGGAAAACAAGTAATGAAAATTTAGGTAGTGATCATTTAGTATTAAAGTACTCATTACGTTATAAAGGTCAGCTTTCTTTCACTAAAAAAAGGAACTATAAAAATGCTAACTGAAAAGTATACAAAGATATTTTAAAAAAGATTTTTAATGACTCTAATTTCGAATCAAATGATATTCAAAGTATGTATGATTGGTTTGTACAGCAAATATATTTCGCTGCGGATAATGGAATACCATATATAAAATTATGTAATAACGTAAATCAAAAATTTGTCCCTAAATATTTTTGGAATCAAACACTGTCCAAAGTTGTTGTTGAGAGAAGGTTAGCACTTAAAAATCTTAGACGGAATCCAACCCCTGATAACCTAGATATATTGGAGCAAAAAGTTGCTGATGCCCGATTGCTAATAACTAAAGCAGAATCTAAAAATTGGCAGTCCTTTTGTAACGCAATTAATTAAAACACTACTATAATAGATATGTGGCATAAGATGCAATGGATGAAAGGTCTGGGAAGGGCTAAAATTTGTACACCAGAAGAGAAAAAACAGGAGCTATTACATATATTGGCTCCCGACTTTGCGTCAGCTGTCATACCTCAATTTCAATCAAAAAATGAAGCATTAGAATCAGAATTTCGTATCCTGAATTATATAATAGTTTGAAACAAAAAAATAGTGCCCTTGGCAATGACAATATCTTTTACTCGATGTATATATTTTACCTAGATTATAATTTACCCAGTATCGCCAAACGTTACTTATTAAAATTATTTAACGTTATATTACGTCAAGGTTATAACCCAAAACAATGGAAACATGTTCAAATTGTAGCTATTCCTAAACCAGGGGATGATAATATTAAGCTAAGACCTATTTCTCTTATTTCATGCGTTACTAAAACACTTCATAATATGATTAATAAACGCTTAGAATGGCACTTTGAAAGAAACCACATATTTTCCTCAAAAACTACAGGTTTTAGAAAGGGGCGATCCTGTCTTGATAACTTGACCCGTCTCATTACTCATTATCAAATGGGATTCACAAGGAATGTGAACGCCTTTTGACATCTTGAATTTACTGGTGGTAGAGCTTTGTGCAAGCTCGTCTGGGTAGGTACCAGCCACTCATCAGATATTCTACCGCAAAACAGCAGTACTTGTTACTGTTGTATTCCGGTTTGAAGGGTGAGTGAGCCAGTGTAATTACAGGCACAAGGGACATAACATCTTACTTCCCAAGGTTGATGGCGCATTGGCAATGTAAGCGATGGTTAACATTTCTTACGCTGCCAATGTCTATGGGCGTTGGTGACCACCATCAGGTGGCCCATATGCTCGTCCGCCAACCTATACTATAAAAAAAATATGTACAAACCGTAGCTTGTTTCTTGGATATAGAGGGAGCTTATAACAATATTTTTATCGAAAATATTGTGACTACTTTGGATAACTTCGAGGGTGGATCTTTGATTTGTAGGTACTTATGGCATTATTAAATGAACGACATTTAAGAATAAAATTAGATTCTGATGACTCTTTTTATGAAGATGGACAAGTAAAGGTCTTGCTCAAGGAGACCCACTTTCCCCCTTATTATTCAATGTAGCCACAATAAAGATATCTCAAACCATCCAAAATTTATTTTCGAGTCAATATGCCGATTTTGTCCTACATTCTTGCCTTCCTAAGATTCAAGATAGTGTATCAAACTTACAAAATGCTTTATGTATTTTATCTAATCTGTTGAACGAGTTGGGTCTGGAATTGTCTAATACTAAATCTAAGTTATGTATATTTAGTAGGGGACATCGATGACATAACGTTAGTGTTGCTATTAGCGGTTTGAACTTGGAGAATGTCGAATGTATTAGATATTTAGGTTTTTAGATGGGTCTTTACGATGGGGAACTCACATAAACGAGATATATGCAAAAACTGGGAGGTTTATACAATTACTTAAAGTCCTTGCTGGATCTGGATGGGGGGTGCATCCCCAACATCTACGTAGATTATATATAGCTTTAATACGGAGTAGAATTGACTATGGATCATTTTATATGACAATAGCGCTAATGTTCATTTACATACGTTAGATAAAATACAGAACCAAGCCATGCGAATGATTGGAGGATATATTAAATCTACACCTATACACACAATGGAAAGTGATCTTTGTGTGCCGCCGCTGTACATAAGAAGGATCTGACTGCCTCGTTGGTCTAGTGGTTAGATATAAGGCCGCAGACCTGGTGGTCCTGGGTTCAATTCCCAGGTCGGGCCAATAAATAGTTATTGGGTTTTTCTGTCAGAAAATTCTCAGTAGCAGCCCGGAGTTTGGAAGTTGGTAGTGTCTACACTCCCGTGCCCCGGAAAGCACGTAAAGCCGTTGGCACGTAAATGGTTGCTCTAATTGATGAAAAACAAAACGAATAAACGAAAACAAATGTTTAACTATGTGTGTGTTAACAAAATATACAACAGATTTTTGACTTTGTTATTTACACTAAAGCTAGAAAAACACAAATCGAAAACTAGTGTCATTTATTCCGTTAATAAATAAGCTCCCAAGGTTGGTGGCGCATTGGCGATGTAAGGAATGGTTAATATTTCTTACATCGCCCGGTATATGAGACCGTCCACTTAACCATAACATAAAAAAAAAAAATTGCAATTCAGTTTGACTGTTATTTTTATATAAATACATTATAATATTGTATTTATTCAACAGGACCAATGTAGTGATGAACTACACGGAAGTGGAGGGTAAGGTTCGTGAGGCGACATCAGATGAAGCGTGGGGACCGACGGGGCAGCAGATGCAGGAACTGGCGCTGGCGACCTTCACCTACGAGCACTTCCCGGAGGTCATGTCGATGCTGTGGAGGAGGATGCTACACGACAATAGGTCGCACTGGAGACGCACATACAAGGTCAGCCAGTTAGATTGTGCATTCATTCAAGATACATCTTTTTTTAATTTGGTTCCCTCTTCACCTTTTTACCATAGAACTGCGAGGTATCGAATAGATCTGCACCCGTACGTAGTTGACGTACTTAAAACATGTACGAAACGATTTGCTTCCTCGTTTCTTATCGCACTGCTAAGATCTGGAATACCCATCCGACCTCCGTATTCCCCACCACCTACAATATGGGTACCTTCAAGTCTAGAGTGAATAGGCACCTTCTAGACAAGCGCGCTCCACCTTAGGCTGTATCATCACTTTCCATCAGGTGTGATAACAGCCAAGCGCTAGCTTATATATTAAAAAAAAAAAAGCTTAAACTATAAGACGAAGAGACTTCAAATGTTGAAAAGGCTTTCGATTCGTAATGTATTCACATATGTAATAAATGATATTCCAGTGTCTCCTACTCCTGAGCTACCTGGTGAGGAACGGCTCGGAGCGAGTCGTCACGTCGGCGAGGGAACATATCTATGATCTGCGCTCGTTGGAGAACTACACATTCGTTGATGACCTTGGAAAGGATCAGGTGAGTTGGAAATAGTGACGCCTTGTCGTATGAATAACTGTTCGTCGGCAACATCAAATAGATGACTGATATGAAACCTCTATACATTACGTTCCACTATAACGTGACGTATAGTAACAAATTGAAATGCACTTTAAATAGTATGATCAGCTATTTTGACAAAACCCCTCATTTCTAAAATGTATATTTTCATCAGGGTATCAATGTGAGGCACAAAGTCCGCGAGCTGATCGACTTTATTCAAGACGATGAAAAGTTAAGAGAGGAGAGGAAGAAGGCTAAGAAGAACAAGGACAAATATATCGGTAAGTTTACTGACTAACTGGAGTATATATTTATATTACTGGACTCAATTTATATTGCAATATTGTAGAAGTTGATTCGTTTTGTAATATAACCTGACCGAGTCTAAAAGACTAGCCAATAGCGTGAGATAAGAATATAGAATAGTTGTATTGTGAGCGTACACCTCTTATCTCGCTCGCACACGAGGTAAGAACCGACAGTCTCACACCCACAGATTCTTAATTCTAAATGCAATCGTGTTGTATTATCAATCAAGATAATATATTAGAAGGAACTGCTTGTAGTAGTAGTAACTTTTATTTCGCGTCAACGCCGATCTACGTCGTTGCTATCAATGGGTGCGGTCACGTGCCGCTTGAGTGACACGCGGTACGCTTGCGTTACGTATGATAGAAAAAGAGACAGATTGCTATTCTGTCTTCGTTGCACAGCACACCCATCTACCGCCATGTCTCTGGCGGCCGTAAATTGAACAGAACCATTAAGCCGACGTACCCCCGCACCACACTACTGTTCTTTCAAGACCTGTGTATATGACCGTGAGCAAAACACATGGAATATCTAAATTAAAGATTTGCTTAGCTCTTTTAATATAGTGATGAGTTATGACCTTATACCATTGACCATCGGCTGGTCTGATAATAAACTAGCCAGTAGGATTGCTTTCGTCAATAATAAAGTGTTTTTATTGTACCAGGCATGTCGTCCGAGGCGGTGGTGCTAGGAGCACGCGGAGGCGGTGGTGGAGGTGGTGGAGGGTGGGGAGAGTACAGCGATCGCAGCACCTCCTGGGGTAAGTACACTGCGGTGATTAGCCCCATGGAGCCCCACACTCAAATATTTATTGTACTCGTCCCTGTTAATATTAGGAAGATTGCTTTCACAACTATTTTTATAATATTAAATAACCTTCTTTCAATGTTTCATAACAATCGATACTTTATTATTATTTACAGACGATAGTAAAGAGAGAAACGACGAAGACGATTACGAAAGGGAGGACTCGGATGGCGAGTATGGAAATAAGAGACCGAACAAGTTAGTTTTTTTTTGTAAATGGTATTTTATTTGATGGTAAGTGGTCACTACCGGTCAGACAAGGACCGCAGACCTACTGCAAGGGGAATAAATCACAATATACAGCTTATTATTTTGTCATACTAGTGTTTCAGTACTAATGTATCTAATAGAATAGCTGCGTAGCAGTAACAATAACGTGCCCCCTCCCCCTCCCCCAGCGGCGCCCTGGGCGCGGCGAGCGCGCGGCGCGAAGGCGAGTACCGCGACGCCGACTCGCCCGAGGCGCGCCCCGCACGCGCCAGACACGCGCGCCTCTCGCTCGGTAACTCATTTGTAGCATGCTGACACTGGCGCTGTAACATATGTTAACCATCCTTTACGGCGCCGATAGGTGCCACTAGCTTTTAGAGCTGAGATACTATGCCATACCGTTCGACTGTTATGCAAAATATTGCTTCGAAATCGAACCGACGTACCACGCTTCCACGGAGACCTATCGCCGAGTGATCTTTTGATGTTATCTCTTTAATAAACGAGTATATAATATTTTGGAAACTAAATTACAAATAGTAATTTCAGAAGCTAGAAACTTTTTTTTAAATTATACTGATAGATACTGACACAAAAAAACGGACGATTCCAGGTGCGGCGGCCACGTACGGCAAGACTCCCGTCGTCACCATCGCCCCGGCGGCCGTCAACAAGAACACCAACAAGTCGCAGGAGCTGCTGGACGACCTGTTCAAGACGTGCCCGGTGCCGAATTCGCCTGGGGATAACAACAACGACAGCGGCAACATTATCTCCACGAGTCTCATCGAAGATGATTTTGACCCGAGGTAAGGTAGCTACCGGTCGTGGGTAGAGGTTGTTCTAATACTGATGTCGAAATGGTAGTTATGCTTATAAAAGACGCACAGGAGACATAAGTATATGAGCGTTTTGCTGTGATTTAAATAAAGCTTTTGTATTGAATTGTATAGTTCACGAACAGCTCTTATTTAAGATAAAACATTCACGCGTTAAAAGTCTCTTGAGAGTATTACTTCTGAAATATTTTAAATCTGTAATAAAAATGGGTGTTTCACGAGGGTCAGTATATTGAAGTAATGTTTCTTTCTGTGTTAATAGTATTTGCACGGATATTTGTGATATTCTATTGTTGCAGGCTAAATATGACAATGTAAACAATTCATTATCACTGATACATAATTGACTTATAATACCTAATAATTTAGTTCTTAATGCCAAAGAAACTTCAACTTTCAAGCTTAGCAAAATTAATACAAATAATCGTTAATATAAATATATCGTAATATATTAAAATGTTACATATTTTTATATGGAATATGTATTCACAATTCCAGAGCGGAGGAGCGCGCCTCGGTGGCGAAGGCCGAGCCGGACTTCGGAGACTTCACCGCGGCGTTCGGCCCGTCCGCGCCCGCGACCACGCCCACGCCCGCGCCCGCACTGGCGCCCCCGCTGGCGCCCCCGCTGGCGCCCCCACTGGCGCCCCCACTCGCGCCCCCACTGGCGCCCCCGCCGGCGGCCAGCGAGTTCGCAGACTTCAGCGCCTTCCACTTGCAGTCTGCGCCTGCCGGTGAGTCCATTGCTGACCGCTCACTTCACTGACGCATTGGTCGAGTTATTATAAAGCCAGGTCCACTCAATCGTGTCGGCTTGGTCGTCCTACCGGATTGTGAGAGTGAAGGAATTAAGAGTGCACCTGTGTTAGAGCACACACAGGTTGTACTCTATTACATGTCCCGTGCAGATGGCTAGTGTCTATTGCGAATGGCTGCTGTGGCCGAAATCGTTCATCGTTCAAGTGAGTACTTGTTATATGTGATAATGAGTCCTTGGAAAATTTATTGCTAATGATTTGTTAATATTCGTTATTTATAAAATTTATTGTGTACTTTTTTTTCATATTAAATATTATATTCTATGACTATATTGCGGCATAAATCGCAATTTGTCAAAAGTGAGCTCTAAGAAACGAGTCAAGTACGCAGCTCCCTTGAATAGTCAAATGCCAACATTGTACCAGCTAGAACAAAATCGATAGACCTTTCCTTCTCATATAATTAATGTAGTTCTTCCCTCAGTTCCAGCAAACACGTCAAACTTGTCCCTGCTAAGTGACCTGGAACCTCCCTCCCAGCCCCTCAGCTTCGACCTGGACTCGCTCAGCACACAGATGGCCGCCAGCACCCTGCAGCCCACAGGTAAGCTTGACGTGTGTCCACTTTGGCTTACTGTAAGGTACCTCGGAGTGTAGAGTACAGGAGAGTTCTACTATTATTATATTGGCATTATACTAAATCAGTTTATTTTCTGAATCTGATCAACATATATTTGTAAGCATGTTGATCAGCGATCTTCCTTCCCAAGATGTTTCAATTTGTAATATCCTTTATCACATAAAAATTCCTTAAGTATTTGATTAATTTGAAAAATTACATCATGAAGTAAATTGACAGTGAATACTGCTATATCCATGAATTTACTCCCATTACTGTACTGTACATTCTGATGTGTATCGACGCATAGTTGTGTTTGTGTGTGCTTATGAGTGCATGCATTTATAAACGTCACCTTATATGGTGTACTATAATAAAGATTTTATTATGTTTGCTTTAACTATAATACACTAACATAAAAGTTATACACACATGACAAAATATTTTGTTATTTGAAATTTAAGTTGTTAAGTGTTTTACAATTTCTACACAAAAGTACGCAACAAATGTTTTTTTTTTTTGTTTCTTTTTTGTTATATTTAAAATGCGTAGTAGTTGCCATTTTATGTTGTATTATTGATATATTTTTTTCTTAATATACTTGTATGATTATGATTTTAGTTATAAAATAGTTTACATATAGAATATTTTTTGTAGTAATTTTTAAGTTTATTTATATATGTTATATTATGATGTTATATTTATAAGATATTGAGATGCAAGCGAATAATAGGTTTATATTAAGCTCGCTACTGGTATTACTACATTACGTCTTATGTCACACGGTATCATCGACGTTGCCAGCAAGTAGATGTCTTCCATTTCGTACTGAATGTGAACAAATTTAAGGTACTGGTAACCGTTGGTAGAAACTAATCTCTGTTTAAATTTGTACAATTGGTAATGACATCGAGTTAATTTGATGTAATAAAATCACTTTACACATACCTTTCACGATCTGTAAACGATGCTCGGCCGAACGAAAACCTTCCTAGAACTACGATTCGATCAGTTTTCGATCCTTCGAATCGACCTCGGTCCCGTTCGTTTCGACTCCGTCGACGACGGTGCGTATCTCGTGTCATATTTTATACATGGAAATCATAGAAAAATCTTTATTAAACACGAAACATATGCGACACGACGCGAGCGGTCCGCCGCTCGGGCTCGGGCCGGCCGGGGGAGGAGCAGTAGTCGGAGTCGCGAATCATTAACTTTTGGGCACATTCAGGTCTTCTCTCTCCGCAGGCCACTCGCCGCCGCCCCCGCGCCGCCTCGTGCGCGCGCTGCGGCGCTACGTGGACACGCTGCAGGCCGTGGCGCGCGTGCGCTCGCAGGCGCACGTGCTGCGCGTGGCCGACGCGGGCGAGCGGCTGCGGCGCGAGCTGGCCGGGCCGCTCACGGCGGCGCGCCTGGCCGGCGCCGACGCGCGCGCGCCGCCCCGCGCGCTGGCCGCCCGCGCGCGCGCCGCCGCCGTGCGCGCGCTGCTGCCGCACTGGCCCGCCTTCCGCGACGACGCCGCCGCCGCCTTCGCCGCCGACGCCTTCCCGCTGGCGCTGGACGCGCTGGCCGACGTGTGCGGCTTCCTGCGCCGCGAGTCGGCCGGCGCCGTGCTGCGCGCGCTGGCGGCGCTGGCGCTCGAGCACGTCCGCGGGGACGCGCCGCTGGCGGCCGCCGTGCACTGCGCGCGCACGCGGCCCGACGCGGCCGACTGGGAGGCCTACGTGCAGCTGCTCACCACGCTGCCCGAGCGCGTCGCCAACCGCCTGGAGGCCGCCACGCCGCGCGAGTTCTCGCACGAGAGCCACTCCTACCTGCTGCTGTTCCACGTCGTCCGCTGCGTCGACTACATGGCGGAGAGCGGCTACCACGAGGGCTCGCAGTTCGACCTGCGCTACCTGGCGCACCTGCTGTCGAAGTTCGTGACGACCTACAGCCTGAGCGACGCCGAGGGCGTCCACAAGTTCGTCGACATCCTCGTGGCGTGGACCGACGCCGACGACGCGGACGCGTGTCGATTCGTGCGCAAGAAGCTCATTCAGACTTTGATGGGCAAGCTGAGCAGGCAGGCCATAGACAAGTTGTCCGTGATCCTCCTCGCGAGGAGTCCGATCAACTACAAGACGAAGGACCAGGCCATCCGGAACGTCCTCGGCACCAACATCGACACCAGCAAAGACTGGTACGACATACTCACGTTCAGGATCCCGTTCTACGTCCATCCCAAGGATTTCAGGGACACGAGGATCCCGGAAAATTTGATATACTACATCTCGACCAGCAAGAATTCCATCGAGATCCTGACCGAGATGATCCTGAGGCTGAGCAAGACGTGGTCGGATGTGCACCTCAACAACGTGGTCAACATCGACCACCACATGCACACGTCGATCCTGCTGGTGCTGGCCGTCAAGTATCGGGTGGTCATCTGGCGGATGCGCAAGAGCCCCTGGGACATGAGCGAGATGAAGAGGATCCTCTTCAAGGGCATGTCCAAGCACCTGGATATCATATCGCAGGAATTTCGTTGCGTCGGAATGGCAACTATAGAGATATTATTCAAAATGATAGTGGAGGTCGACGATTCGGACAAAAAGGCAGTCGACTGTTTAAATTTTGATTTCGAGGAGTTGGGACAGCTCTGCATCGACATATTCAACACGTTGCAGGCCGTCACGCAGAAGTGTATCATCGATGATAAATGTAAGAAGCCCAACGTCGACGTCAGAGTTATCGATCTCAAAAAGAATTTGGACGAAATCGCCGAGCGCGTCTCGGGGAATATCGAGAGGCCGGTGCACAACACGATAGTCACGTGTGCGGTCAAGGGCCCGCAGCAGACCAAGGAGATCGTCAAGACTATCATATCGGCCAAGTTGGACGCGCTCGGGAAGACGGGGAAGAGTGTAGACCTAGACTCGGACGACGACCTGCAGCCGTACGACATGAGCAACGACGTCCCGGTCGCGGCCAAGAAGAAACCCAAGTACTTGAGGGATCTGCTGGAAATAATCAACGAGGGGAAAGACATGGAGTCGTTCGAGGCCGCGCTGACGGCCGCCGAGAACTTAGTCACCAAACAACTCAAGGGCGAGGACGAGAAACTAGCCATCGATTTACTGGATGTGTTTATACACTTAGACGAGAAATTCCACGTCGATGGATTTAGTAATATCAAGTTTAAAACGGCAGTCGCCATAGTGTGCAGCCAGCCTAAAGTGTGCGCGGAGCACTTGTGTAAAGAAATACATTCAGATGTCGGCAGGTATTCGATAGCTACTAAGATACTTATGCTCGACGTGTTCACGGAGGCGGCGGAGAGGATCGCTGACATGAAACCCGAGCCAGAGGAGAAGGAGAAGAGGAGGGGGGATGGCAACCAAACGAAGGAATTGCCCCGAGACGAAATATTGAGACGGAGGCTCCTGAAGAAAACTAAATATTTCCACTCGAAGCGACCGCATCCGTTCTCGAAGGCGAAGAAAAATATATTCGCCTCAGTGTCCGACCACTTCTTCTACCCGCTGATCAGCGGGTTCGGCTACCGGCAGCTCACGCTGAGCCACCACAACATGCAGCAGGACGTCGACAAGTTGCTGCTGCTGCGGTATCTGTCCGCCGTGGGCACGATCATCCTCGTCTCGAAGAACTGTCCCAAATGTCCGATATACTGCCGAGAAATATTACAAATGGTTCTCTACTTGAGGTTCACGCCGGACCCAAAGATCCAAACGTCCGTACTGTCGATAATCGCCTCGATAGCCGTGGCCTTACCGGAATCGTTTCTGAAGGGGGAGTACTACGAGGTCATGATGGAGCTGTCCTCTTGGCTGGTGGACTGCCTCACCAACGCGGACCTGACCCACAGGCTGGGGGGACCGAAATCTGATGCGGTCGTATTCGCGGGCGAAGTGTTACATTTGCTAGAATCCGTTTTGTCAGAGTAATGTTCCATATCTCAGTATGTTAGCTGGTAAGGTCTGTAGTCTTATTCGATTAAGTGTAATTGTAATTTCGTTAATGTAATACGCGTTATGCGATAATTCTATGTAATACCCACCGTGATTGGCGATCTGAGAATAAATGTTCTTGATCTTGATGTGTTGCTTATTTATGTCACATATATTTCGTATGTAATACCAGTAGTCGATTTATATATAGATTAGCGTTAACTTGCGGTATTGTTACTAAAACAATATTATTCACTGAAATTCGTACTAACTAAAGTAAATATGTTTACTTATAAATACTGTTAGTATAAAAAATACATCTTCAAAATTAATTCAAATAACAGTCATTACACACACATACACACACACAAACACACATTACTAACAACAATGAAACATACATTTTAATCATTTTTCCTTCCCTATTAATCGCATCAGGTCTCCAACCGACTCCCGTCAGCCTGCTCCAGCCGATCGCGCCGGCCGGCCTCCAGCAGCCCGCCACCAACAACAACAACAACCACCAGCCGAAGCCCACCACGAAGCTGGGCGCCACGTGGGCCGACACCTCGGGCTCCATCAACATCGACGTTGACAACCTGCTGGGGCCCAGATCGCCCAAAGCCGGCCCGGCCCCCACGATAAACCAGCTCAAGTCCAGTCCGGCCAGCCCGGCGCACCGGCCCGGCTCGATGCCGGTCAGTTGGGGACTCAACAACAACTTCCAGCCCGGACTCAACACCAACCTGCCGCTCCGGAATCAGGACAACCTCCTCCAATGATATTTGCTGCTGGCAGATGTTTGCCAGAGCGGGTGAGCGGGACGGAGCTATGGGGCGCGAGCGAGACGGGCGTATTCGGACAATTCTTAATCGTTGTCGGTTTATTGGTTCCAATGTTTGTTACAAAATGTGGACGCTCGTTTTATTATTGTAATTCAATAGTGTTTTCTTTTAATGATAAAAACATAAAGTTGACATGTCTTCGACGTGCCAAATACATATTACATTATAGATTGATTAAATATATAAAAAATTGCATTTACAACATTCCAACTTGTATAAGGTGTCCATTGCTCTCGGACCGTAGTTATCTGAATGGGTGGGTCGTCGAGTAGTTGTTTTATACGATTTTGATATTAAAGTAAAGGTGACATAGTGTCGATATCCGTTCGATGCCCGCCCGTTGTAAATGTACGGTGTACAGAGGTGCATATCAACGTATATCACATGATATTAACGTTACTGAATATCGAAATGGCGACTGATTATTGTCGAAATAATTTTGACATGTCTTTAACTTTATTTCTTAATTAAAATAACTGTTAATACAGTAACGATTGCAATATTTAGCTGATTACAATAATGTATTATTGGTAGGTGCTAGGAGCTAACTGCACTTATGAAAACTACATAAAGTAATTTATGTACATTTTTGTTTTACTCAAAATGTATATGAACTAGAAATCGTTGTAGCGGGTGCTTATTTAAACATCGATTTCTTTCTGACATCATTGATTTGTCATTTGAAAGAAGGAGACAGCAATATTTAACTTTTTAACTATCTAAACAATATAAGTAATGCCGAAAAGTTATTACTTATTGTTTGTACTTAATTATTTTTTATTTTTTTTTGTAATGCAAGCAGAAATAAAGCCTACTTTATAAAGCCAACTCGACCTGTTTGAATCATTTTAGAAATAAATTTAAGCTATATCTTTGATGTAAATCACAATAATCAGTCGCCGTTTGATATTTTTAGTGTTTATTATAAACCTAGTTAGTATTTCAAAATATATTGTAACAATATACGTTTATTTTGTATTTATTTAATAATTAATTAATATATACAAAATAAAATGTTATATTTTGTATATTTATGGGCAAGTGTTGTCTAATCAGAGTGTACTGGTTCCCGTACTTAAAAGATTATCATAGTTTAGGAACCAGTCGCTAAGTATTGTATTGTATTGATTGATGTCGGAAATGAAAATTGCAATAAACATTAATTTACTTCATTAATTTTTACGTATTGTTTTAATCGTCTTGTTATAACGATGACATAACTCATTACATTCCGATCGTTTTTTTTTTTTTTATAACAATAAATTGTAGAAATAATATATTTGCACAGAGAGTAACAACGGTGCTTAAAAAAAATCCCGACTAATTGTGTGTTAAAACAATCTGTAATTATTTCAGAGTCCATCCATTAAATGATTGTAAATATGTTCCAAATGTATCAATAGATTCATTTTTTATTTATGTTCATAATTATTATGAGAGATTGTTATTGCAAAAAGTCCTATGTATAAATTGAGTTACAATTTAAATTGTCAAAAATGCCAAAATTTTTGTTATTATGAGTCTAATGGCTTAGAAGATTAAGGTTATACAAAAAACTTAAGGACTTATGCTCTTTTTTAAAGTAGACTGTTAACATAAGACTCGGTTTTGATTGGTTGCTTTTTACAAATACTGTTTCTGTATAAAACCTTCACACTAATTTATCAGTAATATGGCTATAGCCATCTCTTACTTTTGTCTTAAGTTAAAACGAATAGCAAGTATTTTAATCATTTAAAATGTAGACTTATGTCTCGATATGAGAACAACAAATTTCGAGAGTAATTTAATGGATGGATGGAATTTAGTTACTATTATTAGCAATACAATGTAAATGTTGTTTCTTTGCTCAAACTTTACAAATGTCGACTAGTGTAACTGTATAATTTACTTAAAATTTCACTATATATATATATATATTTAGTAAACATTCTATATAATTTCGTGTAGTATTTTTTGTTTCCATATATATATCGTCTAAAACGTTTTTCCTATTTACTTTCTTAGATATAATATCAAATATCACAACATGTATATAACATCATATGTACTAAGAATGTATATAAGTAATAAAAAAGTCGTGCTGCCGCTACAAAGCATATTTAATATTCACAGATTCAAAATGACAAACTTCATCACAGATTAAACTTTTATTCTGCATTAGCGTTTGCTCACATACGCGATTTCTTTTTTTTTTTTATTTAATCCTAAAAATAAAATTTTATATTTGGTTCGTAGGCATAGTTGTTGTATTTTAATATTAATGAAGTATTTTTGTACCATTTTCGATCATTATTAATAACATTGTAGTGTCAAAGTATAGTTATATTGTTGTAAGTGTTATATGTAATGTAATCGACGCGTGTTGTAAGTTACGGTACAGGTACGTGGCACAGGTTCAACGCATGTATACTATATACCAATGGTACGACGAGTTGAGATAAACAGACATTCGATTTAACACATTTCACGCGATTTAGTTCTACCATATTACACATTACCAATAGATCTTTATATATAAATACATAACAGTTACACTTAACAACATATACAGGGTTATTTGTAACGAACCGGCATCCTCGCAGGACTAGATAGCTAACACCGTAAGCAACAACTTTTGTTCTACGACTTTTGATAATTTGTTAGATTTTATTTTCATACAAAAATAAGTATTAATTTAATGTACCGCTTTAACTTTTATGAATCTACGCGCATCGCAAAGATCGACGCGTCGCGTCGTCCTTTCGCTTATGAATGAAATATAGAACCTACAAATGTCACGGACAGTACGACAAAAACTTGTAAAATCATTTTTTTTTTTCATGTATTGAGTTATGTCCGAAGTCGTAGAACAAAAGTTGTTGCTCATGATGTTAGCTATCAAGTCCTGCGAGGTTGCTGGCGTGTTACAAATAACCCTGTATATACTTTAACATCTAAAGTTCCAACAAGTACATCTTAACGAACACCACAGATTACACAGATCTCGACCAATGACGTCATAGCAATCCAAGGTCGAATGTTTATTTCTATTCTAGCTCCTGCTATTGGAATATATTATATGTGATAAGATATGATCGTTATTATCGATACTTAATTATCTATACGCGTGTATATTTTTATTATATTTATGATATAACTAACACGATGCTTATTTTTCTGTTTTTCGAGTAAAACCTCATTGTTGTGTCACGGCAGCTATATTTAATTTTAAAGTCAATTAAAATTTATATTAGTTATTATTAGTTTAATTATTAATATATTTCAGAGCACATTATATACATATTTAGTTATAAGTAACGTTTCCAGGAATACTAATATCTCTACTAAAAATCAAAAAATTGTTTTCAACTTTAATGTAATTTTAATATTTTTTTTATCCGTATAATATGAATGGAATTATCAACTTCGGGACCAAATTATTAAAACAAAATCGTAGAAATTTTGTTATAATTTAATTAAACATTTATAATTTTCTTAGTAGATAGACAGACATATTAACTTTATAGTTTTGAATATATATAACCGTAAATACATTTTCAAATGCCATTCACTTTATATGGAGAAGTGCTTTTATTGTGGTGCATTTAATTTTCTGTCGGCTCCATGTGTTGAAATATTGCTTGTAATAAATGTTTTTAAATACATTTGTAATGTATCCAATCGCTTCTTAAACACAGACTACATATTTAGTCGAGACGTTTTTTTTAAATTGTAAAGAATTAGTTAATCGTCCGGCGTTGCTTGTTTGTAAACAATTATCGAATACGACTCGTACCATGATTGGACTATGTCAGAAATATTCACCCAAGCCAACAACGACTACCCGTGCAGATAAAGAATGTAATTTAAAATTGTAACGTCATTATTCACTTCTCACTCGCACACTGTCGCTGTCTAAATTCGGTGCGAGTATAGATGGCGACAGTGTGCGAGCGAGAGACACCGTCAATCCCATTCTCTATATACGCGTGGTTTTTTTTACATGTTAATATTCATCACAACTCTGCTTAGTTATAATGATAATAATGTTACAAGTAATTTGAAGGCCAAAAGTCATAGACATCACTTAATAAAAATATGTTTGCAGTCTCTGGAAAAACTGGAAATGCGAGTCGGCCTCGTGCCAGTAGGTGTTCTGTACCACCTTGTGCTTTATTTGTCATTATGGCGACCATAACTCCACAATTCTGTGAAAATAACACACGTCTTGCTATAACGGTTAAATATATAACCCTAAGAAACTCAAACCTGCAAAATATATAAATGATAAATATTAAATGTTTTCTTTATTATTATTTCTCTTAGAGTATATAACTTTTGTATGTTAATATATCAATTGTACACAGGCAGGCAGGCTGCCTCTATTTAATTTGATCCTCGGTAAGTGTTCCCACCCTGTTTTGCTTTAAAACGTTCTTCCAATGAGAGATTTTAAAAGCAATAAACATCCTGAAATTTTATTTGTAGTTGAGTTGTCGATAATGTATTATTTTCTCTTAAATGTATATGAAGTGTTACGCGGCAAGGTTATTATTCGCACAACACTATTGTTACGTATATTATTAGTTTTAAATAACATTTTAATTAGCCAATTCACCGGTTTACTTATTGTATATAGAATAGCAACTTTTTTAAATCGTTATCGGAGTGATGTGGAGTAAATTGATTCAGGGAAGTGTTGTGTACGAACAGACAATTGTGTACTATTAATAAACGTAATTATAATATATAGTTGTGTTTTATTTCTTATAATATTTTACCTGTATGGTATCAAATATTGGACTTACAAAAATATAAGCTTGACTAGTTTTGTACGCGTTTAAGGAGGCGCGCAAGTGATAGGTATTAAAAAAAATTGTACGGTCGTACCGGTACCCCCGGCAAGAACGAAGTTCTGTGCAATATTTTTTCGACTCAAAACGTGTTTTAAAATGTAGATTTAAATATACACACGGCGTCAAAAAAATCGCACCTTTTGAAATTTTGACTTCAAGCGAATAATACTCTTAACTTATTTATTGTACCCTACCAAAATTAATATCATTTGAAAGCACAATTAATACACTTTAAAAACGCGTATCCTTCTTTTCTGTAAAAACAATAATCACGAAACGTTAGGGTCTTTAAAAAAAAAGTGCTGAAAAGCTCATTAGAGGACTCACTACTTGTGCCACCTTGGACACGAATAAAAGGGGGGGTAAAAATTAATTATGGGTCATTAGCTATCCAGACATCACAGAAGTCACACCTGAACAGCTCCAGTAAGAAAAAAACCCTGAAAAATGGATACCACGGTAGAAGAAGCAGCTCAAGTGGTAGCACTACTGCAATCAGGACTACGCCAAGTTGATATTGCTCGACAACTCAACATAAGCCGTTTCCGGGTGAAACGAGTATCCCAGCGGCTCCAGGAGACTGGAGGCTACATCAGGAAGCATGGATCCGGAAGACGACGTTGCACTTCCGACAGAGACGACCGCTATATTGTGTCGACGTCTGTGCGTAACCGATTCTCCAACGCTTTTGAGCTGCAACAGCAGCTCCGAACAGCTCGGAGGACGTCGGTGAGCGTCACCACAATAAGAAGAAGGCTGCGAGAGAAGAAAATCCAGGCCGGCTGCTACTGGCCCCAAATTGACAGCAGAGCATAGGCGAGTCAGACTTCAGTTTGCCCGAGACCACGTGGATTGGACGTTCGACCAATGGAAGTCTATCCTCTTCTCCGACGAGACTAGGGTATGTCTTTTCTGCAATTATAGGCGTAGAAGAGTGTACAGGAGGCAGAGGGAATGGTACTCACAGGCCTGCTTTGAAGAAACCGTCAGCTACAGAGGAGGATCCTGCATGTTCTGGGGCGGAATTTCAATCCAAGGAAAAACCGACCTTGTGTGCGTCTCCTGCACTGGAGGTGCACGTGGCCAGGGGTCCCTGACTGCTCATCGGTACATCACAGAGATATTGGAGGACCATGTGGTCCCGTATGCTGGTTTTGTCGGGCCTGAATTCACATTCATGCACGAAAACGCCCGCTCCCATACGGCAATCATTGTTCGGGACTACCTGAATCAGGTTGGGATCCCCGTGATGCAGTGGCCAGCGAGAAGTCCTGACCTGAATCCCATAGAGCACCTTTGGGATGATCTGAAACGCCGGGTGCGGTCTCGTGATACTGCCCGTGCCACCCTTGAACAGCTTCGGGACACCGTCGTCGAGAAGTGGAGTGACATTCCTCAAGAACGCATCGTGACGTTGGTGAGGTCAATGAAGGATCGCATGGAGGCTGTAATTAGGGCTAAGGGAGGTAACACTAGGTTCTAAGTTTAGTTTTAAGAATTTGTTTTACTGTATTTTTTAATTTTGTTATGTTTTTAGATTAATTAAATTAAGTAATATTGGCGTGTTTTTCCTTTTTTCATGAAAAATGTTTTTTATATGCTTAGTAATCACTATCACAGTTTTATTATTTAAAGTATTCAATAACCTTTAAAATGAGTCCCCACACTTATACCTTACCATAGATGAATATAATAGTTGCTTGAAGTCAAAATACCAAAAGGTGCGATTTTTTTGACGCTGAGTTTAGTAATATTTTTGTCACACCGAAAACCACCTCAACCTTCTTTATTTAGACACAGTATGAACGCTATTTCGTTACTCACCTGACCTTGGGTCACTGCCATTTCACTCTTACTGTAAGCCGCGTAAAAGAACTTCGTTCCAAAAATGATTGTCAGTGTAAGACTATTTCTTTTGAAGCTAGTAGCAATATGCAATGACAAATTAAGTGAATATACATCAATTATTGATGTCGATTTTTACCCAAGCTTGAGTAATATAATAATGTTACTACCTCTTTCTTACTAGTTAAGAGGTTGAGTATGAAATAATCTCATGGGGTAAAAAGCGAGGATCATTTAAATAAATAAAAATTACATTTATCTTTATTAAAGCCTTTAATTTGTGAAAAAATTGAGCGCATAAAAAACTAAACCTAGTGAATCTTAATTTAAAGCTTAAAATTAATTATTAATACATTTGTCACTAACGCTTATGGTCAATAGAAAATTAGGCTAAAATAGAGAAATTAATACAATTAATCTTACGAAATAAATTTAATCATAAATATGAGAATAAGTTCCGTTCGTGTTACAATATTAACGCGACTCAAAAAATACTCGTTACTCAGTCTTTTAAAATTAAATTATTTATTATTAAAGACGGAATTAATTATAAAATTGGAATGACTTCCAACTTGTTAAAACACAGACAGACAAGGAAAAGGCGATTTAATTCTAAATAACATTAAAATTATACTTAATTATTATCATATTAAAAAATGAATTATCTAAATCAAACTTTTTATTAGAATTGAATTTTTCATTAAAATTAATTTGATCGCAGATTAAAAATAATTCAATAAAAAAATAATACCGTTGCGAGAAACAATTAATAATAAGATGATAAAAATTTAATATTGTTTAAATTATAGACATTTTTTTTATTCTAATCACTTGGTTAGTATTGTACTGTGTTGTAACAGATAGCACAAAAGGATTTTTCTTTTCTATATATAATTATCGTTAGTAATTAATATTAATTGTAAAGCACATTTGTAAGGCAAAGGAACTTTTTATGTCTTATTTGGTCTTTTATATTTATTCATAATTGACGGGATACTTCGAGACGAGAGAGATTTCAAAAATAATTTTTCATGTTGTTTTATTTGAAAAATAATTATTTTATACAAGATTTTAATTTAATATCAAAATTGTATTTTTAAAATGTGCTTGTGTTACTTGAGAGTGATTTATTATATTTTGAGGACATTTTTAAACTATTTATAGTGCTTGGCAAAAATAACTTTTATATTTTTTATTTAATTTTTTTTATAATGTAGATCTATTAGTGAGATTCGACTTAACGTGACTTCGAGTTATTGTGCGTAGAGTTAAAAAGGCAACATTTTCGATTTTAGTTAAAATTTAATTTTATTTAAGATTTAAAATCATTTTACTAATTGTAAAGTATTCATAATCAAAGTAAGAAATTATGTTCTTATTGAATTCCATTATAGTTTTGTTACATAAAAAACACAAGAGGAGGTGTAGAAACGTTTTTATAAGTTTAAATAGTTTTAAATATTAAGTTAAAAATTGTTTTTTTTTTATTCAGTTAAGACATTAATCACAACATATTCTGGCATGTCATGATAATGTGCAGTACTCAATTTATTATAAAAATATTACAATTATTATTTTCTTCTTCTTTTAAACTCATATTAATTGATCATTGAATGTTAGAATTATATAAATATTAACTTTATGTAGAATAAATTCAAGGCTTTTATTTGACTTTGTGACTTTGATTATGAATATTTTATTATATACCGGGATTGTTACAAAAACCCTGTCCGACCCGTGAACTGGTTATCAGGTATCATTAGTCGGTTCTATTTATGTAATCATTTTTAAAATTCTAAGTAATTTTTTTTTTTTAATTTACTTAAATAACGAAAATTACATAGCAACATAAGCGCGGCCGAAAGCGCTCAGGGTGACAGGGTCGGACAAGATTTTTGTTACAGCCTGTATATGGAGTCATTATCAAATCTGTGATATTATAATTTACTTGTGACATTATACTTGTATCATTAACCATAAATGACCCTATCATTGTGATACGGTCACTGATCCGTTCATTCTAATGGTCCTGACAAATAATCAACCAATCAAAATGCACTTCCACCACATCTGACCTGACCACATCCAAGAGTGAAATTACATTGATACAATTGAAAGAATTCCTTACTATAATGTCAGTTGAAAATAGTAACATCTTTGATAATAACTACAAATTAATAAATTAAAAATAAAATTGAATTCGTTTTTAAAATATTTACTTTGTTTCAATGGTATAATTACTGGTTAAGCAAATTTTAACTGGCTATTGTTAAATTTTAATTGCGAGGTTTAGGTTTAAATGGGATTGTTGCTGTCACGTATTCAATACGAAGTATCTTAGCTTTTACATAACACACTTTACGGTTGTCAAGACATTTTAAACTGTAGGATAGTTAATCATTTGTTTATTTTGAACTTAAGCATTAATTATTTTCAATGATTTTTTTCTCCTATCCTTTTCCTTCATTCCCATTCCATTCTCTATCTTTTTCTTCGAAATCCGAGTCATGTAGTCGCGCCAGTTAGAAACATTTTAGAGGATCATTTATTTTAACAATCATTTAGAAACATTAATTATACATTTATATGAGAAAATATAGTTTTACAAAGCTTATTTGTTAATCATTTCTATTTTTATGTTATTTGGATTCATTTTAATTAAATTTTTATTAGAACTAAAAAATTTAAAACCGCGAAACGAAATGTGTGTGATGATAAAAATATATTTTATATTTATAACTGTTAAAAATTTAAATTTTTATGCTGACCTTACAACGATAACCTTTTAAACTTATTAAGCCGGTAGTTTTGTAAATTTTTAATTGCACAATGAGTTCAGGAACTGCACCTCGAGAAGCGAATTTAATCATCCGTGGTTCAGCATCATGAAGTTAATTTGAAATTTTCAACTCTTCGAGATCGAAAATATATGTGACATGAGAAGTGGCTGCGATCGCATTAATGTGAAAAATCCGCTCCACTCGATCGCACAGATGTGATCGAATTTCCCACAGTTCGCGTTCGCGTCGTAATTTTTAAGAAAATTGGACGAGATCTTAGTAAAACGAAGACTCCGAGTCGGGCTACTCGTCGTCGGCGGCGCCGTCGAGCGCGTACATGATGCCGTCGTCGAAGGTGGCGGCCACCGAGTAGTTGCGCGCCAGCAGCACGCGCGTCGCCGCGTCGCGCGCGGCCGCGTCGGCGGAGCGGAAGTCGATGACGCGCAGGCGCAGGCCGGCGAAGGGCAGCGCCGCCAGCGCGGCGGGCGCGGCCGGGCCCGCCAGCGCCGTGTAGTGCGCGCGCGCCGCGTCGGCCGCCAGCAGCACGGTGAGCAGCGGCAGGCACAGCACGCGCGAGCGGAACACGCCGCCGCCCGCCTCCGCCTCCTCGTAGCTCACGACGCGCGGGTGCGCGCCGGGCGCCAGGCACGCGTGCAGCGCCACGGCGCCGCGCAGCGCCAGGAAGTCCCGCGGCGCCGCGCGCACGGCCACGCCGCGCCAGCCGCGCGCGCGCTGCAGGAAGGCGGCCGTGGCGTCGCGCGGGCCGCGCACCAGGAACTCCAGCAGCGTGCCGTTGTGCAGCGGGCCCAGCACGCGGTCCAGCGCGGCCACGCGCGCCGTGGGCGCGGGCGGCGGCGGCGGCACGCGCGGCGGCCGCGGCGCCAGGTGCAGCTGCCGCACGTACGCCACCAGCGTCGGCGACTCCGCCGAGATGCTGGCCAGCTCCTTGTCTTGGGTCATGTTCTGCCGGAATTGTTGCGCACCCAGAGCTAGAGGAGTATGTAGTATGTGTTATTTCAAACTTATATAACACTTAATGATACATTTACACGTATATTACTTATCTGAGGATTCAATATAAATATCATATCTTTCAATATATCATAGTTAACATCAAAACAGTAAAGTATATGATACAAATAATTTAGCATGCTAACTTTAATCACCAATTTAACAAACTAGACAAGATTCTTTTAATCAAACCATGATATGAACTACATGTATATAATTGTTCTACATGTATTGACTAAACTGCAGAAACGAGTGTCTGAAGGGTATTTTCGCAGAGAGGGACAGGTAAAAACACATACTGTTAAAAAGCTCACCAAATGTATCCATGTAAATGAGTAGCATGGTCATAACCGTCACAAATGTCAGTATAAACAACAAGGCAGGCAGTAACTTCCTGTAGAGCTCATTTGGAGGTGATTTTGTAAATGATGATATTGTGAGACGAGGAACTTGCACTGGTACTGTCGGTGGTGGGGTTACTTTGATTACTGGAGGTTTTGGAACATCTTTTTGTTTATCTGTTGCATCTGTATGAGAACCATCCACGATTGGATTTTCTTGAATTTTCTAAAATTAATTTAAAATGTCAGTTTTAAACATTGCATGCCCCATACACTAAAAATCTTTAACACATTATTGCATATTACAAAGTTAAGTATTCCTATTCTACCATTCATATGACTTATTAAAAAATGTAAATATATGAATAATCTTTTTTAAAGCATTCATATCTTATCTACTTCCACAAATACGCCCAGCAGGTAACAATGAAGATTGTATTTAATACTATTATAACCTTTTTTATTTTTCACCTGTATATTTAAAATAAAATTTAATTTAATTAAAATACTGCCTAAAATATCTTTATATACAAATATCATTACAGAAATTACCATCCTTTTTTATTTAAATATACACTAAAAAAAATTTAAGTTACATTTCAAAATGAAACCCCACGACAATGCGACAGATGTTGAACAGAGATATTAATTTTTTTATCGTCCAAAAAGACTAACGAAAAATTTTTATTCCAAATATTATTATTTAAAAAGTATACATACCTTTTCAGCCATAATAAATACAATTTCAATGAATAACTTTAATACACTTAGTAAACAATGTAAATTGTAAGGCACTTGATTGGAAAAGACTTAATGATTACACTAGAAAAAAATCATGTTTTTTAGAGATTAATATAACTCATAACAGAAAATAAATAAAAACAATTTATATTTATCAATGAAAACAGATGAACAAGTGATAAAAATATAATCACAAATGAATAATAATTAGGCTACAATGTTCTCTATGAGCGTGAGTCAACAAAGCACAGATATAAAATTCAGATTTAAAAACTCTAAATGTCATTTAGGAGATGCTATGAACAAAAAAATAATGACTACTATGTAATAAGTCTATAATAAGTACTTAAATTTGGAAAATAAGTAACAACGATATTATATCCTTATTTAAACAAACTATGACCTAGTACGCCTTGCAATACTTCTTTTAATTATTGTGTAAATAAAAAATCCGATACGACTTCAGCGCCATCTTTTGAAGGTTGATAGTAAATTACCTCGCAAGTGAGAACTTGTATAAACCAATAGCACTTCCACTGTACACACTTGACAGTTTTGACACTACACACTACACAGTATCATTATCAACAAAATCGAATGAACGATGTCGGAATGCATATAATACAAACAATATACAGGGCTATTTTTAATGACCCAGCAACCTCGCAGGACTAGATAGCATATAATATAATATTAAAATTAATGATCATTTTCCATTATTGTAGTTTACTTTTATTATTTAGTTTCGATCAGTTTTAGATCGTCAGGCAAAAGCTTGATGCAAATTTGGAAATTGTCCACAGACAATACCTAAATGATTTCCAAATTTGATTAGATTTATAAATCAATGTAGCTCTAGAAATAATGTAAATTTTTAATATTGTTGTTGTTAGATAGGACACTAAAAGGCATGTATGTCGTGTTGCTCTTGTTGTAAAGGTATTCGAAATGTTTTCATTGATATCCTTTAAAGAGACAACCTTTAAGTTTGTCTATAGAATACGGGGTTATATTGCTGGGTTTGTCTTTAGAATACGGAATCTTTCATGGGGTTACCTTAGCTATTCTTTATTTATATAAATGACCCATGCAGCTTAAATTATTAGTCTAATATCTGTTGTAAATTGAGGCTATACTTTTTTATAACGATGATACAGCTCATGTTCTTCTGTTAGAAAATATCGCTTAGATTAAATGTGTTTCCATAATTTTCCCACGTTGTTGGTGGCTTTAGGGTTCCAAAAAGATTGAATGTAAATTGTTATACGTTGTATACCAATTATTATTTTGCCTACCTCGTCGGTCTTATGGCTAGATGTAAGGCCGCGGATCCCGAGGTCCTATGTAAATAAACAAGACAAAGGATATGTAGTGACAATAATACTCCATCTCATTTCTGAACAAGGTGCGGCGTTTTTTCACGCCACAACAACTGTGCCTGTTGTACAATACACACATACCTACGGTCCTGCGTTGAATATTGTTTACACCTTTGGGATGGCTCCGCTAAGTACCTACTGAAGGCCTTAGATCGGTTGCAGCGACGTGCGGTTCGCATTATTGGCGACGTAAAAGTAACAAACACCCTCGAGCCTACAATTGCGTCGAGAGATAGCAGCACTGAGCGCTTTCTATCGACTGTTCACGGCGAGTGCTCTGAGGAATTATTCTCTCTAATTCCTCCTTCCCCCTTCCCTTTACAAGTCGACGCGTGCTGGCTCTCGATGTCACCACCTAACTGTGACATCAATTCCATGGCGGAATAAAAAATTTTGCAACTCCCTTTCCAAAAATATTCTTTACCAGCACACGTTTTCCTCTTCTCCTATAACCTGGGTTCCTTCAAACGAGGCGTCTTGCAGCGGGGCGGCTAGTGCAGAACACTGTTCCCGACTGTACTAACCGACGTGGCGTTTGGACTCAACTACCACTTACCATCAGGTGGAGTAGTCACTTGCATTCCCGGCAGTTATAAAAAAAAACCATAGTCATTTGGTTGTGGTTGATATGCTACAGTAATAAAACTCAGTGTATAGTTAAGGAAAAGGTATTTATTGTCAAATTCAATAAATACATAAAGTGGTAACAGCAATTTATTTCCAAAAACCGTATCTAGTGGATATTTATACAAAATGGAATTTTACTTATAAATTACAAGTAATTATATAATATATACATACGGCTTAAGCATTTATAAAAAGCGTTTACGTACAACGATATAATAAAAATTGTGCATTTTATCAAAAACTTAAAATAAACTACGGTTACTATTTTGACACGTAAACTTCACGTAAATAAATAGTGGAAAATTCTTTTTTTGAAGTTAAATTATTTACAATATGGAAAATTTTAATGTGCAAGAATTGATTATTATATTAAAGCACGATCGAAATGTGCGAAATGTTTGACTTAAATATCTACTTTAAAACTATTTTAATAGCGATTGCTTTGCTCGATACGAATTAAACATTATAATAATCAAAAATATAATAAAATGAATTCTTAATGTTTCAAATAAATATACGTCATAAAATAATCTAATTAAAATAAATATTTCAATTTTCAAATTTGTTAAAATATAATAAAAGTGTAGTCTATTTCATTTATTGAACTGTTAATTGTTGTTTTATATTCGATTTTTATGTTATGAATAGTACAAACATTTTAACTATTATTACTTAATCTCTGCAGATAAAAATATTCGTATTTTGTTGTTTTATTTGATTGTGAAAGAAATAAGAATATTTCATATACGATTATATAATATATACGGATATTTACTCATACCGATATTTTAGAAGAGTATGAAAATGGAATGCACTTAAAACTTTAATGTTCGTCGCACGGTCGTATATACAGGTCTTGCAACAACAGTAGTAGGGGTGCGTCGACTTAATGTCGCTGTTCAGTTCAATTTACGGCCGCCAGAGGCATGGCTATTCGCGTAATAATTATCCCGAACACTTTTTCAAATCCAAACGAAACAGTGAAATAACAAAACAAAAATAACAACAAATCCGCAAAACTCAGCAAAACTATATAACAATGATTAAATAACACAATACTTGGGAGAGAAAAATATACGCCGCGTGTCACTCGACCAGCTTCGATAGCAACGTCGTACAGCGGGCTTTATTGCAAAATAGAAGTTGAAACACAATCGCACCTATCTCTCACCACTGAAATTGGACTCGGTTGCTAGACCTGTATACAAGATCGTGGTTCGTCGTTTAGTTGACGTTCATTTTACATTTCAATACAATTTCAATGGCTGATTGGCTGCGACCAATCATAGACAGCTTAATTTAATAATTTTAAAATGTTTGTACTGTACTTTGATTTTAATTGGCTCTCAATATTTTGAACTTCGTTACACGGAACATTTGCGATATATCGTGAGTTATAAAAACGGAGAAACCAATTTTTTTATAATTATTTAATGCAATGATAATAAGGAAATTGCTGACAGAGATATTATATCAGTTATATAAAGGTAAATTCAAAATTCATTTCATATCATGGAATCATTACCATTCCACCTTTTAAATATTCTGATATATGAGAAATTGTATGTTATAATGTCTGTGTGGTGAATTGTCCCATTAAAATATTATTGTAACATTTTCCTTTTTTGATTGTATATTTAAAATTGCTTCACTGTGCAATTATCTTCCGCGGTTTTTAGTTTGCAAACCGCTGCCTTACCCGATGATAAAAAAAAAACTATAATTTCTGTTGCGGTCCATTGATTCCATTTGCGGTCATATTGATTTTATAATTAATTGTTTGTCATGGAAAACATTTTTATGTAACTATTAAATGAAATCCAAAACGTATATTTATTTATCTTTTTGTCATAAAGTTTAAGCAAAATATTCATGAAATCATGAAATTTACAATAAATTGAAGTATATTTCAGACTTAACAAGCGAATAAATATTTAAATTATTTTGTACTACACGCCTTTATAATTGAGTTAGTAATAATTAATTTGGAATTATGTAGTTTAAATATACACTCGGTGATTTGACATATATATTTTAATAAATATCACATTATTACAATTTACCTATGCAGATAAAAAAAATGTGAAAATTGTTTCGATTTTATTCACATCTCGCTCGCACACTGTCGCTATCTATCTTCATTCGCGGGGAAAGTACAAAGCGAAAGTGTGCGATGCCATTTTCAATCCAATTCTTTATCGGTACAGGTAGTATACGGATCAGCGCCGGCTTTAGTTATTAATGCATAATAATACATTATATTTCTGATTCCGATTGCAGGAGTGAAGATAAATAATAAACCACCTTGATCTAGAATTGACATGAATTGATTGGACGAAATTTAAAATAATCTGTGGTATTCTTTATGGATTCGTGAAAAATGACGTTTTGAATGTCAGCATAGTTATCGAAACTTTGGAATTAGAATTCAAATTGATTTAAGCAGTTAAATGGAATAGTGTTGTAATATAAAGTTTCGTCGTCCTTAGATAGCAGAGCGTTTAGCCAAACGCATAGAATATCAGAATATGTATGTCTAAGATTTGTTTATCTTTACACGTGGTACAGTTGGTATGTAGTTTAGTAGTGGTAGTTAGGGGCAGCCAGGCGTTCGAATAACCCCGGACAATGCAATGCTTTTATTATTTATATATTTATTTAGGATATCCGTTTTTACCCTAATGCCCGGCTAAACTTTATGTGTCTTGGTCTTGCTATTCGGTTGTAAGACCTGGCAACCCTAGTCGTAGCAACTCCAGAATCTAAATTTCTTGTTGGTCACACTAGCGCGCAGACGTCCTAAAGTCAGCGCTGACGCTGAATATACGCTCTTTACTATAAAATGCCATGAAAACTAATCACATAATATCTATATATTTTGTTTCGCTTCTCTCAGCGATAACACGTATAATTTTTCTAAAGTTATTACACTTTCAACTTCTAATAAAATTTTAAAATTAACAGTACTCGTGCATCAACATCTACAGCTACTGAGTGTAAAATTATTTGAATTATTCGCTATTATTTGTATCTATTCTAATAATATGTTGGGTAAAATGTTGATAATTTATTTGCCTAAATATTTAAATTTTGAAATTGTTTTATTGTGTAGATAGGATAATTGAGTACCTAATATTTATGAAATATATAATATTTATAATATAATTATGAAATGAATATTATTTAATCTATAAGTATGATTTAATAAAATTAAAACGCGTTTAAATAACTAATAGTCGCGGTGGAAGTGAAAATAGTTTCGTTTAAAAATTATGCATAGTAACGTTGCATTTAATTTTACTTTAAGATCGTCTGTCATCGCGCTCTAATTTTTTTTTTCTAGAATTGAAAAGCTACATTTTTTTTGTCAGTTAACACTGAAAAGTTTTTTAAATATGATTTTTTATTGGAACACAATCGAACAATGATTGAAAATATAATGACAAAACTTTTTTTTTTTTAACTTAATGAGAATTCACTTTCTCTAAGCACTTATAATATGTATATCTAAGAAAAATTCGCTACGTACTTCAAGCACGAAAAACTCCAAAACACATCAAATATTTAATAATTATTTCATAATTTTATATTTAGTATAATTTAAAATACACATACAAGTAGGTAACAATTTTAGCAATAGACTTATTATTGTCAAAGTTTAATTCACATTTTGCGCTAAAATTGTAAAAGACATGTGTGCCTAATCTGTCACGGACATATTTACATACTTTTATACCGACCTGTCCCGCATTCAATTAAACCTAATTGTAAATAATTTGAACAGAAATGAGCCGTGAATGCGTCGTGGACTTAACTTTAGAACTGTTAAAGAACAACTCTACTTTATTTTGATATATTTTTAAGGAGACACGATTTGAACGGATTTCGGAGACGAGTATTATTATGATGATTTTGTACAAAGTATTCGTAAATTATAAATGTAAATTTTCCTTAAGAATCAGTCTGTTATTGGTTAAAATTAAAAAATACGCGAACAAAGATAATATACGACGTGGAGTGGGAATCTAGTTTATAGAGTGTTAATATAAATACATCGCTTATTCATTTTCGAAGTAGGTATCAGAAGTTTATTATTTAACTTGTCCGAGTCAAAGTTCTATCATGTCTCCATTGTAAACATGACAATATTTTTTTGAATTAACTTTTACTTTTTAATACCACAATAGACAAGTCATGCAAATCATAAATATTTTATATTTATTTTATTCATAGATCTGCGTTTTATTTTGTTATCCTTTTGTTTCAAGCACTCACTGTGATAATTCAAATAAGTTTGGTCATAATGTTTTGCAATGCATCTCGACACCAAACGTTATATAAATATATATAATAAGTTAGATATATAATTTATTACATGTTTTTATAATTTTATTGAATTTATTCCTATTAAGTAAGATTGAATATTTCTATTACAATTGTTTACAATTCGATTAAGAAATCAAGATTCATATTTTTTAGAGCATGGCTGTTCTAACAGCGAGCCTAAGTTGGCCATCGGTAGTGAAGAAAATGTACGCGTTATTCGACACGTAAGATGAGTTAGCGAGGTCTCGGCGCTCAGTCGCTGCGACCCTTGTTATAACAAATTTGGAAATCCCTGAATTAGAGTCAAACATTATATTGTTTTGGTTATATTGTATATGGTATCGTGTGAAAATATTATATTATAAAATATTTCATAACCTACTTATTGTATATATTTTTTATGAACATCGGAAAATTTTATAATGTTCAATATGACAAATTTAATATAAAGATTACTAAGAAGTACATAAAGATTACTATGAAATTGTACATGATTATTAATTTTGTATTCAAATAAATGATTTATATATTCATGTAAATATGTATTATAAAAATCTAATGTTTTAAAGTCAGCAATTTATTGTCACTTTTACTCTACCGCCATACGTGCGTTATTATATCGCAGGTATGGTCGAGGCATTATTATTATATATATTATTAAAACTAATTAAAATACAAATAGATATATAAAATCGTTCATATATATGTATCTAATATGTAATATATTGTTTTATTGTCAAGCACACGGCAAGAACTTTATTAAATCTAAAAATATTTTTTATTGTCAATATTTCCATTAGTATTGATACTTTTCAAACCACGAAGCTAAATTTTAAGAATCAATTCCTTCAATTCTTTACTTCGCGTTCGAGACAGAGAAAAATGTATATGTCTCTGTCTCTTTTGAAGATAATGAGCGAGATGTCTATAGTTCACACTTTCAATTGTAAATGATCATTGCTAGGGAAATACTCGTTGAAAATAATCCCTAATTCTACAGAGAGTTACCAAATTCTAATGTATAAAGATTGTACATAAGTATAGTTAATGACTGATATGAAATTGATATCATATAGATTGACATTATTTACCCAAATCTTATTTGTACAAAACGAGCGAGCCCTGTCCACCCCGTCATCATAAACTCCGCCATTAAATCAATTCTTATCCTTAAACATAATATAATATGTTTAAAAATGTACATCATGTTAATACTACGGTTCACATACAATTTTATTGTCAACGTTATGTAAATTAAAACTTTATATTTACGCGTTATTGTCTGCGTTACGTTATCATTATATAAAATGCTGTAAAAAACTATTAAATCTAAATCTATTAAAATTCCAAACGTAAATTCTGTCAATGCAGTAAAAAATTCAAATTAGTTTTTGTAAATACCTACTCTTTTGTATAGTAAAATGATTTTTATGATAAAGTATAAATCCATCCGGCATCCTCAGTAACAGAGCTCGCTGTGTGTCCGTGCTTCCTTATCTGTGCAGCGCCGTCGCCGCCAGTGCGGCTGTCAGGGTGAGCGCGACGAGTGCCGTGAGCGGGGCCAGTCTCCGCTCCGCCGAGTTGACGATGGCGCTCTTGTCCGGGAGCGGCACGATCGTCCCGGGGTCCACTACGTGTATTTTCCAGCCGAGATTGTTGTGAGAGTAACACTGGAATTCAAACAAAATTATATTTATATGAAATAGAAAATGATTTGTGTGGTACCTATTGTTATATTATTATTAGTCTATTGTTATATTATATACTGCCTCGTTGGGCTAGATATAAGGCCGCAGACCTGGTGGTCCTGGGATCAATTCCCAGGTCGGGCCAATAAATAGTTATTGGGTTTTTCTGTCAGAAAATTCTCAGTTCAGCAGCCAGGAGTCTGGAAGTTGGAAGTGTGTACACTCCCGTGCCTCGGAAAGCACGTTAAGCCGTTTGTCCTGCGCCTGAACTCTTTCCGGTCGTGTCGGATTGCCGTCCCATCGGATTATGAGAGCTAAGGAAAAGAGAGTGCACCTGTGTCTGCGCACACACTTGTGCACTATAATAAATGTGTCCTGCGCAGTTGGCTAATCTTTCTTGAGATTGGCCGCCGTGGCCGAAATCGGTCTAGAGAACCCAATTAGTCTATAGTCCCTGTGTAATATTCAAGTATTCATTGTAACAGAGGTGACTGACATAGATTTTGCGCACACGCAGCCTTGAGGCGGACTGTCAATAGATGAGATCACAGACAATTTATAAAAAATTGACATATTCATTGACATATTTGTGAGAAGAAAGTTTTGACATATTCCTAACAATATGAAAAATATATAAAACCACATTTCATTTAAAAGCGAAGCTTATTGAATATATATATTTTTTTATTGCTAAAGTCACGTCGGTAACGCGGACCATCCGAGCGTCGCACTCGTTCGCGTACTAGACTTCACATATTTATGTCAGTCCACATACTTTTATTTATTTATTTATTTGTAAAAGAACACTTACAACATACACATAAAGCATTGAAAGAAAAAAATGAACTTATAAAACAATAATAGTGTATCGAATATGCATGTCAATTACAAGTATCCATAACACTCCCAGATTCATTCTAATCAAATTAAATTCAAATTAAAAGTAACGAAAAATTTATCAGTAAATTTTTAAAAATGTCCTAATTAAGTAAGAAATTAATGTCATTGTTACAATAATAAAAGAAGAAAAAAAAACAATCAATTGGCGAAATCATAATTGAAATTATAAAAAAACATTAATTACAATTTTATTATAATAATAATAGAAGAAAATAAACATTAAAATCAATCAATTGGCGAAATCATAAAAAATATTAATTAAAATTTAAAACTAATCATGCATTTTATAATAGTTAAATAATTTATTTCTAAAGATTGAGGGAGAGTCATAAAAAATATCAATGCCAGGAATTAATTTCACGATATTATTATATTTATTACACAACCGTACCAAAGGAGCCTGTTTACCAAGTTAACTTTTTGAAGTGATAACTTTTTATGGGAGGGTAAACCGCTTCGTAACGTAACGCGTTACGGCGCCACTATTACCGACGCGGACTGCTTTACCTGAGAGGTACCAACCTAACGCCATCTAGCGTATACAGATAGTACTTATAATAATTTAGCAACTCTCAATTACTAATTTAAATCATATTTAATATATTATAATTAATAATAAATATTATCACTTCTGTCGAGCGTCCCGAGACGCACACGTTTTTTATTGGTGTTTTGAGAAGTTCTCAACAATATAGTTGTATTAAATGGTGTGAGTGCCAAGGAACTCACGAGAATTATTGATCTATACATAACAAATCTTACGCTGACGTCATCCGACGTTCAAAATCTTGCGCTTAGGTACTCGTCTGACACTTGAAGTCTCAGTTAAACCCTACCGTGTGCCAAGAGCTAAGATGTGTACACATTAATATTATTGTGTATGTATCTATTTTATAACATTCATCATTCACCCTGTATGTGGCTAAGAATAGAATATAGAGCGTGTTCGAAGATCAAAACAAGACGAAACGAACTCTCAAAATTATTTACACGCGTTTGAGCGTAAAACTAGTGCGAGGAGTGGGGATGAAGGTGTCAGGTCAAACTTTCGACTTTTACTTCGCTAGTCGGCATTTAAACTGTTGCGATATTAACTTGCATTATTACTCGATAGATTTCTCTTATGTATGTGTGGCGTGGAAGTGTGAAGTGGAATGTGATAATTACCTGATAGTACAACAAGTCAGGAGTCTCGTGGGCCACGGTCCAGTTGAGCACGGCGGGCTCCCCCTCGTTGCACTCCAGCTGCAGCGTTTGCATGTACTGCTCGAAGGTGTCGGATGTAGCAGACTGGTCTACCGTCTTGTGAGTCCATTCGCAGTAGCGGCCCACTGATAACATTTTATTACAGCCATTGGTCGAAATTCGATTTACGTAGACCCAATCGAGATAGTTAAGTATCTATTACTTTAGGCCTTTGTTAAATAGGCGTTGGTGCGAAGCTATCGTTGGTATTGCTACTTACTCATCATCGGAATTAGAAGGGTATACATATGAAGGTGATATGTAATCTTTAATTACGCAATTTTACTAGCAAAAATAAGTGTTATTTTTTTAAATTGATTTGAATTAAGTTGCAATTTGTGTGATCGTATATTGCCATTGCTTTGTTCTCACTGAGGACGGATTACAGGAGGTCTATCTATTCGTATATACCTGCGGTAGGATACGGGTATCCTTCGTTGTCGTAGGCAACTCCGGCGAACACTCGCTGCTGCCTCTGTTCCTCCTCTTTCTTTTGACCAAAACCTCCCTCCGATGAGTCGCTTATGTAGAACGGGTGGAATCTGAGAAAACAATTACAATATAAGTTATGCACTGAAAGTCTTCTGAAATTGTCTTGGCGATGTCGACAGTTTACGGGGCACGTTTGCTTTCTAAGACTGAATTAATAAAAATACTTTCAAATTAAATGGAAAATCTCAAACAACTTACTCACATTTAATGGAAATCTGGTTATGAAAAATTAAAGATCAAGTTAGTTGCCACTAAAAGGGTAACTTATCATTTTTGTGATATTAACTTACTTAGCAGGGTTTGTTCTGTCATCCCCTCCCTCCACCAGGAAGGTGTATGTTTTCCCACGCTCCACATATATCTCCGGAATAAGCAGATCGTTGATGTACCAGGCGATGCCCCATGAAGGGTGACCTAGAACATCACCAATACTTTGAATTAATAGCTTACTTGACATTTATTTAATAGAATTTACATAAGTGCTATGAAGGAAATAGTAAATCAATTAATTTAATTTTTAATTTTGACTTTTGACAATAATATTTTCTATTATTATAAATGCAAAAGGAACTCTGTCTGTCTGTCTTTTGTGTGTTCACGGCTAAGCCACTAATAATTTCATTAAACCCCAAAGAAAATACACAGGTCACGTTTTTGCTAACACTCCTCACCACGCGGACGAAGCCGCGGGAAAACTTATTAGTAATTAATAAATTAAATAAAGTGTTTTATTTACCGTAAGATGAGAATCCGTCATTTATGTCATTGTCTGCGTGTAAATAGAAGTAAAGTAGAAGTAAATAACGATAATTCAATTAGGGTTACATAGTATTATATCTCGTCACTTTACATAACATCGCAGTACGCATTTAGGAGAATAAAAGTCCTCACAGAACGATCGGCGATCGTTTCGGAACTCGCTTACTATCGTTTTCGCTATCGATGTCAACACAGAAACGGTCCCAGATGCGGAAACCAGAAACGTTAAAGCCAGACGATGACGAAGAGTGAACATCGAGTACCGACTGCGTGTCGTCGAGGGGCCTCACCGGTGGTGGGCGCGTACCCGCGGCGCCCGCCGGCCGGCCCGATGCGCGCCGTGAGCGCCGTGGCGCCGGCCAGCACGCGCGCCGCCCACGGCGCCGGCCCGCCCGCCTCCAGCTCCGCCAGCCCGATGCACGAGTTGTCGTTCTGCGGGCCGGGACCGATACGAGCTTATGGACTGAGCGCCTGCCGCCTGCTCCGCTCGTGGAGCGTACGGGGCGCACATCGATTTGTAGCCAAATCGTCCCCGATCACTAGTGAGACTGTATGACGTTAAGATATCGCTCCTTCGTGAGGAGATCTGCCGAGCCACATGAGAAGCGTGGCATCGGACGGATGGATATCTAAAACGTCGTAAGAGATTTTTGCACACCCGCCTGCACCGTTTTGTCTGAATTGAACCAGTAGCCGACGACGTGTCGTACGTTTAATCGATATCATATTTTAGGTAAGCACGATCTTGTGAATGATACTTAAATACTTAGTTTATATATAAGTCAAGTTAAATAAAGATTATTTTGATTTTGATTGTAATGATTACAAACCTGAGCTCCGAAATCTAATTGCACGTCGAGTCTGGTCGTATCCATGAAGGAGTGCGCGTTGGCTTCGTACTTTGAGTTGAGAGGTCCGAACGCCGCGATGACAGATTGAGACCGAGTTGTCAGAATTTCCTTATCCTTGACTGATTCGGTCGCGGCGAGTGGACGTCGGTATGTTATTGTTGTCACACCGCTCTTTTGATGGCCCGATACTGAAAAGGAGAATTTTTGACTTTAATTTCGAGGCGAAAGAGAAATGCCCATACCTTTTAAATTTTGCGGGATAAGGACCGTCTTTCGGGTCTCTTTTTGGTCATATAAAATTTGGCAGAGAATTAGTTTGCATATGTATAGTTGAGGCTGTTTTACACGTTTTCATTTTCATGATATGAAACAAAAGTATCATGATTAATGTCGTCATGCACGGGACCAACGACTTTACGTGCTTTTCGAGTGTAAGCAATCATCTTCCAATCTTAGGATTGTTGAAGATTTGTCAGAATATCATCACATCAAAACCTAATTATTATTTGTGGTTCGATTTGTATGGTATTTATAATGGCGAGATACCATAATTATTCTGTAAAACAAAACAAATGAGTATTATTTATATTCTTGGTAATATTCTCAAGAGCGAACTACACGTAACATATTACAGGGCACAAGTGCACTTTAGATTACGAAAGAATCACTCTCATAATCCAATAGGACGGCAGATCTGTCACAATCGTAAATGCTATCGATTTCCATCGAGGCACTAAGACCGAGAGTGTCGGTCGAGCAGTGCCGAGTACGGCTCAGGTATAAGGCTCGGGTCGAGCGCTACGAACCGACGACGGCGTCGTCGCTGCCGCCGAGGCGCGCGTCGGGGCACACGCCGCGCTCGCCGTCGCACTGCGCGAGGTGCGTGATCGTGTAGTCGGACACCCTCGGCTGGTTGAACCTGGATACGTACGGTATTTACAGTCGCAGTCTCTTCGATATTATAATATGATCGAGGGCTGCCGACAGTATTAAAAGTTTCGATCGATCTTTAACGCCTTGGACGCCGTCGGAGTCGAGGTCGAATTTGACGGCGACGTAATATGTTGCGTTTGAATTAAACGTGATGCAAAACCACCAATGCACCAGCAATGAATCGAGAAAAGACGGAAGTTCTCGATGCCATTGTTTTTTTTATGTTTATTACCTCAGAACTTCGTCGTTTATAAAAACTAAATACTTCCAGATTGGTTCCATTTTTATCAAAATTCATATCTGATATTGGGATCCACGAGGAATTGAAGGAACTCCTCAAATATTATATGATTTTGGTATTGTCATCAACAAATTAAGCATACAGAAATTATAATTTAGTGGAGTCGATTAGTGTTTTTTTTTCAAAATTTTAACTTGTTTTATTATACTACGTCTATTTTTAATCGTCACAGTAAACCGCAATGAGTAACATTATCTAATATACATTTTAACGGTTGCTATATGACAATAATATTGATATACCTTGAATCCCAAAACGCAACGACTACGTCAGCTCCCAACATGGCGGGTCTGCCTTCAGCTCCTGACACTCCGAACGCCATGTACTGTTCCTTGCGGAGACGAGCCGCGAGAGTTATCTGGACGTGGTCACCCTGTAGTTATATATTTAAAGATTAGATATATACTCTTTCAAATCAATTGTTATCTACTTTTGGGTATATAGCATCCCTACATTTAAAAGTTTTTTTTTTCTTTGGCATTTCTCTCCAAACTTGTCTTACATTTGTTAAAATTATTATTACCAAGTATAATTCTTCTACATATTTAATTCCTAATAAATATTTGAACTTTGATTTGATTGCTAAAATGCGTTTAAAATAGCTGATATTCTTGTTACATTATTTGATAACAATGTCATAAGATATAATGTGGTTTTATTGTCGATCGATAAGTGCACATTTAACAGTAATCATCTATAAAGTTCGTTTCCAGTATTTTCCGATATATATTTTTACCTTTATGTATCTCTCGATATCACTCGCTTGTAAATGAAAAATAACTAATTATTTGATGAGAAATAAAAGAACAAATGTTAATAATTATTAACTTAAAACAATCCATTGATGCGCTAAAATTAATTCGTTATAAATTAAATTGACTCCAAATACATCCTGAAAATAAAGCTCAAATTTCGCTACTGTTTTAAATGTAACTATAAATAGGCCATAATAACTAACCGCCTTATTCATAAACTTTATTTAACTGGTGATTAGTTAAACAATATTTTGTCTTCTTCTTTCGTATGTCAAATCAATAATGACAGAAAGAGACAAATCAGTGTTTAGCTAACCAGTAACTAAGCAACGTTTATAAATAAGGCCGTAAGTATATAAGAATTTAGCGCCGATTTAAAATCAGAAATTACTTTTATCAGAAGAAATTATTTGATATTTTTTGTCTAGTAACTTTTTCAAAATGTCATTTGGAAAATCGGTCTATAGACAAATCTCTCACATCCGGGCGGATATCAATAATTAAGAATATAAGAATATAATTTTCACCTGTATCTCCCACTTGACCTGTAGCCGCTTATCCAATATTTCCTTACAATTATTAGCGGTACTTAAAGGAGTCTGCGATGTCGTTGAACTTGTCTGAAATCGGCAAACTCATTAATAACTTCGATCTAGAAATGCAATATTCATATCTTCCTCATCGAATCGAATACGACAGCCAAATTATTTTAGGCAACTATATTAACGTATAACATTATCGAACTATGATGTATACCTATATTCAATGCAATTATCTAGTTACAACTCCAACCTATTTTAAGACTCATTACATAAATTCAATATCCATCTCCATCCAATACATAGTTATTGGGTTTTTCTGTGAAAATTTTTAGTAGCAGCCCGGAGTCTGGGAGGTGGAAGTGTGTACACTCCCGTGCATCGGAAAGCACGTTAAGCCGTTGGTCCTGCGCCTGAAATCTTTCCGGTCGTGTCGGATTGCCGTCCCATCGGATTATGAGAGCTAAGGAAAAGAGAGTGCACCCGTGTTTGCGCACACACTTTTGCACTATAATATCTCCTGCGCAGTTGGCTAATCTCTCTTGAGAGATTGGCCGCTTTTACCGAAATCGGTCAGGAGGACATTATTATTAATGAAGTGAATTCTTACAGAAAAGCATGCAGCTCTGAAGGAAATAATTCTAACTTTGACATATGTATTAGTGTTTCTATACTAATAAATATATAGTGAATTAAAAAAAAGCTTATCATAGGATGTATTTTAGTTTATAACTAGTGTCTTTGTAATTATGGTATTATTAATCATTATCATAGGAAGGAATTATTAATTCCTTTTCATATTACTTAATAATTTGAACATTTAAATTGTTTATTAAATATTTAAAATAATTAATTATTTTGAAATATTTAGTAAGATATGTTACTTAAATAAATAAGAATACATGTCACGGGGCACAACGCGTCAAAACTAGAATTATCGATTTAATATTTGACAATTGGATTCGAATAAAATATAATTTTTTCTTACCGGATTATACCACCAAGCTGGCTGTTAACCAAAGTTAGTAAATCCAAAGGAAAGCGTGAAAAGAAACGCACATTCGAATGTTAAAAATGATTAATTTAATTATTGTAACATAAACCTAATTATTAATATTAAATCAATACACATAAGTTATTAATTAAATATGAAATTAAATGCGAATCCAATCAAAAAATGATAATGTATGAGAATCGGGTTTGCGAATGAGCTTTTGTGATTGGTTAGTTGGACGCTTTGATGGAGTCCGTTTAACCTGAAAGCGAATAAAATTAGTTAAAGGCAAGCTAGAACAGATTAAAAAATATGATATGATCCCAGGCTGGCTGTTAGTAACACACACATATATAGCAGAGTCAATATTATTAACACATACGATGCTTTATATATAAGTATATTATACGATAAGTAATAAATATATATGTCTAAAATATTCTCCTGCTTACCCTATCCAAAGTTTTGAGCTGAGCATTTTGTCAATAAAAATCAATAATACAGTAGCAGCCTTTTAATGTCCCATTGCTTGGCTAAGGCCTCTACTCCTCTTTTTGAGGAGAAGATAAGGAGCTTATTCTACCACGCTGCTCCAATGCGGGTTGGTGGAATACACATGTGAGAGAATTTCAGTGAAATTTGACACGTGCAGGTTTCCTCACGATGTTTTCCTTAACCATCAAGCACGAGATGAATTTTATTATAATCACAAATTAAGCACATGAAATTCAGTGGTGCTGGCCCGGGTTTGAACCCACGAACATCGGTTAAGATTCACGCGTTCTTACCACTCGGCCATCTCGGCTCAATCGGCAAAATCCATTAAGACATTTATTAATATTTTATTAAACCCTTAAGTTTCCAATTTGTCATTTGTACTTACGGTTATTTTCGTTTGTCCCAAAGCTGGTGGTACGTCTAAGTCCTTGGGTATGTAAACGTGACCAAAGTTGTGCCTGTACTCTACACACCAAACAGAGAGCCAGTCCACATCGTAGGCAGTCAGCTTACCGGGTAAAACGATCTCGATGTCTTCCCCTTGGTAACCACGGAGGGGGTTGAGAGAACCCATTTCGTTGGGCACCTAAAGTTTTGGAAAATATAAGAGTTTGAAACTAAATGGAAAAATAAGCATTTACGATTGGAAAACGAAGGTGTTCTGTATATATAAAAGAAATATATAATCTATGTTATATGTTACAAGCTAAACCCGTCAGACGTTGTCCTGCCTATGTATATGTCAATATATGTATGTATCAATTAACATGGTGATTGATTGAACTGTACACAGTGTAGATGATCTGCAGCGCTGTCGAATAGCGAGTTACAGTGAATAGTATAAGTAATCCTCTATGAAAAACTATGTATATCCGCGACAAATTTAATGGTAATCTATCAATATAGAAGTAATTAGATATATAGACACGCTCATATCAAAAACATTGATGATCACAAATCAGTTAACCAAATCAATCAAATTGGAGATTTAATACCTCGCATCGTTGTTAATTTCCAAGGATGAGCAAATAATAACAAAAAATCCACATCACATTCGCAGATTTAAGTTTGAACAAGTATACATTATGTCGTCATTTCTATTAATTCATTTCAGAATAAGCTAGTAATCGTCTTGTTATAATCTTTACTTAGTAGATTATCTTGCAAGGAATACAATTAAATAACTCACTTTAGTACCAAACGGACTGGGTTCACTGCCATTTCCCACCCAAAAGTAGGCGTCTGGTCCTGCGCCGTCATAGTGCAAGTTCGGTATGTAGAATGTTTTAGCATCTAAAACGCTTATATTTCCAGATCTCAGCCCATGAGCCAGCCGTTTGAATTCTGGCAGCACCCGTGGTCGAGGGGGATCGAGCCCCGGGGGCAGGAATACATCGCCGAAGTTGACCTGAAACATATTGCATTTAACCGAATTGTTTGTCTAGACCACACGTTGAAATATTGATATTGATTTTCACTAATATTTATATTACTAATTGTCCAGGAATGTCTTAATTTATGTTTTTTTTTCATTAAGTAATTTCAGGTACTTTGAGGGTGGTAAATTGTAGATCTGGAAATGTCCCTCAATTACCCTATATTCAGATCATATCTATCAATAGAAATACACATATAAATCATATGAACCATTTTTAGAGTAAAAATAAAAATATTTTGCTTTGGTCAATTTGTTTTGTTAGTATTAATCCTTATTTATGAAATATATTATTAACATACATAAAATATATAATCCGTTATATACTTGTACATATATTTGAGTCAAAATGTTTTTACGAGATTATAATAATGCGGCTCTAATAAATTATATTAATCATATACATTTTTTTGTGATGTTTTTTCATGAAATTCACGTATATTATAGATAAATTTAAAAACTTTTTTAAATATAAAAGATAAACATATATACATTTATGTATATAAGAATTACTATAGACTTGGCAAGACAAGACCATTTTATTCATTATAACATCGTATTTTAAATGTTAGAATAATAATAAATGCATATATTTTTTCGCTTGTTGCAATAAAATTCATGTTCTCTAAATGTCAAATTTAGGCGGGAAGTTCGCGTTTGCGCGCGTCTCTAATCGATATTTTTGGCTTGAACTTACAAACTCGCCAAGCTTGTTTTATAATCGTCATTTTATTTCATTCATTGTTTTTATTGACATTATTCAATATCCTTCCAAGTTTTAGCACAAGATAATTATATACTTTTCTGTTGTAAAATTGGTTTGAAAATGAGTATTTTTAGCTGTTTTATTTATTATCATTAATTATGTTTGACATAAGAAAATTAAGGTTTTTAATCGGACTATATTCCAAATTATAGTTTGAGGTAAACAAAAAATGTGTAATGAATTGTTTTGCCATACATATAATTGTTAAAATACTACGACATTATGAGAGTTAATGAATGTTATCGTCGCGCCAAAATCTCTTTAAGATCAACTAAATAAACTGTCTATTTATATTTAATCATGATCATAATTATATTTTTTTTATCAATAATAGGCCAACGCTTGACCGCTGTTTTGCCTGATGGTAAGCATCGACACGATCTAGGATGTAGCACGCTTGCCTAGAAGGAACCTGCTTACTCTGGATTTGAAGACACCGACGTTGTACCTATCGGGAAATACAGACTTAGGCAAAGCATTCCACAGTTTTGCAGAGCCAAAGAGCATTACATATTATTAAATTAACATTTTATTGTAATAAACTATAACTCAACATATACATATATATTTAAAACTCAGTACAAATAAGTCTGATCATATCGAGAATAATAAAAAAGGTTACATATTTTTCATTTTTTTTTTACTTACATATTTTTTACTTTTGTTAGTTCATGACCAAGGTCATTAAATTCCGGTTTAAGTGTACACACTGATTGTTTTTTTTATAACGTAAGTCACGTAAAGGCGTCGTGTTTACTTTTTTTGTCTACTATGGCGTAATTCAAATACCTTATCATATTAATTCATAATGATTAATTTATATTTATTTCAATTGTACTTTAAAATTACTTATAATTATTTAAAAGGGTTTTTTCATGATTTGTTGCAATTGAAATTAATAATAATAAATAATAGAAATAACCAAGTAAATATCATACTCCTTACATTATCTTAACTATTATATTATATGGAATTAAATATTGTTATATATATATAATTAAAGCTAGACTTGTATGATTTCCCATAAAACCTAGTAATAGTAGAGAAGTTTACCAAATAGTGGCACATTCAGAGATTCATAAGGAACAAATAAAATAAGTAAATAATTCGCATCCATTTAAACGTTTTGATTATTTTTTACAAAAATTGACAACGTCTAAGCTTGCGGTTTTCACGTCATACGTAAAAAATGTAACTTTCCAACAAAACATGGCTCCTGACCACAAACCCTCAACAACCTTTTTGTGCAAAAAGAGGACCTCGTTTTATGATAGGCCTTTATTTTTTAAATATAATTACGAAAGTTTTAATTTATTTTTCTCCTGAATGAAAAGTTGAAAGTTAAAAAAATACATTTAATTTTATAAGGATGTGTTTGACTTTTTAAATACGAAGTTAGGTAATAATTTTATCGCCAAGTATTTCTTAGCAAAAGTTTTATTCAGCAACATTTATGTGTGTTATTATTATCAGAATAAAAAAAATAGTTACCGTAAATCTGCGACACCAAACGCTTATCCATTTGATGTCTCGTAACCTCTTCCCAGCCGGCAGCCGGAGCAGGATGTCGGAGTTCGTATGTGCTGATAGCACCGGCGGGTCGCTGCAGAAAATAATATAATATGAGTGTCACATCCGAGTCCAATAATTACTAATATTATAAATGCAACCGTGTGTCCCATTTGTCACACGACTTAACAACTAAGCCGAGCTCACCGTTTATTAAAATCATATTATGTATGTGTAATAGTTCGCTGCGCCATCATCAAACGTAGCTAAGCTATTATTGAAATTGTGTATTTAGTATACTTGCTCCTTTTCAATAATACATTATATACAAAATAATAGATTATTTATTTATAATATAATTGAAGTTACGTTAGCTAGATGTTAAGTTGTTTTATTTAGTATAATTATTGTGTGTTTTGTTTGTACGGGGCTACATCGTCAATTCGAAGACTAAATACCCAGTTAAAATAAAATATTAAAAATAATATATATATGTCGTGCATTATTAAATTCTACGTTCATTAGGGTTTCTTACAGCTGCAATCCGCATCAGACACCTAAAAGTGCGAAAAGTGCATATCCGCAGCACAGAAATTCTCGGTGAATCAAATACCCCACGAAATAAACGATCTATATGTAATTAGTGTAAATCAACTGTATTTAATTTTCAACAGAGTAATTAAATCTCTTTTTTGTATTTATTTCTTGAGCTTTTGAAGCATCCCTTAAATAAAATCTCGGCAACACTAATTAAAATTTAAAATAGTAAATATTGGTTTAAACTTGACTTGATTGTCTGTACTAACAGAGTTACACCAAATAAGTTACATTCAAATATTGTGAACACCCTAATTGGCATATTTGTCTATGAATAATTATCTAATATTAGTTAATTAATGTTGTCAGTACGTTGCCATCTCTAGAATATATTGCCGAATATTGCCTTAACATTATAATGCAAATTACATTACATTACATTAAATAACTAGAAAGTATATAATATTCATTACTAAATTTCGGCAATCAAGCAATAAAGTCATGTTCTCTATGTTGAGTTGGATAACCGGGCACAGATGACCTCTTGCGAGGTTTTTTTTTTTAAAGTAGCAAGAATATCTTGATATGGGTCTGATTGTTTGAAGGCCAAAGTTTAATATATCTCCATATCCCGACTCAAATGATATGTATTAAAGTATATAGGAGGACGCCCCTTTCTATGAAAGCAAGCACAATCTTTGTCTATTTTCTTGCACATCTCGAGTCTATATAATAATAAATTATTATGGGATTTATTTCGTTATATAAAAAAATATTTAACTCAAATCTGAATTAGTTTATATACATATTGATCTAGCAGTTTTTTGTGCTACAAATGAGAATAAAATGACTAATTATGCATCTCAAATATCAAAGGAAGAGAAGTTGTCCAGAAAGCATATTTCTTAAAGTGCCTATGGGCGGAAGTGACCACTTACCATCAGGTGACAACATACTCCTTAACACTAATCAAATATCGAATGTTTAACCAGAATGAAAACTAAGATATTTGCAAAGTCAAAAGTAATTGGGGTACATATTTAAACCATATTAGCAGTTAGTAGGCCGCCTACCCAGCGCAAACATATTTTGTATGGAAATAGGACGCGTATATTGCGATATCTTGAGATCATTAAAAAGTTCCTTTGGATTCCAGAACATCACAGAGGAAGCCATTATTCAATTGAATTGTGGAACTGTATTTTATTTGTTTGACAACATCATTAGTGTGATATAATTTAATTTTAATGATTTGAGAACACATACATTCGAATTTTAAATATTTGTTTGTGAAGGTATTCTTTTAAAGTTTTAAATTTAAACTGTGAACTATTTTCACTTACTTAGTTACTTGAAATTGGACGGAGGTTTGTATTTTAGGTTCTGGATAGAGACTTCGTGTTTTGAAATACCAAATCTCATAGGTAGATTATAGTTAACAGTAAATATAATTGTTTGCAATAGGCAGATTTAGTATAAAGTATTACTTGTTGTTGTGTAGATTTCACAACAACGCAGATCTTCGGCGAATTCTTTGATATAAAATATATATTCTTTTATACGGAACTATATTATGTTTATCACAATTACAAAAATGTGTTTGATGTACTCGTTTGTGGTAAATCTTAAGTTAGATTTTCGTGATTATATTCATGATAATATATTTATATAGTATTTATAAAGTGTTAGTACGCGTATACAGGCATTTCAATAATATTCAGATTTTGTATATCTGGCATAGAAATAGGTTATATGTCAATAATTAGCCCATAAAATTACATAGTAACTGATAAATGGAGCGATAAAATACATAATTAAATACCATCAACGCTTATCAATGTTGCATCTTTTTATATCGATTGTCTCTATAAAAATCGTTCGGTGAAAACTTTGTAACATGTCCCATGTCGAATTATACTTTTAATATATGTACTAACACGAGTACAATACGGCAACGAGAAATACCTACAACAAAGTCAGAAGTCACTTTTTTCCAGGTAATAAAATAAAATAAATTTGATATAACTATATTAAATTAACAAATACTAGCTACGTTTTTATTAATTTTATTATTATTATATAGCGTTTTTCTCGCGGTTTTACCCGCGTAGTTCCCGGTCCCGTGGGAATATGGGGACAAGGTGTCGCCTATGTTACTCGCTGATAATGTAGCTTTCCATTGGTGAAATAATTTTTAAAATCGGTTTAGAGGTTTAGGCCTGAAAGTGTAACAAACAAACGAACTTCCACTGAACGAAGCGGATTTGTAATATTAGTTAGGATTAATATTCAAAATCTTTGCATTACTAATTGCGGTTGGTGTTGTAATATTCCACATCTCGGTTATTATAAAATTAAAAAAGGTGAAAAAGTCGTTTAGGTTGTATGTTGTCATTCGTTTGATTAATAAAAATGGTTTTTGTTAAATTTCAATTTCGCTAACGAGTTTTCATATGAATTAAAACTCAGCATCGACCTTCTAAGTTTCGACTTAGAAGTTTTAAGTTTGAACTTTTAATTTTTGTTTATCTTAAAATGAAAATAAAATAAAAGATTACGTAACTGATAAGGAGTAACAGTCTTCACGCTGAGAGGATTTTCTCTACGTCACCGCCTGATTTAACTTTGACAAAGGCTTCGTTTTTTTCCGACTTTACACCTGCGCCTTTTGTCTTATATACTTACATAATAATATTCTATTGAATAGATATACAAAATGGCCACAAAGTCAAAAGCTGTATAATTTCCAACAATACATAAGGTAAGTTAATTTATTTATTTGATAAATAAATCTCTTTCTCTTTCTCTCCCTCTTTATAGCGTGTAGAGCTTTGAGCTACATGTTGTAGTATATATAATATTATACATTAATTCGTGTATATAATGATAACGAATATCGTTTGTCATGCGACAATGTAATAAAAATTGATAAGCGCTAATGGACTTTGCTGAAGCTAGCGTTAAATTACTTCTATAGTGATTGAAACCGACAGACTATCCTTACTAATATTATAAATGCGACATTGAGTTTCTTTGTTACGCTTTCACGTCCGCACTTAACTGATTAATATAAAGTATTGTATACACGTTGTCACATAAAATGTAAATAGAAAAAACATTTTTTTTATTGTATAGGTAGGCGGACGATCGTATGGGCCACCTGATAGTAAGTGGTCACCAACGCTTATAGACAATGGCATTGTAAGAAATGTTAACCATCGCTTACAGCGCCAATGCGCCACCGACCTTGGGAACTAAGATGTTATGTCCCTTGTGCCTGTAATTACACTGGCCCACACACCCTTCAAACCGGTACACAACAATATAAAGTACTGCTGTTTTGCGGTAGAATATCTGATGAGTGGGTGGTACCTACCCAGACGAGCTTGCATAAAGCTCTACTACCGAGTAAACATTTGTCCTCTCCTCGGTAAACGCGGGGGAAGCTGCGAGTTGAAATCATTCAATGTGATACTGACCGGCTCGCATAGTCCTCTGGGTATGGCACAAGCGTGCCTTCGGGTGATGGCTGTGGCGTATCGCCAACCCAAAAGTACGCGTCAGGTCCAGTTCCATCGTACGCAAATCCTCGTACGAATACCGTACTTTCGTCCACAGCGTACACAGTACCCCGAATTCCATGTGCGTACTGGGTAAGCCGGCCAATGACACGGCCGTAGTACGGCTCGGGTCGTCTGGACGCGGATAAACCTGTGGACAAAGAAATATAAGTTATAGACTTTATATGATATGACATAGTTTGGTATATATTTCATGGTCGTTATGATATATGCCATTATTAAGACTGACCGCAATCGAAGTAGGCTTTCCTATAAGCTTTTATATTTATAATTGACTAGCTACCTAGTAGAGCAAGGGTCGACATAAAACATTTTTACCGTAAATTTATAAATATATACGTAATATTATAAATGTTCTCGTTTACGCTACGCACGCTAGCAAAAGACTAGCAGCTAGCAGTTACCATGACTTTTTCCGACATCTTCAATTATGGTCATATTTTAGTCTTTTTACACAAAACCTTTATGATTTGACGAACACATTTAAACATCAGAAGAGTTCTTCAAGAATAAATTCGAAAATCGCCTCAGAAAACGTTAGAGAAGTCTCAAAAAACGATACGCAATAATGCCTATAATAATTATAACATTTAAAGGATACACGTATCAAAAAAGCGTATCAGTGTATGTCGGTTGTCACGTTTCACAAGTGGGCTACTAAAAGTGAGTTCCAACTGCTTGATACGTAGATAATTAAATAGCAAAGGAATCGCAGGCGAATTCATTGTAATATTATGATTCTTTGATTAGTCTTTGTCTGTAGAGATTTATCTTCCGAAAGGAAACGGTAACTTGATCACTTGAGACTTGAGGCATGAAGTTTCACAAGTATTTCGTTACAAAATACAATTAAAACGAATGAGCTAAGACATCCTAACAAGTGGATTTAACAAAAGATTGGAACAAACATAGCTCAGTGTTCACGTGTTTAAAAGTAAAAGTAAAGTAACAGCCTTTGATTGTCCCACTGCTGGGCTAAGGCCTCCTCTTCTTTTTTGAGGAGAAGGTTTAGAGCTAATTCCATCACGCTGCTCCAATGCGCGTTGGTGGAATACACATGTGGCATAATTTCAGTAAAATAAGAAAACACATGCAGGTTTCCTCACGATGTTTTCCTTCACCGCCAAGCACGAGATGAATTATGAACACAAATTAAGCACATGAAAATTCAGTGGTGCTTGCCCGGGTTTGAGCCCACGATCATCGGTTAAGATTCACGCGTTCTTACCACTGGGCCATCTCGGCTTTCACGTGTTTAATTTTTGTTTACTAATTCATATTTCTTCAGATTGTCCAGTAAAGGTAAATTTCAAGAGAAGCCTTATAAATATGAGATTTTTTAATTTAAAAACCTGATCGTAAATTGTTAATATTAACTATCATTTACACGGCCATTGCGCCACCAACTTTGGGAAGATGTTTTATTTACTTACACTATGGCTTCTTTACCCTTTAAAAACCACGATATAGTGCTATTTGGCGATAGAAGATGTGAACAGTGAGTGATATCTACCTAGATGGGCTTGCACAAGTAGATACATGAGATGAATTTCTCTCACATGTATATCAAAATGCAAAGGAGCGTGCTGAAATTAGCTTCGAGTTTAACAAGAGAGGCGGCCTATTACTTAACAGAGTAGAATAATTAGACGGAATATCTAATTAGCCTTGTATAACTCTTCACTAATACAAGTGCGTTCAACAAATTCATTTATATAAATCAAATAATCTTTCTTACACTTTCAAAATTCACTAATATAAATCACACTTACCCTTTCTTATACTTTCATACACAATATTATTTCCTTGTAATCATAAAAATCTAATCCAACGAAAGTGATGATCGTTTAGGCGTTCACATTATGATTACGACGGCGTATTTATCTAATAACCCCGCCGGAACCCTCCCCCATTAAGGGATATTTTGATTGACATGCTTCGCCCCCGAGATTGTGCGACGTTGGGGTGATTTTAGGGTTGCTATTCGCAAAATATAAAATCCAATTAATTTTTTTTGTTTAAACTTTTTTCTTTTGTCAAATGAGTATCGATTTTTTATGTAACTCTAAGGAAATATGTAATTACAATTTTGCCTGTGTTGTCGGCAGCTTTGCTTCGTGTAGGGATCGGGGGGATTTCTTTAAAATTGTTTAAAAAAAAGAAAGAAAAAAATTTATTAATGAGTGATTGTTAATAGTAAATAAATCTAATAAATTAAATAACTGAATAGAATTAAGCTGAAAAATAAAGAAATATTCCTTACGTTAAAAAAAAATTAGATTGGAATCGGATCAAAAATAATCCAAATTTCACAAAAAACAATACTCATTTCTCATGAAATAAAGCAAACTTCAACTTCCTATGTCTTATAGCTTAGCTTGTGCATGGTTATTGCTTTTTAACCTCTGAAGCAAGAGGGTTATAAGCTTAACGAGTTTGTCTGTGCATCTCGCTGTGGCATCTTAACTCCTGAACGGATGCACTGATTTTGATTTAGTTTAGAAAGGTGATTTGCTTCAGTGTTTTTAGTTATGATCAAAGTAAATCTGTTCATCAGTTTGAAGATCATAAGCGCTTTTCTAGTTGTTGAATTTCTTTAAACAGTTTCAGTAAGATAGTATATATATAGCAGAAGTATATAGAAACATTGTTTATTGGAATGCACTCAGAAAATAGGTTATAGATACACTTTTTAAAGGACAGTTTGCGTCGTTTTTTCGAAGCTTTTTTTTAAATTATAAATAATAATAATAGTCCTCCAGACCAATTTCGGCCGCGGCGGCCTATCTCAAGAGAGATTAGCAAACTGCGCAGGAAATATTATACTGCACAAGTGTGTGCGCAGACACAGGTGCACTCTCTATTCCCTTACTCTCATAGCCCGATGGGACGGCAATCCGACACGACCGGAAAGATTTCAGGCGCAGTACCAACGGCTTTACGTGCTTTCCGATGCACGGGAGTGTATACACTACCAATTTCCAGACTCCGGGCTGCTACTGAGAATTTTTCGACGCAAAATCTCAATAATATTTTATTGGCCCGACCTGGGATTTGAAGCCAGGACCACCGTGACTGCGGCCTTACATGTAGCCACTAAGCCAACGAGGTTGTCAAGTCAGACAGTATTTAAATATGTGACTATTACAATATACATATGATACTACTTTCTAGTTTTATTATATTGATAAAACTTAAGTCCGTCTATGGCTACAAAACAAATACAACAAGAAAATCAATTGACAAACAGACAGTGCGAGTAGTACTGAAAGGTTTTATCCTGACCTATTTATATATTGATATAATTCTCGTTACTTCTGTCGTAGTTAATTAAGTGAAACTTTAAAGCGTTTTAATATGAAGTTATATTTAAAAAATGTCTTAACTCTTGGTATTTAACAATTGCACTTTTAATCGTCACTTCGAGATCGTCCTTGATTTTAGTCGAGATATTAGTAGCGATTTATTTAATACGTAGAAGCCGATTTGGCTATAGAGCATATCCAATATATCATGTATGAATTGCAAAACATAGATACATACATATCAAAACGTCTATCTGTACAATTAAAAACCCATTCGTCATACTTTATTCATACGTAATCTTGTATGATTATGTATCGATAGATCACGTGATAGTCCGGAAAAGCACCACTGAGCTTTCATGTGCTTAATTCGTTTTTCATGTGCTTAGTTTGTATTTAATATCGTGCTCGATTGTAAAATACGCTCAAAGCCAAATCAAGTAAAATTATTCTTTATTCAAGAATGTCATAGCACCATTTTGAAATCACATGCGACAATATTTAATTAAATGTAAAGCTCGCTCGCTTGAATTAAATGTAAAGGAAAACTGGCAAGAAACTCAGTAATGACTCTTTTCCACCGCTTTAATTACAGTAGTTACAACAATACTAAGCTCTTTTTTAGGTTAGGTAGGCGGACGAGCATATGAGCCACCTGATAGTAAGTGGTCACTGACACCCTTAGACATTGGCAGTTTAAGAAATGTTAACCATCGCTTACATCGCCAATGCGCCACAACCTTGGGAACTATGATGTTATGTCCCTTGTGCCTGTAATTACACTGATTCACTCACTCTTCAAACCGGAATACAACAATACCAAGTACTACTGTTTTGCGGTAGAATATCTGATGAGTGGGTGGTACCTTCTCAGATGAGCTTGCATAAAGCTCTATTACCAATTGATATTTCGCGGCAGAATATCTGAGTGGGTACCTTTCCGTGGGAGTTACACGAAGCTCTACCACTAATGCTCGGTAAATGATTTTTCAATTATTTAACAGATTTATAATAAGTATAACATTTTTCGATGTTAGTGGATTCATATTAAGGTGGCTTGGCTCTAAGCTGTCAACCCTACGCGCCCCTCGCTGGCGCGCCCTCGTTCCCGACACATAGACTTAATACAGTTTTGTCTTGGCATTTCGATACTCATTTGTTTCTTAGACAGGGAATATGTCACGCGGATGTTGGGGAAACAGCTAAACTATCGCTTAACGTGGCGTAGCTTACAATCTTTTTAACATAACATGTGACGTAACGTTTGATAATTTTTATTTCAAAAATTTAGATTCCAAAAATATGATATCATATCCAATTTAAATCGTGAACGATTTTTAATTCTACGCGATTATATAGATTCAAAAATAGAATAAAAATATGGAATTATCGATTTTTAATACTGGCTATTACTTAGAACTCCAAATTTAAATCCATTTTATATTATAAGTATGATATTTTATGATGATATAACTCGTTCATTCGTTTTTCCAGCGTTCAATTTTTTTTTGTTATGGCTGTTTTTGTGAGCATAGAAAAAATCGAAAGCGCGCGTTATATCGATTAAGAAATTTGTGTTCTTTTGTGGTTCCAACGCAGCACAGACACTACGCAATATCAACCACTTGGATGGACCAGAAGTGAACACACGGTGCGTATTTGGTTTAATTGCATCCATTCTTGAATTTCCGATTTCAACAATGAGCGCTGTAGTCAACTGGAGAAGAAACCATAACGTCGGCATTAATAGCATATTTATTTATTAGGAAACTAACGTTATATATTAAAAAATACATTTTCTTATAGCGTATATACAAATAGTGTTGCAAAATAAAAACCACTAATTTAATATGCAAATAAGTGTAACATTTCTTCTTCTTCTGATTTTTGATTGGGATAAAAACATGCTTAAAACTTATGTGATATGAAAAAAAGCCTGTCTGCCACCTTTATAAAGCGATTATGACTTAAAACGTCAGAAATATTAAAATACTTATTCTAGCATTTGCCAGTAGTTTTTTGATCATATATATTGTAATTGGAATGAGTTTACGTTCCATGTCCATGAGTTGATAGGAACATATATAGGGTTTTCCAATAGGGACGCTTGAACTTTGACAGCTGATTGCGGCCATGTTGTTTGAGTGACAGCTGTCAAATGCAGTGTGTTATATTCATTCCGTCCTCCCAAACCACCATGGCAGGTTACAGTGTCGAGCAGCACGTGCAAATCATAAAATTGTTTTATGAAAATGGGTCTTCAGTTCGAGCAACGTTCCGCGCACTTCGCCCGTTTTACGGTCGCGATGATCGTCCTGCCGAGTCGACTATCCGTCGATTGGTGGACAAATTCGAGTCAACCGGGTCAGTTAACAATCAGCCGGTTCCCGTGCGTCAACGTAACGCGATATCTGCCGAGAATATCGCCGCTGTGCGCGACAGTGTCCTCGAAAACCCGCGGCAGTCAATTCCGCGTCGCGCACAGGAACTCGGCCTTTCGCAGACGACAACTTGGCGAATTTTGCATTGTGACTTGAGCCTGCACCCGTACAAGATCCAGCTGACCCAAGAGCTCAAAGTTAATGACCATAGACAGCGCCGTGTGTTCGCTGACTGGGCATTAGAGCAGTTGGAAGTTGACGCCGATTTTGGCAAAAAAATCATCTTCAGCGACGAGGCGCATTTTTGGATGAATGGCTATGTCAACAAGCAAAATTGCCGTATTTGGGACGAGACCAATCCACACGAGGTTCACCAAGTGGCAATGCACCCGCAGAAAGTGACTGTTTGGTGCGGATTTTGGGCCGGAGGCGTGATTGGTCCGTATTTTTTCGAAAACGATAATGGTGTGGCCGTCACCGTCAATGGTGAGCGATACCGGTCGATGATAACCAACTTCTTTTGGCCTGAAATCGAGAATATGGATCTGGACAACATGTGGTTTCAACAGGACGGCGCTACGTGCCACACAGCACACGCTACGATGGAAGTTCTGCACGATCAAGCGCCCTTAATGGAAAACCCTATACGTCTCCATGAACATTGGCAAAATATGATGTGTAATGAATGTCAAATCGTTGCCATCTTACTAAAGCATTGTGCTTGTAATTAAAACATAATCAGGTCGCGAATTTTATTGTTATGTATTGTGTTGTGCTAAGCCAGTCTGTACTCCCACGGCCTCTCCATTCCGGGTCGAAGACGGTCATCGCAGGTGTCAAAATCCTACATCACTCAAGCCCTTGGTATTTTTAAAGATATGTCAAATGCCACTGCCTCAAAGATTAAAACAATCTGTATAAAGTTGCTTACAACAAAAATAAATTTGTCAATATTTTTTTCAAACACGAAGTCAAGATGATCGGCCAAGTCGCGTGAATGTCAAGTATGCCTTTGTCGATAAAATATTTTGTGCCCGAATAAAAGACACGGCATAAAATAAGAGCTGACGTAAAAAGGCTGAGACTCCTCACACTTGACGATTCACTTTATTCGGTTGTAAATGCGAATCTGACGCGAGCCTGTGTATCTTACGACGTATAAAAACGTCGTAAGTTCTTAAATGGGGTACGAATTTGTTTTACAATAAGAACCGAAAGCCAGATAATTTTTTATCCTCAAGGTTCTATCCTTGCATTTCCCGAGATAAAAATTAAAATATAATTTATTCATGTCGCGTCTTAAGACTATATACTAAAGCCATTTCGTCGTAATTTTACAAGATTATAATAAATGTAAAGGTACCACCAATTCGGAACGTAGTTTCCACAGAGCAAGAAACTCTGTAGATACTCCATTCCTTCAATTAAATTACATTATAGTGTTAATAAAATAAAATTTAGAGTTTGACTTACATTATTTTTCGAAGAAAGTTTGAGGTTACGGATGCTGGATTTATGATAATTTTCCATAGGAACTTTAATTATTTATTTCGTATATGATACTTTTTGATTATAAGTCGTTTCATTTGCAATATTTTTTAAAATATCCGGCCACCAAAACAACATTTAGTAATACTATATAACTACACTAAAACGAAATACATTTGTGACTCTTGAAAAACAATATCATTAAGGTTCAAATTTTTGTTTTTTTTTATCGATGGCAACATTCAGATGCTACGATGTACATATATAATTTCTAAACGAATTACCTCATTTCGAATTAGTATTCAGCCTTCGTCGGACGCTTATTTCGTTGTGCCGAAGTCACGTACCTCCCTATCAAAACGCCAAATGGAATTTGATGAAATTTCGTAAATAAATTTACTTCTAATAAGTTTTAAATAAAATGACTGAATCACTATAAAATAAACGCCATATTTTCCAGTTATAATGAACAGAAATGGTGGTATAATTATTGTTTGTTTCTCAACGTTCGAAGTTATTTATGTTTTATAATAACCAATTAAATCTCGCTAGTGGGTAGAGCTTTCCGTAATCCCGTTTGGTTTGAAACAACCCACTCGTAAGTTCATCAAATAAAAGAAAATAAACAATTAATTGATATATTATATAAGAAAGTTTAAGGAATATGTTTATTAAAATATATTCTTTGCATACAGTTGAGATTCTTATCTTTAATCGAGTGCAATGAAGTATTTTATCTATCTATGTAGTATATAATTATGTATATGAAGTATATTAAGTATTAGTACATAATATATAAATATGGACTATTTCTGTTTTAACATATAATATTACAACATAACCCTTTTATAGTTTGACACGGGTTATGGATTCTTGATCGATGGTGCTCATTGAAGACATGTGGCTTTTAACATTATGAGTCATAGATAATTATGTGATATATACTAGGATGTACAATAATTTTAACTTAGGCCAAGTTGATAAATACGACTTATTACTCGATAATATATTATATAGATACTAAAAATGCGTAATGTTAGTATTGATGGATCTTCACATTGAATAGATTAATTGTATTCAATTTACATATCTATGAAATTAAATAGATGAAAAAGAGTAGTTACTTAGTTTCTTGACAGTTCTTCTTGTTTGACTACATTCTGAAATGGTTGTAGCTTTACATTTAATTTAATGCTTAAGTTGTTACGTGAAAATTATTAGGGTTTTTGTTTTGAAACCAATGAATAGAATTTTTAATCAACATCAAAGAGGTTTCAGAATGCACTCTAAAATTAATCTGCTAAACCAATTATGACACAAACGAGATCGCATGTAGTGCTCGTGTGATAATGCCCTTAAAATCGAATTTCGGTCAATGCTGCCAATTCCAAAGACTAGCAATTTGTGCCGGATGTGAGATATTACAGTGCACAAGCGAGTGTGCAAACACAAGTGCACTTTCTGGGAAAAATCTGCTATTCAAGGATACAATCAAGGCTTTCCGAGGCTAGGGATCATAACCCTGCCAACGTCCTCACATTGCGTTAAAACTGGGAATTTCTTCGCAAAGGAACTCCATTACTTTTTATTAATTTAATTCGAAATTCAAACCCACGATTATGGTATCTAGAACCATATCTTTAGCCACAAAAGTAGACCATCGAGATTATTAATGTATAATTAATGTTCTAATAAACTACGTAGAAAAACTTTAATATAATTACAGTTGATAATATTTGCGACTCTTCCTAAAGAAGAAGAAGTAGCTCCCTACTTAACGAATATAAGGATAATGCCGAAAGGCATCGGTCCATCAAATCAACATCCTAACAAAATCACTGAATGTGCACCCTTTGCACCCCTTGGTTATACATCTTCGGCAACAGGATGGGCGTCATTATCATAAACTCAGGGGATATCGGTAACAAGCTCCATTCAGAGATATTATTGTAATTGAAAAAAATATTTTAATACTTTTCGGTAGATATATTGATTTTAATATTTGTTCTTCTTCGAAGGTGACAGACCCAAATTATGGCACCACATTAATTATCATAGCGAAAAAAGATAAATATAACACACTGTTTACGATTTATATTGCTGTATTCATTAAATTTGAAAGCTTTGTCCTTCTGTACAATCTGTTACCTTCTATGGTTTTTCTTTTGTGTGCTCTCACATATGTGAACTGTTCACGCGATTTTCTCCTAATATTAAACGTTATAAAATAATACTCACATAGCCAACTAAAAAATGTTCTAAGGAGTTTTTACTTTTTATAATGGCAGCACTTTTAATAAGAGTACGTTCAAAATGGCGTCAGTGACGTTTTAAAATTATTGGTGCTTCTCAGCCATTTTCATTCGCTAAAGGTAAAAAGGTATTATTCTATTTCTAGCTTGTATATCTAACTGTCAAGATGTCACTTTTATTTTAAGTTTCATCTTTGTTAGTGTTCTTAACGCTACTGTAAATTGATATTTAATATTTCAAGAAATACTTAATATATTTTATCTAAACAGTATATCCTGAATGAAAAAACGTTTCATTTGACCTCTGTTATAATATCGTAAACGTAGCATTATTTTTTTATGTTAAAGGTGGTCACCTACACCCAATGTCTACATTGGCGATTTAAGCAATTTTAACCATTCCTTACATCGCCAATGCGTACCAACCTTGAGAACGAAAATGTCCTTTGGCCCTGTAGTTACACTGGCTCGCTCCCCCTTTAAACCGGAATGAAACAAAACTAAGTACTGTTGTTTAGCGGTAGAATATCTGATGAGTGTGAGTTGGTACCCAGACAGGCTTGCTCAAAGCCCTACCACCTAAAATATATAAGCTATGATTGTATAACCTGGTATCCATATTTAACCAAAATTATATAGCATATAATTATATAAAAAGTCAAATTTATTTAATTACAATAAAATTCTGTTTGAAAAATTAAAACTTTTTATTGTTTTTTCGGTGCGGCGACTGATCCAGTATGAGGGAGAGATTATTGGCATATGTCAGATGACAATCAGCCATATTTGTATTCACGAAAGACGTGGTGAAACAAACCCCGAACATTCTTATAAGATAGAGGATATATTAGCCCAGCAGTGGGACATTGTGGGTTGTTATTTTACTCTATATTACGTAATATTCTGAGTGACTGTTACCTGCTATTTGCGCATTTCGCAATGTATCGATTATTCTTTCATCTTGAACTAAAAGCTCTCAGTTCCTTGGCACAAATGACTCGGGTACCGAGTCGATGAGAAAACGTACAATGAGATAAATGCTTTCAAATAAAAAATATACTGAACATAACTTAAATAACAGCCCCTTTCAATATTAGAGTCGAGATGTTCCAGTGGCAGAACACGTGGATTTTAACCGAAGATATCTTCGAATACAGACATGCACCATTGAATTTTCATATGCTTAATTCGTGTGTTAATAATTCACATGCTTGGTGCTGGAGGAAAACATGGTGACAAAGCCTGCAACTAAATCTTCGACATGTGTATCATCCAATCCAAGCTTTCTTCTCATAAGGTTTTGACCTAATTAGCATATATGGTATAGATTTCAGAGCGAACTACAACGTTCATATAAAACGTATTCGTAATATATAAAAATCCAATTATCTTGCACTCTTTATTGGGTTTTCTGGGCCTTTTTAGGCATTTCGAGCCATCAGAGGTGTTCAACTTAGTAACAAAATGCCAGACTACTTAAGGCAAGGTAATAACAAGATGAAACTCAAGAGGGACTTTCAGTCCCCTAAAATCAGTTTCCTAACTGAATCAATGAATATGCACCCTAAGACTATCCATCTTGTGCCAACTCGATGACGTGTCATTAACATAATGTTGGGGATTTCGCTGTATTTTTTTGTTATAAAAAGGTTGGAAAGTAAGTAGGTTAGTACCGAAAGAAGAAGAAGAAAGAAATCTACTGAATCTTTAGGTAATAGTTACTACTATTTAGCTTCTTCTAGGTAGAATCTACATCCGAACTGGTGGTAGCTGGTGGTAGCAATACACTTACTTCTGTAAAATGACGATTCAAAACTGCTTATGTATTCATGAATAAAGTATATTTCGATTTTATCTTACTAACAAAATATTTTTTTTCTGACGCATAATTGATTTTAAATACCCACTTAAAATTTTGCATTAAATTCTATATTGCATTTATTTATAAAGTAAAAAACTGGATGAATACAAGCCTTTCAGAGCATTAAATACAATTGAGTAGGCAGATGAAATTGCATGTAGATTAATAATTTTTTATAATATTCGTTTATATAATAATATTCAGTAGATATTTTTAACTTTTCAAATTAATAAATTCAAAAATTTGTTATAAATATTATATTAAACAAGGCATGTTACTCAACGCAACATTACAACTAGATGACAAAAATGTTTGTAACAGGTATTCATTAATTCAGGTACAGAATATATAAACATATCTAATAACACTGAGTGTAATAGAAAAATAATACTGAGTGAGTGTCATATCAGTTCTCGGTGTAATCTACATTTCGAACCGGTTGAAGTTTTAAATTCAATTGAATATTGTGCAATAATGATTAAGAACAAAAGAGCAATTAAGCTTAATATAATAAAGAATATATATAGGAGACACCTTGGTCCATACAACAGCGTTGTTAAAAAAAAAGAAGCGCGCCAGTTATTAAAACCGCCGCCATCTTGTTAGGGCATATAAAAGTAAAGTAATTAAATGATTATTGGTGCGATTTGTGATTTGTGATGTGTTCAAATATGTTATTTGGATTTAAAGAGTAATTTAGTGAGTAATTTACATCAATTTATATGATTTAATGTTCTATTTTGAATAGACCAATTCGAGTTTCTTATAAAATCAGTTTTCACTTCTGGATGCTAAATATATATATTTTTAATTCTATGTTATTTGCAAGGATGCTTTCACTGTTGTTTATCGATTTTATATAATCTGTGTATTATATATTAAAGCCCCTACAAACGCGTGGGTAGATCGATATACATTAACGAAGAATGTTTTTGTATTTAATTTGTCTATTTAATCGGAAAAATCATACAGTCCGAGAGCCATAATGGCGTGCGTTGTAAAATCGATAGAGTTATATGGAAGTAATGTATAGATTGACACATTGATCAAACACATAGAGAAAATTGAGAACTTTAACTGCTGTCAATACGATAGGCTAAACATTTTCGTATTTACCTTAGGTTATTTTATAAAAGTTCATCCTTTTGAATGTCGCCAACAAAAAAAAAATAGTTCTTGTTGCTTTGCAACAGACAGCTAAGAAATTGCCATCTATTTGGACACGCACCATAACATCACAGAAATATCGATTTTGCCTATTTAATCACAATAAAAAACTAATACTTTTAAGAAACATCGAAACGAATCCAAGTAAACATTATCAGTTCACGGAGGGTTAGTACGGCGTGCTCAGCGATGAGGACGGAGGGGTGGGAACAATAGCTAGGGGATGCGTTTCACCTGATGCGGCTCCAGGCTTTACTCGAGATGAACGAGATAATATTGTGTTATTGAATATTTAATAAAGAAGAGGTAATATCAGTTGATTATTTATACGTGAGTAAAATGTTATTATATTTATTATTTGTTTTTTTTAATGATTTTTTAGGTCCGGTCCTTACTTCCTAACGTTATAAACGTTGTTTATAAATGTGTGCTGTATACTTTGTTTTTATTTTTGTTTAAGTTTACTCTTTGTGTTTATTAAATTATTGGACAATGTATATAAAATTAAAGGTCACATAATATGCGCTTACTATATTCTAAAAAAAACCAGTTCGTTTTACTTAAAGACGGTAGAATATGTACGAGGAATAATTCAAAGACCAACCGTGAAATGAAACACAGTGACCTCGAGAAGAACCCTTCTAACATTGTGTACCATTACGAAGCGACAATTGCGTATTTACAACCAAAATGTAGTTTAGTATAATTATTGGTATCCTTCTGAGCAAGATATATAATAAAGGGTAGCTAACACTATGCCCCACCCAATTTAGATATCTTAATTATCATACTCAATTGATGACCACTCAAATTGCACTTTTTGCACAATTTTACTCGATGGTAGAGCTTTGTGCAAGCTCTTCTGAGTACCACCCACCCATCAGATATTCTACCGCAAAACAGCAGTACTTGGTATTGTTGTGTTCCAGTTTGAAGGGTGAGTGAGCCAGTGTAATTACAGGCACAAGGGACATAACATCTTAGTTCCCAAGGTTAGTGGCGCATTAGCGATGTTGTTTTTTTTTAAAGAAGTTGGTGACCACTTACCATCAGGTGGCCTATATGCTCGTCCGCCTACCGATCCCATAAAAAAAACACCAAAAACCCAACGATTGTAGGAGGTTAGGGAAAATAAAAGCAAGGACTCCGTTTCAAATGAGATATATTCTCCATGTGTAATAAATTAATAAGACTGTAGTAGAAGGAAAACGAAATATTTAAAATTGACAGATTATATTATTACCAGCCAGCGGCTCATAAACATAATATAATTATGCAACCTTTTTGCACAAGATTCTATTTATGCTTATATAGTTTATTTAATTATTAATTAATAATCCAACAGAAATTTATTGACATTTAGTATATTTATATCGTACATATTTTAGGAAATATATATCTGATGATGTCAACGTAATCAACGAGATAATTAGTGTTAATTAAAAAACCTGTATTTAAGATTAATGCTTCAGGAATACATAATAGCCTAAAACTAAAGCCTTGATATTTAGAAGGATTAGTACCATTTATAAAATGTTAAGTACCGTTTATATGATACAGGATATTATAAAACTAATGAAACAATAAAAGCATCGTAAAGAGGTCTGATACTCATATTATAAATGAGAAGGTCTATCTGTTTCGTGGTAAACCACTGAACCGATTTTGATGATTAATACTAAGGAAGCTTGAACCTCAAAAAAGGATACATATTAAGGATAAAACAAAGATTTTTTTTATATTTAACACTACCCATAAAACGTGGGTGAAGACGGATGCGAAAAGTTGTTATAAATTATTTGGAAACAAAATAACTCAAACATCTTATACCAAAAGCTCTTAAACGATGAAACAAAGCGCTTCCTCGCAACAGTCTAATTGATTTTTAGCGAGCTGTTTCATATATTTCAACTAAGCAGATCGCGAGGGGTATAATCCCCTAATCTTAGTAAAGCACTCCGCTCCCCGGGGTGCGTTTATACGCCGCTCATTGTAACACCCAGACGGTATACGGTGATGTCTATTTTGTATTTTAAACCGACTACGAACAGCAACGTGGCAGTTTTATTTCATAAAATATTCGAAGTTTCCATTGCTTAAAATATATCTTCATACTAATATGATAAAGTAATGTTACCTATAAAATATTGGAGTATAATAACGTTTTTAACCAGATATCATATCATTTTTTTAATATGTTCTCTAAGACAGAAAGATACAAAAGGGCGCTGTTATATTCTTAACCCGGAAAATTAAAATGGTTTCAACTGTTAAACGATATTAACAAGCTTGATATTATTATTAACATATTAGACTTCAAACTATACTAACTCCTCTACTGTTCAGGTTTTGTGTAAGATTCTGTGTGGAAGCTAGAGTGCACAGTCACTAGTTTCGTCAAAGAAATTAATAAAATAAAAGACTAGAGATCAACTCTAGCTTTGTATGTTTTATTTATACTTCATCACGCTTATATTTCACATTATTTGTGTGTATATGCATTTTTAGAAATTGTTACGACACTATAATGTATTTATGAAAAGTATAACCAAATTTTTTTTTATTATTTTCTTTTCTTTATCTGCTGCCTGGAACTGGAAGAGATCGCTGTTCTAAAAGAAAGGCAGCTTCTTGTACATCTTTGTTTGTATTTTTTTACATTTTTAAGCGGACTCCTGATGGTAAGTAGTGACCATCGTCTATAGACATTGGCGCTATAAGAAATATTAAGCATTTCTACTAAGATTTTACTTCCCTTGTGCCTGTAATTATACAAGCTCGCGGGCCCTTTCAAACGGAACAATACTAAGAATTGCTGTTTGACGGTCGAATATTTGATGAATAGGTGGTACCTATACAAAGCCCTACCGAGTAAATTTATTTTTAATTTCATTGGTGTACGATGAAGAGTATTTGGAATGTATTGTACATAAAGTTAATATTATAGTACATGAGTGTATGTACGACTGTGTATGTAAAGCACTAATTATTCACACAATTACAATGCTGTACGACCGGAAATAGATCAGAAGTACTACCACACAACCATCTTCCTGTTTACGAGCTGCCGTTGACAGTTTATTGAGAGATCACCCTAATTACTTTTACTAGCCCGACCCGGGATCTGAACGCCAAATGTTATGAACTGTAGCCGAATATGCTTTCTACTAAACCGAGCTAACTGACAACATAGTTACGGGGCTACGCCATCATTACAATTAAGTAGTAAAAAAACTTATCCATTGTACACATTTTTTTTTGTTATATAGGTAAGTGGACGAGCATATGGGCCACCTGATGGTAAGTGGTCACCAACGCCCATAGACAATGGCTTTGGCAATGGTAAGAAATGTTAACCATCGCTTACATCACCAATGCGCCACCAACCTTGGGAACCAAGATGTTATGTCCTCACTCACCCTTCAAATCGGAACAAAACAGTAACAAGTACTGCTGTTTTGCGGTAGAATATGTGATGAGCGCTATCTGGGTACCTACCCAGAGGAGCTTGCACAAAGCTCTACCACCGAGTAAACCAGGTATCCGCGGGAGCATCATACATTTTAGAACAGGTAAAGCCTTCAGCGGAAATTATATATTAATATTTTGTTAATATAAGACTTTAATTAATAAGCAATGATAGTAATACATTATTAGTTACCGATAATTCTGAGTAGATGTTGTCTGGTGAACAGATTATCATGTAACTTTACGTGAGACAACAATGAAAAATTGTGTAATGGAATTAAATACGTTGAATTAAAATTCCCGCGGTGAGCCGTGAAAAAATAGTATGTAATTTCCATTTCAACAGAACGCGTACAGTATAATTCTGTTTCCAATTTGTATTGTTTTTATATCAATTATGTAGGAAGCTTGGCAAATGGGCTTACTGGTGGTAAGTGGTCACTACTGCCCTTAGACATTGGCACTGTGAGAAATATTACCAATGCCTTACATAGTCAATGCAAATCTGCTAGTTATATTGGCTCACTCATCCGACAAAAATCGTAACAATAATTCGTACCTACCCAGATTACCACTAAGTGAAATGATATTAATATATTTGCTCTTAAAACATAAATTCTACGACACATTACCCGATAAATAGAGGCTAATGAGTTGATATATATATATATATATATATATATATATATATATATATATATATATATTTATTGTTTGTGATTAGTATTCCCAGATTTTGTTGACTACTCGTGACACAAACAATCCCACTTTCGCATGTATACTATGAGAAAGATTTCATTGTGACATCTACTAATTAGCACGAATTATTCATAAATTATAATTAAGCCTTATTCCTGAGCTAATTTGTCTTATGTTGAAAACGAAATGAAAATCCACACACTGAGGCGCCAAGCTTTCATTTGTAACATATATTGATAAGAACACATAAGCATTTATTTTGCAATGGTGTGTTAAAAGATATTGCAATAATAGTACTTTCATTTAGAAAGTCGCATTTAGTAAACATGGAGCGAACGTCTGATTTTTGTCGTAAAAATATGTATTGAATCAATGTGAAAACAAAAAGTAGTGGTGCAATTGTTGGAATGATAATGATGATGTCTTCCTGGCCGATGTGGGATTGTGGTATGAAATGCTAACGCATCGGTACCTAATCCGCATCAAAGCATATGCATTGCATGATGGAATAAGATATTAACACTCCTGTCTAAAGAAGTGGGAACTTTAGACCAGCAGTGGACATACACATGCAATTAATTCACTTTACTAGTGTGTACGATATTATCTAATATCCGTTTAAGTAGAAAATATATGAATAATGTATTAGTTCCAACGGTATTTATTAAACTATTACAAGGTAATGTTTATATTATATAAAACTTGTTCATATTTAGATGCACGGCGTGTGTTCTTGACCACCTTGATAATAAAACAACTTCCACTATTTTAAAAATATTAAATTCTAATTATGATGTCATGTTCTTATTATTAAAAACGAAAATAAGGTTTATTTTTGAGTCCTTTTCATTCTTTTATTATATGATACGAGGCCAATAAGACTAGTTAATTTTTTTTAAAATTAAAATTGCTTGATATTGTGTATATGGAGCTGACGGTTCGGGAGGTATCGTTGCAAATACAAAAGTCATAGTAAGCCGGATGAAATTTAACTATATCATTGTTGAAATATTTGAAAATACGAAAACAATCGTCAGACAGCAGTCTTTGCATGGTACTTGTTACCATCTCGAGCCGGGGGTCTAGGCGTTCCGAAGTGCTCTTCGAAGCCCCAGTGATCTTTCAGTGTGAGGCCCAAGTATTTCATGTACCACCATCTGGACGTTTGAGTCACCTACGCGGACGTGCGAGTCGGGCGGTTCTCTGTTCCTCGGCAGGTTTTGGAACCATAGCGCCTCCGTCTTATGAGACGCTATTCGAAGGCCCAACTCGCAGATCGTATCGACGACGATGTTCAGCGAGAGCAACGCACAGGACTGCGTCGTACGCGAGGTTCCACAACAGAGGCCTCAAAACTGATCCCTGCGGGACCCCAAAGCAAACCTGTCACGCAAGTAACCACCGACGATTGCCTGCAGGTATATATATATATCAAACTAATTTAACTTGACTCGTACTTCATATGCACTATCTAATAAACCGAGGTCAAGCTTATATGTCAGTTCTGCCTTGACATACAGGTAAATTATAATTGATATTATATATTTATAGACGTTAATAAACAAACAAGCATAGCGGTTGTCAGCGGTGCTATTCTGTATGACCTCACTCCATTACTCACCTGTTGACAACCGACTTATGGTGCTATACTTATGGTGTTTTTTTTTTATGCGTATATTCTAGAAATGTTACGATTATAATGGTCCATGTCGCTTATTACTTTCTGACATTTCATGACTGATTTCTGCCAGGATATATTTATTGATATTCATCGGTTTACATAGATTTTCGGACAGGCTATTATATTAACGTCAGTATTTTGATATTATTCAGCACCCCGAAAACAATTATAGCGTATTATATAAGTGAAAGCAAATCTTAACCGATGATCGCGGGTTCAAATAAAAGCAAGCGCGCACGCGAGTGTGTTTAAGTGTGTGTATGTGTGAGTGTGAGTGTGTGTGTGTGTGTGTGTGTGTGTGTGTGTGTGTGTGTGTGTGTGAATTAAAAAATTGTATTTATCTTTACTTCTATACTAATATTATAAATGCGAAAGTAACTCTGTCTATCTCTCTGTTAGGGTGAAACCCTATACCACTGAATCGAATGTGATGAAATTTTTAAGCAATTATGACCCAAGGAAGGACAGGCTACGTTATTTATACCAAACAAGCCCCCCAACACACGGACGAAACCGCCGGCGTAAATTACTTAGTCTGTAATTTATATATTTTACAAGTCTTTTAATACTAAAGTAATTACTTGTAAGTTACTTGAAATGAATAAAGAAAAAAAAATGGTTACGAGTGTAAATATAAAGATTATTTGTTTTTTGTTATTTTCTATAAAACCTGCTTATTAGATTAAATAATATATGTATAATTATATTATTTGCATATAAATAGAAGAATTTAAATAATCGTAACCATAAAACTAAACCGCTTAGCCAGATATACGCTTGCTCAAATAATTCAACCCCAAACTATGTTCTGGAAGAGATAAGATAAATTTTTGTGGCATTTTTAATGTAAGCTACTTCTTAGACACACACTCATTACGAGCTACACCAAATTTATTATCTTTGATTTATTTACTTCATTGTAAATGCGTTTATTGCAATCTGGTACCGATAGATGGCATTAATTCAATAATGCGCGTTTCTGAATCGCGCTAACTATATTCTTGTTACTGGGGTATTTATACGCATACATACATAAATAGTCTCTTACGTTTTTAAATCTCCGATTTCGACGAATTTTTAAGCTGATCCCCACTGTTAGGTAAACGTATATTGAGATCTATGAAACAAAGAATCGCAAATTCTGGGACCTGGGTTCACTTGGATAGCCAATAGACTATCTATTATTTTTTATAGTATAGGCGGACTAACATATGGGCCACCTGATGGTAAGTGGTCGCCAACGCCCATAGACAATGGCATTGTAAAAAATGTTAATCATCGCTTACATCGCACATGCGCCACCAACCTTGGACACTAAGATGTTACGTCCCTTGGTCCTGTAATCACACTGGCGCAATCACCCATCAAACCGGTACACAACAATATAAAGTACTGCTGTTTTGCGGTAGAATATCTGATGAGTGGTTGGTACCTACCCAGCCGAGCTGGCACAAAGCCGAGTATTTCTCTCTCTAATCTTTCTTTCGCCTGGTGACTCTGTGTCTATTAAGGTCATTGACTGCCTCGTTGGTCTAGTGACTCTAGCGACTAGATGTAAGGTCACGGACCAAAAGGTCCCGGGTTCAGACCCCAAGTCGGTCCAATAAAAAGATATTGTCACTGAGAACTCACTTCGTGATCGTGTGATCGTTTGATCGTGAGATTTTGAAAACCGATTTACTGTGAGTAGTTTTTGTAAAAAGCGCATAATATCGCTATCTGACATTTCATACATAATACAAACTTTATATAGTTATGTAATTCCAGTATTTACCATCTCTATTAATATATTACTAGTTTTCAAACACATTGTTTAACCTTAACATTAAAGGTATACTTAATAATTATTATAAATACGTAATGATGTTGGAGACTTGCCTACTGATGATAATAGAGCACAAGGGATCAGGAACAGCACAGATGCTGTACCTGCTCTTCGAAGAGCAGGTGTGTTTTAATCCAGACCTCCTAGCTCCGGACTGTTACTGAACATTTCTTGACAAAAAACCCAACATGGTCAAACCCAGGATTCGAACCCGTCACTTTGTGATCAGCCGAACCGGCTAGCAACTACACTCAGGAACAAATTACATGATATAAATAATAAATATTAGATTTTTTGTATTTCAATAATTATCTATCAAAGCAAGCATAATTTGATTTCAAGTAAAATGCTATTAATGAGTAGTTTTTGCGGTGCTTTCATATTTGAAGATATCATATAATTTTTATGATTTAGATCGAACTGACCTGAGCTCATAGTTCACATACCGAGTCATATTGGATCAAACTGTGCTTCTAAGGTGATAGAAATTGAATCTAGAGTTCACATTGAACGATAGACAAATAAAATTGACTTACCGGCATTCAGGATAAGGAGTACGAAGACGTACGGCAGCGCGCCGTACGGGGGCGGTTCCCGCGGCGTCATTGGCCGAGCGCCGGGGGCGGCTGGCACGTTAAAACAACCTCCGGGATATAACCTCCTTGCTTCCAGACTCTATGCTCGTTTGACAGCTATACAACCTCGGGATAAAAACCTCGCTGAACTATCTTGACAGGGAAATGCGAGGGAATTTTTAATCTGTGGTTTGTGTACAGTTTTCTCCGGGACGTAGTATTTTATCTGTTGCCGCAAGAGCGTTCGCGCTCGGCCGTTCCGTTACGCGCACTGTCACTTTCACTTTCGATCATTAGCTTACATCATTAGACCGCAAAAAAACATTTCACAACAGTTACATCTCCCACTTATTATTTCTTATCACTATTTATTGTCGTATCAGACTTATTATTTAATATTACTGTAGGTATAATAATAATTGAGATGTGTTTAAGCTGTAAAGTATAGTAAAGGATGTTTTTTAAAATTATTATGACTTCTCCGTCATCGTTCACGTGTGTAGCGTCAGCTAGGCGACCTTGCAATGGTCCCTTCTCTTATAAAAACCTTTTTGCATGAATACACTTTAGCTCAAGTGAATATTATAAATAAGTTATATTTTAGTTTAAAAGTTTTTGATATTTTTTGAATTTATTTCATTTTAATACACTAAACTTAATGATAAGAAATTAAAATAATTAGCTTTTTATACGTTAATAGCTTCTAGCATCAACGTACGTAAATTGCGACTAACTTACTGAATAGCAATTCATTTTAAAATGCGTGTTAAATTAAAAAAAATACTGTAACTTTATTTTAAACAGATCAATTTGTTATGCTCGGTGTGACATAGTAATGAAACTCAACAATACTATCAAGTTGATGTCAAGATGCACAGAGATAAGGGTTCCGTAATTATTGAGAGTACACGAGGATAAGCCACTCGTGTGGTCCCCAAAATATATTTTGTGTGATTTACAATTATTGTACGATAGCTTTGTTTACTTTATTTCTTGAAGTCATTGTTATGATCTTTATTTGTACCTAATCTCATTGAAGATTTATTGTTTTTTTTTAAATATAAAATAGGTTCGGATGGACAATGTGCCGCCTGACGGTAAGTAGTCACCAACGCTCAATATACATTGGCGCAGTAAGAAATATGAACCATTCTTTACATCGCCAATGAGCCACGTACGGTGTAAAAATAGTAAAAGATTTTAGACATTATTATTTATTGACAATTTATAAACGAATTGAGTGGCGTTTCGAAATAAATGACATTTTGAAATTTACTAATATACCAATTTATTTTATTTTATTGTTTAAATAACAACAAGACGATTTTATAAAATTACATTTAACATTGAAGGATCATTTACACCATGTAAAATAAATGTATCTTTTTATTATTCCCATATTAAAGTTCACGGGCTTGAATATTAAAAACGACAAAACATGTATACACTTAAAGTGCGTTCAAATTATAACTTGGTGTGTTCTGCTGTAACAGTCGACACAAAAACACAAAGTTAAACCATAGACAGTATGCTACGCGTCATGCACATGCGTATATAAAAACATGCGCCCAAAGCCGCTTACCCATGGTGCATATTTTTGATACGTTTTAAAAATATGCTAAGACTCAGTTTTTAAAAACAATATTCGCTTAAAATACTGTATTTTTAACTAACTTTTGCTTTTTCTATTAAAATATCTAAAGCTTATTACTGTGTAACTTGTGTTAATAATTCTCTTGTAACGATATCTAGGAATGCTGATACTAGAGCCTCAGTTTTATAAACTTTAGATTATTTTAAAATATAGTACGAATAATTAAGTGTTAAATAAATTCAAATAATAGGTTATTGCTATTTAATACTAATAGTTAAATCAATCAATGCATTTTAAAAATATATGTACAAATCAAGACGAAATATATTGCAGAAACCGTGAGCGCGGGGAATGGTAACAAGAATGCTAGGCAGCATTTCCCCGTTGAATCGCAATTCCGATTCTCTTGGCGAAAAATGAACCAGCCACATTTAATTTAAAAGTCTATGCGAAGATCAGGAATATACAGAACTACAATACGCACTCAGGTTGACTTTGTAGGTCTGAAGTCAGTCTCTCGAGGGGTTTCGTAAGAAATATAAAAAACAAACTATTTAAAATCATTGATCCTTTTATTTTCGCTTTTTTTTATAAAAACTATAGATATATTCTATTAGTAACGTCTTGCGGGTTATTCCCTGTAGGATCTATGTATATAGATAGAGTCGATGGTAACTTTAAATTTATATATTATATTAGTAAAATATAATACAATACAATAATCTTTATACATCCAAATGAGATGGTTTTTGACTGGCTGGATTGGCAAAATATTCTGCATCTTAAGTTTTTTAATTGAAACTTCTTTGGGTTAAATAGGAGTCAAAAATTGCAATGTCGAATAAATACTATGTTTCTACATCTATCGTTTAAGTGACACGTTTCTGACGCTAAAATATTTTACTTTTGTTACTGTGTTGCAAACAATTATTGCAACTGAAAGTCGAAATTACTAATAAAGCAAGTTGAAAATATAAGGGTACGTCATTCCGCTTGCCGTCACGGTATAACACATTACGTCATAAGAGAGCGTTGTCGTTTGCCTTCACGGTACACGTATCGGTCTTACTTACAGAAGCATCAAAATGTTACACATCAACAATATTCTAATAGCGATCACCTGAAAGAGATAACAGGAAGTCATAACTCCGCCTTTGCAAGCTTTATAGCAGATTAAAAGTTTTATATATAAATAAATAAAAAAACATATTTCTAAATTAAAAATAAGTACCAAGTTTAATAGTATTGAAGTCCTACCCACAGCTACCTTTAGCTATAATAAAAATTAAACTACAAAAAAAAACTTCACATTAAATTTAAATTTCATTTTAAACTCAATCTACCGACTCCCACGCGAACTGTGTCGCAGTGACTTCAACAAATAAGCACCATATACTATTTTATAAACTACATTTGTGAATATGGCTTAAAATAGAATTCACTTTGATACAGAAACAATCCGTAATTACTGCAGATATTTGTTCAATTATGACTTGGCTCAGTAGAGACTGTGGGTTTTGTATTTGATTTAAATGACATTAAGTCATAATAAGTATTGATTATTAGTTTAATATTTATTGATATACTAGCCGTGCCCCGCGGCTTCACCCGCGTATAATTAATAAAAATATAATAAGTTATTTTATTTCTATAATAACACACACGCAGACTCACACACACACACACACACACACACATATGGCTACTGGTAAAGAAATACGTAATTAACGATTTGAAATTAATTTTCATAAGATACCGTAGGGTTTACCGATCTTATATATGGCCTATCATTCACATGTTCTTTGTGTATACCAATTTTCATCAAGATTGGTCAAGCCGTTCTTGAGTTATAAGAAGACATAGAGACAGACAGACAGACAAAAATGAAAAAAATAGTATAATGTGAATCACTGCATCATAAAAAGATTATTTATCACAAAATTAGGTGAAAAAAAATTGTACAGAGTCAATAGATTTAAATAGTAGTATAGATTAGTTTTCGCCTGAGATATCACTCGCGTGTTTTTCGCGGATTAGGTAGCCAATTCTGTACCCTTGATTACAAGTACGCAAAATTTTATGGTGATTGGTTGAGTTAAAACGTGAAAGGATAACAAACAAACAAACTTATTTTCACATTTATATAATGTTACGATCATTCGTATATACAGCTATTATTCGCTCACTCACACTACCCTCACACTGTAATATCAAATATATTCAATGAGAGAGACTTCACAGTTGAGAAAGGACCTGTGCTAATTGGACCTTAGAAATTATAATAAATATAATGAGTAAATTACAATTTATAGTGTTATTTCTAAATTCCTTCTGAGCTTATCAATAATCAGTAAAGATTGCGGCGTTTTACTTATATTATGTGGTATAAGTAATGAAATATTTAAATCAATTCAAAACGAATTATTAACACAAATACAGATTATAAATCCCGGAATCAATGACCTGGTTCAAATCCACGGCTACAGTGACATTTTTATTCACCATAATAGTTTTTATTGATCGACGCCGGCTTTGTTATTACTTTTATAAAAACCAATCAATATGATTATCATTAATTTAGTAGTACACGTTTGCAATAAGTTGTATTCTGTTTCATTTATATTTATTTTTAATATTTTTCTTTATATAAAATAGGTAGGTGGGCAAATAGGCCACCGGAGGGGACGTGGTTGCGTTCCGGTTTCAAGGGTGAGTAGAACATGCACAAGGGACATTACATCTAAGTCACCAAGGCTGGGGTCTCAATGGCGATGTAAGGAATGTTTAATATTTCTTATAGATCCAATGAACAAAAAAACAGACGGACAGACTGAAATGTAAGCCAATGTGCTTTGTTTATGTTAACTTTCAAACAGTTGACTAACTTTAAAAACAATGATTATATAATCACAGACAGACACATAAATTTATTTGTACAGATACGTTGTTTATATATGATATGTAAGGGGGTGAAAATGAGAACGCTGTACAAAGATAATTTGTAGGTAATTTAATCAGTACAAAACAAACTTGATCCAGTGGCAAACGAATCCGTCGATGTTTCGCTAACTTTCACATGACACACAAAAGCCAATGCGCTCCGAGTTTTGAGTGGATTAACGTTGATCTAAGACCCAGTGTGTTCGTAACACATTCTGCAATTTATTATATTTGGGTTCTACTCGTGATGTTCGTATGATGTAGGGCTCTACCGCCCAGACATTGGCGATGAAAGAAATATTGACCATTCCTTACATCGCCTGTTTAGCAGTAAAATATCTGATGAGTGGGTGGTACCTACCCAGAAGGGCTTACACAAAGCCCTACGTAGAAAACCTTTCTTCTCTAAATAGTATAAAACAAAGTTTGTATATCTGTGTCTTGATACGATTTTCAATAACAGTAAGAGCGAAATGAGATAAGTTTTTGTTTATATAATTTGTGAATATTTTTTACAAAATCTCTGAACTATGACATTGTTTTCTTAAACTTACAAGTTTAACGATGTCTAAGCCTTAGGAGATACATCAAAGCAATGTACTGGAAAATTGTAGCACTTAAAAATGCCTACAGAAAAGTTCGCGATGTTATGTGTCTATTATCTCAACTGGTTGTAGATTAGTATAAAACTATAGTTTATTAACTAAAAATATAAATGAAACCATTTTTTCCTATTAATTGTTCATCCGTATTCCCGTATTTAGATAAATATGTTAGTTTTATTTTATTGAAAAGGTAGGCGGACGTGCATATGGGCCACCTGATGGTTTATTTTTAAGGTCCTCCAGACCGATTTCGGCCGCGGCGGCTAATCTCAAGAGAGATTAGCCAACCGCGCAGGACATATTATAGTGCACAAGTGTGTGCGCAAACACAGGTGCACTCTCTTTTCCTTAGCTCTCATAATCCGATGGGACGGCAATCCGACACGACCGGAAAGACTTTGGGCGCAGGACCAATGGCTTAGCGTGCTTTCCGAGGCACGGGAGTGTACACACTTCCAACTTCCAGACTCCGGGCTGCTACTGAGAATTTTCTGACAGAAAAACCCAATAACTATTTATTGGCCCGACCTTGGAATTGAACCCAGGATCACCGTGTCTGCGGCCTTATATCTAGCCACTAGACCAACGAGGCAGTCGTAGGCTACGAGGCAACGAGGCACCTGATGATAAGTGGGCACCAACGCCCATAGACATTAGGATTGTAGGAAATGTTAACCATCGCTTACATCGCCAATGCGCCACCAACCTTGGGAACTCAGATGTTACGTCCCTTGTGCCTGTCCCTTCTGCGGAGACCACAGAGGGTCATAGCGGTGAGGGCGATACGTGGATACCGTACGGTGTCGTGGACGGCGGCTACGCTTCTCGCGGGCGATCCGCCCTGGGAGCTCCAGGCGGAGGTGCTCGCAGAAGTGTACCGGTTTCGGGTACTAGCCAGGGCCAGCGGCGACCGTCCAGGATCCGCGGAGGTGGAGGGAATCAGGGCTCTAGCCCAACGAGCGCTGATTCGCAGGTGGGAGGAGGACTTGAGGTCCCCATCAGCAGGCCTGGCGACAGTGGAGGCGATCCGCCCCCACTTGAGTCGCTGGGTAGCAAGGAATGGCGGCACACTCACGTATAGGATGACGCAGGTGCTTACTGGACATGGCTGTTTCGGTAAGTAATAAGTCGCTGCATAAGATAGCGAGGCGGGAGGTATCACCCTCCTGCCACGAGTGTGGTGCGCCACAGGACACGGCGCACCATACCCTAACGGAGTGTGCTGCGTGGGGGCCTCAGAGGCATACCCTGGCGGCGATAATCGGCGGAGATCTCTCGCTGCCGAGCGTTATTAACGCCATGCTCGATAGCGAGAGATGCTGGTTGGAAATGGTCTCCTTCTGCGAGAGTGTCATGTCGCAGAAGGAGGCCGCGGAGCGGCAGCGCGAGGAGGTTGCCTCCGCTGTTTCAATCCGCCGAAGAAGACCGGGGAGAAGGCGTCTGCGCTATGCGCACCTTCTCCCCCCGCCGTAATAGCCGCTTGGGCTAGGTGGGCTCCCTGTATCCGGGAACCTCCCTAGAAATGGAGGCCCGCAGAGGCGGGCCGACCGTCGGGGCGTCTCGGTAGCATGCGCAAGCGATCCCGTGGCGCCCTCCGACCAGACGGAGAGGATACCGCTGGTTTTTTAGTGGGTATTCCGGCGCCTTCAGTGCCGGCGAGCCCCACATACCCCCCCACTTCATGTGGGGGAAACGCGTAATGTGTTTTTCCAGCGACAAAAAAAAAAAAAAAAACGTCCCTTGTGCCTGTAATAACACTGGCTCACTCACTCTTCAAACCGGAACAAAACAATCAAGTCAATTTATATGTAAAAAAATAATAATTGACTATCAGAGTGACATCTCAACACAAAGCCTAAAATGCTAGGGCTAACACTATGAAAATTTGCATACGGGTTCCATTTATACTGTAGCTTACGTAAAACAGTAATCCACTGAAAGTTAAATATTCCACTGCAAAGCAAGGAATAATAATATAGAGAAAAAAACGTCATTGAAGTAGGCCTTTCCAATAATATGTTAACAAGCCCAAGGTATTCGAAATTTAAAAAAATATTCTAAAATCTCGCATTTGAAGTTAAACATTCAACAAATCGAGGCTTCGATAGGAAATGGTCAATGGAACTTCAATCGCATTATTAAAGATCACTTCACTTCCCACCCTGCTCGTACTCGACGGAGGCGGATAAATTGATTCCAGACTTTATATGTGGCCCACATATTCATGTTATATCGTGTTGTTTTTTTATTTTTATACCGATTGTTATTCAGAATATATTGACGATGTGGTATTGGTAATATTTCTTATAATGCTAATATCTATCGAAAAAAAATTATAATTAATTGACAGTATTTTTTCTAGACTGGCAACATTTAAAAAAAATATAACTTACAATGCTCTCCGTGTTCAGTATAACAATGCTTTTAGGATGCTGATGGGACTGCCACGCTTTTGTAGTGCATCAGGGATGTTCGCAGAAACGCGGGTTGATTGTTTTTTTACTATAATGCGAAAGAGATGCGGCTCCCTGGTGTGCAGGCTGCAAGGCAGTACCAACAGTATCCTTAAAATGATTGCGAGTAGGCTGGACTGTACGTACGTGAGTCATTGCTGTGCCATTTCTTATGGAAGATCGCGGCAATGAATATACTATGTAATTAATTGATACTATTAGCTTTTAATTTACTAACATAGATAATAAGTAGATGTAAACTAACAAATTGAGTCCGCGTTACTTTCAATAAATGAATTATTATTATTATAACTGTTGTATGAGTCGCATTCTAAAACGCAGTACACTTTTTTGTTACGTCGAAATTGTCACAAGTCCATGTTGCCAGTACGCTGTCGACATATTTGAAATGGTATTAAGATAAAAATCTAAATTAGTATTAAATCTCTAAAATATATTCGAGCGGTTCATTACTAGCAATTTTGAGCTATAATTTCACAACATATACGTCGAATAGACGAGAAGAACCGGCATGAAACTCATGATTTGCTTTAATCACTTAATTAAATATAATAGTACTATTATTTTAAGTACAAGTTACGAATTTTAATAATAGTTCTTATTTCAATTGAAGATTTTGTAAAGTAAAAATAATAATAGTCCTAACATGTCCCAAGATGCGCCATGTGTTTTGTCCAATAGCGTAGTTAGGCGGATAAAGCCCGCGGTGCGCTGCATTGATCGGTATAAATATCGCCAAAGTATAGAAATATTAGATGAACCTTTTTTTCCTTGTAATATAAAATATAATAATAATGATGTTGGAATAAGAAATTTAATATAACTAGTATGGAAATATAATCTACTTCTAATATTGCCGAAAGAGCCCCTCCTCATTAGGGACACACATTCAGAGGGACAATAGTACACTGATAGCTACGCCACAGATCTCCTCTCCTTTTGAGAATATAGTTAAAAGCTTATTCCACCAGGCTGCTCCTATTCGCGTGGGTTGATGAATGTGTGGTAGAATTTCATCCGAAACATTAAGATTTCCTCCGGATTTTCATTTCATTTCATTTCCGAACATGATCAACACATGAAAACTCACTGATGCTTAAGATTCTCTTGATTCAACCAACTTGTCTGTTTTTTATTTTTTTAAAGGTGCCACTATACCACTTTATAGTGAGTGGTGTTATTTCAATCGAACGAATCATAAGGCCATATGCCCATTACGTGTTTATGCAGGCGTCAATCAAATCCATCAGGCATGAATTACAAATGTTGAAATGATATTGACATAGAAACTGTATTGCAAATATGTAGCTAGGTAATCTAAGTTCAATATATTATGTATCATATAATTAATTACACTGGAGTTTTCCATAATAGAATAAAGTAATACGCAACACTCGAAAAATCTATTTATTTAAAAAAAAATACTCGGTGTATTGTGCATAACAAAAATTTAACACGTTACTGAAAAGTTTTATTACATAATTTGTTTTTTATCTTATTTGTTTTTTAATCGTGTCAGAGGAGGTAAGCAAAAATAACAATGATTGAACCGTAGGGTATGCCATTTGTGTTTATTTTGATCATTTTAAATATTAACTATTTATAAATGAGGCTACATGGTTCGGTGGCACCACTTAATTTTCATGTGCCTAATTTGCCTTTTTAACTCCAGAAACCATAGTGAATAAATTTGCTTGTGCCGAATGAAATTCTGCCTAATAGAAATGCATTGGAGCAGCGTAATTAAATAGGCTACAAACCTCCTCGAGATGGGGAGGTCTTTCCTAACTACCCGAACTATTATTAATAATAATGAATATGTCCGCGGTCAATTGGAAGTTAAAGCCAAACTGGCTTGCAAAAAGCTTGGAGTGCTCAACAAGGCGAGACAGTACTTCACGTCGGCCCATCGCCTAAAACTTTACAAGGCGCAAATTCGGCCCCACATGGAGTACTGCTCTCAACTCTGGGCGGGAGCTCCCCAAAAAAAAAATGTCACTCCAAATACATAGCAAAAAAAATTGGTACCTAATGTAGGTTGCATTATGCCTTTGCCTAGTCCAAGCGAAAAGTATTAAAAAAAAAATTTAAATAATTCACGTCACACATCTATCAAATTATATATCACTCGAAATATCAATATATAAATGAAGTGATTAGATTTTTAACGTAGCATACTCGTTAAATCTGAAACTCCTCGCAAGGCTAGAACTGACGTTTCTCACGGGCGTTCAACGGTACAACAGCGAACACTAGCGTCCAAATTCCATACGAAAATAGAATTAAAACGTACAAAAGTCATCGTATAAAGTGAATAAGATAAAAAGCGTAAAGATAGCCTTCTATTCGTTAGCCTTGACATTGAATTTCCTAGCCGAGCGGATGGAATGCCAGAGGTCACACATACGCCTCACCTCGCTTAATTTCACCTTAATTAACGACAGATTGTCCGACTGAAAGGTCGCTTTTATTGTTAGTTTATTTTTTTAATAGCTTTGCAGTTTTTAATGACAGGCGGTGAAAGTCGATTATTTCCTTATGGATTTGTCAGAATGTCAAATGTGGCCAGTCTTTTTATCGTTTTTATATTAGGATGAACGGAAAAAATAAAAATAATATGGAAATTTAAAAACGTTCTTCTTTAACTTTTTCATATTTTGAGATTGTTTTACAAATTTTCAGTACGTAATATAAACTTTATAACATATTTTGAATAATTTTACTATTATTATTTTTGTAATTGAGATTATTTTTATGTTTGATAGTTTATACGTTAGCGCGTACATATTGTGATTAAATTTTAGTAAATAAATTTAGGGCATCAATTAATTTAAATCTCCTCAATAAGAACGTCTGAGAAATCATAATATGCGCACCCATACTATGTTAATAATGACATACCTTATAAAGTGAATAATCAACTAATAAATAAATATTCCATAATAAAGCTGTTTTTTAAATAAATATTCGTAAATAATAAAATGTTATAAGATAATTGAAAATAAAAAGACAAATAAAGGTACGCACAAAGGTTTTGGAAAACATGAATTTAATAAATAATATTTTGCCTTCGTCGTTATGTCGTAGAAATTATTCTCGAATTAATTAATACGTTGTACTTAAACCGCCATTTTGGTTAGACCGGTCTGAGGTAAGCTCTCTACTTAGGTTTTCGTACCATAAATACACTCATTTTGACACTCATGATTTTTACAACACACTACAATAGTTATAATCACAATATTATCGTATAAGTTATGAAAGCGACGCAAAACATGATTTTTAATGTAAATTGCAGTAAATAAAAAAATAAAATGTTTTTTAATAATAGTTATGTATTTAATGTATTTAATATATTTTATTAATTACAACACAGTCAACTTTGTACGAATTTAATGTCATTATAAACTAAGGTGATATGTACATTAAAGTATCATATTTTAACGACACATGAAAAAGCAGTAAAAAATGCAAATAAAAAAAATCAATTTCCGAAATCCCGACAGCCGCAACATGCTAAATTGTGACACGAAAAAATCAATCTTCACAGTCGATTCGGATCGATCTCTATAAGCACTTTCGGCGCCACAGAAAAACAATAAATTAACAATATATATTTTTTAAATAGTTTTAAGCAAAAAGGTTTTGTATTGAGTTAGGTGTTTAAAAAGGTCCCAATGGGTACTTTGTGATTGACGTTGTGGGCAGGACGCGGCGCGCGTTAGCCGCGTAGCGGCATCGGGTGTACTGACGTATTGAAGCGAGGATGGGTATCAGGAAGATTATACCCAGTATTAAGGGAAGTTTTAAATTTCTTAAGAAGATGAAGTAGTACATTTATTATATAAGAGTAAAATATATTAATGATTTACATGTATATAGTTTTGGCTCTTTTTGTATAAAAATGTATATGGATTTTGTCAAAACCAAATACATAAATAATTATAATACACAAATTGACATCGTTATATTTTATTACATAATCACTCCCTAAAGAGAATTTATTGTAAAAATAGCATTATTTGTTTTATGTAATATACGGATTTATTCATAAACAAAATGCTATAATATATTATATACAATGAATATAAAAATGAGTAAAATGAGTTCATATATTAGCACAAATAATTTATAATATAGGAATTATATATGTATGTCTAGTTTCTTAGACTTTGAATTTTTTCTAACATATATAAGCTGACACTGTTAAATATATGTTTTGTGTATCATATGGTAAATTCGACATTTAACAAAACAATTTCAAATAATTAAAGTTTTTATAAGGGAGACAGTAATATTAAACATGGCAACACCCCGAATTCAGCCGCCCCGCGTAGCTCGTAGACCCCGCCCGCTACGGCGCTACGGCTATGAGATATACGTGTTACATAGACGTAATATATCACACTTCGATATGTCGATTTGTCTCTGTGTGCGTGTAACGTTTTAATATATTTCATGAGAACAACTTTGCTACGATAATATTCGTTTTTATAATAATATAATATATAATATAATACACAGTAAGGACAAATGAATGTCCTTACGATAAAGTCGCTCTTAGTCGTGACTTTGTTCACTCAAATGTACAAAATACTTTCATTCATTTTAAGATTCATATAATGGTTTGTACAAACTCGTCTAGGCACCACCGAATTCATCAATTGCTTCCTTGTAACTACCACAGGAACATCGAATCTTTGTCGTCGGTTCGCGCCGCATTGTGATTGAGAGACTGGCAGTTGTGACCACTTATCGAATGCATCTTGTCTAAACCAGCTGGAGGTCAATTCCACTAATGTAAAACGTTTATTAAACTTTTCGATTCAATTCCGATCTAGCTTCGACTATTCCTCATTGAACCGAATCGATATGGCGCTACCATATACAAAAGTCAAAAAACCATGTCAAAGTCAAACTTAGTTGTTAACTTTTGACGTTCCATCAAGGATGAATCGAATCGTAATTGGATCGTTGTATTAGTAGAATAGGGAAAAGCTTAACGTCAACGATTATGTTTCGTTTTGTTTCGATAATGTGTTAATTATGTTAGTAGAATTGGTCTCCTGGTCTCCGAACTACACTTGGACTATATCATGTTGGTTCTTGTTGATTTAATTATATTTTTTTGAGGTAAAGTATTTTAATGATAATAATTTATGTACATAATGTTGATTTATGTTGTTAATGATTTCGATCTTTTAATTATAAAGAGCCGAGATGGCCCAATGGTGATCGTACCGCGTGAATCTTACCCGATGATCGTGGGCTCAAACCCGGGCAAACTCCATCGAATTTCATGTGCTTAATTTGTGATTATAATTCATCTCGTGCTTGACGGCGAAGTAAAACATCGTGAGGAAACCAGCACGTGCGAAATTTTACAAAAAATCTGTCACATGTGCATTAAAGCAGCATGGTGGAAAAAGCTCCAAACCTGCTCGAAAAGAAGAGAAGAGGCCTTAGCCCAGCAGTGGGACATTGAACTATAATTAGAAGTCTTAAAGTCCAGTTACTCTATCCAAGTAACGATTCGCTATTTAACTATGTTATTTCAACATTGTTATTAATATAATGAAGGGAGTAAAAGAGATAGTAAATAGTCTGATAATAGCTCTGTTTTACAAAATTATTTTTTTAATATCTGTACCGTTATCCTAAAATAATATCCCCTTTACTATGTTAATGTTAAGACGTATTACGATAAAAAAGTAAATACAAATCGAAGAGTATCAATATCAATTAATTCTAACTTTTCAATCCGCGTTTATTAAATAGCAGAGTTGAGTCTTCTTGATGGGGATGATAAACGAGGATTGTGCCGAAGTTCCAAATCTAAAAATACCGTAATACTATGTCTGATTAGGTACCACCCATTCATCGTGGCATGCACAAAGTCCAACCATAAAGCGAATATATTCTAAGCCACTACTGTTACATATCGCAAACAGTGAAAAAACATCATTTTTTATTCATTCGTAAGAAACCAAGACGAATAGCGAGTATTTACATATATATGTACAAGGTATGTGCTGCAGAGCTATTCTGTAAGGATAAACTTGCACGATTATACAGTGTCAGGATATCTAAAGCATACGCATCAAAATAATGAAAGTGATACGATTCGAGTTATTACAAAATAACATCGTTGTGTTTGCGATGTTTATTAAAATAAAATGTCAATCTATATGTAAGAAACGGTCAGTTTCGATAGCACCGCTGTCAAAATAAATATATAAGCTTCGAGAAAAGGATGTTAAGGCTGTGAGATGGTGGCGACACAGCCGTTGCCCCCTGATTTATTAATTTTGATCGAGAAACGTTTTAAAATAATCAGATACTTACGTAAATTCTTAATACGACTTAGCTTTAATTTATTTTTATTGTTTGATTAACTATTACATAATTTAGAACCAAGAAAAAACGCATCCTATCACGGTAATCAAATTTTCGATAACGAAATTCGAGTACGTTACCTAATACGCATTTAGCGAATCAGTGATGCGGAAACAAATTTATTAAATCACCTGATTGGTCGATTCATTAATTACGTTGAACGTTCAAGGACCGGTCTATATAAAAAAAACCTTATTTTTGTTGTTGAGTTTGTAGTTGTTTTTAGTACGTGTCCGTTATCCCGAAATACATAATGTACTTGCTTCTTTGTTACGTTCATCCTTCGCAGTATTAAAAAAAACGTTTTTTTTTTATAGGATATGTAGGCGGACGAACATATTGGCCATAGACATTGGCAGTAGAAATATTAACCGTCGCATTCATCGTCAATGCGCCACCAACCATGGGAACAAGGATGTTGTGTCCCTTGTGCCTGTAATACACTGGCTCACTCACCCTTCGAACCGGAACTCAACAATACCAAGTACTACTGTTTTGCGGTAGAATATCTGATGAGTGGGTGGTACCCACCCAGAGCTTGCACAAAGCCCTACAACCGAATACTTATATAACAGATATATCGATCATGGATTTTTCTATATGCCTTTTTAATATCAACTGTATCGTCCCAGTTAGGACAATACAATATCGTAGTTATATGAGTTTGGAATGCACAAGTTATAATAGTTAAAAGTTGGAAATATTTTAATTACTGTCGGCTCGTCGTCAGTGTGTTTAGTTGCACTGTTTATGTATTTTGTTATGCGTCGACTCAAAAGGCTATAATATAATAATAATAATAATATCCTGGGACATTATTCACATACGGCCATCTGATCCGAAACTAAGCGGAGCTTGTCCTATGGAAACCAGACAACTGATATACTACATATACTACTTTTCATTTGTAAATACAAACTTATATAGATAACTACACCCAGACTCTGGACAAACAGACGTGTTCATGCGCACAAATGTTTGTCCTTTGAATCGAAGCCACGACTTACACGACTTTGCGCGAAAGGCAAGCATCTACCAACCAAGCCGACCGGCTCGTCAAATGGTGAAAAGTAAGCAATAACAAAAAATGTACGTGAAACCACACTAACAACAGTCTGCATATGTAGTCAAAAAACCATATTTAATTTTTCGATTTCGGTGGTTAAGTAAGAACATAAGGTCCTCCAGACCGATTTCGGCCACGGCGGCCAATCTCAGGAGAGATTAGCCAACTGCGCAGGACATATTATAGTGCACAAGTGTGTGCGCAAACACGGGTGCACTCTCTTTTCCTTAGCTCTCATAATCCGATGGGACGGCAATCCGACACGACCGGAAAGAGTTCAGGCGCAGGACCAACGGCTTAACGTGCTTTCCGAGGCAAGGGAGTAAACACACTTCCAACTTTCAGACTCCGGGCTGCTAGTGAGAATTTTCTGACAGAAAAACCCAATAACTATTTATTGGCCCGACCTGGGAATCGAACCCAGGACCACCGTGTCTGCGGCCTTATATGGCCAGTCATGTAAGAACAACGGACAGATTCGAAAAAAATTTTTACAAGCAAATCCCGGCAAACTTTGTTCTGTCTGTGTATATACCAATGTATATACCAATTATTATGGCGGCCGCTTGAACCTTATATAAGTTGCAATGCAGCGATATCTACCGGCGAGTAACAAAAAAGTGGTTTATACAAATCCCATGAACCTTTCTATCAAGTCCAAGTCTAATATCATCAAACAAATATAAAAATTATATAAAATCATTCTAAAGATAATTAACGGTTATTCATAGACAATAATTTTTGTAATAAATCTATAATAATAATAATAAATAAATAAATCTGTAATAACGCATCAAAACTACTATAAAAAAACGCAATATTCAATGTTAAGCGACCGCGTAGTCCACTCTCAATTCAATGTGCATTAACGCAATCGACTCGCCCCTTATGCCTGCATCCCAACCCCCTCGTCCTTTCGAATATCACTTATACAGGATGTGTAACAACTTCATATAGCAATCACTTTGATTTTCAAAATTATTTCTTATCGTTTGACTATCAATTATCAAATCGATTAAAACATATGAAACTAAAGCTCTTCAATAGCTATCAAATTAGAAAAAAAAGCGATTGACGTTTAATCTTTGCCTATTTTTATATAAACGATATTTTCATAGTAACGGTTGACCATTCGATACATTCATTTAATACTGCAATGAAATTTCTAGAAAGAACTAGTAGTATTGCATTGAAACCTTTTGAGTTAATTTGAGACGGTCACATACAACTTTCAACTACTAAACTGTATATCGTGCTAATATTATAAAAGTGAGAGAAGTCTTAGTTTAGGTTAATGATTCTAAATAAGAAACATGAAAGTCGGATATTTCTTTCAGTCGGTCGGCGTGGTTGGTACATACTTGCCTTTCGCGCCACAGCCCGTGGGTTGGATTCCCACCCGGGACAGAAATTTGTGTTCATTAACATGTCCGTTCGTCTTGAGTCTGGGCGTAATTATCTATACAAATATTTATGTATTTACAAACGAAAAGTGTTATATGTAGTATATCAGTTGTCTGGTTTCCATAGTACGAGCTCTGCTTAGTTTGGGATCAGATGGCCGTGTGTGAATAATGTCCCAGGATATTATTATTATTATTAGGAAGCAGTATGATATGATTAGAAAAATATATAAAATTCTAGCTAAAACCATGCGTTGTCAATTGTTTATTTATTGAAAAAAAATTGTTATATATGACTTAATCGCTGTTTAATGAACGTTGATAAAACCATACCTTTTATATACATGTGAAGTATCTTATTTGTATATATATACTTATAGCGTTGATATTACTAATTCTTATGTAAATAAATATTGTATATATTCAATCATAGGAAAGATACTGGAACGCATGGAATACCAACAACAACAAGCATTCATCATCATACATTTTTGGTGTTTTTGAAAGCTTCTGAATACTTAATCTGGTCGGTGAATTATTGTATAATTTTATATTAAATCACTTTAATATGTTGCTGTGTCAATAAATTAATAATTTAGTAAAAAAAGGTATAAAATGTTAGACAACAGCATAATAAAAAGAGAAAACGTCATAAAAATAAATGGCCTATGTGACAATCGATCGTAGATTGAATTTTAAGCTGCATGTAATTAATGTAAAAAGAGTGCTTTAATTAAATTACGTCTCATAAGAAAATTTACTTGCCGCAAGGGCTTTGTGCAAGCCTACCTCATCACATATTCCTACCGTTTAATACCAATACCTAATTAGTAATGTTTTTAAGTAAGCCAGTGTGACTTCAGGCACAAGGAACATAACATCTCAGTTCACAAAATTGGTGGCGCATTGGCGATTTAAGCCATGATTAATATTTCTTACAGTACCAATCAATGTCTATGGGCGGTGGTGACCACTTACCATCAAGTGGTCCATTTGCGTCGGCCTATGTACCGTATATTTTATTTTATTTTATTTATTAGGCTTACTTACAATCCCTTACACTAATACATTTATAGAAACAATAAATACAAACTTATTATTTAAGTGTAGAGATCAATTACAAGGAATAAAAAGTACGAAGGAATTAAAAAACTTTTTAACAATGTTTAGGCTAACCTTTTCAACTCAATTATACCACGTAGACTTGAATAATGCTCTTTTGCAAGGAATCCGTACTATCAAGGATATAAGGTTAAGTTAGAACGAGTGCAATATAAATCTCTACAGCACTTAGATAATGTATATTAAATGATATGAATAACTAAAAAATGATATGAATCCATTTCATTATACACTCATCATGATGGATCTTTGTTACCTACCTAATGTATTGTTTAACTATTCATTAATTATGTTTTAATAATGACAAGGGCATACAGCATAGAGCCTAGTCACACGTAGTTTTGTAATAATATCTAATTAAATATATTAACACGAAACCATAGACAATTTAGATTTTTAAATGATTTACATTTTCTGTGACGCAAAATTGTAAAAAAGACGCGCTAATATCAAGCTGCCATTTTTTGGACAGAAACGTAGTCAATAATTCATTCGACTTGTGATTTGTTGAATGTGTTCGATTGCGTTATTTGGATTTTTATGATTAATTGAATGAGTAACATACATCAGTATGATTTCTTGTTCTACTTTTGTAAAGACCAGTTCAAGATTTTAATAATATCAATTTCATTTCTGGATGCTAAATATACTATATACTTATATGGATTACTTTTTGTTTCATTACAGTAAGCTTAGTTTTAAATATATATATTTTTTTTATATAAAATATTTATTATATATAATAAAATATATATAATTGAAAAAACAGATTAAAACATAAAAACTGCAATATTATTCTACAGAAACCGCTTTAAATTAATGTATTGTTTATATATATGTAATATACGGTATACTGCTTAATATTATGTAACGAATAAATTTATTAAGCTCTTTTTTAAACAAATAGATTATTTTTATAAGATATACACCGTCACAGTTAACTCTACGCCTTAATTAATAAAAGCTACGATTTAATATACTTATATATCAAAAAGTCAAAACATACTTCATTCAAATACATTCTTATAAGCACTTTTTAATCTTAATGGTACACTATTCACATGAATATAATCCAACCACCGTATCGGAATATATACATATTATACCGAGAAGAACCGATATAAAACTAGTTTATCAAATTAAATACGTAATCAAATATATACAACTCCAAGACCTTTCCATAGATTACCCTTGAAGAACTTAGAATCATAAAACTAAAACATTTTGCAAAAAGTCTGATTGGATCTCTTCGGCTTAACTGTAGATCTATTTTGTAAGAACACGACAAATGAAGGAAGCTATATGCGACATTGTCTATAATAACTATAAAATTTAAAGAATACAAGTATCAAAATTACGTATCAACGTAAATTGGTTTCCAACATTTCACAAGTGAGATACGAAGCGATATCTTACAGAATAGCACTGCTGGCAAACAATTAAGTCAAAAGATTTGATCCACACATACATAGATACTTAGAAGGATAGTGTCATACAAAGTTTCGCTCAAAATTGAAGTAACTAAAATTAATGTGTATGTAAGTGTCACGTACGTAACATACACCGACACGCCCACATACGACCGAATTATGTTGCAAGTGAATACACATTTTTCCCATAAAGTAAGAAAATGATATTGTTTGAACTAATTATGAAATATATTTTTTGTATTTTATTAATTTGAATTATTACGTAGGTTGTATTCAGATGTGACAATTTGTCAGACAATAATATTGGACATTATTATTTTTTCATTAAAATTAATTAAACAACGCTGAAAAATTTTCTGACAGTAAATTGTGATAAATAGTAGATTTGTATGGAATAAGGACGGGATATGTAAGAAGAAGCAATCAGATTCAAAGGAAAGCTAAAAACGATTACAATTAATGAATATGTATTATAATTATATATTGCAATATTATTTATTTAATTTTAGCTTTTATTATTGTAATGATCTCTTTTTTTTTATTTATTTAGTAATATTATTTAGTATTGCTTTTATTTTATGTATAATCATAAAGAAAAAAATATAATTATTTGAACAGTATTAATGTTTTATAAGTAATTTAAAAAAGTTAAAATAATAATTTTAAATAATTAGTACATTTTTATTATTTAAAATATTAAGCAATCGTGGTAAATATATTTTCCATAGCTGGCACCATTTTTATTGTAATGGCGTCTTTTGTTTACAAATTCTTTTTATGTTTTGATGAATGTATTTTAGCTAAAATTATAAGTTGCCAAATAGTAGTTACGTGTGAAATGTGATTTTCTTATCCTTATTTTTTTTATGTGGAGTGTTGTGACACCCTTTTACTACACAGTAAGTCATTTTTTAATAAATTGCGCGAGATATTTACTTTGACACTTTATCGTGACGACTGACGTGTCACGTGACGTCACATGTATTGAGACTAGTAACAATTTGAATGACTTCAATTCGCTTGGGCCTACACTCCTTCTAAGCGTTATTATTCTATGTATTAAGTTACATAATGTCTGAACAAATACATCCAAACATTTTCCAGAATCAGAATTACCGTTCCGTTTAAATCTTAATAGAAACACGAAAAATAAAATATATATTTATATGAGTAAACTTGAGTTCGCTTTATTATATAATTTTACAGGACTCGCCGCTAACATATTGGATTTGAAGTATCGATTAAAGGCGCTGCGTTGGAACTTTTCAATCGTCCTTTGCAGAGGACTAGACTTTTATTTGTATTCTACTAAGGGTTATGATATAGTGTGCTATAGAACGATACTTATTACATTATCGACATATATATATATATGTATATGGGGTAAATTACAGGAATTATCGTACTGATAAAATTTGTTGCATTGCGACTATAGAGCCTTTTTTTCATAGCGAAATCATGAATACCCTCTATCTCAGATGATGATGATAAAGGGTTATGTCAATGTCAAAACCATTGCGGTCAGTCTTCGCTCCACAGGTGGCGAAGTTTTTCCACTATAGAAGCCTCTATTAAGCTTAAGCTTTACCCAATAAAAATATTGGGATTTCGGTCGAGAAATTGACATTTCTCATTAGCAGTTTGGACTATGGCAGTTGCTATTGGCAGTTTTGGAACTTGGTAAGCACCTAAAACCGTAGTTCCAACGTCTGAACTGTTTCTGAGAGAATAGAGAAAGCATTTGTGTCTTCGCACACCCTTGTGCACTACTGTCCTGTGCAGATGGCGATCTCGAGATCATCATTATCACAAATAATATTTTGTGTAGCTGCTACATGTTATATTTGAAATATTTAAGTAAACTTTACTCGGTGGTAGAGCTTTGTGCTAGCTCGTCTGGTTAGGTACCACCCACTCATCAGATATTCTACCGCAAAACAGCAGTACTTTGTATTGTTGTGTTCCGGTTTTAAGGGTGAGTGAGCCAGTGTAATTACAGGCACAAGGGACTTAACATCTTAGTTCCCAAGGTTGGTGGCGCATTGGCGATGTAAGCGATGATTAACATTTCTTGCAATGCCATTGTCTATGGGTGTTGGTGACCACTTACTATCAGGTGGCACATAGGCTCGCCCGCCTACCTATACAATAAAAAAAATCATGGGCCCAGGACTCGCAAAATTAATTTTTCTTTTATTCTATCTCCAATAACGTCGTTTATTTTAAAATGTTTTCGCTAAATTTTTAATAATTAGACGTGGTATACGGGCTAGCGATGTAAAGTTGCAGGTTTGATCCAAAATCCGTTTGGGGATATTTGCCGTTATGGTTCATTTGTGGAAACATCATCATCATCAGTTCATCATATATTATAACCGTGATATTTAGTACACACTGAGATTAATTTGAATTTAATTAAATATTGAAATTCGATAATTTTAATGTTTTAATTCTAATTTGCTTCTTTTTTAATTTAAATTTAATAATAAATTAATTTCATTCATTAGTCGATTGATTTAAATGGATGAATTATCATATATTAATTACCTTAATTAAGTAATTTATTTATTTGATGAATTGACACCAACCCGTACCCGAGCGTGGTGGAATAAGCTCCAAACCTTCTCCTCAAAAGGGGAGAGAAGGCCTTAGCCCAGCAGTGGGACGTTCACAGGCTATAAAGAGCAACTGGCTGTATCCATATTATATTATTGATCATGCCCTGTACACATGTTTAGTAATTTAATCTTGCTTAAAAATGTAATTGTATAAGTTCGTTATTTTAATATGTCCTGATTATATTATATTTGTGTATTCATACAAATAAATAAATTAAGCACATGAATACTAAGTGACGGTTATCCGAAATCGAACCTGCGATCTTCGAGTGAAACCCGTGTGTTCTTAAAATTAAACAAACGTATAAATATTTAAATGTAGACAATAATTAATGTAATATATCATCTACAATACAAAAATCAATTAACATTCTCTATATCACCATTTCCAACGCTTAGCTTTGAGAGAAATGTTTTTAATACAGAAAAAAAATGCATAAACGTCACGGTGGATTACGATGTCTCGTCGGTTATTATAAACGCGGAAAACCACCCCTAAGCGAAGGGGTAAATCCTTTGATATACCGTGACACCCCTAGGGAGGATAGTTTGCTTTTCACCCTCAAATTTTACACATTGCTTTTAAACATTAATATAATCATTTTAAATTTGTAATAAAATACGATAATTATTACTGTCATATCTGTAATTAGGTAAAAGATACGCACGAACTTCACACCGCATATTACACTCCATAAATATAACTTTTATCAAGATTTTTACTCTACCTTATATTTATTATATATGTAATTTTTTTTTATGTTACCCGGAAAGGCAAATGCCTCTACTCCACCTGATGGTAAGTAGTAGAGTCCAAACGTGACAACGGCTAGTACAGTCGGGAAGAGAGTTCTGTACTAGCCGCCTCCGCCTTGCCGACCCGCAAGATGCCTCTTCACGCCTCGTTTGAAGGAACCCAGGTTATAGGAGGAGGGGAACACGTGCGCTGGTAATGAATTCCATTTTCGAAGAAATTTGGCATCTCTTTTCTTTGTCGCACACAAAGAAAAGAGATGCTAAATTTCTTCGTGCGCAATAGAATTGATGTCGCAGTTAGGCGGTGATATCAACAACCAGCATGCATAGACTTGTGAAGGAAAAGCGGAAGCAGGAATGAGTGAGAATAATTCGCCGTGAAATAGTCGATAGAAAGCACTCAGCGCCGCTATCTCTCAACGCAATTGTAAAGGCTCGAGGGTGTTGGTGACCTTTAAGTCACCAATAATGCGAGCCGCACGTCATTGTAACCGATCCAAGGCCTCCAGTAAGTACTTAACGGAGCCATCCCAAAGGTGCGAGGAATATTCGACACAAGACCGCACCTGCGTTTTGTACAACAGGAGCAGTTGTTGTGGTGTGAAAAAACGCTGCACCTTGTTCAGAACTCCGAGTTTCCGTGAGGCTGTTTTTATAACAGCCTCGATGTGATCCTTTGGATTGAAATTGCACTGAACGACAATCCCCAGTATAGCGAGTTTGCTTTGTATCTCCAGCGTATTGCCACAGAGGGAAGGAAGAGGAGAAAATGGTGATCTTTTCATCATCATTTTGTTAATATTGGGTAAAATTCATATATATAAAATCAAAGTAAAATCAATTTATTCAATCATTTGGTGGTTGAGCTTCGTGCTAGCCCGTATGGCTACCAGTCATTTATCAGATATTCTACCACTAAACAGCAATACTTGTGAGTGAGGTGTAACTACAACATACCACAACACATGGCACAAAGGATGTATCATCTTAGTTCCCAAGGTTGGTGGCGCATTGGTGATGTAAGGAATATTGAACATATATACAAGAACCCGACAACAACCGTCGGGTAGTAGCCCACCAGACCAAAACCCGTCTGGTCGGAGGATCCTCCCTTTTCAATGGTGGATGAGGAACTTTATACCCTGTTCCTCTCAACACCAAACTGGTGACCCCGACGTGATCCGCGAGATAGATGTCGCTACACCACTAACCATCGGGTACCGTCGCGTCCGCCTAACTATAACACAAAAAAGTATGGTCGTGCGCGTAAAATATTAGAGCCATTTGCAAATCACACCGAATATATAAATTTAAGAGTTTATTGGAAGAGTTTATAGCCAAGAATTTCAAAATTCAAAAATCTATTTATATAAAGCTAACTCTAATTCTGCTAGCGGTTCCATTATAATAAAGTAAACGATGAAATCTCTACTCTATGAATTCACTCGAAATTACAAATGTATCAATTCAAATGAAAGATATTTTAAGATTGTTAATAGAGAGACAGACGAATATAGACCATAATATTCCAGTCTTACTGGAGAATGAATAAATTCTTAGGATTGAACTTGTTTGATAACATGAAAAAGTTAAAAGTTAATTGAATGCCATTTTATAAGAATTTTCTAGTGGTAGGATGTCAATCATTCGCCTGGCTTGTTACCACCGCTGCCTGCCCATGGCAGAGTACAGGGGCCCAAGCGTCCCTAACCAGCTCGCGAGACTGCCCCACCAGGCCACGCATAATCTCGGTGTGGACCGTCGTGCCGGTTGGTGACCGAACGGTGGGGTCCCGGTGGCCACTACCGGGAGGATTCGGGGGCCCTTCCGTCCGGCGAATCAGTTTATTTTCCCTTCAGGCAGCTTCTTGGGGAAACACAGCTCCACACTTTGACCATCCCTATCGTGGCAATGCGTCGCTCGCATCACGTCTCTTCCTTCATTTCCCAAGTGACAGCGCTAAAAAGAAATAACGGTCGATCAGCGGTGCACACCCCCACCATTCCTTCGCTGTTTGAAGTTGAGTTCGCTAACATCCGTGGACTCTACGCTTACCTCAACGCTGTCCACCACCATCTCGAGACAACACGGCCAGCAATGTTGTTTCTTACGGAGACTCAAATACATCGTCCTATCGATACCAGCTACCTTAATTATCCCGGCTACATGCTTGAAGAATCCTTTACGATATTTGTTGTCACCGTCTGCGCTGCTTGGAGGACCCTTCCCTCTCCATGTTGGTGGTACGTGTGGACCTGATTCGTCAGAGTCGAGTCTACGTGTGCCTCTATAGATCCCACAATGGTGACTTGGAGACAAGCCGACTATTTGACCATCTTAGTCGGGTGGCAGATGCTGTGCAAGAGCAGTTTTCTAACGCGGAACTGGTGTTTTTGGGGGATTTTAATGCTCACCATGAATCATGGTTGAACTCTTCCAAACCAACTGACCATGCTGGAAAGACTGCTCATGCTTTCGCTCTTACGCATGACTTGACCCAACTGGTTGATCACCCCACCAGGATCCCAGACATTGACGGGCAAGCGCCTTCCCTACTGGACCTTCTGCTGACTACTCACCCGGTGGAATATCAGGTTGAGGTTCAGGCTCCTCTTGGTTCTTCGGATCACTGCCTGATATACACCAAAGTGCCACAGACCAAGCTGCCGCCACCAGAAGTATGCAAACGTCGCGTTTGGCACTATAAGTCAGCAGATTGGGACGGTTTGCTCGATTACTATGCGTCAGTCCCTTGGAAAGAACGTTGTGAAGCAAGACCGAGAGTGAGAATGACCCGACAGCTAGCGCCGCTGCTATTGCTGATGAGATCCTGTTGGAGATATAATACTACATTCCTAACTCAGATCTCATCAGTAAGAGCACGCGTAACCGTTGGTTCACTCGCGAATGTGCCGATACTGTGTCATCAAAGCAGGCGGCATATCGCGCGTGGATCAATGGCTGCGTTAGCGGGGCATCTAACATTGACTCACTGAAATCAACCTACCTGACGGATCACTAGCTCACAGTCCGCACGAGAAAGCCTATCTTCTGGCAAAACTCTTTGCGGATAACTCTGTGATCGATGATTGCAGTGCGCTGCCACCTTCAATATCTTCATGTGGCAACACGATGCCTGACATCAAAATCAGGCAGCGTGATGTGCGTGCAGAGCTGCAATCACTAGATGTACGGAAAGCTAGCGGTCTCGATGGACTACCAGCCATAGTGCTGAAGAAATGTGCAGCGGAGCTGTCTCCTTTGTTGACGCGCTTGTTTCAGCTGTCTCTCTCTACAGGATGTGTGCCGGATTATTGGATAAAATCTAATGTGCAAGCGGCTCAGAGGAATTATACTCCCTCATTCCTGCTTCCCCATTCCTTCACAAGTCTACGCGTGCTGGCTCTCGATGTCACCGCCTAACTGTGACATTTGGCAACTCTTTTCTTTGTCGCACCTCCAAAACATGGAATTCTTTACCAGCACACGTGTTCCCATCCTCTTATGACCTGGGTTCCTTCAAACGAGGCGTGAAGAGCCATCTTGCGGGCCGGTAAGGCGAGGGCTAGTGCAAGTCATTCTTCCTGACTGTACTAGCCGTCGTCGCGTTTGGACTCTACTACCACTCACCATCAGGTGGAGTAGTCATTTGCCCTCACGGGTATTGAAAAAAAAAGAAATTAATATTTTATATCCAATTATAATATATATATTTAAACATTTATTATAATAATAATTGTGTTAAGTATTATATTAATTTTGTTAAGTATTTTAATTATGACTCATATCGTGAGTAACTAATTCCAAGTTGTCCAAATTGTTTGTTTGATAAAGCAATAACAAATAAAAACTATTATTTATATTTTATAATATTGATTAAAAACATCGTTAGTTTGTCTGCAATTCATAGTAACGCCATCTATATATCAAGATATGAACCCGACCTAAAGACTTCATTTACGCGCCGCATCTTGCGACGTAGTTCTTGAGTGATTTCATAGATGGCGGAATATATTTAGTGTTGTTTATATCTAAAATTAAGTATCGATTAAAATCGAGTTTAACTTCTAATTTCAATTCCAAAACAAACATTTTTTTTAGTATAGATTGAACCAAATCTTTTATTCAAAAAATTATGTTTATTGTTTATTAAAACAATGATTTCAAAAAGCATTATTCAAAACTTTACATCTATTATCACCATTAGTATTTGGGGTCATCAACATCGTGAATCATAATACGTAACGGTCAACATATGCGATGCCTATCCTTTGTTAGATCATAATATGTGTTAGTAACTAAACGTATGAATAATACAAAACTTATAGATCATTTTAAAACATTAAACGTCTATTCAATTAATAGAATGTACGTCAAACATGTTTCATGTACATAAATAAGTTCATTCATAGCTATATTCAGAATGTTTTGAACACTACAATCTTTGTTTTCGAACATATTCTTTGACTAAGTCACGGGTCACGCATTCCGAGGAATCGTTATTCGTTCCATGCATTACGCGATCCTCTGATTCATACTGTACACAATTAATTCGTCAGTAAGTTTTTTAACACGATAACTTTTTAACAATAAAGATTAATTTATTCATAATTTGGTTTGGCTAATGTTTTCAATAGGTTGATTTAATTAGTTTGATTGTTTTAACTATATATTAATCGCATCAAATAAACATTTGTCCAAAAACGTACGTAATAAATAAAATTTAAAATACAAAGCACTTTAAACAAATATGACGCACATTAATGATGATAAAATCTACCCAATTTAGGTAACCAACAAGATCTCATTTAAAGACGAACATTTATAAAATCTAAAGTACTCTATAAATAGTAACCCATTTGTATTTCTACGAATTAACTGTGAAAACGGAACCACAGTATAAGCAAAAAAAGATTGAATATAATTGAATTATAAATGCGAAATATTCCTAGAAGTATTCATACGATAGAATTATAGTTCTAGAAATTTTTTAACGGATATTTTTTAGTCACATTGTTAAAGTTAATGCCCGATAAAAATGGCAATCTATAAGGTGTATTTTTATCAATCTATCAAATATAAATCAATTTATATAATCTGAAATATGTTGAAATGGATAACCTCATTTAGTAAGCAAGTTTTGAATAAGTCAAGTATAATATTAACAGAAGATTAATGTGTTATTACCGCGGTAAAAGCATTTATAAAAAATAAAAAAATATTTGCATAATAAGACGATAATTCACTTAAGAATTATTACCAATATCGTATACCGTTAATGCGTTAAGCTCGTTGAAGTAACAACGGTTTTTTCAACTATTTTTAAGACCAATTTTCAGATAAGCGAATAATAATAATAATAATAATATTTATTTCAAGTATCATTGACTCATTTTTGTTAGTAATACAATGAATGTTATGAACTATGATAAATCTGTAGAACGATTTGCGAATGGTATTTTTAAAATATATGTATATTATCCATCCAATTGCTTAATTTACATGCGGTACAAAAGGTCTAGTTAGATTATTTTTTATGATTTAAAAATAATATATTAAAAATAATTATAGACCAACGTAAAGCACACCATTCACACGGTCTAGGATGTAGCACACTTGCCTAGAACAAATCTGTTAACTCTAGATTTGAAGACACTAACATTGTACTAAGTAAGTAGTTGTAGAATCTAATATAATCAATATGTAAGCATGAAGTTAGCGCATTGTGTGTAGTAGACAAATGACATAACAATATTGCACAATATTTCTGGGAGTTGCTGTAATAAGGAAGTATATTCCGAAGAGCTAGTTGCCCGTCCCCGCCGACCGCCGAGCTAAAACTTTCGCAATTCCTGACTCCCACACATCAAGGATCAAGTGACACCATTTCATGAACGATTCCGATTGCTTTTAAACGGTTTTAATTGAGCTGCAAAAAATACTTCAACGAATTAAATAATTGTATCTATTTGTGTACATGCACTACAACTAAGATCATTTAACACTCGTCTAAAAACTGTTTTAAATTGATTTTCATTTGTATAAATAAAACTTTTCACGTGTCGAATAGTTTACGCGATCTGAAAACGTATTCTTGTAAAACCTATGCGGAGATTTTACGATCTCTAGTTAAGGATAACAAGTACAGGAATAGCTTCCATGAGGTGAACGATCCCGTCTTTTAATGTTCTCGTAAAAATAATGAGACCGAATTTAATTTGTGACGCAAGTCCCAGGAAGTTATAAATGTTTTGGACATATGGCGGTTGATCTTTTTTGCATTTAAAATGAGAACACGAGTTTTTTTTTAGATGTATTCCAATATTAAATGTGTATTTTGGATGAAATTATAATTTATAACATGCTGAGTAACTCTTGATATGTTTTTTTTTTATAGAATAGTTAGGTGGACGGACAAGTGATCCAACTGACGATAAGTGGTCATCTCCGCCCATATACATTGGCACTGTAAAAATAGTAACCATCCCTTATATCGCCATTGCACCACTAACCTTTGGAACTAACGGCCTTATTCATAAACGTTGCTTAGTTACTGTTTAGCTAAACACTGATTTGTCTCTTTCTGTCATTATTGATTTGACATACGAAAGAAGAAGACAAAATATTGTTTAACTAATCACCAGTTAAATAAAGTTTATGAATAAGGCGGTAAGATGTTATGTCCCTGGTGCTTGTAGTTATACTGGCTTACTTATCCTTCAAACCGGAACACAATAATACTTAGTATCTACTGCTGTTTTGCGGTAGAAAATCTGATGAATGGATGGTACCTACCCAACAAGCATGTACAAAGCCCTACCACCAAGTGTCCAAATAATAATATCGCAAATCGTATCAAATGTTAATTCAAATTATTTTTATTCAGATAATTCGACAAATATAATATATGCTTTTAAATATAAATTTAGAACAATAAGGGATCTAATTACTTACCATATTGTACATAAACGAAGACCAAATTATAATTAAATATAGGTTTTTGAATTTGAAATCAATTTGCTTTATTATTATTATTCTTTCATTATTATTATTATTTTTCAATAAATATTATTTTATGTCATTAATTATGTAACTTATTAATTTAAGTACATACACAAATTGTAATATAATTTCATTCTTACAATGTTTTGTCTAAATCAGATGTTATTATTTGTTGAATTTGTTTTGAAATGTTTTAATTTTGTAGTCTGTTAATTTTTAATTCCATTGTGTATTTTTATTTATTTATTTTCTTTTAATTAATTTGTGCAATTTAAATGTTTCTAAACGTAGAGCAATGTCGCTTTGTTGGCGGGCGTTAATAACTGCACCACAGTTTTACACTATAGCAGTTATTATCGTTCACATTTTGTTAAGATTTGATATGAACATTTTCGAATAAAAAAATCTTATCACATTGAATGTCAAAAAGATACATGTTCGACTTTAATGAACACATTGTCGAGAACCGAGTTGCTATCATGATGTAATCGGATTGCCTTGTCGAGGAGCCCTTTACAAAGGTAAGCCTCAGTTTGACCTCCTTTCCTAAATATGGTAAAGTTTTGTAAGGTTACAGACTTTTTATTACTCTATAGCTATTTTCTTCGATATCGTTAACCTCGTCTTCGATTTTTTCGGCCTGGAAGTTTTTTTGCATAACATAAAGGACGTTGCTAGGTGTTGTTCGAAGTTATCTCTTTGTTCTAGAAACATCGCAGTATCTGCACTCATTGTTTGCAAAAAAATATCTTTGACCTACAGAAAAAACTAAGTACCTCGATTGTAAATTGTTTAATATAAAAAGTTGATTTTTTTAAACATTAAACCACTTAAGTCGAGTTTCATTTTGTGATAAAACAGTTAATTACAAAACTTTGTACTTAAATATAAAATTAAATCAAAGATATATTTGATTTACCAATACCAATACGCATCCATCACTATAAACGATTTCTTTCTAAGGTACGTAAAAAAAGCAATTATATTTTTTTTTCAATTCATTTATATTATATAAATCACCAAGCAATATTTAAAAGAGAAATAAGAATCACGTATAAGATTAACTAATAATTATTTTTTTTGTTTAATTTATATCACAATATTCCAAGTAACTACCGTATCCTGGGTGGGCTGACGTTTCTGAAGTCAAGCAAATACCGAATTAATGCCGCACATTGCCGTCAATTAAATCACTTGAAACTCGCACCATGCCAGCCTCGTCTACCCACACGCTTGTCCTGTCGTTTACTTTATACAAGACGGTTCGTTTCAATGGAAACTATGTTAAAATTAGAATATCCGTTCGACAGTTCTTAGACGAAATGCATTCAGTGCGTTTGACTAGCGTGTGAGTTATCATTGTTGTACCTTTGTGTTGAGTTTTTGTGCAAAATGTAATCGTTGTTTACTGTGCGTGCGTTATACGGATCATCTTGGAATTTATAACACTTAATTACAATTGTTGTGTTTAATAATTCACAATTAGTTATAACTTTATTACAAAATTTCTTTTAATTTTGCAACTATTTCTGGATTATAAAATCATATTTAACAACAAATACACAACAGGACGATAATTATGTAAGGAAGCTTGTTTTCTTTTTATGTTTTAAATACTTAGTTATAGTAGAAACTAAATGGGAGTTTTGTCATTGTAATAAAATCAATTTAATAGTATTGAGAGATTATTACTCTAAGTAAACATAGAGAAAATAAAAGATCGATAGATTTTACTAAAACATGCACCACTAATTCATACTAAACTCTAAATAGTTCTTTAGTAACATTCTCTAAGATATACAAGACTGAAGCTACTTCAAACGTAAACATCAAGCGTAAACACCAAGTCTAATGACTCACAATGATGAAGTTTTCATTATCATATCACAACCACGAGCATACGTTAGTAGCAATCTGCCGCTGAGAGCTAATTGTCGTATTTTTTTAACGTTTTACGCATACATAACATTTTAATTAATAATGTTTATATTTTTATATGAATTCCAAGGCTGTTTTAATGAGTGAACGCGAGCGGTGACACAGTTCAGCGGTGCCGCGTACAGGATCGTGCGTATTTTCCTCAACGGCGAGAACAAAGGGACCTTATTTGCGAATTTATTTAACACTTTCCAACGACCGACATACCAGCCTGTTGATCTAGACACGTGAATGGTGCATATGTGAAAACGAGACGATGCGAGAGATCGCGGCGCGCGTGTAAAAAAAAATCGAATGCAAAAATGATTAAAAGGAACGGTGATAATGTATTTGCGATCGCGTCGAGCAACAATCAGTGTCAAGGCGGCCGGAGTTCTGTCTCGCTCTGTCCCGGCGCGGCCACGAGGATCCCGCGAGCCACTGCCGCTAGAATGACGCAGCCTGACGCGCATCAAAACACTAAAGAGACGAACATCGCTCTTTCGACTTACGTTGAAAAGTGGAAAAACAGATACGAAGAAGCGGAGAGGAAGCACAAAACCTACCTCCTCAAATCCGAAAAAGGTTCGTACTATTCATTTCAAGGCGTAAATCTATAGTTTTTCCCACTTTTTTATTTTACCACTGCGCATGCTCCAGCCAGCTGCCCGCTGGGTCATATGCAAACGAAAGTGCGAATGGAAATCCTAGTCTCGTATTTGTCGGATTATGATAGGCGATAACCTGTTGCTTACGCATTATGTATTCTTAAACTTGCTTGATACACAACACTGACAAAAGTTCTGTATGTACACTTTTTATGTTGAAAACATATAATTATATGATTTATGAGTAGGTTTGAACCGTTTTTATGGCAAACGGCAACTTTATAACTAGGTGTAACTGCTCTACTGCGCAATACACCTGGTATGATTTCATTTCGATCTGAAAAGTTGATAACTTCCTTATTGTTTAAATTTTCAATGAAATAATATTTTTTATTACAATTAGTATATCGATTTATTATTGAGCAACACTATTGAGAACGTCATTTTTATACGAATTAAATGTCAAATAAAAATAGCATTTAAATCATGTATCGACTGAAATATTAATTAAATTACAATGAAACAATAATTAACCTATTTATCCAATCAAATTATCATGGTGATTTAAAATTTATTAATAAATACCTGCATCGTTACCAAGGTACATATTTCTTTTATTTCATTAAAGTTCAGTAATAATATCGTAAAATAAAATCACTAAATATTATTAATAAAAATATAGGTACCTACCTATGTTAAGTTTTCGTTTCTCAAACGGTTTTATTTCGCTTTCTACTTAAAGGTTCAAACAAAACAAAATTGTTAATAATTAATTAAATATTACAATAATAAAACTTTTCATGGCAATTTAATTATTAATAGTGATTATTATTAACTATTCAATTATTGATACTTGTTTAGGACCTTTTTTTCTTAATAATTATAAGGCAATGTCCTAAACTATTGAGTTCTATTTTGTCACTGATTTCTAAAGTTTTATGGAATTTTTTAATTACTATTTTGTTTTATATCCATATATTAATCCATAATTCATGCTCACCATGACCATTATCAGCTTAATAAAAAGCCAAAAGTAAATTTGTCCGTATATTGACCAAACCACTGAAATGATTATAATTAAATTTGACATAAAGGTAGCCTTGGATAAGAATATGGGCATAGGATGAATATATTAAAAAATGTAAATTTGTTGTGGATAGAAACAAGGGATATAAATTATATTCTAGAGTTAATAGATAACTTGACTTTTAAGAAGAGAGGAGCATAAGCAAAATTTAATGGAATTGTGTTTTTGACTGTAATGACTTAAACATTAGTTATTCGCACAGTTTATTACAATTGTTTTTCATAATGATTGTTTATTACATAAAATACAAATAGTCTAGTGAAAACACTATTCAAAATAGAAGTGTAAAATTTGCTTTTTGTGCAAATCTACTGCTTAGCTTAAACTGAAATTTAATACAAGCTATGTTTAAAATAATTGATTCATATCTAAAAATACACATTAATAGAGCACAGTATTATTGATAAAATATAAGTTTAAAAATATCATGTTTTATTCTAAAAAGTAATTGATGTTCATTAAAGAAACAATAAATAAATGTACCAAATATAGTTTTGGCTTATTTGCAATTATCCTTATTTGCTTGACTGTTTTAAAAGTAAATAATTATGTAAAGTATTGTTAATATTGGCAAGGATGTAACAGAAAAAGTAAATATTTGATTACAAATGTACTCAAAGTACTTCATTAATTATTTGAGACATTACTTTTAAAAATGTATATTCAATGTTGGTTTCGGACATAGCTTGTAAGGAAGATGGATAAATTGCCTATCAAATGATAACTTGACCCTTAACTATTTGAACTATAAGTAATATAAACCACTCATTCTTCACTGCCAGGGATGACAACTAAGGTTCTATGTTTAATTTTTAGGGAAAATATGGAGGCACTGTTTCAAATAAGCCAAGTGTGTGGTCATATGTGGTCACCAATGCCAGAAATATTAAACATCTTTTGCGTCAACAATCCACCATCAACCAGGGCAACTTAGATGTTATGTCCCTTGTACTGGGTACTAAATATAATTTACCATGCTATTGTTATGTATGATTAAGACATTTTTCAAGTAAACTCTTATTATATTTAACGGTAAATGTGATCTCATTATTTGTGGTCACATCTTGCTGTTATATTTATATATGTATGTATATATATATATATATATATATAGTAATCAACTTGTTATACACAATTTGAGGTAAATAACTTTATTTTATAATGGATAAAGTTATGCGAGTCGGGTTGCTTCGCTTATGTACATCATTGGCATTTATGAACCATTCCTTGGCAAGGACAATGTTTAAGTATTTGATAAACTTTTTATTTATGTGCTATTTTAGAAATCAGTTAGGTTGTAAATTTTTCCCTTCGGTTGCAACACTTATTGGCATCCAGTCGTTATGCCAATACGTTTACAATAACAAATTATAGTATTATATAATTTATCTAATATTCAAAATTACCTTAAATAATAGTTAATATTTGATACAATTTTGTCTGAATTTTATTTGTTCCTTTTTGTCTGATGTTGGAGCATTAAAAGTTTCGCTGCTTAGACCAATTAGTGAGGTTTCATTGATGCATACAGATAAATATTACCTACATTTGAATTTAATTATGTGTTTTATATTCTGACTAGTTATTAGGTGATACATTAACTGGTAGGTACAGAAAACATATATATATTTTTTTGTAAATAAATAATTTAAAAACTTATTTATAATTTAATTAGGTAATTAAGTATAGAAAAGTTAATAGAATAAGTTAAAATAATTCATATTTTTTGCATAGCAAAGTTTATAAGTATACATTAGAGTTATAAATAACTACATTATATTCAAAAAACATTTAATGGTTGGTTGACACTAGGGGAAAATGATATATTATTTTATCTCTAATTATTGTGGTCATTACCTTATCTAGGGGAAGGGGGATAAGAATATAGTTTTAACTGCTCTACACGAAGCTACTGATATAATAAAGGGGAAAGCATTTTCGTCAGTCTTATGCAGTTTCTGAGTCCAGAGACATGGGCTTTTTACATAAGACATACAGAGTTACGGTTGAATGTAGTATTATGTCAATTGCAGTGTCATAATAACCTAGTAGGCGGCAGTAAAGTATATATGTGCCCTGGAAATTTTACACATGTCTTTTTTATCTTATCTGTTCTAGAATTTCTGATAATTTTTATTTACTGATAAGTGTTGCATCATGTAACAATTACATGTAAATGTTTACATGATAATTTCTGGAATTGTTGAAACAGTGATGACAAAGTTATTAGTATCTATGAATGGTGAATGAGTTAGAGTAATTCCCGTCACAAGGGATATAACAATTAGATCCTAAGGTTGGCACAACAACAATTACCAACATAATAAATTACTTTCTTTTCTAATCTGTATGGGCAAAGGTGGACTCATGCTCAGTCATTTACTAGTATTGCTTTAAATAAAGGTTAATTATATAGACCTAGACGCTACACGTCCACTACACTGATATGCCTACACTATGTGAAATTACATGAAATCTTAAATGACGAAATAAATATCTACTTTGTCCGAAGTAAAATATATCGTAGTCTGTTTTTGTTTCTCTTCGATATTACGTATTATCTCATAGCTTAATTAATCGTAATCCATATAGTTAATAATTAATAAATAAGGGACCTTATTGTCGATACAAGCAAATACCTTTTTTTCCAGTAAATATATAATTCAACAAAATTTGAAATAGAATGTATTAACAGGGTTAGTAACTCTGGTAACTCTTTTGAGGGGCAATCATTTTATATACTGAAAAAAATGTTTTCAATTGAATTGAAGTAAACAATTTTTTTGTCTTACAAGACGGACACCACGTACATGCCATCATGCATAAGGTCGTTTTGGAAGGTTACGGTATGATAACCATAAATGTAACTAAGTTGTTTAATGGGCATGAGCATTATACTAATGACATTCATCGTTTGCACCTATTTGTAGGAATTTTATCATGAAGTTTATAATTGACCCACTTAAACCAATTAGAAAATTTAATAGCCATTCATAGCATACGCGGGCGTGATTGTCCAGTGTCGGTTGAGATAGAACCAGTGTATTCCCAAAGACCTAGCAGACAATCGTCTAGATTGGCCTATCTTTGCGTTACTTTTCAAGCTACAGTTTTTTACCCATCTTGTCCAGGGAAAATAAATTGTAATAAGTCAGGATTATTTGAAATAAGGTCTAAATTTAAGTGTATTGACAAACAATCTTGTGCTTAGGTGAACTGTGCCTGAGTTTGGATGAATTCGTGATTGTGATACATTGGATCTTTTCTAAGTAGCGTGAAGGCCGTAAAACAGTGGATTTAATTGTTGATATATTTATTGATATGAAATTTCGAGCTAAATGGAACATGAAATGCTTAGGTACTAATGGATGGAGTTTATTTAGCAATGTAAGACATATAAGCCTCAGAGAATATTAATAATAATATTCAGTTATGTTTACCTGACAGCAAAAATAAAGTTATTAAAATTTCATTCATAATATACAATGGTGACAATTAAAATTCAATTAAAATTGGGATGTAGAGTGGAGATGTTCGTGCAGTTTTTTGTAATGTACTTTAAATGTTCTTATGGAATAGTTATCTTCTCTCTCATATTTAATTTTCCTTACCTTTCCTTTTACACAACTGCTACCATCAAAGGAGATCTCTATAAGCGATATGAGTTCTTTACGCACCATTTGTTGTTTGAATGTTTTTGTTACTCTTATGTTACCTGTTATGTATTTGTTGTGCAATAAGGTATTAAATTAATAAGTAAAATTGTACATAGCCATCACTTAAATTTAAAATTTCGATTGTGACGAAACAAAAACAGATGCACATATAAAATTAAGTCAATCAAAGTCAAAAAAGATACACCAAATACACTGACAACGCGTCTTGCGAAATTTGATTAAATATTATCAGAATTAAAATTGTTATACAGATATATTCATTATTAATGCGGTTTAGGTGATTCCCCTATCATAATTCCATTATTTCGCAGCATAAGCGGTAACACCGGTCACATTGCCAATGTCCACGAAAACAATAGAAGAGATGGAACAATTCGTCGAACTTCGTTCTATCGATATCGCGATTTCTTCATTATTATGCCCAAACAATACTATATTTATAGTTAGTTGAACATATTTCTTATTAGAATAAACTTTTGAACTCTTTCCACGATAAATTTTCTTTAAACGTTGATGTATTCTTAAATACCTACAAAGAACAATACATGAATTTAACAAAGTAATCGCAGACTATTACCGTCTCACTGGGTACTAACTTAACTCAGCTATTCGTTTAAGTATAAAGTGATATAAAAGTAACTGTTGTATTAAAAAGTTGGCGATAGTCTTCGAAATATAATTGATCTATGAAGTTTTCTCAGAAACTCATCAATCATTGCCATTGCTCTAATTTCTACCTAATGTGCCAAATAATTGGAAACAACAAGACTTCAATTCCCTTTCCAATATCAACATCCTTCCATATGTTAAATAAGATGCTATAAGTATACTTAAATTATCCCACAGCAAAACGGGAGCATGACGATCTCCAGCGGAGGTACAACATCGTCACTGAAGAGCGGAACCACCTCGAAGCTGAGCTCAATGATAGGGAGAAAGAGCTCAACAAGCTGCGTGCTGTGTCGGAGAAGCTGTTCAAAGAGTACCAGCAGCTCAAAAATCAGCATGAAATCGATAGTGGTGTTATGCAAAAGTGAGTAAATTCGTATTTTATTTGATCGTATTAACTTAAATCTATTGAATTTTTGGTCTAACAGTTCATGCATGCATTTGAAAAATCTTGGGTTTTACGCGGCTTAGTCGGGCAGGATCAGGATTGACTTTACAAACTTCCCAAGAAACGTGTAAACTGTCAATTACGAGACTTGACAAATCCAATAACTTTCACTTATCTCGTCCAGGTCTTTGAACTTAGGACCTCGGAATCAGCGGCTTTTCATCCAACCACTAGAACAACGATGCAGTTGACGTATGAACGGTGTAAGGGTACTTAGTATTAGTTACCAACAGGTGGCTGATGTTCTCGTAACAGACGGCTACATTACTATTTACAATATGAATATGAATGGCAGCTATTAATTCTCCCTAGCGGGGAAGTTCACGAGCCTCGTCTATTTCCTCCAACTTCGTGTACGTCACGGAGCGTTAAAACGGAAAATTATCCACAATTATAGGTAGGGAGATGGCAGGAATTGTTAATTGATGTAGGGTCCCGGCGTTGTTGTAACGCGATACTACGAAAAACAAACCTAATTCCAATGATTTAGAGTACATTTTCTTTAACAAATGTCTATGATGTATATTCATTTAATTACGTAGTAATATTTAAATATTTATCGAAAATTTAAATTTCTAAGGATATAAGTGTGACACAAGTGATCTTCGTAATTAGTGCTGGATAATTGTTTGATAAGTGTTGTTCAATTGTTTGTTGTTTTTTTTTTATTGTTGTGTTTTTAGTGAAAATGGGGAGGTTTGTACCATTTTAATTTATAATAAATAAGAGATGTTAAAAAAATACATTAAAAAACCCTTTTTTAAAACAAGCATTTATTTAATCCAAGAATAAAATAAAATAATTTCTAATCCAGAAGGCTCAAGTTTATGCCCCTGTAGGATCGTAAAGCCGGGGCTGATTCGGTTGAAGTTAATTAATATATTATAGTATTGAGAGCATAGATGCGATCGCGGGAGATCGCTTGATCGCTATCATTTAGAAAGTTTGTATCCGATGCGAACGCAATACCGATATTAAGGTAAAATATTATAATTTCAAATCAAATTTCACCTCACCACGAATACTGATCAGTTCCAAATCCAATCTACGTCGTGTGCGTATCGTCAATAAGCCTATGTATCAAAAACGTTACGCATGAACGTTGCATACACTTGAAGCTCTAATAAAATAAGTGCTACCTAGAAATGAATTTGGTGAATTTTTGTAAAGTTTTCGTTATTAAAGATGATAATTATGTGTTTTTTATATATTTGTGTAGAAAATATAATATGATAAAACGTGATTTGTATGTTTGTTTGTGCGATGTTAAAGTGAACACGTAAGTTTTATTTTGGTATATTATTACGAGTGTCATACTCACACGTGACTGTGAGTTAGAGTTTTTTATTTTTTTTATTATTAAAAAGTCGTGACGTTCCAGTTGTCGACATAACACGTCGATGTTATCAAAGTTTGAATCGGGCTTCACTCAAAATCATAATACAATTAATTCATACAAATAATTTTGTATCGTTACGTTAAAGAATTCTTTTGGCGATAGATTCTAACGAGAAGACACGGCAAGAATTTTTTTTTTATTGTATAGGTAGGCGGACGATCATATGGGCCACCTGATGGTAAGTGGTCACCAACGCCCATAGACAATGGCATTATAAGAAATGTTAACCATCGCTTCCATCGCCAATGCGCCACCAACCTTGGGAACTGAGATGTTAATTAGCCTTGTGCCCGTAATTACACTGGCTCATTCACCTTTCAAACCGGAACACAACAATACAAAGTACTGCTGTTTTGCGGTATAATATCTATTTAAAATTAAGTTACTAATTCTCATATGAAATACATACTCAATTACAATCAATCGGTGGTAGAGCTTTGTGCAAGCTCGTCTGGGTAGGTACCACCCACTCATCAGATATTATATATATATATACAATCACATTCATATATCCTATATAGAAAACGAATACTATAATAATTCCGCGCCTTTTAATATATTCTTGTATTGACTAATATGTCTTATGTAATGATGTTTTTATCATATTATTTAAATTTATTAATAGGCATAGTTATTAAAATTATGGAATGCGGAACTGTATTTCTGAGTTGCTTAATTTATATTTTTAATTCATCTCCATGGAAAGAAAATTACATAAAACTTGCGTGTGTCAGATTAACCGTTAGCAATGGAGGAGTGGTGTGATAGATGCTCCAAGCCCAGCAGTAAAGCATTCACGAGATAACACTTTGCTTATATTTAATCTAACCTTTTATATAATATCTATAATATACTAGTCCACTTAAAACGTTTTCATACAGTGTGTAACAAAATTCGTGTCCGACCCGTGAAGTGGTTATTAGGTATCATGTGTCGGTTCTATTTATGTAATAATTTTTAAAATAAAATACTTAAAAAATATATTAATTGTGTTTAACGACACTGTTGGTGGCAAAAACGTGGACTACTGAGGTCATGACCTCGTGTCTTAGCTACCTGATAGGTAAGAGCTATGGAGCGCTATTGCCCGCACCTGTGTTGCAAAGTAATTTTCGCCACTTAATTAAAAAAAAAAAAAATTCAGGTGCAGGACTTTTGGTAAATTGGTTTTACGTGTTTTTCGAGGTACAGGAGCTTACACTTCCAGCTTTTTTCCCCCAATCCAGGACACCAAGTTCTTCGGCCTCGAGTACTACTACCTCGTGCATATGTATAAAATAATTTAGAAAAATGTATACATTCCGTCGAGTATCTATTTAGAGTAATTCGATTGAAACTCATACTTGGACGCGTAATCGTGATTCGTCACGTCTGTGTTAACGGTGACACAATTACGAAAATAAAATTCAAACGAACAAAAATTTTTGGTTTTATAAATAACTAGCGCATTGCCCGCGGTTTCACCCGCGTAGTTCCCGGTCCCGTTGAAATTCGGGGCCAAAATTTAGCCTATGTTACTTGCTGTTAATGCAGCTTTCCAATGGTGAAAGAGTTTTTAAAATCGGATTAGTGGTTTAGGCGTGAATGCTACACAAACAAACTCACATTCACATTTATAATATTAGTAAGGATATAGACACATAACAGATCTTTATATAGATCACAGATACATCTTTGTGTAAGCCGTCCACAGTTTCATCCGCGTTTAACGTAGACCCACGCAGTTGGTTGCAGCGTGATGTCAATCTAATAACAAAAAAATTGTGATCCAAAAAAACAGCGCGTATTACGAAATCTTCAGCTTATATATTAGTGTATATAATATTTTGTCGTATATCATTATTCAGCTGATCTCAGTTCACTGCTGGACAGGTTGGCTCATGGTTCTCCGCCTTCCGCATCCGGTCTAGTTCCGACCTTCTTCAGGTCATAGAAGCCAGAATAGCTAGAATTACAACCAAATATATGCCACTAGTTTTCACTCGCGTTCAAGGGGAAAGGGGGCAGTAATTCGGTAAACACAAGTAAGCCAATGGCATATCGTGAGGATCAAGCTTGCGTCATATAAAACTTCATCAAAATCGGTCCAGTGGTATCGCCGTGAAGGCGTAAAAGACAGACAGTTACTTTCGCCTTTAATAAATAATAATAATAATAAATATCCTGGGACATTATTCACACACGGCCATCTGATCCCAAACTAAGCAGAGCTCGTACTATGGAAACCAGACAACTGATATACTATATATACTACTTTTCTTTTATAAATACATACTAATATAGATAATTAAACACCCAGACTCAGGATAAACAGACATGTTCGTGCACACAAATATCTTTCCTGGGTGGGAATCGAACCCACGACCTGCGGCGCGAAAGGCAAGAATCTACCAACCACGCCAACTTGCTCAAATTATAATATTACTGTAGATGGTATTTAATTTTGGTTGATCTTTTGTTCCCAATTTTATTAAAATAACATAAAAGAGACACCGACTCGTGTACTAAAGAATAAAAATAAATAAACATCTAAATTATTCACTAACGATAGGTATTATTGCTTAGGACCCTGAGAGTTTTAAGTCCGCGTTATATATATCTTTATAAAGTATTTATTCCCTGTAAGTAGATATATTGTATCATATTTCTGTGATTATCTTTCATCACGATATCGTATTCTCAATTACGCAAGTCAAGTTCAAATCAATACAGCATGTGGGAGGGAGGGGGGTGAAATGGAGTCAAGACAACATATAGAGTTACAGTTTTAGCAGAACGGACTTTATTGACGTTTAAATAAGGAAAAGAGTATTTAACGTTTTTAATTCGGCAGCGATATCGGATACCAACATCTTAAGACCAGTAGGAACTGACATTACTCACCCGTGAAATGTTGATAGCTTATGGTGATATACTATTTTGATGCGTGTTTCTTTGAAATGTTATGATCATAAGGGTCAATGCCGCATGTCACTTTCTGACATTTGACGATCGTTTTCTACGGTGTGTTTCGAGATTGGTCTTAAAGAATAGCAAGCACTACAGAGCTTTAAAAAAATATATTTTTGGTTTATAACCGACTTATTCGATATGCTGTTTTGATGCGTGTATGCTTTAAATGTTATAATTGCTATGTAGACTCAATCAAATGAGGTCATACAGGAAATTGTTCCGATTAACAGGCCAGGACTCAGAGATCGCAGGCCTCTAGGCACTTTGTCATTTGGGGCTATTAATTCCGAATAGAATCATATTAATTTTGGCTGGATGCCTTATAAGGAATTATTTGTTGTTTTAGATTTTTTTACCGTTAACAAATTTATAATAGCAATATTTAATTAATCTTACAAACGATAAATTTAACCACAGGAACTTACTAAGAGATTATTTTGCAGAATAGCTCAAAATTGTTTTGAAAACGTCAGACGTTTAACATGATCAGCGATTGACAAATTAAGAATCACGTGCTTAACTGTTTACATCAATTAAGATGTTCCATCAATTAGCGGGGACAGACTCCTTAAGAGAGAAAAAATATATGCCTGTCATTTAATCTTGTTTCTAATGGCGCCACGACACTAAGAGTAGTAATAATGGTTCTCCAGACCGATTTCGGCCACGGCGGCCAATCTCGAGAGAGATTAGCCAACTGCGCAGGAGATCTTATAGTACACAAGTGTGTGCGCAGACACAGGTGCACTCTCTATTCCCTTACTCTCATAGCCCGATGGGACAGCAATCCGACACGACCGGAAAGAGTTCAGGCGCAGGACCAACGGCTTTACGTGCTTTCCGAGGCACGGGAGTGTACACACTTCCAACTTCCAAACTCCAGGCTGCTACTGAGAATTTTCTGCCAGAAAAACTCAATAACTTTTTATTGGCCCGATCTGGGGATTGAACCCAGGACCACCGTGTCTGCGGCCTTACATGTAGGCTAGATATAAGGCCGCAGACCTCCTGGTGGTTCAATTCCTAGGTCGGACCTATTAATAGTTATTGGGTTTTTCTGTCAGAAAATTCTCAGTAGCAGCCCGGATTCTGGAAGTTGGAAGTGTGGTACACTCCTGTGCCTCGGAAAGCACGTTAAGCCGTTGGTACTGCGCCTGACCTCTTTCCGGTCGTGTCGGATTGCCGTCCCATCCGGTTATGAGAGCTAAGGAAAAATGAGTGCACCTTTGTTTGCGCACACTTGTGCACTATAATATCTCCTGCGCAGTTGGCTAATCTCTCTTGAGATTGGCCGCCGTGACCGAAATCGGTCTAGAGGACCTTATCTTCACAAATCCCTATAAAAACAAACACTTTGAGACGAACTACTTCTATATAATATTTTGTCATGGTCAAGGCTATGTAGAAATCGATGGAGACAGTGAAGTTAGGAATCGCTTCGACAAATATCTATTGCGTTTTGTCTTTGCCCTCTAACCGGTAGCTGGATATTTATCCTGTAAAAATACGATTTAAGAGTTCTTTTAAAAGTCTAATTGTATTTTTTTTCTATGTTGATTATGACCAACACTTATTGCATAAGTCCAATAAATAACAGAGGATCCAAATCAATGTATCGAGTAGAAATTGACAGGCAACCTGTCACATGGTCTACAAGTAAATAAAAATGAAGTATCTTTCTGTGATTTCAAAATAACCTGCCTTTTAGATTAATATGTGTATATATTTCTTGTTTGTACGCCTATATGTACGAGGTTGAATCAAAAGTATTTATTTTACAAATTTAAAGCGGGTAAAAGAGCGGGACACGGTTATTCAATATTATAATGTAACTTTATAACGATGTGATGTTTCAGGGTTATGCAGCAAGCTGGCGAGTGGTACAAACAGAATAAACAGCTGAAGAGACGAAGCACCGCCCTTCTTCACGCCCTGCCGGCCACCGCTGTCGACATTGACCTCACAGATGCAACTGACACCGGTATTTATACCACTATGTTTATAGCAATCCATCAACCCCAATTAGTGCAGCGTGGTTAAATAAGTCCCAAACTTCCTCGAGAAAAAAGGAGGCCACTTAGCCCAGCATTTACAGATTGCTTTTTTTACAGAAATACTGTAACCTTTTGTAGATTGTAATGTTTAATGTAATACATACAAAATCCCTTGGCAGAGGCATTGATGGTGTAAAATGGGCAAAGGCCACTCAACATCAGAGGGCGATTTGCTTGTATTTCTAAATTAAAAACATAAAAATGATAATTTTCCTACAAACAAAGAAACAATATATTTACATATATTTGCGTGTTTAAATAACTGTAAGACGACAAATATATGTATCACTATCGTCAATTAATCACTCACTGACTCACTTGTGTGCTCACGAACTTGGCTCAATTTATTTATTTTAGTTTCCTTCAACTGATTATACGTTAGTCAAAATAACTAACGAGTTTGATAACAAAATGGACATCATACGAAATAACAAGTAATAGTTTCCACTCCTTGAGACGGAAATTATGATATGTGATGCGTGAATGTTCCTCACGATGTTTCCTTTAATATCGAGCGCAAGTAAGCTCATGAAAGTTAGCTTATGTTAAAATGGGCCATAAACCCATGGGTTGGGATTGCACCAAGAGTAGAGCATAGGGGAGTAGAGAGGACTGATTGAGTCGCGGATGTGTGCGAAAGCATTCTCGTGGCTTCGTCTTATATACTTATTCCTCGCCTCCCCGAGTGGGGAAGTACCATCGTAACCCGTGTAACCCCCCCCCCAGCGTCGGACGCGAGCAGCAACGAGGAGGTGGAGTTCCTGAAGCGCACGGTGAGCGAGCTGAGCGCGCGGGTGGGCGCGCTGCAGGCCGACGCCGGCGCCGCGCGCCTCGCTGAGTTCGAGGCGCACGAGGCCAACGTGCAGCTCGCGCAGGTACCGCCCCACGCACGCGCGGACCCATTGCGGCGTGCTAATACTCTAACTCGGAATATGCTTTATTCGAGTAGGCTATCGCGAGTACTTTTGCATCGTGGTACAATTTTAATTTTAACAATTATATGCAATTACATGCAATAGTCACATACGATTATATTTATATATCCTCTATGATCATCGACGAAAACTAACTCCGAGCTCTTCTATCGTTTATGTAATCCTTAGTGTAGTGATTTATAAAAAAATATATTAACATGAGTGTTAAATTTAGGTATTGGTACATGTAAGATGGATTGGAAACGTATTTATGTGTTCTGGTATAACGCTCCTCTTGCTGATGGTTAGTGTTTATTAAATAGAAAACTAATTTCAGATCTATTTCAATACAAAGACACTCGAATAATTCATATTTAAAGTAAAATTGTGTTTCAGGAGCTCGAAGTAGAAAGAGAGAAATGCAGCAAACAGGAGAAAGAATTGCACGACCTGAGGAACCAGCTCGAGAGACACAACCGCGTCTCCAAGCTGCTGATGGAGGAGATGGGCGCGCTCAAGGACAACGCCGACAAGGACAGGCAGATGGCGGAAACGTGAGTGCGAACGAATACGATATACTTAACACTTGGTGAAAGGTAATTAAAGTTGCCGCCGTTTCGAAATGTAAATTCTACTGAGAACGATGATCTTTCATGAAGTCATGAAGTACTTTGGGTATCATAGTTGATTAGCGCACAGACTATAAAAGGCATGTCTAAAAATCTCAATTATTTTATACCCTTGAGACAGTATTTATAAAAAAAAATTCCTATTTATTTATTACTGATGTAATCGTTTATGGGTAAAGTTTTATGTCGAAGCTGTCAAAATCAATTAATGCATGTATTCCTCTTTAGTTACAAATCCGAGGCCCGCGACGCGAAGAAGCGTGCGAAGGTGTTGGCTCACCAGAGCGCTCTGCTGATGGGGGAACTGGACACCGACGAACGATTGGGCCTGCTGCTCGCCGAGGTGGACAGCCTGCGGGACGCGCTGGAGAACCAGCTCTGCAGGCACAAGGAGCAGCTCGAGGACTTGCAGGTGACGAGATCTATCAATAGCCGCTTCCAATGGTAGGGGGGGGGGGGGACAGATAAATAAACAACTTTGACCTTGAATTGACTCGGTATCGTTGGTCGACATCTAAATAATTCTAAATAACTAATCACGTTTTCCGGTTTGAAGGGTGAGCGAGCCAGTGTAACTACACAAAGCACAAGGGAGATAACATCTTAGTTCCTAATTTATTACAGCGCCAATGGCTATGGGTGGTGGTAGTTGACCTACATAAAAAATCTGGTATTCATAACGGAAAGGCCTTATTATTTTCATATGTTTTGATATATCTATAGAAATAAGATTAAAACTAATGAAGATAACTTTTATTACGAAATAGAGAATGAACAAAAACTCGTATATCAACAATCAATATATAAAACGAATTTCATCCACAGTTAAAGTTAGCAGAGAAACACGAAGACACAGACATTCTATTGTGGGAGGAGAAGATAAAACTAGCGGAAGAAGACGCGCAGAAAGCGTTAGAGCGAGCTGAGAGAGCGGAGAAGAAGCTCGCGGAGCTGGAGAGGAATAGACCTCAGAAGAAGTCCAACCTCATGTCGAGGATAAGCTACTTCGAAAATGGAGGGAACGAGAAGAAAGAGGAGACGATCAAAGAAGTTAAAGAGGAAGCGGTGGAGGTCGTAGAAGAACCGGTTATTGGTTAGTTAGCTTTATTGAACTATTTATATTTAAAATCCAGAAGTAAAAATGATTTTACGAAAACCTCGAATTGGTATTTTTAAAATGTAACACCAAATCATAGACATTCATGTATTCAACTCACTTGATTACTCTCAAAAATCAAATATAATTACTTCACTTTTCCGTCCACCGATAGAATAAATAAATCTCTTATTGTTTTTAGTTAATTAGTAATTATTTTTTTTGGGACGGGGTGTTTTTTTGTATAATAATATTGTTAACGTAGCTCTATTAATATTATTTAGCGAGACATTTTTAATTGTCTTTCTTCTGAAGCGAAACCGCAATGCTTTTCTGTAACAAATACGTATCTCACTCGTGACATGTTGCCAATCGTCTTGTGGTAATACTTTGTCATACTGCGTGTATTGCATCATTATATGCGAATCACTGTTTGATATTTCACATTCGTGATCTGTGTAGTGTAAGAACTCACTTCACTACACCCTAGTTGTAATTGTTACGGTCAGTGTCGTATATCACTCTGATATTCACGACCGTTTTCTGCGGTGATTTTTGAGTTCGTTCTAACGGAATAGCTCTTCTGAACACCTCACAATACACTTGCCCCTCAGTTCCAGAAGCGGAGCGTCCCCCGTCCCCCCCGTCCCCCGCGCCTCCCGCGCCGTCGCCCCCTCCGCCCGCGCCGCCCGCTGCCCCCGCGCCGCCCGCGTGCGCGCCCCCGCCGCCCCCGCCGCCCCCTCCGCCGCCGCTCCCCACGCCGGCTGCGGCGAGCGCGTCGGCGGCGGAGGCGATGGCGGACCTGCTCGCCAGCAAGGGAGCCACGTTGAGGAAGACGAAGCAGAACGGAGGTAAGTGCATTAGTTGTCGACGAGGTGTCCTGCCCTGTGAATGCCCCACATGTTTTGTTGCTTGCAGTTATATCACATTTTAATTTACTATTTGTTTTATGTATATTTTTCTAATAGTATTTTAATATGACGAATATATTTTTTTCAGGTGGAGCGATAGACGCGATAGTAGATCAGATAAAGGGCGGAAAGTTCCAACTGAAGTCGACGGAGCAGAACTTCATGGAGAAGAAGCCGAAGGACGATCAGCCGGAAGCGGTCAAGGAGATGTTGCAGATACTCGGCACGTTGAGGAAGAGACGGAATGTCAACCGACCGACCATCGTAGCCAGCGAACAGGCACCCTGAAGGTCGGGATCGTAGAAGATTGACAGGAAATTATTTTTTGGAAGAATAGTGCAAGACAAAAGCTTAGTTAGATTTTTTTATCTGAAAAAAAAATGCTACAAAGTAAATTACGTCACTGGTCCAGTGTTTAAATTACTAAAGATTTTATTATAAACAAAAATTTTTATTAAATTGATAGAAAAACGGTTTTAGACGAAATTTTTAATCTGTGAAATTAAAACGAATGTATCTACATCTATTATCTTACATAATTTTTTTATAATCCTGATTGTGATGAATACAGTAAACATAATCGAATGCAATATTCTAAATATTTAATTTAAACGGTGAATTGAAAAATCTTAATATTTAAATATACAATGTTATTATGTGTTGTTAGAATAATTGCTTTTTTGGGGATGATAGCCATATTTTAAATTAGATCATACGAAGACCGATTTAAAAAAAAAAACTTAATTTGAAGTAAAAACTTAACAATTTCCAAAATCAATGAGATTGAAATTATCCACCTCGAAGTTATTCAATATTTAATATTATTATGTGTATTGGAGACTAACTTCTATTTTGAAGTCACTCTTTGGAGTTAATCCTTGTGTAGACTTATGCCTTGGCATAAGTGGTATTGTGGTGGTGGCTTCTCAGACTTCACCGTCTCAGATAGAGTTTTTATTGAATGTAGTCAATATAACAGAACTCAACTTAATACTACATTAAGTTTAAATAAACGAGATATTGTCTATGTGTAGCTCATTCGAATGTAGATATAGATTAAAATATATAAATATATTTTATTATAACTTTTGTAAATGATTCTATTTAGATTATAATAATCTTGTTTAAATATAATAGGTTATAACCAATATTTGATATACATTTTATGTAAATTGATAACTTTAATGGTTTTTTTTTAAATATATGGAAACTAATATGGCGGATTTTTCTAAAACCAATTTAATTGCTATTAGTGTTATATATATGTGTGTTATAATACTCATATATATGTTGATTCGTTTACTGTGACTATGTTAAAGATAATCTTGACTTATTTTTTAAAGTTGCCTGTAATGCAAGTATTTTTGCGATAAAGAAAATATTTTTCGGGCAAACTACCAAAACGTCGTAAAAAAACATTGTTTATGAAGCAGTAGTGTTGCCATTTGAAATATATTTCTTTTAAAAAAAAACTCTGATCTATTTCAATATGTTATTTAAAGAATAAAAAAAAAATCAAAATGATATATTACAAAATAGTAATAATATATAAAGAAATAAACATTGGAATATCTGCTTAGGGAACTTGATGACAGTTGGTAAACACAGATTATAATGACCCGGGCGAGCCTCTGTCATCAATACAGACAAAACTGTTATTGTTATTAATAAAAAAAAAAAAAAAGTGCTACAATTCTATTGAAATAGATCATAGTTCGTTGATTATAAACTAGTTGATAAGAATACGATTGAAATTGTGATATTTTATAAATAAATTGTATTAAAATAATGAATATTTTAACGACGCCTTTATAATAAATAATTAATTGTAAACTGTTGATATTATGTGCCTTACATATATTGTTTCTGAACGAATGGTCGAAATTAGATAACTATTTTATACAATTATCGTCTTTAAGTAGTTTATGTTAAGTTTAAAACCAATTCGTAAGTTTGCAAACACGATAAGTGATTTAAATTCTAGTACATGTGCGAGTTGGGAAAATTGGAATATTAACTTGAAAATAGTGTTTTCTCATTTTTACGAATGTCAAATGAATAATGACAGAAAGAGAGAAATCTATGCTTAACAAAATGCTAAATAAACTGTATAAGTAAGACCGTTAGTGTTTATTATAATGTGTAATTAATGACAAATTAAAAAATGGTATCTGAATAATTGACAATAATTGATTAAGTTTTTATAGTATGGATATTTAATTTCTTAATGAAAAACGTTGATTAGCGGGTGGTGAGTAATATAATGCTGTCTTCTTCTTTCATATGTCAAATCTATAATGATAGAAAGGGACAAATGATTATTGTACAAAACAGTTGCTAAGCAACGTTTTTAAATTAGTGTGATTATTGTTGTCAACAAATGTTATATTCAAATTTAAAAAAGGTTCCATCAAAGAGTGATATCTGTTTATGAAAAATAAATAAGAAATAGTTAAAAACTCTATTTAAAGAATGATATCAAAACAAGTATTTGACATTTTTCAACCTGAATACACCTACGAGTAATTACACAGTAATTTATTATCATTTCTTTACATATGTTTTCATTTGTCAGTATATACTCTCAAACATATTTAAATATAATATATATAGCGAAAGAAACTTCGTTCTGAACTTCCATGACATCTCGTTTTTAACATAACTTGAATTACATAACATCGATGCATATAAACCAAAATAGATATCCTTAAGACTTTATCCTCTTACAATTTATGTGACGTAGGATGTTAACCATATTTAATTATGATTGTCAATGCATTTTGGTAATTAATATTGATCATAAAGTGCCTTCTGGAACAATTTCTGGTTGTGAATGTTTGTAAATGAAATCAAATGAGCGGTTATTGCTTTTGATATATAATAGTGCCTTATGTAGTATGTTCTGTATATTAATGACGTCACGGGCCACACGTCACACGCCTGGCCGTTAGTTACCGTCGGTGCCATTGATAAATTCTATGGTATTAGCATTTTAAAGTATTACTAGTTTTAGACGTAAGGATAAATATATAATATGGACAATTCATCTTGTTTTATTTCGTATAAACCTTTTTTTTTCATAATGACGTTTTTGTTCGGATGAAATATGGTGGAAGGATGGTAAGGTAAGTATGTGTACCAAACCTATCTAAACTACCTTACAATTATTGATTAAAGAGATTGAGAAATATTTCATAGTTAATATTTAATTTATGTTATTTTGATTTTTCATAATTCGTTGATTTTGTTATAATTTATAAATAAGTATGTCGTAATATTTTTTCTCTTAACTGTCTTTTTAATATTTTTAAGTTGGCAACATGGTCTTCTTAAAAAAGGCGGTAAAAAGGGATATAATAAATGCCGAGCTAGATAATGGTTTTTTTTTTAATTTATAAACAGTCGTCCACGAGTTACGGAACCCTAATTCCACGAATATGCTGACATACCAAACTGATGGAATCTTCCCAGGCGAACACCTCAAGAGTTTCCCGTATTAGCCGAGTTCCACGTATTAGCCTTTCAATGCCTTATTGTTTTAATTTCTAATTTTATTACTTGTAAATTATTGTAATTCCCCGTATTAGCCCCCGTATTCGGTTTTTTTTCGACCTCCTGACCGCTGCAAACGTAATTCACGCGCCATTTGAACAAGGTCAATTTACTTATTCGCTTAGTGGCTGTATACTGAATAAAGTGACGATGAAAATGTATGCGGCATATAAGAAAATCGAAATATTCTTCATTCAAGAATTGAAATTCAGTCCGTCCTACTAAGCTATATGACTAAATAACATGTGAATGAATAAAACTAATAGTACGATTTAAAGTCATATATTTACAGTATCGATTTGTTCACAACACAACACATTACACTCAAAGTTAGAAAACTTATATTTACACTTGAACCACCGGACCTGAAGACTTCTATGTTATCTGTGAAATCTCTGTGAAACAGATATATTCGTCAGCTGTGCTCTCTTAGTACTCATTCAAATGTTAAGTAGCGGTTTACTTTATACATGTCTCACTGTTGGTGAGACTTACTCGTCCGAGGTGAGCGACGGATCGCGGCATGTCGCAAAACTACAAAAACTTAGTAAACGTAGAAGGAAAACTATGTATAGTGCCCGTCAATAAATATTGCACATCGACCTTTGAAAAGAGACAATCGACTAGTTTCGGCATAGTAGAGCGTTATCTCTGTCGCACAAAACACTACCAGTCCGGTATCTACTAGGAGTTGTAATACAATTAATTTCTGTGTAATTGAATAAAATACACGATTTTTTTTTACATATATGAGGTTTAATGAAAAATAAAATAAAAAAATCATGTGTATATAAGGTTTAGAGCACAGGTTTAGAGCACAGGTAGTGAAATGGAAGGAATTGAGAATTTAGGTGATTAAAAGTATTTATTAGAAGCTGTTTGTTATGTATGTAATATTAAAAGAAAATAAGTATGACAATGTGGAGGAGCGTAGTCGAATAACATCTGTGCAGTGTGGTGGATACGAATGTATCAGAATTTCATCCGACGCATGCATCACGAAGTTTTATTCACCAACGAGCACGAGATCGATAGTAAACACAAATTAATCGCATTCCACACATGGCGTCGCGTAGTTAATTCCCTTACTTTAGATTCATTTAAGTTTATTAAAAAAAAACACAAAAATAAATATAAAGCTTTATTTGTGACATTAACGAGTGCTTTCAAATACTGATATAAAATATTAAAATATAATACATAGACAATTATATCGACGACATTATCACTGAGTTTAATTGTACATAATGTAATATATAAGACGACACGATAGAGTAACTGCAGACGTACAAATATCGGAAACGGAACCATTCAATAAAAGCGATCATGATTGCTCGTCTTCATAATAAACGTGAATATTTTTTTTTTGTTTATTTTGAATTGTTTCATGTGTATATTTGTACCTTTATATTATATATCACGTACTATTCTCAAATCTATTGACTTTGTCTCGAGTTCGTAAGTGTTTGTAAGAGATCTGTTTAACGATTTATTGTGAATATTTAATAGTTTTATGCAGACAGATAAAATATAATGGGATTAACGATTACAATGTGTAATTATCAATCACGATTACAGATAAACTTTGATTGATTCTGAAGAGGACAAGCGTGGATGTCCTTTACTCACTTTCTGTTTTGATTACTTTCGTTATACTGTAATCGTGAGCGATGATTACGTTGTAATCATAAAAATTAATAATTAGTTGATTACATTTTACCAGTCAGATTGAATATCATTTATTATGAGAAACAGAGATAACAATACATTTGGTCCTGTCAAATTACTTTATATATTGCATAAAACATATTATGTAAAATTTAAAACTTATATTCAATAAATAATATATTATATTGTAATAAGAATATGTCATTTCTATATATTAGTAATACTATATCTGAGGTTAAAATCTTGGACGGAATGTTTTCTTGTAATATATTAAAAAAATATATAAGAAAAATAAAAAGTTATGTGTTAAATAAAAAAAATATGCAAAGAAACAAATATCCTTTATAAGTCAAATAACACTATGATGATTAAAGATAAAAGTATCAATCGAATTCCCTTTGTTTTTTCAACTTTGTTCGTGTAATATTATGTATAGCGTAAACGGAATACAAGAACATGGGTCTCCCTTTCCATGACGTAATGGCCGACGTTGGGGAACTAAGAAAAAAATTTAACTTGTAACATTATTAAGGCAGTTGACTTCTATCTCTAAACACATTAACTAAAACTTCTAAAATAGATTATGCGAATCCGTATTCAATTTATTTTACATCAATAAAATGTGTTAAGAGATATACTATCATAAAAAAAAACATTATGTAATTATTTGCTACTGGTAACACTATTATTGATAACACAATCTATAATTGCCATAACTAAAAAACGAACACAAAGCTTTATTTAAAGCCTAACAAAGCTAATTATATACTATTAAAACATTACAGTATATAAAAATATTAAATAAGTTCGAACATGTAACGAAATAAAGATTTATCACACAAACAAAATATTAAAATAATGTCTTTTCATACTGTAATTATTACTGTCTTACAATAAACTAAGTAACAATTCTAATTACAATAATTATATATATTTATATACTTAATACGTTGTCAAAATTTAATTTATTTAAGTACATTAATTATTTTTGTATTTAGTAATAGCGTGCACAGCAGTTCTACGGCCAAGTTAAATTAACAATTATAAAAAAAAACTACACACACACAAACTAATAATATAGATTTTCTTCATTAAATTTTGTTAATTATAAGAATCATTACACACAAAGTATAAGTGTACTGTTGTAGTTATCGACAAATTTACTATTCAGCAGTACCAAGTTACTACCCACTACTCGTTCTACTCCCCAAAGTCGTGACAGTAATCTTACGCGGAGTACTCCCTCAGTTTGTCGACGACCAGGTCTCTGTTCTTCCGGAGCCAGTCGATGTTGACTCGTGCGTTTTCTATGCCCTGGGAGACGGCCAGCTTCGATCCAGTGAGATATTTCTCGTTCTTCTCTTTCCAAGCTAAAAACTATATAAAAAAACGCGTTAATTTCCATTTTGATACACATTTTTTATGGAGGTAAAATCTTTATTTAATGTAGGGAAGTCGACAAATGGGTCATCTGATCAAATGGAAACTCATTTTACATGATCATATTAAATGTACCAACGGTTCTGAATGATGCAGGAATGATGACTGCATCATGAAGAATCGATAATAATCTCAGTATCATACTCTTAAATTAAACATCATAGGTATGAAAATCGATGATATTAATAACTTATCAACACTGTCTACAGTATTTAAAGATATATTATTAATTTGATATGATTCAACAACTCAGGCGTGCAATAAAAACCATAAACCATGCTACTTGTTTTAAGTACAGGAATACAGTAATATTTAATATTATTAAAATGATAACCAATATGTAAGGAATAAGAAAACTTACTTCATCAAGTTCCTTCTGAGTGGTGAACTGTCCGAGTAGTGTTTTTATGATACCGCCGATCCGACGGTCTTGACCGTGGAACCTGAAACAATAGCCATATGTTAAAATTATATTTTACATTAAATTGTAAGATCACATACTATGGCCAAGTTCTCATTCAAGTTTAATTTTTTATTTGAATTATTCATTAGATTAACAATTATGATTAATGATAATATATAAATAAAATTTGGAAACTAGTGATTTTCTAGTGACTGCCTCGTTGGTCTAGTGGCTAGATATAAGGCTGCAGACCCGGTGGTCCTGGGTTCAATTCCCAGGTCGGGCCAATAAATAGTTATTGGGTTTTTCTGTCAGAAAATTCTCAGTAGCAGCCCGGAGTCTGGAAGTTGGAAGTGTGTACACTCCCGTGCCTCGGAAAGCACGTTAAGCCGTTGGTCCTGCGCCGGAACTCTTTCCGGTCGTGTCGGATTGCCGTCCCATCGGATTATGAGAGCTAAGGAAAAGAGAGTGCACCCGTGTTTGCGCACACACTTGTGCACTATAATATGCCCTGCGCAGTTGGCTAATCTCTCTTGAGATTGGCCGCCGTGGCCGAAATCGGTCTGGAGGACCTTATTATTTCTAGTGAAGAATCTGTACAAAATTGTGAAACGGGTAAAATATTCCAAGAAAACTGGCTCGGGTCTGAGGTGGCCGTGCCGGAAATGGAGGAGCGCGGCGTAATCGAGCGACGGAGCACCGAGTGTCGGGTGACATAACTAAACTCACGAATTGTATATGTCGTCGATTCGGGCGTAGATGAAGTCCCGGGCGACGTAGTAGCCGACCTCGGAGCGCACGACGGCGGCGATGACGCTGCCGGCGTCCTGGCGGCGGATGTCGGAGGCGGGCGTGACGGCCCAGTCGAGGTACTGCGCCAGCAGCCACACGTCGCGCGAGCAGGCCAGCGCGTGCAGCAGCGCGTCGGCCGCGGCCGCCACGTTGGCCGCGCGGCGCCGCGCCAGCGCCCAGCGCCACTCGCGCACCGCGCCGCGCCGCAGCGCCACGCAGTACACCGTGCGCCGCAGGTCCACCGGGATGCTGGCCCGCCCCATGTTACACACAACTTACTTACTCGACTCGTTAAACTATTTCATAGTCCTTGACATAGTCCGTATCTGACTTATCGGCCACTGTTTTAGTAATTACTGAGCATGCGCATAACGATCACGTGCGTCGGTTACGATGAGTGGCGTGTCGATGTCTATTTCTCGATGCTTTTTGTAAGTAATTTACTTAATAACTAGCCAATTTGCCGTTTGTGAAACGTGCTGAAGTGTATTTGTAAGTAATATTCTAAATACCAATTGTTATGTTCCTATCTTGAAAATTGCCAAAAGTTACATAAAATCTTTCATCCTTCTATTTTAAGGGAGGGGGGACAAAATGTACTTATTTCTTAATTTTGATGTTGTCTGTGAGCTAATCCTAGTTTTCACACCAAATTTTAGCTTTCTATATTGCATTTTAGTTATTAATAATATGTAAATGATAATAGCTATACATTTGAAACTTAGTATAAGTACTCTATTGACATAATATCCTAAGAATTTACACTTTCTAGCACTGTCCAAACCGAATCTATAACAGTACAAAAATACGACGAAATGCTTCGAGAAAAGGTAGGTAGTGTCGTACACTTCCGTTGTCTCGTCTTGGCGGTGGCACTACCGCGCCCCCAAATTTTAGCAGATTAATAAAATAATATCTATGACTTAATTCATGGTAGGCTTTGTATGTATTAGGATTGACTTTTTAAAAATTACTTCTCTTTCTTTTTTTAAATTCTAATCTAATAATAATTTTACAATTACAATAAGCGTACAACCAAAAATAATTAACAAGTCACAACGTCTCGTCCGCGTCGACGCGGCTCAGTTCCAAAAGGTCAGAGTCTGCCACACTACATTTCCGATACACGAAGCGTCGACCATTCCACGACTACAGCGCAGTGAATATATGTCATTGAACAGTCGCAAAATGAAGCGCGAAACCGAAGTACTGGCAGCATCGCACTGTCATCGAGCTCGGAAAAGGAACAAAAAGAATGTACGATCGTCAACGTTAACTGTCATACGTTTTTATTGCGTTGAATAGTGATCGTCTTGTTAAGACTGCTTTAACAATAATATTGGATGTTTGTATAAAACTATAAAATTGTAACTGTGTGATTTATTTTCAGTTCTATCGATAGCGGGTCTGACTCTCGGCCACCCTGAACGCGACTTATATATGAATGTCCACATGTGTGTATCGCTTACGGGTTGTTCTCGTCGGGGTTGTCCGTGTCCATCCACTGCTGGAACATCTCCATGGCGTTCTCCTCGCAGCCCGGCACCTTCATACTGCACGCCCACGCACTCGTCGTCGTCTGATAACAATGACATAACTTGATAAGCAATACCTCCACCAAGTGTTTTGGTCTTCTAGATAGAACAAGTGTCGTAACCATAAAGTGACCTCCCTGGGTGGACACCACCCACTCACCAATGCTTTTACCTCTAAACAACAGTCCAAAAATATATATTGATTTGTAATAATGCAGTGTGGGCTTAAAATGCGTATGAGCCAGTGTGTATATATGACAGCAGTGTGTGTATTCAATCCTATGATTGGCAGTTCATTGTTAATGTAAATAATGACATATATTTCTAACAGTACGTGTTTATGGGGAAACAGAACCGGTTATCTTACATAGCTGGTACATTTGACCATTTGTCTTTAAAAAAAACTCTCGTCAGGTCTGTTTCAAATATCCACATCATAAATGGTGTGACCTATTTCTTACACTGCTAAAGTGTACTATGATTATTAATTTACGAAGGCGAGTTATAATTACACTGGCTTATTTCATTCTATTTTTGGGGTAACTAAGAAAAATAATTTTGTTTGCTCTTATTACAAAAGAAATGGATTTAAAGTGATTTAGAATCTAAATACTCTTTCATTCGTAGTTCAAGCTGCATTTTTAAATAGTATTTTATACGAGAAATTAAAAAAGCTCCTCTCGATTATAGGAATTATCGAGGTAGAATTTATCGAGAAATTCGCTCAAGAAATTCAGAAGTTACTTTTGTCATCAAGTGATAATCATATAAAATTAAATTTACATAAAATCTATTCCAAGCTAAGTTCCACTACGTCACCCACCTGCATCTTAACGCTGGTCAAGTCGTCTCCGTTGAGGATCTTCTTGACCGCGAGTCCTCCGGCTCGTCGGTAGGCGTCGGTCAGCAGGCGTCGCATGAACTTCTGGAAGGCTCCGTAGTGGGGGGTGCGCTTGAGAACGTTTTCGATCTTGGCGAGCGCGCTCAGACCCGTACTCAGCGGCAGGTAGTCCGTCTCACGCTTCAGGTAGCTCGCCAGCCTGGAAGTATTACGTTATATTACATTGGTCAGTTCTCTATGTATAATGAATTAAATTATGGTGAGAGGGAGGGGTACTGACTGCATGGTGGTGCCGTAGTCCAGCTCGTTGTTCCAGGCGAGCGCGAAGGCGTCGGACAGCAGCTGCACGCGGCCCTCCACGGGCACGCGGTCCAGCGGCCCGCTCGTGAGCGCGGCCGACAGCAGCTTCCAGTTGCGCTCGTCGTAGTTCACGCGGTACGGAGCTGCGGGGAGGGAATATTGCCAGGTGGTGTGCGGAGGTACCGCACAGTCCTAGCCAGTTCTAAAACCTGGTTCATTGCCAAGTTATCGAGAAACCTAAGACTCGACGACTGACAACCTTACTTATAAGCGTTGCTTGGCGACTGATCGGTTAAACTATAGTTTGTCTTCTTCTTTCGAATGTCCAATCAATGATGACAAAAAGAGATAAATCATTGCTTAACTGATCACCCGCTAAACAATATTTATGAGTGAGGCCATTAGATTCCTTAAGTTTTAATATTCAAAATTGGAAGACAGGCAAATAGATAGGCCACTCACACTGTATTCACATTAATATATAAACATAACATGCAATTTTTGTATAACACCGCCCTTATTTTTACAGCTAAAAACCTCCTCCTCAAAGGGGGAGGAGCCCCAGCCCAGCAGTGGGACATTCACAGGCTGTTACTTTTATTATTAATATTTCGACTAATGGTAGTGGTGGCTTGTTGCAAGCTCGTCTGGGTAGGTACCACCCACTCATCAGATATTCTACCGCTAAACAGCAGTACATGGTATTGTTATGTTTTGTTAAGGGTGAGTGAGTCAATGTAATTACAGGCACAAGGGACATGACATCTTGATTCTCTCTCTCTTACAATGCCATTGTCTATGGGCGTTGGTGACTACTTACCATCAGGTGACCCATATGGTCGCTTATCTACCTATGCTATAATAAAATACAATGAAATATTTCTTTATGTATAATAACTTTTATCTCGTTTAATGTACAAGACAATAACGATAACAATCAATATAAACATTCATTAGTCACGTGACACTTGATATCCTACAACTGAAAATGTTCTTTTTGCCAACGAATGGCATACTTTTTATTTAATGCGCATGTTAAACCATCTATTGATATGAAATATATTATATCTTGTGCCTGAACAGCTATTGGTCGGCGGCAGTTGGTGACGTAAGAAGCGACCAATGGCCGTTCAATATTGAATCAGATTAATTTCAATTTACTCGTCATTTCAGAAAGTGCGGTACGATTTTTTTTGTTATCAATATTATAAAATATTTAATATTCATTTGCTACAGGCGATGTCTAAAACTGCTTCTAATTTGCATCGTCTCCGAATAGACTTTCGATCAAATATCGATATCAAGTTAGTTTTCCATTTTAAAATTTTCGACCTGTCTTGCGTTGGCCATTCTATGGTATGGTACGTGGAAACTCGTTCGGGGTTGGAGCCGTGACATATTGCATATTACACGTACCGATCATGTTGTAGTTGAAGAGCAGCCAGTCGCCGGGTCCGGCACCGTGCTCGAACCGGTGCTCGCTAGTAACCCCCTCTCCCTCCCCCAGCCACTGCACGGGTGGTAGGGAGTCGTCTCCCGCACACAGCACGCTCAGCGGCACCCACCACGACTCGTTGCCACTTACCCCCAGTGTCGTGTAGCGACGCTGTGAGAAATATAATTAATTGATAAGTCAGTTAATTTTCCGCCATCGATACCATGAGATGGAGCCGCAACGGACCTGAGTGATGGTCACCGACTGGTCACTGTAGTCCCTGGTGACGGTCAGTAACGGGTAGCCGGTCTGCTTGGTCCAAGTGTCCATGACCTGTTTGACGGTCACGTTCCTGCTGAGCCCGCCGTACTGTCGGTTGACGGCCGTCAGCTCCGACCACAGGTCGTCTTGCTCGGCGTTCGTGTACGAGTACTTCGTCAGGTAGCTGAGTGAGTCAGGAGTCAGTTGAAATATTATTCTTATTATTTATATTTTTAATGCCCTTATTTTATGGTTATCAAACATATGGTGACTGATTTCAGGGCATATTATCAGGCTGTTAACCTACCTAATATTAAAGACTATAATAAATTAGTAGATCGTAATTGGTCAATACGTACTTGTGCAGTGCCTTCCTGAAGACTTCTTCCCCGAGGAACATGAACATCATCCGGATGACGGTGGAGCCCTTGCGGTACGAGATGGTGTCGAAGATCTCGGAGATACGCTTCGGATCATCGATGGGAACGGACACCTGGAACGAATGAATGAGCTTAGAGTCGGATAGGCTTTTTCTCTTTTCCTGCAGGATTAGATTGTTCTTGAACACTCTGTAGAGTTCTTATTCGTTATTTTACATATTTAAACTTGTCTAAAAAAAAAAGTTGTTCGTTTAATATAAACGCACGTCTATTAAGCCTAAGCTACTCTTTCCGAATTTTGTTGGCGAAAATCGGCTATGCAATTTTTTTCTTCATTAAAAGGATAATTATGTCAGAGGGACTACAAATATCGGCAGCTATTCGAGCCCATTCCCTACAACGAGAAAGAGTCCGGTCGGCCCCGGCGGCGGGCGTCTCACCGGGTGCGAGGCCTGCAGCGCGTCGAGCGCCAGCACGGCCAGCAGGTTGTCCACGGCGTACAGGCGGTCGGCGCGCCACGCCGGCTCCACGGCGTGCACGCCCACGGACGCCACGTACGTCGCGAAGCCCTCGTTGAGCCACAGGTCCGACCACCACTTCATGGTCACCAGGTTGCCGAACCACTGGTGCGCCAGCTCGTGCGCCACCACCTGCGCGACACTGCGACGTTTAGTTTGGACGGACACGAACATTTCAAATATTCTGTCACATCTTTCCCAGCTTTTCTTTTGGCGAAATGGCATCCGGTGGCCTTAATTGAAACTAATTTCTGGTTACATTTTTGGGCACTGCAAAATCCAGAATTGTGCAATTCCAATATAATTAATGAGAAAATTTATTTTATTATTGTATGGAGTCAGTGTGACAATAGTTCCGATGAGGGTATTTTAAAATTTTGGAACACCATACTTTGGGAATCTGCTATTTCACCGCTTTTTGTCTTAAATATACAAAATCATTTATCAGAAAAGAATATATGAAATTTAATGTCCTACTTACTTCAGCAATCCTCTCCTTGTTGATGAATGACGATGCATCCTTATCATACAACAAAGCCGTTTCCCTGTACGTGATGAGTCCCCAGTTCTCCATGGCACCAGCCGCGAAGTCCGGGATAGCGAACATGTCCTGCTTCGGGAGTGGGAAGGAAACGTTGAACCACTTCTCGAAGTAGGACAGCACTTTTGGACCAATTTTTGCAGCGTAAGCCGTCTGGAAAACAACACAAAATGCTGTAAAAGCCACAACCGTTGCCTTTTTTTTTACACGCAGTGGAAACCTTCAGAAAGGTACGGTGCACTCTTGGGGGGGGGGGTCGTTTTATGTGGGATGCACTACGACGTTGGCTAGCTTAACCTAACTTGTATATAAACTGGTTAATTATACTTTTAAATCTAAAGGCACCTGAAGGCACTTCACGAAAATATATCTTTAGATAAAGTTAATATTGTTTAAATGTTCGAAGTTAAATTATTAGATTAGATTAGAAATGATTAGATTTTTTTATTTTAAAATATATTTTTGCTAGCAACACAGTAATTTTAAATGTCGTATAAGTATATACGTAATGTACGTTACATTAAGATGAAATTTATTTCACAACAAGTGTTTAGTAGTCGATGGTTTTTGATTAGATCTTATTTTTTTTTAAAAGCTGGAATATGCATTTTGGTGATGGTGCCCCAAATCAAGCTATTAATATATTCAGACGAAATCTGACTAACTGCTGTGGTTAGACATAAGTAAAAGATTGAAAATCTTATTTAAAATAAAACTCGCGAGTTCCTGATGTGAATACCCCAAAACGATGTTACATGTTTTCAATTACTCTTTAAAGTCTGTGTTTTCATCTTCAATTATAAGTACAACGTATACTTTTAATCAAGTAGATTTTTACATACCCTTTCAAATCGTACAAGATTACGTATCTTAAATGTAACGATACCGGTTTGGAAAGTTGATTCTACCGAGAAAAATCGGCAATGAAACAGAAGTACACTTTTCCACAAATTCAAAATCAATCCTTACATTAATAATATAAAAGAACCCTCTAATTACCTGATCAATAGCGTCATTTCTAGCCCAGATTCTGAATTTGGTGTGAGAAAGGTCCGGCGGACTCTCCACATATGAGAACTTGGAGACTACGTAAGCGACCAGGTAAGTTGACATCGGGACGGATTTAGTGAACTGGTCCCACACGAAGCTCGATTGTTCTTTCCTAAAACAATTTAATGTAATCATGAATTTCAGTTGAAATGTATTTTCATCAATTTCTATTGTTAGCAACTTTTTGTTAATCCTTCCAATATCAGCAATAATAACACAAGTGATTGTTGTTGTAGGTAAATTTATTTTGAGTTAGAGCTTACCCCTAAATTCATGTTTAAAATTATGTATTCTATCATCATAAGTCAATTTTAGATTAAAAAATACTGAAAGTAGTCCTAAATGAAAATTCTGGTACGCGTCCCAAGAGCTCTACACCGGCTACATGATATCCTCCCTTAGAATAATAATTCTTAGAACGATAGTTTCATTTAGAATTCCGCTCAAAATTGAAGCAACTTTAGAATTAATGTGTGCGTAAGTGCCACGTAATTACAAATTATTTTGATTCAAAATTAAATCATTATTTCATTTGATATTAAATATACAAATGGACACATATTTATATAGTCATAATCTTATATACCGTGACGTGGAATAAATACTATTAATATCATTTTGAATTGGTATATTACATAATTATTTTCATAATATAAACTCAGCAACTTTTTCTAAGCAGTTAAATATAAATCATTCCTTTATTACATTTGCTAATAAGTTATACGTGTTCATTTATTCGCTAAGATAAACGAAAGTACGATTTAACGGGAAAATGCTGTTAGCATTCTTGCAACCATTATAGGCAGTTACATTGATTTCTATGCATTAAAGTTGTCAATGTAAATAAAACTTCGGTATATATATATATATATACATAATTGAAAAGTCTCTTCTAAATAGTTATTAAATTATTTCTTAATAAAATTTATCAGCATCATTAGAAACGACTTTTAGAATATTTATCGTACCCTCTGCCATTAAGTCAGAATTATGTCACTAAATATATCTAAAATTAATAGTCTAATAAAAAAAATACTTACATGAATTTCTTCCCGATTTTCTCCCAAGGCCAGAACTCTTCAAGTGCACTGAAAAATAAAATACAATACGATCAACAAAAGTTTAATTATGAAAAAATATAAAACCCTTCATTAAATTTGTTTTTAGTTGGGAAAATAGTAAATTTGGAAAGACTGCGTTAATTAAGCGTTGTTGCATTAGCATCACAATGTCTGTAAAATTGTGTATATGAATCTATTCCATAAATCATTATAGATATATATGTAATAATCATATACAATTCAATTTATAAATCCTGTATTATTTGTTTTGTATCAATATCCGGAATCCATCTTGAGTCAAGCTCCGGTCTTTCAGCCTGTTTCCTCTTCGTTAGTGGCGCTCCCTTTTTACTGTTTTAATCTTTGTTACCTTGTTACCTTGGTTTCGCACCGGGTGACGTTTGTCATTATAGCGTCGATTATTCACGCCTTCATAAGTCAGCTTTTTAAAAATTTATATTTTGTATTTATTAAAATAAGTCTTTTAAGTTTTAACAAGCCTCTTCGTTAAAATGGAGAATGAAAATTTAGAATAGGTAAATGTCATAGAATGTTCTACATCTCGAAAACGGTTACATTCCGACAGCAAAGATAGTGATATGTCTACTGAAACTGATGTTATTCCGACAAAAAGACGAAGGTCAAGAAAGGATTCGGAAACTAAACCGAAATAAAAAGTAACCAACTTAATATATTATCTGAATTGAGTGCTACTGTTAAAGATATATTCAAAATCTAATGATAAATATCTCAAAAAGTTAAAAGAATTAGAACGTTTTGATGATTGGTACGCTATACGTTTTACGGACACACAAAAGAAATATGTAAGTAGCCCTGTTTTTATTGAACTTAACGTGAATGACGAATTAAAACGTTTCGAAGCCATAATGATAAAAGACGACCCTCGTTCCTATTTGCTGGAACGTACAGGTTAGAACTTGAACTTTGCAGGGTTGCTATATAGTTACTAATGCTTTACTTTTTCAAAAAGACGAATTGCAGAGCACCTTACAGGCATTAGTAGATTGGGCAAATGATTCCAAAGATACATTAACTGCTAATACTTTGTTTGAGAAAATAGAATCTTTGTTTTCGAAAAAATCCGCCTATAGTTAAGTGAGTAATAATTTGCTACAAATAGTCAGGCGAGCCGAATTGATTAATTTAAGACGAGACGCTATCTTACGTCAAATTTCCAAAGAATATCATCGTGATGTTATGCATAAAATACCTCCAAGTTAATAATCTCTTTTTGACCAAGACCAAATTCAAAACTACCTTCAAAAAGTTTGGGCGGTAGAAAAATGTATTAAATCTGTAAGTTTGGCGCCGCAGTCTTATTTAAAAGAAAACTTTTACCATATTCAAATACCGTCTACAAGTAACAGACCAGGCGATAATTTTTTTTGTTTTCGACTAAAGCCTCTAAAAAATGGAAAAACATCCTTCTCGATCATCTCATCAAGATAACCAAAATAGACAAGGCAACAATCGTGATAAGCAAAAAGAAAAATTCTCACGATTGCAGAATTCCTTTAAAAATAAGCGTCGTGCATGACTATCGAATATTTTACGGTGGTTGTCTAAAACAATTTCAGCTGGCTTGGAGCAATATGGGTCCACCAAACCAAATTTTAAAACTGTTGAATGGTGCACGAATTCCATTTATTCTAAACCGGCTCTAATCTATCCAAATTACAAAGTCATAGAACGAAAACTACAGTTAAAATGAGTATCGAAATCGACAAAAAATTTTGAAGACAGGAGTAATCGAAAAGGCAGAACAGAGTCCCACTTCATTTCAACCTTCTTTTTGGTGCCAAAGCCAGACAACACCCAATCCAATCTTTAACTTGAAACAATTAAACAGGTTCGTAAAACAAAACCATTTCATTTTTTTTTCAATCATTTCCGCATACCCACTTTTCTCCAGCATCAAGATTGGGTGACTAAACTGAACCTAAGCCAAGCTTACTTCCATGTACCTATCGCTCAACAACATCGCTGTTTCCTAAGGGTCAATTATCACCACAATCCATACCAGCATTAGCAATAGCAGATGACTTGTGTACCATTCGGCCTGTCGTCAGCGCTAAAAACTTTTGCCTCTATAAACAACTGGGTAGCAGAACTGCTGAGAAGTCACGGCATCGGGTGCGTAGTTTATTTGGACGATTTCCTAATAGCAAACCAGTCCAAACACTAGTTGCAAGAAGATTTAGCTTTCACAATAAAGATCATGCAATTACTGGGCTGGTCCATCATCATCATTTACAACAAGTGCAGTGCTGACTCCGACACAATGCCTCGAGTTTCTCGGCATAATGTGGGACACAAAAACGCAACGCAAAGTCCCTGTCGGAATCGAAGTGTATAACGCTACGCAATGCACTTCGACAGCAGCTACAAAAATGCAAGTGGTCCCTCAAACAGTATCAAACGCTAATGGGGAGATTAAACTTTGCAACATTCGTGACTCGAAGAGGTCGGCTTCACTGTCGAACAACGCAATTTTTCAGTCGACAGTTGCCAAAGAACCATCCCTGCCGTCAAGTAAATATCCCTCAACCAGTGCAAGAGGAGATACAGTGGTGGTATGAAAACGTGGGGCACTCGATGCAAATACATATGAACGTGATAACCCATAAATCTACTTACCACGGACGAATCTGACGTAGGTTGGGGTACACAACTCAACACAAAAACACTTGACCTGGCATGCCAACAGGTAAGAAATGTTTGCCGTGTACACTGCGGTAACACATGAGAAACATCAACTAGACAATGCACAGATACTTCTACAAACAGACAATCGCACTGTAGTCTCGTACATAAACAAAGAGGGCGGTACGCACATAAATCCATACGTAAATCCAATAGATTACTTCAACAAACCCGACAATTCCTTTCGATTATAGACAAACTGAACATACACCTTATAGCTCAATACTTACCGGGGCGATTCAATGTCTAAGTAGATCCCTTGTTACGCCAAAAGACTTGTCCTGAGTGGCATCTGACAGGGAAAACAACGTCACTTATATTTCAAATGGGAAACACCGGAAGTGGATCTTTTTGCGTCAACGACGAAACTGTCGTACCAACATATGTAGCAATAGATGTGCAGGACAAACACGCGAAACATAGCGATTTGTCACCAATGGCTCTACAGACTAGGATGGTTATTTCCACCACCAAACCTCATTCCCAGAGTCCTCGAACACCTGAATCGAGACAGTAGACGGTACATCTTAATTGCAATCGCATCGAAATGGAACAAGGTGTTTTAGAAAGCGGATGTACAACGCAGAGCACTACGAGCTTGTTATCCGATTCTAGACTTGGAACATGCTTTAATAAATACGAGAAAAGGACAACACCTACCGCAAGTTCGGGACTTGAACCTGGAAGCATGGTTCATTTCGGGTGGCAAGATTTGTTAACAGATTGAAATGAACAGGAACGGAACCTACTGATGTCAAGCTGGCGAAGTTCTACTATCAACACCTATAAACCAGCGTGGCATAGATGGAAGAAATAGTGTGAGTCTCATTCAATTAGTTATAAGTATAAGCTGAACAAGTTACCTAGCACATCTACAATGTGATATAGAACTATTCTAGTGCACAAATCTGTAATTATGACTTTTACCCATTTAAATTCTAATATATATTCAAATTTCTTTATAAAACATATGGTTAAAGCTATATCAGCCGCCCAAAACCACCAGTTTGGAATCCAAAAATGTTATTGAAATATATGAGTACTCATAGTCCAGATGAAAATAAACTTTATCAAGCATCTCGACAAACTGCTACCATATTATTATTAACATCAGGTCGTAGAGTTCATGATCTTACTTCATTACGAACTGACAGTAATAGTTTAATTGATGAAAATTCTGTCATAGCTTTGTGACCCGCTTTTGGCTATTATAAAACTGATACTATTAATTATAGACAGTCTGGATGGAGGCTTAAAGAACACCCTAATAATAATTTAAATGTTGTATTTTGGATAAGAAAATTGTTAACATTATCTTTAAGTCGATGAGAAAATATTAATCATTTGTTTATCACAGCAAGAGGTATAGCTAAGCCTGCATCCAGAAGTATAATTGCATGCTGGGTAAAATCTCTTTTAAAAGATGCTAATATCGAGGCAACTCTAGGGTCAGTAAGATCAGCAGTGGCCTCCCTAATTTGGACAGAAAATTTCCCCTTAGACCGTATTCTTGCAAATAGTAACTGGAAATTGGTGCATACATTTCAAAATTACTATAAAAGAGTTAACTAATGAAAGCCCCTTCAAATCTAATGAATCAGTGTCATTATCAAATTTCTTTGATCCTGTTAATAAATTGATAAATTATAGCTTTGTTATTTGTAATGTAATGTTATAAATATTAAAATAATTATATTTAATAACAATGAATACATTTTATTTTACTTGGATATTCTTATTTCTACACATTATAGCGTCAATAGAGTAACAATAATTTTGCTAACACCAGGTGATAACAAACACTTCACTCAAGATGGATTCCGGATAAGGTCTACCTGGTGCATCATGAGTGCTACAATGACAAACGTCACCCGGTGCGAAACCAAGGTAACAAAGATTAAAACAGTAAAAAGGGAGCGCCACTAACGAAGAGGAAACAGGAAACGCTGATTTAAGGCTGAAAGACCGGAGCTTGACTCAAGATGGATTCCGGATATTGATAAAAAATAATAGGTAAGTTTTAATTTTAGGTAAAACTCTCTATTTCATCGAACACTTAAATTCTCTTTTATGAACTATATTATTTCGTACAGGGTATTAAGTTTTTTTATAAAATGAGCTGTCGAAATGAGTTGTAATTTGTGCGGTAAATGTAAAATGATGACATTTTGATTATAGAAGGTAAAGTAACAGATTGTTAATGTCCCACTATTGGACAAATGACCCTTCTTTTTTGAGAAAAAGGTATGGAGCTTATTTCATCGCAATTCTTCAATGCAGGTGGGTGGATTGATTGTGACTGATTTTCATGCGATATGCAAGTTTCTTTACGATGTATTCCTTCACCGCCGCACTTGATGAGAAATGAAAATTAAACCACGTTGTATTAACCCGGTTTTGGACACTCAATCTTTACCTGAGCTTCAAGTATTACTGGGCTATTTCAACTTACCATCTATATGTTGCAAGTGTCCATAGGGGGTGGTAGTCACTTTCCATCAGGTGGGCGGCCGGCTGGTTTACCCCCTCTTACATTAAAAAAATCTTAAACTCACTTGTTATTGGAGGAAGTAAATAATGGCATGTTCGATACAGCGGTGAAGTCCTTGTGATGGCCGATGTTGATGTTGAACGTGGCCTTGTAGATCGGCTCGTCGAAGCATGGGAAACCCTTGCGAGCTGATGTCGCTTCGAATTGGGTCGATACTAAGTACCTTGAAGTATAAAAGTATATTTATACAAAAAGTAATTTTTATTTTGTAGCCAGGTTTAAATACTTATTTAATAAGTATCTGAAATCGATTTAAAGAGCTAATTTTACTTTTGTAATATAGTTTCAACCAAGAACTTTACGGCTACGCATTTTTGAAATTTGAATGTTTTTCGTAAGCACTTCACTAGAATAAACTTACACACAGACAGTGTTGTGTCGCTTGTGCTTAACTATACTATATAACCAGTCGTTGAAGTCTGTGATAATAATTTAATGAGTGCGCCAGTGTAATAACAGGCACAAGGGACATAACATCTTAGTTCCCAATGTTGGTGGCGCATTGGCCATGTAAGCGATGGTTAACATCTCTTACAATGCCAATGTCTATGGGCGTTTGTGACCACTTACTATCAGGTGGCCCATATGCAAGTCCGCTTCCATATGCCATAAAAAAATTCAATTATTTACTACACTATCAAAATACCATATGTATGTTCAACAAATATACTCACTCGATCTGTTGATTCTTTAGATTCGTGTAGGAACTGATATACGCTCCATCCAAACCTTTGACCAAGTTACCGTAGAACGGTATCGTGAGCGTGTAGTTCCCATTCTCCTCCAAGTCCCTGTCGAGCGTTATCGTCAAGAAATTATACGTGTCATTCAGTTTGACGTCTGTTACCTTCGGTTTATCCTTTAAACCTGTAATAGATACTTTGTCATCGTCTACTAGGAATTCTTGAGCGTGAAGAATAATTTTCTGCGTGCTCTCCTTTGCTATCAGCTGAAACAATGAATAAACACCTGGTTAGTATTCATTAAAAAAACCCGGCCAAGTGCGAGTCAGACTCGCGCACGAAGGGTTCCGTACCATTATCTATCAAAACGGCAAAAAAATCATTTCTGTTGTATAGGAACCCCATTTAAATATTTGTTTTAATCTGTTTTTAGTATTTGTTGTTATAGCGGCAACAGAAATACATCATCTGTGAAAATTTCAATTGTCTAACTAAGACGGACGTACAGCGGAACCCCAAAAATGGAGCTGGATTTAGAGGACCGGAGGCCCTTGGGCAACAAAGGAGTAGGAGCTAGTAGGGCTAGAACTATTTTCCAAATAAATTGAACGACTAGTTTTATTCAGGTGTTTTAATAACGTTTGCATGCTAGGAATATACTTGTATTATATCTTCATAATAGGTAATGCAATGAAAATGCATCTCGTGATCTGCGGCGAATGAAAACATCTTCGAAAACATGTCATAATTTTTGTCAAATAAATCAAATTAGGCTTTAGCGGACTTTTGAATTGTGATGTTACAGTATTGAATTAAATGTAAGGCTACCAGTAGTTATAAGCTAGACATAAGCCAACAAGGCTTTAGGAGTCCCTCAGAATGCCTTTCCTTAGAAATCCAGATTTATCAAAAACATTCGTGCTCGACATACTCGAAAATATTCATATATTGTTTGTCATAAAATTGCCATTTAAAAACAAATATCTGTTACATATACCACAAATATTATTAATATTTAAATTATTGGGTAATAATGGGTACTTAAAATAACATTTTGCGAATCAATTGAAACATTAACATACGACGTTTTTCCATTGGTCAAGGTCGTTAACCTCGAAAAAATAGAAAATTAAATACGCTTATTCATAACCCAATTTCGGATGCATTGTATTGTCGCCCACACCTCGTTCCGAATAACGTACTCTTGCGTTACAATCGACAACAATATGACAAAAACATATTTTTTTCCTTTTGTTATTCTAAAGTATGCAATAATTTCAGTTTTTGTCTCCCAAGGTGAATGTACTTTTTGCCTCTCTGTCGCCATAAGTTCAAATAAAAGATTTAAAAAAATACACTCAAACTGACAGTTGGACTTTTGTTTTTTTTTTATATATATTAAAAAACGACCCGTTTCACATACGTATGCAAGGATCTCGACTCATGCAGGTTTCCTCGCGATGTTTTCCTTCACAAAGCAGGAATGCATAAGCTCAAATTAAGCACAAGACCATTACAGTGGTGCTTACCTTCATCGTTAAGATTATAATGTTCTAATCGTTGGACCTGAGCGCTGTCCTTACTATATAGATCATTTATTTAAATGAAATCTAAATATACCCGTATTTCATCAGCATTATCTAACCTAACCTTATATGTAAACAATGGGATAATGTATACCTACCATATACATATATTTAAATAAATTATTTTATGAAAACTGCTTTTTATCCTTATTTACATTTTTTTTTCATTGATGTCAACACTGAAGTCCGCAAATTGCTACCAAGCAAAAAAATTGTCAACAAATAAGGAAAATGTACTGCAAAGATTTGTCCCAACCTGTTTATATTATAGACTATAGAAAACTCCGCGGCTTCGCCAGCGTGTAGTTCATTTTGTGACCTAAATCCTTTAAAATCTGCAGTCTTAACGTACATAGTCCCTATATGAATTATACATAATATAAAATATTTCAATTATAGCAACAATAATCTAAAATAAAATAAATATTTTTTGGTTTTGGCTACTCTCAAACAATAATAATAATAATAATATCCTGGGACATTATTCAGACAAAACCATCTGATCCCAAACAAAACAGAGCTCGTACTATGGAAACCAGATAACTAATATACTACATATACTACTTTTCTTTTGTAAATACATGCTTATATAGATAATAACACCCAGACTCAGGACAAACAGATATGTCCATGCACACAAATGTCTGTCCTGGTTGGGAATCGAACCCACGACATGCGGCGCGAAAGGCAGTATCTACCAACCAGGCCAACCGGCTCGCCAAATAGCCATATTAACTTAAAAAGAGGCAGTTCCTTTGAAATCATAGACAGACAATTTAATTTTGTTTATTTGTGTATATTATAATATAAATATAAAATATCATAAATGCTATACGAATATAATTGACACACATTTCTTAAGGAATGTTAATTTTTCACTTTTATATACATTTATAATATATCTATATATCGATTTATTTATAAGGGTACCTACATACTACATATGTTTGAGTTATATCCTCAGTGAAGTTGTTTGGAAGAGATCACTGTAAGTAAGCCTCTCATCCGCTTTAAATTTAGACTTCTGACGTAATTAGCGTGAATTTCCATTTTCTTGTTGTAGGTTATTTTTTATAACAGCTGAATCCATCAACCCAGCGTTGGAACAACGTGGTGGAATGAGCTCCAAGCCTTCTCCTCAAAAAAAGAAGGGAGGCCTTCGCTCAACAGGGGGACATTTACAGGCTGTTACTTTACTTTTGAATAGTGAGCGAACAAATGAGCCACCCATAAACATCGGCACTTGTAGATATCGACCATTCCTTAAATGGCCAATGAGTCTTTTGCAACTAAGATGTTATATCTATGTGTATACTGTTAGGTATATTTATGAATTGTTATCCAATAAGGTACAAATATCAATCAATATCTAACCACGGTTGATTTTTCTTACAATTAATAAAATAAATATTATTTGAATAATAAGTTTCATTAATATTTATTAGGCAATAGCAATTGTTCAATAATTCAATAATAACGGATTGTAAATTTACTAAAGAGTTTTTTATTGGCATAAGAGCTGCCATTCTGCTTTCAAATGACTTAATGAAAGTGAATTGTAAAATAGACGCGAACGGAGACGGCAATTGTGACTTGAAATAAATGCTAGAAAACGGAATAAGAGTTGTTTTTTAAAATAACTGAACGTATCCAACAATACACATACATATATATATGCTAAACATTATACATTTTTGAAAAAAGGTTAGGATTTTCTATTTATTTTGTGTCTGTCGGTCTGTTTCGTGTGTCTGTCTGTATGTCCGAGGTAATCTTCAAAATAGAAGCCGCGGGTTTCGATTTTTTTTATCGCATAGGTAGGCGGACGTGCATATGGGCCACCTGATGGTAAGTGGTCATTAACGCCCATAGACATTGGCATTATAAGAGATGTTAACCATCGCTTACATCCTTGGAAACTAAGATGTTATGTCCCTTGTGCCTGTAATTATACTGGCTCACTCACCCTTCAGACACAACAATAGCAAGTATTGCTGTTTTGCGGTAGAATATCTGATGAGACGGTGGTGCCTACCCAAACCAACTTGCACAAGGCCCTACCACCAAGTAAATTGATCGTTTAAATACAATATAGCAAATGACTTTCAGCTCAATTGATAAATGTAAAAAAAGCAAACAACATATATAGTACAGCGTAAACAAGATATTTATTAAAATAAAAAACGGCCGATTTAACTGCAGAAACCATTTTAGTGTTATAATCGATTATAACACAACTGTAATATGAACAATTTTGATAGATATTAGTTCCACTAGCCATACTGAATGTTTAAATGTTCACAAAGGCTCTATAGAAGCAGAAGCATACGATACAAAACACTTGAATATCACAAGTGTGTTGTTTAAACTGTAGCGTTGAATAAACGCATTACTCGCTTCATGCATAGTTGGTTAAAGCACCGCTATGCGTGACGTCACTGCCGAGCTGATGCGCTCGGGCGCGCCTCGGGACCGTCGTGCAACATCGATTTTACCCCGCTCGCCAGTCGTTTTCCGATACCGACGCCGTGAGGCCGCGCGCGCACCGTTCGATACTCATTGCTATACAACGCTTTTACGTATTACGCTTTATTCCTCTCATATTTCTTAGTTGTTCTATTTTCATACTTAAACGCTATCACTGTACCTTCGCTATATCTTTCTTGTGAACCCCTTCTGTGCTTGTGACAATATATGTGTGTAAAAACTATATAGTTTGATTTATCGCTGCTTAACTTTTCCTATGATAGTTAAATTCAACTATAAGTGGTGACCCGTACGAACACTCGCACTATTATAGACTGTGTACGTTGCAATTAACAGTTGCAATTAATAAGTTAAAATGGCAAACAATGGCGCGAAGGAAGAAGTGTGCCGCGTTGGCGTCAAGGTGCCGCCATTTTGGCCGAACGAACCGGCATTATGGTTTGTTCAATTAGAAGGACAATTCGCCTTGTCTAATATAACGGCGGATGGCACGAAGTTCTACCACGTTATCGCCAATTTAGACTACAAATATGTATGCGAGGTAAAAGATGTAATCACGAATCCGCCGGCAGAAAATAAATACGAAAAAATAAAAACAGAATTAATTTCGCGATTGTCGGCGTCGCAGGAGCAAAGGGTAAGACAATTACTTACCCACGAAGAGTTAGGAGATCGGAAACCCTCTCAATTTCTTCGACATCTGCGGAGCCTAGCTGGAGCTGATGTACCGGACGAATTCATACGCTCGCTGTGGACGAACCGATTGCCTAGTCACGTTCAGGCGATTATTGCAGCTCAAGCCGATCTCCCCCTCGACACGGTGGCGCAAATTGTAGATAAGATCCACGAGGTATCTCTGCAACCTCAGGTAGCAGCAGCATCGACGTCGACTTCAACACCGTCAGGATGTCCGACGACGCTCATAGAAAAGCTTGTTCAGCGAGTCGACGACCTGTCACGGCAAGTTGCGGAGCTATCCATCAGGTCCCGGTCGCGTTCGAGAAGTCGAGCGCGTTCTCCACGCTGGCGTCGACGGTCCCGGAGCCGCTCTAATGCTGGCTCGAGCCATTGCTGGTACCATCGGCGTTTCGGCAACCAGTCGACGAAGTGCCGCTCCCCGTGTTCGTTTCACTCGGGAAACGAACCAAGCAGTCAGTGAAGGCGGCAACGCGTGACTGTAATAGTGTAGCTGGTGGCCGCGTTTTCGTAACGGACTGTAAGACTAAAGTGCAGTATTTAATAGATACAGGTTCTGACCTTTGTGTATATCCACATAAGTATATTCGAGATAGGAAGTGTATAAAGACAGACTATCAGCTGTTCGCAGCCAATGGGTCCACAATAAATACTTTCGGCTGGGTGAACCTTTCCTTAGACTTTGGACTCAGGCGTGCTTTTACGTGGCGTTTTGTCATAGCTGACGTCACTAAACCTATTATAGGCATAGACTTTTTATCGCATTATAATTTGCTTGTGGACGCTAGACACCATCGCTTAATAGATAATATTACTTCACTAAGTGCTCTTGCTAAACCTGCATCACATGTTGTGTGCCAAATTAAATCTTTTACAGGTACTTCGCGATACCATGACCTGTTTTCACAGTTTCCGGATCTCACTAGACCCGCTGGAGACCTGTCTCCGCGTGAGGTCAAGCACAACACACTCCACTACATACGCACGACTTCCGGACCTCCTGTATACAGCCGTCCTCGTCGTTTAGCACCGGATAGACTCCGGATTGCTATCAAGGAGTTTGAGGATATGGTAAGAGCAGGTATCGCAAGGCGATCCGATAGCCCGTGGTCGTCCCCGTTACATCTCGTGCCAAAGAAAAACAATGAGTGGCGGCCATGCGGAGATTACCGTGCACTTAACGCGCGCACAATACCTGATCGATACCCAGTCCGCCATATAGGTGATATAGCACATAATCTTGCCGGCTGCACAGTGTTTAGTAAAATTGACCTAATCCGGGCGTATAATCAGATCCCAGTCAACATTGCTGATATACCTAAGACTGCTATAACTACCCCGTTCGGAATGTTTGAGTTTCCATATATGAGTTTTGGTCTACGCAATGCTGCTCAAACATTCCAACGCTTTATAGATGAGATACTCAAAGGTTTAGACTTCTGTTTTCCTTATATTGATGACATCCTTGTGGCCTCTCAGGACGAGACGCAGCACCGTGAACACCTGAAGCAAATCTTTCAGCGTTTACAGGACCACGGTGTCGTGATCAACGCTTCGAAATCCGTATTAGGGGAGCCACAGGTGGAGTTTCTGGGGTACGTCGTCTCTGCAGAAGGTACGAGGCCGCATCCTCAAAAGGTGGAAGCCATACAAAAATTCTCGCAACCCAAGACCATCAGGGAACTACGAAGATTTCTGGGTATGACAAATTTTTACCGTCGTTTTGTTCCTAGCGCAGCAAGGATACAAGCCCCATTGCACGAGCTACTGTCTGGTCCAGCTATCAAAGCCAGTACACCTATTGTTTGGTCAAACGAGCTTCAGAAGGCATTCGAAGCGTGTAAGGCAAGTCTAGCTCAAGCCACACTTTTAGCACACCCGCATCCAACAGCTGAATTAACTCTGTGGACAGATGCTTCAGACAACGCGATCGGCGCTGTACTACAGCAGGAAATAGACTCCGTGTGGCAACCGCTTGCTTTCTTCTCCAAAAAGCTCAGTAGATCACAGCGAAAATATAGTCCATTCGACAGAGAACTACTAGCGATCTACGAAGGCGTTAAACATTTCCGTCATTTGGTAGAAGGGAAAGACTTCACCATATGTACCGATCACAAACCAATTGTATCGGCGTTCAGAAAGGCCTCAGAGAATTGCTCACCCCGCCAATTTCGGTATTTTGATTTTGTGTCGCAATTCACAACTAATATTAAATATGTCGCAGGTGAAGACAACGTGGTAGCCGATGCTCTCTCACGCACGGATGCAATTACCACCGCCATCGACTTGGACGCATTAGCTTTATCGCAAGCGAATGACGACGAGCTCCAAGGAATTTTAAGAAGCAATACTTCTTGTCTGGACCTCCAGAGATTAGACATTTCTGGTTCCGGTAAGACGATTTACTGCGATATGTCCTGCTTATCACCACGTCCTTATCTGACTCCAGAATTCCGCCGACAAGCGTTCGACTGCTTTCACGGATTGAGTCACCCAGGTGTTAAAGCAACAACCAGACTGGTCACGCAAAACTACGTGTGGCCTAATATTAAAAAGGACTGTGCCGAGTGGACTCGTAACTGTCTGTCATGTCAACGCTCGAAAGTTTCCAGACACACTCGATCTCCTGTACAGCATTTTGTTCCTCCGTCGAACAGATTCAGCCATGTACACATTGATCTAATCGGACCTCTGCCAGCCTCACAAGAGTATAAGTATTGTCTTACAGCCGTGGACAGATTCACTCGTTGGCCAGAGGTAATACCACTCTCCGACATCAAAGCTGACACAGTGGCAAATGCTTTTGTTGCTGGTTGGATTTCACGTTTTGGCTGTCCCGAGAAGATAACAACGGATCGAGGAAAACAATTTGAGGCATTTTTATTTAAGGAACTTTCGAAGCTGATAGGTGTCAATCATATACAGACCACAGCATACCATCCCGCTGCGAATGGAATGGTCGAACGGTTCCATCGGCAACTCAAGGCGGCGATAATGTGCCACAATGACGAAAACTGGGTTGAAGTACTTCCGCTAGTTCTTTTAGGAATTCGTTCAGCATGGAAGGAGGACATAAGCACGTCATCAGCTGAACTAGTGTATGGAGAGCCCTTACGATTACCTGGCACATTTTTCAACAACTGTCCCACTGAAATCGTGGATTGCACAGATTTTCTCGCACGACTACGAGAAAACATTCGGAAACTTAAACCTACACCAGTTGTTCACCATGGCAGAACTCCTGTTTTCATCAGCAAGGACTTGCGATCTGCTCTACAAGTTTTTATACGGCAAGATTTCGTTCGCAAGCCTTTACAGGCACCGTACGCTGGACCATATACCGTCATCGAACGAGGAGACAAATTCTTCAAGATCGACATTCGGGGGAAACCTACCACCGTTTCGATAGACAGATTAAAACCAGCGTACATACTGAGTGACCAAGCGCCGCGCACGGAAGTTGGGATGAAACAGATAGAGGATACAGTCAGAAGTAATGAAGATCGCCGTACTCGATCAGGTCGAAGAGTACGTTTTCCCGACGTTTTTCGACCTTAACGGTCTCCGGGGGGGCTGATGTAGCGTTGAATAAACGCATTACTCGCTTCATGCATAGTTGGTTAAAGCACCGCTATGCGTGACGTCACTGCCGAGCTGATGCGCTCGGGCGCGCCTCGGGACCGTCGTGCAACATCGATTTTACCCCGCTCGCCAGTCGTTTTCCGATACCGACGCCGTGAGGCCGCGCGCGCACCGTTCGATACTCATTGCTATACAACGCTTTTACGTATTACGCTTTATTCCTCTCATATTTCTTAGTTGTTCTATTTTCATACTTAAACGCTATCACTGTACCTTCGCTATATCTTTCTTGTGAACCCCTTCTGTGCTTGTGACAATATATGTGTGTAAAAACTATATAGTTTGATTTATCGCTGCTTAACTTTTCCTATGATAGTTAAATTCAACTATAAAACCATTTTTTATGAATATATGTAGGCAGACTGACAATGACCTGATGCCTGATGGTGAGTATGACCACCCGTAGAGTGTAAGTAATATTAACCATACTTTATAATGTCAATGAGCCCCAAATGGGAACTAAGATGTCTCCTGTTCTGTCATTCAATTTAGTTACTCACTCGCCCAAATCTTAATACAACAATACAAAGGCTACTTATTTTGAGTCGCTCTCAAATTTAAGTCAAAATTGACGTTTATACGAAAAAGTATATCAAATAATTGAGTTGCACTTAATAATATAAGTGACGTTTCAGTATTCGGCCGTTGGATTGCCATTCCATCAGATTATGAAAGTAAGGGAATAGAGATCTGTGTTTGCGCATACACTTGTGAACTATAATATGTCCTGTGCGGTTTTCTTAGATTAGCCATCGTGGACGAAATTGCTTAGGAGGACATCAGCAATACATAAAAAAAAACATTTTATACAAATCCGCAATCAATATGGACAGATGTATCATGACATCAAAATCACGGTCAATAGCTAGTCAGTAGTGACATATGTATGTATGTGTGTATGTATAATTACGCACGTCGTGCACGTGTCAACTAGAAAACCTTCGCAGTAGTATCGCCTCGAGCGCAGTGCGAATAACAAACAGACTGACCGACCTTTATACGTAGCATACATGTTATATATTATAATTTCACCAAGTTTATTTTTCTTTAAATAAAAATATCGATCCGCCATACAGAAATTTATAGTATTTTTGTGTTCCGGTTTGAAAGGTGAGTGAGCCAGTGTAAGTACAAGCGTAAAGTACATATTTAACATCTTAGTTCCCAAGGTTGGTGGCGCAATGACGATGTAACAAAGGGTTAATATTTCTTATAGCGCCAATGTATATGGAGGGCAGTGACCACATACCATCAGACCATATGACCGTCCGCCTATCTATTTTATTTTTAAAAAAATGCACCGACGCCGCATCCGTGCCATTGGTTGGATGATTATATTTTGTCGAGTTTTATTTTGGACACTAAATTTTAGAGTCAAGTGGGACTCAGGCTTAGACTGATATTTGTTTGTTGTAATGTACGTCTACGTATGACTGTCTGTTACGGTAAGCTCAGACGGCTGCTAATAACGAGGTCCCGGATTTACGTAGGTTTATTTTATTAATATTTTTTGGAATTTCAATTTTAAGAGGTGCAATGGTCAACTTTGTACGAAACTTCTTTGCAATTAGAAACATGAACCCGTGGAAACCCGGGACGGGTATCTAGTAATACAATCTTACTCGTCTTGTCTGCAGTTCCAGATTTTAGCCGAGGCATATAACAGCCGAGGCTCCACCCAACCAAATATAATATAATTTTACTCAAACCACTTCGCAGTAAGAGCCTAAAATAAACTGCGTAGAGACTTTGAATCCCTGAGTCTGGGCCATGGTCATGACTTACTGCTTTTCAAAATATATTTTCACAAGTCACGAAGCTATACGGTGTTTTGTAGCATTTATGTCAATACGTAATGTCGTCTGTAATAATATAAGCGGTAAAAGATAATTATCGAGCCTTACACTATGTAAACACGACTTTCTAGTTTCTAAGTGTCGTAGAAATGTCGGCTAGATTTTACAGATATTTCTTTCGTTGGCGTTTTATAAATTGCGACACATTTTTTCGACAGGAGATTTTCATTTTAAATGTCTGTATTGAATATTGAAGAACTTACTTTTCGACTATAAAATTAAATACATATTACAGCCGAAAGTATGAAATGAAAGGAAATTCAAGACTATTCTAGTACCTATGAGATACATTTCTAATAAGATGTTCTATTACAAAAAAATAATCTGACACCTCTGATGATAATATCACTTTTTTTTTCTGAGCCTATCGCCGTCCTCTCATGGGCGATAGCGTCGACGCGTTTGGCAAGAAAGGTTGGCGTTCTATGGAGGAGGCTTTCGTATCACATCATAGTTTCTCCAAAATATTATTTATATACAACTATATTTAGTATATTTTTAATATACAAATATATACCAGAGTCTTATATCTTGAGTAAATATTATAGGGCAAGATGGATTAAAATTTTTACCAGTAATTTTGAAATCATAAAGATTTCACTTCTAAACTAGTGATTTTGATGAAATTTGGTATAAAGCATGCTTGAACCCTAAGGAACTTAAGCTACTTTTTTATACCTAATACCTAACAAACACGAGGACGAAAACTTGTCATATTTATATTATATTATGTAAAGAACCTACTAACGACAAGCAATCAGTGTTGCAACTCGTTAAAATGTAATTTTTCGCCATGATTATAATAAATGTCTCCACTTATTAGTATCGGAAAGATAATGGAGTATTTACTTCTAACATATTTTTTTTTTGATTTCAAACTAATTTTCACCGATGCGATTGTAACTTCAAATTTAATTTAAACTTGTGACGTGACAATTTAGAAGTATTTGTAAGTATCTTTTAAAGGCCTATGTTCTGTCATCTGTGGATTAGGGTGGTGTTGACTGCGATTAGCTGATGACTGGTGGCTTAGTACAACTCAGAGGCATCGGCAATTTGTTATCTTGCTCAGAACGCAGATTGATTGGTGTATGAGAGACAAGAAAGGTAAACCGCTGTTTTAGGTAACATGGGGTTTGAGGATGGTAGAGAATGCTATAAACTTTGTCAAAGTGATGACGATTTAAGCTGTTACGTCAGTCAGCGTGTCGTGTTTATGCAAATTACATACTTGAAACGGCACGAGCGATCTGTGTGCGCTCGTTGCGTCATAACTTTCAAACTTGCCGATAAAATTTGTGTAAAATATCTTGATTCTGAGATAAGAATACATTCTAGGGTTTTAATGGAATTTAAGGAATTTATTCATTATTATAAAACTGCAATTTAGTACGCGAAAATAGAAACGCGATCTACTTGCATCAGAAAAGTTACATTTAAACCTTAGAGGTATACACAAACGTTGTATTCAAAGTTTGGCCTTAAAAATATACTTTATGCGTGTGCGACGTAGGTAGGTAGCTCCTTAGTTGCAAGGTTTCTTGTAAGCCCGTCTGGATGGTACCTCCTACCACTCGTCCCATACAACAGCAATACATAAAATGTACGTAATATTGTTGTCATCCGGGTTGAAGAGTGGGAGCTCACAGTGTCATTACAGGGATATAACTTCTTAGTGCACAAGGTTGGTGGCGCAATGGCGGTGTGCGGAATGGTTAATATTTTTTACCTTGCCAACGTGTTTAGTCGTGGATTATCTAGCTATTAAAAAAAAGGTAAAGTTCCCCTTCAATAATATGCTGTTTAAATATGTACAAAATTATGTTTACGACATAATAAGGAAGGAAGTTACTAACATAATGATTTTTTATGGATTATATTGCATAGCATTGTCTTGCTTTATAATTTTTGTATAAACTAAATCAATAATTAACCAATGACATCATCCACACACGACTACCTAATCACCAATTTGACATTTAGTGTTCGCATCGAATCGTGACGTCATTGATGAGGCGACTTCATTTTTGATAGTTTGGAATTATAATATCACAGATACCAGGATACGGATACAAATATTAAATAATGAAGATATTGACTTAATATCCACATTTAATTTCAATGTTTCTGATCGATACCAGCGTCATAACATGTGCAAGAGTGGATCGGAATTAAATAGTTCTAAAGCGAAATTCTTCTCTCCTGTACTTCTAAAAAAAGACACAATTTTCGAGTCGGATTGTGATCGCCACTTGTTTTTGCTCACAGCTTCTTCCGCGTGTTAGGGTAGAGGTGTTTGTTGATTTTCAAGGTTTCTTCATACAAAATTTTACCAACATCCTCAGAGTTAATCGAATAATAGAGTCGATATTGTACGAAATTAAAAATGTATCAGACAATTATCCAAGAGTCGCTTAAAGACATAAAAAATAAAAGAAATATATAGAAAATAATTCGCTCGAGAAACCAACACGAACAATTTAAGGAAGGTCGAACTTTATTTGGCAATATCAAATTATTTAACGTTCACGTACACAGCTAGGTCGTCGATTGGATGAACTAGATTTATTTTTACAAGCTTTTTGTTCACTCCGCATATTAAGTAGTAAGTATTGACTCAAATATGCATCTTCTAGGCAAGCGCGCTCCACCTTAGGCTGTATCATCACTTTCCATCAGGTGTGATAACAGTCAAGCGCTAGCTTATATATTTAAAAAACAAAAAAAAACAGTCAATCATTACAATGAGTTTATATCCGGTTTCAGTTAGTAAAGAGATTGAATGTCCGTTCTGAACCTAAGAATATTTAGTAAGCTTTTTTTGTCCTGACCAGTGGATTGAAAACAGGACTTTCAGGATCGATCACCTAATAAGCTGATGTCCTTCTGACCGAATTTGGTCACGGCGACCAATCTCAAGAGATTAGCCAACTGCGTTGAAACAGATGCACTATATTCCCTCATTCTCATAATATTAATTGACCGGAAAGAGAACAGACGCCGAACAAAGACTTTACATGCTTTCCAAGGTACGGGAGTGTAAGCACTTCCGAGTTCCAGGCTCCGGGTTGCTACGGAGAATCTTCGATAGAAATACCAAATAACTTTCTTTATTGGCCCGACCTACTGTCTGCGGCCTTGGTTCTAGCCACTAGAACAAAGAGGCATTCCACTCACCTGAATATCCACAACACCGAAGAAGCTAAAGTTTGACTTTGGATCTACGTCGTACGCGAGCCGCACGTCATAGTGCGTAGGTATGACGTCACCGGGTAATAAGTACTGGGAGCTGAGCTGGACTGCTGCCAGCATACAGAGAGCTGTGCGCCACCCCATTGTGTTATCTGAAACAAAGGGAAATATACATTAATTATTTACTTAGCAAGGATTACAAGGTATTGTTAGGAATGTATCAAATCATTAAAAAGTACTAAATTGCCTATGGTCCTATCTTTGATTCCCATTGATCATTGATTAGATTAGTAGGCTACGTGTAAGTAGAATCTGATAACTCTATTACAATTAACACGTAAATAGTGGATAGTTAAATAAACAATACCAAAGTCGTATATCAACAATAATAACTTACTCGGTGGTAGAGCTTTGTGCAAGCTCGTCTGGGTAGGTACCACCCACTCATCAGATATTCTACCGCAAAACAGCAGTACTTGGTATTGTTGCGTTCCGGCTTGAAGGGTGAGTGAGCCAGTGTAATTACAGGCACAAGGGACATAACATCTTAGTTTCCAAGGTTGGTTGCGCAGTGGCGATGTTGCTTTTTTTAAGAAATGTACAAACCACTGTCTATAGGCGTTGGTGACCACTTACCATCAGGTGGCCCATATGCACGTCCACTAATATAAGCTATAAAAAAAAAGTTGTATGTATTCCTATTTCTTAAAGCTCTTATTTAACTTGCAATGTTTGTTTGTGTGGGTCAAAATTTAGTAGCTAAATTAATACCACTCCCACCTTCTTCTTTCAATCCTTCGATTCTGAAACTTTACAAGTTGGTCCAGCTTTACAAGCTAACAAAAAAAAAATGTAACAAAGGATGGGTTTTATTTTATTTAAAGATTATATTCTTGTTTTTTCTATTAATTTATTTTTTAACTGATTCACAATATAACTGTTCGACTACTGTTAACTAGTTTACGAGGTTTCGCTCACTCGGAGGACTCGGAGGTGTAGTATAAAAAGTAGCTTAGGACATAACTCCTTGGGGTTCTAGCTTACTTCATAATAAGTTTCATCACACAGACAGACACTACATATCAACAAGCCTAGTCTAGTAAATGTGGATATTCGAACTATAACCAATATCATCACACTTTCGTAAAAAAATATCGATTTTTTTTCAATAATAATGTATAAATTGTTGTTTTGAATCTCGGTTTTTAACCCCTTTATTAATTGTACCTCTTACTATTGCTTGCATTTAATCGTACCTATTCTAAATTTTTAATGTTTTCAAATAATAATATTTTATTAATTTTATTCCATGTGATAATTTTATAATAATTGAATTCTTTTTCTATTTGTAATTAATATTTTAATTTTTAAAATTATTATTTTTGTTAAATTGTAATGTTGATATATTTTGCAACACCTATAATTAAGGAGACACTCGATTTATATAACCTTATGTGTAAAGACTCAATCGTGTTGATTAGTGTACTTCTTGTTGGTGTTGATATCATAATAAATAAATATGACGAACGTACCATTATATCAACAAACAAAATTAATTCACTTAATATTATGCATCCTATAATTGTCTCTAAGAAACGCAAGCTCGATTAACTGATCTACTATGTCGTAGTATAGTTCATGGAATATTTATGAAACGTCATTTCAATCCTTAGTCCTTAATACTCTAAATGCGAAAGTGAGTTTGTTTGTTACGCTTTCACGTCTTAACTACTCAACCGATTATTTATCATTAAATTATGCATACACATTGTCTGGGGTACATCACCTAATAAGGTACCTATAACAACATTATTTTTTGACGCTGGAATAACGCATTTCCACCACGGGAACAGAGGGGGAGTATGTGGGGCTCGCTGGTGTCCAAGGCACAGAGTTCGCCCCGAACATCGGAATACTCACTAAAAAACCAGCGGTACCCTACCCGTCTTAACAAGGAGCAGGATCGCTTGCGCATGCTACCATGACGCTCTGACGGTACCTACAACACCTCATCCAACCCAATACGCGGGCGAAGCCACGGGCAGAAACTACTAAGTATAACATAAAATCCCCTAGCCGCTTAAATATAAACAATTAAAAATTTATAAATTCACTTAATTTTACTTAATTAACATTTTATTAAATTGCTAAAAACATTGATAATAACTACGTATGTTTATATACGGACAGACAAAATTAAACCCGCTATTGTAATTTTTAAGCATTGCTGGTAAATACTTAAATTTAAAAAAAAAACTTACCAAAAAATCGTTTTATCGAACACGCCTTGGATTATTATTGAATACGCTAAGGTTTAACGGCAACTGATGTCTGACAATAAGAGTGTATGTATTTATGCTTCAACTAAACGTCTAAATCGCATTTTACTACATAATTGAGGTTATACACTGGCTGTGTTGTCACATAACATTATTTACGTTTAAAATACATATAATGTAACATGGAAATATACTTCAATTGTAGGTATATACAATTATGTATGTTAACGAGATCCGATGCCCTTATATAGTACTAGCTAATCGTCTATGGGATTAGCGTAATACGTTTCTAGTGAGCGTCCATGTCGAGGAAGGAGTAACTGTGGCAGATATCAGGTCAATCGGGCGGATAATTTAGGAGATCTCGTGATGAGTTATAATTCGCTTATATATAGGTATATCTCGAGGGAGGTACAATGTATCTATTGAGGATGACTACGGGCATATAAGATGCACTTACTCTAATAATAATCCTCCAGACCGATTTCGGCCACGGCAGCCGATCTCAAGAGAGATTATCCAACTGTGCAGGACATATTATAGTGGACAAGTGTGCGCAATCAGGTGCACTCTCTATTCCCTAACTCTCATAACCCGATGGGACGGCAATCCGACACGACCGGAAAGAGCTCAGGCGCAGGACCAACGGGTTTACGTGCTTTCCGAGGCACGGGAGTATACACACTACCCATACCCTTATATTGTAACTGTATTATCCCTACATATATTTTGTCTTATTCATCTATATATTTATTATATACGTATAAATTATAACAGAGGTGTCCATTATAAACCACTCACCCACTTATCACATATTCTTCCGCTAAACATCAATACTTAGTAATGTTGTGTTCCGGTTTGAAGGGTGAGTGAGCCAGTGTAACTACAAGCACAAGGGACATAACATCTTAATTCCCAAGGTTTGGTTATTGGTGATGCAAGGTATGGTTAATATTTCTTACAGTGCCTATGAGCGGTCGCCCATTTACCCGTCGCCTACCTATATTATAAGAAAGGTCATATTTGGCAGGAAACACAGAAGCTAGGTAACTGTTCAGTTCACACAGATCAGTACCAGAATCGATGAACAAAAGCGCTTCCTTCGGGTAGACTCCAAAACGGGGGTACCAGCTGTTATTTATATTTTGATAGACGGATAGACTAACCCAATAAGCAGAATTCAACGATATCCCAATCATTTTACTCATATTTAAAGATAATTAAATTCAATTACCTCAGTGTAAAATTACTCTATACGATAGAATCGATTTAACAAGACTAACCCAGTTATGTGATTCTATTATGTTAATACAATCATTAATATTGTAGTCCCCGCATGGTTTTTTAATAGCTTCGTTCTTCAAATACGTAATTAAATAATTATGACGTTCAATAAGAAACAGAAATGGACGATCACGATTAATATTTATTTGAATCCCGAGCAAGTGTTACTGTGTTTTAATTTGATTAATTTGTTCTCATAATAAATTAATCTCATGCTTGGCTTGTAATAAATGTCACGATTATAATATACGATGACGTATCCACAAATGAACCATGAAGATGATCTCTCTCTAGGTAGCGAAGGTAAATGCCGTGAGGAAACCTGAGGACCAATTCTTCTTACTTATAAGGGCTAGAATACGTTATCGATTCCATTCTAAACAAAATAAACTTCAGTTAAATCGTAACTGAGAGCTAATTTATTTATAACGGCTACGATACGGCTACGAATCGTTATCGATTCGATTCCGATTCAATCTACCATTAAAATCGTTTTGCGTTAGATAACCTTTTTATTGAGAAATATTAAAGATGATCACTCTCGTAAACGTTGTTAAGCTGTGTAGTTAAAAACTGAGTCCGCTCTTTCTGTCATTATTGATTTGACAAAGAAGATGCCATGTTGATTCAAATACAGCGTGCAAACATATAAAAATTACATACAAAACTATATTTGTTTGCACTTTTCGCCGATCTATTATATAAATTGTAATTTTTTTTTATTTTATTTAAGACCCGGTAATCTATCGGGTTTTTTTAGGAGGCAATCCTAATATGTTCATCATTGGTGACTGTGTTGTTTACCTCATAATTCATTTTTTTATTTCAATGGCATTGACAAAGTATTAAAACCTGATAATAAGCATATAATGTATGAACAATAAGAACTTTTGCAGAAACCTAAAATTATTACTTAATTGACAGTATTCGTTTTCCTTATAGGTCAATATAATATCTAAATACTTATTATATGTTCAACCTCTATGTAACAACATTAATGGGTTGTAATTTCAAATAGCGATATATATTTACCTTATTATATTGTATGTATTGCACGATGGACATCACATAAGTACATAAGTCAATTAAATTGAACTGTATTGTCAACTATTTAGTTTAATTGTCTTAAAATAGTGATTATTTTTGATGATTATTATTAAAGTTAATAATTTTGCATGAATTTTTACATAAGTAATGAATTTACATTTTTAAATGAGCCATAAAACATGTGGATAACATGTATCGTGAGCATAATGGGTGATATATGAGCCGCTTGGTGCCGGCTTAATCTGATAGTAACCAGTTATAACTGTTTCTTATAGGACCCGATCCATACTTTCTTTCTTGTTTTTTTTTTATCAGCCATGGCGAGAGCATTGTACTTGTTTCAACATCACCGTTATGGGCCAGTGGATAGAACACAATTATTATTGAAGATCACAGTTTCAAAACCATACCTTGGTGTATTTTTATTATACATCTCGTGGTTATGATTGAAGGAAACCAGCGTGTCGGGTGACATTCTGCCTGGAGAGGCATGGATGAAATAAGCTATCTCCTCAAATTCAAATTCTTTACTTGCAAAGTTGTAAGTACATTTTCGATGTTACAATATTTTAAATCCTGCCACAACAACCATAAGATGGTATGCAAATGTCATGATATACTATTTATTACGAAAGTTACGCACAGACTACCATATTTTAATATATTGAAATGTCATAATAATCATGTCAAAATCTAGAAAATTTACATTCATAAATAATATTTCCAAAATTCAATCATCTACAATAAATTCCATTATCTACCTTATTCTAAATATTCTTTTAGATTATAGTAACATACATTAACCAACCAATGCTTTAATTTTCGTTTAAAACAATTTAAGTTATTGTACTGTTTGATGTCATTCGGCAACTTATTAAAAAAATTTACAGCCATAAAATAAAAGTTCGCGCTGCATAATTTAGTTCTGACTTTAGGAAATATTAATCTGTCAGGGAATCGAGAGTTAAGGTTACTTCCATGTACCAAAGTGGCAAATTCCTCTGGATGCATTTTGACATAAACGCACGTTTCATATATGTATAAACAAGGGACAGTTAGTATTTTCAATCTTTTAAAAAGGGGTCTACATGATACAAGCGAGCTTACATCAGAAATGCTCCTGATGCATTGCTTTTGTGCCAATAGCACCTTATTAATATATGAAGAGTTTCTCCACAATGTTATGCCATATCTTAAAATTGAACCTACATATCCATGATATGCTTGTACTGCAGTTTTTTCGTTGGTTATTTTTGTAAGTCTCCACAGCGCATATGTAAATGAATTTATTTTTTTGCAAAGACCATCTATATGCTCTAACCACGTTAATTTATCTTCTACTATAACTCCTAAAAATTTTATACTTGTGGTCTCTAATATAGGCTCATCATTACATTTGATATTTAAAGTTTGCTTCTTTCCGCTTTTGTTAGTAAATTGTATATTTATTTAGTTTTTTGTATATTAATTTTTAAATTATTTTCATGCAGCCAATTTACAATGTCGGTAACTGTTTTGTTAATTTCTTTGTTAAATGTAGACATATTTTTACATGTCATCATGGCAATCGGAGAGAAGCCTTCAGGAATGAGACATTTAAAGACATAGGTATTTTAAAAGTACCTCGTACACTACTACTGGGAGGCTTTTACTAATTAAGCCAACGAAACGTGGGAGTTTATAAAAAAAAATCATACGAATATACCACGTATGAAACATTATTATTGTCATTTTAAAAGCCTTCCATTTGGCTTTATGTTGTATATATTTCAAATTTTAAAACCATTCAACATTTTTAAGCAAGCTTTTAATTAGCTCCCTCTAATCGTATCTGTTCGCTGTTAATTTGTTATTTGAGTTAAATCTTGCAAATTAATTTTAAGCCAGACGATGGAGGTAATTTTTCTTTAAACTGAAAATACAATAAAAAGTTTTTTCTTAAATATAATTTTATTGAATATAGCTTATTATAACTGTGTTTGATAAGCTATTCAACCACGGTTTTATCAGTTGGAGTGAATAATTAATTTTCCCATATTATTGACGAATATTTTAGATAGCAACTATCTAGTACTTCAGTATTTATTATATTTGAACAGTGGTGATATTCTGAAAGAACAAATTCGAAACTCACAACGGATGGAGATATTGATTTTTTTTTTTGTAAAGTAGGAAGGTGGACTTAATGTGATGGGCCTGGTCACCTGATAGTAATTGATCAACATCGCCCATACATATTGACCAAGTAAGAAACATTGCAATACGCCACCAACCATGGCAACTAAGATGTCGGCTCATATGGTCGAAAATAAATTCAATATTGTACGTAACTTTAGTGTTGAAATTCCGAATCGGAATACTTTAGAAGCTTGGAGTAAGCTCCAAACCTTGTCCTCAAAAAGTCTTTAGCCCAACAGTGGGTCATTTACATGTTACTTGTCTGTTACTTAACTATGTTAAAGTCACATGCAGAGATGTCAAGTATATTTATAGTTATATATGTATAGATTAACATTTATGGTTAAACATTAACGCTAGTTTTCTCTAGTCACATTCAACCATGACACTCTTTCATCTGTTAGCTGATTAACGCTGATTTCCCGAGTCAAGGTAACATGCCGTCGGTGAAGCGTCTTAACGCTGTCTTAAATAAGGGCTGTCAGATGCACCGCACCGATGAGTCGCATTTATCAACAATTTTGTTTAGCGAATTCTATGAAACAATAAAAATTAATAATAAGTTCACTATGCAATATTTATATTGTGTAAATTAAATTCGTTTTATTTTTACCCCGGGCCATGGATACTGTCAAAGCGGTTTTTTTATGTTATGAGGTAGGCGAACGGGCAAATGTGCCACCCGATGGCGGTCACTGCCTATAGACATTGGAAGAAATATTAACCATTCGATACATCGCCAATGTGCCACCAACTTTGGGTTATGTCCCTTGTGCCTGTAGTTACACGGGCTCAATCACGCTTCAAACCGGAACGTAAATAAAAAGTATAAGACTGTTTAGTGATAGAATTTCTAATGAGCGGGTGGTACCTACCCAGACCAAAAAGGCCTACCACCTATAAATATTATTCTCATAACGTCAATGTCGGAAGCATAATATTTAAGATGTCGTGAATCTTGTGCCTATCCCATCTATTTTATGATAGGAGTAATTTTGCTAGATTAATCAAGTACGTAAGAAGAGATATTCTGATTCAAACTCGTAACCCACCGCAGAAATATGTCAGAAAGTGATTTGCGATATTGACCATTAATAATTATAATATTTCAAAAATACACGCATCAAAATAGTATATCACCATTGTCAACATTTCACGGGTGAATAATGACGTGATATGTAACCTACAGACATACAGAATAGCACAAAGTAGCAAAAGTAAATTATGTGAATTTAGACACTGCAGTCTAAATTCACATAATTTACATATATACAATGTTTTGTACATTTATATACTTTTAATAATATCAAATTATTAGAACCGTCGAACGTTACTCACTCACGAAGGGCTTTCATTAAGCCTACAGACAAATAATATTTATAATTATAAGACTGGCAATATTTTGTAAATTAAGCCTGCCTGACGTTGTACTAAAAGACTCGTCATTCAATTGAATTTGACACCCCTGACTTAAAGGGTCATTTATGCATATATAATGTTTGTTACGATGCCGTGTTTATTTATAAAAATGCTTTTTTTTAAATCGTGATATTTTCAAAAACAAAACAAAATATCGCTTTTCTGCTGACAATTTATACATGGGACAGTAATGTATGTTCATCGTAAAAAATAAATAAGTATTTTAAAGGATTCATTTCGTACTTTCGTCTTCAACGCGAACACAGATAAATAAGCGGCGAAACCACCTTATTTTTGTTTTTTTTTTTGTAAAAAGTAGAATTTTATTTATGTTAAACTAATATTACTAATGTTCTAACTTTTATTTATTTATTCTAACTCCTAGTCAAAAAATAATAAATCTTAGGGTTTGGTTTATTGGGATTTGGTTTATTAAAAGCGTGGTAATGTCATAAAAAAAATTTACTTGTGCGGATTTAAAACTGTGATTTTCGGTTACACGCGTGTTTTATCTTGTGAGCTATCCAAGCTTGACAGTATTAGTCACGAATATAAATATTATTACAATATTATAGAATGTCAAGGCTGTGAAACTTATGATTAGGTACGGTGTGTAAAGATTTTATAACCATAGAAATCATGAAAATATGCATTATTATAAAATATATATTTTACATTTTTGTATTAATAATGTATTCAATTACGTAAAATTAAAGTAAATGTCCGTAAAATGCCCCACTTCAGGCCAATGTCCTTCTTTCCTCTTAAGATGGTTTTGAGCTTCAATGCGGATAACATTCGTGTCCCAGAATTTTATCCGGTACCATGCAGGTTTCCTGTGTGTTTTCCTTCCGCATCGGTCACAATATGAATACAAATAACAAATGAAAAATCAATGAAGTCGAGATTATAATCGCGCTTTTCGTTTAAAATTCAAATTGTTCTCTGTCGCCACTGAGCCACCACGGCTCTTTGTATGGTCTAGGTAGGCTAGCCTTTCAAATACTTTTCAATCGCCAAGGTTAAATATTAAGCTACCTTCGGTTGGGAATTCAATTCTACCGAAATAGTCCAGGAATTTTAGCACAAAAAATGCGATTGCTCTGCATAAAATCCCGTTACTCGATTTTTCAATTGGAATATGTAAGGGGGGAACTTTTCAACATAAAACCGAATTTTTGTCATACCAGACCGCGAACGTTAGCCGCCATTTTGAAAAAAGTATTTTTACCAATCTCGGAAACGGTGAGCTTCATGTTAGAAATAGTAGAAACATTATTTATAAAATTTCCCATCTTTTTTATTTGAAACATTTTTCTCTATTGTTAATATTTTTCGAGGTATAGTTGGTTCTCCAACCTTGATTATTACAATTATTTTTCGTATTTCCAAAAAATATTAAGATACTTTACGAAAACCAAGTTCGTTGTAAAACTATATTTCGGATATATTTTTTTTTTTATAAAATTGGTAGGTGGACCTGCATGTGAGCCACCTGATGGTAGTGGTCACCAACGCCCATAGACATTGGCATTGCAAGAAATGTTAACCATCGTTTACATCGCCGATGCGCCACATTGTTATGTCACTGGCTCACTCGCCCTTCAAATCGGAACACAATAATAACAAGTACTGCTGTTTTTCGGTAGAATATCTACCCAATCCAGACGAGCTTGCACAAATGCCTACCAACAAAATACCAGTACCTCTAAGAACGTGTGTGCAAAATTTCATAATAATCGGGTAAAGAGTTAAAAAGTGAACAAACTAACCAACCCACATTCGCATTTATAATATTAAAGTTACGATTGCTCTAAGTATATTTTGGCACAACCCTAATTATAGACATTTTGTTTAGACATCATCTGTCTAACATCATAGCTCTAAGAATTCAAATAGTCCGAACATTTCTTAACACTACCCAATACTATCTTTGTCTATCCGTCCAAATGAAACGTAAATAATAATAAAATATATTCTTCTTTGTTAATATATAAAGTACCTTCTTAGCTAAGAAATTTTATCACAACATTCAAGGGGAAAATCAAAACTACCTCCATACATCCAGCACCATCATATATTCGTTAGTATTTTATATCGTAAATGTCTTTGATCTAAATGTTGAAAGGCGTTGAACGAATAATCAAGTTCACATTTCGTTTCATGTTTATATATGCTTTATATAAATAAACAAGTACTCATACTAGAAATACTCACGCTATATATAGTATAGAGTTACATCAAATTTCTGTCTTATATAACTGATCAATAAACTCACTTGTTACACAAAAACTGTATGAATGTTTCAACGTAAAAAACAAACACTTTCACTTCGATGAACATTTTGCGGATAAAATGAATTTAAAATCAAGTCGGCTGAAATGTCAATATGACAGTATTAACAGATATATAACCGCATAGTTATAAAATATACAAAATATATATCAGAAAAAGATAATAGTTTCGTTGAAATTACAAATAAATGCTATTTTTTAGAAGTAAGCATCAATGCGTTATATCTTTTTAATTGAAATAAAATTTAAAATAAAACTTGGTTAAAAAAATCTCTTTAGTTATAATGTGTTTTTTAATTAAGCATGTCAAACCTCGTCGTTATTTAGTATGTTTTAACATTACCATAGCCTATTCTTAGCTTATTACAATCGAAGAAGCAGTTAAGACGAACAAGCCTTATATTAACGTATTCTATGCGATTTACTTATAGCTTATCGTCAGCTATGTTACGCATTACAAATAGGTCATGATAAATATATAATTATTAAAAATAGAACATACATATAGTTCCGATAACAACGTCGCTGACATTCATATTGCATTTTTTCTCCTCCTAATCCTTACTGCATATCATCATAGATAATTCAAGGTCTCGTCCAATTATATCGCGTCCACTCAATGTCAACGTTGTATATTTTCCTTTTTTTAGAACTGCGAAACTTGTTCTTTTGAAAAATTCTTATATATTCTATAAATAAAATTGAAATCTGTCTGTGATATCGGAATAGCTTTGTTAAAAGTTAATTTGGCTATGTACAAGTTACCAAAACACCAATTATTTTTATTTCTGTATGCGTGTTTACCCGGGCTAATATTCGAAACATGCCCAGACGCCGTTGTTTTATTTCACCACTCTTTCCTGGTGGAGTGGTAATAGCAGCACTTATTGTACCAGCAATAAATCAATTAATTTTCCCCATCATATGTTTACATTATTAAAGTACAGGAAGCCAATTCTACGATTACGATACTTTCCCGATTCAATTCCAATCCATCTTTGACTATTCTGTATTTAATCGGATCGGAACCCAACCTATATAATGTTAACGTATACCGTTGTGTTAAAATCAAACTTAACTGTTAACTTTTATACAAATAGTCGATAATTAAATTAAAGAATAGGAAAACTGTTAAACGGCAACGATCACCCTTTGATTCGATTGCGATAAAGGGACAATTTGTTAGTAGAATTGTCCCTTTATCGCAATCGAATCAAAGAACAATTTAACTATTTATACATACAACGTGTATTTTCATTTAATATTAATTTAAATAACAATTTTTATGACATATATTTAAATTTTATTTGAATAAATAATGCCATAGCCATAGACAAATAACCGTTAACTGTAAATATATTATAAAGATTTAAAGATTGTTTTTAAATTATGACTCATAGACAAACAGGTACAATAATTGTGTAAAAGGCTTATACACGAGTATATGGCACTACACGAAATGTTTAAGTATATAAAGATGAAGTAACTTGTTATCAATGCATTAAAAACACAATTTGCTTATACAATGCATGTCTATACTAAGGAAACAATAATTATTAGATGCACTTAAATTAAATCTAGTACTTAAGGTCGTCGAGAATAGAGTTGTTACAACCTCCAAATGTAATAATTTATCTTTATAGTAAGCTGCTTTCCGGTTGCAACAGCTCTATATTTTACAATGTATTTAATTTAAGGCGACATAGCTCTCCTGTCACTGATTATTAAAATAAATTAAATTAAAATATTAATCGAGTAGACTTTTAAAATATTGTTTTAATGTTTAGATGTCAGCGATTAGAAATGACCAAAAAGAACCCGCAAAAAAACTACGAACTCTTTCCGATGTTATTCTTTGTTACTATTTACTATAGATAATTTTATAAATGTACTTGCTACCCGTCCCAGTATTGCACGGGTAGAATAAGGGTCAACATATGACGTTTCTATCGTATATATAAATAACTCTAATGGTGTACGCGGCACACGTCAGTAATGTTCGCAGTCGGCATGATTTTTTCCGTCATCTTCATCAAATTATACACGTAAACATTCCTTATGAATCACTTCGTACATTTAATTTAATTTATTTATTAAAACTAACAATAAATTGGTGACAACAGTATGAAAATCCGCTAGTTTTTGAGTTTATCGCGTTCAGAAGGACAGACACGGCCACGACACTTTGTTGTTTAATATATAGTGATAACCACTTGTGTACAAGATTTTCATATTGGATCGTGCGCGAAAAGCAGCGCTTAGTTACTTGTATACGACTTTGAAGTTATAATTAATTATTCAAAGGAAATACATCGATTTCCAGTTAGAGTTCATCGTTCTAATACATAATTAAATAGATAGGCCATTTCGATGAGGCGTTTTATTTATTTATTCGTTTTAAAGTATATAGCTGTGCCCCACGGGTTTATTTGCGTTAAATATGTATTGTAACATGGTATTATATAAAATTCCCACCCCACCCTTAAACGCGGACGAAGCCGCGGTTGAAACCTAGTTACCTATGTGCCTTAAATAACACAGCTACACCTATGAATGTCCCACTACTGGGTTAAGGCCTCTTCCCCTGTTTTTAAGGAGAAGGTTTGGAGCTTATTCCACCACACTGCTCCAATGCGGGTTGGTGGAATACACTTGTGACAGAATTTCTGTAAAATTTAACACATGCAGGTTTCCTCACGATGTTTCAGTCGCAGGTTTTTTCCTTCACCGTCAATAACGAGATGAATTATAATCACAAATTAAGCACATGAAATTTAGTAGTGCTTGCCCGGGTTTGAACCCACGATCGTCGGTTAAGATTCACGCGTTTTTACCACTGGGCTATCTCGGCCTTAAATAACGATAAACAAATACAGTGGTGGTCGTATAATTAGAAGCACTACCAACGGTACTTGACATTATGTAAGATACTTCACCGCAATCGTTTTTATTTTGAAATTACACATTAAATAGGACAACAATATGTTCAACGATTTATCTTTTATTAGAAAAACAATATAAATCCCATTACACAAGTGCAGTTTCAATATTACATTACGGACAAACATTTAAATCAGTTTTAAGGTATGAACAATAATGGTCAACTAATTAGAAACAACAACAAAAAATATAAAAAACAATATTTTTTTAAGTATTAGTAATATCGAAATAGCTACTATACACAGCCTACCAATAGTTATAATTAATATTTAGTGGCGTATCCCTTATTTTCAATAACAGCACTGCAACGACGTGGCATTGATTCAATCAATTTCATACATTTTCTAGGGGGATTGAATTCCATGCTTCAACAAATGCTTCATATAGTTAATTTTGACTGGTGTTAAGTTTGTTTGAGACTTTCTTTTTAACAATATACCAGAGATTTACTATCGGGTTTAAATCCGGACTATTTGCTGACCAGTCTAAAACGGATATACGCTGTTCGCTAAGGAAACATTTGACGCTATTGGCCGTGTGTTTAGGGTCATTGTCATGCTGAAAGATCCAGGTTATAGGCAAATGATCGTCCGAGCAGGGAATCATTGTGTGCTCTAAGATATTTTTGTATTGCCATTGATCCATTGTACCTCTACCGTGCTTGATTATACTCCTTGTATATTTCATGATGATGATGATATTTATAATTAAAAGCATTGTTTACAGGGCGCTTTCCATCGGAATTTACCATATTTATTTTTGTTTCATTTGAAAATAACACTTTTTTCCATTCTCGTACTAAAGAAATGTTATTCTAAAGTAAAAGAAATGTTATTCTCCTATTTCAAACAAAGAACGAGCTATGGATGCTTTTTTAAAATGTTTCTAATTAGGCGTCCAAGCGGCCAGTAACAGAAAATAAACTCCTACATGTGTAAGACTCATTTTGTAATTAAAAGTAAGATATGTTTTATATTTTATGCATTTAATGAGTTTTTATTTGAGTGGCTATATTATTGCATGATTATTAATTATTGAATGTGTATATTTTTTTTACGAACATTTGTACGTTGAAGTTGTTCTTTCTTTATTCATAAGAAGTGTTTCTAATTATATGACCACCACTGTATATACGTCAACTTTATGTTTGTTGAAATTTTGGACAAAATCAATTTTAATGAAATACAGACTAAACGGTATCTTAATGAATATAATAATGAAATTATTTACATTTAATGTTAACCGATAGGCGATAGAAATAATAAATGTTTCGGTTTTGGTAAATATCTAAAATCTTAAGAAAAAAGATTTTGAAATCAATGACAAACAATTCAATTCGTTTGTATAGATAATATATACCATTATTATTTATGAATATTTTAAGATATTTAAATAACGGATGTTTATGGATGAGTTCAGTATTCGATAAATATTAATGAACTGGTTTAGTGAAGAATAAGATAGACAAAAATATTTACGATATCGTCGGAGACAATATATTACTTTATATATTTATAACAATATTAATATATAATATATCTAATAATTTAAATACAATTAAAATATAATTAATACCAGGTGGCTTATTTGTTTCTTTTTTTTTGTATAGGTAGGCGGACGAGCATATGGGCTACCTGATGGTAAGTGGTCACCAACGCCCATAGATAATGGAATGTCCCTTATGATGACGAATGTCCTTGGATGTTATGTCCCTTGTGCCTGTAATTACACTGGCTCACTCACCCTTCAAACCGGAACACAACAATACCAAGTACTGCTGTTTTGCGGTAGAATATCTGATGAGTGGGTGGTACCTACCCAGACGAACTTGCACAGAGCCCTATCACCGAGTAAAAATGTCTTACTCGGTGGTAGAGCTTATTACATTAATATATCGATTGACTACATTTTATGTTATCCTTAATGTTTTAAAGATATTCTATTGTTTATGAATGTCACATAAATCAATTATTTAAAAACTCATAAAAACCAAGCCTACAATGTTTGTACACAAAAACTAATTCAATTAAGTACTTACTCTGTTGTATTGATTCAACTCAATCGTTTGGATGGTGCCTATCAATATCAATATATGCTTATTGACTTTTAAAAGCACTTTTTAATTATCATTTTACAGTATGGAATAGTATAGATTATAAAAACCGTTTAGAAATACAGCAGATACTATTTGGTTAAACCAAAATCGAACTGATGAAATCGAATCGATCGAAAATATATTTATAAGATTTGTCGCACACTTACAAATAAGTGAGGTTGAATAAAGCTTGTAATAAAGTCACCGGTCACTCAATTTATAGAAAGTTTTATAAACAATATCCATAAAAAAAATCAATGACAAATGACAGTCAAAATATTTATTTCCGATTTACTTCAAAAACTTAATGATAAATAGGTATGGCTCTGAGGAATTACCCATATAGAATACATTTAAAATCTAAATATTGATCAATAGATTAAAAATAAATGAGTTGAAAAGAGATTATATTTATTATTATTTTCGAAATAGGAAGTTTAAAAATATATGAATCATAACTTCGAAAACATTCACCGATGTCCGTATCTCTATGTTACTAACATTATATAATAATACAAAATGTTTTATAATAAACCCAAATTAAAAATACAAATATTTTTGTTCATGTCATTCTGTTAAATACTTGATGAAATAGCAATAAAATTACGTGACTAAATACGTCTTATGACTTACTTGTGACGTCTGATGACGTTCTCCTCGAACGACACTCAAACACCGACTGACTGTTTTATTTTATGTAATACAAATTACCTGCCGAAAGAATTGTATATACGTTCACTTTATACTCTTACGACGTAACGAACACGATAAGATTTTAAACTACTCAAAAATATTTCATAAACGTGACTTTTTTTTCTTTTCTTCTGTGACGCGAATCTACGATAGTTGTGCGCGAAATATGCTGCCAATATCACGTATAAATTATAATAGAAAAGACACGTAGGAGATTAATCGGCTACAAATTTTAATGTTTGTATTCACAACCAATTGAGCCTTGCGATTTTAAATTGCGAAAAAATATGTAAGTACGTAAATTAAACGTTCATAAATATAACGTCCATCTATTGAACCCTAGCTTGCTTTTGTTTTTTTTTTAATAATATTTTTCTGTCACCTACTATGACGTTAGATGTTTATTTAATTTAAAAAAAAATTGAAGAATATTTAATTTAAATAGCGTAGATATACGCATGAAAAAGAAGAAAAAAACATCAAATACACATGTTTTTTTCTTCTTTTTATTATTTACATAAAAAATACTTTTCGTATAAAATAAGTTAATATCGTCACCGATTCCTAGTTAGCTAGATTTAGCAGCTTAAAATGTCGTATCGTGTAAATGGGATTAAGTGATAGTTTCATTCCAACGTCGGAACGAGTCTAGCTCTGTTGCCGGAGGACTATTCGTCGATATTTAACAACTAAAACATAATAAAGTTGTATTAATATGATTTGATAGCCTTCTATTGATTTAGTTACATGTCTTGACAAAGCCATAAAAATAGATAACTCAGTCAACAATGTTAAATGTACTTACTACAAACTTGTAAATAGTGACAGCCTGTATACTGCTGGACTAAGGCCTCCGCTCGTATTGAGGAGAAGCTTATTCACCACGCTGTTTCAATGGGGGGTTGGTACACTGGGTATACATGTGGGAGAATTTCACCCTACTCAAGCAGGTTACCTCCCGATGTTTTCCTTCACCTTTATTTGTCTGTATAATATTTCATACAAATTATACACATGAAAACTGAATAATACTAGGCCGAGTTCAACCCGCAGTCTAAGGTTAAAATTCAGGTGTTCTAAGCACTTATAAGTGACGTCATATAATTATTATCCAGCCAGCTAAAATGAGATGTAACCGGCCTTCAATTATTGTGAAGCTACTGTTATTCTAGAATTGACGTAGTCATAGTTAAATGTAATATATGGACGTTGGATGTAGAGAAATAATGACTAAATTATTTAAAATGCTATGTGTAATTATTTTGACAAATATGTGTTCCTACTGTTGTAGACTGGAATCGATATAATATATTTCGCGGAATTTGAAATTATTAAACGTAAATTAGTATTTGATAATAGACTAAACGTAGGACAGTTACAGTTTGTTCAAACTGTGAAATTTTTCTTACTGAGAGAATTTTATACCCGTCATAAGTTCTAAACGAAAAGTCCAATTCGGATCATTAAATGTGGAATTTACATGTAAATAATCATCCTTAATTATCAAATCATTTAAATGGATAAGGATTAATAATATCATGATGCATATGTAACCTCTATTCGATTCCGCCGTATTTGAACTTAATAATTTAAACAAAAACTGTTATTGTGGATTAACTATAATAGTTAGGCATATACCATTGCGGACTTTTTTGTGACCAATCATGAGTGCTATTACTATATAGAACATTGTTTTATATACCGTCAATAGTTTTCGCAGCGCACGCCAAATAATGACTTTTATAGGCAACAATTTGATACCTTCGGTTACATTGTTCCATTTTATGATCTCGTAATTTTTTTGAAAATATAATATATCCTATGTTACTCGGTAAAGATGTAGCTTTCTAATTTTTAAAATCGATCCAGTATTTTTTGAGTTAAATCGTAACAAACAAAAAAAGAACAAATCTTTTTATATATATAGATTATATATAGTATAGATATAAAATCATAGTAACTCGAAAATATATTTTCAGAATTAAGACACATGTTTTCTTATACTTAATGGAGGGTCTTTGTCCTATCAGATACCGTAATGTTAATTAGTAAATTTTTATTTCTTTATAGTTTTGTTATTATTATGCAAATATTCGCGGATACACTCTAAAATAGACAAAGAGTGCAATGAACTCTGGTATATATAAACTATTATACTAAAACAATTATGTCCATCGGTTATTGCTACTAAAACCAGTTGTTAAGAATCATGGCGAGTCCGTTTTCAACAGCAATGTTCCGTAAAAAATTAAGTTAAAGTCTGTTTAATGGGCGTGACAGCTATGAAATTAGCGTAGCTAATACTGAGGTGCCGTTAAATAAGAACAGGCTCCTTATCGCAATCGGTGAAAAGTTCTTGACAACGAAATATGATATTTGATATTAAATTGTTAATTTGAATTAACCCCTAATTTAATCATAATTGATTTATATGAATGCTATAATTACATTAGCTGAGAAAAAACTGTGAAGGAGAAATGTTTATCTACAATTACTGCTATTGAAAATATTGATAAAATTTCAGGGAACAGAAGAGACGTAGGATTTAATACCAGAACGAATTATCATCAACATGATTTATCGGATGAAAGCGAATATGATTAGGGGCCATTCATTTATTACGTAAGAGGGAGGGGAGTCGCCCATGTCTTATTTTTTCTTACAAGGGGATGGGAGGGAGTCTTGATAATTCTTACGTAAAATCACAAATATACGCAAAGTTAAGATTTAAAAAAGCGCGGGCAACCGTGCGAGTGCCGAGGTGCGCTCGGATGCGTAAAGGTAAACTATTTCCATGGCAACTTACCCGCGCTACCCGCGCTGCCCCTCCCGGGAACTCTTAGCTTGTGAACTAGACTGTCACTTGTTTGCGTAACGACACTCGTAACATCGAAACTAACCAAGCGTATATTCATTTTTTCCTTTAGAATCTTACGTAATAAATATTAAGCAGGATCGGACGGGATGGCTGTTATTTAGGAGGGGGAGGGGGTCAAAAACTAGGAAATGTCGTCTTACGTAATAAATGAATGGCCCTTATGACTACGAAATGATTGGAGTTGAAGCAAGTTATAAATTGAATAAGGTATAACGTAAAGTACCAACTTTAAAAAAAATATTTGATCATTTATCTGCTGACCCTTCACTACTGCAATTGCAAAAACGTCCCCAAACTGATTTGACTGTATTTGTCAGATTTGAATGCCTCGTTGGTAGTAGCCACTTGAGGCTCAAGATGAAGAGGTTCTGGGTTCAAATCAAGATCGGTCTAGTATGAGGTCACTGAGTTTTCCTGATAAAAAATCTCAGTACCAACCTGAAAATCACTTGATAGTATTAGCAATCTCCCATCCGATTATGACATTGAAGGAATTAATAGAGCACGTGGACAGTATAAACCTGCGCCGTTTAGGAGTCGGTCAGGAGAACACTTCCGGGATATAAAACTGGGCAGCTATTATTGCTATATAATACAAGAGTTAAAACCAATAAAACGATCATTCGATTTCAATGATTTATTAACAAAAATTATCAATTCTATATTATTATAATAATATAATTTTCATTACACTAAATTACATTGTACTTATACATAGAAAAAAAAACTCAAAATTTACTTTTCCGATTAAAAATCAAATGGACGACAACATAATACTTACAAGTCGAAAAGGCAACACATTTTTGATTGAAACAGAATTTTAAAACATATTCTTTTTATTTTTTAATCTGTTAAAGCAATCACGGCGACAAACTAACAAAAGCACTTTTTTATATTTATAGCAATTGAAAACAAAAAACTACACTGGGACAGATTATAAATTTAAAAATCGTATCAATAATTGTCATCACAGCAAGATCATATAAAAAATTTAACATAATATTTCAATTAATGGTCAAACTTAATTTTTTTGTTGATTTTTACTTTAGAAGCAAATACATTGCTTTAGAGAATTGAAAAATAATCGTAAGAAGTTTTCATACTTTATTCAAGTAGTCTTATATCAGTGTCTCTATTACATAAAAACTTTGATTTAAAAAAAAAAAACAAAAATTATTTACATATATCCAGGGTCTTTAACCATAAATTTATTTATTTATTTATTTTAGTTTATTTCAATACACATATTAATACAGGCTCAAAATAATAATATATGTATGACCCTTATTTAATTCCTAAACGTTTCTTTGTGCCAACAAAACAACAATAATCTTTGTCGCATAAAAAGCAAACGTTTGGGAATATCTATCAAGTGTTGTTAAATAATAATTTTTACTTAAATGCATATATTTTTAATTATAACAAAAAAAAATAAAAAATTATTCAAGTATCCAATATGCCCTCGTATGTTATAATTATTATGACCTACTTTTATTCAACTAATTGTTTATTATTGAAATTTTATTGCTTTAAATAAATGTGTCCAATTAGTCGCTGTGATGAAATTATCGATACGAATTATTAATTTAAGTTAATTATTAGCGTAGTAACTGAAACATTTTAAAATTGTAAACAAATATGATTTATAAGAGTTATTCCCAGAATCACAATTTTTATTTCAAATTATTAATACTTATTATTCAGCAAATATTTATAATATATACAAGTATATATATTTAATAATTAAAGTAATTTGAAATCATAAAGATTTTTTTTATTTGATGATTATTATTTATAATGTGAAATAAATTTTATTTATTATTAATGTATAAATTAATAATATATTTCATATTAATTTAGAACGTAGAAATATCAGTAGATATTTAAATAATGATCTTCAATTACCATTCTTGAAAATGTTGCCATTTGAGAAAATATATTTTATGGAAGTAGAAGGATTCCCAAATACTTTTATAATTACAATGTTGCCGGAAAAACATCTAATTACAGCGAATCGTTAAACAAATTAGATAATATGGCGTCGCTTCGGTGGTTTAAATCTATTGTCATGATAGTTATAATTAAAAAAAAAAAAACTTTTTATTTATTAAGTTTGTTACATATTAATTTCCTTATAACAATAAAACTAACGACAGTCCCTACAATGCGTACCGCTGAAAAAGATAACAGTTTCTGCGATTACAACTATTTAGAACACTTATTATTGTAACAATCTTTGTTGACAACTTAACGTTATTACAGAACGGGTGGCAGCACAAATGTTGCCAACTCTCCTTGAATTAAATAATATCTAAGACACTTTAAACGTAGGGATCATCTGTATATAAGAAGCTTAATTATTTTTGGTCGTTACATTGAGCTATTACATAAAATATAAAATAAAAAACTCATTATACTTTTAGCTTTATATATTGAAATGCAAGTTTATATATTACACTATTTCCGATTTGTTGTGAACTATATCGAATTCGTTTAAAATGCACAAGACCCGCATTTCTTTAACAAAATGTTATAAAATAAAACTTATACACTAAACTATATTATATTTTTTAAAATCGAATCGAGAACATCGATGTTTCGAGCTGATTATTTATCGATTCGACTTTAAAAACAATTATAATTAATGTGGACATGTTATTGATCGATTGATTTGATATTAATTTATTAATTAATTAAACTTACAAGTCAAAATTTAATCCGTACAAGTTTAGATTTGGCTTGGTAAAAACATAATACAATGATTAGAAAATCTAATACATTGATTATAAGAAATAATCACACCCAAATTTAAAAAAAAAAAAAACCTTACTGCAATATTAAAGATTTAATTTTAAACAACAAATCGATCAATTAATAGCACGTCCTGAAATATATCTACAAGTCACATGATAAAACTTAGCTAAAACACTAGTCCGAAGTTTAAAACGTCGTACCCCGTTCGAGGGTACCAACATAACGAACGCTCATCGCTTCGTTACCGATATATTAATAATCTGTGAACACATTCAATGTTAGCATTACTCGTTATAACGTATTCATATTCAAATTGAAGATAATACTCGAAGATTGGTTCAAAAATTTGAATATTGCCGGTTAATTGTTGGCAATCTCAAAAACGTGCTATCTCTTTTCAGTATAACACGGGTGAAAGAGATATCAATCTCAAAGCTAATCAAGGTTAAAAAAATGTGCTATCTCTTTTTAATATAAAACATGGGAACGAGAAGACAATATTTTCAAAACTGATAAATTAATTCCGGTAATTTATAATACTATTAAAACTTTATCCATTATTGTTGATTTGAAAAAATAAATAATTTTTAAATTTTTATATAATAATGGGATAAATCTCTCATTTCATTGTTTAAAATAAATATTAAAACAATAGAATAATTGCCTTGTAACGAGTAATACCGACATATATATGAAATACTTCTCAAATGCTTTAAAAAAAAAACTATGATAATTTATTCACCGCTTCGCTTTTTAAATATACAAAATATCGATTATATTTGAGACGACGCGAAATGCGAGTACTTCATAACATAAATAACTTTTAAAACATTACAAACAAACGTTGGTGAATAGCACACAATTATTAAACGTCCACTACACCCCCCCCCCCCCGTATCCCCACCCGAAAGCGAGCAAAACTACGGGCGGAGACTAGCAATGTATACATTTGTCCTGACTGGCTATCAACGCAAAAGTATTGAGCATACAAAGTAGAAATTTGTAACTTTGTATAAATGTTATTCGTGAAGTCGGAACGGGCAGCTAGCAACACGTCATCATCGTAAGACCCAGTAAATAACATTCATACAACTCATTTTATATTATAAGTTATCATTTTATTGTTTATATGTTGAAGTACGCTCATTTCGCTCTTCGAACATATATATTTTTTCATCTTTTTTGTAATAATATCCACAATATAAAAATTCTCCTACGTATCAACCTTACTGAGGTGTCGCCGTTCTATCGTGATGTTGAAAGTTATTTGAAAGGGCTAGACGGCAATTACAACAAGATTCAAATACATTATTGCTTCAAGCAAACTCATATTTCATGTATCTTACGTACTAAAAAAAGATTTTTCTATAGTTACAGCAAAAATTAAACTAGCCCTTTCACAAATCGTCCAATTTCACGTAACGACGACATCACGTAATAAAAAAAAATGGTATTTCGAGACACGAATTTTTAAAGTACAATATTTGTACTACGAGAAGGCTTCACGATAATTCTAATGTACAATAACAGTCCCAACAACGATACCACTTGTAAGCAATGCAAACAAACTTACAAACTTATTTTGTGAATCCGATTCACATAGATATGTTTTTTTTTTTAATAAGATAATAAGAGCAAAGATCTGTTGCGCTCTGACAATTTCAAACGTTTTACGGGCAAGGATATTTGATATGGTTTTTTTTAGATTGAAAAATTTAACTTTAATAGACGATAAAACGTAACAATTCAGTGGTTAAATCTTTAGACCAGGGATTCCCAACATTTTTGCTACCTTTGGTAATTTACAAGTCAACCTTTTTATAATCCAAAACTTTCAAACCATAAAAAAAATCATACTTTCATAATGAGCTGATTTTGATTTAGATGATAAAAAATAGTTTATTTCCTTAGAGACGATGATTCTTTTCTTATAAGTAAATTAACATTCGTCACAAACGGTATCGTATTACAGTCGCTTACATCACAATACACCTCTTACCGTCTCTATCGCTGACGGGAGTGGGGAGGGGGCCGTCGGCGGGGAGGGGGGCGGGGGCGGCCTGCGGCTTGATCGCCTCCGGGTCGAACGTATCCGCGGACGCCACGGGCGCGCTCAGCGGCAAGTCCGTGTTGATGCCGACGATCTACGCGGAAATAATAAAATTATTCAATCATATATTTGCACTGCTGGGAGTAATTGTTCTTTTACATTTTTAGGTAATATTACCTCTATTATCTATGCTATTCTATAGATAAAGATACATCACAGATAGTCACCTCGGCGGCGCGGCGCGCGGGCGGCGGCGCGGGGCGGAAGGGGCGCGCGAGGCGCTCGAGCAGGCGCGGCCGCTTGTCGCGCGCCGGCTCGGCCTCCGCCTCGGGCCGCCGCTTGCGCCCCACCACCGTGCCCGTCGGCCGCTGCGGCGCCTCGGCGCTCGCGCCGCCCGCTGCTCGACGGAGAATAGGAGGTTAGTATTCTGTATGATTAGCGGGGATACGTCGGAGTAGATGTGGTGTCGCTCGGGACCGCTCCGGTCCGGATCCGCACCGAGCTCGGGTCGCGGCGCGCGCGGGCCGGCCCGCAGCGCGACGTCCTGCAGCACGCGGTAGGAGCGGCGGGCGCGGATGGAGCGCAGGCCGCTGAGGTAGGGGCTCTCGGGCGCGTCCAGCGACGACTCCGTGATGTCCATCTCCATCGTCGTGTTGTTGCCTGCGGAGCAGTCCGATAGTACAGACAGGAGCGGACTTAGTATTTTCGACGACATTGGATCGATATCGAAGTCAAAATACAATTTTTATTTTAACCGTTACAAATTCTAATGCCTCGTAGCACAGTTTTGTTGTTTGAAGAGTGAGCAAATCCGTATATACAAAGACAGGGACGCTACATCGTAATTCCCGAGGCTGGTGGCGCATTGGCGTTATAAAGGATTATTAACATATGTATTTGACCACAGGTAATCGCTTAATATCAGGTGTCCCATTATCCTACGATGTATTTTAAACATTAAATATATAATTAGTTTTAACTGTTCTGTTGCGTGTTTACGCATGTGCATGCGTGCGTGCGTGTACGTGTATGTGCGAATGTGTCCGTGTTTTTATGTATATACCCGTGTAGTTGGCCAGCAGCGACAGGTCGGTCTGGTCGGCCAGGCGGCTGCTGCGACGGTAGGGCGAGACCTTCACCCGCGACTTGGAGTAGTTGGTGTCCGCCTTCACGCGCCGCTCGTCTGCGGAGTGGGAACGTCACACTACACTTATCGTCGTACCGCTCTATTGCACATCGATTAGATCGCTACACGAGATGAAGACAATTCATTTTCCTATATATATGATTATAACCTTTTGAATGTACATTGAAATGAAATTCAGTATACTTTGACGATTATTAAGTGCAACCATTATTATTATTACTAAAACCCATATTTAAAAATGATACTAGTAGTACTCTTTGGCTATTTCAATCGGTTAGAAACTCCAAAAAGTTAAAATCGAACTTTAATTATTTTCACATGATTGTGTCCATATTCATATCCATATATCTTTGGTCTATGTATATTACGAAATTAAAATTAAAACATATAAATAATATAAGATATGCTGCAAACCCGATGTATATATTATTTAATTCCGATAACTGTTAAATAACTAATGTAATAATATTCACCTTCATTTTCAATTTCAACGGCGACTTCAATTTCGATTTCAGTTTCATGTTTATCCTTCTCATCTTGCTTACTCGGCTCCTCTTGGACCGCTTTGAGGGGATCCTTTTTAGGCGATTCGGACTTTTTCCCCTCATGAACTTTTTCAATTTTTTTATCCTGTGGTTTCGGCGAATCCGCTGAACGCAGCTTGCGGTCCGTCGATAACGCGTCGTCCTTCAATTTCAGCAGTTTCGACTGAAATACATTCAAATGAAATGAAATTATCAATTTCAATAATTTAACACCAAATTAATTGCCCCTTTGGTATCGTAATTGACAAACTTTGTGATAATTTACCGGTTATTAAGAATTATCAGATTAACGCTACGAACGACTTCATTTTTCCGACTACGTTTGAGCAAAAATTACATCCATATTAAATACGATGATGCTTTTAACAGATTTCTAAAAATTTACCAGGCAATATTCTATTGCAAAAAGACGTATGCGCAAGCACAAGTGAACTCAAAAAGAAAGATCAGGTGCAAGCTCAACATTAACTTTATTTACGCATCGAAGTAATAAATATAAAAATGCAAACTACAACTAAGAGTTATTTGTAATGAAAATTGTGCGGTTGGGGGACCCCCGTCAGAAACGAAGTTCTGTTTAATATTTTTTCGACTCAAACCGTATTTTAAAATGCAGATTTTTAATTAATTATACTATATACTGTATTTTTTTCACACCAACAGCACCTCAACCTACTAAATTCGAACGCCTAACGAATCGTATTTTATAGCATTTGGTAGGCACAGTATGAACACTATTTCGTTATATGACGTGACCTTGGGCCGCTGCCATTTCATTCTATTGTAAGCCGCGTAAAAGAACTTCGTTCCAGAAACACCAATATTTTATTGGATCAACGTGGGACAATGAGGTCTGCAATCTTATCTGATAGCCACCACACTGATAATGACGAAATAGTATAATTAAATGAATGTGAGCTTCTATTAAATATAAAATAAATTAAATTTCAACATAAAATTAAGACATTATATTACTGTAAACACGAGCCACAACTTGCATAACTAATTTATGTCAATAGTATAATTGGATAAAATTCGTAAATGATGTTTTGTCTACAATGTGACAAATCTATTTAAATGAGACAAACACAGGTGGCGTTGAATAAATATTTGAGTGTATAACACGGTCTTCTGTAAAGTATATTCATATTTTTATGTTATAGATAGGCGGACGGGCTAATGGGCCACCCGCTGCTAAGTGGTCACCACTGCCTTGACATTGTCGCTGTAAAAATATTAACCACCCCTTACATCGCGAACCACCACCAACCTTGGAACGAAGACGTTATGTCCCTTGTGCCTGTAGTTATACTGGCTCACTCACCCTCCAAACCAGAAAGCAACAATAGTAAGCATTGCTGTTTAGTGGTGGAATATCTTATGAGTGGGTACCTATTAAAAAGCTCGCACAAAACCCTACCAAATATTGACTAAAATTTCGAGCAATTTATTTTTTTAAACGTATAATAATTGAGTTTCTGTGATCATCATATGTAATCTTCAACTTCTCCAGCTTCTTCTATTCGTCCCTGTTAGTTGTCACTTTCACACACACACTTTACCATATTAATTCTCTCTCTCCATTAATCCATCTATTCACATTTTAGTCACTTATTATTCATATATTTTCATTAATTCATGTTTATAATGGTGAATTATTTGAAATACCTTAATTGTTGTGAAATATCTTAATTGAATTAGCTTTTCCATTTCGATACCAAGCTTACCGATTATTCGATCAATAATGTACTAGATTACCGTACAAATTTGATTGTGGTTTTATTTCAAATTGGTCCAATCATAACCACCGTTAAGACGTCAAAATTTGTCGAAATAAGCACCGCAATGGCGTAAGTAAAATGTTGTGTCTGTAAATATGTGCTTTATTGCTAACGATATAAGGTTGAATTTGGAACAAAAGTTATTGTACATAATATCTTATCTCTTTCTGTCATTCATGGCGTAAGATCGTAAGTGAATACAATCTAAGCCGCACTTTACTGCTCGGGAACAAGGCATAGTTTAGGTTGAAATTATTAAACCTTTAGATCGTTTTCTCCCTTTTATGGTATAGTCAACCGGTACCACGTTATCTAGTAGTATTGTTGATCGGAGATATATTCCTTCGCTTTCAACGGTACTGTGGCATAGACCTTTTTCCGCGAACATATGCTTAGTCATGTAATGAACTTGTTTGTTTGTAATTTACCAAATGAACGACTTTTATGGAAACAAAAACTAAATTATCATTTATCATAATTTACACAGCCAGTGTTTGTGTAATAAAATTGGTAACGAGTTGTTTGTCAATATACACTAAAACGAGGTTTTTAGTAGTGGTGGTAGTAGTAGTATTAGTAGAGGTAGTAGTAGTGGTAGTAGTAGTGGTAGTAGTAGTGGTAGTAGTAGTAGTGGTAGTAGTAGTAATAGTAGTGGTAGTAGTAGTAATAGAGGTAGTAGTAGTAGCAGTAGTACTAGTCGTATGGTTTACTGCAAAATAAGCCAATTTTCTCAGTACATGTCATTCAGCTTGTCACGTTTAGTAGTACTTTTCGTTTATACCGCTATGTGCCATCCGCTAGACAGGCCTGACGAGGAGTTAACTTCTATTATGCAAAGCTATCACTGTTAGCATTTGATGATTTAATATGATAGCGTTATGTATAAGGTGCGTTGGCTGATAGCGATCGATTATATCAAAACATGAAATTACCTAAAGCTTTGAAAAATGCTTTTCCTGAGTAGCATGCGTTTCTACGATCGACTTAAATAACTTAACCGGTTAGTATGTGTGAGTTAAATCGAAGCTGAAATTTTGGTCGCCCCTTTTGTACTGATGACAAAACAAACTACAGCCCATTCCAATGGTAGAAAGAGTAGACAAACAAACCTTGGATTTAGACATTCTGTAAGTTTTTGTCACACTAACAATTCTTGATTAATATTTCTTTACTTATTATGCAACACTTTTACTTTCCGAAATCCCGATAACAATTTCGTCGAAACTCAAAATTATTTTAGAACTCGACCAATTATTTAATATCAATTCAAGGTCAAAGTTATTTATATATCTTTTCTCTCTCTGCTATTGGAATAGACTATGGTACTAAGGCTACTGTTTATTTTAGTATATATATTAAATAATAACTTGTTTTACTTTCAACATAAACTTACTCTGCTGGAACCCTTTCGTCTTAAAATCTAACGGCTTATTCATAAACGTTGCTTAGTTACTGTTTAGCTAAACACTGGTTTGTCTCTTTCTGTCATTATTGATTTGACATACGAAAGAAGAAGACAAACTGTTGTTTAACTAATCACCAGTTAAATAAAGTTTATGAATAAGGCGGTAATTAAATTTAGAGTACTAGACTATGCCCACTAGACCGTCCCGAAACCGATCAGTATCGTCGCGTGCCATGCACGGACCCTCAGTAATTGTCGGCGAGAATATAAGGTACGTAATCGATACGCTCTAGTCCGATCCCGATACGTTCATAGCACGGTCATGGTATGGTACGGTATAGTGGACAGACACCTTTATACTGTAATGTATTTAAACAAATAATACAGACGTAAATAGAGGACCAGTTTTAATGGGCGCGTCGCGAGAGCAACAAGGACGCCATGCGTACAAGTGTACAAGAGGAAGCGAGACACGCGCACCCGTCGCCTAGCTACGCCCGTATCGGTTGCGTTACTCACATCGTCCGGCACGTAGTCGCGGTCGCCGTTCTTGCCGGAGGCGGGGCGCGGGGTCTCCGGCGTGCGGGTCGCCTTCACCTAACACCACACGGGTTAGTACGGACGGACACGACACCGCTGACTATTAAGTATTAGTTATAATGGACTGCACACTTGCGTTGTTAGTGGGTGATTTAACTATACAATATATACTTTAACATTCTATCATTACTTTTTTTTTTTTATTGTCGAACATAATGGAAATCACGATTCATCTTCAACCGAAGTGCTGATATTATTGAGTGAAACAATTAAGGTTCTCTATTTTACCGTATTTATATTTTTTTAATTTAAAACGGGTAGGCAGACTGACAAATAGACAATGGCACTATAAGAAATATTAACCTTTACATCGTCAATGCGCCACCGACTTCGGAAACTAAGATTATAATCACACTGGCACAATATTGCTGGTGGCGAGAGAATATTATATAAAAATTTTCATTCTTATGTACATTCTTTGTATATATCGTTTATTGATTGATGAAGTCACGTTTTCATTTTTTAATAGTATGTAATAGTAGATTACATAGAAGACTCATGATATATATTATGTTCGACAATTAATACATTATGAGTGATTCGACTCTGGATAATGGACAATCTGTCACCGAGGCACAATTGATTTCGTTTTATAACCACGAACCATGTTTCCAAATACCATAAAATATTGCAACAAATGTTAGTTTAATTTTGAATTTCAAATCAAAGTGCTTTAAAGTGCTTAAGACGAATTTTTATTCTTTTTTCAAAAACATTAAAAAAAAATTAAAGTACTCACAGATGCGTCGGCGTACCCATAGACCATCTTGTTATAAAAACTGTCAGCACTAACAGAAAAAAAAACGACTTACCTTAAAAACGGCAACATTGCAGACATACCATTTATAAACTAACAACAATAAACTCGACTCATATTTTTTTATTGTCTTTTTATAATTCTAAATCGTATACTCAATTGACATCCCTGTCATATTTTTATAAATTATTCATCGCAACATTATTTTTCATATTTCCTTTCCAAAAAAATTAAGCACAGTGTTGTACTTCGTGTGATAACGGCCTCACATATAAAAGCTAGTTTAGCGAGTCATTTAACACCGATGTCTCTGTCTGTCGTCATTAATTTGACATTTGAAAGAAGCAGACACAAAACCCGTAAATTTATATGAATCGATTCAATTCGATATTAATAAATGTACGTATATGAGTTCTGAGTAATTCGTAAGCGATACACACGTTCCGCCGTCGCGTCCACCACCTGCGAGTCGGGCCGCGCTGCGGGCTCACCTGCGAGCGGCGCGTGTGGCTGCGGCTGGGCCCCTCGGGCGTCGGGGGCTCGAAGGTCTCGCCGTCCGAGTCCTCGTACGCGAGCTCCGGGAACATCTCGTCCCGCTCCACGTCCGACTCCTGGAGCTCGTCTTCCGAACTCACCGTGTCACCGTTCTGTTCGCCGTTCGTTGCAGCGCCGTTTTCCTTCACTTTCGTCTCGGGCTTCTTTGCTTTATCCTCGGATAAATCCATCTGTAAATAGACGTTTCATCTTAAAGAAGAGACGCGTCAGTCGAAGCGAAAAAATACTAGACAGCTAAATCCTCAAAATTTATGAACAATTATTGCTATTACATTAATAATATGTTTTAGTGAATTTTTAAATGAGAATTTTTTTTATAATCTTAATAATAATAATGTTTCTGCAGGTTGGTGATGTGGATCATTTTGTGTAGAAATAGAAGATTTCTCTCGATGATCATCATCATCATCATCTCAAACGGAAAATATCCACTGCTAGACAAGGGCCTCCCCCAAGGATTTCCACAACGCCTTCCCGCTACCCTTATACAATAGTCGGTCCACCTTGTAGGGGGCCTGCCCAATTAATGTACTAATATCAAAAACAACTCACTAATATAAATCCTAACAACGAATACTATACACGACCTGTTTTACATACCTTTCCATTCTTTTCTTTGTTATCGCTTGCCTTTTCAGCGGGGGCGTCCTTTTTATCTGGTTGCTTTTCTTTTTTATCTGTTGCTTTCTCTGTTGTATTATCTTTCTTATCAGCAGTGCTTTCGTTCTTTTCAGCACTTTTCTCCGCTTTGTCCTTTTTATCTATACTCTTATCTAAGCTCTTATCGGGTTTCTCCTTCTTCTCTTTCTCGGCAGGTTTCTCCGCAGCCTTCTCCGTTGATTTCTCAGCCTTTTTGTCGCTTTGGACGGGTTTCTCCGCGTTCTTCTCCGCTGCCTGTTTCTCTTTTTCAGCGTTGGCAGCTATTTTCTTTTTCATTTCTTTGACTGGACTATCTGTCTGTCTCTGTTGAAGATATTATAACAAAAATTATAATTCAATTTTACTTTCAAACTGATACAAAACATTGAAAAATTACTAAGTAATATTAACATTTATATTGAATGTGTAAAAAATGTACTTTGGAGTTCTTTGTAATCTCACCACTGAGTACAAGATGGCGCTATGTAACAATTTATTATTTCTGAATCACGATGACAAGATTCCCTCTTAGTTTAATATAGTTCAAGAAGTTTATGCATAAAGTATGGATAACAATAGCATCGAAAAGTGTTTTAATCTGCATCAGAATAGTTATTGTATAGTGATTCTTCATCATTTAAGTTAGCTAGTGTTTCAGAGTGGTTCGACGCGAAAATATCGAGATATTCCATGCGATTTTAATAAATACTTTTTGCGTCTGGTAATCCTTTTTCATAGTTATAAATATATAACTTAGGTTCGTTTTCATTTTCCTCTTGACCATGACATAATCGTACACATAACTACTGTATAAGTATTGAAAGAGTGCTCGTAATACTAATGGACATAGTTTTAAAAAATATTAAATTGAAGCAGTTTCAAGTTGCACATATTTCTATATTAAAACTTTATAGGTTCTATGCATTTTCTTGTGAACTGCCAGACCGAATTGAAAAAAATAAGTTAAAATCTAACTATTAGATAGTCAGTACATTAAGAAAACTTATGGTCTACATAAAATTATGTTAGGTGTGCTTCTACGAACCTGAAGGATGTGTTCAAATTAATTAATTTATTGCGAAATAAGCCGTGGGACTTAAGTAGCTACATAAATACGCAAAAATAAATGGATCAATGCTATAAAATCACAGAATATGGGACAATATATCAGCGGACTGTTGTATTTTAAGATTGCATTTTGCTTCAGGACAGCAAAATGTGAAAAAATTTGACGTGATACAGCGTAATTCGAACCCACACGCCAGGTGCTAAGCTCAATAAATCAACTACATCAAATTTCCTGTTGAAGCAAAAACTTCATTTTTAACCTATTTTGTTCGACACCATGACAGGTAAGGCTGTATAAACATGGTACGGAAAAAACCTTTATCGTTACGGCGACAGTCAAGTCTCGGTTTTTTGTGTCCTACTATTACGGGATTCAAATCCAGTTTCTTGTCAAATTAGCCCAAAATTTTGGAATATTCCTTCGGAAAGCGCAAGGACGCCGTTGGTCCCGGTCTACTATCACCAGTCAATGGAGTGTACCTTTTGAACAAAATTGCTAAAGAGGAACAATTCATTTTAAATGTATTAATTGCACCTGATCATATATATTCAAATAAAAGAAAAATCATTTAACTATACAATAGCGGCAACGCTACGGCAACGTGTCTTTTGCATTGCCAAGTGTAAGCAGCCGAATGGTTAATATTACTCGAAGGGTTAAAAGGATGTGACTTATTATATAGGGTTTTCCAATAGGGACGCTTGAACTTTGACAGCTGATTGCGGCCATGTTGTTTGAGTGACAGCTGTCAAATGCAGTGTGTTATATTCATTCCGTCCTCCCAAACCACCATGGCAGGTTACAGTGTCGAGCAGCACGTGCAAATCATAAAATTGTTTTATGAAAATGGGTCTTCAGTTCGAGCAACGTTCCGCGCACTTCGCCCGTTTTACGGTCACGATGATCGTCCTGCCGAGTCGACTATCCGTCGATTGGTGGACAAATTCGAGTCAACCGGGTCAGTTAACAATCAGCCGGTTCCCGTGCGTCAACGTAACGCGAGATCTGCCGAGAATATCGCCGCTGTGCGCGATAGTGTCCTCGAAAACCCGCGGCAGTCAATTCCGCGTCGCGCACAGGAACTCGGCCTTTCGCAGACGACAACTTGGCGAATTTTGCGTTGTGACTTGAGCCTGCACCCGTACAAGATCCAGCTGACCCAAGAGCTCAAGGTTAATGACCATAGACAGCGCCGTGTGTTCGCTGACTGGGCATTAGAGCAGTTGGAAGTTGACGCCGATTTTGGCAAAAAAATCATCTTCAGCGACGAGGCGCATTTTTGGATGAATGGCTATGTCAACAAGCAAAATTGCCGTATTTGGGACGAGACCAATCCACACGAGGTTCACCAAGTGGCAATGCACCCGCAGATAGTGACTGTTTGGTGCGGATTTTGGGCCGGAGGCGTGATTGGTCCGTATTTTTTCGAAAACGATAATGGTGTGGCCGTCACCGTCAATGGTGAGCGATACCGGTCGATGATAACCAACTTCTTTTGGCCTGAAATCGAGAATATGGATCTGGACAACATGTGGTTTCAACAGGACGGCGCTACGTGCCACACAGCACACGCTACGATGGAAGTTCTGCACGATCAAGCGCCCTTAATGGAAAACCCTATATAACAATGGAAGGAGTGAGGGGTTTAGTACATATATAAAATCATAATTATATACCTTTTCTTTATCCTCTCCCTTCGGTCCCTTACGCGTTACTATCTGACTCATGATAAACCTGGAAAGAAAAAAATACAAATGTCAAAATTAATAAATATCAAAATCTTAAAATTATTAACTAATCAAAAAAACAAGTCGGTAAAACAGATCCAACACTGATATTTTCGACGGAAAATAACTTTTTATTGGCCCGATCTGGGATTTGAACCCAGGACCTCGGGGTCTGCGGCCATATATCTAGCCACTAGGCCAATGAGGCAGTCATAAGGCATGTAGGCAAATATAAAATACACATATTATTATTATTAAGATAAATAGGAATTTCAATTTTGGAACAACAAAACAAAATAACAATATTCTTTATTCAAATAGTCTCAATGTGTGATCTACATAGCTATATTAACAGGGTTATCGATTAAATGTGTAATGAAACCCAGTCTTCGTTTTAAAAATGAAATCAACATTTCTAGTCCACCTATCAGTATCGTTTTACAATTTGATAACAATTGTTACAGTCACGAGTGCGATGGACAATTAAAGCTGCATCAGTTAAGTGTCTGCATTAATGCGCAAACGCATCCCAACCCGACTTGCATAGATACGATTATACTCAAAATTATAAATATTTTTGAGAAACGCCTTAAATACTTGATTAATCCATGTTATTTATTTATTAACAAATAAATATTAATGTTTATTTTTATACTAGACTCTTATAAGCCTTGTCAGCTTGTGTGCTGCTTAAACTAACAAATATAAACTCTAGATTAGCTAACATGAAACATAATAAAAGAGAAGAAAAAATCAAAGTAAAACAAGATAATATAGAGGCATTCACTAAATAAATCAAAATAAAGCTAATTTAATATTGTCCGTAATTATGAGCGTACGTCATTCTCATAAAAGTATTATAAAGAGGTAAAATTTTTGGGGTTTTTTTTACAATGTAGGTAGGCGGATGTAGGTAGGGCCACCTGATGGTGTGGTTGGCCAGCGCCCATAGGCATTGGCATTGCATTTGCTATCGCTTACTTCGCCAATGCGCCACCAACCTTGGAAACTAAGATGTTGTCCCTTGTGCCTGTAATTACACTGGCTCACACATCCTTCAAACCGGAACACAACAATACAAAGTACTGCTGTTTTTCGGTAGAATATCTGATGTGTGGGTGGTAGGTATGTACCCAGACGAACTTGCACAAAGCCCTACCATTAATAGAGATCAACATTTGCAACGATTGCAACGTAAGTCAATGAAAAAACTGTCGAGGGAATGCTGTTCTTATGAACACCGCCTCAACGGTACAATAAATATGAATGCTTTATATATAGAAAATTAGTAGAGCTTGAAAAGTCTTGAACAAGTTTAGGGGTTTATGCAAGGCCCTCTGGGTAAGCACCACCCACTCATATATACCGCCAAGCAGCAATACTCAATATTGTTGTGTACCGGATTGAAGAGTGAGTGAGTTAATTTACAGGCACAAGGGACATAACATCTTAGTTCTCAAGGTAGGTAGTACATAGGCGTTCTAAGTAATGTTTAATATTTCTTACGACGCCAATTTCTATGGGCGAAAAAACGTATGACAGGTATTGGCGTCGATGACAGTAGATATCCGTTTTTTTTTTTTCGGGGCCGATGACACTGCAATGCTGCCAGTACTTCGGTTTATTATGACTGGAAAATATAATATTTAATATGCAGACAAATGTTGCAACACAACATCTCATTGTAATAATAATAAAGTATCTCATGAAAAATTATATGAACAAAGTCGACACTTAGAAGGTTTATATTAAAAAATAAACCTTCGGATCGTTTGAACGAGTTACTGCATGGGCGATAAATATGTAATAAAAATTCGTACGTACAAAGAAACACGACACTGTACACAGCAATAATGGACATGTGACAAAGTAAGCGGAGACGTAGGCGTCGAGTAGTTAATATTCATTACATGAAACCGGACTTTAATAAGTTATGAAATAAAATATAATTTTTTTATAATTCAGTAAAATATGTCTTACTGGTATATTGGACAAGTTTTTTTTAATAACATAGGTAAGCAGTTGGGCGTGTAAATGTACTCCCTGGAGTCATTTAGTGTATGGTCTTTGGCGCTGTAAGAAATATTAACCGCTTCTCACATCGCCAACCAACCTTGGGTTTTTTTCGATGTTAAAAAATAAGTTTCTCAAATTTTACATAATTATCATTAATGATTACGGTCGAATGATATATCATGGTAAATATTTACAATCGCGGCGGAATTTTTTTCGTTGTCTTCCCCCTCCTCAATATTACATGAAATATCATTAATTATTGATAAAAAATTTGGAGCCATTTTTCACAAAAGCCGCGATTATAAATATTTACCAATTTACCGATATCGTTAATGATTTCGACCACAAGACGAGCACTGATAGCGCTGATTTTTTTATCCCGTACAAAGACATGTTGGCATAAAAGCTGTTCACATTCCTTTATGACAATTAAATTCCAAGTTAAAGTTAATCGTCATAAAGATCAAAGTCATTATTCGCCTTCGACGTAATATAAATAAATATATATATAAGAAATCCCTCACAACGATTAAACCCCACCAAGACACAAAGTTTGAAAAAAAACAATAATTTCCATAGACCTTATAAAATCTAGACATCACTTTTGTAAATCGAGGGAATATTCTTTTTTTTTTAAAAACCTTTTTTATTCAAATGAAGATTTATTGTAATGATTAAAAATAAATAAATTAATCGTTGTGAATAGAAAACTTAACTTTAATTTTAGACTACCGTTAATAATATTATAAATGCAAAAGTGAGTGAGTGACTTATTTGTTTGTTTCGCTTTCACGTTACAGTTAATCGTCATGACATTTTGAATACGCGTTTTTAGGGGTACATTAAAAGACATAGGCCTAACCTAACATCCCCCGCCTTCCACGCGGGCAAAGCCGCGACTAAAAGTATTCTGTTATAATTTGCAAGTAAAACAATTTAAAGAAATAAAACCAGTCACTTCAATTATAACGTGATTTCATTTCCTATTTTAGCAAAAACGAAACGTATAAAACAATGTACTGTCTATTAATATTATAACTCTACGTCACACACGAATAGATACGTAGGGTGAACAAACTCGCTTATACACACTAAACGAAACTGCTTGTGGGCCAAAAAATATGATCACGTGTGCTATTAAATTATATTAATAATAATTTTTGAATAAGTATTATATTACATTAGTAATCATCCGGTACAACGAAAGTAATAATTTATTATTATTAACTAGTTTTCAGTCGCGGTGTTGCCCGCGTGTAGCCTATGTAAGGAACATAGGTAACTTGGGGTTTACCTGGCTTCTTATCAGATCAAAATCGGTTAAGTGGTTTAGCCTTGAAAGCGTAACAAACGGACAAAGTTTCACATTAATAATATTTGTTATTTATAGAAATACTATATACATCACAAAGTTATAATACAAATAATTGTTTAAGAATAAAAACAAATGTGTTATTTACCTATAAACGAATGGCCTTGCTCATTAGCCATCTCTTTCAGATAACTCAAACCGAGAGAGATAAAAACGTGCAGCGTCCAAATTGCACTAAAGAGCAAACCTTCTTACTAATTTACCCATCCAGTACCCAAAAAAGATGACACTGCTTATGGGTATCAAGAATAAAAATAAAATTTAATAGTTTTGTTGTGACTAAATAAAATAATATTATATAAATCCGAAAGTGAGTTTTTGCGATCGATTTAAAATACATATGTACTTAAGTGTACAATTAATATCAAAAGTGTATCGTTATAACAAAAGTCCTACTATTGATAACTTGTGCAAACGAAGTCAACAGATTGGCATGTTGCAACATAATTTTTTGCTTACTTTTCAAATATTTAGAAACGAATTTCGCTTGCGATTTTATTTGTGGTGAAATCGGACATAGATTGATTATTTTATAGTTCTTATTAAGTATTTATTAAAATCTTAATAGTTTATACTACGACCCATATGTACATCCGTCGATAATAAATCGAATTAAAATTTATCATTTAATTAGTCTTCGTATTGAATAAAAACTTGATTAATATTGCAATATTATACACCAATATCGCTATCACTCACTCATTGTACCACAAGGCACGCACACACACACGCACGCACACACACAAGCCGAGTACAAGTCGCAAGGGCCGTCATTAGCTTTATGAACAGATGTGAGTGATCACTAACACAAGTGTAAAATTAGACGCGATAGATTGAGTGGAGACTGTATAATTTGAAGGCCAGAGTCATTGGAGTACCTTCAAGAATTTAGAAGTTTATAAATATAATCTACATTTTTATATTATATATAAAAAAAAATTACCATTCCGAATAATATCTTACTTATTTTATTATTATAAATGTGATTGTTTGTTACTCAATACTTACCGACTGGTCAGATTTATCAATCGAATTAAATTCAATTATGACATAGTGTATGGAACATAGAATATAAAAAATATAAAGATGCAATGTTGTCGTTTACGTTGAGCGGACCAGGCCTGTATCAACTGGTTAGTAAATACATGCAAAAGTCCCTTAAAAACGCTTCCGTTGAACTTTTTTTTTAACATTCAAATCTAAACAAACATTTAACCACATGTTTCAACTACTTGAAATGACAAACAACAGAACAATGATAACATTTTTAAACATGTGTATCGACTATCGGCACCCTTTAGCTGTCAACCATAAACTGAATTATTTTTAAGTGTTGAAATGTATGGCTCCTGGCTGCATTTATGATTGCCAACCTTACTAATATAGACATTATACAGTATTGTAAATATATCGGAATTACGTCCTATATTCTGGCGAAAGAAAATTATAGTAGGCAAAAATACGGATTAAATCCGCGACCTACAGGTAAAAAAGCAAAATGTTCTATCCCACGATTTTGTATAAAAACGTTGACTCCTTCCAAATTATCTCTCCGTAACCAATTTAATCAAAACCGGTTCAGTCATTACTGAGACGGACATACTTGCTTTAAGATATTAGTATGGATAGCTTAACTTAATATCGTATCGAGAAATATGTTAAATTTCCTTACTATAGTGAATTGAATATGACATAGTATACGTACATTCAAATATAACACATATCGCATTGAACATAAGGTATCTATTTATTCTTATGACATTTATAATAGTAATAACGTTAACTCGCTTTATCAGCGCCCCGTTCAACCTAAGGTGTGTACGTATCGTGTTTATCTTTAACAAATAAACAAGTTAATTTAATCTACATTTAGAATACCTACTAATTTCTAATTCGCAATATTTCAAAATAGTTTCCGCCGGCATATTGTAAGAAGGGGAAAAGTGTAAGTAGCTTATTTTCGTTCTTCAGGGTTGTTTTTTTATAGAATAGGTAGGCGAACGAGCATTTGGGTCGCCTGATGGTAGAGGTCACCAACGCCCATAGACATTGGCATTGTTAGAAATGTAACCACCGCTTACATCGTCAATGCGCCACCAACCTTGGGAACTAAGATGCTATTATGTCCCTTGTGCCTGTAAATAAGCGTGGAGGGTCCGGGGTCAGGTTAACAACAACGTATATGGCAAATTGTATGGCGATTGGTTGTATAGTTGATACGTGAAAACATAATTAAACAAACAAAGTTTCGCATTTATAAAATTAGGATTGAATTGACTTGTTTAATTGTGAGCTAGTGAGGGTACGTGTTTGGCGTAACGCCGAAAACTAGGAAGGAAGCCATATTACAATAACAGAGATATCAGAGTCGTCGGAAGCTACGGTGTGCGTGTGTGTCACGTGTGCTAACGTACGATAATAGTATTTTTTTGTAAGTAATATTAATTAGAGCGTATGACCAAATATTGATTTGAACTTTAGTGCACCTGTTAGGTCATATTTATTTATCATTAGCTATTGTAATGCCTCCTAGAATAACGCTGTGTCTTGAGCAATGAGCAAAGAACTATTGCTCATATTGGAATGGCGAATGTCTCTAAGGTATAGATATTGATGAGCTGCAGCGGTATAGAATGGCGAGTTACAACAAACTGATGAGTATAAAAATTAACCATATCATACATCACCAAAGCGCCACGAACTTTGGGAACTGTGCCTGTTGTTACACTGACTCACTCACCCTTCAAACCGAAAGACAACAATACTATGTACCTATTGCTGCCTAACGGTTGAATATATGACATGATGCATTGAGCCCAACCACTAAGTAATTAAATTTTTGTTACTATAATCGACAAAAACATTTCATTTCTAAGACATCAATAAGTTTAATAGTGTATATAACAGTATAAGCAAAACTAAATATTATAATTGATCTGCCATGTGAGTTTCGGAACAAAGTCTACTTCCCATATACATATACAGAGTGGGCACTGCCCACATTCTTGTTGAAGAAAAATCATCTATGCGACCTTTATCTGGCGAATTTAATAAAATCGTAATCAGGTTTTTATTGATAACGGCCTTACTTGTCGTCCTGACCGATTTTAAACACGGTGGCCTATCTCAGGAGAGATTTGGATAATCTCTCTGCGCGGGGCCTACTATAATGTGTGCGCAAACACAAATGCACTTTCTATTCTCTCACTCCCATATGTAGGACCTGGCTATGGCTTTACGTGATTCACGGAAGTGTACACACTTCCAACATTCAGACTGCTACTGAGAACCTTCGCCAGAAAAACCCAATAACTTCTTATCGGCCCGATCAGGGTCCCTGGACCTCGGGATCTGCGGCGTTATATCTAACCACTAACTAGTCCAACGAGACAGTTAAACTGACTCTGTTTTAAGTTATATAACTACATATTGGCAAATTACAAAACCGTAACAAGCATTGAACTATCTGTCTGTTTACCCCGGGGTAATTTTCAAATCGGGGAGAACGTAAACGAACGTAATTATATGTAAATATTACCTTCAGTCAAAGCCGGTAGTGTATAATAGTTATAACGAGTAAAATTTACGTACGTCATAATAACTTAACTCAGGTAAACTCGCGCGGCGTGCGTCTACCAAGACAAGTCTGGTTCTGTACCAGCAACTCGTATTTTATTTACATTTCGAAAGTGGAATGGTTCTAAGCTACTTTTTATTTGTAGAAAACCTTCTGAATCTATACTAATATAATTAATTCGAATGTCGGTCTGTAACGCTTTCCCGACTCAAATACTGAACCTATTTTGATGAATTTTTTTAAGAAGCAAGCCTCAAGGAATGACCTAACCTTTTTTATACCTAACACGTTCCCTTTCCTTAAACCCGGTCGAAAACTAGTGTATAATAAATAACTCTTTTTTTGTTTAAACACGTACAACTAATAAAATAATATCATGTTTAATTTGACGTTGTACGGTTTACAAGAAATAATACCACCAAAGTGAATATTGTAACGAAATTCGACAGTTTCGACTGTATCGATTGCTGTTAGTGTAAAAAAGTGGTAAATAATAATCGTGGAATATTACATATTTTGCTTTGCAAATATTATATTTATATAAAAAAAAAATTGTCATACATATTTTTAATTTTACAATACTCTAACGATTTACATTTTCTTATTTCATAGAACTCCGCTAATACGTGTCACGCGTCGAACAATAAGTCATTATTGGATGTACGCCAGTCTCGACAGTATATAAGACAAAACGTTGAACTCGTTCTGAAAATGAATATTGACATCTAAATACATTAAAATTTTAGGAATAAAATTCAAATTTAATTTGAACAAAGTTTTTCTGACTTATAATAATTAAAACTAGTTAATTCATTTCCAGCATTAAAAAAGTAGATAAGTATGTTAGAAAATTAATTTGATATTAAACTTAACTGCGTGGCATTGTGTGTAATTTAAAAATCGAATTTATGTGCAACGTTTATATATGTAACTTTCGATATAAAACGTTTCTATAGCAAGTTTTAAAGCTATAATTAATTTTAAAAATAATAATATACCAGGTTATATAAAAATAAGACAGTCCATTCAAATGACCTTTGCTTATAAAAGTTCAAGAATAAAGCTCTAATCGACAACCCAAATCGTTTAAATTGATTCAAATATGCACTCAAAGTATATAACGATAGAGTCTACTTTAGTACAAAAATAAATTGGACATAGGACACTTACAAGAGTGCACAGGAAATAACGAGACTAACTGCCAATGCACAGACACATCTTGAATCACAATTAAACACAGACTAAAAATTACAAACCAATATCAACTTTTATGTTTTCCTCTGTTTACGGAGACCTGATATTTTTTAAATAATCCATATATACAAATAAATAAAATAAAAGTGTCTGTCTGTGATTTCAAAATTACTGCCCCTTTATAAGTTAATATGGCTATTTACATTAGTACAGAGTGCATCTGTGTTGCACACACTAGTGCACTATAGTATGTATTGAGCAGTTGCGTAATATCGGTTGATTGCCGCCTTGTCATCATCATCTCTTTCTGTCATCGTTGATTTCACACGCAAAAGAAGAAGACACAACATTATTTAACTAATCACCCTCCACGTATTTTATTTTTATTTTTATTGTATAGGTAGGCGGACGAACCTTTGGGTCACCTGATGGTAAGTGGTCACCAACGCTCATAGACAATGCCATTGTAAGAAATGTTAACCATCGCTTACATCGCCAATGCGCCACCAACCTTGGGAACTAAGATGTTATGCCCTTGTGCCTGTAATTACACTGGCTCACTCACCTTCAAACCGGAACACAACAATACAAAGTATTGCTGTTTTATATTAATAACCCGCCGCTAACAAATAGAAATCTAATTTATAGGGTTTTCCATTAAGGGCGCTTGATCTTTGAAATGCAAAAAAAAATACATGTAGGAGAGATATTTGCGAATTTTTTTTATTTGTGAAAGTCTATCGACCCCATTATGTATGGAATATGACATCATTCAAATGACCGCCACGGCTTCGGTTGGTGGCGCGCACACGAAAGGTCCAATTTTCGATGACTCTGGCGCACAAATCGGGCTGTATTTGATCGATGGCGTGGCGTATGTTGACTTTGAGGGCATCGGTGGTTTGCGGCTTGTTGGCATAGACCTGCGACTTAAGAAAACCCCACAAGAAAAAGTCCAGCGGGGTCAAATCGCACGATCTCGGTGGCCAGTTCACGTCGCCTCCGCGCGAGATGACCATGTCCAGAAATTGCTCGTGCAGAACTTCCATCGTAGCGTGTGCTGTGTGGCACGTAGCGCCGTCCTGTTGAAACCACATGTTGTCCAGATCCATATTCTCGATTTCAGGCCAAAAGAAGTTGGTTATCATCGACCGGTATCGCTCACCATTGACGGTGACGGCCACACCATTATCGTTTTCGAAAAAATACGGACCAATCACGCCTCCGGCCCAAAATCCGCACCAAACAGTCACTTTCTGCGGGTGCATTGCCACTTGGTGAACCTCGTGTGGATTGGTCTCGTCCCAAATACGGCAATTTTGCTTGTTGACATAGCCATTCATCCAAAAATGCGCCTCGTCGCTGAAGATGATTTTTTTGCCAAAATCGGCGTCAACTTCGAACTGCTCTAATGCCCAGTCAGCGAACACACGGCGCTGTCTATGGTCATTAACCTTGAGCTCTTGGGTCAGCTGGATCTTGTACGGGTGCAGGCTCAAGTCACAACGCAAAATTCGCCAAGTTGTCGTCTGCGAAAGGCCGAGTTCCTGTGCGCGACGCGGAATTGACTGCCGCGGGTTTTCGAGGACACTGTCGCGCACAGCGGCGATATTCTCGGCAGATCTCGCGTTACGTTGACGCACGGGAACCGGCTGATTGTTAACTGACCCGGTTGACTCGAATTTGTCCACCAATCGACGGATAGTCGACTAGGCAGGACGATCATCGCGACCGTAAAACGGGCGAAGTGCGCGGAACGTTGCTCGAACTGAAAACCCATTTTCATAAAACAATTTTATGATTTGCACGTGCTGCTCGACACTGTAACCTGCCATGGTGGTTTGGGAGGACGGAATGAATATAACACACTGCATTTGACAGCTGTCACTCAAACAACATGGCCGCAATCAGCTGTCAAAGTTCAAGCGTCCCTATTGGAAAACCCTATATAACAAACAACCAACTTTGCTCTGATAACAGTTACGTTATTCCAAAGGAAAACATTGTAACTGCATAATATCTAAGAAAATATTGAAACTACCACCAGAATAGGTCATTAATGTTTAACACTAACATATAAGCTGCATAATGATAATACAATAGAAAACCATACTATGTATCATTTGTATTTTTGTGCATATATATTGTATGTAAAGGCAAATTCGTTTCAGATACCTGGGGTCCAATTCTACTGACAAATTGCCACTTTATCGCAATCGAATCGTTGCCGTTTATCCGTTTTCCTATTCTTTAATTTAAGTTTCGATATAAAAGTTAACAATTAAGTTTGGTTTTGACATAACGGTATATGTGTTAACATCATATCGGTTCGGTTCCAAACCGAATAAGTATAGAATAGTCAAAATTGGAATGCAATCGAATCGGGTACGTATCGCAATCTTTATAGATTAGTAGAATTCGGCCCCTGTATTGACAATGGAGATCTCCATTCTCCAGACGTGTTGCCTGTAACCTTGGTGTATCTATCAACTGAGTGACGATTTTTTGATAGTCAAGAAACATTTCTATTTCAAAGCTTTTAACTTAACCGTTATTATAGATAACAGGTTTTTAAGTAAGACATTTGTAACATAACTGAGATATCTCAAAAAGAGTATTTTGAAGTGAACATTTAGAGCGCGATGAGGTCGAATGTTAGCGCGACATAACAATATGATGTAAAATTTGAATGAACGTCTAGTAAATTTTTGCGTTCCAGTTTGAAGGACGAGTGCCAGCTTAATAACTACGTGCATAAATACATGGCGTCTTAGTTCCTAAAGTCACAGGCGCATTGAAGATTTAAGAAATGGTTAATATTTCATACAGGGCCAATGTCTATGGCCGGTGGCGATCACTTACCGTCAGGTACATACATATCACGATTATTAAGGAAAGTCGTTCGAGTTATTTATTGATCGTGTAGGCATGTCACCTACATACTTTGAAGAGTGGTACTATACCGCAGATTATACTACGAACGAGTGTGAACTGTGTACCTAATACACACTTTCATATTGTATGTAACAAAGCAAGTGTCTTTAAGTAGGGCTATTCTATAAGAACAAACTCGAAGCATACCGCAGAAAACAAACGCGAGATGTCAGAAAGTGGTATGCAACATTGACCATAATAATTATAACATTTCATGAATACACGTAACAAAATAGTATATCAACATAAGTCAGTTGTCAACATGTCACTCATGAGTAATGTAGTTAGTTCTTACAGAATAGCTCTGCTGTTACGTTTTCAAATATATAATTTTGAAGCTTAAGAAGGTGTTGGAAGTGCAAATAACCTATCATAAAAAGCTACAACAAATATAAACGCATGAGCCTGAAATTGGCAGCCGAATTGTAGCAGCCAAACACAGTACCCGAGAGTACCCGAGCTGTATGCTATGCTCTAATGCTATCCTCTACTGAATCGGGCTCGAATGCGTAGATCTGAATGTGTATAAAAATCTGTAGATTTTATATTTTCCTGATGGTACGCATCGGTGAAAAATTCTATAAATGGTCTGAGACCTTCTACTTGATGCCTAGAACACATTCGAGCCCGATTCGGTAGCATAGCATACAGCTCGGGTACTCTCGGGTACTGTGTTTGGCTGCTATAATTCGGCTGCCAATTTCAGGCTTATATAAACGCTTTTAAATCATAGCTTTCTTTTTTTTCTGTGCGTTCAGTAAAATATCGTTTACACAAAACAAGTGAGCCCAAGATCAAGAAATTATAGCACCTATTGGCTATATCTGAAGGTTCCATTTGTTAAAATCGATTTCAGTTTTTTTTTTATACATATTAATATATATCGAGTGTATGGTACATATAAAAAGCTAAAGGAATCAATTCGGTTCAAACCAGTTACTGATTTTTATTCTTATAAAAAGTTAACAATTATTATGCTTAAAATATTTAGCAAATAATTCTGTAATCTTCCACGGGCTCGCTTTGTTTCGTAGTCAACATGTTTAAGAACGATTATTATGCAAATTTTTAGTTACACCGACGATAATTCATATACACATAATACGTCTATAGTCTACACAGTACGTTTTTTTTAACAACATAAAACAAATAAAATATTACGGAAAATCTAAAGCTGCAGCAGAATTAAGGTCTTACCAAAGCCAGTTGTATATAAAAAAAAAAAAAAAAATTTATTCCAATATTTATGTAAACTAATTTCCTCCCACGGCCTCATCCGTGTGTTAGGGGAGGATCAGAAGTCCTATCCCATCCTAACCTATGTCCACTGAAGCTCTGACAACGTAAGCAAAATTTCATAACGATCGGCTGAGTAAACAAAACGTGAAAGCGAAACAAACACATTTTGACATTTATAATATTAGTAAGGATAGGTGCCTCGTACATGACTGCCTCGTTGGTCAATTCCCTGGTCGGGCCAATAAATAGTTATTGGGTTTTTCTGTCAGAAAATTCTCAGTAGCAGCCCGGAATCTGGAAGTGTGTACACTCCCGTGCCTCGGAAAGCACGTTAAGCCGTTGGTCCTGCGCCTGAACTCTTTCCGGTCGTGTCGGATTGCCGTCCCATCTGATTATGAGAGCTAAGGAAAAGAGAGTGCACCTGTGTTTGCGCACACACTTGTGCACTATAATATCTCTTGCGCAGTTGGCTAATCTCTTGAGATTGGCCGCCGTGACCGAAATCGGTCTGGAGGACCTTATATTAAGGATAGGTAAAGGAAAAACAATGCAATATCTTTTTCTCCTCAACCGGATTTTCTTCAGAATTTTTGTTTGGTAGATTGTTGACGAGCTTTAGTGTTGTCAATAAAAGTTTTGTTAAAATGTTGGATATGAGAGTAGAAAAAGACGTACCCAAAGTTGCAAATATTTTCCCCAAATCACTAATTATAATAGTTGAACTGCGATCCCTGAGCAAACACTATTTATTAAATGGTACATAGTAAATAGACGACATGGCTAAACGAACTATTTTGTTGAGGAAACGTAAGTCTCAAAATACTTGCTACATTACTTTATGTAATGTTTCAATAAACGCGCGGGAGTTACACACGCTTTAGTTACATTGATAACATTAAATTATACTACATAAGAAATAATTACTTAATAATTATTTAACACGTATTTGAACGGTCAACGTGTGTGTCACGAACATTATCTATTTAGAACTCCTACTTACAAAAACATAGTTAAACTAAACAGCTATTTCAGTGTAGGACATCTTCAATATTTGTCTTATAACACGCGTTTAACTTAACATACCAATGTGTTTCTTGAATAGCGTATTTGCAAGTCAAATCTCATACAGATATCTCGTTTGACCCTTAGAGAAACCTAGGTTCAAGAAACACTGAATAGGCCACTCCAAATACCTATTTACTATGCGAATATCTTTACAAGTTGTTATTTGAAATTTACAAATGCTAATATAAGACGGATGTCGTAACTTACAATTATGACAGGCTTAAGTATTGTTTTATTTTTATAGGTTACGTATTCAATTTAATGAGCCACGTTGGTCCAGGGGCTAGAACACGTTGGTCCAGGGGCTAGAACACGCTCGTCGGAGCGTGCCGGTAGCATGCGCAAGTGATCCTGTGGCGCTCCCCGAGACCTCTTTTTCTATCCATCCTGCTTTCTCCTACGCCTCCTTAATGCAGAGGGAAGAAAATAAAACTAATCAAGTACTAGAAGTCAACGTTAGTTCAGATTTGAGCCGAAACAGAAAAATTAAAACGATATGTTTATGAACTGAATAACAAGAACCACTTTCAAGCATTGATGGACAAAAAGTATTTAAATAATACATTTTATTCAACCTAGCAACTGATTTAATGATTTCAAAGAAATAAAAAACATGAACAAATAAATGATAAAACAAAAATTACATAGCGTGAAGCCCTCTGTTGCTACTAACCAAAACGATGGACAAGCTAAACTCATAGTTGTTTTCGTCCCTTGTACAATTTTAAGACCATCGAGATATATATAAAATACCAATGATATTTTGAGTTATATATATTTTATGATGCCATAAATAGAAAAACATTTTTTTTATTTAAGAGGGGGCAAACGAGCAAGAGGCTCACCTGATGGAAAGTGACTACCACCGCCCATAGACATCTGCAACATCTGAGGACTTGCAGGTGTGTTGCCGGCCTTTGAGGAAAGAATTATATAAGCATTGAATAAAAAATGTTAAGAGGTGCTTGGACACTGATTTTAAAGTATATGTTTTTTATTAATTCACAAAAAGCATGCCACCGCGGCAAACTATAGCGAAGAATCCAGGCAATAAGTACTAATATCAAAATCGTTTAAGCCATAAAGTTAGGGCGAAGAATTACGACAAAAACACCGAAAAACTACAGTATCATCCTCAATATATTCTTAAATAATATTAATATTACAAAAGTTATATACCAACAAATATAGTTTATATACAACATTATGTCATTTTATTAAAATTCTGATTCATAATACCGAAAGCACACTTGAATGACTTCTATGCATCAGTTGTCATGTGTAAATAACCATGCTTCCCTCTAAACTATAGCTTCATTTGTGCACATTGACTTGTTTTTCACTACAAATATATGTATGAATGAAATTTAACTACAATGATAATTCCAATATTTTTGTATAACATAAAACTTCTCTGCTTATATAAACTTTAATTAAAAACTTTTTTTTTTGCAGAAGCATTAAAGCCTTACGACATGAATTTTAGTAATAACAACACTGAATTTTAGTAGTAACTAACTTAAATTAATTCAGTTAAAAAAAAACATTAGAGACAAGACAACACAGCATTTTATTTAAGTAATCGCTCCCTATACAACATTAATAGTTTAATCTGTAATTTATAATCAATTAGGTAGTATTATACTGCTCAAGAGTTTGTATGCATCAAGATGATAATCTGAGCAAACATCAGTCCCACAAAGATGGGAGATTTTCGACAATCAATAACCAAGCTTAACAATTATATTTTATACATCAAAAAAACAAAGTTGAATTAATTGCTATGCATTACTTAATCTGTTAATTGAAGGAAGAATGGAAGCAAAAAAGAAATAAATAGAAAATGAACTATAAATGTTAACAAATAACACAAAAAGTATGAAATGTTAGTTTTACGGACATGAAACTGTGGAGCTCCACTAGTGAAATATAATTTAAAAATTGACGAGCTGCTCACTTTCCATGTATTATTTGCAATAAAAACTTTAAATACTTTATTTACGTAAATAACTAAAATTTCAAGTAATTTTTGGTACATTGACCTTTTGCATAAAATTAATTGTTTTATATATATGTAGATATTTGTACACAATTTAACTAAAGAATTATTTATATATTATTTAACTTAACTTTATTATAATTTCTTGTGTAACAAATAATAATTTATGTCTTATATTGTCAATTCTGTTTCGATTTATGCTCAAATAATATTGAATGCCTTCAGATTCTAATGAAAGGGTTTTTTTTTTTATTTCGAAATAAATAGGCAGACTGGTGGTTAAGAAAAATAAGCAGTCCATACATTGTCAAAGCACCAACAACTTTGGAAACTAAGATGTTATATCCCATTTACCTGTAGTTACGCTAACGGTACCACCCACTCATTAGATATTATTCTACTGCAAAACAGCAGTACTTTGTATTGTTGTGTTCCGGTTTGAAGAGTGAGTGAGCCAGTGTAATTACAGGCACAAGGGACATAACATCTTAGTTCCCAAGGTTGGTGGCGCTTTGGCGGTGTAAGCGATGGTTAACATTTCATAAAATACCATTGTCTATGGGCGTTGGTGACCACTTTCCCATCATATGCTCATCTGCCTACCTATACAATAAAAAATAAATAACTGACCGTACCTTCAAATCGGAACACAACAATACTAAGCATTGCTGATAGTTAGTAGAATGTGATGGGTGGGTGGTGAATACTCAGGTGAGCTTGCACAATACCCTACCACCAAGTAATAGATATTAAGTTTAAATATAGTAAAAATTAAGATTCATTCAAAATATAATATTTGGTTGTTGTAGCAACTCTATGTTCTACGTCTCACAAACTTAAAATAAATAAGTTTACCTATACAGATCATTGATTATTATCATTACAATATAAGTCTAAGGTCTTTGAACAGCTGATTCATACATAATATTCTATGTATTTTTAACTCAATTTTAATGATTTTTTAATAGATACAGATAAATAATACAAGTTTATAAACAATAACTGCATATATTAATATGCTGGTCAAAGTCTGTCTCTTTGGTATTAAATAATTCATTAATATAATTTTTGTCCCTTTATTTTATTTAAACAATTACAAAAAAACAAAGTTATAAATAAAACCTTATCACAAATATTCACAATTAAAACATAATAGTGATGATAAAAATAGTAAAATACACAATTACATAGATAAGTAATCTACAATATATTGATCAAATATTGTTTAGTAAATAAAAGTTGGATAAATAAATAAAAGTTTAAAAACAAAATTCATTTGAAAAAATGTCGTGAAACTAGCTATTAAATAAAAGCTTTAAACACGTTTTTCGTATAATATTACTTCTTATCCAACTAAGGTCACGGTTATAAAACATACTAGACCACTTCCTTGTTTTTTTTTGTGGATATTAGATTTCTCTTAATCGTGTTTTTAAAGTTAAGATTTTTAATACGAGAATTGTGGTATGTATAACATGTTAAAAACTCTTTTTGTCATTATAAATAAAGTTAATTTGCGCCGAAAATAATACATTTTATTAATCAAGCGCGTAATTATTTTTCTAACCTTAACTGCAATCTCTAATAAAGGACAATTGTTTTGTTTATATTAATATAATCTAATTAGGAAGTACTTAATATAAATTGTTATTTTTACGCATAAAAATAAAGTATAAGGAAGGATTTAGTCATAAAAATCAAATTGAAAGAATGGCGGGCGGCATAACATGGCGCGGCACTAGATTACTTTTTAAAAGTATATATATTAGGTATAACTATGTACTCACACGTAGCCAGTAAGCAATCCACACTAAATAATTTTAATCACTTAACTATCACTAACTTACACGTGAAAATATCAAATAAAATAAATGGGCAACTTGAAAGCGTCGTTACTATTCATCATATCTCAGCGGCACAAACCACAAACGAAATTATGTTATGTCAGTGTTGCTATGCTAGGTTATAAGCTTGCTAAATATTTTAGTACCTACTTAAAATATATTTTTAATTGAGGTTCAATTATGATGTTGTAAGACATATTATTTAATGTTTTATAAACGTTTATATATTTCTTGCAATAATAGTAAATGAGTTAACTATAAAATTATAAGGCTACTATGAGACAAGATTTTAGTTACTCTTCTAATTTTAAAGTTAATGAAAGTTTTAACATTATTTTATAATTTTACAGCGTTTTTGTTTTTCATATTTATCCTTAAAATCCGATTTAAATTATGACAATCTGTTAAAATTTCTCGGTTTTATGATTAATAATCTGTAATCACTAATCAAACGTCGTCTTTTACTAATGAAACGTCATTCATCGCATTGAATCCTATTGTCAAAAATACCATGTGGGTTTGTTATCAAGTTGAAATAAAGTAATATTCGAATATAATTAAATGAATATGGATTACGTGGTTGGCAGTGTTGCTGCATTAATTTCTGGCAACGTAACGCCAAACCGCCCTAAGAAGTTAAAAAAAGCCGGTACACCTATGAAACATCAGCCTTCGCCTAATGTGACACCAAAAAGTGAATTTGTGGAAGATAGATCAATATTTCTATCACCGTCGATGCAAAAGAAAAAAGCTATGGTAAAAAAATCACCTAAAAGAATATTCCAGAATCCAGATTTGGATGTTACCAAAGAAGACGATGGTAATATAAGTTTGACTAGCCCTAAGGCTGATAAAGTGAAAAAACATCTTAAAGAAGAGCTAGATGCTAATTGTACAGTAGATCAAGTTATGTTAAGTCCTAAATCACCGGCTAGTGAGCAAGAGAATGTTCAATCACCTTCGTCGAAGAAAAACAAATTCGATCACACCGTAAGCAATGCCAATTTAAAAGAAATCATACCCAAAAAAAAGAAAAAACAGCGCAACTCAATCGTAGAATCAAAATGTTTGTTACCACTTGACGAAAATGTAATAAAAAATAATGGTAAAGAAAATCTGTCCAAAAATTTGGAAGTTCCTGCATGTGAGAGCCCTAAAAAGAAAAATAAGAAATCTAACTTTGTAACAGACGTTAAAGAATCTGACACAAACACCACCCAAGATGAAAAACAAAAAAGCAAAAAGAAGAAAAAGAATAAAGCTCCACAGAATAAACCAGAGTCAGAAACTGTGACAAATGTATTAGAATCACAAAGTCCTAAGAAGAAAAATAAAAAAAATAAAAACTCAAATAACACCAATGTTGAATCTGAAAATATAGATACTAACATATCAGAAGCCATAGAAGATAAACTGGAACCAGAAACTGTGAAAAACGCATCAGAATCACAAAGCACTAAGAAGAAAAATAAAAAAAATAAGAACTCAAATAACACCAATGTCGAATCTGAAAATATAGATACTAACATATCAGAAGCCATAAAAGATAAACCGGAACCAGAAGCTGAGAAAAACGCATCAGAATCACAAAGCCCTAAGAAGAAAAATAAAAAAAATAAAAAAATGAAATCAAAGATCACAAATGTCGAATCAGAAAATATAAATATCAACTCGAATGCAGTTACTAATAAAGATACTGATTCAGAACATGAATCAGACAATGAAATAGAATCAGAGAATGAAGAAATCAATAAAAAAGCACTTGAAACAGCACCCGCTGAAGATAGTTCAGATGATGAAGCCGAAAAACCTGTGCAACCTAAAAAGGAAGAAAAGAAAAAAGAAGTATTCACAGAGGAGGAAATCAAGAGAACGATATTTGTTGGCAACGTGCCTTTTAGTAGCAAATGTAAGAAGGAAATTAAGAAGATCTTCAGTCAGTATGGTCAGATAGAAACTGTTAGGTATGTGTTATATTAACCTTATTTAACAAGACTCATCATTGGTTCACTTCATGATTAGAACTACAGAATAAAATATCTATGTTTAATAAGAAAATACGAATCATGCAGGATATCCATGTAGTATAAAATAGTTCTTTAGTATAAAATTCATAAAATATTATATTATAAACAAAACAAAACATTTTTTTTAAATTCTTAGAACTTATTTTTATCAATTTTTGATTTGTGAATATTAAGTGATGCACCTGAGGCTGATATTGGCTTGTTAAAGCCCCAAAAATTAACATACAAATATTTAGTAACAAAATATGAACCTTGAGGGACTCCCACAAGTATCCCATTATATGTATGTACATATTAATTAAAGATTTATTTGATAGTTGTATTTGTAAAGCACTATCTTTCTTTATAAATTACAGTGATAATGTCAAATTGCTTACTATTGTTTATTTTATATATAAATGATTTTCAGAATTCGCACAGTACCCGTTAAAGATGCGAGAGTGACGCCCAAGATGGCTGTGATCAAGAATGAGCTACACCCTGATAGGAGTACAGTGAATGTATATGTGAAATATGCTGACTCCGCTTCTGTAGACAAGGTGACATTATCTAACATTTTAAATACAAGTCGTTAAAATTATGATAATAAATTGGGGTCTCATAAAAAAATATATTAAATAAAACCTAAAATAAAACACATAAAAATTAAAAATAATTACTATTCAAATCGTGAACGCGTGGAATGGTGGCAGGAATGCTAGCAGCATTTCCCCTTTTAATCGCAATTCCGATTCTGTGCGAAAATGAACCAGGAGGGCTGGTTCATTTTCGTCACCAGTAGAGGCAATAAGACGGGGTGTAATATATTGAATGAAATTTTTTGCACGATTACTCCAAGATCAAAGCGTTTCAACTGTAAACTGAACAAAAATATAATTAAATATATTATCTAACAATTAAAATATTGTGTGTAATATGAAATGAGTCACTAATTGTTGATGTGAAATTCATGGTCGGTAATTTAAGAAGTAACCAAAGATAAAAGATAAATACTTCTTTTAAATACAAGACCTGGATTAAACATATAACGATTTATGTATTCATTCAAATTATTCAATTTCAGGCACTAGCAGCAAATAACACGGTTCTCAATGATCATCACCTCCGAGTCTCTCGTAGTGATACAACGGGAGCAGCTCACGATCCCAAATGTTCAGTGTTTGTGGGTAACATACCATTTGCATTGGAAGATGAAACATTGAGAGCTAAGTTTGAAAAGTGTGGTGATATTGAATCAGTTCGGATCATAAGAGATAAGAAAACGAACGCTGGGAAAGGTAAACAAAACTTTTACATTAGTATCAATAAATAAAAGAAGGAGCTTAATAAATAATGCTTTGGCTGATATCTAAGAATTTTGACTAATGTTATTCTAGTGAGCTTGAGTTATCTGTGAATCGAAATTAAAAACTAAATTTAAAATCTTAGTGTTTGCTCAGATTTGTATGCATGATTGTCTGTTACAATTTTCTATTTCTAGGGACATAATAAACTTTAGGGAAATATGGAAATATCCAATACCTATTATTATTATACGCTTGTAATAGATGAATAAAAAAGTAAAAGTAAGAGCCTGTAAACTTCCCACAGCTGGGATTAATGGGCTTCTCTTTGAGAGGTTAGGAGCTTACACCACCACACTGCTCCTAAGCGGGCTGGTGGATACACATGAAATTTCATTGAATTTAGACACATGGAATGTTCTTCATTCATGTCTTCCTTCATCAATAAACAAATTGAATTATCAAAACAAATTAAGCTCATGAAAATTGAGTGGTGCTTGCATGGGCTTAACCCACAATTATAAGTTAAGATTCACACATTTATAATATTTTACAGGTTTTGGTTACATAAATTTCGCATCCAAAGACGGTGTAGAATTAGCACTTGCTCTAACAGAAGAGGATCTCACGATAAAGAATAGAATTATGAGAGTGAAGCGATGCACTCAAGCTGCACAGAGGAAGACCGGTAAACCAGATAGAAGAATCCAGGGGCAAGGTCCGGGCAATCAATTCGGGAAAGGCAGGTTCCCTGACAAACAAATTGATGAAAAGAGTGGTGGAGCGTATAGACGAGTGATGAACAAAAGGAGACATCAGGTGAGTAATACCAAAATTGTGACTTATTCAAGGCTGGTTTTATAGTGGGTATTCCCATGTTCGGGGCTCACTAGGTGTCTCGTACACCGGCTACTCCCATATACCCCCCACCCCCACTACCCACAACAACCCTGCAACAAAAACCCTGTCCGACCCGTGAAGTGGTTAATAGATATCATGAGTCGGTTCGATTTATGTAATCATTTTTAAAATGCTAAACAATTAAATTTGTTATATTTTTAAGGATGGTAACGATGGACCGCCGAATAAGCGCCAGAACTTGAACCAGCCGCACAAGGAGAAGAAAACGAGGAAGGAGTTTGTTGGGATCACAGCTGAGAAGAAAAAGGTAACATTTGTAACATTTGTCGACACAGGTGCAAATTATGTTCACTACGGAAATAAGTTATGCCATTGCAATCGGATGTTCGGTGTTAAAGTATATATAATGTTAGTATGTATGTATGTATGTTTATCTCAGAAAGTGCCAGTCCTATTTGTAATTTGAACGGATTTAGGCTTTATAACTCGACCTGACCTTAAACGTCACCTATTTTTTTTTGTAAATCACACTTAAGATATTGATAATAATAAAAGGAAATGGTTGTCTGTAATGTCGGTTTACGGATGTTTTACATTATCACGTCATAAGAAAACATTGATGTTATACTCGGACGCATCGGCCGGTGGAAGAGAGATCGATGCGTCACAACCGAACGCTTAGGCCGATCGTGCCTCTCTATCGCTTGTGCCGTGCTCTCGCTTGCGCGCTCGGCTCGGCTCGGGAACGTGACAATGAGTCATGCTTTTTCGTGCGTGCAGCCGGTGTTCATCGATTTATAAAACGTTATCACGTCAAAATATCTTTTCAAAAGTATTTAAAAATATAATTTAAAGAATATTGCCATAGAAGTTTTACAAAAGTGTACATTTCCTAGCATGTCATTGGAAGAAAATATCAACTTATATCAAGAAATATTGAATTCCAAGATATTGAAGAATTCATATTTGACTAATCATAGCTCTTATTAAGAATATTTCATCTAAAAAAAAGGCTGTTAATATCATATATAAGAAATTTGAAGCGAATTTCACCACAAAACTTTACACCACAGCACACCAACCCGCATTGTTTAATATACATAAATCGAATGGTAGATTTTCATCTGATACATGTCAATTGTTTTCCTTCCCCAAGTCAAAAACAAAAGTAGCGGCACAGGTCATAGTGACTTAGTTATTATAGCTTTCTTATCTACAAAAAACCGAGATGGCCCAGTGGTAAGAACGCGTGAATCTTAACCGATGATCGTGAGTTCTCGGGCAAGCACCACTGAATTTCATGTGCTTAATTTGTGATTATAATTCATCTCATGCTTAACGGTGAAGGAATACATCGTGAGGGAACCTGCATGTGTCTAATTTCACTGAAATTCTGCCACATGTGTATTCAACCAACCCATTTCCACCAACGTATTGGAGCAGCGTTGCGGAATAAGCTCCAAACCTTCTCCTCAAAAAAATTATAAGAGGCCGTAGCCCAGCAGTGGGACATTCATAGGCTGCTACAATGCACAAAAAACATAAAATTCATAATATTATAGTATTCGTTTGTTTTCAGAAACAAAAATTCAACAAGGGGTTGAAGAAAAAGAAAGCTTTGAGTGAAATATTAACGAAGAAGTAGTTTTTTCTACTTTTGTGTGATTTTTGACACATATTGTAAGTTATTTTTAATGCGAATATGTTATCATAATAAACTTGTTAATTTGACTGTAATTTGTTTTATTTAATATATGTATTGTGATTTTTACTGGGTGGTAGAGCTTTGTTCAAGCTCGTCTGGGTAGGTACCACCCACTAATCAGACATTCTACCGCAAAAGAGCAGTACTTTGTATTGTTGTGTTCCGGTCTGAAGGGTGAGTGAGCCAGTGTAATTACAGGCACAAGGGACATAACATCTTAGTTACCAAGGTTAACATTTCTTACAATTCCATTGTCTATGGGCGTTGGTGACCACTTACCATCAGGTGGCCCATATTCTCGTACGCTTACCAACAAAATAAAAAAAAATTGTTTAGGTTTGCATATTTTTATATATTCACCTTTAAAACCATTACATAGTATGTGAGATGTCCTTCAAACAAGCTAACTGCACAGATGTATTATGTGTGTGCCAACACGCAAATAAAACATTTGTCCTAAACTACTACCTAGAGGTACACCTATTGCGCTATTACAATGCCAGGATTATTATTTGTTGTTTCAGTGTAAATTTATTTGGTCACAAAATATAGTATCATCGTTGAGTTTATGGATTCCATAATACAATTGTACCTCTAAATTACATTTTCTTAAATTATGATACAAAAGGTCAAAAGCTTTCAACATATCTAAAAAAAAAATATGTTCAATTTTGCAGACATTAAATAGATTATATAGAATATTATAGAAGTCAGGAATACCTAACATAACTTATTGCTTGAATTATAAACTGGACGATTACGGCAATTACGAATTAACAAGCTGTAAAAGTATCACTGTTTAATCCCCAGGCCCATAACTAATATTGGGATTTTCTGTCGAAAAATCTCAGTAGCAGCCCGGAATCTGAAAGTTTGAAGTGTGTATACCCGCCCGTCCCTCGGAAAGCACGTAATGCGGTTGTAAATCTCTTAAGATTGACCGTTGTGGCCGAAATCTGTCAGGAGGATATCACCACAATATATATATTTAAATACATTTATTTGTTTGTTATTTAATGTGCAAAAGGATCAAGAAAACAATATAATAATTATTTGGTACAGTTTTATTGTATAATTGTCATTACAAAAATGTCAATGTTAGCAAAAATAATCACAGTCTGACACTTCTATTCTATACATAGTTCTATGTAGTGGAATTACAGTATTGCCCGCTCACAACTTACTCTACGTACAAGGAAAGTCATTACAACTATAGCAAGATAATAAATAGATGGTCTGTCAATTGTAAATTTTCACGCAAGCACCATTGTTAATAGAAAAAAAAATAAATAAAAAAATACTACAATAATCCAATCCGATATCGACCTGTCCTGCTTCTGTTATAGAAAACGAAAAACTTACATAGCGAATACCTTACACAATACAAACTTAAGCTAAAGTATTTTACGCTTACTGTACAAATATATATATTGTTCCGAGTCGACCGATCGTAATCGAAAATTCCCACTAAAAATACGGATCCGGATCGAAGACGGCGCCTCGGGGAGCGTCTACAATAGATAAAAACTAAACTGCCACAAATGTCGCGGTGTCACCGTCGAAACGGGCGAACCGGCGCCCCCGCGAACGGCGGCGCGGAGCCGAATCGAAACCACCATCACGTCTATGGCACCATCCTATCCTACGGTAACTCACTAGTCGGGGCCCGGGCGGCCGGCGCGCTAGCCGCGCTTGAAGCGCAGGATGGTGAGCGTGACGACGAGGAAGAGCGCGATCCAGGCCAGCGTGGCCACGAAGCCGAGGTACACGGCGGGCTCGGCCAGCGGCCAGCCGCGCGTGAGCACGGCGCGCAGCGCGGACGTGGCCAGCGTGAGCGGCAGGCACAGCGCCACGCCGCGCAGCGCCCACGGCATGCCCTCGATGGGCCAGATGACGCCGCTCAGCAGCAGCGTGGGGTAGAACGAGCCCAGCGCCAGCTGGATGGCGTTGCGCTCCAGCTCGCACGCCGCCGAGATCACGAACCCGAAGCACATGCCGCACAGCCCTGGGGGAGAGTGCAACGCTGTAGCTTCGTCGGCCGTACGTCGGGACCGAGACCGTCCCGTCGGGAACCCGCTCACCTTGAAGTAGAGTCAGCATGATGACGTAGGCGATGTTTCCGTTGCACTTCACTCCGAACACGAGGATCATGAAGAGGAGCACGAGCGCGGTCTGGCCGCACATCACCACGAACTGGGTGATCACGTGCGAGAACAGGATCTCTCCGGGGGACACCCCGGCGACCCAGGACCTGTCGAGCAGGCCCTCCATCCTCTCGACGATTAACGCCGACGATGTCAGGGCGACGGCCAAGAAGAATACGATCCTGTGGAGTTATGACACGGTCGTATATTCGCTTGCGCTTATGTCGTGGGATAAACTAGAACGACTGGTTATCCTCATAAAAAATAATAGTAATGAGATTTTAAAGTCCTCACGTAAGAATGACGCCTGGCGCTACGAAGTCAGTGAAAGAAGGATTGTTGTCACCGTAAATGGGGTCCTTGAAGTCGATGGGGATGTCCCCTACCTTGGGGTTGTAGTGACAAGTCGATAGCAAGTCCTGAAAAAAAAGTAACGAGATCGATTAATGGATATTTTTTAGTTGTACAAAATTTGGTAATATAGCCAAGATTATTGTAGTATATATTGCTTAGATAATATATCCCTTATGCCTAGAGAATTACTAGCTTATTGATCATTCAGGCTTGCAATTTGAATATTTCACATTATATATAAATACATTACACAAATTAAGAAGATGATAACTACGAAAACAGAAATTAGTGACCAGAAGACTTATAGAAACGTACCTTAGCAAAGTCCCGGTACGAGAACTGTATGTCCCTGTTGAGCATGAGACCGATCTGCTGGTTGGACATGTCCAGCCACACTTGAACCTCGGATGACGATATTGTCTCGTTGTCTGCCGTGTCCGCTGTAGGTCAGGAATTGTTAGGAATTAGTTAGTTATTATAACATTATACTAACTGTAGACAGATCTTTTCTTAGTGGTGTTATGCTATCTATATTATTACCATTCTGATATCTCCTTCATTTTAAAAATGGCTTTCAACAGTTCATAGCTACGAAAATTCTAGAATTTTCGTTATAAGTATGACCAAAAGTTCGATTTAGTCTATTAAAGATTAGATTGGATTGATAACGATTACCGTCACGGTTCAGATGGTTTCAGACTAGTCAACTGTAGGAGATATGGTGCACAAGTGAGCACAAACACAAATACTCTGTTCTCGTACTCATAGTCTCATGGGACGAAAATGATACCATATGTTTAATTTTTCGAAGACAGACTAATACTCCGAGCTACTATTTAAAATTTCTTCTCGCGTCTTTAGCCTTTTAAGCCAGTGGAGTAACAATATATTTAATAATAAAATCTCATTAAATAAAAAGCTAAGAATCAAGCTTACCTAAAAGTGAACTAGAAGGAAAAACAATGCTGCAAGATAAAATAATTATATCTTTGCTTTAACAACGTGATCCATAAATTACCAATTGCAATAAACAAACATTTTACATAGACATGCTAGAAAGGAGATGCAACTTACCCAAAGCCAATCTAGCAACCAAGGAATCCGTATAATTCTCATTAAAGTATATCGCTCCCCAAGCATCGCCTACTTCCACAGCGTGGATCGCGGAGCTCAAGTCGGCGTAATACTCCTTGATGATGGACTGGTTCTTGAGGTTGGCGAGGTATCGACACGAGAGGTTCTTCATGGAGCAGGAAGCGTTGTAGGGACAGTTACCATCTATCACGTTCACGTCATCGTTTACAACCGCCTGAGGATGCGAAGCACGACTTTCATTTATGATGATATTCAGAAATATTTACTTGACAAAAATATTTGCGTGTAAAACATATTTGTAATAACAATAAATCTATTTCTTTAATCTTTTATTTAAATAAAGTCGTACGAGTTCAACAAGATATAATATTGAGATGAATAATATCGTACAAGTTATTAAATTTTGATATAGGGTTTTCCAATAGGGACGCTTGAACTTTGACAGCTGATTGCGGCCATGTTGTTTGAGTGACAGCTGTCAAATGCAGTGTGTTATATTCATTCCGTCCTCCCAACCCACCATGGCAGGTTACAGTGTCGAGCAGCACGTGCAAATCATAAAATTGTTTTATGAAAATGGGTCTTCAGTTCGAGCAACGTTCCGCGCACTTCGCCCGTTTTACGGTCGCAATGATCGTCCTGCCGAGTCGACTATCCGTCGATTGGTGGACAAATTCGAGTCAACCGGGTCAGTTAACAATCAGCCGGTTCCCGTGCGTCAACGTAACGCGAGATCTGCCGAGAATATCGCCGCTGTGCGCGACAGTGTCCTCGAAAACCCGCGGCAGTCAATTCCGCGTCGCGCACAGGAACTCGGCCTTTCGCAGACGACAACTTGGCGAATTTTGCGTTGTGACTTGAGCCTGCACCCGTACAAGATCCAGCTGACCCAAGAGCTCAAGGTTAATGACCATAGACAGCGCCGTGTGTTCGCTGACTGGGCATTAGAGCAGTTGGAAGTTGACGCCGATTTTGGCAAAAAAATCATCTTCAGCGACGAGGCGCATTTTTGGATGAATGGCTATGTCAACAAGCAAAATTGCCGTATTTGGGACGAGACCAATCCACACGAGGTTCACCAAGTGGCAATGCACCCGCAGAAAGTGACTGTTTGGTGCGGATTTTGGGCCGGAGGCGTGATTGGTCCGTATTTTTTCGAAAACGATAATGGTGTGGCCGTCACCGTCAATGGTGAGCGATACCGGTCGATGATAACCAACTTCTTTTGGCCTGAAATCGAGAATATGGATCTGGACAACATGTGGTTTCAACAGGACGGCGCTACGTGCCACACAGCACACGCTACGATGGAAGTTCTGCACGATCAAGCGCCCTTAATGGAAAACCCTATATTAAGATTAATGATACTGGAAATATTAGAAGCAATGATTAAAAATGGAGTAGGAAGTTGGTTGAACGTTAAGGTGTAGATAAAAAAAAGGCTTCATAAAACAGTGGTAAATGTAACAGATTGGGTGGTTGGTACTTACAAGTCGAAGACCACTTGGATCTCTTCCAATAGCGAGACAGAAGAGGATGACCTGCATGACAGGCAAAGCGAAGATGAACAACATAACACCAATGTTACGCCACATACGTAAGAAGTTCTTCTGGATCAGCGCTTTGATCTTTCCTCTTGTTGTAAACTGAAAACGAGAGAGAAGTTTATTTAACAATAACCCAAACAAATTACAACTTTACAAGTAAAAATAATAAGCATTTATGTTGTAAGATAACGTTTAAAATCATCAGAAATGTTCAACATACATTCCTAAATAAAAAAATGAATGAATTTAGACTACATCATACTTTAGCTACTTTATGATTTGGCATTATTTAAAGTGTTTTCAATCATCAAATTTTCAATTAATTTCGAAATCAAATGTTTATGTTGAGAAAATTTACTATAAGAGCTTATAAAATGAGAGCCCCGCAAGGTAACATATATCCCTTTTTATATCATATATAACAGAGACCCCATACCGAAATAAAAAGAATGTGTTCCTTTTTAAGTTAAAATCAATTTATAGAAGTTGATAAAGTTTTATTTTATATAAAATTTAGAAGTTAATGGAACTCACGTTGAAACAGTCACCGCAGTCTTCACATTCCGATTTCACAACTTCTGTCATTTTACCCGGCAGCTGAAAACAATTATAAAAAATTTACTGCAACTATGAGCCAATATTGTCATTAAAGACATGTTCTGCTTACATATCAGATATATTGCCAATTTTATCAACATTGTGTTTTGTATGTGTACTTACATCTCCATTAGAGCCAGCAGCGTGGTCCACGATCAGCACCTCCTTACTCTGGTGGAAGTTTAACCCAACAACTTGGTTATCCTCCGCCGCGTAAGGTGCCTCTTCACGTTTGGACATCTTGTTCAGCCCCAGGGCTCCTCCGGTTACGTTCAGTTCTACCACTTGGTTTGCTTGACCTGTTAGAAACAACGTAACATTTTATACTATAAACTTAAAATATAGTTATATAGTTTAGCGGGTGAGTTGGGTAGTAGATATTAGTTACGCTATATATACATAACGACAGAAATAAATACGTATGTAATTTGAATATGACTATTTAGTGAGCTTTTTAAAATCATATAGCAACAATAAAACATAGAGAAAAGTATATAACTGACAATGTCATTAGAATTGAGATATTGAATAAGAGATTGAATATGAGTAGAGCTTTTTAGGAAATTCGAAAAAGCTATCATATGTGCGAATCCAAAGTAGGGATAGTATATAAATCAACAGCACTCCATTCAAGGAAGGAAAATGTAAGAAAACCGCTACTAAAAAAATGTTAGATAAAAGAAAAAAACAACATCCACCCTAAAAAAACAAAAAGAGGAGATATGTTCCGCATCAGATCGTGCAGCAGTTATGGAATATTACAGTACAAAATATGCCTTCCGTGACGTGACACGTATAAGTTGTTTAAACTCTTAAACTATTACAGCGTGTAATGTAAATTCAACAGTAATAAAACAAGCAAATCGTACCAGTAACATCATTTGCGTGCAAACGCATTACGAAACAACGCAAGGTTGCTCCGAGCTCTATAATGTATCACTCAAGCCTTGGGCTTGTTTTACTGACGAAATCAGATTTTTAAAACTATTCGCTTTGATGGTATTTTTATAAGATAATCGGCCACACTCGTAAACGTTACTTAGCGGCTGTTTAGTTAAACACCGATTATTGTCAGTCGACCGCGCTGATTTCATTCCATACAAATCACAGTTAACGTGAACGCTGTCGAATAAATAAAAAACACTGATATCGCTCTTTCTGTCATAATTGATTGGAAAGAAGAAGACACAGTATTGGTTGACAGCAGAAAGTCTTGGAGGAAGCGTTACCACCGGTATTATTTAACGAGAGTGATGTTTTAAATACGATTATTATTACGTCAAAACTTATACTAATAAATGAGGAGACGTTTTTCTGTAATGCCTAACTGAAAATGAAACTTATACCAGAAGATGCAGAGAGTTTCGTAACTTAGTGTATTATATCTGGCCTGGACTTAGGGATCCAACGAACCTAGGCACTTTAAAATGTAAGCCTCCCCCATTCTGAAGCTAAATGATATTATTTTTGGTTGAATGGGCCCCCTCGGCTGGTGGACCCCGGTACACCGGTGCCTTGTAGGCCTAGGCATAAATCCGAGGATGTATGTAATTACATAAATAACTGGTCTTCGCTGTGTCAGCGGCTTTAAATTTATGATTGACGTGATAAGAGTTAATTTTATGTTCCTATGCATTAAATATATCATTACATAATATTAAATAGAAAATGTATTCCACATTGAAAATAACGTTTATAACATGCCAATGTTAACTCTAAAGCAAAACTATTTGAATAAGTTTGGTGGTAAATTTGGTGTTAGCCCACAACTTCAAGGTAATCGCTAATCTTCTGTGATGGGAAATAATATATAAAAAAATAAGGAAATTAAAAATAGCAGACAGAAAAAAAAGCTGTGTCTGCAATTAATCGAGTTAAATTAGCAATTTACATACATTGAATAATTATGTACGTTAATTTTATGTTGTTACAACTTCTGATCAACCGATTTTAATGAAATAAAGACCAAGCGGTACCTTAGAATACCTACTACTTAAAATAATCCAATTATTAAAAACTTTTCCAAAGATTTTGCCGAAATAGACAGACAAGAAACACTAATGGTTATTTTGGTTTTGGTAACTTACGAATCACCATATACACTTATAAAGGCGGTTATTTTGATATCACAGACAAACGCTAAAATTTTATACATATGTATATATAAAGTATCCACTCACATGTTACTTCCGCATCACAATGTTTTCTAATATCTCAGTGATGAATTATTGTAAGCGAGTCAGGATAAACACAGTAATGAGACGTGGTACAAATGGGATTTGATTGACAGTTCTACGTTACCATGAGGAGTGATAAATATCAACGTGTATAGACAGAGGTAGGTGGCGGATTTAATTAACAGCCGAGTTTATTTAGGGACCGTTTTTGTTTAGTCTCATTTATAACAACATGGAATATTTTAAAGAGATTTATGTATTACGTCTTTCTAATTTTCTGCGGAAAGTCTACAGTTCTTAAGGCTTCTCCCCTTTTATTTAAATATAAATGGTAACCTTCAACGCTTTATATCGTATCATCTATAGTTTTACGAAAATATTTTCTATATATGTGGTATGTTATTAGTATATAATTCAATTAAATTACAAATTTGCTAGGAAATGATAATTGTATTAAGGACGGGAAAGAGCTATACTTGGACAATGTCTTCATTGTATTTGACTACTTTGTTCGTACTTCGTATTTAAAGACGGTAACGATAATGTAAATATATGTTGATTAAAATATTTGTGACTAGCGCTTTATCCGCGGCTTCGCTCGCTGGATAAAACATAATTGTTTAGTTCTATATACAAATTTCCATAGCTCTTTCTTTCAAAAACAAAGATTTTTATACAAACTTCATCCCTTTTATCAGTACCTTAGGGGTTCGATTTTCAAAAAACCTTTCTTAGTGCTAACTTACCTCTCCTAACCTACTTCTCATGGTGCCCCAGTAATTTGTGCTGTGCATTGATACGTTAGTCAGTCAGTTAGTTTTTATGTATAAATCTGTTAGTGTTGCAAACTTTTTGTCTGATGTTTTTATGATATCGATGTTATTAGTTATAAAAAAGATAATGCGACTTTTGTAACCATTACGTCAGATGTTTTCAAATCTTATAACGACTATGTCGTCAAATATATTCGGACAAGGATAAATATGCTCACTTTCCAATTGGTAGAATAAGTAGAATGTATTATTCGAGGTATGAAAACATAATTCTTTCAATGGATTATTTCAATGTTAAGGAGAAAATCATACATACGACGTAATTGAAGGTTGTCCCAGTTACGTCCCTACGCTACTGTTTACCTATCCAAATTACTTGCCAATTTAATTTTCTTTACTGCCAACACGAGATCGAGACAAACTTATCCAGATTTCAACCTAGAATCTCTGATTAAGTTCCACTTGACTACATGAACCAATCCGACTTCATGCTCTACCAGGTGACAGGCTCTATTGAATTTCTTATATAAAATTGTAAGCTTACCTTGTCTTCTTGAAAGTTTTAAGAAAACGTCTTCTAATGAGATGCAGCTGTACATGGTGAGAAGAGCCTGAGGTGACTCTTCGGCTAGTAGGCGACCGCTGCGCATCAGACCAATCTGAAATATATTAATGAAACCAATGTTAAAAAAAAATCATTAAATATTCTTTTAATCTTTGTGGTATTGTTCTAGCAAGTCCACCTAGGTAGGTGCCTAATATTATCTCGTAAATAGTTTAACGTTCATATATACGTTCATATTACGCGGTAAGTGAATCAGTGTAAATACGTCTTACAATGACTAGTGCCGCAATAACTATGTAAGGAATTAATTTCTTATACAAATTTACCGTGGCCAATTTAACAGTCTTTGGTTTTTTTCGTTACATTTTTTCTTTAATTACCTATATGATATAATTAAAAAAAGACAAGCGAGTTTCTTTTTAACTTATTAATCGGGCGATCATGAATAAAAAAATCCCTGTTCAATTAATACAACCAATTTTCGACAACTAGAGACCATACACTCGGAGGAGATCATTAATGACGTCATAATACAAAAATACGAGCTTAACATTCCATAAAAGGTATGATATTACGCTGATTATGTAAGCGATTCATACGAAAGAATAATACATTAATATTAATTTACCTAAAGTGATGTCGAAAACAAGATTTTTATGGCTATGTCCGTGATGTCTCGTATGTGTATCAACGTGACTTGAACTCATGGTGGACTGTTTTTGTTGAATAGGATATGGAATAGGGCTGGCAGGTATTTGAAAAAAGCTATCACGGATTATTTATTTTTATTTAAAGAGCAAATATTACGTAAATTAATGGTAAATGTTCGCCTTCGCTGACTGACGCTGAGATTATTACAAAATTACTCTAATTACTTACTAAATATAGTTATATACATATATATTAACACTGCTCCATTCATACTTCAAACTGAAATACAACAATAAAATGTATGTATTATTTTTATTAATACTACGCCATATTTTTTAAAAAGCGCGGGAATTTCTTTTCAATGTACTGGTGCCATGGATTTGTTAAAAAGTACCACCGGACTGCACTTACTAGTAATTATCATTGCATAAAATAACATTTAAAATTATACATGCATAATTCATTTATTTCAACGAATTATTTAATTCGATATACAAATAATGTACAAAATCGCAAATAATAAGTTCATGTGAGAATCAGACAGCCTTAGAATTTAAATAAATGTCGAAACGGCACGTAATTAAAATATTAAATAAAATAATTGTATTATTTTGTATTTTAAATATTATAATACTATGTGCCCATGACTCCCATCTTATGAACTTTGAAATACCTTGAATCCCTTTTGTATCTACAATGATTGAAAAATTATAAATTAAATGAAATCTATTCTATAATAACCTTATTTACATGAAACTATAATTCGCTTAGGTTCTATTAAAAGGTTAACGCGTGCTGTGCTCGTGGTGTTGTTGTGACACATGTGTTTTTGTTGTACATTTATAATAGCCTGGGACATTATTCACACACGGCCATCTGATCCCAAACTAAGCAGAGCTCGTACTATGGAAACCAGACAACTGATATACTACATATACTACTTTTCTTTTGTAAATACATACTAATATAGATAATTACACCCAGATTCAGGACAAACAGACATGTTCATGCACATAAATGTCTGTCCTGGGTGGGAATCGAACCCACGACCTGTGGCGCGAAAGGTATCTACCAAACACGCCAACCGGCTCGTCCGTTGGATTTGTGATATTATATAATTTAGAGTATTTAATAAATAGTGTCAATATACAGAAGGAAAATTAATAACTTAACTATACCTTAAGAAAGTAGCTAAATTATTTATAAAAGGAAAATAAACTTGTTGCATAATATTGACAACATTGTGGTGTACTTAGATGATGGCAGTCCCATCGCTGGGTAACAGTAGGTTTAAGAAAGAGTATTGAAGTTTGTTCAACAGCGCTGCTCTACTATAGGTAAATGCAGAAATTCACGTGCAAGATGTTTTCCTTCACCGCCGAGCACGATGGACTATAAACGCATATTAAGCACGTAATAATCCGTTTAAGTTTTATGTTATATTCTGGGCCATCTCGGTCAGTGGCGTATTTTAAGAATTGGCACTCGGGAAATCTAAGAACAAAGGCCCCTTAAATTCAAGTAAAAAAAAAATTTAATCAACAGTTATAAAAAATTGGTAAAAATAATGAAAGGCCACGCCATACGCCACTAAGCTTTATATATTATCTTTTCTCTATTTTCTGAACACCTTGCCACGTGTATGCAAAATTTCGTTATGATCGGTTGAGTAGTGAAAGCGTAACAAACAATCAAATAAACGAGCTCGCTTTCGCCTATAAAGGCGACATTAGTTTTTTTTTATAAAAATTAAAAATAGTTACTGTACAAATCGTGACCGCGTGGAATGGTGGAAAGGATTTCCCCTTTGAATCGCAATTCCGATTCTCTGGGCGAAAGATAAACCAGCCCTCCTGTCACCAGTAGAGGCAATAAGACGGGGTGTAATATTTTTGATGAAAGTATTTGCACTATTACTCTAAGGATAGGATCACAAGTCACTCACGCAATGCGCTTGTCTCGCTTCTTCGATGTAATGTGTCGTGATGATGACGGTCTTGTCTCCGGAGCTGGTGATGCGCACGAGGTGGGTCCAGATGGATTGTCTGAGGAGCGGGTCCACTCCCACGGTGGGTTCGTCCAGGATAAGCAGTTCCGGGTCATGCATCAGCGCAACCGCGAATGATACTCTACGTTGTTGACCGCCACTGTTGGAAATATGACATTCTTTAGTTACAGATTTAATCTTTAATCTTAATGGCGAGAGTTAGCAATATATTTAATAATAGATTTGTCTGCGTGAGGCGCTCCTCCCCCCCTCCCTCTATTATGCAGTCTATGAATTAGGTCAGCGTATAATAAATTTCAGCAAAATCCGCCTAGCCGTTGTGGCCAACACTAAACCTCGTATTTATAATAATATGATGTAATATTTATAATATTAAGTAGCATATTGATTTATGTAAAAGTTTGATTTGTCATTCCATCGCTTGATTAGAGATTAGAGAATGATTAAAAAAAATTAAAAATGTTCAACATGACTCAAGGTGACATACTTTTTAACAGGAAACAAAATTATCCTTGATTTTATAAATACACACTTTTTACTGCAATAGCGCAATCATAGCTTCTTTAGAACCCATTTGGCAAGTTAGCATCGACAACCTCTTTTCAAAATATTATTATGGTCTAAAAAAGTGACGTCATCTCGTAAAGTGGTATAATAAATAAAGATATATTAAGCTGTTTATAGAGCTTATATATTAAGCTGTTTATAGAGTTCATAGAGCACAGCAGAGCTATTAGCAAATCAATGCAATGTGTAAATCTAAGGTTTGTTTAAATTTAATCTTCTTCGATTGAAAAATGTTGGCGACTATAACGCAACATAAAATCAATTTAATGTATTAAAATGTAAGAAGCTGCGATCAATGCCCACACATAATAAGATATAATCTGTGGCCGTTTGTTAGATGTTAAGTGAGAGCCACGTTATATAAGAACGCGAAAGTAATATATAATTTAACTGCTACATAACATAATGAAATTGGAGGCTTACTTCTCGCAACACGTTATATTTAATGAGAAAAAATATTCTGATGTACAATTATGTAGTGAATAGACGAGAATATGTTACTGATTTTTGAATACTCTTTTGGATTGTGTACGCAGTAAATATTAATAATTATCGTATAACATCCCGTCTTATTGCCTCCACTAGTGACACGAGGAGTTTCCTTCTCGCTCAGTGAGTCCGAATTGATATTCAAAGTGGAACTGCTGGTGAAATTACACGTGGTTAAGATTTGTATTGTTTAGTCGTTAATATAATTATTGTATCCAGACAGGCTACTACTTAACAAAAAATATTCGTTTTGATTACGAATAGTAGAAATACCTAATTGTCATTTTTTTTTATTAAAACATTGGTATCTCTCATAATACATTTACTACCTGTTCAGGTTATGGAAGCGTTCATATCCGATGGTGGCAAGCAACGGTTGTTTCTGAATTAGGCCTCGTAGACAATTCTACTATCCTGTATCTCAATTATTTCCGGGGAGTGAGGGAATAGAGAGTACACTTGTGTGTTGGGCATCATAATATTATGTTCTACCCAGACGATTAGTCTCCCTATATAGATAGCGGTCGAAGCCGAAATCGAGGGACGTCACAATTTAGTCTAGTTATAAATATCTTATATGCCAGTAATAGAATGAATTTTTTTAAATGTCGAACATCGGAATAACTTTCTTCGATTTCCGTTTGTTAAATCATTCAAAACATTTAAGGCGGTACTTTAATTTGTCAAAGGTATTAGTGATAACTAAGGCTTTTGTTGGCTTGTTACCGTCAATACGGTGACCACTTAAGCGCTGTTACAATAGTGGAAGGAGTTAAGAGTAAATAGTAGTTTCGTCACGGCTCGCACGGTGGAACATCGAATTTGTCACATCCATTGTGATCCAATAATGGTAATGAGCGTGCATTCGTATGTTTGCACACGGTATAATTTTAACTCGTTTACGTTGATTGTGTTGTCGTTAGTCGAGGCGTATTTTTGTATGTCATTGTTTCAACTTGTTAAATAGTTACTAGGAGAAAACGTTCATTTCTTCACAAACAATATACAACACTAAACAATACGAAAACAAAACCAATGCGACTAAATTAATATCACAATAGTGACTTTGTAAAACAAAGATCTTTTATAGTAAAATGTTATAATTAATTTATGCCCGTAATTGATATTCCAGCAGTTCCTAGGATGATATATTTTTAAGGGAGACTAGTCAACTGTGCAGGACATATTATAGGGCATAAGTGTGTGCGCAAACACAAGATCACTCTCCATTACCTCACACTCTTAATCTCATAGAACAGCAAATCCGACACAAGCTGAGAGAGTTCAGGCGCAAGACCAACGGTTTTACGTGCTATCTAAATTTCTCAATAGAAAAACCCAATCATTTCGTATTGTTCCGAACCGGGATTTGAACTCAGATCTCGGGATTTGGTAGAGCTTTGCGCAAACTCGTCTGGGTAGGTACCATCCACTCATCAGATATTCTACCACAAAACAACAGTACTTGGTATTGTTGTGTTCCGGTTTGAAGGAAGAGTGAGCCACTGAAATTACAGGCACAAGGTAACATCTTAGTTACCTTAGGTTGGTGGCGCATTGGCGATGTAAGCGATGGTTAACATCTCTTACAATGCCAATGTCTATGGGCGTTGGTGACCGCTTACCATCAGGTGGCCCACAAGCTCGTCCGCCTATCTATGCTTTAAAAAAAGCCGTATGAGCAAGCCACTATATATTTCCTACATAAAACTATCACGTTATAATTTTAATAAGTGTATGGTCTACAAGAAACAAGTTTCACTAATAATATACTAAATTCCATTCTCAGTGAAATAAATACATTCAACTTACTTGAGATGAGAGTAAAAAAACTCCATAAATAATATCAAACATTCAGTTATTCCACTGGCATTGAATGAAGTGGCAGTGAACCCGTTTATGTATTTTAAACCTCTTACTATTTCAATCGTTTCCTTATTTTAACCGGTTCAAAATATTTTGTATTTCTTACTTATTGTACATACATGCACAATAAATTAAATTATTTATTAAACTTCAGATTTCTATATTAACCGACGATAATGAAGGTTGCCTGTTTTCTCCCTTTGGTTGTGTGTGTGAACTACAATAATTATTTGTCGTATTATATTGATAAGATATACTCTTATTGGTCAGAAGCCAGAAACTCGTGGACTGCATCATTCTAATTACACTAGAGTAACGAGGCACACATTAACTATAAAGTTTTAATATTATTAACGAAAAAATAATTAAAAAATTAAAAATAAAACTCAAATGCCATAAAGCCGCCATATTGATTTTTTTCTGTCGAATGTATACCTCGTTTAATTTTGGATATTTAAGGATTCAACCCCCATATATCCTAATCTGTTCATCACTTAAAAGGTACGGTAGAATAAATAAATTAACAAACATATATAGACGAATTCTGTAAATATGTATGACTATCTTTATTCCACGGTTAGTTTATTTTAAGGGAGAGTTAAAATAGTGACGATGCAATAACGCTTTATCGTACAGCTTGCTTGAATAATATTTTGATTTGATTTTAATATTACAATCCTTTTTTTGATCGTGTAAACAGGAAGGTACTCTGTTTCCTCATGAAAAGTGTGCGAACTACACTTACTACTAATTATTTCACAGAGTCAAAAGTATTTGTGATCAGGTTTCATAAGTTATAAATGTTAAAAAACATAATATACTTTATTCAAGTTTTAAATCATAATTTTACACAAGACAATAAAAAATTTAACAGCCTGTGAACGTCCTAGTAGAGACACAAGGTATTTTCTCCCTCTGAGATGGTCTTAACCTACACCACGCTGCTCCAATACTAAAATTCAAATTCAAAATACTTTATTCAATATTGAAGTATTACACTTTCTTATTGATTGTCAAACTCAAAACTACTACCGGTTCGGAAAAAAAACACCCAGCCCTGAGAAGAACCTCAGCGCTAGTTGGTGGATACACACGTGGCAGGACATCAAAGTTAGACACATGCGTGTTGCATCACGATGTTTTCCTTCCATGCTAATCACGATATAAATTATAAACATAAATTAAGCACCTATTATTAATTGAAAATTCAAAGGTTTGAGCCCACGATCATCGGTTTAGATTCACCCATCGGTAACCGCTGGATTATCTCGGCTCTATTAAATATAAAATCCCGATTGTTCCGAATGTAAATTCAACCGAGAAGAACTACAAGTAATTACAATAATGCCGAGTTGAATGATTTGCATATTCAATCAATTGCTTTATTTCGTTACGATATCGCTACGCAAAAACGCGTGTAAGTGGAGTACAGTCTTTAAATGAAACGCACGAACACTTTCTACTTTATATAATCGTATAGATATGATATAACTATTATCATGGTTTTTTATTCTTACTGAGAATTTGAAGGCCTTCAAGATGAAATAGTCGAATGGATAGAACACGAGAACGGAAACAGACGCGCGTTTAAAATGCAGTCGCACACAATATGTATCTGCTCAGACGTATTGTCCTTGCCTTTGTAGTATATTATATTTGATTAATTTTAGTGTTATTTTAATGTGCATGTTTATTAACAGGCGGCATCACAGGATTCAAACATTGATCGAGATATGGTATTTATTGTAGAAATGTTGGTTTACATTAGACGTCATCGCCAGTTGACTTCCTTGAAGGGGCGTTGTCTTCGTGAACACAAATAATTTTTAATTTGTTTAATTAGTGTTTTTAATTTATCTCGCGGTTCGCAGTCAATGAAAACGTTATTATTAAACTTGTACCAGATGAAATAATTCATGTTCCACTTCCATCAAAAAATCATCCAGTTCCATGATGGATTAGGCCTTAAGAGAGTGGAATATCCATATTACTTTTAAAGACATGTGTGATTCTCTATAACGTTCGCTTTAAACTTTCAAAATTACATTATTAACAAATTACATTTTGTTATTCATCTATATGAACTGTTATCAATCATAGTGTTACGAAGAATAACTACTAAAATACACACAGCCGCGTCTTGAGTATTTTCAATTTTTAAGCCGAGACGGCCCAGTGGTAAGAACGCGAATCTTAACCGATGATCGTGGATTTAAGCCCGGGCAAGCACCACAGAATTTCATGTGCTTAATTTGTGATTATAATTCATCTCGTGCTTGACGGAGAAGGAAAACATCGTGAGTAAAACCTGCATGTGTCGAATTTCACTGAAATTCTGTCACATGTGTATTCCACCAATCCGCATTAGAGCAGCGTGGTGGAATAAGCTCCAAAAACTTTCTTCTCAAAAGAGGAGAAGAGGCCTTAGCCCAGCAGTGGGACATTCACAGGCTGTTACTTAACCAACAACATTTTTGTTATAAATTAACATACATTAAAGACACACAAGGTGCGATATGATAAGTGTTTCTGTCATATCGGAATGAAAATAATAATAATAATAATAATAATTTATTGAGAAAAAAGCATAGCCTTACAGATAAAAATACAGTTTTTATAATACTAAATAAAAGAAAAAACAATAGAAATATTAATAAAAAAGAACTAGTATTAATAAAATAAAAGAAAATACATGTTAAGCGACATTCAATCAAGTTTATTAATCATATAACTGTTTAAAAGTCCTTCTCCGTAGAGTCGACATTCCAGCGGGGGTTCTTAATGTTTTGTCTTCACGCTTATACTTTTAATTTAACGATTCTAAAAATATATGTTAATGCTAACCCAGCTGTGTATTCATTGGGATATTCCATCACCAGAAACCAGCCGAATATCAAAATCAATTTTTTTTTTTTTTTTTTAATAATAATATCCTGACTTTATTCACACAAGGCAATCTGACACCAAACTAAGTAGAGCTCGTACTCATATACTACATATACTACTTTTCTTCTGTAAATACATACTAATATAGATAATTACACCCAGACTTAGGACCAACAGACATATTCATGCACACAAATATCCGTCCTGGGTGGGAATCGAACCCACGACCTGCGGCGTGAAAGGCAAGTATCTACCAATCACGCGAACCGGCTCAAATATTCAATATTACACTTATTGCTTGTCATAAATCTGCCACCGGTTTGGATCTATTAACATTCAAAAATGCTAAGTTCTATATGAACGTTCAACCCCAATTCCACTCACTTGGTTGTTGAACTTATAAAACGCTGTGACATATTTTTAAATTGGAATATCGTGGTAACATTATCTCCTGACAACTTTCACTATATAGAATACCTTTTGTTTTAAATAACGGACCTTCGTTCAAGATGATCTCCTTCATTATATTGAATATCGTTAAAAATCGATTTTTGAATCGAGTAGCTGTATATGGCGAATAATATTTCGCTGTTTGTCACACCTCAATACCTAACAAGCGTGAAGTTGAAACGCTGCATTTAAAAATATTAAGTAGCAATAAATATTATATAGTATCCATTCCATAAATCATTTTAAAAACAGGAAAATATCATCTAAAATGTCCGTGAATACAAAGTTATGTACAAGAAGCTTAAGTAAATTGTCTGCTATGTACTTCCTTACGTTTATATATAATGTATTTAATTTCAAGTAAGTTTTACAGAATCGAATTATTAATTAAATAATCGTTTTGTCAAATTTAAAGGAAGTAAGTTTAATTGAGGAAATGAAAACTTATAAATCCTTCGCATTAATTTTGTCTACAAATTCTTGAATATTATCGACGAATATCGAATATCGAATTGACTGAGTGATTGACAGGTTTTACTGCACCGTAGGTTTAGTGGGTAGTCTGCAACTGCAGATCGAGATAACTTGTTTGTATTTATTTAAATCATAATGGTGTAAGTATATTCTATCTGTCTATCTTTAAAATTACAAAATGGTATTTTGAGTTTCATAAATAGTTGATAAAACCTTATTTCATTCATAATTCGAATATTTTTTTCGTATATTAAATTTCGATAATTTAAATACAAAATATTACTAACCTCAAATTCTTAACCATTCTGTTCTCACTGGGCAAGTCCAAGAAGTCCAGCAGGAAGCGCAGTCTGTCCACGATTTCCTTGGTCTCCATACCGAATATCCAACCGAAGTACATCATGGTCTCCTTGATGGTAAACTCGCCGTAAAGCGCAATCTCTTGAGGCATGTAGCCTACACGCTTGCCGGGTACACCGGAACCTGATAAACATTAAGTTGAACGTATAAATAAGTACATCTATTTGAGCCTTACTCTACCGCACCGTGGTTCTTATCGAAATGCGTCACGATTGGAATAATTCAGGCACAGAATTAACGGCTTTATATGCTTTCCGAGGCAACGGTTGCTTTTGAGATACTTTTTACGAAGACAGAAAACTAATAAATTTTTATTGGCCCGACCCAACTTCGAGTCCAGTATATAAACTAGCCACCCGACCAAACGATACCTTCAAATTCGCCAGTAAAGGCTTTTGAAGGTTAAAGTAAAAATTACATTTAAAATATTACGATCGGAGTTTTCAATGTTTGGTTGAAACTCTTCAGCTTCATATATTAGTGTAAATAAAAAATACAACATCATCATTCGAAATACGCTATCACATGAGTATATCCGAAAAGAGATCATATTTCGACCACACGTACAAGTATTAACTTAATAAGCGTAAATCAGTAAGGCTATTCTGTAAGAACAAACTCGAAACACACCGCAGAAAACGGTCGTGAAATGTTAGAAAGTGACACGGGACATTGAACATTAAAACATTTCAAGAATATACGCATCAAAATAGTATATCACCATAAGTCCGTTGTCAACATTTTATGGGTGAGTATGAATTGAGCTCTTACAGTATCGCACTGCTGTTCGCGTTTGCTTTCGTGATTCATATACATTATACATTCTTAGAGACTATTTTTTTAAATCTTCTCAAGGCTTCAACATCCGGCAGTAGGCCATCCGTTTCCAAATAATTAACATTAAACAAAGGAATCTTGACTCTTGAGTAATGTTAAAGCAAAGGTTTAAAATATGAACAACATTATATATACTGCTGGTAGAGCTTTGTGCAAGCAAAAAACAGCAAAACACTACAATACCAAGTGCTGCAAAACAGCAGTACTTGGTATTGTTGTGTTCCGGTTTGAAGGTTGAGTGAGCCAGTGTAATTACAGGCACGAGACAAGAGACATAATCTTAGTTCCCAAGGTTGATGGCGTATTGGCGATGTAAGCGGTCGTTAACATTTCTTACAACACCAATGTCTATGGGCGTTGGTGACCACTTACCATCAGATGCTCAGTCCGCCTACCTATACTATAAAAAAACAATATGTTTATGTGAAAGATAGATTTTAAAATTGCGCTCTGCTGATAAATAGTCACCACCGACCATTCACATAGACAATTCTAAATCGTAATTTATCAATTTATTTTAAATAAATTATAAATGTAAACCGGCGTGGAAACTCAGTAGTTACTCTTTGTCAACTTTTCCAAAATTCCTGACACCGTCAATACATTGCCAAACATTACGGAACTAAGATGTTATCGTACTAGCAGCTGAAATTATACTGGGCCACTTAATTCTCGAACCAGAACACAGCAATACAGATTGCCAAGTGTATGGTACCTACACAGACAGGCTTGCATATATCTCACCAGTATAAATGGGTCTGGTTACACAGTCAATACCAAAAATAATCAGACCGTGACAAATAGCTGAATGATATTAATATCAGTGGAGAGGCCAATTAAGCTCAAATTTTTCTTAACAGGAACATATAAAGGCTGATATATGATATATAAATCTATGAAGTTAAATGGTATGAGACAATTTCATTTGTGCTATGTATATGAATGTAATCAGATATGTTCAAGATCATATATCATAAGGGGATAAAGCTGAAAGATTTCTCGGCGGTAGGACTTTGTGGCAGCCCGCCTGGGTAGGTGCCACCCCCTCATCATATATTCTACTGCTATACAGAAATACATTGTATTGTTGTGTTACGCTTTGAAGGGTGAGTGAGCCAGTGTAACAACAGAAATAAGGGACAACTTCGCTCCCAAGGTTGGTGGCGCATTGGCGATGTAAGGAATGGTTAATATTTCATACATTGCCTATGTCTATGGGCTCTGGTAACCACTTAACATCCGGTGACCCACTTGCCCGTCCTCTTATTAATACCATAAAAAAGCCATAAAGATTCCAAATCTAAATACAATTGCGAACTTCTACGATGACGTTATCACAATTAATAATCTAATAATACGAAGATCGAGGATAGATATAAGTTTATTTTGGAGTTTTCATATTATTTCATTATCGAATGGACAAATTGTATAGTAATTTGATTCTCATACCTTTGGTCCCAGGTTTGCCTCCCAGCACCCATATTTCACCTCTATTAAGTTTCCGTCTCCCGACTATGCAGGATAATAGAGTAGTTTTTCCACATCCTGACGCGCCTAGAAGACCGTAGCTGTAACAAAAATGATTTATTTACATTTGTGAAGAATGACCGAAAATTCATTTACGCAAAAAATACATATAATATCATCATTTACATATACATATATGTGAGGATTGCCTGTCTTAACATACCTACGTGATTCAATTCGTGCGAAAGATATAAAGATAAGATTCTATCAAAGTTAGACCCAGTGACTAAAACGCGTGAATCTTAACTGATGATTGCTGGTTCAGAGCCAGGTGTTCGCACCACTGAATTTACATGTGTCTAATTTGTGGAAAACACCATGCGGAAACCTCCATGTGTCTAATTTCACTGAATATGTGGGAATTTGAATGGCTATTTGATATATGGACTTTGTGAGGAGTTATATGTGCAATCGTATGAGAGTAACTAAGGGCATGACTTGAGATAGAGATGACGAGAAAAACACAGAGACCCTAAAACAGTAAGGACAAGCTATATTCAGTTTAAAAAAAGCGAAACTGTATGTCAGTCTTTTTGTTAGCTTATCTCAATTCAACTACTGAACTGTCCGTTATGCAATTTATCAGATTAAATCTCGGACCTAGATAAGGGTGGGAATAAAAATTACAGGAATCGCAGTTAAAATAAATACGATACAGTCGCCTTAACAGCTAGTTATGACGTTTTTACTATAACATTTTTATAATTACATATGTTTAGTTTAAAATGATATTTGTTAGTATGACAAATACACGAGTCGTCATCATTGCAAATCATGAATCATTTTATATATTCAAACGTACGTTTGCATAACAGATCATAAAACGTTGTTTAATTAAGAAAATATTTATAAAAAATAAATATTAAGAGTCAGAATTAATTAACACCTCAGTGTTGGTTTTATTTTAAAGAATAAATTATCATCCATTACATACATTTTTTAGATAGATATTGATTAAATAAGAATATTAGTTACTTCCCGATCAGCACCTCCTACCAGGTTGAATATGAAACATCCTGACAAACACACGTACCGAAATATTATATAAAGATAGTCCTATTTACCATATAAATAGGTTTTAATATTGTTTTGGAGTGTCTAAAGTTACTAGGAAGGGTTTGAGATTTTAATTAATCTGTGATAGTTATAATTCATCTCGTATTAGACGCTGAAGGAAAACAATCTGAGGAAACTTGTGTTGGGTTTATCGAATGAAAACTACAGTGTAGTAAAAAAACGGAGAGGCCTTAGCCAAGCAACTACCTTACAAAAAGGAAACATCTATAGATGTCTGTTCGCTAGACAAGTGTAAACTTATAATATTCTTTATTTCTCTGGTAATCGTAGAATAGATATATTTTTAAAGAAGTTATGGATTTATATATAACTAGCGGTTTACCCAGGGCTTAGCTCGCGTCATAATTCAGAATTGCTCTGTGCCAATTTCCAAAGCTCTTTATTCTACAATGATTAAATATGACTTTGTAGAAGGAACCCGTATGCAAATTTTCGTTTTGCTAACTCAAGTTGTTTGGGCTGTGCGTTGATATATCAGTCAGTTAGTTATCCTTACAGTAACAGCCTGTGAATGTCCCACTGCTGGGCTAAGGCCTCTTCTCCTCTTTTTGATGAGAAGGTTTGGAGCTTATTCCACGCTGCTCCAATGCAGATTGGTGAAAAACACATGTGACAGAATTTCAATGAAATTTGACAGATGCAGGTTTCCTCACAATGTTTTCCTTCACCGTCAAGCTCGAGATGAATTATAATCACAAATAAGCACAGGAAATTCAGTGGTGCTCGTTCATCGGTTAAGATTCACGCGTTCTTACCATTGGGCCATCTCGGCTTAGCAGTTATCCTTATATATATATTATAAAATGAACGTTACACTAATTATATGTAACTTATTATATATAATAGTAACTTATTAAGTATTTATAATATATTGCAACGCGAAAAAGCTATAATTAGCGGTAAATGTAAGAAGTTGTTCTTGAAATTAATTACATATACTCTAAGTATTATTCTTTAAGTTATAAGGTTTGATTAAGTAGTCAAGATCGATGATAATAAATATATTTGTAAACATAGAGTTACAAGAAGTAAATAGAAAGCTACCTTTTTTAAGGTAATTAAAGTTTTTGAAATAATTTTATACTTCTTTAAATCGAATTTTAGAAACTATGTTCAACTATTGGCATTATTTTTTAATTCAATAAAAAATAACAATTGTTTTGTTATTCGGAGTAAGACAGTTGAATTGGAAGATACTCTCTTGCTTGAGAGCATGAGAGAACAGATACCATTAAATTATTAAATTCTGTTATACATCTAATTTAATCAAATCATTTAAATTTGTAAGTCTTTAGTTAATCATCGGTTGAGAAACGCCTCTTTGTAATAAATGCACGCAATTAAAAATGAGTGGTCCGAACAAGGCGATGCAACAGGAAAACTGATAGAGAAATTTACACAAGGCCGTCATATACTTTACAAGCGCTTGTAGATTATTAATAGCCTAAATACCAACTTAATAACATTAAAGCTATGTATAAAATCATAATTATTGATTAAATTGCTTCGCAGATATGAGTTAGATTATGATAACGTTTAATATAAAGTTGTGGTAGATCTTTGTGTCCCGTCTCTACAACCCCACTTATAACATATTCTACTGCACAACAGCAATACTTTTGTGTTCTGTCTCCAAGGTAGGAGCATTAATGATCGGATGTAGACGCAAAAATAATAGAGTAAGGGATGCATTTCAAAGTGCAATGTGCGGTGGTGATCATTTATCACTAGATGACCGATTTTATTTATTATTTTAATGATTTTGTATTTGTACCATTTCAAATCTTATTTCGTTCACTGATTGAGCTGGTTCATTGTATCGGCGTCCGAATTTCTTGCACTCACGACAGAGATGCGAATACATACTAATATAAAAACTTTACGTCATTCATCAATTATTGAAGGGATTATAATTACATTATTAGTACATCTACATTCACGCATTAATAATTTTCTTTTACATTTTGTTTAATTTTTTTTTTTTATTTTGTATGTAGATGGACGAGTATATGGGCCACCTGACGGTAAGTGGTCACCAACGCCCATAGACAATGGCATTGTAAGAAATGTTAACCATCGCTTACATCGCCAATGCGCCACCAACCTTGGGAACTAAGATGTTATGTCCCTTGTGCCTGTAATTACACTGGCTCACTCACTCTTCAAACCGGAACACAACAATACCAAGTACTGCTGCTTTGCAGTAGAATATCTGATGAGTGGGCGACCGACAGCTCAGAGAGATATACTCAATTACAAAAACGAAAAGACTATTTTAACAGATAAGTTGAAAAAAATTGCTTACAGAAGCCGCCTAACCTAAACAGAGAAGGGTAGAGCAAATAAGTACATGAATATAATATTACTAGATTATATAATATATATAAATTAATAAATGTGTTATGTAAAATTAGCTCAGCTTTCAAAAATATTTAGAGAGTGCATACATATCTATATTTTATAGACGTACGCTAAACTGACTAAAGTTTTATGTTAGTTTTATGAAGCTATATCACCTATTCAAAGTTACGGATCCTTTTACTTATTAAGTTATTAATAACATTATTAAAACAACTACGTTCATCCATACAATATTATAACAAAACATTATGTAAACACATCTCAAATATCAAAACTATTTGGACCGAGTATCGTCCATCGTGCTTCAACGTTGCATATCATTAAATCTTGAGACTTGGTATTAAAGCACGGAAATTAGAACTATATACATATAAAGATAAGTTATATATACGTTCGTATATAGTATAGAATGTGAATAATTTCAACACCGGCCTCGTGCAACGAACAAACAGACCGTTGCGATTGCATTGCATATTAGTCGCATTTATACGTTTTACCGTTTTTATAAATATTTCTTTCTTTCAAAACTATTATAATATTTTTATACTAAATCAACCGTAGCGAACTTAGTTTTATAATAATACCAGTTGCCCGTACCAATTTTATGAATAAAATCTTATTTATAGCTATGAAGAGATCACAAATTCTTGCTTTTTGACTTTGCCATGACTTTGACTACAGGCTGTTACTTTATTTACGTTACTTACATACGTTGTAAAAAAAAATAGTTAAGTAATAAAAGTAGTAGTAAATTTATTGCAAAATAGTGTTTTTCTTGATTTTAAGTTTAGATTACGAGACGACCGTCCTGTCTTAAAGACATAAAACTCATAATAAATTACACTTATGATGACTTTTATGGTTATGTATATATATGTCATAATTGCACAGCAAACTTAATTATAAATTAACATATAACCCGACTACGGATAATATTAACTTACTTGACGTATTCAAAACTGATAAACGAAATAAAAGTTTGTATTTCGATTCCGCCATGTTTTTTCTTGTGACGTCACGTAATTTTCCATTATACTCAACTTAATTTGTCTGTCAACGCATATTATATATAAAAATTATCGGCCTAACTTATAAACGTCATTTAAAGGGTGTGTAGTTAAACATCTATTTATCCCTTTCTACCCTCACTGGCTTCCCATTCAAAAGAAGAAGACGGCCTCGTTTAACTGGTCAATAATTATAAAGTAAAGCCGTATTTATATTTAATCTGTTACATTTACTTATTCGTCATTATTGATTGTCAAAGTAGCTTTTGACGTGCTTTTGACAATCAATAATTAACGTTCGGAAATAAATTAAGATTTCGCTTATGATTAAATTACTTTGAATGGAATATAAGTTATGAATAACTTTAAAATTTCTTTTTATACATTAAAACTTGAAAATGTTATTTAAATATATCTTATTATATATTTTGTGTAACGTATGTGCATATTACTATACTAATCGTGGCTTCAATAAAACACAACAACTGCTGCTGGAAAATTAATACATTATTCTAATTGCACATTCCAGTGACAGATTATTATCTTACTAACATTATGAATGGGAATGTCTTTATGTTTGTCTGTCTGTTACTGTATAGCGCATGAACTATTGGATGGTTTCTAATGACATTTGGTATGGAAACTTCAAACGAATATTATGCGAAAGTGTATGTATGTATGTTTGTTACATGACGATAATCTGTACCGATCGAAATGAGATTTTACACAAATGTAGTTTGATACCTGGATAAAGATACAGGCATATAAGTTACAGGATTTATAGATGAAAGCAAAATACAATTGAGTCTAGGAATCTGAAATTTAAAACAGTGATTTATTTTATAACGTAAGAATTAGTTAAAAAATATTTTTGGAAATTAGTAATTCAGTCTGCATAGAACATAGTAATTATTGCAATTTGGTTTGTACCATTTAATTTAATACCAATCCAATTCCAAACCAATTTGAGCCGGCTTGCTTGGTTGGTAGATACTTGTCTGCGCCGCAGGTCGTGGGTTCGATTCCCATCCAGGACAGACTTTGTGTGCATGGACATGTCTGTTTGTCCTGAGACTGGGTGTAATTATCTATATAAGTATGTATTTACAAAAGAAAAGTATTATATGTAGTATATCCGTTGTCTGGTTCATAATACGAGCTCTGCTTGGTTTGGGATCAGATGGCCTTGTGTGAATAATGTCCCAGGATATTATAATCAAGTGGGTGTAGTACTGTATTTCTCGCTAGATCGATGAGTAACAGTACTGTTTCCGTTTTTGTATATGACAATATGATTAAGTACAATATGTTTTCTATATAATAATTTTACTCGTACGAAGTCGAGACGGGCAGCTAGTACATACATCTTCTATCTACGTGTAGGTCGGATAAGATCGTTTAAGGTTGTACGATCTGGCCTCATATTCAAAGCGTGGCATACCTTGCGACGTAATATTATATTTACGATATTACGCAATACAATATCGAGTGACATCTGACCGTTGCTGATAAAGATGGAGTCGTATTATTAATGAGTTTATGTTAATTACATATACAGTTATACTTTATATTAACTCGTTTCATAATATAGATTTGATTTATGGGATGTTTTCGTGTAAATTCGTTTGGGTGGGTTGTAATCACCAGTTCTTCTACCGCCAAATATAATAATTGATGCTCTTACAAGTACTATTAAATAATAATAATAATAATAATTAAATCATTTATTTCGACCAAAAAGGATCATATTATATACAAGACAATAAATAATAAAAAGACAAAATTTACAATAATAATATTTTACATATTTTAAAGAGTTTTAAAGTGTCATTTTGTGAAATAAATTAAATTTAAAGTTACTATCCGAATCTTTATATTTTGTCATATGTCAGTGTGATCAATTTTTATTTTTGAGTAATATTTCATATCATATAAAACATTCCCTTAATATTATGTATAATTTATTATCTGTAAACGTGTATATATTTATGTATTGTTATTGATATGTGTGTGTAAGTTAAAATAGTTTGCACCGACTTTATTCTTCACATAGTTATGTACCTTTTTACAAACTCTTTTTAACTTGAGTTATTATAATAGTATTTGACGAGCCGATTGGTGTGGTTGGTAAGATACTTGCCTTTCATGCCGCAGGTCGTGGGTTCGATTCCCACCCAGGACAGACAATTGTGTGCATGAACATGTCTGTTAGTCCTGAATCTGGGTGTATTTATCTATATAAGTATCTATTTACAAAAGAAAAATAGTATATGTAAGTATATCGGTTGTCTGGTTTCCATAGTACGAGCTCTGCTTAGTTTGGGATCAGATGGCCTTGTGTGAGTAATGTCCCAGGATATTATTATTATTATTATTATGCGTGGGTCTAATCTAAATTATGCAACTGAATTTGAACCATTTCCATAGAATCAATTGAATAACACTCTTGTCGCGTTGGTATATACTCTTTTATATAATGTACTTTATGCACTCTGGTAAGACCCAGTCTAATCTAGCTGAATGAAGTAAAAGCTTGCTTTTTAAAGGTACTTTTTATCAATTTAACAAGCAAGTCTATAACTTGTGAAATGTGCAAAATGTGCGTATGTACATAAATATTTTTGTTATCAATAAAATACATAAACCAGCCTTAATGATCGATGTAATTATAAATACATAATTAATCGGCGGTACGTGACTCCTCCACACTTATGTTGATAAAATATTAACTGCAATGATATTCTGTAAGAATTTATTTCGTGTCTTATAGTGAAATGGTAACAACCGGATTACATTGACACGCTATTTTGAAACGTGTATCCTTTTAATGTTCTAATCATTAAAGTCGTCATCGCAAATCACTTTCTGATATATAACGATTCTGTTCTGGGGTAAATCAATCTTACCAAATAGCTTTACTGATTTCGAATAAAAGATCAATCGAGAAGATACAATATACAGATTAAAAAGGTCACAAGAACAAGTAAAATATGAGGTCAATAGAACTAATTTGAATCAAGATAAAATGAAAATTCGAGTACAAAGAACTTATAACCTTACTAACTAACATCCCTTTTTCGCTCAATGTATTTACGTCACTATAATAAGGAACTAAATTATAGCCTCTATGTACATAGACATAAGGTCGTACAGGTCACAATGGGTCTTAGAACAATGGTTGTCAAAGGTTAATGATCTTTTGTTTATCAAGAAGGTCGATTGGTTGGCGTGTTGCCACCCTTCCTAGTTGGTGATACTTAGTCAGAATCCTAATGCTATGCGTAAAACATAATTTATATGTTTAAAATATTGCTGATTTTTTTTTTATATTGAATTTGCCTTTAACACTAATTAAATTTATTTTTTAAATTAAGGAATAACCACCTGTCTTATTCAATCATTTTGGTTGGCTGTATTTTTTACGACATAATATGAATTTTAAATTAAAAAGAAATGTATATAGAATCTCGCTGGCTCCTGAATACCCATACTGCCAGATGTGTCAAGTTAACTGTCGGCGTAATCATTCACAGTGAAAAACATGAAACTCAAATTGATACAAGTACTGTCTTGCTTGACTAAACGTTATTTAGCGGCTGTTTAGTTAAAGCTAATTCGTCTCTTTCTTTCATAATCGATTTAGTATGCTAAATCGATTATGAAAGAAAGAACGAAAGACGAAAACAGCATGATTTAATTGTTCGTCCTCAAAACAACATTCAAATTTTTTAAAGTATTGATTATTGATAAAAGTCAACTTACATGGTCCCCTTGGCGACCGACATGTTAAGGTTACTGAGTACATGGTTCGGTCTCTTGTTCGACCCGTAGTGTTTGAACGCGTGCCGCACGCACACTGCCTGCTGTCGCTTCTGCCACATCTAAATAAAAAAAAGTATTACTACACCTTGAAATACCTAAATAAATGTAATGGTGGTAGGTGGTAGAATATAGCCGAGATGGCCCAGTGGTAAGAAAACGTGAATCTTAACCGATGATCGTGGGTTCAAGCCCGGGCATGTTCAAACCCAAGCACCACTGAATTTCATGTGCTTAATTTGTGATTATAATTCATCTAGTGCTTGACGGTCAAGGAAAACGTGAGGAAACCTGCATGTTTCAAATTTCATTGAAATTCTGTCACATGTGTATTCCACCAATCCGCATTGGAGCAGCGTTTCCACCAAGCTCCAAACCTTCTCCTCCAAAGAGGAGAAGAGACCTTAGCCCAGCAGTGGGATATTCACAGGCTGTTACTATTGGGCTTTGTCAAGCCCGTCCAAGTTGGCATCAACTACTCATCATATATTCTTCCTCCAAACAGCGATACGTAGTATTCTTCTGTTTCAAGTGATATAACATCTTAGGTCCGAAGGTTTGTGATGATGAAGATGTAAGAGATTGTTAATATTTCTTAGTGCCAATGTCTATGGGCAGTGGAGACCACTTTCCATTTGCATACCTAGCTTTTCTTAATAAGAAATTAAATATATAAGATGACACAGAAATGCTGCATTCTTGGGGTCATAATTGTGGTTGTGATTATGAGAGTGATGGAAGAGAGTGCAGTAGTATTTGCACACACTTTGATCTCTTTTGCAGTTCGTTGTTATCGACTGGGAACTGCCACTGTTACCGAAATTGTTCAGCAGGAAAAATACTTTAAAAACTTTAAGCATCCAAGGAGTTCCTACAAAAATAACGTCTTCCTCGACGCCATTCATTTCTGTTGACCATTTATGTTTTATCGCCCATTGTATGATACATCTTAAGAACAAATATTGAATATTACATTCATAACCGTATATAATTACACTTTATGCGTCGAAGATAAACGTAAATTTTCTTAGGATTTTTTCAAGCCATTAATAAACAGGATAATAAGTGTGATATAGCGTTACAGCTATGAGATATTGCCTGCTTGCTGATGGGAAACGTAGTCATCCCGTTTGTCGAGCTGGGTCGAGATGGCTTAGTAGTTAGAACAGGTGAATCTTAACTGCTACAAAAGAAATTTGAAGCTTTGGAATAAGCTCCAAACCTTCTCCTTACAAAAGGCGTAACGAGGCTTTAGCCCAGCATATATAAATGTTTGAATATAATATCTATATCTGCATGATGAATGTAAACTTTGAAAAACATAAAATATAATTTTAAAGAACTCTGTTCTCAAGGGCCCCATTATTTCTTATTGAGGATAAAGGTCTTAAGCCTTATGTATACTTATGTAGTTTGCTGATTCCAAATAGCATGTGTTAAGAATGTATTAAGGTCCTGCAGACCGATTTCGGTCACGGCGGTCAATCTCAAGAGAGATTAGCCAACTGCGCAGTACATATTATAGTGCACAAGTGTGTGCGTAAACACAGGTGCACTCTCTTTTCCTTAGCTCTCATAATCCGATGGGACGGCAATCCGACACGACCGGAAAGAGTTCAGGCGCAGGACCAACGGCTTAATGTGCTTTCCGAGACACGGGAGTGTACACACTGCCAACTTCCAGACTCCGGGCTGCTACTGAGAATTTTCTGACAGAAGAACTATTTATTGGCCCTACCTGGGAATTGAACCCAGGACCACCGGGTCTGCGGCCTTATATCTAACCATTAGACTAACGAGGCAATTGTAATAATAAAATTGTAGTAATAGCTTGTAATTTATTACTAACATATTGATTTATATTTCGTTTCCAAGTATGTGACACGGTTTTCACACCGATGAAATGTTGACAACCGATGTATTTTATTTCTTTATACAACCATAATTTTATATTTTCTATAGTGTAATTTGTTCCTTTCGTTTTTAATTTAAATTCAACATTGTGTGCAAATTTTAACGGAAAACTTTGCGCCATCTTTGTAACGAGCAACAGTCGATTCCAAGTAAATGTATTTTTGCAACTTTGTAACAAATTAAAGTTAAAAAAAAAACTACATTTTTTATAATTATATTGTTTTACAGATTCATATAAAGTAACCTTGAAGTTCTGGAATGTATAATTTTGAATCGAGTGAGTGTAAATGAGCATTTTTTATATGAAGTCACTATTTGAATATTTTTTATTTATTAAAATATTTTCGTTCGTTACACTACGATGTTTTACGAGTATATTACGGCCATATTGGAGATGTATTTTTAAAAATAATTAATCAAATGAAAACCCAGTAATATTAATTCGGACTAGAACCCGCAAACTTCAGCTAAAATTTATTTGTTTTAATTACTGGTCCATTTGATCTCGGCTTTTTTCAATGATAACTTTGTTAAAGTCTATTAAAAAAAAACTGTCTATTTAAAAAAATATAAAGGAAACTGCAGTTTCATAATGACGTAAGTATATACTATACTTAATTAAAATTTAATAAGGCATCTCGGCAAGTCACATGATCAAGTAAAAGTGGATCATTGATTTTGTTATAAATTCTAAAATTATTATCTAAGATAAGATAATAGAGAGACAATATGATATAGCCTTATACTTTTTGACAGAAAGTTGACTATAACAATCAAAGAAGTGCTGTAGTACTTACTGTGCTGTTTTGTTTCTCGAGTGGTGGCGAAAATTGTATCTGATTCATCTTAGACTCCTTCTCGTCGCCGATGGGCGACGGAGGCGAGGTCTCTCTGTGGACAAAAAAAAACAAACATTACTTTCAAGTTAAAAAAAAAAGTTTAATGTTTACAATCACTTTTGTACTATCATTTTATAATATATTAAATATGCTTTACATTGACTTCCGGTGTAGAACTGTTCATTAATTTAGTACTAACCAACACACTACTTTTAAATATTACTTTTTGTAAAGAGTCAGAACTATTTAATGAGGAAATGATAAAATATATACGAACATTTTGATTTGATAGTTAAAATAATGTTCCCATATAAATATGATATTTTAATGTTTTATAATCGCGTTGTTAATACTTTACGAGTTTTAACGATTACTATAATGTTTTTCTGCAAACACGATCGAATTAAATATTGTCCTTTCAATAACGATTTCGACAATCACTTCTGTGCGACATGTTTCTCGTTATATTATACAAGTCTTTTTTATATATAGATTTTAATCACTTAATCTACTTTTACATGAACATTGAAAAACTATTTTGATTTTAGATCAAATGTTTCTTGAAACATAAAATAATAACATCTAAATCAAAATTTTCCTGACTAGCTTCCGCCCACGGCTACTCCTGTCTGGGTGAAGGTAGCTTATGTGTTAAGTCAGGACATAAGCTATCTCTATCCCAAATTAATTATCTACGTCAGTATTATTTTGTTTTAATGTAGGAATTAAGATAAATTTTAATTGTACATAACTATTACATGTATATGATTGATCAAAAATAGCAACTAAATAATAACAAATAACTAATAACAAATTTATAAAAAATAATCTTCGAAAATTATATACCCAAACATATTCACTTGGTGGTAGAGCTTTGTGCAAGCTCGTCTGGGTAGGTACCACCCACTCATCAGATATTCTACCGCAAAACAGCAGTACTTTGTATTGTTGTGTTCCGGTTTGAAGATTGAGTGAGCCAGTGTAATTACAGGCACAAGGGACATAACATCTTAGTTCCCAAGATTGGTGGCGCATTGGCAATGTAAGTGATGTTTAACATTTCTTACAATGCCATTGTCTATGGGCGTTGGTGACCACTTACCATCAGGTGGCCCATATGCTCGTCCGCCAAACAATAAAATAAAAAAAATAAAAAAGTATATCAAAATCAAATACGTACGGACGAATCGAGAACCTCCTTTTATGAAGTCGATTAAAAAGTAAATGAAATTTGAAACGCGAATACTAAGTTATTGCGAACTAAATCGTTTATATAATGAATCTTAGGTAAGTTTTAGTATTTAAATTGTTCGCGTCCGGAGCTAGCTGGTTTTATTATAAACTAAATTAACAAACATAATTTTTCAAATATGGCGTGTTTAACGAGTTAGGATTTTCACAATCTAATAACCTACCTATTAATTTTATCATTGAAGCAGCGTGGTGGAATAATTAGATGAATAAATATTAATATCACGTTGTACAAGAATTGAGAAATTTTCGGTCACACAATGTGGCAATATAATCTTTAAAGTTAATATTATTAGTTTATGTGCTCATATTTATAATGGATATGTTTGATCACATAATTCGATTTTGTATTGACGTAATAACTATTAAATTCAAAATCATAATTTTGATCATGAGTGAAGACATCCAAGATTCATACACACGTACTCGTATATATAATTAAAAAAGGTATATAATATATATATACGTGTTTATTTCTTTATTTTTAAAAACATTGTAATTTATTTATAATGTCTGTTTATTTATTACGTTACTCGCCCTTAACGCCTAAAAGAAATCGCTGTCTTAGCGGTAAGGCCCTCTCTGCACATTTTTCTTGTATGTTTTTGATGTTTAAGTTCATCGGTTGTCAAGAATTATATTCATATAATTATATTTTTCTATAAAGTTGATAATGACGAAGTCGGGAAAGCTGTTTGTTAATAATATTCACACTATACTACATGCAAACATCTAAGGTCAAAAGGACTCCTAGAATAATAAACCCTGTTACGATTCTAATCTTCGAATCGAGTTTAACAGCCATTGTTCTTACTTTTTTTTAAATTCAAATGACATCGTCATCACGTATGCAGCCAGCATAGGGACTCCTTGTTTTGACACATAACTCATGGTCAGCGTGGCGAAACTGTTACGATAAAATACGCGACGGACCGCACGAAACTATACCCGACTCTGTTTAACTACGGCCTTGACAGGCTTAGTTACGTATTGTTGTTTCGTTTCGTCAGAATCTGCAATGTGACGTTATAAATTAGAGGTGATTATTATTGATAAAATCTACGTCTTGTAAAGGCGTCATGTTCTATTAGTATACGTCAGAAATATTTAATCACTCAGTCTATACGTGATCATCAAACGGATTTACTTTATTTTTTTATTAGTGCCTGGACGGCCCGGCTTCGCTTGGCTCTAATATTAATTACTTTATCAATTTCTAATATAATTTAATTTGTGAATTATTTTTCAGAAAAGACACCTATATCCTAGACACAAACTTAAGCAAAACCTTATCTTAATACGATGAAATTAGAGCCGTTTTCGAGATACACAAAATAAAGTTATAAATATAACACATTCGACAAGACATGCATATTTCGACCACAAGCAATACTAATATTTATTTTTAATTAATTCAAATTCTAGTGTACTTATAAAAAAAGACGGCCATCGCAGTGGTTTTAGTGGGTAAAACGTAAAACGGCCTAACCCCCCCGATACCCCTCTAATGGGGACCCCATTTCTGAAGGTTTCCATTGCGTGAAAACAAAAGAAAAAACGTGGTCTTAAAAAAACCGAGATCAAATTTGCATAGCAATATCAGATTACTCGCAACGCCGCCAACCATGGCAACATGTAGTATGTTTCTGTATTTATTAAATGATGTAAAAAATAATAATTAATGCACATGCAAAGATTAGTTCATATGACAGACTTAAAATGTTAGTGCATAACGTTTTAATCAAACGTAAATCAATAACGGTTTATTAGTTTTTTTTTCTTAAACAGACAAAATAGATCACCGATGTTTTGCATTTGGTGTATTTTTTTTACCTTTTTTGGCGTGTATGTACGCTATTTGTATGCAAAATATTTTTGGTGTCGCTTTTAAAGATTTATGTTGACAGATTTCATTTATAGTCAAAGTCGAAATTTTAGAAATACAGATGTACAATAAATGTTTCTTTTTTATTTTCCCCTATTTTACAGGGATAACTTAACTATCACGCGAACAAGCGTAATAGGTTTGTAAATATTAAATTTACAATTGCGATGTGAGGAACTTTTTATTATTGAAATGTTTTATATTTACCACAAAGCTTTATTCATGTGATCAAAGGGTACATAAATAAAACGCGTTCAACATATAACGTCAAACATTTTAGGAACCATTAAAAAAGAAAAGTGCGTTAAGTGCCACAACTAATGCGACTTCCACGTTGAAAACGCGAGTATATTTTCCTCGGTTATATAGAGCATAATAACAAGTTTAAAGTATTTATGTGTTAAAAAAACTAGTATTTTAATTCACGTTTGTTGGATTTGTTTCTTCATTTCATCATGGCCTCAATGTCCGTCCAAGTTGTGACGTCAATGTAATTCATTCTCGTACTTTTTTTTATTTGAAACGCATATTTCTGTTTTTACAGTTCATCGTGAGAATAATACGCAGGCTGTGGGGTTTAATACGTGATTTAATTACTGTTTTTAAATTTTGATGTAAAAATTTTCCAGTGCGAACTGGGTTTTACGAGTTTGAGCGGAACTTTATTATTAATTATTCCAATCTTAATCTTAATTGCACTGAGTCTAGACGATAACAATTTACCCTGTCAATTCTCAATTAATAAACTCAAAGCTCATGTTAAAAATCATGAATAAAAAAGGCATATCGTACAAAAATTTAATTATAACTTTAAAAACAAAAAACTTTATTATTCGATGTTTTTCATCTAATACTAAAGTTAATACTGTAAATAATTTTATATATGCAAATAAGGAATAATGATTGCTTTTCTTGTCGTTTCTTATTGGTCACTGCACTATATCAAATTATACAGGGTTATTTGTATAGACCCAGCAACCTCGCAGGACTAGATAGCTAACACCATAAGCAACAACTTTTGTTCGACGACTTCAAACTTAACTCAATACATGAAAAAAAGAAATGATTTTACAAGTTTTTGTCGTACTGTCGTGACATTATTAGGTCTACATTTCAATCATAAATGAAAGGACAACGCGACGTGTCGATCTTTGCGATGCACGTAGATTTATAAACGTTCAAGCGGGAAATTAAATTAATACTTATTTTTTAATGAAAATAAAATCTAACAAATTATCAAAAGTCGTAGAACAAAAGTTGTTGCTTATGGTGTTAGCTATCTAGTCCTGCGAGGTTGCTGGGTCGTTACAAATAACTCTGTATACCTGGTATATAACGATATCATAAATACTTACGCCTCATTTAGTAACTATAAAACATATTTAATCTCACTTCGATTTGCACCAGGCATTATATTTACGTTAACTTCTACAATATTTAACTTATCGTTAGTCTAACTTTATTATACAAGCTGTGGTTTCCTGTATTTTAAGGAACACACGTTTTAATTATGCTTTAAGACCTTTCTTATACTTGTACAGCTATTTTGTTAAAAATCCTTAAAAAAAAATTAAATAAAAAAGAAATCTCTGACAATGTATTTAACGGCCTTACTTATAAACTTTGCTTAACGAGTCTTCATCAAAGATTTCATCATTAATGGTATTTATTAAGTAGTAAATTATTATATAGTATATAAAACGTTTGAAGCTGTATATAGTAGGATTATGTACGTAAGTCGTATTTATATAACGCATTCGTACGTCATGTACAAGGACGACGACATTTGCTTCCTTTTTGTTGCTTGCGACAGAGTTTCCCGGCGCAGTGAGTCTGCTAGAGCATTACACGTACGAATAATAAAATATAAGTGTAACGATATCAGAATCAAAATATTTTCGAATAGTGGATTCTGCTGAGGAGATAAGAATATGGCTTAAGCAGTCCCAGTCTGGTATATCCAGTACCAGATTTATGCCTAGGCCTACAAGGCACGACCTTAGGGGTACCGTCAAATGAGCTTCTGCAGTAGCTTGACGTATCAATTGAGTCGAAGAATTTTTTTTTTATTTATGAGGGTAAACCTTACTTTAAGTATAATTCCCATTTAGTTAAATTGAAATTTGAAAAAAAATTGTACCCCTAAGAATGCAAAATAGGTGATGTAGTTTTTTATGGACTCAAATTTCATTTGATTAGCGTTTTGTTTTTAAAAAGATAATTATTGAGACACTGAGCGCTGTTTATATAAGAATGCATTTAATACCAAAAGTCCCTTTACTATTTAGTCGGATTAAACGACGTGTAACAAATAAGAAAACAAATTAAATAGACGTCGTTTAAGCAGGAAATCTTGTTGTTATTGCTGAAACCTATTTCATAGTCATATTGACCTTTGCCATTATAATGTTATGTATGTTGATGAAATCATAAAGACTTCGCACGTCACGAGTGAAAAAAATCTACAAAGATCATGCAAAAAGTTGTGGAAAATCTCATAGGGTTTGTTTGAAACAATAGCGTTTGACATTGACCCGCCACGCCACCTCGCGACACAACTCTTTAAGATATTAGAATTTTCCATCTACTATGTTTTTAATATTTATATAGATATAAAAAAAATATGAAAAATTACATATAACATTAAAATGACTGTAAAACTTAGTTCTGACTTTATCAGTCATATCATTACCTACATATATCACGGGCGGATGAAATCGGTATTGGAGTCACGTAGTGGTGTTCTAAGCCTTCTCAAGAGCAGATTCCGAAGCTATGGGACATTTACAAATTGTTACTTAACTACTTTATATTTACATAAAATATTTAGCTTGAGATATATGAACATATAATAGAGTTTTGCATATCTATAAAAAAATCAAAAAGATATCACGGTTTTAAAATGTCGGCGTAGCCGTAACTAAATACGTTACAACGTCAACGTTTCACGCTCAGGTAACAGAACCCTAAAATGTTAAATATTGTTGCTAAATTGTGTAATTAATTACCGGATAACCACGGTTAATTATCATTAGAGCTCTTTACAGACTTGATTTACTAAGTAACATCAGTTACTCAACTACTACGGAAATATTTTTCTTTGTTGTAAATATGACAAGGTTTTATCTTTTAAGACACGATTTTCTTGTTTATATAGAATATGCACATACTAGATAACTATGTCGCAGCTTCGTCCGTGTAAATATAATAATATATTATTAGCTCGACCCAATCGTATCGATTTCAGTAGTAACAGCTTGTGAATGTTCCACGAATGGGCTAAGGCCAACCACGCTGCGCCAATGCGGGTTGGTGGAATACATATGTGGCTGAATTTCAGTGCAATTAGACACATGCAGGTTTTCTTACGACGTTTTCCTTCACCGTCAAGCACCACTGAATTTTCATGTGCTTAATTTGTGTTTATAATTCATCTCTTGTGTATCTGTGGCGGAAAACATAGCTTGAAAATAACGATTGAATTTCTGCCGCAACATAATATTTAATTATATATTTAAAAAAATAAAAAAGAATATTTATTAAAAATGTAGAACATTTTTAAACGTCTGTCGTGATCGTCTGAATGTATACGAACTCACGTTAGATTTACGTGATCATTATTGATTGCATATGCATCAATTCTGCACACAATACTTGACTCAGTGGGCAGGCATGCGCCATGTGCTATTTAGTTCCATTGTCCGTTTTGTAACGTCTGCGCTGTCATTAATATAACAATAAATGTATATGTTTCATCTCTTTCTGTCATCAGTAAAATTTTATTGGAAAAAAGATAAATCTTTTACTATAGAACCGCTTTACAAAGATTTTAGTAAGGAATTCAATATTAATTGATAGTATTATTGATATCTCGTATTTATTCATTGAACACGAAAAATATATAATGTACGGTCTTTATGCCAATAACATTTAATATCCGAACCTTAGGAAGTCCAGGAAAGAACGTTCGTAGTTTTGCTAAATGATAAATAATACACACAACTACTCATATTATATAATATATGTATATTATATACGAAAATATATAAACAATTGAGTCGCGATTTTTATTTTTGTCCGATAAATAAGCACTACCACACCGCTTTATGTGCTATGTGTGCTATATACATGTGATATAATATTCATGATCATTTGATGATTGATTGATTCATCAAAGTTTTAATTTTGTTTATAACTATCTATATCAGTTAATTACCCATTCGGTTTAAAGACATTTATTTCTCATAAAGAATACAAAAAAAAAATTCACTTAAAATGAGAAAATTATTCGTGAATTTAAACTGTAATAGTTTAACTAGTTGGCGCCCATCGATGATAAAATTTTACTCCTTACGCAGCGTCATTTGTTTCAGCGTCATTGACTTTCAAATTAATTATAAAGTGGTTTCACATACGAAATTTATCATCTTTTTCGTATACACATTAATAAGCAATTACTCATACCTTTATGTAACGGACAACGGCGTTCATAATACACTTTTCTCCACAAATATCTCACCTTTCATAATTTAGTTGACGTATGACGATTGAAATTCCACTCTTATCGTTTTTCAAAACGTGACATAGAGTGAAACTCATCTTAATGAAGCGTCCGAGTCAGCAGTTCTTATAATAATTTGATATTTATTAAGAACGAATTTCGCTTCACGATTTATCACAAATAATTTTAAATTCCTGTTTCATACAGCAAGATAGGTAAAACATTTATTGCAATCACAGAAACAGAAAAAAAAAACAATTGTTAAAACACACACAAAAATAAACCTTCATAACAAAAAAAAGTTGTGACGTCTAAAATCAATAATCTAGCAACTAGCTAGATATTAAAGGGATTTTGCCAAAAATGTATCAGTTACTGTTCTGTTTAAATGATATCGCTAATGTTTGGAAATTATTATTTATAAATTTATTTAAAATAAATTCACCGTAACTATAAACATTTTAGTTAAAATTTCTGCAATAAAAATATCTTAACGGAAGCGTATATTACATCATCAGGTTCAAAGGACAACAGTCGTCTTAAATGGGTTATTGATTGTTTCCCAACGTAATGGCTATAAAGACTGTTATATCTTTATGTTATTAATATTTTATAAGAATCATAACTTTTATAACATCAATATAACTGGCTTACTGTCTGTTAATATCTGTAAGCGGGTGAGAAGCAGAGATTAGATATTAAGATTATAGATACCAATGGTATCTTACGATCAGGTATTCAATAATCAAAATATTGAAAAAAATTAAGAAATGTTGTATGATTTGATTAAAAGATGTATAACGGTTCATAAAAAGGCGTGGAATTAATATTCATCGATTTTCATGCTGGTTGTACGAAAGTAAATTGTAAATAATCAATTCATGTACCAATTATAATCTGAAGAGTTGAAGTGTTAGATGAAACCAACAGCAGTTCGTAAATAAAATTTCAGAAAGTATTATGCGACATTATCGACGTAAGTAAGTTTTAACATTTTATTATTGAGATACGAAGTGAAGTTGATTACTTAGATTTGCATATTCCATGCGATTAGCTACAGCTGCGCTATATTGTGTACCATAAACATTTCTTGATAAACATATCTAGTTATAATACAACGCCATTCTACTTAACTATTTCCACTTTAATTTTACTTACAAAGTTCTGATAGTAAATTCGCCAAAAAATCGTAAATAAATTCGTAAAAAGCTAAATACTTTATTAAATATTGAAGCATTACACTTTTTTATTGTTTGTCAAACTAGAAACTACCACCGGTTCGGAAAAGAAACACCCAGCCCTGAGAAGAACCGGCGAAAGAAACTCAGCGGGTTTTTTTAATGTATTTTTTATTATGTAATGTATCGTTTACAAAAAAAAATACAAAAAGAAATAGCCATGCGGCGAAGGAAGTATATATCATAGTTTATTAAAAGTCTCGACCAATCATGTTAATTTAATATGACAGTTATTTATTAGTCTTTACCGATGATTGGAATAGGCTTCTCGGTAGAATCAATTTCACAGACTGACGGTAGAGTCACTTGTAAAATCATCATTCCGAAGTGCTTTTAAGGGCCAACTTGCATATTGAAACGCAGATTTTTTATCAAATATTATGCAATCTGCCAAATCAGTATCTACCAACCCACATTAGATGAATATATTGGAATACCTAAGGAGAGGACATATACTGCCTGGCAACTTTTATTGACATAAAATGAGAAGACCTTTTGATTTACGCGTAACCAATAATTTATCGATTCAAATATATGCCGTATTGCGAGATGACAAAGCGTTTATTTCTCTGCGTCTTCACTTTATGCTTATTACCTTTTAATTTATATCTTGTCATGTCTTTTGTTATTTCATTGCAAGGTATACATAACGTACGTAACAATACAATATTCTTCCTGCTTCCCATTGCACGACACACTTCTTGCATGTCTATTTGTGTGTTACGAAATACATCGTAATCAATGCCTCCTTTCCTTAAGAGATAGTATGTTGAGTTTAACATATTCAGATAATATTGATACTTGAATTGTTTAAATTATATGTTTTATGGGTAATAATACAGAGAGAAACAGAATATATATATATATATATATATATATGATAAACTTAGCGTATGGGTTTCGTAAATAAATCTGTGTACGTATATTTTTATGCGTCTGGTCATTTGATGATTTCCATGAAATTAATTTTAATCGTATATAGATTACGTTATTTCATTTAAAAAAATTAAAACCAGGGTTCAATTCTACTAACAAATTGTTGTTTTATCGCAACCGAATCGTTACCGTTTAACCGTTTTCATATTCTACTAACACAACGATATAGTTCGATTAATCGGATCGAAATAGAATCGGGAACGTATCGTGACCGTTATGAATTAGTAGAATCTTCTTGTTTAATCAAATCATAATTTATTTTCTTTGATATTGTAAATATTTCTCATGTAAGTGACTGTTATGTCTTTTTGAGGACATATATATGTCTATAAACCCAAAAAACCCAAATAACGTTTTAGCAAAGTTTGTGAAAGCTTTTAGAGTATATGATTTTTATATATATATTAAAGAAATAACAAATATGAAGTATGTGGTCGAATCGTATTTCAAACCAAACCATGCACCGTCAATAAGATTTTATTTAATGGATCTAACGTGATATGTCTCATATGTGTCAAATTACACTGGCTCACTTATTACAGCAATATATATTATTGATCATTGGTAAAATAACGTATAAGAAAATATACCTAGGTAGATCTACATTTAAACTATACAATTGTAAAAGAATAAAGTTTTTAGGAAATCACGCACGTTGATTGGTCGTTTCTTTTTATTAGAATGAAAAGACGTAATCACGTGACAACCCAAAGCTGAAGTAATTTAGTAAAAAATATGAGAAATAGTATAATAAATAATCGCGTAATCATTTCTAAGGTTTAGGCTACACGTGTGCGATTAAACAATGTATGTATTGCTTGGTGGCACAGTTGCTTACGTAGTTTGAAAGATTTTATCTTAAGTCTGTATGGAAAACGCAACTAAGCGATGCGGAAGTGACTTCGACGCGGAAAGACACGCCTCTGCCTGGAAACTTACGTGTGACCGACACTTTACATACATATATACAAACTACATCACTTTTATATATTAATTCACATATTTTCAAGTGTTTGCGCTTAGAATTATTTAATTGCTAATATTCCTATTTCTTCCATCAATTAAGTTAAGTATTAAAGATCGTAACCACGACTTTCACACCACTACACGACTAGGTACACAGACACATACGGTATTCATATTTAACAATATGTAACAATACAACTCCGATGAAGCAACTTATAATAATTAATCTATACAAGATAAAGATGTATGAACAAATATCATATTATATATATTGCCGTGTTTATATGTGTTTACGTATATAATATTAATGTCAATTCAATATGGTCAAGTTACCTAGTGACAGGGTTAAGGTCACGTAGAGTCATAAATATTATCAGTTTATAACTCTCTCGTCTCTAACCTACTCTTTCGATCTTTTATGGTATTTTTTAAAATAATTTAACTCTGAAATATGAAATGTATATTGTGTAATAATAATTAGTTACATAATTTTCTTTGTTTCTCGAAAGTTCCATTTTCTCAAACATTATAATAATTGTCATATTTTCATATCACGATATTATATGCCATGTTTTATGTAACAAATTCGTTTTTCGAAGTAAAACTTCGTATAAAGCGATGAGAGTAAAAGTTTAAGGTAGAATGTAGTATAATTGCAACATTTCTGTAACATTTGAGTAAAATGTTTCCGTCGTATATCTTAGTTACATGATCATGTTACTAAAGGTCGTAAGTACTCAGAGCATTATTATTAAATGTTTCACTTACGCTATTAGTCGACAGGTGTTCGTAAGACTACGAGAGACTACTGAATATATCTTTGGATTTTTTGTCAAACTCACACTATTATTTAACACATACATAATATAAAATTAAATAAAATGATCCGTTTTATGTATTTATCTGACATTTAAAAATATACTAACTGACAAAACACAAATGTAGAGATATTCTGTAATAACAAATTCGACACTTACCGCAGAACACGATCGCAAATGTCAGAAAGTGATATCTGATATGCGACATTTCAATAATAATAACATCTTAAGGATACACATAACAAAATCGCGTATCACTATTAATCAGTAGAGCTATTCTGTACAAACAAACTCTCGATACTTGCCATAGGAAATGTCAGAATATGACATGCAAGATTGACCATAATAATTATAACAATTCAAAGATATACGTGTCATAATAGTATATTACCATAATTCGATTAATAAAGTAAGCGAGAGATAGCACATTCACACATAAGGCCTGTATTCACAGGATCTTTTTTAAACCGGATCGACAGATCTGTAAGGAACCACTGTGTATTTTGTCTGATCGGTATTATTTTAACCTGGAATACTGTCGTATTTGTAAACCTAATCGTACAACTACATACCCCATCGCTGAAATGAAACGAACATGTAAAATGTATACTGAGTGAATGCCAAATACGAAGTGAGTACAGAATAACACTGCTTGTTTGAACTCTACATCAAATGTCAAACGGTTAAAGTCTTTGCAGCGTCGCTTTCTTCACACTTAGATATAAAATACATCTGAAGACTGTCTAAAGGAAAATAACGATATTTCAATTATCAAAGAGAAAAAAATTAAATAAATATGTATAATATACAAACAATTAATACTAATTAAATTCAAGTTACCTTTATATGTTATTATATATGTATTCAGGCCTCATATATTAGATAATATTCTAAAAAAATCAAATCAAATTATTCAAAATATGTAAGGGGCACATACAGTCTACATTTTAAATAAACTTAGATGATAATTAGCTGTTATGAGAATAGCTCGGGATATATAATATTATGATATATCACGTATAGCATATGGTTGTTTGTCTGGCTGTCCGTTATAAGACGGTATATGACAGACAGACAAACAATCATATACACTACTAAATATTAGTCTTAATAATCGTATAATAACTTTATGGTGTACAATAAATTATATTAATAATATCAGCTTAGCTAGTAAGCATTAAATGTCCTAGTGGTCAGAACGCGTGAATCAAAGCCCATGAAAGCGATTTTATACCCAGGCGAGCACTTTGTGAGAAAACCTACATGTGTCTAATTTCACTGAATTTTTTTCATATGTGTATAAACCCGAATTGGAGTAAGATGGAATAAGATTCAAAACATCATTCTAAAAAGAGGTCTTAGTCCAGGTATATGATAAACTTTGAACATAAGCTCTTTAGATTAAACAAAACATATAAAGTACTAATTCAGTGAAAAATAAATATGAACATACAAGCTACAAGTCACTTTATATATAGAAAATTCATATAATATTCTCAGTCATTAAAGAAATCAACACGAATCGTTCGTTACATCTGTTACCGCATCCGAGAGAAAAAAAAACTTAACTCATTTTAATACTTTCACTATTATTACACTTAAATTATACTTAACATTACTTTAATAGCCTAAAAAGCATTATAACATATTAATTTGTCTACTTTTAAGTTATTTTTAAAGTGGAACTTTGGGTGCGAAGATAATTTAATTTTGAAGATTTAATTTGTTGCAAGGTTGTGTATAACGTTACAGTGAAACGTTTAGCGGTATAAATCGGTACATAGTTTTCTAGTATCAATACTAATAAAAATATTCTTGTCTATAACTAACTATTGATTTTGACTTTTCACACTGAAAATGTATCTTGTAAATTAAATTTACTAATATTTCAATACTTATACGACTTTCAGTTTAAAATTCAATTAATATCATTGACCTATATTTGGTTATTCCTTAAAATTAAAATTATTAAAAAAAATCTGACGTCACAATGTTTAATTCACTATCTACAAAAGATATATAGACATACACAAACACACACATACATAACAGCCACGTAACTCTACGCATCAAGATCGAAAAAAATCAATAATATGGAACGAAATGAATTTAAAACTGGCTTGAGTATTCACTTTCTAGTCAAACGGAAGACAAGTTAGAATACCAGTTGAGATCATGACCCACTATGGTTTGCGCAAGCGCCGAAATCAACGTAATATGACATAATGATAAATGATTGCATCACACTTGATGGGCAATTAGCTACCTTATGTTTATAGTAGGAAGAAATAATTTCATTAAAATGTATTTCTTATTCAAATTAATCGCGGAAAGCGACCTTAGTTATATTCTTATAGAGTTCATTTTGGATTGTTAACTAATAGCGACTAAGGGTTATAACTTCATAAATGAGACACTTTATTAATTGCAACTTAAATACCAAATTTGATAAAATGTGATAAAAAGATGATATTTAATTACTGCAATTAATTATAATTTATTTATGTTATGTCACTCGTTGAACTGTGCACAAACTTTGATGGTGTTACATATCCATTAAAGAATTCGACAACCCACCCCCTGAATTTGTTAGGTCAGCGGGTACCAAATTATTATTCTGTCATCCGAATTGCTAGTTGCAATTTGATACCACTACGAGTATGTAAAAATCTCCTTCTGGATTTAATAATAACATAATAATATCCTGGGACATTATTCACACACGGCCATCTGATCTCAAACCAAGCAGAACTCGTACTATGGAAACTAGACAACTGGTATACTACTTCTTTTTTTTTGTAAATACATACTTATATAGAGAATTACACCCAGGCTCAGGACAAACAGACATGTTCATGCATACAAATGTCTCTCCTGGGTGGGAATCGAACCCACGACCTGCGGCGCGGGGCTCTTCTTCTTTTAGTGAAAGGTATGGGACTTACGGAGACAGAAGTGGAAGATTTTCACATGACAGATGCAAGTATCCGAAGACTCGAACCAGCAGTCTTTCGCTATAGCTGCTGGGCCAACTCGGCTCTTTTGCATCGTAATCGCATAAAATACAAATGAAAGTAATGAACGGACACAAAGAAGCCTCATTTCAACTAATTATACATGATGGACTAAATTAAAACCAGATATGCAATAAATATTTTTTAACCACACCAAACTTGAACCGAGGCTGATGTATGTGGGTAAGTGTGTCCCTTACATAATGCAACGTTGGTCCAAACGTTTGTTAATAGCGCCAACTCAGCGGCCAGCACGTGCCAAAATTTACATCCGCTCTACATAGAGCGCCATTGATGTTACATTGATTCAATTTTAATTTTATAATCGATTTAAGTTACTGATCATTTGAGAAATATGATAGAATATCATGTGTAGCTTCTAGATAACATGAATATTTGAAAATAGAGTAAAAGATATTAGAGTGTGTGCGGTAGCTAATTTATAGGGTGTAAAATTATTTTTTCTTAAATTCATATAGACCACGTTTGACCATTGACTTGCCCGATGTGAAGCATGGACACGATCTAGGATGTAGCACGCTTGCCTACAAAAAACAGTTTACTCTATGTTTGAAGTTGTACCTGTTACGAAATACAGACTCAAGCAAAATATTCCACAGTTTTGTAGCGCGAATAATAAATGGAACCCGGCAGGAACACATTTACAGCTTTTTTTAATTACTTTTACTTTTATTTTCAACACACATAAGAGTCGAGTAAAGACAAGGGCACTCCCTTAACAACAGAGGTAGCTTTGTAACTGTGGGTTACAAAGATCCGGAGATCTACAGTTGTATATACTAGCTATCAGCAACCACACAATATATTGTGCCTGTATTGGTGGTAAGTAAGGCTTTGTCCAAGAGCGTCTGGGTTGGTACCACCAACCAACTCATCACATTTTCAATCGCCAACATATTATTGTGTCAGTTTAAAATGTGAGTGAGCCAGTGTTACTACAGGCACAAGAGACGTTACATCTCAGTTCCCAAAGTTGGCGGCGCATATGTATGGTTAATATTTCTTCCATTTACCATCAGGTGACCCATTGGCCCGTCCACTAATTTATTCAATCAAAGCCTTTTGTTAAAAAATAATCGACGAAAACTTGACGTAATTATAACATTGCATCACACATTTACACTCCATCTTCCGATACGAACGTCGCGACGGATTTTCACTAGCCTTGAAGATTGCGATAGACAACGGTAACATGCGCACCGTTCGCAGCATTGCGTTATAGATGACACATGTAAATAATTTTTATTAAGCATATAATATTACAAATTTGATTCGTGACTTATTTTATATAATAAATTACTTGTATTCATACACTTTTAGGGGTTAATTTGAAATGCCTTGACAAAAATGTTAGGACGAAATTGTCATTTACATTGAATACATATATATTGTATATAAGTTGTCATTTACATTTAATACATATATACAATTAAATTAATAACTAGCTCTTAATATTTACATATCAATGATATTAACATGAGCGTAATTGTGTACCTAATTAATTATTCCTAAATGGAAAAGTTATCCGATTTAAAAAATAAAATAAAGATGATAAAATAAATAGTTGACACATTAATATTCGATGTGGGTACACGGACGGAGATCATTATGCAAATATTAGCACACGTTGGACCTTGCGGGATTTGACCTCTTACGTTTACGGCACAAGGCTCATGTCAATTTTGGTGAAACTAAAATTCTATTTGTACTGACATTTCGAACATTCGATTCAAGGAATCATACAAAACAAATATTTTAAATCATTTAAAACAAATATTTTAAATCATTTAAAACAAATATTTTAACACATTAAACATGGCGGGCGAATTGCTGTTATCTATACAATGAATTCAAAGATGAGGATCGTCGTAAGGACAGCAGTATGAGTAATAAATTTACCAAATACTAGATGAAATATACTTTAAGGCTTTCATCTAAACAAGAGGGAAAGCCTTTGTGCTTAACAGTTTTCGTTAGACCAGCAGTAAGACCGTAGCAAATAGCATACACAAACAATAAGATGAAAAGTTCAGCTGATACTGAACATGCCTTTGTTATTTCCATGTTATTTATTTTAAAATTATTTTATGTTCGTAACTTATTTCTATTAGAATTATATTAAACTTCCTAGGTTCAAATGATTTATTTGCGTCTACGATCGTTTGTGTTTTACGTAGCGCGTAATATATTCTCTCTCTCTCTGATGTGACAATTATATTTTCACTAACACACACTCAGTCTGATATTAATTATGTTATACATAGTATAAAGTACATTAAATTACTAAATCTCTTGTGTGAAAAAAGAATTAAGTAATAAAAAAAATCGTAGTCGTGATTGGTCCATCGTTGACTCACAGGTGCCTCCTCTCCACGTGGTCAAAATATCAACCAAAGATTATTAACGTTCTCATTATTGCATAAATATGTAATAATTGAACTTTCACTATGTATTTCCCCGTGGCGACTATTCTCATTGGATCAGGATACATTACGGTGAATGTATGTATTTTATCTGAAAATTATTATTAATAATAAAACTTATATTCTTTGTTATAAAGACTTTTCTCGAATAGCCTGCACTAAAAATAACCAATCTCATGACAAAAGATTATGTGATGTATTCCCACGCATTAAAGATCTTTTTGCTACGATACTCGGGTAAAGACGGATTTCTGAATTGCGGATTGTATGTCAGATTTTTTTGCAAGTTTTGAATAATTATTCAAAGAGGATTTACGTTTGAAGAAATATGTGATATAGTTATGTATTTTAACATAAACTTAGCGGTTTTCGGGTCATTGTTCGTATGTACTTTTAAGATTAAACTTTTCAACGAATCTCAACGAATGTTTGCAATTCCCGTTACAAATTTCTCTACTAATACTACAAATGCGAAAGTGTGTTAGATGCTTTGTCAGCTGGATAGCGTTAGGTGTAACTTTTTATCTTGGACGTATGCACATAGCAATATAAGGCATAGACAAAAGGTTCTATAATGTTCGTTAAATCTTAACCGATAATCGTTAGTTTAAACCCGGGCAAGCACCACTGCATTTCATGTGCTTAATTTGTGATTATAATTCATCTCGTGCCTGACGGTGAAGAAAAACATCGAGAGGAAACCTGCGTGTGTCAAATTTCACTGAAACTCTGTCACATGTGAATTCCACCAACCCGCATTGGAGCAGCGTGGTGGAATAAGCTCCAAACCTTCTCCTAACATTCACAGGTTATTACTTTACAATAAGTTTGACTAAAATTAATAGTATTTTACTACATATACATATATATTTAAACTAAATTTTTATATGTGACATTCATTGCATTTCCAGTATTGTAAACTTGCATAAACATCCCAATATAATCCCATAATTCCATATAGCATATCTTACAGATTGTTTCAAGATAAGATATAATAATAAAAAAACAAGTGAGTTTGATGAGAGATATATTTGATTCCAGGTTTTTTTTTAACTAAATTAACTTATTATCGTAAAAACAAATTATATAGACATACATGGCGCGTTGATGTCTTTAATATGAAAAAAAACACAGGAGTGACAATAATCTAATAATCAGAATACACCGTTCTCAATAATTAATGTATAAATGTTAACAATTTCTGTAAAATCAATAATATTTGAGATTTTAATTACGTCAGTAACTATCACAGTTATAATTTTGACCACCTCATAATTTTTATACAATTCGTTAGTTCAATAGATTAATTATTTTTGTATTGAGTTCCAAATTCAAATTTGGCATGACAAATGTTTGTTTGGGATTTTTTAGTAGTAAGATTAGAGATTACTTAAGAGTAGAGATCACGTAATCGTTGTAATTGATGTCGGCTTCACAATTTTATCTAGAACCAATATGACGTACATCTGCTGTTTCGATTGTAAAACGTCAAAATTCTATATATAATAATTTTTTTTTAATATATAAGGTCAGATCCGCAAGAGTAATTTATATCGTCACATAAATTCTTAATTGTACATAATGTATTTTAAAAATACCAATATTTGGCATTTCAACCAAATATTTCAAAAATACCAAGGCCTTAAAAAGGTATAATGTAATACTGAAGCTATATAAATATAAATTTCAATTTTATCAGCAAAAGATTTATTAATCAGAGCGCGGAGGTTTCGTTGCGAGAGCGCATTCACTCTTATATAATGCGGCTGTATTAGTGAGTGAGATTTGAGGTTTATATTTGGTCTAATAAATGTATTTAACAAATATCTTGGTAAAACAAAACTAGTCATAAAATATTTTAAATTAAAAGATAAATATCAAAAATTGAGAAGTTGTGAGAAAAACAGGACTATCAAACTTATATCATTCGAAGGGAACTTATAAAACGTTCATAAAAATACTTAAAATTTGATTAAAAAATGTAAAAATACAAAATATACTTTTATATCGTTACGCTGCGAGAAATGTTATTATTTTAACGAATCCACTCCGCGGTACACACAGCGGTGGCTTTAAGTTCTGTGATTAGTTTAAATAATATTTATACTGAAAGTTAAGATAAGTTAAACCCAAGAAAAATAAAAATAGAATAAATATATGAATAACACTGATCGACTAACTAAAACTTTAAAGGACTTTAAAACAGTTTGATCTTTTGAGTAATATAAATTTGTTTAAGGACTCTGAAAGACAATTACAGATATTGTCTATTTGTCCGCCTGTTTACGCATTGAATAAGTGGTTATCTTCATAGAGCTTAATGAAAATCTGCAGAATCATTTATCACGCGAGCCATAATTAGAGGGCTTATCAAAATCAAAGTCCACGTCACGATATAAATGTTAACTTTCATAGAACAACAGTTATTTCGGATTTCACTTCGTGTGCCGCAGGCTTTAGACAAATACAAGCTTTAAACAAACACATTACAAACCATTGTGCAGATAAGGTTTATAGGAGTTATGTGATTTTTGGGCCTCATGATATCGCAACTTTTATTTATATAAACGCTAGTAAATAAAGTAATATATATACTACTAATAAAATATTAGTTTTACCGTTCAATTTGGTTTAAGCATTATGTACAAAATTATGATATTGTATATATTACAAACTTGAAATGATATTACGACTAAACTATCTCGATCATTTATTCTTATATTTTATTTATAATTAAAAATCGGAAAACACTATTTATATTAATTTAAATGAAGCCTTGATGTTTTCTTCCGAGTTTTTCCACGTATAAGGCGTTTCTGGTGGACAAACCTATTACGTTTTATTTAAATAGTTCTACGCAAATAAGGTTACATATTTACCTTGTCAATTAACACATTTGCAAGAAATTTGTAATGACAAATGGAAATAAAATTAAGACGGACGGAAATGACGATAAGGAATGACGGAATGACATTATTTTGCCATACTAAAAAAAAAAGAAAATATATAAAAAATGAGTACATGATTTTTATTAGACCTTTAATCTTTCATTAGCCACGTTAAGTCTTATTAAAATTCATTCGGTAATTATATCGGTAATCAAATCATGTTGATTAATTTGACAAGATAATTTTCATTAATCCCTTATAATGATTTTAATGCATATGTCTATGTTTGCATAAAATATATGCAAACATAGACCATTAATTCACCATTAAATTCCTATGTATATAGATATTATTTTTGGATTTAATTAATTAGCAAAAGCATTTAATCCTTGAACCCACGTTTTGAGTAAAGCCAAGGCAAAATATACACATGTCGGCCTCGTAATTCAGGTTTTAACAAAAACGACAAGACATTATATGACATTATGTTCAAAAAGTTTTTTACGCGGTCGCAATTATTAAAAACATTAAGTTTCGGTATTTTATCTGTGATGCAACATTTCGTGTGTTTTATTTAATTTTACCTGTCATTGTGTGCGGGTCAATCTTGTAACTGAACTAGAATCTAGTTCCAACCCACTCAGCTCGTGTTTATAACAAACTAGTTTGCGGATAATACAAACGAACTAACTTTTATTCGTTTTAGTACATGGTGTAAATAGTATATCTTTATATATATACAATTATTTCGAGCCAGTTGCCGTGATTGGTAGATATGTGACTTTATCGTGCCTTTCGCGCCGTAGGTCGTGGGTTCGATTCCCACCCAGGACAGACATTTGTGTACATGTCTGGTTGTCCTCAGTCTGGGTGTAATTATCTAAATAAGTATGTATTTACAAAAGCAAAGGAGGATATGTAGTATATCAGTTGTCTGGTTTCCATACCACAAGCTCTGCTTAGTTTGGGATCAGATAGCCGTGTGTGAATAATGTCACAGGATATTATTATTATTATTATTATTTCCTTCTCAAAAATCGATAGAATATGATGATATTGATTTGAGATAAATATAGCCGCGCCATGTTGCGTTATTTATTAATTTTTTATCATATAAATGATTGTTTTAATATTGACTAGCTCTCTTTTGTTATTAAATTCTTTTTTTAATTTCACTTTTATTTTGCGTATTCTTTCTTTTAATAATTTAATATGTTATGGTTCAATTTTATACTGGATCTTATTGTTAAAGTTTTTTAATATTATACCGTTTGTTGCAAAAATAATTAAATAATATTTTACTTATTCTGAGATTATGCGTATCTTTATTTAATGGAAGGTACATTTAAATTATACGATTATGCTATACACGTTCAGTGTGTATCTTTCGTTGGCGATCGTTATACAAAAAAATGAAGTATTATATTCTGCGATGATATATAATATGAGCAAATGTAACTTCTGGTCAATTTGTTGTAATCGTTGACACGATCGACATATCACGGATCCACGAATGACACTTTACAGCGCCAACTTTTAACATAAGTAATGTTAACGCAATAGCGTTATATGTACTAATCAGCTAATTGAAATCTTCAAATACTTCTTATATAAATATGAATTTAAAAAAAATGTTTATTCTGACTGTTCGAGTTATTTAAATATATTTTCGTTTAAATGTATTAGCGTCGTTTATTTGGCATAGCGTTGGGATTTGGGAAGTTGGATGTGTCATAAATCTATCTGACGGCATTAGTGCTATTGTAGTGTATAAACAGTTACTAACTTCATAGGATAGCAGATATTGATATCTCTGTTTTAATTATGGCGCTAAGAAGAATAAAAAGTAACATACAACAGTCAGACGTCATTTATTTAAAATAAAACAACTCTATATTTTTTCTCTATCTCAAACAAAAAGCTCTTTAATTATTTTATTGATCTTATATAAAAAAATTAAGGCTTGTTATTGTATTCATTTACAAATTATTCATTCGACCGAATCGATACTTTACAGTCTTTGGCACGTTCACGATGGTTTCTAATACCTCTATATGGTGATGCTAGAATAGTATATTACTACTAAACTTTAAGGCATCCTTATTCAAAGTGTCACAACTTTTTTTTTTACATGTACGTGGTTTACAGTAAAGGAATATCTATTTTTCATTATTGTTAAGTTGCAACGTAAAAAACGCTGTGTCTCCTTCTTATTACGTATGTGTAGAATATGATGTATTATAATCTTATTATAGATAAAAATTATAATTCAAATAACAAATCGGTATCGATGTGAACTTTGATTAAAAAACCAGTTGTGATCAATGTCGTTAACTTTTAAGTTCCAACGTATTAACATAAACACGTTTATTAAAAATTACTACTAAATACATATGAATTTGAACTTTAATTCATATTTCATAATGCACAAAATCAATTAATCTTTAGGGATTTATAAGATTCTACGTTACCTATAAAGAAAAAATCATAGAAGGCACGTTTTATTTGAAACATTATTTACATATATATTCGTTGAAATACAAAATACGTTGGTAAGACAATTTACCAAGATTTGTGTTAGTTGGTACCCTATCACACTGAGGGACTGGATGTATTCTTATCAATTATCTTATTTACCGTGAAAGTCGTTATATTGTGAAATAGGACAAAATATAATGTAAAACAACTGCATGTATTTGTCTCACTGTTGGAGAAAGACCTGACATTTCTGTTAAGGAAATAGCTTGGAGCTTATTTAGTGCTGATTAGTGTACTAGGAGCCGAGTTTCCGATACATGAATTTCTTCGCGATATTTTCCACCACATCTTTACAAATTACCGGCCTTATTCGTGAACGTTTTTCAGCGATTATGATTAGTTAAACAATGCTGTGTCTCTTTCTTTCGTATGTGAATCAATAATAACAGAAATAGAGAAGTAAGTGGCTAGCTAAACAGCCGCTAAGCATAGTTTATAAGTGAGACCGTAAGTACTAAACTTTAATTGTCACCAAGCATGTTGATAGCACATAGTTATTAATACCTAACTTAGTGTACACACTTAAGGAAAATAAATAGTGAACTTACACTAGGAAACAATTTAATTGGTTAAAGTTATAGCAATTTAAGTGTAATTAAGGAATTGATTATATATACTTTTAAACGAATACTACAAATCCATGTTTTCAAAGAATTACTTAGATTTTAATTTTCCTTCCAATTAAGCAGAAGGTTTCTTAGAGGACAATAGGCCAAGGGCTTAAGATCGAACCTATTTGTTTCACAGCGCTGGGCTTTTAAGTTTCATAGTTCATGTATTCCTATTTAAAAAAAATATTTAATATTCGGTTGGCTATCCGCTATTCATTGTCATTACATTGTCAATATTTTTGGTCGGGTTACCACTCGTTATACATTTTTGGTCGGGCTACCACTCGTTATACATTTACGTGTTAAAGTAGGCATTATATATAACATTCGAGTCGGCTTTGAAATATTAACACATTTCTCCAATAACGATAATATGATGATATAAATCCGCATGAGAAAATTTATTCTTGTGTTCATTAATTTTCTATGCATTAACAAATCTATCTGAATTCAATGTCTTTCTGAAATGGATAAAGTGCGAATTGAGTTTGATAACTTTTTACAAAGTAATTAAAAACTATTTATAACGTACCAGCATGCTAGAAATAAGCAAATACGTAAATCGAAAACAAGAAATCAAAATTAAGAACTTTGATCATAATAACGAGATTTAAAAAAAAAATAAGGCGTTTTACATAGAAGATTATATACATGATAAAAAAGCGTATATTTAGTATTTTTTATTATTTTTATATATAATAAATCATAGATGATTTGTGTTTAATTAACATACTTAAGTAAATTACTAGAATTATTCATCGGTGCTGATTTTAAATATAATATAATCTTGTGAAATTACGATTCAAAAGTCTATAATAAGAGATTAATAGAAATAAACTACACTGTCTATTTAATGTTAATTTATATTAAATCATTTATAAAAGGACAACAGATACAAGAAAATAAAATCTAAACGTGTTTTTAGACTGGTTTTTTATCGTGAAATAGTAATATTATTCACCTGATTTTAATACATAAAATTTGATAATAACTCAACACTATTATACTAGTAATATATAATAATACAAATAATAGACTTGTCAGAATCGATCGCTACATTCATAAACTATTTAGGCTAAACGAAATACACGTATTAATGTTATAATTGCTTTATCATTAATGTAATGTCAAATTAATTACACAAATTTGAATTTTCTAAATGAGTAACGCTCATGCCTTCGTGGTATTAAACTTTGATCTTGTGGTAGATTTTATTTCTATCAGTAACAGCCCACTGATGGGCTAATGCCTCCTCCTTTTTTTGAGAAGAAGGTTCAGAGCTTATTCCACCATACTGCTCGGATGCGGTTTGGTGGAATACACATGTCGCAGAATTTCAGTGAAATTTGACACGTGCAGGTTTCCTCACGATGTTTCCAATTTCCTTTTTATTTATTATAAAGCCTATCAATAGTTTTAACACAAGGAAAGAGCTACTGAGCCTTTTTGTCTTTAGTTTTTTATACATTGATAAGAAAATGGTTAAAATTTGTTTTTAAATATAAATTCATATTTGGAGTACCTTTTTGAAGATTTAACAGTGTAAGAACTAGTAAGAAGTAAAGATAATATTTAATTTACAGGAAAATATAACTCCTCGTCTTATTGTCTAGTGGTGACAGGTTGATTTTTTGCCCAGAAGATCGGAGTTGCAATTCAAAAGGGAAATGCTGCTAGTTTTCTTGCCGCCATTCCCCGCGGTCGCGATTTGTGAAGTAGCAGTTTTTATTTGGGTATATTTATGATTATTATGTACCAATAAATTGTAATTATTAATGTATACACAAACTATATATAACAATATAAAATAAAATATTTATTGCTTGACAACCAAGTATAAATAGGTATTATAAACGACGCGTCGAGGCATTAAGTTCCAGTGATTTCTTCGAGATCTCAGCGACTGACTGTCGGCCAACGTCATTATGCAATTCTTAAGCCAACACAAAGTTAAACTGTACCTTTTTAATTAAAATTCTAATCACGGATTAATTAACTTACGTTATAAGCATCTTAGCGGCCTTCCCCGTGTCATACACTCACTTAAACACTCACAAAATCACTCGTTTCGAATAATTTTTCGAACACACGCGCGCACTGCAAATAATTTAATTTGTATTATTTTTTTGTAACTTTCTAATCGTTGGCGCGTATTTATTATTTTTTGACAGCAGCCGCGACCACTCGGCGTGTAGATCGGTGCGCGGTCGACTTCGTACTGGCTGCGTTCCGTTTTCGCTGTCTTGTTTTTTTTTTGCTGGTCAGTGCCTTAAGCCTGCGACAGTCTTGGGCGGCTCGTAATGTAATGACGCAAGTTGTTTCGGCAACTCAAAACTCGAACTCGTTGGGGTTTTTTTATTGCCACAGACGCTCGGTACACTCTTTCATTCTAATTGTAAGTGTAAAGAAGTCTTACAAGGAAACGTGATAGCATAGAACAGTGAGTAGAACGAAGGTTGCACGTGTGACGCGAATGCAAAATTCATGAGTACGCTTTGTGTATACAAACACGTGTAACAGCCCCCTCATCTTCCGAGGAGATCTTTTGGCGCTTACTCTAATACGGGTCGGTAGATACTCATTTGGCAGATTTTCATCCGACACATACAGGTATCATTATGATATTTTCCTTAACTATCGAGAACGATGGATTACAAAACATAAAAATTCATTACCGGTGCTTACCTTGATTTGAACGAGCGATGTCTTGTTAAAATTCACATATCCTGACCACTGAGCCATTTCGGTGAAAATTATTTTATGTGGTAAACATAATAATAGACCCAGAGGCACGCGTCGCTGAGAAACTATGTGATGAATTTAAATCACAATTGCCTTTGTAATCTTATGTCGTTAGTCTATTTGTCATATTATATCAGAAGCCTGTCATCTCGAGAGTAAAGTGTATGCTTAGAACGTCGCGAATGAAATTTCTGGTCCAGTTAGCGACATACATAAACTTACAGCCAACATTATCAAACATAGAAGCATTTAAAGTATTCAATAACATAATACAACCAAAGTCGTCGAATTATTTAAATCATCCATTTTGTCCAAATATATCGGAGCGCGTACATCTTCAAATACATAAGTTCAAACAAACCGTTATAAAAATAGTTACTTAATTATTAACATCATCAACTTTATTTTACTAGACATACGCGTCTCTTTAGAAGTAAGACCCTGGACTCTACCTTCCGCGTAGCTTTATTATCGGTACATAAAGAGTTTTGAATAGGTTTAAATGAAGATGAGACCAATGGCCTTATGGATCCTCCTGATTTCTTTTTATCATTACTGGCCAATATGTTGGATGACATTTCTGTTTAATATATTTCTCTAAGGTTTTCTGGACTATCCTCTTAAAAAAATTATAGTAATCACATTTAAGATAATAAATTAATCTAGTAATATGAAGAATTAAATTTTCTTTTTTTCTATAAAATATGAAGGTGGGCGGGGAAATGGGCTACCTGATGGTAAGTGGTCACCGCCGCACATAATATACATTGGTGCTGTAAGAAATATTAACAATTCCTTACATGGTCAATACTCCACCAATCTTGAGAACTAAGATGTTATGTCCCTTGTACCTGTATTTATACTGGCTCACTCGCCATTCAGAGCAGAACACAACCTTACTGAGTATTGCACACAGACGGGCTTGCATACAGCCCTACCATCAAGTCAGTTTTAATTTCTTGAAGTATTTAACTTTCCTATTTCAATAAAATAAGTAACTCAGTAACAGCCTGTGAATGTCCCTCTTCTCTTCTTTTAAAGAGAAATTATCAAATCCTGCATTTATCAAATTTCAGTGAAATTTGACAAAGGACATTAGTTTATATTAGGGCTATTTTGTTATTTTATATGTTTTTTTTTTATATATAAATAGGCTAGCGGTTCTTTCTAGAAATATATTTCACCTTATTTTTAATGAAAAGTGTTATATATCAATAGATACAAAATTAAGATTACATTTAGCTATAACTCTGCAAAACATTCTATAAAAGGAAGGAAAATGCAAGGTGGTGTGCATAATTTGATGTGCAATCAAATGACGCGGTATACCTATAATAAAGGAGGTCGAGTGACAACATCAAAACTATAACGCTGTCGTATCTCGACAATTCTACACATAACACAACAACAGGGTCGAGTGTGTACAGGTTATTAATATAAGAAACCAAATCGTTAATAGATGATAATCATGCATATAAAAACGTATGTATGAATGATAAATAGAGGTGAACTTTGTATATATTTTTAGAAATAACATACAATTTTTAATATAAATAATTCATGATAGTATAATCCGTACAAATGTGTAGCTACTGAGTTGAGTACATTTTATTACGATGCGCTTTATATGTAATTCCAATCGATAATATTTTGAAGTAAAGATTTTATTTGCATATCACAAACGATCTTTATATTATTAAAGAATAAAAAACTAAAGCTAATTAACAGGATTCGATTTATTTTCTGTTATTTATGTTTACTGGTGATGTTTTTCCAAAACATTTGTCTTAATTTGGCACTAGATAAACTCTAACGGCGTTAATCCTATTTGAATTTTGCTACTTCTACAAAAATCCTCACGTGTCACCAGACACACAGATGACTATTCTGACGAATTTTAATTGCATCAACCATACATTCATTTCAATATTATGAGATTATAATGAGCGAATAAATTGTATCGCATCAAGATTTTAAGCAAATCGCTACGATTATAAAGGTCGTATGTTGTTGTTTCTTTTATTCATAACTCAATAATTTAAATGCCAAATTATACATACCACGGACATATAAGATGGAAAATACGAATACTATACTAATAAAACATAAGAAAATAATCATTTACTATGCACGCCATAAAAGTACGTAAATGCTAGATACGACTTTTCGCTACTTTGAGTACTGAAAGTCGTATCTAGCAGTCAGTACTAAAAGTAGCAAAACGTCTGTAGGATAGCTTATATATGTTTTTGTGGATCTCTGCTCGCTGTCACGTGGCAATTAAATAACCCCAATTCATCTTAGCGTAAACAACATAACCTTAGAAATAAATTTAATCTAATTAATATTATTTACCAAGAGTTAAAATCTTAACATCGTCGGTAAGGTCAATGCTATTAAGTTTTAATAAACTGGGATCATTGCCCTCCTCTCACTTAAGTTTAACAATCGCTGATTAAACAAAACTATACTGGCATTATTGTTACTACCATTTGAAATTTTTTAATTATTATTATACAAATTAAATATAATATAGTTAGGAGATACCTTGCCCTACAACAGCAATTTTCTTAAAAGAAAAGATGTACTCTAATATAAAATCGCGATTTTGTTGTTGTACAAAAAATTAAATTAATTAATTCATTATTGGCGCGACTTGAGATATATTGATTATGTTCAATTGTGTTATTTGCTATTTTAAGAGTAATTGAGTGAGTAATTTATCTATGATTTGGCGTTCTATGTCTAAAAAGACCAATTCAATGTTCGAAGGACACTGGCTCACACTAGCTTGCTACTTGGCCGTAGAATGTGTAAGTGGGTAATACTTACTTAGATAATTGCATAAAGCCCTAACACGAAGTATTTTCAAATATCGGATTACTACTTGTGTCCTAAAATAAGATGAGGATAAGCAAAATAATATGTATATAGTAGAACAAACAGTAGCATCACAGTAAATTATGAATATTAAGTATCATTATTTGTACATTACTGACAACAATAAAATGTTTATCCACAATAAAATTAATTATAGATTATATTCATAAAAACATAACAAACATTGTATGAACATGAGTTGATAAATACTTGTATGGACAAGTTTCCGTCTCCGCAAAGTCAATACACCCTTCGTTGCACAAGCTATTCGCTTCTACAATAAAAGCATTAAAAGCAAGCAGGACATGGCCAATTTCTGTATGGCGGTTTGCATAGGTATCGAATTTAATTCACACCAATGAGTTGTGGTGTTTTATATTCGTGAATATTGGGAAATTTAATTGCTATAAATAAAAAACTCGACATTACAACCGAATAGACGTAAACATTTTCATAAAAGCCTTTAACAAGATTGCTGTCAATAAGTATAGATTATGATTTTGCTACAAAAATGTCAAATGGCATGGTGATTTATTTTACTTTCTCTGTGGTCCATTTTGGTGGAAGTTGAAAAAAGGTTCTTAAAATTCATCTTGCATTATATAATATTTGAAATAAAAACTCCTAAGTCCAGAGAGGATGAAAACTACGTAGTAATTCATTTTTGCAATTTTTATTGTCCAATATATTTACTATCTATGTGTGCGTGGAAAGCTGAGATGGCCCAGTGGTAAGAGCGCGTGAATCTTAACCGATGATCGTGGGTTCAAACACGGACAAGCACCACTGAATTTCATGTGCATAATTTGTGATTATAATTCATCTTGTGTTTACCGGCGAAGGAAAATATCGTGAGAAAACCTGCATGTGTCAAATTTACTGAAATTCTGTCACATGTGTATTCCACCAACCCGCACTGGAGCAGCGTGGTGGAATAACCTCCAAACCTTCTCCACAAAAAGGGTATAAGATGCCTTAGCCCAGCAGTGGGACATTCACAGGCTGTTACTGTGTGCGTGGAATGTACTTTTTTGGCCACCTCATTTTAATACCTAGTTGAAAATATAATAATGAGATTGATAATTCTGGCTTATTACTCAACAACATATTGCATTGATAGTATAAAGATGGAGTTAATATTCGTTGATTTACATACAGGATTTTTGATACACTAATACAATGTTATTAGTCTAAAAAAGTAATTAATTTCTATATTGGCTGTTCGTCTTGGATTCCGGTCCGATTAGAATGTTCCGTTAATATTTAATTTAATCTTGTTAGCCAACATGCATAAAGTATATTTTGATATTGTAATTAAGCTTAAAAATAGCAAACGTATAAATATATTTTATACCCAATAAAGATTACATTGTATTTTATTGTTTAACTAACAAATTAAATGATTAAAACAAATAGATCCTTTCCAACGATTTACCTTGAAGTATTATAATATGAAGTGAAGGTTGACAGCATTTTTTTATAAAATATGTAGTCAGACGGTCAAATAGGCCACCTGATGTTGAGTGGTCACCGCCGCCCATAGACATTAGCGCTGTAAGAAATATTAACAATCCCTTACATCGCCAATGCGCCACGGAAACTAAGATGTTATATCCCTTGTATCTGGAATTACACTGGCTCACTCATCCTTTACACAATACTAAGTGTTACTGTTTAGCGATATAATAACAAATGAGTTGGTGGTACCCAGATGGGATTGTGCAAAGCCCTACCACCGAGTTATTCATTTTTAGCATTTCTCTTCACATGGTGATACGAAATATTAAAAGAAAAACAAGTCCAAATCCAAATCATATACCAAAATTAACGTTAAAAATTACCGTTTATTTAGCGAACTCTGGCAGTTATTTTCCATAAATACAAAAAAATATGTTGCCTAAACGTCTCCGTCAGATATTACAAGATGGCTGCCGTTCAGAATAATTTATCATTTATGACGTTATATCTTTTAGTAGATTTCTCCGTGTGTTAAATATAGACATATGATAAATTAAATAGTAATTAAGTAAGTAAGCGCATTAGAATTTATAGCCAGGGTACAAAACAATTATAAAATATATCACATTTATGCGAACTGTTATAACGAGTAAAGTATTTTTGGGTTAAAGTCCAAACGTTGACTGGTCGAAGCAAGGACGCTAAACCAGTTTTATGCCGATCACGTTATTTAAAGTCTCACACAAACTCACTAAGAAGTTACGAAACAAATTTTATAACTATCTATCTTACGTCTAGCCCAGGGATTTGTCATAATAAGTTTAACTAATATTATAACTGCAATGCCTATGCGTGCTCATTTGAAGGATAGGGTTAGAATCTTCGTTCATAGATACTGGCTCTGTCCAGAAAAATAAATCACGTTTTTCACTGTCAAGCACGAGATCTAAAATGCTATTTCATTTATGCTTCTAACTACACTGGCTTACGCAAGCTTCAAACCGGAACACAGCAATACTAAGTGTGCAAAGGACATAAGATCTTGATCCCAAGGCTGATGGCGGGTCGGCGATGTTAAGGATAGTTAATATGTCATACAGTGCTATTGTCTACGGGAAATGGTGACACTTGTCAACAGGTGTCTCATTTGCTAAGTTCAGTCCACCAACCTTTTATATATATATATATATATATACATATTGATGTATAATTAATAGTTCTCAACAACAAGGCCTATGTGTCCTTAGCTATTAAGAAGAACGTTCAAGCCTGCATGTTGCAAATTTCCTCGCAATGTTTCCTGTTACGAACATGAGATGAATATGGAATCGTTTGATTTAAAAGTACTTGTAACAATTAATTCAACCAATAAAAAGAAAATATTATTTGTTCAAATATGCTGTATTACATAATTAATTATAATTCAATATTACATAATTAAATGTACCACTAACCAATTAATTCCAATTAAAATACTAACCAATACACACAAGGGACATATCATCTTAGTTCCCAGGGTTGGTTGATTGGCGCATTGGCGATGTAAGCGATGGTAACATCTTACAATGCCAATGTCTATGGGCGTTGGTGAACACTTACCATCAGGTGGCCCATATGCTCGTCCACCTACCTATGCTGTAAAAAAAACCTATAAGTACTCTTTGTGTACATTACCAAGATTCATATTAAATTCCAAATTGCTGGCAAAAAATTACTTCATTTTACATGTACAGTTTCATGAATAATATAATTATTTTAAATAATGTAGAAATTCTGCAACGTATTTGAAACTTACATAATATATTATATGATTTAATCCTTCAACCTATAACGACAATTTATTTGAATGATGACAAAATCACACAACGCATGTTTCAAGACCGCTTTGTCAACTCTCGTTCAATTAGTTACGGCATTTTACGTTTGCACTAACATGTTTTCAATATGCAATTCTTTGTTTTATTCTATGAAAACGATAATTAATTTATCTTTCTTGTTTACTAGGTTTAGATTTTTCTTAAAGTGAATAATTTGAGGTTCCTCTCTTATTATTTTAAATAAACATTTAAGTTTACAGTTTTGTGAAATGTTTTCGTATGTATCGATTAAATGATACGTTCCTGACGAAACGGATACTACTATTATGTGTGTGCTGGGATTTTAATATTTTTATTGATAAAAGGAAAACACAAACAAACAAGTTCTTGTTAATCTTCATAGTCCACGGTAAAAATATCTATAGCATTATTCTTTGCAGTCATGCAGCCGATATCAATGCAATATTTGTATTGGAGCAGATTAATGCTTACAATATCAATTATTTAATAAAATAATAATAAAGAAATTAAAATATTGTCACTTCTCAATATATATTTAAAAATGTGTGTATGTTTATAAAAGATTATTCTCCAAAAATCTGTCGCATTGATTCCAACAAGCTTATTCTAATTTATTTTGCTATTTTTATTATATCATTATTTTTATATAACTTTTTTTAAAGAATAACAATGTTTTTTTACGGAATTACTAATATTCCTACTAATCTCTTCAATTAAGCGTCCAGCTTGTTTTAGGAGTGGGGACTACAAGATAAGTGGGGAAGACAAGATTAGATTAGATTTTTGATAATCAATAAATGTAATGCCATTATATTGAACTAGCCCTCGCCCGCGACTTCGTCCGCGAAAATTTCGAGACTATTATTTAAAGTAAATACGTAAATTTGCATTTGTTAATAGACTAAATGCAGAACAGTTGCAACCATGTCAATTTTCTTATTTAGAGAATTTTTATACCCGTCATAACTACTTAACGAAAAGTCCGACCCTCATCATTTAAAAAGGAATTTACATGTACATAATCAATCTTAATTATCAAACCATTTAAATAGATAAGGATTCATATAATGATATCAATATCACCGCTATTCGATTCCACCCGTATTTGAACATAATAATTTAAACAAAAACTGTTATTGTGGCTTAACTATAATAGTTAGGCATATAACATTGCGGACTTTTTTGTGAGAAATTATAAGTACTATATATTAATATATAGAACACAATTTTATATATAATCAACAGTTTTCGCAGCGCACGCAAAATAATAACTTGTATTTGAGTTATCAAGTTATTAATTATATGTAATATTTTAATAACTTGGTAACTCAAGGTTTTCCATTTCCATTTTAGATAAGGATCTCTAATTTTGTTAATAATAAAATATATCCTATGTTACTCAGTAAAGATGTAGCTTCCTAATGGTGAAAGATTTTTTTAAATCGGTCGAGTAGTTTTTGAGTTTAATCGTAACAAACAAACAAACAAAAAATCAAATCTTTCCTCTTTCTAATATTATTAGTATAGATAAATATTTTATGTTTGATTACGATCAGAAAGTTTCCATACGATAATGTTAAAAGCATTACTCATATGGCTTATGCTTATCAATAAAGTTACTAAGCAAAGAATTGAATTCAATTCAATAGTTTGTTATGTCTTATGGTACTCGAGAAAGCCAAACATTGTTCAACCGTAGTGGAATGATTGCCAGATTTGTTTTAAATAATAATCGTAACAGTTAAATTGATATCGATTAAGAATAAATCGTCCTACAGAGTATTACTTTATATAACCAAAATGATACAGTTTTAATTATTTACATACCTTATTATGATAATGAAATCCAGTCGACTATATGTTCCAGTAAATTTAAGAATCTCAATGGTTGCATTCGTATAATAATTGCGTTATATATGTTTTTTTTTTATATTGTTGAACTAAGATTAAGATTCGGGTTATCTAGATAAACAAGCTAAGAATAAGAACAAAATTGGGAGTTGAAATAAGTTTCTTAGTCGTGGTTATAACGACTAACGGACATTTAAAAAAAACTTATTTAAAAAAAAGGCATTTCAAACAAACAGCACCACCGTATAGTGCTGTTTATGGAACAAGGACTCTTTTATTAAGAAGGTATATTTTAACATTTTTATTGAGGTCAACCTTTCTCCGGGGAACATATACGTCTCTGTACATTTTCCAAAGTACAAATACTCAAATATATATATCTATGCTAAAAATAAAAAATATATAACGTCAATATAGCGTTCGCATAATATTAGTAGAAATCTATACTTATAAAATTATATGTTCAGAAATGTTTCCACTCTTAAGTCAGAATTAATTCACAATAAGATAAGTCGTTTTCTCTTAAGACTGAACAGGTATTTTGACCCTAGCTTGACGCAAATCGTTTGACGTCAGAGCTCACACGTCAACGATTTTACAAATCAAGTCGTTAGGACCGCTTTGGTTTTATTTTATTTGCAACTTATAATAACAATTAAAATAATATTATAAATGAAAACTAAGAAAAATGTCAACAAATGAAAAAGTTATAATCAAAGATTTAAGCCCTTGGTTCCCAAAGTGGTCCAGGTAGATCCCCAGGTCCATAGGAGACTCGATGGGGGTCTAAGTTGCCGTCACAAAAAATGAGGGTTCACAAGCCGTAAACGGGGGCCGTAATTTATTTGCTTTCGATAGTGAAGAACTAAAATGTTGGCTTGACTTCACCTATCAATGTAGGCAGATAATATTTTAAAGGCCAGCAACGCACCTGCAAATCCTCGGATGTTGCAGATGTCCATGGGCGATGGTAGTCACTTTCCATCAGGTGAGCCTCCTGTTCGGATCATCTATCTATCAAATGTAAGAGGCCCCCTCTTACATTTTGATAGTGGTCTATGAGAAAAAAAAGTCTGAGAACCTCTGATTTAAGCAATTAACGATTGATCACGACTGACAAAATCCGTCTGTTTTTTTTTTAAATTTAATAATTGAACAAATAATTCGTATCTCGAACAATATATACGATAGTAATTAGAGATTATTAAACAGTGTCGTAGCTACTAACGCCCAACTCGTCAACATGTTTTCAATGTAAACATTAATAAATACAATATAATTTAACAATAATATAAAATTCATAAAAAGATTATTTGAAAACAGCTTTTTTAAAATAAGTAAGAAATATAGTATTTGCTTCGTATGTGTTGAAGAAGGTCTACTCAAAGATGAAATCATTGTCATAATATATCAGCTCACAAGCGCCTTTGAAACGTCATTTTACAATTTTCTTTTTTACCGGTTCGAATGTAGAGTCTACGAGAGGTGGGGACCACGGGTGTCCTATTTCCCTGAGGAGAAGCAGCCGGGATGACCTCGTGCTGCTGAACGCACTAGCAATTCATACTGTGTGACACCTTAGCCCCATGAGGGGAACTCCGCCGAGCGTTATGTCGAAACGATCGCGTAGCCTCTCAAACCCATGCCGAAAGCAGCTGTCGCAGTGATTTTAACAATGCTATAAGTCGAATTATCAACAAAATATAAGAACCATAATTAGTCTTGTTCACAATAGATTATTTAAGGTTAGTAAGAAAATCAGAAAATCTGGATTGGAAATTGTGCTGTGGTCGAAAATTATATTGAATTATATTTTGTATAAAACAGAAACATATAACTCTTATGTGTCACGGGTGCGGCTGACGTAACAAGTATTACATAATAATTAAAACCGTGAGAACTATTTACTTCTTTTATTGTGATTTTTACCTGTATTTTTGTTAACGTTAATAATTAATTTCGTTGAATTTTTCGTGAAATCATTCTTAAATGAAAATCACTGTGCATATTGTTATAGAATAATATAATGTTTTCATAAATTTAAATACATTAGTAATAGGAATGGATACTCGGTAGTAGAGACTAGAGCTTTGTGCAAGCCCGTCTGGTTACCTCATCACTTAATATTTTATCGCCAAAAATCAATTCTTAGTGTAGTTGTGTTCTGGTTTGAAGGGCGCTTGAATATGTGTAATTAGGGACACAAGGGAGATAACTTAGTTGCGAAGGTGGCGCATTGAAGATGTAAGGGATTATTGCAATCAAAAATAACAATAAAAAAAATACAATAATTAACATTTGAAGTTTTTATTCAACCTAGCCGGTTAGTTAGTATGTTAATATGTATGGGTTTAAATTGCAGCTGAATATTAAGCCAGTTTCACACAATCGAGTAACTATTTTTCGTACACCTGGTACTAGTGACAGTATAATTTGTTTTAATACACGGATTCAATAATTTCGTTTTTTAATTCTTGTTTTTATTTATTTTTATTTGATCGTTTGAATAAATTAAAGAAGTTTTAAAAACAGTGGAAATCATCATTAATATAAAATGAATTACATAAATAAAATTTGTTACCTATATATTTGTTAACTAACCTTATATGACATCTAAAAATAATTTAACTCGTTCTTTGACATTTCGTAATAGACCTTCGTAATGGAATCCTCCCAAAGGAAATATTGTTTACCTAAATGTTTAAACAAAGAAATACCTTGAGAAATTTAAAATTTCAAGGCTTATTACATAAACGAGCTTCCTACTATTTGTTATTCAAATAATTATATGTAAAATATTTAAATATATAAATACTCTCGCTAGATCGTGTACAAACTTTACTTGGTGGTAGAGCTTTGTGCAAGCTCACCTGGATACAGATATTCTACCGCAAAACAGCAGTACTTGATATTGTTGTGTTCCGGTTTGAACGGTGAGTGAGCTAGTGTAATTACAGGCACAAGGGACATAACATCTTAGTTCCCAAGGTTGGTTGGCGCATTAGCGATGTAAGCGATGGTTAACATTTCTTACAATGCCATTGTCTATGGGCGTTGGTGACCGCTTACCATCAGGTGGCCCACATGCTCGTCCGCCTACCTATATATCAAAACGCTGGCTATGTAAATGTATACAAATACATTAAACTATACTGTTACTGTCACTATCTATGTAAGTCGATCAGTTACAGAATGAGGTAATATTTTTTGTTTCCGCTTTCTAATTACATTCGAAAATTAAGAAATGTGAATGGTAATTTAGTTTATGTTGTGAACATATGTTAGTATTATGTAAATGTAAGATTAATTTTGTCACATTTATGTCGTTTATATGAAATGAGGCTTGGGATGTGGTGACTGTTTTAATGTGGATCAGAGATGAGGATCTGAAATAAACTGTTTTCTACATTGTTTAATAAAATATTTGCTTCTTTCGTATATATGTATAATATTGTTCAAGTAAGGATGAGAGGATATATATTCCTGAATTTGAACGCAGCGTACCAACCAGTTACCAACCAGATGGGCCGATAACCTGTCAAATTTGAGCGATATCGATAGAGCCATTTCAAGATACACAATAGCTTTTTTCATTTAAACTCTGTTACTCGGTGGTAGGACTTTGTACAAGTTCGTCTGAGTAGGTACCACCCACTCATCAGATATTCTGCCGCGTAACAGCAGTACTTTGAATTGTTGTGTACCGGTTTAAAGGGTGGGTGAGCCAGTGTAATTGCAGGCACAGGGGACGTAGCAGTACGCATAGCGCCTACGCCTTCTCCCCGGTTTTCTTCGACGGATCGAATCAGCGGAGGCATTTTCCTCGCGCTGCCGCTTCGCGGCCTCCTTTTGCGACATGACATGACCATGCATGCTGCATGCATGGTGCTGGTTGCAGTATGGCGTTAATCACGCTCGACAGCGAGTGATCTCCACCAACTATCGCCGCCAGAGTATGCCTCTGAGGCCCCACGCAGCACACTCCGAAGAATAATTTCCTCCTGACCGATTTGCCGACCGACTGATAAAGTAGGAATTAAAATTGAAAAATTTCATTTAATACTTTAGGAAAACAGTAATTTATTCAAAATTAAATATAAAATAACGAATTATAAGTTAAAAAAAGAGTTCAAATTATATTTACATTTGTATAGAATTGAGGTTATCTCATTAGCCGCACACAATCCTTATTGTCAAATCTGAATATTTGCACTCTTATGCATACATACACATACAACCACTACAATAGAAAGAATCAGTAAGAAAGGAAGACGGTCGCTTGGAGGACAACGCTTTTTGGTTACATGACAATTTCTGCCAGGTCACTCTACTTTGCAGTAGTAAAAGAACTTTGTTCCAATAAATGAAAAAAAATATGTAGAGCATGTTGTACTTTACTTTATGCATTATTATTATATGCCCTGTACCGAACACACATACACTGTACTGTATAGGCGAATGTTTATATCTTATTGATTAAAAATACACAGGATAAAATCCTTATTTTACCCGTACGAAGTCGGGTCGGGCAGCTAGTACTTATATAAAAGAATTGCTACTTTAATTAATACTACAGACAAGATAAACAAAAATTTAATTCGATTAACACTGAGTAGCGCTATTAACGCCATCTATGAATCGATCATGACATTTTATCATAATCATGAGCACTATATGATCGTTCCAATCATATACAACAGATGGCGTGGCAATGATACGCCAATAGATGGCACTGCTATGGTTAAAGTTTTTTGACAGTCAGCAAAATAATTACTTATGCTAGACATGTTAAAAAAGCCATTACTATTGTGAAGGAATGTAATACTAATATTTATTAGCTGGGTTACAGGTTACTCTCACTATTCTCGCTTTTAAAAAGCAGTTCTACGAACCTATTATTATTATTGTTTTCAACTCTATGCTGTTGCCATAACATGCTGAGGTGTTGTGTCAATCCGAGTTACACGAAACTTTTACATCGACATTATTCAGACGCTCTTTCTTAGTGAAGTGTTATATTGAAAATAAAGGAATATTCTATTGACACAAACCCTTTTACAATTACTTCTACAACGAATCAATTTCAACGAAAGTAAAATAAAGCAATATAAATTAAAATTTAAATTGAAACTAATTAAAATAAAATAAACTTATATCTTTCTTTCAAAACTTAGTTCTTTGGGAGTGGGTTATAAGTTAAGCAATGTTGTATTTTATTCATTCCGGTAAATATCAAATAGACTAATGAAAGAGAGAGCGTCAGTGCTTAACTAAACACCCACTAAACAACGTTTTCCAGTAATAATATTGTTTTTGTATTATACACACCTTAATAATAAAAGAATCACGATATATAAATTTGCTTATTTATTTATAGTTTGTTCTAGTGGATAGCCCGGCTACCACTGTCAATGAAAGTTATTGGAGTTTTCTCTTAAACAATTCGATGTAGCTGCCTAAAGATAAGAAGTTCGAAATGTTTCTGTACCTCGGATAGTACATTGTCTGGTACTTGTTTTCTCTACTAAAGTGTTAGTGAGGGAGTACGGAGTGTACTTGTGTTGGCACTTGGCGCATACACTTGTTGACTATAATATCTCCAGCTCAGTGTCAGCTCAGTCTTCAATCAAAAAGGCTGTCGTAGCCGAAATAATACTAATAATATTACAAAATGCTTATCTTTTATAAGTCTCGAACATAAAGGAGCCGGTGAAATGCAAACAATTAATTATAATTTAAGTTTGAAAATCCCCTGGCAATATGCATCATCTAGGTTAACGGGACCCGTTCATCAACATCTCAGCAGCACGCGAAAGTAGCTCTTACGTCATCAGGTCAACTTCTCATAACGTTTGCATCATAATGTTATGTCGGTTTATCAATGGCTATCTATTTACATAGTAGATATGTTCTCAGTTCGATTACCGTCAGAAATATGTAGCTATAAGTCTACAAACCTTCCGCGTAGGATTTCTGAGAGAAGTAGTAATCTGCATTATTATGATTAAGATATTTGAATTATTAATTTATATTAAAGACAATATTTTTCAAATACAATTTCATTACTCTCTTAAAGACTGGTTTTGGAACACTGAAATAACTTTTAATGTAATATTTCGACGTAAACAAATTTGAATTCTGCTTTATAATACGTACTTATATGAAATTGTAAGCACTTGTGTAGTCTATTCCAATCACAAGAGGAGTAAAGATAAAGAAACTTCGACATCGAATTGACGCGATATCATTGGTCGAGATTTTGAGTAATATTCACTATGGATTCGCGAAAAAATGGCGTTAGGAATATCAGCGAAGTTGTAATCGAAAAAGTGGAAATCAAATTAAAAGTGTATATAAATACATAGTATGGTATTATAAACAAAGGTAATCCTCAAGAACTGTTTGCAGTGAATATGTTTTTTGTTACTCCTTCTTCGATTTAAATAGTAACAATAATATTTTTTTATTTACACACAAAAAAAGTCATGTACACAATTTGTTTGCAGTATTATCTTAATCTAGGGTTTTTACATTTTCAACAAAGATGGACAACGAGGTGGACCTCTGACCCCGTAATTAATATAAATTGTAATATCAAGGTGAGCGATTCCGTATCTAATATGCATTTACGAATTTTGAAAGATGAAATAACTTATCAATTCATATTTAGAAATTGGTCTTTTGAAAGATTTTTTTTCTTTTAGAATTAGAAATCTTGAAATAAATTAATTAAGAATGAAATTTATAAGATTCTACAAATTTTATGAAAAATACAAAGCATGCTTAGACCTAGTTTCAATAAAAACAAATATTTATGCAAATTAATTACGAATTAACTCAAACGAAAATCAATTTCAATTAAATCGTAGCAATAATATATTGATATATAAATCTAAACTTAATGAAAAACACTTACGCTGTTGTCCAACTGAACATTTGCTTGACCCTCTCCGTCCGGAAGTCCTTCGTCGCCATTTTGTCTGTAAACAAAACAAGGATATTAAAATTTCAATGAAATTCAGTACGAAATACATGTTTATAAAATATGAACGCTATGCTATATGGAAGTAAAAATAAATTTATAAATTTTTTTACTCATGATGTTAATGTTTCTTTTTTGGTACAAGGTTGGCCTTCGTTTATACGTTAAGAAATTGGTTAGTAGTTCCATAAATATTCCACTGACAATGACGTAACAGAAATACGCATAGATCGATCATATTCACTTTGTAGTAGCGATTTGTGTAAGCCCGTCTGAATAACAAGCACACATCACATATTCTATCGTCAAATAGTAATAATAACGTCCTCCAGACCGATTTTGGACACGGCGGCCAATCTCAAGAGAGATTAGCCAACTGCGCAGGAGATATTATAGTGCACAAGTGTGTGCGCAAACACAGGTGCACTCACTATTCCCTAGCTCTCATAATCCGATGGGACGGCAATCCGACACGACCGGAAAGAGTTCAGGCGCAGGACCAACGGCTTTACGTGCTTTCCGAGGCACGGGAGTGTACACACTTCCAACTTCCAGACTCCGGGCTGCTATTGAGAATTTTCTGACAGAAAAACCCAATAACTACTTATTGGCCCGACCTGGGAATTGAACCCAGGACCACCGGGTCTGCGGCCTTATATCTAGCCACTAGACCAATGAGGCAGTCGAAATAGTAATAGGTACCCAGTAAAGTGTCTCGGTTGAAAATGTTAAGCCAGTGAAACTAGGCACAATGGACATAGAATATTAGTTTCGTAGGGTATTGACGATGTAAGGAATGGTTAATATTTTTAACAGTGTCGATGTCTAATTTCAGTGGTGAGAGATGAGGTGCGAGTGTGTAACAACTGCTAATTCGCAATACCATCTGCTTGAAGTACTACGTCGCTGCTATCGAAGCTGGTTGAGTGACACGCGGCGTACATTTTTCTCTTCCAAGTATTGTGTTATTTAATCATTGTTTTATCGTTTTGTTGAGTTTTGCGGATTTTTTGTTTTGTTATTTAACTGTTTTGTTTGGATTTGGAAAAATGTTCGGGATAATTATTACGCGAATTGTCATGCCTCTGGCGGCCGTAAATTGAACTTAACAGCATCAGTATGTCAACGTACCCCATACTGAAGTTGCAAGACCTGTGTATACGACCGTGGCTTAAAGACATCGTGATTATCGAACGTAATAAATTACATAATACTAGCTTGACACTTATTTGCTTAGCTTTTTTCTTTGGTTACCAATAGTAAAAGAAAAAATCGAATCCTATTATATTGAATAAGATATTTACGAAAATAAAATTTAACGCAATTTGCAAGTGAATCTTAAGATTGTTGGGAGTTGATAAAAAAATACGTTTAATATTGTCTATTAATAATGGTTCCCCCTTTAGGATAGATTAATCAAAATTATTTTCGTAATATTATTACTTTTAATTATTTTAGGTATAACTGAATGAACTACTATTTTTACCAATATCACAAAAAACTAAATAAAGTATTGCTGTTTGACAGTACAATAACTAGTGAGCGAATACAACCAACCCAGATGTATTTGCCATAACACTGGCGAACGAATGAGACCAGCAAAGTTATCTCAAAACATTAAAACGATCGTCAAGATTCACGCATCGCTTACGTACTATAAACAATGATTTTCACAACACTCTGTATAAAAAAAGATCATTCGCATGCAATATAAATAATACGATAATTTGTATTGTATGAGCGTCCTCTTTACAACTCGATTCCCATCAGATATTTGAAGGTTAAGTGTGCAAGTTGTTGCGTTAACAATTGTGTTTATTACAAATGTTTCTCCGTGATTTGAATGAAATGATGTTTTAAAATTATTATCAAATATATCAGCCCTTATAGGTACATTGATCCATCAGTCTTTAAAGATCCATCGCTTAACATAATATATGTTTATTTATTTTTATTTATTTATTTTCGGGAAACAAACAGTTCAGCTACACAGATACAATAAAATAACACATAAGCCAGTCAAGTTTCCACTAATATATAATGAAAATAAGAAGCAGGCAGCAAATTATTACAACAAAGACAAAAATTGTTTAAATAGAAAACAAAAATGACTATATCTCTTCTAATTGAAACTACTCTACTACTGATCAGTGTGAACTCGATTTCACGCAGACCACCAATTGATTTTGTCTTATTGACAAACTTATTTACGAGAAATGCTTTTAATTACATTATCATGTAGGTAGCTTAATATTTATTTCCTGTATTATTTTAAAATGACTGACTTATAAGTATATGTTACAGTAGAGAACTGTGTCACGCTCAATAATCTCCTCCAGATCGACTTCGACCAACTAGACATGTATTATATTATTATAGAGCACAAGCACCCTATATTCCCATACTCCTAATCCTATGAGACGGTTATCCCAAGCGACTGGTAACATTTAGCGCAGGTCTAACGGCTTTACGTGCATTCCGAAGCCCGGGACTTTACACACTTCTAACTTTCAGACTCCGGGCTGCAACTGAGAATCTTTGTCGATTTGAACCCATGACTACTACGACACTACGACTCACTAGATAAACGAGGCAGCCACATACTTTCAATGTTACTTTTGAAAGAAGGCTAGCTGAATTCTTGGAAGCGTGCCATCTGCCTATTACGTTTACCTACTGTTTCTCAGTACAGGACTAAACGTTCATGGCATACTCATTACCCAGGCGAAACGTTTACGGTAATAAATTTACTCAATCTATGACATAGTCAGTGTTATTTTGCCTGGGTTAAACTTTGAACTGTAAAATATAAGGTCATTTTTAGTTGACTTATTGATCATATGTAGTAAATAGAAATCGATAGTGCGTACTTGTATAAAGTATATTTATTTATAAGTATAATATATATAAAGTATAATCAAAATATGTATGTAGCTCTTTTATTAAATATTTATTATATATATATATATATAATAAGAACTAAAGTAAACGAAGTTGGCGAAAAATGTTAGTTAATTAATATATGTAATTCTAATTCAATAAAAAATTACACAAATGATCTATTCATTGTTAAGTTTATCGTAACATGCAATTAACGTAATTACGAGGAAAATAACAAGCCGCGCCTGCGCAAGACGAGTTATAAAATAAAGGTTAGGTACATGGAAAATTGTTACGTTATATTTAAATACATTTGTGTAATGGGAGACAATCTAATCTGAATTATTAGTAAACTGACAGAAAGACAAGTAACAAAACATAAACAGTTAATATTTGATTTATGTTCGTGTCTGGCAAATGGCGGAGATACTCAATTATGACACAAAAAGTTATGTGCACTATTATTGTCTTGGATATAACTACATCTCAATATATTACATAATATATATAGGTCTTTTCAATGGAAATTTCTGATATTTATATTGAATAGGTAGGCGGACGAGCATATAGGCCACCTGATGGTATGTGAACACCTACAAAGAAATGTTAAGCATCGCTAACCTCGCCAATGCGCCACCACCTTAGGAACTAAGATGTTATGTACCTTGTGCCTATAATTACACTGGCTCACTCACCCTACAAACCGAAATACAACAATAACAAGTACTGCTGTTTTGCGGTGGAATATCCGATGGGTGGATGGTACCTACCCAAACGAGTTTGCACGAAGCTCTACCACCAGCAAATGATATATATGTATACGCAAGCACATATATATATATGTATATTATTTATTTTATTCTATTATTATAACTTAAGTTAAAAATGAAACAAAAAATACTTTCAATGGAAGTTGAAGAAGAAGGTTATAAAAAAGTAGAAAGAAAGATTTGTATATAAAATTATAGTTTTATATTAGTTAGTAGTATAGTTAGTAATGGTAAAAACCTAATAAATTTTTGGACATTATCTTATTACTAAGTATTCTTAATTAAAATAACAGCATATTATTCAGAAAACCAAATGGTACAAATTTATCGAAATCTAAATAAACAGGCGAGCTTGAGACATTAAAATATTTTTTTCAGTTTGTGATTGTAAAACGTAATCTTTCAACGCATTTTTATTTCAAGAATGCTTTCATCTATAATCAATTCAAATTCCTGGAGGAGTTGAGTGAAATAAATAACTTTAATCTTGAATTGATATAACGTTGAAATATTCTGTTACATTGGATCGTGAAAAAAAACATCACTGGAACTTTGAAAGTAAAATTAAGCTTGTAAGTAGTTAAGTGGAATAGTTTTATACTATACTAATATATAAATCTATTGGCTCTGTCTGTAATTTTTTTTCACCTAATTTTGTGATAAATAGACGTTTTATGATGCAGTGATTAACATTATACTATTTTTTTCATTTTTATCTGTCTGTCTGTATGTCTTCTTTTAACTCAAGAACGGCTTGACCAATCTTGATGAAAATTGGTACACACAAAGAACATGTGATGGCGCAAATGATAGGCCATATATACCGGTAAACGGATCGGTAAACCCCACGGTATCTTATGGAAATTAATTTCAAATCGTTAATTGCGTATTTCTTTACCAGTAGCCATATATGTGTATGTGTGTGTGTGCGTGTGTGTTGTTATAGAAATAAAATAATTTATTATATTTTTATTAATTATACGCGGGTGAAGCCGCGTGGTACAGCTAGTATACTTATATTAATCAACTGCTTGTAGTGAATAATATAGCGGAGCTATAAGCAAATTGCATGCAATATGTTAATCAAAGATTTCTCTATTTTATTTTAAGAATGCTTTCAACTATAAAAATATGTAATGGGCGATTCCAATTCTAATCCCACTCGATAGTTCGGGATTATTTGTCGGTGCGCACCTTAAACCGGTTTCTAACGGAACAAATAAATTTATCCTTCAAGGTATGCGTTTGACCCCCTTTCAAGTGGAGTCGGATTAGAAGCGCATGTTAAAATAAAAATGTACGACTGTTTGTAATATAAAATTTCGCCTCGTATGTATGCATTGTTTTGTGTAATTACTAGTTTGACAAAGGTATTATTAATTATAGAAACAAATAAGTGCAAAGTATCATACGTTATGACATCATAATAACCTCAATAGCATCTAAATTACAAAGCATGTTACGGGCCTTTAAATGATTCATAATTAACGAGGCTGTAAAGTAACATATTTGTGTCGCTATGAAATCGCATAGATGTGGCCGTAGCTTAATATGTGATTCTGATTCAAGGATGTTTCCGCTTCACTTCGTCACACTCATGTTTGTGGTTTAATCCTTCAAAATTTTAGATACTTAAATAATTTGCAGCCTTGAGCGCGTTGATGTCTATAAATACTGATACTGAATTTATAATTTTCTAAATCTATAGTAATATATAAAGCTGAAGAGTTTGTTTGTTTGATCCGGCTAATCTCAGGAACTACTGGTTCGAATTTAAAAATTATTTTTGTGTTGGATAGTCCTTTTATCGAGGAAGGCTCTAGGCTTATTTTTATTTATTATATTTATATTAATTATACGCGGGTGAAACTGCGCTGCACAGCTAGTTAAAAATAAAATAGAATGGAATAGAATATTATGCTTTATTGTACAACACATACAAGTTTACAGAAACACAGCTATTTAAGAAAATTATTAATGTACAAAAGGCGGTATCGCTAAAAGAGCGATCTCTTCAAGACAACCTTTGGACACGAGAAAAATAAAGCGGTGAGGGAGGTGTACAAAAACTATTTTACTATTAAAAAAAATTTGTATAATATATATTCATGCATGGTATAAATACATATAAATACATAAACAAAAATATATAATGTAAAAAATAAGTAATTAAAATAATTATAATAATAAATAGCAATAAAGTGCGACAGTTGATAAAACACTTAAATTCCATAGGAATTTAGGAAGATAAATAATATGCCTTGAGTCGGATTTTAAAAGTGTATATAGATTGGGATCGTTTTAAGTAAAGTGGTAAGGAATTCCATAGGCAAACTACTTAGACGGAGAAGAAATTATTATAAAAGGAAGAAGAGTGAGAAGGAATTTTAAGGATAAGATCGTAGAGACCGTGCGAGTCCTTAAGAAACTCAAAACGGTGTGAGGTTTTTTGTTATATTCGAAGGAACCTTAAAAACAAGGTTTATTAAACAATTTAAATAGAAGCAGTTTTAGTCAAGCTACAAGTTTAACTTTAACTTGTAGCTTGACTAAAACTTAACTTTTTTACTTTAACTCTATATTATCAAAGTTTATTGATTAAAGTGGACTTAAAGTTATTGTTGAAAGAGAAAGTTTGAAACATTCCGAGGATACCTTTATCTCGAAACCAGTCTAACTCTTAAGGTTCGTAAAGCAATTGACCCCCAGCCTAATATTAATACTCTCTCGACCCATTCGTAACTTAGTCAGTCAGTTATTAACGATGTTTTAAATATTGTCGTAAATGTGGTGATGTATTGCGCTGTGTGTAACCTTTGTCGGAGATCCTTAATAAATAAGTAAATAAACTCCCAACATTCAGATCTCGAAAATATTATCAAGGATCATATAATAACGACCAAAATATATTGATAGATAGTTTTAAATAATAATATAAAAATTAAGTAGCTATTAAAAAATCCCTCTGCTTGCTCCTCCTCTTCTGTTGCGTTATACGCAACGAGGTTGAATAGCTCACGCCACGACGCTCTTAAGAGTTGGATAAACGTTAGGTATCTTGGCACTTTATTGATACTTCATCATTTTAACATACATCGCCTACTATAATATCACTATTATACTCTAAAGTTCTATATTAAAATATATATTACGATAATACATTTCAACATTCGTTAAAGAGCTCGTTAAGGATCTGTACTTTTTATTGCCCTTTTGATGATTTTACATGTAGCTAAAGGTTTTTGTAATTTCAAATACATACGGGTTTAAAAATTATAATTATATATTGTATATATAATTATAAAAGATGACAATTTATTTTTGAATGATATGATGATGATATATTTTTGATACTCAATTAATTAATTTATTTATTTATTGGGAAACATACAGCACAATATAATACATAAAAAAATGACAACAAAGTGAGTTTTACACACGCCAATAAAGTTTCCACTTTTACACTGAAACATGGAGTGAAGTTGGCAACAATAAAATAAAATAAAATGATAAAATAAGAATATTAATGTAAAATAAACTTTGTTAATGTTTCTGAAAACTTTAACAGATTTTCGTTAAATATCAATATTACTATTACTGTAAAAATTGAAATCGATTTTATCATACTTCATTCTTCAAAATGGAACATAGAATGTATGTTTTGAACGGATAAAGAAATGTAGACATTTGATATAGATATCCATCAATACAAATGTTCATTTCAAACAAATTACTTTTACTTTCGACAAGTATCCGATATTACATAGGATATCGCATTAACAAACCAACATCCTATTAGAAACGTACGGACGGACAAATTGCGTTATACGCTAGTTGTTAATTATCGTCAAGCAAATGTGCAATTTAAACCACATATTCGAACTGTAATTGTTAAATATTTACCCTTTTTTTAAACAATAACGATCTCACTTATAAGCGTTGCTTAGTGATTTAAGTTAAACATAGATTTATCTCTTTCTGTCATTATTTATTAGACATTTGAAAGAAGAAGACAAAGTACCCGATTAACAACGTTCTTAACTAAGGTTGTAAATGTTTCATTTGAAAGTTACCGATAGTAATCAAATCAATAGTAGAAGTAATATAAGTTTCTCAAATAAACTTTGATTGATGAAAAGAGTAAGTATAAACTCCACATGTATAATCCACATTAAATATAAGTCTACAGTTCGATGGTATGGCAATACAATAGAACTAGAGAGACTAGGCGATGTAACTTGATGTTATTTGAAGCGCTATTTAACTTTCTAGCTATGAATGTTTACTAAGAGTTGTGTGGCAGAAATACTCAATAGTATTTAATAGCCTGACCTGTAATTTGACCTAGAAATTATGATCTGCAGTTCTCCAAGGTAGCCAATTAGCAAAATTTAAAAATTACACCCCACAGCTGAGCGCTACGTCGTAAGACGAATGTTTGAAACTTACTCAACCGAGCTGCTTCAGTAGTGGATATGCAAAGCTTATCAACCGACACAATTTAAACACACAGTAGTGCTTCTTCGCAATTGAACCTGTGATCTACTGTATAGATCCGCTTGTTCTAACCATTGAGTCATCTAGATAAACGACATATCCTAAACAACAAATGTATAGTAATATAAGTATGCATAACAATACTTTCAAGGGAAAGTACACGCGTAAAACACGAACAGTCATCATTCGTCGATAAATAATAGAGTTATGAAACGATGTAGGCCTTTGTCTCTCAGTTATCTAACACTGGAAACTCTGTTTCTCATATTTTTTTATTAATATTGCGTAATATTGAACAATAATGTGTTGGAAATTTATCGAAGATCGACAAATAATCAAATCAAAATATATTCAAGTATAAATAAATAGGCTCTTATACATTACGTCAATTAAGTAAAGGATTAAATTAAGTAAGGATTAAGTTGAGTCGAGATGTAACAGCAAATATTTAGATGATAAACTTTTTTTCAAATTTTATTAACTTAACCAATATATTTTTAATATAATTTGTACGGATTTATTCATAATAAAAAATTTTATATATCATTTAAATTTACTTATACGTTGAATTGCTTTGTTACTTTTTATCAGAAACGTTCGCTCAAACGTTTCATATTTACGTAGCAAATTCGAAATTTAAAAATTTAACCGTCATTTTATCATATTTTACACATTAATTTACCTTTATATAATCATAAAGGAACCAAATAACCACATAAATAAGAAAAGTGTGTACCATTGTGTAATAGATAATTAAATTAATATTGTTTTATATCTTTTTAGACTCATAGTATGTTATTCAACAAGTAAACATTGTTTCATTTCATCACAAAATACATTATATATGAAACCAAAAATAAATTTATTGAATTAATATATAAAAACAAGATGTACGACCGGAGGTCAAAATAATTAAAGTAACTGGTGGTCTTACGAAATAAAGGAAAACTTGTAATGAACGACCATAACGGGTACAACAGAGGTGCGGCACTTGGTTACTAAATTATGACTTATGTTCCAATATATAAGACCGTCATGGATGCTTAATGGAATTTAGACGAAATCGTACAGTAATGTTGCTTAGCAATTGATTATTATCTATGCTCTCTTTTCGTCCTGATTGATTAGTTAGTCGAAAGAAGAAGACGGCATTGTTTAACTATTCTCGTTAAAAGTAAGACCGCTTGCGTAACCTGGATGGCTATTTCTAATCAGATTATCTGGCTGATTTATTTTATTTATAATACATTTTAATTTCAGTATAAAAAAACATGTTGACGCGACATTTTGTGAATGTTGTGTACACTTGTAATCGATATACATAACATAAGTTATGTTTTTTGGATGTTGTGTATGTGTGTCATCATGTAATGTGTATATTCTTAGTGTGCTTAAATAAATAAATTTACTTAAAATACAGGAAGTCTATAATCATTCAGAAAAGGTGATTCGGTAATCATTTACGTGACATTTTGATCTTTAATTTAACCATGCATTTATTTCACAAGACAAATATGGAAGTGTGTAATAAAAGTAATTACGGTTCAAGGAATACTATAAAGCGATGACTTCGTTTGTGCCTCCGGTCTGTTCTGATCTGGTGACATTAAATTGTGTAACTTGTTTAAAGTTATGTATAAAAATAATAATAATACGTTTACATTTATTTAAGCGAATCATAAAATGTCGTAAACCATTTTAGCGATACGCTATTTTGATACGTGTAATCATTAAATGTTATTAATATTATAGCGTATATAGCGTATTACTTTATGACGTTTTACAACTGAGTTATTCATCATTTTGTTCCTACATAACAATAACTCTGTTCTTGATATTTCTAATTTTAAATAGGAAAACTATAATTCTTATTAATTAGGTTTATTTGCTGGTAGAGCTGTATGCTAGCTCGCTGGGATACGCACCACCCACTTATTACTTATTCTACAATCTACCGCCACACAGAAATGCTTAGTTATTGTTGTGTTCCTGTTTAACGGGTAAGTGAGCTAGTGTAATTACAGGTACAAGTGACATAATATTTAAATTTCCAAGGTTAGTGGTGTATTAACTAAAATAACTAGGTAGCGTTGATCATATATAATCTGACACAATTTGCAAGTCTGCATAAATATATTAAATTGCAGACTTAAAGTATGCACTGGCTGCTTTCGTACGAGTGTCCGTAAGCGTCTCTGCTGGTCCGTAGGATATGAGTCAACATCCGTTCCTGGCTTTGATTGCAAGCAGGCTTATTGCGACGGCGGGTATACAGCATTATTACAACCAACATCTTTAATATTAAGAATAATAGTTTTCCTATTTAAAATTTCAAATATCAAGAATAGAGTTTGTTATGTAGGAATAAAATAATGAATAACTCAGTTGTAAAACGTCATAAAGTGATACGCTATAAAGGCTATAATATTAATAACATTTAATGATTACACGTATCATAATAGCGTATCGCTAAAATGGTTTACGACATTTTATGATTGGGTTGAGCATAAAGTGTGACATTCATTTCGTACAGAATAACTTCGCTGACACTGATGTCAAATTAAATAATGCTCTTTTAATTTATTGAAAAATGAATAGGTGAGTCAATTAGTTAATACATTAAGAAACCGATATTTAATATAATTTAGCCCATTGCTGGGTCAGCCCAGACCTTAGGGTCTTATCACGCTGCTCCAATGCATGTTGGTGGATTCAAGCTGATTTATAAAATGTTTTTAATCACAGACGAGAAGGTGGATTATAGACCCAAATTAGACTTATATAAACTAGGTCATGTTAGTTTAGGATTCACATTTGAAAATCAAGATTCATGAGTTCTACTAGTCGTATTGTATACTATATCGGTTCTTATATTTAGATTTGTAGAAGAAAGTATAGACTATATCAGCCCATATAAAAAAGGTTAAATATAAATACTTTTTACTATAACCTCATTATCCGATGATTACTTCCTTAGACATGACAGTTGTTTAAAAAAAATAGTTGTCAAATAGCTTCGAGGTATGAACAGAAAAGGATCCGCAGTGAAAGGTGTGTTACATAACAAAACCAGTCTCTGACCGGACTCGAACTGGGACGAGTGGAATTCCGCTGGCTTATTTACCAAAAAATTGAGAAATACACGTCTAATGTGTTAGTTGTTGAGTGTGTATATTGTTTTATCAGGTAATGGAAAATTTTAGTATTGAATAATTTAAAAAATACCCACTTTCTAAATATACATTTTATAATTAAATGTAACAAGACCTACTTACAAAAAACATATTTTTATATAGTAATAAAAAACAATCATGATTTTGCATCGTAAGAACGAAAACATTTCACGAAATTTCAATCAATCTTGTCAGTCAGAAAATTTGGATACCGAACGTTTGGGTTTGAAGTGCAAGCAATCACGAAAACAATAAGGAAAAATGTTCGTAAATATATTTTTTTAATTCATTCAATGTAATAAAACGGGCAAGGGCTACTTTTTCGTATGTACACTGTAAAAAGTATGAAAAACTTCATGCTCATTCATAATATTATTTATAAATAATTGTTAGCAATTAAAAGAAAAATTTGATTTAGAAAAAGAACGACAGGTCAATTTAAAAGTTCTATTCACATGTCTCACATGAACAGAGATAAAAAAGTATTGATATTTGCTGACATAATTACTAATGACTGACGCATATATAGATAAAAAACAACGGGTTGCACTCCGGGAGTACCGGCAGAAGTGAAAACTTGAATATTAACGTTGTGCATTTTTGATATTTTTCAATGATTAGGGAAAAATTTTGTTCGAATTGCTTTAATTATCAGTATAAAAGTACTATCATTTATGTAATAAAATACAATATTCATTTATCGCGCTATCGTACACAAACATGACAATTTATATTACATTAAAAATTTAACACTCCAAAATCCGTCTTACGAATTTTCATACGAGTTTAACATTTTTTACCCATCACAAAAAAGTGCACAACGCCGCTAAAGAAGTTTTTACTTCAAAAATTTAACACGTCAGAATCCGTCTTACGAATTTTCAATCAGGGTCACGTTTTTTTTTTGAAGTTTTCACTTCAAAAAAAAAAAACCATAATATTACTAACTGTCGCCCACGGCTCTTGTAAGGGGAGAAGGGCAGATGTTATGTTGCCTATATGTTTAGTCAAGATCTCTTTTCCACTTAACATCCATATCTGGACAATAGTTTTAGCGTGAAAGAGTATCGATCCATTCGTTCTCTCAAACTTAATGAAAATTATATAACTTATCGTAGCGTATCAATCTCATATACCTCAGAACCAATTGTTATTAAAGTTACAAGTATGGCTATTGTAATGGCACCCTTATTGAAAGCCGCACCTACACCTACACTCTCTATCGTAACATTCGGGTAATGTAATGAGCCTTTTAAGGCATTTGATGCAACATTAATATAACTTCTATCCGTTACGAAATAAGATACATTATTGCTTTAAAATTTTCGAATAATTCATAACGATCCGTTTACACGCAATTAATTTGAATATACATAACAAAGTCGCACTTTCTCTCTCAAACAAAACGAAAATTTCTAAACGTTAAGTTGTGATTTCTTTTGAAATTCCTTTTACATTTATTCTGGTTTGTTTTTAATTAAAACTTAAAAATATTTTACTCAATTTAATGGAGATTAATATTCAGGTAAAAATTCTTGAGCGTTGTCTAATAAAATATTTACTTTAATAATAATAGTTTTTGCAATAACATATAAAATGATAAAATTAAATATTTTATCATTTTATATGTTATTGCAAATTTTAAATTTTACTAAAACTGACAGCCTCTCTCATTTTATCTATGCCTCATAATAATAATAATGTTAATAAAATCTTTCAGAATTCTTAAATATCGTTTGACATTGTAACAAAATATATATTACGATTTTAACAAAATATGTATTTTTTTAAACCTTCTATATATAAAAATGTAACAAATAGTAATATAATAGAGATTTATATAATTAAAGTTTCCCATACGTATATTTTATATTTCCAATGAGAAATCAAACAAATCTATCGTCTAGTACCTGAAAAATCAAACATACAACGGTCACTGAGAACTTATTTTTAAAGTCGTTCAAAAAAGCATTACAACCGAGTATTAAATACTCGATAAATATTAATTACAGGCTGTCTATTAAATGTAGTTGTTATATATAAAGATAAATTCAGAATGGTCCTAATTTACCACATACCAACAGGTGACCCATTTTCCTAATACAATAAAAAAACTTTCTTAAAAGGACTTAAGGTCTTAGTACAGCAGCGGGACATTTACATAACTTTTATGTACAGTAAAGATTTGTAAGGTGATCTAACATATCTCATAATATCACCTTTTTTATCCGTTATATATGTATATGTTAATTAGCAAGTAAACCTATATTAATTGTTGATTGTGTGTGTTCATTCGTTATGAGAGTGTAACGGTGTTGGTGCAATGCTTACAGCCCGTTCACACTTATCACGAAAAGGATGTGAGTTTTAATCGGATGTTGCCGTCTCTGTTATCAAAGCTGACTTGAAACAATATTCGAGCCCATATTAAATTTCATTCCCTATTTTTTTCAGCTTTAAGGTCGGTAATTTATGTTCCAATTTAAATGGGACAAACAAAAAAATAATTTTCTAAATCGGTCTAAAATGACTGAGGTAATTAATAATCACCTCTTTTTTGAAGTTTGTTAAAAATCATAAGTCGTAACACCGCAGAACACGATAATTAAATATCAGAATGTGATAAGCAACATTAACTTTCGTTATAAACACTTCGTATAAACACTTTCGTTTCCACATGTTAAAATCGATGCGTGTTTGATGTGAATCGTACCTAAATATGAAGTGGCAGTAAACGAAAAGAATCTCGTCACTCGTGCAGTCGACGTCAGATCGTGACCACGACCGGAGCAACTTTGCACAATATTAAAAAAAAGTAAGATCGCGCTTAAAGCCCGAATCGAATGTATGAAAATTAAAACGAAGTTATTTAGTTAATAATTAAATTTGTGTACCTACATTTCTTTTGAGCTTCAAGGGCGAGCTTGAAATACAATTCTGACTTCGCCATTTCCCATCAACTTACCGTTGTATGCGAACATTTTACAAAGCGATTTGACAGATAAAAATGTTAAACAAAACAATGTTTTCAGAAAGTAATTATAAAAGTCAAGGATTTAATCGTGAGAACAAAATATCACTTTTACATTCACAACACTGAACACCAAGGTAATGTAAACAATAAGATTAAATTCTATCAATAAAATTACCACGAGATTCGTTAATATTTGTTAATGGAAACATAGCATTAAAATAGGTTAAGATAATACATATGATAAAATATCTTCTTCTTCTTTGTCCAAACCCTTCCAGTTCAGTTTAGTGGGGTCGGGTCTTGTGCGTCTGCACCAGAGAGTTCTGTTCTGGCTTGTCTGTGTACTCAGATTTTCTTTCTGGGCTTCTTTTTGCATGTGACCATCAAGACCACCAGGACTACCGCCCGCAAGTCATTCTGCCCGCGGTCGGTCCTGGATATTTAAAGCTTTCTTGGTGGGATGGACATCGTCACGTTTCAGGATATGACTGTACCAGCGCAGTCGACATTCCATCAGTTCTTGTGACCTTGATCGATCCCCTGAAATACTCATTCCTTACTTTGTCCAGCCGGGCTATTCCTCATATTATAATCATATTAAAATTCATTGGTTTTATATCAAAGTGTTCATTAGTACATTGATGTTAACTCTTTGCTACCAATAGTTTATTTACTTATATTATAAATAATAAATACTTACAACTTCTTGTAAACTCTCCAAGAACGTCGTTTCATTATAACATTGTTTGCGCACAACTATTGTTACAAAATTATAAATATTTAGGAAGATAGTCCAACTGATATGTTTTTATTATTCCTTAATGAAACTCAAATTCCGCGCACAAACTATTACATTTTTTATCGATAGATGTGATTAAAATTGGCTCTTTGTATGCAAAAGGAAATTCTGAAACATGCAGTACGTACAAATTAGTTTCAATCGTTTTTAAATTTTAATAGAGGTTTTCAACTTTAGATCGAACCATGCCCAGCCGTGAAACAGAGCGGAGTTTACTTAATTTCTTAACACATCTACATAGTTATCTTTAATAAGTCTTTGAAATCAAAATAAAATGTAATTAAGGAGGCTTGCACGAAAAATATCCTTCAAATAAACTTAATACATATTTGCAATGACGTTGTAGAAACGAATATAATAAATATTATTAAATAATTAATTAAAAAAAGATAATTTATTTATATTAAAAATAGATAATTTATTAAATGTTTGCTATTTACAAAAAATATATATTCTTGGAGGATATAATATAATCAATAGAATAATATACTCACATATAGACACGGTATTAAACCTAAAGTGGGACTAAGTAATATATTTTTCGTGCTAATTCTATTAAAATTAACCTTAACATAAAATTTCCGTTTATATGATGACAATAGACGAATCAATTTCATCGTAATTATTATTGTTACAATTGATGACTAAGAAGTAAATTCCATTTGTCGGTATTTACCTCGCCATCTCTTTCTCGCAAATGGTCAATGTAATCTATAATTATAATGAAGCCATCTGCATTATTTTATGTTAAACTTTATTATACCGATACGACTATTAATATTAGAATGTTGCAAACATTTATTTTAAAAAAAATACCATGTGGATGAACAACGTGGGCCACCTAATGTCACCACGCGTATAGACATTGGTGGTGTAAGAAATATCAAGCATTACACACCAATGCGCCACTAACCTTGTAAACTTTAGACCCCTGTAGATTTTAGACCCCTCATGTCTACAGTAACTCTGGCTCACTCACCCTTCAAATCGGAACACAACAATACTAAGTACTGTTGTTTTGCGGTAGGATATATCTGATGTGAGTGTGGTACCTATCCAAGGGGTTGCACATAACCCTACCTCCAATCAGACATAAACAAACTTCTTCATATTCCAGAGTAATATGTATTAATTATAATTGTTACCCACAAGGCAACGTTCGTTGGGCAACTTGGGCTGAAATAATAATAATACTATAATAATATCCTGGGCCATTATTCACACACGGCCATCTGATCCTAAACTAAGCAGAGCTCGTATCATAGAAACCAGACAACTGATATACTACATATAAATACATATAAATATAATACTTTTCTTTTTGTAAATACATACTTATATAGATAATTACACCTAGACTCAGAACAAACAGACATGTTCCTGCACACAAATGTCTGTCCTGGGTGGGAATCGAACCCACGACCTACAACGCGAAAGTATCTACCAACCACGCCATCCGGCTCGTCAAATATAACACGTTTTTTCTTTTCTATGAATCATTCAATTCTAAAGGAAACATGCAACATTGACTAGAATAATTATAATATTTAAAACACACGTTTGATAAAGCGTACCTAGCGTACTGTATGTCGGTTTTCGAATGAAATGCGAAGTGATTTTTTACTAGTTAACACTGCTGTCGTTAGAGTTACCATAACCGTTGTTAAACGAAATAACTTAAATACTAACCCAATTAACATTAAACTTTCATGTTATTTTAGTTTATACTTTCAGAGCCGACATATTATTCTATATAATACATTTATAAATTACAAATTTCTTTAAAAAAAATTAGCTTAAATTAATAATTTAATTCCTTTAAAATCTCTAGGTTTCAAGCGGATAAAAATTTAGAAATATTTTTAATATGTTGGATTGTAAATAAGAGATGAATTTTTGTATAAACATTTGCGTTTTAAAACATATTTTTATTATTGTAATAAGTTTTCTTTATACGAAAAAATATTTAAATATTAGTCTACGGTGAATTAAAACCATCCTTTTTACTTCACAAATATCTTCAAATCATTTGTTCAAACATTTTTAAAAGTCGCTAAGCGTTTTGAGAAATGGCGTATACGAGTCTCAATTCAAACACTTTCACTTTTTTATAATTTCCACGACGTCATTCATGTGAATACAATATGACAATAGGCTTCGTTTTGGGCATCGAACGTGTCAGCCACGTGACAACAGTGACCGCCTTCTTGATTTCAATATATTATTTAAATTGTCAAAAACAGCTGCTTAACAATGAAATAACGATAACCGCTTATGTTATAAACGTCACTCAACGGATGTGGAGTTAAACACCGATTTATCTCTTTCTGTCTTCATTAATTTGACATTCGCAAGAAGAAGACAATGGTCATTGTCATTTACGTGTTTGTGTAATATATTTAAACTAAAGACATATCATTCGAAGGATACAGACCACGTGACATTACAATGTCACTAAAACCAGGCCGTTAAATTGTAAGAAATGCAGTCGATTGACAATGTGCCGTTTATTACAATATATATCACTAGTAAAATATTGTGATATTATAAGTTATACTTCTAGGTGGTCGAAGAGTTTATGCCCTACTTTATCATCTGACCTTTATATACATTCCAATTTTGAAAATAGATTTGATGTATTCAATGAGAATACATATTTTTTTAAATATAAAATTTAATGCTTAATCGATATAAACTAATACAAATAGTAAAATGAAAACTTTCTCACTGCAAGCAAATTTAAATATGTATTTACTGTTACATGTATGAATGTATACGTTAAAGGCTGTTTGAGAAAAAACGAAATTGGTACGATGTAGGAAGCAGTCCAGCCGCTAGCTGCCTGCACGTTCGGTTGGATAATCACGTTCTCGCCTATTTCAACGCACATAAGCATTTTGCAATGAAAGATCAAGAGAATAAAAATAAAATTGTACAATTACTATCCAGGAATAACACCTAAAGACAGCAAGGCCATGATAAATCAATAAAAACGTTATATAACACCAATAATGCATTATTATATGTATATACATATATACGATAAGGTATATTAATGTTCGGATACTTGTAACTCCAGGATTGTGCACTCTGTGCAGTCAGTCCTTCCTTAAGTTAGGTGTGAGCAAACCCCGCTCCACCGCATTTATGTGATGCTTGTAAATGAGAATAACTTCGCACAGGAGAATTAATATGGCGACAGCAGATGTTGAATTAATATTCACCCCACATTCTTGCTCACGATTGACCTAATAAGGATCATCAGACCAAAAGTACCACGACCAAACCTGTAACCTTCCAATTAGTTTACAAATAATCTATAGAAACTTTAATATTTTTCGCACTTCATGAAACACGTGCCGTATAACCAAACCAATGTTTACAGTTATCGACGATCGTGTTGCGATACAAGTAGATATCGTAAGTAACGTGACGTGATTCGGAAGAAATTATAACACTCTAATTCACACTAGTGTATTTTTTTGGGCAAGTTGTAATCAACTGGTAACGCAAGCATTAAGCATTCTTACAAGTTTCTCCTACATCTGTAACTCCTCATTTACCCGGAACAACATGAATATGTTTATTTGTAGAACGGTATTATTGTACAGCGGAAGAATATAGATGAATTTGTGGCACACACCCAGACAGAGAAACTCTACCATTATCAATTTAGAGCCAAATATTTCGCTATGAACTTTACAATATTTACAATTTTTTTCTTTTAGTATTTGGTCCAGGAACTAATGCAAGACCGAAAAGTTATAGACATTTATTAATAAATTGATCAATGGCTATAAAGATAAAAAAGTAAAATTGGATTTCACCAAAATTACTGTTCACGGTCGCATTTGCAATGGTTCAGGAATTTCCGATATAACAAAAACCATATAATGCAATCCGCGTCCTTGATTATATGATTTGGTTTTAGATAATTTGGGGTTTTGTGGCGTCTCAAGCTGATAGAAAAAACAATACTATGTAACAGTATGCTTTTAATATTTTATTTGCACTAATTGTATTATTAATTTCCCTACTGCTTCCATTAATTCAGGTAGGAAAAACGAGTAACCGTTAATTTCTACAACGATAATTACGTCTGATGAGACTGCATTTTGATAACTAAGCGATAAACTAGTACTGAGAAAGAGCACGTCAATAACCAAAGGGGTCAGGATGACTTCCGACTTTCACATTATAGATCACTTGATTAAAAAGCTATGTACTTTAGACTATTGCATAACGAAGTCAAAGTATAGAAGCTTGTAATAACTTCTACTGGATAAATCCCCCCGTTTCCTCGCGAAAAAGGGTTGACGCATGCTCCACAGTTGCTTCTCTAAATGGTGAATGGATATGTATGTATTCCGTATCCGATACATGGTTTTTTTATCATGTTATATTTTACCACGTAGAACCGAGGTGAATTTTAAACACAAATTAAGCAGGTCAAAACTTAGCGGTGCGTGCCTGGTTTGAACCTGCAATCGTCTATATCATGTTAGCTTTTTTAACACAGTTGCATAGCGTAGTTTAACACTAATTCATTTTTTTTTTTATTTGAACTCATTTGACTTTGAACCAGGTCTTTACATACATATTTTTTTATTAGTCATTAAAGATATCAATTAATGGATGCCATACTAATAATTGTTTACTGTATAAGATTATTACGAGGATAAAGTATATGTACCGTTATCGATCCTACATGGTATTTAAAATTAATTATATTTAAAAGTTTAAAATAGACACAACAGAATTCCTTGCAGGTACTTCTCGGAAGCATCCACATTCCGGACCAGTAGCATCTTCACGTTGAACTTACATGGTACAGGTTACAGGTTTATAATGTGACCGCTCAAATAGGATTCTTTTTTTAAAATATATAATAATGAGACCGACACTGATCCACCTAAAGCCTAATAAAAATGACGTTTTGAATATCATCGAAGTTGTTATCGGAGCTTTGGAAGGAAACTTAAAGTGGATATAAATAGTATATAAATAAATCTTTATTCATTTGACATTAAATATTATTAACCAACTATTTGAAGTAATATAGCAGAGCTATTAGCATATCTCGTTGAATATGTAAATCTATGGTTAGTTTATCTCAATTCCATCGATTGAAATAGTTTAGCTCCTATAAACTAACCTATTATTTAAACGCTATATATGTATAGTTTATTTAAAATTTCGATGATAAAAATATAACATTTGCTTATGTTTAATATAAACAAGTCCGTGTGCTTTTTTTAATATTTTTTTTTGCAGGTAATAATAATAATATACCAATATATATAAAGGTTGTTGTAATTTGATATTCAACATTCATTTGTAATCTTTAAAATATTCAGTGCTGTGACCTGTAAACGATAAGCTCACGCGGAATAAAATATACCGCATGTATGTACAATCTCGTTACAGGTTTGTGAATTCATTATTGATGTGGCATAGAAAATAAAATTATTTATTCACAAATAAAGTATGAAAATTTTATTAGAAATTATATCTATTTATATATGTATGTACAAGGCATACAGTGTCCGTGAAAAGGCACTGACTCAGCGAGTGCTACGGAAAAATACCGCAGCGCTGGTAATTCTACCAGAGCCCTAATAGAGAGTGCACACAAAGCATAATCATTTATAATATAATAACAATAATCTAATCAAAGTATATTGTGCATATTTTAATATAATTATGTATATGTAACAACACATTACCACTTAAAACACATATATATATATAACAACATTTAAACAGAATATTTAGCTGTAAGTATATAAAATTAATTACTAATTAAAATAATTAAGTTAATTCTAAATTCGAAATAAAAACACCGATTGGCATTATGAAACACCACGCGTCCCGCTTTTAAATTCCACTCGTGAAACGTATATAGTAACCGACTCACGGTGATACGATACTGTGATGTTTGTATTATTTACATTTTATAATATAATAATAATAATATCCTGGGATATTATTCACACAAGGCCATCTGATCTCAAACTAAGCATAGCTCGTACTATGGAAACCAGACAATGAGACAACTGATATATACACTCACACATTTGTAAATGCATATTTATATAGGCTTAGATTAGGTTTAGGCTTATAGACATTTATACTCAAAAAAGACACGGGTCACTTACATGAGAACACATATATAAAGTAACATAACACTCATGTCCGTCGTTAACCAGGCAGTCACTCACTCAACGCATTGGCTAATTTTCCTTTTCTTTTTTCTCTTATTGTCCCCACCGAAGTGAACGCTCCGTTATATGGTCAGCTAGTTTGATCTTAAAAGCATTAATTGATTGTACATTTATAAGGTGTGCAGGCATTTTATTATACAGTCGTGCTCCTTGACATGTGAGGGTTTTTGCACCATATGACGTCCTAGTTTTCGGTAAGACAAGAAAGCTAGCTCGTCGGCTGCTACGCTTACGATGTTCTTTTATTTTGATAAAACTTACATTAGTGTGGATGGTTTTGTTGAGAATTCTTCTGATTAATATACATGCACTATATGTATATATAAAGCTGCCGAATATTCATTATTTTGGTTGCATTGTAAATTTTTGTAGAAGGTGTCTGAAGGGGATAACGGAAGATAATTTTTATTATTTTATTTTGTGCTATTTGTCTAGTCTTGATTTAGTGTCACTTCCCCAAACTTCAATGATATAGTAAGTGGGGTTTGACTAGAGTGTTATATCGCGGAATACATCGGGCTAGGTTTCGAATTGAGCCAGTAATTGAAGCTAATTTTTTTCTTATAATTCCAGGTTAAATTACCGTCCATCCTTAATCCGAGATATTTTTCACTGTGTTTTTGTTGTAGTTGTTCGTTATTAATTTTAAGGGGTGCATGTGGCAAAGTTGGCTTTATTTTAGCGTTAAAAATAATGTAGCATGTTTTTGAAGTGTTTATGGTTAGGAGATTACGTTGAAACCATGCAGATAAAGTATTTAAATATTGTTGAGCTTGAAGGATAAGATTTTGTATAGATGGTCCAAAGTAGAAGAGACAGGTATCATCTGCATACAGAGTTATATGTTCATGTAAGCCAAGGTCTCGGATGTTATTTATATAAGTCAGAAAAAGCAGTGGGCGTAGTATAGATCCTTGCGGAACGCCACAAGCTATAGATAATGACTTACTTTGATAGTCCCCAATTTTAACCACTTGATATCTATCAGTTAGATAAGATACGAACATTTTTAAGGCGTTGTCGTGGACACCTATGCTTTCCAGCTTTTTCAACAGTAAGTGGCTCAGAGTATCGAATGCTTTCTATACCTAAAACTATATTTTTGGTATCGATGCTGTGTGTGTTGTGTGATATAGATAATTACACCCAGACTCAGGAAAATAGACATGTTCATGCACACAAATGTCTGTCCTGGGTGGGAATCGAACCCACGACCTGCGGCGCGAAAGGCAAGTATCTACCAACCAGGGCAACCGGCTCGTCAATTTATAGCTTTAAAATTAATTTAATCTTGTAAAATAACGAGACAAATGCAAGTCTATTTGAATAAAATATCGAATAGTTTTCGCACGCGGCTTAGCTTACGTGTTGGTATAGCAAATTTAATGTACAAAAAAGTAGCCTATGTCTTACTTGAGGCTTAAGCTAGCTTAATACCAAACATCATGAAAATCGATGCAGTGGTTTAGCCGTGAAAGCGTAACACACAGATAGAATTACTTTCGTATTTATGATAGTAATGTCGTAAAAAATTTAGTCAATTTCATGATCTTTTCCTGCGGTTAGTTTCGAGTTTATTCTTAAATAATATATCTACGGACCGATATCACGTGGATACATTACGTGGAATCCAGTAGTTATAGAATATAATTTAAAAAAAAATCCTTACAACGTTAAGTAACCATGTTTTATCGGTTATAAGTACATCATATATAAAACTACTATTATCATAATTTTATATGACTAAAATAATACATAATATATCGAACTATCATTGCATAATAAACAGGTTCGGATTCGAAATTTATAAAAAAAAATTATTTACATAATTCATATCCTATTTCAAAACGTAACATCAACTTGTGATATATTATATAAATATTATCATATAAGTATGTCTTATGTTAATATTGTATTCCCATAATTATCGTCAAGGAGAACAAACACTAGCTACAATATAACCGTATCAGTTTTAAATCTGATTATATAAGTGCGACAGCATTAATTACTCGTTTAACATAGACAGTAAAATTATTTTTAAAGCATAATTTGTAATTATCACTGACTTATGACCGACCAATAAAAAATGTTTAACGTTCGAAAATAGAATGCTACGTAAGCATATCAATAACAGAGAGACCTACTTTTGTATTTATTTCTCTCATAACAATAAATATTTTATCAATAGACACGCTTATATTATTTAGCTTAATTTGAATCGAAGGTAATTTAAAAAAAATTATAGCATTACCAACGAAAGAAAAATGTTAAAATAGTATTTTATTAAAGCAGTGTAGCGCGTCATCTCAGTTTCGCGCGTTCCCTCATTCATGCACCTGGGCCACTTTCTCCTACCAACCTTGATTTCTTACGGCTGCGCTTGCGCACCAAACGCGACATTACCTCAAAACGATGGCATTTTCGTCACAACACAACGAAAACTTTTACTTTTCCCGCCAGCACGGCGAAACTTTCAAAAACGAACCTTCCCGTATATCACGATGATGACAGATTATATAAAATTTATTATACGAACACGGAAACTTACGTAATATCACTGCCCATTTAATTCGCATTTACCGTAAGCGTTTCCTTATTCGAATATCCGTTTTGATAATTAGAAAAGTACTCACCGCAAATTTTAATATGATCCGATTAAAATAAGTCACAAAAATAACTGTTATCACAACACTCAAATAACGTCACTGCCACTTAAAATGGCGCGAATTTTCGCGCGTGAACACCGATACTTTTTTAAATTATAGTCAATAAGAAATTAAAAAAGAAATTAAATTTCAAATACAGAATGCGGTTCGCCACGTATGGATCGGACTGTGGCTGTGCCGGCTGTGAGGCGTTGCGTCTCAGTCGATTTCTTGTTTACAAGCATTTGCTAGTCAGTCCAAGCCGATCTGAGGAAAACACGGCGAGCCGGGTTGCATTTCCGCAGTAAGACGTTCGTTTCAAAACAGCAGCGTAATAGCCATATTAACAAACATCACTCAGAATGGACATGTCGCAATATTTCTGGATGCTGATTTTCGCAATGTAAGTAAATAAACTTGTAGGTACTTAATGCAGTAAGTATCACTTAATGACTTGGTAATTTTAACATCATGATTGTAGCTCGTATTACGTAAAATTATACTACTACATAAGTAATGTTAAATTAGATGATAATGTCCAAGATATTTAAATCTAATTTTATACAGTATATAAATGCAGTTGAGTTCAAATTTAAAAAAAAAGAACAAAATATTTTCCCGCTTACTTTATATAAAACTAGACTAAGAGAGATAACTATTTTATAGTTCGCCTAATTAGGTACCTACAACACACACGCACACACATACACACACACGCACACACATACATATAAAATGTAATGAATAAATAAATAAATATGGGTACATACAACGTCTCTCTGATTTTGTTTTTTTTTTAAATGCAAGTAGTAGTAAGTTATTTAAATCTGCTTTTTTTTTAAATTTGTCATGTTGTTTTTGAAGTACCTATGTAATACTTACACTCCTGATAAAAAAATCATACTAAATTCATAAACTTATTGATTGCTAAAAAATTTATTATAATAACATATCACAGGTAAAAAAAAATATGAAATATATGTTTTAAGGGTTTATGTATGAAGTATCTATGAACTTATATGAGTTTCTATATTCCACTTTAACTTTTAAATAAATATCTAAACAGATTTGAAAAAAAAAACAATTTTCCTTAATTTCTGAAATTAAACAAAAATCTATGTTTTTGTGAACTTTATGATTTATAAGAAAAATACGGACTCGTTCGTTGGTGAAACATAAAATACATAATATTATTATTTACTTGCTATGAAATTTCGCGTTAAAAAGCATGATTGCAACATATACATTTTTCCTTATCGAAGTGGGCTGTGGGCTGAACACACAATTATTTCGACAAATAATATAGTTTATTGTTGCTAAAAACCACGGTCTTGTATTATACAGGTCTTGCAAAGGAGCCCAATTTCAGTGGTGAGAGATTGGTACGATCGTGTCGTAACTTGTATTTCGCGTCAACGCCGCTGTACGTCGTTACTATCGTTGGGTGCGGTGCGCAGTGCGCACTGCGCACGCCGGATGAGTGACACGCGAGTACTTATTATATAATAAAAACATGTGTATAAAACAATACGAGCTTTGTACTGTATTTTAATCATTTATTAAAATAATGGTTTTTATGAAATACGAAATAAATTCGAGTAATGTAATGCGGGTTGAAAAACGTGCGATAGAAAAAGATACAGAATGCTATTCTGTTTTCGTTGCACAGCACACCCATCTATCGTCATGCCTCTGGCGGCCGTTACTTGAACAGAACAGCGCAACCATTATGCCGACGTACCCCCACTACTGTTGTTAAGCTATGAAGTGTAGAAGTAAGGAAAAGTATATCATTTTTTTTATAGCATACGTAGGTGGACGAGCATATGGGCCATCTGATGATAAGTGGTCACCAACGCCCATAGACATTGGCATTCTAAGAGATGTTAAACATCGCTTACATCACCAATGCGCCATCAACCTTGAGAACTAAGATGTTATGTCCCTAGTGCCTGTAATTACACTGACTCACTCACCCTTCAAACCGGAACACAACAATACCAAGTACTGCTGTTTTGCGGTAGAATATCTGATGAGTGGCTGGTAACTACCCAGACGAGCTTGCACAAAGCTTTACCACCAAGTAAATATTGGGCTTCATCTGAAAAAGTAACCACCAAAATTATAACATAAGGGTTAAAAATGGCACTACCGTAGTTACCCTCTAATTCCAGTGTTAATTATTGAGATATATGAAGATCAACAGAATTTAGAAAGTCTAACTTTGTCTCTAATTATTCCATTTTACTCTGACGTATATTAGCACGTTTCATTAAAATTTTACCCTTTAGCTACATAGCGCTATCTAAATTTCATACATTTTGAGAGACACTTTATACACAGAGACACTTCTACTAACCTCTACAAGCCATAATAGAAAATTAGATATTGAGTGAAAACGGTCCAAAATATTACCGTTGGTACTAACTTCTTACAGAAACAGTTTGACGTTACCTGTCAATTTTCATGAATCAAAAATGTCATTTCGTTTTGATTACTAGATTTTAGGTTATGTTGATCTTCTCTCGTTACTAAATAAATATATTTTCACAAAAATAATGGCACTTCTTAAAAGTTTAATTCTACGTAATGTATGTAAGTACAACTTCTATTTTTTATGATCACAAACACATTCTACCGAAATTATGTCGATACGTAATTATATTACTATTTTTTTTCAGTCTTAACTACACATCGAGCAATAATATCAACGATACGACCATCTTCAAACGCACCAGCGGCTGAAGATGACGATGCACCAGTCGAAATAGAAAATCCGTTTAAAAAAGAAAAAGTTCAATGCATTCTGTGCAAATTAAATATAACACCAGATTATAAGAATTACCGCCTTTTATCCCAATTTCAAAGTCCATACACCGGAAGAATTTACGGAAGACATATAACTGGCTTATGTAAAACAAAACAAACTTTAGTCGAGGGGGAAATCAGGAAAGCACAGAATTGTGGTTACATGCCCTATTATTATAAAGATAAAACTTTCCTGAAGGACCCCAAGTTATTCGACCCTGAAAATCCAATTCGCTCGCATAGATTCTAATGTTATTCATAGATTTAAGTAGTTTAGGTAACTGTCATCCATTGTAAATTTTAAAATAAATATAAAATGAAATCGTGAACATGTATTTATTATTGTATTTTAGTTTCCTTTAAAACATACAGTTTTTGCAGAAAAATACACAACATGATCCAATTTTAAGTTGAAATTCTTTTATTTCCATAAACCTTATAACTCCATTGAATATGTATTTTGATATGGTATATATAATTTAGTTAAAAAAAACACAATTAACAGAATTAGTTTAATGCTGTTTAAGCAGAAAATATAGAAACATATAAATTGTTTATCCATATGTTTAAATAGAATTATATTAATAAATAATGTTACGGAAAACTATTTAAGATTAAATCCAGATAAAACAATGTTGGCATCATCGGGAGTGTTGAAGCTATCATTTTCAGAATCATAACCAACTAAGTCTGGTGGAATTTTTAACAACTGTAAAATCTCAGAGGTGTCCATATTTTGACGATCGGGCATCTTCGTTTTCATTAATTCAAGAAGCTCCGTTAATGCGGCCTGACATCCCTTTTGCCATTTCTTGATTAAACTTCTTAATTCATCTGTTTCTTCAGTCATTGCTTTCGCTAAGAGTAAATTTTTCTTCGTCTCTATCCTCGCTTTTAATTCATCAATATCTCTTTGTGTTATTGAACCTGTGGACTTTGATTTAGACGGTTTTGTGATTTTATCATATGATTTTTTTATTAGTATCGTCCTCTTATCTCTTATAAAATCGTCATCATCAAAATCATTTTGTTGTGATGATCTTATAATAGATTGAACTAGTACTGGTTTTGCTTTATTTTTATTTGGTTTTTGTTTTAAGTGACTATTTGTTTTCAATTCAGTTGTCGATGTTGTTTTGTGTTGTAATTTTTTAACAGTTTTTTTACTTTCTTGAAATTCATCATCATCATCATCATTTGGTTGCGATGTTTGGTTTTGTTCTTTATTTAAATTGATTAAGGGTGTGTCATCTGAATCGGAATCAAATAAAACTTGGGTCATTGAATTATTTTCTTTTGCTTTTAATTTTTCACTAGTATCTTTTTTATCTATAGACGATTTAAATATTTTCTTTTGAATAACAACAATACACTCCTTGCCTAAATTATCTGGACTTTTCTGCTTACATTCTAATTTAGTATTAACACTATTCTTTACTTCTACTGCAGTCTTAGTGTCGTTAGTTTCACAATTAAGTATCTTTGATTTATTTTTAGAAGTTGTACTAGGAACTTTTGATAACTTTACGGTTTTTGAAGAATCTGGCTTTGCTTCGAGCTTTACAGAATCTACTCTGTCATTGTTTGTTGTATCTGATATTTGAGTAACATTTTCAATCTCCTCTTCACATTCCTTTGCTAATAATAAAGTTTTTGATTTTTTACGAGGTAAATTACGACTTCTGTTTGTAGCATTTGTGCGTGGTGTATTACAGGATGTTTGAGCGTCTACACTTTCCACATTAGTATCCTGTGATATTTCTGATAACGATTCCTCCTCTGCGGGACATTTCCTCTTATTTGTGTTTTGTTCTAGCTTAGGTTCAATACTACTTTCTGTGCCTGATAAAGGAGAAATAAAAGGCGATGTACCTCTTTTTCTCCAATTACGAGAAAGTCCAACCCTCCGACAAGGAGTTAATAAAGATTTACTGATACCACCAGGTGTTTTAGGTGATTCGCTTTTGTTATTTTTCTGTATTGTAGATATATTTATCATTTCTAACCTGTATTTCACAATATTTTTTTGTAAACAATAGTTTTTTTGTAGCAGCTGTCAAGTTAATTTAATTTATAAATATTCCCGCCATTTTGTCGTTCCAAAAAAATGTTTTAAATAACTTTTCCGTTTTCGAATGATGAAATCATTCAAATTAGAAATAAGAATAAAAAGTTTTTTGATTAATTTTTATTACATTTACATTACAAGTTGTAATCAATTTTATCATAAAATGTAAAATTATAAAAGGTAGTTAATAAGAAATACAAAATAATCTTCAAATATACTAATTTCTTTATTATCATCAAGTTTTAGTTTGATTAATTATTCTTTGATCGTGTCCAATTTTTCTTTCATGTAATTTAAAAAGCTTAGATGTCAATAATATTGTCTATGTCACATGGACGTTGATAATCGAACCAATCAAAAAACAAAATTATTTCGAGAAAAAAAAAACGCGCTTTCGATTTCGACACGCTCTACGACTGAATCTTTAATTTAATTTAGATCTAAGTGTAAATAATCTACTGCACTAGTTACTCGTTCGCAAAGAAAAGAAGATTTATATTCTGATAATATAAATAAAAACATTACATAATGCCACTACTGCGATTAACTGCTGGTACTTTTGGGCAGTTGCGTACCTTCGCAACGTCATCGGCCCTCGGAAAAAGAGTGAAGACCTTTGCAATATATCGCTGGAATCCTGACGAGCCTGATAAGAAGCCACAAACCCAAAATTATGAAGTCGATCTTGATGATTGCGCGCCCATGGTGCTTGATGCTCTGTTGAAAATAAAAAATGAAATGGACCCAACCCTTACTTTCAGAAGATCTTGTCGCGAAGGAGTCTGCGGATCGTGCGCTATGAACATCGACGGTATCAACACACTTGCTTGTATCAGTCATATTGATCAGAACCTCTCTAAGCCTTCAAAGATATACCCATTGCCGCACATGTACGTAGTAAAAGACCTCGTTCCAGATCTAACTAACTTTTACCGCCAATATCAATCAATAGAGCCTTGGCTGCAGCGGGACAAGGAACCTGTCAAAGGAGCGGAGACACAGTTACTTCAGGATGTAGAAGACAGAGCTAAGCTTGACGGTTTGTATGAATGTGTACTCTGTGCGTGTTGCTCGACGAGTTGCCCTTCTTACTGGTGGAATGGTGACAAGTATTTGGGCCCTGCAGTACTGATGCAGGCATATCGATGGATCATAGATTCTCGTGATGATGCTACAGCTAAGCGTTTATCGAAACTGAAAGATACTTACTCTGTATACCGTTGCCATACTATCATGAACTGCACTAGAACATGTCCGAAAGGTCTGAATCCTGGCCGAGCCATTGCTCAAATCAAAACACTACTGTCAGGAATTGTCAAGAAGCAAGACCCCATCATGGACCCTGCAGGCTTGGAGAAGCAGACTGCACAAAACTAATAATTACGGCTGTAGTTAAAATTCTGTTAAGTTTTTGCCAATATGTTAATTTATTAGTTGACAATAATTTGACTTTAAGAAAAGTACAATTTGATAGTTAAACATACATAATACAATTAAGAAGTGAAGAGAACTTTGATATGAATTAAATAAAAACTACTTGATCTTTTAAAGAAAGATATTTAAATGAAATGATAATCTCTTTGAAATTAAACTAAAAATTATTTCACTATATTTGACTCTGTACTTAAGTACACAGATTTTTACAATAATACTATACTCGTTAGAATATAAACAGGTGGAAAATTTTAATGAAACTGACCTTTTTACTATGACCTCAATTTGTAGAAATAAACATTATAATGGTTCTAGATAATTGTGTATATTAGTGAAATTATTAAAAGTATTATATCAATATGTAAAGTAATCATGTAACATACATTTTATACACATTTTAATTTAAAAATGAGTTTCCCTAATGTATGAAATTGTTAACGCCCTGATGTCATTTATTTAACATCTTTCAAGCGTAATTTATTGTCATTATTTATTTATCATCTCATTAGGTGTACAAATGTAAGGAATTACATTGTATTATTTTGAATTTTGTTGAATAAAGATTTATTTTTTTCTGCATGAGATTTTTTTTAAATCACCTTTTGTGACAATGGTAATAATTCCCAGAATAAATATAAATTTCCGGTCTAGCTATAATTTATTACAGCAGTAAACTCTAAAGGTTTTTATTAGTACACGATTTGCGAATATATTTTAGATTGTGGTCAAATAAAAAATAGTCATGTTTTTAATAAAATAATATATCTAGATTGGGTAAATCAGAAATTGTATAGTGACCTTCAAAGTCGTTTACGAAACTCGTTTTCAAGAACAGAATAAGTATTTCTTGTGCGAATGTTATAATATGAATTCAAATTAGGTAATCAATTATGAAATTCAACTCATTTAGAGGCCATAAACAACTAGCATTTTTGTGTCAATCAAATATGGAGTTCATTTTGTTGAAATGTAATTTAATTGTCGAACGAATTAGTGTTTTTTAAAGTATATCGGATATCGTGACGTATGATGGAAGCTGTTAAGCTAATGATATAATGATCATAAAAATGTATGTGGAACGGATTTTTTTAATTACTCCTATATATTACATAAGATTGTGAAATAGTAATGAGTGTATATAAAATAAACTATTAAATAAAACAACTATTCGAGAATTTCAATAATATTTATTTAAATTGGTAAATATTTTAACAGATGCTATATATTTTTATTTTATAAATCCTTGACGACAATACAAAGCGGTAAGTCATTTTATTACGACAAATTTTATTTATTTTACCTAATATAATATATGGTTATCTTAACTTATACTTATCCATGTTATGTAGAATTAAGTAAACTAAAAATAAGATATTACTCAAGGACGGAATTCGTCGAGCTTTTCATGGTAGTTATTCCGTTAACATTTAAAAATGGAAAAAAGAATCGAACAATTTGCTTGAACGAAATACATCAAAACATTATCGACCTTATTTTTTTTACTATTGGCGTACCGCTGTACCTCTATTATGCTTAATAGTAAGTACTAATGGAGTCTGTCTATTTACTCATGCTTTCAACCGGTAGCAATCATGTACTGCTTATGAAGCACAGACGCCAGAAGACATGAAACATTTTGGCTTTTCGCATGGATGTGAAATGAGGATTGTGGAAGCCAAACGCTTCGTGCGTATCAATTCATACAAAAAAGGAAATAATCATTCTGCCTATTTAATTTTTTTTAAAAAACTCAGGATACAAATCTTTTGGAATCAAAATAAAATTTCTTTTAATATATGAATATTAATTTATTTAATACAACGTGTACGTTTTGTTTTAACATTTGAACTATTTTATCAATACGCCACTGTATTTAATGTTGCCACATATGCATATTAATTAATATATAAATGTATTTATGACATGGCAGTGTATTTAGTATAATGATCTATATTTGAAAACGTCGGCTACAATAAAGGGTTTCTATTAATACATTATATTAATTTATATTTTTTAAAAGATAAAAAGAGAACGTCGCTTGCCTGTGCTATTTAATAAATTATAAAATAATATACTATTTAAAACATTTACAACGAATAACAACATAAGTGATAAATTTATAATAATATTCCTTTTTTTTCGGTTTTAAGGAAGCAAACATAGCTATATTTACATATTAACTGTAATAGAGATAAAAGTACACTAGTTTTAAAATTCATTATTAATATAATATAACATACTATTATAAAATATACTTAAGTTTCGATTCGAAGTTTCGAGTTATTTTTAAATAAGGTACATTTTTCCGCACCTGACAAATAGTCAACGCAAATTAAAAAAAAGAAACGCATTCATTTTTCTACATGGCGACATTGAAAGTGACGTCACACCATATATCACACTGGTGAAACCGCTAATTTTAAAATATTAACAACCCTTCTAATTTCAAATAAAATTTACCTCACGTCTACTCAAATGTGACTCAAACCAGAATACATGCTAAATTTATTCGTTCAGTTTAAGTAATATGGTTTCTTCGTGAAAGAAAATGTAATTTCGGCTTATAAAGGTCCGAAGTGTCGTATCTTTGAACTTTATTACGTTTTATTTTCCCATTCAGTGTCTGTGGTGTTGTTTGCGAATTCTGTTCGTAGTTCTCAACAGATTTGTCGCTTGACGGACTGTTTGGCAAAGCTGTAAACAATTTATCATTAATTTATATTTAATAAAAGACAAAAAAAAGAACAATCATGCATCCCCAAAATTGAAATGGTTAAATATATAAGAATCTATTCAAATAATATATATTTAAATTATTAATCTAGTCCTTCATTTACAAGGTAACACGTAAATATCTAATTAATATTACTAAAAAATAAATAGTCAAACTATGTAGTCTATTTTTTATATATATTTTTATTATTTTAAGGATTATCTTAAAAGTCATTCGTTTATATATTTCTTAAGGATAAAACTAATTAAAATTTTACAAAAACAAACATTGAATTTTTTTATCTCACTATACCAAAATGGCGAATATAATGTGAAATACACCCCCCTAACATTTTATAATTAAAAAGTATGTTTAGTGTAGGTCTAGTACCTTATTTTTGATCTTACTGGGCGTTGAGGGTTACCATAATTTTATCATATTTATATTATAATCATTGAAATAAAATTCCTTAAAAACAAAATTTAAACTTACTAGATCTTTTAAGCCGAGGAAGGCCTACCCTTCTTGCTTTGCCCAAATATTTAGAACGAGTATTAGTTACGATTTTGTTAGAAATTTCTTCGTTCTCTGTAAAAATAAATATAATAATGTATATCGTATAATTTTATTTATTTATTATATATTATACGTTACTTTTGTTTTACAACAAAATTGAAATGTAGTCACTTGGTAATGTAAGTTACATTAACAAGTGAATTGAGAACTATAAACTGAAATTTTTCCTCAAATTTACAAAACAATTGTAAGTTAATTTGGTAGATATATCCTAACTGATTCAATGTCACCTTAATTTTAATAAACTGTTTGCCTCCTTAGGGCTATAAGGTGGACTCAAAACTCTCAGCTTACCATCGGAATGCTACTAAGAATATCTTTCACATACATCCAATAGCTTCTAATGGCCCGACCCGTGTGTACCCATTCGGAGCTATTAACTCCCAACAACTTGCTTGATGCCATTAGGCATGGCGAAAAAAAAAACACTCACCCTGTGTAGTCGACGATATTTGATCCGTACTCATTTTTCTTATTTTATTAGCCGTAAGTACCTGTCTATTGTTGTTAACTGTTGTTTCGACATCACTCATTTTACGTTTCAAATTATTTTCGCATTCACTATCAATGTTTGAATCTGTTAAATAATCTATTCTTGGCATTTTGCTCGGTGAGGCGTCGACAACGTTGCCAAGTATGATTTCCATTATTTCTTGTCGAGACGTTTTGTTCACCATCTCTTCTAATTTAGCGTCATAATCGCTCGATAATTCAAATGAACATTCCGATTTATCCGGACTGAAAACGTGAGACTTGAAACTCTCGTAATCGTTAGTTGTCTCGTAATCAGCGTCTATCGGTAGAGATATTTCAGTGGATATATTCACGTTTTTAATAACATTTCTAGTTTTCGACAATTTCAAATGGCCATTCCTATGATAGTTCACTATTTCGTATTCACCAAAGTTTGCCGACATTTCGCGGAGTATGTTCTCCTCGTAGCTGTCGCAATTGATCAAATATATTTTGTCACTGATCGAAGATTTAATATTGTAAGCCTTCAAAAACTTTTCGAATCGTGCTCTTTCTATTTCGGCGTTGTATTTTTCATGTTCAGCAAAATAATGAAACTTATTTACATCGCCAATGTTTGGCTCATCTTGTTTTTCATTATTTCCCATAATAACGTTTTTGTATTCTATTGTTTCTGCCTCTGTTTTTTTATTCGTTTCCTCGATTTCCTCAGGTTCTGACAGTTGTTCAGCTATAACTGTAATTTCGAATATTTCAGCTCGGTGTTTATCAAGTCTCAGCTCACGTTTATCTTTCTTTGATGTTAAATTTTTTACAGTAGCTGAAGATTGAGACTCCGTTTTAGAGCCCGCGTTTAAACTGTTATTTTCTATATCAGCGTTAATTGCGTTAGTTTCATTTATTTCATCAATGTTTTCTGATGAGACCAATGGTACATTATCTTTATCGACGTTTACTGTATTGTCTTTCACGTTAACAAAAGCATTTTTTTCAACTTCAACACTGGCATCGTTTAAAACATTTAACAGTTGCTTACTTGTGTAGTGCGATTCTGGAACATTGTTAATATTTTCATTACTCTGTACAAGCAATTCTTGCTTATGCGTCGTGCTTGTAACACACGCAAATTCTAACTCCGGTCCAGGAATACTTGAGTAAACCTGGCTTAAGCTTGGCCTCACATTAGCTTGGAATTCTAAAAGCAGTGCAGCTTCTTGATTCATCCGCTTTTGTTCCTCGTCTAAAAATTTTCTCATTTTCATTAACCGTTTAGCTTCCTCTAAGTTAGCTGCAAATTTAGGTTTTCTTATTGTTACATCGGGAACGAATGGTAACCTCGGTGGCGATACAACGGGCTGCTCTAAATGGCTATCTATCCTAACGACCGGTTTCTGTTGAAGAGATTCTTTAATTTTCGTTCCATGCTCGTAAACAACATTCTCCTTGTCACTAGGACTTGTTGATTCTCCACTTGTAGTAGAAGTACTCTCAGATTTCGAACTACTTTTGCTTTCCTTTTTAGCTTCTGTCGTTTTGGAACCCGAAGGGTGGCTCGAACCTTTCGAGGAAGAACTACCGTCATTAGAATCCCTGTCTGTTGAACGTCGGTTTGGATTACCTCTGCCAGATAGACTGTAATGATCATCCGTATCTTTTTTGCTCTTTTTGTTTTTGTCCTTGTCGTCATTTTTATTTTTACTACTACTTTTATCGCTTTTGCTGCTACCACTACTACTTTTTCTGTCTTTGTCAGATCGATGTGAACTTGATTTTGTTTCTTTAGGTTTGTCCATAGAATTTTTGTCGGAACTTTTATCTTTGTCCTTTTGATTTGATGATGACGATGAAGACGTCTTTTTGTCATCGGAATGCTTGCTAGAATGTCTATGACTTGAACTGGAGCTTCGATGAGATTTTGAATCTTTATGACTTGATTTATGAGAGCTTCTATGTCTTGACGATTCTCTACTATCTTTTTTATCGCTTCTATCGCGAGATCTCTCTTTATCACTGGATTTAGACTTACTTTCTTCTTTCGATGATTTACTTTTGTCATGTTTGCTACTGTCTCGAGAACTTGAATGTTTAGAATCCGACTTTTTATCTCTGCTACTCGAATGTTTATAATAATCTCTAGAACGATGAGAACTTTTGTGGCTACTCTTTTTTTCATCCGATTTTCGATCCTTTTTTGAATCCTCTGAATTTTGATCATTTTCTACTGCTTTATTTTCTTGATTAATTTTGCTGTTGGCGTCACTTTCGTAATCAATGTGTAGAATGTTACTATTTGAACTATCTTCATATAGAGGTGTATTGAAATGGTTTATGTTGACTTGGTTATTAAACTGATAGGCCAAATTTGTTTCAGTATCTTTCTTTTCAGGTTTGACATCATCGCAAATGTTTTCAGGAGACTTGGCGTCTATTGTAAATTTGAATGAATTGGGTTCTTTTTTATCATCTTCTTTATTTTCAACTAAATCATTTTCGAATGCTTGTTGAGCATCACATGAGTTTTCATTATTAAAGTTCCTTATAGGTGTCAAAGGTGACATATTTCTGCGGAGTGAAGAATCAGAGCTCGAATCGTCATCATCACTATTTATTGGTTTGAAGTATTGTTCTTTTTCGTCTTTACTTATGTCATCTGGTAACGGAATGTCCGTGGATAATATTGGCTCTTTTGGCAGTTCTATTTTCTCCAATTCAACTTTGGGCGGGCTGTTTTCGGGCGGCGGTATATTCTCGGGCTTAATTTCCTCTGAAGGTAAAGGTATGTTAATCTTATCTATGTCTGTATTCGGTTCGTTGCTTGGTAACTGGATGTTCTCTGCTTTTTCATCTTGATCTGTCTCAGGAACTACATTGTTTTCTTTGATGTCGGTCGTTGAATTTACTTCATCTACATCCATTTTACTTTCGCTAGGTATATCATCCAGTTCCATTGCTTCATTTCTGTCATCATTACTTTTAACGGAACCCGGGCTAACTGCTTCCAGATCAGTGGGCAGTAAGTCATCGACCTTGCCATTAGAACTTTCAGCAGTAACCGATTTTTTTCTTGCAATCCCTAAATAATTGTAAACCAAGTCTTCAACTTTTGGAATGAAAACAGATGCTACTTTCGGATTGACTACTTGATCCACTATCCTTTCCACACCTTGTTCTAAGTAATTGCCACTGAAAATTAGTAAAACGAAAATATTTTAAGCTTAAAAATAATTGATACTAGATTTTTGTTCATATTAAAAATTTATTGAAGTAAAATTTAGTTTAGAATTAAAAATACCTAACTTCTTTAATAGGTTTTTTAATACAAAACAAAATTTTACCTTAAACTAAATATTACGTATATATACACACTATATAACTGTAAATTTATTATTAAAGACCACTACTGCACATAATTTAACAAAATAATCATAAATATACATAAAAAAAAATTGACTTGGAATCCATATTATAATTTTATCTTAAACAAATAAACCTCTGTAAGATTTTCAAAATGTGGACTAAAAACCAGGCCAGAATTACAACTTTCAAATAGTTATCTAAAAAAGTTGCAATAATCATATAAATTATAAACAGAAAACTCACTCCAGTATATGCTTCCTGAGTTTTTCTCTCAACTGATTCTTATTGAGATCCGGCTGCCAGGCCTGCCTTGACAGGAATGTAGAAACTGAGTTCTCAACCCTTTGCCGCAAGTTCTGGTACGCAGGCCTTGTGTCTACATCTGCGATGCAGTCCTTGCGAAACTGAAGATATTTTATTCATTAAAGTAAATGAAATACTATTGTATTTTATCCCCTTGAAGAATGCGATTGGCAGAATTTCATTTCAAACTTCTGATTCAAACACTTTTTCATTTACCGCCAAGCACGAGATTATAAACACAAAAGATTATTAACAGTGCTTTCACATGTTTTACCCTGTAATCTTAAGTTACGATTCATATGTTCTAGTCACTGGGACATTTTAATTCTGTAAATTCATTCAATTACTTTTCACAACAGATTATTTATTATGTTCAATTTATTTAGATAAATAGATTTAGTTAAAGTTGTTTTTGGGTTTACTTTTATTTTATTTAAAAAAAGTTATTTATTTATATATTAGATATATTTTTATTTGTAATAAAAAGCTACTGACTAAAGGCCAAAAATCATAATATATATACAGTCCGAGATTTAAACGGATCATCATTAAGATGAAGCAATCTAGTAAAACTAACAGAGCAAATGAGCAGGTTATTTTTCATATTGCACAAGTCTGTGGGCAAATGGGTAGTTTATTTTATCATGAGAAATACTTTTCTTTAAATTGATATAGATATTATTCTACTAAACAATTGCTACATTTCTTAAGTACTTTTATTCCAAATATTAGAAAAAAATATATTGAAAGTAATGGTGCATTAAATAGTTTTTTTTTCATGGTCAAAATGAACTAGTAGAATTTTGATACTCTTGAATTAATGTTTTCATACACTTATCTTAAATCTAGGTTCTGACATCTAAAGATAGTTTGTCAAAAAAGATTTTAGTCGAGAGATAAATTAATATTATTAATTTACATAAGACTACTTTGAAAGTATCTACAAAATATGAGGTGATTACTATTTATTGAAAAAATGAGTTTATTAATATATAACAAAGTTATAGCCATCTGTTTTTAAAAAAATTTGTACATCGAATAAAAGACTCTTCATATAAATACACTACTTTCCGACAACAGAAGTGCATGACAATTTAAGATTTTTAATTTGTTGAATTGTTTTTAAAATCAAGTGTTCTCTTCAACTAATGTTTAGATTTCGGACACTAAGCTTCATCTTTTTTCATCTTTATATAAGCATTACTTACTTCTTCTTAATAGTGAAAGTAAAAACTATTATAAGTTCGGTAAAATTCCCAGACCTATGAAGAACTTAAAGTCAGTGGTGGTATTTTTAAATTTTTAAATTAACAAATACAAGGACAAAAGAAATCAATAATCAAGTATTAATCTCAATTAAAGAGAGATTTAGATTTGAGTTTTTGGAGATTTGCTAATTTTCATTTTTACCAGAACTGTTGTGCCAATTTGAGTAAATGAAGAATTTAGTAAATATATACATTTATATTAATTAAATTTGTTTTCTTTAAATATAATGTGAATGTTTAATTGTATTGGATCATTTGTACTTAAAGTTAAATTTGTAATTTTTGACTTTGTAAAAAAGATGCAAAATATTATATTATAATACAAAGTAAAAAAGACTTAGGATAAAATAATAAGTCAAAGGAGGGTGGTAATTTTTTTTTTTAATTAACCTGTTTACCGTTATTAAAAGGAAGATATTTGAGAAGCAAAATAGCCATCTTTGGTGTTTAACTATTATCATCATCTCTATCAATGGATAATTAAATTCAATCTAGTTTCTAAAACTCAACACTCAAGTCAAGTAAAACAGTAAGTACATATTAGATTGGCATGAGTATATCACGTATGTCGATATATTCGTCGCATATCTTTTAAAAATAAATGTAATTATTTGTATTGTGTAAAAGTATTTCTCACCTGATCAAAAATTCCTTTAGATTTTAATTCATACACTAATTGATCGACTAAACGAGGGTCACCGGGCATATATTGCAAATGAGCCATTTTTATTTTACTAAACAAAACATAAGGCTTCTCTTATTCTGTTAAATATTATCCCTATTAATATTAATTCCTATCCTATTGATCCGATTAAAATATATCTCTACACTTGAAAAATCAAAATACTTTTTGACAATCAATTCCACACTTTGTACCACTTTTGGTTGTTGTAGCTCTGACTTAGAATATACATCCTAATTTTTTAATTTATTTTAAATTATACTAAGAAAATAGATATTTACACATTGATTTAATGTAACACTAGTTCATTTGAGACATAAATTATTAATTTTTAATTATATTTTATTAATAGTTCAGTTTACAATACAACGTTTTTGAACGTTTTTTTGTAATATTGCCATATTAAATTTTTGCTTAAAATTAAATTAATAAACTTTCTTTGAATATTATATTTAGATTACGAATTATATTTATCAATGCATAACCCATGTTATAATTTAAATATTCTGTAAAATTTTAACAGGTATTTTCATTTAATTGAATTAATTTCACGCCTCACGGTAAATTGTAATATTTACTCTTTCGATATGGCAATAATATGTCTAATGCCAACAATTTAAATTTTAAATTTCGTTAACGAAAACAATTATTCATCTATTAGGCACGTTCGTCTTGTAAATTGTAATCATGAAAGTAAATTGTAATGAAAATGAAAGCCATTATATATTATATGAAGCATTAGCTAAAAGAGAAAAGTTGGAACAAAAAGCTTTAGGTAAGTTAAATATTTACTGTATAACCCGGACAATTGTAGAAGGTTTATCTATTTTGACATTTGCGTGTTGTTATTGTTGTACATAATGTAGTTGGCTAGTCAATCGCTTAAAAACCATATAACCTGAAAAAATAACTATTATTCTTATTATAAAATGAATAAATTAACATCTTATAGTATAAAAGAAATTCACAAGTCGTTCCGTGATAAACTTTTAACACCAACAAGTTTTATTGATTTGTGCATTCAACGTGTAAAGCAGACGAAAGATTTAAATGCTTTTATTGTTTTAACGGACGAAATAGCCGAAAACCATGCAATTGAAAGTGAAAAGCGGATTTATATTGAAAAGAAAAGTTTACCCTTGGACGGCATCACAATCGCCATAAAAGATAACTTTTGTACTAAAAATATACACACAACCTGCGCTTCGAATATGTTAAAAAATTTTGTACCAACATACAATGCAACAGTTTATTCTCGTCTTATCAATTCTGGCGCGTGTCTTATTGGAAAATCGAATTTAGACGAATTTGCAATGGGTTCGGGCACAGTAGATTCAATTTTCGGTCCCACTCGCAATCCATGGTGTAACAGTGAAGAATGGAGAATATCAGGCGGTAGTTCAGGAGGCAGTGCAGTAGCTGTGGCAACTGGTGCTTGTATAGCTGGCATAGGTTCAGACACAGGCGGATCAACCAGAAACCCCGCTGCTTTATGTGGTGTTGTTGGTCTTAAACCTACTTATGGCTTAGTTTCAAGATATGGACTTATACCTTTAGTCAATTCTATGGATGTACCGGGTATTTTAGCAAGGAGTATTGACGATTTGATAATGATATTGAATTGTGTAGCTGGACCTGATATATTGGACTCGACAACCATAAAGAAACAATTTAAACCTGTTAAAATTAACGAGAACATTGATATGACTAAAATTAAAATTGGTATACCGAGTGAATATTATTGTGAAGGTATGAGTGAAGACGTGTTAGATGTGTGGAGAAGTGTTACAGATTTGTTAGAGAAAGAAAAATGTCCGATCAGTAGAGTTTCATTACCCCATACATCTGTGTCAATCGCGATTTATTCAATATTAAACCAGTGTGAAGTAGCGAGTAATATGGCAAGGTACGATGGATTAGAATATGGATTAAGGGCATCCGAGGATTATTCCACAGAAGAGCTGTATGCTTCAACGCGGTCAGAAGGCTTTAATAACGTTGTTCGATCTAGGATATTTGCTGGAAATTACTTTTTATTGTCAAGAAATTATGAAAAATATTTTCTAAAAGCTTTAAAGTTGCGCAGATTAATAGCAGATGATTTTAATCAAGTTTTCAATGGAGACAACTCAGTGGATTTACTTTTGACACCAACAACATTAACGGAGGCTCCGTTGTATAAAGACTTTACCTCAAGGCATAACAGGGACCAGTGTGCCTTACAAGATTATTGCACACAACCTGCAAATATGGCTGGAATACCAGCCATTTCTATACCAATCAGATTATCAAAGAATAATATGCCTTTATCTATACAGCTGATGGGGCCATCTTTATCGGAGGAACTAATTTTGAATGTAGCCAAGAAGATTGAAAGCTTAGTTGACTTCCCAAATCTAAAAATTTAATTAATAATTATAATGAGTATTATTATATAAATAAGTGTGTTGTAAATAAATTGTAATGTTAGATAAGTGGCTTTTTATTTATATACATAATTCAACAAGTGTATGAAGTGATAATATATATGTATGTATATATGTTTGTGTATGTATGTACTAAATGCCTTATGATATTCAAACAAGTATATTGTTTGTAAAATTTGTTATTGTTATGTTGTGCATACCTTTAATTTAGAGTAATATACAAAAGAGAAACTGTAATGTTATTTTGCTAATAGCATTTGTGTATGTACTCTTGTTGGTAAGCCTTATTCAATAAATTAAATTAATTAATATATTACATTATCTTCAAATAAAATTAAATACAACTTTGTGTTATTGAATATGTAATATTTTCTAGCGGCAATAAATCAACTTTATTCATTTGTAACACAGGCTACCTTTGTTTTTTTCTCTGCTAATAGCTTCTTTTTTTTTTATCAAATATTTTGCAACCGTTCTTTCATTTCATTTTGTGATTTATTTAAATGTATTCAAGTACAATCACTTTTGTAAAGTGCAAACAAAAATAATTAAACAAATAGTCCACTTAATTATTGATATTACTTCTGTATTGTGATAATATTCAAAAAATACATTTTAAATTAACTTATGGTTCATTTCAATACAAATTTTACATATTATAGGCTATGGCAAAGTACTTTAGAGTAAAACTATATATGTGTATTGAAAATGTTTCCAAAAGAGAGTAACTATGAATGTCTGGCCAGTTCTTTGTAGCAATTACTTCAAATCGATAGATAGTCTTAAGTTCAATTTCATCTTATAACATGGTTAAAAATTGCTTATAAAATACTACTCAAATAAAGTTTTTTCATTTTAAAATTGTAATAATATATATGTATTTTTTTTAGCATCTCTAACGTCAGATATATTGAAAAATCTAAATATATCAATCGAAAAATTACCACAGAAATCTCAAAACATACTTCAACAAGTTGCTGAAAGCCAATCGCTTTTGGGAATAGAAAATTTAGATTCAGTGTCGATATCCCTGCATCGGTCAAGAGAGATATCAGAGAAACTCGTTGATGAATATGAAATACTCAAACTGAAGCAGAAGAATGCTGAACTTCAAGCTAAAATTAACCGTAACAATAGATCGATAGAAGAACTACGCAAAGAATTGGAGTCGTCTAAAATCTCCTTGGCTAGTCAGAATCCGAATCCAGAGAACATACATGATCATATAAAGCAATTGAAACAGAAATTGGTGTCATACGAAGAGAACTATGAAAAGGCTAAGGTAAAAAATACTGCATTATATTATGTGCTTTCAATGCTTAATATTAAGAGTATTGTAGGTAGGACCTACGTTAAAATATTGAATATTTGATTACTAATTTCAATTTCGTATGTATTTAAAATTCCAGAGTAAATACGCGGTTCTAGCTGTACCAGAAGCAATTTTACCAAAATCTCTTACATCCCAAGTGACATCACTTCTCGCCCTTCAAGAAGAAGCCTCGGCTTTGAAGCAGAGAGCTGATGACTTCTTACTAATGAAAGAAGCAAGAGACACATTTAGTAGATTGAGAAGATGAAAAAAAAACCGTTTTATTTACTACATACAAGAAAATGTTAGAAAAAATATAAATAAGGTTTCTGACAACCCTATTTCGTATTAGTTTAGCTTTTCTTTATTTGTACTAAATTTAATTTTTGTTAAATAAAACGATCGCTTATTAATACATGGCAACGTTTAGGAACATGTAATTTTGGCGCCCAGAGCGGGGCCACTAGAATTAATTTCAAGTATTGTATTGTAAATTAATCATTTTCGTTATTTGGTTTGAAGGTTGAGTGAGCCAGTGTAATTATCCGTACCAATAGTCTGCCCGTCTTTATTATACTGTCAACATACTTACTTTACTTGATTCTTTTGAAACAGAAAAAAAACATTAATCAATTAAATAAATATTATTTAAGCAAAATATTGTACATAAATCTTAAAATTAAATAAATTCATTTATGATAATGGTGTTTTATTCTTCTGTTGTGACTACAGAACTACACGGCCGATTGCATATTTCTAGAACTCGAGCTGTTAAAATATTTATAATGTTTTTAATAGCTTGCACATAAAAGCTTTGAACATCTACACTAACCGCCTTATTCATAAACTTTATTTAACTGGTGATTAGTTAAACAATATTTTGTCTTCTTTCGTATGTAAAATCAATAATGACAGAAAGAGACAAATCAGTGTTTAGCTAAACAGTAACTAAGCAACGTTTATAAATACCGCCGTAAGTCTACAGTAAATATTACATGTATTCATAACATATTTAAAAATATTAAGATTATTGCGCCATACTTGCGCGGGAGTATTAAAATTTAAAACATATTAAATTTATGTGCTGGATATAAATAAAAGTAATTGAAATCAAGAATAAACGCTCCAGAAAAGTACTATGAAAACTTTTTGTTTTCTACGTATTTTTAATGGTAATAGATTTGCTTTTTAATCTGGATCTTCAACGAGCCGTGACTAGGCTGCAATGTCGAGTTGCAAACAAAATAAATAATTGGCGGGAAAACTAATAAATACTTTTATTTCGTATGTATACAAAAATATTGATTTTATTGCTTTTTTTAGTAATGGAATATTGTACAAATGGGGAAAATTACAATTGCCTGACTATTGTCTTTTTTTTTATTGTCTTATTAATGAAATTTTAAACTAACTATTAAAAATAAAAAATCGAGTGCTAGGACACTCGAATTTTTATTTTTAATACCAATACTTTATATAGTCAAAAAAAAATTATAGATTAGATTAATTACGTACACAATTAAGGCTATTTTAATCAACAATTATATAAAACCTTTTTCCTTTTCTGTGTCAGTTTCTTGATTCAACTTCATAGCGTGCTGTCCATAACCGATTTTCCCTCTTAGACCCCATAGAAATTCATCACGGGGATTCGTATTAACACCAGAATCTTTCATAGTCTGAAGACATTTATCGCGCGGTTCAACCGTTTGACATTGTATCTCTGATCTAAGATGGCTATAGTCCGTTTGGGTTGAATGAGTTCGACAGTTAACTATTGTAGCCTAAAAGTGATTTGTACTTTGTTGAAATAATATTTTTTTGATTATAATGTTTTGTAAATATTAAATAAAAATTCGTAAAATGATATATTATAAATAAAGGCGAACCACCGAAGTGCTTTTATTGCTTGTACATATTTCATGTTGTTGTGTTGAATAGTGAAGTCTACACCTGTGTTCGCCATCACAATTGTGCATTTTATTTCTTTCTCGCCCTTGCTACTACCAATTCTACTACTAGTAGTAATAATTAATTTGGTCACCTGTCGTACTGTAGTAGTAAGTTTTAAGAGGAGATAAAAAACAAATAGCTACAATTGATATAATACATATTATCTTTGAATACAAACCCATTGACAGGCACGTTGCTTCCACTCCCACATGTCCCAAGAGTAGTTCTTCTCCATGTGCCCCTCAATCGGATGTATGTCTGTTTGTACATCTTTATCTGATATTTTAGCTGTTAGTGAGGGAAACAAACAAATTAAAAATGAACACAGTAAGTACATAATTAAATAGTGTAGGTACTAGTTATTGCAATATTCTCAATAATTAGGGCGAATTCAAATTCAATGTAAGTGAGAAGTTAGAATTTCGTATTACCAATAAAGAATTGTTATTGGTTTGTCTGAAGGGAGGAAATTAACAGTGTTAAGCTCTACTGCCTCAGTACGCAAACACGTAAAGCATTTAGTCCAGCCCTTGGACTATCAGAGTGAGCCTATAGTGTGTCACGCTGCAACTACTATATCCTCTGTGTATTTGGAGTTTTTTAGATATTATCATACTATTATAAATATCAATATTATTAGTCTATATTTTAGTATATGTAAAGTTCTAAACATGGGATTTTGTTCAGTTTAAAAATTTAGTCGTGAAACATAAAAAAAATATACTTATGGTTTTTTTTTACTTCTAATTTATGAAACTGGAAGTGCTAGGTACACTTGTAATTGACGTGCATATGCTAAAGCTTTGTATGTACGTTGTAAGTGTGCTATTACAAATAAATAAACAAATATCAGAAAAGAATATATACTTTTTGGTAAGACACGTGTCACGAGGTTGTCTATAGTCTTCACGTCCTTGACTTCTTCCAATATGTTCAGTAAATTGATAACATGTGGATTGTTTCGGGCGAATTCTAAAACCTCGTTGACGTACCTTTTATTAAAAACAGTTAAATAATTGGATTATGGACTGAACTCTTATTTTAACTGTATTAGATATAGAAAGCAAAGACGCCTTTTGTCATTTTTATATGCTTTTATTAAACTTGCAACGTCTTGCAAAGTTTGTTAAGGTCAAATCTTGCAAACTGAGAAAAACCACTTCCTTAGCCTACGGATTATTTTTTATTTTTTTTATTGTATAGGTAGGTGGCCGAGCATATGGGTCACCTGATGGTAAGTGGTCACCAATGCCCATAGACAATGGCATTGTTAGAAATGTTAACCATCGAATACATCGCCAATGCGCCACCAACCTTGGGAACTAAGATGTTATGTCCCTTGTGCCTGTAATTACACTGGCTCACTCACCCTTCAAACCGGAACACAACAATACCAAGTACTGCTGTTTTGCGGTAGAATATCTGATGAGTGGGTGGTACCTACCAAGACGAGCTTGCACAAATCTCTACCACCGAGTTGAAATTTTACACGTTGGTTCCGTACATTTCTATATGCACCTAGGATTGGCTCCAGACGAAAAAACTCGTCAATGGTCAACAGCATGAATATAACATTTTATAGGTAGGTATATAGATGCATTTATTTTTTTTTTTTTTTATATTGCGTCGGCGGGGTATCTACCGTTTCTAAATTGCCAATACCAACTGTGAAGTCTCTCTGCTCATTTAGCAATGCTTCATACCGAAACATTTTTGGTGTTTTTGTGTTCCAGTTCGATGCGAGGAGAGAAATGAAATGGCGTTAATAATATCGCGCGAATATAATAAGTATATGTTTCTTGTCCATAAGACAATTTTACAAAAGATTTACCTATGTGATGGACAAACCACCTATGTTTCTAAAAAAAACTATATTCAATTACACTAAATAGAAACCGAGAAGAAAATCCACTTAAAGATGCGACCATCAGTCTAGCTGATTTACATATAAACCACTTTTTGTGAGGTTATAACTGTCGGACTTAATATAACCAATCAGAAATTTGTTACCACTGTTGGGACCACACTTGGGACCAATGTTTTATAATACCATTGGATTAGCTTCATATTCTATAATTAAATAGACATTACCTTTGAGAATCTTTACTGAATCTAGTCGCCATCTTCACGCTGCAGAACCCATAGCGGTACCCTTTAGACTGGATCAATCCAACCTTCATATTGCTTGGTACCAGGGCTCCTACACTGAGACATAAGGCACAAAAGCCTAGAAACTAAAATACATAACATAAATTAGGAATCACTTCTGCGTTTTCATGGCACTCGTTGCTCTATTATTTCGCTTTTAAGACCAATAAGATGATCGCCATTTCAAACCAACCAAGCAATAGGTACTGAATTTTCGTGTGCCTAATTTGTGTACATAGTGCATTTCATGCCTACACCGTGTACGAAAACATCGTGAGGAAACCTACATGAGTCTAAATTCACTGAAATTCTGTCACATATTTAAACGTTCAATCTAATACTTTTCGATATAATTCTTGCAGTTAAACATACATACATACACTAACACACACATTTATGATTGGACATAATGCGCTAAAACCTTGCCCCTAACTTTTGGCTTTGCCAGAGTCGGATAGTTATTATTCAGATATTCTATGCTAACGCTACTTCGTACGAAAACTATAATTAACGATATACTTTGACAAGGTTCCGTTCCATTCTCATACCGCGTAGATTATTTTCACCCACAGTGTATAAACGTGGTGGAATAAATTATCAGGATCGAAGACATTAACGTTTACGAGCCATCGTTGCTATTAGTGCTACAATTTCCATTACCAATATACTAACCTGTATGTTTCTGTCATTCACAACAGTGAAACTGCCGTTGTAAGCTACGTAATTCTTCAGCGATCCAAGAGTTATCCTGTCAGTGATACTAACTCGGTCACTCATTCGATCCTGGTCAGTTACCACGTTCTTACCCTCTAACATTTTGTCTATGATACGATAGGGTATTTTCATCTGATCTGAGATGTTACCAAGGATAGACATGAGCCGGTTCACAGTTGACATTAAATACATTATATTTTGCATTGAACGCCATACTCTCCAGAGTTTCGTGAATAGAGGCTAAAATAATGACGTAATTTTTTTTCAGTAAACGTCAAAGTTCCGTCTCAATAATGCAGCACCACGGTCGTATACACAGGTCTGGCAACTGAGTCCAATTTCAGTGGTGAGAGATGAGGTGCGAGTGTGTAACAACTGCTAATTCGCAATACCATCCGCTTGAGGTACTACGTCGCTGCCATCGAAGCTGATATTTTTCTCTCCCAAGTATTGTGTTATTTAATCATTGTTATATCGTTTTGTTGAGTTTTGCGGATTTTTTGTTTTGTTATTCAACTGTTTTGTTTAGATTTGAAAAAGTGTTCGGGATAATTATTACGCGAATTGTCATACCTCTGGCGGCCGTAAATTGAACTTAACAGCGTCATCATGTCAACGTACCTCATACTGAAGTTGCAAGACCTGTGTATACGACCGTGTGCAAAACTCTCCATGAGTGCGTAATGTATGGAATGACAACATATCGGAATTCACTTCTAAAACTGTAGGTAGATAGGTTATTTCGAACATGTATCTTGGGCTTTAGGCCCCGCCCTATTTGTTACTCGTGTCTTATAAAATGTAACTTACGAAAACTGTAACAACGGGCACAGCAGTCTTATACTTTACTGTAGCGTGTAATTCTTCTAGAACATGTTTCACTTTGTCGACATAGTGGGTGCCATTTTGTACCATCGTTTCGACGTCAGATAACAATTTTCGGATATACAATTCGTATTGACGATTGAAGGCGAGTAATTCAAATATTTGTTTGTAGTCATTTCTGCGAGGTAAAGATTATTATATCTGTTTTAAAGTTGAATTCAATTTCGCAATATGGCAATACTTTGTATTATTGTAATTTGCGTAATTGTATTTTAAGTATTATTTTTTATTGTGCCAATCTTTATGAGGTGGTAACGACTTATAATCAGGTGATACATTTGACACCCCTCCCCCATGCTATGACTAAAAAAATGTTTTATTAAGGTATCACAAGGGAGAAGAGTCCTTTGTCCAGCAGTGGGACATCTACACGTTGTTACTTAATAACTTACTCAGATACACACACACGGCTAAACAAAATTCGCTTTTATTATATTAATAGTACGAGATACACTATCAGAAATATATACCCACATGTGTTATTAGACGGTGACAAAGCTTATATGTTAGATAATATGTACCTTGATAAATCGCAACCGTATTGCTAAAACACGGGCCAACACTGTTATAGATATTAGAGATAATTTTAAACAAGGATTTGGAAAAATATTGGTGTTCTACTTTCTCACATATCAAATTTAACAAAATGGACGATCAATGCTCAAGCGAATACTAACTCAGTCAATTCCGAGGTTGTTGGTATATCGATAATAACGTTTCCTGTTTCATCTTGAATTGTTATTGTGTCCGCAATCGCCGTTGTCAAGGAATTCACTCTTTGCATAACCGTTATCAGGGAATTTGATAATGAAGCCAAACATGCCTTCCCTGCGTCCACCAGGTTGAATGGTACTGAGGATAAAGAAAACTGTACTAAAACGAACACGATTTAGAATAGTAGTTTGTATATTCAAAGTCAAGCGACAGCCTCATAAATTGTTAGCTTATGTATATTAATAAATCGCTGAGCCCGCGTATAATTAATAAAAATATAATGAATAAAAATCAGCCTAAAACCTTCCTCGATAAAAGGACTATACAACACAAAAATATTTTTAAATTCGAACAAGTAGTTCCTGAGATTAGCTGGATCAAACAAACAAACTCTTCAGCTTTATATATTAGTATAGATAATAATAATGGTGACCTGCTGACCGATTTCGGCCACGGCAGCCAATCTCAAGAGAGATTAGCCAACTGCGCAGGACATATTATAGTGCACAAGTGTGTGCGCAAACACAGGTGCACTCTCTATTACCTAACTCTCATAACCCGATGGGCAATCCGACATGGCCGGAACGAGTTCAGGCGCAGGACCAACGGTTTTATGTGCTTTCCGAGGCACAAGAGTGTACACACTTCCAACTTCCAGCCTCCGGGCTGCTACTGAGAATTTTCGACAGAAAATCTCAATAACATTTTATTGGCTCGACCTAGAATTTGAACCCAGTACCACCGTGTTTGCGGCCTTACAAGTAGCCATTAGACCAACGAGGCATATATATTAGAAACATATAGAACAGAAACAGTAAATAAGTTCAACTGCCAATATACTTACGATCAGGAATCCCTTCGCCCCCTTTTTTGCAGTCTCTATTGAACAGTCTGACACCGGATACTATTTGCACCAGATCTATCAACTGAGCCATTTTCTCTGATCTCGGCAAAGATATAAATATTTTGAGATCCTCGAGTGAGAAAACGCTTTCTAACGCTGCCACTCCTTCTTTCAATGTCTAGAAGAAGAGTGAAAGAGACGTATTTTGATAACAATAAAACGAGATTTGTATACAAGTTTTGTTTAACATGAATAGTCTTTATTTATGGTAGATCAGATCGGAGATCGGTAGTTGACTTTCATTATGTTAATAACGATAGATTTAATTAGGTATAAATAACATACGTATGTATATTATATCACATAAGAATTCAATGATTTACGATAAGCGTTACACTACAAAAAGCAGAAGTCCCAATTCTAACAAATTGTCAATTTATCGCAATCGAAACGTAATGGTTTAACCGTTTTCCTATTCTACTGAAACAACGATCCAGTTACGGTTCGATCGAAATTGGATCGGAACAAGATCAGGAACGTATCGTTGCCATATTAAAATTAGTAGAATTATCCCCAGCTGTTACGAATACGACATATATATTATTAAAATCTACATACCACAATAGACCCCGGATTACCAAGTCCACTAGATAGAATAATGTAAATGGATATCTTTCTAAATAATTTCTTTATAGCCCCATCATCATCAGTAACAGGGTCTTCTTCGAGTATTTCATTAATAAGTGGCCGAAGACATTGGTCTATAGATTCTAAATGTTTGTCGATGAGATTTTGTAATTTATCGTAATTCATTTGCATTATGAATTGCATTTTTAATGTGTTTATTGAAGTTTCGCTGCCTGTTAATAGAATGAGGTAGTTTATAGAACGTTTATTTACAACTGAAATCAACTCAAATCTAATTCCATAATGTATTGTTAAATCTTGGTGGTAGGGCTTTGTGTCTTGGTGGTAGGGCTTTGTGTCTTGGTGGTAGGGCTTTGTGCAAGCTCGTCTGGGTAGATACCACCCACTCATCAGATATTCTACCGCAAAACAGCAGTACTTTGTATTGTTGTGTTCCAGTTTGAAGGGTGAGTGAGCCAGGGTAATTACAGGCACAAGTGACATAACATCTTAGTTCCCAAGGTTGGTGGCGCATTGGCGATGTAAGCGATGGTTAACATCTCTTACAATGCCAATGTCTATAGGCGTAGGTGACCACTTACCATCAGGTGGCCTATACCGTCCGCCTTCCTATGCCACAAAAAAAATAGAATGTTGGTAAGGCTATGTGCAGACTCATTCAATAAGCACCCACTTAAACTTATTCTATCACATCAGTAGTTAATATTACCTACTGCGTCCTGGTTTGTAAGGTGAGTGTACCAGATTAATTAAAGGCACAAATAATATAGGTAACATCTTCGATCCATTTATGGTTTAAAAACTGATTCAGGTGATCATTTGTGCATCTAAATAAAATAAAAAAACTTACTTGTAAGCATATTGACACAGTCATTCACGAAAGTTTCTAAATTGTTTCTACAAATTGTTTTCGAAAACATCCGTCCGTACTTTGGATTGAGTAAAAGTAAATCTATTAAATAAATGACGAAGTCTGTATCAACTGTAACGTTTTGTGATTGACAATTTCGCGTTATTTCGTTCGCCATGTTTTTTATAACATTTTCATCGCACGCCATTTTAGCAAATTTTATGAAATAAATATCTTTATTATAAAATGATAGGAACAATGCAATTATAAAATTGTAAATTTCATTTATCAATGTCACTATGGTAACGTTTGATAAGATACGTCATTCGGGCATTTTATTAATGTTTATCTGTAATTCGTTTTTTTAATAAATACATATAAATTTATATCTTATTTTCTTATATATAATAAATACACCAGTTCACGTAATAAATTTTATTATTTGTTAGTTTTAATATCCTCGAACTTTTGATATTTTTGTAAATCAAATTATAATATTTCGTGAATTCGTTGTTCTTTTTTTAATAAAGCGCGGTAAAACTTTTTTTCCTTAATTACAAATTACACAAATTACGTTCAGGAATCAATTTTATTATTCATATATACTTATTAAATACTATAAATTAACAAAATATGTCAGTATTAAATATATTAAGTTAACTACATAATTTTTTCTAACATAAAGCCGTGAATCATACATAACCGATTGTTCAGAGTTCAAACAGCGGCAAGCATCGTCGATTTTTTTTATAATTCATCTAGTGATTTTAGTGCCTGGCGGTGCAGGAAAGCATAGTGAGGAAACCTTCATGTATTCGCCAACCAGCATTGGAAAAGGTCCGGCCTTTTCTTAAACAAAGAAGAGGAGATATTATGAGACACAGGTCACCTAGCCGGCAGTCACTAATATATTCATTGATGTGTCGCTCACCTACTTCGATCAATAATGTACTAGATTACCGATAAGCGCTTCCGGCCGGAAAAATAACAGCACTAATTCGAATGTGGTCTTATTTCAAATTAGTATAGTCCAAACATAATAGACGTTAAAACGTCAAAATTTGTGCAAATAACCACCGCAATGGCGTAAGTATAATGTTTTGTCTGTAATTATCTGCTTTATTGCTAACGAAATAAGGTTCAATTTCATACAAAAGTTATTGTACATTTCTTATCTCTGTTATTCATGGCGTCAGATCGTTAATACAATCTAAACCTCACTTTATTGCTCGGGAATAAAGCATAATTTCGGTTGAAATTATTGACATCCTTTACATTGTTTTCTCTATTTTATGGTATAGTCAGTCGGTGCCACATTTGAGTATTGTTTTTGTTCGTGAAGCGTTATCTAGTAGTATTAATGATCGAAGCTCACGTAGCTTCGAATTTCGTAATTATAAATTAGATTCAGATGTCATATAAAAATCCTATTCGTTATAGATTTTATTCATCAAAATATGAATTTTAATGAAATGAAAGTTTCAATATAAGTACTATCAAAACTTCGTATAATATGAATTAATGGGGGGGGGGGGTGCGTCACGAAGTAAATAAAACAAAGGATAATTGCAAGTCTTTTATGTCCTAGAAATCCCTCTGGGATATACACATACAACCTTTCAATCTAGCGAACTAGATTTTCACAAATCTTTATGTTCATGTTAGGTAAAGATTCTCTTTGATTCTAAAGGTAAAGAGTCTATACATTATTCACATAATAATTAACACCTTTTTCTTTGATTCTAAAAATTTCTACCTTAAATTTGTCATGAAATGTGTTTTAAAATGTTTATGTATGTATATTGATTAACGATTGATAATAAAATTTTCCCGCTTCAAAATGGCCGCGATATTCCTTACCAAAATATCAAAGGTATTAATTTCTTTATGACCAAATAATTCCATTTTGAGTCTTATTCAATAGCAGAAATCTAATTTAATTGTACTTGAGATGTATGTTGTAAGAAAAAAGTGTTAAATATATAATTGTCAAGTCAAAATATCATTCATCCATTAATTGCTAAGTTTCACAAACACCTAACAAAGTACGAGCATCCATTCATAAGCAACCTTAATTAAACTTATATTATCGAATTAGATGTTTGAAAAACTGTTTATTTTTTTTATCTTTATAAACTTACATCAAATTATAATTAGGATAATTTTATATTTAACACGAGAAATGCATTATAGAATGCACAAATATGTAATTTAGATTAAATCTAAAAAATATAAATTGTACACATGTCAATGTACACTTTTACAATATATACTTATATATTCACTCCGGTTTTACCTGACAGCTCATTATCATGACATGTTAACTCTGGTTAGTCAACATGTACATGTTTACTAGTACCAACTATTGAAGTACCAACTTGACTACTATTTGACTTCATCGTCAACTTGAGATTGTTCAAATATTACAAGTAGGTTAAATTCTTCTTCTTGATTGTAAGCTGACATATAAGACCAGAGTAATATATAGATATCTGTAACACACATTGCGATAATTAATAGTAGGGCACTTCCATTCACTCTGATTAATCGGTGCCAAAGAAGCTGCCAATTACGTCCCTTAAAATATCACAATAAAGTATATTATGAATTTAAAATTTATCATACACCATGATATATCAGAGATCTTATAGAAACTTAAACTATATTTGCATTGAACATTTATCGGCAAAAACTACTCAGACAGTATTGATAATAGTGCAATCATCCAAACAATATAAAAAAATACATAATCACATGTATGTCTATATCGATAGAATATATTATGTAATGATAAGTCTTGGCGCGGTTTTGCAAAACGCTACAAATGTCAAAATGATATATCTGATTCTTTTGTAAAATTTTGTATATTTTTAATTTTTCCCTTGTCCATTCCAACACATCTCTATTTGTATAATTTTACTAAAAGATAGCTCATATTTTGTATGAATGAAAATTTTAAAACTTAGTTTTTTTTGAATAGTTTAACAGAGTAAACAATTTTTATCAATAATATCTCAAAAGTCGTAAGTGTGATGAAGGGTTTTTGCAAAACTGCGTCGTAAATATAACTTACAATGTATACTAGTTTACTCATCAAGGAAATGCGTTTTTAGGTATTTCATCATACCGAAAGTGCGAAATCTCTTCGTTCCGATGACTTTGTACAGTGCGTCATCGCAAATGGCGAACTGTTTGTTGTTGGGATCGTAGAGATTCTTCTCTTTTATGATGGTCCAGACCCTCTTGACGACTTCATGTCGTGGCATCTCATCCTGGCCCATGAGTTCAGCCAGTGCTGGGGACAGCTTGTAGGCGCGCGTGTAGCCGCCTCCTTTACCGCGGCTGCCAGCCTGTAGGAACGGAATAGCAGTTATTGGCAATATACATTTTTGACAATTGTTTCATTTCCATAATGCAAGTCAAAAGTTGTCCAAAGATAAATTTACATATTTCTCCAGTGAAAATCACTATATCTACCTTCTTAGGTTTAGCGGCTTTCTCCTTCTTCTTGCCCCAATCACTATCAGAGTCTTCTGACCCCTTCTTCTTCTTGCCTTTCTTCGGAGCTGGTTTCTTTTTCTCCTCCTATGGATTACAATATAATTTAATATACATCATACCTACACTAACACTCGGTTACTCGGTGGTAGAGCTTTGTGCAATCTTGGGTAGGTACCATCCACTCATCAGATATTGTATTGTTGTGTTCCGGTTTGAAGAGTGAGTGAGCCAGCGTAATTATAGGCACAAAGGACATAACATCTTAGTTACCAAGGTTGGTGGCGCATTGGTGATGTAAGCAATGTTTAACAATTCTTACAATGACATTGTCTATGGGCGTTGGTGGCCCATATGTTCGTCCGCCTATCTATACAATAAAAAAAAACAAACCAAAAGTTTTCATAACTTGTCTTAGAATCATACATTTCGAATTAGGCAAATTTTCTGAATGTGTCAGTTTTTCTAAAATCGGATTATGAGGGAATAGTAAATCTCACATATATGTCCACTGGCATTTGCTGGTCTTCCTTGAAAATGGCCGTAGCTTTCTAATTTAAAAATAATATGTGTATGTGTATATAAAAAAGACAATATAATAAGTTATTTCTCTCATTGAAATTGAAAGATTAATAATTACAAATACCTCAGATTCACTCTCATTTGTGCCATCTTCTTCTTCCTCTTCAGAACTTTCCTTTCTAGCCTTCTTTGAAGATGCCTTAGCAGCTGGTGCCGCACGTTTTGCTGGCTTTTTCTCCTCTTCCTAAAAGTTATAAAAAAGGGGATTTTAATAATAACTTTTAATTTAATACAATATAACAATCATTTTGTCGAGCTTGTATGTAGTTATACAAACTAATTGGGCAAATGATGATTTTAATAAGATATTTCGAATATAAATAAAATAAGTTGCTTTTATTTACCTCTTCTTCTTCATCTTCGTCTTCCTCTTCTTCTTCCTCATCAGAACCCTTGCTGTTCACAAAGTCCATGACGAGTTGATCAATCACCTTCTTCTTCTCGCTAAGATCGGTATCAAATATCTTTTCCAATTTCTGGATGACCTTTTTAGTCGAGGTCTTTGCTAGATTCGCGTTTTTGAGGATCTCTGCAGACAAAGGTATTGAATGCTATAAATCATTTTATAAAAAACATTTATTCAGTTTTAATTGTAGATATTGGCATATGGCCTATATCAAAATAAACAACTCCACAATACATGTCTTTGTAAATAAATAAGATGAATCTTAATATTTTAAACACGAAAATGACTTTGTTTATTACCCTTTCACATGTTAAATACTCAAACAATTATCATAAAATTTTGCATACACATTGTCAGGGATACAAAGGACATTGGCTACCTATCACCTCCCCTCCACGCAGGTGGAAACTAGTATTTATGTGTATGTACATAAGTATCCCATGTATATCCATTATATATTAGTAACTATAAGTTCTGAATATTGATTCAATAAGGACAAAGAAACTGAAAATACTTTATATATTTTATTAAATCAACAACGCATAAGAAACAATAAATTTATTTAAGTAAATTTCATCAAAAATACATCGTAAATATGAATTAATTATGTTAAATTATGAGAATTTGAATAAAATTGGTCTATTTGATGTTGAAATTAAATTACACAATAAATTATTGAAGTATGTTTGGGGGTTTTTTTTAATGTAATAATTAAGATTATTCGTTTTTAACAATATGTATGTTAAAAATAAATGCAAAACAGATTCAATTTATTTTTAATTATTATTATATGACAATGTATTCAAATATCACAATAATAGCTTAAGTACATTTATAATCGTTATTTTATCATAGATTGTAATAATATTATCCAAAAATGATGAAGGCAAGAAATATAAATGATATCTCGCTTATAAGTGTAATGCATTTCCCGCCATTTGCTATTTAATCGATAACAAAGCATCAGGATGAAAATATGCGCAAGATTAACCACAATCGACTTCTATTGTAAATAAAGTTGCAAAACATACTTATTTGGGCCAATAAATGAATTTCGAAGGCATTTTATGTGCAATAAAGTTAGACGGTGCAAGTTCTGCGTCTAATGTTCGTATGTTTGTATGGCGTTTCTGAACGAGGCCGCGCAACATGGCGTCCTATAATAAATTGATAAAACATTCAGAAAATATCAAAAATGTTTGTTACTAAAGCGAAATAAGCAAAATGCTTCGAATAAAAACTGTTCTGATAATAGATGCGCGTCTTCTTTGATATAAAACCATTTATAAAAGCCAGCCATTTTAGTGTTCCATACGTGGAGCATAGATGTTAGAAGTTACGCGTTGCATAAAAATAAACCACCAGTGGGCAGACCTAAATAGGAGGTTTAAAATAAAGGCGTATATGTCAGAAGATCCGCACTATATGCTGAAACAACTTTCACTTGAAACATTTTCGTATGGATGCCCTACTATCAGAGATATTTCAATTAAAGGATACAAAAAATCAAAGTTCCTTTGAACATTTATAGGAAGCCATTACGTGAAGCCCGGCCAGATATGCTTCATAGAGATTTTATATTTATTTTGCTTTGTTAAATCGATTGGAGTGTCAAAATATTATGAGTGTAATAATCAACTTACTCGAGATTTCTTTTTCAAGATCTTCCTTACTAACATCTGCCATTTTCTTGGAACAAGTAGATTCCGCCAGCAACACAAGGAGGCACAGCCACACAATAATATACCTACGCGCTAGATGCTACACGGCGTCCCAACGAAAGTAGCCGAACAATGATTCGGATGTTGTCGGCTTATTTTCATGTGCCAGTAGAATCTAGGGATCAAGTTCATAAAAAATGCGTTCGTTCATCGTTAAAATCTTTTTTTTTTGTTTTGATGAAATATAATATTTGGATTAAGGTATGTAATAAATTTACTCGAGTAAAACACATTAGTACAATTTATATACAAAAAAAATATTTTTATATGCTATTTTATTTAATATATAAATTCATTTTCAATCTTACTTTTTAGATTATATCTCCTATATGTACTCAACTTAAAATAACAATAATAATTGTATTAAAACACTGAATATAAACCTAACTAATCTTTATATTATTGGTAAAAACTAAGCTAATATATGTATTCGTTTGTAAAATTATGCTATATATAAGTGTCATCTCATCACATTGTATGTTTCCCTAAAAAAATAGATAAATAAAATAAAACAATAGTCAATGAACGCAACTTCAGAGATTGGCGAAGAACTGTCATTGTCAATCTTGATTCTTGCTTGTCAAAGCCATGTGTATTTTATTTGTTGACGAATGCTTAACCTAAAAATATATATTTTTAATTCATTATCGTCCAAAAATTAAAAGAAAATGGCTAAAGTAAAGAACAAGAGAAACGCAGGATTAGCAGATAAAGTTCACAATAAGAAAAAAGCTGAAGCAAATAAGAAAAAATTAAATCCCTTTGAAGTTCATATAAATAAGGAGAAACTAAAAGTTTTAGGAAAGAAATCTAAACATGATAGAGGATTGCCGGGAGTTGCACGGGCTAAAGCTATACAAAAGGTAACAATTATTCTTTTCCTAACATTAAGTTAAATTAAAATGATAAAGAGAACCCTTTCTATTTTCGATGTCGTATTTATAGTTTTAATCATACCATAACTTACACTGCACAGTTATATGTTTTTTATCCAGAAACAGGTTTCATCTTTAAAATTAAAAAACTTAATATCATTTCATTCATTCATTCATTTTGCAATATGCATAAACTGTTTTAATTTTTTTTTAGAGGAAAGAAACTTTAGGTACTGAAATGAAATTAATAAACAAAACAAATACATTCATCGATCGGCGTATTGGAGAAAAGAATAACCAGATATCTGCAGAAGATCGTATGATAGCCAGGTTTGCGGCCGAGAGAGTTAAGCAGCATAATAAGACGAGTATTTACAACCTTGCTGATGACGAGATATTGACACACAGGTATTATTCTCGTTATTCATTTTCATTACACTATTACATGTAAATAATTAAATCATAGTGCAGTTAAACCACTACACAGTTTATCTTGTGACTTAAAAACAATCGGAATAATGGATCATGATTATTTTTAGTTTGTGTTTTAATTTTTATCACTGTCATAATTCATTATTAATGTGCACTAAAAAATAACTAATATTTTGATTGTTGTGAAATATTGTAAATTGAAGTGAATACATTCTTTTTTCATTTTCTTTAGAGGGCAGACATTAGAACAAATAGAAAAGTTTGATGATCCAAGATCATCAGATGATGAAGAAGAAGATAAGCAATTTGGAGGTTTGGATAGTAAGTTGGAGCATATTTTATAACTACTAGCATATAGTTATATATTAAAAAAAATGATATTAGACTTATGAAAACTTGCTGGTGCTTTCACGGGATGAACATCCAATATTTCGTAAAGAGTCACAAGTAGATCTAGAGACAAGATATGCCATCTCAAATATATATGTTATTTCTTTCTCTTTTCACAAAAGTAGAGCTCCTATGTCCTTTCATACTAAATATATCCACACATAAATTTATATGTGTAGAGACAGTTTCTTACTTCAGCATGAGTTTGTTTTTATATTCTTAAGTTAAGCTTTGAATATACATATATCTTGAATATACTAATATTATAAATGTAAAAGTAACTCTGTGTCTGTTGCGCTTTTGAGGAAATTTGGTCAGCAACAAACTTGAACCCTAATGACGGTCATAGGCTACTTTTACCAACATCCTGTATTAACCCTTCCACTTACATGCAGGTGGACACTAGTGCAATAATATATTAAAAATGTGCAAATATTTTTAGATGATTTCGTGTCAGAAGGACATTTTGGTGGAGGAGTCTTATCCAAGGCAGAGTCAAAAGATGGGGCCAAATCACATAAGGACTTGATTGAACAGCTCATTGCTGAATCAAAGAAGAGAAAAGCAGAGAAGCAGAAGGAGAAAGAGCAAACTCTAGATCTGACAGAGAAGTTAGATAGTGAATGGAAAGATTTACAGCCAGTTGTATTTAAGAAACAAAAGGTCCAAGAAGAATCGTTGATTGATAAGTTGCTAAGTAAAGCAGAAAATGGACAGGATTATGACAAAATAATGAGGGAGTTGAGGTTCGAGAAACGAGGCACAGTAAGTTTATTTTATGTATAAAGTTTTTTTTTTAAATTTCATCATTCATCATTGTTTTACTAATACATATTATGTGTAAATAAATTGGTGTTAAATCACTATATATTTATCTAAATTAAATAAAAATGAATTTAATAATATTAATATAAGCGTTAATATTGACCATATAAGGGATGAACTGAGTGAAATACGGCAGCAAATGTCTAATATTATGTCAACATTAACATCTATAAGTAACAGTCAAAAAGACTTCATTGAAAAAATTACGGATGATATTACTGTTATCAAAACTCAAGTAAGTGACATAAAATCGACTATTGAGTCTATAACAATAGAACAAGATATGATTAAAACTGACGTAACATGCTTAAAAAATAAAAATATAACTCTAGAGAGTAAAATAGAAAAACTTCAATCTTTAGTTGAGAAAACAGATTCATCTTTAGAAAACGATTCTTCTTATATCAGTGAAAATGTAATAGCAGAAATTAATGAACGAGAATTAAGAAGTAAAAATTTAATACTTGTTGGAATTCCGGAACCAGTTGCAGTCAATAAAGATGAAAGAATAGAGAAAGATAAGATTGAGGTAAGCAAAGCCCTAAAAAGAATTGTTACAGAGTGTCCAGAGCCCGAAAGAATCTTTCGTCTTGGAAAATATGATCCTAAATACAACCGTCCTATAAAAATAATATTTAAATCGAAAGAAACAACATTAACCCTCTTGCGTAAGAAGAAAAGTCTAAGTAGTGATTTAAAAATATATTCTGATCAAACACCTTTACAGCAAAAACAATTAAAAGAATTACAAAAAAAACTTAAATATGAACACGATAAAGGTAATAAACATCTTATCATAAAATATATAAAAGGAGTTCCTAAAATCACTGATTCACCACCAAAAAACTAAGAAAATTAGAAGCTAATCAAAACAATAAATTTATTTCACCTTTAGATAACATTATTTCTTACCAGATTACTGATTCTTATGAAAATGTCCTAAGTTGCAAAAAATCTATTAGATTTCTTTATACAAATGCTCGGAGCCTTGTTAAGTCAACCAAATTAGATGAACTAAAATGTGTACTACAATCATTCAGAAATCCTCTGGATGTAATTGTTGTGACGGAAACGTGGATTAAATCAAACTATGAAGCTAAAAGACTCCAAATAACTGATTATATACACTATTTCAATCACCGGTGTAATACACGAGGTGGTGGAGTTTCTATTTTTATACGCAAGAACCTAAATCATTATTTAATTGAAGAAAAATGCTTGGATGACAATCATTACCTCTGGGTACATCTTAAAAATTATTCATTGGATATCGGAGCTATATACAGAAAACCAACATTGACTAATGCCCAAAACTTTCTTGATACTTATAGTTACCAGCTGCATCACAGGAAGAGAGGAATCGTCTTTGGAGATTTTAACTTTAACCTATTAAGCTCAGATAACTTAATTAAGTCTTACAAAGAAATCTTACAAGAAAATGGATATAATATTTTGAACAACATCAACCCAGACTACTGTACTAGAGAAACAGCAACTACCAATACCATTATTGACCACGTATGCTCCAGTTTAAAAGAAAATAAATTCCACTTTGCCATAATAAATACAGCGATGTCGGATCACAAGCATATATATCTGGAAATCAAGAAGAACTATCAAAACTCTACACCTACGATTAAATATGACGCAGTTAACTATAGTGAGATGTACAAAATAATGGAAAGTAAACAAAGTGACAAAAACAACTCTGAGTATCGAATATTGGAAGAAAAAATTACTGCAAGTATTAAAAAAAGTAAAATAACCAAAACTAAAATATTAAACCCACCTAGACAAGAATGGATAAATAAAGAAATTATAAATCAAATTAATCAACGTAACATGCTATGGACTAGATACAAAAATAATCCTCATGATGAAAAATGTAAACAACTTTTTATAAAAAATCGAATTGAAGTTACTTTAAAAATACAAGAAACAAAAAGTAAGTTTTATCTTTGTGCTTTTAATAAGTGCAAGAATAAACCTAAAAAAATGCAGAATTTAATAAACAGTCTCACCAATAACAAACATAAGGAAATCGTAGCACCAAACAAACTTCAAATATTGGACAAATGTGTAACGGACATAAGAGATATCTGTGAATGCTTCAACGACTTCTTTTCAAATGTAGGATCGGTATTAGCTAATCAAATTCCTAGACATTATCACAGTAATAATTGTATATATTGTAAGCCTTCATCTAAAGCAACTACGCTAACCCAACTTACACCGACTACAGAAAGCGAAGTAGCTGGGATCATACGTAAGTTAGATTCCAATACTAGTTCAGGAATAGATGGCATATCCACTAAATCTCTAAAATGTATTTCAAACTTAGTAGTTGGAGAAATAACTCGCTGTATCAATAACAATTTTAAAAATGGAACATTTCCAGATAGTCTTAAAATCGCCAAAGTCACGCCAATATTTAAGACAGGAAGTAAATGTGAACCAAGTAATTATCGACCCATATCGGTTCTTCCTGTTCTCTCAAAAATTTATGAAAGGATTATCTATAATCGCTTAGATACATATTTAACCAGTCAAAATTTTTTGTATAAGAAACAATACGGCTTTAGACAAAAATCTAATACTCTATCAGCAACAGTAGATCTAATTACAAAAATAAAACAAAGTATCGATAACAAACAAATAGCCTTAGGAATATTCATTGATCTTAAAAAAGCTTTTGACACTATAAGCCACAATCTGCTATTACAAAAGTTAACGGCCATCGGTATAACAGGAGATGCATATAACATTCTTAAATCTTACCTCACTAACAGAGTCCAGATTGTCAAAATTGGAAATATACAAAGCAGTCCTAAAAATATTACGTTCGGTATACCACAGGGATCGATATTGGGACCACTGTTATTTCTTATATATATAAACAACATTCAGAATATTGGATTAAAAGGCGACGTTACTCTTTATGCTGATGACACTTCCCTGTTTTATTTTGGTAACTCTATCAATACAGTAATTTCAGAAGCACAAGAAGACTTAAATAAATTAAATATCTGGTTTCGATATAACCTACTAACAATAAATACTACTAAAACAGATTATATAATTTTTTCAGCAAAAAATAAGAGAATATCACACCACAAGCCATTAATGATAAACAATCAAATTATAAATAAAGTAGGTGAAGAAAAGTATTTAGGATTAATTTTAGATAGCCACCTAACTTGGAAACCACATATTGAAAAAATTAAAAGCAAATTAACATCATTAAACGGAATTATCAGAAATATTTCTAGATGTCTTCCACGCCAAGTAAAGTATACGATTTATAACTCCCTAATCAAACCACATTTAGACTACTTAATAGAAATCTGGGGTACAGCTGCCCCAACAAACTTAGCGCAATTACAAGTTAAGCAGAACAAATTAGTAAAAACACTTTTTAACATCGACTTTCTCACATCAACTCAAAAAATTTACAAAGATACAAAAATAATGAATGTCGCTCAAACCTACAATTACTTTATTTGCACACTAGTCAAAAAAATTATGGACAAAAATATACACACGGAAATACAATTTAATAAAAACCAACAATCACAAAGAATAAAATTAAGAAATGCTAATGACATAAAACTATCAAAACCTCGTACTATTAACTATGGAAAGAAAAATATAATGTTTGACGGAGCAAAACGATATAATAATTTACCAAACAATATTAAGGAAGCAAAAAGCTTGCGTCAGTTTAAGATGCTATTAAAAACATATGTTAAAAGTAATGTAAAATAACACAAATACATAATATGAAACAACTGTATAATAATGTAAAATAAAATAATTTATTAAATTTTAAAACAAAAAAAAAAAAAAAAAAAAATACTTTAAATAAAAATAAAAACAAATTAATAATAAATACATAAATTCCCGCTCACTCATACCACTTCCAGCTGTATTGTATTTAATCCGTGTATTTGCGATAAGACCACTCCATCGATAATAATGCAAAGTATTCACAGATACCCTCTTTTTTTCTTTTTTCTAATATGCTTTATAAATGTTACTTTGTTTCCGCCGCTAGGCAATTATTGTAAATGATTATTTTATGTTCTCATGTAAATGAATATAATTCGTAATGAGAAATAAAGATCTTTAACCCGAATATTAGCCTTCAGATGCTCTTAAGAGCAAAGAGAAGCAAGATGAAGAAGAAAGAAAGAAGATAGAGGAATTAGAGCATCAAAGAGAATTGAGAATGATTTCCGAGGAAAGTGTGGCTGCTCCTAAGAATGTTAAACCCACAAAACACAGGTAAATACCGTCTATTGCTTGAAACTTTAAGTAATAATTTTATTTTATAGCTAAGCTTTAGGTACCTTAGCTAGGCTTAAATTGATATTTTAGGGTATTATAGATGTTTTAGAAATATTTGCTAGAAGAGTACGCTCATTATAAACAATTATTTATTATATTCTTGGTAGCCGATGGGTTACCTTATACGTCACTGCGGTTCATAACATACATTACCAATTCAACAACAATCTTGAGAACTAAGATTGTTATGTCCCTCATGTCTGTCTACAACAATGCTAAGTATTGCTGTTTAACGGCAGAATATCTGTTGAGTGTGTGGTACCTACCCAGACGGGCTTGCACAAAGCCATACAACCAAGTGAAATAAACCAAAAGTTTGATTTTTAAGCGATTTTTTTGTTATAAAATTTTCTAGATCTGCAGATGACTTAGACGATAACTTTGAACTGGAGGATGAAAAAGAATTTATGTTAGCATATGATAAAGATGGGAAACCGCTTGTACCGGAACATGTGCTTAAGGACTATTCAGGTATTTACTAGCCATCTATATACATATGTGACTGCCTCGTTGGTCTAGTGGCTACGTGTAAGGCTGCAGACCCGGTGGTCCTGGGTTCGATCCCCAGGTCGGGTCAATAAAAAGTTATTGGGTTTTTCTGTCTGTCTGAAAACACTCAGTAGCAGCCGGGAGTCTGGAAGATGGAAGTGCGTACACGCCCGTGTCTCGGAAAGCACATAAAGCCGTTGGTGCTGCGCCTGAACTCCTTCCGGTCGTGTCAGATTGCCGTCACTTCGGATTATGAGAGCTAGGGAATAGAGGATGCACCTGCGTTAGCGCACACACTTGTGCACTATAATATCTCCTACGCAGTTAGCTATCCTCTGTCGAGATTGGCTGCTATATTGGAACATTATTATTATTATTTATTAATTTAATAAAGTCTGCCACATGAGGTAATCGTAGAAATTTTTCCGTCATCTCCCTACACATGTAGTGTACATACATGTGGTATAGTCACTTCGTTGAAAAATAAGCTCTTAAATAGGAGAAGCCTTTGTCCAGCAATGGGCAGACGTAAATGATAATAGCGTGAAAAAAACCCAATACAATATAAACAATCAAAATTTTATTTTTAGTACCCAACGCGAAAAAGACATTCAATGATGGTGTGTCTGATACGTCTGAAGAAGAAGGTAGTGATAATGACGAAGAAAGTGATGATGGAGAAGATAATGAAGTAAAGAAGGATGAAAAAAGTGATGTTAATAAAAGTGAAGATATAGACTCAGATGAAGAGACTTCTGATGACAGTGAATCAGATCAAGAAATTGACGAACATAATAAAAATATAACTAAGAATAGTAACAGAAATGAAAAACCCAATGAAAGTAAAAGTTTGAAAAGAAAACATAGTTCAAATTCTGATGATGATACTGAATCTAATATAGATGATAAAAAACAAAAAAATATAGTGAAATCGAAAATAGAATCCAAATCAGAAAGTGAAATTGAAATAAAATTAAATAGTTCAAATGATGATAAAAATATGTCGGATAATGATGATGATGATTCGTCAGATGAGTCTACTGACAGTTCTGATGATGAAAAAAACAATTTTAATAACCTAAACGATTTAAAAGGATCAGATGAATCTGAAAACGATGATGAAATTGAAAATAGAGATGAAAAAATTAGTTCTTTCTTTGAATTAAAATCTGTCGAAGGCGATAATTTAAAGGTAAGATCATAACCAATGAATAATAGTATTCATTTTCTTACATTGAATTTCACTTATATAATATAGAATAGTTAGTTCAAATTTCTAATCGTAGGTGAAAAGCATAAGGATTATTCCAAAAACTACTTAAAATTGAACTAAAAACGGTTAACAAACACAGATTCATAAAAGTATTTTAAAATTTCAGGAGTTATTAGCAGGGAAGACGCCGTCCCAACACTCAATCGCTTTACAAAAACTAATCAAAAGCTATGATCCAAGTTTATCAGAGAATAACAAAGAATTACTGAGCAGGCTATTTGCACATTTATTACAATATACACACGATGTATTTTCGAATGGAACAGATGAAGCGGAAATAATAAAATCTTTTCTCATCTTCGAAAGATTAGTGCCGTATTTCTACGATCTTATTCACATTAACAAGATTTCGACGAAAAAGTATCTAGTTGAACTATTAAAAGAAAAATATGACGCTTATAAGCGGCACCCTAAAAAGGTTCCAGATTTAAATACGCTTATATTTTTTAAACTAGTTTCTTTGTTGTATCCTACGTCGGACTTTCGGCATCCTGTCGTAACGCCATCTATGATTTTCATGTCAGAAATATTAACATTAGCTAGATTTACGGACGCTTATTCAGTTTCGAGAGGGTTCTTTATAGTGTCTCTTATATTAGAATATACAGTTCTATCGAAAAGATATGTCCCAGCTGCAATTAATTTTCTAAGGGGTGTCCTATATTTGTGCGCGAATACTTCTATTCTAAATCCGGTACAAGTCGTGCCACCGTTCAGTTTGCACAAGAGCGCGAAAATTTTGATTTTGGAACGTGATTGTTCACATATGACAGCCGAACGCAAAATGGCGGCCAAGGATCTCGCAGCGAGTGAAATTGATGACAGCTTCAAAATGCGATGTTTATTAACAGCTACATTCATGTTGAGGGAATTTTTCGATAATTACATAGATATAGAAGCTTTAGAAGCCATTTTTGAACCACACATACAGATATTAGGGCGTGTGGATTTGGATTTGTATCCGAAGAAAGTATCGAAGAAAATTACAGAAGTATTTAAGTATATGAAACAGACGTTGGAAGTGAAGACATACACGCAGATGTCCAGAGAAAAGGTGAAGCCGAAGGCATTGAGGCTCTACGAACCGGATATTCAAGATGTGTAAGTATTCATACATTTATTTAAATATCGGAAGGCTTACATATCTTTGAGAGCGAGAGAGATAGTCTCCTGCAATTTCTTCTCTATAAAAATATAATAGATATAATCTTGTAAAATGAAGATTCAAAAGTGCCTACTTGCAGAGAGGTATATATTTGATTATGTATTTAAATGTGGGATTCCGTTATGATAGTGAGGGAGATAGAGAATGCATCTTTGTGCGTGTATGTGTTTGTTGACCAAGGAATGATTCGGAGATTGTTTGATTGAAAAATTCACTTGTTTACCTTCAAAATACGCTTATTAAAATTTTATTCATGTCAAGCATTGAAACTGCTCCCCAAAAAAATTACACGCGTTTTCGTGGTCGGATAAACAAATTTCCCGAATTTACGTTTCAGCTTCACTGGCAGCAAGAGTTCTAAACTTTCCAAAGAGAGCGCAGATAGGGCGAGATTACAGGGCAAGTACAAGAAGGAAATGAAGGGAGCTCTCAGGGAGATAAGACGAGATAAGGCGTACATCGCATCTGTGAAGATACGACAGAAGATCCACAGGTTAGTGACCTTTATTGAGTAAGACATATTGGCGATTGGTGGTTTTAAACTTAATATTTTACTGCAAAATGTCTATGTAAATGTGTTTGTAAGAGCCTACTTGACTAAAGTACATTTTGATAAAAAAAATAATCATACAATAAATTAAAACGCTCCGATATATAATATATGAAAATTACTTATGTATTAAATATGTCACGATATCAAATGCTGACGTAATAAAGTAAAGAAATACATTCGACTCGAATCAAATGCCATTGATTATATGTTTTCGCCCATCGATGGTATTGTTAGCTGTTACTCATTTCACACGTTGCTAATGCACCAAAACTTCAGTTCTTAGGGAGTTTTTAAAATACATCGATTTTATTTCTCAAAAAGAAAGGAAAACTAATTTGTTATTTTTTTCAGTGACAACATTCGGAAGGAGAAGGTCAAACAGATATACAAAGACGCGTCTATTCAACAAGGGGAGCTGAATAAATTGAAACGAATGAAATAAAACTGTTATTTTATCTGTATATAATAAATTCACATTAAAAAAATATATATAAAAATCTTTTGATGATGATCATTTAAATTTAATAAAATAAAAGTTGTATTATTAGGATTTCTAATCGTGTTCCCAATTTAAGAACACGATGGATTATGCCAGTTACCTGATAAAATATCGATAGTATTATTAAAATCATCACATTAAAATAAACTTGAAAAACTTCTTCTACATTTTTAATCTGTAAGCAAGAACAATGACAGTTAGTTTTCATGGCGGGAAATGGGCTCACTTATCTTACAAGCATTGCGCGCTAAAATATAATATAAGGATTTTATGATTGCAAATAATACATTAATTTAATTAGTCTCGTTTTATTTCTGAGTATAATCTAGTTCTTTCAATAATTACCGTTAAAGATAATTATGACGAAATAAATTGAATTTTTTTCGATTTAATTTAGAGGACGCCGATTATTAGGCGTTCCACAAAACATTATATCAACAAGCCATTTTAAACAAACTATTTGTTTTAGCACATCAAGACAAATAAAACAATCTTATCGGGTTAAAACCGCACAATATCTACATATTTTAACTTCTCAAGGACGTTAATAATTTTATTTTATTCGTACAAAAATGTATGCAAGTGGGGCGGAAATCCTATCGTAATAATCAATATAATAACAATAATCGATGAACTATGATTATTTATAATTGCATAATTTTTAATGCCACTTCAAATATTTTTTTTTGACTCCCTTCACTTTCTTCAATATATAGTAAATAAGACACTATGTAGTAAATAAGTACCTACTCAATTTTCTTAATATTATAAATAGGAAAGAAAACGATTTTAATAATTTATCCACTATTAGAAAGCTACTTTATCCAGAAGTGGAAGGAACATAGGCTACATTAAATTTTTGTTACATTTAGATTTCAGCCTTCAATAAAGGGATGTGTACAAGCAAGAAAAAGAGCTACCAAATTTACGGTGTGTGCTATTCTTAGAAAATTATATTACCCAAACGGGATAGCAATCCCCCGATGACAAATTTTGAAGGATTTTCGTCACAAATAATGCCAGCCTAGCAAGCGCGAGCAATGCTAGTAATATATAAAATTAGATAGGGAAATTATAAAATATATTGACAAAATACAAATTTTTATTATGTATTTGTACAAAAATATCCAAACATCAATATATTCTTTATTAATATATCTTAATTTATAATACAACATTGAACATAACTTCTTATATACACTTTAATTTTACTTTCATAGTGACATATTCGATATCATAGATTATTTAAGATTACGAATACTCTTCTTGTGATCGGAATTGGCTATATACATTTTGTGATAACAATACTTATAGAAATATTTTTTACACTTAATCTATTGTAATTATATATTTTAAGTGCCTGTGTTAATATATTACGGAAATAATAATAATATTATTTAACTTTTTTATTTTTATTTTATAGTTCTTGTAAAGAGATGTCTTAATGTATAATCTTGTGTAACGTTCGTACATTTATTCCTTTTTGCCGCCATCTTTATTTAGTTGCCAAATGGAATAATTAAGGCAGGTGGCAAATGTAAGCCAACACAAATACGGGGCCATGAGGTATAGAGTTTTTTTGTTAACGTTAAAGAAGCTCACTGTACAAGCTGTTGCAGCGGCGTCCAGGGCAAACATATGAATTAAAGCCTGAAAGAAACAAAAAGTTACGCACATTCTCCATATTATATATATTGAGATATATATAATATCAAGTGGTAAATTTAATATAACCAAGCAAAATAACAATTAATGTTCCATATTATTTTTTATTTTAAATCTGATATATGTAAACAAGACATACAGTCACTGGAAAGTTAAGTAATTTAAGTTAAACAAGTGAGAAAATAGTAAAAATTATATTTACCAAACCAATCTGATGAAACTTGAAGAAGACAGGTGTCCAAGTCCAATTTAATAACAAATGACCACCGTACAATGCCAAGGGAATTACTGCATCTTCTATAATTTAAAGAAAAAAGTGTTTCCACAATAATATTCAAATTAATGTATCAATATTTATCTATTCAACCTTAAAATCAAATATCCCTTGCAATTTGTTAATAGCTCTACTATATTATTACAAACAGTTCTTGATTAATATATCTTTAATCGTAAAATAACAAGCCCACTGCACACTCATCTGTATACTAGTTTCAGTTGCAAACATGTAGACAAAGACAGAGGTATAAACTACAAATATATCTGGTTGAATAAAATTTTATTCAATAATTCAAATTTATTTTAATAAATAATAGTCAAACCTGTAAATCCACCACAGTCCTCATAGACCATGTAGGAAGCATAGCCCATTCCAGTATACAGAGCTGTCCAGGCAGGACCAAACACCCAGTTTGGTGGATTCCAGCTGGGTTTATTAATTGATTCATACCAGGATGTTCCATTGGCTGATCGAACTTCACCACTCATGGTTAAAGCACCAACCCACCCACCGATATTAGGCAGGATCATTGCACCAATCGCATGCCAGTTGATCATCTTGATTTAACTGAAAATTCATTCTTAATAATAAGATTTTCTAATACTATCCTAATTATTAATATAATAAATATTATGTCACAATAAATCAAGTCATATAAAAATACAGTTTATTCAAGAAGATATCACAGGTGTAATATATAAATAAATATTAGATTATATTTAATGTCATATTTTATGTATCAATAAAATATATTTTTATACAACTTTAAAATTACCAGGAGAAACATATCAGTGGGTATTACGACCCAGTAACAATAATTTATATAGCTGTATACTGGTTTGAAGAATAAGCAGTTTAACAGTAAAATAAACTTCAAGGATACTTTAAGATATATTAAAAAAAGTCAAACAATAGATTAAATTAAATCTAAAATTAACACTTATTAAGAATGCAGATTCTAGCGAGTAGAGCCACCAGCGGACCGAAATTCAGTAACTACTGCACATATATCAAAAAAACATATTTTAAATACAGTTAAGAACTTTGAAAACTAATTTACCAATTCCATACTTTTATACTCGTTAGCTAAATATTTAGTGAAGTTTTTTAACAAAAATAATAATGATATTGTAAAACAAATTTGAATTTTTACCTGTTCGGGTATAATAAAATTTTAAAAAGCTTAGGTTAAGTTGCGTCGTCGTTCTAATAGATTAAATAAATCATATAGTGACCGAATATCAAATAATGATATCACTTTTATAAATAAAAGCAGGTTATCAATACACGATACCAAAATTCATATTTATCTTGTCTTGTTAGTAAATAGCAACAGGTAACTTGAGTCTTGAAGTCTTGAACTTTGAAGTTTGAACAGGACATTAGACAATGACAATGTGCCATAAGTGTTGCTGAAGTATAAAATTAAAAAAAAATTTTTTTAATATGTCGCTGCTATAATGTTTTTAAAAGATTGTATAATATGAATCGTTATATCACTGCTAAAAGAATAAGTTTAAAGTACTATGTTATTAAAAAGAAAAAAGTCATGTCGGCAATTTTGAAATCACGGAAGATCGCAATATCAAACAATACCTGGACACAATACGGAATACCCGGACAGTCCCGGAGGGACGATACACGATAGTAGTGGATAACAAATATTTTAAATAATCATGCTCAAGCTTAAACAACATGTAAACGGTTTAATGTAGTTTGTCTTTGTCTTATTTTTAAATCAACTCGATTCGATTTGGTTTGTGACAAGTTCATAACTTTAAATAACATTTAGAATTAGTTCTCCATTCATTTAATGGGTATTGGCGTATTTTAAAGTATATGCTAATAAAATAAACTTAAAAATAAATCATGTAATGATAAATTGATTTCTGCGTTATTAGGAACGTTTAAGTCACGATGCCGCAAATATAATACAGGTAAATAAAAGAGTCAATGTTATAGTTAAATTTGCTGACAACTTCTTACTTTTTAAATTAATACGGTTATATTCACACCGGTGATTTCACCGTAAGTTTTCCTATTTTCACAAGTTTTTTTTACATTCATCGCCTGCATTCTAGTTTCTGTTCGTGGGATACTTAGTAAAGTTACATGTAAGTAAATAAAAGATTTTCTCCATTATTCGCAAGCAACCAACTTAATCACTGGTTTAATAATACACGATAGACTTTACAATTCAACATATAGGTAATTATTATTCTACTCATCATATAAAGTTTTATATTACCGTTGTATTAGCGTAGCATAAAATTACATCATCAATGCTAATGTGTTAAGTGTTTCATACATTATAATTTTTGGTAAGTATTTGTCTAAAATAATTTAAAACAACTATTCGTTAATACTATCATAAATAATTAATTTGAATCAATTATCTACTGACTTTTTGATAAGATTATAATTGGGCGAATAAAAATTAGTATGCGTCGGGGTTTATTCACTTAAGGACAAAATGGAAAGTGTGCAAGATTATTTTAAATTCACAAGGTAGTACAAACGAAATATCTATATAACTTCGATTTTTTAAATATTATATTACTATATTAACCAAGAAAAAAAATCGTTGAAAATTTAGAGTTATAGGTACTCAGATTAATATTAAAACTTAAAAATACTATCATCAAAGAGAGAATAACTATAAAAAAGAGATTGTCATTGTAATGTTTAATATTTAGAGACCTATTTAACATTCAAACTAAGAGTTTTCACATTAACATCAAAATAAAATAAAAAATCCATATTTCTTGCCAGTAGTTTATTCTATTAGAGTATGGAAAAAAAAAATATAAGTAATTTGAAAGTTAAAAAGATAACAATTCCAAATGCAGCTGTGCGGTGATATTTTGTTTTTATTCTAGACATCAACCTATCAGACAAGTAATTGATCATTTTGTATGATAACCAGTGATAAGCCAGTTTATTATGTAACATGGAAATATACGATTGATAAATTTACTCAATACCAGCATATTATATTAACCTGGCCAGTCCTGGACGAATTAGTTGGCCATTCGTAAAAATATAATAATATTCTGCAGATGTTATAGACTTTTCCAATTTATAAATTTAAATCTTATGATATAAATACATGAATAAATAAGGCATATTAGTCAATATAACAATTATTTTTAGTATGTGTTGGTTTTCAAGCACAATAAAGCTTGGAACCACTGTTCCAATGTGTGATGGTGCCTGGAAAACTAGACACATGCTATACATCATCTCACTATGTCTTTCCCTTGACCATATAATAGAAAATATTATGCACAGGAATTTGTTTGTCATTTTAAGCTTCAAATGTTACAATTTTTTTATTGAGAGCTCAGCTCAATGTGCCTTAGATTCGAGGCACTGTTTGTAATCCATGTAATGGGCGTACATCCTTATTAATTGCAGGAAATAAGCGAGGAGTGGCACAGCCAATAGGAGGCCTATACCCCACTGTGGGTAATGCATTTGTGCTCAGCTAAAAGATGTTGACCATAACATATTTGAAATAAAAAAATTGCAACAACAATAAATATAAAAAATCAAAATGTATATATTGATTTATTTATATGCAATAAAATCAGCGTCAAAAAAATCGCACCTTTTGGTATTTTGACTTCAAGCAACTATAAACCCTATTTCATCTATGGTAAGGTATAAGTGTGGGGCCTCATTTTAAAGGTTATTGAATCCTTTAAATAATAAAACTGTGATAGTGATTACTAAGCATATAAAAACATTTTTCATGAAAAAAGGAAAAACATGCCAAAATTACTTAATTTAATTAATCTAAAAACATAACAAAATTAAAAAATACAGTAAAACAAATTCTTAAAACTAAACTTAGAACCTAGTGTTACCTCCCGTAGCCCTAATTACAGCCTCCATGCGATCCTTCATTGACCTCACCAACGTCACGATGCGTTCTTGAGGAATGTCATTCCACTCCTCGACGACGGTGTCCCGAAGCTGTTCAAGGGTGGCACGGGCAGTATCACGAGACCGCACCCGGCGTTTCAGATCATCCCAAAGGTGCTCTATGGGATTCAGGTCAGGACTTCTCGCTGGCCACTGCATCACGGGGATCCCAACCTGATTCAGGTAGTCCCGAACAATGATTGCCGCATGGGAGCGGGCGTTGTCGTGCATGAATGTGAATTCAGGCCCGACAAAACTAGCATACTGGACCACATGGTCCTCCAGTATCTCTGTGATGTACCGATGAGCAGTCAGGGACCCCTGGCCACGTGCACCTCCAGTGCAGGAGACGCACACAAGGTCGGTTTTTCCTTGGATTGAAATTCCGCCCCAGAACATGCAGGATCCTCCTCTGTAGCTGACGGTTTCTTCAAAGCAGGCCTGTGAGTACCGTTCCCCCTGCCTCCTGTACACTCTTCTACGCCTATCATTGCAGAAAAGGCATACCCTAGTCTCGTCGGAGAAGAGGACAGACTTCCATTGGTCGAACGTCCAATCCACGTGGTCTCGGGCAAACTGAAGTCTGACTCGCCTATGGCTCTGCTGTCAATTTGGGGCCAGTAGCAGCCCTACGGGCCTGGATTTTCTTCACTCGCAGCCTTCTTCTTATTGTGGAGACGCTCACCGACGTCCTCCGAGCTGTTCGGAGCTGCTGTTGCAGCTCAACAGCGTTGGAGAATCGGTTACGCAAAGACGTCGACACAATATAGCTGTCGTCTCTGTCGGAAGTGCAACGTCGTCTTCCGGATCCATGCTTCCTGATGTAGCCTCCAGTCTCCTGGAACCGCTGGGATACTCGTTTCACCCGGAAACGGCTTATGTTGAGTTGTCGAGCAATATCAACTTGGCGTAGTCCTGATTGCAGTAGTGCTACCACTTGAGCTGCTTCTTCTGCCGTGGTATCCATTTTTCAGGGTTTTTTTCTTACTGGAGCTGTTCAGGTGTGACTTCTGTGATGTCTGGATAGCTAATGACCCATAATTAATTTTTACCCCCCCTTTTATTCGTATCCAAGGTAGCACGAGTAGTCAGTCCTCTAATGAGCTTTTCAGCACTTTTTTTTTAAAGACCCCAACGTTTCGTGATTATTGTTTTTACAGAAAAGAACGATACGCGTTTTTAAAGTGTATTAATTGTGCTTTTAAATGATATTAATTTTGGTAGGGTACAATAAATAAGTTAAGAGTATTATTCGCTTGAAGTCAAAATTTCAAAAGGTGCGATTTTTTTGACGCCGAGTGTATTATAATTTATCTTTACAGTGACATCACAATGGCTAACTGGGCAGCACTCGGTTCCATCATTCTCCCCAATGCAGGTGGCTGGGTCAATGGTATCTACTTTGCGGGTCAGATCCGTAAGGAAAGTGAGAAGGCTTGGTATGATACTCTGAAGAAGCCATCATGGAACCCACCAAAATGGGTGTTTGGGCCAGCATGGACGGTGCTTTACAGTGGAATGGGCTACGCTTCATACTTGGTTTATGAGGAATGTGGAGGATTTACAGGTGAGTTGTAAGTAGAATAAGTGATTTGGTCTTGTTTATTTATTTTTTATCATTTAGTGTGTTCTACAAATATTTTAGCTACAGAAAGAAAAACAAGTCACACACAGTACTCATCCAGGCAATGTCTTTTAGCAGATTAAGAGGAATATTATTGCATGCACCTTATAAGTTCTGCTTAATTTTATATGGTACATAAAATTAACTGCCAGTTTTTGAAGCAGTCTACAAATTTAGATTAACTCATTTGATCTGAATCAAAATTGGTAGGTAGCAGTTGATGACCTGGGTCATTAAAAAACCAATAAGCATTCGTTTTTCGGAAACTGACCATAGCAATCGTTTTGATCAGTTGTATTGGAATAGTTGTTTCTTATTCTTTAAATCGGCTGTTGTTATTGTAATTTAAAGTTTATAGGTTAACATTAAACGAATAATAGTTTTTGTTCATTCGCATTTCAGATGAAGCCATTCTACCGTTGTCCTTGTACGGAGGACAACTTCTCTTGAATTGGGGGTGGACGCCTATCTTCTTTGGTCTTAAAGATTTTAAATTGGTAAGTTGTACCACTACTGTAACATAAGCTTGACTAAAATTAATCTTTCATATATAAAAAGAGACAATTTAGTCTCTTTCTGGACTAAGGTGCTCCTGTAGAGGAGAGGCTCCTCACGATATTTACCATAATGTGTGCACTTATTAAGAACATGGAAACTAAGCAGTACTATTAAAATAAATGTATTCTAGAATTTTGTTTTTATTTTTGTTACAGGCATTCATCGAAATATCGGTGTTGAGTGGTGCAGCCGTCGCTACCGCAGCTAGCTTCTCTCGAGTCAACAAAACCGCTGGATTGCTCATGTTACCGTACCTCGCATGGCTCGCATATGCAAGCTCCATCACCTACTATGTCTGGAAGAACAATCCGAAGGAGATCAAAGACGAGAAGAAGCAATAGATGTGAGTTGAATTAATTAATGTAATTGATTGATCAACATGTTGTGTTTTCTTTTAGTTATGGCTTTTGTTTCTATAGTACTTTCACTATATAAAGTGTCTTAAGAACTCAGCAGTGCATTTAAATAGGACTTAAGTGCAATTCAAAGGTTAAAATATAGAAATCCTAAATTAATATAAAGTCATTACACACTAAATCTTCGATTGTGTTTACATGCATACCCAGTTTAGTTTTAAGTTTAGTTTCCAAGATTATACAAATAACCATATAATATATATTGTGTATATAAAAATATTTATATAATTATTTTTTAATTTCAGATGCAGCCTAAAACAATGCACAAAATAATCTTGCATCTTAATTACATAAATTGTCAAATATTAGCATAGGTTTATAAGATTTAGTCATTGCATAAAAACTTAAAAATTATTAATTTATGAGGACTTGTTAAAAAAACTTTATACTTAATATTATATTATATCTGTATTATTTTTAATACACTGTATTAATAATTGAAGTGCAATGTGATTTATAATTTTCATAATATTATCTGTGACCAAAATTTAATTTAGGCGGGAAAAATATTCATAGAATATGACTTAGTTGAATAAGTGTTTACATAGAATAGAGAGTTAATAAGGAATGGTATGGTATTATAACTTTATTATTTATTGGATAGGTAATTAAGATCGGCTTATTAATATATTGGTATGGAAAGTATTTGAAGCCTAACACAAGTAATTTGATATACAAAAGGTCATGATGATGATGATGAAGGTAAATAATGATGGAGATGATGATGATTATGACAACTAATTTCAAAATTTACTGATTTTTTTTCCATTTACCATTTCAACAAGATTCTCTATTCTGAGGCAGTGTTGTTCGGTTGCAGTGATTTGGCATTCCTGGACTGTTGCATTTATAATAGTATTTTTGTATGTATCACAATCTAAACGCTTTCCGAATGTTGTTTTCATCTTTTTGAATACATTTATTGTTTATGTTATTTAATAAATTATGAAAAAAAAATGCGTTATATTTTTATCCTATAATGTTAATATGCTTTTTTATCACATAATATAGATTAGAGTTTGACTGTTGACTTGTCTGATGTAAAGCATCGACACGGTCTAGTCATTAATGTAGGACAAAAGGGCCGAACCTTGCATTAATTCTAGGTAGAAATTTTATTGCACCACCTTTTAGGGGGGTCAGTGGGAGACTAAATTCAAAATGGCGACCAAATTCGACCACTGCGTTAGCCACCATCTTGATTTAAAGGTATTGAAAGGTACTGAAAGGTTGCTTGGCTTAATTAGACAAATCATTTTGGTATAATTAAACAAATTATTTTTGTTGAAAAGTTGAAAATTACCATCAGGTGGCCCATAATGTATGGTTTTCGATCTGTTAAGTTCATGTAATATACATTTGGGGACAAAGCTAGGGTTTATTCGATTAATGTTTAACAAGAAACAATGCTTGATAATTGACGTAACGGCTTTAATTAAACTGTCTTATAAATGTTGGTACTATTTATACATTACTAGTCTAGTTAGTGTTTGGGGGGGGGGGGAGGTTATAGGTATTAAAAATGCCTACAACCTCCTATACCTACAGCCTATGTCCTTTCTTGGGGATCAAGCTTGCCGTGAAATCGTGACATACAGTTACATTCGCATTTATAATATTAGTATAGACTAGCGATACTCAAACTTTTTTTTATAAGGGTCACAAACATTTGCTACTCAAGGTGTCGCAGGCCGCAAACAAAACAATATTTTGATAATGATTTCTTAGGTTTCGGGATTGTTACATGTTGTATTAAGTAACAAACAATTATGAACGGATTTAATGCCTATATTTTAACATTATTTTATAATTTCCTGATGATTAAAACAATTTGTCTGTGGTCACAAGGTGTTTAATTCAAATGATTTAGCCACAAAAGTTTGGATTTCTTTGTTATAACATTAGATACAAACCATAACGGAGCTATATTTTTTATTAAACTTGCGAGTAATCTAAGCTGCACCATTTGCGGTTATAAAATAAGTCATGGACGCGCCTGGCGCAGTGTTGATGTGTTATGTGCGTGTCCTAATGTCCTTTTCTGTATACTTGACAACGTCTACGCAAAATTACTGATGATCGGTTGAAGTGAAATTGTAACAAAAAACAAACTCACTTTTGAGTTTATACTATTAGTGAGGATTCCCGAGGCCGAATAGTTTATTTATAAGATAAATTAAATGTAAAACAGGTCAGAATGTATATTGTACGAAAAACAGCCGACAGGACACCGCAATAAGTACTCTTGTTATGAATTTTGTTTTTGTTACATGTATATCGCAGCAATACGTTTGACTGCCTTGTCGGTGTAGTGGCTACATGACACTACATGTAAGGCCGCAGACGCGGAGGTCATGGGTTTAAATCCCAGGTCGGGACAATAAAATTTGACGTTGCCTAATGAGATTGTCTGTCGAAAATTCTCAGTAGTAACCCGGAGTCTGGAAGTTGGTAGTGTGTACACTCCCGTGCCTCGGAAAGCACACCGTCCCATCGGGATATGAGAGTTAGGGAATAGAGTTTTTATTAAAATTAATTAACTGTTATTGCGCACACACTTGTGCACTATAATATGTCCTGCGCAGTTGTCTAATCTCATTTGAGATTGGCCGCCGTGACCGAAATCGGTCTGAAGGACTATTATTATTATATTACATATAGTATATGATTTACTCTTGCAAGCCGCGACGTATAGGGTTTTCCAATAGGGACGCTTGAACTTTGACAGCTGATTGCGGCCATGTTGTTTGAGTGACAGCTGTCAAATGCAGTGTGTTATATTCATTCCGTCCTCCCAAACCACCATGGCAGGTTACAGTGTCGAGCAGCACGTGCAAATCATAAAATTGTTTTATGAAAATGGGTCTTCAGTTCGAGCAACGTTCCGCGCACTTCGCCCGTTTTACGGTCGCGATGATCGTCCTGCCGAGTCGACTATCCGTCGATTGGTGGACAAATTCGAGTCAACCGGGTCAGTTAACAATCAGCCGGTTCCCGTGCGTCAACGTAACGCGAGATCTGCCGAGAATATCGCCGCTGTGCGCGACAGTGTCCTCGAAAACCCGCGGCAGTCAATTCCGCGTCGCGCACAGGAACTCGGCCTTTCGCAGACGACAACTTGGCGAATTTTGCGTTGTGACTTGAGCCTGCACCCGTACAAGATCCAGCTGACCCAAGAGCTCAAGGTTAATGACCATAGACAGCGCCGTGTGTTCGCTGACTGGGCATTAGAGCAGTTGGAAGTTGACGCCGATTTTGGCAAAAAAATCATCTTCAGCGACGAGGCGCATTTTTGGATGAATGGCTATGTCAACAAGCAAAATTGCCGTATTTGGGACGAGACCAATCCACACGAGGTTCACCAAGTGGCAATGCACCCGCAGAAAGTGACTGTTTGGTGCGGATTTTGGGCCGGAGGCGTGATTGGTCCGTATTTTTTCGAAAACGATAATGGTGTGGCCGTCACCGTCAATGGTGAGCGATACCGGTCGATGATAACCAACTTCTTTTGGCCTGAAATCGAGAATATGGATCTGGACAACATGTGGTTTCAACAGGACGGCGCTACGTGCCACACAGCACACGCTACGATGGAAGTTCTGCGCGATCAAGCGCCCTTAATGGAAAACCCTATATATATATATATATCTCTATTTTTGGATGATCTTTGAAAATTATAAATTTGATAAGATAAATTATAAAGTAAACTAACAGCGTGTCAATGTCCCACATTTTTTAATGTTATAAGTGGTTGTAAGTGGTCGGGCAAAAGGGCCGCAGGGTGGTAAGTGGTCACCATCGCTCGTGGACATCGAGGACGTGGAGATATAAGAAACTAAGTAAACATTGATTAAATTTTGCACCAGCTATCTTTAATTGAGATTTCTTATAACACCATAAATCGATGGAAAATTTAGGTAACTTTTTTCCACGCGAAATGATAAAAGTGTTATTGAAGTTTACAAAAGAAAGATACTTTATAATTCTTAAACTTTGTAAATATTGTATTCTAAAAGATGAAGGAAAATTCTTTTCACTGAATCCTAATATTTTATCCCGAAGGAGATAAAAAGGGTTCTCGAAGTTTGCAAATATTATTTAGTCGATTTTAAAAGAAACGAAGGGAATTTTGGTAAAGGTTTTTCTTGTAAACGATCAAATTTTGTCAATCAATTAACAAAATTATGTTATAAAAGTAGTCCTTATACAATAATAAGAACAATATAATCATTTGTAGTTAAATAGATTATTACTTTTTCTTATTTACAAATGAAATTAATTAAATAAATAAATCACATTAATTTGAACGTTCGAACGTGTGTCTTACAGTGTGAAAAATCTAACTATTAAATATGATAATCATAAAAAGATGAAATAATGTGAAACCTTAACCTAACCTAGTCTCATAATCGGGTGTTTGGAAAGAGATTCAGGACGGCATTGCATTTCCGAGGTTTCTAGAACCTAGAGTTCTGTTTATAATTTATAATGTAGACATTAGAACAGCGGTACTCAACCTTTTCTTTATAGGGTCCACAAGCACGTGTTAGTCATAATATCGCGTGCCGCAAACAAAACATTTTATTGCGTATATTTAAACTTTTTTTTTAATAATTTCCTGATGATTCAAGCACATTGCAGTGTCCGTAGTTACGAACAGTTGTTTAATTCAAATGATTTAGGTGTTAAAAAACCTTTGAAAAGAGGATGCAAATTTTGGGTCCACCTCCAATAGCGACGTGTATATAAACATCGCTGGATAAGTATTTTTTAGCTGACAAAAGCTTCAAGTTTTAAATCTTAGTCCGTTCAGAGTTATGCATTATTAAACATGGCAGTTTAAGTAATAGCTAAATAATTCTTTATAATCGTTTGGTAGGGTATCTACTTGGTGGTAGAGCTTTGTGCAAGCTCGTCTGTGTAGGTACCACCCACTCATCAGATATTCTACCGCAAAACAGCAGTACTTTGTATTGTTGTGTTCCGGTTTGAAGGGTGAGTGAGCCAGTGTAATTACAGGCACAAGGGACATAACATCTTAGTTCCCCAGGTTGGTGGCGCATTGGCAATGTAAGTGATGGTTAACATTTCTTACAATGCCATTGTCTATGGGCGTTGGTGACCACTTACCATCAGGTGGCCCATATGCTCGACCGCCAACCTATACAATAAAAAAAAAAAAAAAAGGGTTCGCCAGGCACGAGGGATTTGGTCGGAGCGTCACGGTAGCATGCGCAAGCGATCCCGTGGCGCTCCCGTTAAGACGGGAAGGGTACCGCTGGGTTTTTAGTGGGTATTCCGATGACCGGGGCACACTCGGTGCCTTGGACATACGGCGAGTCCCACATACCCCCCCCCACTGTTCCCGTGGGGGGAAACGCGTCATGCGTTTTCCCAGCGTCAAAAAAAAAAAAAAAAAAGGCACGAGGGATTTGTAGGACCAGCCTTATTTTTATATTATTTTATATTTTTATTATATAAATATTGTATTTTATATTTAAAAAGTTACATATGACTGACGATAACGGTAAAAAGGTAGTTGCTACTACTTTTTTTTAAATAATTTTCATTGGCAATGTACGAAATATTAACTACAGCTTACATCGCCAATGCGCCACCAAACTTGCGAACTATGATGTAGACCGCAGGTTGCAAAAAATACTGGCAATACCGAGAACCTTCCTTTTTTAAAGTTAATTGATAATACAATTAGGTGGTGGCGGAGCGGCGTAAATTAAATTACAACGGTTGGAGTCTTGCAGAGACGCAACCGAACGAGGTAGCTCCTCTAGATATTCGCGCGGCATAATTCCATCTTCCTCAGAATAGTTAAGACCAGCAGGAGTTGAATATACAAAGTATAAGAAACTAAAGAAAAGATTTCCCACCAAATGGGTTAAATTTTAAGAATATTATTTTTAATAAGTATTTTAATCATTTTGCTAGAGGTTACATAAAACTTTTTGCACGCTTACGGAATCATCTCTAATAATATTCAATTATGAAACATAAACGAAAACATTAAAATATAATTAGGTTAAAACTTAACCGCGTACAAGTAATTAGGGCCTCGATAGTATAGTCGGTTAGCGTAATGGTCGCATTGTAACCGCTACCGTGTTAAATTTGGTGACCGTCGCAATCATTATGTATGATATTTCATTAATGTTTTTATCCTAATACTTACTATAAATTCGAAAGTGACAGTGACAGTAACAGCCTGTGAATTTCCCACTGCTGGGCTAAGGCCTCTTCTCTTTTTGAGGAGAAGGTTTGAAGCTTATTCCACCACTCTGCTCCAATGCGGGTTGGTGGAATACACTAGTGTCAGAATTTCAGTAAAAATTGACACATGTAGGTTTCCTTACGATTATTCCTTCACCGTCAAGCAAGAGATGAATTATAATCACAAATTAAGTACATGAAATTCAGTGATGCTTGACCGGGCTTGAACCCACGATCATCGGTTAAGATTCACGCGTTCTTACCACTGGGCCATTTCGGCTTATATAATTCGAAAGTAAGTTTGTTTATTTGTTACGCGTTCACGTCTTAACTACTCAACCGAATATCATTAACTTTGTGAGGGGTACGGAAACACATGTGACACCTGCAGTAAGGGGGGGAGGGGGCTTTACTCGGGTGGAAACTAGAAATATGGTGTTAACACGCTATGGTATATTATTTATTAAATAAAAATATTAATTGTTGACAATTTTTTTATAAAAGCTGGGATTAATGCTTGACCTAGTCAGCGTATATGTCGTAGGAGTACAAAAGAATCTTATACACAAATGCACACATATAAATACATAAAAAATATATAAATTTTCTATGTATATAGAATAATTTCTTTCAAGTCGGCTCATAAGGGCACTTTTGTATCGTAACGCTACCACCAGTTCTGAACGTAGATTCTATCGAAAAGAACCGGCAGAAATGTCAGTAGTTAATCTTTCTATCATTTTAATTACAGAGTCAATCATATATAATAATTAAAAACATTTATTTACATTAAAGCTTTAAATAAATAACAAATAAAAATTAAAAATATTTACTGTACAAATCGTGACCGCGTGGAGTAGTGAAAGTTTTTGCACTATTACGTCAATATACTTACAATTAAGTATATTCATATCCTACTTGGAAATACACAAATCTTAATTCCACGCTTTTTTAAAATCTTATTTACTTTGTTAAGTTGTTTTGACATGAGATATTAACTTATATACTGAACTGTGAATATATATTATTGGTATAATTAATGCTCCTTGATTACTATAAAGAAATAGGATGTTATATCCCTTGTGAGTGTAATGACAATGACTCGCTCACTAATCACAACTCAATACAACAATACTAAATATTTCTATTTCGCGGCAGAATATGCGATGAGTGGTGCCACCTAGACCACCCAACCACCAATTACAATCGGAATATTAATAAAAAAGGATAATTATTAAATACCAGTCATGCCCGCGGTTTCACCCGCGTATAATTAATAAAAATATAATAAATAAAAATCAGCCTAGAACCTTCCCCGATAAAATGACTATACAACACAAAATATTTTTTAAATTTGAACCAGTAGTTCCTGAGATTAACCGAATCAAACGAACAAACACTTCAGCTTTATACAGCGTGTAACAAAATTCATGCCCGACCGGTGAAGTGGTTATTAGGTATCGTGTGTCGGTTCTATTTATGTGATAATTTTTAAAATACTAAGCAAAAAATTTATCCCGGAAACTTTTTTAAAAATTAAATTACGAATATTACATGGCAACACAGGTGCGGGCAATAGCGCTCGATAGCTCTTACCTATCGGCTAGCTAAGACACGAGGTCATGACCTCAGTAGTCCACGTTCTTACCACCAACAGTATCGTTAAACACAATTAATATTTTTTTTAAGTAATTGTTTTGCTGTATATATTAGTATAGATACTGAGAACTAAAGTGATAATCGTCCTTTATAGTTTCATTGTAAGTTATGAGTAATATATTTTGTAGTGTATGAATTACAAATATGCATTTCATTTAACTTAAATCGAGAATGGGGAAAGTAATACGTATAAAGTTTTCTTATTAGGTCGTTGCTATATATTATCAAGCGAGGCGATAACTATTACAACCTAGATTTTTTTACTAAATATTAGTTAATATAAGTTTATTAATATAAGTTTGGTATAAAAAAGTGGTTCATACAAAATTTTATCAAAACCGGTTCAGTGGTTTAGCTTAAAGCATAAACGACAGACAAAGTTATTAGTATAGATATGGAAAATTCGTATATATTTTGTTCTAGTAAAGTTATGTCGTATAAATATACACAGTAATTAATATATGGGTATATATTGTATTATATCTAATAAAATGTACTGAAATATTAATAGTAATTAGTTACCCCAATAACTATTTTAAGAATTTGTTAAAATTAGTCTGTAATTATTGACGCCATTTTGGATTTTTTTTTTGTGTTTTTGCAAATGTTACAAACGGTGCGTACGACAGAAAATATGCAACTTTTTTGAGGAAATAATATTTTTCATCAACAAAATGGCGGTTATAAATCGGCGCGCGTCTTTTTTTTTATTCCCCTGTTTTAGGCATCAAGGAATCACCTAACTATGCTATACAAAAATATTTTTTTATTATAGCATTGTGCCGTCGCCATTATGAGACGGAGAACGTATTATACATGCGACAGATTCCGCCTCAGCTAAACTTTAATCTTAATAGTAATTTAAATAATTTGCTCAAGCTCCTCCGAAATTAGTTGAGTTTAAAATGTAACTTGTTTTAACTTGTTAGAAGAAAGCTCTCGCTTAAGACGTGAATGTTTTATTGTAATTAAGAATAGAGAAATAATATAAGCTTGATTTGCTTCATTACCTGTATAAAAATTACATCGAATGTTACATTATGTGTTGTAAATTCACAAGGCCGATTGGATAAATGTCACCCATTTCTAAGCTCTTCTATTTCCAAACGGGTACGCTTTGTAATTCTATGTTCCAAGGGTTAAACGCTACGTCATAAATTCCATTGTAAATAGCCCATTGCTTTAGTAAATTGTTTTATGCCTCATACAGTTTAAATGTCTTTGAAGAAATTTTCATATTAATGTTAAGTATTTAAAAGCTATATTTGCTTATGCTATGTTTTTTGTACTTATGTTATTTATGCTCTACTGAAATTAATTTTGCTTGATATTTATGTTATATGATTATTAGCTTTACATTTAATATATGAGTGTATAATGACAATTCAAAAGTGTTTGTGTGCTTATATGAATGAAGTGAAGCGAGTCTACTTGGCGGTAGAGCTTTTTGTAAGTTCGTATGGGCAGGTACCACCGACTCACCAGATATTCTACCGTAAAACAGCAGTACTTGGTATTGTAGTGTTTCGGTTTGAAGGATGAGTGAGCCAGTGTAATTACAGGCCCAAAGGACATAAAATCTTAGTGCCCAAGGTTGGTGGCGCATTGGCAATGTAAGCGATGGTTATCATTTCTTACAATACCAATGTCTAAGGGCGTTGGTGACCACTTCATTGGTGACCATCAGGTGGCCCATAAGCTCGTCCACCGACCTATACAATAAAAAAATACCTTATGTTCATATAGTGACGTTTTATTCATATTAATAATAGTGAGCGAGATTTATAATTTAAGAAATAGTCTTTTTTTTTTTAATTTAACAATTCAACATAACAAGCAGTTCTAGGAAGATGTCTATTAGGCATGGTAATGTCTTGAGACTTGAATCTAGTTTCTCGACTAATTCAATTACATGCTAAAACGTTCGCAGCCGCTTGTAACGACTTCGTTTGGATGAGTTACTTTTTGTACTCGTTTTGTGACGTCATAGAATGAAATTAATCTCTTTAATAAAGATCTGTGTGATGTTAATATGGTAATTTTTATATATATATTTAATTACATATATTTTTTTAAGAAGACATTTTCTATTTTGGTACTAAAATTAATCTTAATTGTGTTTTTAATATAATCGAATATATTTAGAAATAACTACGTATAATATGAAACAATAACTTAACTGCAAGATTAAAAAAACCCATCATCCAAAACTTTTTTCTATGTTGATGAGAGAGTAATTGATTTAGTACCAGAATAAAATAAAAGAATCAAAGAAATTAAAACTATACTGCACTAGATATAAGCCTACTCAGTTAGCTATACAAATTTATTGTTAAGATTAATTAGAATGATATACATTATGTATACTAGTAATAACATTTTATGCATGTAAAATATTCAGTAGAACACGATACTCAATAATTTTAATATTTGAGAGAAATCGTATAATTCCTAATATATTCCTATTAAGAAAGTCCACCCAGCGCATTGCTAAGTCGTCTTTACTTTTTACTTTAGTAAAAACACCTGTAAATTTAAAACTTTTTTTTTTTTTTTTATGTAAGCGGGGGCAAACGAGCAGGAGGCCCACCTGATATAAAGTGACTACCACCGCCCATGGACATCTGCAACATCTGAGGACTTGCAGGTGCGTTGCCGGCCTTTGAGGAAAGAGTACGCTCTCTTCTTGAAGGTTTTTATGTCATATCGGTTCGGAAAAGTCGCCGGCGAAAGCTGGTTCCACAGAGTGATTGTGCGAGGCAGAAAATGCCTTAGGAAACACGCTGTTGTGGATTTCCAGACATCGAGGTGGTGAGGATGGAATTTTGAGTTCTGGCGTGATGTCCGGTGGTGAAATTCAGCGGCCGGGACTAAACCAAACAACTCCTCAGAACACTCCCCGTGATATATGCGATAGAGTATGCAGAGTGACCCAACATCTCTACGCAAATCCAAAGTATCAAGCCGGTCGGTAATAGCTTGATCGTCGACAATTCGAACTGCTCTACGTTGTATGCGGTCAAAAGGAAGAAGCTGGTACTGGGGAGCTCCTGCCCAGAGGTGAGAGCAGTACTCCATGTGGGGCCGAATTTGCGCCTTGTAAAGTCTTAGGCGATGGGCCGACGTGAAGTACTGTCTCGCCTTGTTGAGCACTCCAAGCTTTTTGGAAGCCAGTTTGGCTTTAACTTCCGATTGACCGCGGAACTGAACAACGTTCGAAATCTCAACGCCAAGTATCCCGATACTGGCTGTGGGATGGAGGGGAGTATTCTCGAAATGACATATATGACAAAAGGAGACTTTTTAGCGGTTAACGCGCAAACTTGAGTCTTATTGGGGTTGAATTGGACCAAGTTTAGTCGGCCCCAGTCCGAGACTTTGGCTAACAAGGTCTCGACTTCAGACACAAGTTTATTCCGACACTCGTTGACGTGTTCCCGAGAAATATTAGCACGGCCAGTGTAAAGGACGTCTACAGTGCTGTCATCCGCATAGCAGTGAATGTTACTGATTTGTAACATATCATTGATATGCAGAAGAAACAGAGTAGGTGAAAGAACGCAGCCTTGTGGAACACCAGAATTGACGAATTTTAAGTCAGAGCATGCATCGTCGACAACGACTTTGATGCTCCGATCTGCCAAAAAGCTGGTGATCCACTTGCATAATTTCTCGGGAAGCCCGTAGGAAGGAAGCTTCGTGAGAAGCGCTTTATGCCATACCCGATCGAAGGCTTTCGCTATGTCCAGACTGACTGCTAATGCCTCCCCCTTGGACTCAACCGCTGTAGCCCATCTGTGTGTAAGGTAAACTAGAAGATCACCAGCTGAGCGACCCCGACGGAAGCCGTACTGGCGGTCACTAATCAGCTGGTGCTCCTCTAGGTACCGCAGGAGTTGGCGGTTAATAATGGACTCCATTATCTTGGAGAACAAGGAGGTGATAGCAATAGGCCTATAATTTGTTGGATCAGAGCGATTGCCCTTTTTAGGGATCGGATGCACCAAAGCAGTCTTCCAAGAATTTGGGACTACGACTAATGTGTAAGAGTAGCGGAAAAGACGCGTTAAGACCGGTGCCAACTCGGGAGCACATTCACGCAGCACGATCGGAGGAATGCCATCGGGCCCACTCGACTTATGGATGTCCAAGGAAAGAAGTGCTTTACGAACTGCACTCTGCCGGAATTTAATTTCCGGCATCATGGTATCACACCGCAAGATTGTCGGTGGTGTCTTTCCTTGATCATCAAGAGTCGAGTTGGACGCGAAGAGAGATCCCAAAAGGTCGGCTTTCTCCTTCGCAGTATGGGCCAACGAGTCATCGCTCCTGTGCAGAGATGGAAGGGAGGGCTGACAGAAATTCCCTAAGACAGCCTTAGCGAGAGACCAAAACGCGCGTGTTCCCGAAGGAAGACGCACCAATCTCTCGCCAATCCTGCCAATGTGCTCCGATTTCGCCTTGGCAATAACGCTTTTGAAAGATCTGGAGGCAGAGTTGTATTCCTTTTTAAGTGCGCTGGTATTTACATCACGAGATGCCGATGCTTCAGCCCAGGCTTGATAGCATTCTACCTTTCGGCATGACGCCGTTTTGCAGAAGCGACCAAACCAGGGCCGGGATCTGCCGCCGATGGGTATTGCAGAGTACGGAATGAAGAGTTCCATACCCTGAAACACCACATCGGCGACCGAGTCAGCAACGACATCTGGATCATCCGGCGAGAAACAAATCCGCCCCCATGGGTAGGATGCAAAGAAGGACCGCATCCCATCCCAGTCCGCTAACCTGTAGTGCCACACACGGCGACATCCCACGAACCGAGGCCGTGAGGTGCGTGTAATCGGCACTGTACTCCGGACAAGACAGTGATCCGACGAGCCAAGACAAGGCTCTACGGAAACATAGTACCCGTCCGGATGAGAGGTCAGCAGAAGATCTAACAGGGAAGGTGTATGATCCTCCACATCTGGGATTCGCGTTGGCGAGGTAACCAGTTGTGTCAGATCATACGACAAGGCAAAATCGACCACAGATCTCCCCGCATGATCGGTGGTATGTGATCCTAGCCATTCGGCGTGGTGGGCGTTGAAATCGCCAAGAATCACGATCTCTGCGGATGGGATCTGCTGCAGCACGGAATCTGTAGCCCGTTGGATGTGCTCAACGAGCCGGTCAGTTTCGGCATTACCGCTATGGGACCTATAGAGGCACGCATAGATTCGCGGATGATCATCGCAGTCTACGCGCAGCCAGAGAATGGATAGGTCCCTCCCTTCAAGGTAGGCGAGGCGACGAGAGCAGATATTCTCTCTGACTTAAACACACACCCCAGCCCGTGGTACAAAGGAATGTTCCAACTTGTACCCCGGGTAGGAGAGGAATGAGGTGTCCGCCGGAGATGATATCTGGGTCTCGGTTAGAAAGAGCAAGGCCGGCTTCGCCGTCTCGAGATGGTAGTGGACGGCGTTTAAGTTGGAATTCAGTCCCCTAATGTTGCAGAAGTCCACAGCGAAGGTGGAAGGGGTTGCCTTAAGATGCCTGCTCCGTTTGCCTCGTCTATTTTTGAGCGCAAAATTGCCCCCCCCATAATTCGAAGGGCAGCCTGGGCATCCCTGCTCAGGTGGTGTATGTCCTGAGCATGGATGCCCAGAGAGGGATTGTCCACCGCGGTCGCAGATGGTACCCTCCTGGGGTAGTTTTCTTATATTCTGCGCACTCATTTTGTTGGGGGGGGGGGAATTGGGCCTCCGGGACTCTCACATACCGAACGAAACGCGGTAGCATGGCTACCACTTTACGCCGATTTTAAGTGAGAGAGTGGTACTTCCCCGGGCGTGCCGGCCCATTCAGCTACAACCTGAAGGTATGCAGCGTGGCACTACCACTACAATAATAATGCCTCCTTTCCTCTAGAGGAAAAGCTGACTCCATCACGCTGTTCCAACGAGTTTTGGTCACACATGTGATAGAATTTCATCTGACACATGCAGGTTTCCTCACGACATTTTCCTTTACCGAATGAGTTTAAAAAAGTACATAAATACTGAATGGTGCTTGTCCGGTTTGGAACCCGCGAACTTAGGCTCGAGTTGTAAACATTTTTTAATAAGTTATAAAACAATGATCGTAAGAGCATTCTTAATTAACAAACCTTTGATTTAATAAATACTTAATTCGACTTTAAGATACAGAATGTCACTTCGAAATAAAACTTTCTTAATCTGTCTTCCTGAAGGACACCTTTGATAAATTACAACAAGAACAATTATTCTGTTTCTATAAACACTTCAAGTTTCGAAAGTACTAGAACATCGTAAACTGAAATGCTTTTGTTAATTTAATTATTCTGACGTCTTGTTATAAATTTTTTTTTTGTAAGAAGGGAGCAAACTGGCAAGAGGCTCACCTGTTGAAAAGTGACTATCACCCATTTACACCTACAACACCGGTTGGCTTGCTGGAGCGTTGCTGGCATTAAAGGAATGAGTACGCTGTTTTCTTGAAGGCTTCTATGTCATAGTGGTTGTCGGAGGAAGGACATTCCTTAAAAATCGCAATGTTGTGGATTGACCAGACATCGAAGTGGTGACATCAACACTATTGCACAACATCAATTTTATTTTGTACAAGAGGAGGACTTAAGAGTGTAAACTACATTAGCTTTAATTGACCCCATGGCCAACCATCGCACAATAGCAGCTATCTCACTTGCACCATGCAAGCAATTATCTTGAATATTTACAGATGGCAGGTACTGAGTTTAAGGAATCTTGTTTTTACAAAATATAGGCAACATATAGTTATCCCTAACTATATATTTAATTAATTAAAATACACATTGTTATGCTTCATCAAACAGGCATTTGATGTTACCATAGCCATTAATTATAAATTAAAAGCATTCTCTACCAACCAATCTTAGAAAGTGCGGGAAAGAACTTTGCATACCGCAAAGGAAAAATATAAAAAAAGTGTGGAGCTATTTGTTAATTTACAAGAAGGATATGCATACATTTATTTATTTATTTAATTATTTTTGAATAATTATATAATTAAAACGTAGAAAAAGAGCTATTCAGTCCCTTGTCGGTTATTCTCGGTTGAAACCACATTCCGAGTCTATGGTAGCTTTACATTTAATTCAATGTATGACGACTGAAAAGTGCCCTTATAAACCTACTCGAATAACGAATTATTTCATTTGATATTACATTTATGTGATGGAGGTTTATCATAGTATGCTACCTGGCATTTAAGGTTCAGGATAGACAGAGCTATTTAAATAATATTTCGTGTAAGTTTTGTTTACATTAATTACAAAACATATGTGGCAAAACTCCTGATACAATTAAGCCCTTAATAACGTTATTAGTTCTTGTTTTTTTTTTTGCAAATTTATTTCCATGGAAATGAGGTTTTATATCTATCGTAATTATACCCGTTTAAAATCTAAATGTAAGTTATTCTAAAAAGCAAATTAATGTACATATTAGCAGTATTAAACGCCCCAGCAAATTAAATAGCGTGCCCACTGAATGGATACTCCCGTAAGAGCAAGGTAATTAGTCCAAAGCTTAGAAGTTTTTAATTAGGAACGATGCAGTATGTTGAAAATTCCAGAAAATGTGGAAAGTGGAAGGTCTTACTTTTAAACTTGAAAATACTTAATCTAACCGCGCTTTAGATACGTATGATACTACTTAGTTTACTGGCATAGTCACCGTTTTTATAATGATAATATTAATATGACGCATTGTTTATAAGTCGTCTTATAAACATGGTCTTAGTGGTGGTAGGGATTTGCGCAAGCTCGTCTAGGTAGGTACCACCCACTTTTCGGATATTCTACCACAAAACAGCAGTACTTGGTATCTCACTGCACAAATCCAAACCACCAAGCGAGGTGATTACATTATTACCAATAGGTTTGTTCACTTCACTTGGTCATTAAAAATTACACCAGTAATATGTAACTCAAACCTTTCACTGACTTAGAGGAATTTCGTCTAATTAAAACGCAAGGAAACTTTTACACTGTTTTATTGGATCCCTAGTCTAAGTTTAATTTTAAATTGAATCAAAGTTCAGATTGTCTCTTTCGAAGTTTTTTAACTATTTTAAATTTCGCTGCCGTCACAGTGGAAAAGTAATTTAATGGTTATGAAGAATTTTATTGTTGAAAGTGACAGAAAGTTTTTTTACTGACTAATGTGCTCGTGGAAGGTTAGATGGTTAATGCGATATTAACAATTAAACTTGTAACATTTCATGAATATAAGCATCAAAATGGTATATCATTTTGGCGATTTACTTTTATGATGTGCCTATGCACAACGCTGGCCACGTATAGCTAAGCATGATGGCCGTTGAAGACGGGTCTTAGACTGGAGACCGCGGATCGACAAACGATGCATCGAGTGTTCTCGAGCCAGTTGAACCCAGAGATGGTGGTGAGTCCCAGCTCAATGCGGAAGCTGAAGTGTTTCCAAATCGCAAGCTTTGGTACATCTTTCGAGAGGCCTATATCTAGTACTTGAATACGACTATGATGATATATATATATACATATTTTTAATGTAATGTCAAAAAAATTAACTGTATTGTAATTGACTACGGAACCCTAGACGTCTAACATAACTCAAGGAGGGTTTTTTCTAACTAGATATACTGCGCTTGTTAACAATAGACCTTGAACTTGAAGTATAGCCTTGTAACCTTCATTCCATCGCAATAAATAACATTCACAATATACGAAGCGAGAATCGATCCTTGGACGCGTCGTGCACGTAATATTGTCTGAGAGTCTCTACGACAGCTATGTCAGCCTGGTATTTTATTACATTTTCTATGGGAGGGTAGGGAAATAAATATTGTTTTTTTTCCCCCGATTACATGGGTCTTATTAAATTAATGTTTGGCCTGTTGTTATTGAACCTCGGACTTTATTCTATTCTTATTTTGTATTTGTTTTATATGACAGCCTCGTTAGCTTAGTGGTCAGATAAAACGCCGAGGATTCCGGGGTCTCCAGTTCAAACATTTATAACTTGTTGGATACAAATAAATACTTAAAACAAATCGTAATCAGAAAAATGTAGTTTCTTAAAAGAAAATTATACCAGAGAAAATGCAAAGATTAAAAAAATCCAAATCACACAGACCTCCCTGGAAGAACATAAATGGCTGGCAAAACAAAAAGAACCGCACCACCGGACGTGACGTCACAACCGCTGCCGCCGGAATTCCTTGCGACACTTACGCTTGACATCGACGCCATATTTAAATCTCTTCTTGAAATAATGACATTTTTAAGTGACACGAGAAATGTATGTATGTTAAAATGAAATTTTTACGTGTACTAAAATTTTGTATGATAAAACATTTTCCTGTATCGCGCTAACGTTTGGTTTTTCTCAATTTGTATAAGGTCTCAATTTTGAAAATATAGACTTGTCACATATTTGGATTTTGGACGTGATTATGTTGATATTATATATTGTTAAATTGATGTTAATAATTAATCTATGTTTGCGTGTTATTACCTATATATAATTAAATATTATTTAATATAAATTAAAGTTGTTTTTTTTTTATTTTAAAGCTTTTATCATTGGTTGTTAAAATTGCGCAACTAATACAAGCTCGCGATCACTACAAAGCCGCTGTTGATTACTAGTCATGTTCTATATCAGAGTGAAAATTGGCTCGTTAGGTCGAGTTAAGCTTTATTAGGTCTCTAAATAGTCATTCCATTATATAATAATAATTATATACTACTTATGTATAATAATATAAGGTCCTCCAGACCGATTTTATCCACGGCGGCCAATCTCAAGAGAGATTAGCCAACTACGCATAGTGCACAAGTGTGTGCGCAAACACAGGTGCACTCTCTTTTCCTTAGCTCTCATAATCCGATGGGACGGCAATCCGACACGACCGGAAAGAGTTCAGGCGCAGGACCAACGGAGTGTACACACTTCCAACTTCCAGACTCCGGGCTGCTACTGAGAATTTTCTGACAGAGTAACCCCAATAACTATTTATTGGCCCGACCTGCGAATTGAACCCAGGACCACCGGGTCTGCGGCCTTTTATCCAGCCACTATAGTATATCAGTTTTTGATATTTCTCTACCGATTACTGCGGTGATTTGCGAGTTTATTCTTAAAGAATAGCACTAGAGGCATTAAACCGATTTTTGTTCTAACTACAAAAATTAAGTAAGCAAAGATTTTTTTTAATAAGCAAACAAATGTAAATTATTTTATACAGATAAATAATTAAATAATAATTAAAAAAAAAAAAATCGATAGTAAATTTACCATTACAAGTAATGTCTTTAATATTGCATATATCGCCTCGCGAGTATAATTCTACTTCTTGGTACTCTGCACTCATTGAGGGGGTGTATTCGATCACTCCTCTCGAAGGCTGGGTCCTGAGATAGATCCGTTATAGCTGACATCACCTGATGTTTATCAAAAGGCATCTCTAGTGTGTCGCTCACTCGAGAGAGCCAGCGTGCTTCCACACAACTGAAATGATTTTATGAAAGATATTATTTAATCTAATTTTTTTAAATTTGGTGATTAAACTAAAAAAGGACATGTAAGTATTAAAAATAATAACAAAAAATGTTCTCATTATTGTTACATGGCCTAAACTTACAATTAAATAACATTATAAACTAAAATAAGTTATGTAACAATAAAAGCAAAAGGACGTAATCACATCTAAATTCCATGTCATATATGACATTACGTTGATTTTCAGCATGCTCTGTACTAAACAATATGACAACAGACGTCTGCACCGTTTCATCGATGACCGTGAATGTTGGCATATTTAATTATGTATTTATTGTATCTGTAATATGGGCGCCTAACGTCATAAATCGGAAATAATTGTCAAATATTGATCTTTTTGTTTTATGTTATTGTTTAAATGATTTTCATTTTATAAATGTCATATTTGACGGCGTATTTGATTACGAGAGTAAACGATTTGGCACTAATAATCTATAACCTATAACCGGTAATCTAACAACCGTTATCGGCCAGTCTCGTTTACTCTAACGCAACAATGTGACAGGACCGCCATTATGAAAAGAAGAGGCGACCGGCGGATGTCAAGAATAGCGTGCTACGTGTTTGGTGGAGCGTTATCCAACTGATTGCTGAAATATTCTCCTCGCCCGAATACCCAAGCCTGCTGGATATTAAGCTTGAGGTCGTTGGATAAAGAAGATAACTTCGTCGTCCCTTTATATTTATATTTCATTGCTATTGTTATACACGTTAGTAGAACTTAGTAGCGAGTAGTATAATATTTGTTTTTTTTCATTTCGTCGTTCAAGTTCGTTCAAGATGAACGGCGTGCTTAAATTGTTATTATATTTTATTGTACGGTGAAGAAGAATAACGCGAGAAATTCAGTCAGACTTCGGGCTGATATCGACGGTGAGAATTTTTCGGCACGACATGGGCTTTGAATCCAGTACCTAGGGATCTTCAGTCTTATATCTAGCCACTAAACCAATGAGACAGTAACCCATTAAGCAGCGTGCTGAAATATACTCCAAATCTAGATTTTTTTTTCCGGCAGTGAAACATTGACGGATTCTGATTATATTGAAGGCCAGAAAGTGAAAACTTTACTTACGATGGGCAAGGGTCAGCAGGAACTAGAAGGCCAATGGGAGGGGCGTTCCAGTAATCTAAAGGTTCAGGGTGAACTGCGTATTTCTTAAGACGTGAACTTGTTTTATCGCCCTTTTTCTGAACAAAGCGTTCCTGTGTTGAAATTGTTATGAATGAAGGGAATGTCTATCTTGATGTTAATGATGAAATATAAGGTACTTAGTTCTGTGTAAGCCCGTTTGGGTAGGTACCACCCATTCATCGTATACATATTACCACCAAACAGCAATGCTGTGTATTGTTGTGTTCCGCTTTGAAGCGTAAGTGAGCCAGTGTTACTAAAGGCACAAGGGACATAGGATCTTAGTTTCCAAGTTATTGGTACATTGGCGATGCAAGGGGTGGTTCATATTTCTTACAGTGCCAATGTCTACCACGGTGACCATTACCACCAGGTGGTCCATTTAATTTCAATTATAATAATTATATTTAACAGTATGCCATGAGACTAATGTGTGAAAAGGCTAAACATATGTTACCGGATAAGCACAGTAATATTTTTTTATTCAGAACATATTATGATACATAAAAGAGACAAGGCATCTTATACGACATATTATAATAATACAAAAAAAATATTTAAAGATATATCTATAAGACATATATAATCTTTATCATTGTATTGACGTCAGATGTAAAATCTGCGAAATCTTTTGCATGACACGAATACTATTTTAAAAGTATGTTTTTATTTTATAATAAACGATAATATACAGCTAAATAACATGTACAAGAGATCCAGTAATTGTAAATAAATCTTATATGGGTCTAAATAGAACTTACGTAAAAGTATGTTATTTGAACCATCTCCTTAATTTTGTCGGTTATTAGTCTGAAGGTTAAGCCGAGGTGATGAAGCGATGGTATCTTTTCTCCGAGCAGATTCTTATATGGTTCCATTGAACAGTCTAAAGCTCTTAAAGAGAAAATCATTAATTTATTATAAATTAAAAATATTAATTTTTATATATAATGGATTTTTAATAAATAAACTGATTTTAATACATATTATCAATAGTCTCCTCGTATTGGATAGAAATCTTCGTAACTTCGAATTTCGCGAGATTTTTAATGCACAAATTTATGCATTAATACAATCGCACACTTTATTTTCACGCCCATAGTCAGGTGGGGAGTTGGGATGGCGATTCGACATGATTGGAGAGAACAAACAACTACGTAAAAACTTCTAGTCCTGGTTTAGTTGAATGACTAACTTCGCTACTGTTACTAAGCGTTTCTTGAACTCAATAATTGTTTCTCTCTCTCTCTCTCTCTCTCATTCAAACTGGGGACCTATGAAATCGCAGCCTTATAAGCAAGTCACTAGACTATCGAGGAAACTGTGAATATAGTCAGAATAATCTCGTAGACTAAGTGTGTACAACTTAAGTGAAATGTAGAGACAGCGAGTACAAGATACATTCTTGTAACAGTTCATTCTTGTTAGTTGAGCGTCTTGTCTAGTTACTTATTCTTGACAGTTAAATTGCATAGGCATGTTAATTGAATACAATTACATTTTATTTATCCTGCATGAAAAGTAAAATACTTATCCACACATTTTTAAACATCTATATTATTATATTAAGCTGTATTTATCAATGTTTTTATAACTTTATATAACTTACTTGGTGGTAGAGCTTTGTGCAAGCTCGTCTGGGTAGGTACCACCCACTCATCAGACAATCTACCGCAAAACAGCAGTAGTTGGTACTGTTGTGTTCCGGTTTGAAGGGTGAGTGAGCTAGTGTAATAACAGGCACTAGGGACATAACATCTTAGTTCCCAAGGTTAGTGGCGCATTGGCGAAGTAAGCGATGCTTAACATCTCTTACAGTGCCAATGTCTATGGGCGTTGGTGACCACTTACCATCAGGTGGCTCATATGGAAGTCCGCCTACCTATGCTATAAAAATAAAGAAATCATTAATTGAAAAAGCTATAATAATACATTATATAACCTTTAACTATGTATATATATTCGCATTTGTTGCCTTGTTTATCTAGATCTCGTTAAAGTCAACAGCTCTGCCTAAAGATTGTAGAGTAATTAGTGTTGAATACAGCTTACAAATATATTCTTAAGTGAACAGGTATGTAATTACTTGAAAGCGAAATTGATAGTACGACTAAATTAATTGCAATGGTGTTCAAATGTAGTTTGAATGCCAACATCACAAACATTGAATTATATTAAGTCAGAAACACATTGGTATATGGCTCAGTATTAGTACGGCAGTGGACATCAAAATTTACAGTTACCATTGAAATAAATAGAATTAAAAAAAACCGGTTCATATAAAATTATATAAATGGCCGAATAATATAAATGGTAATACAGTCGAATTGACAACCTCCGACTATTTATTCGTCGATAAAAATACATTTAATTTGTCTCATTGTATTGGTGTCAAGTATATTAACATAGCCTTGCAAAATTTCAAAAGCATAAGAAATACTTGAACTAAAGTGTGATAATAGTCGAAATAAAGTGAGGGTGGGGGTGTCTACATCGAAATTAAAAAAATATAGCTCGTAGTCTGGAAGTTTCAGTATTTATACTCTCGTGCCTCGAAAAGCATGTAAAACGAGTTCCTTATTACATGGCGTTTGAATTCCTCCCCTAAGGGGGTAGATAAAATATAAAAGTTCTGAAGTTTTTCATTTTTTAAGTAAAACTTATGAAACTTGTATATATATATATGTTTTTGAAATTTATACCCCTGAGAAGGTAAAATAAGCGACGATATATTTTATGGGAATTTAAGGAAAAAGACATATTATTTTGTTAATTATTCATTAGTTATTAGTTATTGAGTAATTAATAAAAATTCTTAGAGTACGAATGTAAGCTAAGTAGGTTTAGATAGTTCCTTATATAGCACATAGACTGTCGCCCTGGAAACGTGCCCCCTTAGTATAGGGTAAATACGCCACTGTGTATGCCACCATGAAGTTATTCATTCCCAAAAAATAAAGGGATTACCACATTGCCGAGACAGATCAAAATTAATGAAGTCCACGTGGACAATTGATGTGGATATCGCGTTAATCATACACCTTTAGGGTATGTTACTGATTCATTACCAAGACACGGTCCGAACTAATCCAATTTGATCGAAATTGCATCGATTGTCCTCAATACGTATACAAGTATAATTATATTCGTGTTCCCGATATCACCCGCGTTGATGCGCTATTAAGATTAGCCCTTTGTTAAACAGATCATTGTTTGTTTAATTGTAAATTATCCTATGTTATAAACGGAAATTAGTTTACTTATCCATGGTCTAGTTGTTATCATGTGTGTCTTTTCATGGTCAAAATAAAAAAATATAAGTTGTATATCATCTCTGACAGATATTTAAGTTAAGTTTAATTGAAAATTATTATCAAACTATCTGGGTGTCTAGTGCGAGTTTTCTCACTTATTATATAGCGTTGACGTTTCTGACTCAGTCACGGGAGGAGTCACGAGCGAAAACTAGTAGTTCCTGAAAATATTTAATTTACCGAAACGACCTCGTATTCATGTATGTACAGTTTAATTATTTCACACAAAGAAGCTGAATTGCGGTTCAGCGAGGAACTGCTGCTGGCATTCTTGCCACCTTTCCAAGCGTTCATGATTTGTAATGTAATTATTCTGTGATTTGGTACATTATAAAAATTATGTCAATACGGATCATAAAGTAAAGTGAAAAGTAAAGTAGCAGCCATTGAGCACTTTTACTTTTATATACAGTGGTTGTATTATAATTAGAAACACTACCAACGACCCTTGACATTATGTAAGATACTTCACAATAAATAAATAGGACAACAATATATAGGACAACAATATGTTCAACGATTTATCATTTATTAGAAAAACAATATAAATCCCAGTACACAAGTGCAGTTTCAATATTACATTACGGACAAACATTTAACTCAGTTTTACGGTATGAACAATAATGGTCAACTAATTAGAAACAACAACAAAAAATATAAAAATATATTGTTTTTTAGTATTAGTAATTAGTATTGTTATTAACGAAATAGCTACTATCCACAGCCTACCAATAGTTATAATTAATATTTAGTGGCGTATCCCTTATTTTCAATAACAGCACTGCAACGTCGTGGCATTGATTCAATCAATTTCATACATTTTTCTAGGGGATTGAATTCCATGCTTCAACAAATGCTTCATATAGTTCGTTTTGACTGGTGTTACGTTTGTTTGAGACTTTCTTTTTAACAATATATCAGAGATTTTCTATCGGGTTTAAATCCGGACTATTTGCTGGCTAGTCCAAAACGGACATAGCTTTTCGCTAAGGAAACATTTGACGCTATTGGCCGTGTGTTTAGGGTCATTGTCATGCTGAAAGATCCAGCTTATAGGCAAATGATCGTCCGAGTAGAGAATCATTGTAAGCTGTAAGATATATTTGTATTGCCATTGATCCATTAACATGGCAAGACCCCGGAAACGTGGAGCGGGAGTGAGGTGGTACTGCTTTTCAAGAAAGGTGATAAAACCCTCTTGAAAAACTACAGACCAATCTCCCTCCTGAGTCACGTGTATAAGCTGTTCTCAAGAGTCGTCGCGAACCGTCTCGCTAGACGACTTGACGAGTTCCAGCTCCCAGAGCAAGCCGGCTTTCGATCAGGCTACAGCACCGTAGACTACATCCATACTGTTTGGCAGATTGTGCAGAAGACCGAAGAGTACAATCAGCCGCTGTGTATGGCTTTCGTGGATTACGAGAAAGCCTTTGACTCCATCGAAACCTGGGCTGTGCTCGACTCATTGCAGAGATGTCATATCGATTGGAGATATATCGAGGCACTGAGATGTCTGTACAACGCCACTACAATGACTGTCCACATCCAGGGCTGTAAGACGAAGGCGATCCAACTGCGCAGAGGGGTGAGACAGGGGGATGTAATATCCCCGAAACTGTTCACCAACGCGTTGGAAGACGTCTTCAAGACGCTGGATTGGACTGGATATGGAGTCAATGTAAACGGCGAATACATCTCACACCTTCGATTTGCCGATGATATCGTCATCATAGCAGAGTCGCTGGAACAACGCACCGAAATGCTGCGTAGCCTAAGCGATTCTTCCCGGCGTGTCGGTCTCGTTATGAACTTGGACAAGACCAAGGTAATGTTCAATAGGCATGTCGTGCCGGGACCAATATACGTCGAAGAGAAACCTCTCGAAGTTGTTAGTGAATATACCTACCTAGGACAGGTCATAAAAGTCGGTAGGAACAACTTCGAGAAGGAAGCCGATCGAAGAGTTCGCTTGGGATGGGCAGCATTTGGCAACCTTCGTCAAGTCCTCACGTCGTCTATACCGCAATGTTTGAAGACGAAAGTCTTCAACCAATGCGTCTTACCTGCCATGACATACGGTGCCGAAACGTGGACACTAACTGCGGGACTAGTCCACAAAGTCGCTCAGCGTGCTATGGAGCGAGCTATGCTCGGAGTATCTTTGAAGGATAAGATCAGAAATGAGATTATCCGGAAAAGAACCGGAGTCACCGACATAGCTTGCAAAATTAGCAGGCTGAAGTGGCAGTGGGCTGGTCACGTATGTCGTAGGACCGATGGCCGTTGGAGCAGACGAGTCCTAGAGTGGAGACCGCGAATCGGCAAACGCAGCGTAGGGCGCCCTCCAGCCAGATGGACCGATGACCTTATGAAGGTGGCGGGCACCGACTGGATGCGGAAGGCGGAGGACCGGAAGCTTTGGCGCACTTTGGGAGAGGCCTATGTTCAGCATTGGACTACGATTAGCTGTTGATGATGATGATGATGATCCATTATACCGCCACCGTGCTTGACTATACTCCGTGTATATTTATAATTAAAAGTATTGTTTACAGGGCGTCTAACATAGCGCTTTCCATCGGAATTTACCATATTTATTTTTGTTCCATCTGAAAATAACACATTTTTTTTCATTCTCGTACCGTCCAATTAACATATTTTTTAGCGAATAATAATCGCCTCTCTCGGTGTTACTTGGTAAGAAGATACCGATATATACATATCTTGGTACCTTTCGAGAGATTCTTCCAAACAATTTAGCTTCCACTAATCTTCGGCGTATCAGTCTTGACGACATGTTTCTCGGGTCATCAGGCGAAAAAACTTTTTTAATCTGGTTGGAGCCTTTACTTGGGTCTTATTTAGCAACACGAACGATTAGCGTATCTTCTCTGTGAGAGGATTTTCTTGGCCGAGCAAAAGAACATTTTCAACAGTTCCATATGTTTTGTAATGACCAATTGCATTAAAAATTTCTTAACAGAACAATTTAAATGCTCAGCTATTCTTCTGTACGCCCACTTCTATATGTAAATTAACAATGATTTGCCTAGTTGACGCGTCACTACTTTTATTTTTGCGCATTTTGAACAAAATAAAATTCAGATAAAATTTTGAATTGCCGCCAAAATAATAGAAAAAGCCAAGAAAGGAATGTTATTCTCCAATTTAAAAAAAAAGTACGAGCTATGGATGCTTTTTTAAAATGTTTCTAATTAGGCGTACAAGCGGCCAGTAACAGAAAATAAACTCCTACATGTGTAAGACTCATTTTGTAATTCAAAGTAAGATATGTTTTATATTTTATGCATTTAATGAGTTTTTTATTTGAGTGGCTATATTATTGTATGATTATTAATTATTGAATGTGTATATTTTTTACGAACATTTGTACGTTGAAGTTATACTTTCTTTATTCATAAGAAGTGTTTCTAATTATATGACCACCACTGTAGTTCCTATATAATTATTATGATGCTAAGTGCATGACATAAAAAATGTTAGGTGTCACCAATACACATGGTCATTGTAAGACATATAACCCATCCCTTACATAGTCAATGCGCCTATATGGGAAAATAAGATCATTAGGATGTCTTCGTGCACTGGTACCTGTACGATTCCAGACCAGACCAGACCACTCAGGTTCTATAAGCCATAATAAAATAACAGTTGGTATTGATGCTTGGTGGTAGAATATCTGATGAGTGGGTTGTAGTTGGATAACACCCATATTTGTTCAAATCTACTACAAAGTATATGACATCTTAAAACGATTTTACTCTAACAAAAATCCGTAATTAATTTTCAAGACCACAGCATTATCCGTGAGTGGCTGAAACTAGTTTTAAAATTGATCGGGCGCGTGCCCCGCAATACGAGCCCCTACTTACGGAACCAATCAATTATATATAAACTTCGCCTCGGCTAGGATTAAAGGTAAGAAAGATATACTTTCAGTTTTAGCTTCATTTTGCTTTGAAAATGCATAATTTTATAACTTTTACTTCTTCTCTTGTGATTAATTAAATTGAAAGCTCGTATGAGCCGAGATGCCCCAATGGGTTAGAATACGTGAATCATTCAACAACAATCAATCGTGAGGCACAACCAAGTGCCCCATATTTTTTGTGCTCATGAGTCGGTGAAGGATAACATGTTGAGGACATATGTATGCGTCGGATTAATATGTGCCTCATTTTTATCAACTAAACATAGGAGCAGCGTGGTGCAAAAATCTTCTTATTATTCGGACATTTACAGGATTGCAACCCGTGATCTTCCGTTAAGATAACCACTTTGCCATCTAAGCTTTAATAAATCCGAGTGATGTAATTAACACTATCAACTATAAAAGTTATAGTGGCCTATCTACCTACCTATACCCATGTTTGTGAGAAATGAAGATTATTATTATTATTATCAATAAGTAAGCCTTAAACTAAAAAGCTATATACGACGATTTTTAAGAACCAAAAATAGAGATTTTTTTCATTTTGATTAAGCAAGTAATAAAGCGTAAAATAACTTAATTGAAAAATGGATTAAACTTAATCGAGAAATGTAACGTAACTTTGTAACTAGTTTTAAAATTGATGAGGCTCCATGTCTCACAATACGATATACTCAGACCAATCAATTACGTACACTATGCGATCGGGAAGAAATGTTTTGCAACATATTGTTGAGAAAATGTTTTCAAAGACTTTAGAGGAAGTTTCTTAACTGACGTCTCAACGGTGAACGTTATTTATTAAAAGTTTATCATCTAAAGCCGATATGGTTCAGTGAATTGATTACGTGGATTGTAACGAAGGCCCACAGGATCAAATCTGGGTGAGCCGATTGACTTCTTAAAGCTTAAAACCAGCCGACAGGTCACAAACATAAAGATAGCTTGTCAATACACGACAACTAAATCTACCCATGTTATCATGTATGTAATCTAGTACAGAATTATATGTCTAGTCTATAAATGACTTTCAAATAAGTCATATTTAACTATAATATAAAATATCATGTTTTGTAATGTCTTTCCATTGTGGCTGTAATAATGTAGCATATGATCACATCAACACGTCGGCATTAATTAATACTCTCTACCCACAAGTGTCGGTCGTCACCGGTGAGTGGCGTCAATGACGCCGCACGATCGTCGGTAATGATTGATTATACGTTTAATGAGATTGTGTAATTTTGACAAATTCGTTTGTTTACTCAATATATTCGAAGATATACATGTAATTTGCAACATATTTTATGATAAAAAAGCTTTTTTTGTATATATCATAGTCAAAAGTCAAAGTCAAAAATCTTTATTCAATATTCAAGCATTACACTTACTTATTGACAGTAATAAATCTACCACCGGTTCGGAAACAAAAACCTCAGACCTGAGAAGAACCGGCGAAAGAAACTCAGCGGGATTTTTTTTTCTCATCTTTACAATATAGACAATTGACAGATTTTTTTTTTTTGAAATACCCTGGAGGCGGTCGTTTCATTCCCAAGGTGTGCAATCCTCTAATAAGTCATATATTATAATGAAAGTTAAAATAGCTAATTTTAATAACGCGTGTATAACCTAATTATATTACCAACAAGTATGTAGCGACATCTATCTCGCCACATACGAAAACTAAAAGCTGACGTATCCTACATCGCGATATTATAGTTATTCGACCGATTGAACATATATACAAGAACCCGACAACAACCGTCGGGCAGTAGCCCACCAGGCCAACACCCGTCTGGTCGGAGGATCCTCCCTTTTCAATGTTGTAGCAACTCCAAAAGTACATACAAGTACATGTAAGGATAGATAGAATAAAGACAAAATAAAGTACACCTCAATTACAGGTGATAAACTGCATGGATAATTAGACAACGGCCACATGATAGCACAAAAATAAATCTTATATAAGACAAATCAAAATTTCAAATTACAAAGTTAACGATTATTAAAAAAATAAAAATGTATGATATTATAAATACATATTTAATTTGATTTTAATATTGAAGTATAAAATTTTGAGAGTATAATTGTGTTGTATGTTTGATATTCAGCGTCCTGTGTTGGAAAAAAACGGGAGTTATCTGATGCAATCGTGCCACCAGTATAACTATCCATATTAACATGGGAGTCCTTTACATTCGTGTAATATTGGATTTTATATAAAACATCTTACAGCTCGCAAAGAACTCAGAGCTTGGTAATGACAGGATATTCTGTAGAAACGGATAAACTGACCCTATTTTACGATTGGCGTTAGCTATATATTAATATATATGATATTTACATATGAAATCTATACATTTATTCAAATAAATAAAATTGAAGTGTCTGTCTGTGATTTCAAATACCTGCCTCTTTCAAAACTTAATATGGCTATTTGCGAGTTACCATAACAAAAACAGCGTATTTGTCATCTTATATATATAACTAATATATTTCAACTCAGACTATAGATATAGTATAGAACTATTTGCCGAAACGACCTGGGATTTGAACCCAAGACTTTGAGATCTGCGACCTTATATAGCATTCTAACCACAAGACCAACGAGGCAGTTACTTATTATGGGTAACATAAAATCAAATCGAACTGAATGGCTATTCAAAGTTAAGATTATATTCTTTACTTACTTGAATATTTCATTGACTTTTTCCATAATGTCATTTATAAGTTCTATCTTGAACATCAACTGGTTTCTTTTGTCTTCTGTTATACTCTTTTGTTCTTCTAATTTCTCTTTCAGTTCTTCCAACTTCTTTTGTCTTTTTTCTTCCATCATCTCATTCCAATCTTTTCTGTCCACTGTATTATATTTTACATCTATTTGTGTAGTAAGTTGGATGGTCAGATGGGCCAACTAATAGTAAGTGGTCACTATCACGGATATTCATTGGCGCCGTAAAAAATATTAACCATTCCGTACATCACCAATGCGCCAACAACCTTGGGAACCAAGATGTTATATCCCTTGTGTCTGTAGTTACACTGGCTCACTCATTTTTTTTAACCGGAACAACAATACTAAGTATTATTGTTTGGCGGTAGCCAGACGGGCTTGCACAAAGCCCTTCCACTAAGTAAAAAAAATGCCAATTGATATGGGAAAATGCTAGGTATTTTATCATCAATTTACGTTGTCAAAATTAATTAGTGATTTACATAAGATAAACTATTAATATATGCTAATTAGTCTGATGAAAATAAGTAAAATGCACTCTGTACTTATGAAGATATAACAAAATATTTAAAGGAATACATAAGAAGAAAACATAGAGTGCTTTAAGAATATAAGAATAATAATGTTATATATATGTATACAGCGTGTAACAAAATTCGTGTCCGACCCGTGATGTGGTTATTAGGTATCGTATGTCGGTTCTATTTATGTAATAATTTTTAAAATACTAGTTAAAAAATTTAACCCGGATTTTTTTTTTTTTAATTAAATGGCGAAAATTACATGGCAACACAGGTGCGGGTAATAGCGCTCGATAGCTCTTACCTATCGGGTAGCTAAGACACGAGGTCATGACCTCAGTAGTCCACGTTTTTACTACCAATAGTGTCGTTAAACACAATTAATATATTTTTTTAAGTAATTTTTTTGCTTAGTATTTTAAAAATTATTACATAAATAGAACCGACACACAATACCTAATAACCACTTCACGGGTCGAACACGAATTTTGTTACATTCTGTATTTTTTAGGATGAGCGAAAAAAGCTAGAGCTCCCAACGCGCTGTGATCTTATAAAAACGCCAATAACGCGTTGTGGCAAATATAGAAAGTTCATATTATAGCGAAATTCGTATCATGACTATATAGTTAGGGAGCTGGCGAGCAAAATTTCTATATGATCAGCACACGTGGCAAACGTTATTAATAGCGATAATAATATGGTAATAATGGGATTTAATAACAACGCATTGTGGCAATGAAGAAAACCAATTATGTGCTCTATGCCCACGTACATAATAATATAATATCCTGGGACATTATTCACACACGGCCATCTGATCCCAAACTAAACAGCGCTTGTACTATGGAAACCAGACAGCTGATATACTACATATAGTACTTTTCTTTTGTAAATACATACTTATATAGATAATTACACCCAGACTCAAGACAAACAGATATGTTCATGCACACAAATGTTTGTCCTGGGTGGGAGTCGAGCCCACGACCTGCGGCGCGAAAGGCAGGTATCTACCAACCACGCCAACCGGCTCGTCAAATAATACTAAATCATTATGTTGCAATACATAAATATTATATATCACCAATATTTTGTTGAATCTGTTTAAGGTTCCTTCTTAGTACTTCGTTTTCAGCGCAAAAATCAATCAGGAGTCTGTAAATTGAATAATTTTCATTGTCCACTCTTTGAAACGTTTCTATTATTTTATCTGTGTTATATTCTTCTGTGTAGTCCTGGAAATTACGAATTTATCAATGAAATTTAAAGTGTACATCGAATTTCGATCGACCTAGGTGGGCTTTCAAGCTCGTCTGGGTAGATATCATACCATATCATAGAGCAATAGAAACCGTGTGTCTGTACACTAAATAAATTTATTATATTGTATATGTGACGGCAAGACTGTGGCGCCGTCATCGATTTAGACTGTGACTGTGAAAATTTAATAATTTTACAAATAGACGAGAGTGATTACATACTTTTTATTGTTACGTCACTCTGGCGGAACGTCAAACGGGCAGCCATCTCGTGGTTGGATAGGATGGATTTACGTAATGTCTCAACTGATACACCGGTTTATATAATTAATTATATATATTTTTAAATATATTGTGATAAAAGCAACTTTGACATAGACAAAGTCGCGAGCTTCAGCTAGTTATAATATATAAAAAGGTCTTATTCTTAAACGAGCGATCTCTTACAGACACACTTTTCAACCAAAAGACTTTCGACAAGTTTAATAAAAAATGTAAAATACCGATTCAGTTGATATATTCGATTTTATTCATTTTCATTCATTTTTATTCCAGCCATAAGTGCTATTCTTTTGAATATTGACTATCTGTGATACGTTTTTTGATGCATTTCAATGTTCTAATCATTATAGTCGGGCACATATGACTTTCTGACATTTAATGATCGTGTTCTTATTTTTTTTTTTTTATAGCATAGTTTGGCGGGCGAGCATATGGGCCACCTGAAGGTAAGTGGTTACCAACGCCCATAGACATTGGCAGTGTAAGACATGTTAACCATCGATTACATCGCCAATGCGCCACCAACCTTGGGAACTAAGATGTTATGTCCCTTGTGCCTGTAATTACACTGGCTCACTCACCCTTCAAACCGGAACACAACAGTACCAAGTACTGCTGTTTTGCGCTAGAATATCTGATGAGTGGGTAGTACCTACCCAGACGAGCTTGCACAAAGCTCTACCATCAAGTGTTCTTAAGCGAGTTTAAGTTTATTCTCGCAGAATGTACTTACTATACATCTAGGCCTGTGCTAAATTTGTGAATTATATATATATTAATATCGATACGGAACCCTAAATTGTTTCATAATTCACGATAACAGAAAACTTGCACGTGTCAGGATATATTTTGACAGATATGTATTTTGACAAAACCAGTAAAATGGAATACGATTCATACATTTCTAAGTTATCAAAGTATAACTGTTGTAAGGTTTAAAGGCAGTGTTGGGATATTTATAGCCTTAACTCAATCTATGAAGGTAGCATATAGCTATTGAGGTGATATTGCTCATTGGTTAGAACAGGTGTATCTAACTGAAGATTGTGGGTTCAAACCCTGGCAAGGATTGCTGAATTTTCATAAGCTTACACTTCATATAGGTGGTACTCGGTGGTAGAGCTTTGTGCAAGCTCGTCTGGGTAGGTACCACCCACTCATCAGATATTCTACCGCAAAACAGCAGTACTTTGTGTTGTTGTGTTCCGGTTTGAAAGGTGAGTGAGCCAGTGTAATTACAGGCACAAGGGAGGGACATAATATCTTAGTTCCCAAGTTTGGTGGCGCAGTGGTGATGTTGTTTTTTTTTTTAGAAATATACAAACCACTGTCTATGGGCGTTGGTGACCACTTACCATTAGGTGGCCCACATGCTCGTCCACTAATCTATATTATATAAAAAAAAAGGTCTGAGGTGGTGAAGGAAAACATCGTGATGAAATATGCCATATGTTTACACATATGGCACCGCCCCATTGGAGCAGTGTTGAATTAGCTCGAAATCTTCTTCTCCAAAGGATAGGACGCCGAATATATAGTGAGACAATAACAGGCAGTTATGGTACATATTAATACTAATTTTAGCTCGCAGCCGCTTGTTTGGAAGGAGGTGTTAGACTTAAAAAATAACCTATATCCTCTAAGTTTGCTTCATATAAATTACATCACAGTCGGTTCTGCGTTTTATCCATGAGCGACATACATGCAGAGTTACTTTCGCATTTATTAGTATAGATTAGGTAGTACAAATAATTTCAATATTTTGGTTTACGTTTTAAATGACGAAACTACGTCACATTACGTACGTTATTCGTTCAAAACAGTCAAGGTTTTTTTTTCGAAAATCCTGAAATATATTCACATAAGCGAATTGACCGGACTAAAAGCTTTATATTTTCTGTGAAAATTTAACAAAATCCATACCCACGAGTGTTTTATTTAAATCACGCTTTGTTCACGACCGTCCGTGGAATATTTATAAAGCAAATATTTGTGGTGGTTAGTGTCGACGCTACAAATTTGCATATTTTAATAGATTTTCTAATAGTTCGGTTTAATTTTTTACTCATTTTAAGAATTTTTTTATTGTGACTTTATTGCCCCAATATGCTCTATTGTCTACATACTCGTACTATATTTTAATAGTAGGAGTAGTAACAATAAATAAACGTTAGATTTACATAATCCATGCAGTGTGTTTAGAGCCCTTTACTTCAATCAGTTCTTGATTAATGTATCTTTATTTATAAGACATAACCATTCAACTCTACATACAATTTAATTTAAAGTTCAGATAATAGTGTTGTCATACTAATATTACCTACCCCACCCCACCCACCTATAATTTATATAATGTTAGCGGTCTCTTCCCCACCAGAGTAATCAACATGGTCGAGTGTATAAAAAAGCACGGCAAACAGCAGAATCACTTCACTTCGCCTCCGTCGCTCGACTTGATCGTACGTCTTCCTTATAACTTTTAAAGTAAACTTAAACGCTAACAATAAATTGATTTAATTTAATTTTAAGAATTTATTTTCTTTCATTATTATTTTAGATGCTAGATTACTTTTGGGCATGTCGTGTTTAACTATAATTATGGCAACTTTTACCCTTAGACCTATTAGGTTATAAACTTTTAATTCGTAATTATTACTGTATCACTGTGTCATCGTACTAACATCAAAAATAAAAAAAAATAAAAATAATAATAAAATTTTGAATTATTCAAAATTCCATTTTTCACCAATCCTTAACGAATACCATAGTTTATTGAGGATATCGAACAATAGTGTCCAAAATGATATCTATGTCAAAAATGTTTTTCCTTAATACTCCAGGATTTTTAGACATTCGCGAAACGCATTTTTGGTGCTAAAACTCCTGGACTATTAGGAATGTTTTTGGTTAAAGTCTTAAAAAAAAAGTTGCTGGAATATTTTTACCAATTCTCAAATCAGTCTTGTTTACACATTCTCTTTTTACTCTGTACTAAGGGGTTTTCTAATAGGGACGCTTGAACTTTGACAGCTGATTGCGGCCATGTTGTTTGAGTGACAGCTGTCAAATGCAGTGTGTTATATTCATTCCGTCCTCCCAAACCACCATGGCAGGTTACAGTGTCGAGCAGCACGTGCAAATCATAAAATTGTTTTATGAAAATGGGTCTTCAGTTCGAGCAACGTTCCGCGCACTTCGCCCGTTTTACGGTCGCGATGATCGTCCTGCCGAGTCGACTATCCGTCGATTGGTGGACAAATTCGAGTCAACCGGGTCAGTTAACAATCAGTCGGATCCCGTGCGTCAACGTAACGCGAGATCTGCCGAGAATATCGCCGCTGTGCGCGACAGTGTCCTCGAAAACCCGCGGCAGTCAATTCCGCGTCGCGCACAGGAACTCGGCCTTTCGCAGACGACAACTTGGCGAATTTTGCGTTGTGACTTGAGCCTGCACCCGTACAAGATCCAGCTGACCCAAGAGCTCAAGGTTAATGACCATAGACAGCGCCGTGTGTTCGCTGACTGGGCATTAGAGCAGTTGGAAGTTGACGCCGATTTTGGCAAAAAAATCATCTTCAGCGACGAGGCGCATTTTTGGATGAATGGCTATGTCAACAAGCAAAATTGCCGTATTTGGGACGAGACCAATCCACACGAGGTTCACCAAGTGGCAATGCACCCGCAGAAAGTGACTGTTTGGTGCGGATTTTGGGCCGGAGGCGTGATTGGTCCGTATTTTTTCGAAAACGATAATGGTGTGGCCGTCACCGTCAATGGTGAGCGATACCGGTCGATGATAACCAACTTCTTTTGGCCTGAAATCGAGAATATGGATCTGGACAACATGTGGTTTCAACAGGACGGCGCTACGTGCCACACAGCACACGCTACGATGGAAGTTCTGCACGATCAAGCGCCCTTAATGGAAAACCCTATATAATTCTGAGCAATTTTTACTCTACAAAATAAGCAAAATATTGTTATTTATTTTAAGAATATTGCATGAATAATCACTTACGTGGATATCATCCAATATTGTTCTGTGATACTCGATTTCTTTACGTATATTTTCTTCTTGTTTCTTCTTTTGTGCCTCTTCTCTATCTTGTTCCTTCTTATTTATTCTTATCACCCCTTTTTTCGCTAGAAAGTTGTATAGTTTCATTTCATGGTCGAATGCTTTCTGTAGGTCTCTCATTTCCTGGCAACATAAATGAATTCATAACTCGTCATTTCATGGTCGAATGCTTTCTGTAGGTCTCTCATTTCCTGGGAACATAAATGAATTCATAACTCGTGCAGTGTGACTGCAGCATCAATAAGAATGACGCTTTAGGAATTTATTTCTTAAAAAAGAATACAATTCACTTTAAAGGCTTGAGAAAACAAGATTAACATATTTAAATATTATATACTAGCGTTTTGCCCGCGGTTTCATCTGCGAAGTTTACGTTCCTATGGAAATACAGGAACAAAATGTAGCCTATGTTACGCTGATAATGTAACTTTCCATTAGTAGAGGAATTTCTAAAATCGGCTTAGTGGTTTAGGCGTGAAGTCGTAACAAACAAACAAACTTACATTCGTATGTATAATATTATTAAGGATATAACACACGGGCGGTACACAAATATCACGAACAACAAATTAAACTCTTTACTTAAAATAATGTGGTTGTGACTTATTGTTTGTGTTAAAGCAATTAGACAGCAATTAACTTTATCGTCTTTAGGTAATTTACAAATTATAATTTGTATAAAGAACAATTCTATACTATAATCAAATAAAATGTCGAATAATTGTAGGAATTAAATGTAAGGCTTAAAAACAATATCATAACAAATGTAAATACTTTAGGGCCTTGGAAACTCTTTTAAAATGTCTTAATTTTTTTTTGTATAAAGTAAGACTTAAAATATAAAGAAAATATATTAAATCTCTCTATAAAAATCCTTTTACAAAACACGATACCTGAATTAGATATTTAAAATATATGTGTGTGTGAATATACGTATATTCGTGTATGTGTGTTTATAGGTCGATAAATCATTTATAAAGATAAATAATAATATTAATAATAAATATCTTTATTGCAGGCTCAAACAAAGAAAAAAAATATATATAGAAAAAATGCTGAAGACTGAATATAAAATAAAAGCATGCAAGGGGCGGTCTTATCAATGAAGTATTGATCTCTTCCAGACAATCCTGCATTAAAATGCTTGCAGGATACGTGCAAAAGCATTATATATGTCATAAAAATATACACAATTTATATATTTCGGACATAGGTATATTTCCTAACCCATTCTTTCAACACAAAAAAATGCCATTACTTCCACCATAAATTTCAATATGTCTATTATTCAACATATCTTGTGACCAAGTTTAAAAGGCATTTCTATCCATAAACAAATGGATGTGTCGGCGTTCAAATTAATGGGGTTGCGTTATCAGCGAGGTGTCAATAAAGTAGGGCGATAAGGTGTGATCGATTCAGGAATTGGAGTGGAAGCTGTCATCGTGTAATAAAACTAGCCGTTCCGCGCGACTTCACACGCTTTAAAAGTTACTGCATGTGATGTCACTATCAAAATGCAGATGTTGCCTGAATATTTTATATAAATAGCGAAAAATATTCATGGTTTGGAAAATTTGATATTCATAACAAGAACAAACACGAACTAATTTCATTTAATTCTTTTAAGATCAAACTAGCTGACAATATAACGGAGCGTTCACTTTGGTCCCCACCAACACAATAAGAGAAAAAAAGAAATGGAAAATAAGCCAATGCGTTGAGTGAGTGACTGCCTGGTTAACGACGAACATGAGTGTTATGTAACTTTATATATGTGTTCTCATGGAAGTGACTCATGTCTTTTTGAGAATAAATGTCTATAAACCTAAAACCTAATTACTCCTCTCACTCGGCTGCTGAGTCAGTGGCTCTTTTATCAGTTAATACGGTTTTTCAACAGGAACTTAGTAAGCGTTAACAAATTATAGGAATATTGTGTGGAAATATACCATTGTAAGTTAATGGATGAATAGCATACTTCGGGAATGAAACGATCACCTCCTGGTTATTTCGTTTATTGTATTTATCATTGATATTAATATTACTACAATTATAAAATCTGTGGCCTGTGTAGTGGTATTTTCTGAACCGCTGATAGATTTTAAATTTACAGTCAATAAGTGTCATACTTCTGTACTGTATTAAAATCATTTGAGGCGATCGGTTGAACGATGATGACGAGCCGCAACGCACTCTAGCACCGTTACAACGAAATGGTATAAAAATCTTCTCCATGAAAAAAGCATATATTATGCTAACTTTCAAGGTAAGCCTATGTAAAAGGTTATATAAATTGGTACTATTTCGTACTAAATGTTTGTTCTATTTTCAAATAACGTTTAATTTACCTGAATCTGGACCATTTGATCAATTTTTCCCTTATCTTGTACGGACTTCAGTTTCGCGCACCATTCATCACGCTGGTCATAAGCCAGAGTCGACGACTCGAAAAGATCCGTGAGAAACTTCTTGCCCTTGTTTAAGGAGTTCAGCATCTTTGTCCACGATTGATTGAAAATTGCTCTAAAAGTATTCAATTATGAACGTCAATTATGAAAGTTTATGAAAAATTTCTATTAATGATAATATACATTTTACATATATAATATGTATTTTTTTATTTATATAAAATATAAACATTGAGAACTTAAATGAGTATTCGAATCAAAATTAAATTGGGCGCAGTTTTACTCGGTGGTAGAGCTTTGTGCATCGTCTGGGTAGGTACCACCTACTCATCAGATATTCTACCGCAAAACAGCAGTACTTTGTATTGTTGTGTTCCGGTTTGAAGGGTGAGTGAGCCAGTGTAATTATTGGCACAAGGGACATAACATCTTAGTTCCCGAGGTTGGTGGCGCATTGGTGATGTAAGCGATGGTTAACATTTCTTACAATGCCATTGTCTATGGGCGTTGGTGACCACTTAACATCATAGGCATGTCCGCTTACCAATGCTATAAAAAAATCAAAAAAACCTTGCCTGCCCGGCTTGGTGGCAAAAATGCTAACATAATTTCCCTGTTTAGTCGCAATCCCGATCTTCTGAAATACGAACTCCTGTGTTCCGAAAATGTTATCGGATTTTGAGGGGACGGGAATAGATAACTCGTCTTTGTTTGTATACATACTTATCCGCAGTAGTTCTTAAGGAGAGAAGGCATTTGCCTAGCAGTGGGACTACGGACTATCAATTTATTTTACCTATCTTTGAGCATATGCTCAATTTCATCCCGTATTTTCTTATTCTCACATTGAACAACATTGAATCTCCACATAGCAGCATCTAACTTATTTTCTGTGGATGTCAGTCTGTTCTCGCTCAAGTTACGGCGTTCCTCAATCTTTTAAAATTTGTTATATGTTATACATTTTAAAATATATTGATAAAAGAAATCAACATAAAAAGTTGACAAGTAAGCTCTTTTTAGTACCTGACCGTTATTAGAGTTGACAACACCCTTTAGTTTAATCATTTGTTTATTTTTACGGTGCAACAATCCATCTATTTGATCCATAAGTGTCAGACCCTCTGGAAACACAAATATTTGAAATATTAGGTATAATATTTATTAGTTTAAATTTATATTCACTAGTTTATATTGATATCAAAATAATAATTTGACTGCCTCGTTGGTCTAGTGGCTACATGTAAGGCCACAGACATGTTGATCCTGGGTTCAAATCCCAGGTCGGGCCAATAAAATGTTATTGAGATTTTCTGTCGAAAATTCTCAGTAGCTGCCCGGAGTCTGGAAGTTGGAAATGTGTACACTCCCGTGCCTCGGCAAGCACGTAAAGCCGTTGGTCCTGCGCCTGAACTCTTTCCGGTCGTGTCGGATTGCCGTCCCATCGGGTTATGAGAGTTAGGGAATAGAGAGTGCACCTGTGTTTGTGCACACATTTGTGCACAATAATATCTCCTGCGCAGTTGGGTAATCTCTCTTGAAATTGGCCGTCGTGGCCGAAATCGGTCAGGAGGACCATTATTATTTATTATATCAAATTTCAGTTATTTATTTTGTTATTTAAGTTAAAGTAGGTTTTTTTTTGTTTTTCATCGCGACATAATATATTTTGTTACAATATTTTTATATAAGCTGTAAGATAATGTTTTTCCTAATATATAACATTCGCTTAATAATTAATAGAATATATTTTTTTAAATGTTTATGTGAGAGCAGTAGTTACAGGTTTTCCACTCATGCAGAGTCCGAACATATTTTTAAGGGCAAGGTATAACCAATACCTTGCCTTTAAAAGAGTAGAGAGTTGAGGTTAGGTAATCCTAAAGTCATATGAATGAAATTATAACACATTTAAACTTTTTAAATGCCGTGTTAGTTGAATATTTAATGTAATCTTGTCAAATAATGATTAAAAATATCCTTTAATAAAGTATTTTATTGAAATAATTTATCATTTCTTGATTTTTATTTTTTATTTTCGGAACAACTAAATTAATAATATTTTCATCTTTAATTTGTATTAGTGTTCAATATTAATTTCCTCGGGTTGTTTTATTATAAAAATAATGTTAACACGAAAACTGTTAACACTATTTAAGTGATTGCTTAAAGCAAAGTGACATGTGATTGAACATTGTAACTTTAATAAATTTATATGTTTTTATTCTGTATACATTACCTTATAATGGTATTCAATACAATGCCTTAATAATAATCCTTCCATAACGGATCTGTTAGTTAAACCTAAGTGAGGTGAACATGTTGACTTTAATCTATCATTTGATTATATAGTAGTTCCTGCAGTACTGTGTTGCGTGATTTCACTCGCGTTAAATTACAATTATAGCCGTCTGTTTGATACACATGATCAGTTGTCTATAGTTCATTCAATATACCTATTGTGTGAACAAGACCTCAGTCGGTCAGATCAATCACGTTACAGGATCACTAACAGACGTACCTATTTCTATCGGGATGATTTGACTGCCAGTCTTAAGCAAGACTAACCGATTAACAAAAGGACCAGGGGTTTTATGTGATTTATTAAACATGGGAGTCAGGTAGAGGAAATCAATCAAGTTTTAGAAAGTTTGGGCTGCTACTGATTATTTTATGAGAGAAAAAACCAATGTGTTTGTGTGTGTGTGTAGTGGGTTTTATTGACTTGATTTAGGATCTAGGATGCGAACACGGAACCTCCGGATCTGCAGTCGTATCTTACTCCAAATTTGAAAACCTATAGCAAAAATCAAAGAATAAAGTATATAGTAGTCTTTTGAACGGTGGTAAATTTACGTTAGACAGGGGAGTTTTGTTTGATAATATCTATATTTCGGACAATGTTATACAAACTTAAACACTCTTGCTTGGTCTGTGTCCGCAAAAAAAGGGCTCGTTCGAGATCGATTTTCATCTTCCTATCATTCTTCTTATGAGCTCCAGATCTAGCAATCTGTAGATAAAAGTACATATTATTATGGGGCAGTGTTGTTTAATACGAAGCAGTTTGTTTAGGATACTAAGTGAATGATATTATGATTAGCAACCCCTTTTTCAATATTATGCAATGTTTTCTTAGGTTTTATTATTATTAATGTTTTCTTATAATTTGTTTTACTGTCTTTCATATCATTATGATTCTACTGTTGAGTTGTTTGGACAAATTAAACAGTAATGTATCTCAGTAATTCTAGTAGGATCTGTTTTATACTTAAATACAGTAGTAAATTAATTTACTTTATCCTGCCACATAGGGACTTAATTTTTCAATGCTTAATTTGTGTTTAATTGACATAGTAAATTGACATGTTAATAGAACTGCATCTATATATATTTTTAAAGTGAAACCTTCTTTAGCTGCGTTGTGCACTTTTTTGTGATAGGTAAAAAATGTTAAACTCGCGTCAGGTCACGTGACCCTGATTGAAAATTCGTAAGACGGATTCTGACGTGTTAAATTTTTGAAGTAAAAACTTCTTTAGCGGCGTTGTGTACTTTTTTGTGATGGGTAAAAAATGTTAAACTCGCGTCAGGTCACGTGATCCTGATTGAAAATAACTAGAGGGGCTACTGGTTAAAATACATCTTATCCAATATAGCGGTAATGTGCAAGGCGGTAAAATAATTTCAGGATATCTGCTACAAAAATATCTGCGCCATGCTTAACAATGTTTATTAGATGTGGTTGGCGATATAAGCTCCAAATATTCTCAATTGCTCAGCAATAGGATGTTTACAGTCAAAAATTAGTATGATGAAGTAAATTAAGCATTTACTTTATTATACAATTTTTTTACATTACCTTCAAATCCTTATAAAGATTCAAAAATTCCTTTTTCAGAGTCCTCAATAACTTGTCCTGTCTGCGGAACTTTGGATGAACGCCCATAGTGCGATGGAGTCTGTCCGTTTGTATCATACGCACCTGTATAAATATATCATTTTTTATCGGATATAATAATTATTCTCAAATATACAGGGCACGCATTGCAGGGTATGCGCATCCATTGACAGCGTCTCCATGTAGAGTTCCCATGTAGTTAGCAATATAATAATAAAAATTGTGCGGTCGGGGGATACCCACCCGTCAGGAACGAAGTTACGTGCGATATTTTTTCGACTCACACTGAGTTTTAAAATGTAGATTTTAATTGATTATTGCCGTACAGCGCGGAATCGCGGCCTGTGTTTTAGACAGCTTTGCATCGAGAGAGTATCGGGTTTTTAAATATTAATTAAAATGCATATGTCAGTTTAAATAAGGATTCATTATTACTGTATTTTGTCACACCAAAAAGCACCTCGACCTTTAATTCCAATCAGGTGGGTGAAGCACTGTACTCCTCGCTAGGTAACAGTCCCGTTCCTTTTTTTGTGTTTTACAAAATTATTATGTACAACAAGTTTTCTCTTAGACTTTCTATAACAATATTAGTTTTAATTAAATTTCAACAAGAAAACATATGGTTAATATTACGATATAAACGTTTTATGTAGCTAGTTACATATAATATTATATACTTGTGCCTTGGTGGGCTTTGTGCAAGCTCGCCTGGGTAGGTACCACCTACTCATCAGATATTCTATCGCAAAACAGCAGTATTTGGTATTATTGTCTTCTGGTTTGAAGGTTGAGTGAGCCAGTGTAATTACAAGGGATATAACATCTTAGTTCCCAAGGTTGGTGGCGCATTGGCGATACATCGCGATTTTGGCATTGGATGACATTGGCATTGTAAGAAATGTGGTGATCTATGGGCGTTGGTGACCAATTACCATCAGGTGGCCCATATGCTCGGGCGAATAAATAAAAAATACCTGTCTCTGCAATCTAAGACGTTCGTCTTCCATTTTCTTGGCGACATCCAAATCGCTTGATTGCTGTTCTGTGTTTAAAGATTCCATTGGTAATATATTATGTAAAAATCGTTGAAAATGTCCTTGTGTCAATAACAGAGCCCTCTTGATTTTGCTTGATCTTATTTATAAAAATTGATATTCGTATGTTTGCTTGAGAAAAATAGCTTTTGATACAAATTACAATGAAAATTGGCATATACATATACGCTGACAGGAAAATGTCTGCCGGGTATTGTTTGAAAGGTATTTATTAATTTACTTAGAACTTCTAACAGAAGTAAAAGTTACAACAAATAAAACTATTATAGTTTTCATTTAAAAAAATTTAAAGTACCTTCATTACTTTTTTTTTGTTTCCTTGTTAAGAACATAATATTCGTTATTTGTCTTTATCTCATAGTTACACTAGAACTAGGCCACTAGAACTAAACGTCTAGCTGCTAAGGGGAATTCAACGTTCATTCATTCGTTCAAAGCGTTCGTTTTTGGAACGCTACATTCTAGGACACTCTTACATTGAAACGCAACGATTTTTGTATTTAGTTGTTGTGTAAGAGTGAATAACAACAACTAGAAATATCTTTAGTTTCTTTTTTAAATTTTGTATAATATATATTGTCTATGAACGACATTTGTTTTTTTGTTTATCATGCTATATTGGGCGTACGGTACGGCAGTTCAGTCAAGCCAAAACACGTTAACCATTCAACTTACTTATTTTTATTGAAACAATATATATAGAAAATACTTTAAACTTAATATACATTAAATGATATTAATCCCAAGAATAACATTATCATGAATTCATTGATTTAATAACTTTTTTAAATTGACATTTTGGATGAATGATAATAGCCATTACTTTTGGTGTTGTAAAAAAAATTCATCTCTTTTCTTGTTTTGTCTTATATGATATACGATTCCTGCGATTTATCAAGTTTCATTCGCTGATAACATCTAATTAATAACAAAATATCATATATCGTTCGATATATGATATTTTGATGACAGTCGTTCACTTCTCTTTCTTTTTTTTCTAAAAGCGCGGGAAATCCGTTTGTTGTCGTTATCACTAAGCAACACCAATGACGTTCTGAAACCGATTCTAATTTATTAAATTTACAATATAAAAACATGTAATTATTAAATATATTAATAAATAAATATTTCTAACTGAAACTTATTTGTTATTTGGGAAAGGTCAGACAATTAGGACAATTTATTTATCCGAGAGAGTTTTGTTAGATTCGAAGATAATATGAGAAAAATTAATGAACAATAAATCAAAGCTTGTTGAATATACGCATACATTGGTGATATGGGCTGGCTCATTTCGATCATTTTGAAATTGCATTTCCGAAATTTAACATGGAAATGCTGTTAGGATTTTTTTACCATTCCACGTGCTTATAATTCGTATATTATAGTAGTTATTTTAAATTTTGAATTGAATAAAAAAATTATACTTGTTTAACTCCTTAATGTAAATAATTAATTTATAAATAATTATATGTATATAGATCAAATAATCTATTTATTATAAGACATCAACGGTAATAATGATAATATTTTTTAAAGTATGACATATACTGCAGTGGACTTGTTTATTTAATCATAAACAAGTCCACTGATTACAGGTAATTTTCTTATTACTAGTGGCAAGAGCAAACTTCGAATACAGACAGACAGATGGTCTATCCTGGAATAATTAAACAGGTAATATATACGAACATACATATGAATTTGTTCGAAAGTAAATATATCATGTCCATAGTGATTGTTATAAAAATATGTTTAACAGGAATTCGTTTGTCTGATAAATTTGTTAATAAACATTCTAAGGAGGTCGTATATCTCAAAAATGTCTTCATAAAACACAGATAACATATTATATATATCTTTTATGGGTATAATACAGTAATTGTTTTGAAATTTATGAGAATGGGGAACTAAATAACGGTCACTTGGCTCGATTTATTTTTAACTTAAAATGTTAACTTAAAATGAAAATATTTGTCAGTACGTTTGGTATATCTAATGAAAAAACGTAATCTTTACCAGACTACTAACGTGTATGTCCGTCTGTCACAGCATTTTCGAATTTACTGGACGAAAAATTTGGTACTAGATGTCGATTGAAGCTTAGAGTATGATTCAAACACGGATTTATAGCGCCAATTAATTCTTATTATTAAAGTGTATTTTGGCGCGTTTAACGAAATTATAAAATATATATCGTTCAAAAGAAACATCTGATAAAATAAAGGTCTCGTCAACATTTTTAATAACATGTACTATTGGGCTTTAGTCAAAATTAACTTAAAAAAAAAGAAGATGTATGTCCAATATTGTTGGTGTATTTGCAATGTAAGGGATAGTTAATAATTCTTACAAAGCCAATTTTTAAAGGCGGTGGTGATAACATACCATCGGGAGGCCCACTGTCTGTTTGTCTATGTAATACAATAAAAGAAAATTGTGAATTTACAAGGTTATATTAAATGAAGCTACCATAAGTTCAGATGCAATTGAGAAAATTTTTCAAGATTTTACTCGGTGGTAGAGCTTTGTGCAAGCACTTCTGGGTAGGTACCACTCATCAGATATTCTACCGCAAAACAGCAGTACTTTGTATTGTTGTGATCCGGTTTGAAGGGTGAGTGAGCTAGTGTAATTACAGGCACAAGGGACATAACATCTTAGTTCCCTAGGTTGGTGGCGCATTGGCATTGTAAGCGATGGTTAAGATTTTTTACAATGCCATTGTCTATGGGCGTTGGTGACCACTTACCATCAGGTGACCCACATGCTCGTCCAACCTACAAATAAAAAATAAGAATAGCAGCAGTCACTATTCCGCAAAATAAACAAAGATATGTAAATTTAAAAAACAAATAGAAAATCAATAAATACTAATTGTACGGTTTTTGTAACAATATTGAGTAATATCATATTGAGCAAAATGTTTTATTTACAAATAATATTTTAGCACACAGTTTAAATTAATTAATTACAGTAGATTGCGGGTTGGTGGAATATACGTGTGGCAGAATTGCATTGAAATTAGACACATGCTGGTTTCTCAAAATGTTATCCTTCAACGTCAAGCACGAGATAAATTATAAACACAAATTAAGCACATGAAAATTCAGTGTTGCTTACCTGGGTTTGAATCCATGATCATCGGTAAAGATTTAGGCGTATTACAACTGGGACATCTCGGCTTTTTTATTAATTGGTAAAGTTAAAAACAACTGCAGAATTTTATTGCAGAAGCCACCTTGTCCAACAATTTATTGAATTTGCGGAGTCGAAACAATAACAGATAAATAAGTTACTTTACAGCAACTTGCAATTAATTTGAAAGTTTGTACTCAGTGAACAATTGAATGGTAAAAGAATATTTTTATTGTCAATTAAAAATCTTTTGAAATGTAAGATTTTTTATAACAATTGTGGCAATTATTATAAATGATTTTCAACGGCGTACAACATTTCTGTATAGTATTTCTTTGTTATCATCGTATATTCTTTAAATAATTTGTATTCTAATAACGCTATCAGATGATATGTTCATTTATGTAACAAGAAACTAAAGTTATAATCTTTAATAAAAAAATATGGCAATTATACTGCATCACATTTCCGACTAATTCTATAATATTAAAACACAACATAAGTACAAAATCACATCTACACATTCGTAATATTGTATAGCCTTTCTCGTAGAACGCGTGATCGTTTACACATTTTATTATAAATAAATTATTATCGTGACTGAAATGGGTTCTTAGAAGTAGTAAACATAAAAAATATATATTACAAGCACTTTGACCGCGACTTCGTCCGCGAAAATTTAAAAACTATTATTACAGGACAGTTACAGTTTGTTCAAAGTGTGACATTTTTCTTACTGAGAGAATTTTATATCCGTCATAACTTCTAAATGAAAAGTCCGATCCGGATCAGTTAAAGTAGAATTTACATGTAAATAATCATCCTTAATTATCAAACCATTTAAATGGATAATGATTAATAATATCATAATACATATATCATCTGTATTAGATTCCACCGTATTTGAAATTAATAATTTAAACGAAAACTGTTATTGTGGCTTAACTATAATAGTTAGGTATAGACCATCGCGGACTCTTTTGTGAGCAATCATGAGTAATATTAATATATAGAACACTTTTTTATATACTATCAATAGTTTTCGCAGCGCACACCAAATAATGACTTTTATAGGCAACAATTTGATACCATCGTGGGTCCAGTAGTTTTTGAGTTAAATCGTAACACACAAAAAAAATCAAATCTTTTCACTTTATAATATTAGTAGAGATGTTCATTTTAAGGAAGTTACTAATATTTGTATTTATTTATATTCCTATATACATATATATATATATATATATATATATATATATATATATATATATAATGTAAATAATTATTTAATTATATTTAAAGCTACCATGGTAATGGTTATTAAGTAGCAGAACGCTCAGTAGTAACTTTTTCATTAACAATATACAGACTTTTCACAAGTTTTTATTTATTTTGCAATATTTTTTGTTTAGTTTATTTGGTCATTTTTTATGGGACGCATGACCTGATTCTACACCCAAGATTGGCTCCAGGCGAAGAAACTCCTAAACGGAGACAATATATTTTTGTATTATTGCAATAAGGAATTCATAAATAAATATATGTATTTAAAGGCCGGCAACGCACCTGCAAGCCCTCGGATGTTACAGGTGTCCATCGGTGCTGGTAGTCACTTTCCATCAGGTGAGCCTCCTTTTTTTATTGTATAGGTAGGTGGACGAGCGTTTGGGCCACCTGAACACCTTGGTAAGTGGTCACCAACGCCCATAAACTTTGTCATTGTAAGAAATGTTAACCATCGCTTACATCGCCAATGCACCACCAACCTTGTGAACTAAGATATTATGTCCCTTGTGCCTGTAATTACACTGGCTCACTCAGCCTTTAAACCGGAACACAACAATACCAAGTACTGCTGTTTTGCGGTAGAATATCTGATGAGAGGGTGGGTGGTGGGTGGAGAGTAAGTAATCTCCAGCTCGTTAGCTCAAGGAATCTTATAGCGACAAAAATAATCTTTTATAATAGATTAAGGTGTTGTGTAGTAAAAAATGTTTTCTGTGATGAATCAGGACGTAATAGTGGCACAGAGTGTTAAGAGCTAAAAGCGCGGTAAAGCGCTGAAAAATGTCTTGGGACGTGTGTAGAGATCGCTTGGTTACTGTGACTTAATATGACACCTATTAATATCAAGCGATTATTTTACATAAATTTTATCAGAATTTTTATTGTTTCAACTTATTTTCAACTTTGAACGAAATCTGTGGTATTTTCGCCGGCGACTTTCCCAAACCGATATAACATAGAAACCATCAAGAAAGCAGCCTACCAATATTGGTGGTGTCCATGGGGGTAGTTAATTTCCATCCTCATAGCAGTTATATATAAAAATAAACTAAGTACCAGATCACAGTAATACAAAGCAATAGATGTTTGTTGGTAAAATAAATCATGAGTAAGTAGCTATTCAAACGCTTACTCAAAGTTCTAGAGCTTAAAAAACGCCTCACTGGAAAAACGCTTTTACGAGTTAACATACCCACATATTCAGGAGTATGTGGTACTCGCCAGCGCCGAGCATGCGCCGGAATACCCACTCCGTGTTTTTGGGGGACATTACAGGATCGCTTGCGCATACTACCGTGACGCCCCGAAGGCTGCCCCCGCCTCTGCTGTTACAATTCCTCGACAGTTCTGAAACTCTCATTGATCTCCCTTAAAGTAAAATATTTCAAAAAAATCTTTTTTTATCGATTTCTTACGTTATAAAATAATCCTATGATCCAAATTTCAGCTTTCTACACGGAATAGCTTTGGCTGTGCGTTCATAACCAGAAGAAATGTTTTTATAAATATAGTAATTTTCCTAAATAAAGATCATTTAGAATTGTCAGCTAAATGTTGCGCTACGGTGTGATAAGCGGACTGAGAGGTATTCGCTTTGTTTGTTAAAATCCTCACTTGAATGTTTTTGCCTCACATTCCCTTTGAGGCCGCCATGTCACTAAAACTTTTCTTACATCGATTTTTTAACACCAGTTCTAAAAGAGTTTTGTGTAGCCTACGTAATAGGCGCTTTTCATACATTTCTAAACTTCTAATGAGTTATTCACTTTAACATGAAATGAGATATGACTGATGCCATCAATTTGGTGAGATCACGTTGGTAAGATGATTCTTCTCAGGTCTGAAATGTTTATTTCCGAACCGGTGGTAGATTTATGACAAGCAATAGGTAAGTGTAACGCTTCTGTATTGAATAAAGATTTTTGAATTTGAAGTTGATTTAATAAAGACGATCAAAGCAAGTTGTCACTTTCACCTTACCATACTAGATAAATGGACCCCACTTTCAAACTGGAAGACAGAAATACTAATTTATTAATGGTTATTGGTAGAATTAACAAATTAGTTATATTAGTGGTGACAAAATAGAAGGTTGCTGGTTCTTCTGTAGTAGTTATATCTATATATATAAAAATCTCCTCCGAAACGGTTTGACGATTTTGTTGAAATTTTATATGTATATTTTGTAGGTCTGAGAATAGGTTTACATCTAACTTTTATATCCCTAAGTGTTAAGGTTGGCACGCACCAAAAATTTTTTTTTCCTTTTTTGTACAAATTCTTTTATTTTTGTTTTTTTATTATGTGGCATTAAAACTACATGCATACCCTGGCGGCGATAGTCGGTGGAGATCTCTCGCTGCCGAGCGTGATTAACGCCTTAACGACATGCTGCAACCAGCACCATGCATACAGCACGCATGGTGCTGGTTGGAAATGGTCTCCTTCTGCGAGAGTGTCATGTCGCAAAAGGAGGCCGCAGAGCGGCAGCGCCAGGAAAATGCCTCCGCTGATTCGATTCGTCGAAGAAGACTGGGGAGAAGGCGTAGGCGTTATGCGCACCTTAACAGCCACCGGGCCTAAGGCGTCACGGTAGCATGCGCAAGCGATCCCGTGGCGCCCCCGACCAGACGGAGAGGATACCGCTGGTTTTTTAATGGGTATACCGGCACCTTCAGCGCTGGTGAGCCCTACATACCCCCCACTTCATGCGGGGGAAACGCGTAAATGCATTTTTCCAGCGAAAAAAAAGGAGGAAATTGTTCTTACTTTTTATCACACTAAAAAGCGTTGCCCTTCTTAATCAACTCTTAAACCTCTTCACATTTGTATATTTTATGTTATTTTTATTATGTTTTCAATGCAAAAATGTAAAGTAAGAATTAAAATTGATAAATTTCATTTAATACTTTAGGAAAATAGTAATTTTATCAAAATTAAATATAAAATAGCGAATCATAAGTTAAAAAAAAAAGAGTTCAAATTATATTTACATTTGTATAGAATTGAGGTTATCTCATTGGTCGCACACAATCCTTATTGCCAAATCTGAAAATTTGGCCACTTACACATACATACACATACAACCGCTAGAATAGAGAGAATCAGTAAGAAAGAAAGAGGGGAAAGGTCGCTTGGAGGACAACGCTTTTTTGTTACATGACAATTTCTGCCAGGTCACTCTACTTTGCAGTCGTAAAAGAACTTTGTTCCAATAAATGAAAAAATATGTAAAGCATGTTGTACTTTACTTTATGCATTATTATTATATGCCCTGTACCGAACACACATACACTGTACTGTATGGGCGAATGTTTATATCTTATTGATTAAAAAATGCACGGGATAAAATCCTTATTTTTCCCGTACGAAGTCAGGACGGGCAGCTAGTGTAAATATAAAATTAATTAATTTTATATGGATTTTATCAAAGAATATTAATTATACCGTGAATTCTAGTTCTTGAAATCTACACTCAAACACCCACGCGTCCCTTAACAATCGGCGCGCCATGCCATTCCATAGGATTTTTTTTTACTATCTATAACGACCGGAGTTTTCGCGGAAAGAAAATGCAGTAAGCGCATTCTATCGCAATAAATAGAAAACGATATATATTTGTGAATATAATTAATTGTCCAGTTTTTGTCTCAATAACCTATAGGATTACGAATATAAATCAGAGAAATAAATGTGATTTGTATGATGTAGTTCACATATTATTACTTTTTAACTTGGAACTTGATTTATACATACAAAATATAAACAATTTTATACCCTCTTAACTTATAAAATATATAAAATACTAACAAAATCCCGACAGAAGGAACGCTCTAACGGTATGGAAGTCGTTATGCTGTACCGTTATCTAGGTGTGAGTTGCAAGAAAGTGGATCATATAAATCTCCTCTCCATGATAAATATATGAAAGCTCTCATAGCGATCGGTCATGCAGTGTCGATGTCTATTAATATCAAATATACCAACATCTATATATAAGAATTCGGCCATGGCGGCTAATCTCAAGAGAGATTAGCCAATTGCGCAGGAGATATTATAGTGCACAAGTGTGTGCGCAAACACAGTTGCACTCTCTCTTCCCTAGCTCTCATAATCCGATGCGACGGCAATCTGACACGACCGGACAGAGTTCAGGCGCAGAACCAACGGCTTAACTTTTCCGAGGCACGGGAGTTTACACACTACTGAGATTTCTGGGCAGAAAGCCCCAAAATAACTTTTTATTGGCCCGACCTGGGATTTGAAAGATGATAGCCCGGAGTCTGGAAGATGGAAGTGTTCCATCTTCCAGACTCCGGGCTGCTACTGAGAATCTGGCAAAGTCAAAAATACTATCACTATTTTTTGTTTGATTCAAACGATTTTCCTTTTACTTTATTGTTAGCTATTGAAGACATATTCAATAGAAAAAATTTACGATTTAAGTTTGTGGTTAATTTTCAATGACTTCGCGAACATTTTTTATTTATCTCAAACCTATATTGCAAGATCTATCTATTTTACATCTTAATGAAACACATCGGATTTCCAAATTTTAGTGATCAGTGAGTCCTGTGGTACATAGGCCCCTTCCGGCTGCTTCTATTTATTTATGTTGTTAGTATGTCTCGACCAGATTCATGAATATTAGTTTATATAAATAAAGGATATTTTCATTTTTATGTTACGAAACATAAGTGGAATAGAAGCTCTTAAATAAATCCAAAGCGAAATTGCATTGAAGTCGTAAAGATGCTAGATTTACAACAGTCGTTTCTGCTGTATTCCTTCAAAATTATTCAAAATATTACATAAAATTTCAAGCCGCAGGAAGCTGTGCCGTGACAACAATGTTAAGGCAAACATATATTACAATGTTATGCACACATATAAGATGTTCAGTATGAATTTTTAGCATGAAACAGGTATGCGCCGTAGTTTATGTCTCGTGGTATTGGTTTGTTTGTGTGTGTGAATAATATTAAGGTATTGTAGTTTCATTTTGGCATTGTGAACTTTGCCAATTGATTAATTCAAAATTTAAAAAAAAATACGAGTACAATTAGAGAGTTAATATACGAGTATAAGGCATGTTACTCAACAAAATGTACATAATAAAAACAGCCTCGTTGGTCTAGTGGCTAGATATAAGGCCGCAGACCCGGTGGTCCTGGGTTCAATTCCCAGGTCGGGCCAATCAATTGTTATTGGGCTTTTCTGTCAGAAAATTCTCAGTAGCAGCCCGGAGTCTGGAAGTTGGAAGTGTGTACACTCCCGTGCCTCGGAAAGCACGTAAAGCCGTTGGTCCTGCGCCTGAACTCTTTCCGGTCGTGTCGGATTACCGTCCCATCGGATTATGAGAGCTAGGGAATAGTGAGTGCACCTGTGTTTGCGCACACACTTGTGCACTATAATATCTCCTGCGCAGTTGGCTAATCTCTCTTGAGACTGGCCGCCGTGACCGAAATCGGTCTGGAGGAGCTTACTTACTTAATAAAAACAGAGTTAGTATTTGTTGATTTTCAAGTACGGTATACTATATATAACAAAATATTTATATTTCATTAACATAACATAAATATATAATTAAATTACTTTAGCAAACAAAGTAGTAGCTTCTTGCTGGTTCTTAACCAACTTAATAAAGTATCTCTCAGTTTTGATTTAGAGAGTTTATTTTTATTTTTTATTTTATCCGGAATGGCAAATGACTCTACTCCCTGATGGTAAGTGGCAGTAGAGTCCAAGACGCGACGACGGCTGATACAGTCAGAAAGAAAGATCTGCACTAGCTGCCCTCGCTTTGCCGCAAGGTGCCGTCACGCCTCGTTTGAAGGAACCCAGGTCATTAGAGGAGGGAAAAATATAATTTAGCTGCAAGATCAAAAGTTTTCAAAATCTTTTAAACGAGTTAGGGTGTCATTTACTCAATAATCTACCACTGAACAGCAATTCTGCTATATTGCTATTGTTTATTACCAATGTCTATGGGCAGTGGTGACCACTTAACAGCAGGTGACCCATTTGACCACATATCAATATCATAAAAATACTATTATTTTAATATATTTGCATCTTATGAGATTCTATCTACTCTAACTATATAATATTAATAAATTATAAATTAAAAGAATCGCAAAAGGAAAGAGATTACGTCCAATTAAATACTTTTTCCCAAGGTTGGTGGCGCATTGGCGATGTAAGCGATGGTTATCATTTCTTACAATGTCATTGTCTATGGGCGTTGCTGACCTCTTACCATCAGGTGGCCCATATGCTCGTCCGCTTATCTATACAAAAAAAATGTATATATATATATATACAATTAATGATTACCAGGGTTCGTTCAATATAGAATATCAACATTATATTTTTATTCTCTGAGTGCCTTAGTAATTCATCTAACATTGTTATCCATTTGTCATTGAATGGATGCCATTGAGATTTTTTGTACTATAATTATTTTGTTACGTATGTTACAACTAGGTAGCATTAGATGGCACTAATTCAATAATTTCTCATTTCTGAATCACGCTGTCAATGTATTCGCTATCCATATTAAAACAAACCATGCTTAACACAACCCTTTCAGATCAAATATAACTTGTTAAAGACCTTTCGCGAGAAAAGTCGCAAGGGGAAACTTGTTATGTATGATTCTCTTTACCCAAATAGATAGAATATATCAAAATAGAAAATGCACGTGATTGAAACAATTCTGACACATAAATACACGCAATCGACTAGTATTGTGAAATAAGCTCATAATTGGACCGTATATTATTTACATTCTGGGATAAAAATACGCAAACAAAGAAAGAAAATTGGCTTATGTACGGTATAAATTTCAGAGTTCGTGTATTGCATGTAGTATGTTCCTATGATAGCATAGTTACCAATGTTGGTTCTAAGTTAGAATAAAATTTGTTCAAATTTCAATTTCACGGTCTCGGTCTCACAGCGAACTAGGGTTGGTTCGTGTATAAGATGGACTCGAATATGATATTTAGCATCTTATATTTTATTAATGAATAACTTTAATTTGGTAAATCAAATATATAAAGGTATATCGGATTTCACATTGGCGGTGTTAGGCGAGGGGCGCATCCAACCAACCTTGGGAACTTAAATATTATATCCCTTCTGCCTACTTACACTAGCCAACTGGAACAAAACAATTGCAACTTTTTCTTTTTGATGTTAGAGTGGGTGGTATCTATACATATGGGATAATTACATAAAGTCCTACCACCGAGATATAAGAGCACCCGGGGCTTAATAGTTACAGATTCCATTCGAGATTCGGAAGATACATTTGCCCTACACATTAATTGACATCTGTCAGTTATTCGATTTATTTGTCTTCGTATTGTAAATGTTTTTCGAGTAATATGCAAAGATAAAAGAATCAACAAAAAAAGTTAAAAGTTGTGGTGAAAATATTCGATTCGCGAATTCCTAATTTGAATATGTAAAAATATTCGAAGCGTTTCCGAATTTTTCTGACCGAAGAATTTTTTTATCGGATATTCAATAGTTAGAACTCTATTGTGTTACATCCCTAATATTTACTTCTTTACAGCCAACACTATTTTCTTGATACTGATATATCTAGTTTATTTATTCTAATTCGTTTGCAGACGTTATATAAATGCGTACATTTATTATTTTAAAAGTGGCCACCTGATGGTAAGTGGTCACCAATGCCCTTAGACCATTATTATGCCAAATACTAAGTACTGCTGTTTTGCGGTAAAATATGTGCTATTTTGATGATGCGTGTGTCCACCACACGACACACACACATCGATGCAAAGCACCGCTGGAATACCATCACCTCAAGTCACCGTCCTCTCAACGCATCTTCTTCTCATTCTCGCTGCCTTGCCGCTACCATTGCAACAATCAGTAAGTATACACGCGCGCCTACAAAAAATGAACACAATAGCAACAACAAATGCCCCGAAGCAATTTTCTTCTTTTTCTGTACCTAGGCATCTGTCAGATACAGATATTCGTAGAGCAAGTCTTTTGCTGAACCTTCCCGAACGGTGTCTCATCCGGTGCGCTTGATCGCCCTGCGAATGAACGAAGAAACATTAGAGACATCTGTTGCACACGTCGAAGGATCTTTCCCTTCCATTGTAACGGACGGCTAAGCAAGCCACCGCAGTCAAAAGGGCACAGCCCTTGGAACTGCCATCACCAGACCCCATCACAAAGGGGGATGAGTGAAGTCCGTACGTAACATGATTTTTATTAAAGTAGTCTGAACAGTGAAATATAGTTATTATTTCGTTCATAAATATAATATACGTTTTGCGATTCAAAAAACATTTCGTAGCGATAATAAGCCCAAATTTTTATTATTATTCCGCGAATCAAATGATTAAAGGATTCCAGAAGCTTCTCTGTGTCATAAAAATTTTCACATATTATTTTGTTATACTTTTATTATCGTTTTCACAACGTGTCTTCCATTTATTGGCGCCTGTTACGTTTATTGTACCATAAAATAGTCCGGTGGATTATATTTAATGTAATTTTCCTTTATTTGAAATAAGTATATTTATAAATTTATTATTGTGAATTAAACTTCCTAATTATGAGCTATCTCATATATAAAATGAATTTACATTAATAAACAAAAAACAAATGAAATCGGATTGAGAACCTCCTCTTTTTAATTCGATTGAAAAATTATGTAAAAGAATAGAGTTAACGAGATGAGATTCGTTTGATTTTTGTACGTACTTTTGTATCAAACATTTTTTACCCTCATTTTCAAATTATTTTTATTATTTTTATATTCATTTGTTAGGAAACAAAAAATGTCCCGAACAGTTACGTCTTCAGCTATATAATATGAAGATGATATGATAATTTCGAAACTTATACAAAGTAAATATACTTATGTAACAATTCATCAAAGTTTTCCAGTGGTTCTGCGAACTGTTTTTCCTATATTTTTGCATACATTAGCTACGGACGTGGTTGCCAAAATGTGGTCGCGATAAAAACTTTGACGGCGGAGTTTTGCCAAAACATGTTGCGACTATGAGGATTTGCTAGCAACCTGTAACGAAAAGTTTTAGGTATCACACTAACAAACGGCCTTGTCACATTGTACTAGAGCGTCAAATTTCCGTTCAACTTTGTTCCATTATTTAATATAGCGTTTTACCTAATACAAGATAAATATATGATATAAAGGCGTCGAGTGAACATTTTAATATATAATAAATATGCATTTTTCTGAGTAACTTCTGAGTTTATTTTCAGTTATTCTCGGTAGAATCTTTTGAACCGATATAACCGAGTAACTTAATACTCGGTTATATCGGTTCAATAGTATAGTATATAAGTTCTTAAAATGATTCAATAATGCTTGTAATAGCACTTAACTAGCCCGTATAATATAAGGACAGACAAAGTAAGTAGAAATTATATAAGGTTTATATACTTTCTACTTATTTTGTCTGTGCACGCATTTGTGAAATATTGTTGCCTAACTTTATTTATTTTTATGGCATAGGAAGGTGGACGATCATATGGACCACCTGATAGTGGTCACCAACGCCCATAGACATTGCCATTGTATAAGATGTTGACCATCGATTACATCGCCAATGCACCACCAACGTTGGGGAATAAGATGTTATGTTCATAGTGCCTGTAATTACATTGGCTCACTCACCCTTCAAACCAGAACGCAATAGTAAAACTGCTGTTTTGCGGTAGAATATCTGATGAGTGGGTGGTACCTACCCAGACGAGCTTGCCAAAGCCCTACCACCAAGTAAGTATTATAATGTATTGGTTTTTTTAACTGTTATTAGTTATTAGATGAATGCGAAATAAATTAAAAGATCTAGTCGCTCACCGAAATCTCATCGACAATAATTTACCATTCCATACCATTTCAATTAATAATAGTTACAAATTCACATTAATTACAAATAAATAAATGATCAAGCAATAGAAAGAATGGAGCGTTTGAGAAAAAGAAAAAACTTAAATTCAATTGCAAGAGCTTTCAATATAAAGCGAGAATTGGTTATGACAGTCCTATGTCAGCGTAGCTATTTTAACTTTTGTCATTTAAAAAAAAACTTACAAAGGAAGTGCCTTTGTGTGGAATATTTTATCACCACAAATGTTATTTTTTTGTTTGATAAAATTTAAATATAGTGTAGATCAAACTTCTGAAGGCCCTCGGGGTTTGCACCTGTCTTTTTCTCCTAAATTCGCCCTTCTACGTGCATAAATAATGGACAAACGAGAATGAAAAAACAACACAAATAAAAATGTAACTCGTATTTCAAGGAATTCTCTGCTATTATAGCACTGAATAAATTGAAATAGAAGGCTTATTAGATATTTATTATTGAATTACTACTCACACTACCACGATCCGATCAAGTGCTCCGGATGAGACCCCGTTGTATATTATGTAACATTGACATTACGCATACATACTATTTACAAAAAACATAAGCAGTGTGATTCAGGAATTTCAAAAAAATTTTCAACGCCATCTACTGACAAACAAAAGAAACATGTTTTACTCTTAACAGTGTTTCTAAGATAATAACAATCGGGAATTAAACTGGTTGATTAGATTAATTTTAAGAGAGGATCCAGCATAACCTCTTAATCATCATTACGTCTTTCCCAAATTTATTGTCTTAGATTTTAATCTGAGCTATGCGTTAATAGCTAGCTAGTCACAAGACATGGTAATTTTGATGTGAAATATTGGCGCATTTGGGGGAAGACTGTTTTATGCCGTAAAGGCAAACAGCATTACGTCATGCAACTCCACATATTATTAATATTAATATAAGATAAATATAAAATCTTGGATACCATGCCATTGGACACAAATGTAATTATCATATTATGTAATATAAAGTCTGTATACTTTGTTGTTTCTACATTATATACTTACTTTAATCAATTTTAAACAGCTTTATAATGACGGAAATATTTCTCAATAAAAAAAGAAACATATTTTGATCTAATCAAAGTTAACTAAAAAAAAAAAATTGTAACTAATATCTGCGTCCGCCCGTAATGCTCGTCCCAATGGTCGACGTAAAATTGTTAGAACGTAACAATATATTTTGATTTATTGAGTAATTAAATTAACTTAACGAGTTATAAACTGCACCATAAATGTACGTACATGTATTGTATGTTCCAGAATAATGCATTAACAACGAAACGCAACAGGAACTCGAGAACAATGACCAGTAATAACAATTTCCGAAGTGGATGTGCTTAGCTTGCCACTTGTCTTGTTTAAACAATACTTAGTTTGGAAGAACAGGGAGTGTATCTTGTTATTTTGAATTTAGTCAGATAAATTCCATTCGTATCATATACTTGTTTGATGATATTGATTATTTAATTCCTACACGTCAAAGAACTAAGTAACCCTGTACATGTTCCCACTGCTGGGCTAATACCTACATTCCGTGAACGCTTGGAGTTTACACATGTGGTTGATTTATCCGACACACGTAGGCTTACTCACAAAGTTTTGCGTCACCGCCAAACACTAAATGAATTATAAACACAAATAAAGTAAATACAAAATTTAGTGGTGCTTGCCTTTGTAATCAGCGGTTGAGATTCACGTCTCAACCACTGAGTCATCCGAAAGATTAAGCAACGTGAAAATTTAAACATTTAACTTTTTATTTACATGTAGTAAACAGATATTTAGTCAATTTGTTGAGATGAAGTCACCCCGATGCTCCTTACGGACTAAAAAAGACTAAAAAGAGACTAGCCATATATGCAGGACATGTTTTAGCTCACTCTCATAATCCGATGGAACGACAAAACTGTTCGCCCAAAAGAGTTCAGGCGCCTTACGTGCTTTCGGAGTTACGTGAATTTTTCGACTGAAAAACCAGCACAAAATTATTTTACTAGCCCGACCCGGGGTTTGAAACAAGTACTTCTGGACCTGCCATTAGAGCAAGAGGGAAGACTTTGAAAAGAAAAGAATATATACTTATCACATACAGAATAACGAATACCCAATGGTCGACGTAAAATTGTTAGAACGTAACAATATATTTTGATTTATTGAGTAATTAAATTAACTTAACGAGTTATAAACTGCACCATAAATGTACGTTACTCATTATTTTTTTCTTTGGCGTTGCTTATTCCCGCAACATTATTACTAATGGAGTATGAGGGTCTAAGTCATTATGGTCTTATGCTTTACACTCGCTCACTGATTACCTACCCAAAGTGGGGATTATACAAAGTCCTAACGTTAAAAGTTCTCAAGTCTTACTTTATAGAACACGTCCCTCAAAACTCAGTCCGTATTATTTCACGGGATTTTATTGCTATGACATACAATGTAAGGTTTAAATTTACATTGTAGTGAACTGTCTTCGAGATACTTTATTTGTGGGAAAGTAATAGCTTGTTTGGAACATGTTATAGGATGAAATATTATTAGTTTTCAGAACGTTAAGGGGTGTTTAATTTTTTATTAATATTTGTATCTTCATAGGTTTTGCACTTGATGACCATCGCTTACACCGCCAATGCGCCACCAACCTTGGGCACTAAGATGTTATGTCCCTTGTGCCTGTAATTACACTGGCTCACTCACCCTTCAAACCGGAACACAACAATACAAAGTACTGCTGTTTTGCGGTAGAATATCTGATGAGTGGATGGTACCTACCCAGACGAGCTTGCACAAAGCTCTACCACCGTGACATTAATATTGCGTTTACACTGACATTTACTGACGTTTACACTGCGAGCAGGTCTGGTACCAATAGTACCACCTTAAGTACCACCTACTCATCATATACATCATCTACAGTCAAATAACAATACTTAGTGTCATTGTGTGCCGGTTAGAAGAGTGATTGAGCCAGTGTATATAAAAGCCATGATAGGTAGCATCATAGTTTCTAAGGTTGGTAGCGCGTTCGCGATGTACGAGATGGGTAACATTTCGTACATCATCAATGTCTAAGGGCGATTGTGTCGACTTAACATCGGGTAATTGAGGAATTGGTTAATTTTTCAGTCCATCTACTACTTTATAATTATATATTATCCAAATTCAAATTTATAAATTCATTTTTGTGGTACATTTGAGTTTTGAAAACAGTCATTCATTTGTTTTTTACTCATTATTTTTTTCTTTGGCGTTGCTTATTCCCGCACAATAGAAAACATGAAATATAGATATATTTACGAGTACGAGTTCTACCGTGGTACCAGTGCTGCAGAAACAGCTCGAAGGATTAATGATGTATACGGCGCTGGTGTCGCAAAAGAAAGTTTTTGGTTTCAACGTTTTCGTTTCGACCTTCAGAACGGAGACGTGGAGGTGGACGGCCGGAGACCAAAGTGGAAAATGAAGAATTAAAGACTATTGTGGAAGCGGATCCATCACAAAGCACTTCAGATATAGCTGCAAGCTTCGGGGTAAGTGATAAAAATGTATCCACTTGAAGCAAATCGGGAAAGTAAAAACACTTGAACGATGGGTACCTCATGAATTGAGTGAATCGAACTTGCAAACACGCGTCTACTGCTGTGTTACTTTGCTCAACCGACACAATAATGAAGGGATTTTAAATCGAATCATTACTTGTGATGAAAAGTGGATACTGTACGATAATCGGAAGCGCTCGTCGCAATGGCTGAACCCTGGAGACCCAGCCAAATCCTACTCTAAACGAAAATTAGCTTTCTAAAATCTGGCCAAACGATATCTATTGTAACAAATGCAAACCATGAAGGAAGAACTAGCTGCTAAGCAACCGAGATTGGTAAATCACTCTAGGCCACTGCTGCTTGACGACAATCACTAAGTTAGATGAGCTACAATTGGAATGTCTGCGAAAAACATCAACTTCGATGCGGCAGTCCAAACCGCCTTCAAAGAGTTTATTGATTCTCGCCACCATGGTTGTTTTAGTAAAGGGATCAATAAACTACCCATGAGACGGCAAAACTGCATAGATAACAACGGTGCATACTTTGATTAATTAAATATATTTTACAAAAAAAAAAATTGACTTTATATTCCTCCCGTACAAAACGCCAATTTCATATGTAAGGACCCATCTCATGTATATCTCCATCTCCTATATAAATATATATTTTGTCCTATTTATGATATTAAAGTTGAGATGAACAAGGCAAGATTAGTTTTATTCAACTATTACTATTATAATAAATATTAAAAGTACTCGTAATAAAGGGTTTCAGTGTACCATCTTAATGATAATAACTATAAAACTTCTAGTTTTAATAAAAGTAATAAAACGCTAAAGTCTTCATTACGAACAACATAGCTTAAGCCATAACCGAAACGACTCCCTAAGCTGTTAAAATTCAAAAACATTGAAACTTAATTACGAAAACGATCTCTGTTTCAGGGTTGGGTTATAAACGTAAAAAAAATCTATTTTAAATTGAACTAGTTTTTTAGGATAACGTATTAACGTTTTAGGGTTATGAGACTTTTGTTTCTGTCGGTATGCCAATCTATGACAATATAATATGTGACTTATAACAGGATCCCAGGTAATATTAAATTTTTATAGAAACTGTATACTGCATAGATTAATGCCTATGCATCTATTTTTATATAAATAAAACTGCGGTCAATGTTAAAATATGTCAATTGTCCATATACTTAAACTATCAGTAACAGCCTGTGAATGTCCCACTGCTGGACTAAGGCCTCTTCTCCTCTTTTTGAGGAGAAGGTTTGGAGCTTATTCCACCACGCTGCTACAATGTGGGTTGGTGGAATACACACATGACAGAATTTTAGTAAAATTTGACACATGCAGGTTTCCTCACGATGTTTTCCTTCACAGTCAAGCACGAGATGAATTGTAATGACAAATTAAGCACATGAAATTCAGTGGTGCTTGCCCGGGTTTGAACCCATGATCATCGGTTGAGATTCACGCGTTCTTACCACAGGGCCATCTCGGCTTATGCTAATGCTAAATGATTGATGGGTATGAGATTGGTCCACCGTGCTATCGGTTAAGACGTAGGCTAACTAAAATAATTACATTTACGTTATGTTGTTAAAACGTTGCAATAATTTTATTTTTTATTTATTTTAATTGGATCTCCAACAAGGAATACACATGACAATATTCCAAAGCATGCATCTTATGTAACTAAGTAACAGCTATTATAGTAAAATTAAAATTAAGGACTTTACAAATTTAATATGATACGACTTCAAGAACTAAAACAACTATCGGTGCATTGACTTGTACTTATACGAAACGTAATATAATAACTAATGACTTTGTATATGAGAGTACATTTTGAGAATAAAACGATGCATGGCCGTGTATAACTATTTTATTTGAAATAGATCGACCGGCTGTACACTTCATGGCAAATAGTCACAACTGCATGTATAAATTTACATTGTAAGAAATATTAATTCCTTACATTGCCATTGCAACACACAGGTCGTAACTTAGTTCTCAAGGTCGATGAACCTTGAGAACTAAGTTACGACCTTTGTGTCAGTAATTAACTAAACATTGTAGTATTATTGTGTTCAACCCGGAACAATAGTAGTGTTGTGTAGCAGATATTCTACCGCATGCAGTACTTGGCATTGTTGTGTTCCGGTTTGAAAGGTGAGTGAGCCAGTGTAATTACAGGCACAAGGAACATAACATCTTAGTTCCCAAGCTTGGTGGCACATTGGCGATGTAAGCGATGGTTAACATTTCTTACAATGCCAATGTCTATGGGCTTTGGTGACCACTTACCATCAGGTGGCCCATATGCTCGTCCGCCTACCTATACTATAAAAATGCATGGAAATCAGTAGATTTCGTGGAGTTCATTTCCACATTTTATAATTGATGTAGTGGTATGTTGGGGTAGAAATCTAGGAAGACCAGCATCCAACGAGTCGATAGAAATCACATGAAAAGATAGCTTTTGAAACATTGCAAAATAGAAAGCGTAAAATATGTCGACATTCGATTCGATGTATTTACGTCTCTATTAGAAAACGTAATTACTAAAAATTCTCCTCTTTTCGAAGCGTACATTCATTCAACGTAACTCCGGAGCAATTAGACATACGAATGAATGGATTATTTGACAACCGTTGAATGATTGAAAATTCAACGGAATAGAAAGTGCAGTTCGTTAAATAGTGATTTTAAGACTTCAAATGGTTGCTGATGTCAGTGATACGAAGTATAGCATCCTTACTAATATTATAAATGTGAAAGTGAGTTTGTTTGTTACACATCTTAACTACACACCCAATCCTCTCACACACGGGCGATGCCGCGGGCGAAAACAAGTGAACTATAGCAAAAATCTAGCTAGCAGGTGTTAACTTCAGCTCACCCATAACCCCAAAACGCGGACTAAGCCGCAGGGTAAGAAATTATTATTAATACTTTGCATACTTTTATGAATTGAATTGAATTATTATCACTGAATTATCATTATTTTGTATAATACAAAGAAGGAGTTTATTGAAAATTAATTTTTTTTCGATAAATTAACATTTTTTATACATAGTTTCATCTAATTTGTTTATTGACTAACAGTTCACGTGTAGTTTGTGTGCAGTCTTCTACTCGGACGCTTCGGCCGATGGAGTAGAAGAGAGATAGATGCGTCACAACTCGAACGCTTAGGCCGATCGTGTCTCTCTATCGCTTGTTGTGCGCTCTCGCTTGCACGCTCAGCTCAGGCGGAACGTGACAATGAGTTATGCCTTTTCGTGCGTGCAGCCGGCGTTCATCGATTTATAGGACGTTATCACGTCAAAAATGTTTTTTTAGTATACATTATGGTAATTAATCTAAACCGGTGCTAACCAGTTAGTACTCTCGCGAAATATACACACAATTAACAAGCGATTCAACACTATGTATTATTAGACCGAATCTATGTGTCTTCATCTTCGTCCGACGTTTACTGAACTATGTTCGCTGTACGTCTTACCTTTAACTTCACATACAATGTACGAAGCTCGTATCAGATCAGCTGTAGGTGAGTTGGATCTCAGCCAAGTTTGTTTTGTTTCATCTTTGTGATCATAGTGTATTATCAAGTTCACCGTAACGAGATATGTCGACATATCAAAGTTTCTCGTGAACGTAGTTTGAATTGATAAGCGTTTGTATTAAAACATCTAGTTTGTGTTTCATGTATTTTAGATTAATTCGCCGGTTTGTATGTTTGTGCTGTTATATTATATATGTATGAGTGAAAGTTATATTGTCTAACTTTATGCTTAAGTTGCTTATGGCAAGTTAATTGTACAATTTCATCATTAGATGGCACTATGTCAATTTAAAAGTTTCTTTAGCATTTCTTTTTATCGTATAATGTGAATATTGAGTATTGACGTATGTTAGTGTTGTCTAATTGAGAAGAATAAAGAGTTGAAGTATAAGTTTTTTATTGCGATGAGAGTGAAATATATCGAGCACTTTATATAATTTAGGTCCTAGGAGGGCCCAATAGTAAGAACGCGTGAATCTTAACCGATGATCGTGGGTCAAACCCGGGCAAGCAACACTGAATTTCATGTGCTTAATTTGTGATTATAATTCATCTCGTGCTTGACGGCGAAGGAAAACATCTTGAGGAAACCTAAGTAAAAAAAGTAACAGCCTGTGAATGTCCCACTGCTGGGCTAAGGCCTCTTCTCCTCTTTTGAGAAGAAGGTGAGGAAACCTGCATGTGTCAAATTTCACTGAAATGTGTATCCTAACCGTCACATGTGTATTCCATCTCCAAAAACCTTCTCCTCAAAAAGAGGAGAAGAGGCCTTAGCCTAGCCGTGGGACATTCACAGGCTGTTACTGTACTGTACTGACCTTGGTCATACTAAACAAATACATTAGTTAAATGAGTAGTAGATATTACAGTGCACAAGGGTTTGCGCAAACATGAGTATGATCACTCTTATAATCATAATAATCCACACACATAATGGTACCACCAACTCAACATATAATCTGCAGCTAGGCAAGAATATATTGTTGCGCCATCGCCATTACGTCATCAACATTGGGAACTAAGATGTTATGTCCCTTGTGCTTGTAGTTACGCTGGCTCACTCACCCTTGCAAACGGAACACAACAATACTGAGTATTGTTGTTTAGCGGTAGAATATGTGATGAGTGGTTGGTAACTACCCAGACGAACTTGCACAAAGCCCTACCACCAAGTAATTTTTTTTTAAAAGGGACATTTTTATACCGTAATTTCCGCAGCATTAGGTTTTCGCTAAGCGATAAAAAAGGTACCTGAAATGTCAAGTTATACATATACATATTTAATTTTCGTTCTCAAATGGCACAAAACTACAAAAGGAAGGAAAGATAAAGAAAGGTATAAGATAAAAAAAAAGACAATTGCGCCAACATTCGATTCCTGCTTTAGGCTGGTTGCCTATACAAATATTAGCGTTATTTAGCTCGATATCGCTGTGTGGAATAAAAAGCACTCGTGTACATGTAATATATACATACATAATACATTATATATTTTAAATATTATTTTTGTGATTGTGATTGTGATTGTGATTGTGATTCTAATTCTAATTATTAATGTATGTTATGTAATATTATTAATGTGTGATTTGGATGTATTAAATGTGTAATCATGAACCAAAAGTATGGGTATCGATGCCGAAAAAAAAAGAAATATTATTATTATTAAATTTCAGAAGTAACAAATATTAAAAAATCATTACCATTAAAAGTAAAGGATTGACTATCAAAGTATGAGGCTTAGTATGCAATGAATAAAATTATCGATTAAAGAGAAATTAGGTTTTAATGAGAGAACGAGAAATGTTAAATTCATACTAAAGTTTATGTGCATATGTATATATGCATATAGTATGGTGTTCTATATCTTTTTTTTTTTAATTTGATGGTACTTACTAATAAATATATTTTTAAATCAGTGGTCACGCACGATACCTACGCAGACGTTCTTGCACAATGCCCACCAAATAACATGAATACTATTATAATACTATTGTTGTCCTCTGGTTTGATAGATGAGTGAGCCAGTGTTAAGGCACAAGATAAGTAACACATATTAATATAATTGAAAGTTTAGATTTGGAAAAGGTTGCATATTTATAATGTTAAAAGTAGTCTATAAAACTTACAGAGCCAGTGTCTATAATTTGTGTTGTTACTAGAGGTGGAAGTTTTGCATGCCTTCGTGCAAAACCAAAAAAAAAATCACGCTCAATCTGATACGTGATAATTAGCTTTAAAAGCCAATACATTTTCTAGTGCCTAGTGAGTTCAACCACAAACGATCTGCGCGCTGATTTGCTATTTAATGACGACAGCACAACTCTGATTGGCGATAAACGATTGTCTTCCTAATCAATCAGTCTAGCACCAATCAGCGCTCTCTATAATTGTGTTTGAAATCTATTGCAATACTATTTTGACTACGTACAGCTTTTATTTCTATTAGTATGTATAGTTTTTAATGTAGAATATACATTAATATTTATAATTACTTTCAAGTTCTGCGTTGATTAAAAACTTTGATTACTAAAAGGAGCCATTTTTTTTAAATATAATTGGAATTTCTCAACAAACTCAAAAACTTTGTAGTGGTCCGACCCGGAGACCGGTCCTTGGGGCTTAGGGACTCATAAGTAAATCACCATGACAACGCGCCTACGGTAATATTTTACTTTTTAACTTATATAATTACCGATAAAACTTTCCTGATTTATACTTAAGCTTAACATTCATGAGGAAATGAACGAAATAGTAAATGGATTTAAAAAAAAACTGTGCGCTCGGGAATCCCCCGTCAGGAACAAATTTTTTTGCGATATTTTTTCAACTCAAACTGTGTTAAAAAATGTAGATTTCAATTGATTATTTTTTTGTATTTTTGTCACACCAAAAAGCACCTCAACCTGTTTTATGCAACTCTCTCTAATCAAAGACTAAGAAACGATTTAAATAAAGACTATTGTAACTGCGATGTTCCCACATTGAAGACAACGAAAGAATAATAAATCATCAAATAGGTTCAAAAACAAAACATTCAAACGCGAACATATAAACTAATACAAATCCTCTTACGCCTTCAGTCGATTAAAAAATAATTTGTTAAATTGTCTATGCCTTAATATAGGGTTTTCCAATAGGGACGCTTGAACTTTGACAGCTGATTGCGGCCATGTTGTTTGAGTGACAGCTGTCAAATGCAGTGTGTTATATTCATTCCGTCCTCCCAAACCACCATGGCAGGTTACAGTGTCGAGCAGCACGTGCAAATCATAAAATTGTTTTATGAAAATGGGTCTTCAGTTCGAGCAACGTTCCGCGCACTTCGCCCGTTTTGGTTTTGGCTATGTCAACAAGCAAAATTGCCGTATTTGGGACGAGACCAATCCACACGAGGTTCACCAAGTGGCAATGCACCCGCAGAAAGTGACTGTTTGGTGTGGATTTTGGGCCGGAGGCGTGATTGGTCCGTATTTTTTCGAAAACGATAATGGTGTGGCCGTCACCGTCAATGGTGAGCGATACCGGTCGATGATAACCAACTTCTTTTGGCCTGAAATCGAGAATATGGATCTGGACAACATGTGGTTTCAACAGGACGGCGCTACGTGCCACACAGCACACGCTACGATGGAAGTTCTGCACGAGCAAATTCTGGACATGGTCATCTCGCGCGGAGGCGACGTGAACTGGCCACCGAGATCGTGCGATTTGACCCCGCTGGACTTTTTCTTGTGGGGTTTTCTTAAGTCGCAGGTCTATGCCAACAAGCCGCAAACCACCGATGCCCTCAAAGTCAACATACGCCACGCCATCGATCAAATACAGCCCGATTTGTGCGCCAGAGTCATCGGAAATTGGACCTTTCGTGTGCGCGCCACCAACCGAAACCGTGGCAGTCATTTGAATGATGTCATATTCCATACATAATGGGGTCGATAGACCTTCCAAATAAAAAAAAAATTTCGCAAATATCTCTCCTACATGTATTTTTTTTTGCATTTCAAAGATCAAGCGCCCTTAATGGAAAACCCTATATAAGTAATAATAATAATAATAATATCCTGGGACATTATTATACTTATATTGATAATTACAACCAGACTCAGAACAAACAGACATGTTCATGGACACATATCTGTTCTGGATGGGAATCGAACCCATGACCAGCGGAGTGAAAGGCAGGTATCTACCAACCACGTCAACCGGCTCGTCAAAGTCTTTGATTAGTTCGCTATCATTTGATGGTAACTTTTGTCGTAATTAATACGTAAATAGTGAATTATAAATATAATTAATAGTTGATTTATAATAATGTCCTCCAGACCGATTTCGGCCATGGCGGCCAATCTCAAGAGAGATTAGCCAACTGTGCAGGAGATATTAAAGTGCACAAGGGCTGCTACTGAGAATTTTCTGACAGAAAAACCCAATAACCATTTATTGGCCCGACCTGGGAATTGAACCCAGGACCACCGAGTCTGCGGCCTTATATCTAGCCACTAGACCAACGAGTTGATTTATAAATGGGTCCCATATACGTATAATGATAACAATACATAATTAAATTCTGTATCCATTTATTATCTATCTACAATATATGGATAGCAAGCTTTATCTCTGGTCCAAAGCGCCGTCTATGTGGATATCATTTACGTTTTAAATAGAAAAGATACAAAAGAATAGACTTAAGTATTTTCAAATATTTTTAAAGGAACTGAATCTAGTTGAAAATGTTTACTTAGGTTATATTTTATTACCCGACTGTGGTGTTATCAAGGATGATAATGATGTATTTTATATTGCAATACCTGTTCCCGCGACGTCAACCATGTAGAATCTAGTTAATGACAGGAGTAAATACGTATTATATGGTTAACATTACATTACATTATTAATGAAATAAAATATAGCGTATTTTTTATTTTTTTATTATTTTTATAATATAGGTAGGTAGTATGGTAAATGGTCACTAATGCCCGTAGACAATGGCATCGTAAGAAATGGTAACCATCGCTTACATCGCCAATGCGCCACCATCCTTGGGAACTAAGATGTTATGTCTCTTGTGCATGTAATTACACTGGCTCACTCACCCTTCAAACCGGATCACAACAATACAAGTACTTCTATTGTGCGGTAGAATATCTGATGAGTTGGTGGTACCTACCCAGACGAGCTTGCATAAAGCTCTACCACCGAGCGTATGTTATTTTTGGATATGTCACAACTAAATAGTAAAAATCCAACTTATCTTTTGTACACATTGTCAGACCCACTAAATAATACTATATGTATACTCGGACAAGTTAGGCAACGAATTAAATGATTTTTTATTACGTTAAATACATAGTAATATATAACAGTTATAAGATCCAAAACTTAATAAGTTACTAGTAAAGACTAGTGTTTTTGTCAGGTGGCGCTATTCCATATCACAATATGTTAAGCGTACGATTAATTCTTAGCTTTAGTAACAGTACTAAAAATTAAGAGTATGGGTGATTTAAGGAATGGGATCAATATTACGCAATAATTGAAATAAACAGGTAATTAATATTTGTATTCCGTCATTACTACATATACTACATACTCATAATATGATTAATAAAATAAAAGAAATATAATAAAAATCTCAATCAGAAAAAAATTTTGTTTTAAATCGATTGACAAACTTTCTGATATAATTCAACATGTAAGTTTATTCTTAGTTCTCTTACGCTAAGGAATAATCTCTTTATAATATTATAGTTTAGTTTAAGAGGTTGCTCACTGAGTTGTAAATTATTTAAGCTAGATAACTAGCCAGCAAATCCCTTTGTATGGTCAAAGTTAAGTAACAATTACTTAGATGTTAGCAGAGCAAAACTGAAAATACGTCATAGTATATACTCATAGCTCGCAACTTTTGGGCCCTGTTTTAATTTCTAATGGATCAACTATGATGTTTTGTTTGCAGATTTATAGAAGACAAATTATGCTAGCCTGGTTGGCTAGTAATAATAATGTCCTCCAGACCGATTTCGGCCATGGCGGCCAATCTCAAGAGAGATTAGCCAACTGCGCTGGAGATATTATAGTGCACAAGTGTGTGCGCAAACACAGGTGCACTCTCTATTCCCTAGCTCTCATAACCCCATGGGACGGCTATCCGACACGACCGAAAAGAGTTAAGCCGCAGGACCAACGGCTTTACGTGCTTTCCGAGGCACGGGAGTGTACACGCTTCCAACTTCCAGACTCCGGGCTGCTACTGAGGATTTTCTGACAGAAAAACCCAATATTTTTTTATTGGCCCGACCTGGGAATTGAACCCAGGACCTCCGGGTAAGCGGCCTTATATCTAGCCACTAGACCATCGAGGCAGTGAAAGGCTAGTACAAAGTGCACAAACTATACCCTTAAATCGTCCGGCTGAAATGATAGTAAAACTGCAACAAAATACACTGTACTTTGTTGCAGTTTTGCAGTAGTAATGGAACAAACAGACATACGACAATATAATTAAACAATGAAAAACTTATATGATGTTTTTTAAAGTTTTTTAGATTTAGGTAAGGCCTTGTGCAAGTCCGTCTGGGTATGTACTACCCATTCATCACGTATTCTACCGCTAAACAGTAAGACTTATTATTGTTGCGTTCCATTTTAAAGGATGGTAAAGCTGTAACTACAGGCACAAGGAACATAATATCTTAGTCTCCAAGATTAGTGGCGTATGATGTATAACATAAAAATATAAACATTTACTACTTAATAAATAAATAATTTAATCGAAGCAAAATAATTATAATGTTTTAAATAAAAATTGATAAATTTTAACATTCTCTGTTTTCTAACTAATAGTCTGAGGCGGTAATCCGACAAGATAGAGGCTAGGCGCAGGACCAACTTGCATTTCGAGGCATTGGAGTGTAAACATTGCCAATCTCTTAATAAAGAAAATACAATAACTTAAAGCGAACCAGAATTCGGTAACTCCGGATATGTAGCGTACAAGTTAGATGAACAAGACAATTATAGTTTCGTTTTTCTACCTTTGTCAGTCTTATTAAAAAAAACTTCGTTTTACGAAAATGTATTGATCTGTTATGCCTTTGCCTTTTATAAATATGTAGAGAACACATAAAAAAATTATAATTTAATTTAACTACAAACGTTAGTTAAAAATGAAATGATTTTTACGATAATTTAAATTTGTAAAGTAAATAATTTTACTATTATTTTATTTATTTTTTACATACTACTTATTTTTACTTTAATTATTTACTACTAATAAGTATGGTTAATTTGTTACTTTAGTTTAATGTAATCACCAAGCCGATTAACAGAAACGTGGTAAACTAAGATTCAAACTCAAGAAGAGTCCCAAGCTTAGTTGCGAGAATTACCATAAAATCGAACAACATTAAAAAAAATAATTAAAAATGAGCGAATTTTATATGTGTATTTATTATTCAACTTATAACTGAAAAGTTTTACTAGAAAAATTTAGATTCTAGGTTAGACTATCTAGGTTCTCTTGTTTTATATAAATTTATAAATAATATTATTAAATAAAAAAAAACTTGTTAAATAGAAACCTTTTTTTGCACTAAACACGTAGTTGTCTATGAGTCAAAATTAAAAAAAAAACATCGCTAATGGCAGATGCAAGTGCAGGCCTAATTCGTCACTTCGATTGGCGCTAAGTTTTCGCGCCGCGGGGAGGGTCCACGCAGGCGCCATTTCCCGCCATTTTCTCAGAATAGGGATGCCAGATTGAATAATTTTACTAATATTTACACAGTCATTTTACAAAAGTATTAAAAACAAACTTTTCAATCAAAAATCGTGATTCTTTTATTAAATAAATTATATTAATTTATCATATATTAATTATTTTCATTAGAAAACAAATATATGTTCTTATTAATCGTATATACCAATGTACAGAATTAAGTTATATAAGATAACTTAATTCTTTTATTTAACATAAAATATAATAAAAAAAAAAACAAAATGAAATCAGAATTATTTGAAAAACAATTTTTGTCACGACCTAAATTTACCAAATATTTATAATATGTGCAAATAAATATTTCAAAAACGACGTTTATTATTAAAGGAAATTCACTTTTTTTCCAGGGTATAACTTCCCTTAGGATGGTATCCCAGTCATCCCGAACGGCCAGTGGTTCGCGCGCCGTCGTTCAGAGCGCACGACGCTCTATCAATACTCCCGGTATCGTGTCACAGAAAATAAAATAAAATTACAAAATGTGCTCACTAGTGCCCCCTTTTGTGTTGTTTCAGTGTTTTGATGTGATTTTTGTGTTGTACGATCGTTGAAATCAAAACGTAAGTATTAAAATTATAAGATTACTGACCATTTGTGTTAATTTACGTTTGTTTTCTATGGCACCTAGAAAATATTCGAAGTATTTTGCGGGAATTCGCTATTGACGAGTTTATTTATGATTTTACTTAAGATATTAAACCTTTTTTGTTATTAACATTCTTTTTTTCGAGTATTTTTTGAAAAGAGAACTATTTATTTCGTCTAAAGTGAGACGTTCTAACCGGATTAGCTAATGATGCGAATATTAATGTCATATGAGGTTTTTAATGCAAATTAGATTTCTTTCATCTTTTATCAAGCACTGAATTTTTTAACTTAACTCTTGTAAGTATTATTATATTTATCGCGTAATCTAAAACGTGGATTTATTTTTAAAACGTAACAATTATCGTTTTGGTCAATGTACATATTTTAAAAGTTAATTCTAAAAAGTAGTATAATGTGTTAAGTGCGAATCGGATTAGAACGAAATAGTAAAAATTTAGTCTCAATATTTATTTTATAACTATAAAGGTAATATTAAATAGATGTATAAAGTAATAATATATTAATATTTTATTTAACAGGTCAACCGAGATTTTTTTTTTTACAAAAAATTATGCAATAATTTATAAGTCACTTAACAGCTTAAGCCCTGTATGAAACCTCTATAGTTAAAATATTTAAAAAAATAATAATAAAAAGAAATAATACTGACTGACTGACTCTTACGACAACTCCGAAACTACTATATACTAGGTCCGATTGTCTTGAAATTAAGCAACCAGTTACACCTTTCACGACCTAGACGTAACGTTTAACTAAGAACGGATTTTACGCAATCCTATACGGAATAAAATTCTCATCATATGAATTGAAATTTGGTAACATTTAATTTAGTTTAGTAACAAAACTTGGCATAAGTTTCCAACTAAATTTTTACTTTAATTATAAAAAAATAAAGGGCTTACTTACGTACGTATACATTTTATAAGTACAAAGTCAGGACAGACAACTAGTTATACATATTAACTAAAAAAACCCTGAGTTGTTTGTTGTTCTAAATTTAATAAACCGCTCGGTTAAAAACTGTGCAGTAGTTTTATAAGTAAGATGCGAAATTTTAATTAAAATGGAAATTTAAAAGACTTGATAACATAAGAGTACGCTATTCACTAGAGCTTATATTAAACGAATATTCTAGATATTTATTTAATTACTTTTGTACTAGGACAGTATGAGTCTGGAAGAATTTTTTAACTTGAATTTTATAAAATGTTTTGTGACGACATTCAGGTTTTACGGTCTTGCTTAGAAATTTTATTTAGCGATTAATTATTTGATTAAACATAGATTTATCCTTAACATAATTTATTACACATTTAAAAGAAGACAAAGCATAGTTGACCTGATCACCCTTTTAACAACATTCATGTTGAGCAGTTAATGCTTAAGTTATTCGGGTGCGATAATTGTTTAGCTTCATGGGCGAGAGCAACGTTATATGTAACGTTTGGGTGAAACGGTGCTGACGGAAAATCGTTTTACATTGGTGTGTATTTCGTTTTGGATTGGATGGATAATTTTACTTTTAATTTAATTTATTTAGACACCATTATACTGAGCTAGCTTCTTTCACCACATAACATTATATTACGTGAAATTGAAATTGTCATTATAGGGTTAGTGGTTAGTAGTAAAATGTTTCTTTCCTTAAAATCGGTTTATTTTTTGAATTGTGTTCTAAGCAATAGTCTCGCGTAGATGCGAGTATTGGAGCATCGATTCAATTCCCAATCGGCATATTTATATTATCTTAGATCGGCTTCCGGTCTGAGTTTTGATGCAATTCGTACCATCGTGCCTAGAATAGTACATTAAAGATATATTACTCCCTAGGTACGAATTCTGATCAAACGTTATATACAAACCGATAAAGCATTAACTTAATTAATATTAATATTATATTATATAAAAAATAATGTTATATAATTTTATAAATTTAGCCATTGATAATGTAGTTATTACTGTATGTGTGTAAGTGCTTCAAAATAAAAGTATTACTACATTAGTCATAAGCAAAATTTGTGGATTTTTTTTTAAGCTGATTTTCTATCGTCATTTCTTGTAGGGCCGATGTTTTCCGAACCGTTGATAGATATTTGACAACAAGTAAGCAATAGTAATGCTTCTACATTGATTCGGTAGTGTAAAGGCTAGCTTTTGTGGCATAGCTTACGTAGTCTAATTCTAATTCTATGTACCGTCCCGGATTCAGAAAGATTGCGGTGTTACACTTCCGTGCTTCGGAAAACACGTTACGCCGTGGGTCCTCCGCCTAATCCATCTACGGTCAACAGGTGCGGTCCCGTCGGATAATGAGAGGGAATTGCGTACTTATGTTCGCTTGTACTGTTATGCACTTTATGTATTTTGAGATTGACCACCACGGACGAAATTTGATTGGGAGGATTTAGCAAAGTAACACTTTCTGAGACAGTAAACGCCTTTAGACGTCATAACAATTACTCAGCAATTTTTTTTTGTATAGGTTAGCGGACGAGAATATGGGCCACCTGATGGTAAGTCGTCACATACGCCCATAGACATTCGCATTGTAAGAAATGTTAACTATCGCTTACATCGCCAATCATGCGCCACCAACCTTGGGAACTAAGATGTTATATCCCTTGTGCTTTTAATTACATTACTCACCCTTCAAACCGGAACATAACAATATCAAGTACTGCTGTTTTGCAGTAGAATAGATGATGAGTGGGTGGTACCTACCTAGAAGAGTTTGCACAAAGCCCTACCACCAGTACCTACCAGCTGTCTACGTCGTTGGTGTAGTGGCTAGATATAATCAACAGATCTCAGGATCCTGGGCTCCCTGGGGATCCTGGGGATGCTGGGCTATGTGTAGTTGTAGACTTCTGTGCCTCGTAAATCACGTAAAGTTGGTGGTCCTGCGCGTGAACTCTTTCCGATCGTGTCGGTGTGCCGTCCCATCAATTTATAAGATTGAGGGAATAGAAAATGTATCTGTGTTAGCACAAAAACTTGTGCACTTTAATAAATATTGTGTAATGTCCCTTGATATTGGCTGCCGCGGCCGAAATCGATCAGGAAGTTGTCATCAATTTCGATTTAGTTAATAACATTATATATATACAATAAAACAATTATTATCAGTATATTTTTAATCACATAGTAAACCATGTGAAAAGAGGCCTCGGCATTTTGAATAATCTAAATATTCTACTTACGTACTAATAGTTAATGTGAGTAAGAACGGTTATTTATTTTAATATAAAGAACACACATAGTGAATAGATGCTCGTCTTAAAGTCTCGAATACACTGTACTATATAAGCGTATTACGTATAGTAAAAGGACATACTATTAATAATCAATACTTTTCTAAATTAACAAAGCATAGTTTATATACCACGATACAATAACGATATTCTAAATATAAAAACGTTTATTTACATTAAAACCATAAATAAATACAAATAAAAATTAAAAATAGTTACTGTACAAATCGTGACCGCGTGGAGTGGTGGCAAGAATGCTAGCAGCATTTCCCCTTTGAATCGCAATGCCGATTCTTTGGGCGAAAAATGAACCAGCCCTGTCCTCAGTGGAGGCAATAAGACAAAAATAATAATAATAATATTATAATTGTAATATTTTGGATGAAATTTTTTGCACTATTACTCCAAGGTCCAAACGTTTCAATTGCAAACGGAGCAAAAATATAATTTGGTATAAGAGACGAATAGACAAATAAGTTCGCTTCAGCTTTTTCCGCGGCAGCGTCTGCTTTTAAACCTGATATTATAAATGTTTATTGTTTAAATTAATGGTTAATATATATTTATATGTATTCATTTAAATTTTATTCATCTTATAATTTCTCTTTGTTTCCTATTAAAACCGGCCAACCGCAGTGCTGTTTAGCTGAAATGTTTTATTGTAAGAGAACTAGACCGTAATTTAGATTTTAATAGAATAATGTATGTGCATTTATAGTTGGTATAACAATAAATATATATAGAAGTTATTAGACGACTTTTAAACAAAGTGTAATATAAATTTTCCCTTATGACTCAGTGGATAGCAATTTGGTTTTTTATCTGGTAAAGTATTTTTCATCAAACGTAAAATCGGTTACAGTGCAAACAAAAATGTATAAGATAAATATTATAATTTTTCGTTTGAATCGAGATGGCCTAGTGTTAGACAGATGAATCGTAACAATTTCATGTGTATAATTTATATTTATAATTTGCCTCGCACTTGGTGAAATATAATAAGAAGCACATGTGGCGGTAGAATATCTGATGAGTGGGAGGTACCTACCCAGACGAACTTGCACAAAGCTCTACCACCGAGTATACCACCTTTTTGTAGTTCCTATATTAATTTATTGTTTTTAAGTTATTATTTTATGTCCTTAATGTGATCTCCTATAACTGAAGGAGTACACATATTTTAAAACAATATTCCACGATGAAGTGCCGAGTGCACTGTTCATAAGTGTATCCTTTGTTGGAGATCTTTAATAAATAAACATAATTCTGCACCATATTCTCTAAACTATACTGCATCGTCATGTTGCTACAAGTTCCAAATCTTCCCAGTGCAGATTAGCTCGAAGATACCAAATGATTTTATTGTTATCTGATATACATATTGAAAGAAATTGATAATTACAAGCAAGCTAAAATCGAATTCCTAGATTTGTTTAAAGCTTTTGGTACTTACAAGTGAGGCTTATATCAATTGTTGAATTAGGTTAAATTTAATTATACGTGTTTAAATAAGGAAATATGCGTAATTAAAATGAAAAGTTGCGGCTTCAAGTTAGTTAATGGTTTGTACATTCGAACAATGTTAATGGAGAAATAATGAAATTCAAATATTTATTCGTGGCCTTTAAGTACTGGCTTCCTTAAGGATAAAGGAAATTTTAATTACGTTTTTAGTTATATTCATTAAAGTACAAGATTAATTAATGTAACATTTCATTTTATCGAGAACGTTGTTACTTGACGAAATGTCAATAGCCCGCTGGTTTTTTTCGCATTAGTGTAAAACTTTATCTCCTTTATGTATTCTATTCAAAATTATTGTTAACCTATTGTGTAAAAGGAACTATGTATGCAAATTTTCAATTTGCTGGCCGTACTAGTTTGGACTGTGCGTTAATATGATAGTTAGTTATTCTTTTACATACATAGATAGATAATCCTGGTTGTTTATAGATAAGAGCATTTAACCGTGCAAACTTTAACAACTACAAGCTACACAGCGCCAATTCGTGCCGAGATGTTTATGGTTTAACCTCTCTTAAGATGATACAAGGATATTTCAAATCCAGCTGGTAGATCTTGATATTAGTGCGTTCCAATAAACAATCTCTCCTTCTTCAGCTTTATACATATTTATTTATTGTATACTTGTGTAGATAATATCTGTTTCAGAGGGTTGTGCGGACTAAACATTTTCATTGTTGAATGAAATAAAATAAAAGTAAGTAAGTAACAGCATGTGAATGTCCCACTGCAAGGCTAAGGCCTCTTCTTCTCTTTTTGAGGAAAATGTTTGGAGCTTATTTCACCACGTTGCTCCACTGTGGGTTGGTGGAAGATACATTTGATAGAAATGAATTATAAACACGATCATCGGTTAAGATTCACGTGTCATCTCGGTTTTTAAATAAAAAGTAAAGTACATTATATGTTTCTAATTTGAACTACCTTTGCTTAGGATCGAGATATTCTATCCACTGAGTTACAACGGCTCAACAGAGAAAGTGTTAGCAAAATATTTAACTTGGTTAACAACTAACCGTAATACCAGGATAGTTCGAGAAACTATGCAAATTATATGCTAAAACTTTTCATATACAAATAGTTATAAAATATATTTAAGCTAGATACTATTCATGGCTTCGTTCGCGTTTAAATTGTTCATAAAATGTTGAAAATACATACTATGAATTTCATAACGGTTTTAACGTATTTCCAGCTTATTTTTCCTAAAAAGCCTTTGGTTATTACGAAGCGTTCAATGTTTCTTGTTAAAAACAATAGTACTCTGTTCTTTAATACATAAGACGGAGTTATATATGGAAGTATAGATAAGAAGCAATGTAGATATAGTGTCTTGTTGATTTATTGGTTAGCTAGTATGGCTCCCGAGGTACTGGGTTAAAATCTCGGATTTTGTCCATTGAATTTTTATATTAAGCTCTTTTATGCAACTATATGATAGGAAGTTGGCAATGTTAAGTTTCTGTACTGAAAAAGATGTAAATTCGTTGGCATTGCGTGTGATCTATCACCAGATTTAAAAAAACATGTGCGTCTCGGGACGCTCGACAGAAGTGATAAAATTTATTATTAATTATAATATATTAAATATAATTTAAATTAGTATTCGAGAGTTGCTAAATTATTATAAGTACTATCTGTATACGCTAGATGGCGTTAGGTTGGTAACTCTCAGGTAAAGCAGTCCGCGTCGGTAATAGTGCCACCGTAACGCGTTACGTTACGAAGCGGTTTACCCTCCCATAAGAATTATCACTTCAAAAAACCTGCACAAAAAGAAGATTGTAAATTGTCAACAAAGAAAGCCAAAATTATTGGTCATGAAACTAGAAACATATTGCGAAAGTTTGATATCAATCGGATCAGTGGTTTTCGTAGTTATAAGTACAATCCTTAAACGACGAAAAAACAAAAAATAAATTATAAAAAATATATACAAATATTTTAGTCGCGTTGAAAAATCTTATATGCTAAAGTTTGCCTTGGATGTTCTCCTTAAGTTTAATTTGACTCTCAATTTATATCTACCGAGTAAGCACTTTTAGCAGTCTCAAGCTGTCAAATGATCTCGTTAACTCGCATTGAATAAGGTCGTTGTAAAAAATGTCTGATTGCATTACAAAGAAAAGGAAACGCATGATGCGTTTCTTGATACGAACATAATTTACTATAAAGGGTCACGGGTTCAATCACGAAGGCATTTCCAGAAAATTCGCTTAGAAATATATTTTTGGAAAGCAAAAAATGTATTGTTGATTTCAGGTCAATAGACAATGATTTTCTACTTTTTAAAAGGATGAATGTATGTGTGAAAGGCGAGATATTTTTTCATTGTCTTTGCCCAGTATGGCAAATATATTAACGGTATGTGTATACATATAGCTGCCTTGACTGCCTCGTTGGTCTAGTGGCTAGATTTAAGGCCGCAGACCCGGTGGTCCTGGGTTCAATTCCCAGGTCGGGCCAATAAATAGTTATTGGGGTTTTCTGTTAGAAAATTCTCAGTAGCAGCCCGGAGTCTGTAAGTTGGAAGTGTGTACACTCCCGTGCCTCGGAAAGCACGATAAGCCGTTGGTCCTGCGCTTGAACTCTTTCCGGTCGTGTCGGATTGCCGTCCCATCGGATTATGAAAGCTAAGGAAAAGAGAGTTCACCTGTGTTTGCGCACACACTTGTGCTCTATAATATGTCCTGCGCAGTTGGCTATCTCTCTTGAGATTGGCCGCCGTAGCCGAAATCGGTCTGGAGGACCTTACATATAGCTAGCATAGCAGCTACCTAATATAAATAAGTTTTTTTTTTAAATTTATTAAATAGGTAGGCTTACTAGCAAATGGCCATCTGATGGTGAGTTATCACTGTCCATAGATTTTTGCGATATCAGAAATATTAACCATACCGTAAATCAAAAATCCGCCACCAACTTTGGGAACTAAGATATGTGTTCGCTGTGTCCCTTATGCCTGTATTTGTTCCTAAAACATATGATTACAAAATGAAAATAAAACTAGTTGCCTTTTTAAAATGATAAGAATATTAAAATAATTCAAGGACATTTGTAGTCATTAAAACTAATTAACTGGCCATAGCGCCTCGGACTTTAAGATAAGACAGTTAGCTAAACTTATCTTATGATGAATACAACGAACGCCATAGAGCAAGTTCAACATTGCTTTATTGAGAACTTCTTTGATCATTCAACTTGCGGATTTAATGGAAATGGCAAATGAGTCACCTGATGTTAATTGGTCTCCACATAAACATTGCCAATGTAAGAAATTTGAACCATTCCTTACATCGCTAATGTGCCACCAACTTTGGGAACGAAGTTGTTATGTCTCTTGTGCCTGTAGTTACAATGGGTCACTCAACCTTTAAACCGGAACACAACAATACTATGTACTGCTGATTAGTTCATTAATTGGTTGGGTGGTACCTATCTAGTTGCGCTTGTTCAAAGCCTTACCACCGAGTAAATGCCTATACTTAACTGAAGTATCAGGCTATAAATGAAACATTGATGGGCCTATAGGGCCTTTTCTATTACATCACGCTGCGCCTCTATCTCGTTCAAGATATGAATTATAAAAACAAACTAAGCCCATGAAGTTTGTCGTTGCCCAGATTCGAACTGTAGTTCTTTCTAATCTGTGCAATAATTGTAATTGATGTGACGTAATTATTATTTCATATCAAGTTAGAGATAAAAATCCTTTAAAATCTACCATTTAACGTACATAATCATTTTCACTGTCATCCTCTGCTGGACATATGCTTCTTCAATGGCACGCCACCGGGCTCGACCCTCATCTCTCAATTTCCATCTGCTCATAATGCTTATTTGAATTATATACATAAAAAATATGAACTGTGGCAATTATTTTGAAACCACAGACAGACACTTTTATTTATTTGTACTGATAAAATAAAATTTCAATGGTTCTCGTAACAACCTGCTTTACTAGAATAATTTTAATTTTAAAAGAATTATCTTAACGAGTACATCCACAAAGAGGGCAAAGTTCTATTTGATAAAACCTTAATCCGAATGGCTTAGAGGCGTTTTGTGTTCAACTTTTTACGACCCACCTGTATATAGTCCCGTAAAAACGTAATCTGGCCAACAAACAGTCTTGTCTAGACAATTGACGCAGGAATATAGAAAAGAGCATTTTATGACAGGAGCTTTGAGCAAACCACGCTGTAATTACAATTATATTATAAACAAGAGATTAGATTCTACTGAACAGAAATGAAAAGAATATAATTACTTTCTTAATTAAACGAAATAGGTATGTGTATCACACTTACCGTAATTTTATTTTGATTCAAGATATTTTAAAGATACTCCAGCTCTAGGGGAATTTATACCCACATAAATGTGTGATAATCACTTTCGACTATGATCACAACGCGCAGTATGATATATTTATGACAGTATGCTAGATTTATGACAATCAATAAGTAAGTGTAACGCTTGTATATTGGATAAAGATTTTGACTTAGTATGAGTATGGTTGTAATATGCGCCTCTGCTGTCCCTCTCGTGCTGTCGTGCTCCTCAGTTGAAAAGAGAGTTGCTCCCCAAACTCCTTGCTAAAGCGAATGGCCTTGGTGTATTCACACCTAAATCCTCTAAGTTACAGTCATGAAGATTGTGATTTTTTAATTACCGATTAGAAATATATCATCCAATTATTTTGTCCAAGAAGATTTAAGTGATCTTATGTGGGTATAGTTCGTTACATTTAGGTGTCTAGGCAATTGTCTATTACTTCGGGACTATTTCAGGTTCTCGGGACTAATTAGATTAAGTATAATTATACTAGTTAAGTGTTATTATCATAAAGGATATAAATGGTGTAGCGATTACTTTGCTTTACTATATTAGGTTTGCAAAAACAGCTTCGGTGTTAGTTTAAATATTTGTATTGACGAAATTCGCGAATATCTTCTAAAAAATTATATTTAGTGGGAATTCTGTTGCATTGGTTGTTATGTTCTGCCTGTTAAATAAACAACGACGGTCGTTTTTCAAAAAACATATGTTAACTTAAATATATTTACATGTTAAATAAATATATAAATAATAATCAAATCAACGTCAAATTTAATAATTATTAATTAAGGTAATCATTTCATTTTTAATTTCTGTTTAATAAGTGAGTTCATGTATAATACATGAACTCACTTATTGTATAATAACTTGTTCACATAAACGTTTCTCTACATTTTTCAAAAGCCTTTAAAAACGTTGTTAAAAAAAAGCTAAAAGTAAAACCATATACATTGCACCAATCTATGCAGTCGAGTATTCGAGTTGTAATAAAAATGTTCCGTGCACAGCGTTTAGACAGATCATTGATTGCAATCAATATTGCACAGCTTAAAATGATACCTTTAATAAATCAACGAGATAACGCCACTAAGCCAATGAGATCCTGTAATTTGTTTGACCCCTAACTGGGGCATGCTCGTATATAAATGGGGTGGGCTTGGAAAAAATACCCCGAGAGACACAGCAACCGATGTTAATAATTTAGAATTAAACATACATCCTTTTTTCATGGGAACATTTTTATTGCATATATTATTTAACTAGCTAAAGCATCGAAATATACTTTTTAATATAGTTTTTGCTCGCGGCTTCACTCCCGTTTTTAGGAGAGGGGAAGGGTTTATTTGTAAAAATGTAGCCTATGTCCTTTCTTGGAGTTCAAGGTTGCTTCATAGCAAATTTCATCAAAATCGATTTAGTGGCTTAGCCTTGAAAGCGGTACAAACAGACAGAAAGTATTTCTCCATATACCGTGTATACATTTATAGACTGCCTCGTTGGTCTAGTGGCTAGGGCCGCAGACCCGGTGGTACTGGGTTCAATTCCCAGGTCGGGCCAATAAATAGTTATTGGGTTTTTCTGTCAGAAAATTCTCAGTAGCAGTCCATAGTCTGAAAGGTGGAAGTGTGTACACTCCCGTGCCTCGGAAAGCACGTAAAGCCGGTGGTCCTGTGCTTTATGAGAGCTAAGGAAAAGAGAGTGCACCTGTGTTTGCGCACACACTCGTGCACTATAATATCTCCTGCGCAGTTGGCTAATCTCTCTTGAGATTGGCCGCCGTGGCCGAAATCGGTCTGGAGGACCTTACTTACTTAGAATATGTAGAAATACATATACATAGTATTTTAATAAAAATATGAGCACTGTATTCAAATGGGGGTATATTTATTATATTTGAAAGCAATTACTTTTTGTTCGCTGATACTTTACAATATGAATAGAAGGATTGCGCTTGGAGGCTGGATATGAAAATCAATTTATTTATTGCTTTTTATGTTTTGTTCAGTCTTTGATTTAAATTGTGGTACGGACAAACCTTTATACGAATCGTTTAATCCTTTGACTACAAATTAAAAAAAAAACAGTAAGCAATTTCATCAATCAATCAAAATATGTTTTGATGTATTTATATCATATGTAAATATACAATCTAAGTATATTATATGTTCTATTTAGAACACCCTTCTCTGTTGCCCTAGTCCCTCTTCGCCCGAGGTTACACATAGAGACATCAATTAGTGATAAGGTCGCATTTGCATACAATTTTATTGACTCTTATCTATTAAAATAGTTTATTTTCTGTAACTGAGTATTTATAACATTTTTGTTTCCCTATCTGTCTATATTATATTCAAGTGGAATATTTCAATCATTCTACAAGTTCAAGTTAAAAGCAAAGGTATAATTATTTACGGAGTCGAGATGGTCCAATAGAATCTTAACAGTAGATCACGATCTAGCCCCACTGGCAGGCATAATATTTATTGTGCTCAATTTGGTTTATAATTCATCTCGCGCTCGGTGGTGAAGAAAAACTGCTTGTTTTAAATAAAATGTTATTACATGTTTATACACTATGCCACTTTAGAACAGCGTGGTGGTATAAACTTCCTTTAGAAAAGAAGATGCAGTCCGATCCATGGGACATTCACACTGATTATTATTTTTTATCCGTTTTCATTAAACTAAAAAGCTCAACCTCAAACTATTTAAGACTTTTGTATTAGTAAAATATTCAATGTATTTTTAGTTTTTTATTTCATTCTATTCTTATATAATCGTCGGAGTAGTATACGCGGCCAAATAATAAGGCAACTGATATTGCTCGATTTAAAAGCTATTTAGGCTATTTATAATTTGATGCTCTCGAGAGTTTAGGAAGTTTTAAAAAAAGGAATGCTTAAATTAGCGTTATAATATATTGAAAAGATTGTTGTTGTCACACTCATTCAACAAGTCGAATACTACCTATAAGACTATTGTATGTTCAATGGATTATTTTTAAATGTCACAAATCGCTACAATTTTATGTACATGTATTACACAATTTTTATTAGTGACAGGGCTTTTTCCTAGCTCGTTTGGGTAGGTACTACCCACTCATAATTCTACCGCAAAACAGCAGTACTCGGTACTGTTGTGTTCCGATTTGCAGTGATGAGTGTGTAGCGCCATCTATCTCGCCACATACGAAAACTAAAAAAAACTGACGTACCCTACATCGCGATATTAAAGTTATCCGAGCGATTGAACATATATACAAGAACCCGACAATAACCGTCGGGCAGTAGCCCACCAGACTAACACCCGTCTGGTCGGAGGATCCTCTCTTTTCAAAGGCCAACACCAAACTGGTGACCCCGAGCATGAACGTCAGCGCAGCCTTCGCAAAAACTACGTCATCGTGACGTCATCATCACTTCCTACATACAGCCAGCCAGCATCCACGACTACTACGGGTATCCTGACCACCAGTATGCAGCGGACGCGCATTCCTGGTCATCACCCACAGTCTTCTCAGGGACCTTGGCACAGCACACTGCACTTCGGCCGGTCAGTAAGCAGAGACGCACTTCTCTTCTGGTCGACGCAGCAGCCAGCCACTACGCAGCACTGCACCACTCCGACTCACTGGAGTATTTGCAGCTTCACCCCGACTCACTGGGGCATCACCGCAGACAGTTCCGACTCACCGTGAACTATGCGGCATCTGGTTCCGACTCACTGGAACATTCCACTGGCCCGGCAAACATCACAAGATATATGGACGACTCAACCTGCTATCGACATCCGGTCTCGGAGGGGAGTGATGTAGCGCCATCTATCTCGCCACATACGAAAACTAAAAAAAACTGACGTACCCTACATCGCGATATTAAAGTTATCCGAGCGATTGAACATATATACAAGAACCCGACAATAACCGTCGGGCAGTAGCCCACCAGACCCGTCTGGTCGGAGGATCCTCTCTTTTCAAAGGCCAACACCAAAAGTGTAATACTCACATGGGACAACATTTCAGTTCCCAAGGTTGGTGGCACATTGGCGATATTTCTTACGATGCCAATGTCTATGGGCGTTGGTGACCACTTACCATCAGGTGGCACATATGCTCGTCGACCTACCTATTCTATATAAAAAAAAAACAATTGTAAGCTCTCAAACTTTCTTTTGTTTGTTATCAATTACTAACACATTGTGCATATTTTTAGAATACCATTAATAAAATGATATTTATATCGTACAATATTATAAAGTTAAAAAACTATATAAAGAGATCGGACTAGTACTATTTCATAAAAGGTAAACAATATTTTTTAGTACAAAGCGACACACACGCATGCACACGCACCAGTCATAACCCTCACACACACGCGCATACATCACACAAGCTTCACACACATACACACACAAAAACACACACATGCAATTGCGAGTTTGTTTTCACTGAACAGTTCGGATTGTATATTATTAATATTTCTGTTCCTTCAAACGAGGCGTGAAGAGGCATCTTGCGGGCCGGCAAGGCGGGCGGCGGGGAGGGCGGCTAGTGCAAGTCATTCTTCCTGAATGCACTAGCCGTCGTCGCGTTTGGACTTTACTACCACTTACCATCAGGTGGAGTAGAGTCACTTCCTCCCGGGAAATATATAAAAAAAAATTGTTATGTAATTAGTAAAAAAGACGTTACAACGTAACAAATGTTCCTAACTGGTATCTATATCTACTTTCCAAAAGTATTCTACATATTACAAATTTAAATAAAGTAGCTATATAATAAATATTTCAGCTTCTCTCCTTTTAAACGATTAAATAATAATGAAAACCAAATGTTGATGCGTTAAAACGAACGTACGATACAATTTAATTAATACGAAACACGCAAAAAAATAATTGCCTATTAATGCGAAAATTGGTCTAAATTTACGGTAAGATGTGCAAATATTTGTCCTATCCTTTATATTTGTACCGTATTGTTTAGCATTCCTACAGATGTATATATAATAAAACATTCTGGTTTCGTCTTTAAATTTAAAATGCAAATTGACTTTGCCTTCTTCTCAAAATTATATGTTTACTTCTTGGCTTTCTGTAAGCACGTCTGGGGAGGTACCACCACATAATCTATTGCCAAACAGAAATACTTAGTATTATTGTGAGCAAGGGACATACCATCTTAGTTTCCAAGTTTTGTGGCATCAACAATGTAAGGGGATGTTTAATATTTCTTACAGTGTTAATGTCTATTGGCGGTGGTAACTTACCATCGAATGTCCCATTTGTAAGTCTAAGTACTTTGCTATATAATGACGACCTTATAAAATAAATAAATATTATTTATTTTTTGTATATAATGTATTTCATTGTGATACACTCATAGTATTGATATTACACAGGTTATATAAAGTTTTATTTCGTTATAGTTATATATCAAAGTGACTGCCTCTAGTGGCTACATGTAAGGCCGCGGACACGGTGGTCCTGGGTTCAAATCCCAGGTCAGGCCAATAAAATGTTATTAAGATTTTCTGTCGAAAATTCTCAGTAGCAGCCCGGAGTCTGGAAGTTGAAAGTGTGTACACTCCCGTGCCTCGGAAAGCACGTAAAGCCGTTGCTCCTGCACCTGAACTCTTTCCGGTCGTGTCGGATTGCCGTCCCATCGGGTTATAAGAGTTAGGGAATAGGGAGTGCACATGTGTTTGCGCACACACTTGTGCACTATAATATGTCCTGCGCAGTTGGCTAATCTCTCTTGAGATTGGCCAAGGAGGTCTGGAGGACCATTATTATTATATCAAAGTTATATATTTGTCATGTGTGGACTTGTCATATTAGTACATAGCTTGAATCATATACATTGGTTATTAACAAAAGAAGATACACGTCGAACATATCCTCTTTTTAATGAGATGATTGATCAGCTACTTCTAAGAAAGCGCTAATTAATGTAAGTGTTGGTCTGTAAGCATGTGTGTATAAAACACGTAAACATGTACAAAAATGTTGTTTGCAGTATTATCTAAATCTTGGGTTTTTATATAAGCAACATTGGTTGCCTCTGACTCCGAAACTAATATAAATTTTAATATCAGTCAGCGATTCAAGGTATAAATATGCATCCTGTTTTTGCCACTTAGAAAGTTATTCCCACTAATACGTACATGCATTTGTTAGAAAACGATGTCTGCACTTCCCTCTTCTCATTTATACCCGTATACATCTTATGAAATGCAATATATCATTCTTCAAGTCGGCCATTTACAATTAGCGTGCTTGACCCACTTAGGGGTCAAACGAATTGCGGACATCACTTGGCTTACGGACTTATCCTGTAGTGATGGAGAGCATCATGATTACCATCTGATTGTAATTGAATTTTCTTTAAATCAAATGTAAGTGATATATTGTTTCTTTTTACAAAAATACTCTTAGAATTTTTCGTTTTTTTGTTACTACGAAATTATAAATAAATAAATAAAAACAGATTTTGTGCTAAATAATTCTAAATTGTACAAAGACTAATGATAAAATTATAAATATCTTAATGTTTATAAAAGAGAAAAAACATAAGAATATAAAATGAAAGCATACAAGAGGCGGTCTTATCATTGAAGTAGTGATCTCGTGCAGAGAATCTTGCATTAAGATGCATTGGTATTCATTATGATATTTAAAATTTAATATGTATAGCGAAGTAAATGTCCCACTGCTAGGATTCATCTTCTATTTTGGACAATATCTGCAGCTCTTTCTTCCATGCTGGTCCATTGCGCGTTAGAGACAAACGAAGGCAACGCTCGAAATTTTCATTCAACATTAATATGAATAATATACACATTTAATATGATGTGCTCAGATGATAGCTCAGTAGTGATCTACGGTTAAGATTCTATGCTTTAAGAGCTCTCTGCTTTGAGCTATCAGTTTCGATTAATATGTACTCAATGAAAAAGTATCTATGTCATAAAATTTTCAGTGAATACTTAAGTCTATATATGTAATAATAATAATATCCTGGGACATGTTAATAAAAACTGCATGTCTCATCATGTAACTTCACAATGTTATTTTTTTTATTTTATCTCTCACTTTTGCGCATCGATTGAGTAGTTATTTAACCTTTTGTCATTGGCATCTTGGGAGCTTCGTATGCCGTGACGGCAAATAACATTGTAATGCTGAGAAAACACAGACTTTAGAGGGTTCCATTCCACAAAATAGCCATTCTTCTATTGAGAAGAAAAACTTTCAAAAATCGAACCCATTATATCGATAAGATAAGTAAAAAATATTCCCAGTAAAGTCATATAAACTATGAAAAGATAAGCGAACGGCGGCCGTTGTAGTAATTGCCTTTACTTGTAAACGTTTCCAATGTTGAATATATTTGGCAAGCAACCGACTTTTGCATTGCTGCCAACAGAAAGACGTAATTTGTCTTTTGTGATGTAAATATGCTATAACTGTATTTCTCGACACTCTGTACAAGCAACCGAAATTTATTTTTAACAGCCTGTATATCTTCTACCACTAAATTCTTGCCTTACGAACTCGCGGTGAAATACTTTCGACATTTTTAAATTACGTCACGATATATTAAAAGCAAAGGACATTATTTAAAATTTGATGATTTGTTAAGATTAGGGTCACCATGTTTCCTTTTCTTTGAACACAATGAGAACTTGCAGATTTTTTTTTTGTAAATCATATATTACAAGCACGTAGAGTTTAGTATATAAAATGTTATTCACTGACTATTATAGTTTTTACATTTGAAACAAACATTAATGGGCAGGTATATACAATTTAAATAGAAACATTATATAATTATAGTTATAAATTATATAAAATATTAATATTAAATATATAAGAATTGTTCAATTAAATTCACCGGCAGAAAACAACGAAACATAAATAAAGAAAAAAAAAATTAAATAATAAAAATATATAAATATATTTAAATAATTTGTTCCAATCTCTTGAAAAATGTTAAAATGTGGTTTTGAAAATAATAATATTATACCATTAATTGGTAATTAATGGTATAATATTATTAGCCACTACTAAATATAATAATAATAATAATAATAATATCCTGGGACATTATTCACACACGGCCATCTGATCCCAAACTAAGCAGAGCTTGTATAGGGTTTTCCAATAGGGACGCTTGAACTTTGACAGCTGATTGCGGCCATGTTGTTTGAGTGACAGCTGTCAAATGCAGTGTGTTATATTCATTCCGTCCTCCCAAACCACCATGGCAGGTTACAGTATCGAGCAGCACGTGCAAATCATAAAATTGTTTTATGAAAATGGGTCTTCAGTTCGAGCAACGTTCCGCGCACTTCGCCCGTTTTACGGTCGCGATGATCGTCCTGCCGAGTCGACTATCCGTCGATTGGTGGACAAATTCGAGTCAACCGGGTCAGTTAACAATCAGCCGGTTCCCGTGCGTCAACGTAACGCGAGATCTGCCGAGAATATCGCCGCTGTGCGCGACAGTGTCCTCGAAAACCCGCGGCAGTCAATTCCGCGTCGCGCACAGGAACTCGGCCTTTCGCAGACGACAACTTGGCGAATTTTGCGTTGTGACTTGAGCCTGCACCCGTACAAGATCCAGCTGACCCAAGAGCTCAAGGTTAATGACCATAGACAGCGCCGTGTGTTCGCTGACTGGGCATTAGAGCAGCTGGAAGTTGACGCCGATTTTGGCAAAAAAATCATCTTCAGCGACGAGGCGCATTTTTGGATGAATGGCTATGTCAACAAGCAAAATTGCCGTATTTGGGATGAGACCAATCCACACGAGGTTCACCAAGTGGCAATGCACCCGCAGAAAGTGACTGTTTGGTGCGGATTTTGGGCCGGAGGCGTGATTGGTCCGTATTTTTTCGAAAACGATAATGGTGTGGCCGTCACCGTCAATGGTGAGCGATACCGGTCGATGATAACCAACTTCTTTTGGCCTGAAATCGAGAATATGGATCTGGACAACATGTGGTTTCAACAGGACGGCGCTACGTGCCACACAGCACACGCTACGATGGAAGTTCTGCACGAGCAAGCGCCCTTAATGGAAAACCCTATACTATGGAAACTAGACAACTGATATACTACTTATATTACTTTTATTTTGTAAATACATACTTATATAGATAATTACACCCAGACTCAAGACAAACAGATATGTTCATGCACACAAATGTTTGTCCTGGGTGGGAATCGAACCCACGACCTGCGGCGCGAAAGGCAGACATCTACCAACCACGTCAACCGGCTCGTCAAATATAAATAATAATTTTAAATTAATTAAAACAGAATTTAGTTAGTTGAATACAGTTTTCTTATAATGATAATATGCAACACAATATTTAGCACAGTATGCTTGGACCTCATTTCAGTACCCCGTTATAATGCTATAACAAACTTAAGTAATTCTTTACTTGGTGGTAGAGCTTTGTGCAAGCTCGTCTGGGTAGGTACCTCCCACTCAACAGATATTCTACCGCAAAACAGCATTACTTGGTATTGTTGTGTTCCGGTTTGAAGGGTGAGTGAGGCAGTGTAATTACAGGTACATAACATCTTAGTTTCCAAGGTTGGTGGCGCATTGGCGAGGAAGCGATGGTTAAAATTTCTCACAATGGCAATGTCAATGGGCCTCGTCCGCGTACCTTGACAAAAAAATACGCATCTAAGACATAATTTTTATTTTATTATATGGTTTAAGAATTTATTCTCAAAAAGACAGATTCACTTACATGAGAACAGTATGATAAATTTAAAGATGACAAAAAATATATTCGCCTTATAGATACTTAGTTAACGGAATGTAATATAGTAAAATAGATGTGTGTATTTTAATCGGTACAAAAGTGGGTATTCTCTAAAATATATTTTGAGAGTTGAGACTTGAACCCGTTAACTGAGCTTACATTTTTTACATAAGATGGTAATTTGTTATATAGTTGTGCTCCATCGAAAGTTATATTTTTTTTTGCAAATTTGGTTCTAATTTTTGGGAGTACTAATAAGCTTGGTCTACGGGTGCTACGTTTATTACTTTGTTTTATAAATGACAATTCTGAATGTATCGATTTATTAATAATTTTTCTAATGAGAATACAAGAATTATATACATAAAGTTGTCGTAAGTTCATAATATTTGTTTCTTTGTAAAGTTTAGTTGTTGATGTCAAAGGTGGATATCTAAAAAGTATTTTAATAATTTTATTTTGTTTTCTTTGTAGTTCTTGCAGTTTTGTTTTTCCAGTATTACCCCATATTTCTATTAAATACAATAAATGCGATTTTATTAGCGAATTGTAGATGTTATACTTTATTTTTTTAGGTAAGCATTTTGAAATATTTGTTAATGACCCAATTAAAGAGGAAAGTTTTTTATTAATGTAATCTACTTGATATTTGAAAGTTAAGTGATTGTCTATTCGTAACCCTAAATATTTTTCATCTTTAAATATTTTATTATTACGAGTTAATAAAAATTCTGTATACACTTCTGTTGTAAAAGCTAAGATTTGATTTTCAATTTTTTATATAGCTTAGTTTGGCTTATATATATAAATTAATATGAACACGTTCTACTAGTATAGTATGGGCTATATAGTATTGGTACGGTACTAAGTCATATATAAAATTATCTTTTAATTGATTTAATAACGCTACGAGTATAATAGCTGATGTTTGATCATCCATTCAGTAAGTGTGCTTCAGTATAGTACCAAGACGTGCGTCAAGGGTAGCATCATGATTAAGCCTACACTAGATCTAGGCCTCGTAGAAAGAAAAAAAACTGATAGTATGGCAAATCATGTAACGACTTAAGTATTTATAATTAGTTATTTTACTATATCATAAAAGTCCAGCTAAATTATGCCATATATAAAACTTTTTATATTTCAAAAAATATTTATGGAAAACATTATAATATTAAAGTATTTTTTTGTTATTACTAATTTTACTAACTTTACTTGGTGCTTCGTGCAAGCTCGTCTGGGTAGGTACCACCCACTCATCAGATATTCTACCGCAAAACAGCAGTAGTTGCTATTGTTGTGTTCCGGTTTGAAGGTTGAGTGAGCCAGTGTAATTACAGGCACAAAGGACATAACATCTTAGTTCCCAAGGTTGGTGGCACATTGACGATGTAAGCGATAGTAACATCTCTTCCAATGCCAATGTCTATGGGCGTTGGTGATCACTAACCATCAGGTGGCCCATATGCACGTCCGCCTTCCTATGAAATAAAAAATAAACGATCGAGAAAGAAAGTCGAGACCTTAGCAAAATAAGCGCTTTTGAGATGTGGTGCTAGAGGCAAATGTTAAGGATACCATGGACAGCCATGAGGACAAGTGAATCGATCTTATAGGAGCTCCACATCAAAAACGACTTTCTTCTATATACCGAGAATGTCAACTAAGCTTCTTTGGACATATAATGCGATCACATATGCATGGGATCGAGAAACAGTTGATCGTGGAACGGATGCAGGCGAAGCGCCCCGGGGGCCAAATTCCAACACGATGGTGAAAAGGTATTGTTGAGGCAACAGGAGAAACTCTACAAATATCTATTGAACTGGCGCAGGACAGAAGCAAGCGGAGACAAATGATGTATAGTCACGATTTTCATTAGTGAGGGAACGACGAAGAAGAAGAAGATATCAACGACATTTCGGTCGACGATTATCGGTTAAGATTCACGCGTTCTTACAACTGGGCCATCTCTGCCTTTGAAGTTGTTTTGCTTCTGATAATTTGTAAATAGACACTTTTATAAAAGACAATTATTTTGAAAACACAGACAGACACTTTGACTTTTTTTTATTGCATAGGAAGTTGAACGAGCATATGGGCCACCTGATGGTAAGTGGTCACCATCGCCCATAGACATTGGCATTGTAAGAGATGTTACCATCGCTTACCTGCCAATGCGGCTCCAACCTTGGGAACTAAGATGTTATGTCCCTTGTGCCTGTAATCACACTGGCTTACTCACCCTTCAAACCGAAACCCAACAATAGCAAGTACTGCTGTTTTGCGGTAGAATATCTGATGAGACCTACCCAGGCGAGCTCGCACAAAGCCCTACCACCGAGTAAAAAGTAGATAAGAGTCGTTCAAGGTCATGTAGCTATAGTTTTATTAGTGTTGTAATCTTTTAAATAAATTATGTAACTATTACAACGAAGATTGGGAAAAGTTCGAAGGTTACCCTGAATAACTTGGATTCTTGGTGCACTGGAAGAGGAAATCCTATTCTAAGTAATATTATAAACGCGTGAATGTGAGTTTGTTTGTTACGCTTTAAAGACTAAACCGCTAAGCCGATTTTAAAAATTCTTTCACCAATGGAAAGCTACTTTATCAGCGAGTAACATAAGCTACATTTTGTCGCCGTATTCCCACGGGAACGGGAACTACGCGAGTGAAACCGCGGGCTAAGCGCTAGTTATTGTTATAAATGTGAAAGTATATATTTTGTTACTCATTAAGGCAAAAACGACTTAGATAATTTATAACCTGACTTGACAAAAATATTATTTTCTAACAAGTCGTGGGCAGAACTTAGCTTAAAATAATCCTGTAAAATATACTATAATGCTTATAAAAGTATAAATAAACTTGTATGATATTTTGCCTTATATTAATTGGTGCGACACAATTGTGTTTTTTTTTTTCGAAGTGATTTTTTATCGTTATCTTAAAACAACTATGCATTATGCATGAGGGCACCATTTCCAGATATTTCCAGGGATGTTGCCAAAAGGCGGGATCCCATAATTTATGTACTGCTATGTTCCCCTATCACATATATCATACTCATAGTGAAACGTTAGCAAAATAATATTGAAATTTTATTATGTAACAACGAAAAGTGTTTTCAAACATTGTAATGGATAACTAGTTTTTGTAATAACATATTTTTATTGAATTGATTTTTTTCAATTTATTTTCGGGATGGTCAAATCGATCTCGGATTTTGTTGAACGGATATCAAAATCGACTAATTCTTGTCATTCTAAATATTAAAGTTCAAACATATGAAGCCGAGATGGCCCAGTGGTAAGAACTCGTGAATCTTAACCGATGATTGTGGTTTCAAACCCGGGTGAGCACCACTGAATTTAATCTGCTTAATTTGTGATTATAAATTATCTCGTGGTTGACGGTGAAAGAAAACATCGTGACGAAACCTGCCAAATTTCACTGAAGTCAACTTCTTTTCCTCTTTTCCTCAAAAAGAGGAAAAGAGGCCTTAGCCCAGCTGTGGGACATTCACAGGCTGTTACTGAAACATATAAGTATAAATAAAAACGTAAAGACAGAACAGCTCAGTATTTACATCTACTCGGCTTATCAACCAATTTTCTTTGTTTATGTTTGGTAGCCATTGGCAAGCTTTTGTGTGTTCAATGAAATTGGAGTTCGAGTAGAATAAAAATTTGTTCGCAATGTCCAATCCAAATATGTCCAAATATGTTTTCCTCAAACCTTCAATCACGATCGGTATCGAATTTCGACGAATGGTTTTATAGAACATGAGAAATAGCTTGAATTAACATTAAACTAACTCTAAAAATATCAGTATTTTCCTATGCATGTCTATACAGCGTGTAACAAAATTCGTGTCCGACCCGTGAAGTGGTTATTAGGTATCGTGTGTCGGTTCTATTTATGATATAATTTTTTAAATACTAAGCAAAATTACCTTAAAACATATATTATTGTGTTTAACGACACTGTTGGTGGTAAAAACGTGGATTACTGAGATCATGACTTCGTGTCTTAGCTACCCGATAGGTAAGAGCTATCGAGCGCTATTGCCCGCACCTGTGTAGCAATGAAACAATCGACATTTAAAAAAAATCCGGGATAAATTTTTTGCTTAGTATTTTAAAAATTATTACATAAATAGAACCGACACACGATACCTAATAACCACTTCACGGGTCGGACACGAATTTTGTTACACGCTGTATATATATATAAGCGACTTACCACTCACTGCTAGATCTCCTAAGCTATCCGCCCGATTGACTTGATAATTGTTACGGTTACTCCTTCCCTGACGTAGACGCTCACTAAGAACGGATTTTATGCATATTCTATTCTGAATACATTTTCTTCTTAACTACCTTTGTGAATTCGGGACGATTAGTTAGTTATATATATTTTTGTGTGTGTGTGTGTCTTATTAATTTTGTTATTTTATTGTTTAGATTAAAATATGTATATTGTAAATGTACCTTTATATATAAATATGAGATGAGGACGAGATGATTGAAATTATTCCACCACGCAGAACTGAGATGTATCGTACTTCTCGATTTTTCATGCAGGAGGAATCTTTGAAAGGTAGCCGAGTCCTGCGATGACCATAGTTAATATTTTGTGTCTGAAATACCTGTTTTGTCTTGAATAAAAAAAATCTTATTCATATATTTGTTTGAATATCATCTAATACCACAAGTATTTACAAGATATTTTCCTTAATATCTGAACAAAAGTAAGCGCTTATGGATTTGTCTGGATTTGAACCTGTTATATATACTGAAAATCAGTTGAAATATACTGCTCCTTAAAATAATGCACGTTTGCAATTTACTATCAACAAATGATAACTAAGTTGAATAATTTGTTATCTATATGTACAAATTAAGCACTGCAGAGGAAGTTGTGCTGCGCTTGCAGTCGACTAATTAATCAAATAAAGGAACGTGTTATGTCTTAAGATATTATCAAATTAATGTACTTATAAATTTAAATATATACGAGTATCCTTATTAAATAAGAAAAACCCGGTAATGTCTCGCTGGTCTCGAGATTTTTTTGCTTTTTAAGAAAGAGGAAAAGGCCCATCGTCATCTTAATTAAAAATGTCATTTAATATCCGTTAATTTCCGGTTCCCCAATGGATTCTATTCATCCTAAGGAGAAATGATTTTCTTACATTTAGTAATAATGTTTTTGATTGTTTTTCCTGACTAACAATAAACGCATGACCAAAAGCTACTGAGTTTAAAAAGTTGAAATTTCGAACATATTTTGTTATTATAACGCAAGCTTCCGCTAAGATTTTTGTAAATTTCTACTTAAACGTATGTGATTGTCCCACTGCTGGGCTAAGGCATCCTCTCCTTTTTCTGAGGTTTGAAGCTTATTCCAACACGCTGCTCAAATGCCGGTTGGTGGAATACACATGTGGCAGAATTTCAGTAAAATAAGATACATGCAGGTATCCTCACGATGTTTTTATTCACCGCCAAGCACGAGATGAATTATAATTCATCTTGTGCTTAATTTGTGTATATAAACACTTAATTTGTGTTTATAAACACAAATTAAGCACAGGAATTAATAATTATATTAGGAATTAATAATTAATAATTTAAACACAAATTAAGCACAGGAAAATTCAGTGGTGCTTATCGGGGTTGGAACCCACGATCATCGGTTAAGATTCACATGTTTTAACCACTGGGCAATCTCTGTTAACGTATGTAGCTTCAGCTATAGCATTAGCTTTGTATGAATTCCCAAGCGACCTCGGGATGGTTAGTTATTATATTAATACAAAAAACAATATTAATAGACAAGCCTCTAAAAGGTTTAGTGATGATTCAACAAGTTACAAGCCAGTGAGTTATTTGATCAAAGTAAATGTTTACAAGAACTGTGAGAAACTTCAAAGCTAAGCCGACTGTCCAAACATGACTGCTTAATTAAATATTACTAATTAACTTTGTATGGGAATGACATCCTCCCGACCGATTTTGGCCACATCGGCCAAGGACCAGTTACGCAGGACATATTATAGTACACAAGTGTAATCACATACATTTAAAAAAAATATAGTTTGATATTAAGTAGTCCCCACTGTAGGCATTATCGCCTTAATTAAATGGATGATAGCACTTGGGAATGAGACGTTCGCCGCATGGCTATTTCTATTTTTTTTGTAAACAATACATGATACATAAATAAATAGATAAAAAAAAATCAACCCGCTGAGTTTCTTTCGCCGGTTCTTCTTAGGGCTGGGTGCTTCCTAACCGGTGTTAGTTTCTAGTTTGACTATCAATAAGAAAGTGTAATACTTCAATATTGAATAAAATATTTTGAATTTCAATTTGAATAAGAAATTTTAATTATTCGTTACACCACCATATCCTTTGTGCCTATATTTACACTGGCTCACTCATAATTCAAACCAAAAAACAACAATACAACGTATTCCTGTTTTGCGGTACAATATATTATGAGTTACCTAACCCGGCTTACACAAAGCCCTAAAACCAAGTGGCACATAAGTGCTGTTTTTGTTTTCTCCAGCTCATAATCCGAGGGATACTACCACAAGGAGTGCAGGTGCAGGATAAACTGATTCACGTGCTGTCATACTGCAATGTTAACATTTTCACCTTCTGGATTGCGGGCTACTTGGAGTTTCTATACAGAAAACAGAATAAATATACAATGAAATTATATTGTTCTGAGATAAAGTATCCTTCAATGTCCCACTGTTAGTCGAGATCTCATTTTCGAGGCGAATATTTGGAGTTTAATCTATCACGCGCACCATCAACACGTGCAGGCTTTCTCACGATGTTTCCACTAAAGTTCAATTTAAGCACGTAAAAAATCAATTGTGCTTGCCCGGGTTTGAACCCACATACTTCGCTAAAGCTTCACGCGTACGCCATTTTAAATACACCGATTACAGAAGTTCTTAAATGAAACTTACCTGTGAATCGACAAGCTACAAGTTAATGAGTAATTTAGCAAATCGAATGTGAGATGTATTGTACTTCTCGCTATATATCCTAAATGTTTGAAAAAACTGATTAAATACAGAATACTTAGAATTTCCAGTATTAAACAGTAATAAATTAACAGTTTTTTAAAACATGCTTTTATTTACGAGAATTGTGTGTATGTTGTTAAGTTTTGACTGAAAAAACCCAAATTAATCACAAACCAATTTAACAGCAATATCACTCGCCTCAGGAATGTAGACTGCAGTTTCATAAAGATATACTAAATGTTTCGTTGTTTTTTTAATTGACTTCGATTTAGTTTCTTCTTAAAACCTGAATTTAAACTAAATAAATTAAACAATTACTTATCATTCGTTTATTTGATTGAACATTGTCTGTGCATTTGCTGAAAGTTATAAAGTATATACGATGGTGAAATAAAATAGTGTGTGTAAGCTCATACTAAATGACAATTAAATTAAAATTTTACTTTACGTGATGGTAGGGCTTTGTGCTCGTCTGGTTAGGTACCACCCACTCATCAGATATTCCACCGCAAAACAACTGTACTTGCTATTGCTGTGTTCCGGTTTGAAGGGTGAGTGAGCCAGTGTAATTACAGGCCACAAGGGACATAACATCTTAGTTCCCAAGGTCGGTGGCGATGTAAGCGATGGTTAACATCTGTTACAATGCCAAAGGGTGGTGGTGACCACTTATCAACGCGAAGCGAAACCACGGGCGAATACTAGTTTAACATATACATTTAAAGCTTATGTCAAATAATATTAATAGAATCATAATAATCCGTGGAAAAATATATAATAGTTACAAAGAATGGATATAGTGCGACACATTCTATGCGAGGTTTTTTAATTAATGTCAGTTAAAGAAATATTGCACTGAATTTAGCTTAGTATAGCAGCTGAAATTATCGACGACAAATTTTACATTTTCAATATTGGTATGTTGTCTTCAAATTGATTAGAAGACGCTTTAGTACAATGAGAGTATTGTAAACGGTTGTAGGTTTTTTATATAAGAGGGGACAAACGAGCAGGAGGCTCACCTGATGGAAAGTGACTACCACCGCCCATGGACATCTGCAACATCCGAGGACTTGCAGGTGTGCGCTTATTATTGACGGTGTAAAGAATGGTCAAACATTCTTGTAAATCCAATGTCTAAGAGTGGAGATAACCGTTTACCATGACGTGTCCTATTTAATTAAGTTATTTTCAAAATTTAAAATAATAAATGTATAATGTTTTCTTATAGCTACATTGTAACGATAATAGTATTAAAATAATCTGGTATTTTGAGCTTACTATTAAGAACCAATAGAACTTAATCCGTTTGAGAAACTTAATTATGTTTAAATAATATATAACGCACGCTCCCATCGTACTAATACAAACCTTAAGAGTGTTTTTTTTGTATTCAAATTAATCTGAAGTTGTTTCTCCATTGAAAATTAATAAGTCAAATCTTTATAAAAGCAAAAGTTCTTTATTAAATTGTAACTTCGATATTTAAAAAGTTTTTGTACATAAATAAGTAAATATATACACATTATAATGAGTGTACAAGTTTTTGTTGTACGTCAGTTATTTTAATATAATTTGTCCGTAGGATTTTTATAACAAACAGTTTTTTTCTAATGAATGTCTGACTGTTTCTGTGACAACCAGGGCTTGAAATTTTTGAACAGCAGCCAATCTCAAGGGTTAATCAACTGAGGAAAAGATAATACACGAATTTGTCCAAATAGGTGCACTCTCTATTCGTCATTTTAATAGTCCAATGCGATCCCACTCGTGCGGAACAGAGAATGAGCAGCTTCAAGTGCTTTCCAAGGTACGAGTGTAATGTTTCCAACTTAGGGCTGCTACTGTCAACGCTTTATGTTATAATGGTATATATTATGTTTAACGATGTTATGTCTCTCGTGTCTGCAGTTACACTGCCCCACTCACCCTTCAAACCGGACAACAATACTACGTATTCATGTTTGGTCGTATAGTATGTGATACATATGAATTAATCAATCAGATTACGGCAATTTTAACTATGCGTTGATTTCAGTCATGACAAACGATTTTATAAGTAAAATTAATAAATGTAAGAAAATCATTTCTCCTTAGCAAAAGGAGAAGTAATTGGGGAGCCGCAAATTAACGGACAATAAATGGCTTTTTTAATTAAGATGACGATGGTCCTTTTCCCCTTTCGTAAAAAGAAAAAACCTTCAGAACTTTTTTTTATTTATAAAGTTTTTCTTATGTAATAAGAATATTCGTATATATTTAAATTTATAAGTACATTAATATGGTAATATCTTTAGACATAACACGTTGCTTTATTTAATTAATTAGTCGACTTCAAGCGCAGCACAACTTCCTCTGCAGCGCTTCGCACGTTTTGAATTAGGATGTTATGAAAATGTCACGAGGACAGATAATTAATATACAAATAGAGCGCGACGTTCGAATTTTAAATTGTAAAAATAATTCAATTAATAGACGGTTCAGTATCAAAATAATTTTCCAATGTTCTCTCGCCATCAACTAAACTGACAAAGGACCGTAAAAAATTCACAAATAAAAAATATCTTCGAAACTTTTAACAGCCACTGTTTTAAAAGTTCTTTTTCCGAACTAAAACCGTTGTCATTTTACGAGATACGAACTCAGAAGGCCGATATGCATTTTTTTTTAATTATTAAAAACACAAGTTTTAATAATGTTCGCGACTTTTTCCTATAACGATAAAACTTCATCCCGCGATTCAGTCAATACTTTAAAAAGACCAGCATTTTTCATAAACATACAATAGACTGTTGGTATTTTTTTCGCGAATTTGTAAGAACTTTGATTATAGAGTTTTTTTCCGTTATTAGAATACAAAGGCTGGCAAAGAAAGCGAAAAGGTCTGCCCAAAAAAAAGTCATTATAAAGAAGTATAAATCATTTCTTGTGTTGCAGTATTTAAGATAATATTATACGAGTTTTCAAACCTTTAAATTTTGCAATAACTTAATTTTTGCTAGCAAAACTCAGCAGACGTTATCCTAACCTATAAGGCTATGGGTATATATTATAGGTCTTCCAGACCGATTTCGGCCACGGCGGTCAATCTCAAGAGAGATTAGCCAACTGAGCAGGACATATTATAGTGCACAAGTGTGTGCGCAAACACAGGTGCACTCTCTTTTCCTTAGCTCTCATAATCCGATGGGACGGCAATCCGACACGACTGGAAAGAGTTCAGGCGCAGGACCAACGGTTTAACGTGCTTTCCGACGCACGGGAGTGTACACGCTTCCAACTTCCAAACTCCGGGCTGCTTCTGAGAATTTTCTGACAGAAAAACCCAATAACTATTTATTGGCCCGACCTGGGAATTGAACCCAGGACCACCGGGTCTGCGGCCTTATATCTAGCCACTAGACCAACGTGGCAGTGAAGGCAAGGGTATATATTATACTGTTATTGTGTATTAGTATTATTCTGTTCAGATTTGAAGGGTGAGTGAGCCAGGGTAACAACGGAGGTAATATCTTAGTTCCCAAGACTGTGGAACATTTACATTTTAATGGTTAAAACAACCCTATTTATTCTTCTAAGTGTTACGAGTTACGACTTATATACTTGGTTTTTATTTATTTATTTATTTATTTATATAGATTATTTGGTGATGTGTTTATTATATTTTCAATATGGTTAAGATATGTTAATTTTCTATCTAACACCACTCCAAGATCTCTTACGAGTTCAACTTTATTGAGATTAGTACCATATAAGCTATACTGGGTTGGGATAATATTAACATACCGCATAAATTGTGTGTGTAGACATTTATTGCAGTTAAGTTGCATACCATTCATTTCTCACCAGGTCGCTTATCTGCAAAGATCATTCTATAATAGAATTGAGAAATTTGTTGAGTTAATTGTTCTTGTGAATTTTAGGTCATCTGCGTATAGTATGGTGTAGAATGCTGGAAACAGAATATAATGTCGTTTACAAATATATTGAACAGAATGGGACCAAGATGTGAGCTTTGTTTGATGTGAAGAGATCATATTTTTCGAAGAGCTAAATCCATTTATTACTACATAAAAATAACGGTTGTTCAAATATGATGAAAGCCAATACAGCAATGTACCAGAAAATACATAATATGATAATTTATATAACAAAATCTCATATGGCAATTTATCGAAAGCCTTCTTAAAGTCGGTATATATGGCGTCTACCTGTCTCTGAGAATCTATTTCTTCAGATAACGATGAAGTGAAAGATAATGAAGTTGTGGATGTCGACCGGCCTGGCAAAAATCCATGCTCAGAAACGAAACGCTTAAAATGGCATTGAATTATTGGACCAACTAATGATTCAAAAGTCTTTGTGTGTCTTTCTCGTCATCATTCCTGAATATTGGTACTACTTTTGCTAACTTCCACACCGCCGGAAAGATGCCAGAGTGCAAAGAAGCTTTTGTATTTGTGGTATAAATAACTTTACGATAAAAAATACACATATCCAATTTTCATTTAAACGGAGTCAAAATATAATAATCTCGAAGATAAATAATCATAAATATAAAACCGTTTTCGAAATATAACAAAAAGCAGTGTTACTGATCCGGCTTCGAAGCCACAATCATCAGCCACTATTATCGTGATCTAGCCACTGAGCTATCACATATATATATAAAACATTTTAAGCAAGTGTATAAAGAAACGAACAAAACTACGACACGTGAAGATATATTCGCTAACATTAATACAAATACGAGCCCCATTGAGTCCTGAGAGAGACAAAAGGGAATAAATAGAGCGAAAGTCAGCCCGTAACGATACTTATCACTCTTTCTTAAACCTAGGTTTAACGAAACAAAATATACTCGAAGCTTGACCCGGTTCAAGAATCGGACCGGTCAGCTACTCAGATGAATTGAGATTAATCTTAAGTGTATAAAACACTGTCCGTATACAAGTTTCGACAATAACAGAGAAATAACAGGCGTTTCATATTAATAGTAGAAGATATACGTAAGGAATAATAATTAATATTTTAAATGCGTATGTGAGTTTGTTTGTTTGTTACGCTTTAATGGCTTCACCATTAAGTCGATATTAAAAATTCTTTCACCAATGGAAAGCTACATTATCAGCGAGTAACAGGCTACATTTTATCCTCGTATTCCGACGAGAACGGGAACTACGCGGGTGAGAACACCGGCAAAACGCTAGCTTATTATTAAGTACTGCGATAAAGCCTCCTCTCATTTTGAGGAAAAGGCTTGGAGCTTATTCTCATCTCTAAAGCGGAATGGTAGGTACGCATGTGGATTTTAATCCGATACAATTTTTGTGTTGTTTTGCTTTACTGCCAAATTAAGCACATGTAATTTCAGCGACAATTGAACCCGCAATCATTACATGTGACTCACGTGTTATAACCACTGGGCTATATCGACTCGACGTTTTTTATAATACATTTAAGCGTCTTATGGTAATGGACACTTACAGCATTAAAGACGCCTTTTTGTACGTCAATCCCATAAAATAAATTACAAAAGAAGTTTAGTTCTTTACTCTAAAAACGATTGTGTATCCAATTACTCGTAATGTTTATATTTTTATTTTTTTTTATTTTTGTGTCGCAACTAATATGGATAAAAGTGTATTTATATTAGTAATTAATTATGATTAATATATTTCATAATTATATTTGACTCTGAAAACAAATGAAATTAAAATTCTGTTTATACGGACAGTATTATAGGCGTAATGAAATTGTTTTTCCGATACAAAGAAAGAGCATTACAGTTTCCAAAATTAATGTCAAAATGAATTATAACATTAATTAAAAACACGACTGAATGAATGAATGAATGAATGAATAAATTTATAGTCTAACGATACCACGTACATTCAAATCTGTTTAGGCGTTTAAAAGTTATGGTGAAATAACGAAACTCACATACGTACATACGTACAAGCATGAAAAAAATTATCCATTTTGGGCAGTTGTGTGAAAGTTTTATATAACATAAATATAAACGAAATACCACTCATCACGGGATTTCCAAAACTATCCGCCTGATTGGCTTGAAATTTCTCTTCAGTTTCAGTTACTCCTTCCCCGATGTAGACGCTCACTCAGAACGGATTTTACGCAAATCCTATCCGATATATATTTTTTCTTATCTACCCTGGGACGATTAGCTAGTATTTTTAGCCAGCGCGATTTAAACACATAAATTATTTAATTTGAGCCATCTATCAGTACTGAGTAGTAGCACTTACAACAAAACATATTAAAATATGTGTAATATTTTTTATTTTTTTATCATATATGTAGGCGGACGAGCATGTGGGCCACCTGATGGTAAGTGGTCACCAACGCCCATAGACAATGGCATTGTAGGAAATGTTCACCATCGCTTACATCGCCAATGCGCCACCAACGTTTTGAACTAAGATGTTATGTCCCTTGTGCCTGTAATTACACTGGCTCACTCACTCTTCAAACCGGAACACAACAATACAAAGCAGTGCAGTTTTGCGGTAGAATATCCGACGAGGGGGTGGTACCTACCCAGACGAGCTAGCACAAAGCCCTACCACCGAGTATAATGAAAATCAATAAAAGTAATATTTGATTTCATGGAAAATTAATAATAATTAATTCAGTTTATTTGCAGTTGGTAATTTAACGATTAATTAAACTTGTAAAATGATGATTCAATAGTGATACCTACTTATTTATAAATAATACTTTGAATTATAACGTTCATTTAAACACATATTATATACTTTGAAAATTAATTAAACATATCGGAATAAACATGTAATGTTTATAGATTTCATGATTTGTTGATTTCCAAACGTGATAAATATTAATTTATAGTATTTAATTACCTATAACTTAATTATCGGAAAAAGTAATTACTGAGCTTTTTTATACAAGAATTTAGCCAGGTACTCGAGTAAAGGATATTTTTATTTGATTAAAATGAATAAATAAACAAATATAATCATAATATTTTAATGAGCTAATTAAAAAAAAATTATATATCCTAATAAGCATCAGAATACCTGATTCAGGAGAACTCGTTCTTTCATATCAAATACATGCATCTCTTATCACAGTAACAATTAGAAAAAGACAAAATAACAATAAAAATGAAAACAGAAATAAGAAAATTGTAGTAGTAATCATTTGTTGTGTGTGCACGCATGTTAGTGTTTGTATGTGTGTATTGTTGTTTGACTGCCGAGGTCCTAAGTTCAAACCCCAGGTCGGGCTGATAAAAAGTTTAACAATGTCTGAGTCTGGAAGTTGGATGTGTGTATTTCTTGGACCTGAACTCTTCCCGGTCGGATTGCCGTCCCATCGCATTATGACAGTGATGAAATAAAGAGTGCATCTGTGATGGTACACACATTTTTCTACTATAATAAGTTTTTTTTTTATTGCGTAGGTAGGCGGACGAGCGTATGGACCACCTGATGGTAAGTGGTCACCAACGCCCATAGACATTGGCATTGTAAGAGATGTTAACCATAGCTTACATCGCCAATGCGCCACCAACCTTGGGAACTAAGATGTTATGTGCCTTGTGCCTGTAATTACACTGGCTCACTCACCGTTCAAACACAACAATACAAAGTACTGGTGTTTTGCGGTAGAATATCTGATTAGCGGGTGGTACTTACCCAGACGAGCTTGCACAAAGCTCTACCACCAAGTAATCAGTTCTGCTCAGTTGGCTAATCTCTCTTGAAATTGGTTGCTATGGACGAAATCGGTGAGGACATCATCATCGTCTCCATAATATGTGTGTTGACTTACTGATGTAAAGCCTCCATGTTCTCGTAATTAATTTATTTCAACAATATTGCCAAAAAAAATTAACATTCATAATATTCATAAATTCATACAATAGTGTTACAATATGAAACATTTTTTATCCCATTCTGATATAATTGATTTGATATTTGAAAGAAGAAGACAGCATTTAACCAATCATCACATAAACGACTTCTTATTTTATATAAACTCTATTGCGTAATCTGTTTTATATTAATTGACGGCCATTTTGTCAATTCACACACTATCATAATTCCAATAATAAGCAATTTGTGTAAATCTGTCCTCGGGTTCTAATTGCAGTTGATGATTATTAGGTCGTTGATTAAGTTATGCTCTTTATTTATTTGGATTTATATATATTCTACGATTATATATATATATATATATATATCATAGGTGGGCGGACGACGCCACCAACTCTGGGAACTAAGATGTTATGCTCCTTGTGTCTGTAATTACACTGACTCACTTACCCTTACCACCCAGCTCGTCTGGGTAGGTTGTGTTCCGGTTTGAAGGGTGCACAAAGCTCTACCACCGAGTAAATATAATATATACTACCAAGTAATAAATAGTATATAATTGTATTTATATGAGCGATTTAACCTACACTTATTAAAAGAAAGAAAGCTATCTTTGTTATTGCACTTGAGTTGCAGCTAAGCAGCCTTCAATAATTTATAAAAACAATCTTATGAGTAAGGTCTATTACTCTGTTACTGAGTATATGTCTGACAAATATGAGTGGTTTGAATGATTGGATCTCATGCAGGCAATAAGTGTATGTTATTTAAAAAAAAGAGTAATTACCGAGTTTCCTGCCGATTCTTCTCGGTAGTAGGTATCCGCGTTCCGGGCCGGTGGTAGTGGACGATTCATAAGTACTTGTGAAAGTCTATTTAAATGAAAATATTTAGATATTGATTTTTGATGACATATAAAAACTAAGCAAAGAATGACTATTTAATGTACTTATATATTACTAGCTGTGTCCCGCGGCTTCACCCGCGTATAATTAATAAAAATATAATAAATTATTTTATTACTATAATAACACACACGCGCACGCATAACACACACACACACACACGCACACACACTCATGGCTACTGGTAAAGAAATACGTAATTAACGATTTGAAATTAATTTTCATAAGATACCGTAGGGTTTACCGATCTTATATATGGCCTATCTTTTGCGCCGTCACATGTTCTTTTTGTGTACTAATTCATCAAGATTGGTCAAGCCGTTCTTGAGTTATAAGAAGACATACCGACAGACAGACAGAAAAAAAAGAAAAAAAAATAGTATAATGTGAATCACTGCATCATAAAACGATTATTTATCACAAAATTAGGTGAAAAAAAATATATACAGAAGGAGCCAATAGATTTATATAGTAAGTAAGTAGTAGTATAGATATAGATGTATCCTATATAATTTACTTTACTTCAAATTTACTATGTACTATGTCACATTAAAACTTTAGTGTTTTATTCTTAATAGTACATATGTATTTACGTATACATGTTATGAAAAGCTTTTATAGAGAAATACTGGGTATATTTTTATTGTTCCAATAAACCAGTTCGCATTTTCAGATGAGCGGTATATCACCAACGCAAATACAAAGTGAGACTCGATAAGCGAGAACTTTAACTGAAAGATGATTTATCTGATATTTAAAACATTGTAAATAATATTTGTTATTTTTAAATAGTATAGAATAAGAGTATTTTAGATTATTTGAAAGATTGTCTATGCCCATGAAGTATAACATATTCAAGTCATTCAAGTCATACAAAAGCATTGATATATAAAGCACGCAAGATATACGCACAAGGCGCGCCAATAGGTATTTCACATCCACAAATTTGTTACGAATCTTATTTATTTGTAGCATTTAACATAGCGAAATATTAACATAACAAACATGTCAAGTCCATGCATTAAAACTCCCACATCATCGCTTTTATAATTCTACCCCTTAAGGGACATAATCTAATGACACGTTTTCACCTTTAAGTTATGAGAATTTAGTATTATAGGTTCAATAAATTACCTGAACTTAAGCACTGAAGTTCCGAAACTGGTAATTGTAACAAACTTCGCTCCGGGTCAATCGAGCTTGCTTTATATTATTAATAGTGATGTGCACGTTCGATTTTTAATGTATCGATGATTTTTTTATATAAAATGTTGTCGCAAATTATAAAACCAGTTCTAACTCTATGTACAAATCGTCAGACTAGTAGTAAATGGTCACCGCCTTTCATAAACATTGTTATTGTAAGAACTATTAACCATCCCTCATATATTGCCAATGCGCTGCCATCCTAGGGAACTAAGGTGTTAAGTTGCACTCTTCAACTGGAACACAACGATACTAATAATTAAATATAACAATAGTTTTACACTTGTTTTTGAAACTAAGTAATTACATTGTAAATTAATTTATTGGGTTCAATGCCCGGGGTCAATTCGCTTATTTTGGTTCGGTTAATTTTAATATAAATCTAAAAAATAATATTTCAACCTCATTGGTCTAAAAAATTCAAATCTTGTTTGATAAAAAAAAAAAAAACAACAAACAAAATTGTCTATTCGACATTTAAATCTTCAAGGGATAATCCGATCTCCGTAATCTTTAGGGAATTCGTGAATCTTTCCGAAGTTAGGGCAATGATAAAAAAAATGTTTTTCAGATAATAATTTTTACGTAACGAAACGGTACAATTGTATTCAAGTTTTTTTACCTTTGATATAACATTATATTATTGATAGCTTTACTTATATTCAGAACGAAATACAAAACATTATAGTTAATGTTACTAATGATTGAGTACTTATTCAATTTCTTTACCTTTTCGGTCTAGTATGACATGTCCTGTAGTATATTTAAATCTGACTGCCTCGTTGGTCTAGTGGCTAGATATAAGGCCGCAAGCCCGGTGCAGTGGTCCTGGGTTCATCCAGCAGGCCGGGCCAATATTTTTATTTATTTATTTAGGTACACAAAACAGAATGTAATCAGGACTTACACTTAAAGAATTAGGTATCTATACAATTTCAATCAAAATTACATCCCAAAACGTGTGTACACGGCATGCTTTTAAAAATAATACAGTTAGTTAGGTAATTAATGATTTAGAATAATTAAGACAATTAATAATTCAACAATTTAAATTAAATTAATCAATTAACAAAATAAATTAAAATTAAATTCGAATTAATACAATAAAATAAAACAAAACAATAAAATTGACAATTAAATTAAATTGATTATTTTAATTAGCAATTTTAAAATATGTATAAAAAATGTAATGTCCAAACTAAGAAATTGTGTATAATCAGTCAAACATCGGATCGTAGATATAATATTCCTCACAGTGTTTTTGAATTTTGGAAAATTGGAATTGAAAATATGTAATATGTTACTGTGTGTTAAATGTAAATCGTTGTAAGTGCGGCAAAATCTTACGATTGGATTATAATAAGATGTATTATTAATGTGAACACTGAGCACAAAACTATTTAAGTGTGGATGACGAGATCTAAATTTAGTATTAAAATTAAGAAACAAACACTTTCTGACAGAAAAACCCAATAAAAAGTTATCGGGTTTTTCTGTCAGAATATTCTCAGCAGCAGTCTGAAAGTTGGAAGTGTGTACATTCCCGTGCCTCGAAAAGCACGTCGTAAGCAAGTGTGAAATTTTAACGATATATATATATTTTTTTATAAGCAGGCGAACGAGAATTTTCGCCAACGACGCCCATAGACAATGGCATTGTAGGAAATGTTAACCATAGCTTACATCGCCAATGCGCCACCAACCTCGGGAACTAAGATTTTATGTCCCTAGTGCCTGTAATTACACTGGCTCACTCACCGTTCAAACACAACAATACAAAGTACTGCTGTTTTGCGGTAGAATATCTGATCAGTGGGTGGTACCTACCCAGACGAGCTTGCACAAAGCTCTACCACCGAGTAAATATTTGTATATACCACTTCCATTTCCACCTCATGGAAATTTTAATTTGTTTGAGGCATGTGTCTTTATAATTTCGTTTGGTCAGTGAAGGATATCTTGAGAAAACCTTCATTCGGAGTAGTTTGGTGGAAATTCAAACCTTCTCCTATAAAAGAAAAGAGGCCTTAGCTTAACATTCTCATGTTTTGAAAAAATATGCGGCGATATAATTTTTAAAGAATATAGTTAGTAATCTTGTTTTGATCATTTAATTTTACAAAGAAATATTGTGGGGTCCGAATAGGGAAGCGAACTTTAAATATTATTTACTATAATTAGAAATCAAAGTATCAAAACTAAAGTAAAATCACTTAAAATACATTTTGCTACACAGGTGACGGTAGATAGCCTAGGTAAGATAATGAAGTAAAAGCCTTGCAAAAGTGGAGGACTTGAAGATAAAACTGCGCTTCTCAGATTAATTTCTGTTGCTTGAACAAAACTAAGAAGTATTTTCTTAATTAGAATGCATAACTTACTAAGAATCCCGTGTATCATCTATGCCAATAAACACTAATTAGGTAATTAGATCGAGTAACATTTTATCGACAGTCATCGATATAAATGTACCTCACTCATTCCGAAGGGCTTAACAGTTGAGTGTGACGCGGGTCATACTTTACGACGCGTTATAAAAAGGTCATATATAAATTGTTATAGCATGTCGATAAAGATGCCCCTTTTAAAAGACTTCGAGGGAATATTTGACATCTGTCATGTAATACTAGCTTTGCTCAGCGGCTTCACCCGCGTATAATCAATAAAAATATAATAAATAAAAATAAGCCTAGAGCCTTCCTCGATAAAAGGACTATCCAACACAAAAATAATTTTTAAATTCGAACCAGTAGTTCCTGAGATTAGCCGGATCAAACAAACAAACTCTTCAGCTTTATATATTAGTATAGATTATAAACCTGTACATGAAACCGTATCTGTACATGAAATATGTATTCGACTGATTTATAGTTGTAGAGTTGGGGACGTTATTATCGATATAAAGGCCGACTGCGCCGAAACGCCTAGTGAACGTGAAAGGTCACAAGTTCAATTCCTGAAATGCATGACTGATTTCTTTCATTTGTGTAAGTGTGTGCGTATCTCTTGCTGATGGAAAAAGTAAATAGTTTTCGGAAATCTGATTGATATTGACATACATTGTCATGCAAGCATGAGAAGATTAAAAAAGTATCTACGTCATTAAGATGACACTCATATTTTAGTATAAGATGTATAAAGAAGAAGAAAAAAAAAGTAGTTAAAATGTTAACAAGAGGTTTCATACGACAGCGTATGAAATTCTGGTTTTAAAACTTTTAGAACATTTAACTAACTACAAATGTGACGTAGAATAAACGTTTCATTGAAGAGGTAAATAGGAGGAAAACGGGCGTTTTATTATTTAAAAAAAAGACGTATGCCGTGAAATTAAGAGGCTCTCTTATGCCGTCATTCCCTCTCGATTGTTGATCGCTACACCATTGAGCGTGAGTTGTATATTATGTACTCCGTTGCTATCATTATAATAATAAAATATCAACTATACTAACTTCACTTGGTGGTAGGGCTTTGTGCAAGCTCGTCTGGGTGGGTACCACCCACTCATCAGATATTCTACCGCAAAACAGCAGTACTTGGTATTGTTGTGTTCCGGTTTGAAGGGTGAGTGAGCCAGTGTAATTACAGGCACAAGGGACATAACATCTTAGTTCCCAAGGTTGGTGGCGCATTGGCGATGTAAGCTATGGTTAACATTTCCTACAATGCCGTTGTCTATGGGCGTTGGTGACTACTTACCATCAGATTGCCCATATGCTCGTCCGCCTACCTATACAATAAAAAAAAGATTATTTATTGCTTTTCTATAATTATGAATTATTTCAATAATAAAATCAAATTCGACGTACGACGCCGGTATTGTGACCTCATCATTTTCTTACATCAATAAAACTACATAACCGCAGTTATAAATACGTACGTCATAAGTAGTAGCAATAATAATGAAGAAATACCTAAAATTCTAACCCGAGTAATACACTCAACAAATAATTGAAATTGTTTGTTCGTGCAATAATTTAATAAAAAAACAATGTAATTATATGTACTTTATTACGTTACTTTCATTTTTGTTAAATATGCTTTTATTTATTCCCGTTAGTATGCTACACACAGATAAAAGAAGAAAAAAAAACACATTGTCTATGTTCGAGCTTGTAATTACTTTTAGGTGTTGGAACAAAACTGATAAATTTTATATATTTTTCCATAAAAATTGATGTTGGTAGTGTATGAGATTAAGCGACTTCGACAGCCTTTGAAAGATTACCATGAAAGTTGCTTCATATATTATTTATCTTTTCATGGAGAAGGTTTTTATTGTATCCAGTTTTTTGTTAGTCGATGATGCCGTAGCGTCAATAACGTCCAACCGATCGCTATGACAGTAACTTTGTATGTATATATAGTACAGACAGCAACGTCTGGCGAGTTTTGATAGTTTTGTATATAACAACAAGTTTTCGGACGGGGCTTCATCCGCTTTTTAGTAGAAGGGGGGCACAGGTATTACTTATTGAAGAAAACGACCTTATCGTTCCATATCTATATATATAATAATCTCGTGTCACAGTTTTAGTGTTTATACTCCTCCGAAACGGCTTGACCGATTTTGATGAAATTTTACATGTATATTCTGTAGGTATGAGAATAGGTTCATAACTAATTTTTATACCCCTAAGTGTTAAGAGAGGCTCACCACAAAAATATTTTTCATTTTTTGGACATATTCTTTTATTTTTATTTTTTTATTATGTGGCATTAAAAATACGTACAACCCTAAATTTTCACCCTTCTACCATCAACCCCTATTTTTTAATAGAGATATTAGTAATTCAATCATTTTCAACCTCGGTCGATAACTGGATCAATTAACACGTGATCAGTTATCCCCGTCAGGGGTCTTTTGGTGTCACTTCTCACCATGTAAGCAGCATGGAGTAGGGATGGGAGCGTTCTCCTGTCTCTCTTGCAATAAGCTATATCTCATTTCTTACACAGTTTTCGGAAAAAAATCGGCCATTATTATTGTTTGTACATCGATCGCAGTACAGTTATCATTTTATCATTTCCGTGTAATTCTCAACTAAATTTATTATAAATTTGCACTGCTGTAATTATTGTTATTATTAATTAGTAATATTAAGAGTATTTCTACTGTATTTTTCTTAAGGAAAAATATTGTGAAAAGTAAGTTAAATAACGAAAATGTGTGTGTACTTATGTACATGCGTTAGACCTATTATAATAAAAATAAAAAAAACAAATGACGGACCAACTTTTTCAAGAGTGCATCTGTGTTTACGCACACACTTTTGCACCATAATACGTCCTGCGTAGTTGGCAAATCTTTCTTGAGATTGGCCATCGCGGTCGAAATCGGTCAGGAGGAAATTATTCTTCGGAATGTGCTGCATGGGGCCTCAGAGGAATACCCTGGCGACGATAGTCGGTGGAGATCTCTCGCTGCCGAGCGTGATTAACGCCATGTTGGAAATGGTTTCTTCTTCGAGAGTGTCATGTCGCAAAAGGAGGCCGCGGAGCGGCAGCGCGAGGAAAATGCCTCCGCTGATTCGATCCTTCGAAGAAAACCGGGGAGAAGGCTTAGGCGCTATGCGCACCTTAACAGCCACCGGGGCTAAGGGGGCATCCTGTATCTGGGAACTCCGGGGCGTCACGGTAGTATGCGCAAGCGATCCCGTGGCGCCCTCCGACTAGACGGAGAGGATACCGCTGATTTTTTTGTGGGTATTCCGGCACCTTCAGCGCCGGTGAGCCCCACATACTCCTCACTTCATGTGGGGGAAACGCGTAAATGCATTTTTCCAGCGAAAAAAAGGAGGAAATTGTTCCTATTTTTTTATCACACCAAAAAGCGTTGCCCATCTTATTTTTATTATGGTTTTAATGCAAAAATGTAAAGTAAGAATTAAAATTGATAAATTTCATTTAATACTTTAGGAAAATAGTAATTTATTCAAAATTAAATATAAAATAGCGAATTATCAATTATAAAATGAGTTCAAATTATATTTACATTTGTATAGAATTGAGGTTATCTCATTGGTCGCACACAATCCTTATTGCCAAATCTGAAAATTTGGCCACTTACACATACATACACATACAACCGCTAGAATAGAAAGACCCAGTAAGAAAGAAAGAGGGGAAAGGTCGTTTGGAGGAGAACGCTTTTTTGTTTGATGACAATTTCTGCCAGGTCACTCTACTTTGCAGTAGTAATAGAACTTTGTTCCAATAAATGAAAAAATATGTAGAGTATGTTGTACTTTACTTTATGCATTATTATTATATGCCCTGTACCGAACACATATACACTGTACTGTATGGGCGAATGTTTATATCTTATTGATTAAACAATGCACGGGATAAAATCCTTATTTTACCCGTACGAAGTAATAATATAAAATCGAGATAATGCTTGAACCCATTCGAATACGTTTATTCAGTTTTTGTTCAGAATCCATTTGAAATTCTTAGAAAAGCTGTATAAAGTTTCAACTCAAAAAACAATATACGTTCGTATATTGTTTTTTGAGTTGAAACTGGAGCGTGAAGCGTGGAGCACGTCCGGAAACGTGCACTAATTTTAAGTATAAGATAAACAAAATCACTGGAACTTATTAATACCAGGCAATTGCATTCGATATAATGTAATTTTACATTCTAATATTTATTTATTCATTAAATACTTTATTTACTTTGCTGCAGCTTGAAGAAGTTATGATGCTGTAGCTGTTTTTTAATTGTTATATGTATAATTTAAGCCGTCAATGTACGTCTTTCACGGCTAAACCACTAAACTGATTTTGATGAAATTTGGTATGAAGTTAAATACCCCCAGGAAAGGACTTTACTTTTCTATACCTACTACCTCCTCCCCTAACTCGCGGGCGTAAACTAGTATGTATTTATCTAATTCAAACTATTCTGGAATTACCCCGATTAATTACATCCAAGGAAATTATCTAATTTCCTTGTAACGTCAATTATTCAAACTCATTGAAGAAATGTTACATCCCACAACCATTATTACGTCATTTCCTTTTAAAGGGTGCCTTAATGACAGTGGAATATATTTCTCGTTAAGTTTTTCCTTTACTCGTTTACAGCGACGTAATCAATTTATCATAAGTAATATACGGATTAAATTTTCTTGCTTTATATTAGTCAAATTTAAATTTGAAGTGTTGATGGCTCAATGGTTAAAACGCGTGAATCTTAGAGGCCGATTGCGGGTTCAAATCCAAGTAAGCACCGCTGCTTTCATGAGCTTAATTTGTGCTTATAATTTGACTCGTACTTGTCAGCATGAGGAAAGTTGCATGCCTGATTTCACTGAAATTCTGCCAAATATTCTGGCGTTAGAATGTGATGATTAGATGGTACTAACCAAGATGGATGCGCACAAATTCCTACCAAAGTAAAATTCTAAAGACGTTCACACTCACGTTTGTCAAAATGCGGTTTCCTCGGGAAAGAAATCAAACATAATGTGTTAAATAGCAGTCTGTTCAGTACTCATCAAGTGACCAAGACCTTACTACCTGTCATGAAGTTTTCAAAACAATCATACGATATTTTCTTCACTCCTAGATAAAGGCCCAATAAACAGATGAAACTATTTCGAATTTTTATCGATTCAGACCCCATAACAGCCTGTCCATCATCTCGACAAGAACATAAAGGGGGCTATTTTTCACTTTCACCCGTCACATTGTGAGGGTACTGAATTAGATTTGGCAACAAAGAAATGAATTAGGTAATGTTTGCGTACCCATTTTATTGTTGGAAAAAAATTATCGTTATAGGCTTTTAGGGTAATGAATGGGACGCTCCGAAACCTTTTAACCCTTGGAATTAAAATGTCATAACAATGCATGCTGAATTAAGTTGTCTTTTCAAATTATTTGAATCAATTTAATTAATTGTTTCACACTGAAATTTTTCGGTTTTTCTAATTATTATTCTGAGACCTCCAAACATTGTTATTCTAGTTTAAAAAGTGAGTAAGCTGAGAAGAATGATTAATATTTCTTACAATGCCATTCTATGGGCAAAGGTGACCAGTTAACATTAGATTCACTGTGTATACTTGGGTATACGTTATCCTTTAGTTTTATTGATACCAGTTTTGTAAACAACTTGCTTGAAATACTTGATAGAAAGTGTTAAATTAAGAATTAAATAACATAATCGTAGAAAAAGTTTCATTAAAAATATAATTTATTACTAATCCATCCACCAATCATGTGTAAAACTTATTAAGAGTAGTAAAGACAACTGTCTTATGGAGTCAATATCGAACTTGTGACGTTTACATCATTAGACGGTATACCATAAAGCTAATGACGCCCTAAATTAGATTACTTGTACTATTAAGCGTACATTTAGAATAATTATACCATAAAACGGCCCTTCTTGTCAAGAGTTTAGGCAAAAACGCAGCACAAATGCCTTCGGTTTATCGGCGATTAAACACATGCATATTTGTTAGAGAAAAGTTGCATGGTTTGGATGAAAATGCACTGAAGCAGCGCGCTGCTAAAATATGCTATAAGAAGCTCCAAAACTTCTCAATAAGGGGTCTAATCCAAACAGTAAAACATTTATTATTGGTTTACAGTTTGGTTAGTTTACTTTGAAAAATTTAAAATGTACGCTTAGTTCAAAAAACATAATAGGTATGATCTTATTTTAAATCATTAAAATCGAGACTTGTTTATTAATTTCACTAACCAAATTTTCGTTCGTTCAAACTTTTAATGCTTCAAATTATTCTTGATAGAAAACAACATTTTGTTAACAAGTTCATAATTAACTGGGCATAACTTGAAATTACTTTTGCGTGAATAATAATATAATTCATTTTAGATTTTGATGTGTACAATGTTCATATCTTAGCTTCCTCTCATGTACACAATAGAGGCTAACTGAGACTTCAAGCGTCAGACGCGTAAACGTAAGACGATTAGATGACGTCTAATGGATTCAGATGACGTCTGTCAGCGTCAGATTACTTGGTGGTAGGGCTTTGTGCTAGCTCGTCTGAGTAGGTACCAATTCACTCATCAGATATTCTACCGCAAAACAGTAGTACTTGGCATTGTTGTGTTCCGGTTTGAAGGGTGTGAGAGCCAGTGTTATTACAGGCACAAGGGACATAACATCTTAGTTCCCAAGGTTAGTGGCGTATTGGCGATGTAAATGATGGTTAACATTTTTTGCAATGCCAACCTAGACCATCAACAATATAATAAAAACGTAAGATTTGTTACTGTAAGTACGTTAAAATTGTGCGTGATATCGGTACATGAGCACATACCTATATATCAATTCTCGTGAGCTTGGCACTCACACCATTTTTTTATAACACCAATTTAAAAATATATAACAATGTCAAATCAAAATTTAGGTATTTTAAATATGTCCGAATCGAGTTTAATTAACAAAGTCGATAAGGGCACAGGCGTTAAACCATTAATTTACTCCCAAAATAAACGTTACTCCATTAGTCTTCAGAGTCATTTGTCTCTGTCCGTCTCTCACTGTGGTAGCTTGGTCCTTTTTATACTTTATAGTTTTAACTTGATTGCGTTCCCAGATTATATTCACAAGATAGTTGGCCTTCAAGTTAGAGTGCTATCAATTTCGAGTGCTTCGAGCAATAACGAACTGTTATGTATATCTAAAATTCGAGTGACGTCATATCTCCTATTTTTTTCAGAGATTTGTTAGTGAATTATATATGAACGACCAGGGTACAATGAATTTCTGGACTAATTGCGTTATAAATCTGACTACTCAAAAATGTTAGATCAATTATAATGCATACTATTCGTGAATCCACTATCATGCGTTACCTTTATGTAGCATTAGTTTCCACTTGATTGAGAAGTTAAGACGTGGAAGCGAAACAAACAAACAAATTCACTTTCGAATTTATAATATTTCTGCTGATTAATAGTATTGTATTTAATTTGAATTTGGAACGTCTTTTCAAATAATGGAACTTGTAATTTCAATACCAAATTCTTCACATATTTGTCAACCTCAGGCTTATTGATTAAGAGACCAAAGGGAGCGTTAGTGTCACATTCCCGTATATATGTACGTTTATTAATAAGTTCGTATTAGTTTTCATGATTCAATCAACGATATACGCCCTATTCATTCAAAATGCGACTCTACTACAATACATATAAAGACGGATTTGGTTCCAAATTACAAAGTTACAAAGTTATTTTGAATACATAGCACAGATAACGAACTTCGGTGATTGACTTACTTTTGTTCTGTTTGTGTTGAAGTGACAAGTGAACAGCCTGAGTTTGTGATTGTTTAGGCTTAGGGTAGGGGGATAATCTGCTGATAGAACATTCAATATTCTTTTTGTCTGGTTGACCAAGTTTGGGATGAGGAAGGATATGGTATAAGAATAAGTAAATGTATTGGTTATATTGTGCCTGCAATTATTCTGGCTCATTAAACTTTCAAACTGGAATACAATAATACTAAATCTTACTGTTGGGTGGTATGGTGGTAAGGTTGGCTTTTATCCTCGAGTTATTGTAAGCATTAATACATAACACACAACCTCACATAGAAGCACATACACCCATTCGATCATTAATAATAATAATCAATATTTATAACCATTACCAATATTGTCACTTTCATCTATCATTAGCTGACTTGACCCGTATGTATGTATGTTTGTTTCTTTATATGTTTGCTATTTTCTCAAAAACTACTAAACCGATTTGAATGGTGTTGTTGCTATCAAATGCATATTTTTTCAAGAAAGGTTTCACTGTAATAATATATTAGGATGTGATAGGAGAAAGCGATACTTTGTTGTTAAAAAAATCATACTTTATGAAACATTTTCCTGTAAAGAATAATAAATATGCGACTAAAATAAATTAAATAACGAAGAAAAAAAGGTATGTATGGTACGATATCTGATGTTGTGTTTGTTTATAAACCAACTGACTTAACAATATTAATTGACCTTGGAAGGTTATACAATTTTCACCCCGTTCTAAGCCCATATGTAAACAGTACGCAAATTTTGTAAATAACATTTTTTGTAAATATAGTAAAATAATATTCCATTAAATTTTCTTTTTTTTTACGTTCAAATAAATTAAATGTTTTTTTTTTTAATATTTCCCATTTATCTTACAATTACCCAAAACAGACAAAATACACATATGTGTGTACATAACACACGCAAATATATAGAACTAACTATAAAATACGTTTATACTGATTAGGTTTGCTTGTGATAGGATTAAGATATAAATCTTTTTTTTATTATTACAATTAAATATTTAAATTATCAAATACACCAGACTTTATTAAAAGATTTTAGGAATATTTCCTTAAACTTCTAATATACCTTTGGGTTGACGCCAACGGTATAGATGGCTCGTGTCAAATCATCAAACCTCTGCTCGCTTCTCATATATGCTGTGGTTTTACTCGACGCTCCAGCTAAAGATCGTAATGAATTTAAACTGTATAAGCCTTATCCTCAAATGCCTCAACCGAATTTAACACATCCGTTTTAGAGTGCAAAGGTATTTTACGTCACAAAGATTTGAACTCTTTTGAGTGTCAATTATGTACATTTTTCCAAGTATCGATACGATTTTCACATGTGGGAAAGCACGAGACGAGGTTTGCGTGACGTAATTTATTGTTTTATTTTTATCGTTTTTGTCTTTGTAAAACCTGTTTATTTTCTATGAGTGCGATAGCATTCCCTTGTCGTTAAGGTACTAGGTTCGAACTCTTTGGGGAAAATAAATTTATTGATGCTTGATGTTGCTGAGGGGATATCACCCTGAAACAACGCACCCTGAAGAGATCTCGTGACTTGGCGGAGCTCTGGAGCATAGCACGTGAAGCACTGGGGATTTTTTATATTAACATGACTGCCTCGTTGGTCTAGAGGCTATATGTCGGTCGCAAATGCCTCATGTCCTAGGTTCAAAAACCGGGTCGCGCCACTGGAAAAGTTAATGGGATTTCCCATCGAAGATTCCCAATAGTAGCCCAGACTCTGGAAGTTGATAAGCCATGGAAAGCATGTATAACCGTCCTGCGCTTGAACTCTGTCCGATCGTGTCAAATTGCCGTCCCATTATAAGAGATGATTATAAGAGTGAGGGAATAGAGAGTACGCCTGTGTTTGCGCACACATCTGCGCAGTTGGCTAGTCCTTCTTGAGTTGAGATTCACGTGTTCTAACCAGCAATTTCGGCTTAAATTAGCGACAAACTATAATAATATGAATTCCCTTATCGCCTTTTCTGTTACCTACGGACTTGCAAATCGGCCATCTGATGGTGAGTAATCACCACCTTCCTTTACATGGTAACCAGTAACAGCCTGTGAATGTCCCGTTGCTGGGCTAAGGCCTCCTCCCCTTTTTTGAGGAGAAGATTGTGGAGCTTATTCCACCACGCTGCTCCAATGCGAGTTGGTGGAATACGATATGGAATTATAATCACAAATTAAGCATATGAAATTCAGTGGTGCTTGCCCGGGTTTGAACCCACGATCATTGGTTAAGATTCACGCGTTCTTACTACTGGGCCATCTCTGCTTATTATTCTCGGGGTCATCCTCCTCGTGGGAAACCAGTTGTTGACAAGCTGGTCTAATTTGACAAATCATTCAGATGAAACTTTACATAGACACTTTAAGAAATACTAACCAAACTTTACATTGCCACTAATCTTGGGAATTAAATATTATATATCCCTTGTGCCTTAAGTGACACTGGCTCACTCACTTTTCCAACCTGAACACAACAATATTAAATTTTGCTGTTTGGCAGTAGAATATATGTTAGCTCAAAGCATGGTGACAATAGAAGTAAATGCTTAATCAGCGGAATGTTAGTTCAAATATATATTTTTTAAAGTCTGTCTTGCTCCCGTAAACTTGTCTAGGTACTCAGACGGGATTGCAAAAACTAAACAAAGTTTGTTATTGCTATTTATGTATTGTAGCGTCGAGGAATATAATCAACTGGACCGCTAGCCTTCGTTATATCCTAAATAATCTCATTAAGGTAAGTTGAGTCATGATGACGTCATAGCTTTTCAAGTTTCCTGCTATAAAAGCGTTAATGTGTTTTTTTTTATAGGGAAAAATTAAAAGAATAATCTTAGTAAATATTCTTATTAAAATGTACACGATACAGAAGTATTACTAATAACATTTCACTGCTGGCTTTTGAGAAGGTATGGTAAGCTAATTACACCACGCTACTCCAACGTGGGTTGTGTCAAAAAGATAAACTATTGAGTTTCTTGCCGGTCCTTCTTCGTAGATTCTACATTTCCAACCAGTGGTAACTTTATATCAAATTCAAATATATAACATAACAATTCAAATATATCATGAGCTTACTTGAATAAATAATTATTTAGACATTTTATATTATATAATATAATATTATTATATTATACATATGAATCAACCTTTACTAAGCGGCTTTGTGCAAGCCCGTCTGGATAGTAGCCACCCACTCATCACGTATTCTACCGCTAAACAGCAATAATCAGTATTGTTGCGTTACGTTTTAAAGGATGAGCGAGACAGTGTAACTACAGGCATTATATCTTCGTCTCCAAGGTTGGCGCCTTGGTGGCGCTTTACCGATGTAAGGAATAATTAATAAGCATAACATCGCTAATGTCTATTGACGGTAGTGAACACTTAACAGCAGGTGGCCTATTTGCCCGTCCTACCTATAACATAAAAAAACCTCCGCATAATAAAAAAAAAGTCATCAATTATACGGATTTTCTACCAGGCTTATCCATCATAATAGTAATTGTTTATTTAATTTTAACGTATACCATAGAAATAGAACCGATAGTGACGTCGGACGTAATCGACTCCTGTACACTTGGCCTCACTCTATTTAAGTATAATTTCAAGCTTGAAATCGACGTGTGCATGACATCTTAAAACGACGACCAGACTTACAGGAAGCACTCCTGAATGAAGTAGAATGAGAATGGGCGTAAAACCCCCTTTAGTGGGGCGTACACTTAAAGTATAAGTCTTATTTTCGTTCCTGGTGAAACTGTCAACAGTGAAAAGCATGCCACATTCCAAAAAAATAATATAATTCGATCGATCCACCATAGCATAATAAAAAGCGTGCTACTTTCCTGGTGATTAGTCTATTGGTTAACTAGAAACTATTATGAGTTGAAAGTTATATGTTAAATAAATTGGTTGTTTTTGTATCCAAATAAAGTCGGTACATAAAGCAAAATGATATTTTTCTTGTGTTAAATGTTCCTTGTAGTATTAGAAAAACAATGAATACTTATATCATTATTTTATAAAGAAAAAACGTACGAAAATGCGTGTAAAGTTCGTTGATTATTATAGGATAAATAAATCATGGAGTTCTATTTTATTTTACTTTTTTTAAAGGGTTCCGTAGCCAAAGGGTAAAATGGGAACCCTATTACTACGACTCCGTTGCCCGTTCGTCCGTCCGTCCTTCTGTCACCAGGCTGTATCTTATGAACCGTGATAGTTGAAATTTTCACAGATGATGTATTTCTGTTCCCGCTATAACAACAAATACTAAAAACAGAATCAAATAAATATTTAAGGGGGCTCCCATACAACAAATCGTCTTTATGACGCAGTATTAAATTCCAAAATAACTCTTAGGATGTTATAAATGATTTAAAAGCCACATCAGTTAATTTCTTGTTCAAGATTACATACATCCTTAAATTGATATATCTCCGGCATAATGTGGTCGTAATGAAGATGTATGGTGCTAAGCTTGGCGGCGTCTGAACAATTAAATAGCATGCACGCGATCAGTGTTACTTGTAATTTTTTAATTAATTAATTAATTAGTACAGTACATAATTTTATTACATAGAAATTAAAAAATCTAATGTGTTGTGCAATGAATGGACTTATGACTAACTAGTGTTTTGCCCGCGGTTTCACCCGCGTTGTCTCCGTTCCCGTGGGAATATGGGGATACAATTTAGCCTATGTTACTCGATGATAATGTAGCTTTCCATTGGTGAAAGAATTTTTCAAATCAGTTTAGTGGTTTAGGCGTGAAATCGTAACAAACAAACTAACTAACATTCGCATTTATAATATTAGTTAGGATTAGCAATCGCTTCCAGATAACACAGAGAGATTTTAGAAACATCATCTTGGTAGATGGTATCTTACATACAAATATTTACAGAACGAATATTTATACTTAACAATGATTTTATAATATAATTATATTTATTTTATTAAATAAACTATGTGTTTATTTAACTCTAAATATGGAACTGTTCCCCTGATATATACAATTGTGCATAAAGATAATTCTTCTCAATAAAAAAGGTTTGAAATAAGCCTAATTAATAACAAACGGAAGGGTTTCGTGTTATTAGGACGTGCACCTGCGTTCAGACGTACCAGGAATGTTCTCGCTAAATTTTACAGGATTTTGTCTCTAAATAGAGAAATGAAATATATTTAAGGATTATGTATCTAAATAATTATGATTAATGAAATTAATGACAGATAGCTCAGTGTCATCATACACACACACAAACTCTTACAAGCACGCACACTCACTTAAATACATTCTTATTCCATTTTTATTATTATTTCTTACTTCTCACTTTTATACATTTTCATTTTTTCTGGCCTGGTGGCCCGTAGAATAGTTATTTTTCTATTGCAAGTACTAGTCTGCAAATTATTAAGTTGATTATTAAACTTTAGATGTAAGTCGATTTGAAAAATTTATGTGAAGAAGTAAAAAAAAGTGTTTAAAATTTAAATAAAAAAAATATTTTAATGCTCCGTATGAAAAGGGGTAGGGTGAGTGTTTAATCTCTAAATATTATATAATATTATATCATTTTAATGGCCGAAGAAGACTTAGCTTAAGAGTAAAACATTTGCTTCTTTTATTTCATACTATTTGCGCCGCGTGATTCCATCGGAACGCGTGCGCGTTTGAGTCGTATAGTGATCTTATAGTATTTAATTGTTCTCAACAAATAACAACGCAAAAGTATTTTTCGTCGTTCGTCGTAAAGTCGGATTTAAAGATATTTTTTTGTAGGATGGGCGGACGAGCATACGGACCACCCGATATTAACACGAATTAAAATAATTTTCATTTTATATATTAATACATATAGAAAGAGAAACGGTGAATAGACAGACAATCTGGTAAATAGTAAGGTAGTTTATGTGAAGTTAGTTTTTCTTTTAAATTTAAGCTTAGCTTAGTATTGACTGTAATTTCTTCTGGCTGTCTGTTTAACTATAATCTTGTCATATCGTAATGTATATGATATACATTATAACTATAAATATTGCTACTTCTGTTGGATATCATCAGTATTGTAGCAAGATTGACTGCCTCGTTGGTCTGGTGGCTAGATATAAGGCCGCAGACCCGGTAGTCCTGGGTTCAATTCCCAAGTCGGGCCAGTAAAAAGTTATTGAGATTTTCTGTCAGAAATTTCTCAGTAGCAGCCCGGAGTTTGGAAGGTGAAAGTGTGTACACTCCCGTTCCTCGGAAAGCACTTTAAGCCGTTGGTCCTGTGCCTGAACTCTTTCCGGTCGTGTCGGATTGCCGTCCCATCGGATTATGAGAGCTAGGGAAGAGAGAGTGCAGCTGTGTTTGCGCACACACTTGTGCACTATAATATCTCCTGCGCAGTTACCTAATCACTTTTGAGATTGGCCGCCGTGGCCGAAATGGGTATGGAGGACATTATTGTAGCAAGTAAAAGTTATTAAGCTTCGTTGAGCCAAACTAGCCACCGTTTAGATTGACTGACGAGGTCGATCACATCATCACCACTCATAACCATCCTACAGATTTAAGTAAAACGCTGGTAAACAAGTTGTATAAAAATTTAAAGCAATTTACAAAGACGTCCTTTAATTAATACCGCTCCGCTCGTAAGTGCAATTACCTCTGTTAGAATAATAAGCAGTCAATCTTAGTTAACCGAATAATAACGGTCATTCTTGAAGTAAACGCTCCTTTAATAGTCAATTCATTATTTCATCCTATTACGGATGTAAATTTACGAAACATCTTCAACTACGAAATAGCTGGTATGAGCTTGCTTTTTTTTAAATTTAAAACAAACTATAACCGTACATGTATAATTATTGTGTTTTATTTATGAGCTGAAGCCTAATAAAACAGATTTATATATTTTAAACATTGAAAAGATTATTTACATATATACAAATTTTCATCCCAAAATTCTTCCTCTCGAGTGATGACTTTTTAAAAATACTGCAGGGGATGTCTTTTTCTAATCAACAGAAGCATAAATACCGATTTCTATATTTCTAATATTAGTAATGACGAATTTTCATACAAATGTCATTTCCCACTCAACCTTATAAGATGTATGCTGAAAAATCCTTTCTCAGTGCTCATTTATAGTACAAAAGGAATTTCTGTTCAAAACTCCATCCTATTAGTCAGTCAGTCATTTTAATATGTTATTAAGTACATAGTTTGGCAGACTGGCAAATAAGCCATTTGATGATAAATGATCATTACCGTATGCGTAGACATAGCAAATATAGAAATGCATTAAAAATCGTAAATGCACTGATAACTTTGGGAACTGAGATGTCCCTTGTGGCTGTTATACTAAGTACTGTTGTAGAAGAAGTATTGATTGGGTGGTACTTCCCAGTTGTGCTTGCACAAAGTCCAGCTACCAAGTAAAATAACAGATCATTTCCTTAAAGACGACTAGGATTTCCTTGGCTACCTAGTCGAATATATTTGTGCGTTCAAGCAAAATGTTTCAATAATTAAATAAATCAATTAAACTATTATGAACTAAAAACTGCTATAATAATATTAATAAAATGACGACGATGCTTAAATAAAGTAGCAAATTTTTAAATTAAAAAATTAGTAGATGTAACCGAGTTTTGTACGTCTTCTTTTAATTAGCAAATGCAGTGGAAAATCTTAAAAACAAGCTTCAGAAAAATTTAACCGCTAAGATGCAGTGACGTAGTGGTTTAAATAGTGAGATAAAAATCTCGAAATGTAAGTCAAGGTAACCGCTTCATTTATTTTTGCTCTTAAATTAACTTTTTTTGCGTATTTTGATTAATCAGATAGGAACGCAACAATATCAAATATTGTTGTTTAGCGGAATATGATGAGTGGTACCCTGACAAGCTTGCACATCTGCCATCAAGTAAATAAATAAAGCACATATATAAAACACGTCCACATATATAACGAGAATCCTATAGACTTGGGCGATGTAAGAAATATTAACGATTTCTTAGATCGCCAATTCGTAAGCAAACTTCGAAAATAAGAACTTATGTGCCTGTCACCGACTCACTCACTTCTCATACTGGAACACAACAATACTATGTGCTTTTTAGCGATAGAAAAAAGAAGAGGCCGGCTCACCCAGATAGGCAAGCACAAAGTCCTATCTCCAAAAAAAACAATTAAATGTAAATACATTTATTTACTATGTATCGTGTATATCTTTTGACTCCTAACTTTAAATAAATATCCATTTCACGAATATGAATCAGAGCGTTAAATTAGTTTATTTCAAAATTGATTCTGAGAAATAGCATCATGAATCATAGTTTCCAACAAAGGGCATAAGAACGGTAAAGTATCTTTAGTTTGTAGTTTGACTTATTGCTTTAAAGCGTTCTTAATTATACTCATAATTTGTTTCACGTCGGCTTGTCGCTTAGGATTCTGTTGTTTAATGGAACCCTTTATTATGTGTCTAACCCATTTATATAGACATACATAGTAATATTTTAAAGTATTTTAATTATCCTTCATTCTATGGCTAATAAAATTGATAGGGTATTTATATAATAATAATAATATCCTGGGACATTATTCACACACGGCCATCTGATCCCAAACTAAGCAGAGCTTGTACTATGGAAACCAGACAACTGATATACTACATATAATACTTTTCTTTTGTAAATACATACTTATATAGATAATATATACATTGAATATTTTATAATATAAAATAAAAAAATAAGTGGATCAAAATAATAATATTACAAGCAAAAACTGCAAAATTTTTCTCCAGTCGTGTCAGATTATCGTGTAGTATCCGATTCAACTGTATCAGTGAAATAATAGATTATATACTTGTATTTGTGCACTATGGTATTTCCTGCGCATGGCTTACTTGGTGATAGGGTTTTTTGCAAGCTCCTCTGGCTAGGTACCACCCACTCATCAGATTTTCTGGCGTAAAACAGTAGTACTTGGTATTGTTGTGTTCCGGATTGAAGCCAGTGTTATTACAGGCACAAGGGACATAACATCTTGGTTCCCAAGGTTGGAGGCGCATTGGCGATGTAAGCGATGATTAACATCTCTTACAATGTCAATGTCTATGGGCGTCGGTGACCACTTACTATCAGGTGGCCCATATGCTCGTCCGCTTTCCTATGCCATAAAATAAATGTTTTACTTTTGATATTGATCAGGTGCATTATCAAAGGAAACACAATAACATCAAAGCTAGGTCAATTAATTTCTTTGGGGAAGGTTTTCGTATCTTTAAGAAAAACGCACCACTTATTATGTTAACTTTTAGTGTATGTTGAAATATTAATAAAAGAATCAACAACAATAAATTTGACATACAATAAAAAATAGTTGACAACATTCTTTGATTTATTATTCCTTGATTCGAATGAAAGATAAAAAATATACTTAACTGTACTTCTAACGATAAAGTAGAGTAAAAAATTAGTAAATCAACAGCCGGACCTGTCAGAAGCCGGAGCCACCTGTGAGAAAAGTTTAAGGCTTTGCCATCAGCTCTAGGTCGTGTTGTTGTTAAACTGTTATTTTATTGATGAGACAAAATTTAAGCTCATAAAAACTTAGTACATGCTCGGAACTGAACCTGCAATCTTTGATTATGATTGACAGTTTTATTTTCACTCGACTATCTCGCTTCTTTATTTCTTAAGTGTTTGATCGTTGTTTATTAATAAGATTACAAACAGTGAAGTTTAAGAGATAATAATGATAAAAATATATTTTGTTTTACGTAAAATAATGATAGTAATAGCATCCATGTGTACTTGGATTTGTTTGTATTCGATATTAAATTCAACGAAAATAAATCTATATTGTAATATTTGCGTAGCAATCGTAGCTCGTAGCGCAATGTCAGTCGTAGAGTTCGTAGCTATGCTACGTGACAGTCATCGTGAAGAAATATAGCTGCATCTATATAATTTTCTCATTTTCGACGCTATTTGAATCGACAATGTCTCTTTGTTTGAATAATAACATTGTGACATATAACGTATAGAAAGTTACAAGTTACTAATACTTGTTGTTTTATTTCGTCATTTTTGAATTAAGTACAAAGCTTCTGTTGTTTCGAAACGTAGATTATTTCTATAAAAACATGTAAGTAACTCAGTTTTTATTATTTATATCCAATTTATACAGGTATTTAAATTTATTATATTTATCCTTTATACATACATATGTTAGTATTTTATTGAGTAAACATTGTTTGTTTACTCAATAATTAAAAAAAAACATTTTAAACATTGCTTAAAATGTTTTTTTTTTTCATAAGATTTATATTTATTAATACCCCAAGTCTACAGGCAGTTGTTTTGTAAAGTATGCACATTTTATAAAGCGGTAAGAAAATATAAACATAACGTTAATTTGAATAAACGAGATAAGACACGATTTTTTTCACCGAGTGATCTAAATTTTTTAGTAAAGAGTTAATAAAATTAACATGAAAATATAAATTTTAATTTAAGTGTTAAGTTAAAGTGGAAAATGTCGAGTTTTTCTTTTTTCGAAAATAAAGATTGATTTATCGTAGTGAATGTCACCAGGTGCCCAACAAAACCTTCGTTTTTAGATTCTATACATTTTTTTCATTAACAGTATTAAAGATTAGCTAATGATGTGCTTCAAATACAAAAATACAATATTCAATATACAGATTGTTCACGTCAATTCTACAAAGCCGGCTGAGCCCAAAGGTAGATAACTATCAGCCAGTGGAACAAGCAGGGTTTCGCTCCGGATTTTCTACAACGGATCATATACAAGTCCTACAACAAGTAATGGAGAAATACAAGGAATTCAACAAGACACTATACATTACTTTCATCGATTACGCCAAAGCGTTCGACACGATCACTCATGATGCTATTTGGGAAGCGCTGAATAAATGCCACATAAACAAAAAATATGCAAGAGTACTGAAAAACATCTACGAGGGTAGCGTAAGTCAAGTCAAACTAGAGACGCGAGGTTCTGATATACCGATCTGTAGAGGAGTGAGACAAGGAGACCCCCTCTCACCCAAGCTGTTCATAATGGTACTACAACGCATTTTTGACAATTTTAACTGGCAGTCGGAAGGGATAAGAATTAACAAAGATCGACTTACACACCTGAGATTCGCGGACGATATTGTCTTATTTGCTGAAACAAGCAAAGGATTAGAAAGAATGATAAGTAGTTTGAATGAAGAAATCGAAAAGGTGGGCTTCAAAATGAACGAGAATAAAACTAAACAACAGCTACACTAACGCCATATACTTCAATGGGAAGATGCTTGAATATGTGAACAATTACATATACCTTTTTTTTTTTTTTATGTAAGAGGGGGCAAACGAGCAGGAGGCTCACCTGATGGAAAGTGACTACCACCGCCCATGGACACCTGCAACATCCGAGGACTTGCAGGTGCGTTGCCGGCCTTTGAGGTAGGAGTACGCTCTCTTCTTGAAGGTTGCAATGTCATATCGGCTCGGAAAAGTCGCCGGCGAAAGCTGGTTCCACAGAGTGATTGTGCGAGGCAGGAAATGCCTTAGGAAACGCACTGTTGTGGATTTCCAGACATCGAGGTGGTGAGGATGGAATTTTGAGTTCTGTCGCGATGTCCGGTGGTGAAATTCAGCAGCCGGGACTAAACCAAACAACTCCTCAGAACACTCCCCGTGATATATGCGATAGAGGATGCAGAGTGACCCAACATCTCTACGCAAATCCAAAGGATCAAGCCGGTCGGTAATAGCTTGATCGTCGACAATTCGAACTGCTCTACGTTGAATGCGGTCAAAAGGAAGAAGCTGGTACTGGGGAGCTCCCGCCCAGAGGTGAGAGCAGTACTCCATGTGGGGCCGAATTTGCGCCTTGTAAAGATTTAGGCGATGGGCCGACGTGAAATACTGTCTCGCCTTGTTGAGCACTCCAAGCTTTTTGGAAGCCAATTTGGCTTTAACTTCCAGTTGACCGCGGAACTGAACAGCGTTCGAAATCTCGACGCCAAGTATCCCGATACTGGCTGTGGCAGTGAGTGGAGTATTCTCGAAATTAGGAGATATGACAAAAGGAGTCTTTTTTGCGGTTAACGCGCAAACTTGAGTCTTATTGGGGTTGAATTGGACCAAGTTTAGTCGGCCCCAGTCCGAGACTTTGGTTAGCAAGATCTCGACTTCAGATACAAGTTTGTTCCGACACTCGTCGACGTGTTCTCGAGGAATATTAGCATGGCCGGTGTAAAGGGCGTCTACAGTGCTGTCATCCGCATAGCAGTGAATGTTACTAATTTGTAACATATCATTGATATGCAGAAGAAACAGAGTAGGTGAAAGAACGCAGCCTTGTGGAACACCAGAATTGACAAATTTTAGGTCAGAGCATGCACCGTCGACAACGACCTTGATGCTCCGATCTGCCAAAAAGCTGGTGATCCACTTGCATAATTTCTCGGGAAGCCCGTAGGAAGGAAGCTTCGAGAGAAGCGCTTTATGCCATACCCGATCGAAGGCTTTCGCTATGTCCAGACTGACTGCTAATGCCTCCCCCTTGGACTCAACCGCAGTAGCCCATCTGTGAGTAAGGTAAACTAGAAGATCACCGGCTGAGCGACCCCGACGGAAGCCGTACTGGCGGTCGCTAATCAGCTGGTGCTCCTCTAGGTACCGCAGGAGCTGGCAGTTAATGATGGACTCCATTATCTTGGAGAACAAGGAGGTGATAGCAATAGGCCTATAATTTGTTGGATCAGAGCGATTGCCTTTTTTAGGGATCGGGTGCACCAAAGCAGTCTTCCAGGAATTTGGGACTACGCCTAATGTGTAGGAGTGGCGGAAAAGACGCGTTAAGACCGGTGCCAACTCGGGAGCACAAGTACGCAGCACGATCGGAGGAATGCCATCGGGCCCACTCGACTTATGGATGTCTAAGGAAAGAAGTGCTTTACGAACTGCACTCTGCCGGAATTTAATTTCCGGCATCGTGGTATCACACCGCAAGATTGTCGGTGGTGTCTTTCCCTGATCATCAAGAGTCGAGTTGGACGCGAAGAGAGATCCCAAAAGGTCGGCTTTCTCCTTCGCAGTATGGGCCAACGAGTCATCGCTCCTGTGCAGAGATGGAAGGGAGGGCTGACAGAAATTCCCTAAGACAGCCTTAGCGAGAGACCAAAATGCGCGTGTTCCCGAAGGAAGTCGCACCAGTCTCTCACCAATTCTGCCAATGTGCTCCGATTTCGCCTTGGCAATAACACTTTTGAAAGACCTGGAGGCAGAGTTGTATTCCTTTTTCAGTGCGCTGGTATTTACATCACAAGATGCCGATGCTTCAGCCCAGGCTTGATAGCATTCTACCTTTCGGCGGGATGCCGTTTTGCAGAAGCGACCAAACCAGGGCCGGGATCTGCCGCCGATGGGTATTGCAGAGTACGGAATGAAGAGTTCCATACCCTGAAACACAACATCAGCGACTGAGTCAGCAACGACATCTGGATCATCCGGCGAGAAACAAATCCGCCCCCATGGGTAGGATGCAAAGAAGGACCGCATCCCATCCCAGTCCGCCAACCTGTAGTGCCACACACGGCGACATCCCACGAACCGAGGCCGTGAGGTGCGTGTAATCGGCACTGTACTCCGGACAAGACAGTGGTCCGACGAGCCAAGAGGAGGCTCTACGGAAACACGGTACCCATCCGGATGAGAGGTTAGCAGAAGGTCTAGCAGTGAAGGTATATGATCCTCCACATCTGGGATTCGCGTTGGCGAGGTAACCAGTTGTGTCAGATCATATGCCAAGGCAAAATCGACCACAGATCTCCCCGCGTGATCGGTAGTACGCGATCCAAGCCATTCGGCGTGGTGGGCGTTAAAATCGCCAAGAATCACGATCTCTGCGGATGGGATCTGTTGCAGCACCGAATCTGTAGCCCGTTGAATGTGCTCAACGAGCCGGTCCGTTTCGGCATTACCGCTATGGGACCTATATAGGCACGCATAGATTCGCGGATGATCATCGCAGTCTACGCGCAGCCAGAGAATGGATAGGTCCCTCCCTTCAAGATAGGCGAGGCGACGAGAGCAGATATCCTCCCTGACGTAAACACACACCCCAGCCCGTGGTACAAAGGAATGTTCCAACTTGTACCCCGGGTAGGAAAGGAATGAGGTGTCCGCCTGGGACGATATCTGGGTCTCGGTTAGAAAGAGCAAGGCCGGCTTCGCCGTCTCAAGATGGAAGTGGACGGCGTTTAAGTTGGAATTCAGTCCCCTTATGTTGCAGAAGTCCACAGCAATGGCGGAAGGGGTTGCCTTAAGATGCCTGCTCCGTTTGCCCCGACTATTTAAGAGCGCAAAATTGCCCCCCCCAGAATTCGAAGGGCAGCCTGGGCATCCCAGCTCAGGTGGTGTATGTCCTGAGCATGGATGTCCAGAGAGGGATTGTCCACCGCGGTCGCAGATGGTACCCTCCTGGGGTAGTACTCTTAAATTCTGCGCACTCATTTTGTGGGGGGGGGGGGGGTTGGGCCTCCGGGTCTCTCACATACCGAATGAAACGCGGTAGCATGGCTACCACTTTACGCCGATTTTAAGTGAGAGAGTGGTACTTCCCCGGGCGTGCCGGCCCATTCGGCTACAACCTGAAGGTATGCAGCATGGCACTACCACTTTCAATGGGTAAACAACTATCATTCGAAGACAAAAATGAAGAACTAGAGGTCGAGCGGCGTATCAACATGAGCTGGTAAAAGTTTTGGTCCCTGAAGGATATCTTGAAAGGGGAATTCCCCCTTTACCTAAAGAAAATTGTCTTGGACACTTGTGTCTTACCTACTCTTACATACGGATGCCAAACGTGGACATACAACACAAAAATAAAAACAAAACAAGTAACATGTCAAAAAGCAATGGAAAGAAGCGTACTCAAAATAAGAAGAATACAAAAAGTAAAAAGCGAAAAAATTATACAAAAAGCTAAAGTTATAGATGCCTTACAATATGCCCTAAAACAGAAGTGGCAGTGGGCAGGACATATAGCAAGATGCACAGAAAAAATATGGACATTACAGACAACTATATGGAAAGGACCAAGAGGAAAAAGAAGAAGAGGGCGCCCTAGAAAAAGGTGGATAGAAGATATAAAAGCGATAGCAGGAAGCGATTGGAAGAAGAAAGCCATGGACAGAGAGGTTTGGAAAAATCTGGAGGAGGCCTTTACCCGAGAAGGGGTTCCAATCAATGGTACTGAAGAAAGTAACGATAGCGAGTAAAAAGAAAATAAAAGAAAGAAAAATGTCACGTTACATTAAAAAACATATACCTATTGTTAATATATATTAAAACGCATGTAATAACAATTATTATTGTGGATTTGAAATATACAGGCTTTATTATTATTAACATCAGGGATGTTCGCGAACTCGCGAATCGATTGTTTTTATGCAACCGTGCGTAAGCGATGTACATCTCTTTTGCGCAGGGTTCAGGGCAGCTCCAACACCATCCTAAAAATGTTCTCATACAGGTTTGACTGTCAGTACTTGTATCATTGCAATATGATTCATGTACTGACTAATAATGAATATTAATGTGTTGACATTTATTTATTTATTTATTTGAATTGACATTAAATACATTCATGACATTGTTTAATTTTAATGTGACTTAATTTGATTTGACTTTAATTTCATTTAATTTAATTTAATTTGGTTTAATTTAATTTAATATAATATATGTAATGTATATATGATCCTTGTTGGTCGAAATAAACGATTTATTATTATTATTATTATTATTATTATTACTATTTATTATTAATGATGTGCTTCATTTAAAGTGGTCCCCCATTGACACTGATAATGTAACTTCAATACGCTACCAACTAGAAAGTAACTGAGATATTATAACCCTTAACAAAACTCCACCACCGGTCTAATATTATACAACACAAATACTCCTTCGTAAAATTCTTCACAAAGCGATCAAGTGTTTAATCTAATCTTTAACTCTATGTAAAGTGGATGTATGTATTTGCAGCTTATTGTGGTACTACAAGTTATTCCACGCCCACGTGGGAGTTCAAAATAAAATACAAAATTCTTCGTAGTAGAATTCTTGTAAATTTTATCACGAATCTTTTGTCTCGGAAAAAGGAGTTGTATTCTTCACTACATATTATAAAACAAAGTCCCCCGCGGCGTCTGTCTGTCGGTATGAACGTAATAATCTATAAACTACTGAACGGATTTTCATACGGTTTTCAAAGTGATTCAAGAGGAAGGTTTACGTGTATAATTAATTATTTTTTCTGTAAAATTGTTGAAATATGACGGTAATTGTTGAAGAAGTCGGAAAAAAGGAGCGATTGGGAACTTTCATCGAAAACTCCTTAAAATCCCGTGGAAATATGACAAAATAATGTTTAAAATTGTTTAAGCAGTTACAGTAGCACATGTATATATTATAATTGCCCTTGACACCACCCAGCTTAAACTAATATCTTAGGAGTTATCGTAAAATTAAAACTATCGCGCACTAAATAAATTCAAGCGATCATACTAATGCGTGATGCAACCGCTCGCGACCCCGCGACCCCGCTGTAGCCCATGTGGCTAAAAGCCGATACCATACTACGACAGTTTTTTTTTGGGAATATTTACCCGGGCAAAGCCGGGGCGGGTTGCTAGCTTACAATAAATATCAGTCGAAGTTCAATTCACTTTTATATTTGTTGATTGACAGAAAAATTAAGAAAAACGTAGCGGTTTTTTTATGTAATATTTTCCCGTTGAAAAGACGAATCATTTATTTATCAGTAACTTTGTATAATCGAACTATAATTAGGTCTATTTAAAGAAGAGGTTTTTGCATCGTGAGGGTCATTTACGGGCTGTCGCTTCTAACATCTATTAATAGTTTTTAATTAAATTATAAGGGTACAAATATACACTAAATGAGCCGAGTTTGCTCAGTTCTTAGAACACGAGAATCTTAATCGAATATTTTTTTCTTTAGTGAAATAGATCACTTAATAGTAGGTGAGACATCAGCACTGCGAGAAACTAATGCACCACCTTCCTAGTGCTTTAAATGTGAAATGCTTTATTAGTGTTTATAATTCATCTCGTGCTCAGCAGCAAAGGAATACATGAACGTGCATGTGCCAAATGAAATACTGCTACTTTGAAATACACCAACATGCATAAACTGCAAGGTTCTCCTCAAAAACGAAGGAGGCCTTGGACCAGCTGTTTAATCAGTATGCCCAAATTGGCAAACGAAAGCGGTCATTGTGATAAGTCTATTTATTAAAACGACAGTCAAGCTACTTATAAGTAAAGCTAATTTGTAACGTGTAAAAATTCAACCGTGTACATAAAAATTCAGATATAGATAAATGAAATATAACGTTATAGTAAGCTCGTATTTTTTATTAACTCACACTTGAACGAATCGAAAGCCAATATGGACTGTGAATATCAATACCATCTGCATAAACTTGTGATAGCAATGACGAACTGAATTGTTTTAAATCGATTTTATGCATTGTATGTACTGAAATAAGGTATATATTTGGATGTATATGATTTGTTTAAAATTATTTAATTTATGGTTGTAATTGAATCAAAATCAATTTATTTTTTATTCAAGTGGGTTCGTAAAAGTATTTTTTTTGACGTCTTGTTACACTATTGAACTAAATGTAAATCTATCACCGGCTGGAACCAGTAAGAAATTAATTAGTTACTCTTTTAACCAATGCATGTTAATTTATTATTTATCCTGCACTGCTTTTCATCATCATATATTTTTTAATTAATTATTTATATATTTTTCTTTTATTGATTCATTTATCAATAAAATTATCAACGATTTTTTCGACCACCGATTTTTTTTAAACTACCACCGGCTTGGAATCGATTTTGCCGAGAAGAACTTGCCAGAAATTTAGTAGTTATTCCTTTTTAACAATTGAATTAGGTATATGTAGCTAAGTTTCTTTCACCAGTTCTTATCAGATCAGAGTATTGATTTATGTATCTTTTTTTAGACACATAAACATTGTAATTTGAACTTCTTTATCCTCTCCTATAATGGCTGAATATAAATCTTAAATATAAACAAAATGTGTGTGCGCGCGCTTAAGTCGCGATCATCCTATTTTATATAACCCGACGTTATGACAAAGTTCCACCTGTCCTTGAACCGGTTGACATCAGATAGCATAATGAACAATGTATAGTCTATTTTTCGTATGTTATAGGTAGGTAGACGGGCAGATGGCAAGTGGACACCGCCGCCTATAGACACTGGCCCATAAAAAATGTCGACCATTCCATACATCACAAATATATGAAAACCTATTGGAACTAAGAAGTAATGTCCTTTGTGCCTGTAATTCACATTTTACCTATTTTCAATTTAACAAATTTGAAAACTCTATTAGTCAAGTCACAATTAATCAATAAATCTTAGATTCCATCGTATCATGAACAATAATTTTAATTACTAACTACATTGAAAATCAGATTTATCTCAAAAAGAGCAACTACGCGAACTTCTTACCATTTCTTATTACTAGGCTTATAACCGAAACAGCGGTTGAATTAGTGACGATCCGCTCTGTCATAATATATTAAATTGATAACATACATCGCGAAATTTTAGTGTAAAGTTTGTACACATTGATTATAATTGTTATTTCAACTCGTATCCTAAAACAATAGATTTTAATAGGCTGCCAACACTATCAAGTTTTGCTAAAAACTAATGGAAAATTATTACCTAAGCAAACAAAATAAACAGCTCGCTCATGAAACGACTATTCATTATTATTCGTGTAACAATGGTCGGTTATAGATTTTATAACCGTTTATAAATCGCTTCTATTATGATAAAGCTTGTCAGCAACTTTGTATGTATTTATATTTTATTATTAACTCGACTTTAATAACAGTGGTTGGCCTCTGCTTACACCGAATATTCCCCCGTTAATCAATACCGCTTTGTCTTGTTGTGCGTCAGGGTGATTTGTGAATGAGCCATTGTAATTAAGGATACAATGCCATACCAATTCAATTAATTATGTAGTATTATATGTCTAATTCTTCAAGCTAACTAATACTTATTTCGTTTAATTTTTATTCATTTTATTTGACTGTCATGTAAATCTAGTATAAAGTCACTATAAAGCCGCAAGTCCTACAAGCCGCAAGGTTTACAGCCAGGGACAGGTTAATTGAAAGTTATTAGGTTTTTCTAATGGTCCTCCTGACCGGTTTCGGCCACGGCGGCCAATCTCAAGAGAGATTAACCAACTGCGCAGGAGATATTACAGTGCACAAGTGTGTGCGCAAACACAGGTGCACTCTCTATTCCCTTACTCTCATAACCCGATGGGACGGCAATCCGACACGACCGGAAAGAGTTCAGGCGCAGGACCAACAGCTTTACGTGCTTTCGGGCTGTTACTGAGAATTTTAGACAGAAAATCACAATAACATTTTATTGGCCCGACCTGGGAATTGAACCCAGGACCAACGTATCTGTGGCCTTACATTTAGCCAATAGACCGACGATGCAGGTTTTTCCATAAAATATATCAAACAAATACATGTAAATAAACAGATATTATACAAATAATGTATGTGTAAGAAGGGCAACCATTTCAATTTGCATTTTGTATTGACTGAAGTAGATAATATCCAAATTTTGCATATTTATGTTCTTGCATTATTCTCACAGCGGTGACTTGCTGTCTTATTTTGGAATAAATATATTTAACCAAATTTATTTCAATGTGTAAAACATGTCTCACGACTTCGCCAGCGTGGACTTTTGTGACTATAAGAGTATATATGTTGCGGTTATAATGAAATATTATTTTATAGTCTTTGTGACTTCTGGATTCAGTAGCTTTCTAATGGTGAAAAAATATTAAAATCGGTTCCGTAGTTTGCGCTGTACATTGGTATGACAGTCAGTCAGACAGTTATTCTTGAATATATGTATATATACATATAGATAAACTAACAGATCTGTGCTCTTAGATTTTATTAGACATATTAAGATTATGTGTGTTAATTATCCCAATTCATGATCTCTCAAGATTATTGTAATTGCTCAAATTAATACGTTCACAAAAAGGCCATGATAAGAGGACATGATAGGAGGATATATATATATATATATATATATATATATTTTATATATATATATATATATTTTATATATATATATATTTTATATATATAATATATGAAGCAATTTTATAAGTTAGTGTAATTAAGTTTAAAGAAAAAAAAGTGGCAAATTGAGGACTCATCAGACGATATGTATATGTTACTCGAACTTTGCTGATTGTGAAGCGGCTTTAATGATTTTATTTTGTATTGAATATTTATCATTCACATTCGCCGCGAACTCATTCTAGCAGAGCGTTTTAAAAGTTTCACTAAAAATTTTTCAAATAAAATATAGAGTGATTTTAAAGCCATTTGAACTTCCTTTTTTTTCTTGGTGGTAGGCTTTGTGCACTAGACTGCCTGGGTAGGTACCACCCACTTGTCAGATTTTAACTTGTCACTTGTCACTCTGCATCCTCTATCGCATGTATCATAGGGGATGTTCTGAGGAGTTATTTGGATTGGTCCCGGCTGTTGAATTTCACCACTGGACATAGCGCCAGAATTCAAAATTCCATCCACACCACCTCGATGTCTGGAAATTTCATAACAGCGCGATTTTTAAGGCATTTCCTGCTTCGCACAACCACTCTGTGGAACCAGCTTTCGCCGATCACTTTTCCGAACCGATATGACATACTCGTAGCAACCTTCAAGAATAGTGCGTACTCATTCCTTAAAGGCCGGCAACGCACCTGCAAGCGCTCGGGTGTTTGGCTATCTTCCAAAAAAAAATCTATTTCTAAACAACAATACTTAGTGTTATTGTGTTCCAATTATTACTGCGGCCAACGTAACTAGAGGCACAAGGGCCATAACATATAAGTTTCTAAGGTTTGTGGCGCATGATGTAAGGAATGATTATTATTTCTCACATCTGGCGATGTCTATGAGCGGCTGTGACTACTTACCATGATGGTAGCCTATTCGCCCATCCGCCTGTCTTTAACATAAAAAAAACTTCATTGATATTAAGCCACGATCACACTTAATGTGGATACGATCGTTGCTTTAAAGTAAATATCAATTGTCATACTTGAAATTACAATTATTTATCGATAAATTTACGTTTATGGTTTGTCAAAATACCAATTCAATTTAGTCTCGCCACATTCAATCGGATAGTTAGCTCAGGGATCTTTGACAATCATTTTCATTTCGATGGGACGAAATTTTCGTTTGGACGAATTGTAATGAGAATTTGTGGCCTAATCACGTTTCACAAACCTTAAATAGACGACCGAAAGCGATCCTGATTTCTGATGCCAGATTTGAGATGCAATTACCGATTGCTATAGATCTGCGACTGTGACGTCATCTAACTTTCGACTGATCATTGTTACTCGATGCAGTGAAATGTATGAAAGTTCAAATTACTTTTTAGGAACAAAATAGTTAAAGTTTTAATTAAGCTTGTGTCACTTACTTTTTGCTAACAATTTTTAATAAGAGTTTTAGTAAAGGGCTGTGCGGAAAAACCCAAAAAAAATTCAGAAATGATGACGTACAAACTTTTAACACAAGGAACAACAATAAGCTTGTCTACATCACGATAGTAACTCTTTTGTGTTACAATGGCTTTAACAGTCGGATCCCAGAATACGTTCAAAAATTATCAATTGTATAACGAATGCTTGCATTCTAAGGTATATTACAAATTCTACGATTTTTTGGTTGAAATAAAACGATGGCAATCTTTTCGATAGATTGAATTCATTTCAAATGTTTAATTTTAAAACGATACATGTACAAATTTTTCCCTATCAAAATGAAATATTCAAATGTTTATAGCCTTGACAGTCTAACAGTCCGACAGTTGATCATTTAACAACTCCGTATAGCCTCGTTGGTCCAATGGCTAGATATAAGGCCGTAGACCCGGTGGTCTTGGGTTCAATTCCGAGGTCGGGTCAATAAATAGTTATTGGGTTTTTCTGTCAGAAAATTCTCAGTAGCAGCCCGGAGCCTGGAAGTTTATGAAAGCTAGGGATAAGTGAGTACACCTGTGTTTGCGCACACACTTGTTCACTAGAATATCTCCTGTGCAGTTGATTAATCTCTCTTGAAATTGGCCACCATGACGCCAGACGAAATCGGTCTGGATGACATTATATAGGTGTAATAAACTAAAATGACTTTTAGTAATGTTTTGAAGATGTTTTTAAAAGATTATTATTACTGGAAATTTTAATAAAACCTTCAGTTATAAGCTCCATGTATATTAGTTTAGAATAATTTTCAGTTATTACAATAAAAGCCTTATTTATTAGTACCTATATATGAAGCACTCGCTTATTACGTATATAATTTTTTTACCAAAAACATTTCTTTTTTAAACATTCCAAGAGAAAACAATACACTCAAATTCGATCTTGCCACTGTGCCTTAAGTTATGTAACTACGTTAAGCCAATAACAATATAATATTATTTAAAATTAAGAAAACAATTACATCTTAACCAGATAAATAGCCATTGTGCGAAAACATCTTTTCATTAAAAGGATCACAAAAAGTTATGGCGGTGACACCATTGAAACGTTCCTAATTCCCTTAGCGGTCTTAACGCGGCATTTTCATAGCTTCAGAAAATTGTTTTCCACAGATTGGTACTACACGAATTTATTTTTAGTATGACTGTTTATGCGACATCTAAGCGTTGTTTATTTGTGTGAAAGGGATGAAATAGGTTTTTATGGTGTGAGTTAATTGTTATAAGCTTGTGTTCGAAATAATGCGTTTTTATGTTTTGTTTTTATGGAAATTATTTAATTATTGTATGAAATGGTATAGAAAACAATAAATCAACTGCATAAAAACAATTAAAGTAGTTATAATGTCATGCTCGGCGCTGATGGATAGCATCGTGAAGTAATGTCAGTTGACTGTCTCGTTGGTCTATTGGCTAGGATTTAGGCCGCTAACCTGTAAGTTCTGGGTTCAATTCCCAGGTAGGGCCAATAAAAAAAAGTTTTTGGGTTTTTCTGTCAGAAAATTCTCAGCAGCAGCCCGAAGTCTGGAAGTTGGAAGTGTGTACTCTCCCGTGCCTCGGTAAGCACGTAAAGCCGTTGCTCCTGCGCCTGAACTCTTTCCGGTCGTTTCGGATTGCCATCCCATCGGATTATGAGAGCTAGGGAAAAGAGAATGCACCTGTGTTTGCGCACACACTTGTGCATTTTAATATCTCCTGCAATCAATCAATCAACAGCCAATCGTAGTCCACTGCTGAACATAGGCCTCTCCCAAGGTGCGCCAAAGCTCCCGGTCCTCTGCCTTCCGCATCCAGTCGGTACCCGCCACCTTCTTAAGGTCATCGGTCCACCTGGCTGGAGGGCGCCCTACGCTGCGTTTGCCGATCCGCGGTCTCCACTCTAGGACTCGTCTGCTCCAACGGCCATCGATCCTACGACACACGTGACCAGCCCACTGCCACTTCAGCCTGCTAATTTTGCCAGCTATGTCGGTGACTCCGGTTCTTTTCCGGATAATCTCATTTCTGATCTTATCCTTCAAAGATACTCCGAGCATAGCTCGCTCCATAGCACGCTGAGCGACTTTGAATTTGTGGACTAGTCCCGCAGTTAGTGACCACGTTTCGGCACCGTATGTCATGGCAGGTAAGACGCATTGGTTGAAGACTTTCGTCTTCAAACATTGCGGTATAGACGACGTGAGGACTTGACGAAAGTTGCCAAATGCTGCCCATCCCAAGCGAATTCTTCGATCGGCTTCCTTCTCGAAGTTGTTCCTACCGACTTGTATAACCTGTCCTAGGTAGGTATATTCACTAACAACTTCGAGAGGTTTCCCTTCGACGTATATCGGTCCCGGCACGACATGCTTATTGAACATGACCTTGGTCTTATCCAAGTTCATACCGAGACCGACACGCCGGGAAGAATCGCTTAGGCTACGCAGCATTTCGGTGAGTTGTTCCAGCGACTCTGCTATGATGACAATATCGTCGGCAAATCGAAGGTGTGAGATGTACTCGCCGTTTACATTGACTCCATATCCAGTCCAATCCAGCGTCTTGAAAACGTCTTCCAACGCGTTGGTGAACAGTTTCGGAGATATTACATTTCCCTGTCTCACCCCTCTGCGCAGTTGGATCGCCTTCGTCTTACAGTCCTGGATGTGGACAGTCATTGTAGCAGCGTTGTACAGACATCTCAGTACCTCGATATATCTCCAATCGATATGACATCTCTGCAATGAGTCGAGCACAGCCCAGGTTTCGATGGAGTCAAAGGCTTTCTCGTAGTCCACAAAAGCCATACACAGCGGCTGATTGTACTCTTCGGTCTTCTGCACAATCTGCCGAACAGTAAGGATGTGGTCCACGGTGCTATAGCCTGATCGAAAGCCGGCTTGCTCTGGGGGCTGGAACTCATCAAGTCGTCTGGCGAGACGGTTCGTGACGACTCTCGAGAACAGCTTATACACGTGACTCAGGAGGGAGATTGGTCTGTAGTTTTTCAAGAGGGTTTTATCACCTTTCTTGAAAAACAGTACCACCTCACTCCCGCTCCACGTTTCCGGGGTCTTGCCATGTTGGATGACGGAATTAAAGAGGCTTGCTAGCTCTTTCAGGACCGGAGTCCCGCCTGCCTTAAGCAGCTCTGTTGTGATTCCGTCATCTCCCGGAGCTTTATTATTTTTAAGCTGTTCTAGAGCCGCCCTAATCTCGCCTTGGTCAACGACCGGGAGCTCCTCGGAGTAATGGCGCGTAAGAGGGGCGCGCTGGTCATCAATACTGATAACCTCCAATACTGAATATCTCCTGCGCAGTTGGCTAATCTCTCTTGAGATTGGCCGCCGTGACCGAAATCGGTCTGGAAGACATTACATTATTATTATAATGTCAGATAAAAGTCTCAAAAGGAGAGGAATCTTTAGACCAGGAGTATGTAAGCGAGCCGTTACCTTTTATTTGGTTACTAACAACTTAATCCCAAATTAAAAATAGATTTTTTATTCATCTAATATAGCCGTATCAACCCGAAAGCTTCTGACCGAATAAAATTACTTAAACTGATACAAACCTTCATAAGGAATTGAGATAAAGGACAATTGGAGGCAAACCAGGTCTCTAGGGATTATGCCCTAATTTAAAATAAGGCACTGAAGGTCTGGATCGAATGCCTCAATTCGTTCGTTTGATGTGACCTCGGGGAGTGCGATTTGCGGTTACAAAGAATAAATTTTAGATAAAGCGTCAGTGGAATTGTAGTAAGTCTTAATTTAGTTTCTATGTTAGTGTTAATTAGGTTTTTTGTATGCGTGTACGTGTGTGTATTAGTGTTTTTGTTTAAGATCAACTACCAACTGTACAGTGCCTATCCAAAAATATTGCACTTCGACCTTTGAAAAGAGACGAAATTGGTGTATTTTATTCAATTACTAATAAACTCATAATTGTTTTAAAAACTCCTAACGGATAGCGGACTTTTAGTGTTTTGTGGGATAGAGATAACAATCTCCCATGCTGAAATTAGTCGATTGTCGCTCTTCACAGGTCGATGTGCAATATTTATTGACGGGCACTATAGTGTGTCTCATTTGAATGATTCAAATTAGACCAGGTTGACAATTAACTTACAACAAGGAAGAGACTTTGACGACTAGGGTTGGTTTATACAAAACTTCATCGTTTGTTTATTTTTTTATTGTGCACGTAATATGAAACATAATGACTTAATACTAATTAAGAATATATATGTTCGGGGATACCAAACAGGGACAGTCCAGTCAACCTTCGAGTAGTGTATGGAATGAATTGTGTTAGATTTAAGAGATAAACATATGTGAAAAATAAATACATAAAAATATACAATATGTACACATATAAAGTTTTGCTAGCATCCATAATATAACCAAATAGAGCAATTGTTTTATTTATGACTGCATAAAATCAAAGTCAAAATATAATTATTGAAGTAGCGAAAAACATTTCTAAGATCAAATTAAATACATATTTTATAGCTAAACTTTAGATTAGATTTTTATAAAATTAAATTTTTAGCTGTATTTTCTAAGGCCAGTGTTAGATGTAGGGATAATAAATAGCCTTAGGTGTCAGGATTGAACCTGTACTGTGTAACTTTCATAACCCCACCGTAAAGGTATATCATTGAGTTATTGGCGCTTAACCTTTACCAATTTAAATATAATTTTGTAACAGAAAACAGATATTTTAAACGTGCCAAATACTAATCTACGTATCATCTCGTCTGACGAGCTTTATCGTACAGTTCACGTTTGGAATCACGCCATTAACACTCAGAGATCAGTTCAATTGCCAGAGATAGTATAAAGGTATGTTCAGATAAATGTATAGAATTACTTGGCATTGGTTTTATACGAATAGCATCAAAAATGTGTTATCTGAAAATTTGATTCAATATCAGCTGTTTACCTGGCCCAGATAAGACAATTGTTCCATATTTAGAATGGTAAGCATTAAAATTAAGTCAACTTTGAACTATCGACGTTACTATCAATTATTTGTACTTGGTGAGTAACAAGGAATTAAGTAATTACAAGGAAACCTTGTAATATAATAGTCATATTTGAAATTAAGTATAGGAACGAAGTTTTAATGTCTTTGTTGGAGGATAAATAAAAAGCCCAAATTCCTGGAAAGGGAGAAAACTACGTGGTTTGGATTACATGTACATGTTTGACAATTGCATGCAAATAAAGTAATAACATAAAATATACCAAATGCGATCTCAGACTGTACTTATTAAGAAAAGAAAATATATTTTTCTACTGTTACATATTTTAAAATAATTGGGATCAAAGATAGTTTAAAACAAAAAAAAAAAAACAAATAACTTTTTATACAAAATAATTAAAACCAGCCCCAAAAATGTGACAAAAATTCAGCAAAATCGGTTATGAATTAGTTTTAAATAGTTGCATGATTTGACATATATTTAACAGGCCAAGCTAAATAAAAGCTAAATAAATTGGGCTTCCAATGTACTTATGATATTTACAAGGTCCAAAAAAAATTATATTTGAACAATAACCGCCTTATTCATAAACTTTATTTAACTGGTGATTAGTTAAACAATATTTTGTCTTCTTCTTTCGTATGTCAAATCAATAATGACAGAAAGAGACAAATCGGTGTTTAGCTAAACAGTAACTAAGCAACGTTTATAAATAAGGCCGTAAGCCAGCAGAGCTTTATTTAAAAAAAGAATACCATTGCTATACGCGGAGAAAGAAATAAAAATAGAAAGATTTATCTATAAAAGAAAAAAAACTCAAAATAATGTACTTACAAATTCGAAATCAACAATTTTCAACGTAATAATTTGTACATTTGCAAACGTTGTTTATCGAACAAATATCAGCTTAATGGCGTGCTCCACGCTCGCACGTGTCGTAACCAGTAACGTGTATCTATTTCGGCCTTTAGTCAATATTTGTTTGTGAATTTCAATTTTGCGTCGTCAAAAGTAGTATTTTTAAGACTATAATTTTAGACATTATAGAATTAATATATTTGTTACATTGTAAATATACACCGATAATGTTGTTATTTACAAATAATTTTACTGTTAATGTTTAAGGTTGAACATATTTACTTATGTATAGGTTCTACTTCTTGGTAAATTAGTCCAATCACAGACACAAAATAACAACGCATCCTATGTCCGTCCTATGGTCTAATTTTTAATGTCTTACCATTAAAAAAGGGTACCACCTGATAAACCCTCCTCTCTCAACCCTTTTTCTATCACTGGACATTATATGAATTGGAATTTCTTCAACTTTAAGCCATAGATTATTTTAATTTATCATTCAATAGACTTTGTGGTAATTGCCAATTGGACTGTCTAAGTTTGTACATTTTATATTCACAGTAGCAACTTTACACACACGAGACCAGAGACCAGTGAAATCAAGTAGTAATTTAAAGGCGATTTAAAGTTGTAAGGATATTCACAAAATCGCATCTTCTAACAATCTTCCAAAACTCAGAAATGTAAACAAAGTATACTAAGATTGGAATAACGTTTCTTTTAAGTTATTTTGTATTATTTTAGGGAGTTGCTCCCAAATTACTTAAAATAATCCCCTAAATAAACCAATTTGTTCATGATCTCAATTATAATATATCTTAAGCATTATCAATAGTCTCACATTTCGTTGGATAGACGTAGGGCATGAGCACAAGAAACGTAGTCTAATAGGGGCCTTGCTGAAATTTCAGTACGATCTGAGAGCTCTCTGAGAGATGTACTGTAGGGTCAAGCTGGGGTCAGTTTTGGGGTCTCCGTTATTGAACCTTGCATAACCGGTATTGTGAGAACCACCGACCTCATATATCTGCATTGATTAATAGCATGAAGGTATAAATTCTTACGTAAATAAAAAAGGTAGTCCACTAATCATAAAGACACATGATTATAAAGTTGTAAGGTTGTCGACTATATGATTGCTTTTGTAATTGACTCAAATTGAATGCAACGTTTACGATGTGAAATAAAATATGTATTTTAAATATTATTTGCGTTTTACGTTTATTCTTGTATTTATTCTTTATACAGAATGTAACAAAAACCCTTATTTCTAATTAGATATAAAACATTAGCTGTTCATATAATAATATTTTTTTATATAATTATACATAAAATAAAAGCAACACAAAAAATGAGATAATTATAATAATAACAGCTAAAATTAAATAAATAATATTACAATTAAATAAATTAAATGCAAATAAATATATTTCTTAATTCAAATTCAAACCGTATCAATTTCCTTGCTTTATGGGGGAAATGTCTATTCACTTGCAACATAATTCAGTCGTATGTGTGCGTGTCGGTGAATGTAATAACGTAACACTTACGCAGGACATTCATTCTAAAGTAGCTTCAATTTTTGAGCGCAACTTTATATGACACCATCCTTCTAAGCGCTATTATTCTGTCTGCCACCAAGTAAATATTGCCATCGCAAACCAACTAAATAACCTATTTTTTCGGGTTTATAAATGTAAAACTCCGTGCTATAATATGTCCAAACTATAACGACAACGTCGCTGATAAAAACCTATTCTAGAGACTTCCACGCCTAAATATGCTATCTGTGCACATATTGTGGAATATTCTAGCCTAGGTTTTTGTGTAATAATGTATTGCTTTTTCTGACTCTTATTACTTATTATTATGTAATAAATAAATTAACAATATAATTACTCACGTTAGGTAATCTAATTATATTATTATTGTTATGTAAAATTATTTTAAACAAAGCGTTCATTAGTCAGTTAATTGTTCCGAACCTTTGTTTCTAATTACAAAACCTTTTTCCTAAAGAGGCCGATTTCAATGTTTTATCTTCGAAAATTAAAAAAATTGCTTATTATCCTACTTTAAAATTAGAATACTTAAACTCAAAGATAAATTATGCCTTTGAAAAATAATGTTGAAAATGAGTTTTGATATTTTATATCAGATAATTATTTAGAAATATATTTTTTTTGATGTCTAATTATTATTAAAAGTAGTTGATAGAAAACTCTTCCTGTTACAAGAAAACAATGATACAAAGTTAAGGTGGATATTAGAAAATCTGTAATATATAATATTTTACTTTAATTCATTACTATGTGAAGTCGATGTTGTATACATATATTATTTGAAACATTGAAAATGGCAGCCATTGTGATAATCAAATAAATTGTATTCAACAACTTCTTATAAGCAACTTCACATCGTCATAACACAATCGATATTTAATCCAGATCACCGGTTGGGAATTTAGATTCAAACGAGAAGGACCGACTGTAAATTCAGCGTACTGTTTTCCAATACTGAAATAAACAACAAGTTCATAAAATATAAAATGTGTTCTGCCTGAAAATTAACAAATATGATGAACTCGACTTTTGAATAAAGTGTATAGATTACAGAATGCAAGTATCTTTGAATAGAAATAATGAACTTTTAAGCTAACCCACCCACTCTTTGGTCGTCAGATATCTATTTATAGATTTAATTATATTATTGAACAAGACAGACAGGTAAATATAAGGTAAGCCAAGATGGCTCAATGGTAAGGACGCGTGAATCTTAACCGATGATCGTGGGTTCAAACCTGGGCAAGCACCACAGAATTATATGTGCTTGTAATTTGTGTTTATAATTCATCTCGTGCTTGACGGTGAAAGAAAGCCTGTGTCAAATTTCACCGAAATTCTGTCACCTGTGTATACCACAAACCCGCATTTGAGGAGCGTGGTGGAATAAGCTCCAAACTTTTTCCTCAAAAAAAGAAGAAGAGGTCTTAGCCCAGCAGTGGAACATTCACATGCTGTTATTTTTATTATTAAATATATCTTGTAACGATTTTACAATTTATCTCATTAACTTTCCAAGTTTCATCTTTAAATGCAAATGTAACTGGTTATAACCAGTTACTAAATACAGTGAAAGTTTTTATATCTATTATCTGGATTTTAATTCCATTAACTAGATTTAACCGGTTTCTTTAAATAAATTAATTACACTTGTGAATTTAATTGGGACTTACGGCTTAACATCCTTTTAGAAACATCGAGTTGGCAATACTTCCCAGCATATCCGGCATATTGCCAGTGTCATATTATCAAACTTATCTAATCTAACAAGTTGCTTGTTCTTATATACAGCTACCTATTCTTATATAGATATATTATGAATGTTAGCGCTTGTTATGTTGATGGGGACGGTTTTATATTTGATATTAGAAACGAAGAACTATAAGTAAAGAATGAATGGGGTGGAAGTTGAATATACAATTATCATAATAACGTCCTCTATACCGATTTCAGCCACGGCGGCCAATCTCATGAGAGATTAGCCAACTGCGCAGGAGATATTATAGTGCACAAGTGTGTGCGCAAACACGGGTGCACTCTCGCTTCCTTAGCTCTCATAATCAGATAGGACGGCAATCCGACACGACCGGAAAGAGTTCAGGCGCAGGACCAACGGCTTAACGTGCTTTCCGAGGCAAGGAAGTGTACACACTTCCACTTTCCCAACCCCGGGCTGCTACTGAGAATTTTCTGACAGAAAATCCCAATTACTTTTTACTGGCCCGACCTGGGAATTGAACCCAGGACCACCGGGTCTGCGGCCTTATATCTAGCCACTAAACCAACGAGGCAGGCGGTAGAATATCTGATAAGTGGGTGGTACCTACCTAGAGCTCTAGCACCAGTGCCCTTTTCTACAGTAATACTAGTATTTTTATGTGAGTAAACAATGCACAATCTGAGTTTCTAAGGTAGATGGTGTATCAGAGATGTAAGGTCTATGAGCGGTTGTGATCACTGACCATCATGTGGCCCATTAGTCAGTCCGCCAATCAGTTTTAAATGAAAAAGGTCCATTGACCTCAATTCGGAAGTATTAAAAAAATCCATTGAAAAATCAAAATAAATGTAAATCTAGAAATGTTATCTTCAAAAGAGCAATGTTGTTCAAATATAAAACACGACAAGAATATTCACGGTATTTTCTGAATGAGATATAAATTCATTCATATATTGAGTGTATTTCATGAAAATACTTGAGGTTCTTCGAAAGAAAATAGCGTCGCGTTTCAAACTCTATACTTAAACTCGGGGTCCTTTTGTCGGAGATAATAATTAAAATGTATGGAACATCCGACGCGTTTTTTTGTTAAAAGTATTCATTGGTGGTTTAGTGATGCGAAACTTGTTTTTATCGACATTGTGATTTATTTTACCTTTCAATAAATATATAAGTATGTATCTACAAAAGAAAAGTAGTATGTCAGTTGTCTGGTTTCCACAGTACATGCTCTGCTTAGTTTGGGATCAGATGACTTTATGTGAATAATATCCCAGGATACTATTATATTATTATTATAATTTTATATCGATAATTTGTGTCGAAGTGTACGAACGGAGAGTTCTTTTTTTAAATTTGCTCTTTATACATATATCTTTCTAACTAACTTTTACGATATTGAATCGGTGATTTGCAACTAATTTAGTCTTGCAAGATGACGAATCAAAAGTCCCCTTGAGAATTATTTTTAAGCAACTAAACTATCGATAGCGACCAACCCTCTCCATTATCTCCTGGTAAGGAGTTTCTATTTTATAAAAAAGTAAGGATGGGCCGATCTGGGGACTGATGGTAAATAGGTAACTCGCCCATTGATACTGGCACTGAAAGTAATATAATAATGCACCAAGACCCCTTTGCCTGTAATGACACTGGCTCACTCACCTTTCGAACTGAAACACAACAATACTTTGTGTTGTTGTTTGACGGTTGAATAATTGATGAGTGGGTCGTACCTACAACACAGTTTCTATCCAATACAGAATTTTGGCTGATTGAGATAAAATTAAAATTCCTTACGATGTTTTCTTTCATCGAGGATGAGATAAATTATAAATACATGATGCATGTTTGAATTCACAATATTCGATTAAGATCCGTATGTTCTAGCCATTGAGCTATCGGAACTCTGTAGTTATTATCAAATAATTTACTAATATATTACATTAGTTTGATAACAATATAATAGTGTTGTACTTGATTATTATCCGGATACAAGATCGATATCAGTTTAAACAAAGTTACAGTTTCTGAGAAGTTGCTTCATGAACAAGTTAAAGTGGTTATTGTAAAATGAATAAAAGGTGAATCTGATGTAAAATTATTAATAAATAAACCTAATTTAAAACCTTCTTAATTTAGATTCTTTATAATAAAGTTAAATATCAATAACACTTTTTTACGACATAAAACATGCATATTAGGTTAACTATGGAATTACCAACTTTTAATACGTACTGGCGTATTGTGATATCGATATTTTTTATTTCACTCAGAATTCCAAATTCAAATTACGTTCATAATATAGCATTAATATTTAAAAAAAAAACAGTTGGTTTCCCGTCTTTCGATTTGATATCGCTAGGGAAGATGTTAAGACGCTGTCTGCTTGCTGCTGTGAACTTTGCGGTGTATATTCGTTGCAATTAATAAAAGTGAAGGATACTAAAAATAATTATGTTAAAGCAATGTAATAAAGCAGTTGTCTTGGAAATACTCGGTGGTAGAGCTTTGTGCAAGCTCGTCTGTGTAGATACCATCCACTCATCAGATATTTGTATTGTTGTGTTCCGATTTGAAGGGTGAGTGAGCCAGTGTGATAACAGTCACAAGGGACAAAACATCTTATTTCCCAAGGTCGGTGGCGTAGTGGCAATGTTGTTTTTTTTTTAAGAAATTTACAGACCACTGTCTTTGGGCGTTGGTGACCACTTACCATCAGTTGGCCCATATGCTTGTCCGCCTATACAATAATAAAAAAAAGTTTGTCGTCAAATAATTTTTGATGCGTGTATTCTTGAAATGTTGTAATTATTACGTTTAACGTCGCATATCAGTTTCTGACATTTCACGACCGTTTTTTGCGGTGAGTTTCGAGTCTGTTCTTACAGAATAAAGTTGAAAAACCGAGAAAAAAACTCGCAAGAAACTCTACGATTACTATTTACCTCGAATGAAGTACAAGATCAATACAAAAATCATGTTCGAATAGCAAGATTCTAGGCGGACTCTCATAGAGGTAGACGTCATTATACCGTAAACGGATCGATTACTTTCTTATTCATTAAAAAATACTAAACTTTCATTAACTAACCAAGGAGATCAAAAACACGTTTTTGTGGAATTGGTACTTTTTTTTAATTATTTACCAACCCAACATCCTCACACCACAGCGTGGTGGTTAACGCTCTAAAGCCTATCCTGAAGATCAGAGACCTTTATCCAGTAGTGGGAGTACTACTACTCCAATACATATACGTCAAACTACTAACTAACTACTAAACTACTAGAAGATGCCATGGGCTTCGGAGAAGATTTTAGTATATAATATCATCACATAAGTAGCTGTGCTTCGCATCTGTTATAATCTGTATATGTTTTAAATTTAGACTATTGACGTGACAAACGTGAACTGACTTTTCTTGTGAAATACATATTAAAATATATTATAAGTTTATCGCAAGTTTGAAACTATACATTACATTATACATTATTATTACCTACGATTAATTATACTTCGTATTACAAAGCTCTAGTGTGACAATTTAATTATAGGTACAAGAATAAACAGCTTAAGTGTAATTGCGGTTCATATAACTTGTGATTCTCTTATAGAGATAGTAATCTAACGAGCGAAAGAGTTCAAGGGTAGGCTGACTTAAGCGTCAATAGCGCAATGTTTTACAAAGCGCTTGGCGTAAAGGTCGCTGGTTCGATCCTGATCCCTGGGGCTATTACAGTCACCACTCCTAGCTTGATGGTAAATGATCACCGTGGCTCTTTGCAATATAAATATATAAATATGAACCATACCTTATCTCAGAAATGCGCCACTAAAGTTGGGAACTTATAAGTTAACGTTGTGTCTGAAGATGGTGTATCTTCAGGCACAATGTTAACTTATTACTGGCTCACTGTTCTAACCGGAACACTTGCTGAGTGGTAGAATATCTGATGGTAGTTGCAGGAAATCCTACCATCAAGTTATTTATCCTGCACGAAAGGATCATATATCAATCAAATCAGATACATCAACGAATACTTACACGATTTTTAATCAACTATTTCAAAAAGCCTTATTTATCAATGCCTTTTATATGAGATTTAAATTTATTAATAGGGCAAGTTAAAAATACCAATTTCTTTACCTAGGGTTGTTACTGAATATTTCTCAACACACTCAGTTTTACCTACTACTTTACTCGGTGGTAGAACTTTGTGCAAATTCGTCTGGGTAGGTACCACCCACTCATCAGATATTCTACCGCAAAACAGCAGTACTTTGTATTGTTGTGTTCCGGTTTGAAGGGTGAGTGAGCCAGTGTAATTACAGGTACAAGGGACATAACATCTTAGTTCCCAAGGTTGGTGGCGCATTGGCAATGTAAGTGATGGTTAACATTTCTTACAATGCCATTGTCTATGGGCATTGGTGACCACTTACCATTAGGTGGCCCATATGCTCGTCATATAAAATAATATATCTACCTGCATCAAAACCTACACTACATTGAAATACGAAACCACGCAATACAAACGTTATTTATACGTTAATTTTAAAATTTATTATATCTTGTGTACGTATAAATTTCTCATACGTAATATGATAATATCGAGTTTAAAATATGAGCCTCGGTATAAAAGGCTCACTGAGTTGTATCGGCTATACCTGTGTTATTGAAGGTACGCCTTTGTGTCCAAGTTCATAATTTAGTCTATGTATGGCATCGGTAATTTCGCTGCCAATAAACATGTTGGTTCATGCTGCTTTATTCACACTGGAGATCGAGGACAATATTCACACATACAAGGCTTAAGTATATATACAAGACTCTAAATAAAAGGTTAATATTGAGTGGCAAAAAAGAAAGTCCGTGTGGTGTCGTTGTACACCAGATAGTGAATTACTTATTATAAACTTTAATAAAAATTATAAAATTATTATAAAAATATTAATTTCAAATTCTATTCGAGGTATAAAGAAAATAATTATTCGGATATACATTTTTTATTATGATTTTTTTATCGATAAAATTCAAAAAATCTACTTTACAAAATTATCTTAACACCTTTATTTTGTTTACAATGATTTATAAAAGAATATAAAATAATAATAATATATAAAGAAACAGCTATTTACATGAATAATAATAATTGAGACTAATCATGTTCTATCATACAAACTATAGCTTTATGGTATAAAATTGAAAAATGGAATTTTGAATAAAAATTTAAAGTAAATCTTACGCTTTTTTTTAACGCTACGGACGTTTTTTGGCGGCTAGGGCACCCCTCCGCAACGCCCCATATGGAACTTCTAGTACCACCGTGTCTGTGGCCTTACATGTACCCAATAGACGAAAGAGGCGGCCAAAAAAAAAATTGGAAAAATACATTAACAATGGATTCTTACCATAATATTTAGATTTTCTTATATTTGGATTTCTATTTGTGCTATAATGTGTATTGCATATATTTAGAAGGTGGCGCGATGGTTATAGCGCGTGATCCTTAACCTATGATTGCGGGTTCAAGCCTGGCTAACCATATCTGAATTTCATGAATGTAATTTGTATTTAGATATAATATTCTTGGCGGTAAACCAAAACTCGCAAGGAAGCCTAAATGTATAGTATCTAAGTATGTCAAACCATTTATGCCAATGGTGTAAAGGCTGCACTTACCCCAGCAGTGGGACGCTCAGGCTTTACTTTTAGACACATAATATGCAATGTGCTTATTAAACACATGCTTATAAGACATATTTCATTTCTATCAGAATTACTTACATTAAGGATATAAATAAGTATTTATAATAAGTATATCATCATATTCAGCCCGCATGAATCCACTGCTGGACATAGGCCTCCTCACCGGCGCGCCAATTCTCCCGGTCCTGTGCTAATCGCATCCACTGTGCACCCGCTATTTTTCTAAAGTCGTCTGACCATCGGGCGGGTGGTCTGCCCACTGGTCTCTTTGCTTGTCTAGGCCACCACTCGGTGACGACTTTAGTCCACCTTCCGTCTTCGCGTCTTATCAAGTGTCCAGCCCATCTCCACTTTAATCTCGCGATACGCTTCCCAATATCTTCGACCTTCGTCTTTCGTCGAATTTCCGCGTTTGGTATACGATCAGCGAGAGAGATGCCTAGCATGGCACGCTCCATCGCCCTTTGTGCTACTTTTATTTTTTGCATGTTATGCTTAGTAAGCGTCCATGTTTCGGCACCGTAGGTGAGGATAGGCAAGACACATTGGTTAAACACCTTGGTCTTGAGGCATTGTGGGAGTTTGGATGTTAAGGTGTCCTTGAGTTTTCCAAAAGCAGCCCACCCTAAGCCAATGCGTCGTTCGATCTCCTGTATTTGAGATTTACGATCAAATGATAAACGATGTCCAAGATAGACATAATCGCTGACCACCTGTACGGTGTCCTTACCTACGATTATGTTAGGTACACGTATGCGACGATTAGTCATGATTTTGGTCTTGGACATGTTCATCCTCAGACCGATCCTCAGGGAAACTTCTTGCAGATCCGCGAGCATATGTTGAAGTTCTTCTATGCTCTCGGCAACGAGGATCAAGTCATCCGCGAACCTAAGGTGCGTCATGCGTGTCCCGTTTATGTTGATTCCTCTCTCCCCCCAGTCCAGCGTCTTCAGCAGATCTTCTAAGACGGTGTTGAAGAGTTTGGGCGAGAGGTTATCACCTTGTCGGACCCCTCTGTCGACAGACACGAGGTTGGTGTTTTTATGCATGCGCACCTGCATAGTCGCGGATTTGTATATCTCCCGGAGGATATCTACATATCTCTTGTCAATACCGCAGCGATGAAGAGAGTGAAACACGGCCCAGTGTTCGACGCTGTCGAAAGCCTTCTCGTAGTCAACGAAGGCAAAACACAGGGGTCGGTTATATTCATCGCACTTCTCCATTAGCTGCTTGACTGTATGGATGTGGTCTATGGTAGAGTATCCATTCCGGAAGCCCGCTTGCTCGACAGGTTGGTATTCGTCGAGGGTGTTATTGAGTTGGTGGCACAATACTTTCGCGAACAGTTTGTAGACATGAGAGAGAAGGCTTATTGGACGGTAGTTAGTCAAGTTTGATTTGTCACCTTTCTTATACAGTATCGTAACAATCGCATTCTTCCATTGTCTAATAAGTATATATAAAGTAAAATTAAAAATAGTAAGATGACTGTATGGAATGGTGGCTGGAATGCTGGCGGTATTTTCCCTTTGAATTAAATTCCGTATTTTTGGTTCGAAAATTGAACCAGCCGACCTCTCACCATCACCATCATCAGAAAGATCTCACTATCACTCTTAGTAAACTTTTAATATAGCTTCTAGCGCCTGGCAGGTATTGAGAAATTATTTACTTGGCGGTAGGGTTTTGCGCAAGCCTGGGTAGGTATCATCCACTCATCATATATTTTACCGCCAAACAGCAATAGTGAGTATTCTTATGCAGCGGCTTGAAGAGTAAGTGAGACAATGTAGCTATAGGTGCAAGGAGCATAGCATCTTAGTTCCTTAAGATTCGTGGCGCATTGAAGCTGTAAGTAATGGTTAATATTTTTATATTAAATGATATTGATATAATGATAATGAATACTTATTATCAGTTGACTCGTTCGTTTACCGATTTTATGACTAAAAAAAGATAAAAGACTAATTTATCCAAACCGGAATGGAACTCGAGATCTTATTACCTGCACACTGGACCAATGAGGTAGCAAAATTCAACTAAAAGAAATATATCGATAATTATATCGATGATAATGTATCCATCACTAGCCGTTACTTTGTGAATAACATACGTTAATACTGAGTATCTCCTTGGGAAATATGACTTAAAGTTTTAAAATGTACATATGAGTCGAAGTGCCTCAGCTCTGAGGTTACGATTTTGAAACATGTTCCGTGCGCTGTAAGGACGATAATCCTATGCGCTAAATATCAGCAAATTTCGGGTTATGTCTAAAATTGCTAATAGCTGATTTTTATTAGGTCATGTAAATATAGCGGATAGATGTATATACATATATATGTATGTTACATAAGTCAAAGCTTAACAATATACAAATATACACAATGAGATTATTTTAATACACTGGTTCTCCCATTGGGCATATCTTCTATCGAGAAAAATAAATTTATTTGTAAACGGAAATTATAGATTCCATATATGCGATATCTGGCGTTATTTACAGTTATTTTTTAATATTTTATTATATAGACACAATGTAGACTTGATATATAAGGTTATATAAATGATAGCCGAGATGGCCCAGTGGTAAGAACGCGTGTATCTTAACCAATGATCGTGAGTTTAAACCAGGGCAAGCACCACTGAATTTCATGTGCTTAAATTGTCTAATTTCACTGAAATTCTGTCACATGTGTATTCCACCAACCCGCATTGGAGCAGAGTAGTTGAATAAGCTTCAAAAACCTTCTCCTCAAAAAGAGGAGAAGAGGCCTTAGCCCAGCAGTGGGACATTCACAGGCTGTTACTGTACTTTAATGTAAATGATAATTTAAACTTAAGCGTGGAGTTCTTTTCGGCTTGAAATGTTTTTCTTGAATAAAGTTTATTAATAAGTGATTATTAAAATAGTAAAAAAAAAGATATGAACAATATATAGATTTATTTATATCAAGGCATATAAAGGTTTTATCTGTGAAAACTCGATGCAGTTAAGCTAAACCCTCAAAAAAAGCGGACATTTATTTAAAATAAAATAATATTTTCATTTGAAGTTTATTTTAAATTCATACTTTAATTGGGTCGACTAATTTTGAATCACTTATCTGCTTACGTTTTATAAATATCCAATTTTTTTTATTGTATAAATAGGCAGACGAGCGTTTGAGCCACCTGATGCTAAGAGGTCACCAACGCCCATAGACAACGGCATTGTAGGAAATGTTAACCATCGCTTACATCGCCAATGCGCCACCAACGTTTGGAACTAAGATGTTATGTCTCTTGTGCCTGTAATTGCACTGGCTCACTCACCCTTCAAACCGGAACACAACAATACAAAGCAGCGCAGTTTTGCGGTAGAATATCCGATGAGTGGGTGGTACCTACCCAGACGAGCTTGCACAAAACTACCACCGAGTAATCCTAACACTTACGTCGATAACAAAAGTACACATGCAAGAAATTAATCCTTTTTCTTGCGTCAGAAACAATTCATTGAAACGCTACATATAAGGTCCTCCAGACCAATTTCGGCCACGGCGGCCAATCTCAAGAGAGATTAGAAACGTTGCAACACGTCATAATCATGCTAAGCAATCCTTATTAATTTTATAAATGCGAAAATGTGTTTGTTTGTTTCGCTTTCACATCTTAACTACTCAAATAAAATTATTTTACATACATAAACACTAAACCTATGGTATATGTTCGTTGAAAACAAAAAAATAAATTATTTTATATAAATAAATGTGTCGAAAATTGCATTTTAACTGCTTAAAGAATTATTTATATCAAATAGCACTTTAATAAAAGACAGAAACTTCAAGTTTTATATGTTTATGTTAGAGATTTGTACAAAGTTTAAATAAATTTCCCGTGAAACGGAGAAATACATTATTTAAAGTTTTATTTGTTTTTGAAACCTTAAATAAGTTTTGTGGCACATTGATATCACTGTGTCCTTGTAGACATACTCACATGTCTACACAACTTAGTGTTAAGACAATTCGGTATGTTACATAACTTAAAAACTAATCGACCGTTCATCTGCTTATCAATGGGCTACCAATTTTAGGAGCTAAGATATTATGCCTATAGTTACACTGGCTCACTCACCACCAATTTCAGAACAACAATAATTAGTGTTGCTGATTGGTAATAATAATAATAATATAATAATAATAATATCCTGGGACATTATTCACACACGGCCATCTGATCCCAAACTAAGCAGAACTTGTGCTATGGAAACCAGACAAGTGATATACTACATGTACTACTTTTCTTTTGTAAATACATACTTATATAGATGATTACACCCAGACTCAAGACAAACAGATATGTTCATGCACACAAATGTTTGTCCTGGGTGGGAATCGAATCCACGACCTGTGGCGCGAAAGGCAGGTATCTACCAACTACGCCAACCGGCTCGTCATTGGTGCTACAATATCTGATGAATGAGTGGTACCCAGATGGGCTTACACAAAGATCTTTCACCAAGTGCAATAGCTATGAGGCAGATTAGCATTTAAGTGACCAAAGTCCATGCTTTTAATCATATACCTATATATAATATTATGCCTTATATCCCCTTGAACCTAGTGACTTTACAAAATCGATATTTAAATAATAAGATAGTACATAAAAGACGAGTAATTACAATTTCTATTCAAGCGTATAGTCAATGTTTCTTGTTGAAAATATAAATTTGTAATCCCTTCTAGAATTGAATTGTTGTAAGCGTTTAAGCAGTTCTTCTATTAGATGCTGCTGGATTTCATCTATTTCTATTTAAGGTATCACTGCTGGATATGAAGTAAAATATACCGTAACAATGGCTTAATTCCTCAAATTTATAATAGCTAATTAACAAACGTACGTGGAAGGTGATAAGTAGGTACGTAAACTGCTTTGTTGTGTCAGCGATGCTCACAAAAGAGCTAAATGGAACTAATGCTTCGAATTACGGATGAAAATTATAAAAAAAATATCCAAGGTTTTTGTTACAAGTCAGAAAACGAGATAACCGTCTCATTGGACTGATGAATATAATCTACATACATATATACATTAATACAGTTCTTACACAAGCAAAGCATACTTATACGCGACTCTAATAGGTAGATTAGAACCACTTAACGCTAGACCCATTTCGTATCATTTTCCTATCGATAAAAGAAGATTAAATAAAATCGTTTGAAACTCAAACGGAGTCGTTATGGGTCGTTTTTACAATAAAACGGTTTTCATTTGCTTGAAGAATGAGAATTCTTAGTGCTAGGTTTAAGGATCACTGTAAATGTCTAGACCAGCTATTCTTGAGTCTGCGTTGTCATTTAGAAGATAATTTTAGTTATGTTTTCTGAGTGTGACGTAATCGCTTGCTATTTGATTGGTTTTGATGATAAACATCTATTGGCGCGTTTTGGAGATAACACCGACTCGTATGACAGGACGGTAAACGTTAATACAATTATGTAAATCATTTTTTTTATTATTTTACTTCATATTTATTTAAGTTTCCTTTAATAATAAATTGTTTCAGTAGCCATAAGATTCGATGTTTGATCAGCCGATTGTCCGAGAGTGATGGTAAAGTTTTTGTGTTTCCTTTGTTTTTAAGTAACCCCAAGGATTAGAATCTTGTAAATCCGGTCAAGACTTTATATACAAAATAATTGTTCAAGTTCATGGCATAGACTGTAATAGTTATGACTATTATAATATGAATACATCGGTGGTAGGGCTTTGTGCCAGATCGTCTGGGTAGGTACCACCCACTCATCAGATATTCTACCGCAAAATAGCAGTACTTTGTATTGTTGTGTTCCGGTTTGAAGGGTGAGTGAGCCAGTGAACTTACAGGCACAAGGGACTTAACATCTTAGTTCCCAAGGTTGGTGGCGCATTGGCGATGTAAGCGATGATTGTAAAAGATGTTAACATCTCTTACACTGCCATTGTATATGGGCGTTGGTGACCACTTACCATCAGGTGGCCCATATGCGCGCCTACATACCCTACTTACCTACCCTATAAAAAAGATATGACTATTATATGAATAAATCGTGACAAATATTGATAAAAACAAGAAATCAAATTTGCTACCGCAAGATGTTATCAATCTTACATTCTGCTCGGGTCGGACGGGAAGTCGTATAAATGAGAAGAGCTGACCAAACCGAACGTTGTAATAAATGGCGCTATACATAACAAATAGTGTTTTTGTCCGAAGTAACATTTGCGGGCTATTTGAAAGGAATTTAGTGAAAAACTTATGGCATTTTTATATCGTATCAAACCGCCGCAGTGGTTAAGTCGCCAGGACGTATAAAATTTGCAGATCTTGAGTGCCTGGGTTCATATCAAGAAAATTAAAAAAATATTGAATTTTTCAAGAAAAGTTTTGTGTATTTTATTTATATATTTATAATACTGTCTTTTACACATTCAATAATGAAAATTATAAATATATTCTTAATGTTTCGCTATCATATCATGTATTTAGGGCGCTCACGTGGATTACGCGGACTAAATTATTAAAGTATATCAATTGTCGTTAATGCAGTAGCCAATAGCATGCCTTAAATAAAGGCCTACAAACTGTTCGCGGCAGCGTATTATACCTTTTATAAGTAAGTACAGCTAACCATATAAATATGAGCCAAGATGCCTCAATAACTAGACAATGTGAATCTTAATCGAAGATTACAGGTTCGAAACCGGGCAAAATCAAAATACTTTATTCAAGATTGAAGCATTACACTTTCTTATTAATTGTCAAACTAAAAACGGTTCGGAAAAGAAACACTCAGCCCTGAGAAGAACCGGCGAAAGAAACTCAGCGGGTTTTTTTATGTCATTTTTATATCTTGTTCGTTTACAAAAAAAAGGAATAACCATACGGCGATCGTCTCATTGCCAAGGTGTGCTATCTTCCATAAATTGGTCAAGCCAATGTGTTCTCATGTGCTTGATTCATGTTTACTATTCATCTCGTTCTCATCGTTGAAGGAATAAATATGTCGTGAGTAAATTTGCATGTTCCTCGTGTGTATCTAATTTATTCTCCTGTAGGAGAAGAGGCTTTTGACCGGCATTGGGACATACACAAGTCAATAGGTAGGTAAGAAGGTATATTAGATTTAAGTCCTAAAGGATGGTGGTAACGTATTTAATTGCTTTTGCTATGTGTGTGCCTTTATGATTCCATTAAATAAAAATGATAAAAACGTGTGCGTCTCGGGATGCTCGACAGAAGTGATAATATTTATTATTAATTATAATATATTAAATATAATTTACTTGTAGTACTTGAGAGTTGCTAAATTATTATAAGTACTATCTGTATACGTTAGATGGTGTTAGGTTGGTAACTCTCAGGTAAAGCAGTCCGCGTAGGTAATAGTGGCGCCGTAACGCGTTACGTTACGAAGCATTCTACCCTCCCATAAGAAGTTATCACTTCAAAAATCGCACATATGAAATAAAATACAAAAATATGCTACGATGTATTAGTAAAAAATTGAAGCGCTCGGAGGCTTCGAAAAATAAATGGTACAATTCTATAACTAAGATAAAAGTTTGATTAAAACTCACCACTGTTATTTAAAACTATTTTATTTCAAAGGATTTAACTTTTTTTCATTTTTCTGTTGTATTAAATGAATAATCTTTTTTTAACCAAATTTTTATTACATTCAATACATGAATCATACTACGCGTTAAAACATGTTATAAATTACCTCTATTGATGATATTATTTGTTTTTCTGAAAGTTTTAGTAACGCGATTCAGAAAAAAATCTTTCAAACAAGTTCGAATGGATGGTTGGACAATAAATGCCAAAAATCGAGCTCGATGGCCTTAAACACTTATGTCCATTAATGGACACATTACCTGATGATGATAATGATGATGATGATGATGGCAGAAATTAATAAACATGATAATAATATAGACTCGTGTCTAAGACAGGCAAAATATTATCATATCAACCATTTTTTTATGATTTTAAATAATGCTTTGCCATTATTTAAAATAATAAAAAAATGGTTTCATACCAGCGATGTAAATCTTCATTCCCTGGATAATATTCAGTCGCAATTCACGCGGACGAAGTTTGAAATTGCTAAAAAATGGCTCCAGTATATTTCACTAACTCTTAAACTCGATCCGAGTTGCATCCGCGAATTAGTTTGAACTTTAGAAAACTTTTTAAGCACACCTGTACTTTTGTTATATATATAGACTTGAACCCTTATTTTAACTTAGAATATGATGATGATGTTTTTTTGACCGGATTTGGTCATTGCCATTATCAGGGGAGGCTAAATAACTGTAGCGTACAAGTATATGATCAATTACAAGTGCTGTCTCTATTCATTCACTCTAGTATTCGAATGGGATGATAAATACGACACGAATAGAAACTTCAGACGCACGGCCAACGGCTTCACGTGTTAAATTATACTTCACTAGTTATTACCACACGCAGCTTTCAGTCCACGGGAAGAGTGATAATTTACCTTAAGTCTTTTTCTCTATCTGTGACGACTGTGTATGCAATACGTGTAACAATTTCGTGGTGATCGATTGAGTAGTTAAGACGTGAAAGCTTAACAAACCAACAAACTCCCTTTCGTATTTATAATATTAGAAAGGATTATGTGCCCTACTCTATAATGTAGTAGAAAATTTCATAAGGGACATGGAGTTTTATTTGCGTAATTGATTTTTATGTAGTAGTTGTACCTAACGACTTAATTTATATTGTATTTCTTATGTGTCTGAAGATTGACTGTGAGGGAATGTCTTTATGCATTACGTCCACTTTTTATGTTATACAGACTATTTATTTCGATAAAGTTTTAAATAAAAAAACCGTCCCAAAACTATGTTATGTTAGAAATTTAGAATAATAATTGTATCGGTTAAAAGTACAATAAAATTGAAACATGCATCCCTATGTTTCCATCCCTTACAATAGTTTGTAGAAACTAACACGAAAAATCATTTTCCCATCAAAAATTGGAGATTGGTATTTCAGATTAAACCTTTTTTCACGGTTTGAAATCGTTTGTAACCTTTGTATGTCAACACAAATGTTAGATAGTTAGTTCCAGTGTTTCATTCGCGTGGAAATTTAATTCCAAACAGAGAAATGCTTCATAGTTAGTTGAGTGCCCCGAACACAGAGCATTTGTGCTACATTGATATACTGTGTTAAACTGTATATTTACAAGATTAACTGTTATTCAAAAATTCAAAAACAACAAATAAATGTATAATCTTTTATATTTTATTTTGTTAGGTAAGTTTAGAAGTCATTTTATAGTCTTGTCATTAATTGATAATAAAAATAATATTATTTAAAAAAAATCTTTCCATGATACATAGATATAAGCTACTTGTTCTGTAATTATACGCAGTATTTTTAATGAGACTTCAATTTATTGATCGACAAAGCTAAAAGTATTTGCGGAATAAAATTCCGTAACAGAAGGGAATCAATTTTTTGTAACCGGTTTAAAAAACGCATTTACACGTTTCCCGAATAGGGAAACCAACGATACCCATTCCGTCTCTACGGGGGGCATCACGGGATCGCTTATGCATATCGTGACGCCTCGACGGTCGGTCCACCAGTGTGAGTTTGAATTCCTAGTGGAGTAGAAAGTGGCAGAGGCGAAGGGTCATGATGGGATAAATACGGTCATGCTATTTGCATTCACGCTATGTGAATCAGTTTTACCCTCCTGGTGCACCAGTAGATGTTTCACATAAAAAAATGTAATTGCTTTGTAGAAGCACCTTTGTCACGTTGTTAGTATACAATCCCACCATGATTTATACCCATGAGACTCAATTTCAAATTACCTAAGTTATATCGGTCCGATCTTACACACATCGTCTATTCCTAGAAGCAATAACTCGATTACTCCGGTCTAAATAAGCATTTGCCAAACCAATCGGCATTTACTAATTGACGCAAAATTAGATTGCCACAGCGTCAATTAAAGAGCCCTAATGAAAATTATGATTTGATAAATTCCAACTATCCCATCTCTTCCCCGTGGGTGTCGTAAGAGGCGACTAAGGGACTGGGAAAAATTCAAAATTCAAAATACTTTATTCAATATTGAAGTATTACACTTTCTTATTCATAGTCACTTTAGAAACTATCACCGGTTCGGAAAAGAAATACCCAGCCCTGAGAAGAACCGGCGAAAGAAACTCAGTGGGATGACTTTTTTTTATTTTTTTTGGCTTTTTTTATATGTACTATTATCATGTACTGTTTACAAAAAAAAAAGTTGAAATATCCATGCGGCGATCGTGTCATTCCCAAGGGTGCTATCATCCATAAAATCATTAATTGTACCAAACCTTTAGCACACAAGCGTTCCTTTACAATTTTTTTAAATCTAGTTACTGAAGCATTTTGTACGCTTTCTGGAATCCTGTTGTAGAAACATATACATTGCCCCACAAAAGAGTTACTGACTATGCAGTCGAGTAACAGGAGTAATTAATTTGTGTTTGTTCCTTGTACCAATGTTATGAGTATCACATTTTCTCACAAAATCATTAATGTTTTTCCGTACATACATAACACTACATAATATGTATTGAGAAGCAACAGTTAATATTCTAATTTCTTTAAATTTCTGTCTTAGGGATTTTTTAGCTCCCAGGCTATAGATTGCGCGAATAGCCCTCTTCTGCAGTACAAATATCGTATTGATAGCGGCCGCATTACCCTACAACATAATGCCTACAAACATAATAACTAAAATATACAAGGCGGGCCGTATCAACATCGGTAAAAAGTCTTATTTTCTTAACCGCAAAAGCCGCTGAGCTTAGTCTACTCGCCAATCCGCCAATATGGGGGGCCCACTGCAACTTGGCATCAACAGTAAGGCCAAGAAATACAGTAGACTCAACTGGATCCATCGACTCCCCATTGATGATTGATGTACATAACATTAGCTATTACATTATTACATTTGGCGCCATAAAATTTACAACTTTTGATTTTTTATTATTTAACATAAGATTATTGACACTAAACCAATGTTCTATATCAGAGATAGCATTGTTTACATCGTCATACTGTACTTGTTTTCTTTTAATTTTAAAAACTAAAGAGGTATCATCAGCAAACAATACTATGTCATGTTTGTTCCCTACAAGAAAGGGCAGGTCGCTTATGTAACTGAGGAATAGAAAAGGACCGAGAATTGATCCCCGAGGGACCCCCATAACAACTGAAGCCCCAGGAGATCTTTTCCCATCAACGTCGACCTTCTGAATTCTATTCTTAAGATAAGAAGTCAAAAGCTCGAGAGCACCTTCTCTGATTCCATAGTGATTTAATTTACTGACCAGAGTTTCATGTTGAACACAATCCAAGGCTTTGGATAAGTCACAGAAAATCCCTAAGGCGTCCTGCGACTCCTCCCATGCTTCATAGATATTCCTAATATGTTCTATGCCTGTGTCCGTTGTTGAACGACCTTCGTGAATCCAAATTGTTTTCTATGAAGCAGATTGTGTCTGTTAAGTGAGCAAGTATTAATTTATTGGAGCAAGGATTTAAAATATTTTTTTCAAATATTTTGCTGAAGGTTGTTAGAATTGAGATTGGCTTGAAGTTATTGGGGTCTGAAGAACTACCAGATTTAAATATTGGAATTACTTTGCTATGTTTCATCAAGTCAGGAAATATACCACTTTGAACACAATTATTAAATATTATTACAAGGTAGGGTGCAATCACATCAATAATTGAATTGATTACCTTTACAGATAAACCCCACAAATCAGCTGTTTTCTTAATATCTAATGATTTAAAAGTACTTAATATATCATTAATGCTTATACTAGAGAAATTAAAGTTAGCACTACATTCTCTAACATTTTTTTAGATCAACGACTCGACAACAATTGGAGAGGTCAAAACTGGTATGTCAGCAAAAAATTTTTCAAAGACAGAAGCAACTTCCCGATCATTACTAATTACTTCCTTGTTACTAATAACAGACATTTCGGAGCTGCGGATATTAATTTTACCAGTTTCACAATGAATTATATTCCATGTCATTTTTATTTTATCATGTGCATTTTTTATTTTAATTTTGCCAATACTTTTTTACAATGAAATAATTTTGAGTAGTTTCTTACATAATTAAAATTTTTATTTAGTATATTATAATTATTGCCAGAGACTACCTCTATTGTCTTATTATTTAATTTAAATTATTTGGAACGTATTCCAAGTTGCAGGATGTCAAAAAGGGGGGTTGGGAGCAGCGTCTCCCCCGTTAGCAACTTACCGCCCTACTGCGCTCGCCAACACACCTGCCCAGCGTGGCGAGTATGGGCAAACCCTCCCAAATGGTAGATGCGCTGAAAAAAAGGCCCCTAGTTACCGGCAATCCCGCTAGGCCCGACCAAGGTAGCGGTCGTGGTATCGGCAGGGCAGTAATCACCGGTTCATAGCAGGCTACCATAGACGACTACACATGGCAACGTATAATGGACGCTCGATAAGGCATCACCTCGCCGAATTAAAAGTAGAGTTAAGTCATATAAACTGGCAAATACTGGGGTTATCTGAAGTTCGAAAACAGGGGGAGGACACGATAACTCTAAGAGTCCGGTAACTTACTCTACTTCCGCGAAAGTGATAAACTCTCCCAGGGTGGTGTCGGTTTTCTAGTCAAAAAGGATCTACCTTGTCCTAAAACTTTCCGAAGGTAACTTTCTGAAGGTCGTAGGTATATGCGCCAACTTCGGCATACTCTGATGATGTGGAAGCGATGTACGAGGACATCGCAAAGGCCCTTAACAACCCCTCGAAGGCCCACTACAATATTGTTATGGTGACTAATGCTAAAGTGGGAGTACAAGATAGCGGTGAATCGAAAGTCGGACCTTACGGCTTAGGCTGCAGAAATCACAGGGGGCCAATGCTGATAAGCTTTCTCGAAGCGCAGGGGCTCTTCTTGATGAATTGTTTCTTTGAAAAGAATCCCCAGAGGAGGTGGACCTGGCGAAGCCCCCATAACGTGACAAGGAACGAGATAGACTTTATCATTTCGAATAAAAGGCACATATTTAGAGATGTCTCAGTTATCAACAGGTTTAAGACTGGTAGTGATCACCGCTTGGTTCGAGGCACTCTAGATATCGACTTCAAAGCCGAAAGATCGCAAATGATGAGGTCTACTCTCCGACCTACCATGCTCCAAGCTGCTCAAGGCTTCGAAAAGTTCCAAATGGAGCTTCAAAATCAATTCACCGTTTTGGAAACCATAAGCAGTATTGATGAGAAAACCGATACGCTGGTCAAAATAATGCAAAACACATCCCGCAAGTGTTTTCCGCCACAGAAAAGAGACAGCACACCAAAACTCTCTGCTGAGACACACGCGCTCATAAGGAAACGACGAGAACTACCATCGCTTTTGTCAGATAATGCCTTAAACCGAACAATAAAAACGCTGACGCGACGCGATCTCCGATGCTCCAATACCCGTGCCATCAAGGCTGCGACTGAGCAAAATCGGGGATCGAAAGTGTTCGCTCGCAAGTTTGGGAGGCCGCGTCTGACAAAATTTAAAACTGAAATGGTAGGGTCGTTACCTCAAGGCCTGAGATCGTCGGAGAAGCAGTGAGTTTTTATGGGCAGTTATTCTCTTCAAGATCGGATAACCCTGTGGGAATTAGTATTGATGACCAGCGCGCCCCTCTTACGCGCCATTACTCCGAGGAGCTCCCGGTCGTTGACCAAGGCGAGATTAGGGCGGCTCTAGAACAGCTTAAAAACAACAAATCTCCAGGGCTCGAAGGGAGATGACGGAATCACAACAGAGTTGCTTAAGGCAGGCGGGACTCCGGTCCTGAAAGAGCTAGCAAGCCTCTTTAATTCCATCATCCAACATGGCAAGACCCTGGAAACGTGGAGCGGGAGTGAGGTGGTACTGTTTTTCAAGAAAGGTGACAAAACCCTCTTGAAAAACTACAGACCAATCTCCCTCCTGAGTCACGTGTATAAGCTGTTCCCAAGAGTCGCCAGACGACTTGACGAGTTCCAGCCCCCAGAGCAAGCCGGCTTTCGATCAGGCTACGGCACCGTAGACCATATCCATACTGTTCGGCAGATTGTGCAGAAGACCGAAGTGTACAATCATCCGCTGTGTATGGCTTTCGTGGATTACGAGAAAGCCTTTGACTCCATCGAAACCTGGGCAGTGCTCGACTCATTGCAGATATGTCATATCGATTAAAGATATATCGAGGTACTGAGATGTCTGTACAACGCCGCTACAATGACTGTCCACATCCAGGACAGTAAGATGAAGGCGATCCAACTGCGCAGAGGGGTGAGACAGGGGGATACAATATCCCCGAAACTGTTCACCAACGCGTTGGAAGACGTCTTTAAGACGCTGGATTGGACTGGATACGGGGTTAATGTAAACGGCGAGTACATCTCACTCCTTCGATTTGACGATGATATCGTCATTATAGCAGAATCGCTGGAACAACTAACCGAAATGCTGCGTAACCTAAGCGATTCTTCCCGGCGTGTCGGTCTCGGTATGAACTTGGACAAGACCAAGGTAATGTTCAATAGGCATGTCGTGCCGGGACCGATATACGTCGAAGGGAAACCTCTCGAAGTTGTTAGTGAATATACCTACCTAGGACAGGTCATACAAGTCGGTAGGGACAACTTCGAGAAGGAAGCCGATAGAAGAATTCGCTTGGGATGGGCAGCATTCGGCAACCTTCGTCAAGTCCTCACGTCGTCTATATCGCAATGTTTGAAGACGAAAGTCTTCAACCAATGTGTCTTACTTGCTATGACATACGGTGCCGAAACGTGGACACTAACTGTGGGACTAGTCCACGAATTCAAAGTCGCTCAGCGTGCTATGGAGCGAGCTATGCTCGGAGTATCTTTGAAGGATAAGATCAGAAATGAGATTATCCGGAAAAGAACCGGAGTCACCGACATAGCTTGCCAAATTAGCAGGCTGAAGTGGCAGTAGGCTGATCATGTATGTCGTAGGACCGATGATCGTTGGAGCAAACGAGTCCTAGAGTGAAGACCGCGAATCGGCAAACGCAGCGTAGGGCGCCCTCCAGCCAGGTGGAACTATGACCTTATGAAGGTGGCGGGTACCGACTGGATGCGGAAGGTGGAGGACAGGGAGCTTTGGCGCACCTTGGGAGAGGCCTATGTTCAGCAGTGACTTGAACAAAATAACTTGGAACTTTTTGTACCGTTTTTAATTATCTCTTACACAGTCTAACCTTTATATCCAACATAAAAACAATGGATTCTGCAATCTATCTGGAAGGTATTCGAGATTGGGTCTTATTAAAGAATTCCTTCCGATTAGGCAGTCAATACGTTTCGGTCGAGCGGAGCTTGAGGATACGGTGTAAGATGTAGACGTACAGCGGATTTTAAATGGGAGTAAAATTTCAGATCAAATTTTGAATCAAAAGTTTTTTTTTATAGCATAGGTAGGTGAACGAGTATTTGGGCCACCTGATGGTAAGTGGTCACTAATGCACATAGATATTGGGATTGTAAGAGATGTTAATCATCGCTTACATCGCCAATGCGCCACCAACATTGGGAACTAAGATGTTATGTCCCTTGCAGCTGTAAATTGCACGGGCTCACTCACCCTTCAAATCGGAACAAAACCATACCAAGTACTACTATTTCGCAGTAGAATAACTGATAAGTGGGTGGTACCTACCCAGACGAGCGTGCACAAAGCTCTACCACCAAGTAAAATATTAATATTTCACATTTCTAAATCGCGTAGGCTAGATATTCTCTACTAATTAATATAGCATATTTATAATCTTTTTATTATTTATTTATTAGATCACCAACAAAGTACACACAAGTATATGATAGCACATAGTTGATAAAATAAATTAAGAAGTAATAACAATATAAATTTAATAAGTATATAATCTCGTTTTATTGGTTCGATCCCGCTGGAAAAACGCAATTGCACGTTACTCCACAAGAAGAGGGAGTTTTTTTTTTTTTTATAATACCCGGGAGGGCAAATGACTCTGATCCACCAGATGGTAAGTGGTAGTAGAGACCAAACGCGACGACAGCTAGTGCAATCAGGAAGAATGACTTCCACTAGCCGCCCCCGCCTTACCGACCCGCAAGATGATTTTTCACGCCTCGTTTGAAGGAACCCAGGTTATAAGAGGAGGGGAACACGTGTGCTGGTAAAGAATTCCATGTTTTAGAAGTTATGGACTCGCATGAGCCTAGTGCGACTAGGGCACCGGAATACCCACTACGTCTAGTCGAGGGGCGTCCATGTATCGCTTGCGTATGCTAAGGACATTCCTAGAGGGGTTCCCGGGGTACAATAAAAACCCATAGCTGCCCTATTGGCGTTTATGGTTGGGAGAGTCGCCACGTATATGTAATCTAGTGCAACGCGTATAAATCTGATGAGGTTCTGTCATTAATGATATTTCGTGGGTTAGAACTTAAATAAGGCCATTTTAGATATATTATATAGTCTGGTGGTACATGAGAGAACAATATTGGATAAACGAACAATGTATCTCTTAGGATCAAGTTAATTTACCTCGTTTTCTAAGTAAAGGAGATAATCATTAGAGAATATATATTTTCTAAACTATATACAGTAGTAGTATTTTAAAAATTATTACATAAATAGAACCAGCACACGATATCTAATAACCACTTCACGGGTCGGACACAAATTTTGTTACACGCTGTATATAATGATATGGTAACATTTGGTGCGTTTAAACTGTTTATTCTACAGAGAAGACTTTACAAGTTACCTTTTAAAACTCATTAAAAAGTCATCCGTTTAAAATACCTTCTTTCAAGAACATTGGCGTGGAAAATTATCTTGTCAAGTTCAGAATATATCGCTTCTATTTCATTTTATCTACACAAATATTTATTACAGTAAAATATATAAGAAAATCAAAAGTATAATTAACTTAAATAGCTTCTCACGCGCAATTTCCAATATTCACTTTACGAGTTAAAATGAAATTTGAAGCTCAGTTCAGATTATATATTCAAACCAGATTAAACAGCATCAGCAGTCATGTATTGCATTTTTTTATTTCATTTAACTTTCATTAATTCATTTCTAATTATTTTTATTTGATTTTGATGAATTTATTGTAAGCTCTCCCGCTATTTCCTTGAACTTAAACCACCAGACGAGAATATTATTTGGTATCGTAGTTTTATAAGCGCGAATATAGGACTCAACAAGGTCAACTAATCTTTTGGACTTATATATCTTTACGTAATGCTCTATTCCCGAAAGAGAAATATCATACAATTTATTTTTATTTATCTTATTGTCGTCATAAAATTCGGAGTCGGTGGCAATTGCTTATATATGTTTATGAAAGTCTAGTGGCTAGTTTATAAGGTTGTAGGTATCAAGGTAATGGGTTCGATCCCCGGTTCGGAGTAATGAAGAGTTATTGGATTTTTCCATTTTATATTAAATATTTATTTATTTGAAAAGGCACATCTACAGTACATGTACAGATATACCACAACATTGACAAGGTAACTAATACGTGCTAGTACCGTCTAGTTGCCTGACAAATGTTTTTTATTAACATACAAGTTTAACTTTTTATAAGTAAAAAAACTGATGAATGTTTTCTAAAAAAAAATGTGCGCTCGGGGGGCCCCCGTCAGGAACTAAGTTCTGTGCAATATTTTTTCGACTCAAACCGTGTTTTAAAATGCAGATTTTATTTGATTATATTACTATTTTTTTTTTCACACCAAAATATCTCAACCTTCTATTCTATTTCGCTATTTCGTTATTTGACATGACCTTGGACCACTGCCATTTTACTCGACTGTAAGCCGCGTAAAAGAACTTTGTACCGAAACAAGCAACAGCAATTACAACTCTACTCTATACTCTAGTAATAGTACATCGTAAATTTTACGTTTAAGCTTCGGTAAAAAATCGAATGATCTATCTATCTAATTCTGAAGTGAAGTTTGGAGCTTAGCATACAAAACCGTTGTTCTTGCGGTGGACTTGTTGTCTTATATGATGACGACAGTGAAAGATAAGAAAGTGCACCTTTACTTGCGCATACATAAGACCTGTATTTCCTGCGCAGTTGGCTATTCTCTATCTAAAATAGCCAACTGAACTCGAACAGAAGGACATCTTCATATATGTTTTAAACTCCATTTACTCCCTTTTATCTTAAGGTCTATTATATTAATGTAATTGCATGAACTCAATGACTTATGAAATATCTCAGATGTATGTTGAAATTTTACGTTGAGTTGATTCATTTGATTAATTTAGTTGAATGGGTCTACTTTGTCCCTTACTAATATTTAACTGGATAAGATCAGAGTTCATTAATGGGACCCGTTTATTTTAAAAGTAATCTTTCATCAGTTCAGGTCAGATTTAAGCGCTTGAAGGCCCTTGAATAACAAAAGGTAAACAGGCGATAAATATTTTTTATAAAAGACGGTTTGAAGCATGAGTGAGCCAGTGTAATTATAGGCACAAGGGACATAACATCTTAATTCCCAAGGTTGGTAGCGCATTGGCGATGTAAGCGATGGTTAACATCTTTTACAGTGCCAATGACTATGGGCGTTGGTGACCACTTACCATCAGGTAGCCCACATGCTCGTCCGCCTACCTATGCAATAAAAAAAAAATACAATAATTTATCAAAATAAAATATTCCTTATATAATTATGATTATATAAACGCTTTTGAACCGTTATTTTCAATATTTTCAAATATGTAAAATTATAATCTTATAGGCATATAGATTTATCAACAATCTCAATACTTAGGTAATAAGTATGTTAATATAAAGATGCGATTTTGTGAGAAATCACTTAATTACTCACCCGTGAAATGTTGACAACCAACTTATGGTGTTATTTATAAAGTCTATAAGACGGCTTCTACGGTAAATCTGAAGTTTGTTCTTACGGAACAGTCATATTGTAATTGGTGAGAGATTAACTCGAAAGTGTACCAGTGTACCAGTACCAACATTACAAAGGTAAAAAATGCGCATATTAAAATTTCTAGTGCCTCGTTTTCCCATTGATATCCATTATTAAATCATAGTCCACATCTAAAGACCTATTCACTCGTATCCGTACACAGAGATATGTATACACTTGTGTAATACAGCTTACAAGTTCGGACCTTAACGGTCCAGCGATCAAAGAAATTGAAATTTGATCCGACATCGTGCACAAATTTTTCAACATTGTTAAGGTTACCTGAATAGTTTAAAGGAGGTTAAAATTAAAAATAATATTTATTTTTTCTTAAGAAATATTACGAAGAATTAATTTTGATATGCCCGCGGTTTCAACCGCGAAGCTCCCGTTCCCCTGGGAATGCGGCGAAAAAATGCCTATGTTACTCGCTGATAATGTAGCTTTCCATTGGTGAAAGAATTTTTAAGATCGGTTTAGTGGTTTGGGCGTGAAAGCGTAACAAACAAATAACAAACTCACATTCGAATTTATAATATTGGTTAGCATTGAGTATGAAGTTAAGCAATACTGGATACGCATGTGGTACATATATATCCTAAACATGATCTGTCTGAGATGTGTCTAAGCTGAGCATGCGATGAATTATAAATACAAAATAGCTACATGAAAATTCTGCGGTCTTTGCCTTTGAAGCCAAACTATTCTATTAAGATTCAAATGTTCACTGACGCACGACACGATTGGCGAGTGATTAAGCGCAGGAACAAAGGCTTTACATGTTTTCAGATACAGTAATATTGCTAACCTTGAACTCTTGTTTGTTGTCAATAATTATTTGAAAGTAAAAATAAGTTTACCAGCCTTTGACTGTGTAGATCATGCAGGCATTTTTTATGGGATAGGTAGGTGGACGAGCTTATGGGAGACTTGATGGTAAGTGGTCACCAACGCCCTTAGACATTGGCAGTGTAAGAAATGTTAATCATCGCTTACATCGCTAATGCGCCACCAACCTTGGGAACTAAGCTGTCATGTCCCTTGTGACTGTAATTACACTGGCTCACTCACCCTTCAAACCGGATAACAAGTACTGCTGTTTTGCGGTAGAATATATGATGAGTGGGTGGTACCTACCCAGGAGAGCTTGCACAAAGCTCTACCACCAAGTTGGTTCTATTTCAGGAATATAAAGTTCTCTAAATTTTATATACATTTATTTATTTTACTAGGACATCAAAAAGTAGACATAATATCATATCAAAAACATTTAAATATATTCAAACATTCAAATATTACATTTGTAAATCATCTTGCTGAATGCTCTAATAATTACACGTAGTCTCATCATGCACTATCACATTACACAATAAATATTACCTAAACAACAAACATCAATTTATTAATTACTTATATTAAATAATAATTCATATATTAAAAAGCAACACAGACTCAATTTGTTAATTTGCATCTACTTATTATCTATATATGTTAGTAAATTAAAAGCTAATATTATCAATTAAAATTAATTATATATTATATTCATTCATACCTGAGATGGCCCAGTAGTAAGAACGCGTGAATCTTAACCGATGATCGCGGGTTCAATCTCGGGAAAGCACCACTGAATTTCATGTGCTTAATTTGTGATTATAATTCATCTCGTGCTTGACGGTGAAGGAAAACATCGTGAGGAAACCTGCATGTGTCAAATTTCACTGAAATTCTGTCACATGTGTATTCCACCAATCCGCATTGGAGCAGCGTGGTGGAATAAGTTCCCAAAACCTTCTTCTCAAAAAAGGAGAAGAGGCCTTAGCCAGTAGTGGGACATTCACAGGCTGTTACTTTTTACTTTATATTTATTACCGCGATCTTCCATAAGAAATGGCACAGCAATGACCCAGCAATGACCCACGTACGGACAGTCCAGCCAACTCGCAATCATTTTAAGGATGCTGTTGCCTTGCCTTTAAATACGAACACATTTAAAGTTGAAGGAAATAAAATTTAGTAAAAGCATTAAAAATAAAATATAAACTAGACATAATAAATGGTCAGAGATGGACATTAAAAACATTTTTTTTAAACTTTATTATGAAGTAAGAGTTAATAAATATTAATTAAAAATTATTAAATGACATACTTATTATGAGTATATTGCGTTTGAGTTACATAATAGTATACACTTACTTCGGAGTAAGTAAGATCAAAATAATCCTGCGGTCCCTTCGAAGCCATATCAAGGATTACTCTCAGAATAATCTTGGTGGATAAATTCCAGTTACCAAACGAAACCCTCTGCCTTACCATTAAATGTCACATATCAAGTTAATAGTAGTACATTGATTTCTCTCTTTCTATCATCAGTGTTTTGACATTTGAAAGAAGAAGACAAATAATTCCGTAACCTTACACAAACCATGAAAAGCTTAGCGAAATGATCATCCAACGTACATCTTTTGATCCACCTGAAAGATATCGTCAGACTTATAAGGGCTGATATTAAAAATGATAAGTACCCCGTTAAGGGTGACCATTATTCAGGAAGAGGTCAATTTGTCACACACAAATGTAAAAATTTGTAAAATGGGCAATAGGTATTAAGTTTGTAATGAAAATAGGTTTTATATTCGACAATAATTGTATAATAATGTAGGTATTGTAAAGATGTTTTATGAAAAATATTCCTTTTAATTTTTTTTTAAATGTTCATATTTTCGCTGTGCATGGTTATTAATTAATCCGCATTTGTATGACGCAAAAAATATATTTAAGTTGATCGGTTAAATGTACAGTCAGTTCAACAAGTATAATTTACAAAAAAGGCTTTGTTCTAATTCACTAACTAATATTAAGACTTGCAAACTTTATATAGTTCCTCAACGCGTGCGCAATAAAGACAGAATCAAAAAAAAAAACATTGGGCTTGCAGTTAATTACTTAAAACTTAAACTTATTATTATTGTATTAATTATATAGTCCACTGTTTTAGTTAGTTTTATATAACTGAACATAGGTGTGAAATAAGTTTTGAAAAGGCCTACACGCCTAATCTTAATATTTTTATACAAAGAAAATAAGTTTTACTATTAAAATTTCAATGATAATATTCCACGATTTAATTTTAGGGGTTGAATTCTGTGTTTGGATTATAGATTTGTGTGTCATACACATCACGCATCATATTGATAAAATGACATAATTATAATTTTAAATAGTTTCGATTTTGAAATGAAAGTACTACGGAAAAAAATTGACAGTGCTTTGTATTTACTATCAATTTAACAAGAAATACACCACAATCTTTCCAAAAATTTGTAAAATACGTGCAAATAAATAATAATACAATAAATAGTAGTTTTACAAAAAGAAAAAATAACAAAGAAATAAGATCGCCTATAAAGACGGAGGTGTAAGGGACGCGCGTGTGAAATCTAAAGTTCTGCCAGCCACCGCTTACTTAATAAAGCGTGTTTAACTGATAAATAAATATATTTATTTTAGACATACAATTTATGCATAGATTATTTCAAATATCTTAAAGCTATGTTATTACTGTTTCATTAATAAAAATATTGTGGGAAACATTAAAATTAAAAATTACACCTACTTTCTTCAGTCCACAGTTTTAATTTTTAAACATGGTCATACTATTAAGATCCGGTTTTTTATATAGCGTCATAGAAATAGGGTCGCTATTTTAAAATTTGCTTTCAAAGATTGTCTCTACGTTTTTAGATTTTTGTTCCTTTTGATGTCGTTGGTTCATTGGGGGTAGTCTACATTGGATAATGGTTTAGTATACACTTGTTAATAATTCACAATATTATTACAATATATATCAACGAATTGTATACATGTCACGCATAAACAATGGAGAGTGGTGGCATGGCCGTCCGCTGTCTTGGCAAACGAGTTGATTTTACCCCTTAAGCAATAGTTTATCTCGTCAAAACTTAAAAGTAACAGTCTAAATGCTCCATACAATATATGGAGCATTTAGACTGTTACTTTTAAGTTGAAGAGATCTGAAACTTATTCTGCTCAAATACACCAAAAAAAAAATCTGTATAAATACCTAATCAGCTCTACCCCCTTAATGAAGAGGAAACGTGGTTAGTACAAAATATATTTAGTTTAATTCAGTTTACTGTTGCTGCAGGCGAATATAATTAGTTTCTATGTGGTTACTAAACTAGTAAAAACACTTTAAAATTGGATGAAATTAAATGTTTTCTGAGGTGTGAAATTGTTAAAACACGTTGCGCGTGGTTTGTAAACGAGTTTATGTTATTTCTACTTTAGTGTGAAATAGAATTTACCTCCCTATATTGTTTTAATCATTAGATTTAAATTTGTAATTAGTTTGCGTGGAATTAGGACGTTTTGTAATTAGTCTATTTATTAGTGGTAATGTCATGTGCAAACCTGGGCGATCGCCCTGAAGTCGCTTGTGATATCGCTAAACTATGTAATAAATTCTAAAGAATATTATAAACACGAAATTTTTTAGTTTGACGCCAATTACTCGACTGATCATCATGTACTTTTGTATACATATCGTCAATATAGAAAAGAGACTGAGAAGGATATAGAGTAACTAATACCTGTCTCCCTCCCACATGCGGGCGAAGCTGCGATCGGAAACTGGTAAAGAAATGAATGAGGTTACTTATGAAATATTTACGTGACATTCTGCTGTCTCGATCTTTTTATGATAGGATACAATGAGATGATAGTTTCATGAAATTGCGAGTCAATTCAAATTCAAATTTAAATACTTTCAATATTGAAGTATTACACATACCGGTTCGGAAAAGAAACAGCCAGCCCTGAAAAGAACCGGCGAAAGAAAATCAGCACGTTGATTTTTTTATGTATCCATTATAAATATAACGTATAACAAAAAAAAAAAGATAGCCATGCGGCGATCCTCTCTTTCCCAAAATATTATTATGAGTATTTTTTTACTTATTTGGTAGTGTTGACTGATATTTGTGTGGAACGAAATAAGCGCCGTCTAGTGACAATAATCGGAACACTTAAAATTTTTTACTCATCTCACTCTTGATCATAAAAATTATAATTCAAATTTGTTTTCATAAAAAATACTCATTACTCCTGCAGTCAGGTTATCTCTATCTTCTATGGTTTTTGATTTTCCTATACTGCCCCATTTCGAACACAGCTGTATGGCCTATAAATATTAAAAAAATAAAAACATTTTTTTTAAATAAATCATTTTAATTTACAGCACTACAATACAACAACTTACAATTTTAAATTTATTTTGGTAATTAAAGCTGTCAGAAAACAGCAACCAACATGAAATGTATCATTGTCCCCACTCTGTATAACGTTTACAATCTGTTACACACATTAATGATGCGCATAATTGTGTAAAATAAAAATTAATTCAATTAATAAATATTCATGAGATCGATACGAGCCTGAAACATTTTCGTCATTAAAACGAACGGATATGAACCGAGCGAGCTACTATATAGTCAGTTCGGAGCTACATTGCAAACGTGATCAATTAAATTTTGATACGGCATTTAATATATTATGTATATTTAGCATCCAGAAATAAAAAAGTTTTTAGGAAAATCACGAATTTGACTTTTTAGAAATAGAACACCAAGTCATACAAATTGATGTCTAAATAACTCACTCAATTACACTTAAATATCCAAAAAACACATTCAACGAATCGAACGAAGTCGCGTTGATAAATAAATTTATTATTTTACATTTCTGTCCCCAAAATGGCGGTTATTTAAATTAACGCGCGTTTTCTTTAACAACGCTCTTGTTGGATTAAGAAATCTCCGAACCTTATTATTATTAATATCTATCTATATAAATAAAAACAATATATATTTATTGGTGGTAGGGCTTGTGTAAGCCCGTCTAGGTTAGGGCTTAGGTTAAAATATAGTCTTATATCTAGCCACTAGACCAACAAGGTCAATAAACTTTATGTTCATATATCGGTATCTGTGTTTGATCGCTTTTATTCGCAAAATTCATCACATAAAATATGTAAAACATTATATATATTTCACATGAATTTATAAAGATATTAAATAACCAAAAGACGGCTCGGTAAATATCATTTTAATATCAGTAAAGTTTTATTTATCGTACCTAACTGACCTTTATAGCCATTATAATAGAGACCAGCTCAGATGTGATGCAATTTTGGCAGCCTTTCACGTCATTATTATTTACAAGGTAACTATTCAGTTCGCACACCACAATGTGGATATACTATTATATAATGCCTTAATGAATAGTGTAGTCTTAAGTAAACGTCGTGGGATCGAATTCAGTAAAATTTTATTGAGTTTTTAGATATATCTGTTCTGCGTTCTGATGTTGAATCTGTTTGTTTAACTTTTCTATAATAATACTGCCTCATTGGCTTAGTTACTAGATATAAGGTTCCGAAGACCTCCGGATACATATCTGGAGGAATCGGTCTTCGGAATAACCTTGGAGATCAATAACTTTTTATTGGCTCGACTTGGGACTGGAGGTCAGTTGGGTTTTTCTGCCGAAAAAATTCAGTATGCCTCACTTGCGGTACATGTCGGATCGCCGTCCCATTTGATTATAAGAGTGACATAGAGAGTGCATCTATATTTGCGCACACATTTGTGTACTATTAAATGTCCTGTGCAGCTGGCTAATGTCTATGGTGACTGGCCGCCGTGGCCGAAAGCGGCCAGGAGGACATCATACTCATTAACATTCCTGATACAACAACATATACTTCCTTACTTACAAAACTTTTTAATAACTTTTTTATGTTTATTGCTTGTCACGCCTTAAATTATCAAGTCGTATCAATTAATCATTACGTACGTACCGCTCAATGTTATGAGCAGTATTAAGTTTTTAATTGTATAAAACTTAATAATAATATATAAAATCTAATTGTTTATATAAATATCGAAAATGATTTTTTATGGTCGATGTACAAATCGACAATCGAATGAGAATTAATCCTAGTATTTCTTAAACTCAGAGGACTTCAATGTATGAAACTATGTTAGATAAGTCATGAAATGATTTATAGTAGTGTATAATTAGGAATATTTATATACTCGTAGCCAAGATGGCCCAGTGGTAAGAACGCGTGAATCTTAACCGAAGATCGTGTCAAACCCGAAGCACTACTGAATTTCATGTGCTTAATTTGTGATAATAATTCATCTCGTGCTTAACGGTGAAGGAAAACATCCTGAGGAAACCTCCATGTATCACATTTCACTGAAATTCTGTCACATGTGTATTCCACCAACCCGCATTGGAGCAGCGTGGTGGAATAAGTTCCAAACCTTCTCCTCAAAAGTTACTAACCCTACCGTACGAATAGTTACTCGAATAAAACTGTATTAAATTTTATATATTTATTTTCATTCATAATTGAGATTAAGCATAGTAATTATATCGAATCGCTTTGTACTATTTAATTTAGTTCCAATCCGGTCGGTGTTATACTCCTCGCTAGGCTATAAAATAATATGTGTTTAGAGTAAGTCCCGTTCCCTTTTTTGTATGTAACAAAATGGTTACATAAAACATGTTTTCTCTTTATGACATTAAAAAAAAAAAAAAATTCTGTCGTTAACAATATTAACATGAATATGTGTATTTTGAGTTTATGTATATGTGCGTATTTGGGTGAATAATTTTAACGATATTATTAATTTATATAAATGAATGCCTCATCCAAAATTGTCGCATCAGAGTGCAGTAAAATCTCATCATGATGTGAAGTATCGCCTACATTTCGTCTCAATCCCAACTGAAAATTACTTTATAGTGGACGTGAGGCTCCAATAGACTATTGGGACGTGAAGACGGGAGATTAAATAACTTCAATATAACGAAAGGGTGACTTTGAAACACATTTTTAAAAAGGATTCATATATTTTTCTAAATAATCTCTAACGCAAGTTAATTGGATTTATATTTGATTTTCAAATCTCGTTATTTTGAATGTAACATAAAGTATGTATTTATTGTATTTTATTCTCAATGTTATGTATTAATTATTTCCGATGATGATTACCACCAGTAGAATAGTCCACTCGGTAGAGCTTTGAGCAAGCTCGTCTTGGTAGGTACCATCCACTGATACTAGCAAAATACCTAAATTGACGTATTCCAAGCTACTCCAATGCGGGTTGATGGATACATGTGGAATTTTTTATCGACATAAGCAGGTTTTCTCACGATGTTTTCCTTCACCGCCGAATACGAGATTAATTATAAACACAAAATTAAGAATTTGAAAATTGAACGCCGCTTGCCCCAATTTGAGCTATTTTTATTAATCGACGGAATAAAATGTAATATTTATAGACACTCTACAGTCCATAAGCTTACTAAATTTGATCTCACTACAAATATTTCTCTTTGTGGCCCTAACTATCCAAATCGAGACTATTCCCTTGAAAAATTATGTTATCCTTCAGTTTTTTTATCCGCCCGATGTCTCCGGGTATTCCTTTTACCCGGCCAATAAACGGACATCGGTCTTTACGATGCCAATGATAGGTTTGTTAGTTTATTCGTAAGTCGGATTTATTTTTTCTTTTTGATGTTCGTTTGCAAATCCCATACTATTGGGACTTTATACAGAGTAATGGTTTAAATAAATGCTTATGTTTCTAATAATATTAAGGGCGTCTTTGTAGGAGGTTGGTTTTAAGGGTCACATAAACAATTATTGTACGCTATATATTATACTGTCAGAAATATTAGTAATGTCTCACACAGGGTTGAAATATGGAGGTAGAGTGAAATAAAACTAATTCACTTACACGGTTCTCTCTTAATGTATTACATCAGCTTAATATATTTATTTATTTATTTAGCACTAGTTTCCGCTAACGGTTTCACCGTGTGATGGTGGACGTAAGGACCCTAAGTCCTTTTCCGACCCCTGACAACGTGTATGCAATAATTCATGGACCGATTTTATTTAAAATATAAAAAAGTAACAAAAAAACAAAATATCTTTCGAATACTTCTTATTTTTCATGCATTTTATAGAAATGTTTCTTTACTTTGTACCTATTTATGTCGTGTATTAATAAAAAAAAAGTTTAAACTTCATCGTTATTTATTTCATTAATTTCAATACTAACAACTTTAACGAATAAACTCTTAAAAATATTATAAGAAAAATTTGGCAAGTTCCGTTATAGTACACTTCGTAGAGATGTGACGATATTCAAGTCTACCATAGTCTACGAAGGCTACAAAAAACGTAGCCGTGCTACGAGCGTATACAACTTTCGTCGAATTGCATTTAAATCCGATTTTCACAATGAAAGTTTATCGATCTTGTTTTATTTAATTTAAATAAATGCAATTTTCGAATCACCAATAATTAATACAGTTTTGCAAATAACTTCTCGATTATTTTGCCACAGATTATACAAACAACCTTTGGGAATGTTTTATTCATAAATTATTAAGTGCGACTTGGAATTAAGGAGGTATTTTGCATGAATTAAGATGCCTTATAAAGTTTTATAAACAAGTTTAAATAATAACAAAAGAGTTTTTTTCCATTAAATGATTTATAAGTATATATGATAACGTAAAGGGTATATTTGATAACAATATAATAAGAATCTTTATTTCCGGATTAAAAAAACATTTCGTTTTTTTTTTTTATTTCATTGGTAGGCGGACGGTCATATGGGCCACCTGATGGTAAGTGGTCACCAACGCCCATAGACATTGAAATTGTAAGAGATGTTACCATCGCTTACATCGCCAATGTGCCACCAACCTTGGGAACTAAGATGTTATGTCTCTTGTGCCTGTAATTACACTGGCTCACTCACCCTTCACACCGGAATACAACAATACAAAGTACTGCTGTTTTGCGGTAGAATATCTGATGAGTGGGTGGTACCTACCCAGACGAGCTTGCACAAAGCCCTACCACTAAGTAACAAAGCCCTACCACCAAGTGGTATTTCTTTGGTTTATTTTTATTATGTACTAGCTATGCTCGGGGGCTTCACCCGCGTATAATTAATAAAAATATAGTAAATTATTTTATTACTATAATAACACACACACACACACACACACACACTAACACACATATGGCTACTGGTAAAGAAATACGTAATTAACGATTTGAAATTAATTTGTATAAGATACCGTAGGGCTTAGCGATCTTATATATGGCCTTACATTTGCGCCATCACATGTTCTTTGTGTGTACCAATTTTCATCAAGATTGGTCAAGCCGTTCTTGAGTTATAAGAAGACATACAGACAGACAGACAGACAAAAATGAAAAAAATAGTATAATGTGAATCACTGCATCATAAAACGATTATTTATCACAAAATTAGGCGAAAAAAAATATGTACAGACAGAACCAATAGATTTATATAGTAGTATAGATGTATTAATTCCATAGCTAATACAACGTTTCTCACCTTCCCCACTTAAAAAATAGCCTTCCATTTTTAAATATTTAACATTTGATGAAAAAATTAGACAATCATATCAAAAATATATTTAACATCGTACACTACAGTGTACATAACTGTGTGAATTTTATTTCATAATTTTGAAATTGATTAATCAATTACGCTCTATTTACATCGTGGTCTAGGTTTATAAATTTAGCGTTTATCAATGGAATACGTACACATTACTAAATATAATCTATATATAACTTTGTATTGATGAAATTCCTATTGACGATGTTGCCTGACAAAAAATTATCACTTTTGTTTTATATTTCAAACAATTATTTTGGGAATACATATCGAGGCGTGAATTGAATTTATTTAATATATAAATAATTAATTAAAATATGTACGTTTTTAGTCAGTTATATATACAATCGTATAATTGTGAGTGTGAGAATGTGTTCGTATTTCTACTTCTAAAGCAGTTTGGCTTCAAAGATTTTGATAAAAAAATTGTACTTAGTGGTCATCTGGAACGTTTTAGCGGTAGTTATATTTGTTAATATATTGTTTTTGGTATTTTCACATAAAAAACATATATAGCATACAATTTCCAGCCTCCCAGCACCGCTCGATATTTTTGTTTTTTTTTATTCATGACTTATAAATCTCTCATCGTTTAAAAATATCTCGCGATAATTTTTTTACCCGCATAAAGTCGAGATTGGCGTCTAGTTTTCAATGAAAACAGACATATTTTTTCAAACGAAATGTATTGTGTGTCGGTACAGTCTATGTGCCGTGCGGTTCTCGACAGCTAGCAACTATCCGAGTAAATCTCACACAGCTGTCGGCAATAAATACAGGGTAGGGTTACCATGACAACGGCAAATCATCTGGAAAAGTCCTTAAATTGAAAACTTAAGGCAATATCGCTTCTTGCAATACTTGTATTATATATTAAACTTATGTTATTAAAGGTGTGTGTGAATTTGTGTAGGACTTATAAATGACCATCATTATATATTTAAGATTTCATTACATATAAAGTATAATTATGTCGTCTGTAATGTTTAAATATAGAACACAAAACGTTTCCTTTCTCACGATTGGTCAAAAAGTATAATATATAACGGTCGATGCACTTTTATAAGCGATTTTGGTGTTTCTTCTTATATAAATTATCAAAATTGTTAGAATTATGTATTCCATATTTATTTTTACTACAATCGGAACTAGTGCTAAGTAATGGTAATTCAACTGAACTTCTAGATAAAAGCCATATGATTAAAATATACTTATATATTCTTTAAAAAAAATACCTTCATCATCATCATCACCAATCGTTATCCACTGCTGGATCGATATCCAGTTTTGGCTCACCTTGGGAAAGAACTATTTCTTTCCTAGGTGAGCCAAAACTCCTTATTTCCGCCTTCATCCAGTCGAGTTCCACTATATGTTTCAACTCAATATTTTTTATTTAATAATTCTTATCCGCAATAATAATCATTTATGGAATCTCTAAAAACGAAACTATGGAGATTAATTAATGTACCGACTGCGCGACAGAATTGTCGATGTAACGACAATACCTAATTCTCTCTACGTACTACTTGACTTGAATTAACACATTAAGATTTATAGGAAGCCGTTTAATGTTTGCAATCGCTCATTGTTATACTAATCGTGAACATTTGTTTTATTATTAGTTTATCCTTCTTTTGCTAATAATGGTTTTTCAAACGTATCAGCACTCTTTTGTGTATTTACAAGTAATCAGCAGCTTTGAGTCATAAACGACATGGTCTTTAGCTGTGCTTGCGTCCATTTTTTTTTTTTAAATGGGAAACCGACGCTGTATACATTATTGTTTCTTATTTTAGAGTACAATCTTAAATAACTTAAATATAAAAATTGCATACCTCACTTAATAATAAGGTCCTCCAGACCGATTTCGGCCACGGCGGCCAGCCTCAAGAGAGATTAGCCAACTGCGCAGGAGATATTATAGTGCGCAAACACAGGTGCACTCTCTTTTCCTTAGCTCTCATAATCCGATGGGACGGCAATCCGACACGACCGGAAAGAGTTCAGGCGCAGGACCAACGGCTTAACGTGCTTTCCGAGGCACGGGAGTGTACACGCTTCCAACTTCCAGACTCCGGGCTGCTACTGAGAATTTTCTGATAGAAAAACCCAATAACTATTTATTGGCCCGACCTGGGAATTGAACCCAGGACCACTGGGTCTGCGGCCTTATATCTAGCCACTAGACCAACGAGGCAGTCAATACCTCACTTATAGGCTAACTTAACATGCATAGGAAAAAGAAAAAAAATAGTACATTCTTTGTAAGTAAACTTTAAAAAAAGGAACTAAAAGATATTTTTAAACATTGTCAATTAAATTAATTAAAGTAAATATACAAAATTATGGGCTTACTATGACATATATATACATATAATGAGGGGGAAATGAGTACTGTCTTGCATCTTAGAATGAAATAAATGAGAGGCAACGCTGTGGTTAGATACTTTTTAATCTGTATTTTAAAGCGTAAAGTAGATTGTTGAAAAATATCTATAATATTGTTATATAAATTCATATCGCTTATAACGCTCTTGTATCTTTTTAGGCTTCCAGCCTATTATTCTGGGCTAAGGCCTCTTCTCCTCTTTTTTTTGAGGAGCAGGTTCGTAGCCTATTTCACCACGCTGCTCCAATGCGGGTTGGTGGAATACACATGTGACAGAATTTCAGTGAAATTAAGCATATGAAATTCAGTGGTGCTTGTCCGTGTTTGAACCCACGATCATCGATTAAGATTCACGCGTTCTGACCACTGGACCATCTCGGCTTCATATATATTCAGAACAATAAACTATTATCATTATTAAATGTATTAAGATGATAAAGTTACATTAACATCGCTAGGCAGCCCGTACGTCACGCGTCATTGAGCTTTTGACGATTCTTAATGGAATCGAAAATGTTAATAACATTTTCTTTAGAAACGATTGTTTGTTAAACGTTTCATACTCAATATACACGCGGTATTTTATTAAATTATTTGTATTAAAAAACTATTGACATAAGGCAGAGTACATGAACATATAGTTTAAATATCTTATAGCCTTACTTATATATGTTACTTAGCAGCTGTTCAGTTAAACACGAATATATCTCTTTCTATCATGACTGATTGGACGTTTAAAAGAAGAAGACAGCATTATTTTAAATTAAAGCTTTTAGTTGTTTACGTTAATTGAATTCCAGATGATTTGATTGATGTAAGCCACGATCATATTTATCTTGATATGTCAAGCCATGACAGGACAATTTAATTGATTGCTATCAAGCAATTTTACATGACACGACATTACAATCGATGATATGACGTCATTACAATTCCATTTGGTGTAGTATTTTACAAAGCTTGATAAGCTCGTTCAAAAATTCACACTAAATGCTGGCTTACTCTACAAAAAGTGTTAATGATTTAGGTTTATAAAAATACAAATTTCTTCATTCAAATTAAGTGTTCGAAAAGAAAATCTGGATATTTTCCTGTATCTGAAACTCATCGTTTTTTTTCGACTAAAATTATAATTTACAATTTTCAATTTAAGAAAGAAACAGCTATTCAACCATGAGCTTTCAACTTACTAATTTTATAATTATATTATAATATCCTTTACGATTATTCTAAGTTTAGCAACATAAGTTTCATACTCTTTGGGATCGTAAAACCGGAAATATCGCCCCACAAGTCTAACATACTCTAGGAGTCGATTTACGAGTATGAGTTGCATCATAACGTGCAAATCACAAAGAGTAAGTGAAAATACGAATAATGTACAGTTTACTATTGAAATGGACGTGGATTAATTGCCCGAGATGACCGACTGTTCATCGAGCTGTTCGTTGATTGAATAGTGATGTGCTTGTGTATTTATCGATACTTATAAACCTGTTGATATATCGATAAAATAGATGCCGATGTCAAAGTAACGTAAGTGTTGTGAAAATTACATTTAATTCGTTAAATTTTTAAATATACACAAATATTATATTTACTGAGATCTATATATTTATATGTGTATGTATAGAATTATCTGAATATCGATGAAATTCTTAAACCAATTACTGAGCTGAAATTACTTATTTCATTTCCATTGCAGCTCCTGTTTTTTAAGCTAATACTAATTTTCGATATTTTACTTCGTTTTATAATTAAACATTGTTGGTCTGAATATAACGTTGCGTTTTTTATTGCTGATATTGACATTTCTGGTGCAGTAAACTACTATGACCGTCATAACAAATACTCGGCTAGTGGGTCTAGAAGACTGTGTCTGAACTTTATAATAATATTTGTCTTTTTGTCAGAGAAAACCAGAACTTTTATTTATATATGTATAAATGTAATATATTAACAAATGTTAAGTATCGATAAAAAAAGTACATGACTAGCGAGCAGGTGGCCGACTTTTCTCTTAATTGATCTAGTCGACAGTTTCGCGCGGCTCGTGGCCCGTGGTCCGTGGCAAGGAAGTCAATTTTGTGACAACCGTTCTTTATTGTTTTCCCTCAGAACTGAACTATAACAGAAATGTAATGAAACACTTCATACAACAAGTTCAAAATATAACTTTTTTAAATTTAATCGTTACTCCTACATTCATACGATCTATCTCGATTTCTGGTATTATTTTATGCTCTATAACCGACACGGCCTAGTAATTAGAATACGTTAATCTTAACCAGTAGTAGCAGGTTCAAACTCAGGTAAACTACATTGAATACTCATGTACCTAATTAGAGCTTTTTAATCATCTCTGGCTCGGCGCTAAGGGAAAACATCGTGAGGTAACCTGCATGCATTAAATGAGAATTTATCATATGTATCCTTCAGCCTCGATTGGAAATTGGTGAAAATTGGTGCAAAAGCAGCAAAGCGATAAGCGTATGGAGAACCATAAAAAAGTGAGGTTGTGCTTCACTTTGCAAGTATTACGTGTTGTAGAAATGCGCCTATTTTTTTGGACGAAGTTCGAACATTCCTTTTTGTGAATCCGTCTAAATTCGACTCACCAGTTATTCCCACATCTGTAACGTATTTTTGAACTGGTGTTAGATTTTATATAATCAATAAGTATATATAACTAATTATATATTGAATTAAGATTTTGATATTGACTTCCATATATATTACAAATTATTTTACATACACTGACTCACTCATTCCACTGTTATCCTATTGCTGTTTGTGAGTGATACCTATCCAGTCAATCTTGCACAAAGCCGTACGACCAGTTACTTAACTGTGAGGTAATTTTTAAAAATAGAACGTTGCCATTTCTTTCTATCCAATTCTTCTTAGGTTACTCCGACACTCGCTTGCGCCTGACAAGTGACGGCCGCTAATGGAACCAAAGTCTGTATGGATGATGCGATACGTCGTTCAATATTTGTAAATGGCTTAACAATATTTTATGAACTGACAAGGTGTGATCGATATATATTGATATTTAAATTTGGAACAATATCCGACTTTATAAAGGCAACTGTGATTTTCTTTAATATTACAATAGTTTAGTTCGTTAACATCGTGGTAGTTAAAATAATAAATAAATAAAATGAATTTATATCAGGCTCAGCCTATTTAAAGTTAGTAACAATATATCTTACAAACTATGTTAGTAATTAATATATATTAGAGATTTTATTAAAATAATTCCTTTTAGACACTGGAGCTCATGCACACACGTGTGTGTATCCAGTACACTTAACACTATAAATCATTTTCAACATGACGTTGGAGCTCTCCTGTACTTTGCGCAACATCAATGGAACGCACATGATTTCCTGATGGTAGAGATTTGTGCAAGTTCGTCCGGGTAGGTACCACCCATTCATCAAATATTCTACCACAAAACAGCAGTACTTGGTATTGTTGTGTTCCGGTTTGAATGAGTGAGCCAGTGCAATTACAGGCACACGGGACATAACATGTTAGTTCCCAAGATTGGTGGCGCATTAGCGATGGTTAACATTTCTTACATTGCCAATGTCTATGGGCGTTGGTGACCACTTACCATCAGGTGGTCCACAGGCTCGTCCGCCTCCCTATATTATAAAATAAAAAATATTGTAAAATATATGTCTGTGTACGCAAATATAGCTGACGCAATAGTTTGCGTACACTAGAATCAAAGGCCTCATTTAAATATCTGGCAAAACGAATTAAATAACGAAACTTTAACGTCCACAGTACATCGCGCAAACCTACGCGTCTATATTACACAGTAATTGATCTTCTCTCCCTTTCCATATGAATACATGGAACATGTACAATTTAAATACAATTCAATCAAATAATTTGTGGTTTCATTATATGGAACATGCCAAATTTGAAATTATGTATATTGAATATAATATTACCAATACTCTGGTGTTCGCGTACAAAATAAATATACATATGTAAGTGTTAAAACCGGTGTATACTTAACCAGACCTAAACGGACAAACAGACACTCCCATATTATTTATAGATCATATTAACTACAATAGAAATGTATCGTCGGCACTTATTTTATACTGATATTATGTAAATTACTCAACTGCCATTGTTATGCCCCGTCCCATGGAAAACATATTATGCAACATATATAATAGGCAAAGGTCACGATAGTACGACAAAAACTTGTAAAATAATTTTATTTTTCATGTATTGAGTTATGTCCGAGATCGTAGAACAAAAGTTATGATGTTAGCTATCTAGTCCTGCGAGGTTGCTGGTGTGTTACAAATAACCCTGTATATTTCTATATAAATTAAATCTAAAGGTACTGGAGTCCTGAAAGATCAGTTTAATTTGACTGCTTTATCACTTAAAACTCTGGTGAAGGCAGAAACAAAAATGCTGTAAAAATAAATAGAGCGTACATTTTTATGTCCAATAAAATTTACACGTGGACATAATTAACTGCACGTGAGCGGTGATCACCAAATAGACTTTTACGTTATATACATGTTATTAATTTACGTCATTACCTTTATTATTCCATTTTCGGGCCATTTCTGCAGGCTAGGTACCACGTATTCACTAGCTATCCTACCGTCAAACAGTAATACCTTGTCTTGCTGTGCTCTAGTTTGAATGGTAAGTTAGCCAGTGTTTGACAAGTTATTGACAAAATGGGACATAACATTTTAGATATCGCAATTGGATGATCTTGAAATGAACGTGCTTAAGCATACTAAACTTTTCAGCTTTATAATATAAAAATATAGATTAATTTAAGCATCTGCGTTGACCTAATATTACTTTTCGTTATAAAAAAAATCTACGTAATATTCCCTGACCATTTTCTTTCTTCCTACTTCTGACAGATTGGTGTGATTTGACGGACTCATTAAGACGCAAAAGTATCCTTGATTGATCAGTTTTTTAGCCACTCGCACTATTTCGTCGAATAATATATACACAAAACGAATATCTTTAGAAAATGGTGCCAATATGTACTATTTAAACTAATGATAAGATGAATGAATAGCTAGAGATTACTTATGATCCTTATAAATGTTAAAGAAATTAGATAAAACAATGTATGATTGTATGCTTACCTCTAGCAGTTGAAGTAAACATGAATTATAACGGCATGGCTTATACAGGTTAACGATTCAGGTTGCAACATTCATTTGATATTTGAAAGAAAAAGGCAACATTGTTCAACTTATCGCAAGCTCAACAACTGAATTTATCAAATAGATCTTTCGGCCTTCATTTCGTATGGATGGACTGTTGGATAATTTGGTTATCAGATTTTTTTAACGGGGTGGTATTTCTCTGTCAACAGTCCGTACTATCTCGCGTGTGTGCGTGGTTTTTTTTTGTTGTAGTACCCGGGATGGCAAATGACTCTACTCTACCTGATGGTAAGTGGTAGTAGAGGCCAAACGCGACGACGACGACGAGTTATTCTTCCTGACTGCACTAGCCACCTTGCCGGCCCGCAAGATGCCTCTTCACGAGGTGCGACAAAGAAAAGAGTTGCCAAATTTCTTCGTGCGCGAATACTAATACATATACTGCGTTGCCATACATCTATACTAATATTATAAATGTGAGAGTAACTCTGTCTGTCTGTAACGATTTCATGGCTAATCTACTGAACCGATTTTGATGAAATTTCATATAAATCAAACCTGTACCCCAAAGAAGGACATAGACTGCTTTTTATACCAAAATCCTAATAATCCAAAAAAATAAAACACGCGGGCGAAGAGTAGTTATTATATATCGAGCCGGTTGGCGTGGTTGGTAAGGTACTGTAGTGGGTTCGATTCCCACCCAGGACAGACATTTGTGTGCATGAACATATCTGTTTGTGATGAGTCTGGGTGTAATTATCTATATAAGTATGTATTTACAAAAGCAAAGGAGGATATGTAGTATATCAGTTGTCTGGTTTCCATACTACAAGCTCTGCTTAGTTTGGGATCAGATAGCCGTGTGTGAATAATGTCACAGGATATTATTATTATTACTATTATAAATAAGTCTAGATATTAATTTAATTAACGTAAACTGTGTTTTTAATTATTTCACTCTATATATATTTTCTTAACAACATATTTAGAGCACACTTTCAATTAAAATATAAATGGAAGTAGTAATTCTTCCCAAATGACCACAAATGCTGGAGCCATTTAACAAAATAGTGCAATTTCTTTTTCGTATAGTTTTAATGCATCTGGTTCAATCGGCTGTGGTTTTAGCTACAAATCTCTAGCTCAGAACTAATACCTCAGCTACGGCGGAGCGGAAATGAGTCATTCATTTTAGCTAGACTTAAAACTTTTAGCCTTTCTAAGGTTACTGATTCTATTGATAAAGAGACGCTGAAAAATAATGGCTTACATTTTATTTTACTTCGAATTCATTTCAGTTAACGATTCCTTATATTGGCTATCCTTAACAAATATTATTTTTATAACCTAGCTAGGATGACTAGGATAGTACTACTATTTTTGTTAACTTTAATTATTTAATTATAATATATTATAAAATATATTGCCTCGTTGGTGTAGTGGCTAGATATAAGGTCGCAGACCCGGTGGTCCTGGGTTCAATTCCCCGGCCCGGGCCAATATAAAGTTATTGGGTTTTTCTGTCAGAAAATTCTCAGTAACAGCCCGGAGTCTGGAAGTTGGAAGTGTGTACACTCCCGAGCCTCGGAAAGCACGTAAAGCCGTTGGTCCTGCGCCTGAACTCTTTCCGGCCGTGTCGGATTGCCGTCCCATCGGATTATGAGAGCTAGGGAAGAGGGAGGGCACCTGTGTCTGCGCACACACTTGTGCACTATAATATCTCTTGCGCAGTTGACTAATAAAAAATAAAATAAAATTTAAAAAGTCAGATACAGAATAGAAATTTTTATCAATTAGCCAAGTGTGTAGTTTCGTCTTAAAATGGCGGATATTTAACCTTTTTGAGGAATCTGGAATTTTATTAAATATTTTTATACACATAGCGTGACAATTTTTTAAATACAGAGTAGTTGTTGTAGTTATATACAAAATAGTGAATTTAACATAATTTAATATTTTATATTATGCATACTTTTTTTTTTGTCTAGAGTAGATAAATGCACAAAGGTTTTATCTGAAGTATATATAAATGGATGGTGGTATTTATTGATTAACATATTTAAACATCGTTGGGCTGATTATAACCATGAAACTTGATACCCATTTTTATTTTTTTAATAACTTCGTATGGGAGGGTATACCGCTTCGTAACGTATCTCGTTACGGCGCCACTATTACCGACGCGGACTGCTTTACCTGAGAGATACCAACCTAACGCAATCTAGCGTATACAGATAGTACTTATAATAATTTAGCAACTCTCAAGTACTAATTTAAATTATATTTAATATATTATAATTAATAATAAATATTATCACTTCTGTCGAGCGTCCCGAGACGCACACGTTTTTTTAAGGAGAAGATTTTTCCTTTCCACATTATTTTATCAACTTTTATGTCATTAAAACCATTGTCATATCAATTGATATATCAATTTTTTTTCTTTTTATTCATTAATTCATTTATCATTATTATATTTAAAATCAGTAGGTGGTCTGGTGGTGCGGTAACTAAATCTTACATCGCTACTGCATCATCAATCTCGGAGTCTACCGTTGATTTATCCATGTATTTAATTCATGAATGAATTTTATCTAGTTTGAAAAGCTGCTCAAAAAGGTTAACTAACTTAGTTTTAATCTATACGTTGATTGGTCGGCTGTCATGTCATCAGTTAACCCGACCAATGACCATTTACATTTTGTAACGCAATACAAATAATGAAAACTCGTAAGTCAAACGAAACATGGGTAACCTTGCGTGCAATATCCGCTGTAAAGAAATACTCCACTGACGTTGTATTAGACTGTTTCCATTGTAACATTTTAATATTTTAAGTTGTCTCATTGATCTAGTGGCTAGATATAAGGCCGCAGACCCGGTGGTCCTGGGTTCAATTCCCAGGTCGGGCCAATAAATAGTTATTGGCTTTTTCTGTTAGAAAATTCTCAGTAGCAGCCCGGAGTCTGGAAGTTGGAAGTGTGTACACTCCCGTGCCTCGGAAAGCACGTTAAGCCGTTCTGTTCGTCGGTCCTGCACCTGAACTCTTTCCAGTTGTGTCGGATTGCCGTCCCATCGGATTATGAGAGCTAAGGAAAAGAGAGTGTATTGTGTTTGCGCACACACTTGTGAACTATAATATCTCCTGCGCAGTTGGCTAATCTCTATTGAGATTGGCCGCCGTGGCGGAAATCGGTCTGGAGGACCTTAATAAAATCTTTAAAGTGTAACTACCGGTATAAGAGATAAAACATCTTCGTTGCCAAAGATGGTGGTACTTTGGCGATGTAAGGAACGTTTATTTTTTCTTACATCGCCATAGCAATGTCTATGATGGTGATCATTTAACATCAGGTGGCCCATTTGCCCGTCCGCCTACCATAAAATAAAATCACGTAAATAGCGTTTTGTAACACAAATAATGGCGATTTAAGTTATACATAAAATGTTATGTGACAAAAAAGCCACCTCCAGTCATGACTTGGAACGCAGTAGTGATGGTGGCCCCTTTAAGTTGGACTTTACGCAAAATCAACAAACAATTAAATGCAAAGTTGTTCATGGCATTAAAAAACAATTAAATATGTGTTATCTATCTATTTTTTAAAAGCTATACGGTCAGAAACGAATTTCGTACCATCTAATAATCAATCCTCAAATAAATGAATTATTTTTGGTATAATCGTCGTGTGTTTGTTTGTTCTATCCGCCTGAAAATGCTTGTATCTTATTCAGTTATAACATAGTTCATATCGATGTTTACCTGTTTGTATATACATAAAACTCATATAATAAATACATTTTTCAAGTAAACTCTTATAAGTATTTTTGTGTCTTCTTGTTACAATGTGAGCAAGAGTGAGTGAGTCAGAGAATTACAGGCACAAGGGACATAACATCTTAGTTCCCATGGTTGGTGGCACATTATCGATGTAAGCGATGGTTAAAATCTCTTACAATGCCAATGTCTATGGGCGTTGGTGACTACTTACCATCAGGTGGTCCATATGCTCGTCCGCCTTTCTATGCCAGAAAGTAAAAAATGTTTAAATTTCAAGTTAAAAACGTTTCAAAATGTAAATTCTACAGAAAATAACCAAACAATAAACGTAGTAGATACTCTTTTCCGATAATGAAATAAAATAAGTAATCGAATACAAATGAATTACTATTTATCATGTCTGGAAATCGACAAAATTTGCAAACATATATGGATTTTGATCCACGCTTGTTATCTTTTTTAATCAAAGATTTTTAACATAATGTTTAAATTTATGATTTAGCATAGTAATTGAGTATTTTTGAAATAAAAGAATTTTTCGAAAACTAGTTACGATGAGTCGTCTATGAACAATGGAAACAAGCTCTCACTCGTTATATTATATTTGACGTAGGACTTGCGTGATGTTTCAATGACATACATTGTTATTTATGAATTTGTCCCCTGACATGACATGAGCAGACAATTTTTCCCTTAAATACTATTAAAAGAAAAGGCAAAATGTTATTAATATGTCATAAAGTAAGATAATATTATTATTTCGTTTATTTTAGTCTCTAAGGGAATATTTTACGAATATATTAATACGAAGGCTGAGAGTTAGCAAGCAACAGTTTGTTAGCCTTCCACCGTTGGGCCTCCTTCCTTTTTAGGGAGAAGATTAATATAAATATACTAACAACATGGAGTAATCTCCATCAGGTTGTTTTAATGCGGGTTGGTGACACTTCGATTCGAATCCACAACCTTCGGCTCAAATACGTTTACCACTGGGCCATCACATCTATATTATAAGACCTTCTGAAAATATTTTATAGTATCTCTGGAAGCTTTTCACGAAAGTCATTTAAGCGATTAAAAATATATTTCGCGTGGTCATTATTTATTATCTAAGTCTAGATAAATGATTCTATTTTTTCCTGTTAAATGAACATTTTCTAGGACGTATATAGTCTGTTATGAACTGTAACTGCCTTGAGGTCTAGTAGCTTTAAATGCTGCAACTCGAGATCATGGAATACGTATAAATTCAAATTAATTTATTCAATATAGAAGCATTACACTCATATAATGATAGTCAAATTATGAAATAACAAAAAGCCAAGAAGAACCCGCGAAAGATAATAGGGCTAATGCAAATTAAAAAAAGTCCTGCACAGCTGCGACAATGGCCGTCCTGGCTGAAATCAAACAGCAGAATATTATTATGATTATTAAGGGAACTTACTTTCTGAATCCTAGCAATTATTCAATCCATATATTTTTAAGAGCCAGTTGGCGTGGTTGATATGGAGCAGGCACCTTTCGCGCCGCAGGTCGTGGGTTCGATTCCCACCCAGGACAGACAAATGAAAAGTAATATATGTAAGTATATCAGTTGTCTGGTTTCCATAGTACAAGCTCGGCTTAGTTTGGGATCAGATGGCCGTGTGTGAATAATGTCCCAGGATATTATTATTGATATTTTTGTCAGACATATATTATTACTAATAGTAAAGTTTATTAGTCTGTTTCTGACTTATAAAAGCCTGAATTTAATTGTATAGTAATCGTGCTCAGATCACACTTTTACTAAACATTTTTTTTATTTTTATTTTTATTCTATAGATAGGCGGACGAGCATATGGGCCACCTGATGGTAAATGGTCACCATCGCCCATAGACAATAGCACTGTAAGAAATGTTAACCATCGCTTACATCGCCAATGCGCTACCAACCTTGAGAACTAAGATGTTATGTCCCTTGTGCCTGTAATTACACTCACCTTCTCACCCTTCAAACCGGAACACAACAATACCAAGTACTGCTGTTTTGCAGTAGAATGTCTGATGAGTGGGTGGTACCTACCCAGGCGAGCTTGCACAAAGCTCTACCACCGAGTAGGAAACAACTAATTGAAACCAGTTTGTAATACTCATTTATATTACAAACCGGTGTAAGCTGGTTTTGTTCAGACTTGTTAGTTGTTTATTTATATTATTTCATCGTTTAAATTATTTATACATGGTCTTCTTTCACCGACTGTACTCTGGTCTGTTAATTGAATTGTGTCTTAAAAAAGAGCAGCGCGCTGCAGCCTTTGTTTTTATTTTTCATTTGCTGTGAATAAACTTTAGCGAGATATATTTTTGTTAAGTTTATGCAATTATATATCCTTTGTAGGAAGTTTATTTTTATAATATTATTATTTTTTAATTTATAAAATGAATACAGACGATCAAATTAGCCACCTGATGTCACCAACACCCAAAGACATTAGTTTTTTTCTCCTGAAACAGTCAGCTGACAAATAAATAACAATACGTTTTTATACATTTTTAACGTAATTTTTGATCTTGAATTATTTCAATTCAATGCATCTGATGAATATGCTTGCAATATTTGGACACCCTTTTATATTATATATGCTCAGAGACTCGAATCCATTCAAAAGCATCTTGTTAGATATCTTGCTTTTAAGGATTACAAACGATTTAGCAGCTACGAAGAGATGCCTCTTCGTAGCTGCTTCGTAGCGTGCTCACAACAAAATAGATACACTTGAGTACAGAAGAGACCAGAGCGATATGCTGCTACTTCAAACAATTTTGAAAGGTATAATTGACTGTCCTGACCTTTTCGTTAAACGCATATTCTTTTAGATCCCGTAAGCCTAACCTTTTCCATGTGCGTAAGTCAAACTATAACTATGCCCGAAATCCCATCATACTACTACGTCTGGCACGAACTTATAACAAATTTTATTCTGGTCTCGACTTTTTCCACTTATCCAAAATGCAATTAAAAAGAATATAATTCAACTTCATCGTAAAAAAATAAGCGAAAACCGAGCGCAAACTCGCAGCGAGCACACGCACGTATACGATTTTCTCGCATTAATAAAAAGCAAGAATGTTATTTTTTTTTCTAAAAACTGTATTATAAAGTTGTAATCTTATGTGGCCTTATCTATTTAGTCATAAGTAATAACTGTACAATCATTGTAAAAAAAAACGCTGTTGATTGCAAGTGAAAATAAATAAATAATTAAATAGAAACAAACACCTATATAAATTTTCACTAAACTCAATTATAGCAAGGAATAATCGCAAACAAGATAAAAAACTTAAAAGGGCAGTTGTAATTATGGAACTTATATTCTGTTGCTGGTTGGAAATAATAACATACAAGCTCATAAAAAAAAACAATATAAAAATAATAAAAATAGAATAAAATCACAGATAACATATGAAGATAGGTTTAAATATAAGTTATTTTATGATTAAAAATATTTACTAACATTGGTTATGTAAAGTCAATTAAGTCTTGATTAAAATACATTCTTAGAGCCTTTTTTAATTAATGTAATACCGTATTGTGTGTCATACGTTATGGTCACTGGCGAGTGTTCCGTTATATTACAATGCAACAAGCTTATAATTATTTCTGTTTTTTTTTTTTTTTACCTTTTATGAAAAATATACTAATTATACACTTGCATATTGCATTATACGAGTTTATCTTTTTATCATTTTCTAGTATCATAAATGCGTAAGTAACTCAGACAGAGTTCTTAGGCTTTTACGGCTAAAGCAATGAACCGATTTTGATAAAATTTTACTATTATATGATGATGATTTTTTAATATTATATTTAGGCGGACGAGCATACAGTAACAGCATGTGAATGTCCCACTGCTGGGCTAAGGCCTCTTCTCCTCTTTTTGAGGAGAAGGTTTGGAGGTTATTCCACCACGCTGCTCCAATGCGGGTTGGTGGAATAACTCATCCGATATAATATAACTCATGATAGGTAGGTGGCTGTAATAATAGGTAAAATAACATTAATTTATAAGCAAAAATTACCTAAAATGCAACCCGAAAATTATTAATATATAAATAGACGAAATAGTTCACTACCATTTTCTTGTCAATCAATATTCTTTTTTATTGTAGCTTTTGACGAGTTGTTACTCAACAAAGTTCTGTCCACGGTCGTAAACACAGGTCTTGCAACTTTAGTATGGGGTACGTTGACATAATGACGCTGTTAAGTTCAATTTACAACCGCCAGAGGCATGACAATTCGCGTAATAATTATCCCGAACACTTTTTAAAATCCAAACAAAACAGTTAAATAACAAAAAATCCGCAAAACTCAACAAAACGATACAACAATGATTAAATAACACAATACTTGGGAGAGAAAAATATTAGCTTCGATAGCAGCGACGTAGTACCTCAAGCGGATGGTATTGCGAATTAGCAGTTGTAACACACTTGCACTTATCTCTCACCACTGAAATTGAACTCAGTTGGAAGACCTGTGTGTACAACCGTGGTTCTGTCTTTTTTATATCGGATGTCAAATCAATAATGACAGTAAGAGCGAAATCAGTTCATAACTAAATCGCTTAGAAATGTTTATAAGTAAAGCCTAAAAAAAAAATATAAATAATTATGATTTAACATCATTAAGGATTGCGGTTATTGTGACGTCAAATAAAATATTAACTACTGTAAATGACAAAAAACTATATTTAAATCTAAATATTCTTCATTGTTAGTATTTTTAAAAAAATGTACAAAAATAAAAACATTATTTTTTAAATTTACAAACCAGGCATTTGTCACAAAGTATGACTTTGAAATGAAGTCTTCAATCTACGTCTTAATATTTTGCCTTTGGAAGTCAGATTAAAATCCAAGCGCCCGAGATCGCAATATTAGTCACAATTACACCAAAAAACAAAAGGAAAAAAGACAAGGCAATTTGTAGTCGTTTCTCTTCAAACCGCGGTTTTTATTAAACATTAATAGCTGAAAAAATGCTTGAACTCACTTCATAGATATTCTTGTGTTCATAGATTTTTCTTACTGTATCATTTCTACTGATAGGAATCTGATGTCTCCACAGATTAATGTATCGACAGAGCTATCGTTGAACAATAATAATGCTAGTTAGTAAAGTGTTACTTAAAGTCGGCTGGTTTTTAGTATAATATGGTTTGTTTATAAACTGAATTTCACACCACGGGACGGCGTGGTCGAATAAGCTTCAGACTTTCTCCTCAAAATAAATAGTGGCTATTAGGAGGAGGTTAGGATGCCAAGTGGAAGAGCCCTGTAGGTCAGGAGTGGAGTGAGTTACAAGTCACGAAAGAGACCAATCGACTTAATTGGTCAAATTGTTGAAATCGTGTAACAAAAAATAAATCTTAAATGCAAAACGGGATTTGAGCCCACAATCATCAGTTAGTATTGAAGATAGAATATCTAAGTGATCTGCACAATAGAGTGGATCTGCACAATCCTGCAACCAAGTTAAATTAATTTTTTTATAATAGCTCATTTTAGATTTTCTTAATTTAAAGATTCTAATTATGCATGTATTATTTACCTCATTGTTGTAAAAACCAACATAAAAAAATCAATACTTAAAATCTTGACGTAACGTACATAATATTTGTTAATTTACTGTCCATTATTACATTAAGTAATTAAATTTTATAATTCCTATTGCATATAAATGATATTTATATACCTGATCAGTTCGTGTAATATTTAAATATATATAAACCATTTAATCGTTTGACTATCAAACAAAAACGCTATGGGAAATGTATATTAATATCCTATAAGAAACACAAATAATAGGCAATATTTTTCCTGAAATGTTTATTGATAAAGATATATTTCTGATAACATTAAATAGTGTTATTACATGCGATAAAAGTTAAAGAACGAACCTTAAGTTTTTATATTGTTCCCGCTTCGATGTTCAATAATTTTTAATATTCTTACAAATGGGATTGCTCTCGAGCGACCAAAGGAATTGTAATCGAGATATTTTACCATAAATGATGAAGATTGTTGGAAACAGTGAATATTCTTTCTTCTAAATCGGTCGGGCTTAACTTAATATTACATTATTTACATAAGAGAAAATATTTTTGTTTATAAATGTGTAAATTAAATTGGTTTGTTGTGTCTGTCTTTTTATTACACGTTCTCTTACTGTAAAATCGACATTAAGAATGATGGTCTCATCATCAATTTTTAATGTATAACAGCCAGCTGTACAGGATACTGTGCAAAAGTGAGTACGCAAACACAGGTACAGCTTAGAGACTGTAGATTTGAATATATACAAAAGAAATTTTTTGAAGTGAAAACTTCTTTAGCTGCGTTGTGCACTTTTTTGTGATGAGTAAAAAATGTTAAACTCGCGTCAGGTCACGTGACCCTGATTGAAAATTCGTAAGACGGATTCTGACGTGTCAAATTTTTAATGTAATATAAATTGTCATGTTTGTGTACGATAGCGCAATGAATGAATATTGTATTTTATCACATAAATGATAGTACTTTTATACTGATAAAGCAATTCGAGCAAAATTTTTCCCTAATCATTCCAAAATATCTAAAATGCACAACGTTAATATTCAAGTTTTCACTTCTGCCGATACTCCCGGATGCAACCCGTTGTTTTTTTTTATTATTGGGATCGGTAAAGTTTCAGTAATATTTGTTTAAATTTACATTCAGAAGGTATTGTTTGACAGTTGAATAATTGATGAGTGAACCCAACCATCAATTATTCAACCGTCGTGCACAGTATCACTATCCTTATCTTAATTCAGATAGTACTATGTACACGGTTTTTATAGTATATATAAGTATATTGGCTGCGATGACCAATCACAAGTTCGTAAACACTAACTGCTGATAAAAGCGTCTTCACCTTTAACGAAAAAGTAAATAGCTTATTTCATCATTGATTCGTTTGGTGCTTATGACATAATTGCCTTACGACGTTTTCTTTACCACAGAAGATAAGATAAGTCTTCTCTTATTACAGAACTTAAGCTTGATGGTACTTCATGCCATCTCTTCTGGGTAAATCCATACATACTACCCCAGCTTACTAATTTATAACAAAAAAGAGAATAAACTACGTTTTCTACTGTCAATAAGAACTAAAGAGCTTACCACTATTCTGCCACGGCTACCTGTGGCACTTACGGCACAGTAAAAATCATTGGGACTTATTCCTATATGAATCTTATTCTAGCTGTTCACATTATTTAACTTTTTTGGGTTCCTATCAGTTATATTGACTTACCGTGAAACAATTCATATACCATTTGTTTTATAAATTTTTTTTTCACCAAAACTGAATTTTTTATTATTCAGAACTCTTTGTAAGAGCCGCGTATCTTAATTTTCAACTTTAAATAGCCTCATCAATCATTCATAAAGGCAGTTTTAACCTAAAAAACTTTTCATATACGAGAATTATTCTATCTTTTATAAGGCGTGTGATATTATACTGTAAACAACAATATACATTACGAGTACGTTATAAAGACTAAATTCCTATGACAATATTTGACTAAACTTTGAAGTTACGGTGTATTATCTGTCGTGTGTTCATATTCCTCAACTTCGATGAAAACAGTTTGCCAACTGAATATTGTAGAACTTCCTATCCTGAACGAGGTCTAACATGTATACATTTATTTTTACTGACAAAGCAAAATTGAAAAGAATATTAAAGGGCGAGGAGACTGTATAAGATATTCCTTTGCGTTAAAAATGAAAAAAAAAGTAACAGCTTACTTCAAAATTTTGCCTGCGTCTGTTCTCTTTAAACGACAATCAGTGATCGAATAATTGATAATATAAGATAAAATTTAGCATATATACCGTAGATGCATGTATGCCGAATAGCAATACGATTATTGTGTTTCGTTTCGAAGGATGAGTGAAACGGTGTTACACCGTTACACAGAGAAAGCTTAGAGATTGTTAAGTTCTTATTTCACTACGCTGCTTCAATGAGAGTCTGTGGATACACGCGTGGCAGAATTTCAGTGAAATTAGACCCTTGCAGGTTTCCTCGCGATGTTTTCCGTCACCGCTGAGACATAAATAGAAATAAAGCACATGAAAATTCAGTGGTGCTTGCCTGGAACACGCAATCATCGGATAAGATTACAGTGTAATTTTGTTTTTAAGCATCAATAAAAAATACTAATATCAAATTTCTCATTGTTTCAGGTATTAAAAGACCCTCAGCACGACCAGTTCTCATTAAAATACAAGACAAATCAATGGCTCATTAAAATTATCAGTCTCAGAATTTCGAAGATGACAGTTGAAAAATAACTAAACATAAAACCATGTGATGAAAAATTCAAAAAAATGTTCGCGAAGACAGATCGATTTTGGGACCGCAGAAAGTATAAAGTTGCGCGATGACGTCACGATACCGATTTAACGAGTGTATAAAATAATCGATTAAAATCGATTCCAGACTCGTTTTAAATTTAACATAGTTTGTGTGTCGCTTTTTTGTGTGTCGCATTTGTAACGCGTGCGTGTTTATAATTAATTTGCTCGATTCGTTTCGTTTATTTAATTTTACTAACGATATTAATATTCGTTTCAAAGCAATATTAGATAAGGCATAATCGCGTAGTGTTTTGTAAATAAATAATTAATTTTCTGTATCGCTTTATCTTAATACGTAGTGTAAATACCTATTTAATTTCGCTCGAGTGGCCACGTTGTTCGGGCATACGGGTAATAAAATATATAAATAATCCTTTAAAAGAAAGAGTCAAAACTTGTAAGTAATAATTCCGTTCCTATAGGCAATACTTTTTACTGTGTAAACTATTCGAAGAACTTTGATTCTAATACAGCGGGGCCAACTAACTAAAATTAACTTGCAATTCTTCACAACAATAATACTGTAGATAGTATAAATATATTAGAAAACGTGGCTGTTAATAGCGTTAACGGACGAATCGATACGACAATGGTGCCAAACGCGACAACACTACTTAGAACAACAATGAGCACACACATCAACGCCTCACTTGCTCCGAATTCGACGTTCCTAGTCCCAACTTACATGACCCAAGAAGAATTCCTGGCCTTGCAAATGACGAACGCGTCTGATGCAAACACAACGTTAAACGACTCGACTATAAGCCAAGTCGTGTTAAGAACTTGGTATCCAAGTGGTTATACACCAGCTCACATAATCATTGCGTCTGTGGTAGTGACCGTTCTCATGATAATGGTAGTGGTGGGGAACATGTTGGTGATAATAGCAATAGTGACTGAAAAAGCGTTGAAGAACATACAGAATTGGTTCATCGCGTCGTTAGCGGTGTCGGATTTTTTTTTAGGACTAGTCATAATGCCATTTTCTCTAGCGAACGAGTTGATGGGTTATTGGATTTTCGGTTTTTGGTGGTGCGAAATACATTCGGCGATGGATGTGTTGTTGTGTACAGCGTCGATAATGAATTTGTGTCTCATATCGCTGGATCGCTACTGGAGTATAACGCAGGTGAGTGATTGACTGTTCATATTAATTTGTATTTATTTCCCAATAGTTGTACATAATATACATCGCTAAACAAAGCTAATTATTGACAACCGATCACAGGAGAACGCACCATATACACACGCGATTAAAAAAGGAGGTAAAAAAATACAAATCAAAATTTTAAAAATTATATTGATAAATGGATTGATGTTTTTATCTGATACATTTTGATTTATTTAATTTATATTAATATGAGAGTGTTTCTTGTACTTATTGAATAACTATTAAACCAATATACATAAAACTTATACGAGGAGATGTAGCGTGATTCGGAGAAAGATTAAGTAAATCGTAGTTATATAGATAGGTGCACGCAGTTTCAAATTTTTAAATTTAACTATTGACGTTATAAGTGAGATTTTCGTGTACTTGTTATTGATATTTATTTTACCAAGCAATTAAATACCTTTAATTTTATACAAATTTAAATGATCTAATCTATAAAATTTCATACAAATATATTTCAAAACTAAACGATATAATATTGAATTGATTTCACGGTACTCACAGAAAATGATTTTTCATTGTTTAAAAATTTAAATTCGTTTTAAAGTTCAAAATCACTTCACCAAGAGAAATTCCATTCCAATCTGTTCGAATATTTAATTCAATACTCGAAACCGTCAAGTTCTGGCTTGAGTATGAATAATGGAGACTGTAGCTCAATTTCCCAATACTCCATACCCAACAGGTTTACACTGCTGTATACTGGTTTCGGGCGAACGGAACTAGTTAATACCGGTTCAGTCGAGCTTAAACAAGCGTGTGCTGTTTTGATTTTCGGTTCGGAAATTAGGCAAATATTTTTTTTTAAACATTATTAACAGTACAACATATAATTTTATGAATTTGATGAAATTTATATATATTTTCAAATATAACAGTGCTATAAGGATATTTATATCAATTAAAATACTTATATAAAAGTTGGTTGGTTTCTTTATTTATTTCCTTCGCTACATAGGATACAATTAATTATGTGTTACATACATGTGCACAATAAATAAGAATAAAATCATTAATAGTATCCTACTGATGCAAAAACCGTGTGCAATATAAAATATAAAAGTATTTTTTACTATCAGAATAGAATAACATTTAAATCAATTTGATAAAAAGTATATATATAAAGGGATGACGTTAGCATCTTCTTTATCTATCGACTCCATGTTTGATCTTCAGCAGGCGTAGGTATTCGGACGAGGAGAATATTTCAGCAATCAGTTCGATAACGCTCCACAAAACACGTAGCACGCTATTCTTGACATCCGCCCGTCGCCTCTTCTTTTCATAGCGGTCCTATAACATTTGTCGCACTAGCTCTCGGTGTTACGTTAGAGTAAATGAGACTGGCCGATAACAGTTGCTAGGTTACCATTCGTGCCAGATAGTCTACTCTCGTAACCAAATGCGCCGTCATACTCACTCATACTGTATAGTGTGTAACAAAAACCCGGTAAGTCGGTTCTATTTATGTAATAATTCGTAAAATACAAAATTTTACTAGTGGTAAATTTTTTGCTTAGAATTCAAAAATAATTACGTTAATAGAACAAGCTCACGATACCTAATAACCACTTCACGGGTCGGACAGAGTTTTTTTTACACACTGTAGATAAGTATTTCTCTCGAAAATAATGGTCTCCGAAATCGGTTAAGTGGGCATAATTTATTCCTTAACTAGCAAGAAATGACCTATAAACATACATATATAATGTGAAGTAACGGTTAAGTTGCAAAAATTATAGTTAATAATAGCTGTGCCCAGCGGCTTCACCCACGTTGAAATAAAAATATAATAAATTATTTTATTACTATAATAACACACACGCGCTCTCACACATACACACACACACACATATATGGCTACTGGTAAAGAAATACGTAATTAACGATTTGACATTAATTTTCATTAGATACCGTAGGGTTTACCCATCTTATATATGGCCTATCATTTGCGCCATCTTTGCGTGTACCAATTTTCATTCAAGATTGGTCAAGCCGTTCTTGAGTTATAAGAAGACATACAGACAGACAGACAGACATACAGACAAAAATTAAAAAAATAGTTTAATGTGAATCACTGCATCATAAAAAGATTATTTATCACAAAATTAGGTGAAAAGAAAATGTACAGACAGAGCCAATAGATTTATATAGTAGTATAGATATATCCCACAGCTAGGCAAAGGACTCCTCTCTTCTCGAAGAGAAGTCTTGGTACTAGTTCAAACATGAAGCTTCAATGCAGATTTGTGGATACGCTTGTGGCAGAATTTCAACCGAAATAGGTTTCTTCATGATGTTTTCAGTCACAGTAAGCATACATTAAGCACGCTTAATGCCTAATGCCCGTGTTTGCCCATGTAATTGTCGATTTGTTTGAATTTGGTGGACGAAATGAAAAATGATTCCACTATTCGACGAGCCGGTTGGCGTGGTTGGTAGATACCTTTCGCGCTGCAGGTGGTGGGTTCGATTCCCACCCAGGACAGACATTTGTGTGCATGAACATGTCTGTTTGTCCTGAGTCCGGGTGTAATTATCTATATAAGTATGTATTTACAAAAGAAAAATAGTATATTTAGTATATCAGTTGTCTGGTTTCCATAGTACAAGCTCTGCTTAGTTAGGGATCAGATGGCCGTATGTGAATAATGTCCCAGGATATTATTATTATTAAAAGTAAATTTATTATTCATGATATCGAATATCTTTGATTTAATGCTTTATATTGTCATATTGATCGAAGTCACTACTTATTAGCTTACCGCAGCTGTGCAAACAGATTGCTTATATGTTTGTCCTAAGCGTTCCTAAGCTATTCATTCGACTGTGATGAAACTTTAGTTAGTTGCTCAGCGTTAGCCCAAAAAAGGTCCTACCCTAAAATAAAATAAGATTTTTTCATTGTATTAACTTAATAAATATTACCTAAATATTTTTTATAAACTCTCCATAAGTATAAAGATAACCGTAGACATTTTTTTATCTAAGATCACACACAAACACATACATAGGGTAGAAACAAATAATCTACTTTTTGAATCGGTTAATAATACCTTAAATATGCGGTATATTATTTACAAAATAGAACGCTAACCATCTTATAATACGAGTTATATTTCATTGACACGTGTTTCGTCTCGCAACGCAAACACGTGAATCTTTACCGAACATCTCAAATCTGGGATAGCACAGTCGAATTATTCAATTCCGAAAATTGTGTTTCGATTTTATCTTTGCTTGGCGATGTAGGAAAATATCAAGAGATATCTGCACATGTAGAAATACATACGAAGCTTCAATATTCGCTGAATTGCAGCAGCATAGTATTATCTTACAAATATTTTACTTTATTATAGGAGATAATTTGACAAGATAGTCAAAAGTAAAATAGCGATTAGAATACTGTTAAACGAAGATCGTGGGTTCAAATCATTAAATTTTAATTGCTGCTTCATTTTATTCAATTCGCGTTCACCGGTGAAGGACATCATCGTGAGGAAATTTAATCGAATAATAAATTACCATATATTTATCCCATTCGAAACTATCAAAATATGTCATCCAATTTCTATTTGGGCGATGTGGTTGAAAATTAAAGGCATCTCCTCAAAAATGTGTAAGAGGATTCAGCCCAGGAGTGAGATACGAACGAAGAGACCAAGTAAGTGATCAGTTATATATCTACAATATTTATACATTGGCACAATAAAAATAAAAAACAAATATCATAGGAAAAACACAAAACACAGCAATACAAAGTCAATGTTTTCTATCAACTTACATAGATAGGCTTACTACATCTAGTTTCAAACGTCATTACTCCATCTTATTTTGATTAATACGATATTCCAAAATTATTGACCACGTCATATTCATGAACAGCATAATCTGTGGCTAGAACAATGTACAGTACATTATTAAACTGTTTTTGGTTAATTGGGTACCTTAGGGGATGTGGTCTTGTTGCATCGGTAAACAGCGAAGTACCGCTGACCTCATTCTGTACACAGGACTTCGGCGTGTATGGGATTGTTTGTATACAATATTATTGGTGGTATGTTTAAGTCCACTGTAATTCGAGATGACTGTAATGCAATTATTTGTATTTGGAATCGTTGTTAGAATATTGAATGTTAGATGATTATTTAGTAAAAATCCAAAATCCATGGGACTATGGGTGGTTAAATTGATAGAACACGTTGATAACGGGTGAAAATTTGACGCTGATATTTCATCAGCTTTATGTATGGTGACATTATTGATGTCGTGGTGAATGAAAACATGATGGAACTTGCATGTGGATGATATCTCTCGCATTGGAGTATCAACGTAGAATAAGCTATCTCTTTAAAGTACTGGAGGCTTATTCCCAGCAGTGGGACATTTACGAGCTGTTATATCTATTTATTATATTTTTTGGTCAATATTAAAGACGAGAAAATTTGTATTACTTTTTTAGATTTTTATTGCTTTACGCAAATTCAGATCAACAACTTGATTTGCATTTAGATAGTTTATAGGCCGGAAAGGGACATAAGGTACTTTGGTATCCCGTGTTTATGTATGGGATTGTCGCCGTGAGAGAAAAAATAGTTTTTATTATAATATTCATCGTGATAATAACACAATTTGTGTCGACATCATTGCCAAACATTTTTGCAGGTATACGAACTTTTAAACGTTCTTTTTCTTGTTAAGCTTATCAATCACCCCCATTTTTAAGGCACTGATACTACAAAATCACCTAAATGTCATCATAATTGTCTATTGACATTGAAACTGAAAAATATCACCAATTTAATTATTAAAAAGATCTTATATCTGACCTTGTTCATATTTTATAATAAAAAATAACTGCCTCGCACAGTTTCTCAAGCTTTAAGTATTACTCAATCACCATAGTCCGCTCTCGATAAATGGGCTATATGGAATGGAAGGTTTTTTCAAATCGGACAGGTAGATCCTGAGAATAGCATGCTTAAACAAACAATACTTTAATCATTATAATGTTATAATAGATAGAAGTATATAATTATTTACATTAAAGCCTAAAATAAATACAATTTTTTTTTTCATTTGGCAGGCATGCTATTTGCATTTCCCTTTTGAATCGCAATTCGATTCTCTGGGCGAAAAATAAATCAGTCCTGTCATGTACTATAGATAGTACTATAGATAGTAATTTAACTTCCATTTTTAATATTCGTGCAGCTTTGCCTGTTTTTTTTTTTTTTTTTTTGACGCTGGGAAAACGCATGTCGCGTTTCCCCCCACGGCCACAGTGGGGGGGTATTTGGGGCTCGCCGTATGTCCAAGGCACCGAGTGTGCCCCGGTCATCGGAATACCCACTAAAAACCCAGCGGTACCCTTCCCGTCTTAACGGGAGCGCCACGGGATCGCTTGCGCATGCTACCGTGACGCTCCGACGGCCGGCCCGCCTATGCGGGCCTCTATTCACTAGGGAGGAATCCCAGGGTACTGGGAACCCCCCTAGTCCCGGCGGCGCCTATTGTGGCGGGGGGAGAAGGTGCGCAAAGCGCCGCTTTCTTCTCCCCAGTCTTCTGCGGCGGAGCGGGTCCGCAGCGGCATCTTCCTCCCGCTCCCGCTCCGCGGCCTCCTTCTGCAACATCACACTTTCGCAGAAGGAGACCATCTCTGACCAGCACCCCTCGCTTCCGAGCATCGCGTTGATGATGCTCGGCAAGGAGAGGTCTCCGCCAACAACCGCCGCCAGGGAATGCCTCCGGGGCCCCCACGCGGCACACTCCGTCAGGGTGTGATGCGCCGTGTCGAATGGCGCACCACACTCGTGGCAGGAGGGTGACACCTCCCGCCGCGCTATCTCGTGCAGGTACTTACCGAAGCATCCGTGTCCGGTAAGCACCTGCGTAGCTTTGCCTGTTTTGAGTTAACTTTAATTTAACTAAAATGCATCTATTAACCAATAACTGAACCGAATATCTGTATATTTGTGAGTTGCATAAATGGTGGAATGTCTCTGATTTGCAAGTGATTTCCTCAGAGATTTCATCGGGACAGATATTTCTATTGGTCTTACAGATATTTGCAGTTTAGTTTATTTTATTTTCGTACAACACTTTACTTGAAAAAAAGATATTTTCGTGTTCTAAATGAATTTATTTAACCACAATATTTGTTAGTTTGTTAAGGTCAAATCTTGTGAACTGAATAAGTACTTCCTCTTATCATACTGTGTTGTAATTTTACATATTGTCTTAGTTCCGATGAAAATGCATTTTTATTGTATGATTGTATATCCAGAATTAATTCCTGGTAAAGAAACTCCTCAACGATCGACAGTATACATACGTACATTTGTAAATTAATTATTCCTGGTGCTGGTGCCCCAGTAGCTTGGGCTGCGCGTTCATATGTCAGTCGGTCAATCAGTAATTTTTTATTATATTATATTATGTAGTCCATTTCATACACCAATAGAACTAATTCTATAAACACAATGCCCGGTTTATATGTTTGAGTATAAGGTGCAGACATGCAAGGCGCATATTGCTAACGATGTCACTGATCATTGACTTTTAATTGGTTGTGGTACAAAGATAAGCGGTAGCGGGAATTTATATTATTTATTGTCTTACTTAATTAAAACTATAAGTGCACGTAATATTTATTTTTGATGACGTCAAATATGATGATTTTTTTACGGACGACTTAATTTACGAATTCGATAAGTTAAAAGTTAAAATCTACAATATAGTTTATCATACTTGGTGGTAGGGTTTTGTGCAAGCTCGTCTAGGTGGGTACCACCCACTCATCAGATATTCTACCGAAAAACAGCAGTATTGTTGTGTTCCGATTTGAAGGGTGAGTGAGCCAGTTCCCAAGGCTGGTGGCGCATTGCCGATGTCTAAGGGCGTTGGTGACCACTTACCGTATGGACCACAAGACGCTCGTCCGCCTGCTTATACTATAAAAAAGTGTATTTGTATACTTGTAATTTTAAATATATATCGCAATCGCTCGCAACATGAGCTGCTTGAAGTCTCGCGTGAGCAAATATCGTCAGTAACTGCGCGTTTTGTCGTAGAAAAGCTGAAGTTAACTCAAGGTTAATTAACATCAATATGTCCCTAAACCTTTTATCAAATTGAAAATATAAAGTATTCACGAACAATATTTTTCTTTTGTTGTTTAATTTATTATGTATAATAAACTAACTACAGTAATACAGTAACAGCCTGTGAATGTCCCACTGCTGGGCTAAAGCCTCCTCTCCTCTTTTGAGGAGAAGGTTTGGAGCTTATTCCACCACGCTTCTCCAATGCGGGTCGGTGGAATACACATGTGGCAGAATTTCAGTGAAATCAGACACATGCAGGTTTCCAAACGATGTTTTCCTTCACCGTTAAGCACGAGATGAATTATAAGCACAAATTAAGCACATGAAAATTCAGTGTTGCTTGCCCGAGTTTGAACCCACGATCATCGGTTAAGATTCACAAGTTCTTACCACTGGGCCATCTTTTAAATTTACTAAATACGTCTTTATATGTATCTGTGTATGAATATAATATTACGTTATAGCGAAATATCTGTCTTTAAACGGTTGACTATATCTATTCTCATATTATAAATGCGTAAATAACTCGGTCTGCTGTAACTCTGTCGGCTAAACCAATGAATCGATTTTGATGAAATTTGGTAAGAAGCAAGCTAGAACCCCAAGGAAGAACAGATGCTCCTTTACTGATACTTTACTTACTTTTTTCTGCCTTGACTACTTATATTACTATACTATAGAAAACTATTTATATTAAAAATGCAATCACGTTGTAATATTCCGTAGGAATAGCTCATAGTCCAGCCCGAGTTTCCTTTTACCTTTAAGCTGGCTGTCTTAATATAAACACAGTAACACAACACAACGATCATCTCATAACTATTTATTTACATCGTATATTTTAAGTGCAATCGTTTGAAGAAGTTCTGTAAATTTACTGAGAAACTTTGAGGACACAACTAAAAATAAAAAAAGCGTAGAACTCGATATCATTGATCTTTATCCGGGACATATAAGGTTATATATTATTGACTAGCTGTGCCCCGCGGTTTCACCTGCGTATAATTAATAAAAATATAATAAATAAAAATAAGCCTAGAGCCTTCCTCGATAAAAGGACTATACAACAAAAAAATAATTTTTAAATTCGAACCAGTAGTTCCTGAGATTAGCCGGATCAAACAAACAAACCCTTCAGCTTTATACATTAGTATAGATTATGTATTTAGTTTGAGACAAAGAGCTTGTCTGCCTCTTGTCAATTCTTCTCCTTATATATTCCGAATATTTGTACATTTCGAACCGTAACCCTTTACAAATCATTTAATCCTGTAAGATGACGATTCAAAAGTGCTCATAAGGGCCTACTTGAATAAATAATATTTTGCCTTTGAGTAAAGCATCACGTTCCTTTTCTTTAGCGGTAAAAAAGTTCACCATACGTTATATTTTTTATTGTATTCTCATATTCACTTTTAGCTGATTATTGCGTAAAAAGAAAATAAGTATTCTGCCTACTAAAAAATCCTTAAGCGTTATTGACATAAATAAATGGAAAAATACGTTTCATGTGTATATATTATTTGTGATAAGAAGACGCTTTTAGGCGTCAATAGCTTGGTTTACTAGCTGCCTAGTGATGTAAAAGTCGCAGGTGCAATGTTGACCTCTTGAGCTATTGTAGTCCTTACACAAGATGTACGCTTAATTGGAGGGCTAAATAGAAATACTATATATAGATTTACTCGGTGGTAGAGCTTTGTGCAAGCTCGTCTGGGTAGGTACCACCCACTCATCAGATATTCTACCGCAAAACAGCAGTACCTTGTGTTGTTGTGTTCCGGTTTGAAGGGTGAGTGAGCCAGTGTAATTACAGGCACAAGGGACATAACATCTTAGTTCACAAGGTTGGTGGCGCAGTGGTGATGTTGTTTTTTTTAAGAAATATACAAACCACTGTCTATGGGCGTTGGTGACCACTTACCATCAGGTGGCCCACATGCTCGTCCACTAACCTATACTATAAAAAAAAAAAAAAAATTAGTAATTCCTTAAAAAGAGATTTGCGAGATTTCTTTTTTAAACAACCCTTCCGTTTTCTACACGTTTACTTTAATTAAAAAAAGAAAGTACAATTTATAAATAATTAATTAAATTTTATATTTCTCATATATATAATATCTCGGTAGGTTCGTAATTACTTAAAGCGAGTCAAAGCTAATATAAAAAAAAATACTGTCTCATCGCATTTTTCTATCTCTACATCGGAAAATTCTCGACAAAGCGATAGTTTATGTATAACATAAACCAGCCTTTATAACGTTCTCTAAGCGAATGTTTCCTGGCTTTATACACCAATAGAAAATGCACTGTGCTCGAAAAACAAATTATAAATTTAATGAAAATATAAATCAGAACGTGAATATACTCTTAAGTGTATTTTATAACATCTGAGGCTCAAAGCAATTTCATAGTTTATATATTATTCAAAATATTTATGCACACGAAGCAACTTTCGCAGCGGAATTCGCTAACGTATTTTCTCTATTGCTGATCTAGCGAGAGGTTTCCATATTCCTTTAGACAAGGACGAATTTTTATATTCAATATTAGAATGTTACTTATTGATTGGCAAATGCCGATAGCAAATTAAATTAACTTAACATATTTTTTTATTCTTGTTGTCGTTTTTTCTTTTTATTATACTTTATTGTCGTCAAGCGATCAGTTGTTAAATTTCGAAAAATGTAGAATTACATTATAAAAAAGGTAATTACAGTACATTATTCCACTACGCTCCAATGCAATGCTGGGTTGGTGGAAGATTATCATTCTACACAATTGAGTTTCCTCGCGATCATTTTCTTCTCGAGCACGAGATGAGTCCCGAATTTGAACCTGCAATTCTCTATGGAGATTCATGTTCTTCAATTGAATAATTATATCTCTTTACTTCGTTCCTCTGAATTATAATATTGTTACTTCATTGTAGGAAAATATTCTCTTTATGAACGTATCCTAAACAAAAAGTCATCGATATATAACAAAACGCCTTGGACCGTGCGCCAGGGATATATTACTTATTGTGAATTATTCCTATTATATTATGGAAGCAGCATGGACGGCTTTCAGTGCGATTTCCACTGGATACTTTCCTGTTATGATTTATTTTTTGCACGCCGTTGGTCTATTGGGTAGATATAAAGCCTTAAAATGGCAGAACTTGAAGGGTTTTTCGGCGATATATCATAAATAATTGAAAATATTAATCGATAAATAAATTCCATACTGGGAAGCCGTGGCTTACACTAGTTTACATATTATATGTACATACATACTGACAAACTGAAAACCCCAATTTTATAAAAACAATAATCTACTCTTGATTCAAGTAGAGAATTTATTAATTTCAATTTATTAATATCATTAACAATTTTAAAGTCGAATATTAAACATATTTGTCAATTAAACATATATGGTTATAAAAAACTGGAGCAAAAATTAAATTCCGACACGAGCAGTTTCGTCGACACGTTATTGAAAAACCATTGGGAAACGCCGAGCCGAGAGAATGTGTGCCACCGATAACTCCGCCTAAAATTAAAGAGGCCGAGAAAGATCGTATATATAATTTAATTGTACTTTATAGTTTTCCTTGCTTGGAGATAGCACAGATTTACGGGCAGTGATTTATATGACTCGGGACTATATATATGGTGGTAGGGGTTTGTGAAAGCCCATTTGGCGAACCAACAAAAAAGAACAAAGGGTTCCTAGTACACCAGTAAACAAGGGGGCCTTCATACGCGGACGAAGCTGTCAATGGATACTAGTAAATAAATTTATGTTAAATATTTTATGTACATTAATATCATCCTTCACACTTTGCTATTTGATTCGATTCGATTGAATCATTAGTTTTATAAATATTACTTAATATATAAATAAGCATTTGTACGAATATATATCTCTTTCAGTAACAGCCTGTGAATGTCCCACTGCTGGGCTAAGGCCTCTTCTCTTTTAAGGAGAAGGTTTGGAGCTTATTCAACCACGCTGCTCCAATGCGGATTGGTGGAATACACAAGTGACAGATTTTTAGTTATATCCAACACACGCAGGTTTCCTCACGATGTTTTCCTTCACCGTCAAGCACGAGATGAATTATAATCACAAATTAGGCACATGTAATTCAGAGGCGCTTGCCCGGGCTGAACCCAAGATCATCGGTTAAGATTCACGCGTTCTTACCACTTATCTCTTTGGTTAAAACATTCTGATTAATGAAATTAATTATTTTAATATCAAAATCATTGAATAATCTCACAAAAATACAAAAAATCTACAATACAAAATGTATGTAATTGAAGAGCAAAAACTGTTTTAAATAGTTCACATAATTGAATTCACTAAATTAAACAGGCGGAAATTCATTTGATAAAATAATTAAAAATATATTAAGTCAAATTTCAACATTGTTTGAGTCGTATGTTAACTCAATAAAGTTTGAATTTGCTTAGCAAATTCAGTTCACTGTAGTTTTGTTAACTGGCAATGTTAACTAGGCAAACTGTTGCCTAGCTTAATATTCTAAATAGGGACCTGCAAATTGGACAATTTGATTAGTTAATTCAATCATACATATATGCGTCCGAGTCCAGTACACATGTATATATTTCTCCAACATTGAATTATATACATATCATTAAATTTATTTAAAGTTTTGAGGATTACGAATGATTGTCAGCCATCATTGTTCTCAATTGACTTTTGGCGTACTACACTAAACAGTACTTAATGTGTACAATTAAAAATTGCATAAATTTAAACTTTTTTGCAATAAATTATGAATTTTTATGGTACGTATAACTTTATTAACGATTGCTTACTTAATATGGTTTAAGTCTTATTATAATATATGGATTATATTCTTTTTTATTCCTGTCGTGGACACCTTTAGAAACCGATTACACACCAATTTACCAATCATAGGGTAGAGAGGTTGCGAGATCGTGTCGATATAATGCATACGTGCTTTGCCATATTATAATATTCTGGTGTCAATGTAGCCTGCTTTCAGTACCAAATTAATCTTATTTGGTTAAAATAAAATATTTACTCTACCTTTATTAATTTTAACTGTGTGATTTTATTTATGTTTTTATATTTGTTAATTTTAGTGATTGTGTAATTATTATGTGCGGCAATTTAGCTGATGTATGTTTTATTTTATATGTTATAATTGCCATCGCATTATATTATGTTCACTAAAAATAAAATAAAATAAAGAGCTCCAGTCATCAACCGTAACAATCTTGTAAGAATAATTTATTTTAATTCATTGACTATGCTATAGAGTTTTTTTTTTATAAAATAAAAGATAACAATACTTTGCATCTTCAAGTAGACATTTTGTATTCGTACGAATGATACAGAAAACTGTTTCATTACCTCTATATAAAATGAAAGCAGGCCGAATAGCGGAATTCTAGTGGAAGGCAAATATAAAAAATGGATTAAGTGGCCGTTGAGAATAAAAGTTTTACGATTCAAACTTCCATGAAATAACACTAATTTAAATCATACTGTTTCGTTCGGTCCACCTCAGACCACGCGACAAGCATAATTAAAAACTTAACTGGACTTGAAGTTTATCCAATTAAGCAATTTATATGAAAATATTTTTTGATGTTGACTCTCAGTGGGCACATTAAGTTTACGAAAATTTGACAATTTGATGTTTCGTTTCTTTTAAGTAAAGTTTTTTGACGAAACGACTAAAAATCATGTAAATTTTATTGGATGATAGTGTTTTAGAAGTATTGTTTTTAAAGAAAAATACTTAAGTCAAAGCCCTGACCAGTTTCTTTTTTATTCGTTCAAGGCTATAAATTATGAAGATCTGTTCAGGTGTTGGAAGTTCATCAGCGTATTTGCTACTTGACAAAAGGGTTTTAACAACTTTCACAGGTCAGATTGATTTGAAGTTGCAGTCCCCCGACACGACGATTACGACGACTTATAATAAAACGAAGTTAAAGGACCAAAAAAAGGGTTTGATTAATAATTTTTTATAGGTGTTTTTTGTGTCGTGGATCATTTAAATTTTTAATTTTAGTACTCATTATCAATACCTTATCAATTAATTAAGTATTATTCTGTATTATATAGACACCAACTGATACTCTTTATGTAGCACCACATTATTGTGTATTCCAATCCTTGAAAAATTGCCTTTTTTATAAATCTTCAAGAAAAAGAAGTATACAGATATATGCAAATATCAACTCCTTGGATATTTTGCTTTCTTTCGTTACTGGTCTGATGATATCACAAAACATCTTGTTTTCAATTTTGTATTCTCGTTTTTGTATATTATATAAATATAAATAAAGTGCTCTCTTTATTTTTGTTTAAAAATCACTAAGATTTTATTTATTTAAACGTTTTGTCCAAATCCTTTTGTTTTGTTACACCTTTCTCGACACCGGTTGCGGTATAATAAATCACAGTACAAAAACCTCTGGACAGCGAATTTTCTCATTGTTAGGAGAACACATGTCGAAAAATGATTGATAAAGCTTTAGTTATAAACAGAACACATGTGTAGCATATAATATAAATATGAAGTGGACGTTAAACTGAAATTATGTATATTGTTTGAGTTAAGAGAAAATAATATGAGCGATAATTTTACCAATTTGTCTGTCCTACGTTTATATGACCTGAAATTGACCGGTTGTTGGAGCATATGAATCATAACCTAAAATTACCTTTTATTATGACATCAGTACAGTTACAACCTGTGAATGTCCCACTGCTGGGCTAAGGTTTGTTGCTTATTCCACCACGCTGCTCCAGTGCGAGTTCGTGGAATTCACGTGGCAGAATTTCAGTGAAATTTGACACATGAAGGTTTCCTCACGACGTTTACCTTCACCGTCAAGCACAAGATGAATTATAATCGCAAATTAAGCCCATGAATTTCAGTGGTGCTTTCCCGGGTTTGTACCCACGATCATCGGTTAAGATTCCCGCGTTCTTACCACTCATCGCGTTATCTTGGCTTATTTTTATTTCATCATTATTATGACATAAGTAGGCAGAATAACAAATGGGTCATCCATCATAAGTGGTCACCACCTATGTAATTGGTGATGTAAGAAATATTAACCATTCCGTTCCTCATGTACGTCGGAGCATGAACAGCCCAGCTTCCATCATCCTCAGGAAATAGAATAAAAGAGGCCCTCGTTTATGGCCATAGGATATCTACTGTTTCATTGAATAACGAAAAAAATACCCAAAACATATTACGTGTCTGAAACAGCGATTTTAAAGCCTCTTAAAGATTTTTTGACGAACTGATAGCGTTGAAGCTTGGAACACGGATTAAGATTTATGTGGTTTTGTAACGCAAAAACCGAAACAGTCCAAAATCCATAACTTTGAAATCCATATTTTGCATATTTGTGATATTTTGCATATTGATTGTAGAAATCGCGTGATAAAAAGGGACGGAGCATAAAATATGATAACACTCTTTCGTTCACATGGATTTTTAAAAAAAGTATCTTGGAATTAAATCCTTTTTTTGTACGATATCAGATATGTCGTTATCGTTACAAAATAGTATCTGCTAGATTTTGAAATATTTTCTTTATAAAATTAATTTCACGCAAGCAACGCCACGCGTTCAACTATGCACAGCTCAGAGTCTGTCAATTCTTAAAAAATATCCAATTCAAGTTTTGGACAATATAAAATATAAGCTTATTTTGTGTATAGTATCAAAATGCCACAGGACGGATACATTAACTTTGTGAAGTCGGAAACATTCTGATAAAAGCTTATCTTCACTTCTAGTTTTTATATAAGGTTCGACACTTTATATTGTTGTAAATAAATCGTCAATATCATCTGCAATAATCTATGATAGAATTATTTATGTTACGATTTACTTAAGAACCTTTTATTAAATCAAAGTCAAATTATATTTTGTTCAAGTAAGCCACCCCAAGCTGGCTTTGTGCACGCTCGTCGGGTAGGTACTACCCTCTCATCAGATATTCTGCCGTAAAACAGCAGTACTTGTTATAGTTGTGTAATGGTTTGAAGGTTGAGTGAGCCAATGTAATTACAGGCACAAGGGACATAAAATCTTAGTTCCCAAGGTTGGTTGATTGGCGATGTCAGCGGTGGTTAACATTTCTTTCTATGCTAACGTAACGTTTTTGGGCGGTAGTGTAATATACATGTTTATTCTACGTGCCTGGCTATTCTCCCTTTAAAATGATCATTGAAGTTAGTCGAGTCACCAAAAAACATTCAAAACCAATTATTACGAAAACAATATTTACATATAATTTGTTGTTTTGAATGTTTTTTATCAAATTAAAACAGTTCTGTGTAGCTTACAACTCCGCATACTAATTTTATGACAAACTCGCTTAAATTGTGTACACGCAGAATAAACCGAATCGCGACGTTTCATTTCGTATACAGGGTAACGTATTTCAGACTTTTTTGCACTTACAAAAGATTTGCGGGATGAATTATTAAGTTTGTTTTGACTTGTGTGTGACGTGACTTTTCAAGTGGCTTGCTTTTTTGTTATAGAATATTTAAACATCTTATATAAGTATCTTTTTTATCCTTGACTAATTTACGTCATAGCGATTAGTCTCAGGAAGTAATTGCATTGGAATGATGTTGCACAGGAGTATGTGTACATGCGCTTCACAAGTGCACTCTATTTGAACATTACTTGGTGGTAGAGCTATGTGCAAGCTCGTCTGGGTAGGTACCACCCACTCATCAGATATACTACCGCAAAACAGCAGTAGTTGGCGCATTGGTGATGTAAGCGATGGTTAACATATCTTACAATGTCAATGTCTATGGGCGTTTGTGACAACTTACCAGGTGGCCCATATACTCGTCCGCCTACCTATGATATAAAAAAAAACGGATATGCCGTGATTATGAGACCGAGCTCATAATCGACACGACCGGAAAGAGCTTAAGTGTAAGACAAAGGGCTTTTTATAAGCCTGATCTTCGAGACCTGCTTTACAATACTTAAACCAACGAGACAATTAACACAAAACATGAGTAACTTATATTATATTAGAATACATAAAAGATCTAATTTTTGCCCGTGGCTTCGCCTGCGTGTGAGTTCGTCAGAAATTAGGAACCCTATGCTATTTTCTGTACTCGTGCTGACGTGTGCTCGAATCATTTATAATATTAGTAATAACATATCATTCATATAATAGCCGTTGATAAAGTATGATGATGTTGAGGTGTGATGAGGCATCTTGCGGGCCGGCAAGGCGGGGGCGGCTAGTGCAGAACATCCTCCCCAACTGTACCATCAGATAGAGTAATTTGCCCTCCGGGGAACTATAAAAAAATAGACTATACATATATTCTGAAAGATTCACACACACACATACTCACACACTTTTGTATCATTATAATATATTGTATACTTCTGCTTATATACCTGTAAATATTTTCCCTGGATATAATATCTGAATGAAGTATTATCGCCATACATAAAGAGTACACAGTCAAAAACGCGAGCTTATCTTGTTAACAATACACTCAAATACTAAGGCAATTATAATTAATTGATCTCGCTGGAACATCGTTGTGATAATATCAAAGAGGCTTCGCTTACTCTCTCACAAAAGCGTTATTAATGAATACGATGAAACATCAACTATTAATACAATTTTCATTCAGTACTTAAGGATGGCGTAGCTCAGTCGTTAGAATGCATGAGTCTACAACGAAGGTTGCGCCTTCAAGCCCAGGCACCTTAGTTTTTATGAGCTTAAATTATATATCGATTTTTTATTTTACCACGTAGCGGAAAGTGCTCACCATCGCTCATAATCATTGTCACTGTAAATAAATAAAGAAATAAATAAACATTTATTCAGACACATTATTGCTACATTTTACATATTATGTACTAAAATTATCACTCTGGTGAGTTGAGATCGACAACTTAGTCTTTTGGCCACATTTGGCAAAGGCTCCTCGATTCTTTTTAGTGCGGTCCTGGTTCATGTATTCCCTGCTGCTGCCCTTATTTCATGGGAATTAAGATTCCTATTAACCTTAGGAATTAAGATGCGATGTCCCTTGTGCTTGTATTACATTGAGTCACTCACCCTTCAAACTGGAATACAATAATACTAAGTATTGCGATTTCGCAGTAAAATACAGTAGTAAGTATAGCTTGCAAAGCCCTGCCGCCAAAGTATGAACAGAATTTAAACGCTCAAGAAGAGAAATATTTTCAAGTTTTTAGGTTATGTTAATTTTATGAAACAGCGATTTAAAGCGATGTAAATTGTAAATGAATTATTATTATTTAATTTGAACGTCAGCTCACATTAGCGCTTCTTCGCTTTGTACGTGTGATGAATGATGATTGATTACTATTCAAAAGACAACATATTGTTTCAGCTCTTGACAAGTTTCGGTAACGTCTCGCCTAAAAAATTTTACTTATTTTTCTTATAAGTTAGAAAATATAGATTATTATTTATTCATACATAAATAATATACATGTATTCTGTATGACTGCGTAGGGCTAGTCTTCTCTGAGTTTCAATAACAATGTTTTCTTTTTAACTTTTACTTATTAATTGTCAAAAATGTCGGATTATATTAAAAGCTGTACCCGCGGTTTCATCTGCGTATAATTAATAAAAATATAATGAATAAAAATCAGCCTAGAACCTTCCTAGATAAAAGGACTATACAACACAAAAATAATTTTTAAATTCGAACCAGTAGTTCCTGAGATTTGCCGGATCAAACAAACAATCTTTATATATTAGTATAGATTAATAAGATTTATATATTAGTATAGATTAAATTACATATTTTTTTTATTTATAATGTTGCGGGGGCTGTTGTCTTATTTCTGAGTTGTGCAGTCATCTAGAAAGTCATATATTTTCTAATATCCTTTAAGCACACAATCTTAAGGATTGTTTTAAATTTTACAATTAAATATTATTCAACGTTTTTAACTATAAAGTAAGTATCATGTGTCTATATATCGTAAGAGCTACTCTTTTATATAATGAGATATAATTTTATGGAAATATGTATCTATTTCTGTCTGAAGAAAAACGGAGCTAATCAGCAAAAATTAACGAAATACAAAATGGCCGTCGCAAAGAACAAGACGAAGAAAACAAATCAAATTAATTTTATAGTCAGTAATTAAGTTAATCGTTCGTTTCTATTTAGAATTCCACTTAAAAGGAATAATTAATATTCCTTTAAATTTAAGCCTAATAACAAATACTCCGAAATTTCTCTAAAACCAGTTAAATGGATACCGAATTCAATACAGATTATTTATCGTAAATATCTTAAAGGGCTCTGTAATTTTGACAAATGAACTTAGGGTTAAAGTAAATCTAATTCCGTGGAATGTTGGTCAATACCCCAAAATGTATTGTTTTGGACAATAGTAGAAAATTGAATCACGTATTTTTGTTAGGTCTTTTGTATATTGTTGAAAATCGAACGATTATATTTGTCATTTGGATTTATGTACGTCTAAACGAATTTTAGATACACCTTAACCAAAGATGTCTGTATTATATTTAATATATAATTAAAAAATAAGGGATGGTCATTTAAATAATCGTAGACAATTAAATACAGACAGTTAAAAGACAATAAAAGTCGAGATGGCCCAGTGGTAACAACGGGCAATCACCACTGAATTTCATGTGCTTAAATTGTGATTACAATTCATCTCGTGCTTGACGGTGAAGGAAAACATCGTGAGAAACCTGCATGTGTCAAATTGCACTGAAATTCTGCCACATGCGTATTCCACCAACCCGCATTGGAACAGTGTGGTGGAATAAACTTCAAACCTTGTGCTCAAAATAGGAGAAGAGGCCTTAGCCCAGCAGTGGGACATTCACAGTCTGTTATTGTAGACAATCAACTATAGAATAACTATAATATGTTTATAAAAGTAATTGTTCCAAATTTAGGTATCAGGTTAGGTATTATATATATATATACTAGCTGTGCCCCGCGGCTTCACCCGCGTATAATTAATAAAAATATAATAAATTATTTTATTACTGTAATAACACACACGCACACATACACATGGCTATTGGTAAGAAATACGTAATTAACGATTTGAAATTAATTTTCATAAGATACCGTAGGGTTTACCGATTTTGCTCCCTACCAAACGTGGGAGGACCGGAATCGCTATGCCGGCGCCTCTATGCTGGCGTAGTGAGGTCGGTGGCACTGTACGGTGCCCCAATTTGGGTGGACGCACTCACCGCTTCAAACCGGGCCCTCCTGCGAAAACCGCAGAGGGTCATAGCGGTGAGGGCGATTAGGGGTTATCGTACGGTGTCGTGGACAGCGGCGACCCTCCTCGCGGGCGATCCGCCCTGGGAGCTCCAGGCGGAAGTGCTCGCGAAGGTGTACCGCTTTCAGGCCGAGGCGAGGGAACGCGGCGACCGTCCAGGGTCGGCGGAAGTCGGGCGGATCAAGGCTCTAGCCCAGCAAGCCCTGATCACCCGATGGGAGGAGGACCTCAGGTCCCCCACGGCGGGCCTGGCGACAGTGGAGGCGGTACGTCCCCAGTTGAGTCGCTGGGTCCGAAGGAAACGAGGCACGCTCTTGTTCAGGCTGACGCAGGTGCTTACCGGACATGGATGCTTCGGTAAGTACCTGCACGAGATAGCGCGGCGGGAGGTGTCACCCTCCTGCCACGAGTGTGGTGCGCCATTCGACACGGCGCATAACACCCTGACGGAGTGTGCCGCGTGGGGGCCCCAGAGGCATTCCCTGGCGGCGGTTGTTGGCGGAGACCTCTCCTTGCCGAGCATCATCAACGCGATGCTCGGAAGTGAGGGGTGCTGGTCAGAGATGGTCTCCTTCTGCGAAAGTGTGATGTCGCAGAAGGAGGCCGCGGAGCGGGAGCGGGAGGAAGATGCCGCTGCAGACCCGCTCCGCCGCAAAAGACTGGGGAGAAGAAAGCGGCGCTTTGCGCACCTTCTCCCCCCGCCACAATAGGCGCCGCCGGGACTAGGGGGGTTCCCAGTACCCTGGGATCCCTCCCTAGTGAATGGAGGCCCGCATAGGCGGGCCGGCCGTCGGAGCGTCACGGTAGCATGCGCAAGCGTGGTGCTCCCGTTAAGACGGGAAGGGTACCGCTGGGTTTTTAGTGGGTATTCCGATGACTGGGGCACACTCGGTGCCTTAGACATATGGCGAGCCCCACATACCCCCCCCACTGTTCCCGTGGGGGGAAACGCGACATGCGTTTTCCCAGAGTCAAAAAAAAAAAAAAAGGGTTTACCGATTTTATATCATTTGCGCCATCACATGTTCTTTGTGTGTACCAATTTTCATCAAGATTGGTCAAGCCGTTCTTGAGTTATAAGAAGAAATACAGACAGACAGGCAGTATAATGTGAATTACTGCATCATAAAACGATTATTCATCACAAAATTAGGTGAAAAAAAAACATGTACAGACAGAGCCAATAGATTTATATAGTAGTATAGATATATATAATAGGGTAGGGTTAGATGTCCATACAAGCCTCTAAACTCTAAACAGCAATACTTTGTAAATAAACTAAAGATATTAACTTCAATTACCATCTAAATAACAATATTATTGCACGAGTTACCGAGGTGCGAGACTTGGGTATTTACATTGATAGCAAACTAACTTTTAAGTCCCACATTAATTACGTTACAGCTAAAGCTTTCCGAATGCTTGGATTTGTTTTAAGAGTAGGTAGGGATTTTAAAAACGCAAATACTTTAATACTTTTATATAATTCGTTTGTTAGATCGGTCCTCGAATATTGTTCAACTGCTTGGAATCCCTTTTATAAATGCCATATTATGCAATTAGAGAAAATTCAACGCAAATTTATTAAACATTTGAGTTATAAATTTTTGCCGCATAATCAGGATATTTCACACATTCCGTCTTTAGAATACCGTCGCATGGAGAGAGATCAATTGTTTTTATTTAAGATACTTCAAAATTTTGTAGATTCACCCTATCTGTTACAAAATATATGCTTTAGATGTCCTAAAATTAATACGCGGCATCAGTCCCTTTTTCATTTACCTATCACAAAAACCAAATATGTTCAAAATACTTTTATTTTCCGTGCCTGTGATAAATATAATAAATGTTTTTCCAATATAGATTTTACAACGTGTACAAAAAAAAAAATTAAAAAAAGAAATTAGTAATGCCTGTAAATTGTAATTAATTTATTTTTAAATTTTTTTTTTTTATTTTTTTTTAATAATTTATGTTTAACTCATGATTTTTTTTAAATAATTGTCTTAATTTTCATTGATCATATTATTATTTTGCTCAATGTCATCAATTTTTATATTTTAATTTTAATCTGTTATTTTATATTTTGGCCAACGTGTGTTTATACGTTTTTATTCTTCTTAGCTCCAAATGAACTTGTAATCGGTGGAAACTTAATTGGTTTATGTATTTATTTTTGTATGAATTATTTTCAATTGATTGGTTGTAATACTGTTTGTTTCCCAATAAATAAATAAATAAATAAATAAATAAATAAATTGTTCCAGTTTGGAAGATGAGTGAGCCAGTATAATTAATAATTACTGGCACATGAGACACCATAAAGCTTAACTGCCTTAAACTGTCTAGCTAGCTTATAAAGCTAAGAGCTTCGGGTTTGAAACAACGAGTAGCCCCAAAAATAATATTTTATTATAATAGAAGTAATAAAACTTCGCGAAAACATTCACTTAAAATATACTATTATGTAACACAATTATGTATCAGCTTAAATATATATAATATGTGTTGATTATGTGCTGGTTCGAAGCACTAGAGTACAATAGAGTTAAGTCTGAACTAAGCACTATAATATGCAGTCAGTTGCTTCAGTAGGATAAGACTATGAAGATCACTTGGTGAAATTATCATTTGTTTTATTAAAGAAATGCATTTACGTTCAATGATATTTTTATAAATAGTAATAAGGAAAATATTATTGAGTGAATATTCACTAATAGTACAAGATGCAGAGGTAAATCATTTGAAACGTTTTATATAGTTACGCACGCTATTTTAATTTTTAAATTATATTCTCATCATATCATATCTTTACATAGACGTTGCCATGGGTACGGTTTCAATGGGTTTTCGAAATGGCCCAGTGGTAAGATCGCGTGAATCTTAACCGATGATCGTGGGTTCAAACCCGGCAAGCACAACTGAATTTCATGTGCTTAATTTGTAATTATATATGTAACCTGCATGTGTCAAATTTCACTGAAATTCTGTCACATGTGTATTCCACCAACCGGCATTGGAGTAGCGTAGTGGAATTAGCTCCAAACCTTGTCCTCAAAATAGGATAAGAGGCCTTAGCCCAGCAGTGGGACATTCACAGGCTGTTACTGTTACTGTATGGGTGCGTTAGAGCTATTATTCCTACGTGATTCAATTGGGTTCTACCACCTTCGGGTTTTCATACCACCTGGTTGGATGGCCTTTATCTACGTAATACATGTGCGACAGAATATATGTAACGTAATAAGTTGTAATAACTTCTTCCGATACATGATTTTCTTGGTGGTAGGGCTTTGTGCAAGCTCGTCTAGGTAGGTACCACCCACCCATCAGATATTCTACCGCAAAACAGCAGTACTTTGTATTGTGGTGTTCCGGTTTGAAGGGTGAGTGAGCCAGTGTAATTACAGGCACAAGAGACATAACATCTTAGTTCCCAAGGTTGGTGGTGCATTGGCGATGTAAGCGATGGTTAACATTTCTCACAATGCAATTGTCTATGGGCGTTGGTGACCACTTACCATCAGGTGGCCCATATGCCCGTCCGCCAACCTATATAATAAAAAAATGAACATTCCCTCTCTAAGTTGTTAACAAGAGCGAGATGATATAGAACACGAAAGGACTTGTAAAAAAATACAGATTTGAAGCCAAGTTAACCAACCTAAAATAAAATTAATATTGAGATTTTGTATTTATATGTCGCTTGCAACTAAACTGGTCCATATGTTGCAAGTCCGATGAAATACATAATACATAGGACTTAATCTTTAGTAGTGTTGGACATTAAACTCGACCTGTAGCTTAAGCTGTGTGAGAATGTTGCTTTAGCTTATGTGAAATGTGGTCTGTTTTGTCATATACACTGTACAAGTAAATGCTGTTTAGGTAATCAAGACTTTGCTTTTTACTATCGTTCTACAGTTCTAAGAGCTAGTAGATTAAAGTTACTGCATGTAAATTTGTAGGCGAAGAAGAAAAGAAGTAGGAAGAAAAATCTCTTAAGAAAAATGACTCGACTAGGTTTCGACCTTGCTTTAATGCCGGATATATGTCTACATATAATTCATATTCACATGGCTATCCTGAAAAGTTGATTATGTTAGAAAAAAAAAATACGGGCTCATCAATCTATCAAACTCGAAATAATTAAAAGATACACAAATCAAATCAAAATATTTTTATTCAAATAGACTTTTACAAGTTCTTATGGGTATAAGAATATAGACATAAATAAAAAAAAAAATGTATAAATTACACTTAGTTCATATACAAGACTCGGCAATCATTGAATACACGCCACAGACATGAACAACACGTTTGTGGAAATTAGAAAGTCACATAAAAAAAACATTCGGTATAAAAATTAATTCGAACAAATTTGTTTTGTTTTAATAGTTAAGCAATGTACATACGAGCATTAAGCAAATAATGTAATTAAATTTATACATTGATTTCACTTGTTTAACGATTGATGAGTAATTTAATTACATTAGCATCAATAAAACATACCTAATTACACTATATAAGCTTTTATCGAACTCATACAAATTTCAAGTTCGCAAACATTTTGATTGTTATAACAAATATTCGAATGAAGAGTTTTCATTTGAGGTTCATCTATCCGTTTATGCCATTGCTTCGATAATATTTAATAAATGCATTTAAGATAATAAGCTATTTATTTTATTACGTGTTATGTGTATTAATTTACAGTTCTCTCAGTCAGTTTTTACTGACCAATGAAAATAAGCATAATTAATACAATATCTCGTCAGAGTCAGATTTGCAAATACCGTCCGCTTGTGTATGTGTGTTTTTGCGTGTGTGTATTAATCTAAGATGTAATGAGAATCATTATGAAATATTTATGGATGAATTGCTACTACGGCTGAATACAAAGCTGATATCAAGTGCAGAACAGCAAAAAAAATCCGTAAAGTAAAAATAAGTAAAGTCCATAAATGATTTGATGAATTTAGGTAACATTTTTGGAATAATCAATATTTTATCTACTAAAGTTGTACGCGACAAAATCCTTGACCAAGGGCTAGTTCTATTCAAATTCATTTGAGTCTAGACTACTATTAATAAATCAAAGTATAATCTAATAACCCCTGGCACATATGACTATGTTAATGGCTTTTGTTCCCATAAAAATGTAAATAGTTTCCGCGTTATCAGATTCGTTCTATATGAGTTGTTTTGTATACCGTATTGAAAAAGTTGATTCTGTTATTGATGTAAATACGATAACATTAAGGGCCAACTCGGCTTCGGTACATAAAATTGTTTTGAATTAATATCGTGTTTTGTATTCATAAATTGTATTCATAAATATATCGTGACTAAAGCGTAACTTAAAAGTTCAAAAGAGAAAACATTATACCCAAATCAGTTAATGTATCTCTATATATTAGAGTTGGAATTTTTTTGTTTGTTAAAAATATAAAACCAGTTTAGAAGGAGAAATATATTATCATATCTTAGAATAAAATAAGAGTCGAGATGATTCAGTGGTTATAACACGTGAATCTTAATCAAATATTAGGGTCCTAGCACGGGAAAGCAAAATGGATGTTGGATGAAAATCGCCAAGCTTAACCAAACACATGTGGCAGATTTTTGGCTCTTTTAAAGGAGAGGTCTTAGACCAGAATTGTTATGAAATATTATTACTTCTTTTTATGGTCGTTTTAAATTTACTTTTATTAATGGTAGGATTTTATTGGTTTTATTGTTGAAGGACCTGGCTGGTTGTAACTGTTACCTATGTCAATGGTTAGACAACTCAGCGAAAATGATCATTGTCTCGTCTTTATCACGTATCCATAAAGATGGAAGAAAAGATGAGCCTACTTTAAAATGTGCTCAGGAAAATCTTATATCGTCTCCATTCAACTAAATGATTCAATTTGAGGTGATAAAGTGTTTTGGGCTTGAAATACTGATGCACTTTAAACGATTCGACGCTTTGCAATTACAAAGCTAACTAAACCTTGGAAATCGAATTGTTAGCAAATGCCGCAAATTTTCCGTACATTTTCAGATTAACGTGAATATTTACACCGAATATGTACTTATAAGTTCAATGTAATTTCACCTCTGAATACTAGATGGCGCTCTGTAACAACTGTAATATTTCTACATCGCGATGGCAAAATTCCTTCTTTGTTCGATATAGTTCAAGAAGTTTTTGAATAAAGTATGGATTACAGTGGCATCGTTATATTCTACATTAGTGTAATCAAAGTATAGCGCTTCCTTAGGATCTAGTCTTCAGACACAAATAAAAATAATCATTTCAATATTCCTTGAAAGATAGAAATAATACTAAAGCGAAATAAAACTCTACTTAATATCCTTATTTATTTGGCAACACGTTGGTAATGTTAAAGCTATACCAGAAGTCACGCAATTTTCCTCTTGACATTTTAAAATTTTCAATGAAAAGCTGAGTTCACAAAACACTGCAAGATGATTTATACCATTTGTTTTCGTTTATTCTACAAGCTTTTGCTTTACTTCACCTGTTGTTGTGTTTGATCAAATGCAAATCCTTTTATTTATAGATCAAAATACTTTTATTTTGGATTGTATGGATCATATTTTGAGCCAATTTCAATTTGAGCATATTGGGTGCAATTGGGGTAGTAGAGACAATATTATATTCTTTGCTAAATTTGTTTTAACATTGACTAAAACAATCATGTTTCTACAAACATTTATTTATTTCAAAAATCGATAGTTTTACCACTTACCACCTACCATAGTACCTTGCTAGACCATATTTCGTTAAAATTGCTCTATCTTTTTGTATTTAAAGAAAACTATTTAACATATTATTGAAGTTAACCTTCAAAGGGTGCAGTGGGAATAAGACAATGTTAAATATGTGTGCAACCCTTAAGGTGTTGTATAAAAAGAACGCGGATGAGCAAACTGGCCTATTGGTAGGCGGTCACCGCCTCCATAGACATTGGCGATGTAAGAAATATTAACCACTCTCACTTGGGAACTAAGATGTTGTCGCTTATGTCTGTTACACTGGATCACTCACCCTACAAACTGAAACACGACTTATTACTATTTGGCGGTAGAATATCTAATAAGTGGGTGATACCTAACCAGAAGGGCTTGCAAGACCTATCGCCATAAAACATTTGAGTGGAACTAGGTGCAAAATAGTTTCGTATACTGTAGGAAGCACATTTGTGTTACATAAATAATAATACGCTTTTATTTTAATACGTTACGTCTCTGAATTATTGGTCCCAAAAGTTTACCTGGAGCGAAAATAATTTGATTAATAGTAACTTGAATAAATTTAATATAAATGACATGAGAAAAATCCCCTAACGCAGAAATGTCGTAAAAAAATGTACTCACATTTTTTTTTGATAAAAAACGAATTAAGCTCGTGTCTAGAGATCAACACACATTTTAGTATTATGACGAAATTGTATTTATAAGTGGTTTGTTATACTTTTTTGAACAAACATATTGTGGACGTATTACTATCGATATTGTGGATAGTTACAATTTTACTATAATGTTTTTTAAATAGGTTGGCAGACTGGCAAACGGGTAACCTGATGGTAAGTGGTCATCACATAGTTTAAGTTGTTCAGAGGCCCATTGGAATTAGCACTGAAGTATTAACGATAACATTAACCACACAGCTAGAGTAAGTATTGCTGTTTGGCGGTATAGTATCTGATGAGTGAATGGTACGAACGATTTTGCAAAAAGTCCTTCCACCGATTGAAGATCACAAACAATCATTATCTAGTTATATTAATTTTACGCTGATCCTCTCCTAACACTCATCCTTTACCTCGATAGCAATCTTAATATTAACATTTTATTTTCCATATGATATGAATAAAGGCAAAATAAAAACACTGAACATATTTGGACGCTTAGACGAAACATGTAATTTCCAATAAATATTCAGTATTTGTTACCCGTCTCATGGAGGATTCTGAATAAATACATAATAAATAAAATTATTACATACAGAACACAGCGTGTTTCATTAAGGGTGGACTAAACAGTATGGTAATAAAAACGCCTTTTAATTGGACGCTATATCGTTTGGTGTTCTGTTGTAGTGGCTTTTGATTGTGATTGAGTTAAGAGGTCCGTGATTTTGATGAAATGTATGAACAATAATTGGAATCATACAGGTGATATATTGCTCCAAATTCATGTTATAAATAACATAATAATATTATAACATAACGTCCTCCAGACCGATTTCGTTCACGGCGGCCAATCTCAAGAGAGATTAGCCAACTGCGCAGGAGATATTATAGTGCACAAGTGTGTGCGCAAACACAGATGCACTCACTATTCCCTAGCTCTCACAATCCGATGGGACGGCAGTCCGACTCGACCGGAAAGAGTTCAGGCGCAGGACCAACGGCTTTACGTGCTTTCCGAGGCACGGGAGTGTACACACTTCCAACTTCCAGACTCCGGGCTGCTACTGAGAATTTTCTGACAGAGAAACCCAATAACTATTTATTGGCCCGACCTGGAGATTGAACCCAGGACCACCGGGTCTGCGGCCTTATATCTAGCCACTAGACCAACGAGGCAGTCAATATATATATAATAGTCAATATTATTATATATTTTATATAAACGTGTTTAGATAATTCATACCAATCAAATATAAAACTTCGTTGCTCCAAAATATAAATAACGAATTTACGTTATTTTTATTTCGGCATGAGACCTTGGATTTCACAAGTAGAGGGTATTCACATATTAAATCCCTCGCGACTGTTATGCTATAACCTATTTTATATCCTACCATAAGCGTATCTTAATGATTAAACGAAAGTAATATACTTAACACCGATGTTTAAAGCCCTTAAGATCTAAATTTGTTTGTGCGATGTTGTAAGTTTGACATTTTGACAGGTGTAGAAAAATTAACAAAATTGCTACCGTTAACTAACTGGCGATTGAACATAAATATAACATAATTGGCTCGAAGCCTACAATAGTCATTACATAATTTTAAATATATACGAGTATATATTAATAATAATAATATCAAATTGTGAAGACTATTTTACTTTGTGAAAACAAATTACTTGATACATCAACATAATATGACAGCGTTATGTTAACTTAATTAGTTAAAGAAAATAGTACTCAAATTTAAATAAATTTATAATTAAAGTTATAGTTTACATTTTTTTTTTCATTTTGTACGTGAAAATATTTATTCAATTTAGAGGTGCCACACTTATTGATTGTCAAAAATGTATCACCAGTTTGGGTAGAAATTCAAGAAACCTAAGTAGAATTTGTTAGTGTGCTGTTGCTGTAGTACACAGCTAGCTTATCAGCACCCCGAGGATATATAGGGTTAGGGGTACCCCGAGGGTATATTATCCAAATCAATAAATGATGTTTTTAGGTGTTCCTTTCCAAAAACTCTCAGTAGCCCGCCGACGTATAAATCATCAAGAGAGTTCTGAAAAGTCAAATCATACGATTCTTAGGTATAAACCTAAACTATTTAGGGTACGAGATGAAAGTTTTCAAATCAACAGACTGAAAGTTCCAAGATAAAGTTCCCTGTGTTTCAACACTAAATTTCCTACTCGAATGCGTACTGACTGGAACAGAAATGGGCTAACTGTTTCAGACAGGTATAGTATATTTTTGGGGTATAAGCAGACGTCAGACAGGATTGTTGTGCTGTCGACAGTCTTTCGTTGTGTAAAAAATTCAAAAACGAAATTAACTTTGGGGGGGGGGGGGGTGCTGATAGTTCCCTATGTTGTCCACCTAGGAAGACACCACTACTGGAACTACTGTCACTACTGTTAATGCTATTTGAACAGCAAATACCTTTGTATTACTGACATACAAGGCATTGAAGTGTGAGTGAGCCAGTAAATACATACATAAGTTAGATACCATGTTTGGCAGCGCATTATCAACGTAATATTACTTACGTTGATAATGCGCTCTTCTTATTGTAACAGTGCCATTATTTATAAGCAGCCCAGCGTTGTGGCATTTGAAGGTTTGAAGCTCTTTTGCAATAGCTAAATGCTGATTGGAGTGCCACACACGTTTATGTACATATTATTATCTTAAATTAAAGAATAAACGAATAAACTAAATCCATACAAATTGATGTATCCAGTGTTAATCAGATTAAACTAGATAAAACTAAATATTAGAGCTCGTTCAAATCGAGGATTGCGTCTTTTAATTTGATCTTTGCTTTTGCATTCTCAGCACGGAACCCAGGGCGATATCGTAAACACGTAAACATGTATAAGTAATAACGTTAATTAATAATTAGTAATATAGATATTATGTAAATAAATTTAATTAATTCGTATTAATAATTAACATCCAATTCACACTGTGAATGAACAATGAAAAAAATAAATTTAAACATAATTAATAAATATTTAACTAGGTCTATACTGTATGTAAGTCTGTGCTTCTCTGGATAGATACTACATGTTTTTTATAATTTAGTTGAGCGGACGAGTAAATGGCCCACCTAATGGTAAGTGGTCACCAACGCCCATTGACATTGGCATTGTAAAAAATGTTAACCATAGCTTACATCGCCAATGCGCCACCAATCTTGGGAAGATGTTATGTCCCTTGTGCCTGTAATTACAAACCTTCGATTTGAAACTTATATTCAAATTCAGACGCTGAAACATTTATTTTGAATTCATTTTGTGGTAGAACTTAGTGCAAGTAAAGTAAGTAAGCAAAGCAGCCGTACTCTTTATTGTTGTGTTTCGGTTTGAAGGGTGAGTAAGCCAGTGTAATTACAGGCACAAGGGACATAACATCTTAGTTCCCAAGGTTGGTGGCACATTGGCGTAAGTGATGGTTAATATTTCTTACAATGCCATTGTCTATGGGCGTTGATGACCACTTAACATCAGGTGGCCCATATGCTCGTCCGCTAACATACACAATAAAAAAAAAATAGAATAGGATTTGCGTACAATTTGTCTTATCCGTTCTTCTTTTGTTAAGTCCGCTCGACGTTACAAAAGTAATGGATATTTTTCAACAACATTTTGTTTTTATTCATATTTTCTAATTGCGAAAGTGTCTAGTGTCTGCACTGCCAAGGTGTGCTAAATATCTTAGTTGGTAACGTCGAGCCAGGAATCCTAAGGTCACCCGACTTGTGGTTGTTATATAAATATATGTAGAACAGCATTTAAATGTATAAATATAAATCACAATACTGAAAGCTATCTTAAATGATTTTGATAACGTTTTCATGTTGATTCGATTTTAGAATTAAGATTGTGTGTTCGTGTACTGTTACATACGAGTACGAACACACACATACAAGATGCCATAAATACATACATACACACGATTGCTTTTTGTCTTTTTTTATCGACTCGTTTCACATGTAATAACACGATGATCAATTTAAAAAGGTTTTATTAAATTCGATATTTTTTTTCATATAAACCAAACTACGTCCACGTTAAGCTCACTGCTGGGGTATGACGTCTTCACCTCTTGAAAATAGGGTTTGGCTTATTACATTAAAAAATATACAACACATTATTATATTATTTACGTTTGGTGATATAAACTTCAAAGTGAGTGGTTGGTACATATCTGTATATATTGGACTAACCCATTAGCTAACTATACATTTGTTATTTCAGAAACAGTTATAAAATAAATTTTAAAAGCAAATAAAATTTCTTTTTTTTTTCAAGTTTTATATATGTCTTTATTTTTAATTTTAGATCCACTTATTTAGCTTAACATTTAAAAACTAAATAAAATATTATAGTATTATGATCGAAATGAAAACACGCAATAATTTGACACTAAATTCTCTTCAGCATACACTGAGGAATGTGTTTTTGTACTTTAATAATAACGAAAGCTTTGTTATTTTAGTAATTCGTCGAGCGGATGAGCCACATTATCTCTCTGAGCATCGTTATTAATGTATCTCATTTCAGGAAATATAATCTGAGATTCTTAAATGATAGTAAAATAACATTCTATTTATAAGTTTTTCTTCATTCATAATCTTCTGGTTTTGTAGTAACACGTAAAAATAACAAGAAATATGGCCAATGGTTGGCTATTTCGAATGTACAGTATAGTAACAGCCTGTGAATGTCCCACAGCTAAGGCCTCTTCCACTCTTTTTGAGGAGAAGGTTTTGGAGCTTATTCCACCACGCTGCTCCAATGCGGGTTGGTGGAATACACATGTGACAGAGTTTCAATGAAATTTGACCCATGTAGGTTTCCTCGCGATGTTATCCTTCACCATCAAGCACGCGATGAATTATAATCACAAATTAACCACATGAAATTCAGAGGTGCTTGCCCGGGTTTGAACCCACGATCATTGGTTAGGAATCATGCGTTCTTACCACTATGCCACCTCGGCTTATTTCGAATGTAATTTAGTATAAATAAAATTAAATCTAATTAAAAATGATGTTGTGAAGAAACTTTTTGAGAATAATAATTTACAAAAACATATTTTCATAATACACACGAAAGCTAATTAGAATGAAGACGTAATAAATTATCCGTTTAATATTTCAAAGTGTATACTTATCCTTATTCACGAAATTTGAAAAATTCATAATCCGAAACGCAAATGAGAAAATTTTTCATAATTTACTTAAAAGCTTTTAACGAAACTAGAATATCTTTTGCGACCACAATTCGTAGATAGGCGTTTATTCAAATAAGTTTTCAAAGCGTCGGATGAACTTGGCAAATTCTGGATAAATATTGCAGGGGAAAATGTTTCACTTATATATTATTATTAAATGTCGAGACGGTAACCCAGTGGCCAGTTTCACTTTGAAAGGCATATGTGATAAGCAGTGACAGTGTTTGTTTTAGCATATAAGCACTAAAATGTCTACATTGCAAAGTTTTCTCATTCATATCAATATAATACATTTAATACTAAAGGATACGAGATTGACTTAAAGATTATGTATTTGTCAAATTGTTTTTTTTTTATTATATCCTCATCCAAACAGATCTATATGTTTGTACATTTTTATGAAGCAGTTTTTTATGGTGCTGTAAAAAATATTAACCATTACTTACATCGCCAATGCGCTATCAACCTTGGGAGCTAAGATGTGACTCTTTTGCCCGAAGTTATACTGGCTCACTCAACCTTCAATTTGGAACATCAAAATACTTATTGTTTCGCGTTAGAATATCTGATCTCCATTCAAATAGACTAGAAGTTTATCTAAATCAAAATTGTTCTCTTATAACTTAAGCCGATACATAAAGGCTTCGATTCCTTCATGAGTTTCGTGTTTAACTATAGAGAATGTTCTATTAACTAGCTAAATGTGGGTTGAGGTTTCGCTTACACTGAATAGCCAAACCACTTATGATATAGACACGAAGACTATTTAGTGCTTTAGCGTATACAAGTTCAAGAATAACACCTTTTTATGAAATAATACAAACATCATTCACTTGGTGGTAGGGTTTTGTGCAAGCTCGTCTGGGTAGGTACCACCCACTCATCAGATATTCTACCGCAAAACAGCAGTACTTGCTATTGTTGTGTTCCGGTTTGAAGGGTGAGTGAGCCAGTGTAATTACAAGCACAAGGGACATAACATCTTAGTTCCCAAGGTTGGAGGCGCATTGGCGACCTAAGCGATGTTTAACATCTCTTACAATACTAATGTCTATGGGTGTTGGTGACCACTTACCGTCAGGTGGCCCATATGCTCGTCCGCCTTCCTATGCCATAAAAAAAAGAACATTACAAAAAATATGAAAACACGTTTCCGTATTTTTTATTTAGTCATGCACACGTTATGGAAGAGATTTGGTACGAATAATATGGAATCGAAGATATTGAAATAGAAGAAAACGGGTCCCATACCGTGAGTAATACAATATTATTACATTTTCAATGTTAAATGATCTTTTCATCCCGACACATTGAATGGAATTACCAAATCTGATTCAATTGCGAAATCGTAATGTCTCACGCCGGTTGAGGTGGCAATTCAAATAGATTACGGAGATTCAATCAGATATAGAATCGAATAAATATAAAAAAAAAAATCAATCGTCCTGAAATTGAAGGATACGTATAATCTCAAAATCTTTGAATTTGTCTTAATGATTACTTTTGAAAAAATGGGAAAACCTCAATTCGTAAGAGATTTGTAATTCTAAAAAAGTATTAGTATAATTCAATGTGACTGATTGTTGTGATAACGTCAAATCTTAACCAAAGATTGCTGGTTCAAGCCCAGGCTTACAGGTTTCATGTGCGTAATTGGTCTTTATAGTTCATCTCGTACGGCGGAAAAAACTCGTGAATACCTACCTGTGTTGGATAAAATCCTGTCACTTGTATATCTATCAACCGATGGAGCAGAATGGTTGAAAAATTCTAAGCTATCTCCTCATGTTGAGAGGAGCTCTTTCACCAAGAGTGGAACATTAACAAGCTACACAAATGTTGATTCTGACAAAATATGTAGGTAAAATGTCTCTATAGGTGTTTTAGGTAGCTGGAGAATCATTCGGTGAATCAATCTCTATTAAGGTTATAATGGTAGTTAGAATAATGGCAACCCTGTCTGAGTTGCTATAGTCGAAGTCGGCACGATAGTCTTGCATTATTTATTGCCATAATTAAAACAAAATAGTCTCTTAGTGCTTGTTCACTTTTGAATCCGTAATTCACAAGATTAATTTAAATGTAACTCTACTACGGGTTCGTAATCTAGATAAGAGATACTGGAAAGGAAACTATTACGAACTTTGTGTTACTAGTTAAGTAATTTATTGATTAATATACTGGGTGGTAGAGCTTTGTGTAAGCTCGTCTGGGTAGGTACCCATAAGATATTCTACCGCAAAACAGCAGTACTTTGTATTGTTATGTTCCGGTATGAAGGGTGAGTGAGCCAGTGTAATTACAGGCATAAGGTACATAACATCTTAGTTCCAAAGGTTGGTGGCGCATTGGCGATGTAAGCGATGGTTAACATTTCTTACAATGCCAATGTCTATGGGCGTTGGTGACCATTTACCATCAGGTGGCCCATATGCCAGTCCGCCTACCTATGTTATAAAAAAAAAATTAGTAAGAATCGCAGAGAATCACAGACATACGTATGACATAGATGATAGAATAATGGATTTAGTATAAAAATATTTTTAATCTTGTGAATAAAATACATAGAGCTTTTCCTATTTATTTGTTGCCTGTTGAATGTTTATTTTGGCTTCTCGATGCACCGGTTTTTATACGACTTAACCGACAAATGTAGAACCGTTGGAAATAGGCGCCAGTCGTTTTTTCTGTTTTATATTAGCGAAGTAAATTTCACTCTACCATATATGTCGTATTTTAGCAACATTCTGTTAATTATTTATTAGCTGCTAAGTAAAGGCCATATAAACATATAAATAAAAGTTGCTAATCGTTGCAGATGAAAAAAAAAGTCATATACCAATATTATATGATAATAAAATAAGATAAATAGATTTCGACAATGAGTGATTGTTTTTTTTATATTATAATCGGATGAGAAAATGAGTCACCTTTTAAGTGGTTACCATCGCAAATTGACACTGGCGATGTAAGAAATATTAACCATTCCTTACATCACCAATGCGCCACCAGCCTTTGGAACGAAGATTTTACGTACTTTGTGCCCGTAGTTACACTGGGTTAGTCAACCTTCAAATCGGAACGCAATAATACTAAGTATTGCCGTTTAACTATGAAAAACAATATTATTTTTTTCATGTATGTAAGATCTTCGGATTTCTTGAAAAATTAAAAAAAAAAAGACGTGTGCGTGTTGGAACGCTCGACAGAAGTGATAATATTCATAATTAATTATAATATATTAAATAAAATTTAAATTAGTACTTGAGAGTTGCTAAAATATTATAAGTACTATCTGTATACGCTAGATGGCGTTAGGTTGGTAACTCTCAGGTAAAGCAGTCCGCGTCGGTAATAGTGGCACCGTAACGCGTTACGTTACGAAGCGGTTTAGCCTCCCATAAGAAGTTATCACTTCAAAAGTTCCGTCATTAATTTATTTCAGTCGATCATTATAAATTTGCAAATCTTGTCCACGACGCCGAATTGATATTACTGGGATTTCACCAACACTCAAACGCACTGCTTCGATATTGAACGGCTCCTTTTTGGACGACCGATGTGTTCAGAGTCTCCAACAGTCCAGTTCCCATGAATTTTTCGATTAATCTTTTCACAGTTAACGAGATTAAAATACTATTTTGACAATATTTTGTATAAATTTTCGAACTGCGGCCACCAAACCTTCGTTATTTTTTAAATATTGTTCATTCATAAAAAACACGTTGTTGTATCGTATAACGCTCCATTTGTACTAATTCTAAATCCTCAGCTATCAAATTATTCTGCTTTCAGGACTTTAACAATTTACTGCAATAATGGCGGCACATTCAAACCTTGCGACACCTATATTACTGCCACGTTGGTCTAGTGACTAGATATAAGGCACAGTCCTGAGGTCCTGAGTACAAACCCCAGGTCGAGCCGATAACAAGTTATTGGTTTTTGTTTTTTGCCGACAACTCTCAATAGCAGTCCGGAGATTGCACTTGTGTTTACACACACACTTATGGACTAAAATATATATTACGCAATTGGCTAATCTTCATCATCACTCATCGTCATCACTTATTTACATAAAATACGTCTGTCGAGTTTAACTAGTACATATATATGTCTGTATTTATTACCAAGAGGAAAACGTAAGCGCGACTTCAATATCTCTTACCGCTGGTGTTTACATAAATGTGAAGATTTACGTGATAGGAGTAACAATACGAGTTTTTACTTAACATTACAGAACGATCCAAAAAAAGTACTGTAGGCAAAAAAATGATTTTCTTTTGCTTATTATTTTAAAAATTATTACATAAATAGAACCGACACACGATACCTAATAGCCACTTTACGAGTCGGACAGGGTTTTTGGTACACCCAAAAACCCTGGTTTGGTAGTTACGAGTATAAACAAAAAAAAGCAATAAGTAAACAGGTAAACAATACGTTGGTAGTAGGTGCGTACATAATAGGTTAAAATTAAAATTGGGTCTTTATAACTACTAGATTTTATATATATACAATATTTTATTATTTTTTTCTTATGATTAGATTAATATTATACCTACCTACCTAACGACGACTTACAACCGACGAACTACATGCATAATTTATTTTCTTTGATATTGTAAATATTTCTCATGTAAGTGACTGTTTTGTCTTTTTTAGGAATAAATGCCTATAAACCCAATTATGATAACAAAGTAATTAAAAAAGGATGTTTTTAGTTATGTCACTACTTATGCTGTTACGTCAACCGAGGCTGTATTTTTGGCATGAAAGCATTAAGATTTTCGCTCATTATCTATTTCTACTAGACCTCCTTCAATAATATTTTTTACAACATTTTCACACAAATTATTATGATTTTTCAACAGAAATTATAATTTTAAGCACACCTGTTAAATGAATACTAAATAACTTGAATGGAATTTTTAATTAAAATAAAAATATTTTTCTGCCAACCCTACCAAAAACAGTTAATGTGCTCTGAAATAAATATCTTCTATAGCAATAAAGATTTACATCAATAGAAAAAATACGAAGTAACATAATTATGGATTACGTACTTCTTTTCCTGTAATACAACAAACAAAATCTGAGACGGAGTAATTGGCAAACGGAGAGATAGTCCAGAGAATTATTTTATAAATTTCTATAAATTTTAAATAAGCAAATTCGTTTTTAAGGTCTATTACATTATACAAAACTGGATGTTAGTATATCTGCTTGAGACCTCATTTTGGCCGTATTTTTTCATAGAGATGGTTTGTACTATTTCACTTGGTGGTAGAGGTTTGTGCAAGCTCATCTGGGTAGGTACCACCCAGTCATCAGATATTTTACCGGAAAACAGTAGTACTTGGTATTGTTGTGTTCCGGTTTGAAGGGTGAGCGAGCCAGTGTAATTATAGACTGTTATGTCCTTGGTTCCCAAGGTTGGTGGCGCAATGGCGACGTAAGCGATGTTTAACATCTCTTAGAGTGCTAATGTCTATGGGCGTTGGTGAACACTTACCATCAGGTGGCCCATATGCCCGTCCGCCTTCCTATGCTATAAAAAAAATCTATTTAGTTTTACCACGCCGCAAGATGGGTCTGAAAAGTAACTTTTATAAAAGTCAAAAGTCAAAAATATGCAATGTAGGAATCATTGCACTTATCTGTTGAGAGTCAAAAAATCTTTTGTTTTTGATATACTACATTTATTCTTACATATCATTTAATATCGTCACATAAAAGTTGCTTGAGTCAGAAATAATACTGTAACATTTCTTTATATAAATAGTCAAAGACGAAACGGTTTATTGTTTTGGTCTCCTGTGTTGGTCAAATAATTTGGTAGCTAGCTTAAGCGTTATCAATGAAATGGAAATAAGAGAAGAAAAATCATCTTCGAGGCAAGCAAATTATCTTCCTCAAATATTAAAGGAAGCAAACAATTTTATGCTTTAATCTAAGTACAGTATGGTCTTCATTTGAAGCGTTATGCACAAAACAGTTTTATATCTTTAATTTTTCATAAATAAAATACGAATATCCAATAACCATCGTCAAATTCCAGGCTGTTAAGTGCAATCGTGTCAGCGATACAGGCTTCGTAGTCCGGTTGACTGCATGCATTGTAACGCGAGTCAATTAGTGATCGGTTTGTTTGTCATATTCACACGTTTTAAGTATTAATTAACTAACCGTAACACATGCAATTGAACTTTAAGAACATTTATAGTATCAGAAAATATTACATTAAAATGTTTCCTAAGGTTTTAATACTGAGAATTTAAGTGGAATATATGGTGTGATTATGTAGTGCGATCTTCGCAACATAAACTATATAACCAGTTTTTTGACGTGATGACGTCTTATAAATCGATGAACGCCGGCTGCACGCACGAAAAAGCATGACTCATAGTGACGTTCCGCCTGAGCTGAGCGCGCAAGCGAGAGCGCGGAACAAGCGATAGAGAGGCACGATTGGCCTAAGCATTCGGCTTGTGACGCATCTATTTCTCTTCCACTCCATCGGCCGATGCGTCCAAGTATTCATCAATGTTTTCTTATGACGTTAAAACGTATAATTATCGTCCGACCGACATTACAGACAGAAAACCAATGACAAATTATAGATGTCATAATAAAAAGTCCGAGATAGTAATAATAATAAAAATAAAACTTTTTTAATTATCAACTAAATAATATGAAGATAAGCTCAGTTTGAGAAATCGTAGAGAAAATAATCTTCAACATTGAATTACACGTAGTATATTTCAAGATTTGCAAAACCTTTGAAAGGACAAACATAACTTACATATTTATTATATTTTTATTACTAAACTGGTAGTACAATTATGTCGTTATTGTTAGGCAGGTTAACTAAGGCCGATTCCGGTTGAATTCCTATAGTTTGCGAGTTGTTTGATCATAAGCTATACTGAATTTCTGCATACGTGCAATATTATTGGCCAGTCATTTATGCAATATCTCCGTCGCTGTAGGCAGGCTGTCTGATTATAATTGACTGATTTAATTTGGTCAACTGTACCCGTGATTTCAGATGAGGCTTAGGAATAGGATAAAGTTAAGGAAATGTTGAAATTATACTGTAAACTTTAAAGGCTGCTTACCTTGTATAAATTCCTTGCAGCGTATAACGATCCTACTGTTAGTCATAAGTTAAAATAAGTTGTAAGATTACGTAAAAGTAATAATAGATACTCAATGTCACTTGACATTATCAAAGATCCATTAATTAATAATAAATAAATATCCAAAAAAAATGGAGTTATTATTTATATAGAGTTATTATTAATATTTATAAATATAATGTTTAAGAAATTAATAAAAAGTATTTGTAAAGTTATTATTATTTTACAATGTAAATTTAATTTTTTTTTAATTAAATGTATTTTGTTTATTATGTAATTAATGTGATAAATTAAATTAGTGCTCTCGTTAATTATAATATTTTATGTTTATTGTTTTATTCCAATCTTATTAACACTTGTAAATAAATTTTCATAGAAAAGAAAGTTAGTAATTTTTAGCATTATAAAAATATCCGGTCATTGGATCATATAGACATTGGCGTTGTTAGAAATAATAACTATTCATAGTGATGTACGCATCGTCAATGCACCACCATCCTTGAGAACTAAAATATGATGTCCCTTGTATATTATTTCGCCGTATATATTGTACTGGCTCACTTACCCTTCAAACTGGAACTTAACCATTAATATACACAAGCATAAGACAAAATATCCGACACACGCTTTCACCATGGAGTGCGCTCTATAAGAAGAAGTATAAACAGCAATTTAGCACTTGAAATTCAATACTACTTATAGGTACTTAGCTCGTCTTTAGTCTATTTATTCTAAGCATTTTCCTGCACTTGTATCGTCACAAGAGTGTTGTCCGTGCATTTAGTGTGTCTAATCTTTAATTATTATTAATGTGTTTGAATGGATTTTTTTTATATTGTGTCGGTAGGCGGACGAGCATATGGACCACCTGGTAAGTTATCACCAACACCCATAGAAAATGGCATTGTAAATTTTAACCATAGCTCACATCGCCAATGCGCTACCAAGCTTGGGAAGATGTTCCCAAACACAAAGCCCTACCACCAAGTGATTGTCACCAGTGTATATTACCAGCAACACAATCTGTTTTAGAATTTAAAAATATAATTGAGATATTGCATTAAAACGGGTCAGCTCTATCATGACCTGAGTATCATATTTCCCATTTAAAGCTCTAACTTTATCCTTAGTTTGTAGATAAATCATTAATTATTACTTCAGAGTAATTAAGGTATAAATAATGAGTTGATAAAAAATAATATTTATGTTATTATCGAAGACATCAGGTACCTCCGATTTATTTTAATGTGCAATTACAATGTACATTTTGTTACGACGATCAAATTGAGTTTACTAATTAAAAGTATCTCCAAGAACGCAACTTTCAAACTTGCAAACAAACATTTAGGCGGCGCTCGGAATACGAAGTAACGTTTTTAATTCGACTTGTAACATTGATTCTCCTAATTGCTTGTTTGTTCATGATTGAAACTGTATTGATACTGGAATTTGGAACAATTCGTTAGTTAGGAGATAAATTATTACTTATGCTTGCATTTCATAGTCAATTATGGCATATTAATCGCTTATTGTCTTATTTATTAAACGAATTTAACTTATGTTCTCTCTGTATAATAGCATTTGTCTACGATTATGCCCGCGTGTGGGGTCAGTTGTGAGATAGCCTCTCTCTTACTACATTTTCTTTCCGCGAAATACAATGTCGCATCTCACCCATATTCAAATATCTATTTGTTTTACTGTACTAATTATAACCGTGGAGTGCCGGCTTAGAATTGTACTCCCCCAATCTCATCCCGTGGGTGTCGTAAGAGACGACTAAGGGAAGGAGAAAGGGGGGATGGGCAGCAGCGCCCCCCCCGTAAACAACTTACCCCCCTATTGCGCTCGCCAACACGCCTGCCCAGCGCAGCGAGAATGGGCAAATCCTCTGAATGGTTGATACGCCTAAAAAAGGCCCCCAGTTACAGGCAAGCCCGCTAGGCCCGACCAAGGTAGCGGTCGCGGTATCGGCAGGGCAGGGGGTGCGAAGAATCACCGGTTCTTTTAAGACCGGGAGCTTTGGCGCACCTTGGGAGAGGCCTATGTTCAGCAGAGGACTACGATAGGCTGTTGATTGATTGATTGATTGTACTAATTATAATTTTATAGTTAGTTAAGAACAACGCCATATTATTCAAAAGCAACAGCGAATGTTCGAATGGCTAACCATCAAATTGATATGCAGGTTCTATACCTACAAATAAAATTTCAAGCTTTAATATTATTTACATCACTAATGTTTATGTGCGTTGGTGACCATTACCATCAGGTAGCGTTTGTCAGACCAGAAATGTTATAGAACAAATTATATAAACCTAAATATAAGAATGTCTATAACCATCATTCGGCCATCCGAGTCCTTCTAGGCATCACGTGTCCTGTATGAAACAAAAATTATCTTAACCTATTTCAAATGCAATTGAACTTGAAAACCATATCGATCAATAACGAACGTAATATAAAATCGTTCATTCATTTTAAATGCGGTTACTTTTGGTGTCTAAAGCTCTTTAAGCGAAAACCGTAATAGGATAGCTCTCATCCGGCGCTTATACCCAGCATTGTTTGGATTAAGAGGCCCGACGTAAATAAAAAATAAAGTATGAGCTGCAATTAATGTGTTCCGTACAATTTTATACATACTTTATTAATAAATGTACGTCATTTTAAAAGTTTAATTGATGTTTCCAAATACAGCAACTGTTTGGTGATTCAAAAGTCAAAGTCAAGTTTGTTAGATAATAAATATGTTAACAAAGGAACGCGTGTGAATGTCCCACTGCTGGGCTCAGGCATCTTCTCCTCTTTTGAGGAGATGGTTTTGGAGCTTATTACTTACAATATATTAATAAGATACGTGTGTTAACTTAAAATCTACACAGTTATTAGAACACGTGAAACTTAACAGATGATTGAAATTTCATTCGTTTATATTTAATCTCTTGCTTGGCTGTGAAGGAAAATATCGTGAGGTTACTTACATATTTTATGAAAATCTGCCACCATTGAATAATCTACAAATCTTCTAAAAAGGTGCCAAGGTATAGGATGCCTTGGGACATTTAAAAGCTGGGTAACCAAAATTTCCTTCAAACGTAGAATAGAATATGCTTTATTGTACACAAAAAGAGACAAGGAACATACAGTTATATACACACACATGCAAAAACACAAATAATAATAATAATTTATTTGCTTTAAACATTATACACTTGATTACTCACCACATCTATAACATGCAAATATTCCAACCTACACCAATCATTAATTTAAATATTAAAATAATTCATTATTACATTTCATTAATTATATTACACTACATCACAGATGTACAAGTCATAAGATAGAATTTGTGTATGATATTGTAGACAATTAAAATTAAATTTGATTAAGATTAACAATTGAACTGAAACAAAAAACTATCAATATACAAGTCGGTCTTATCACGAAAAAAGCGATTTCTTCCAGACAACCTTTAGGTAGAGGACATGAGATATATAAAGCGGTAAGGAGGTGTAAATACATAAACATACATATATAATAAATAAAAAATTGTGTGGTCGGGGGACCCCCGTTAGGAACGAAGTTCTGTGCGATATTTTTTTGATTCAAACAGTGTTTTAAAATATAACCGACTCCTACCTCGATTTCCTAAATCCGAACACCCAACGCACCGCGTTTTGCAGCATTTACTAGGCACAGTATGAACGCTATTTCGTTATATGACGTGACCTTGGGCCACTGCCATTTCACTCTACTTATTTTACGTAGTGTAAGCCAAGAACTTCGTTCCAAAAAAATAAGTAACTAATATTAATAATACATATCTTTTATAACAAAAATAACCGTTAACAAGTAGATTAAGAAGCCCAATAAGAGTTTTAATATAATATTATCACGCTTTGATTTTTTAACAAAATATACTCATACATCAAAACCCCTGTCCATCTCATGGTGTTACTTACGTCCATCAGGCACAAAATATGCATGTTTCGTGGTAATTGTAAGAAACATTAGTTCATAACAAGTTTAGCCAGACTGTAAATTGTCCGTGGGCTACTCCCACGTTATATATAATATTAGCTACATGTCTGATTTGCCGTCCCGTCGGACGGATTTTCTTGCGTATAGGCGTTCACAACTACCAAAATTATGAAGAGTGCATATTGATTTAAAATAAAATATACATTTTAAATCATAGTCAATCATAATTTTCAAGGATACATCTTTAAAAATACATATCAATGAAATAAAAATAAGTTGAATTCGTTTGTAAGATAATTTTCAAATATGGTACATCATTCGCGAGTTACGTGATCAACCGCTAATTTCTATTCATTCATTCAATTGTTCATCAATGCAAACACAGGAGACCGCTATTTCAATTATTTTCGTCACTATCCGATTCGTATTTGGAATATCAGCCGACCGTTACATTCGGTCGCGTACATTTCATTAATTTTGAAATCAGAACGTCCCGTGGTGCATTTGACGAACAATGATGCTTAAAATTTGAATTTACACCAACACTATATTCTTTTATATACATTTGGCATATATGATTAATTTTTTAATTTAAATATCTTACTTATTAGCAAATTATAGGCATTTCTAAAGTGCTTTTTTGGGTCAGTGATATGTTATGTAATGAAATAAAGAGAAAAGGACATAAGATATGTATTATGACGTCATGAAATAGATACAAATTACATAATAATTGGTGATTTATTCATCATCATTAAGCATGTTGCAGAAATAACGTCTATTTATTATATTATAAAACCTCCTAAAATTTGTTTATTATGACGTAATAGCGCAAACTGGCCTATTTTGATTTTAGAAACTGGTTGGCACTACAACAAACGCGCAAAATGTTTCCAAGCTGATGAAATATATAGATAGACACAGCTAACGGTAGTTTGTTACTTTCATACAACGCCTATATCTTTTTTTTATAGTATAGGTAGGTGGACGATCTTATGTGCCACCTGATAGTAAATGGTCACCAACGCCCATAGACATTGGTATTGTAAGAAATGCTAACCAGCGCTTATATCGCCAATGCGCCTTGGCAACTAAAATGTCCCTATTGCCTGTAATTACACTGGCTCACTCACCCTTTAAACCAGAACAGAACAATACTTAGTAATGCTGTTTTGCGGTAGAATATCCGATGAGTGGATGGTACCCAGACGAGCTTTCACAAAGCCTTACCACCAGTATCTTCTTAGTCTAAACATCAGTTAGTTTGCCCAAAAAAACTAAATTCATAAAATATAATCTGAGATTAAGATCCATGTATACAACTATCTAATTGTTTTGAATGACCATTAAATTTAAACGGAAGACAAGCGTTATCAATTTAAAAAAATTACCCAAAATTAATTTCACAACAAGCACTTCCCGCATGCTGATGACACAATACTAGAGATGTCACTGATTTGCCAGACATATATCAACACGAGAAATGCAAGCGAAAATAGCTCTTAATATGCAGATAATTAGAGCTATAGTGGCTGCAATAAATTTTCAACTGTATTTATTCATACGCCCATTTGCGGAGTTTCGTTGTTTGCGATATTGAGAACCATTGCAGGCTATGACTTAATGGATGTGATACAAATTTAGGTTAGGAATATAACACAGCAAGCATATTGTGATTTTCTGTGATGAAGCTATTAACCGAAATGGCCCAGAGGTTAGAACAAATGCATCTTAACCTATGACTCTGGGTACAAACCCTTGAACTAAAATGCTTAATTAGTGTTTATAATAATTCATCTCGTGCTTGACGGTGAAGGAAAACATCGCGAGGAATTCATGTGTCTAATTTCACTGAAATTCTCCCACACGTGTATTCTATCAACCCGCATTGGAGCAGCTCGTTGGAATAAGTTCCAAACCTTCTCCTCAAAAAAGGAGATGTCTTTAGCCCAGCAGTGGGACATTCAAAGGCTGTTACTGAACCTCTTCTGTGAGAATAAACTTGATTTCATCCTTGAATAACGCCTAACATTTCGCGAACGTGTTAGATGAACACATAATATATGATTGTATATAATCGAGCCTGTTGGCGTGGTTGGTAAGATACTTTCACGCCGTAGGACGTGGGTTCGATTCCCACCCAAGACAGACATTTGTGTGCATGTACATGTCTGTTTGTCCTGAGTCTGGGTGTATTTAACTATGTAAGTATGTTTTTACAAAAGAAAAATTGTATATGTAAGTACATCAGTAGTCTGGTTTCGATAGTACACGCTCTGCTTAGTTTGAGATCAGATGGCCTTTTGTGAATAATGTCCCAGGATATTATTATTATTATTATTATATAATTGCACAAAATTGAAAGGCGATAGCGTGACCAGATAAAATTACACGCAAACGAATAGTTTTTGTTCCATTTATTAGAAGCGAGGAAAGTTGCTAGATTTAATTAAAATCTAGCAACAGGAATATTATTATGAAGTGGGTTGTCGGATGGGCCACGTACGACGGACGAGCATATGGGCCACCTGATGGTAAGTGGTCACCAACGCCAATAGGCATTGGCATTATAAAAAATGTTGACCATCGCTTACATCGCCAATGCGCCACCTTGATAACTACGATGTTAGGGCCCATAAAAGTTAATGTATGTAGTTAAGAAATATAAATCAAATAACATCGCGTATAGTTTTTCCGTCCCGCGTCACATATCTATAACACGTAGGCCACGATATACGTCTGAGACACAGATGGCTCGGCTCGATCGTGTCGTCTCAAAATTACATTTCCTAAAATTTTTTCTCCGTTTTTATATGGACACGTTGGGTTGTCGACGCGGTTATTGGCGGTTATTTTGGCAGCGTCTGTATTTCCTTAACATTTTTTTTTATATTACATTACAATGAAATGTTCTTTGTTTAACGGAAGTTTTGAAAGTATATAGTTGTACATTATGTATCTGTATTTGTTGATATTTTTTACGTTTTCGATTAAATATAATATAAAGTGTGATTATTATAAAATTTCGTATGTAATCGGAATAAAACGATAAACATCTATAAACATTAAAATTTAGACAAAAATAATTATAAACACAAATTAAGCACAAATCAAGCAAACTCATCGGGTAGTTAAGACATGTGAAACAATTACGATTCACGTGTCTTAACTTCTGGGATTTATCGGCTCTCTTATATTAAAGATAACCAAAAAAACAAAATCTACCCGAGGTAGTACCTAAAACGTATCCCACGTTACTAAAATAGGCTTTATCAAGTAAACAAAAGCCAGACGGATTTCTGAATTAATTAAAGATAACAAGGTGGGGTGATGAATCACTTACGCAGGTGTTTTTAACGTCCTTGATTAATAGCGCCGAAAATATGACACGATCTTGTAACGCGCTAGCACGTGATCGTTGAAGATTGTTACTTCTAATTCATCTAAAACCACGTTCGTGCGAGTCGATTTCAGTTGACGAAACATTTTACGATTACATTCAAATGGATAATTGTAATTGTATTGAATCAATTTTTGTTTAAGCCCCGAATTTCTTAGTAGCAGCCCAGAATCTGGATTGAGATGGTAGATTTTACATTCATTTGCCTCGGAAGGAATTTAAAGCCGTTGCTCTTTTTCGTGTCAGATCGTGTCAGATATTCCGTCCTATAAAATAATGACAGCGAGCGACTACAGAGCGAACACTATTGCATAGTTGGTTAGTCTTACGATTATAAAAGTTGAAAGTGTAATAGTAAAAATAACAACCTGTAAATGTCCCACTGCTGGGCAGACCACCTCTCCCTTAAAGGAGAAGTTTTGAAACTCATTTAACCAATGTCTTACTTCAATGCGGGTTGGTGAATTCAAACGTGGCAGATTTTCATTCGACACATGTAAGTATCCCCATGAAACACAAATTAAGCACATGGAAATATAACGGGGCTTTTTTCACAAGATCCACAGATATTTCGTTTTCAAATCCAATAAACTTTATAGTTCAATCGTAAATTCATTATTCTTTATTTCTGTCGTAGGATGAAACGCAGTAAAAGTTTTATGTTCCATGCATTATTGATCTCCTGATATTCTTGGCTTTATTTTGTCCTGATTTCTGTATCATGCAATCTTTATGGAATTGAAAGCTATCTTGAAGTATATAAGGGATAAATAAGATAGCGTTACGTGTATTGAGGTGCTCAGGATGTGATATATTTTCTAATGTGTAATATCCAAACATCACATATTCATCGCCTTAACAGCAATAATATTGTAATTTGGTTTAAGGGTGAGTAAGCCAGTGTTAGGGCAGGAACTAGGAAAACATCATAATTTCTAATGTTGGTGGCGTATTGGCGATGTATTGAATTGTTAATAATTCTTTAATCTTTACATGGACCACTTAAATTCAATATTTTATACAAAAAAAAATATTAGGAAGCACCTAAAATTTCGTCTATTATTGTTTATCTCGAGTCCCACACCATTACATTGGCAAAAGATCGTTTTTCCCATCAGCCTCTTCGGTTTTCCTCTTTCCTTTTACCATCCTCATGTATACCTTTAATTTTTACCTGTAACCTGATATTTATTCAACCGTATTACCTTTCAATATTTTTTTTTACCTTTACTTAATCTTACGAAAGACGAAGTCTAATTGCATTGCATTGCATTGCGAAAATGTCTAATATATTAAAAAAATAAAATTGAGTACGTCGAAAAAATTGTAACCTCAAATCGTCTATAACTATATCATTTAAGCCTCTATCATATGTCTGTGAGACTACGAGAAAACAAAATACGAAATGTGATAAATATAAATTTAATTAAAGAAAACATATGAAGTAAATTAATAAAAAGTTTCGTTAATATAATAAATATATTTTTACTGTGTGTGTAAAACATACACACTAACAAAGTGTATAGTATACGCGCTACTCACACCTAAGGAATGGAGAGCAGTCATGGAAAAGGAGACGGCATGTGAGAGCGCCATGCCGTTTGTCGTAACGGTATACAAGTCGGACTTACCGCTAAGGTGTTCCAATATTTACCATAAAAATTAATTTAATCAATCGATATTATGATTAAATTAGTTAATAAATAAAATAAAATGTTAATATAGAACAGCCTAATTTATTGTTAGGGTCTTCCTAAGCGCGCTGATTTATGATTTTGAAATTGCCTAAACACCGGTCATTAGGAGGCTTCTCAGGCGGCCGATATAAATTGAATTAATATTCTCACGGCAAATCGCTTAATGGAATCGGCCCGGCTATTTAGGGCGAAATATTGAGCCTTAGCTTACTATAGATACTAATCTGTTTTTAAACTGAAAAATATTAAGTTCAAATTTATTTAGTATTATTTTTCACGCATTTTATTAACTACATTTTTGTAAGTATAATGATATAAATGTATAAATACATTTTTGTAATGATTATATCATTTTTTATGCGGTGGTTGGCCTTTGTTCAAGTTAATCATTCTACTGTCAAAGATACGACAGTATTTCGGTTTGAAGGGTGAGTGAGCTAGTGTACCCTTAGATCTACAACGCGTCAATGGCTGGTTGATCGTTAAAAATTTGGTAACATCACTAATAAGTTATTAGAAATTGATAGTGATTTGAAAAAGTGTGTCAAAAATACGACGATATATACCACATATAGACACAGAGTATTGTTAGATATCCTTACTTAAATATTTCAATTTGTTTCCGTAATATTTGAAGTTTTGGATAAATATTTTTAAAAATATAAGTAAAGAAATGTATAACCTTCAACAATTATTACATTATTATACCATTATAACTAAAACTAATAAAATATTACGTAGATAATAGAAAATATATAATTAAATATTATTTGTTTTGTATCAATATCCGGAATCCATCTTGAGTCAAGCTCCGGTCTTTCTGCCTTTAATCAGCGTTTGCTGTTTCCTCTTCGTAAGTGGCACTCCCTTATTATTGTTTTAATCTTTGTTACCTTGTTACCTTGGTTTCGCACCGGGTGACGTTTGTCATTATAGCGTCGATTTTTCACGCCGTTAGTCAGCTTTTTAAAATTTATGTTTTGTTATTAAATTACAACATTAAATAAAGTCTTCTAAACCTCTTCGTTATAATGGAGAATGAAAATTTAGAATCGGTGAATGTCATCGAAGATTCTACATCTCGAAAACGGTTACGTTCCTTGACGAATTCAGACAGCGAAAATAGTGATATATCTACTGAAAGTGATGCTATTCCGACAAAAAGACAAAGGTCAAGAAAGGATTCGGAAATTGTGAGTTATGCACACTTTGAATATTTATCTCAACAAGTTGCTTTTTTGACAAGTCTTATCACGAATAATAGTGGTAATATAAAACCTAATAATGAAACGGTTCCATCAAATGATCTAAATTTACGCCGACCAACAGAAACCGAAATAAAAAGTAACCAACTTAATATATTATCTGAATTGAGTACTACTGTTAAAGACCCTATATATTCAAAATCTAATGATGAATATCTCAAAAAGTTAAAAGGATTACAACGTTTCAATTGTGATGATTGGTACGCTATACGTTTTACGGATACACAAAAGAAATATTTAACTAGCCCTGGTTTTATTGAACTTAACGTGAATGACGAATTAAAACGTTTTGAAGCCAAAATGATAAAAGACGACCCCCGTTCCTATTTGCTGGAACGTACCTTTGCAGGTTTAACTAACGCCTTACTTTCTCAAAAAGACGAATTACAGAACACCTTACAGGCATTAGTAGATTGGGCAAATGATTCCAAAGATACATTAACTGCTAATACTTTGTTTGACAAAATAGAATCGTTGTTTTCAAAAGAATCCGACTATAGTAAAGTAAGTGATGATTTGCTACAAATAGTATGTGGCAGGCGAGCCGAATTGATTAATTTAAGACGAGACGCCATCTTACGTCAAATTCCCGAAGAATATCATCGTGATGTTTTGCATAAGATACCTCCAAGTTCAAAATCTCTTTTTGACGAAGACCAAATTCAAAACTACCTTCAAAAAGTTGGGGGAGTGGAAAAATTTGTTACATCTGTAAGTTCGGCGCCGCAGTCTTATTTAAAAGAAAACTTTTACCATAATCAAAAACCGTCTACAAGTAAAAGACCAGACGATACATTTTTTCGACAAAATACTACTACAAAAAGAGGAAAACACCCTTCTCGACCATCCCATCAAGGTAAACGAAATAGACAGGGCAACAATCGTGATAAGCAAAAAGAAAAGTACTCACGATTGCAGAATTCCTTTAAAAATAAGCGTCGGGAATGACTATCGAATATTTTACGGCGGTTGTCTAAAACAATTTCAGCTGGTTTGGAGCAATATGGGTGCACCAAACCAAATTTGCAAACTGTTAAATGGTGCACGAATTCCATTTATTCTAAAACCGCCTCTAATCTTTCCAAATTACAAAGTCATGCAAAGTTACAGAACGAAAACTACAGTCAAAATGAATATGGAAATCGACAAAATGTTGAAGACAGGAGTAATCGAAAAGGCAGAACAGAGTCCCAGTTTCATTTCAACCTTCTTTTTGGTGCCAAAGCCAAACAACTCTTTTCGCCCAATCTTCAACTTGAAACAATTAAACAGGTTCGTAAAAACAAAACCATTTCATCTATTCAATCATTTCCGCATACCCACTTTTCTCCAGCATCAAGATTGGATGACAAAACTGGACCTAAGTCAAGCCTACTTCCATGTACCTATCGCTCAACAACATCGCTGTTTCCTAAGGTTCAATTATCATCACAATCCATACCAGCATCAGCTATATCAGATGACTTGTCTACCATTCGGCCTGTCGTCAGCGCCAAAAACGTTTGCATCTATAACCAACTGGATAGCAGAACTGCTAAGAAGTCACGGCATAAGGTGTGTAGTTTATTTGGACGATTTCCTAATAGCAAATCAGTCCAAACACCAGTTGCAAGAAGACATAGCTTTCACAATAAAGATCATGCAATTACTGGGCTGGTCCATCAATTACAACAAGTCAGTGCTGACTCCGACACAATGTCTCGAGTTTCTCGGCATAATGTGGGACACAAAACGCAACGCAAAGTCCCTGTCGGAATCGAAGTGTATAACGCTACGCAATGCACTTCGACAGCAGCTACAAAAATGCAAGTGGTCCCTCAAACAGTATCAAACGCTAATGGGGAGATTAAACTTTGCAACATTCGTGACTCGAAGAGGTCGGCTTCACTGTCGAACAATGCAATTTTTCAGTCGACAGTTGCCAAAGAACCATCCTTACCGTCAAGTAAATATCCCTCAACCAGTGCAAGAGGAGATACAATGGTGGTATGTGAACGTGGGGAACTCGATGCAAATACATATGAACATGATAACCCATCTACTTACCACAGACGCATCCGACGTAGGCTGGGGTGCACAACTCGGGGACAAAAATATAGCGGGGACCTGGAAGAAAAAACAATTGGCCTGGCATGCCAACAGGAAAGAAATGTTTGCCGTGTACACTGCAATAACACACGAGAAACATCAACTAGACAATGCACAGATACTTCTCCAAACAGACAATCGCACTGTAGTCTCGTACATAAACAAAGAGGGCGGTACGAAATCCAAGAGATTACTTCAACAAACCCGACAACTTCTTTCGATTTTAGACAAACTAAACATACATCTTATGGCTCAATACTTACCGGGTCGATTCAATGTCGAAGTAGATGCCTTGTCACGCCAAAAGATTTGCCCCGAATGGCATCTGACAGCAAAAGCAACGTCAGTTATATTTCAAATGTGGGGAACACCGGAAGTGGATCTTTTTGCGTCAAAGACGGCGCAAGTCGTACCAACATATGTATCAATAGATGGTCAGGACAAATATGCGAAACATCACAACGCGTTTTGTCACCAATGGCTCTACAGACTGGGATGGTTATTTCCACCACCAAACCTCATTCCCAGAGTCCTCGAACACCTGAATCGAGCCAGTGGACAGTACATATTAATCGCGCCGAAATGGAACAAGGTATTTTGGAAAGCGGATGTACAACGCAGAGCACTACGAGCTTGTTATCCGATTCCAGACTTGGAACATGCTTTAATAGATACGAGAACAGGACAACACCCACCACAAGTTCGGGACTTGAACCTGGAAGCATGGTTGATTTCGGGTGGCAAGATTTGCTAACAGAGTGGAATGACCAGGAACGGAGCCTGCTGATGTCAAGCTGGCGAAGTTCTACTATCAACACCTATAAACCAGCGTGGCATAGATGGAAGAAATGGTGTGAGTCTCATTCAATAAGTTATAAGTATCCTAGTGCTGAACAAGTTGCTCGTTATCTAGCACATCTACATTGTGATATAGGTCTTGCATATAGAACTATTCTAGTGCACAAATCTGTAATTATGACATTTACCCATTTAAATTCTAATATAGATTTATCTTCAAATTTCTTTATAAAACATATGGTTAAAGCTATATCAGTTGCCCGCCCAAAACAAGCAAAACCACCAATTTGGAATCCAAAAATGTTATTGAAATATATGAGTACTCATAGTCCAGATGAAAATAACCTTTATCAAGTATCTCGACATACTGCTACCCTATTATTATTAACATCAGGTCGTAGAGTTCATGACCTTACTTTATTACGAACTGACAGTAATAGTTTAATTGATGAAAATTCTGTCATAACCTTGTGGCCTGCTTTTGGTTCTAAGACTGATACCTTTAATTGTAGACAGTCGGGATGGAGGCTTAAAGAACACCCTGATAAAAATTTAAATGTTGTATTTTGGATAAGAAAGTTGGTACAATTATCTTTAAGTCGAAGAGAAAATATTAATAATTTGTTTATCACAGCAAGAGGTATAACTAAGCCTGCATCCAGAACTATAATTGCGGGCTGGGTAAAATCTCTTTTAAAAGATGCTAATATCGAGGCAACTCCAGGGTCAGTGAGATCAGCAGTGGCCTCCCTAAATTGGATAGAAAATTTCCCTTTAGACCGTATTCTTGCAAATAGTAACTGGAAAATGGTGCATACATTTCAAAATTACTATAAAAGAGTATTAGCTGATGAAATCCCCTTCAAACCTAATGAATCAGTGTCATTATCAAATTTCTTTGATCCTGTTAATTAATTGATAAATTATAGCTTTGTTATTTGTAATTTAATGTTATAAATATTAAAATAATTATATTTAATAACATTGAATACATTTTTATAATTATGAATGCATTTTATTTTACTTGGATATTCTAATTTCTACACATTATAGCGTCAATAAAATAACATTAATTTTACTAACACCAGGTGATAACAAACACTTCACTCAAGATGGATTCCGGATATTGATACAAAACAAATAATAGAGAGTTTTACCTAAAATTAAAACTTACCTATTATTTTTTATCAATATCCGGAATCCAGGTAAGGTCTACCTGGTGCATCATGAGTGCTATAATGACAAACGTCACCCGGTGCGAAACCAAGGTAACAAGGTAACAAAGATTAAAACAATAATAAGGGAGTGCCACTTACGAAGAGGAAACAGCAAACGCTGATTAAAGGCAGAAAGACCGGAGCTTGACTCAAGATGGATTCCGGATATTGATAAAAAATAATAGGTAAGTTTTAATTTTAGGTAAAACTCTCTATTTAATAATAAATTATTATTATAACAAACAATGCCGAGATGGCCCAGTGGTAAGAACGCGTGAATCTTAACCGATGATCGTGGGTTCAAATCCGGGCAAGCACCACTGAATTTCATGTGCTTAATTTGTGATAATTCATCTCGTGCTTGACGGTGAAGGAAAACATCGTGAGGAAACCTGCATGTGTCAAATTTCACTGTAATTCTGTCACATGTGTATTCCACCAATCCGCATTGGAGCAGCGTGGTGGAATAAGCTCCAAAACCTTCTCAAAATAGGAGAAGAGGCCTTAGCCCAGCAGTGGGACATTTACAGGCTGTTACTATTACTATTACTATAACAAACAATTATGTTAAATAATGATTATCTAATATTTTTAATAGATAGATAAAAAAGGAACTGAATTATCCGTTAGTATATAAAATACTACAATTTACAACATCTACGAAAACTCTTATACACGAGCGAAGTTTTGTCAAATAAATAGTTAACTTAAGGAGCTCCCAACTCCCTCGGGTATAAAGGAAAGGTTCCTTTAAAATATAAGAAAAAGAACGGCGGCATTTTTAGCAATTCATCAATTTCAGAGTAACATTCAGATAGCGACTATTCCCTGTTCCTCGAATCAGTATTTTCTACATAAATTTTACTGTCAGTAAAAAAAATCGTCGTTAATTCAATTTATTTCACACCGAAAAATATTTCAGTTGACAAAATGATTTTTGTAACAAGGTCGTGTATAAAGGACGTGTGCCTTTTCATTAAAAATGGATGTGATTTGAATTAATCACGTCACTCAAGACAAGAGTTTTACTATTTAAAAGGCACCATCCCTCGGTCAAGGACCTGAAAATTTGTGGCATTTTCTATCGAGATATTCGAAATATTACAGTGCTTACAAAAACCTTCTCGGAAAGTACATAATGCCCTTCGCCTTGCGCCTGTCATATTGGATTTTCCGTCCTATTTGGTAATGAGAGTGAAGGAGTAGAAAGTGCACGTTATGTTTGTGTATATACTTGTGCATTATAACATTATAAATATTTTCAGAATTTCAGTGTAATTAGACACATATGTTCCTCACCATGTTTTCCTTCACCGTCAAGCACGTGATGAATCATAAATAACAATTAAGCACATGAAAATTCATTGGTGCTTGCCCACATTTGAACCAGTGATCTTCGATTAAAATTCACGCGTTCTAGCGACTTCGTTTCCCGACATAATACATATTATATACATAAACCGGTCTTGGTCCAAATCACTTCGCCAAGTCTTTGTTGAAATGTGTATTTAAACCTTAAAAATATTCTCTCAACCTTGAGTCTGAAAATTCTGTAGACTTGAAATTAATGAAGAATATTAAATGAGGCATGAATTACAATTTTCTTCGGTTAAATTTAAAAAAAAAGCCTTTGGAGCATTAAAATTATTCAAGTATTAAATAATTCTTGCGAATTTACCTGGTTGGAATTATTTCTGGTCCGCATCATGTCATTTTATAAGTATTTTTATCATAACGTTATAAGAGATTATAGCGTTAAGCATGGTAAGCGCTGAATTTTCATGTACTTAAAGCACAAAAAAATCAGGAGTATATGTTATGTATATAAATAAAAAATAATGTATGCATATCCGTATTACAGCAGCATAGTGAATTAAGCTCCAAAACACTGGCCCAGTAGTGGGACATTTACGGATTGTTACTTTTACTTTTATACATAATATGAATCAATATGTATTTTTATCTAATTTTATATAGGTTATCAATTCGTTTGAATTTTTGTGCCGATGTTATGAAATATATATATCTTTATTATATGTAGGCAGCCTGGCAAATGGAATACCTAATGGTAAGTTCATCAGTTCAGGTTACCCATCATCTTCAGTGTCAGTAATCTTCGGCTAAGATCAGATCCCTAACAACTGGGACATCGTGACTGTCGACAGTGTAACAGACATTTTTTTGTATTTTTGAAAACCGAATGGTTTTTCGTATTGAAGTTGAATAAACGTAGTTAAGTCAAATACACACGATCGACACACGATACAGATGGTATCCATTTGAATTTTAGATGCAAAAAAGAAAACCGTTTAAAATACCCCGATACAGGAACGAGTTCCTTTTTTATTTCAACCTCTTTTCGATTACCGTTTTCGCTGGGTTTTTTTAATTAAGGAGAACTTTTTAGTACTTTATTTTATGCCAAAGTGATAAGTTTTGCGACATGTGTAACTTATATGTATAGCCTGCTTAGATGTTTGTTTCTCAAATATCGAACATATCGAAGGACTTGAATAAAATTTCACAATTATGAGACTACTTTCCGACCAAATCAAATCAATCAAAGTGAGGTGTTAGGTAGCTTATTTCCTCCGTGGCCGTGAAAACGTGCATGCTTAATTTCATTATAGTTGTTTCAGTAGTTAAGACATAATAATAATAATAATAGTCCTCTAGACCGATTTCGGCCACGGATGTCAATCTCAAGGGAGATTAGTCAACTGCGCAGGAGATATTATAGTGCACAAGTGTGTGCGCAAACACAGGTGCACTCTCTATTCCCTAACTTTTATAACCCGATGGGACGACAATCCGACACGACCGGAAAGAGTTTAGGCGCAGGACCAACGGCTTTACGTGCTTTCCGAGGCACGGGAGTTTACACACTTCCAACTTCCAGACTCGACAGAAAATCTCAATAACATTTTATTGGCCCGACCTGGGATTTGAACCCAGGACCAGCATGCCTGCGGCCTTACATGTAACCACTGGACCAACGTGGTAGTCAAGTCAAGTTTATGTCTTAACTTGACTTGACGGCCTCGTTGGTAGAAGAGTAACAAATAACACTTTTGTATCAATAATTAATAATTTAAAGTAATTTACGCTGACCAAAGTATTTGTCATAGTTAATGATATAAGTAGACATTTCACATTTAACGTCACCCAATATTAAAACACAAAAGTCTAGACTACGAGAAACGTACGAGCAAAGATATAATCCGCTAAAGATAGCCATTCCTCGCAGTTTCACCCGCGTAGTTCCCGTTCCCGTAAGAATACGAGGATAAAATATAACTTATGACACTCGCTGATAATGTAACTTTGTATTGGTGAAAGAATTTTTTAAATAGTTTTAGATGTTTAGGCGTGATAGCGTAACAAAAAACAAATTCACATTCGCATTTATAATATTAGTTAGGTTTATAAATTTGCGGAATTTTTTGTAACATGCATTATGAATTAATTAAATAAATAAGGTCCTCCAGACCGATTTCGGTCACGGCGGCCAATCTCAAGAGAGATTAGCCAACTGCGCAGGAGATATTATAGTGCACAAGTGTGTGCGCAAACACAGGTGCACTCCCTTTTCCTTAGCTCTCATAATCCGATGGGACGGCAATCCGACACGACCGGAAAGAGTTCAGGCGCAGGACCAACGGCTTAACGTGCTTTCCGAGGCACGGGAGTGTACATACCTTCCACCTTCCAGACTCCGGGCTGCTACTGAGAATTTTCTGACAGAAAAACCCAATAACTATCTTATTGGCCCGACCTGGGAATTGAACCCAGGACCACCGGGTCTGCAGCCTAATATCTAGCCACTAGACCAACGAGGCAGTATTCATATATAAACAATCATATATCATGTAAGCATGCACTTCATTACATTATAAATAATAAATATATACATAAATATTAAAACGTTAAGTAGACAGCAAAGTATTCAATAATGATGAAATAATAACTCAATTACCGAATGCTTATATTTTTTTCTTTTTGAATATTTTGAGCGAACAAAAAAACATGTCTAAGTAATTTTAATATATGCGCTTTTGCTTCTAAATACCCTGGTAGTATATGTAAGTATATATTTAGTATGTGCTCATATAATGTATGAAATTAGTAAGACGGTTTTACATTTGGAACCTTAGGCAATAATATGTTATTTTCCTCCAATGTTACTTTCTGTAGTAACTTTCGCTCAAGCATCCTTCAAACCAGAACACATAAATACTAAGTATTTCTGTTTGGCGGAAGAATATGTGACGGGACGGGTAGTCGGGTTTGAACAAAGTACCATCACTGCAGATTTGTGTTAGCATTGAATTTCATCTTCAAATACTTCAAACACTTCATAGTGATCATGAAAACTAGTTTTATTTGTCGTTTATAAAACTTCATAACTCCTAGAAGTTCAATATTGAACGAAATCGAAATCCATTTTAAAATCCACAATCGACAAAGTATGTCATACTCCGACTTACGGAACCCACAAAGTTAAATTCAATATGACACAAGCTATGAACGGAGACGCCTTTGAGACGACGCGAGTGTGAAATCAGCTTTATGAAGCCCCTACTAAAGTTTACTCGATATTAACACGATTTATATATTTTATTTTTAATTTATTTAATGTCTTTATTGATTTCCAAATTAATTATTGCAACTGGATTGAGTACTGACGATAGTGTATTTTATGTAAAAGTATTGGTGTGTGTAAATAAGCGTAGGTGTTTATCGTGTATAAATTATTTATTGAAATCTATAAAATAGAGTATACATTAGTCTTTTTGTTTTTTTTGACGTGACAACCTCTTATCAATCGATGAAGGCCGGCTGCACGCACGAAAAAGCATGACTCTTTGTCACGTTCCGCCTCAGCCGAGCGTGCAAGCGAGAGCGCGGAACAAGCGATGGAGAGGTACGATCGGTCTAAGCGTTCGGCTTGTGACGCATCTATCTCTCTTCCACTCCATCGGCCGATGCGTCCGAGTATTCATCAATGTTTTCTTATGATGTTATCAGGTAAAATTATCGTCCGTAAACCGACTTTACAGACAATCATTTGTTTATTTTTTTCGTTAGTACGTATAACAAACAATATATATACGATATCAACTACAATAGTAACAAATAAAATGTAATGTAACAACAATATAAAATTGACAAATAATTTTTTTTAACTTCTTAATAATACTTATAGTAACAATTTTTATAAAAATATTCTCTATCAAATAAATAGATACATTAGTATGCTTTATAAAGTATATAACCTATAACTCAAATTAATCTGTAAATTAGATATTTTAAAAACAACTGTATTAACTAAAATATATTCACTAAAAGATAAAATATATTCACTAAAAGATAAAATATATTCATGAAAAGATAAAATATATTCACTAAAAGATAAAATATATTAGCCATCCAGAAATCAATTTTATCTTTTAAAAAATATAATACTTACAATTAAAATCCAAATAATACATTTGAACACATTCAACAAACCACAAGTCGCGTCAATAATTGATTTTTACCTTTCTATCCACTCACAAAATGGCGGTGTTAAATTAGCGCGCGTCTTTTTTTAATAACGCTGTTGTATAAATAAATGAATCTCCTAACTTTACTATCTTAGGTAATGAACAAAAAGTGAAACATAAACGTCAACGTTTAACGTCAAAGTCCATTGGTACGGGATCGGGTATCATATGCACGCTCTGATAGCAGTGATCTCGCTAATCTGCAGTTTGGTGACGGATTCAGAAATTCATCGAGTTCGCTAACTTACGCCCAAATATATTGAAATTGAAACCGACAAGCCTGCAGGCGGAGGATTCGGAGCAGCGTGCTTGGAAATTGATAGAAGTTTAAAGGAAATACGTCAATCGAACACGTTTGAAGCTTAGTGAAATATTTATTGATCTAATACAGTACAAACAAGAAATAGAAAATAAGAAATTGGGCAGAAGAGAACTAAATCATACTAGTAAAGAGGTGGCCAAAAAGTACATTCCACGCACACATAGATAGTAAATATATTGGACAATAAAAAATGAAAAAATGAATTACTACGTAGTTTTCATCCTCTCTGGACTTAGGAGTTTTTATTTCAAAATATGATGTAATGCAAGATGAATTTTAAGTACGTTTGTCAACTTCTACCATAAAGTTTCACAGAGAAAGATAAATACTGATCAAGCCATTTGACATATGACATTTTTTAAAGCAAAATCATAATCTATACTTATTGACAGCAATCTTATTAAAGGTTTTTATGAATTTTTTTACGTCTATTCTGTTGTGATGTCGATTTTTTTATTTATAGCAATTTAATTTCCCAATTTTCACGAATATCATTAGTGTGAATTAAATTCGATACATATGCAAACCGCAATACAGAAATTGGCCATGTCCTTATTACTTTAAGCGCCGAACAATATCTGGTCGTACTTCACCTGACTATTTGTGGTCGACTTGTAGCTTGCCGTCATTATAATAAAATTCATTCATGTTTGATGGGTGAGAGACATAACAATTTAGTTCCCATGGTTGGTGGTGCATTGGCGATATATGGAATGGTTAATGTTTCTTACATCGTCATTGTCTATGGGTGGATGGGTGGATAGTGACTACATACCATCACTGCACCGTTAGTCTCAAACTTATTTATAGTCGTCTGTCAAAACAATGCTCATTAAGGCTTTAAACCCTTAATTAGTTTATACTTCAGGTACCCTACTTTCGACCATAAAATTGTGTTTGAATTTTGGTAAAAAATATATACGTTTAAGATATGAGCCAAATATTTAAAGTCACTGAATAAACTGAAGTGTCTTACTTCTGAAATATTCCGATCACGAGGCAAGTGTTGAGAAAATAATTTTATTGTAAGAAGTCTAAAGGATTTTATGTTTCAACGATTTATCGATGCATTTAAAGTATATTTTATCAAATACACTGATCTTACCCCTTGCTCGTTGCTTGCTGTTTGAATATGTGATTTATTTCGAAGAACGAAATTAAATATTAGGTAATATTTGTACCGCTTTTCAGGTATTAAAGATAATCTTTTTATTTTAATTGTTTGTATAATATAGGTTACATGATATAGGTGTACGGGCAGATAACCCACCTGATGATACGTGATCACCACTCATAGATATCGGCGCTCTTAATTAATGTAATATTTCTAAAATTAAAAAATAAATAAATTCGAAAATGTAATTCCCCGTGCTTAGATAATAAAACTGTAACAGCCTGTGAATGTCCCACTGCTGGGCTAAGGCCTCCTCTCGTTCTTTTGAGGAGAAGATTTTGGAGCTTATTCCACTACGCTGCCCCAATGCGGGTTGATTAGTGGTGCTTGCCCGGGATTGAACCCACGATTATCGGTTAAGATTCACGCGTTCTTACCACTGGGCCGTCACGGCTTTTAATAAAACTGCCTTAATCCATACTCTTTACAAAAGAGTATTTATACTACATATTAAATATTATATACTTAGATGTTTTGTTCAATAATTATGCGATTTTCAACCCGTCCTGAAATTACAATTTCCCCAATCCCTAAGAGTAAATTACAAAGGGCACTTTTCTCGGATTCCACATGTTTGTCGCGAAGCCAAAAATTTCGTGAATATGATGCATAATTCCCTATTTTCGGAGATAAGTATGCACACAAACGAAACGGGTGCTTAATTGCGCCCACAGAATCCCGACTCCTTTAGAGCTGGTTCCTGGCAAAGGGTTGATGATTATGAGCTAGAATTTAAAATATCTCCTTTTCAATTTTATTTCTTTCATTTTAGTTAAATATTAACTTATAGTTCCCTTTATTATCTATGAGATTTTTTAATCACGTTATTGTACGGTTTCTGCTGACGACGAAGTACCGACGATAATGCTTTGTGTGAATGTTCACCCACACATTTTCGCCGATAATTTATCACCAACTATCAATGCCGTGAACTCGTGTATTTTAGTTTGAAGAGTGAATGAGCCAATCAATTTATATTAGTTATGAAAGACAAAAATCTTAGATTAAATTTTTTTATAGCATAAGTAGGCGGACGCGCATATAGGCTACCCGATGGTCGCCAACGTCCATGGACATTGGCATTTTAAGATATGTTAACCATCGCTTACATCGCCAATGCACCACCAACCTTGGTAACTAAGATATTATGTCCCTTGTGCCTGTAATTATACTGGCTCATTCGCCCTTCAAAGCCGAGATGGCCCAGTGGCTAGAAAGCGTGAATCTTAACCGACGATCGTGGGTTCAAACCCGGGTAGGCACCACTGAATTTTCATGTGTTTAATTTGTGTTTATAATTCATCTCGTGCTTGACGGTGAAGGAAAACATTGTGAGGAAACCTGCATGTCAAATTTCACTCAAATTCTGCCACATGTCTATTCCACCAACCCGCATTGGAGCAGCGTGGTGGAATAAGCTCCAAACCTTATCCTCAAAAAAAAGAAGAGGCCTTAGCTCAGCAGTAAGATATTCACAGGTTGTTACATTACTTTACTATTCACCCTTCAAACCGGAACACAAGAACACCAAGTACTGCTGTTTTGCGGTAATATATCTGATGAGTGGGTGGTACCTACCCAGACGAGCTTGAACAAAGCCCTACCACCGAGTAAATATATATATCTGCCACGTTTTACCAGTACAATATAAACTAAGTTACAACAATACACAATTATATAATTGCCTAGTAAATAATGGCAATAATGTTGAGGGTGAAAGCATTGGCCATCCCATTACACGTCTGGTCACGTATCCAGGGCAATCATTCTAAATTATTTTCAACCCATCCATAAGACGATAGACTTGTATCAATATATCATTTTTATTTACACATATTTCATTTATATCACCACGTGCGCAATATTATTTGTGATAAACGTGATTAAGGAGCAGACAACAATGAAATGTTTGACGAAGGTGGTAGAGCTTTGTGCAAGCTCGTCAGGGTAGGTACCACCCACTCATCAGATATTCTACCGTAAAACAGCACTACTTGATATTGTTGTGTTCCGGTATGAATGGTGAGTGAGCCAATGTAATAACCGGCACAAGGGACATAACATCTTCGTTCCCAAGTGGCCAATTGGCGATGTTTTTTTTTTTTAAATAAATTTACAATGCCTCTTTCTATGGGCGTTGGTGGCCACTTACCATAGCCCATGTGCTCGTCTGCCTACCTATACTATAAAAAAATAAGGAGTTTTCATGAGATTTTCTATTTTGGTCACATCAGATTCTAAACCAGTGTTTTTATTTGTCACTATTCTGTCCATTAGAAAGATTCATAAGATTCAAATCTTTAGTTCATTTGATTTTTGCTTGGCCCATCTAGGTATTATAGTACCACCATACTTACTACTAAACTTACCTAATTGTATTGCTGTCATCTGATTTTAAATATAAGTGAGTCAGTGTAATTATCTTTATTATATTACACAGTGAACCGCTTATACTGAGTTGACCGAAAAAGTGTATTAGGTAAATCATATTATTTATGCTATATAAGATGATTGTATAGATGATAAAAAAGTATTTTAAAAATTATTACATAAATAGAACCGACACACGATACCTAATAACCACTTCACTGGTCGGACACGAATTATGTTACACTCTGTATAAATTTAATTGTATGATAAATTAATTTAGAATACACGTTGTCGGGGTAGATTTAGGGGTAGAGAAAAATACCAACACTTGACACTGTCCCTCTACACGACGGAAACTAGTTTAGTAATATTTTAATTAGTAAAAACAATAGGTCATAGGTATCACATAGGACATAGGTATATACTTAGTATGTTAACGTTGCACCATTTTTTGTGAAATAGCTTAATAGGCCGATGTATTCGGAAAGATAATTATTGGACAAAGCGCATTGGAATCTGACGCTGCCTTAACTATGATTGATATATTCGTAGAATTCGTTCGTTCATTCGTTCTTAGAGGTCTCTAAGCTGTACAGAAAAATCAGTCACAGCATACCTTTTGTAGATATATTAGACACTTACCATTATTTTGTTTGAAAAAAATTGAAATATAAAACAAATAAATAAATATTATTACAAGCCATTTTTTTTAGAAATATATGTATTTAAACAAACGTGTGAATAAACACGATTGGCCTGTTGTATGATACAATACTACAGTTGGAGCAAATAGATCAGTTGTTGAATGTCGTATTTCGTAAAAAAATAGCATTTAAATATATTTTTTATATATAAAATAGGTACTTGATAGTAAGCGTGGTTATCGACATTGGTATTGTAAGAAATATACCATCCATTACATCGTCAACGTGCCACCAAGTTATTTGTGTGTCTATAAATATTAATATAAGTTAATGAATGCATTTACTATAAAAATATGTTTAAACTCTTACTACGAGTATATAAATGCTACTGTGTCAGTAATTGCGAAACTTTAATACGTCAAAGCGCTGACCAACGCATTTAGTTTCTGAGCACGCGCTCCCAGCAATCATTCTAAATTATTTTCACTCCACACATCGCACGTGACTGACGTGTATCGATGTGTTTCGTGTTACTTTTAGCCTTTTGGTATATCGTGAAAAATTAAAAAATATATATTAAAGGCTTAAAAAATAAATACAAAGTGAATCGTCGAGGGGTGCCTGGCAGATGTGAAAAATTTGAAATAATTTTGTATACATAAAATAAATAAAAATAAAATATTCAAATAAAAAAGTATACATACCACACCATACACATAAGTTATTTCATACTATCAAACCGTGACGACGCATGATGTGACGACCTACAGTCGGTTTTTGGCTGGAAAAAAGCATTTACGCGTTTCCCCACATACGCCATGTGGGACTCGCTGGCACTGAAGGTGCTGGAATACCCACTAAAAAACCAGCGGTACCCTCACCGTCTCTCGAGGTGCGTTCCAGTGCGTACGTGGATTTTTAGTGTACAGAGAACCCAACTAGCCCTGGCGACGCTTACGGGGGGAGTCCGCCCGCCGGTCTTCTTCGGCAAAGCGGACCAACAGTCGGTCTGACCGACTGCAGCATTAAATGTTTCACATAAATAAAAATTAAAAAGTGGATTCTTCTGTACGAAAATAGTGGAAAAAGTTGTATTTTTTGTGATAAAAACATATAATTTAACAAAAATAATTTTCCTCAATATCAGCATCAAAAATCGGCATTCTATGAATAAACTAGTATGGAGTTTGTTATCAAAGGACATAATTTGAGTCATATACTCGTATCTAAGCAAATGTTATTCAAAATGAATGTTTCCATAAACTGTTACTATAATAAAGGTTTATCTTAACTGCTACTGGAATTGTGCAATTCATGAATGTAAGATAGAGAATCATTGAACTACGTTACATAAAACCATAATGAAATGGTGTTTTAGAAATTATAGTTAATACATAGATAGAATTAAAATATCCTCGTCACTGATTTCAGTCATGGCGACCATTTTCAAGTGAGGAGATATTATAGCACTTTCTTTTTCTTTACTTTCATCATCTGGTATGACATTCCATATGATCCAAGAGAGTTCAGGCGCAGGATCAACGTACTTTATTCGGACGTCAACACTCCAATTTTTAAGCTTTAAAAAAACCTTCTTTACAGACTTCTCCCTAAGAACGCTTTTAAACGATGTATTAGAACTGTATGGGCGAATAGAGCGATTGGCAAATGTTTATATATCTCATTCGGTAAGAAGTTTAAGAGAAAAAATACTTATTTAACTCCGACGTTTTCAGGTCAGCTTACTAGTATATAAATATATATTGAGCAAAGAAGAACAAAATTAACTCACAAACAATGTATAAGTCAATAAATAAGTTTATTTCATAATTTCTTGCTTCGTCAATCTAATTAAATATCATAAATGAGCCAAGATGGTTACAACGCGTGAATCTTAACCTATGATAGCGGGTTCATTCAGTCAATACTAGTTGATAATTGGAGGCACTTCCTCTACTTTTCAAACTTTAATTTTCTATTTAGCAACTAGTAATTAAACGATTCTGTATCGTTTCTCTTTTACGATTATTTAATTAAAATACCAATCAACATTCAAGATCTCCCTGTTTTTAACTTTGATGTTAAATCAATTATGATAGAAAGAGAGGTCAGTGTTTTTTCAACACCAGCTTTGCAATGTTTATGCTGTAAAAGATTACTTGTAACTCGTAAACTGAATCTTGCATAAAACATGTTGTCGATAGCAGTTGTATACAAAGTCAATTACAAACATCTTTTCGATTCAACGTTTCAAAGTTTCAATATCGTTAGTGCATCTTTTGTCTTTCCGTGGTCCCATTGTTATCCTCTTTCAACGTTTGGAGACTTAAGAGTTTAACGTTTTTGTATATTTAATCGAGTTGAAAGTTTCAGTGATAAAGATTATTGAATACATTCCTTTGTTTTTCTGTTTTATATATTTTCTCGTCTAACACAAAAATCAAAGAATGTTCGTCGGTTACATACGTGTGGATCTTTGTGTGTGTACCACTAACTTTTCATTTGTTCTATATAAGTGATACAATACATGCTATGATTTCATTACAGGCTCAAGGGATATATCAATATATTTTTGAACCGACTGAAAAAAAGAAAAAAGTCCTCAATTCAGTTATATTTTTTATGTTGGTTTTTTCAGAACTCCGATATTTATTATTCGCAAAACGCAAACTTTCTGATGCTGTGACAGAATTCTTTGCCAGATCATTGAGATGAGTACGAGAGAAAGGTTTCTTCCCAGTTCTTCAGTTCGGCAGAATCTACATTCTGAACCGGTGGTAGCTTTACAATAAATTCAAAATTGTAACATGATAATTCAAAAGTACTCTAATGAGTCTTCTTGAATAAGGAATTACTTGAATTGATTACAAGAAATAGATTGTTAACGATACAATTATCCTATAAATACCACCGTCATAGTGACGAATTTAAGTCAAAACCAACCGAAAAAACTTGAATTTTGCTTCAGTAGTTAGAATATATTTTTATTCATTTTTCAATCGTTATGTTTTCCATACTATATGATTATATGATAAAATACTGACACACCGAGCGTAAAATACTTCAACGGAGCGTTCAGTTTAAATTGGCGAATGTAAAAGGCGTACGTTTGGCGAATTTAACCATATTTATATGTGGTTGAGCTTTGCAAAATTTTGTTTAGTAAAACCATCAGGCTTATATGCAATCAGTTTTGCTTTGATATGTATTATATCAAAATACAACATAGTGAAACAATATAAATGATTTAAAATATATAGGACTTCCTATGGCCATAAATGTGAGCGTTTCTTCATGTCATTTATTATCAGTTTTTGGCAAGGTATTTGCATAGCAGTTATGTATTCACCGATCTATCTTTTACTCTGCGTGAAATTATAGCCAAAACCTGCTCATTTTTTTTTACACACGATATATTCTTCCAACTTGATTTTTCTTGTGTAAAAGTATTTATGAAATATTTTGTAGCCGTCTCCGTCGACAAATATTAAGAAATAGTTGAGAATCGAGGACTTTTCGATTTTTGGAGTTAATTAAGGACGATGAAAGACCAATTTGGTATAGTTGTGCTTTAATTTGTATACTCTTGTGGTAGTGTATTATCTGGCCATTCACTTACCAACTAATCACACACAGTATTGGTCTGTGATCTAATTACTAAGTCAGTGAGCTAGTGTTAATGCCTTGATAACTTGGATTTGGAAATTGACAGTGCTATACTATAAATCCTATCTTATCTACCTTTTCACATGATCGTACCACCAGTTGTGGGACTTAGTGCAAGCTCACACCATTATACCATCAGGTACCATTAGCTTTCTATTATTCTGTCACCCAATTGACATACTCCGTATTGTTATATTCCGATTTAAGACATTAGTGAGCTAGTGTAATTACAGGCAAATAATATATGGTTCTTCTCACTGATTTTGGCCACGGCGGCCAATCTCAAGAGAGATTAGCCAACTGCACAGGAGTTATTATAGTGCACAAGTGTGTGTGCAAACACAGGTGCAATCTCTATTCCCTAACTGTCATAACCATGGCAATCCGACACGACCGGAAAGAGTTCAGGCGCAGGACCAACGGCTTTACGTGCTTTCCGAGGCACGGGAGTGTACACACTTCGAACTTCTAGATTCCGGACTGCTACTGAGAATTTTCGACAGAAAATCTCAATAACGTCTTATTGGCCCGACCTGGGAATTGACCCAACACCACCGTGTCTGCGGCCTTACATGTAGCCACTAGACCAACGAGGCAGTCAGTAATAATAGGCAAATAATAACAACATGATAACATGGTTAGTTAACTCTTGATCGAGAATTGTTGAAACTGCTCACTTATCATTTGTTAACCTATTTGATCGTCGGCCATTTAAAGATAAATGAATTAAAAAGAAATACTATCTATAAAATAGGAATACAAAAATATTCCAATGCAGATCTTTCTTTTTTTCTCTAGAATTTCTTTATTTCCCTCGATTGAAATTTATTTGACGCGCCGCCATTCCGACGTCGGTCGACATCGCGTCACTAGAGATAAAGGAAGTTCCACTTTATGTCTCTTTATGGTTTTTTTAACCAGAAATAGCGACGTAGAAAAAAATATGGTATTATAGATAGACAGTGATAAATATGATTTGAATATTTGTTACGACTTTGGTTTCTTGTCTCGTATTACATTTTCGGTTACATGATTTTAAATCTGCTCTTTATATAGTACGCTTACTATTTGCTTAATTAATACACCCTAGATTATTTGCCAATTAATCCTATGTCAGTTGACATACGAGTTGTTTCAGCAACAATTTGGAAATCTCTTCTTAAATCTTAACCCGAGCTATCTCAAATTTATTGTTACTTGTTGGTACAAACATAAAAAATAAATAAATCAAGAGCACGGACACCTAATCTGTTTTCATTAAGCAACAGCCTGTGAATGTCCCACTGATGGGCTAAGGCCTCTTCTCCTCTTCGTGAGGAGAAGGCTTGGAGCTTATCCCACCACGCTGCTCCAATGCGGGTTGATGGAATACACGTGACAGAGTTTCAATGAAATTTGGCACATGCAGGTTTCCTCACGATGTTTTCCTTGAGCGTCAAGTACGAGATGAATTATAATCACAAATCAAGCACATGAAATTCAGTGGTGCTTGACCGGGTTTGAACCCACGATCATCGGTTAAGATTCACGCGTTCTTACCACTGGCCATCACGGCATGTTTTGATTAAATTACAACAAAATATATACCTATATATAACAAGACACAGTACGATTTTGGATATTGAATTTTACAATTAATAAACCAAATATTGGTATGTAAAGAAAATCAGCTAGGTATATAAGTAATTTACAAAATATTTATAGTAATTCCATTAAATTCCAAAATTTCTCTGATATATATGATAATAGCTGAAAACTGAGCGCATACAAATCTATTGGACGTATGAATTGAATATCGTTCACATTTAAAAAAAAAAAATGTACTGCATTTTTCCGTGCTATTTCGCATTTCAAAGCCGCAGACTGGTCATTGGAGTTGTACATCTGAAACCGACATTGGACGTACATGTACCTGTACGTATCGTTTGTGTTTTTGTGCGGAAACATTGTTTTGTTTTATATACCTCTTAAATAAAAAGCGTCATTAAATATTCTCAGATATTTTTTTTTTATGTATTTCGTTGCGTCTTGCTTCAGACGTGAAATAGTTACGTTGACTCGGACGTTTAATGGTTTTTTTCCTTTAATAGCATAAAATGTGTTATGTTGTAATAATATTGTTAGTATCTGTGGACAATAGCTCTGGCAATATACACGTCATGGCTGTTCTTTTGTTTTTGCTATTTTTTTACGTGCGCTTACCTTAGTATAGTTCCCGTCACTAAATATTGCACATCGACCTTTGAAAAGAGACAATCAACTAATTTCGGCATGGTAGAGCGTTATCTCTGTCGCACAAAATAACCGCCCAGTATCTATTAGGAGTTGTTAAAATAATTGTGAGTTTCTATGTAATTGAATAAAATAGACCAATTTTTTTACAACGTTTTAATTGCACCGACTAGGTCTTTAGTTATAGTTCACCCTATAACAAAAATTACTCTAAACACCTTTAAATTGATGAAACTATTTAAAACTAGCAAATATCAGACATTTTTTGGGTAACTTTACGCATATATAGATAAAGTTTTTTTTATTCGATTCGATTGGCAGTCGTTTTCTGGCTGCGGCCGTTGATAGTATTATCCAAAAAAACATACATAAGTATATTTCAATAATAGCTGTAAAAAGTTTCAAATCGTACAAATGGGTGCACCCATTTAAAACGTGTAAAAGAAGAATTATATAATATACGAATAATATGCTCAATATTATACGTAGTGTGTAGAATTTAACGAAACTAACATTTCAAATTTATGGACGTCCTAAAATAGTTTATATGGCCTGAAAACGTGCAGTAAAACACGTAGAGTGGATTACTAGTCTTGAGAATTTTAAGTACCAAAATTGCATTATAAATTTATAATCTCGAGTCGGCTATTCGTCAAACAAATTTGGGATTGCAATCACATTCAACCCAAAAGCAATCTATTAAGCAATATTTAGACAATCATTCTTATCGTTTTCTATTTGACTTCCTAATTATGGATATTGGGTTGACTTCCTCATTGGTTTCATCCACGCATACTAGCCCACTTTAGGCCTTAATAGTAATATGATGGGATGACAATCCGATAACGCCAGCAAAGTTCAGTTGCAGGATCAATAGATGTAAACAACTACCTTCGGTTTGTACTGTACAATGATAATAAAAATAGCTTAACTAAACATATCTCAGGTTAAGCTATATAACAGGTAAGAATCCGGTCCCCCCCCCCAAGGGAGACGGGTACCTTACAGAAGGTTTCCACTGCGTGAAAAAAAAAATTGTATATTCGTCGAGCTTATCGTTTCGAACTGTTATATATATATATATATATATATATAACAGTTCGAAACGATAAGCTCGACGTAAAAAGTTTTTATATAAATTTTCATACCAACTTTAACATTTATGGGAGACCTTAACACTAACGAGTTGTTTTATCAGTTCACTATTATACTGTTTTTTACAGGGAGATTATGGGGTAAACAGAAGTGTTAATATGAGGTTAGTTCGTTACTTGAAAAATTGTTTTGCGTTATTTTTTTTTATAGCATAGGTAGGCGAACGATATGGGCCACCTGATGGTATGTGGTCACAGACGCCCATAGACATTGGAATTGTAAGAGATGTTATCCATCGCTTATATCGCCAATGTGCCAGCAACTTTGGGAACTAAGATGTTATATCCCTTGTACCTGTAATTACACTGGCTCACTCACTCTTCAATCCGGAACACAACTATACCAAGTACTGCTGTTTTGCGGTAGAATATCTGATGAGTGAGTGGTATCTAGCCAGACGAGCTTGCACAGGGTTAGTCATTTTGTTTACAACTGTATATCAAATACACGATAGACTTTTCTTATGAAATTTCTTGACTAATTAGTCTTTCTTTTATGAATTAGGAACCCGGACGGGTAACAAAAGCCATGATGGTAAATGTTCACCATGATCCTTAGAAATTGGCTCTGTAAGAGAACCATTCCTTATATCAAAAATTCTTAATTCAAAAAAATTGCTACATAATGTGCATAAAAATATTTAATAATATACCAAAAATCTTAAGAGAGTTAACATTAAAGTTATTAAAATCTAAACTTAGAAAATGGTAAATAGATTAAAAAATTTACTCTATAAATGAATATTTAAAATGTAAGAATGTATTGAATGAATGAATAATTATTTCGTAGACTGTTTTTTTTTTTTAAATGAGTTTGACATTTAGAATTTTAATCGGCAACAAGTTGTAATATTGTGCATCTTATGTTATTTAGTTAAGTATTAGTAAATCATTTAATATATATAGTTCAAATAATTATTGTTAATCCTAATTAAATTTTATTTTATATGTCTACAATTTCATACACAGGTTGTATATTATGACTTGTACCTCTGTGATGTAGTGTAATGTAATAAATGAAATGTAATAATGAATTATTTTAATATTTAAATTATTGATCGGTTTAGGTTGGAATATTTGCATGTCATAGATGTGGTGACGAAACATGTGTATTATGTTTAAAGCAAATAAATTATTGTTATTATTATTATCATTAATGCGCCAATCAAGATATTTTGCCTGTACTAAATAAATAATAATAATATCATAATAATATCTTGGTACATTATTCATACAAGGCATCATCTGATCCCAAACTAAGCAGAGCTTGTAGTATGGAAACCAGGCAACTGATATACTTACATATACTACTCTTCTTTTGTAAATACATACTAATATAGATAAATACACCCAGACTCAGGACCAACAGACATGTTCATGCACATAAATGTCTGTCCTGGGTGGGAATCGAACCCACGACCTGCGGCGTGAAAGGCAAGTATCTTACCAACCACGCCAGCCGGCCTAGTTGTAATATCCATATAAATATATTAAATTTTCCGTATATAGAAACATATGAATACTTTGCCTCTGTTGTTGCCTGAAGGCTTAGTAAGTCTTCAATTGGGATCAAGAAGCTTCGCCTACGTACCCAAATTATACGTCCCTTTATATAACCTTCGAGTCGAAAGGTATATAAGCAAATAAACTTTTCAATGGAAATCCCTTTACATCTAATAATAATAGTTATTAAATAATACATTAGCTAACATAGCCCAGTGGTCGGAACATATGTAGGTATGTACGTATATACAGGGTTATTTGTAACACACCAGCAACCTTGCAGGACTAGATAGCTAACATCATAAGCAACAACTTATGTTCTACGACTTCGGACATAAGTCAATACATGAAAAAGAAAAATGATTTTACAAGTTTTTGTCGTACTGCCGTGACATTTGTAGGTCTATATTTCATTCATGAACGAAAGGACGACGTGACGCGTCGATCCTTGCGATGCGCGACGATTTATAAACTTTCAAGAGGGGAATTAAATTAATACTTATTTTTGTATGTAAATAAAATCTTACAAATTATCAAAAGACGTAGAACAAAAGTTAGTATGGTGTTAGCTATCTAGTCCTGCGAGGTCGCTGGTGTGTTACAAATAACCCTGTATATTTTATTAATCGTTACCGATATGTCTCTGACATGTTATTTTTGTTTTTTTTTTTTATGTTTTTATTTTGGATAAGTGTACTGGCAAATGAGTCACTTGATAATAAATCAATGCAGTCTATTGAATTTAGCACTGTGAGAAATATTTGCCATCCCTAACATCGCCGATGTGCTACCGACCTAGGGAACTGATGTGGTATGTCCCTTGTGTCTAATGTTACACTGGTTTACTCACTCTTCAAACCAGAACACATCAATACTGAGTATTGCTCTTTGGCATTTGGTTTCGATAGCGTCTTTGAGCTTTCTACTAAAAAAAAAAAGAAAACAAAAATTTAAACATGGAACATAATCAGAATTAAAACCATGACTATAATTAGAAGATCCTGTCCTTTTCACTCATATTACAAAGTTACTAACCAACTTTGTAATGTAGATAGAAAGGTACTTACGACTGCATTACATTGTACGTGTGTTTACGATGGAATTCGTTGTGCATCCAAAGTGCAAAACCATTAACCCGATATGCGCTTGGCGCTGATCTTAATGTTTTGCGTTGAAATGTTGTTGTAATGGCTTTAAATTTTGTCTCGGGATCAAACCGGATTCGAATTCCGATATTGAAATTCGAATTCCGTTAATATCTCTATATCAATAATTATCTGTGTATTTTAAGATTATATCAACGCAAAATTAGGATGATGTTTGTGGTAGATTTGTGGTATTCTTGGGTGGTATCTTAGTCCCTAAGCTGATTCATAGTATTATCTTATATCTTTTGAATGATGGTATATAATACCTCTGTGTTGTTCGTTACGTTTATGTTTTTTAAGCAGTCGAAAGCAGTTCTTTGTTTTGTTTTCTATAAATTTGTCCTGTTAGTATTCATTTTATTTATATGACGTCTGATGTAAAGGAAGACTGTCACTACATGTTTTAAAACAAAGACTCCGCCGCGTCTATCTGTCTATATGAATGCGATAAAATCAAAAACTACCAAATGGATTTTTCTACTTTTTTCACCAATAAATGTATTAATGTTTTAACTGAAACCTGAAATGGTACGTTCATTGTAAAATATTTCGGAGAAAAAAAGTTGACTAAGAGCTTTACTGGCGTGTGTAAATAAAAAAAGTTTTTTTTTTTTTTATTGTATAGGTTGGCGGACGACCCTATGGGCCACCTGATGGTAAGTGGTCACCAACGCCCATAGACAATGGCATTGTAAGAAATGTTAACCATCACTTACATCGCCAATGCGCCACCAACCTTGGGAACTAAGATGTTATGTCCCTTGTGCCTGTAATTACACTGGCTCACTCACCCTTCAAACCGGAACACAACAATACAAATTACTGCTGTTTTGCGGTACAATATCTGATGAGTGGGTGGTACCTACCCAGACGAGCTTGCACAAAGCTCTACCACCAAGTAAACAAAGCTCTACCACCAAGTCACAAAGCTCTACCACCAAGTATATTATATGTATTACGTTAAAAACGTTCTATATATAACTTATTCAACACGTGCGAAGCTGGGACGATAGCTAGTAGACGATAAAATATCGTGTAGCATTCGTGTAGTTAGTATTCGTTGATTTTCATGAACGACAAATAATATAATGACAGTGACACGACATGGCGAGCCGATTGGCGTGGTTGGTAGATACCTGCCTTTCGCGCCGCAGGTCGTGGGTTTGATTCCCACCTAGGACAGACATTGTGTGCATGAACTCATCTGTTTGTCTTGAGTCTGGGTGTAATTATCTATATAAGATTGTATTTACAAAAGAAAAGTAGTATATGTAGTACATCAGTTGTCTGGTTTCCATAGTACGAGCTCTGCTTAGTTTGGGATCAGATGGCCGTATGTGAATAATGCCCCAGGATATTATATTATATGATATTATTATTATATATTATCACCAAGCTGCTACATATTTTTACTTTAGATAAAATTAAATATCTGCTTGAGATATCTTTTTAAAATAGACAAAAATCATATCTGAATCATATTTGAATTGAGACGAAATTTTACAATTGTATTTGTATTGTTCCAGGCTGTAGATTACCTTAAGAAGCGAACGCCAGCTCGCGCAGCGTTGATGATAGCCGCGGTGTGGCTGATGAGCGCTCTCGTGTGCATTCCACCGTTATTAGGCTGGCGTGTTACGAGACCACCCGAACAGTTTCCACAATGCAAGGTAAGCATTATAAATAGAAATTTCACCTCTTAAATACATAATCGTATTCGAAAGCCTCGTTGAATGGTTTCCAAAGAGCGTTCGGAACGATAAGATACATATATTTAAAACTTTATTTTAAGAACAAAGTTAATTATCAAATTATGAAAGAACAATAATTCAATACACATTTTCAGTATAACGTTCGGCATAATAAAAAACTTGTTGGGTGATAAAACAAAAAATAGTAACTAAAAACAATAAAAAAGTAGCTCTTACATGATTCTACGCTTAATAAATAGCTTAGATAACAGAACAAGACGAGAAATAATTATTAAGAATATTAAATATAGTTTAAAGATGTATTATAACGTATATTCAATGAAAACCCATACACGTAAAAGCACTCAGGATAAACTTTCGTGATGTTTGTGGTGCCATAATTTAACTGATGTTTGGTTGTTTATATTGTTAAATAAATTTAAAAAAAGTAATACTCGTTTAGACGTTTACTGATATATTTCAAATCGGGTTACACTGTAAGAATTCTGCAGCATTTTATTGTGTTATGAAAGACGTATAAATATATTGTTTGCGTCAAATGATGCACTTAGATCAGTATAGTCAGCTAAGCTTATACTTTGACGATGGCAGTTACGACGAGTATCTTCCACTGAACCATCTTCCGTCCGATTACATCTCCTTTATGATTTCGATATTATAAAAGTTCAGTCACCCTTACGATGTGACCAAAATGATCTTACTTAAATTCCACAAAATCCTTAACTACTTATATTAAATGATATAAAATACTTATATTAAAAATATTTCGAAACGAAATTCTAAAATATCGTTTCTGAGTTGAAACTGGCTTATTCATTAAAACGCCACTCAAACATTACACGTAGAACAGTACTTGAAATGAAGCCGTAAATTTTACGAAAATGAGAAATTGCGTTTGCCAACTTCTCACTCGGAGGAAATAAAAAATACATATTTCAAATGACGCGTGAAGTTCAATGACCTGGAGTCATTTGTTTCGGTTAACAAATTGCTCGAGATATACGTCTAAATCAGATATAAAATAAATTAAATTACATAAATAATCTTGATTGATGTTGCGAAACTTGCAAACGGCGAATTAAAACTTATAATTTCAAATGTAACTTATTTTATTGCGTATGTTACATTTGATTCTAACAGATGGCGCTTATTAAATCTTTTACATTTATTGAAGAATATTAATTTCAACCTGTAACAATTCACTTTAAGTACTTTTAAGAGTGTAACGGAAGAAATACTTAATACTAGTTCGCTTTTACAAGCATTAGTTGCTATAAAATTTAATTATACATCACTGCCGGTGCGTTTTATCGATTCAACGGAATAAATTAGCCAGAAACTCTGTAGAAACTATCTTAATAAACAAAAAGAGATGACAATATAGCTAGGCGGACGAGCATAATATGGGCCACCTGATGATAAGTGGTCACCAACGCCCATAGACAACGGCATTGTTAGAAATGTTAACCATCGCTTATATCGCCAATGCGCCACCAACCTTGGGAACTAAGATGTTAAGTCCCTTGTGCCTGTAATTACACTGGCTCACTCACCATTCAAACTGGAACACAACAATACATAGTACTGCTGTTTTGCGTTAGAATATCTAATGAGTGGGTGGTACCTATCCAGACGAGCTTGCACAAAGCCCTACCACCGAGTAATATAAATGCAATAATGTGTTTGTTTATCTTGTTCCCCTGTCACGTCTTAACTACTCAACTAATAATAATCATTAAAATTTTCATATCCGTTATAAGGGGTACAAAAAATACATAAAACATAGGTACATAAAAATCAAACGCGGATGATACCGTGGGCGGTTACTATTACTGATATTAAAGAGATTTCCCCTTACACATATGGCTGAAACCGCGGTTGAAAACGAGTACTGAAATAAAAGGGATTTTCACAATCACAGATAAAACAATAAAATAAAAAAGGGTCGAAAAAACGAGTTCTTTTGCGGCTTTAAAACTTTCAAAGCCTAAAGCCCATAAAATTCCGATTAAACGACTCTTTTGGCCAATCTATCAGCTTAATAAGGCCGTGGGGCTAAATTAAAATTAAAATTCTTTAAAAGCAGGAAGCGTAACGCCAGTAGGAGCTAACCAATATCTATTTCGAAAAGGTCGGAGTTTGAATGGAAGCGATAATATAAATAATTTTTAAAGTTACTTTTTAAGTAAGTGAGTTAGAATTTGCTTGGAATTGGCCTGGAAAATAAGATGCTATAAATAAATATTACATTCTCCTCGTGCTGGTGGTTACACCGGCAGACTTCAAAGACAAATACTGAGTATTGCTGTCGTACGAAATTCGAATAATAATTAAAATTCAGTGAAATAGAAAATCATATTTTATTAGTATTTTATAGTCAAAATGTTGAATAAATAGAAGATTTATAATACCAACCATTCAAACCATTCGTCTCGAACTTTCAATTTCGACCATGGCAGCCTGTACAAAAGACCATTCATTCGCAAAAGAGAACTAATAGTACAAAAGTATATAGTCAAACACAGGTATATAATTATAAAATCGTTTGTCCGGAAATAAAGGATTTTTGGAAGTTGTAACTTCAAAAAGCTGAAATGGGTTGACTAACTTTATATTAATTTTACCCTTACGAAGTTATTCATAAGCTAGAAACGAACACGTAAGATTTTTTTTATAGTTTAGTTCGGTGGACGAGTGTATTGGCCACCTGATGGTAAGTGGTCCCCAACGCCCATAGACAATGGAATTGTAATAAATGTTAACCACCGCTTACATCGCCAATGCGGCATCAACCTTGGGAACTAAGATGTTATGTCCCTTGTACCTTTTATTACACTGGCTCACTCACCCTTCAAACCGAAACACAACAATACCAAGTACTGCGGTTTTGCGGTAGAATATCTGATGAGTGGGTGGTACCTACCCAGACGAGCTTGCACAAAGTTCTACCACCAGTAATCAGTAAGTACGATGACGTAATAGTACTAATTAAATCGTAAATGTTCATAATGATTAGTGTCATTAATAATTCCATTTTCATTAACGTCATTCGTTCAACAATTATATGTAGAATACATTATGTTAAAACATATTAACTAATTTATGACTTACAAATCTGTGAATATTATTATAGGAAGTTACAGTTGAATGTTAACCGAGTTCAAACCCGGGCGAGCACATGAGAATATTAAAGTGTATAATTTGTGTTTATCTTTAGTGTCATGCTCGGTGTATTTGATACTAATGATAATCTGTTAGGACTCAATTCGCGTCACACTCGTAAAATGTTGATTACAAATTGACGGTGACACGATATTTTTTATTATTTATTACTTTAACTAATATTTAGTAGTAGAGATTTATATAAGTCTGGGCACTTAGTAACCACTTGTCACATATTTTAGTGCTAAACACTTCGATCAATAATGTACTAGATTACCGGTAAGCGTTTCAAAAACGGCCCGAAAAATAACAGCACAAATTCGATTGTGTGCTTATTTCATATTAGTATGGTCCAGTCATAACCAATGATAAGACGTCAAAATTTGTGGAAATAACCACCGCAATGGCGTAAATAAAATATTGTGTCTGTAATTATCTGCTTTATTGCTAAGGAAATGAGGTTGAATTTGGAACAAAAGAAATTGTACATTTCTTATCTCTTTCTGTCATTCATGGCGTAAGATTGTAAGTGAATGTGAATACAATCTAAACCGCACTTTATTACTCGGGAACAAGGCATCATTTAGGTTGAAATTATTAAACCTTTACATCGTTTTCCCCATTTTATGGTATAGTCAGTGCCACATTTGAATAATTTTTTTGTTCGTCAAGCCTTATCTAGTAGTATTGTTGATCGAAGGCTAAACAGCAATACTTATTGTTGTGTTCCGTTTGAAAGGGTGTGTGAGCCAGTGTAACTATAGATACAAGAGACATTAGATCTTATTTCGCATTGGTGGCGTATTGGCGTTGTATGTAATGGTTAATATAATATCTTACAAGTCAGTCTATCGAGTTTATAAAAGAAATCAAACACAGGTTTAAACGATTACATTTGAAAATGAAATTCTTATATTTATACTAATACTAGCTGTGCCACGCGGCTTCACCCGCGTATAATTAATAAAAATATAATAAACACATACATATGGCTACTGATAAAGAAATACGTAATTAACGATTTGAAATTAATTTTGATAAAATACCGTAGGGTTTACCAATCTTATACATATGTATATGGCCTATCATTTGCGCCATCACATGTTCTTTGTGTGTACCAATTTTCATCAAAATTGGTCATGCCGTTCTTGAGTTATAAGAAGACATACAGACAGATAGACAGACAAAAATGAAAAAAAATAGTATAATGTGAATCACTGCATCATAAAACGAATATTTATCACAACCAGGTGAAAAAAAAAAAATTACAGACAGAGCCAATAGATTTATATAGTAGTATAGATTAAAATTGCAAAAGTAACTCTGTCTGTCTTTTATGCTTTTAAGGTTATACCATTGAACCGATTTTGGAAAAAATTGGTATGAAGTTAGCTTGAAACCTAAGGACGTACATATGCTACTTTTTTACATAATATCTACCCCTCTCTCTCTAACACACGGGCGAAGCTGCGGGCGAAATGTAGTTATAAATATATTATATTTATTAGCTATCTATCGCCTATCTACTAATGGGACTCAACCCTTAGTACCTTTTTAATATTCGTTCCGACGTTATATTCTGATAAAAAAGGTTGATGGGTTCAATAAGGACCGCCATGAAGGGTCTAACTGTCTAGACTATCTAGATCTATAGGTAATCGTACAAGTTATAAGGCAATGACAGACATGTGACTTTTTTTGATTTCATTTTTATTAATTAATTTATTTTGTTTTTTTTTTTTCGTAAAACAACAGCGTTTCTATTATTTAATATATACATATATTTTTAAAATACTAAGCAAAAAAATTAGTTAAAAAAATATATTAATTGTGTTTAACGACACTGTTGTTGGTAAAAACGTGGACTACTGAGGTCATGACCTCGTGTCTTAGCTACTCGATAGGTAAGAGCTATCGAGCGCTATTGCCCGCACCTGGGTTGCCAAGAAATTTTAGTCATTTAATTAAAAAAAAAAACATCCGGGATAAATTTTTTGCTTAATATTTTAAAAATTACATAAATAGAACCGACACACGATACCTAATAACCACTTCACGGGTCGGACAGGTATTTTGTTACACGCTTTAAAGAATTTTAAATCAAATCAAAATGTATTCAATTAGGTTAAAAAAAAGGTTTTTACAAGAACTTTTGAATCGTCATTTTAGGTAATGATATTAATCGTAAAGCTACCACCGGTTCTAGATTCTACCGAGATGTACCGGCAAGAAAGTGATAACTACATTTTGATGGAAAATATAAAACACGGAAGGTCCTCTTATGAGCCTATTATAAAGTAACACACAGTTTACTCGGTGTTAGCGCTTTGTGCAAGCTCGTCTGGGTAGGTATCACCCACTCATCAGATATTCTACCGCGAAACAGCAATATTTTGTATTGTTATGTTCCGGTTTGAAGGAAGGTGAGTTCTTTTGATGGTACGCAAATAATTCTGACAGAGAAATAACAAATATTGGTCCGAATAATGTTCCTAGAGCCCCAATAATAGACGTTCAGATTTGGAATTGGATCGGCCACACGGTACACAGTGATTACTCTATCGCCAGACAGACTCCAGATTGGCACCAACATGGTAAACGAAAACACGACTGGTGCAAACTTGATGACGATAGATATCAGGGACATTGGAAACATGGAGTTAAATAAAAAGAGTTCAATACTGAACGTTATGTTGGATTACAGTGTACAACCCCCCCCCCCACTTAGGTTTCTTAGGACATACAAACTATTGGCAAAGAATTTTAATTGTATTTTTTAATATAAAATACCTAAACGGACTAAAAAATGGGGCACGTGAGTGCTGTAAGAAATATTAACCAATCCTTACATGCTTAATTGATCACCAACCTATGCGGTGGCCCAGGGTGGCGTGGCGTTGGCGATAAGTCTCGATATCGTCAACGCATTCAACACGTTGCCCTGGGACGCTATTAGGAGGGCACTCTTACACCATCGTGTGCCCCCTTACCTGCAGGCGATCGTTGGTGGCTACTTGCGTGACAGATACGTCTCGTATATGGAGCAAGACATTACGAGGACCCGGAGGGAGGTTTGCTGTGGGGTCCCGCAGGGGTCAGTTTTGGGGCCCCTGTTGTGGAACCTCGCGTATGAGTGCGGAGAGGGAGATGCTGGTCCGTGAAGTCGGACAAGACCTGTCCCTGCGAGCAATCGTGTCGGCGATGCTTCGCAGGGAATCGGCGTGGAGGGCCGTAGCCTCCTTCTGTGAGACCGTCATGGTCCAGAAGGAGACGGCGGAGCGGGAACGGGAAAGGGCCGATCCCGCTCGACAGAGACGACGTCGGCGTCGTCCCGGCCTTCCCACAGCCCCAACGTCCGGGGCTTTAAATATAGGGCGTAACCCTGGGGCCGTGGATGCGTGAGGTGGGGGCTTCACGTGTCCAATTTCAAACGGCCCTGAGGAGGACGGCAGCCGGAATGGCCTCGCGCTGCCGTACGCACTAGCGAGGAGTGCGGGGGGGCGAGATTACCTTCGCTCCCTGAGGATAGCTCCGCTGAACCACGAGCGGAGCGCAGCACGGGAGGGGCCGCGGATGCGTTATATCAACACGATCCCGCAACCCCTCCGATCCGTGCCGAGGACGGCCATCGCAGTGGTTTTAGTGGGTATGAATCCCACATAACCCGGTTCTTCCCCCAAGAGAGTCGGGTACCTCTCTGAAGGTTTACACTGTGTACAAAAAAAAATCACCGACCTATGAACTAAGATGTTATTTCCTATGTGCGTGTGGTTACACTGGCTCACTCACTCTTCAAACCGGAACAATAATGTATCTACCTAAGCGGGCTTGCCCAAAACCCTATCAAGCAAATTAATAATACAACAAGTACTCAAATAGTTATTAAGAAATTACTATTTCATTTATGTTAAGTAACAGCCTGCGAATATTCCACTGCTGGGCTAAAACCTCCTTAGGCCATTGATCTTCATTAAAACCATTCAATGGTATTGACCATCGTCATAAGTTCAAAAATCATTATCGTCCGGAAATAATTAAATTAGAAATGCAATTATAGAACAAAACAATGTAGTTAGATACGTCACGATCATAAAATACCACGAAATACTCGTAAATTCGTCCCAATTGGTCAATAAATAAGAGAATGAAACCGCAAAGCTGGTTCCGAAACCGAAATTGATGTTTGATACATTTTAACATTCAAGTATTGTTCTAATCAACTATGATATAATTGAATAACGCCAACCATATCAATCGAAAGTCTCATAATAATGTTAGAACAACTGAATCTAAACCGATATTTATAACTTTTAAGTTATACTTAAGATATTTAGTGCTTAATTTAATAATTTAAGTAAATTTATTTGGAGAAGAAAACATCGCAACGAACTACTAGGTGTTTGATTATAGTTTATATATGTGTCAGAGAAGCATGATGGAATTAATTTGGCCTTCTCCTCAAAGGGAGAGCCTTAGCCGAGGAATGGGACACAAAATATCGCTATAACATTTATCTATCTATTACTGTCACTGAATTTTTTAGTATTATCATCATTTGGCTATTTCAATTTTTTTTTTGTAAACAGTACATGATACAATAAAAAAAGACAAAAAAAACACATCCCGCCGATTTTCTTTCGCCGGTTCATCTCAGTGCTGGATATTTCTTTTCGGAACCGGTGGTAGTGTCTAAATTGACTATCAAAAATAATACTTCAATATTGAATAAAGTAATTTGAATTTGAATTTGTAACCTTAAATCATACGTATATACTGTTAGAGGGTGATTAGTAACACAATTATTATTATTAACTGCCTCGTTGGTCTAGTGGCTAGATATAAGACCGCAGACCCGGAGGTCCTGGGTTCCATTCCCAGGTGGGGCCAAAAATTGTTATTGGGTTTTTCTGTCAGAAAATTCTCAGTAGGCGCCCAGAGTCTGGAAGTTGGAAGTGTGTACACTCCCGTGCCTCGGAAAGCACGTAAAGCCGTTGATCTGCGCCTGAACTCTTTTCGGTCGTGGCGGATTGCCGTCCCATCGGATTATGAGAGCTGGGGAATAGCGAGTGCACCTGTGTTTGCGCACACACTTGTGCACTATAATATTTCCTGCGCAATTGGCTAATCTGTCTTGACATTGGCCGCCGTGACCGAAATCGGTCTGGAGGACATTATAATTGTTAGTAACACAATACTGTCTTCTTCTTTCAAATGTAAATCAACGACGATAGAAAGAGACAAATCGTTGTATAACTAAACAAAGTTGAAAAGCAAGGCCACTAATTGTTAATAATCTTTATCATTTAAACGTTAAGCGGTATATTACGTATGATAAAATATGACATAAATGTTTAATTTCCGAAAACTGTAACCCACGCACACATTTAAACATATACGCACACACGTAAACGTGTACAAAGGGGACCGGGTTTAAGAGTCCAGAGTCCGCCCTTTTATGAATAATTCGCTAAATTCGTGACGGAATGTACTTTACGAATACGTGACAAGTAATTAAATCTATGGATTTTAAGCTTCGTTATCGGTTTAATGAAAGGGAAATGTCTGTTTTTGAGTTTTAAATATGTTCGAGTTATGTAATGCTTGTTGTCTTCTGTAGGATTATGTTTTTTAACAGTCGGATTACTTTGTGTGTGTAAATATTCGTTGCATTTAAATACATACATATACTGTTAGCAATTCATTTAATATGTATTCTTTTGTCAAATATAAAAACCAAAATTTATATTTATACTCACAACAAAGCTTCATATTACGCACGTTACACTGCAAAATGATGAGGGCTAGGCAGGAATAAGTGTGAGAATGTGACAGCCATACCTATCGTATGTGTGTTTGTATGTTTAAATATGCAAATTATTTTTACGATAGGCCAATGTTTTTTGAAGTGAAAACTTCTTTGGCGACGTTGTGCACTTTTTTACTATGGGTAAAAAATGTTAAACTCCCGTCAGGTCACGTGACCCTGATTGAAAATTCGTAAGACGAATTCTGACGTGTTAAATTTTTTATGTAATATAAATTGTCATGTTTGTGTACGTTAGCACAATAAATGTATATAGTATTTTATCACATTAATGATAGGACTTTTATACTGATAATTAAAGCAAAATTTTTCCCTAATCATTCCAAAATATCAAAAATGCACAACGTTAATATTCAAGCTTACATTTCTGCTGGTACTCCCGGAGTGCAGCCCGTTGTTTTTTTTTTAAAGGATAGGTAGACAGACTTGCATATGGGCTACTTGATGGTAACTGGTCACGCCCTTAGGCATTGGCAGTCTAAGAAATGTTACCATTGCTTACATCGCCAATGCGCCACCAACCTTGGGAACTAAGATGTTGTCCCCTGTAACCGTAATTACACTGGCTCACTCACCCTTCAAACCGGAACACAACAATAATAAGTGCTGCTGTTTTGGGGTAGAATATCTGATGAGTGGGTGGTACCTACCGAGACGAGCGTGCACAAAGCTGAAGGAATGGGGGCGCAGGAATTAGGGGGAGAATAATTCCTCTGAGCACTCGCCGTGATACAATCGGTAGAAAGTGCTCAGTACCGCTATCTCTCGACGCAATTGTAAAGGCTCGAAGCTTTTGGTGACCTTTATGTCGCCAATAATGCGAACCGCACGTCGCTGCAACCGATCCAAGGCCTCCAGTAAGTACTTAGCGGGGCCATCCCAGAGGTGCGAGCAAAATTCAACGCAAGACCGCACCTGTGTTTTATACAACAGAAGCAGTTGTTGTGGCGTGTAAAAACGCCGCACCTTGTTCAGGACTCCGAGTTTCCGTGAAGCTGTTTTTATAACAACCTCGATGTGGTCCCTTGGATTGAGGTCGCTTTTTCGCTGTGAGAGCGCATACCTGTATTTTCTTGGCGTTAAAATCAAAAAGATTGTCAGAGCCCCATTTGGCAATGAGTCCTAACGTCCTATCGAGTTCATCAACAACAAGATCCCTCCGTCTCTCCTCGGTTTCCGCCCGCCCAGCTACTGCGCGTCCGTGGTATCCCCCGTGCACTTTACTATCATCTGCATAGCAATGTATGTTTCCAAGAGAGAGTATATCATTGATATGCAGAAGAAAGAGTGTGGGGGATAGCACAGACCCCTGGGGGACCTCAGCAACTAAAACGCTAAGGCTACGCTTGTGTAGGAAGCTGGCAATCCAGGTGCAGAGCTGAGCTGGCAGACCGTATGCCGGCAGCTTGGAGAAAAGACTTCTGTGCCAGACCCTGTCGAAAGCCTTGGAGATATCGAGGCTGACAGCCAACGATTCCCCACGCTTGTCGATAGCTTCACCCCAGAGGTGTGTTACGTACGCTAGAAGATCACCTGTGGACCGTTTTGATCAAAGGTTTGGTCGTGGTGGACAGCATTGAGGTTAACATGGATTCCACGGATGTTAGAGAACTCAACCTCAAACAGCGAAGGGAATCCAGGTATGGTGGGGGTGTGCACCGCTGATTTATTTCTTTTATGCGCTGTTATGTCATGGGAAAAGAAGGGAGAGACGTGAAGCGAGCGTCGCATTGCCACAATAGGGATGGAAGCTGCCAGAAGGGAAAATAAACTGATCCGCCAGACGGAAGGGCCCCCGACAACCGTTTCTACGGGTCTCCCTGGGCGGCGGGTCAATATAATTTCCCCCAGCATTGGTTCAACAGCAACTTCCACTGGACCACCACATTTCGCGACAATGCGCGCTCGGGCATTGGCTGAACGCTGGCTGATCTCGAAACGCGGCTGCATGCAGCCACTTCACGAGTTTTTCACCATGCGTACGGTGGTAACAAGCCAGGCGGATGAGAGACATCCTACCACCAGATGAGCAGATGGTCGCTCAGATATCCCTTAGTCGCCTCTTACGACACCCATGGGAGAGAGAGGGGCAGTGATTTGTATTCTTACTCCGTCACTGCACGGAGAATAATAAATAATGTATATTTCCAGTTCAGTATAGTGTACGCGTCGGCTGTATTCGTATACGAATACGCGAAAACCTGAAAATATAAAACAATATTTATATCATAGGAAATGCGATTTATCATAGGATGTATGTTATTAATATTAATTGAGAGCTTTGACTTTATTTAATTAAATATTTTAACATAATTTATATGCTGTGAATAAATTATGATAAATACCAACCATTCATCCGTTATTACTATCAAAAAAATAATTGCCAAAGTACTCGCGGGAATTGATGTGTACATCATACTTATATATTGATTTTACGCACGCACTGACAAATCTTACACGGACGTCAACTAACGCTCGAAAACCTACGCTTACTTGTCTGACTGGTTAAAACATTTACACATCAAAATTAATATTTAATATTACTATGTTACACATACATATGTGATTTGATTTGATTTAATTTGTAAACTGAATCCATTATTTGGCACAAGTCAAGAATTAATTCCCCTTGTTAGTTAGGAATTCATAACTCAATTTTAAGCCGGCGTTACATATTGACATACATTACGAATACGTGTCGATAATGTCTTATTCATAATTCCAATATGAATTTTCGATTGATTATGAATTCGTTCGGTTGAAACTCTCGTATGAATATTTGAAATGATGTTTTGTAAATAATTAAAAAGTAAAATCAATTTATTTCGTTCACATCGTAATATAAATATGTCATTTTGAAATATAGGACAAAGGCAGACTGGTTGATGGGGAGACTTATATTGAATGGCCATATTAGAATTAAAGTATATGCAATGTAAGAAGTATTTAAGCCATTTTCAATGTAAATTCTATTTTATTATATTTAATTTATATAGGCGCTGTTAGAACAATTAAAAATTCCTTCTATTACCACCAACCTTGATAACTAAGAAGTATGCCTGTAATTTTGCTCACTCACAAACCACTAGAACACAACAATAATACTCTTTAGTAATATTTAGCGGAACATATAGAAAATATGCATGTTTCAAATTTCACTGAAAGTCTGTCACATGTATATTCCACCAACCTGTATTGGAGCAGCGTGGTGGAATAAGCTCCAAACCTTCTCCCCAAAAAGAGGAGAAGAGGCCTTACCCCAGCAATGGGACATTCACAGGCTGTTACTAATTATTATAGAAAATATATCAAAACACGTGTTTTCAAATCAATATTTCGCCTTTCTCAAATAAATAACGACGTAGTGCGGTATAAATTGCGACAGACAGTCTTAGATCACCCTCGACGAATAATACATCATCCGGATTTACCTTAATTTATGGTACGTCTAATCAAGATTAATCTGTACGAATTATTCTAAACAAAGGACAGCTGTATAACGCGCAAATGAAATTTATTACACGTTTAGAAGTTGAAGGAAGTTGCTTTGTGCAAACCCGTTAGCATATATTGTACCACCAAGCAGCAATCTATAGCGTTGATGTATTTCGATTTGAAGGGTGAGTGAGCGAGTGTAACTACATACACGAGAGATGTAAGATCTTAAGGTTGGTGGCGAATTGGTGGAGCTGGATGGTTAATATTTTAACAGTGCCAATGTCTATAGGCATTCGTGACCACTTACATCTTGTGCTTGGCGGTCATGGACAAAATTGTGATGAATCTGTCATGATTGAAAATCTGTAAAATGTATGTATCCCCAAAGTATTGGATGAAGATCCACCAATTTAATTAAGCTCGAAACCTCCGCAAAAAGAGAGGATGCTCAGCCCAGCGCTAGGACTTTTGCTTAACATCTCATAACATTTTCTTGGTGTTAAACAATTACACAATAAAAATCTAGCGGTGTTTGTCTTGTTTCAAAGCTATGTACGTATTCATACGATCCATGCATACTATCCACTGGGTAACACAGAAACAAATTAATGAAAACTACGACATTTAAAACATTGTATTAATCAACACACTAATATTAATATTTTTCATAACATTTTTTAAACTAAAAAGTTTCACTACTTTTATTTGAACTCCTTTGTTAAATATTTCGCATAACTTTAAATAAAATATATTATAATCATGTAGGTCGTACTACGAGCACTAATACTCAGTACGATATACGTACTGTATATTACGCTATTATTTTAAACAATGCCTCCGCGTAATGACTCAAAATGTCCCGGATGAAAAGTTTAAAAAAACCGGCTAAGTGCGATTCGGACTCGCGCACAAAGAGTTCCGTACCATTATCTATAAAAACGGCAAAATAATCGTGTCTGTTGTATCGACCCCACTTAAATATTTATTCTATTCTCTTTTTAGTAATTGTTGTTACAGCGGCAACAGGAGTACATCATCTGTGAAAATTTCAACTGTCTAACTATCACGGTTCATGAGATACAGCCTGGTGGCAGACGGACAGCGGAGTCTTAGTAATAGGGTCCCGTTTTACCCTTTGGGTACGGAACCCTAAAAACCTAAATGTAGCATAGCACTTTCTACTACCGAAAATATACTCGTAATGTCGGGGTAATTCGAATGAAGTACGAGTTCTCTTATACTTTTTAAACAATAATAAATGTTCATTTGAATAACAGCCTCTCGGGGTTTATAAAGTGAGTTAAATTAAAAAGTTTATGTTATAGAACAAATGCCAAGTACCCCAAAAAGTACGATAAACTCGTTCCGACTGTTACAGATTACCTACAAATAATTATAAGTTGAAGTCAAAAACGAATAATTTGATTTTAATGAATCTTTTTTTCACAAGACGACTAGTTTACGATAAACCGTGCGAGATGTTGAGTTAGTTACACCTATTGGATTCTATTATAGATTTAACCGTCGTCGTCGAACGGTTTCATAGATTACTTCAAGGTTACCTGTTCCTTAGTGATTGTGCTTAATACAGTTCGCATTTATATGTTTAATTTTATTTTTATTCATAGTTTAATAAGATAAGAATGGTTGTAATTTTTATATCACATGATAGTAGATGTGGACTGGATGACGTACTATATGAAGCATGTTCACGTATAACTTGTAAGCCATACCAATGAAAATATAGTTGTCCTAGCAAATTGAAAAAGTATATGATGAGGCATTATAACAATTCAGTATATTAATTTAGCTTTATTTATTAGAATAATAACAGTTCAGTACAGTAACAGCCTGTGATTGTCCTCTTTTGAGGAGAAGGTTTTGGAGCTTATTCCACCACGCTGCTCCAATGCTGGTTGGTGGAATACACAATTCAGTGAAATTAGACACATGCAGGTTTCCTCACGATGTTTTCCTTCACCATCAAGCACGAATTATAATCGCAAATTAAGCACATGAAATTCTGTGGCGCTTGCCCGTGTTTGGACCCACGATCATCGGTTAAGATTCACGCGTTCTTACCACTGGGCCAGTTCGTCTTATAATAACAATCGCACTATTTCTATATATAAATAAAAATATTGTGTGATTTGTGTATATTTGTTACTACTTCACGCTTTATCACAGCTAAAATATGACGTAATTAACATATTTTCAATTATGACGCGAGTGAAGCAGCGGGCTAAGCGTTAGTAAATAATATAATTAATAAGTGGGTTCACCGAGCTATTTAACCCACATAATGGAGTACTTAAGGTAAGCTTAAAAAACACCTTGAGTATTATATTAATAGATATTAAATAAAAATTAGACTCGTTATAATAAAAATCGTATCGCAGCCGTCTCGTGTAAAGTTCCACATAATGTTCTTACTTAAGAATAATACAAATTTAGAGGGCAATAAATTCCTTAATCAAAACAAAAGTTTATTTAAATGTTACAGTTTCTTTCGCCATTCCCTCCACTTGAGATTTAAGTGCTATTTCACAGGATTTACGATGTTTACGCGAGTTCTGCGTTTATGATTTTTGTTGTTTCTTAATAAGTAATTTCACGGGCCTGTGATAGCTATTAAGCTTCTTAATGTCTATGTTATAGTTCGGGTGAAATATGTGTTATGTCGCGATTAACTTGAAATGTATTACTGCTCTGCTGTATAGTTCCAACAGATCAAACATTTAGTAGGCCAATAAGGAATCTGCCTCGTTTTTAGTGGTTCGCTTATACGGTTAATAATAATAGTAATGTTCTTCACACCGATTTTGCTCACAGTGGCCAATCACAATAGGGATTAGCCACAGGTGCACTCTCTATTCCCTAGCTCTCATAATTCGATGGGACGGCAATCCGAAACGACCGGAAAGAGTCCAGGCGCAGGACCAACGGCTTTACGTGCTTTCCGAGGTACAGGAGTGTACACACTTCCAACTTCCAGACTCCGGGCTGCTACTGAGTATTTTCTGACGGAAAAACCAAAAACTTTTTATTAGCTCGACCTGGGAATCGAACCCAGGACCACCGGGTCTGCGGCCTTATATCTAGCTACTAGACCAACGACGCTTATAAGGTTACAGATTCACAGTCACCAGGATGTAAATCAAAATGCCTCGTCAAGCGAGTGAATAGTTCTTTGATTGTTCTATCGAAAAAAATTCGAATGCCGTCTGTACTCTATCGGATACACAAGTGCACTCACTTTCTTTTGCATTATAATATATCTGTGCAGTTGACTAGTATCAATAATGATTGAACCTTAATGACGTAACCTTAATCGCTCAGAACCACCATAAATGACACAGATTCAAAGTTGAATGAAATATTTTAAATATGGCCTATCAAAGACAAATAATGCATGACATGACATAACAAAACACTCAAGCCAAGCGTTGCAATCGCTCACAATATTTTAATTTTTATCGTTTCATTCTATGAAACACATAACATACAAAATATCCCATGATGGTGGTAACTCGAATGTAGATTAGCACCAAAGACAGACATACATTTGTGTGCATGTGATAGGACAAACATTTGTGTGTATGAACGTGTTTGTTTGTCCCACCTCTGGGTGTAATTATCTATACAAGTATGTATTTACAAAAGAAAAGTAGTAAATGTAAGTATATCAGTTGTCTGGTATCCATAGTACGAGCTCTGCTTAGTTTGGGATCCGATGGCTTTGCGTGAGTAATGTCCCAGGATATTATATAAAGATAATGATAATGAACAAAGAAAACAAAATAATAAAAAATATCTAAAAAAAAATCTGTCGATACGTAACACTAATAAACAATAATCTATATTCATAACAGACAAGGAAAACGGAGTCCCGATTGTCCGCATTTCAAGGACCTCTAAATAAACAGATTTCAAACTGTCCGAATTTCGTATCGAAACAAGATAACCGAAGTATTTACTAATCCCTCAACATGGCTTACATTGTTTAAGATTATAATATAATCCGAGATTTACACAAACTTTCTAATCGTTAGTCTTTTGTTTTATCGAAATTTGATGTCCAGAGAGGCTAGTTATTAAATTAATGAATAAAACCAAATGTATTTTTTTATTATATAGGTAAGACGAGCATATGGGCCACCTGATGGTAGGTGCTCATTAACACCCATAGACAATGGCATTGTAAGAAATGTTAACCATCGCTTACATCGCCAATGCGCCACCAACCTTGGGAACTAAGATGTCCGTTGTGCTTGTAATTAAACTGGCTCACTCACCCTTCAAACCGAAACACAACAATACAAAGTACTGCTGTTTTGCGGTAGAATATCTGATCTTGCACAAAGCTCTACCACCGAGTAAAGATGACGTGATAAATCTGAAAAACGCCAAAACAAATCGACAAACATAATGGAACCACTAGCTTGTAATGTAGCTTCTGTCGAAACGAACCAAACTACAAAATCATTAATAAATAATTTATTAAATAATAGTAATTTAAGTAAAAATACCAGACTGCAAATGACCCGTTCCAGTAAAGGCTGGATTGTCAAATAATTCTTTAGCTACACATTTAACTTTCATACCCTGTTAATGTTTATTTGAGCTCAATGCTGTATTTTTTTATCTATTTAGCCATATATCGAGATACTTTCATTTTGACATATGGATTCTCTCATAATCATTATATCTTTTTTCATCCAACCTCATATTCATCAATATTTTTAATGTAACTTACAAAAATATCTAACGGATATAGTTAAAATTAGTCTATTAACAATTTTAAATCTCATGGCGACGAGCCAGTTGGCCTGGTTGGTAGATACTCGCCTTTCACGTCGCAGGTCGTGGGTTCGATTCCCACCCAGAACAAACATCTGTGTGCATGTACATGTCTGTTTGTCCTGAATCTGGGTTTAATTATCTATATAAATATGTATTTACAAAAGAAAACTAGTATATGTAGTATATCAGTTGTCCGGTTTTCATAGTACAAGCTCTGCTTAGTTTGGAATCAGATGGCCGTGTGTGAATAATGTCCCAGGATATTAGGATATTATATTATATTTAAAAAAACATACAAGACTATATAGGTGATAAAAAAGCGAGTTAGTATTCGCAGGTTAAATAATACCTATATTTAATTGGATTTAATTACCATATATATGTAATTTGATGAAAAATAGTGACTAGTGAGCCTCTTGCTGATTCTTCGGTGAATTATATTTTGCCTATTAGTACTAAATTTAAATATTGCAAATCAGATAATTGGCTTAACAGCTTAACTCGTATGAATATTAATTTTAGAAATGAATCGTATTTCACTAAACTTGAAACACAGAACCGTGTTGATTTTGATTAATTCTCAATAATATTTAGATTGTTTCTCCAACTATGTCTAACTGTCAATGTTCGAAGATCTTCAGATGAATATACTGTGATATTTCATTTGTCTTTGATTGTCAAAACAAATATCTGTTTATAAAATGTATATATAAGTAATGAAAAATAATTGAAGAGTCACTTTCGATCTATTGTTATAATTCGAATTACATGTGTGTGCGATGAATAATCTCCAAGCTTTTTCCTTGGATAAGAATAGGAATATAAAAAGAAGCCTATATATAAGGTCAGTGGAAACATTACAAACTTACGTTTTGGTGTGAAATATGTATTGACGCAGCTCGGGAGTAATATTGACTCGTATGATGTGACGGTGAACGCCACGGTCTATTATATCGTCATGCCTACCGCCACCGTTCTCTTTACTTCATTGCTATTTTATTTTACAATACTGCTACTTTAAAATAGCTTACCCAAAGAACTATTTAACGACAATTTTGTAAAATTTAAGACTGAACTAAGAAAACAATGTCAACGCTTGATTCTATAAAATATACATATGTACAGGTATGTAATTCCTTTTGTTTTGTATAAAGACGCCGATAATTATACTATACATTTAAGGAATTATGTAATTAGTCACTCGTATAAGTGTTTTATTCTAATTTATTGGTTTTTTTTTATTATAAATTATTTTAATATCCGTACGTACGTACGTCAGTATCGATGTTTCACATCTGCCAGCCGTCTCGTGACGGCCTCGTTTTCGCTTAAACTTAATACTTTATGAGTCTATATTTGTACTGATTCATTCACCCTTTAAAGCGTATTGCTAAATCAGATATATAGCTAAATGGGTATTGCATTTTCGTAAATATTATTATCGATATAGATTATTTTTAAGTAGTTCACTTGGTAGGGCTTTATGCAAGCTCACTGTGTAGGAACCAGCAACTCATCAGATTGTACCTTCAAACGGTAATACTTAGTATTGATTTGTTCAATGTCTATGGGCATTGATGACCATTTATCAGGCCTATTTATCAGTATCCATATCAATTTTCAATGAAAAAGTTATGTGACACTGTTTCTCACTTTTATTTCGAATTAAACCCTTTCCGTGTGAAATATTAACGCGAAAATGTAGATGGTAAAAATATTTCGCTGGTTTTTATGGTGGTTAAAAATGTTCCATCGACGTCACTGACTTGCCCCCGAGCCTGCGAGGAATACTTGCTCGCATTCCTTGTTTTATTGCTTTGAAGTACAAGTTATAAACTATTAGCAGATTATGAGAAAAATAATTAATATTAGATGAAATAAACATTCGTGATGACTAGGTCCTTTCGGCCAGTATTGAGGTAGTCTTCTTTCCAACGGCTTGGTACATATTATTATAGTACAGAAATGTCTGCGCAAACTTATACACTCATTTCAATATTTTTTTAATAATAAATATAATATTTTTAATGAAGTATCCATACGATTCTGTACGTTAATGGCAACTGTCTAATCTTTATACTAAAACGCTTCGAAATCCCAAATCAGTCTGACCTTTCTTAATCGTCGGCCGTAAAACCGGGAATAATAATGATAACAGAATATTAGTACCTACAAGTCGAGTACAGATTGATAGTAGCGATACTATATAATAATAAAAGAGCGTTTTTGAGTAAAATATTAGAAGTAGCGTTCATTAATCTTATAATTTTATACCTGAATTATTTGACCGAGCACTGATAACACAATTCGATAAATACGAATGTTTCATGTGACACGTGACCTCGAAGGTGTTAATTATATTTGGTCGGAATGTTTTATTCGTTAATTGGACTTGGTTTTGAAGTTGATCAGACTTTAAATTCCCTCCGGAATATATTTGCGTAATTCCATTATGTGCCGAAATTGCCTAGTGGGTAGAACATGGGAGTTTTAACAAGAAGTAGCGGTTTTAAATCTACTTCAATTATTTCGGTGATAAGAATTCGATTAATTTTCTGCACTGATGCGTTCATTATATAAAAGTATTATAATATGTATTTTTCAAAAGTGTCTTGATATATCTTTATCTATTTTATTAGGTCGTTACATATGAAATTAGCGTTTTGTCGTTCTGGCCATTTTGATCTGAAATATCTCCTCTTTGGTTAAGAATTCCAAATTCAAATTTATAAATTCATTTAGCTGGTACATTTGAGTTTGAAAACAGTCATTCATTTGTTTTTTCCTCATTATTTTTTTCTTTGGCGTCGCTTATTACCGCACAATGGAAAACATGAAATATCGGTATATTTACGAGTACGAGTTCTACCGTGGCACCAGTGCTGCAAAAACAGCTTGAAGGATTAATGATATGTACGGCGCTGGTGTTGCAAAAGAAAGCACGGTACGTTTTTGGATTCAACGTTTTCGTTCTGAAAATTTCGATCTTCACAACTTACCCCGTGGACGGCCGGAGACCAAAGTGGAAAATGAAGAATTAAAGGCTTTTGTGGAAGGGGATCCATCACAAAGCACTTCAGAGATAGCTGCAGGCTTCGGGGTAAGTGATAAAACTGTATTAATCCACTTCAAGCAAATCGGGAAAGTATAAAAACTTGAACGATGGGTACCTCATGAATTGAGTGAATCGAACTTGCAAACATGCGTCGACTGCTGTGTTACTTTGCTCAACTGACACAAAAATGAAGGGATTTTAAATCGAATCATTACTTGTTATGAAAAGTGGATACTGTACGATAATCGGAAGCGCAATGGCTGAACCCTGGAGACCCAGCCAAATCCTGCCCTAAGCAAAAAATGACTCAGAAAAAGTTACTTGTGAGTTTTTGGTGGACTAGCGCCGGTGTTGTTCACTACAGCTTTATAAAATCTGGCCAACCGATTACGGCACATATCTTTTGTCAGCAACTGCAAACCATGAAGGAAGAACTAGCTACTAACAACGCAAGACCACACACTGCACAACAAACAACCACTGAGTTAGATGAGTTACAATTGGAATGTCTGCGACATCCACCGTACTCCCCGGACCTTGCTCCAACAGATTACCATTTTTTCCGGAATTTGGACAACTTCTTACAAGGAAAAAAATTCAACTCCGATGCGGCAGTCCAAACCTCCTTCAAAGAGTTTATTGATTCTCGCCCCCATGGTTTTTTTAGTAAATGGATCAATGAACTACCTATGAGATGGCAAAAGTGCATAGATAACAAGGGTGCATTCTTTGAATAATTAAACAAATTTTACAAAAAAAAAATTGACTTTATATTCCTCCCGTACAAAACGCAAATTTCATATGTAAGGACCTAATACATATGTTTTTGTTTATTTCTTTGCTATGATAAGATATGCTCCTTTATCCATCGGAAGTGAAGTTAAACAAACCCACAAACTTAACTAATCAAACGAGTGACTAAATTACAAGTCTAATTATACAAAACTACTTAGTTACTTCATGATATTAATTGATAAAATAATTGTAATTACCAGTTGGCCTAAATTTATGGCGAAATTATTGGTAATATGAATAAAGTAATAGAAAATAACTCTAATGGTAATTTATTTAACTCTTAATAATCAAAATATATATTCTCGTCATCATCACCAAATCAAATAGGCTTACAGTGAATGTGAAATGTTAGTATCATGATCACCATCACCCATAGATATTGGTAATATTAACCATTCAACGCCAATGCGTCACCAACCTTAGAAGCTTTTTGGCGGTATAATATATTAGAAGTAGATGGAACCTATTCATACAGACGTTCATAAAGCCAAGTAACATATGTTATATTATAATTATTTTAGTAAATGTGAAAGTGATATTCGAATTTATGACTTTCTGATTTCGTAATCGAATTCTACTTCAAGTTGTGAAATTTTTTATGCATAAAATTTCATTTTTTTTTTTCAAATTAAGGGCGATAAATACGCTGTACCTTTTTTAAGAACTTTTGTTTGTGATGAAAACTTAATAAATAAAAATGATACCAGAAGATATTATGCATTATACAGCGCGTTTCGAAGATTTTATCAACATAAAAGAATACTTTATTACTGTGCTTCGCAGTATCACGTAAAAATTGAGATTTTTGAAATTATAAGCGTGAATTTCATTTACTTGTATTTACGTAACTATTCTAAGGGACGAAGTTACATCTAAAGTTATATTTAAAATAGAAGGTTCTAGAAACGGCTCCTCTAAATCAAGCCTGAGACTTATGTTAGGAATTCGATCTCAATTTGAGATTTATTGTCACGATTGATGTTACAACCAGCCTATAGAAAGTGACGAATAAACACGATTGCTCTTACATTTCTGAAAGGCGCTCTTGAAGGACTTTCTTTTAAACAATTCAATCATCCAAACAATTGGAAATTAACACACGAATTATATTTATAAAGTCAATTTGGAAGTCGAGCTAATCGATGGATAGGTAGATTTTAATTGAAGGACACTAGTTCAAATCTAGGTACCACTGAGTTTCCCTCCTGTGTGCTCGGTCGTTGTTAAAAGAAATGTATTAAAGGAAGAAAGTCAGATGAGATTTTGCCACTTTTACGTCCGATCCGCATTGAAGTGTTGTGAAATCTCTTAATCTTAAAATGGGGGAGAATGGATTTTGCCACTAGTCGGTAATTTTACAGGCTTGTACTTATATAACCAGAGAATCTATCTGTAACTAAAAAGTCACCTAGGAGAAGTAATAAACCTAGAAGATATTGTATCTACTTTTTTTTTCATTAAATATTTCCATAAAATTCACCATTAAATTTCCATAGCATCACATAATCCAAATTCCTCAGATGACTCGTATTCGCATTTACGTTTAAGATTTAAGTCCACACGTAATTACTCTGTATTGAAACGTAGACTAAAATTTTTAAGGTTCCGTAGAAATTCTTATATTACCATTGGTAATAACTTATATATATAAAATTTTAACCGGGGTAACTTTGTAAGGGCTATGGAATACATACGTAAACTTTAAGTTGTTATAGCTTTTGATAAATACTATAAGGTGCCTTGGAATATTCTTTATAATTCGATTATTTACTTTTAGTATTTGTACCCATTTTTAAGATTATTTTAGGCGTAGTCCCGAATTCTTGGAAGACTGCTTTGGTGCATCCGATCCCTAAAAAGGGCAATCGCTCTGATCCAACAAATTATAGGCCTATTGCTTTCACCTCCTTATTCTCCAAGATAATGGAGTCAATTATTAACTGCCAGCTCCTACGGTACCTAGAGGAGCACCAGCCGATTAGCGACCGCCAGTACGGCTTCCGTCGGGGTCGCTCAGCCGGTGATCTTCTAGTTTACCTTACTCACAGATGGGCTACTGTGGTTGAGTCCAAGGGGGAGGCATTAGCAGTCAGTCTGGACATAACGAAAGCCTTCGATCGGGTATGCCATAAAGCGCTTCTCTCGAAGCTTCCTTCCTACGGGCTTCCCGAGAAATTGTGCAACTGGATCACCAACTTTTTGGCAGATCGGAGCATCAAGGTCGTTGTCGACGGTGCATGCTCTGACCTAAACTTTGTCAATTCTGGTGTTCCACAAGGCTGCGTTCTTTGGTCGCGCTCGAGCCGTCGAACCGTTCGGACGTGTCGGAATAATATTGTTATCAATGTTCCTCGGATGTTTTTACGATTACCCTCGCTTAATTTATATTGGATTTTGTTTTTTCTGTTGCGACTTATGTTATTGGCTTTGTATATGGACTTTGTTATTTTCATTGTGAATTGGTTTTGTTGCTTGGTAATAGGTCTTTTATAGACCTATTTTTATTGTTATTGTTGTTGTCATCGTTGTTGTTTCTATTGTTGTTGTTTGGTTTGTTTTTGGTTGTTTGTTGTTGTTTTGTCGGCAATGGACGTCGACACTGAATTGTCGGAAAACAATGGTGGGCGTAAACGCCCACATGCGGGAATCGCCCTTTTCGATTCCGACTCCGATACGGAGGCGGATGTCAGAACAGTGGCGAAATGTAATAGTGCTCGTCGGGGGAAACTCTCCTCCAGGGGACGTGGAAGCCTAGCTCAGGCTAAAGCTGAGCTTAAGGCAAAGGCCGCCGAGGCCAGGGAGGAGGCTTTCGAGCGCTCGCTCCGAAGTAGGGCGTTCCGGAAGGGGACCCCTAATATTGTTTTGGACTCTGAAGAGTCCGCATCGGATGCCACGGGAGATCCCGCGAAGTTGGGCGCGGAGGAACTTCGTGCGCAAGCTGGCCGTAGCGCAGCCCTCATTTTAGAGGTGGCGCAGAAATCCTCCAACTTAAAAGGGGGGTTTGCGAAAAAATTGAGGGATTCCGCGGCTTCGCTCCAGAGTATTGTCGATGCTCTGGCTTCCAGGACGGAAGCGGAGGAGACCCGCCGACTTCGCGCGGATAACGGTCGCCTTCGTAAAGAAATTGATGATTTAAAGTCGGAGCTAAAAGCCCACCGTCGTGAGTTCACGGAGATGCGAACGACGGTGGCAGTAGCGAACGATTCGGCGCCCAGCACCTCGCGGGATGCGCAGGCACTCGAGGAGTTAAAGGCCTCCATAGTGTCTGCGGTAGGCGTGATTAACGCCCGGTTAGATGGTATCGAGGGGCGCCTGCCTCCCGTAAAGGTGCATCGTCCCCCTTTAGCGGCGGACAAAAGGCGGGAGTTGGTGGAAAATGGTCCGACCTATTCACAGGCGGCCCAAATTGCTTCACCGCCGAATTCAGCACCCGCACTTAAGCGGGTGGCACATGCACCTGTGCTGAAGCCGGCGGCTCCAGCCGTAGCACCAACACCAACGGCTGGTCCCTCGGTCCCCTCGACCGCGATGGAGACACGGGAGGCCCAGGAGATGTCCTGGTCCACCGTAGTTAAAAAGGGGAAGAAGGGGAAGAAGCCTTCACCCCCGGCCACAGTATCCAATACGTCAGCGCCAATGGCACCGAAGGCACCTCAGGCGACCAAACCGAGGCTGGTCGCCCCTAGCACAGCTGCAGTGATTATAACATTGCAGCCAGAGGCGCAAGAAAAGGGTGTCACGTACGCTCATGTCCTGGAGCGAGCCGAGCAGGGGGTAAAACTTCAGGACCTCGGAATATGTGGCGGACTTAAAGTTCGTCGCTCTGCGACGGGTGCCAGAGTACTGGAGCTGCCTAAGGCGCAGTCGGACAAAGCAGAAAAGCTTGCCGACAAGCTTCGTACGGTGTTGGATGGGGTGGCCAACGTGGTCCGTCCCATGACGAGGGTGGACTTAAGAGTGACGGGTCTTGACGACTCCGTCACTAGGGATAAGATAATCGCTGCAGTCGCCCGTGAGGGGAGTTGCCCCATTGAAGCGGTCAGGTGCGGAGAGGTGTCATGGGGACCCGGGTACATGGGTATGGCCCGTGTGACATGTCCGATTGCGGCGGCGAAAAAGTTGTCCGACGAAGGTCGCTTACTGGTTGGGTGGAGCTCGGCCAAGGTGTGCATGTTGGAGCAGCGCCCTTTACGCTGTTTCAAATGCATGAGCCTCGGGCACACCAAAGCGCTCTGTCCATCCAAAGCTGAACGAGGCGGGCTGTGCTACCGGTGCGGCGTCGATGGCCACACATCAGCGAGTTGCACCGGGAAGTTGCGCTGCGCAGTTTGCGCGGACGCCGGAAAGCCTTCCGGGCACGTGATGGGGTCAAGGGAATGCAACCCACCCATCATGAAGGGTAAGGTGGTCTTAGGCACCCAGACCACCACCAACGTTGGACGGCGCCAGGCCGAGGAGGAAGCTGCAATGTCAACATGAGCGCAGAAATCAGCTTCCTTCAGAGTAATATCAACCACTGCGCCGGGGCTCAGGACCTACTTCTGCAGTCCATGGCGGAGTGGAGGATCGATCTGGCTGTGGCCTGCGAGCCCTATTACGTCCCTCCCCTACCTCATTGGGTAGGGGATTTGGACGACACCGTGGCGGTCCTCTCTCGGAGCGGAACGGGTCCCCCTCTCTCACTTATTGAGAGAGGCTCGGGCTACGTAGTGGCGGGGTGGGGAGAATACGTAGTTGTGGGAATCTACTTCTCCCCTAATCGCAGCCTGGCGGAGTTCGAGACTTTTCTCGACTCGGTCAGAGCTGCGGTGACCAGGCAGTCGCCAAGGCCAGTACTGGTCCTCGGCGATTTCAACGCCAAATCGCGTGCCTGGGGAAACCCGGCCACGAACCCGCGAGGGAGGGCTGTCCAGGTGTGGGCTCTACTCTCCAGCTTGTCCCTACTTAACAGGGGGCAGGTTAAGACCTGCGTGCGCCAGCAGGGAGGGTCCGTGGTGGACCTATCGTTCGCCACCCCTGTAGCCGCGCGCAGGATAATGAATTGGAGAGTAGAGAAAGATGTGGAGACTCTGTCGGACCATAGGTACATCCGATTCGAGATCTCCACGTCTCGCAGGCTGGCGGAACCTTCAAGGGTGCCAACCACGCTCCCGAGGTGGTCCCTTGGCCAGCTCGATCGCGAACTGGTCAAGGAGGCTGCCATCGTGCAGCGTTGGGGTTCTGCGGGAAGGTGGGAGGCTGCCAGCGTGGATGAGTTGGCGGGCCGCATGCGGAGTGCCCTGCAAGAGGTCTGCGATGCGGCCATGCCGAGAACCCGGCGCAGAGTTCCGCGCCGGCATGTGTACTGGTGGTCGCCCGAAATAGACGATCTTCGGACGATGTGCAACCGTGCGCGAAGGGCTTACGTCCGCTGTCGAAGTCGTAATGGCTTCGACGCGGACCTGGAGGGACAGCTTTTGGCCGCTTACCGCCAGCTGAAGAAAGATCTGCAGCTGGCGATAAGTCAGGCCAAGGAGAAGGCGAGAGAGGAGTTGCTGACGGGTCTCAACCGAGACCCATGGGGGCGGCCGTACCGAGGTGTGCGTGGAAAGTTCCGCACCCAAGCCGCCCCCGTGACGGAAACACTGCCACCGGAGCTCCTCCTGCGCCTGGTGGGGGAACTGTTTCCCCACCCGGGTGAGTTTGTCCCTCCGCCTATGGCCCCCCGCTCCGTGATAGAGAACGCAGTGGCTCCACCACTGATCACGGAGCGGGAAATGGAGTTGGCCCTCGGTCGCCTGAGGGCCAAGAAGACGGCGCCGGGTCCGGACGGTGTTCCAGGGCGTGTTCTGTGCGACGCCCTGGAATACCTAGGTGCAAGGCTTCGGGGGCTGTTCGACGAATGTCTGATCAGCGGACAGTTTCCGAAGCCTTGGAAGCAAGGGAAATTGGTGCTGTTGCCGAAGGAGGGTCGACCGCCCGGTTCCTCCTCGGCGTACAGGCCGATTGTGCTGCTGAACGAGACGGGCAAGTTGTTTGAGAAGATTCTCGCAGCCCGTCTCGTTCAGCACCTCGATGAGGTTGGTCCGGGTCTCTCAGAGGCTCAGTTCGGGTTCAGGGCGGGTCGCTCGACGGTCGACGCCCTGAGCGCCCTGAAGACTCGGACCACGGAAGCGGTGGCCCGGGGACAAGTGGTCCTGGCGGTGTCGCTGGACGTGGCGAACGCCTTCAACAGTCTCCCATTCGAGACGATCAGAGAGGCACTCCGATACCATGGAGTGCCGACCTATCTGAGGAGGCTGTTGGAGGCGTACCTCCAGGACCGAGAGGTCGTCTGGGCGGGGGGCGATGGGAGGTTGGTCCGGCATCGGGTTGGCTGCGGCGTTCCACAGGGGTCGGTTCTCGGCCCAATTCTGTGGAACGTCGGCTTCGATTGGCTCCTGAGAGCTCCCGTTCTTCCCGGTATGGGGGTGTTGTGCTATGCAGACGACACCCTCATCACTGCGACGGGGCGGGACTTTCGGGAGGCGGCCCGCCTGGCCGAAGTCGGAACAACCCTGACCGTGGACCGGATGGAGATGCTGGGCTTGAGGGTCTCCATATCCAAAACGGAGGCCCTCCTCTTCCACGGTCCACGGAGGGGCCCCCCACGAGGGGCGAGTATCACCGTCCACGGGACGGTGATCGAGGTGCGGGCCCAGATGAAGTATCTGGGCCTGATCCTGGACGGGCGTTGGAGCTTCGGGCAGCATTTCGTGCAACTCGGCCCGAAGCTCGTCAATGCCGCCGCCGCCTTAGGCCGCCTCCTACCAAACGTGGGAGGACCGGAATCGCTATGCCGGCGCCTCTATGCTGGCGTAGTGAGGTCGATGGCACTGTACGGTGCCCCGATTTGGGTGGACGCACTCACCGCTTCAAACCGGGCCCTCCTGCGAAAACCGCAGAGGGTCATAGCGGTGAGGGCGATTAGGGGTTATCGTACGGTGTCGTGGACAGCGGCGACCCTCCTCGCGGGCGATCCGCCCTGGGAGCTCCAGGCGGAAGTGCTCGCGAAGGTGTACCGCTTTCGGGCCGAGGCAAGGGAACGCGGCGACCGTCCAGGGTCGGCGGAAATCGGGCGGATCAGGGCTCTAGCCCAGCAAGCCCTGATCACCCGATGGGAGGAGGACCTCAGGTCCCCCACGGCGGGCCTGGCGACAGTGGCGGCGGTACGTCCCCACTTGAGTCGCTGGGTCCGAAGGAAACGAGGCACGCTCTCGTTCAGGCTGACGCAGGTGCTTACCGGACACGGATGCTTCGGTAAGTACCTGCACGAGATAGCGCGGCGGGAGGTGTCACCCTCCTGCCACGAGTGTGGTGCGCCATTCGACACGGCGCATCACACCCTGACGGAGTGTGCCGCGTGGGGGCCCCAGAGGCATTCCCTGGCGGCGGTTGTTGGCGGAGACCTCTCCTTGCCGAGCATCATCAATGCGATGCTCGGAAGCGAGGGGTGCTGGTCAGAGATGGTCTCCTTCTGCGAAAGTGTGATGTCGCAGAAGGAGGCCGCGGAGCGGGAGCGGGAGGAAGATGCCGCTGCAGACCCGCTCCGCCGCAAAAGACTGGGGAGAAGAAAGCGGCGCTTTGCGCACCTTCTCCCCCCGCCACAATAGGCGACGCCGGGACTAGGGGGGTTCCCAGTACCCTGGGATCCCTCCCTAGTGAATGGAGGCCCGCATAGGCGGGCCGGCTGTCGGAGCGTCACGGTAGCATGCGCAAGCGATCCCGTGGCGCTCCCGTTAAGACGGGAAGGGTACCGCTGGGTTTTTAGTGGGTATTCCGATGACCGGGGCACACTCGGTGCCTTGGACATATGGCGAGCCCCACATACCCCCCCCACTATTCCCGTGGGGGGAAACGCGTCACGCGTTTTCCCAGCGTCAAAAAAAAAAAAAAAAAGGCTGCGTTCTTTCACCAATTAGTAACATTCACTGCTATGCGGATGACAGCACTGTAGACGCCCTTTACACCGGCCGTGCTAATATTTCTCGGGAACACGTCGACGAGTGTCGGAACAAACTTGTGTCTGAAGTCGAGACCTTGCTAACCAAAGTCTCGGACTGGGGCCGACTAAACTTGGTCCAATTCAACCCCAATAAGACTCAAGTTTGCGCGTTAACCGCAAAAAAGTGTCCTTTTGTCATATCCCCTCATTTCGAAAATACTCCCCTCACTGACACAGCCAGTATCGGGATACTTGGCGTCGAGATTTCGAACGTTGTACAGTTCCGCGATCAACTGGAAGTTAAAGCCAAATTGGCTTACAAAAAGCTCGGAGTGATCAACAAGGCGAGACAATATTTCACGTCGGCCCATCGCCTAAATCTTTACAAGGCGCAAATTCGGCCCCACATGGAGTACTGCTCTCACCTCTGGGCGGGATGCGGTCAAAAGGAAGAAGCTGGTACTGGGGAGCCCCAGTACCAGCTTCTTCCTTTTGACCGCATTCAACGAGCAGTTAGAACAGTTCGAACTGTCGACGATCAAGCTATTACGGACCGGCTTGATCCTTTGGATTTGTGTAGAGATGTTGGGTCACTCTACATCCTCTATCGCATATAACACGGGGAGTGTTCTGAGGAGTTGTTTGGTTTAGTCCCGGCTGCTGAATTTCACCACCGGACATCGCACCAGATCTCAAAATTCCATCCTCACCACCTCGATGTCTGGAAATCCATAACAGCGCGTTACCTAAGGCATTTCCTGCCTCGTACAATCACTCTGTGGAACCAGATTTTTCCGAACCAATATGACATTGCAACCTTCAAGAAGAGAGCGTACTCTTTCTTCAAAGGCCGGCAACGCACCTGCAAGTCCTCGGATGTTGCAGATGTCCATGGGCGGTGGTAGTCACTTTCCATCAGGTGAGACTGCTCGTTTGCCTCCACTTACAAAAAAAAAAAATCGCTTACATCGCTTACATCGCCAATGCCACCCACCTTGGGAACTAAGATGTTATGTCCCTTGTGCCTGTAATTGCACTGGCTCACTCACCCTTCAAACCGGAACACAACATTACTAAGTACTGCTGTTTCGCGGTAGAATATCTGATGAGTGGGTGGTACCTACCTAGACGAGTTTGCACAAAGCCCTACTTGATATTGTTGTTAAAATGCCAATGTCTATGGGCGTTGGTGACCATTTACCATCAGGTGGCCCATATGCTTGTCCGTCTACCTATTCTATAAAGAAAAGCGTTATGTGAAATTGGCTTTATTAATTATAACATTGAAAGGATAAACTTATCAAAATAGCGTATCACCGGATTTATACATTTCACGAGTGAAATTCAAAGTGAGCTATGAAATAGCACTGCAGAGTTCAATGAACTTAAATCCATTCAGTTTTTTATTGAGACAACTCAAAAGAACGAGTGTATAGCAAACTGATCAGGTCCTTACAAGACTTACGCAACCGTGTCGGGGCAGCTGCTTTGAAGATTTGCGAACGACTCCATACAAGACTGCTCAGAAACTTTTATTCGTAGATATTAGAGCCTGAATTACACTCTGATGGTAAACCATTTGTATATATGTTATTTTTAATTTAGACCAAATGGGGCACCTAATGATAAGTGGTCACCACCGATCATAGACACTGGTGCCATAAGAAATATTAACCATTCCTTACATAGCCAATAACCTTGGTAACCAGGACACAACCAAACCAAACCAACCAACCGGAACACAACAATACTTGTATCGTTATGTTCCGGTTGGAATGGTGAGGGACATAACCTGTTACCAAGGTTTCTGTTTGCTGGTAGTTTATATGATATTATAAAGTCTTTTGACTATCATCATAATTGTTAGACATCTTTCTATAAACGTGGAATATGCGGCAGGAAGACGGTATTCCAATAAAATGACTATCGTAATAATGACTTCACTTATAATTCAGTATAATACAATCAATAAATTTACAACTGTACAATACTTATGTAACACTAAGATTTAAAGTGAGTTAGAGGTAACGTTCACCGAGCACGTGGTTTCGTGCGCACTTCGCCACGACTCAAACCCAAGTGTCCGTTTTTACCAGATTCACGTCCGCTGCCGTTTTGCCCGCGGTTTCACGCCCGTGTAGTTCCTGTTCCCGTAAGAATACAAGGAAAAAATGTATCCTATTATGCTGATAATGTAGCTTTCCATTGGTGAAAGATTTTTTAAAATCGGTTTAGTGGTTTAGGCGTGAAAGCGTAACAAACAAACTCATATCCACATTTATAAAATTAGTTAGGATACCTACTGGAAACAATTAAAGGAACAATAAATTTTCCTCATTTTTTCACCAAAGTTTGGAAGACTGTATCTCGGTGAAAAATAGTCATATTGAGATAAGAAAATAGCATTTTGAATCTTCATTCTTCTACTTTTATGATCTCGGTAATCTGTTGCCGAAATATCGTTGATTGAAGCGGAAATTGTCTTTTTTCATCCAACCGTGAAAAAAATGTTCCGAGTCCGTATACGATCGTAAAAAAAATGCGAATTTATTCCTTCAATTGTTTCATCAATTTTCCCAATAACTAAAATGTATAAGAGAAAAAATGGACCACGATCTTAAAAGTAGAAGAATGAAGCTTCAACATGCCATTTTTTTATCTCGATATGACTATTTTTTACCGAGATACAGTCTTCCAAACTTTGGTGAAAAAATGAGGAAAATTTCTTGTTCCTTTAATTGTTTCCAGTAGTGTTTGTATAAGGAGAATAAAAACAGTCTACTTAACACCATAATAAGATATATTTTTTAACTACAGAACCCCACGGCTGTGTGAACATGAAATTGCCGGAATTATTTTTAATCCACGTGTAATTAAACTGAAATGAATGGCAGTTAGCTCAGCTCCGTGTATTTATAGCAACTCGTATCATTTAGATGATTAGGTTTCAAATCTATGTTTAGCCGGGAGAACTTTTCTTTCAACCGTCAAAAGTTAAATGGACCGAGATGAAAGTAGAACTTCATCACCATTACAATTCAAACGATAATAACTTTTGATATATTCACGCTTATTAAGATACGTTATCTTTAAAATTTTGGTCATTTATACCAATGTGGAACGGGTGGTTCTAAAACATTTTGTTTTATTTTATTTGTGGAATAACAATTGTTATGATAGAAGAAAAGTTTTCAAAGAATGAGAATAATTTACTTGGCTGTTGGGCTTTTTGCAAGCTCGAAAAAAAAGTAGGGTGAGTGAGTCAGTGTAACAAGAGGCACAAGGGACATAACAACTTCGTTCCCAAGCTTGTTTGTACAATGACGGTATGCCTATTATAAATTTTAAAAAAACGCGTGCGTCTTGGAACGCTCGACAGAAGTGATAATATTTATTATTAATTATAATATATTCAATATAATTTAAATTAGTACTTGAGAGTTGCTAAATTATTATAAGTACAATCTGTATACGCTAGATGGCGTGAGGTTGGTAACTCTCAGGTAAAGCAGTCCGCGTCGGTAATAGTGGCACCGTAACGCGATACGTTACGAAGCGGTTTACACTCCCATAAGAAGTTATCACTTCAAAAAGTTCTTCATGACCTTTTGATATATGTGTACATTTTTTTGTAATTTAATTTTTCACAATAACAAAAAAAAAGAAAAATTACAATTTATCATTAATTAGCATTACAAAAAGACACTGAGTTAAATCAAAATTAAAAACACCTATTGTAAAAACTTTGACTGCCTGGCTCAGTAGCAAGAAAGCTAGGTGAATTTCCCTCCTGAATCTCGGTGATAAATAAACGTTACCTGTGTAGTTGGCAATAAGATTGGGTGATATTCAAAATATGTATAAGTAATAATAATAATAATATCTTAAGACATTATTCACACAAGGTCATCTGATCCTAAACTAAGCAGAGCTCGTACTAATGAAACCAGACAACTGATATATTTACATATACTATTTTTCTTTTGTAAATACATACTTATATATGTATAATTACACCCAGACTTAGGACAAAAATACATGTTCATGCACACAAATGTCTTTCCTGGGTGGGAATCGAACCCACGACCTGCAGCGTGAAAGGCAAGTTTTTTTTTTTTTTTTTTATTGTATAGGTTGGCGGACGAGCATATGGGCCACCTGATGGTAAGTGGTCACCAACGCCCATAGACAATGGCATTGTAAGAAATGTTAACCATCACTTACATTGCCAATGCGCCACCAACCTTGGGAACTAAGATGTTATGTCCCTTGTGCCTGTAATTACACTGGCTCACTCACCCTTCAAACCGGAACACAACAATACAAAGTCCTGCTGTTTTGCGGTAGAATATCTGATGAGTGGGTGGTACCTACCCAGACGAGCTTGCACAAAGCTCTACCACCAAGTATCAAAACAATCACGCCAACCGGCTCGTCAATAAATTTTTGAATGAATGGAGTAACAATTACCATTATCAATAAATATAAATCTCGTGATAAAAATTCAACAAGACCATCAAAGACTATTTACATATGTTTATTAAGAGAACTTGCCTAGTGTTATTATTACAGGTTGAATTACATGATATTAACTTGGTTGACAAGTGTGTCTATTGAATTTCTTCCTATTGGGATTAGGGTTTAAATAACAATTCGATTGAGTAAGAATTCAATTTTTTTTTATTATAAGAGAGACGCGTACACATGTGATATAGCAATAAATCTTAAACAGGAAGGAATGTCAGATCAGTGTTGCCACTTACAAACAAAAATATTAAAACCAATGTTTACACCTTTAATATTTATAATTTAATACTTCCTGTTAATGTTCCTCTAAATCTTGAAATTTTAATATTAGTTATGAATGTACATGAACTGTTTTATAAAGCCTACATGTTTACTTTCATTTGCTAACTTAAATGCATATATTTATCATTTCTATTTCCATATATCTTTAATGAACCATAGTGGCTCATGATAGAATTTGTCATCAACGTACGATCGCAGGTTCAAACGCGGTAAATTTCATGTGAGATATTCACAGGATTGTTTATATACAAAGGAGATAATAATTTTAGTTGAATGAACATTTTTGTTGCCTTTGTTTTTCTTCATGGTAATAGAAGCGAATGTAATACCCAACTGGGAATGACGCCGTAAAAAACGGCTAGTGTACATGACATCATAAATAAGACAAAGCCCTAAGATTTCCCTAAGCCCTGGGACAGGACAATCTTCTGAGAAAATAAGCAACTTGTAACGCTAAGGACAGCCAAGGGACTCGTTAAAGGGTGAAGCACCTAAACCGCGATACGTCAATTGACCCAGTTTTTGTTCATAAAATCTCACCTTTTAAGACCTGAAATGACGTTAAAAAAAATTCAAAGTCTTATTTTTTAGATGATTTTTCCCCTTTAAAAAGAGTCTGTTCTACGATGGCACGGTTATGTCGTTATTCCTAATAACACTTACTTCTAATGACGTTCCTTTTTTAAATTTAAAAGCAGGAACATAATAATTGTGAGACGGAAATATCGTAAATTAATTAATTATGTCCTTTGTGGAAGGCCAACTTAATAAAATATAGAAGTACTCGTATTATACAACAATCAAAATATATTTTATTTAAAAAGCTAAGCTGACTCACTCGGCATTCAAAATGAAACACATGTTGCAATGCTGTTTGGTAGGATATCTGGCCTACATTTCGCATATAAAACTGGAGGGGAAGCTAGGCTTTGTAGAATTAATATCCACCAAAACACATCTGTGCGCATTGGATAGAACTGTCCTTAGAGGAGATAGAGAGCTCTCGATCCCATACCCTGTCAATACATCCGCATCAAGTCCATCAAGCCCATCTCGCATGCCATTCTCTTCTAAGTTTATTTAAATGCATCCTTTACACATATATGGTCATTAGATGAACCTATTCAAAGTTCTATAAAATAAAAAAACAACGGGTTGCACTCCGGGAGTGCCGGCAGAAGTGAAAACTTGAATATTAACGATATTTTGGAATGATTAGGGAAAAATTTTGCTCGAATTGCTTTAATTATCAGTATAAAAGTACTATCATTTATGTGATAAAATACAATATTCATTAATTGCGTTATCGTACACAAACATGACTATTTATATTACATTAAAAATTTAACACTTCAAAATCCGTCTTACGAGTTTTCAATCCGGGTCACGTGAGCTGATGCGAGTTTAACATTCTTTACCCATCACAAAAAAGTGCACAACGCCGCTAAATAAGTTTTTACTTCAAAAATTTAACACATCAGAATCCGTCTTACGAATTTTCAATCAGGGTCACGTGACCTGACGCGAGTTTAACATTTTTTATCCATCATAAAAAAGTGCACAATGCCGCTAAAGAAGTTTTCACTTCAAAAAATGCTTTTCAGTATTTCTAGCGCCTTCGAAGGACCTATGTAAATCTTAGGGACCGAATGTTGAAATCGAATCTACAAAAATAATAACCTTTTCTTTATTAGTTATACGTAAAATCAGGTCGTATTTGTACAATAAATATTTATAATGTTATGGGAAACATAAATGATTAGTGGTATTATTTATTTATGAAAGAAAAATACAGCATCAATTCGTAATATCTAAGTTATTTTTTATTGCCATTTGCGTGACACGTTGATCTAGTGTCTAATTTATCCCCCCGAATCGAGACGGTAGCTGGTTCCATGCACAGACTGCTTTCTAAACTCGGGGGACCAATGGAGGCAGTTTGCCGCCTCTATGCTGGTGTCGTGCGATCGATGGCCCTCTACGGGTCGCCCGTTTGGTTTCACCGGCTGTCGGGCGTCCGCCGTTGCAGAACTAAGATCCAAAGTTCGCAGCGGAGAGTGGCCATCCGCATAGTGCGGGGATATCGCACGATATCCTACGAGGCGGCAACCGTCCTAGCGCTCTTTCCGCCTTTGGACATTCTGGCGGATATGGACGCGAGGGTCTATCAACAGACCCGCATCCTCCGTCAGAACAGTGAAGCGGCGGGAACACTGGAGGGCTATTACAACGTGGCGCGACCGTCTCCGCGAAGAACGGTACGCGCGCAAACGCTTCGTCGGAGCGATCCTGTCAGCCTTCGAAGCCTGGATGAGACGAAAGCGACGAGTAACCTTCCGACTTACGCAGGTGTTTTGGAGAATACCTGTGTAAGATTGGACGCGAGTCGACGCCGACGGCGAACCGGGACACCGCTCAGCACACGTTGGAGGTGTGTTCCGTGTGGAGTGCGGAGAGAGACATACTGGTCCGTGAAGTCGGACAAGACCTATCCCTGCGAGCAATCGTGTCGGCGATGCTCCGCAGGGAATTCCCGTGGAGGGCTGTAGCCGCAGTGAGATCGTCACGGTGCAGATGGAGACAGCGGAGCGGGAACGGGAAAGGGCCGATCCTGCTCGGCGGAGACGACGTCGACGCCGTCTCGGTCCTCCCACAGCCCCAACGTCCGGGGCTTTAAATATAGGGCGTAACCCTGGGGACGTGGATGCGTGAGGTAGGGCCTCACGTGTATTACATGGAAAATATTGTTGAGGATCCAATAATGAGCCATCTCGACTCTTCGAACTGCAAATATCAAACTTGCTGATCATATCAGCAAGTTTGATGATTGAGCCGCAAATTATTTAATTGCATACAAGTATCTGCGGAATAAGCTCCAAAACCTTTTCCTCAAAAGAGGAGAAGAGGCCTTAGCCCAGCAGTGGGACATTCACAGGCTGTTACTGTAAGTATCTGCGATCTTCAAAGATCTAGTTGGAATGATGAATTAACAATTCATTCCTTACCGTTTGCGGTAATGACATTAATCATGACTCAGGATCTCATATATTATTTATATATCTTAGTTACTGTTAAATTAAAATATGTTTAATATTCCAGTAGGCTTTAGAACCGATTGTAGTTAATCAATTGATTTTGGGAAAAGGATAATAAAATGCGAATAGTGGCACATATACCAAATTATATAAATATAATAACAATAATAATAATATCCTGGGACATTATTCACACACGGCCATCTGATCCCAAACTAAGCAGAGCTTGTACTATGGAAACCAGACAACTGATATACTACATATACTACTTTTCTTTTGTAAATACATACTTATATAGATAATTACACTCAGACTCAGGACAAACAGATATGTCCATGCACACAAATGTCTGTCCTGGTTGGGAATTGAACCCACGACCTGCGGCGCGAAAGGCAGGTATCTACCAACCACACCAACCGGCTCGTCAATATATTTAATTATATAGCTTTGTGTAAGCCTGTCTGGATTGATACCACTCAATCATCACTTATTGTACTTAGCATTGTCATAATGAGCCCAATGGCTCGCTCACTCTTCCAACCCGTTCCCGAGGTTTGTAGCGCATTGATTTTGTAAGGAATAACATTTCAAGCGCCAATATATTTACGCGTTGTTGACTACTTACCATCAACGCCCAATTGCCAATCCACCTATATATTATAAGAAATATATGTATTGACTGGATAAAGCATGAGTGTGACAAAAAAATAAAGACCATTTAAAACTGCATCGTTATTCGTACAATGCATTTTATACAGTTGAATGAGAAAATAGTATGACGAATGTATATGTAACAGCATTTTGGCGTATCTCTCGCTATGTCAGGTGCAAGCAGACATAATGAAAAATATAAAATAGATATAACATATAGATGTATGAAATAGATGGATCTTCAACAAAGGATACACACTTACAAGTGCATTGATTTGTTGAATAATAGTGTAACATATGTGTGCTCCTTCAATTACAGGAGACCACATCAAGCACATAAAGTGATGACTAAACAGAATTAAAAAGTATTGTATAATTCTATAAATATCTATTTAAAGAAAGAAAGGAATGTGGTACACAATAAATTAATTTAGGAACTATAAAAAAGGTAAACAATGAAAGTTAAGACTATGTTGAGCAAAATGTGCGTTACGTGTATATTACAAAACAAAATATAAAATTTATATAAATAGTAATAAGAATTAAAATAACGAAAACAAAACTTAAAAAAGAAAACATTTTTAAATAATAATGAAACTTAATACAAAAAATAAAATTTTTATTTTTTATTTAAAGAGAATCAAAAGAAAACATTATGTATTGAAGAACATTGAGATATTTTTTAAACGTGAATAATTTTGAGGTATACATATCTAAGTCAGCGTGCTGTTTAAAAAGCATATTATATAGTCTGCAGATCCTTGGTAAAGCAGCAAAGTGCCGATTCGGTTACTTGACCGATTTCTATACGGCAGCTTTTCCCAGACTAGGCAACTATTTATGGTTTGTTATATTGTCTAAGTGTATGTGAAGTCACAAACACACCATTCCCTTAATTATGTACTACTAGATAATATATTGTAAAAGCTTTAGTCTTTCTCCTGTTTAATTTAAAATTCAATAAATAAATACTTCCTAACCCAAGAGGGAGAGCCAGGAGACCCTTAAGTACAGGGCAACCGAGCTTAGTCTCATGCCTCCCACATACAAATGTATTTATTATTAAGATATATAAAAAAATATAGTATAAACATAAATGTCTGTGGGAGCGAATAAATAAATTTATTATTATTATATAATCAAATGAGATGGCAAATCTGACAAGATTGGAGAGTTCAGACGCAGGATGTTGCAGTTTACCATGTAACAATAGAAAATCCAAATTACTCTTTATTGGTCCAGCCCGGGACTTGAAACCGGGTCTTTGGTATCCTTATAACAAGCCACTAGACCAATGGTTGAGTCATATCGAATCTACATATTCATAACTTAGTAATGGATTCCTTTAAGTTTAGACTATAATGTCCTCCAGATCTTTTCCTTAGCTCTCATAATCCGATGGGACGGCAATCCGACACGACCGGAAAGAGTTCAAGCGCATGACCAACGGATTAACGTGCTTTCTGAGGCACGGGAGTGTACACACTTCCAACTTCCAGACTCCGGGCTGCTACTGAGAATTTTCACAGAAAAAACCAATAACTGTTTATCGGCCCGACCTGGGAATTGAACCCAGAACCACCGGGTCTGCGGCTTTACATCTAGCCACTAGACCAACGAGGCAGTCAAGCTTAGACTATTGCCGTGACAGGCGTGAATTTCTTCTCCTTATGTACTCGTATTATATAAATTCATAAACAAACGATTCTTTGTACATAACAAATAACTAAATGACATTTCTCCTTTCCAGGTAAACGTTCAAATGCTGAACCCATTATGAGGTAACAAAGTTATGAGCAATCGAACAATATTTCAACGAGATGAGATCGACCTTAGGAAATTAAATCACTCGAGCTTCCAACGATTTAACATTTTAATGTGACACCCTGTCACACGGTACGGGGATATTTACTAATTTATTTCCACTTTTTTTTTAATTTATGGGTAAAATTTGGGTGAAAATATTACATACATTTTGCAACTTCAATAATGGAGATGTGTTCCTAAGAAAACGGAGACGACCTTTGTTTAAAACAATGATGAATAACATAATTAAAAAAATTACACTCTAGCAGCGTATTCGTTTTTTTTTATAATATTGTCTTGTCTCCACAGATGTGGTTGTCCACGTCTTTATGTTAATTTCTCTGTTATGGTTTGGTATTTTATGTGCCTATAATTTTCATTTCCACGCAGAATCACAATCATGGTTTTTTTACTATATTCTTTATAAATCAGTTTTAATATTTGTTAATTACGTATGTTAGAATAGCATTTATTTTTATTAAGATCGAGTAATGAACATTTATTTCATACTTATTATAATTAAAGCATCGTATTAGTTCATGTATATAATACGTTATTATCTTAACTGGTTAAAACCAGTTCTGAAACTAGAAATGGAATGAGATTATAGACTAACTATAAGCTGCAATACTCACGACTTCATTCATATAAACTTATATCCTGGAAAATCCTTCAATTTACTGCGATGAAATGTATTATACAACCGGGAATAAAGTACCATAATACACAGCTTAGCACAATTTGTGTTACGTGCTCAGCAACCCAGAGCATATTAAAAACTCTTGAGTATGTACAATCGTTTTCAGGCCCAATCAATGTAGCAGTTCACGTTGTTTTAGCTAAAATACATATTTTTTGAAGTAAAACTTCTATATACCCCCCGGTATTAGAATTTTTCTGTCACGAAAAAGCGTTACGGCCGCGTGGAGGGGGTAGACGATATATCACGTGGTGAGAGGCGGCCTGTATTATTTAAGTTCCGAATTAGCTAATAGATGGCACTCTACAGATATAAATAAATCATTTACTTATCTATAAAAGAATCGCAACAAAATTTTTACTTGAAGTTTTACGAGCAGATTGTTAATGTACTTGTCCAATTGGAAAACCTGCCTAGGCTTGGTTCATTTTGATGAATGTATTTTTTATTTAAGCATATTTTATTTTATAAAACAAAAACCTGAATTCAATCCGGAAAAAAAACATCCATAGTTCTACTCTAAAATTATATACATACGAAGGAACATTAACAAATGCACGTTTTTCGTCATCAATCTTCATTCGGCTCATCTGCGCAATCTATGAAAGATAAAATCGGCTTATGGTAATTAAAATATGATATAAAAACTTGAGATTCCAATTTATTAATCAATCTTGCAAAAACGGCATCGAGTGTTGTCCCATGTCGTCTGCTTAAATCTAACAATAGTTTATTATTGCAGTTGTTTACGGTTAAATAAAATAATTTATTACTTTAAAAATTTCTTAAATTATTTAAACAAAAAAAAAAAAAAGTTCTATACAAGTTATATTCAGATGAAACATTGAAGCTTTAATGTTTGTACAACTAATATAATATAATCAAATCGGTTCATACTCGAACATGCATAAGACATATGTATATAAACAAATTGATAACCTTATCTGATATGACCTTAGATAAGAAGGGACAAGAAGACAATATACATCATAAGCGAAATATGTTATTTGATTCTGGACAAGCTCTACTATGAATTTTCACTAAAATCAAATTCATATTACTTTATTTAATATTGAAGTATTACACTTTCTTATTGATTGTCAAACTAGAAACTACCACCGGTTCGGAAAAGAAACACTCAGCCCTGAATTATAATAAATAATATTGAATTACAATTGGCCTGTAATTTCCTAAGTAAATGTTTCGACAGAAAATAAAATATATTATAAATGCAAAAGTAACTCTGTCTGGCTGTCTTTTACGCTTTCACGACTGAACTGATTTCGATAAAATTTAGCGTGAATAAATCATATTAATATGCGTTATATAATAGCGTCTATTCGTTATATCAAAGTATTGATTTGATGAATTGTGATACCGGATATGGGTAAAATAAACAATCATTAAAGGCAAGGCATGGTGAAAAGTATAATCTGGTGGAAATTCTTAGGTTAGTTGTGCGTTGAAAAACATTAGATTAATAAGGTGACGCAGCGTCTTTTGTTTAGATCTTATAGCAGAAACGAATTAAATCCCGAAGCAAAAAGAGATATAAGTTAAACGTGTGTACCTATATGTTTGTTTTTGTTATGGTAGCTCCTAAACGGTTAATCCGATTTTTAATTTGTTTTTTTTTTCGTATTTTGATGGAAATTGATACCTTAGCTATGATTGAAAAAACATTTGTTATTTTTTTTAGAAATAGGTTGGCGGGTTATCTATTGTGTCACTTAATGGTAAGTGGTCACCGATGTGATAAATATTAAATATACTTTGCATCACCAATGCATCACCAACCTTGCAAACTAAGATGTTATATCCCTTGTGCATGTATAGGGTTTTCCATTAAGGGCGCTTGATCTTTGAAATGCAAAAAAAAATACATGTAGGAGAGATATTTGCGAATTTTTTTTTTTATTTGAAAGGTCTATCGACCCCATTATGTATGGAATATGAGATCATTCAAATGACCGCCAAGGCTTCGGTTGGTGGCGCGCACACGAAAGGTCCAATTTTCGATGACTCTGGCGCACAAATCGGGCTGTATTTGATCGATGGCGTGGCGTATGTTGACTTTGAGGGCATCGGTGGTTTGCGGCTTGTTGGCATAGACCTGCGACTTAAGAAAACCCCACAAGAAAAAGTCCAGCGGGGTCAAATCGCACGATCTCGGTGGCCAGTTCACGTCGCCTCCGCGCGAGATGACCATGTCCAGAAATTGCTCGTGCAGAACTTCCATCGTAGCGTGTGCTGTGTGGCACGTAGCGCCGTCCTGTTGAAACCACATGTTGTCCAGATCCATATTCTCGATTTCAGGCCAAAAGAAGTTGGTTATCATCGACCGGTATCGCTCACCATTGACGGTGACGGCCACACCATTATCGTTTTCGAAAAAATACGGACCAATCACGCCTCCGGCCCAAAATCCGCACCAAACAGTCACTTTCTGCGGGTGCATTGCCACTTGGTGAACCTCGTGTGGATTGGTCTCGTCCCAAATACGGCAATTTTGCTTGTTGACATAGCCATTCATCCAAAAATGCGCCTCGTCGCTGAAGATGATTTTTTTGCCAAAATCGGCGTCAACTTCCAACTGCTCTAATGCCCAGTCAGCGAACACACGGCGCTGTCTATGGTCATTAACCTTGAGCTCTTGGGTCAGCTGGATCTTGTACGGGTGCAGGCTCAAGTCACAACGCAAAATTCGCCAAGTTGTCGTCTGCGAAAGGCCGAGTTCCTGTGCGCGACGCGGAATTGACTGCCGCGGGTTTTCGAGGACACTGTCGCGCACAGCGGCGATATTCTCGGCAGATCTCGCGTAACGTTGACGCACGGGAACCGGCTGATTGTTAACTGACCCGGTTGACTCGAATTTGTCCACCCGGACAAACGAATTTGTCCCCGACGGATAGTCGACTCGGCAGGACGATCATCGCGACCGTAAAACGTGCGAAGTGCGCGGAACGTTGCTCGAACTGAAGACCCATTTTCATAAAACAATTTTATGATTTGCACGTGCTGCTCGACACTGTAACCTGCCATGGTGGTTTGGGAGGACGGAATGAATATAACACACTGCATTTGACAGCTGTCACTCAAACAACATGGCCGCAATCAGCTGTCAAAGTTCAAGCGTCCCTATTGGAAAACCCCTTAGTTACACTGGCTCACTCAGCCTTCAAACCGGTATATATTGCTGTTTGATGGCAGAATATGGTGTTCTTACACGAAGCCCTACCACCGAGTTCGCCTCTTTGATGATCATCAGCAGTTTTATAGTTGTTAAAAGGATGTCAGTTCATCTAATCAATTCGCCAACTTACTGCAAAGGTGTCGTTTTTGAGCTAATTTGAAAGGTTCTCTATTAATAACATATATTAAAATATGTAAGTTATGTAGGAAAGCGTTAAGCCGTTGGTCCTGCGCCTGAACTCTTTCCGGTCGTGTCGGATTGCCGTCCCAACGGATTATGAGAGCTAAGGAAGTGCCTGTGTTTGCGCACACGCTTGTACACTATAATATCTCCTGCACAGTTGGCTAATCTCTCTTGAGATTGGCCGGCGTGGCCGAAATCGGTCTGGAGGACCTTATTTACTTATTTATTGGAACTGACTGAAAGCCATTTTTACTTTACTAATCATTACGAACCTTAACACTTAACTTTGTGCATTACGAAGAACGTAAAATAATTTTTCCCCCTTTAAAATTAAAATTGAGTACTCGAATCTAATAGTTAAATTACAATTATATTTACTTAAATATTATACCGCACGAAAATAATAAGATGATTATGCAGATGTTAGCTTACGTAACTCTTAATATTACACTTCATATTTTATATTTCAACCACGGTGTGACAGACGGCCTCGCTTAATGTATTTTCGTCGCGAGGCACGATCGCGGCCGGTCTCGTATTAAATGACGTGAGAAAAATTTGTTTTGCCCTCTCATTCTCACTTAAACATTTCCCGCTATCGCTATCTCTTGCATATCAAATACATACGTACATATATATTACATTTATAAGAACGTATTCGCAAACCTGAATTTTAAATATTAAAATTACGTGAGAAAAAATTAGGTAACGCTTATGTAATTTATACAAAATTCGATTGAATTCGAAATATACTTATAAAGTGACAAAATTAGCATTTTAGATACCAATACTTACTTGGTGGTAGAGCTTTGTGTAATCTCGTCTGGGTTGGTACCACCCACTCATCAGATATTCTACCGCAAAACAGCAGTACTTGGTGTTGTTGTGTTCCGGTTTGAAGTGTGAGTGAGCCAGTGTAATTACAGGCACAAGGGACATAACATATTAGTTCCCAAGGTTTTTCGCGCATTGGTGATGTAAGCGATGGTTAACATCTCTTAGAATGCCAATGTCTATGGGTCTTGGTGACCATTTACCATGATGTGGCCAATATGATCGTTTACCTATGCCATAAAATAAAATCACCCGAGGCTTGGTCCACGTGTTGGGTCGTTTATAAGGAAGGCTAAACATTCTTTAAAGTAAATTCCATCAAAATCGGTTCAATGGCTGAGTCTTGAAAATTTAACAGACAGACAGCGTTACTTTCACATTTATAACATTATAGTATAGATTAAGTCATTTTAAGAATATGACATGACTTTTACGTAAATCAATCTAACTGTTTAATATCCGCGATTTACAGTAACTACTATCTAGATTAACCATTATGTCTTGAACTGTTGTAAGTATATAATTAGTAATCAAACTTGCCCTACACAAGTGCTAAAAAATAATCTTTTTTTTTTTCTTTTTAATGTGGTATTTATTGAAATTAAAAAAAAACATTTTAAGAGCAGTAGGAAGCGACCAAACAACACACACCTATAAAATAAAATAAGTGCAACGCCATCTATTATTTTAAAGCATAATCTTTTAATGATAGAGTCGAAAAATTGCCAGTCTTGAATATTGATTTAATTCAAGTGAAACAAATTCAGTAATTAAGTAATTTTGTCAATTTAAATGCTATTTTTTAAATTATAATAAAAGTAAAACAAAAAGTGATTGATTCCATCGTTTATCATTCAACTCGAATGCGTACGTAAACTATTATTAAATTCCGATATCCAATTGAATTATATTATTATTTATTCGTTCATAAAGTTAATTTACGATATTTATTAATATAAACAAAAATATAAAATGTAATAAATGTTTGATTTAACTTAATAAAACCAGTCATAAATCATTCAGAAACAGCGAATTCATTCTCATTCATTCGTTCACCGTTCCCTTGCAATGTGACGTTATCCTTACGTCATTTCTTCCAATATTGGATTCAATTGTTTCGTTATTGATCCCCCGGGTTATATTTGCGGTTTTTCCGTTTTATACGGAACATTAATTTATTTGGAGCGTTCCGTGAGATTTACGATGCTGAGTATAATACGATTGTTTTACCTTGACTATTCTGTTTCCTTTGTTAAATTTAAGGCGTTAGTTTAAAAGCTGCAATTTCATTGGTCAGCACTGAAGCGTAGGTGATTGGCTAAAGGTTGTTATTTCAACGAAATAATATATTAATAAAATAAAATATTGTATTTGTTTCGATTTTAATATTTAATTTACACCCGTTCTTTCACCCATCAGGGGAGCAAACATTTGTCTAATTTTGATCCGTCGCTCAGTCGGTCAGTTGAGTAGTTACGACGTAAAAGCGTAATAAACAAACATACTTATTTCGGATTTATAATATTAGGATAATACTTATTAAATAATACGTAGCAGAGACTGGACTGTGATGAAAGCGCTTCCTTGAGCTTTTTTCTTTCTCTTCAGTAATTATCAATTTCCATGTTTCACGTCTCGATGCGTCACGTGGTCACCACATTATTATATATTTAAATAACTGAAACAGGTAAAAAAATAGCAATTTAGTTAGACAATAGCACGGACGCTTAGTCTGAGAAGAGATAATTAAAAAAATACAATGCTAAAACTATAGGCAATATGAAAGTACAACCCCTGTGCAAGTTTATTCTAATCTATCTAGTATATTATAAAAGTGAAAGTAACTTTGCCTGTATGTTACATTTTCACGGCTAAAGGCTAAATCGATTTTGATGAAATTTGGTATGAAGCAAGCTTGAAATCCAAGGAAGTATATCGACTAAATTTGTATACCTAATAGCCTCCCACCCGCTCTAACAAAAGGGAAAACAAGTGACCGTGAAAGAGAGCGAAACCGTGGGGAAAACTAGTAATATATACGAAGAAAATCGAATGGATCCAGTAATCCTTCATAATTATAAAGTAATATATCAACCACTCATAACCGGCACGATTTATTTCCGTTGAAAAACCATAACGGATACAGTTACAGGCTGTTTCCGTTCGTGTTCAAGTTAATGGAGGCTTCCGGTAGACAATCATTAATGGAACTATTGTTTTCATCTTTTTTTTTTTCTATAAATATACAAATATATTTCGCATCAATACTAAATGGGTTTTGTGTGATAATGGGTTCAGGTTTGTTCTTGTAATAAATATTTGTCTTTTTAACTTTGACTGGAAATAATATGACAGTAATTGTCTTAATAGACTTGCAGTATTTGGTTAAGATTACAGAGTCACGTATTTTAGCTACGTCTAAAAATTTTAAATACTTACATTTGTATTTATTTATTAAATTAAATATGATTACGCCATGTCATACTTGGTTAGGTTTCGCTAGTGAGATTCTTGACCTCAGTCATATATTACTTGGCTTCTTATTAAGTTTCGCCAAGTTCTTGGTCTGATGTCATCGTGGTTAGTAAATACTTAGCCAAGTTGGCCAAGTTCGAAAACTTTGTCTTGGTTGTCTCATTTCTAGCAATTTTCGGCATTTGTATTTTGTAATATGATTGAGGTATTTGAATATTTGAATGCTTAATAGTAGCTTAAGTACCACGGAATCGATACTTACGGTACTAAGTATGAACTCACTCAGTATCTCACTCGTGAGATATTGATAGACTACTTCAACTAACGGTAATGTGCTATTTAGATGTATATACTTGTAAAGTTTATTTTCCTATTGATGTATTTTATATTATTTTGCAAACAAACAGTACAAAGCATCACATTTAAACAAAATACTAAGATAAAACATTGAGCAATAAAGTAAACAATACATGCGAGCGAATGAAGAAATAAGTGTCAATTACAAATCTAAATGCCTAAAAAAATTAACAAAGTGAAAATTAAACAATTAAAACCAGATTATATAAGTTCTATTCGGGTATACATTTTTTATTATGATTTTTTTTATCGATAATAATCAAAAACAATACTTTAAATAATTATCTTAACACCAGGAGAACAAGCACTAGGATATTTCATTTATTTTATTAATAACATTTTGAATTGAACCATTGAATAATAATATATAATATACTGACTACTAGATTGCTCTGTTAATGTACTGCTTAAGTTTAATGGCTCATAAAAATATTGGAGTTTTATGACGGGTAATTTTCAGCAACAGTTTCGAGTTGCTACCGTTGCAGCGCAGCTCATAAATATCCTGCTGGGCGAAGACCTTTTTCCTCCTCTTAAGGTGAAACAGCTTACCCAATACGCTGATCTTGTGTGTTTTATGAAACATACATTCGAGACAGCGAGGTTTTCTTACGCTCTTTTCCTTCACTATGTTTTTATTTATAAGAGATAAGTAGACCGAACAATGTGTCATCTGACGGTATTTGGTAAGTTGGCGATAGACATTGGCAATGTAAGAAATACCATCTCTTTCATCATCAATACGCTACCAACCGTGGGAATTACGATGCTACTAAGTATCACAGTTTGGTAGACTACGTGATGAAAGATCGGCTCTATCCAGGCTTGCACCAAGTCGTACCAGTATAAACATATAATCATAAACACAAAACCTCATGAAGTTAATGGTGCTTCCTCGGGTTTTCAATTACAATCAACGTATTTGATACAATATTCCATCCGCTTATATATTATCAAAAACAAAACCATGAATACTGAATGTACACAAACACAAAGACTAAATTATTAGACAATAAAACGTTTTATTCAATAACACGATAAGGATGCCATAATTTTAAAACCTGTCAAATTTAGTTAGTAAGAGAACGGTCGGCCATTGTGATAGTTAAAATGAATTTATAATATTATCAGAATGTCGATCGTGATTATTCACAAATGTAACTAATAGTTTATAGACCAAAGTTTAATATTGTATAATGGTGTATTGAGCCGTATCGTTTAAATTGTATTTCTGAATATGGTTCTCATTTGTTAATACTACTCGTTACTTACGACTTTGTTTACTTGATTTTCTTGCTCAGTTTTTTTGAAGTGTAAACTTCTTTAGCGGCGTGCACTTTTTTATGATGTGTAAAAAATGTTAAACTCGCGTCAGGTCACGTGACCCTGATTGAAAATTCGTAAGACGGATTTTGAAGTGTTAAATTTTTAATGTAATATTCATGTTGTAATTGTCATGTTTGTGTACGATAGCGCAATAAATGAATCTTGTATTTCATCACATAAGTGATAGTACTTTTATACTGATAATTAAAGCAATTCGAGCAAAATTTTTCCCTAATCATACCAAAATATCAAAAAAGCACAACGTTAATATTCAAGTTTTCACTTCTGCCGGCACTGCCGGAGTGTAACCCGTTGTTTTTTTTAAATTTAAAATAGGAAAGCTTGCTCGTAAATGGACATTTGGTAGTATGTGTTCACCACTTTTCTTAAACATTGGACTGTAAGATATATACAGATAAGATACAACACATAATTAATTAAATGTCATTATTGTCGAATGTAATTGAAATTGTGACATTTTAGTTGTCTATTAGACTGGCAATTGCACTGACTTTAGTTTGTAATAAAAATCAACAAGTAATATTTATAGTTAAATTGTTCTGGTCACTATATGCAGCACGATTTTAACCAATCAGGCGATCGGAAATGGCATTCAGAAGCAAATGCGACAGAATGTGTCTGTCGTATAAGCCTATTGAAATATTGTGAAATTTTACACATGGCTGCATCCATTTTGTAATTTTCTAAAAATGTCTCCTTTCAAAAGACATCTGATTGTGGTCCAAGATGAAGGAATTTATGGAATACTTTATTTCTACGAAATTATATATTCAAAAGAAAACTTTATGTATCCCCGTTAGTCACTACTTTTTTTAGGTCTAGTAACCCTTGAAAACAGAACAGAACGAAAAAATTATTAATAAGTGGATGGCACACAGGTCTACGTTTAACCTTACCATAAGTAAATTACTACTCACTCATACATAGCATAACATACCAGTAATAATGACAGTCAGGGCTGCTTTTTTTTTTTTTTTTTTTTTTTTTTTTATTTAATAGTTTGGCGGACGAGCATATGTGCCACCTGATGGTAAGTGGTCACCAACGCCCATAGACAATGGCATTGTAAGAAATGTTAACCATCACTTACATTGCCAATGCGCCACCAACCTTGGGAACTAAGATGTTATGTCCCTTGTGCCTGTAATTACACTGGCTCACTCACTCTTCAAACCGGAACACAACAATACAAAGTACTGCTGTTTTGCGGTAGAATATCTGACGAGTGGGTGGTACCTACCCAGACGAGCTTGCACAAAGCTCTACCACCGTGTTTTGAATAATGTGTAGAATTACACAATTACAAAATTATCTTAACGCCTTTATTTTGTTTACAATGATTTAAAAAAAAATATATAATAATATACAAAGAAACAGCTATTTACATGAATAATAATAATTATGACCAATAATGTTCTAAAAACAATAACAAATGATAATAATAACAACATAGATAAGCAACCATAGATTTTCGTAATCAATGTGAGCGTTCAGTCTCCGTTCAGAAAATGAATGAAATTATAAGTGTACGATGCAATGGGAACAGTTATTATTGGAATACAAATTATATTGACATTAAAATCTCTTTTACATTACACCACACCATCCCTCAGTCTATTATTTCGTTTTCCATATTTTCATATTGGCGGCATATGTGACCCCTTAACGAAAATTTTCCGAAGCATTCTACTTAGGTACTCAGATTTAATTTAGATATATGACGAGATGAGTTCACATTTTTTGCATTAAAGAAAGCTCACTGCTCACTTAGACTGCTCGTATCACTTTATAACTTAAAAATAATATAATAACGAGAGCTTTGATGTTAACTAAGATTTATATAATGACAGCAACGCCATCTAGTGATAACAATCGCTATGGAAAACATAAAAAACTCGCACTCAGCACACACATAGACATCAATAGCGTGAAGGCTTTGGGTAACTCGGAACTATTGGATCGAATATCTCTAAAAGTTTTCTCTAAGTCTCTTTTTTTTTGTCGCACCTCTAGAAAATGGAATTCTTTACCAGCACACGTGTTCCCCTCCTCTTATGACCTGGGTTCCTTCAAACGAGGCGTATACTGTACCGAACTAATCTCGATCACCAAGCCTTGATACGTAAAACGTTTTCTATCTTTTTTTTTTAATTATGGCAATGATACTCAATAAAAGAATACTACATCTGCTTTGGTAATAATAATTAAAATACTATAATAGAATAACAAGTTAGTAAATAAATCAGTAATAAGTCATAAAGTTAGTAAATTTATTCGAAATAAACAATACATTGTTTCAAATCTAATTTATTTTATTTACTTTTATAACATAATCACCATCGAAACATACATGAATTAATACATAATTTATGCAGCTAAAGTAATTATTTATTCACATAAATTGAATATTGACTATAGAGTTTTTTTTTTCGGACCATACAAATTTTCGCCATAATCCGATGGGACTGCAAATCCAACACGACTACGGAAAGTTCAGGCACAGGACCATCGATTTTCCGTGCTTTCCGAGGCGCGGGAGTGTTAACAATGCGAACTATCACAGCCTATGCCTTAGGGCTCCTATTGATAATAACACAAAACTTACTATTGTTCAGACCTAGAGTTTGAACGTCCTACCTCGGGATTTGTAACCTTATAGCATGACGAGACTAACGAGGCAGTAAAATTCTGTTATACCTCACTAATACCGTTTATATTTGCTCGTTTAAATTACGGCCACAATTTGTAACTAAAATAAAGGATTAATTAAGAGCGCATACGATTTGCGCTACGAAATTCAACTCACACTTCACAGTGTAAATGGTTGAGAAAAACTGACTCAAATTGAAGCAAACACGAAAAACAACACTAATAAACTCTTTGCAGACCAGCGTCGCAAAATCTCGATGCGAGAATTCAAGTTCTGTTTTATTTATACAACGAGATTTGATGAGAATCTTTTACATAGGTAATCATTACGAGCATTTATGTATACTAATATTATAGAGATGGATTTATTATATGTTTGTTTGTAATGGATAAACTCAAAAACTACTTAACCGATTTTAAATATTCTTTCACGTACAGATAGCTTTATTATCAGAGGATGTATTTTATTTTTAAATCAATTAGAGATTCTAAGGAAATTGCAATAATGTAACATAAGGTATAAATACAATAAGTTTCTTACAAAATATATTATATAGTTCAATTCGGGTGAAGTCGAGACGGGCCGCTAGGACGACCGACGGGAATCTTATATCAGCGAAGATACTGATGGTGATTATATCCTCAGAAGTCTGTGAGCAGACCCAAGGTTAGAAGTCAAAAATTATATACTGGTTTTTGCGAAACGGCTTTGTTAGACGCGGCCCCTTGAGGCTTTTGTCCATCTGCGGATCTCTTCCGACCGAGACGTCTTTCTAGCCATGGCATTTAAAACATAACTATTGTCTATATGCTATAATATGTATGACTTAATATTAACATAATAATGATATATTTATTTATAAAAAACATATAAATAAAAATATTCAAGAAATATATAAACCATAAATAAAATGGAAAGGTGATTTTTCTGCATCCCTGACAACGTGTATGCAACATAATGATCGGAAGTAGTTAAGACGTGACAGCGTAACAAAAACACAAACACACACTTTCGCATAGATATATAATATTTATAAGGACAATTTAAAATTATAATTCTATTAATGAATATTTAGTTCATTACCAAGAAACAGATAGTCATATTCATTAAGCCAGATTCACACTATACTTACGTATTGTGTCGTATTGCTGTACGTGACGTACTTAAGAGTCAGCGTTAAAATCTAGAACGTATTACGTGATGCATTCAAGATGGACACTGTATCAATAATTCATAGATTTTAATTTACTTACATTTTACTTCTATATTGTTAAATGTGTCAAAAATGTTTACAGATTTTTTTTATAGCATAATATATAGGTGGACCAGCATGTGCGGCACCTGATGGTAAGTGGTCACCAACGCTCATAGACAATGGCATTGTAAGAAATGTTAAACATCGCTTACATCGCCGAAGCGCCACCAACATTGGGAACTAAGATGTTATGTCCCTTGTGCCTGTAATTACTCTGGCTCACTAATCCTTCAAACCGGAACACAAGAATACCAATTACTGATGTTTTTCGCTAGAATATCTGATGAGTGGGTGGTACCTACCCAGACGAGCTTGCACAACGCCCTACCACCAAGTAATAGTAATTTGTATTAAGTTGATTTTTTTAACTTAAATTTTTGTATCATAAGGGTATTGATACATTAGGTTAGGAAATTTTAGGACTGGCATGCATGTAAATGGAAAAGCCCTTATAAAATAAGATTGACAATGCTTAAGCGTATACGGAAATTACAACAATAAAATCGTCTTAAATAGTTTAACAATTACAAGGATTAATTAAAACAAGAAGGTAATAAGAAAGTTTAAAAATGTTCAAATATTTGTCACTGCCTTCGTGACAATTTTGTACTGAATACAAATCTTAATAAAATCCAAACGTTTCTCGCTTTTTAATGCATTTTCCGCTATTTTGAAATTCGATTTTTAATTTTTTTCACAATCGAGAAGTAGTAATAAAAAATCTTAAGATTTGTTAAGTGAAATGAATACAAAATAAAAAATAAACTTACGAGTCGACAAAACCTCATAAATCTTCGTCTTCGAGACGATTTCAATAAAAAATAGGAGGTTGGTAATGGGAATAAAATATATACGGAAGTACGCAGTCGAACCACATTTAATGCTTGGAAAAATATTATATTATGGTACAAGCAAATCTGTACCATAACGCAAAGCAATAAGGTATAATTTTAAGTAAATTATTTAAAAATTGTATAATTGAATTAAATTCTCTTAAAAGGGGCTGAGAAAGTCATACATTGATACAGTTTGATAAGTTTATAAGTTGTCTTATAAGAAATGGTTTATTTTAATATTAAATAACATTTAAGAAAATAATTTTTTTGTTGTACCTTTGTCTATAGAAAGAAGTAGTATAAATATCTTTTACTGATCTAAACTATAAATAATCAGAAAATTATCTTTGTACATGACAGGCACATTATATATTAATTTATTTACCACACAATTTCGGACTGCCTCATTGGTCTAGTGGCTAAATATAAGGCCGCAGACCCGGTGGTCCTGGGTTCAATTCCCAGGTCGGGCCAATAAATAGTTATTGGGTTTTTCTGTCAGAAAATACTCAGTAGCAGCCCGGAGTCTGGAAGTTGGAAGTGTGTACACTCCCGTGCCTCGGAAAGCACGTTAAGCCGTTGGTCCTGCGCCTGAACTCTTTCCGGTCGTGTCGGATTGCCGTCCCATCGGATTATGAGAGCTAGGGAATAGTGAGTGCACCTGTGTTAGCGCACACACTTCTGCACTATAATATCTCCTGTGCAGTTGGCTAATCTCTCTTGAGATTGGCCGCCGTGGCCGAAATCGGTCTGGAAGACCTTATTTACACAATTTCGGCCTATTTTTGTATTTATTTTTTATTTTTAAACAAATGTATGCATTGATTGAGAAGTCATTGGTCCACATAGATGAACCAAGTGATTAGAACACTTACATCTTAACCGGCGATTGCGGGTTCTAATCCGGTTTATAAGTTTCATGTGCTTAATTTGTGTTAATAATTCATCACGTGCTCGACAGTGATAGTAATAAACGAAATTGGAAGGAAATTGCATGTGGGGAATGGAAATCTGTCACATATATCTCCATATATCGAATCTGCATATGAACAGAGTGGAAACATGGAGAGGATACTGTAGCCCAGCAGTGGGACTACTATAGGCTGCTTCTTTTGACTTTATTTTAGTACCATAGAGATAGAGATATTAAAAAACATGTAGCCATGTTCGAACCATCGACATGATATTAACAGTTAGGCAATCAAAGTAGAGGATCCCGTATAAGTTTTAATTACATATGTAATTATATTCGCCATAAATAGTAATTATGTAGTCATTTTATAATTACGGTATATCTTGTAATTAACTTCATTGAAAACATAATTAGACTATTCACACGAGACTTGATCGTGTGAACTATAAATAACAAATTTGAAAACTTGTTTGTAATTTGACGTAAATATTTATTGGTTTGGGAATAGTATGTAACGAGTTAAGATGCTTTCATCGAGGGAAATCATGAAGTCCTGTTGTAGAATAATGAACCTTACACTTCTGTTCGCCCGAATATACGTTCTTGGTATTTTTTTATAAATTTACACATTATATAATTCGAATTTGTTTTTACTGGATCAAGCTACGACGAAACAGAAATAATCTTTTTCCATTTTTGAAAATTAAATTAGGAATGAGAATCCGTTGATCCACTATTGACCAATTATAGCAATCAGTGCGGGCTTCTGAAACACATAAAATTTTACCGTCCGTCGGTTATTACGCGGGGAATCCCGTAATACTACCGATGGGCTTTGCTAGTCATTATATCCGGGGCATTACCTACATATTGTGTTTCTGTAAAAGCATCAAGTAACATAGAAAGGCATAGTTTGGGGAATGTACGCCTCCTTACCGCTTTGTTAATCTCATGTCCTTCACCCAAAGGTTGTCTGGTCGAGATCGTTCTATTAACAACGAGACCACCTTTTATACATACTTAATTTTGTTTTAATTACTTTAACTCTTTTGGTGTACTATAAAACATATTTATTTCTATTCTATTCTATAGATGAGGTTCGTACTCGTGACTGCCTCGTTGGTCTAGTGGCTAGATATAAGGCCGCAGACCCGGTGGTCCTGAGTTCAATTTCCAGGTCGTGCCAATAATTAGTTATTGGGTTTTTCTGTCAGAAAAATGTCAGTAGCAGCCCGGAGTCTGGAAGTTGGAAGTGTGTACACTCCCGTGCCTCGGAAAGCACGTTAAGCCGTTGGTCCTGCGCCTGAATTCTTTCCGGTCGTGTCGGATTGCCGTCCTATCGGATTATGAGAGCTAAGGAAAAGAGAGTGCACCTGTGTTTGCGCACACACTTGTGCACTATAATATCTCCTGCGCAGTTGGCTAATCTCTGTTGAGATTGGCCGCCGTGGCCGAAATCGGTCTGGAGGAGGACCTTAAGGTTCGTAATAAAACAATTTAGCGATATATGTAGTAAAATTATGGTCTTTGGTCTGAAATAGAAATCTAATAGAAAAAACTAATTCTAGAAGTTTTATTACTTTTAATGATATGCATTGTTCTGAGGAATTACTAAAAAGGCAAATAAACTATCATAATAATTTTTAGTGAGCCAATTACGGAAAAGCCAAATTCTATATATTCATAATTTTACTCTATACTGTCTACGAATCAATTTCGAGTCGCTCTTACTTGTAGAGGGCTTTGTCCTATATAAAAGAAGAAAAGAAGAGAGTTGTCATTGTCTGCATTCAGGAAATTTACAATACAATTACGTATAAAATAATATAACAAACAAATACAATAAAAAAAACGAAAATGTAGTAACATCACGTTCGAAATGCATTAAAAAATTAAAATTAAATGCCAGAAAAACTCTAATAGCTTATATTGTCGTAAGTAAAATTGTGTTTCATATTTCGATTACTAATAAAAACGACATACACAGTCCCGTGCAAAAATCATTTTAAAAGTGGATTTATGTAGTTGTAGTTGAAACAAAAGCACAGTTGTATTTACAAAACACTCACACTATTACACATTTTGAATTTTGAATTTGAATTGAATTCGCCGCTAGCACAAGGGTTGAATGGAGCCGAGTTGTTCAATATCTTTATTGTCATACTCTAATTTTGAATACATTTTTTTTTTGTGATTGTGTCAAAGATGTTTTGTGGTATGAGTATAATTACCTGAATGTGTTTTTGTTTAGGGAAGGACATTAATAATAATCAATGAAACTATAATAAATATAGACTTAATTATTTGTTTTCATAATCATAATCATATTTTTCATACAAAAAAATAATTAATTATTTATTTAACAACAGCGTCTCCACCAAATGGAACAGAACCAACCCATGTAACCCGGACAATTAAAGTAGGTATGCGATTGTATGAATAACTCGTTAATTAACTGTTTGATATGCTTTATAACCCGTGGTGTTCATTACGATTTAATTAAAAAAAAAAAAAAAATATATATTTTAAATCTTGGATATTTCTTGACAAAGTACCATTATTTACTATACAGGAATAACAATTACATAATGGGATTATTAATACTTACCGAAAATATGAAAGTCCATCCTTTTCAACGTTCTACGTTTACGAAAATAAAATGCAATAAAAATATTTTTAAGATAATATTTTAATTTAGTTTAACTAATCGAGTATCAGACAAAGGCATTACTTAAATCTTCATTATTAGATTGTTTTCTGTCGTATCTAAAAAGTAGCGAAGTATCGTCTGTAAGAAATACCTTTATCATACAAGGTACCATTTTTATATACTTAAAATAGAAATTGACCTAAAATGCATCCTCATGGAACACCCACTTTTATTACAGATAAAGAAGGGCTTATTTCACTAATGGAAACATGTAAAAATCCTTAACGAAAATTAATGTATCATCATCATCATCATCATCAACCATTTTTTGTCCACTGGTAAAAAAAAAATGGCAAAATTAATGTATCCAATTATGTAAAAAAGGTTTATGGCCTACATAAAGCTTTTAGATATATAAAAGTAAACGTCAAAATCATTTTTTCTCCTATGCATCGTATAAATGTCTAAAATTAAAGAGCGTAATTTCAGCATCAGTTTTCGAGTTATCTGGTTGAACCATATTGCTACTTTATTTATCATAAATAGTATTCGTACCAATGTGAAAAAAGGAGTTCCTTTTGCCATATATTGCTGAAATTTTTCAGATTAAAAAAAAAACGCATTGCTGCATCTGAAATTAATATTAACGATATAAATATTATCTGTAAAAGATGTTTTTTAAACATAAAACAAGGGTAAGGTCTCACGCTGATTTCCTTAACCAATGACAATGAAATTAACTAAAACAAACAAATAAGGCAAATTAAATTTTAGTGGTGCTTTTGGTTTGAATCCACAATAATCAATCAAGATTCACGCGCTTAAAACACTGGACTATTTCACACATATACCATTATTTATTCTTATACTCTTATAAGATTATATTTACTATAACTATAATTATAATCTAGTATTATAAATATTTCTCACGGCCAATGACTTTCATATGTAACTCAAACAATCTCGATTTGTATATTATGTTTATCTCGTTAACTCTGTCCTTATATTAAATTTTAATATTGTATCAATAATTCATAACAACAGAACGTATTGCTTTTAAGATGTCAACCACCCTCCACCCTCTCGTTCTATTAGCTCCCGTTTTGTCAACGTTATAAAAGCACTTTCCAACTATTATATTTTTTTTTTATATATTGACTGATGGATAGTAATTCGTACTATCCACTTTTTTTGGACGGTGATCTTACCACATACCATCATTCAATAAAATCACCTAAATATTCCTGTGCTCGGTAAAGGCTTCCTCTAAGAGGCAAAGTTCCAACGCTTATAACACCACGCTGTTTCATCACAGGCTAGAAAACTTCATCACACCAGGAGGTAGAAGTGGTCCACATATTTCATTCACTGTTCTATCAAAGTTTGAAATCAATAGATAAAATTTGTCGATGGCTTTTCCGTTTTCAACAAAAACATATTATTATATTTGAAAGCAAAAAAGAGAAAACACCGAATTGATGACTGATCATTTGTTTCATATAACCAAATCGACAATTGCCTTTCAATATCGGATTTCGTTCAATCAATAGCGCAAAAAATCCATTAATTGGTATGTAATCAGTAGTTGTTATACCAATGAAAAATATTAGTCAGGTATTTTTGTAACTCTGAAACAGCGAGGTGTATGTATTTGTACGATTTTCTGGCACGTTGCCAAAAAATAGGCCATGACCTTGACAGATTTATGTGTTGTTACCGTAGCGAGGGGTTCAGGAAGAAAACATAATAAACTAGTATTTTGCTACGGCTAGAGGAACTCTGATTTTATGGGAAACGGAAAGATAACGCTTAAGTTCGTTAATGGTTTTTTATTGTTATTTATTATAATAATGATATCGTACCTGTGAATTGACTCGCACTTTTATTGTAGCTTATAGCACAATAATTAACCGATATGGCCCAGTGGATAGAAGAGTTGGCTATTTATAAGACTGCGTGTTCGATTCGGATAAGATCAAACTGTATGGGTATATGCTTATAGTATAATTAATATTTATCTAGGCGATAAAGAGACACGTCGTGGGGAAATCTACGTCGAACTCGCAATGAAGCAGCGTTAGATATAAATCTATGGGATATAAATCTAATATATACAGCGAAATACCACTGACTGACCCATCACAAGATCTCCGAAACTATAGGTCCGATTGACTTAAAAACTAGCATAGTTACTCTATTCGCTCAGTAAAAACGATAAAAAAATCTTAAATATTTTTTTCATCATTTCAAATTTGGAGCATAAGTTTTTAAGTAAAGTAAAAGGCGTATACAAGGGCTACTTCATATGAATTTTAACTGCACGAAGTCGGGACGAGCAGCTAGTTATAATATAAACTTAATAAAGTATTTAAAAACAAATTATTACAATAATACTCAATTAATATATTTTGAAGCATCAATCAAATTTAGAAACGTAAAACTTCTCTTCATTTTATAATTTATTGATACAATTTATGATGGATTGTGTGAGATTTCACGTGTCTAATTTGGATGTAATTTATCTTCAAAGGAAAATATTTTGAGAATATGTGTCGGAAAATATTATGCTGTTCATGAACATATATATATCAACTCTCAGCAGCCTAAAACGCTTGGTAGTGCTTGACGATTTATAACGAAACGACGATACGAGCATATGGGCCACTTGATGGTAAGTGGTCACCAACGCTCATAGACAATGGCATTGTAAGAGATGTTAACCACCGCTTACATCGCCAATGCGCCACCAACCTTGAGAACTAAGATTTTATTTCCCTTGTGCCTGTATTTACCCTGGCTCACTCACCTTTCAAACCGGCACATAACAATACCAAGTACTGCTGCTTGGCGGTAGAATATCTGATGAGTGGTGGTACCTACCCAGATGATATTACCTTACGGTATTACCCATATTGGGCAAATAAATATTTGGATTTTGATTGAAACACGGCTTTATTATATATATACATAAGATACGTATAGATGCCGTCATGATGCGCCCAAATCCTGTGTGAAGACACTAAAACTCCTTAGATGGCTTTTTAAAGACCCTCCCATCATTCCTTAATTAGTACTATCGACTTAAAAATCGAATGTAAATTATACAAAGCTTAAACTAATTACCAAAAATGTAAAAAGTAATTTTCATTCAAAGCTAAAATATTCAGTAAAGTGTAAGATCAGCGGAAATATAGCCTTCAGCTCTGCACTTCCGCTTGACGCCGGGAGCGTACGCTGAAATGTCTCAATTTCGTACTCATTTCCTTTTTCGGGCGTATTGTCCTTTTTTGTTATCTAAATAATTATTTACTTAGGGTTTATTCGGGTCCCGTTAATATTGTTTGAATCATTAATCCGCTATTTTTTCTGAAATAATTAGGTGAATTAGCAAATGGTCGCCACGACCCATATTTATTGGCGATGTAAGAAATATTAACCATGCCGTACATCGATGATGACAATGATCAACCAAACTTAGGGACTATGTCCAGTTCCTTGAGTTTAAAGTTACAAATAGCTGTATGTAGCACTTATTGGTAGAAATATATTTAAATTCACCTTCATAAATGGCTTAACTGACAATCAAATAATGTCTAGCTAAATTGTGAAAACGGATTCATGGATCTTATCCATGAGTCCGTCCACTGAGTTTTAATGTTCTTAATTTGTGTTTATATTTCATCTCGTGTCAGCTTGTATTGGGTGTAACACCCACGCGTATCCTCTAATCACATTGAATTGTAATCTCAACTCTCAGAATTATTGTAAGCTTCAAATCTTGTTCCCCGGCATACGAATGGACATGAAGCGTTGCCCGATTTTTAAAAGCTGTTATTTATTATTAAGAGCTATATTTAAAACTCTTTTACACGAACATCACAATTGATTACACAAATATCATCATAATATATATATCATAATATACAAAACAATTGTATCGTAAAATGATGACGAAGACAGTAGGAGAAAATATATAAATTCCAGTTTATATTCAAATATGAATTAGTTAGTAATCTTTAGTATTATGTAAATGTTTGTACCGTAGAATTAGTAATGAGGGAACGAGACATGAAAATTATTCCTTCCCGTTGAAGCAACAACGTTATACATCGGATTATTTTGAATTTAAGATCAGAGATAGTGGGAGTTATAGTACATAGAAATACAGGGGTACTGCGAATTTGTGTTGAGAGAACCATTCTTCAACTACAGCTGAGTGTTCGCTTGGTTTATTAAATGTTTGTTTAATGTGATAAAGAGTAGAATACAAAATGAACGTAATACTCATATACCTTTATTCATAATAAGAACTATTTACATTAAGAACTTAATTTACCATGTACAAGTCAAAATTAAAAATAGCCAATGCATAAATCACGATTAGATGAAATGGAGTTGCCTCCATGATGTCCTCCGCGTGAATGCTTGCAGCATTTTCCCAATTCTAATCCTCTGGGATCAAATGGACTGATCAGGTGGAGCCCTACCACTGTCAGTAACTTCTGGCATATGGCAGCCACTGAAAATGCGTTGAGTTATCACATCACAGTTAAGCTGAGTGATATCCAAGCTAAGTGAATATTTTATAAGATTAAACAATAGTTGCTTTTATTGTTTAAAAAAAAACAAGATTGCTTATAATTTTATTTTAACACTCCTAATGAATTTGCCTTATTTTTTTTATTTTTTTATTTTTTTAGTCTATAATGTGATTTTCAAGAATGTTTTTATTCACCTGTAGATCCGCAATCTGTTTATTAAGAAATAAAAACAATATCATATAACAATATGCCTGTAAATAACACACAGTTGGGCTTAGGCCTGTTAGAAGAGAAAATTAGAAGCTAATTTCATTACGCTGTTTCAATGATTTTCATTAGACACATGTTTCGTCATATATGTTATGTTCACCATTATTCTTTACATACGTTATAAATATAAATTAAACACTTAAATTTAATTGGTGTTTGTGTGCTATCATTAAAATCTTCGGTTAAGATTTAAGTGTTAATCTGGGTTATCTCGACTCCAAGAACAAGATCTAAGTATAGTGCAGACTAAAATTTATAAACAGAATACTATTTCAGTCAAGACAGCGTTGTTTGCATCAAATTTAATGTACAAGCTGGATAAATATGTGAATATTAAAACAAGATACGAATATTTGCGGTGCCTTTTAGCTTGTGTTTTCAGTTGCAGTTCCAACTTTCAACGGCGTTTTTCTGAGATGAGACGGAGACAATGTGTCAACTCATGAAGTGTTCCACAAAATAGCTTTTCCCTGTTCATAAGGAATTATTACTTAATCTTTGTTTCTTTACATAACAGTTGTTGCTCTGTTTATTTTTTTGTATTTTTATGGAAACAAACAGTATATAGTAAATTTTATAACGGTAAAATATTAACGAATCATTACCAATGAAAGTTTCCAATGATTGACTAATACCAAACCAAGAACAGACGTAGATGCAACGATTAAAATTATCAATTAATTAGTAAGCAGGTTTAAAAGAGAGGGAGAGAGTAATGACAAATTCAAGTATTATTATTATAAATATAATTAATTGAATGTTATATATAAAATATTAAAAAATCAATAAAAAGTCACTACCATAATTTAAAATATTTATATATATATAGAAGAAAAGAGAGATATGACATTTGGTTATACTTAGTACAACTCCTATTTAGAAATAATTATTAGTGAATTTAGTTACAGGAAGATAATGACGAGCCAGTTGGCGTGGTTGGTAAGATACTTGCCTTTCACGCCACACGTCGTGGGTTCGATTCCCACCCAGGACAGACATTTGTGAGCATGAACATGTCTGTTTGTCCTGAGTCTGGGTGTAATTATCTATATAAGTATGTATTTACAAAAGAAAAGTAGTATATGTAGTATATCAGTTGTCTGGTTTCCATAGTACGAGCTCTGCTTAGTTTGGTATCAGATTGCAGTGTATGAATAATGTCCCAGGGTTATTTATTATCAATGGTTCCTTAAATTTTAAGATGATTTTTTGATTTTAAGATGATGTCGAGCGTCCCGAGACGCACACGTTTTTTTTTTAAAGAGCTGATATACTACATATAAACGGTATGTTTAAGGTCCTCCAGACCGATTTCGGCCACGGCGGCCAATCTCAAGAGAGATTAGCCAACTGCGTAGGACATATTATAGTGCACAAATGTGTGCGCAAACACAGGTGCACTCTCTTTTCCTTAGCTCTCATAATCCGATGGGACGGCAATGCAACACGACCAGTAAGAGTTCAGGCACAGGACCAACGCCTTAACGTGCTTTCCGAGGCACGGTAGTGTACACACTTCCAACTTCCAGACTCCGGGCTGCTACTGAGAATTTTCTGACAGAAAAACCCAATAACTATTTATTGGCCCGACCTGGAAATTGAACCCAGGACCACCGGGTCTGCTTCCTTATATCTAGCCAGTAGACCAACGATGCAGTCACGGTATATATAAGTAAGTTTACTAAGTAAGTTGAGATGTGGTGCTGGAGACGCCTGCTGAGAATAAAATGGACTGCTCACCGCACTAACGTTTCTATCCTTAACGAGCTTCACATCAAACAAAGAATTTCGTCGATTGTGCTAATGCGAATCCTCACGATGTTTGGACATATCATCCGCAATGAAAGCTCCTTGGAACGTTTGGTGGTACAAGGAAGAGTAGAAGACCAACGTTCTCGCGGCATATCACACACAAGATGGACAGACCACTTTAAATTCTCTACAAAGTGTTCCCTTATTGAATGTACACGCAGTGCCGTCAATCGAGAGAAATGGAGAAGTCTCGCAAAAGCCGCAACCACCTCATCAGACTTTCCATGACCACGACCACTCCGTCAGGAGTGTACGGCTGAGAAGAAGAAGAATAAGTAAGTGGAAATAATAAAAACTTGTTATGTAACTCACACCAGACTTCAATGACTAAACTAAAACGTATTTGTCCAACATCGAACTTTGAATTGCACATTATTTTTAGTGTTCTCATATCTCACACATCTAAGCTTAAGTATTTTACTGCAGTTTTACAACTCGAGTTTACAACCAGTTATTATACAGTTGTAAAATATATTATGGTCCTCTTGGCCGGATTTCTGTCACTACTATTACGAAGAAGCATATAATAGTTATTGATTATGTAAATATTACATATACCAATAGATATAATAGTTTCCCAATTATCTCCGCAGCTTATATACATATAACAAATTTAAAAAGGCAGAATCTAATAAAAATACAGGCAGTCATAATTATGGTCTGCCGATAGAAGTTACAACTTGAAACTGTTATTTACAAATTACTTGGTAGGACTTTGTGCAAGCTCGTCTGGGTAGGTTCTCATCAGATATTCTACCGCAAAACAGCAGTACTTGGTACTGTTGTGTTCCGGTTTGAAGGGTGTGTGAGCCAGTGTAATTACAGGCACAAGGGACATAACATCTTAGTTCCCGAGGTTGGTGGCGCATTGGCAATGTAAGTGATGATTAACATTTCTTACACTGCCAATGTCTATGGGCGTTGGTGACTACTTACCATCAGGTGGTCCATATGCTCGTCCAGCGTACGTACCTATTCAATAAAAAAAAAAAATATAAAAACATTTCCAATCCAGGACTACAATATATTGCGATCCGTCAAAAAACCTAATATACCGTTTTCAGACACCGTTTTTCATTATAACATCAAAGAAATTTCGTGAAAAAAAAACCCAAACAATGCCGTTCGTGAATAATGAGATACGATAATAAAACGTTATTGATGAACAGGCTTTGTTAAACGTTAGAATATATAAGTGGAAAATGTATATATCGAAACGACAGCTGTTCTTATGACTTGGGCCGATATTACATTTACGAATATACCGTCCCAAGAACGTCGTCACGACAATACTTTTATCTTATTATCGCGTATTCTACGTACTTTTGCGACGTCGTTTTCAAAATCAGGAGTATGATAACACTTTCGCAAATTTAATTATCGCAATCTTCTTTGTCTGAGCACAACGATATTTAAGTAATTAATTTTCTTTTCAAATGAATATGAAGCGAATACAGTAACAGCCTGTGAATATCCCACTGCTGGGCTAAGGCCTCCTCGCCTTTTTGTGGAGAAGATTTGGAGCTTATTCCACCACGCTGCTCCAATGCGGGTTGGTGGAATACTCATGTGGCAGAATTTCAATGAAATTAGACACACGCAGGTTTCCTCACGATGTTTTCCTTCACCGTGAAGCACGAGATGAATTATAAATACAAATTAAGCACATGAAAACTCAATGGTGCTTGCCCGTGCTGAAACCTAGGATCATCGGTTAAGATTCTCGCATTCTAAACACCGGGCCATCTCGGCTTACATGAAGCGAATCTTCCTAGTACAAAACTACATAAATATCATCATTGTATTAATTGTTAAGGTCCGCAGATATTGATAGGTATCTAATAGATTAGTTTGGTTTAAGTAATTTTTGTTTCTATGGCAAATGTTGTTCCACCTTTATAGTATTGTATCACTTGACTGCCTCGTTGATCTAGTGACTAGATATAAGGTAGCAGACCCGGTGGTCCTGGGTCCAATTCCCAGGTCGGGCCAATAAATAGTTATTGGGTTTTGCGTCAAAAAATTCTCAGTAGCAGTCCGGAGTCTGAAAGTTGGAAGTGTGTACACTCCCGTGCCTCGGAAAGCACGTTAAGCCGTTGGTTGTGGCCTGTGTTTGCGCACACACTTGTGCACTTTAATATCTCCTGCGCAGTTGGCTAATCTTTCTTGAGATTGGCCGCCATGGCCGAAATCAGTCTGGAGGACATTATTATAATGTATTACTTCTTAAGAGTATCTATTTTAAATGTTCATTTTATGTGACAAGTTGATGGTGGAACTGTATCATTAAATTAATAAATATATTAAATTATTAGGGACAGGAAACGAATTAAGGTGCAGTTGATTTCTTAGACGCATATCATTTTAATTTTTATATAGTATATTATAGTTAAAGACTGAATATTCCACTTTTGTACTATCTCTCGATCCACCCTGATTCTCAGGTTAGAGACACATTATGCAGAATTACATACGACACATACAACTTACATAACGATGTTTTCCATCATCGTAGAGTGCAAGATCAATCACTGATGAAAAATATAGAAACATTTACCTGGATTCGTTTGAATTCAGAAACACTTAGACTAATTAGAATTATTTTATTTTATACGCAATTGTGACTTTACAAATAATCTTTTCGTTTCTCGCAGTATTTTATGATTTAGGATATTCGTTTAGATTTAAAGTTCAAGCCAATATTTCTTTGTTTTCTAGGTTAAGTAGTTTCTGACATTATTGGGCTGTTTGATTTTCAACTTTAATATCTATAAATTATATTTGTAAAGTTTAATATTAAAAAAAAATATAATTAGACTTTTAATACGCTATATGATATATATTTTTAATTTGCACCCCTAACACCAACCTCCAAAAGCCGAAAGCATTTATTTACGCTATATTCAGTGGTACAAAGCTTACAAACTTTAAAAATCGATAAAATAATATTATTCCAGATGCTAAATTTCAAAATGTATATGAACCAAGAAGGGTGATTTTTAGATCGTGTGAAAGAGAGGGGGTTAATGACTGGATAATATTATGTATAAAACGGACACAAAAGAATTATACATTTACAATTTCTCCTTTGAGTAACATGGCATTAGACGACAAAATAGGTAAAGGTCATTCCAAAATCCATCAGACTTTCAAAACTTTGAAAATTTTCATCGCACCGACGCCCTGTGACTATTATCTGGCGATGAAAGAAGGTGTACAAAGGATGTCAAATGACATCACGGGGACGCGACATTTCTTTTGCCGGTACCAAATTAATTTGCCTCAATTTTCGTCTCAATTCAATGGCTTAAAAGGTATTTTCTTACTGGGTCCCTTTGAAGGAATTCTCGACGTTAAAGATGTAATGAGAAATGGGATGTTTTTGATATCTCCCCACTTTTTTGGGTTACTTTTTAAGACTATCTATTGTTATGTTTTATTTATACTAGTAGTCATAGAAATATCAAAGTTTTGATACGATTTGTAAACGTGACAAGTTTACAAATTGTGTTTGCGATTGGTTATTTGTTTGGTATCTGTATTTCAATTAAATTAGGTTAGATGACACAAATATTTTTATGCCGTTATATTTGTGGCCGTGTTATTTTGGAAATTTTATTTCGTCATTAATTAAAAGTATATATAATTCCATATGTATATAATTACCACGAATGTACATTAAATAGTATCACTATCATTATTTTTAATTCGCTTTTAAGTCCTTGTATGCCTTGAATGTCGCCAGATAAATTAAGATTAATTCTAGTCAGCTTTTAAAAGCAGCGATGTCTCATTACGGTCAATTATATTAATTCATATAATATACTTTAACCATAACATAAACTTTTCATATTTAAAACAGTCAAATAATATACTTAAAATTATATCTGAAGCAATGATTGATTGCGGTTTGCGGTCAAATATCTATAATAATTATATAATATTCTCTCTCTCTCTTCCAGTGCCTCTCCAACTAGTGAAGGTTGGCTGTCAGCTTCGCACACTCCGCTCTGTCTCTTGCTAGCCGGAACAATTTTGACGCATTTGCGATCCCTGTCCACTCTCTGATGTCACGTAACCACGATTTCTTCCTACGCCCAACACTTCTTTTTCATAAAATCTTGCCCATCATTATAAGTTGTAATAACTCATATCTGGTATGTCTTAAGACGTGTCCCAGATACGAGACTTTCCTTCTTTTTAGTGTTTGCAAGATTTCTCGTTCTTTGCCTACTTGCCGTAGGACTTCCCGGTTGGTGATCTTTTGAGTCCAACTGATGGCCATCATCCGCCTATAACACCACATCTCAAATGCCTCAATTCGTTTTCTTAGATCCTCCTTGATTGTCCATGCCTCACATCCATACAGGAGTATGGGCCATATATAGCAGTGTAGAAGTCGAGTACGCAATGGGATTTTGATGTTGTGATTGCATAACACCTTTTTCATGTTGTTAAATGCACTTCGAGCAATCTCGATACGAGTCTTAATCTCAATATCGCTGTCCCATTTCTCTGTTAGCCAAGTGCCTAAATATTTGTATTTGCATACTCGCTCTAGTGTATGGCCATGTACCGTTATTACAGGACTTGCAATGCTGTTTTTCGAGACAGTCATTATTTTTGTCTTAGAGACATTGAGTGTTAGACCAGCTTTGATGCTACATCCATTCACTCGATCAACCATACGTTGCATTTCTGATTCTGTAGAGGCTATATTCAGACTGTGTCGTTTGCATATCTGATGTTATTAATCAAACGGCCATTGACCTTTACGCCACATTCCAGGCCCTCCAATGCTTCTGATATTATGGATTCTAAATATAAATTGAAAAGAATGGGAGATAAAACGCAACCCTGTCGAACTCCTCGTTTAATTTCAATCTCTTCAGTTTCCTCTCCATCAATCCGGACAGTTGACCGTTGATTCCAGTATAGGTTCTCGATTATGCATATGTCTTTGTCGTCTAAGGCTATATCATTTAAAATGGTGACAAGCCGGTCGTGCATCACTCTGTCAAATGCCTTTTCATAGTCGACAAAGCAAAGAAAGACATCCTGCTGCATATTTCTGCATTTTTGAACAAGAACCTGTACTGCAAACAGAGCTTCTCGTGTGCCCATACCTGAACGGAAACCAAATTGGCAGTCTCCAAGCTGTTCGTCACATCTCACTCGTATACGCTCGTGTATTATCGTTAGGAACAGCTTTAAAACTTGACTCATGAGGCTTATAGTTCGGAAATCCTCGCATTTCTTTGCGTTATTCTTTTTTGGAAGAGTGACAAAAGTTGATCGTAACCAATCGCCAGGAATTTGGCCAGTTTCATAAACAAGATTTATGAGATTCTTTAGCCCATCAATGTTTTCATCGTTTATAAGTTTTAAGACTTCGACGTGCACATTGTCTGGTCCAGCACATTTCTTTGTTTTGGCTCTTTCTAAGGCTTTCCTCACTTCATCTTTTAAAATCTGAGGGCCCTCCATACACCTATAAGGCACCGATACACGTCTCGAATCATCTGCAAACATATCTTTGATATAATTTTCCCAAAGAATCTTTTTGGCTGTTGCATCAATGATTGGTTGGTTGTTTTCGTCTAATAAATGGTACGTGCGAATTTTACGACCCATCATGGATTTTACTTCTTTATGCAGGTTAATATTATATAATATTACAAATGCCAAATTATCTGTTTGTCTGTGTGCTTATTTGTAATGATGCCTTAAAAACACAGAAACATGACATACGGACATGGGCTATTTTTTTTAATTACAATTCCGCCGTTGATTGGGAGATAGGGATCAAGGATTGGAAGCAGTCTTCAATTTTGTAATTGAAATGTACAAATTAGTATGTACGATATTTATTTATTAAGTATTTATTGCAAACAATTTACAAAGATTATATAAAAGAACAAGAAGTACACGTACATAAAGTACACAAAGGCGGCCTTATCACTTACAGTGATCTTTTCCAGCTGACCACTATAGAAGATTTTTTTTTAATGTATAATTCAAATTTATTAAATACTTAGATATTATTTAACCTATTTACTCTTATATATACCTACATAAAATATAAACTTATATGAGAAATAAATAACCATAAACATAAAACAGTAAACGTAAGATAGAAGGAGACAGAACAGTAATAAATGTACAATGGTAATTAAATATTGACTAATATTCCAAAGCGGTGGCTCGATCCATCTGTATGAGCTTTGCACAAGATTGATAGAAAATCTCTATCAACAGGTGTTAAATCGTAATGTACTTCTCCATTGACCAAGGTCTCAACCTCGTCATCAATATATGGTACGTCACTACATTGACTAACCCTTCACGACCTGATATCATTAAGCTGAGGAATAAATGCCGATGTCCCAGTGGTGTTGATGCACAGTCGTATGACTCTTGTCTTATTTCACATAGGCTCTTTTCAATAGTAATTTTAAAATATTTTATAAATAAACACCGTTAATAGGCACACCGTTTTAGATTTTACATTCTTCATTAAAATGACAAAACACTCTAACGTCGAAACAAACGTATTATGTTTACATAGATTTATTTTAATATATTATATAAGTTCAGTGAGAAATATTCGTGATTAGAAATACAAAGAGTTTTGTTTCCTTCCATATTACAACAGAAAATACAAAAAGAATTCAAAGCTGGCGGGAATTCATAGGTTCCTACATTATTTTTTAATTTAAAATCTAAGCATCATAGCGTCAAAGGCTTAAAATTTCAGTGCAATGTAAACATCTGAAAATATATTATAAATAAACGAGGAAAAAGTTTTTACTTCGGGTATAAAAATAGTTTTCATATATCACATAAATCGCCAATTATATTACAAAATGATTAAAGTTCTGTGGAACATATGTACGTCCAATCCCATCTCAAAATTGGTTCCAAGTTAGATGTAATTCCAATTAACACTAATCGACCTTCAGCGCCTTAAATGCTTCCGTGATCTTGAATTTCTCTACGTGTTCCTTCGTCTGTCTGTAACTTTAACTAATTGCACATGAGTCAAGATGATCCATTTAATAGTATATGCCAAGTTGGATGAAAAAATTTCGAACATCAATTCTCCAGTAATTTCTTAGTATATCACAAAAAAATACAATATTCAGCAACCTTAAGTAGACATTTCTAACTCATATCATTCTATGAAGCTATACTGTAGCAAATTTCATTAAGCAGCTCTTTAATGCGATTTTGAAGTATTGCTTAACAGATTATATCGAGTTTTCACCATAGCGATCAATCTCAAAGAACGCACGGCAAAACTTATAGTACACAATCACAATTACAATTTATACTCTCACAGTTATAGTACGAAAGGATTGCAATCGAATTCGACCAGAGAGAGATCAGGCCAACAAGCTTACGTGCTTACAGGGACTGTAACAATGCCAAATTTCTAACACCGGACTGTTACTGAGAATTTATTGAGAAAATAATCAAATAACTTTTATTGAACCTGTAGTCTAAGCCTAGTAGACCAGCCTGACATTGCAGGTATATTAATAGTTATTATGATACCAACAAAATTCAATCTACTTTTAAAATTCTATCTTTTACATCATCTCATTGGATAAAAACATAACAATCTTGTTAAATGCAAATATTATAAAACGTATAATTTTTGAAAATTCCGTGTTCGTGTAACCGACAGCACAGCACGTTACTGTAAGTGATCCCGTCTTTTGGGAATAGCAGGTCTGCTGCAATATTATTCGGCTTCTTAGCGTTTTAAATTTAAAATATTTAAACGTAAACGTTCTTCTAAAACATTTCTCGTGTGTATTACTGATTTATTCAAATAAGCACATTCACTTACGTTGTTTTTCCTCGGCATTTTTTATAAAATCAGAAACATTTTAAGTTTATAGACTTTTGATTTCTTGTTAAATTTAATATTGAAACAAAACATGTTCATCGATCGTAGCCTCAAATCTGATATTAATCGAATAAAATGTACGCGATTTGTTTTTAGTTTTGTAATTTTGTTCGACAAATGAAATTGGCTGCAGCCAATCACTTTCCTTCAAATCATCAATTTCACAACTTTTAACAAACAAATATTCTTTTGCCATTTTTCTTTTACAAACTGCTGTTGGGATTAAATTTCATTTCGACGTTTGCTTCATTTGAAATATAAACTTTTTATTGACCCCAACATGCGTTTAAATCACCGTTGGAGGGTGGACATGATTGAAAAATGTTCACAATTTCCCGTTTTCCTATAGCTTGGTCTTTATAATTGGATTATCGTGATCGATGTTCGTACCGCGTGAGAAAAATTGCTAAATTTTAGCATTTAGGTTTAATAAATATTATCTTAATATTTAAAAATAACTGATTTCAGTAATAACTTCATAATCATATTTTGGCTAATTAACCATAATCTCAAAACCGAACGGACCTGTGTAGTTATTTCATGACATTTAGCTAAACTAATGCGATTTAAGTGGGAGCATTTTAATGATGTTAATCCATGAATCGATGACTATTTATAGATTAACTTGATATATTACTAATGAAGGCTTATATACTGGTTATTTTTATGTAAATGTGGACCATTATATAAGAGTCTAAGAAGACTCTTACGGTTGAAAACTAGCCACTTACCAGAAAATTTATCGCATAAAAACAACGATTTACGTTAACGGGTTCTGGTATGAAATATGAGTGATCATTACTAACGTAGAGATAGAAGATATATTCTACTCTTAACTCATAATTAATCAGGTAATCTACTGATTCATTTTCTTGTTTAATTACTATCTAGCTTATTTATTTTGATTCAACATTAGTATATGCCCATTATTATATAATGTAATTGTTATATTGTTGTTGGTAATTATTGACGAGCCGGTTGGCGTGGTTAGTAGATTGCCTTTCGCGCCGCAAGTCATGGGTTTGATTTCCACCCAGGACAGACATATTGTGTGTGCATGAACATGTCTGTTTGTTCTGAGTCTGGGTGTAATTATTTATATAAGTATGTATTTACAAAATAAAAGTAGTATATGCAGTATATCAGTTGTCTGGTTTCCATAGTACATCTCTGCTTAGTTTGGGATCAGATTTATTAATTAAATAACTTTAATCTAGTCTACCTTGGGTCTTCGTATTTGATATCTTTAGATTCATGCATTTCAAATTACAACAAAATGTTCCAAGTAAAAGTTAGTTAAGTCATTAAATGTTCCACGGCCTGTTCCCTCCTCTTAAGGAAGGGTTACAGCTTATTCCATCACGTTGCTCCAATGCGTATTGAGGATGAACATTTGGTAGAATTTAATCTGACACATGAAGGTTTTCTCACGATGTTTTCAGTGCGAGATGAATCTTACAAAGTGATCACATAAAAACTTATATATACGTAATTTTTAGATACCTTCTTACCCCTAGAACACCTCATTTCAACTTATTAATTGTTCTATTGCCTAGCATATATACAATTGGTTTAAAGTGAGTTAGACAGTGTTATTAAAGCGAGTTTACGGTCTATGATAAAATGTTTTAACACTTCAAAAAAGGATAAGATACTAATTCATCTGTTTATATTTTCAGGTCTGTTCTTTTAACTGTTTTTATATGAACTTATTTTAATGATTCTTTCTGCGTTGGGTTCAGTGCAGCTCCAAAGAGGCTCCATCTCAATTTAATTGATAATTAGAAATTATCAAGTTTTCATTGAATTGTATTGTTTTCTTTTAATTCTTATTTATATACTTATCTCTTACAGCGTCAATTTACCCGCCAGCCTGTCGATACAATTAATAAAATTCCCTCTCTAAATTTCGATAAAAATATCTAACGATATTCACACCTTAATGCATATTATTCAGCCTTCTTGTGTCGTCTATCAAAATAAATCAAGGAGAATGATATATATGCCATATGAATAAAGCACAACGCAGCAATTTTTTTCAATCTTTTATCGGGAGATATTTGGAATGACAAATGTACAATTCTTCGATAAATGATACCTTTAGCTAAAAGTGATCGATCTGAAAATTATAATGCTGGAACGAACACGGTGACTTTTAGTAATTTAGTGCTTTTATTAATATGATAGATGCCTATATTTGCCTCGTTATTCTACAAAAAAATATAACCTATTTCAATTCAGATATATAACGATAATATACAATATTTATTGCAAAAAATTCTGGAGACAATATTATTGGTCCTGAAATATACGTAGCTTAGGCAAGCTACGTATTTTACTGGTGGTAGAGCTTTGTGCATGCTCGTCTGGATAGGTACCACCCGATCATCAGATATTCTACCGCAAAACCACAGTACTTGGTACTGCTGTGTTCCAGTTTGAAGGGTGAGTGAGCCAGTGTAATTACAGGCACAAGGGATATAACATCTTAGTTCCTAAGTTTGGTGGCGCATTGGCTATGTGAGCGATGGTTAACGTTTCTTATAATGCCAATGTCTATGGGCGTTGGTGACCACTTACCATCAGGTGGCCCATATGCTCGACTACCTACGTATACAATAAAAAAAAAGCTATGAACATAAAATTATAGACTAAGTTATAGATAAATATGGTATTATGTATGTAATATTTCTATAATGTCGTAGTCAACTTGTTCCTGACACAAATAACGGCAATGACGACACATACCACGACGTACCTTTTTTTTCGTTTCATTATTAAGCTTCACATATGGAAATATATATGAATTTCATTATAAACTTTTACTAGTATCGCAAACATGGATTACTTTATTATGTTTACTATGAAATTATTATAATATACCCCGTATAATGTTTAGCATCCAGAAGTTAAAACTGATTTTAAAATAACATCGAATTGATATTTTTAAAAATAGAACACTAAGTCATGGAAATCGATGTAAGGAAAATTTATGATTTACTGGTGGTGGGGCTTTGTGTAAGCGCGTCTGGGTCGGTACCACCCACTCGTGAAATATTCCACCGCAAAATTGTAGTATTTGGTATTGTTGTATTCTGGTTTGAAGAACCATATTATGATTTCATATTAGTAACTTACTCCTATTTTCTCTCCTGAAAGTTGAAATTTCCAAAAATGTTTTCCTAACGAATGCTTATGTTATAAAAACCTATTCCAGGTTTTAAAGTTCTGATAGACAATAAAAATCGATTTTATAAGCAAAGATTTTATAAGAAAGAAAGAAAGAAATTATACTAATATGCTCACATTATTTATGAACACCGTATTTGCAAAGCTTCACTGTTGCACCACCATTTCTGTCATGGGTTATATTTCGCATATAATTCGATCAATATCAAAAGTTACACGATCACTAACAAACGTACCAACGATATGTGCCTCTTCTATTACGATAGAGTATCTGCGAAAATTGAGAACGCCTTTGTGCATATAACTGCACTAGCTCAATTAACCAGTATCGTTGGAATTTGAAGAAGAGGGAGTGTTAGTTAATCATCTACACTATATACATCAATTACGTAGATATTATCTATACTAATATAAATGGGAAAGAGACTGTCTGTCCGTTACAATTTCATGGCTAAACTACTGGACCGATTTTGACGAAATTTGGTACGCAGCTTGAACTCCAAATACGGACATAGACTACTTTTATCTAACCCCTCATCTCTGCACGCGGGCGAAACTGCGGGCGGAAATTAGTAATAGAGAAATTAGTCTTTGTGAATGTGTAATACTTACTAGTACTTTTAATAGTCATTGGATAAAATAAACCATTTTATAAATAAGTTCTCATTTGAAACAACGCCAAAAGTGTGGTTTAAATTTTAACTCTATCGGTAGGGAGTAGTAAATTTGGTTTTAGCTCAAACGATGCTTGTAAATGTCCCAATGCTGGGTCTTTGGAGCTCATTCGACACAGGCAGGTTTCCTCGCGATGTTTTCCTTTACCTTCGATTACAAATGAATTATAAATACAAATTAAGCAAATAAATTTTTATTGGAGTTTGCCCGGATCCCCAGTTAAGATTCATGTATTCTAACCACTGGACCGTCTCGGCTTAACAAAGAAAAATTTCAAAAGCCATTTAACGCAATTGTCAGTTTCAAAGATAGCATTTTCTTCGCTATCAAATATCCTTTCAACAGTTGTTATAAAAGATATAGATATAAAAATGCTACGGATATCTTTTTGAAAAGTAGCGTTTCCTTAACTGGTCAAGTTTCCTTTTAAAAAGAGCACGGAAGCGTGAAGTGAGATAATAAAAGATGACTGTCACTCAGCGACGAACAGATAGAAATGTTTTATTATTTGTCCAATGAGGCTGTTCAAGGAATTTATATAAGACTTTTTAAAATTCAACTTTAAGATGATATAGCCGTGTGGGTCGAACGCATTGATTTTAACTAAACATCATGGATTAAAATCTAAGCAATAAGTTTTAATTGACTCACCCGTGTAATGTTGACAACCGACTTTTTACTCGATGTTAGAGCTTTGTGTAAGCTCGTCTGGGTAGGTATCACCCACTCATCAGATATTCTACCGCAAAACAGCAATACTTTGTATTGTTATGTTCTGGTTTGAAGGGTGAGTGAGCCAGTGTAATTACAGGGAAAAGGGACATAAAATCTTAGTTCCCAAGGTTGGCGGCGGATTGGCGATGGTTAACATTTCTTACAATGCAATTATCTATGGGCGTTGGTGACCACTTACCATCAAATGGCCCATATGCTCGTCCGCCTACGTATACAATAAGAAAAATGCTGATAAACTATTTTGATGCATGTATTCTTAAAATGATATTATTATTATACTCGATTTCGCCTATTACTTTCTGACATTTCCTTTTTTTTAATTAGTTAGTTCTCACATAACAGACCTTCAACTTTATAATATATTTTGACCTTAGTTGTAAAGTACAACCTCGTGAGGAAATCTATATAATGTACTATCGACGAGCCAGTTGGCGTGGTTGGTAAGATACTTGCCTTTCACGCCGCAGGTCGTGGGTTCGATTTCCACCCAGGACAGACATTTGTATGCATGAACATGTCTGTTTGTCCTGAGTCTGGGTGTAATTTTCTATATAAGTATGTATTTATAAGAGAAAAGTAGTATATGTAGTATATCAGTTGTCTGGTTTCCATAGTACAAGCTCTGCTTAGTTTGTTAGTTCGGGACTAGATGGCCATGTGTGAATATTGGTCCCAGGATATTATTATTATTATCTGATACATAGTGGAATAAGCTCGAAGCCTCCACTTCAAGAGAATAGGTGGTCACATAAAAACCCAGATGTTTGCCTGGGTTAGAACCCGCAATCTTACGTTAGTGTTTCGGTTCAAAGATCTATTTCTCATAAAGAATACAAAAAATCAAATACTTAAAATGAGAAATTACAATTACATATAGTTTACAATAGTGTTTCGGATACAGTAAATAAATAATAAATTTTAAAAAAATGAAGGTATTAATAGAAAAAATACACTTTAAAAAACTAACGAAGCGACGCATTAATATTATTTCCATGGTGTAACCACTTTGACATTTTGATTTTTCAACGTATTGTTACTAAAATATTTATGGTAAACACGAATGCAGCGCTCCGCTATGCATATTACAGATAACAAGTCGCAGCGAGAGAATACTGAACGAAGGAAACAAGTAATCGTATTTGCTTCTTTGTTTCTTCCGAATCGACAACGAATCGTTGCGTTATATCTTTATATAAACATTTTACTCCTGTGACTGCAAACTGTCTGTACAGCAGTATTCGGCGTTTTACTTACATTAAGTTATTTGCGTATATTTTGCTCTACTTAATTTATTTTAAGTAATCTTTTAATTAAAAGTAATCTATACATATAATAAATCTGTAACTGGTCGATGTCTGTACATGGAAGATATATGAGTAAAACTTTTATCGGGGGTCTTTATAAGCCCAATAGAACCCAAAACAATGATTAATAGAATTTTTGTCTGTTTGTCTATTTGTCTGTTTGTCTGTGCGTTTGTGCACGCTAATCTTAAAAACGGCTTAACGGATTTGAGTGCGGTTTTCACTAATGTATTGTGGCTAACTTCACTTAACATTTAGTTTGTTTTATTTCAATCGGTTCATAAATAATAAAGTTATGTCAATTTAAAGATACACGTAGAACATTTATTAAAAAATGGTTATGGTCAAACTGAAAAGAGATTAAATATTACATGTAATATACACTTTTGCTTATGATTTATCCTATATTTTGTCCTATAATTTTTAATCTCTTTATTTATTTATTAAAAGTTTAGTATCACTACTAAAAATCAATAAATTATTATCTGTAGGAAAAGTACGCGCACCTGTTAGTTGTCAAAATCAAAAAGTTTTGTTAACAATTTCGTCTTTTCAGTAGCTTCGTGTGTTGTTTTTGCTTAAAAACTAATATTGCATATATATTGTGTGTATCTTTATGATCTCATCTTATATCTTTCATAACAGTACGCTTTAAGTCTGCGTGTGAGCAAGTCAGTTAACTCAGTGACAATAATTAGTACGTAAATAGTATATAGGTGTATAAACAAAGCCTAAAAAACAACTATAACAATAATACATGGTTTTAGAAGTGCTTGCTTTAAACATAAACGTGGTATATCACTTCATAGTCACACTTCCTGTCAAGTTTTAAAACGGCAGATAAAAATTCAAACGTTTTACCTACCGAAGTTTTTTCTAAACAACGAAATAAATAACAATTTAACGTGGAAAAAATGCTATATTTATAAGCCACTTATATATAAGGAGTATTAGCCACTGGTTATATATAAGAAGTGTTGACTGCCTCGTTGGTCTAGTGGCTAGATATAAGGCCGCAGACCCGGTGGTCCTGGGTTCAATTCCCAGGTCGGGCCAATAAATAGTTATTGGAGTTTTCTGCCAGAAAATTCTCAGTAGCAGCCCGGAGTCTGGAAGTTGGAAGTGTGTACACTCCCGTGCCTCGGAAAGCACGTTAAGCCGTTGGTCCTGCTCCTGAACTCTTTCCGGTCGTGTCGGATTGCCGTCCCATCGGATTATGAGAGCTAAGGAAAAGAGAGTGCACCTGTGTTTGCGCACACACTTGTGCACTATAATATCTCCTGCGCAGTTGGCTAATCTCTCTTGAGATTGGCCGCTGTGGCCGAAATCGGTCTGGAGGACACCTTATAAGAAGTGTAAATAGAGAAAAATAGCAATTTTGTTACACTCGATTGGTGGAAAAGGTGTCGAAATGTTCTATTCATTCAACATGAAAATAACAGAAATTACTTTAGAAGACCTCATTAATAAATGTAACAAGTATTTCGAACTGAGGAAAAATTTAACTATGGCCTGACATGTATTTTTTATGAGAAAACAAAGCAAACACGAAAATATAACTAACTTTATTATGAGTCTAGAAAATTTCAGTTTAAAATGCGATTTCGTTGAATTAATAGTCATTGGTCAGTGATAAATTTACAGCGAATATGTGTTAGAGTAGCTCGCCAAACATCAAAGATTATTACAACGGTCTGATCTGTCACTAAAGAAAGCTATAGAGAGAGCTAAAATAGTAGTGATCGAACAACAAAATACGGAGCACATAAATAAAAACACTGAGACGTCGTCATCACCGTCATCATCTAATGAATATCAAGTGATGAAGGGGGAGTAAAAGGGTTAAACAACACACAGTACAGAATAGAGAAGATGTGCATATTCCTACGAAGTCAGACGGGCAACTAATTAAGAAGAGAACAAAATTGTGAAATGTGGTTCTATTTGCCTTATCCCAATATAAACCGAATAAAAGTATTTTGAAATCTCTCAGTTTAATTCAATTGGTCTTTGTGTATGTCAAGCTTGCAACAGCATAATCATGAATAGGAAGAAGTAGATCTGTGCAATCATAATTTAAAAGACAATGTTGATGATGACCCAATGACCTCAATACGGCAAGCAAAGTATATTCAAAGAGAACTCCCAGGTTTTTAATATAATCACAATAAGGGATGACAATATTATCAAACATGATATTTGGTTCCGCCTGCCAATAATTATGGCTTGAAATCTACTAGAGTTGACATTAAAAGCTAAAGATTTCTCACTCCACTCAAGAATGATATTGAAGTCATTATTCATCCTTGCGATAGCCATAGGTGACAAAATTATAATTAAGTGTACTAAGATATTGATTTTATATATTTTAAAAAAATCAATGCAAAGTTAATAATGATAGAAATAAATTCTAAATATTCAATATTTTAGTTTGTTATAAATTTGCTACTGTAGTCATATTCTTACTTGCTTGCCTTTTAATTATATTTGGTTAAAAATATATATAATATAAGTAAGTAAGTAACTTACTTACTTACTTTACGCTTTATTGGTCTTACTCAATGTTATGTGTTATTTTATATACATAATGCTATCTCATATAAGTGTCATCCCATTTTTGTTTGTTAAAAATAATTAATGAACACTTAACCTACCAGAGCGGTCAAATAACTGCTTTTGAACCTTTAATCAAAATTGTTATATAGGTGCTTTTTTGTATATTATATACTTTTTCTATATGAGATGGCCGCTTAAGTAGCTCATTGACATATGTGTGTCAAGTTCAATACACAACATTTGTTTTAAATCTCTTTATTTTTTTGTTTAGTTAAATGATTATGCCTAGATTAAGTCTGATTTTATTTAGTCTCTGACAGAAGAACCTTTTCTTTTACTTTATATTGTATACATAAAAGAACATAAATCTATAGAAAAAAACGAATTAATAAATAAATTATCCATACATATAAATAATATTGAAGTTTCTGTCTGTGAATTCAAAATAAATGCCTGTTTTAAAGATTATATGGCTATTTACGATTTACCAAAACCAAAGCAATATTTTTTTACACTGTATGTCTGTTTGTTCAGGCTAATCTTTCAAACATCTTTAAATTACAAATAACCGAATTATTATAACGTCCTCCAGACCGATTTCGGCCACGGCGGTCAATCTCAAGAGAGATTAGCCAACTGCACAGGACATATTATAGTCCAGAAGTGTGTGCGCGAACACAGGTGCACTCACTATTCCCTAGCTCTCATAATCCGATGGGACGGCAATCCGACACGACCGGAAAGAGTTCAGGCGCAGGACCAACGGCTTTACGTGCTTTCCGAGGCACGGGAGTGTACACACTTCCAATTTCCAGACTCCGGGCTGCCACTGAGATTTTTCTGACAGAAAAACCCAATAACTATTTATTGGCCCGACCTGGGAAATGAACCCAGGACCACCGGGTCTGCGGCCTTAAATCTAGCCACTAGACCAACGAGGCAACCGAATTATTATAACAACTATTTCAAGGTTCGGCTTAGTCTTTATTTCATCAAAATCAGATGAGTCTATCAAAAGTTATAAAATATATGTATTTTTGTTGTTATCTATACACATAATATAATGACTTTTCCTGAACGATTCATTATCGCAGAGCCTAATAAACCACGGGGGTTAGAAACTTGAAATTTTGGCAGTTGATACATATTGTAATGTAAACACCCACTAAGGTAGGATTTTTGGAATACCACCCCTTAAGAGTTGAACAATTGTTTAGAAACCCGTCATTCTTAAAGTTAGAAGCATGAAATTTAATAAGCAAGCTTCTGGTTAGAAATAATTAAAAATGTATTTCAGCGATTTTGAAAGTCTAAATCTAAGAGGGTAACTCTAAAAAGGGGTTGAAAGTTTGTATGGGGATTCCGTCATTTTTGGTGTTAGAAGAATGATATTTAGTATTAAAGCTGTGGTATGCTTAGTTTTAATACTAAATATCTTTCTTCGTATTCCGTCGTTTTTAGAAATTCAACTCCAAACGGGAGAAATGGGGTGAAAGCATTTGTATAAAAATTTAAAAATAGAATTTACTATTTATGTTTTTTGATTGATTTTGATAAACATGTATTTCAAAGTTTTTAGAAACTTTTATTTTTGTTTTGAAGAGAGAATATTAGTATAGATAATGACCACGCGCGAGCGAAGCCGCGGGCAACAGCTAGTAATAATAATAAAAATCTTTATTGCACACGCAAGCAAAGGAAAACATATTCAAAAAAATAAGCTTAAGACTATAAATATAAAATTATAGCACGCAAGCGGCGATCTTATCGCTGAAGTAGTGATCTCTTTCAAATAACTCGTATTGTATTAAAATGCTTGCAGGATACATCGGGTATACATTCATATAATGTACAATATATATTAATATAGTATATATAGGGTTTTCCAATAGGGACGCTTGAACTTTGACAGCTGATTGCGGCCATGTTGTTTGAGTGACAGCTGTCAAATGCAGTGTGGTATATTCATTCCGTCCTCCCAAACCACCATGTCAGGTTACAGTGTCGAGCAGCACGTGCAAATCATAAAATTGTTTTATGAAAATGGGTCTTCAGTTCGAGCAACGTTCCGCGCACTTCGCCCGTTTTACGGTCGCGATGATCGTCCTGCCGAGTCGACTATCCGTCGATTGGTGGACAAATTCGAGTCAACCGGGTCAGTTAACAATCAGCCGGTTCCCGTGCGTCAACGTAACGCGAGATCTGCCGAAAATATCGCCGCTGTGCGCGACAGTGTCCTCGAAAACCCGCGGCAGTCAATTCCGCGTCGCGCACAGGAACTCGGTCTTTCGCAGACGACAACTTGGCGAATTTTGCGTTGTGACTTGAGCCTGCACCTGTACAAGATCCAGCTGACCCAAGAGCTCAAGGTTAATGACCATAGACAGCGCCGTGTGTTCGCTGACTGGGCATTAGAGCACTTGGAAGTTGACGCCGATTTTGGCAAAAAAATCATCTTCAGCGACGAGGCGCATTTTTGGATGAATGGCTATGTCAACAAGCAAAATTGCCGTATTTGGGACGAGACCAATCCACACGAGGTTCACCAAGTGGCAATGCACCCGCAGAAAGTGACTGTTTGGTGCGGATTTTGGGCCGGAGGCGTGATTGGTCCGTATTTTTTCGAAAACGATAATGGTGTGGCCGTCACCGTCAATGGTGAGCGATACCGGTCGATGATAACCAACTTCTTTTGGCCTGAAATCGAGAATATGGATCTGGACAACATGTGGTTTCAACAGGACGGCGCTACGTGCCACACAGCACACGCTACGATGGAAGTTCTGCACGATCAAGCGCCCTTAATGGAAAACCCTATATAAATAAAAAAAAACGTGTGCGTCTCGGGCCGCCCGACAGAAGTGATAATATTTATTATTAATTATAATATATTCAATATAATTTAAATTAGCACTTGAGAGTTGCTAAATTATTATAAGTACTATCTGTATGTGCTAGATGGCGTTAGGTTGGTTGCTCTCAGGTAAAGCAGTCCGCGTCGGTAATAGTGGCACCGTAACGCGTTACGTTACGAAGCGGTTTACCCTCCCATAAGAAGTTATCACTTCAAAACAAAACATTGTAACAAATAATTAGAATATATATAATACATACTTATTCAATAATATAAGTATTATATTCAATAGCAGTTCATATTTATAATATTACAGTAGACGTAATGAAATATGAAGGAATTAAAGTAGGACTTGCTATCTTTTACAAATGCATACATAGGATAGAGGTTATGATATATTTATTGAAGTCATAAATTAGTTTACGGATATTATACAATTGGTTTTGGAATTATTAAATAACATAATTTGACGTATTTAAAAAATAAAATATGAATTTTACCATTTAATCTTTTAACTGATTTAAAAAACAAAGGGTATTATGGATTCGGCTTATTTTTCTGTCAGTTATGCAGCCATTCATATATCGATTAAAAATCCATATCAAGAAATAAATCATCAGTAAAATGTTTAATAGTTGAAAATCTTTTGGTCATAACCACCAGTTAACTGCGGTCATAAACCTTCAGTTAATTTTAACTGCGTCATAAATTTCAGTTTGGATGATGTAACTACTGAAGATATTCTCTTTCTATTCTATGAACAAGTTCTTTAAACGTATTATGTCGTGTGTATACCACAGCCTATTAATACGTTTTTGAGGCACACACAAGACCTTTATATACATATTAGATATATCACACATCGAATTTTTGTGATTCATCTCAATTAATTGATCCGAGACTGAGAACTAAGTTGTCATGTTCCTTATTTAGTTCGACATCTTCTTCTCTTCTTCTTCTAAAAATAAGTAATCCTTTATATGAGCCCTAATATGTCTTTAGAAACCCTGAGCACGTGATATTTGATACGTTTGATAGGACCACGAACTCGAAATACCTTTTCTCCCCAAGGGATTGCTAACATTAATTAGGACAAGTCTAAAGTGTTCATGTGATACAACGGTTCAGATATGGAGCATTCAAAATTTAACAGATTTATGTTACAGCTTATAAGCAATTAGAATATGTTTTAGAAATGTTTGAAGACGAAAGTTTTCAACCAATGCATCTTTCCTGCCATGACGTACGGTGCCGAAACATGGACACTAACTGCGGGACTAGTCCACAAATTTAAAGTCGCTCAGCGTGCTATGGAGCGAGCTATGCTCGGAGTTTCTTTGAAGGGTAATATCAGAAATTAGATTATCCGCAAAAGAACCGCAGTCACCGACATAGCTTGCAAAATTAGCAGGCTGAGGTGGCAGTGGGCTAGTCACGTATGTCGTAGGACCGATGGCCGTTGGAGCAGATCAGTCCTAGAGTGGAGACCGCGAATCGGCAAACGCAGCGTAGGACGCCCTCCAGCCAGGTGGACCGATGATCTTATGAAGGTGGCGGGTACCGACTGGATGCGGAAGGTGGAGGACCGGGAGCTTTGGCGCACCTTGGGAGAGGCCTATGTTCAGCAGTGGACTACGATTGGCTGTTGATTGATTGATTGATTAGAAAAGATAAACATCTTTTATATGATATGAGTGTAATAATAATAATAATTTATTTAGAATCATCAAAAAACAAAATGTGCACGATACTGTAATAGTATAAAACTGTGACGCAGTTACTAACGTGCGCCAACAAAGCGACATTCTTATAGTATTACAAAATATTGTTAATTGCACAAATCCAAAGAAAATAAATATTAATTCCTGATAGGATTAACAAATTACAAAATTAAAATAATTGAAAACAATTTAACAAATTATAAGAATTAGAATTTAGACAAACTTTGTATATTGATTAAAATTATTATATTAATATTTACTTACATACTTAATTTAGTAAGTAACATGAATAATCGAAAAAAATAATATTTATTGAAGAAAAATATTAAAAAAATATATAATAAAATATATATTCTACCGCAAAACAGCAGTACTTGGTATTGTTATTCCGGTTTGAAGGGTGAGTGAGCCAGTGTCATTACATGCACAAGGGACATAACATCTTAGTTCCTAAAGTTGGTGGCGCATTGGCGATGTAAGCGATGGTTAACATCTCTTACAATGTCATTGTCTATGGGCGTTGGTGGCCACCAATAGGTGACCCATATACTCGTCCGCCTACCTATGCTATAAAAACACACTATCTACCAGTCCCGCTTATATAATAATAAATAGATATATTATATCTTAATAAATACATAACTTTATTTCTTTAAGCAGCGCACGCAAGTGAAGCTTCAACAATCATATTTTCTGACAATTTACAAAAAAACCTTAATGAACCATACACTATCGAACACACAATAAAAAAAAAATCCCACTGAGCTTTTTCGCCGGTTCTTCTCAGGTCTGAGGTGTTTATTTCCGAACCGGTGGTAGATTTATGACAATCAATAAACAAGTGTAACGCTTCTATATTGAATAAAGAAATTTTAAACTTAAACTTAAGCCTTCCACATGAATCCGCCTATTGATGAAAACTATATGAAAATCCATCCAGAAACTTTTGATCTTTTCACGTTTAGGCGAACAGTGGGAATTAAATTAATTAATTAATATAACTTATTCAATAATAACCTTGTTGGTTTTTAGTTGTTGTTATTGTTGACTGATATCTTAAATCTATAATAAAAAAAGATTTACTTTTTTTTATTTATCATTAGAAAGACAATCAGTTACGAAATACACAAAATATTATCACATTAAAAAAATATCACAAACTAATCAAGTATGCACAAATAAGTAAATAAAAAAAGATGACATAGCAGATTGTTTAGACAGTAGCAACTAAAATAATATTTTTAATAACAAATAACAATTAAAATTAAAATGAAAAATAAATTGTGTGCATTTCTTCTAAATAAAACCCATAAACATGTATGATGATGAATCAAAAGTACTCGTCAAAGAATTCTTGGTTATAATATTTATTGATAATGATTCTGATTACTTTTTCCTTCCAAGCTAAGAGATTATCTTTATAGCAAGTATGATATAACATCGGTGATAACGTGGTCAGGACCGAATCCGCGACTTTGAAATGACTGAAATACAAAATGGTCGAGCTATTGAGGCTCAGACCTCTCTTTGATCATTTAACATAAAGGGTAACTTGTTCGGCGGTATCTTCAGGGTACAAAAGCCTTCAATTCTAAGCTCAACTTAAGCCACACCCCTGTCTTAGCCTCGCCTCAGGCAGCCAGAACTACCGGGTATCTTAAACATTAGAAGGCACTCAAACTGTTGCAACATGGTAATTTACGAAACATTTTCCGAATTATACAAAGTTTCCTTAAACATGTTCGTTGTTTGTTGAGGAATTAAATTCAATACATGGTAGATGTTTGTGTGTGCACATATTTTGTATATTTCTATAGTTACAAGCCTCGTTGGTCTAGTGGCTACATTTAAGGCACACGGTGGTCCTTGGCTTAAATCCCAGGTGAGGCCAATAAAATGTTATTGATATTTTCTGTCGAAAATTCTCAGTAGCAGTCCGGAGTCTGGAAGTTGTAAGTGTGTACACTCCCGTGCCTCGAAAAGCATCTAAAGCCGTTGGTCCTGCACCTGAACTCTTTCCGATCGTGTAGGATTGCCGTCCCATCGGGTTATGAAAGTTAGGGAATAGAGAGTACCAACAAATAATTTTGATTGGTAGAAACATAAATTATGTTATTCACACTATATTTTCGTCATAGCTGATTTAACTAATTATTATATTAAATTACTATCAAGAAATATTCAATACATAATTAATGACGTCACTAACTTTAAAAAAAAATTCTATATAAGACATTTATTTGTAGCTCTTATATAAACTGTTATATATTGAATTCCCACACCACATAGTCTCGGGTGAGCGAGTGTCATGTTTTTGTTCAGCAACTTAATTCGGAACTCCCAAAACTGTATGAGTTACCAACACGCCTTTGTTATGAAACTAGTTATATGTCGCAATCTTAAGGGTTTTAAGTTATACAGTACAGTACAGTAATACCCTGTGAATGTCCCACTGCTGAGCTAAGGACTGCTCTCCCTTTTTAAGAAGGTTTGGAGCTTATTCCACCACGCTGCTCCAATGCGGGTTGGTGGAATACATATGTGGCAGAATTTTAGTGAAATTAGACACATGCAGGTTAAATCACGATGTTTTCCTTCACCGTCAAGTACGAGATAAATTATAAACACAAATTAAACACATGAAAATTCAGTGGTGCTTGCTCGATCATCGGTTAAGATTCACGCGTTTTAACCACTAGGCCATCTCGGCTCATCTTTAAATTATACATTTTTTAAATAATAATTTAAAAAGTACCGAAAAAATAGACAGAGCTTATGATATTCTTTGCAAGTGAAGTGAGAGTAGAATATGTAACTCTGAACTGCATTTTTGGCAAAATAACCCAATATATTTTATTTTCCTAAGCCAAGACTCGAATCCAAAGTATCTGGATATACCACTGCATTGCTTCTAAGCCCCGGGAGCATTTACCAAACAGTATTAATTATTACGTCAAGATGGTTACAGCCTGTGAATGTCCCACTGCTGGGCTAAGGCCTCTTCTACCCTTTTTGTGGAGAAGGTTTGGAGCTTATTCCATCACGCTGCTCCAATGCGGGTTGGTGGAATATACATGTGGCAGAATTTCAGTGAAATTTGACACATGCAGGTTTCCTCACGATGTTTTCCTTCACCGTTAAGCACGTGATGAATTGTAATCACAAATTAAGCACATGAAATTCAGTGGTGCTTGCCCGGGTTTGAATCCACGATCATCGATTAAGATTCACGTCAAGATAAGGAAAATATAATTAAAAATAGCCTACCACGCCACTTCGCGACCAAATTGTGCAATATATTGCAAAGGAAATGCATAGGTAATATTAGTGGTGGGTACACACTCATCAGATATTCTTTGTTAAACAGAAATACTTATTGTTGCGTTCTGATTTGAACGGTGAATGAATTAATGAGTAAATACAGGCACAAGTGACAATAATATCTTCGTTCCTAAGGTCGGTGGCGTGTTGGCTATGCAAGGAATGGTTACTTTAAATCTCCAATGTCTATGGGCGTTGCCACCTACCAATAATATAACAAAAAAAACAACAAAAAAGGCAATATAGTTCTTGTTCTATGTGATATTAAATAATTCATAAGCGATACTATAAACATCATGAGAGAAAAGTGACGATCAATCTTCAAGGGTCGTTTCGCTTTTTTATTTTCTTTCTGTTGAGTTAGGTATTGGATTTTATCTACAAAGAATACTATATAATATATAACTTACTGTGCAATACAAAGGATAATTATTATTCTTCCAAATAATGTCTTCTTATCCACATTGTTTAATCTCAAAATACGATAGGATAGCAAACCCATCATGACAGAAAGTTTTCAGAGGCAGAACGAATGGCTTTACTTGCTTTCCGAGACAGAGGTAAATTAAATTAAAGCACTATTAAATTTCAGACTCCAAGCTACCACTGAGAATTTTTCGACAGAAAAATCCCATAACTTATTAACGGCCCGAACCTAGACTTGAAACCATGATTTTGGGATCTGCCTTTTAACTAGCCACTTAGTTAACGATGTATATCAGTGCTAGCATAAAAAATAATAATTAATTCATGTACAGAGTGTCTAGGTACTGAATGTACTTTTCATCATAAAATATACATTCCGTAACGGTAGTTAATTTTCTTTCATAAAGTTGAGCTAGCTGTTAGTTACTTTTTAATTCAAATTAATGTTCCACGAAAAGACAACAAATCATTATACAGTGTCTACTGTTTTTCGCAGCTTTCTGTGAAAAGCTAATTAATACTGATTTATTAATAAAAAATGCTATTTCAATTACTTTTGACATAACTAATTATTTTATTTTTGACGAACCGAGATAGCGCTGTTGGTAGAATAGGTCAATATTGACTATATATATCAGACCAACTGGGCTAGCAACACCGATTTCTTGATTGGACACATGTCTATGTAAGGCTCAGCAGCGGCACCTTGCATGTGTCGAATGATTATGACGAGAATATGATTTGTCATTGGCACAGTTGGCAGTGACCGTGTAAAAACCCAGGTGTGAAACATCTGGGTTTTTACACCTTCTGGGTGTATGTTTTCAGTCGTTACATATAAATTATTTTATAACTGTTAAAAGAACATTGTTGTTGTTATTATGCAAGTTAGTAACGTAGTTTAAAAGAAAATATGATCTTAATGCAGTCACAAATACTGCGTAAAATATATAAATGAAGAGAATAGCAAAACGTTTATACGGTCTAATATTTAAAAATCGAACAAAATGTACAAATACTGCCCTCGAGTAAAAATATTTTTTCATCATTAATAGTATTAAACATTCCATAATACTGTAAATTTCTTAACAAATTTAATATAACATTCCAAATTCAATTCAACTCCTAAACTAAAACGCGAACAAAATAATATCCCTTAAGGCCCAAATTTTATTACACAGTTATTGAAAAACCTTTTCCAATTATTGGCGCTCTTTATACTCTGTTGAAAGGTTACGACTCTGCACAATCGGCTAAGGAATAGGGATGTTATATCCTAGAATTAAAGTTCTGCCTTCTTCGTATTCAGGGCGTGCTATTACAAGTAAGGTCAACAGCGCCCTTAGGGAACTATGTTAGGCTTCAATGGGTTGTTTGATACATCGAGTGTAATGGAACCTTGTACCATTTAGGTTGATAACAATCGTGTTTGGTAATTTTTTTTTCGAATTCGTTTGTTTTGTTGTCTTTGGATGTTATTGTGATTGGTCTTGATTTCTTTTCTGTCTCTAGAACAACGAATCGATTGAGTTGAGTTTGTATAATTTTTTTCCCTTAAATATGCATCGTACAGAATATATGTATGTATGTATAAAAATTGTTTTGATAAATATGTTTAATTGAAATGGTTGAGATTAACTACTGAGTTTCTGCCCGGGTTTTTTCAATGGAATTCCGAAACGGTGGTATCATTACATTTAATGAATACTTGAATAAAATATATTTTGAATTTCGTTTTTGATCTTCAAAACCCATAAAAGTATCGATCCGTAAATATTCCCATCGCTTGGTTTTCTTTTCTCTCGAGGACTTGAAGCTTATTACTTTTCATTTTACCCATTAAAATTACAACCTCTTGTTTCACATGGATCGGAGATGCTCTCCCTTGACGTGCTTCGCTCATGGTTTGGTGTAGTGCTCAGGGATGAGCTAGCCTCGATCACTAAGTAAATTTTTCAACAAAATGAAAACAAATATATTTATTTTATCTTATTGTGTGTGTCCGAAATCTCTTGACAAACAAAGCTTCATATTTATTTATAATATTAGAATGTTTTTTCCTGCGTCAAAATGGTTCCGGCTACCGTTACAGTTGATGTTCATAACCCGCTCACATATAGCCACCATAAATATGAACAGATGTAATTTCAATATATCGAAATGTTGTTGTAACGAATAATATTTAAACATTCGATTCTATGACTTTGACCTTTTTCGTTTCGTTTCATATATATTTTGATACTATTTGTTATTATTATTATTATTTTGTCATTTGAAAAAGGTCTTCGTGTTCATTCACGCGTTCACTGAAATAGGCACGTGTTGAATGAATGGTTTCATTCACTTGGACATTAAAAATGAAGATACAGCTTATCTACCTTGTCCTGTGATTCATTACAAGGGAATTTAATAAAGTAAGCTATATACCGTAAATGCTCTACAGCGGAGCAAAGATCTCCCCCTCTCTTAAAGGGCATTCCCTTTAAGAAGAGAGGGGGAGATCTTTGCTTGGAGCTAATTTCACTATACTCTTAAAGTGCTGGTTAATTATACATCAAAATCTTCCTCATGGATCACTCCATCCATTGGTAAACACTGAATGAAAATCCGTTAAGAAGTTTTTGACTTAATCGCAGACAGTCAGACGCGGTGGATCTGACGTCACAGAATAAGTAATGCTACGAGTATAATATGGATGATACAAAAAGTAACCCTAAAATTAAGCTGAACATATGTTAACGCCATCCACAAATAATATATGAAGTAAAATAACATAAATATATTATATTTTTATTTACGCAGAAATGGTTATTGGCGACGATCCAGATAGGCCCGCAATGCGTAACCCTCTTGAGTCAGGATTAAAAACATCGCTTATCTTAGAGTTGTGGACCCTTCGCAGACCGACAACAAGATTGTCTAACTTGTAATAAATTACTGACGAAAAACTATGAAATATGAAAGTCTAGATAAGAACTACACATTCAAACAAACTAGAATACAATTGATTACAAATTGACATTTATCTAGTAAATCCCATTTATCTAGTATTAATAATGATAATAAAGTTTAACTATTATAAGTTAATTAGAAGCAAAAATTAACTTGCCCGTGCCTAGTATAAAGTTTCATTCACAAAAGTTTTTTTTTTATATATATGTAGAGAATAAATAATATTAATTAAATATAATGTCGGTTTTGACTCGTGTACGATTGGCAACACTGACAGTGTCATAAGACTCTTTGACAGTTACGTAAGTTATCGTGAGTCAGTAGAGCGGGGTTCGAATTCGAAATCATTGTATTGAGAACACTCGACCGTGCCGCACGTGCACACTGACCATGTCGGAAGAACAAATTATATCAAGCTCCTCGGCTTCTGCGACATATATATATATATATATATATATATATATATAAACATATTTGACAGCGGAAATGTCTACATAGAGTTCATGATAGATATGAAGCTATAAACGTCCCATTTATAGACAAGGCCTCATTTCCGGTTACGAATAAAGCCCTCGCTACTTAATCGACCACGATGCTCTGCTACGTATTGGCGGTTATAAATGTCTGGATATGCAGGTTTCACAATGTTTTTTCTGACCATTAAAGAGACAAATTTAGCCATCTCTTAAATACACACATTTATATAAATGAATTGCTGGTCAATAAATTGCCTTTTTGCAAAACCTAGTTAAAAATAACTAATACGAATAACGGACGGGATAACGTAATTAATTTTTATATGTTTCAAGTTAGAGATTTGTTACTATACGTTTAAAAAAAAACAACAATTCTAATATCTCAAAAAAAGAAAAATTGTTATAATAAGTCTACAAAACATTTAGAAGCTAAATTTTGTTTTAAATAATATGAAGTTAAATAGATAAATGCAAAAAACAATTACTTATAGTGTATATTGTATTAAGTCGAGATTGCCCAGTGGTTAAAACGCATTAATCTTAACCAAAGATCGTGGGTTCAAACCCGGGCAAGCACCACTGAATTATCATGTGCTTCATTTGTGTTTATAATTCATCTCGTGCTTGGCGGTGAAGGAAAACATCGTGAGGAAACCTGCATGTGTCTTATTTAACTGAAATTCTGCCACATGTGTGTTCCACCGCCCGCAATTGAAGCAGCGTGGTGGAATAATCTCCAAACCTTCTCAGGCTGTACCTTACTTTATTGTATGTAAATCTATAAGACAAATAACAAGAAAGGCACCGAGGATAAGCTTTCAAGGTTTTGGTATTTTTATTGTTATGTTCTTGTTTGTTTTAACAACACAAAAAGCAGTAAATAAATAAATAAAATAAAATTGTAAAAATATTTGGATTAGAATAAAAGCGTTTTGCACATTAACACATGGAAATCGATCTTCAACATAAAAGATCATACACACCAAGATAGTTTAAAAAAAACAACGGGTTGCACTCCGGGAGTGCCGGCAGAAGTGAAAACTTTAATATTAACGTTGTGCATTTTTGATATTTTGGAATGATTAGGGAAAAATTTTGCTCGAATTGCTTTAATTATCAGTATAAAAGTACTATCATTTATGTGATAAAATACAATATTCATTTTTTTTTTATTTTTTATTTTTTTTTTTTTTTTATTGTATAGGTTGGCGGACGAGCATATGGGCCACCTGATGGTAAGTGGTCACCAACGCCCATAGACAATGGCATTGTAAGAAATGTTGACCATCACTTACATTGCCAATGCGCCACCAACCCTGGGAACTAAGATGTTATGTCCCTTGTGCCTGTAATTACACTGGCTCACTCACCCTTCAAACCGGAACACAACAATACAAAGTACTGCTGTTTTGCGGTAGAATATCTGATGAGTGGGTGGTACCTACCCAGACGAGCTTACACAAAGCTCTACCACTAAGTAAAATCATTCATTGCGCTATCGTACAGAAACATGACAATTTATATTACATTAAATTTTTTTATTATTTTCAGGATGTTACGCCATCTATATACCACCTACTCATCTAATATTTTACTACTAAACAACAATACTTATTAATGTTATGTTTCGGTAACTTTACGGCTATGAGCCGATGAAACTACAAGGGACATAACATCTTAGTTCCCAAGATTGGTGATGTAAGTAATGGTTAATATTTCTCTCGGCGTCAACGTCTGTGGCTGGTGGTGGTTATAAATCGATAAACGCACGAAAAAGCATGACTCATTGTAACGTTCCGCCTGACCCGAGCGCGCAAGCGAGAGTGCGGAAAAAGCGATAGAGAGGCACGATCGGCCGTAGCTTTCGGCTTGCGACGTATCTATCTCTCTTCCACTCCATCGGCCGATGCGTCCGAGTATTTATCAATGTTTTCTTATGACGTTATCACGTCAAATTATCGTCCGTAAACCGACTTTACAGACAACCATTTTTATTTTATAAGTAGGCAGACGAGCATATGGGCCGTCTAATGGTAAGTGGTCACCAATGCCCATAGACAATGGGATTATAAGAAATGTTAACTATTGCTTCCGTCGCCAATACGCCACCAACCCTAGGAACTAAGATGTTATGTCCCTTGTGCCTGTAATTACACTGGCTCACTCACGGAACACAACAATACAAAGTACTGCTGTTTTGCGGTGGAATATCTGATGAGTGGGGTGAATATCTACCCAAACGAGCTTGCACAAAGCTCTACCACCGTTACCTATATTATAACAAAAATATATTTTCATTCATCAATAAACTGTCTTGTCTCGAATCTACGCTCACCTTAATCCATTTCCTATTGTCTGCTATTCCCTTAAACCCATATTCCTAACGAAACTAAATAAACCGTCGGAGCTTATCGGTGGAATCGTTTCAAGTTTACTTACTTTATCAATTGATAAATCTATTATGTTATTGAGGGGATATTTTTATACAAACTTTTAAATATTTACTTGAAATTGTTAACTTAGTTATTGGAAAACAATAATAAAGTATTACTGTATAGTTCAAAAACAACATTTTTGTCATATATGTATATATTAAATTCTGTTATCTGAAACAAGTAATGGTCGCGTTAAGGCCGTCGTATGCCGTGACGGTAAACTGCATGGCTCTTTCTTGTGCCGTCATACCGTTTGTTCTCAACTCGTTTGTGAGTTCTGAGAATTAGCCAAAAGCTTGACTTCGACAATTCTTTAAGAATATAGCTTATGATGTCATAATAGAGGATGTCCCTTTGCGAAGCCTTTACATCTCCGGCGGAGACAATTTTATTGTGGTGTGTGTATAGGTCAAACAAAGGAAGCGCTAACCGCTGCAGTCCTATCATTTTTCTCATTAAAGATGTGCCCATTTGTAGGATCTGTCCGGTGTGATCGCAGTTCACAGCTTCTATAATAACGTAAGGGCTTATACCCTGCACAAAAATACTTGTCTGCGGGTTTCAGAAATAAGAGAAAACTACTTAACGCCATCTATCGGGACAATCATATTACTAAAATATTGCCACAAAATTAGCTAATTGACATGAAGATTAATTAGAAAAGTTGTGAAAGCGTTAGAAAACATAATGAGCATTCTTTAAATATTGCGGAGATAAAATTTGCAATAAAGGAATATTTTCGTGAACTCTCTTAAAATGTGGTAGTAATTTGATTTGAGTTCGAATAACTCTCCTTAAATCATTTTTACTAATATTTTAAACGTATCTTGCGGATTTATGCTTCATCAAATTTACCAAATTATTGCTAGTATTATTTCAATTGGAACATTTAAGATAAGTAAGGATTTGTTTTACTTTGTACTGGTTTAAGTGTGTTAAAGTCTGGACTAAAACATTTTAAAAAGTTTTACAATTTTTAAGTAAAAACTTAAAGATTTCTTAAGGGTACATGTAAATAATTTTTCAATTATTTAATACAATTTTCTCTTCAAACTTTCAAACTCAAATTTTAATCACCCGTAACACTTTTGTACCCGAATCTTGTCCTCGAACGTTTCAAATGTGAGCGAGCCAGTGGAACTACAAGCACAAGGGACGTAACACCTTAGTTCTCAAAGTAGTGGCGCATTGGTGATGTAAGGAATTGTTAATATGTGCCCGTCGACCTACCTAAACTAAAAAACAAGTATATCAGTTCTTGTGTCAAAATAAAACAATTTACTAAATAATAGTTTCCGTACAAATGAAATGTTTTCCGTAAATCTTTTCACAACTATTGACATAGTTGTTTCACTTGTACGGAATACGGATTGTCTTCGCAATTCAAATATTTACATAGGAGGGATGGACTTGCTGACATGTTCTGTTTAATGGGAGTCGAGTTTTTTCGATTTGTATTTCAACCAGAGTCGATCACGTTTAGTTACAAATCGGATTTCGTTTTCCTTACTTTATTTACTGTTTACCTTTCCCTTGGGTTAGTTCCCATCATTTCCTCTTTTATAATTATTTTACCATAATTACTAAACTTGTTATTGATATAACATTTAGTAGTAATATTCTTATTAATATAATAACTGTTATTATTTGATAGTGAGCAAATAAAGTACTGTAGAGAGTCCAATCTTAGACAATTAAAAAAAACAACGGGTTGCACTCCGGGAGTGCCGGCAGAAGTGAAATCTTGAATATTAACGTTGTGCATTTTTGATATTTTGGAATGATTAGGGAAAAATTTTGCTCGAATCATTTATGTGATAAAATACAATATTCATTTATTGCGCTATCGTACACACACATGACAATTTATATTACATTAAAAATTTAACACTTCAAAATCCGTCTTACGAATTTTCAATCAGGGTCACGTGACCTGACGCGAGTTTAACATTTTTTCCCTTCATAAAAAAGTGCACAACGCCGCTAAAGAAGTTTTCACTTCAAAAAATATTTTCTTAGTGCTAATGTCGAAGGGCAAAATGACAACTAAAATTGGACATGTAAATAATAATTTTGATTCCGTGGCTCGACTTGAGAAAGTCAAATCAAGATTAAAAATAAACTCATCCCTTCATGCAATGCATTCAATGCAATATCAGCTGCTATCGGATGTTGCTGACGTTTCAATAAAATATCGATACGTCATATACTCGGGTCACTCGTTAGTTCATTCTCTCGGCTATTTTGTTTGAAGGGTGATCGAGTTCGTTTTACATTAACGTGAAACTGTGGCCGGGGATGACATTTTTTTTATTAATACCCACGCTCAGACGTACATCAATTGAAATTTAATACAAAGTTAATGTTATGTAAGTTGCCGCTTATAAGTGATACCTAATGGCCGCTTATCACAGTTTTAATTTGCTTTCTTATCTATATGTATAAAAAGACTTGTTATATAATATGTATATGGTAAAGAAATTCAAAGAGATAAATATAAGTACAAACCTAAAAATGTATCTTAACTTTTAAAAACGTGGATGCAGCAGAATATAATTTCAAAGGATACATTTCTTAGATTTTTTTCTAACATGGAAAAGGCACAAGGGACATAACTTAGTTCACAAGCTTGGTGGCGCATTGGTGATATGTTTGACTAATATCTCTCATAGTGACAATGTCTATGGTCAACATATTATAGTGAAATAAATTCACAAATACAAGCTCAAATATGAATACACATATACATACGCACACATTCTCACTACCCTCTTATTCACATTCCAACCAACACCTAACACGGTTTCAGTATTAGCTTAGATTTTTACGTGTTTAACCTTTTGTCTATTTCAAGTCTGAATAGCACCCATTTTACTTGTAAATTCACCTCCAAGCAGTTGACACAATCCCTGAGATACGAGTGTAATCTCGCGATGGGATAACGCTGCGTTTTGAATATCAAAGGAAAGTAATCCTTATGCGCTGTGTATAAAGCTTAAAATGTTATAGCCTTTAAAGTGTTGGAATTTTTATATTTACGCTTAGTGAAATTTATAGTAGATTTAGAAGTTGTATTAAAATTGTTAATAATAAAGATTATTGTATGATTAAGCTATGTCGCCCGACTTTCCTCTGATATTTAGCTTGTGATTTATCATTCGATTGTGTGACAATCCATAAAACTAATTAGCAGTCATGTAGACATAAAGAATTGCAATTAACTCAATTCAGTCTAGTGTCCCCGTAGGATGTTTGGAAGTTGTTCCACCTCACCGCTACAACGGTTCCTTAAACTCCTTAATATTTTCCGTACTGTCGACTATGAGATGAATTATAAACACAAATTAAGCACATGAAATGTGGACCTGTGTAGTCGGATAACAGGTGTTGCAAGTGTATGGTTGCTCTTTGTTTTAATCCTATTAATATGACGCGCCGGCAAGCGTGGTTGTAGATATTTTCCTTTCGCGCCGCAGCTCTTGGGTTCGATTCCCACCCAGGACAGACATTTTTGTGCATGAACATGTCTGTTTGTCCTGTGTCTGGATGTAATTATCTATATAAATATGTATTTACAAAATAAAACTAGTATATGTAGTATATCAGCTGTCTGGTTTCCATAGTACGACCTCCGCTTAGTTTGGAATTAGATAGCCTTGTGTGAATAATGTTCCAGGATATTATATTATATTATACAATTTATACAATCAATCTTACATGCATTGTTTCAAATTTTAAAATATTCCCTCCAGATTCTCACTCGACGCAAAGCTGCCCAAGTAAGACCCGGAGCGATTGTCAATACCCCAACAATAATATAATATAATATAATTTATAAAGTTTGTATGATTTTTTTACTCAATCACCCAAAATGTGCTGGACAGATTTGGACGAAGTTTGCATTTGCTATATAGCTTTGTTACATAGCAACACTACTACCTAATACGGCAGATACTTCACATATATTATATAAGACACAATGTATATAAAACGAGTTTCACTTCCGTCTGCGTGTGAGGAGGAAGGAAAGGTGTTACTCTATGTAGTTTTTTGTACCCATGACAATTAGTCTCTCACTAAGCAAGGTTTGTTAGTAATTCTTATTTATTCATCAAATCAACGAAAATTAAGCCCACCCTAACACTCCCACCCCTAAGCACCTCTAAGCACTTTTATTGAGTAATATATATCAGAAACGAATACCATATCCCAGGAAGGAAGGTATCTTTGAACCCAGGACCTCACTATCTGAAACCAAACAGGCTTCCCACTAGACCAATCAGCCAGTATTGTCAAGTATTTTTTACGTATTTATTTACACCGGTAACTTTGCCAACTTTTTCCAAAAAAACTTTCGTCCATTTGTAAAGCCCTCACACAAGATAATGCTCTAACAACTCTTAAGATCAAAGAACAATTATAAATAACGAACATTTTGGTCGAGTTCATTTGGATTTACGTCTTCAATGCCCGATCCTAAAAACTTTTCCGCGCCCTGTCAAAGGTCCCCCACATTTTCCTCAACGGATGTAACCTAACCCAACAGCGGGGTTTCCAGAAAAAGTCTTTTAGAAGTATCAGGGAAATAACATAATTAATTTAAGTCCTATCATGCACCAGATTTGGCAAAATGCCAGGATTCCAATACGAATTTCATCTTATGAAAGCATAAGGCTGAATTCGGTTTAAATAAAGGTTTTAAAAATAAAACAAAACGTAACTGAATTTGGTTTTAACTTTGGCAATGGGAAATGTAAGTTTGGGAGATTTTATTATGGGGATTGTGTAGCGAATTTTAAAATGTATTTTAGTATTACATTTGTTAAAATGTATTTTTCTTTATTGAAAATATGCAGGCACATTTGCGAATGAAACCTGGTGATAAGTGAGTACTAACCCCGCGTGGGCGCTGCAAGAAACATTAACCAACCACTTAGGGCACTAAGAATATATGTTTCTTGTGAATTTAGTTATGGCTCACTCGCCCTTCGAATCAGAACACACCAATACTAACAGTGCTTGTATCGGTAATAAGACGAGAGGGTGGTACCCACTAAAATGGACTCGCACAAAATCCTACCACACAGTAATTCTGAAATAATCATATCTCACACAGGCTCTTGTCTGTCCATTCGTATCTATCCTATTATCTGGATTTATATTATAACGACTATGAATAATATATGACTTCAGCCGGCTTGTGTGTATGTTCATCTGTTTCCGAATTAACTACTTATCATAATGCAACAAGGACCATTAAGCCGCTTCTAGAGATACCTCATCTCTAGAAGCGACTTGATCGTCCGTAGTTAAAGACTATGTAAAGTCACATTAAATCATATAAAGTGGTTTCTGAGGGAATATTATTTGGGCTTCATATCACCAAATTTAAATTCTTAGTCAATACCTTTTAAAATATATATCAGTAGTTAATTAGGTATAACTTATAACTCATGTCATACTTTTCAGAGTGCGGTAATTACGTAGTCGGGTTTTAGTTTTTAAAGTTTTAATTGTATGTATTTGTTTCAGCATCACAGTCTAGGATTATTGATAACTATATAAATTTTAGTTGGACTTCTTCATCGACCCAGTAAGCCTGACTCACGATTTCAACCGAGATTAATTTGTATTATATTTATTATATAATCCGGACCTAATAAATAATCCTTAAATCCAAACAATATTAAGTAAACAAAATAAACACTTCGTGTCCTGTCAGAATTTCAAAAACGACTAAACATCGTTTACTGTGACAAGAGACCATTTCGGCATGTAATATTATATTACCAACTTAACTAAACAAAAAAAAATACGTTAAATTGATGTAGTTAAATGGTTTGATAGGCCGTTTATTACAACAAAGACTAAACGGTATCTGGAAAAGAATCTTTAATGTTCCTCATAATAATTATTTACATTTCTAACTTTTACCCGACTTTTTTATCTTAGAAAAACAGACAAACAAAAATTAAAAAAGAAAAGATTAATTTGGTAATTAGACAATAAATCACTGCTTAAAAAATGCAGATATTTTAAAAAACTTCATCAACCTCCATTGTCTTAATCATTGACGAAAGAGTTAGATTAGCTAAATTGAGTTTAATCTGAATTGTCATTGGTCACTGGCAGCTGATGACGTAATACCCAACCAATCAGAGTTCAGCACTTAATCAGATATTAAACAATATGAACTTTTTATTGTATAGGTAAGCGGACAAGCATGTGGGCCACCGGGTGTTAAGAAGTCACCAACGCCCATAGACAATGGCGTTGTAGGAAATGATAACCATCGCTTACATCGCCAATGCGCCACCAACCTTGGGAACTAAGATATTATGTCCCTTGTGCCTGTAATTACACTGGCTCGAGTGGGTAATACCTACCCAGACGAGCTTGCACAAAGCTTAAGCACAAGCTTAAGCAAAAGTATCGAGATCGTTCAGAAAAAATGAATAAGAATAAATAAACATTAAATTTTGTTTTTTGATATATTTATGTAATTACTAAATAATTAGCACTTCCAAAAATTTGCCACATTACATTAAATTACTAATGGAATGTTAATAAGTTACAAACATTATTTCCTCTGACTTGTTCTACCAACCTCCATCTTTGTTAGAAGGTCAGAACCGTTTTCAAAAGGACACCCTATAATTTCATTGGTTTAATTAAAGTTAATATTCAGCGACTCGACAGCTTTTATTTTGAAGGCTACCTTTAAGAGATCTCTTTAATTAATAAAGTGTTACAAAAACGTAGGTTAAAAGTATGTGAGATAGAACTATGTAATGTATATAATATCCATATATAAGCGGCTTTCTTATAAACCCCGAGTTCTATGGTTCGAACTTCACAGACAGGTTTTCACAAATCCCTATCAAGTTAATGCCGGATAAAATTAGTCACAAATAAAATTTTCAGAAGCATTAATATTTTAAGCAGATACAGATCTTCAATGCACATCAAAGTAAGCAAATAGTATCGAGTATTCCACATACTGAACGGGAAATCATAACAGAAATTGAATACGAGCGTACTGTTAATAATAGAGTCGATATCGAAATAGTCGGTAATCGGATGGCGGTTTCCGCACGTATAATTTATAAGAAACTTTTTCCATTGTCCCGATGAAATTAACGGTCCGATAAATTTACCGTCACCCATTATTTTATATCGTCTTCTTCTATCTCACATTGATTTCGGCCACTGTCATTTTAAGGAAGACTGGCCAACTGCGCAGGATATAATATTGTACATAAGTGTGTATGCAAACAAGTGCTCTCTATTTCAATATATTCGACGAGCTGGTTGGCGTGGTTGGTAAGACACTTGCCTTTCATTCCGCAGATCGTGGGTTCGATTCCCACACAGGACAGACAATTGTGTGCATGAACATGTCTGTTTGTCCTGAGTCTGGGTGTAGTTATCTATATAAGTATGTATTTACAAAAGAAAAGTAGTATATGTAAGTATATCAGTTGTCTCGTTTCCATAGTGCGAGCTCTGCTTAGTTTGGGATCAGATGGCCTTATGTGAATAATGTTCCAGGATATTATTATTATATTTCCTTCATTTCATTATACGAAGGGACGGTAAACCTGACACGGCCAGAAAGACAAAGACACAGAATTTGCTATACCTGCTTTCCAATGCACCAGAGTGTAAACAGTGTTGACTTCTAGGATCTGGAATGCTACTGAGAATTCCTGGGCGAAAAAATCCAATAACTTTTACTGGACCGGCCCGGCTTGAAATCAGGGCCCGATCAATCACCAACAAAACTATTAACCCTTAGTTATTAAGGCCGCTTAAAATGACGCAACGGATTATTACAATGGAAACAGTGAATCAGACGCTATGGAAAGATCTCGAACTATCCGACGTCAGGCTCTTATTGGAATTAGCATAACCCAATATCGACTATATCTTCACACTAGAAGCTAAATAGATACTGTCTCTATAATATGTATTACACCAAGACTGCTAATAATAGTCAAAATTGTTAGAACGGTTTTTATAGACGCAACTCAATCTGTCAAAGTGTCAATACTGTAATAAGGTACGTTAACTGATTTTGATATCCCTTCTCTCTTGTACATCGTTCGCTGGCTGCTGTGTGTTTTATTGTCTTCGGTTAAAGTCTTTAAAAAAATGTGCGGTCGGGGGACTCCCGTCAGGAACGAAGTTCTGTGTGATATTTTTTCGACTCAAGCTGTGTTTTAAAATGTACATTTTAATTGATTATATTACTGTATTTTTGTCACACCAAAAAGCGACTCAACCTCGTTTATATCGACCTCCTAAATTCAAAAGTCCAGCGCATCGCATTTTATATCATTTGGTAGGCATAGTATGACTGCCTCGTTGGTCTAATGGCTAGATATAAGGCCGCAGACCCGGTGGTCCTGGGTTCAATTCCCAGGTCGGGCCAATAAATAGTTATTGGGTTTATCTGTCAGCAAATTCTCAGTAGCCAACTGCGCAGGATATATTATAGTGCACAAGTGTGTCCGTAAACACAGGTGCACTCTCTATTACCTAGCTGTCATAATCCGATGGGACGGCAATCCGACACGACCGGAAAAAGTTCAGGCGCAGGACCAACGGCTTGACGTAATTTCCGAGCCACGGGAGTGTACACGCTTCCAGACTCCGGGCTGCTACTGAGAATTTTCTGACAGAAAAACCCGATAACTATTTATTGGCCCGACCTGGGAATTGAACCTGGGTCTGCGGTCTGATATCTAGCCACTAGACCATTTAATTATATTTTAAATTAGTTATATACGTAAGCTTTAAACATAACGCAGTCAAGTAGAACCCTCATAAATTGATCAAACTTTGCCTACGTAGTTAAAATTCTGATATCCGTATAAATTATACGATAACACATCCCTATGGCCGCTCCGGTAAACCGATGTGGGTACTGAAGCAAACAATGCTATTTCGTTAACATACGTATGTTCCATTCCCTGACCCCTTGAGAACAATTCGTTTTATTTATTGAGTGTGAATTTTATCTTTACGTTTGTAGAATTTTTATAACTAGTTGTATGGCCCGACTGCGGACTGATAATTTTTTTTTTTAAATATAATTTGAAATCTCGGTCACAGCGTCTCACCACCGCACCCACAGATATTTTTTTGTTGAAAAGAAATTTCTGTGACCCGATCACAGTGCCATCTACAATCTAAATCATTAAGGGAATAACCAACCACACAGGTGGAGGTTAGTGATATACGCACGTACATACGTATTTATTATTTCATTTAAATATGAAATATGGTCGACTGCCTCGTTGGTCTAGTGGCTAGATATAAGGCCTATAAATAGTTATTGGGTTTTTCTGTCAGAAAATTCTCAGTAGCAGCCCGGAGTCTGGAAGTTGGAAGTGTGTACACTCCCGTGCCTCGGAAAGCACGTTAAGCCGTTGGTCCTGCGCCTGAACTCTTTTCGGTCGTGTCTGATTGCCGTCCCATCGGATTATGAGAGCTAAGGAAAAGAGAGTGCACCTGTGTTTGCGCACACACTTGTGCACTATAATATGTCCTGCGCAGTTGGCTAATCTCTCTTGAGATTGGCCGCCGTGGCCGGAATCGGTCTGGAGGACCATATATGGACGGAAATATTACCTAAAATTACGGTGGTTATACCTCGCTAGCTCAACTAGTTTTCAAGATACGTTTCTTTGAATGATAGTCATACATACACTGATTCTTTTTCTTATCTTAAGATTTACGCGGAGTAGGACAAAACATATTTGCATCGCATACTTACATAAAGGTTACGGTTCTATATAGGTCAAACGGATGACTCGTTATAATTATCAGGCTAAGCCCTTGAACCATTTTGAGTAAGACTTTCTTTCTAAGGATGTACTTTGAGATTGCATGTCGATCCTTTTCGGACGGGCAAATAGGCCACCTGATGTTGAGTGATTACCGCCGCTCATATACATTGGCGTTGGAAGAAATATTAACCATTCATGACATCGTCAATATGCCACCAACTGCAACCTTGGGAACTAAGATATTACATCCTTTGTGCCTATTACACTGTCTCACTTATCATTCAAACCGGAACGCAACAATACTGAGTATTTCTGTTTAGCGGTAGAATATCTGATGAGTGAGTGGTATCTACCCAGACTGGCCTGCACAAAGCCATGGCTAGTATTCATAATTAAATCGACGGGTAGGTAGCCACAAATGTTATTCTAAACTACATATGTACAATACACAGTACAGTACAGTAACAGCCTAAGGCTCCAATGCGGGTTGGTGGAATACACAGAATTCCAGTGAAATTTGACACTTGCAGGTTTCTCACGGTGTTTTCCTTCACTGTCAAGTACGAGATGAATTATAATCACAAATTAAGCACATGAAATTCAGTGGTGCTTGCCTTTGTTTGAACCCACGATCATAGGTTAAGATTCACGTGCGCCATCTCGGCTTTTTGTACAATACACATACAAAATATAATAAGTCTGACCAGGGCGATTCAGAAACGAGATAACTATCAATTAGGGTCATCTATTGATACAGATTTACACATATTATTCTCTTAACAGGCGTTAATTCCTTGTCAAATAACGAAATTGATATAAACTACTTAATATGAAGTGTACTCACATTACTACATTATTTACGTTACGTTATTTAGTTCAATAAAACAATGCTGTCTTCTTCTTTCGAATGTCAAATCAATAATGAGAGAAAGAGATGAATTAGTGTTTAACGAAACAGTCGCTAAGCAAAAATAACGCCGTATAATTTAAAAATACTCTTAATAAAGTCAACGTCATCAAATTCGTTTCGTGTGTTACAAATCCATACCGATTGAGGATAGAATTCCTCGCAAAAGGAAACAGAGAAAAATTCTAAGAATAACAATATAAATTGTTCACAGTCCCCGCTTTATTGGATTTTTAGAGGACTTCGTGTTGAATGTGAAACTATCGAGGAATTCAATACAACACGCTTAAGTTATATGGTTTTAAGTGAATAACTTCATCTTTCTATATGTAGGCGGCAAATATGTCGATTGTCACCATATCCCATAAATATTGGCGCTGTAACAAATAATATTATATCTGCATTTTTCTCTCAAGGCAGCATCAAAATCGATTTATTATTTTTATATATATGCTAATATTATAAAGAGATGATCTTTGATACTTAGTATGTTTGTTTGTAATGGATAAAATCAATAACTACTAAGCCCAATTAAAAAAAATCTTTCGCCTGCAGAAAGTGTCATTATCAAGAGAAATATTGATTGGACTTTATTTAAAAGAAATTTGAATGTATTTATTTATTTATCGAAATAGTTACACCATCAACTTATCTCTAAACACTTAAAATTAACAATTTAACAAATAGTCTTATGAAGTGAATACGTATTTTTAAAATGTAAACAACATTTATCGTAATGAAATCGTAAAAAAACGAAGATAATTATAATAAAATTACTAAATAACAAATTATAAAACCAAAAAAAAATATTGTACATATACGAAAGTTTATTAAAATTTATTTTGTAACCCAAGGTACAAACAATCCTATAAAATATATATTAAGACAGATAATTGTTCAACCGGGCGATGTGGGGCTGCTAGTTTCAAAGAAAGAAACACCATTAATTCGTCAATTAGCTTTAATAAAATCACGGCAACAATATCGTTCCATATTTGAAATATCCTTTCATTTATCGGTATACAAGGTTTATGTAAGACATACCTATCATGTAACCTACCTTTAACCCTGTCTCTATACACAGTATCTCGTGGGTACATTATAACCTCTCTATTTATTTATTCAGAAGGAACTCCAACAGAAGTACCCACATAAATATAAATATACAAGTTTAAAAAAAAAGTTTAAATGTACCCCCAATTACAGGAGAATACAACATGATCAAGAACAGTGTTGATACTCACAACATAAGAAATCATTAACAAACAAGATTAAACTAAGTAGACTAAGCAAACTAAAACAAAAATTTCAATCTTGAAACATTTGTAAAAATTAAAAGGAAATAAAAATAAATAAGCGAATTAAAACAACCACATTTTACTTGGTGGTATAGCTTTGTGCAAGCTCGTCTGGGTAGATACCACCCAATCATCAGATATTCTACCGCAAAACAGCAGTACTTTGTATTGTTGTGTTCCGGTTTGAAGGGTGAGTTAGCTAGTGTAATTACAGGCACAAGGGACATAACATCTTAGTTCCCAAGGTTGATGGGCAATTGGCGTTCTAAGCGATTTACGTTGATTAACATTTCTTACAAATCCAATGTCTATGGGTTCAGATTTTTTCAGTTCAGTTTCAGGATGTAGTCTTTGTGGTACATTTATATTGATTTGTCCAAGCAAATATTTACTATCCACTTAATTATAGTAAAGCTTATACAGAAAGACTCCATCTAATACAGTTCTTCGTAGATGTAGAGATACTTTATATAGCGGTGAATATACTTGACAAGAATGTTCCAGTTTACTTCTAGCATAGCAGTTGTAGAGCTGGATGATCGTAGATAATTTTCTAAAGTAATAAAATCTGTAGGTATAAGGCTCCTGTGGAGAAGGAATTTCGTTGTTTTGGATTTCTACTGAATCCGTCGTCGACGCGAATGCGAAAGGACCGCAAGATAGTTTTCTCTAATACGTCTGTTGCCCCACTATAACCCTCATTCGCTTGTGGTGGAGTTCGCACATATGTTAAAATTATGATCTCCCTTGCACTTAGCGTCAGTGCACGCTGCAGCGCAAGGTTAATCCGCCTGCCGTCATCAGCTGGCCTTTATGAAATGTCGGGATCATCACTACTTATATTTGAAAAACATGAAATATTTTCCTATATTTGTGTAGTATATTTTATGATAAGTAAACTCATAATCTGCTACTCGGTTAAATAAAATGAGTGGCTTTTTTGTTTGTGAGAAATCATTAACAAGCAATATTTTGTTAACAATATAAAAGAACTAGAAACTTTTTACACCTCGTGTCGAACAAATTTCCTTTAGGCTATTTGTAATGAAAATAAAATGTTTACTTTAAATCAAACTGTGCTTTGGACATATAAGTACTTTGTATCTCAGGAAAAAACATATGTCATAGTGTGGTCATGATTTAAATTACTTGCAAAAACATCACATAAAATCGATTTTCAATTCAAAAGGCTTTAGCCCAGCCGTTGAACATCTACAGGCTCTTTATTTAGTACTACTACATAAATATTGCATCTGTGGCAATCTAAAGCATCAATATGTTCACCATGTATTTAAAATGTATAAAAATATTTTTTGTTTCCCGAATATGTACACGAAAACGTTTTAAAACAAATTTGCATATGCATTTAGATATGGAAATATTCGAATGCATATGCAAATTCAATGTAGAGAAATAATGTTTCATGACATTTCTGGTATTATGAATAGTCTACACATTTTTTTTTAATTGTTATTTTTAAGATCCATCTTTACGCGCTTACGGAACGTGTTCCATCTTGGGCGCCAATACTTACTAAAAATATTATTCAGAGCCAATTTATGACATATCGTCATAATAATTTTGGCATTTAGCATCAGTCTTGATACTGCCTTCAGGGTTTCTACTTTATTTATATCGGCCTGATTCCTTGTTTTTTAAAATAATGTATCACAGTGTGATGTTGAAAATAATTATTTAAAAGGCAGAAATAAATGTGACAGTATCACTTATTTAATTAAAAAATAATGAAATAAGAATTATTGTTGTTTAAACTTGATTATGTTAAAGCATTTATTACTTATTTTATCATTACTTATTAATTCCGCTTAGCCTAAAGGTTGACTGGTAGAGAATGTCTTTAGGCATTAAGTCCGCCTTTTTGTCAAACTACACAATGTGGTGGGCAAAAAAGTTTTAAATAAATAAATAAATAAATAATTCGACTTTCATAATCTTATATTACTTGTAAAAAACATAGAATATTTGGGCATTAAAATGCCCCATCTTGGGCGCCATTACTTATTAATGATTTTATAATTAACGATACCTCAAATTATCAAAGCCATTTAAGGTAAATTTAATAATCGCTTTAAACAAACAACAAAGGCGTAAGGGAATATCTACCCACAGTAATAATGTATCTACAAATCATGTTCCCGTGGAATTGGGACGAAAATGCTGGAAATAAAACTCGTGAAGAACAGTCATACATATAAAAATATTACCGGAAGCTAACAATTAATTATCAAGAACCATCGTGACTCTGTCTACATTTTAGAAAATTACACTGATTATGAATATTTCAAAGATTGATCTTTATTTTAATTAGATATAGGTTAATTAGAGTAAAAATTATGAATATGCAATATGATACGACATTTATTAACTTATTATGTTAAAAAGTAAAGTAGTATCTCTCGGCTCACTGACATCAGAATAATTATCTAAATACATAATATATAACTAAGGTATCTATTAATCAGACGAAAAGTATAAGTAATCGAGTTTTATTATTTTCTGCTTATAAATTTGTACGATATTACCAATAAAAGTTGCAATAACTTTGACAAGTAATTAATAAACTCTGAATTAGTTTATGACTACGCGTTAAGAAATGAGATGGTTCAGTGGCTAGAATTTGTTAATCTTGACAGAGGGTTACGGATTCAAATCCAGGCATGCACCGCTCATCTTTAAATTCAAGTGTTTAATTTTTGTTTCTTATCTCATGCTAATATATATCATGATGGTACCTTTATGTATAGCATTCAAACCTGTCACGTGTATTCCACCAAGCCGCGTTGCAATGTAAAGCGTGGCGGAATAAGTTTCGATTATTAAATACGCCGTTACATAACGTGTTTTATAAAGATATCAATGTATTCATATATTCGAATCATAATTGTTGATGATATTTGATCTATTCTTATATTTTCAACGCAATGGTATTTACGCGGGCTTGAACCTACTATCTTCAGTCAAGATTCACGTCTAATAAGCACTGGGTCATGACGGTTTTTGTAAGTACATTAAATTGGGTGTTTTTTTAACATAATTACTCTTTTTTACATATGTAAATATGGATTTTGGTAAATTTCTACTAAACACAAGCTAATTTAAAACGAAATTAATTATGTATTTTATACGTACGAAAAGTTAAAGCTTTTGATGGCTCGTCATTGAGGTAAAGTGTCCTAAATATTGGCAATATGGGAAATATTTCCTTAGTTAAGACATTAGCTGAAGCAACTGCTAGGTCTCCTGATAACTTAGTAAATTATTTATTAATTATTTCACTAGCTCCGTGATATAGCGTATATATCCTCAATATATTATATTAATAGGTATATAAAAGAATAACTGACAACGCTGTCGATGTCAACGCTCAGTCCAAGCTACTGGGGCTAGCACCATGAAAATTTGCAAACGATTCAGCGGGTTCCTTTACACGGTAGGCTAGCGCCTAGCCTAAAAAAAAGTATTGGTATTTAGCAAATCTGAATTTTGACGCGAGTAAAGTTAGTTCTCAATACATGAATTATCTAACACTAAAAGTATTTTTTTCAAATCGGACTTTAAATCATCAGTTATATCAGCGCGTTAACAAACAACCAAATTTATTAACTTTATATAATAGCATTTCTTTTATTGAATAGGAAGGCGGACGAGCATATGGGCCACCTGTGACCTGATGGTAAGTGGTCAGTAATGCCCATAGATATTGGCATTTTAAGAGATGTTAACCATCGCTTACATCGCCATTGCGCAACCAACCTTGGGAACTAAGATGTTATGTCCCTTGTGCGTGTAATTACACTTGCTCACTCACCCTTCAAACCGGAACACAACAATAATGTTTTGCGGTAGAATATCTGATGAGTGGGTGGTACCTACCCAGACGAGCTTGCACAAAGCCCTACCACCAAGTAAAGTAGATATAGATTGATACATTCCTAATACATCAAAAATGTCATCATAATTTTATTAGTTTAATATGAAAACTATAAATAAACAAATGTGTTCTGCGACTTTGTACATTTCGAAGCCGTTGAGCGGATAATTCAATCGAACTAACAGTTAAAGACAGTGAAGCAGAACATTCTCGAACAAATAAACTAAAATAAAAGTATTCTATCAAAAACATTTTCGCCAAATAAAACGTCACCTTTCACAGTACATTATTATAAATTTCTACATGATTTCAGCTGAACCAATTAAACATAAACTTTTAAAACTTAAGAGCGAATCAGCGATTTTACTCAGCTCTTTAAAACAACTTCGAAGATAACTGCGTTTAATCAACCAAAGTGTTTATGGATAAAGACTTTGTTTAGACTGGTCAACCATTGACTGTATGCTATAGAGTACAGCATTGAGTATCTGCGTTTGGTATGGTATGCTGGTCTGCCTCGTTGGTCTAATGGCTTTAAGCCAATGATCCTAGTTTAAATATCAAAGTTGTTAGGTTTTGCAGTCAAATAATCTCAAAGGCTGTATTTAAACAGTAGGTAAACTCTTCTGGTTGTGTTGGATTTTCCGCTCCATTTTATCATTAGATTCTAAGATATTTTTAAACGTTATTAACAAATTCAAATATTTTAACAAAATATCATAGGATATATATTTTTACATAAGGATTATTAAATATTACAGAAAACAAAATAGATGGTTAAAAATGGAAATCACACAAGTAATACAAATTTCATTTAATTTTGTTATATGTATCTATGATTAATTTACGATAACGCGAGTATCTATTGAGTTTTTTTGATGGAAATAAAATTCAGAAAAGGTAAAGGTGTTTGTAAATAAAAATGACACAACAAACACTGGGATAAGCCTGTTTTATCGACTAAATTATTGTTTGATGAATACTGTATGACTTCGAAGTTAAGTGTTTTAGTTTCAAATAGACCATACTAAAAATAATTCATCGCATCACATCGTGCTATGTCTCCAATGGTCGATATCCGATTACTCAAGGAAACCTTGAAAGTTATAAACTCGAATCCGGACTTTAATTGTGATTAGAAAACTTCTGTCTTTGTTTGGATTTAATAAAGCGGATGTCTAGACTTGGAGTTATATAATTAATTTAAATAAGAATTCGATTTGATTTTCAAGGATTTTACTTTTTTTTTGTTTCTAACTTCGTCCTTGGATCAAAATATATTCATCCACGTTGATTGTTTAAAAATAATACAAATACTATCCAATGCACTAAATGTAGCCCAATGACTCAATAAACTAAAAAGTGAAGTTAAGCAGAAGCCTCTGGATGGCCCACAAAAGGTTATTGACGCCCTTTTAGATAGTCTCCAATGAAAATGGCTATCATAGAGTGGAACAGAAATACATCATCGCGTTTGTGGTATAGTGACAGAAAACATTTTCGTTAAAATGGCGGTTTTATTTTCATCACAAATTAAATTCTACGCTGGTGTAGCCGCGGGTTTTTTCAGTATAATAATTTAAATAACATAAAATAAAAATAAATATACTAACAAAAAGGATTAATAATATCACAAAGTGGACCCAAACTAGGCAAGCCTGACCTGTGGGTATCAACTACCAGTTACATTATGGCACGTTTTACCTGTTGCTCCTATCCCCATATATATTTCTTTACATAAAATACATTAAATAATCAAATTTATACATTTTTTTGCAAAAAGTAAACAAATCGAAATCACAGCTTAAAATCTGACCACGGTAATCGATCAGTGCCGATCTTTCTCAGATGAATAACGTAGCCATTTAAAAAAAATGGTGGATGCACATTAATCATCCACCGCGATGTGTGACATATGGTTTGACGTATATTTACTGGAAGGAATAATATTTTTCGTTTGGTATATTTTTAAATATTCAAATTATGAATCTCGTTTTTCTCATTAGGAAAGGAGGCAGTCTAGCTGTGGGCTGTTGTCGAGCTGATGAAGCTTGATGTATTCATTTGTTAATAAAAATACGACAATACAAATTACGAATGTTTGGCGTTAGGTTAACGGAGTTATCGCAAGGTGCCGATCTTTTATATATTTCTGTTAAAATTCAAAGCGATTCGTTACCCAACCTTAGCCCGACGTATTAAAATATCGACCTTTATCTGTACATCCTCGTCCGTTGCGTGAGGTAGTAGTAGTAGGTAGTAATCCATCACGATCAAGGAATAGGGATGGCAGATTTTAAAGCTGTTTAAATTAAATTAACACTTTATTCATTTATCACAAAACATTATTGACCAAATTATTGAAGTTGGTACAAAAGACTTAATACCGGTTCCTCTATCGGCCTACCTAAACTTAAGCTTACCTTAACTTATAAAGGTATTACAACAAAACAATAATATATATCAATATTATAAACGCGAAAGTGACTCTGTTTTGACTGTTACGGCTAAACCACATAACTAATTTTGATGAAAATTCGTATAAAGCAAGCTTAAGCCCCAAGGAAGGACAAAGGTATTTTTTTAAATATAATATTAACACTGGACCCCAGACTAACTTGGTAGTAGAGCCTTGTGCAAGCTCATCTGGGTAGGTACCACCCACTCATCAGATATTCTACCGCAAAACAGCAGTACTTGGTATTGTTGTGTTCCGGTTTGAAGAGTGAGTGAGCCAGTGTTATTACAGACACAAGGGACATAACATCCTCGTTCCCAAGGTCGGTGGCACATTGGCAATGTAAGCGATGGTTAACATCTCTAACAATGCCAATGTCTATGGACGTTGGTGACCATTTACCATAAGGTGGCCCATATGCTTGTCCGCCTACCTATGCTATAAAAAAGGATTACGCCCCTCCACACTAACATGAAAACGAAAACTAGTATTCAAATAAAATATATGACACACATAAATACTATGACAAAATATCAAAATAATTATAAATTTAGTTTTCATTATATCTGTAAAACAATAAAGATTAAATTAACATAACACATAATAAGTTGCCTTCCGATATTAAGGATTTGCCTTATTTAAGTTTCAAAAAAAATATTACATTACTGGTGGACAAATGTTTCTACGCTGTAAAATAATTCCTGCAATAAATGTCAAATATATTTATTTATTAATTAATTTTATAAGTATGAACAATTATTATGTCTATTATATGTAATGCAATTTAAAATAATGTAATGCAATGAAATGTTAATACTTGTAATATTTAATTTAATAATTAATTTAAGCCAAAATATTTCCATGTCATAAATATCGTGACTAACATGTATTTTATGTTTAAAGCAAATAAATAAATTGAATTATAATTGAATAATTGAAATATTTTTAATAAGGCGTCTATGAACAACCCTGGCAACCCTAATCTGTGTGTCATTCCCTAAAGGATTATACAGTACAGATTTGATTCGTTTATGATTATTGACTGTGATTCCGTTATTCCACGGTTCGGGGATTCACCGAACTCCTTTGATGGCTTTGAACGGCCGGGATTACGCAATTAGCGTTGTAAAGGCTTATTTATGGCTAAACGTTTGATTCAGATAGATCAATACATATTATAAATTACGGGAGGTGTTGGTACGTAATGTATATTGTTAGACGATTAATGACTTATTAATGTTATATATCGACTTGACAACGTCATCATTGAATTTTATACGTATTCTTATATTTGTTTGTACACTTTTTTTCTGAACTAATTATGCATGAAAATTTACATTCATGTTGTATCACCGGGTATAGAAAATGATATAAGGTACATAATACCTCCACTTCGTCATACACAGGTAAATCCACGGGCTGAAACTAGTGATAAATTAATTGTTTTTTTTTTTATGGTGTGTACTTTTGTTGTGTATTATCATTAGTAAAACCCGTATCACAATTTTTATATGTTTTTTTATCAATACAACAGATTCCCTAGACTATAAAAGCAAATTTTTCTGATTGACCCGATTCAATTCGGATGACCAAATTTTGTTGGAAGTTGGTAAGTGTTTGCTAAACAAGTTTTGAACCCTTACATTAAGTTAAGTATAATACAACATGCAATTTGGGCTGGGTCAAGTTAGACTTGATTCATGGTTAGTTCGTTTCCAAGTTTGTTTTAAACTTTGTTATAAGCTTATTGAATATTTTTAACCAACTTCGAAACAAATAAAGTTTCTCTGTTTAACGCCATCTGTTTATTCGTGTGTGTGAGTTTCTTTTCAGACATTATGTTATATCATTATGTTTTTTACATATTTATGTACGACTTCTAGAATAATTTGAAGTTTAAATTGAAACATCGATATATTGAGTAATAATTCTTAGATCTATATTTATTATAAATCAGTAAAGTGGTTTAGACGGGGCGTCACGGTAGCATGCGCAAGCGATCCCGTGGCGCCCCCCACTAGACGGAGAGGATACCGCTGGTTTTTAGTGGGTATTCCGGCGCCTTCACTTCGTGTGGGGGAAAAGAGTAAGGCGACATTCAAGCGAAAAAAAAAAGAAAAGTTGTTTAGACGAGACAGCGTAGCAAACAGACAGTCACTTTCGCATTAACAATATTAGTATTGATAATAATAAAGTTATAAAATACACACACACACACACACTAAAACGCGCGTGCGCGCGCTCGTTAACATGGGTACCAGTCTCTCAAAATGGAAGTTGAACATTGTTAACGCCTTAATACTACTGAATAATTAAATTGTACCTGCGTTTATTTTTTAGTTATGATGAGAAATAAATATCATTTCATTTCAATATACCTCGTTACGATACGATAAAACACGTTTTCAAAATACAGCAAAACGAAGTGTAATTATGCCAATAGATTAAGCGTCGCACAAAATGGACGGCCTATGTGACAAAACACTAATATCGGGGATGAAGGAACATGCGCACTATATTCTCTACGCGTCTGTAATTGTTTAAAAGGCTTATAAAATACTAGCCAACCTTCGCATGGGTAAGGGTCAGCATAAAAATATTTATATTGAAAGTAAAACACAAAATATGTCTTTTTTTAGTGTGCGTTCCTACCTCTGAAATTGATTTTTACTATACTTGTTCTACCTGTGCTGGGATGGGTAATACGTAAACATGCAGGTTTGTCCTCTATGCGTGTCTAAGCCATTCATCCAATAATGATGTAACTTAGATGAGTTGTTTTGCGACAGCCCCGGTGCCCGGGGCTTAAAAGATAGGGCGTAACCTTGAGGCCGTGGATGCGTGAGGTGTGGCCTCACGTGTTCTATTTCAGACGACCCTGAGGAGGATGGCGCCCGGATGGCCTTGCGTTGCCGTACGCACTAGTGACGAGTGTGGGGGGCGAGATTATCTTCGCCCCCTGAGCAGAGCTCCGCTCAGCCACGAGCGGAGCACAGCACAGGAGGGACCGCGAATGCGTTATATCAACACGATCCCGCAGCCTCTCCTATGGGTGTTGAAGGTGGCCATCGTAGTGGTTTTAGTAGGTAAGAATCCCACATAGGCCGATTCCCACAAAAAAAGTTGTTTTTCGAACGTCCTGTAAAATTCTAATGTCACGTCGAAAAATGTGCGGAATTCAAACGATTTCAACAGGCTTACTTTTAACCGTTTAAATACAAATAAAATACAAATTTTTAATCTCAGATTTTTTTAAATAAATGGACCAAAAACTACACCTAACGAAACAACTTTATTTGATTATATTTTTGTGTTTGAGTAAAAATTTTTCATATATTCCAAATGTATGAAAAAGTGTTAAAGTAACCAAAAATTTAATTAAAACCGATTCGTAGGTTTAACTTCTTGCATCAAGCATTCTCGCTTTGTGCCCTGGCAATAATAACTAGTATAAACGAAAAGTTCGCTTGAGTATATATTGTGGTACAATCTACGAGAAACAGAGGATATCAAACTCCTATATACTCCTAATAACCTTATAAAACTTTTTTTTTATATAAAAATGGGACAAACGAACAATCCACCTGATGGTGAGTGGTCCCCATAGCCATTGACGACGTAAGAAATGTCACATACATGGCCAATGCGCCACTAAAATTGGGAACTAAAATGTTATATCTGCCTGTTATTGTTGTCACTTTAGCTGGCTCACTCAACCTTCAAACATAACAATGCTCAGTATTGTTGCTCGTCGGTAGAGTTTCTAAAAATAAATAACGTTCGTCCCTTTACTTTTATTTAATTGAAAAGTCAAAAAACGACATTAAAATGCGATTTTTTTTTTAAATATTAGCTTCGTAAGTTCGTGCTATTGCTGGGAATCCGATACCACTCGAATAATACAAGCAAAACAGGAAGAGCTTTGACATCTGATAGACTATAAATAATTGCCCGGATAAATAGAGTCGGACCCGCTTTGAGACTCCGAATGGATTCGGCTCTTAAAAGGAGCACTACTCACACACACATACACACACACTAACGCACCCTTAAAATAAATATTGTTTATTTAATATTCGAGTATTTTATTTTTATAAATTATAAAATCTTGAATTCCTGCAATACCAGTAATTTATTAATCTCACAGATTATCCGATATGATCTCTGTGTTGTTGTCGCCAAATAAAGCCTTTGTCAATAAGTTAGCATAAAACACGAAGCATACAGCCTCAAAAACGTGTGTTACACTAAAAATATCCATTGTAACATTCAGAGTCTGTTTAAAAATAGTCTGTCCATTCAAGCACTAAAATGTTCACTTTACATATAAAAAGTATTAAAACAATACATTAATACTCTATATTTAATATAGCAAGCAATTGATGATAACCGATCACGTCCATCACACTGAGAATTGTATTGTAAAAATATATAACCTCTAATGAAATTTGAAATTATTTAACGAGATGGCCCAGTGGTAAGAACGCTTGAATCTTAACCCATGATCGTGGGTTCCAACCCGGGCAAGCACCACTGAATTCCACGTGCTTAATTTGTGATTATAATTCATCTCGTGCTTGACGGTGAAGGAAAACATCGTGAGGAAACCTGCATGTGTCAAATTTCACTGAAATTCTGTCACATGTGTATTCCACCAACCCAAATTGGAGCAGCGTGGTGGAACATGCTCCAAACCTTCTCATCAAAAGAGAAGAGGCCTTAGTCCAGCAGTGGGACATTCACAGGCAGTTACTGTACTGTTACTGTAATGCAATTATGTACCTTGTGCGGGACACAGGAATACGGTCTATTGCTTTCTGGTGATCGAAATGATGATGTCAGACGGAAGTGCATAAAGCCCTGGCTAATCTCTCTCGAGATTGGCTATCGTGGCCTAAATCAAACCGTCCGTTATATCAGAAACGTTATAAATAAAAATGACACATTTAAATCACACCTAAAAGATTTCATATGTATTTTCAAAAATAAATCCCTTAAAACTCTTATAACTTAAACCGGAAGTCAGGTTGAAATTAATTAAAGCTGGCAGGGTAATTAGTAATTAGGTATTACGATTAGCTGCGGGCTAGAAACGACTCTAACGGACAGCCTGTCTGAATGCACTAGCTCCTTAGTATCTAGACTTTGTATTATGGAATAATAGAGTTTCAACGTTTGTGCATTTCGTATTTACCTCGACTGGATTAATTTGATATTACATACAAATAATATGTTTGTATATATATTTAATTATATAACCCAATGACGTCACCCGCGTGTTAGTGAGAAAGGGCATGTTTTAGCAATATATACCCTATGTCCTTCCATGGGTTCAAGCTAAATAAATTGTTATATAGATGCACTTAAGATCAATTTTAAGTCAATAAACCAATGAACTTATCTATAACTTCCCATTTTTCAAAACAAAAGCAAAGGGTTATAAAAAATTGCAAACTGTCCCATTATTTTGCAACACCATAAAATATTATACATACTAACATAATAAAAACAATTTCGTTTAGAAATTAAATTGGCTCTGAGCTTACTCGGTTAAAATGCCTTTTTGTATTCATAGGCTATGTTATGTTAGGTGTTGGTTTTTAAACTGTATCACTGTTAAAAATATATTTACTTTTTTTTATAAATGCGAATATAATCCTCACTATTATTATAAATGCGAATGTGAGTTTGTTTGTTTGTGACGTTTTCAAGCCTAAGCCGATTTTAAAAATTCTTTCACCATCAAAATGTATCAGCGAGTAACATTACATGTCAACGGGAACTACGCGAGTGAAAACGCGGGCAAAACGCTAGAATATTATAAATGTGAAAGTAGCTCTGTGTGTCTGTTACGCTTTCATGGCTAAACCACTGAATAGATTTTGATGAAATTTCGAACGAAACAAGCTTGAAATCCAAGGAAGGATACAGGCTACTTTTTTGTACTTAAAAGCTGCCCCTTTCCCCTGTCACATGAGCGAAGCTGCGGGCGAAAACTCGTTAAAATGCATGTTAAATAAGTAAATCTATCTACTAATTTTATCCCATAAGCTCCTCGGTATAAACGATTTCCTCACAACGTAATGTTATGTGATAAATCACCCATAGGTGAGCTCACGGTTAAAATGAACGTCACTTTGTATTCATAACTTTGAAAGTTTTAAAGTCTTCAGGACTTTTAGATTCAAGGCCCAGACAATGACATTTGAGGCCTTACCATTCCGAAGCAGCTGGAATAAGATTATATTACTTGGCCATTCGGCTGGCTGGGTCATAAATCCGTGGCTGTGTATCGTATGTATTTATCAGTTTTTAGACTAATCACTAAAAGCTTTACCTATAAATGTTCTTTTGTATATGGATTATAATTAATTAAACATGCATTGTTTCTTCAAATCAATCATGACGGCGCTTAATATAATTAATTTATAAAAGCTACAAATGATTTATTATCAAAATTATGACATATAGAATTATATGATTTATTGAATTTCACTTGGTGGTAGGGCTTTGTCAAGCCCGTCTGGATAGGTACCACACACTCATGAAATATTCTACCGCCAAGCGGCAATACTAAGTATTGCTGCGTTACGGTTTGAAGGGTGAGTGAGCCAGTGTAATTACAGGCACAAGGGACGTAACATCTTAGTTCCCAAGGTTGGTGACGGATTTGCGATGTAAGCGATGGGTAAACTTTCTTACATTGCCAAAATCTAAGGGCGTTGGTGACCACTTCCCAACAGGTGGCAATTATGCTCGTCCGCCTACCTATGCTATAGAAAAAAATCGATTCAACGGAATGCTCCTAGCTTTCTTACCACTATTTCACGCGGTCATGATTTGTACAGTAGCTATTTTTATTAAGATATGTAGGTATATACTTAATGTAAACAATTCTTATGTACATTTTAATTTAATAACTATTTTTGTCAATTTACAGGTAAGATTTAAGGGAAACTGACAATATACGTGAGTAAAATACATTATTACCTATTTCACATTAAATAAATAAATAAAAATCCTGCAACATTATTCACACACGGCCATCTGCTCGAAAGTATAGATACATAGTGGAATAAGGAAGGCTCGAAGCCTCCACAAGTGGAGGCTTCGAGCTTATTCCACTATGTATCAGATAATAATAATAATATCCTGGGACAATATTCACACATGGCCATCTAGTCCCGAACTAACAAACTAAGCAGAGCTCGTACTATGGAAACCAGACAACTGATATACTTACATATACCACTTTTCTATTGTAAATACATACTTATATAGATAATTACACCCAGACAGGACAAACGGATATGTTCATGCACACAAGTGTCTGTCCTGGGTGGGAATCGGACCCATGACCTGCGGCTGGAAAGGCAAGTTTCTACCAACCATGCCAACCGGCTCTTCGACCGTATTATACACATATATAATGGCCTTCTTGGTACCCATCCATTAATAATTCTACCGCTTATAAGCAACAATTATATAGCTGTATTTCGATTTGAAGGGTAAGCGTACCAAACAATAGCCACAAGGGACATAACATTTTAGTTCCCAAGGTTGGTGGCGCATTGATGAGATAAGTAATTATTAATATTTCTCACGATACCTATGTATGTAATAAAGCCGAGATGGCCCAGTGGTAAGAACACGTGAATCTTAACCTATGATCGTGAGTTCAAACCCGGGAAAGCACAACTGAATTTCATGTGCTTAATTTGTGATTATAATTCATCTCGTGCTTGACGGTGAAGGAAAACATCGTGAGGGAACCTGCATCTAATTTCACTGAAATTCTGCCACATATGTATACCACCAACTCGCATTGGAGCAGCGTGATGGAATAAGCTCCAAGCCTTATCCTCAAAAGAGGAGAGGAGGTCTTAGCCCAGCTGTGGGACATTCACAGGCTGTTACTGTTAGAATGTATGTACGTGGTAATGAACACTTACCACCGACATTTGCCAGACTACGAATTACAAATTTAAAAAAAAAGATAAAGTTGTGATATTAACTCCACGTTATAGTACATAGAAACATTATATACTATTTATTAGTTCGGGACATAATTCATATTGATTTTAAACAAACTCTAAGGGCGGAAAGTTAGGAGGGTTATCGTTTATCTTAGCAGATCGTGATTTGATTTTAACGAACCAATATTAACCTATCGCCTCTAAGGTTCACATAAATTTAAAGTGTAATAAGAAGAAAGTTGCCATATTTTAAAATGTTATATAATATCAGACTTGTTGATTTTTTTAATTTTTATAAATATTATAAATTAATTAAAGCACGTTGATACGTATTGATGAAATTAAAATAATTTCAATATAAAATCTTAAAAAATTATAGTAAAAACATTGATAAAATTAATAATAATAATAAAAATATTCTAGGATAGAATACACACGGCAATCTGATCCCAAGCTAATCAGAGCTTGTACTATGGAAACCAGACAACTGATATACTACATATACTACGTTTTTTGTTATATAGATCAGAGATCTGGACAAACACACATGTTCATACACACAAATGTCTGTCCTGAGTGGGAATTGAACCCACGATCTGCGGCGCGAACCGCTAACCCGCTCCTCATTGTCACTGTGTTAAACGTGTAATCTATTTTTTTATTATATAAATAAACATATTTTGTATTAATTATTTAATGATACATAAACCACCAACCCGCATTGTAGCAGCGAGGTGGGGTAAGCTCCAAAACCTTCTCAAAAAGGCGATGACGCATTACCCCAGCAGTGGGACATTTATTGTAACTTTACTATCAAAATGTTAAATCAAATTTATCTTGATCATAATATATTGCAAATTACACAAAAATATGAATCAAGAATATAATTATGAACATATTACTTATCTGAAAATAGCGTTAGTATTATATTGAAATTGAATAAGCCCAAGAGCTGTGTGCTTACTTGAGCAATATGAGAACATCGTAAGCTCTTAAACCATCAATTAAATATAGGCATTCAAGGTAAATTGGATGATTAAGATATGCAAACGGTTCCATCAGACCTGCTTAGTAAATTCCATACTGTGGTACGTGTTGTCACGTCTTTGTGTATGTTATACGAATATTATAATAGTTGAGTTTGTTATTATCAGTCACAAATAATACGTTACCTAATATATTATTATTTTAATTTATGTGGTTAATACATCATTCTTCTATTTGGGCGTTACTAAATGGAGTTGGTAGTCTTTTGAATCGCGTTATTGTTTCATATTTTTGATAAGCTCGTTTAAAATCAGACAATAAGATCGTTTAAAATCAGAGTTAAGCAACACTTTCTTTCCACTTAAGTTTTATTTATTTTATATGTATGTATATATATTTTTTTTGTATGTATGTAAGTTGAATGTATATATATATATATATATATTATAGATAATGGTATATATTAATATATTTATTTGTATTTAGTGTGTAATATATTCATTTATCGTTAAGTCTACTTGAATTTTATAATATAAAACTAATTGATATTGTACCTACACCATAAATATTTATTACAAATAATCTCCACTAGATTCAGGGTTTCTGGAAGAGATCTCTTGTTAGAGATAAGTTATCCCTTTGTACACATTTTTCATTTATATAATTTTCTGTATACTCTGTTGGTACATAAATAAATAAATAAATAAATAAATAAGCCTTATCGAAAATCGTAATAGTGATTAGTATTATGATGACTAAATAGTAATACAGTACATGTTGTGATTTTGTTTTTGGAAGGGCGAATAGGCCACTTGATGGTAAGTCACCAGCGCCCGTATACATAGACGCGGCGCCTACACAGACGGGCTTGCACAAAGAGCTCCACCATTTTTGTCTTTGTCTTACCCGCGGCTTCGCCCGCATGATAGAGGGGAAGGACATACGTTAGGTATTTATATATATGCTATGTTCTCATTATAATGAGATAAATACTCTTTTATGAGGTTATATCTACTCTCATCGCGCTATTGACATTAAGACGTTTGTGTTATCTGCGAAACATCTAATGGCGCTTTATTGGGAGTAAGAACGACTTCTATCCCGTGTCACCGTTCTCCACTCCCTTTTATGTTATATTATCATAAGACATATATATTTATAATATAAGTGAAACTATGTTTTTATTCATATTACTCCATATTTATTTTATTTTCTTACATTAGAAGTTATTTTATTATCGTTAACTCAACTCGATAATGGATTGCCCATTTTTTTTTTATGTAATGTCATCACCTGATTGTATGTAATTACCACCGCCCATGGACACCTGCAATATCCGAGAGCTTGCAGGTGCGTTGCCGGCCTTTAAGGAAAGAGTACGCTCTTTGCTTGAAGGTTGGTATGTCATATCGGTTCGGAAAAGTCGCCGGCGAAAGCTGGTTCCACGGAGTGGTTGTGCGAGGTAGAAAATGCCTTAAAAATCGCGCTGTTGTGGATTTCCGGACATCCGGACATTCCGGTGGTGACGATGGTATTTCGAATTTCGTCCGATGGTGAAATTCAGCGGCCGGGACTAAACCAAACAATTCCTCAGAACATTCCCCGTGATTCAAACGATAGAGGATGCAGAGTGACCCGACAGAGATGAGAGCAGTACTCCATGGGGGGCCGAATTAACGCCTTGTAAAGTTTTAGACGATGTGCCGACGTGAAGTACTGTCTCGCCTTGCTGAGCACTCCAAGCTTTTTAGAAGCCAATTTGGTTTTAACTTCCAATTGACCTCGGAACTTAACAACATTCGAAATCTCGACGCCAAGTATCCCAATACTAAACTGCCAATTATGTAACTTACAAAAAATATAACTCATAAAACGTATCAATAAATTTCATACTCAAAAGTGTGAGATCAGATAATTGACAGTCCATTATAGTGTTGAGCTAACAATTCACAATAATATCGATAAAAAATCCTTGTGATTTTATTTCAACGGATAATAATTTAAATCGTAAAATGGAATATTTAAAACTAAAATATAGGAGAATTTCTTAGAGTCAACAGCGCTGTTTCAACTGACACGAGTCGAGTGTTGCCTCATTAGGACTCCACGTCTCGCCTCGAGCTTAAACAACGGATAGGGCGGGGACGTGGAAATGGCGATTATTAAAAATAATTCTATTCTTCTTAAAGTATCGTTTCAAATTTAATTTCTTTATCTAGTTAATAACTCGCTTATTTATCATATGTGAGCCAAGATGGCCTAGTGGTTAGAACGCGTGAATCTTAATCAATGATCGTGGGCTCAAACCCGGGCAAGCACCACTGAACTGTCATGCTTAATTTTTGTTTTTAATGCATCACAATGACAGTGAAGAAAAACATGACAATCTGCCACATGTGTATTCCAGCAACTCGCATTGGCAGCGTGGTGGAATAGGCTCAAACCTTCTTTTCAAAAAAAGAAGAGGAGGCTTTGCCTAGCAGTCGGACATTCACAAGCTGTTACTTTACTTAACTTACTTTTATCATATATTTTGTAATATAAGTGTATGAATTTTGTTGAAGTAATACATTTCAAACAGTGCATGAAATAGGTTTTAAAAGCGTTGACAGCCAGTCTGCCTAACGCCAATCTTTCTAAGGAATGTTTTTGTTAGTGATTTACTTTCCCGCTAACATAAGAGTAGTTAAAGCATTTACATGTATCGACAGATATGTTCACAAAAGTTTTTTAGTCTCACGCTTTGTTTGGCTTGTGTTGTACTCGTAGCGTCGAGGGACGGCTGGATTCTACTTCACTGGATTCATAATTTTCGTTAATTTGGATTTTATTCTATTCGGTGGTATAATTCGAAATAATATGAATGTTTGTCTTTTTTGATATTTGTTACACAATCGAACTTTAACTACCTTGTTGATCTGGGATTAACTTAAAAGGCGTACCTACGTCTATCTCATATTTTATTACATATGTAACTTTGTTCGTTTGTTACCTCATCACTATTTAACCGCAGAATCATTACAATCAAGATATTTTCTGGGGAATAAGTGTGACGTGGATGACGTCATAGACGACACAGCTGATATGCAAATGAAGTAGATAAAAACAAATCTAATACTTTTTAAAATCTACGTCTCTTTTTTTATATCCAAAAATGTAAACAGCTTTGCAAATGGGCTACTTGATAAGAAATGATCACGATCGCCGTAGACATTGCCATTATAAAAAAATTATAACCATCCCTTCCATCACCAATCTACCATAATCATATAATACAAGTTGTCTTCGCAAAGTAGATTCGCTTTATTAAGCAATATAGACTATTTAGTAAACAGTATTTTAATTACTCCCTCAATAAGACTTACCCCAGCTGTGGGACATTAACAATGTGATACTAATCGAATTTATACAGGTATTTTAAAAATCGTATTGAAAATTCTACATTAAATTATAAAACTTTACACATCATTTTTATCGATAATAAAGCTTAACAACACTATTATGTGTGTTCTCGTGGCTCTATTCATACGTTTTTTTTTTCTTTACGACAACGCTCCGCACTGAAATATGTTTTAAACTTATATTTTCTTAACATGAAAACAAAAATAACAGGCCAATTTCGAATAACCGTTGCATTTATCTTCTTTTTTTTTATTGTATAGGTAGGCGGACGAGCATTTGGGCCACCTGATGGTAAGTGGTCACCAACGCCCATAGACATTGGCAGTGTAAGAAATGTTAACCATCGCTCACATCGCCAATGCGCCACCAACCTTGGGAACCAAGATGTTATGTCCCTTGTGCCTGCAATTACACTGGCTTACTCACCCTTCGAACTGGAACACAACAATACAAAGTACTGTTGTTTTGCGGTAGAATATCTGATAAGTGGGTGGTACCTACCCAGACGAGCTTGCACAAAGCTCTACCACCGAGTATCTAATCAATACTTTTTCTCTCACCGTTCCATTTTCAATATTTTCGTTTCAAATATATTTCAATAAACTTTAATGTTCGATATTTAGAAATGAAGCTATGAAATGGCTCTAACTCATTCATTGACCTTGGTCGAAATACGCGTTCATTACGAATTTAGCTTTTTGTTTTTTTTTTTAATTTATCTCATGTTCTTTGACGATGGAAAAAAATATATGGAAATTGATATTTAGATTCTTAAGACATGTTTAAATATATATTTTTGTAAATATTTATAATTTTAAAATTATTTGTATCGACTGATTATCAACTCACAGCCAAAACGACTGGATAATGGAAAAAATTAAAAATTGGAAAATAGTTTTATTTTATGAAGTAAGTATGCACTACTATAGGATCTTTGAAAATTTCAACTTTAAGTGGATTTTAGTTAAATGGGAGGGGTATGAAAGTCTTTGTTCTTTGAAGTATGAAACATTACACTTGCAAAGCCGGGAGGAAAAGGTACTTAATTGGAAAAAATATATGATTGAATACATTATAAAATAACACCCTATATTCGCACTATATTGTAACATAACTTCAACATTATTTAAAACGTATAAAATTATAACTTTATACGTAAAAGTAATAGCTTATTCGTACCCAATTCAAACTTGAGCACAATAAGTACAATTACGCACATGAAAATTAAGTGGTGCTTAATTGTGCTTATTATACGTCTCACGCTCTGCGGTGAAGGAAAACAACATCAAACATGTATTAGTAGTAAAAAAAAAACTGCCAAATGTGTCTTCTATCCGCGTAGGACTATCGTGCTGAAACACGCTCCAGACCTACTTCCCAAACATCTACACGCTGTAACTTTGATTAGCTTATGAATCATTAATCAAAATTTCCCAAACAGGATAATCAAAAACGTCACAAAACGACGATTAATTACGAAGGCACACATCTGTAATTCTTCACGTACGTGACGTCATCGCTAATTGCCGCGGTAATTTCCTGTAACGCCCTCGTATCTGCTTAGTGAAGTTAGACGAATTATTGGCTAAGTTTTCCTCAAGCCTAAGAAATTAATAGTTTCAATGGAAATGCGATTTTATGGTAATTGAAATACATTTCACTTTTATTTGCACTTTATATAATAAATTATTATTCAAAATGTGAAATATTTAAAAATTAATTCACACTTGTGGTTTCTGAAATATAAATGCTAATAAACATATAGTAATTACACGCACTTAGATATTTTTTATACTATTACTCTATTAAGCTCAATGGCACAGAAAAACAAGAAAAAAAATACACCAAAATCTTCGATTAACAATACTACTAGATAACGCTTCACGAACAATACACAAATGTAGCACCGACTAACTATACCATTAAATGGAGAAAACGATGTAATGGTTTAATAATTACAACCAAAACTATGCCTTGTTTCCGAGCATTAAAGTGCGGCTTAGATTGTATTTACATTCACTTACGACATGAATGACAGGAAGAGATAAGAAATGTGCAATAAATTTGTTTCAAATTCAACCTTATTGGTTTAGTTATAAGGCTTATAATTACAAACATGACATTTTACTTGCGCCAATGCTTAACGTTGGTTATGATTGGACCATACTAGTTTGAATTAAGACTACAATCGAATTTGTGCTGTTATTTTTCGTTTTCGAAGCGCTTACAGGTAATCTATTACATTATAGATCTCATCTCGTGCATTGAAGTGATGGAAAATGTCTTGGGAAAACCCGCACGTGTCATCGCAGCAGCGTGGTGTTATAAAATCCAATCCTTTACCATGACATTTAAATGTGTTTTTATATTAAGATTGAAATTTTTAACCCTATGTTCTAACACGTTCCCCATCCCCGGACGCGCGGACAAAGCCCCTGGCGAGAACTAGTTATTAATAAAGTTTCTTGTTCCACATAGGTACAAGGGGCACCTCATGTACGATCTCCTTTATTTCAACATTTTCGAAACAGCCAACTTCAGTCATTAACAAAATGTTGAGAAGTGCTCAGCGAAACATCGAACTCAATTTAAATTTCCGTGAAACAGTGACGGCGATGTCATAAGCTCGAGCGGAAGTTGACTGTTACAAATTTCGTATATATTATTAATGAGGTAGTGATTTTACTTATTTTCGACGGCCTGGGGGATGAGGTGTTAGGTATAATAAAGTAACGTATGTCCAAACAAGTTGCAAGCTTGCTCCATACCAATTGTCATTCAAATCGTTTCAGTGATTCAGGCGTCAAAGTGTAACAGATAGACAAACAGACAGACTTTTGCATTTAGATATTATGTTAAAAATGAAACGATAAATATTTATATATTTGCTTATTAGCAACAGTAACAGCCTGTGAATGTCCCACTGCTGGGATAAAGCCGCTTCTCATTTTTTGAGGAAAAGGTTTTGAGCTTTTCCACCACGCTGCTCCAATGCGGGTTGGTGGAATACACATGTGGCAGAATTTCATTGAAATTAGACACATGCAGATTTCCTCATGATGTTTTCCTTCACCGTTAAGCTCGAGATGAATTATAATCCCAATTAAGCACATGAAATAAAGTGGTGCTTGCCCGGGTTTGAACCCACGATCATCGGTTAAGATTTACGCGTTCTTACCACTGGGCCATCTCGGCCTATCGTTTATTTATTAAATACATGATAAAAGTGCTTGGCATTGTATCATTTAATTGTATTTAATTAACATGTAAATTAGTTACTTCTCTTCTCGGCAGAATCTACATTCCGAACCGGATGTAGCTTTACATTTAATATAATTCTGTAAAATGATGGTTGAAAAGGGCTAAAGTATATTTTTGATTTTTAAATTAATTTTAATTAAAGTAAATAATATAAAACAATAATAAATAGTATTTTTATTTTCTTTTTTTTTACTATTACTACTCGCTGTATCATGCTATTATTGCTTTATTTTATGTATATAATGTCTATTTTTTTTTTTGTTGTTGTGATTTTTTGTTGCGGTTTGTTTTACATTTACTTTTAAAATTTGCATTTATTTATTACTATTTAATTATTAATAACGTTATGAATTATAATAAGTATGTAACAAATTTATTTATATTATATTATTATTATTTTATATAACTATTATAAATTTTTATTTATCACTTTGTCACGGCTCGTCACAGCCACAAACGGTACCATTGAAAACCAGCGTTGGGTCCTACCTCAACATAAAAGCTGAATTGTACACCTTTTCAGGACACATTACGGTTGCAGACATCATAAGATTTCTAGAGAATTTGTTGCTTTCTTTTCTTTTTTTTTAGTTATTTTGAAATATATAGCTTTTTTCATTGTTTTCTAATGTTTAATTTCCTTTTGTATTTTTTTTTTATGTTTGCAATGTATGTTTGTCCTGAATAAATGTTTTCTTATTCTTATTTTGAATCGTAATAAATTAAATTTAAAACTAGCACCGATTCAGAAAAAACCGCCAAGAAACTCAATAGTTACTCAATTTTATCATGAATCAAATATCAATTAATATAAGATCTTGGGCAGTATCTCTTCAGATTATAAACAAACTAATTTTTCTACAAAATCAATACATCTATTCAAATAAATAAAATTCAAGTGTATTTTAAAACAACTTTTAAGCTAATATGGCTAAAACAATCATTTTTATTATTTGTGCCTGTCTATCTGTCTGTTTGTCCGGGCTAATTTAAAAAATGGCTAAAAATTACAAATGCTTATAAATGATTTTTTATAAGATATATTTCAAGGTGCCGTTCAGTATTTATTTGATGAAAATCGGTTGACTCTATCAAAAGTTTTAACAGCTTAAAGTTCACAGTATCTTTGCACTATTTCACCGAAACAACATTTTGTTTTATTTCAGCTTACTGCTACTACGTAATAATTAAAGTGTTTTGTATCACGTATTATATAGGTAGGTATTATGTTAACTAAAATAACAGATATTGAAGGATTTTCCTCACAAACTGTATTCCACGCTGGCGAAGCCGTGGGTTTAGCTAGTATATTACATAAATGGATCTTGGTATATCAGTTCAAGATTAATAGACTTCGAAATAGTTTGACCGATTACTCAGAACGTTTGGTACATATTTGTCTAGTCAACGTAGACGATTTATATTTAATCCACTTTGTTGTAACAATCACTATGACAATATATATTCATATGTATATATATACTAGCTGTGCCCCGCGGCTTCACCCGCGTATATTTAATATAAATATAATAAATTATTTTATTAATGTAATAACACACACACACATATATGGCTACTGATAAAGAAATACGTAATTAACGATTTGAAATTAATTTTCATAAGATACCGTAGGGTTTACCGATCTTATATTTTTTTTTTTTTTTTTTTTATATCATAGGTTGGCGGACGAGCATATGGGCCACCTGATGGTAAGTGGTCACCAACGCCCATAGACATTGGCAGTGTAAGAAATGTTGACCATCGCTTACACCACCAATGCGCCACCAACCTTGGGAACTAAGATGTTCTGTCCCTTGTGCCTGTAATTACACTGGCTCACTCACCCTTCAAACCGGAACACAACAGTTCCAAGTACTGCTATTTTGCGGTTGAATATCTGATGAGTGGGTGGTACCTACCCAGACGGGCTTGCACAAAGCTCTACCACCAAGTAAATATATCCTATCATTTGCGCTATCACATGTTCTTTGTGTGTACCAATTTTCATCAAGATTGGTCAAGCCGTTCTTGAATTGTAAGAAGACATACAGACAGACAGACAGACAAAAATGAAAAAATAATATAATGTGAATCACTGCATCATCAAACGATTATTTATCACAAAATAAGGTGAAAAAAAAATGTACAGACAGAACCAATAGATTTATGTAGTATAGATTGCCAATAACAACATAGACAAGCAATCATTTATAATCATATCTTGATTGCAGCTCTGTCAAATCCGTCTCGTTAGGTACCATTCACTCAACACAAATTATAAGCAGCAATACTTAGTATTGTTGTGTTCCGGGATGAAGGGTGAGTGAGCCAGTGCAACTACAAGGGACGTAACATCTTCGTTTCCAACGTTGGTGACGATGGCGATGTAAGGAATAATTAATATATCCTAGAAGAATGAAACAGACAGAGAACCTACGCGTTCAAAGAATACATCTTAGTTCGAATGGTTAGTGGCGCATTGGTGATGTTATGTCGTAAATATTTATTATGTCACCAATGTATATGGGTGATCACTAACAATCACGTGTTCCATTCCGCCCGTCAACCTACGTCTGCTGTATTTTGGCCGTATACATATGCCGTATATAATATGTATACATAGATACACCAGTAAGATACATTGCTATGGACTCCGGCCATCCAACCCCCATTCTGTAAATCCACTCACCTTTAAACAATGCTTTGTGTAACTTCTGGTATGGAGGAACGTTGTTACGTTGCACTAAACTGTTGTTTAGGTAGGCTGATTCGAAACGCATTGGATATGCTAGCAATGGCTTATGTATTAAGATCATGTTTTCTATAATATTGTTGTAGTCATTTAACAGCCGTTTACCGGATGACGTCACCGAATATCGCCATAGAAATAATAATGGTTAACTAGCGTTAGACAGTTATTATATACCGGAAATGGCGATCTCACTAATTTCATATGTAAGACGTAAATCGATCCTAATAAATAAGCAGACGCTATACTATTTAATACCGATATACATAAAACTTATACCAGAAGATGAAACGCGTTTCGGAGACGGTTTTAGTATATAATATGATATGTAAGTACCGTTTTTTATTTTCATTTCAATTTATATTTTTGACGTGAAGCGCGAATTTCATGTTATTGTAATATATAACGGCCTGTGACGGCCGTTTTTAGAAATTTAGGTATAAAGATTTACTAAAATTTATTTATTATAATTTAATTACTTATATGTTATGTATTTCTTAACTATGTTAGCAATGAAAGAGTACTAACAGTAACATCAGTAAACTTCCCATTCTTAGGTTAAGGCCTTCTCTCCTCTTTATGAGAGGAGCTTATTCCACCACGCTGCTCCAACGCGGATGGGTGGCTACATGGCAAAATTTCATCAGACGCATGCTAGTCCTCAAAATATTCTCATTCACTCCCAGCACGGGAAGAAATATAAATTTTACATATGAAATACCAGCCCTCGGATTGAACCCACAGTCTTTAAGAGTCGCGTGTTCGAATCACTTGGCTACCACTTAACAGAATTTATATAATTCTACGAGATATATAAAAAATATTCTAAGAATTTATATCAAAAACTATTCGTATCAATTTCTTGTCACAATCATTATAAAACTTCGGCTCACTGGCTTTCAAAAGATAAGTTCCGCGAAGATCTTTCTAACTATGCACTGTGAATGCTATACGTAACACTTAAGTGCATTTACTTAATCCATATATAATTATATATCTATACGAATAAATAAAATTGAAGCGTCTGTCTAATTTTAATATAAATGCATTTTTAAATTAATATTACTTTTCAGAAATTAGCAAAATCAAAACCGCCATTATTTTTATTCTTGTCTGTCTTTATACATCTTAAGTCCATACTTAGTACATACAACAGTACAAAAGCCTTTGTTGCTAATATAAAAAAAGTAAAAAAATATATTTAAGTTAAGCGGTTTTATTTTGTATAAAGTTAAAAAAGACGACATTATTTTTTTGCGATATTATTTAACGATATTATTTTTTTGTGTTCAATAAATTAGATGGATGAGGACAGTGGTGTAACGACTGGTACCAAGGATCTACCGAATTATTTTTGAATTTTGAAATATTGAAACAAATATGAAATCTGGTATTTTGTGCCGACGGCCATCTTAGATTTGAAATTTGTAATAGCGTGTAATTTGTAATATTTTACTAGTCAAGTTTGATACCCATAATAATAATAATAATAATAATAAATAACTTAATTGCACACTCACAGGGAAAAAACCAAAAGAAGTCAGATACAAATACTGAAGAAAAAATAATAATAAAAAAGATAGAAGCTAAGGAAGGATGATGCATGCAAGGGGCGGTCTTATCACTCAAGCAGTGATCTCTTCCAGACAACCCTGTATTAAGATGCTAGCAGGACATAACGGGCGAGTGCATTATATATACATACATATATATAAATATACATAATACATATATACATTTATATAAAATACAACATATCAATACATATATGAATAATTATATTTTTTATAATTTATAAATAGTACAAAATAAGTAACAGCTCATATTTATAACACTACAGCTACAGTGGTTAGAGTGAAGTGTGAAGGAAGTGAGTAAGTTAGGTTAAAGCGATAGGTAAGGTTTTTAGTACGAAGTTTGAAGATGGAAATTGAAGAGGATTGACGGATATCGAATGGAAGTGCCACAGTCTCACTGCCTTAGCCGTGAATGAGTTAGCATATCATTTGGAATGGCATATGGACACACATAACTTATTATCACTTTGGGAGCGAAGATTAAGTTGAAGAGTTGATTCTGAACCAAGAAAATTAAAGCGTTCCTTTAGATAGGGAGGTGTACAGGGGTGAAATATAGTAGAATAGAGGAGAGAAAGAACATGTAAGTTGCGACGGTCTTTGATAGGGTGGCTCCCTAGGGCAGAGCGATATGATCGAATTTCTTCAATCCAAATATGAATCTAATACAGATATTTTGTAGGCGTTCCAATTTGTTGATTAGTTCCTCTGACAAATCAGGGTAACACGCGTCCGCATAATCCAAATCCAAAATTGGGAGCGGAAGGCAATTAGCAAGTAGTATTTTTGTTTTAATAGGTAGGAAATTTTTCATTGTTTGAAGAGAATGGATTGTCACGAAAAATTTACGGCTAATTTCGGTAACCTGTGGTCGCCAGGTAAAAGAAGGATCCATTAAAACACCTAGATTTTTGATAACGTTGCTATAGGGCAGATTCATCCCATCAAAAATAACGTCAGGTAGGTCAATTTTGTCGATTTTACTTAGTTGCTTAGGAGTGCCAATAATGCATAATTGTTACTTACTGACATTTATGGATAATCCAAATGATCTGCTCCAGTTGGTAATATTGTTAAGGTCAGAGTTTAATCTACCTATAGCATCTACAATGTCCTCAACTGGTGTAGTAAATTAAATTTGCAGGTCATCGGCATACAAATTGATAGGGAGGGAGAGAAGAGTGGTCACAGTGTTGATGAAGATAGAAAATGAAAGCGGTGAAAGTACACTACCCTGAGGAACACCAGCACTGAGACAGCAATACGAAGAGAAACGGTCTCCAGCACGTACTCGTTGTTGGCGTCCATATAAATAGGTTCGGAACCACTCAACAACAACTGACGATATGTTGATTGAGTCCAAGATAGCTAGAAGAATATCAAAGTCAACCGTATTAAACGCGTTGCTGAAGTCTAGTAAAGCTATTATACAAACATGCTTTTGATCTAATCCGTATCGAATGTCATCAAAAACTTTAGTAAGTGCCGTCACAGTACTATGTCCCTAACGAAATCCAGACTGGAAAGGGCTCAAGATATCATATTGTGACAGGAATAGAGTAAGCTGGGAGTGGACAATACGCTCAAACACTTTAGACAGTGTGACATATTGAGTTAGTTGTGAAAAAATATGTAACCCGCCATTTTTTTGCGGCGGCCATCTTTGATTTACTATGATACAGAATGTATTAAATTGTATTGTCATCAGAACTAAAAGTGTGTACCAAATATAAGATAAATCTGATAACAAGAGACAATTTCAATTACTAAATTTGACCCAAACCAACAAACAGGGCAAGCTAAATAAAATGTTTAATAATTGTAATGAAACGCTTGTGTGCAAAAGGTATTTATACAATTAGTGAACTTGGATAAAAGCACACCTTGGGAGTGAAACGATCGCCTCCCGGTTATTTCTTTTTATACTGAAAATTTATAAGTGCAATGTAATTTAGTAATGTAATTGACAAGACGATATAAAACCCGCTGTTTCTTTCGCCGGTTCTTCTCAGGTCAGGGTATTTCTTGTCTGAACCGATGGTAGTTTACAATTTGACAATCGATATCGTAATGATGAATGAATAAAAGTCCGATTAGACCAAACTTTATTCGTTACACAAACTAGACTACACTTTTCGAATTCCTATGTATTATAAACAACAATTGAATCAAAATCGCAACTCTTGATACATTTTCTGAAACATTACCTATGAATAAGAGGAATTTACCAATACCTTAATTCATATTTACATTCATTTTTATTAAACAGCTAGACAATAAGTATCTGTGGATATTTTTAATGTCTTTAACTGTAAGTAGAACTTAGAAGCCAACATATGCGTATATGTATGTGTTATATAACATGTTACAAAGTATATACCAATCGTAGACTAACTTAACATGCAAAAATCTTTAACTAACATAACATCGTATGTTTATATAATATATAACTGAATTTTGACATTAACGATAATATGACATAAGCTAGTGAGTAGTAGTTTAATTGAATTATAATACATCAATAAAAAAATCAAATTAATAATTTCAATAATATTAGAAATTGTTAAAGTTTTTTAGTCAAAATGTTTTCCAAAATGAATATCATTTGAAGTATGAAAAACTGTTTTATTCGAATTAAATGTATATATTATACTAGATAAAAAATAAATGTCGGTGTCGATTTCGGCCACGGTGGCCAATCTTAATAGAGATTAGCCAACTGCGAAGGAGATATTATAGTGCACAGGTGTGTGCGTAAACACAGGTGTACTCTCTATTCCCTAACTCTCATAATCCGATGGGATGGCAATCCAACATGACCGGAAAGAGTTCAAGGCACGGGAGTATACACACTTCCAACTTCCAGACTCCAGGCTGCTACTGAAAATTTTCGACAGAAAATCTCAATATTACTTACTTAATAACATTTTATACACTACCATATGGATGGGACGGCAATCCGACACGACCGGAAAGAGTTCAGGCGCAGGACCAACGGTTTAACGTGCTTTCCGAGGCACGGGAGTGTACACACTTCCAACTTCCAGACTCCGGGCTGCTACTGAGAATTATCTAACAGAAAAACCCAATAACTATTTATTGGTCCGACCTGGGAATTGAACCCAGGACCACCGGGTCTGCGGCCTTATATCTAGCCACTATACCAACGAGGCAGTACACTACACTACACTATATACTATACAGATTACGTCATCGAAGTCAGAATACAGCAATGAACGTGATCACAATCGAGTAGCATTTCGGTATTCACACAATATTCTGTCTATCGTACGTGCTAAGTTCAATATTAGGCTTAGTGCTTACACAACGACTTAAGTTAGAAACGAAAAGCGATTCAAATAAACACTTACCGGTCTTTTTTACAATCAAAGACATCATGGTATTTTTTTATTTATTTAAAGTTAATTAGAATTAAAGTGAAGTTTCCATAATCGTTTTGATAAATAAGGATCGAATTCTTGTTAGAAAGGTTTTGGTGTAAGCACGTCTAGGTGTGTCCCACACACGTATTACATATTTAAACGCTTATGTACTTGATATTATCGTGAGCCAGTTTGTGTGGTGTGACATTATTCTATAGGGTTTTCCAATAGGGACGCTTGAACTTTGACAGCTGATTGCGGCCATGTTGTTTGAGTGACAGCTGTCAAATGCAGTGTGTTATATTCATTCCGTCCTCCCAAACCACCATGGCAGGTTACAGTGTCGAGCAGCACGTGCAAATCATAAAATTGTTTTATGAAAATGGGTCTTCAGTTCGAGCAACGTTCCGCGCACTTCGCCCGTTTTACGGTCGCGATGATCGTCCTGCCGAGTCGACTATCCGTCGATTGGTGGACAAATTCGAGTCAACCGGGTCAGTTAACAATCAGCCGGTTCCCGTGCGTCAACGTAACGCGAGATCTGCCGAGAATATCGCCGCTGTGCGCGACAGTGTCCTCGAAAACCCGCGGCAGTCAATTCCGCGTCGCGCACAGGAACTCGGCCTTTCGCAGACGACAACTTGGCGAATTTTGCGTTGTGACTTGAGCCTGCACCCGTACAAGATCCAGCTGACCAAAGAGCTCAAGGTTAATGACCATAGACAGCGCCGTGTGTTCGCAGTTGGAAGTTGACGCCGATTTTGGCAAAAAAATCATCTTCAGCGACGAGGCGCATTTTTGGATGAATGGCTATGTCAACAAGCAAAATTGCCGTATTTGACGAGACCAATCCACACGAGGTTCACCAAGTGGCAATGCACCCGCAGAAAGTGACTGTTTGGTGCGGATTTTGGGCCGGAGGCGTGATTGTGGCCGTCACCGTCAATGGTGAGCGATACCGGTCGATGATAACCAACTTCTTTTGGCCTGAAATCGAGAATATGGATCTGGACAACATGTGGTTTCAACAGGACGGTGCTACGTGCCACACAGCACACGCTACGATGGAAGTTCTGCACGATCAAGCGCCCTTAATGGAAAACCCTATAGTAAGCAAAGGTAAAAGGAACGTAGCTTCTTAGGTCCGACGTTGCTGGCGCTTTAACATGCAATTGAATTGTTAACATTTTTTACAGCATCAATGTCTTCCAGCAATGGTAACCACTTACCATCACTTACAAATCAATAATGATAAGCTTTTCTAGGTCAATTTCATCTCGATCATAAACTTACTGGACACATGAATTATTGATATTTTAATAACATTTTAACCTAAAAAAACGCTATTCTGATCAAATCGCTGGTATCGCTAAGCTTGTACCGCACATTAGAACACACAAACAGTGTTCGAGCTATTTCAGTTAAGTATTTGTTTAGTTTAACTACTCAACTGTGCCTTGTTAGTGTTTAAAATGTTTCCATACAAATGGGATTCTTCTTATTTTTTTTACACATTGCAATATTACATTTCAATCCTTCTTAAAAAAAAATTGTGGCTTCGGCTTAATAGCTGAAAACTTAAATATAACTACTTAAAGTATAATTAAATTACTCGGTGGTAGGGCTATGTGCAAGCTCGTCTGGGTAGGTACCACCCACTCATCAGATATTCTACCGCAAAACAGCAGTACTTTGTATTGTTGTGTTCCGGTTTGAAGGGTGAGTGAGCCAGTGTAATTACAGGCACAAGGGACAACATCTTAGTTCCCAAGGTTGGTGGCGCATTGGCTATATATGCGACAGTTAACATTTCTTACAATGCCATTATCTATGGGCGTTGGTGACCACTTACCATCAAGTGTCACATATAACGCTCTGCCTACCTATACAATTAAAAAATTGAACACGTCTGTTTGTCCTGAGTCTGGGTGTAATTATCTATATAAGTATGTATTTACAAAAGAAAAGTAGTATATGTAGTATATCCTTTGTCTGGTTTCCATAGTACAAGCTCTGCGTAGTTTGAGATCAGATGGATATTATATTCTTATTATATTGTAACATGTGTAAATACCATACTAGAGTAAAAATATAAGTAAATTACTCGTATCGTAAGCGAATTATCATGTTTTTTTCTTTTAAGTTATCTGATTTTCATTTAATATTCCACGGCTGGGCAGCGGCCCCATATTCAAGAGAAAGCTTGGAGCGTAAATGACGTTTGTAACATGTCATCAACTCCATTAACGCTTCCTCACTGTTTAATTATAAACAGAAATTATTATTATGCTTGCACGGACTTGAACCCGCTTATCATCATTGCTTAATATACCTCTCTACCGATGGTCTTTTGGTGCTGAGAATTTAATAAAACAGTAAATTAGATATTCTTATATAATATAATTTCAGAATTAATTTTCAGACAAACCGCATAACAAGTCCGGCTGAAATCAACAAAGACAATTTCAGTTCCTAATTCAACCTCTGCGTCATATGTTTAATAAATTAACAAAAAGGTTTGGCGCCACTGGCCATGAATTATGACTCCAGGGGTCAACAACGGTTGGTCCGTGTAATTTATTTTGAATTTATTATACTTTTTCCGCTACATAAAGCGTATTTAATATTTTCTATATGTCCTTCTGTTTCATGTAAAAAAGAATATTTCGCAAATTTAATTTAGGGCTCACAATAGGATTAATAATGAATACCAAAATCGTCGAAATAATGAAGCGAATGAAATACTAATAATATCAGGTCTTAATACTTTTGAATAGTCACTTTTAAATAGTCATTTATTAAGTGACTAGTTTCCTCCCTCGGCTATACCCGTGTGTGAATGGGGGGGGGGGTGTTTATCAAATTATATTAAAATAGATACGGATATCGATAGATGTTTATGATTGATTTGATTAATGATTCAGAAAGGCGCAAATTAAATATGTAGTGAAAAAAATATTTCAATAGTATGACGAGCCGGTTGGCGTGGTTGGTAGATACTCGCCTTTCGCGCCGCAGGTCGTGGGTTCGATTTCCACCCAGGACAAACATTTCTGTGCATGAATTTGTCTGTTTGTCCTGGGTCTGGGTGTAATTATCTATATAAATATGTATTTACAAATGAAAAGTAGTATATGTAGCATATCAGTTGTCTGGTTTCCATAGTACGAGCTCTGCTTAGTTTGGGATCAGGTGGCCTTGAGTGAATAATGTCCCAGGATATTATATTATATCATATTATATAGAAAAAAAGTAAATTAAAAAAGTATACACACCACGTACACTCAAATGAGATTTAGAAAAAAAAGGTCGCACAATAAATGACCTTATTAAACTGTCTTTGATATAACTATATCTCCATTCGATTCCAATAAAACACATACGTTATATCGTGTACAAACTGATACATAATTTCATACTTTCCATATAAATTTCAAATGTATTTGAAAGTATGTAAGCTCGAGGAGTTCAGGCAGAAATGCCTGTAATGCTTACGTGTGTATTTTAGGGGATTTCACGAACTGTGCTTATTACGAACTTCGTTTCAATGCGAACTATAAATACTAAGGTACGGCTATATTTATTTATTTCGTCAATCCGGTTCTGATTATAAAATTGCCGCAAAAGAGCTGCCTTTTAAGCTCCTATATACTACATAACTAGCTACCCGTCCTGACTTTGGACGGGCAGAATAATGGTCTACAATCAATGTTTATATCGTAGCACATTATCGGTACACGTCAGTAAGCTCCCAATAGGCATGATTTTTAACGAGATCTTCAACATTTATCGTCATATTTCACCCAATTTTCAAAAAACTTCACTAAATTTTACATCGTAAAATACGTTCAGTAGTTTTTGAGTTAACAGCGCTCAGACATACACGGCGGGGACTTTTTTATAATATGTAGTAAGATGTAGACGTAAAAAAAAAAAAAAAACAAATTAATAACATTAATTTATCGATCGCGATCTATTTGACTTTGAAAGACTTTTAAAAAATAACGGTGACTTATTTTATATTCGTTATTACAACAAAACACAGAATAAGAACCCGCATAACTCGTACGCTTACTGCTATCTTCCAATTAAGCCTTGTCAAATTATCTTACCCTTACATAACACAGCTGGTGACTGCTTATGATTATTATTTGGTTCTTATTGCGTGACGTCAGAAACGACAACTCACTTTATTGTGTTACTTTAAAAAAAACGGACCTGCACGTCACTTGGCTTTCAACAATAAGACATTGTGGGCATTTAAAAAACAATGTGTGCAATATATATATATATATATATATATATATATATATATATATTGCTGATGTTGTTAATCAACCTGTTTGTCCTTTGTTTGAATCGTGAGTTAAGATCACTCATAATCGGCGACCCCTTTAACGATATTATGGCCTTATTTCTTCTGGCAGAGGTGATAATCACATCAGAAGATCCGTTTGCCCGTCAGCAGCATTATCCTAATTACTGCTATAAATGTGACAGTGAAGTTTCGCGTCAGATCACATCGGCTTAGTCGTTATCAATTGTCCTGAAGATATGCGTGACGAACAAAGCATGTATGTCTGTCTCGTTTTCGCACAGGTAAAAAAGCAGTTAAATAATCAGATGCGATGATCCCTGGTTTTCAATGGTTCTTTGTTGTCAACTTCGCAGGGATAAATTGCTCTCTATTCCCTCACTCTCATAATTCGTTAGGACGACAATCTGACTCCACGGGGAGAGTTCAGTTAAAGAAGCCACGGTTTTTATTTTTATATTTTATAAACAAACAATAAAAAAATAGTCAAGTATTCGACGTGCCAAATTGAATTTTTAAAAACTAAACAAGTTAAAAAAACTCGTTTAGATGCTCCGGTTTCTTAATTGAAAAGAATACATAATTATTAATGTCTAACTCTACGGTCATAATTCCCACGAACTTTACTTAACTATGCTATCACCAGTAGACCACCCAACGATAAATGCATGGACGCACTTTTGCTCTTATTGTGAATAGTCTTGGTGGTACCGGTTGTATAACTAAATACTGTTTAAAAAAATAATAAGAATAATATTCAAACAACAAACTGCCTGCACAGCAGTGTATCACGGAAGGAAGGTCGCTCAGCCTATATCATTTTCAGTGATCGTCTTGGCGAGAACAAACAACAGTGGCAGTTATAAAAAATAAAATAAAAAAATTAAGCGGAATTAAAAATCCAGTAAATTGTTCCACAGAAGCTGTCTAAAGTGAATAAAAAAGGACCTCTAATTAGTATTTTTTTTTTCATTCAAATAAGGAATGAAAAATGGCATATCTGAGTGCAAAGAAAATATGTCGTGGTGATGTTAAAGGCTGGACGAGTTAGGTGTTTCTCATTAGCGAGAAAGAGACAACAATAATTTAAATTTCACCTAACCTTAATCTCGAGCAGGAGAGTTATAAGCAATCAGCGCCGTTAGAAAAACCTACATATGTACGTATGTTTAATTGAATTTATGTTTTAATGTCAAGTAAATAAGATCTATGTATATATATATACATATATATATTTAAATTTATGTAGATTTTTATAAAATATATACAGTGGTGGTCATATAATTAGAAACACTTCGTATGAATAAATAAAGTATAACTTCAACGTACAAATGTTCGTAAAAAATATACACCTTCAATAATTAATAATCATGCAATAATATAGCCACTCAAATAAAAAACTCATTAAATGCATAAAATATAAAACATATCTTACTTTTAATTACAAAATGAGTCTTACACATGTAGGAGCTTATTTTCTGTTACTTGGACGTCTAATTAGACACATTTTAAAAAAAATCCACAGCTCGTTCTTTTTTTGAAATTGGAGAATAACATTTATTTTTCTATTATTTTGGCGGCAATTCAAAATTTAATCTGTATTTTATTTTGTTCAAAATGGGCAAAAATAAAAGTAGTGACGCGTCAACTAGGCAAATCATTGTTAATTTACATATAGATCATAAGTGGGCGTACAGAAGAATAGCTGAGCATTTAAATTGTTCTGTCAAGAAAGTTTTTAATGCAAGCTCCAACCAGATTAAAAATAAAGTTTTTTCGCAAGATGACCCGAGAAATATCTCGTCAAGACTGATACGCCAAAGATTAGTGGAAGCTAAATTGTTTGGAAGAATCTCTCGACAGGTACCGCTTCTTACCAAGCAACACCGAGAGAAGCGATTATTATTCGGACAGTACGAGAATGGAAAAAAAGTGTTATTTTCAGATGAAACAAAAATAAATATGGTAAATTCCGATGGAAAGTGCTATGTTAGACGCCGTGTAAACAATGCTTTTAATTATAAATACACAAGGAGTATAGTCAAGCACGGTGGTGGTACAATGGATCAACGGCAATACAAAAATACCTTAGAGCACACTATGATTCCCTACTCGGACGATCATTTACCTATAACCTGGATCTTTCAGCATGACAATGACCCTAAATACACGGCCAATAGCGTCAAATGTTTCCTTAGCGAACAGCGTATATCCGTTTTAGACTGGCCAGCAAATAGTCCGGATTTAAGCCCGATAGAAAATCTCTGGTATATTGTTAAAAAGAAAGTCTCAAACAAACGTAACACCAGTCAAAACGATCTATATGAAGCATTTGTTGAAGCATGGAATTCAATCCCCCTAGAAAAATGTATGAAATTGGTTGAATCAATGCCACGTCGTTGCAGTGCTGTTATTGAAAATAACAGCACTGCAACTGCTGATTATATATGTATATATATATATATATGTATATATATATATATATATATACATATATAATCGGGAACGTATCGTAATCGGTATAGATTAGTAGAATTGGCCCCCAGGTTTAAACACAATTTAAAGATTTACTAGTTCTAACCACTGAGCCATCTCGGTTATGTGTGTATATTTATATACATAGCCGTAGTGTTGTTTCGTTAATAATATTTCACTCCCAAGTAGCTTATATAAGCTCACATTACTCCCACGTTTCATACAGACCGTGTTTTGAATATTTCTAATATTATTATTGTACACACAATTGGAGACTGAAATTATGTATGAAACGAATAGAATGCTGTTAATGCTAACGGTCCGTCTGTTACACCGTAGCTAATGAATTTTATGTAACTCGTGCCTGTAATATTATGAATAGATCTCGGTTGTACAGTATTTCATATTTATTATAATGACTAATATTATAAATGTGAAAGTGTGTTTGTATGTTTTGCTTGTAGGTTTTAACTACATAACCGATCAATAAATTGGCATACACGTTGGCTAAGGTATAACAATTACGTTGGTTATCTTGTATCTCCTCACATTCAGGCGAAAACTAGTCAATTATATTTGCAAAAGATACTACTCTTTTATATTCATTTAATATAACGTTAAAACAAATGTTAACAGCATTATTTTTAAAGGCTGTTTAGCGGCTGTTTAATTAAGTGGTGATTTGTCTCTTTCTGTCATTAGTGTTTTGACATTAGAAAAAAGAAGACACAGAGTTGTTTAACTAATTACCTACTACACAACTTTTATAAATAAAGCAATATAGTAATTCCTTAAGTTAAGGAAACAGCTACACTTATATTCTAATTTTAAATAATACTTATGAGCCGAGATGGCTTAGTGGTTAGAACGCGTGAATCTTAACCGAAGATCGCGAGTTCAAACCTCGTACCAGGCGGTGGAGGAAAAAAAGATATTTGTTTAATTTCACTGAAATTCTCCCAAATTGCTTCGCTGAATAATCTTCAAACCTTATCCAGAAAGCGAAAGAATCTGGCCGTTATTTTACGTTACTTTAGGCAAATACTTGAATTGAAGCAACACGGTGTGACACGCGGTCGAAATTCATGCGAACTTATATATTCACATTTGCAGTTTACTTCCTGCGGCACGTTTCGGCAATTAACCGAGTCTTGGGCCATCAGTCTCGCGTATCAGTGTAATTTCGCGTTAGTAAATTGCACGGATTACTGAGAGCTTCAAGTTTTCGTTGAATTACAAAAGGAAAATTCTATTATACACCTGAGTACAATACTGTAGGCACACACTTCATAACTCACCCGTGAAATGTTGATAATTTATGGTGATATACTGTTTTGATGCGTGTGTTCTTGAAATGTTATGATTATTATGGTCAATATTGCATACCAATTTCTGACATTTTACGGCCGTTTTCTGCACTGTTTCAAGTTTTTTCTTAAAGAGTATTATTGAACCTAACTAAGCGTGATGTATGTATCTGATAAATATTGTTTGTTTGGAAGCTGGGCTTTGAGTATATTTATTCTTCTTTATTAAATATAAGTAGGCTGGGAGATGGGCGACCTGAAGGCTATCATCGTTATCCATAGACATTGGTTCTCCTACTTCGTCAATGCATCACCGACCTTAAGACCTAAGATGTTACCTTGTGCCTGTAGTCACTGGCTACACTAAAATATTGCTAATTGGCGGTAGTATGTGATAGATGAATGGTAGTAGCTTTATATTAAAATTATAAAATGACGATCCAAGGTACTCGTCAGAGCTTACTATATTAGGCGTTGACTTTGATGAGTACCTACCTACCTGGCTGGCTGGGTGTACCTACGCGGCTGATTCATCATCACAACGGTTTTCAATAAGTTTTTATCAATAACTTTTTAATACAAAATACGCTTGTACGTTAAGGTAGAAACACACTGATGAATTTATTCACTGCACGCATCCACGTCGTTTTTTGGGCTCAGAATGCGTGTTCATATTAACAAGGAAAAAATATTTGTATTGTACCGTATTTTTATCGGCGAGCAGAAAATAATAACATATACTCCCGTGTTATATTTCAGTAAATAAATATAAAGAATAACTAAAACTATTATGTATTTGGTATTCATATAAAACCACTTGCCCCGTCTGCGTATATTGTGTACACTTTGAAGGAATAGAGAGAGTCTCGTTATTTTTGATTTGGGTAACTTCGGTCAACGCAGAACAACTCCCCTTTCATCACAATCGGATGAATGATTTAGGAACGCGTATAGGAAGAACATACAAACAAGGTTAATATCTCTTACGATGCTAATGTCTATGGGCGATGGTGACCACTTACCATAAGATGGCCCATATGCTTCTCCGCCTACCTATGCTATAAAAAAAGTATTTTTATTTATTAATATGTAACAATCCAACTCAATAATTATAATAAGCCTTAGTAATCAGCCGTGTAATGTCAGAAAGTGATATTTCAAGAAAGTGATATTTCAAGAACGCATCAAAATGATATATCACCAGAAGTCGATTGTCAACATTTCACAGAAGTTCTTACAAAAAAGCACTGTCTTTATAATGTTGTTTTTAATATCGCATTTTTGGTTTAAATAAGTCAATTAAGAATATTTTTAAGTATATCAATAATATACAATATCGCTATGTATTTCTGACTAATATTGGCTGTCAGTCACAAAAATATATCTTCAATCGAGTAGGCTTAATACTGAATTAAAGCTGCCACAAGCTTGGAACGAAAATTGTACCAAGTATGTGATAGGGTTTTGTGCAAGTTCATCTGGGTAGGTACCACCCACTCATCAGATATTCTACCGCTAAACAACAGTAGCAATATTGCGTTCCAGTTTGAAGGGTGAGTCAGCTATTGTAACTGTAGCGACGTGCGGCATATTCAAAGAATTCATATTTCCTAGCGCACTAATATCTATACGACGATAGTGACCATTTTCCATCAGGCAGCCCATAAGCACAACCACTTTCCTACTTAAAAAAAAAACACAAAAAGAATATTCAATAATATAAAAAATAATCCTTCTGAGCCACATGATATAATCTGGGCATTATTCCGAATCGCAACACGAAAAAGGTTTTGACCTCCCTTCCTTTTATTAAAACCTCCCTCCCCAGCACACATACAAAGCCACGTGTGTGAGTAAGAATGCAATAAATATCTCGGTAACACGTCGAGTTTTGGGTTAAGTAGGTAAGGTCAATGACATGGATATCCAATAAAATGATATTGTGTAGCCGTGACGAATGATTTAGTGGCAATATGTGGTACAACTGAAAATCAAAATCTCAATCAGTCTTATTTAGGCACTGAAAATCTTTTGAAATAAATCAAATTAAGTATAGTACACACACACACAAATACTATATGTATTTGTGTGTGTGTGTACTATAGTTAAACACGCATACGAACATATTGTTAAAAATTGTTTTATTTTTCATTTCTTTTTTTTCGTTTTATATACTTTTTTTTTACTACACCTTTAAAATTATCATCTTATATAAGTAAGAATCTTATCTAGTGTGCAATTAGTTGTCGAGGAATCACTCATCCTAATTTCGGGGTCAGAGGTCCACCACCAATGTTGCAAATGTAAAAACCCTAGATTAAGATAATGCAAACAAATTGTGTACATGATTTTTTGGATGTAAATAAAATTTATTATTATTTTTATCAAAGGGAGTTCCTGAAACTATAGTCTTTTATATAATATTCAAATTTACAATGACTTACTTCGAGGCGTTCTATGAGTCTACATGGTTTAGTGGACTGTACAGCTGTATCTCAAAGATAACTCAGGCCTAACTTGAGTTTTTGCTCATATACATTATGGTCCTTGACGATCAACTACGGAGGCCATATTCAATTATTGAGACTAGCTAACTTCGCTGGATATATGGCAGATTTTCATCCGCCACATGGAAGTCTCTTACGATGTTTTTCTTTATCACCTAGCATCAGAAGAATCATAGAGACAAATTAACCACATAAAAATTTAGTGTGGCTCGCCCGAGTTTCGACTCGAAATCATCGATGAAGATTCTCATCTTAAAACCACAAAGTCTTTTAACCACGTTTTACTAGACATAGATTTCTACCATGAACCATAGAATCTACAGCCTCATAAGCTAACCACTAAGCTAACAAAGCTGACTGCCTCGAAATCGAATAATATATAATGACACTCCAAAGTATATAATACGAATACATATAGAATAATTGGACAATAAGAAATCGTGAATACTACGTATATAACTATATAAATATTTTGCAATTTATCCGCAACAAAGGACCGTTGTATCGTACGCTATTGTATAGTTTATTACTTTAGTTTGTAAATAATCGATAGGATTAGTTCCGACCTTATTCCCTACCAAATGACGCGTCCATCCCTTGTTAGAGAGTTCTTGTATTCAGCATTAAGGGAACGATTACGTATTAAGCTATAGAAAATAAGATCCATTGGCTACACGTAGTCCAAGATTCCGGGTTCAAACTCAGATCACTAACAGTCGGTAAATGTCCTACTGTTGAGCTAAGACCTCTTCTTCCTTTTGAGGAGAAGGATATTTAGGTTAGATATTATTTAGCTAAAAGGGAATTCCTATACGCCAAAAGGATATATAATAAAGGTACTAAGGTAGACGCATATATTTGCACGTTTATATATACTGGTATATTAAAAGCTATTTAAATTAATTGAGAAGGTATATTTTGGATTGGATGTTAAATATAAGCATCTCTTATGTCTAATGACTAACTAAGACTACAGAATTTGAATCCCAGAGTTCTAATTCTGTGACAAGCCAAAAAATATATGTCTTTCTTTTTTTTTTTGAGAAAAGCCATTCAATTTCAGTAACCAATAATATTATTGTTATCATCATATCCAGTACAAACATCACGTGGACATACATTCAATTATCCTCATTCGAACAAACTCGAAAGTCATCGCAGAAAATGATCGTAAAATCAGAACGTGATATGTAACATTGACCATAATACTCATAACATATCAAGAATACACGCAACAAAATTGTTTGTCACCATAAATCGTATGTCAACATTTTATGGGTGATAAATGATGTTCTTACAGAATATCACCGTGGATAAATAAGAATACAGCGCTATGCAAATTCAGTTTTTATAAAGTTAACAAGGTACTTAATAGTAATTGAAGTCATCAAATTTGAATTGCAAATGTACTAATACAAGGAGGAAAATCAGTTAATCGTGATCCGCAAAAACATTGTAACTACCAAATACCAAAGAAACAATGAATACGAACGGAAATATATATCAATATTATAATTTTGCCATAGAAATAGTGATATATAAGATTATCACTTCTTATATATCACTATTTCTATGGCAAATTTTTGTGTCTATTAAATTATTATTGTGTCAAATTGTATTGTATCGTGTAAAACAATTATTGTGTCTATTAAAATTGTCAAGTTAATGCCTCAACGGATAGCTTTTGGATTTATTGATATCGATAAATTTTTGATTTTTTATTTTACGCCCCTGCTTCGCTCATATTTGAAGGGCCCATCCCTGTTATGGGCTGGAGCCCTATGTCCTTTTTTATACCCCTGACAACGTATTTCCAAAGTTCCATTACTATCGGTTGAGTGGTTAACCAGTGAAATCGTAACAAACAAACAAACTAACATTCGCATTGTGCAAACTCAGAATGTATACAGTACAGTACCTGTGAATGTCCCGCGGCTGAGCTAAGGCCTCTTCTCCTCTTTTGAGGAGGAATGAAATGTATATATAAAGTCATTTATAATTCTCTATCTATGTTACATGTTAATTTTTTTTACATGACAGCTCAACTTCCTCCCTCAGACAAGTGATGGATTTTGTCCAGCCCATTTCAAATGCAAGCTATTAATTAAATTTGAAACATTAAGCAACCCAAGGTTATGTGTAAAAGCACTTAAGACGTTTTTAAACGAAACCATTTTACCGCTTTTTCTTACTTCATTCGCTTCATTTATTTCGACACGGCCATTTTCGTATCTTAAGTATAATTTATTAGTAAGCGTGTTTGCACGGCGTTAACGTCATAACGGGTTTTTATATAACATTCCGCGTATACGCAATACATTTGCTTAATATTATATAAACATTATATTTATTTGTATTTATTTTATAGTTAGGTGGACGAGCATTTGATCCACCTGATGGTAAGTGGACGCCAACGCCCATAGACATTAGCATCGTAAGAGATATTAACCTTGTTTGTATGTTTGTCCTATACGCGTTCCTAAATCATTCATCCGATTGTGATGAAAGGGGAGTTGTTCTGCGTTGACCGAAGTTACCCAAATCAAAAATAACGAGACTCTCTCTATTCCTTCAAAGTGTACACAATATACGCAGACGGGGCAAGTGGTTTTATATAAATACCAAATACATAATAGTTTTAGTTATTCTTTATATTTATTTACTGAAATATAACACGGAAGTATATGTTATTGTTTTCTGCTCGCCGATAAAAATACGGTACAATATAAATATTTTTTCCTTGTTAATATAAACACGCACTCTGAGCCCAAAAAACGACGTGGATGCGTGCAGTGAATAAATTCATCAGTGTGTTTCTATCTTAACGTACAAACGTATTTTGTATTAAAAAGTTATTGATAAAAATTTATTGAAAACCGTTGTGATGATGAATCAGCCGCGTAGGTACACCCAGCCAGCCAGGTAGGTAGGTACTCATCAAAGTCAACGCCTAATATAGTAAGCTCTGACGAGTACCTTGGATCGTCATTTTATAATTTTAATATAAAGCTACTACTAAAATTCAGTGCTTGTCTGGGTTTGAACTCGTGATCATCGGTTAAGATATACGTTAATCACTAACCCATCTCGACTCTTACAGTCATATAAGCAACATATATAGCATTGAATTGAATACATCAATACATTCTTGTATTCTAATAATATAATATTAATCGAATAATTCAAATTAAATCTATATTTTTCAAGTACATATATATATAAGCGTGTTTGAATTTTTTTTTTTTTAATAATCTCCTTGGACGTTATTCACACAAAGCCATCTGATCCCAAACTAAGCAGAGGTTGTACCTACTATGGAAACCAGACAACTGATATACTTACATAGACTACTTTTCTTTTGTAAATAAATACTTATATGGATAATTACACCCAGACTCAGGACAAACAGACATGTTCATGCACACAAATGTCTATCCTGGGTGGGAATCGAACCCACGACCCTTGGCGTGAACGGCAAGTATCTTACCAACCACACCAACAGGCTAGTCATTGTACTGGTTCATATTCTAACTAATATTATAAACACGAAATGAATTATGTTTGTTTGTTTCACGTCTTAACTATTAAACTAACTAAGCGTAAAAAACAATAGGTTAGTATCGTTGTTTATATCAATAAAACTTTTACAAAACATTCTAAAAAAATGTTTTTTAATTGTGCCAGATAGTTTGGAAATTATAAAGTTTTTGTTTATTGTCGGACGAGCATAATATGGGCCACCTGACGAAACCACAGGCGGAACCTACTTGCATATGACACGATCACTTACACACATAACTTTCTTAATACTATAAAAGCTTGATGGTTAGTTAAAAACATATTTATCTCTTTCTGACATCATTGTTTTGAAAATCGAAAGAAAAAGACGCATACATTTAACTAATCACACCCATAACTAACATCGATTGGTATAATACCGCCCATAGATATTGGCAATGTAAGAAGTATTAACCGTTACATCAACCTTGGGAACGAAGATGCTTTGTGCCCTTGTGCCGGTAGTTACTGGCTCACTCACCCTTCAAACCAGAACGCAACAATACTAAATATTGCTGCTTAGAATATATAAGGTGTGGGTATTACCTACCCAGACGGGTTTGCACAAAGCCTAATAAAGCTGTATATGGGTGACATGCTTTTAAAAATCACTGTTACATTTTAAATTATTTGAATTACTATCCAATAAATGTAAAAATGAGAGATATAACAAGTTAGAGACCAGTAGGTAGCACTTAGCGATGTACACGTCTTGTTAAATTCCTCAAGTAAATGTTGAAATGCTCATTACTATGGAAATTGCGTTAAAATTAATTTATTAATTACCATTAATTACTAGAAACTTCAATAACTTCAAGTTACGTCTTACTAAAGTGAACATCAGTAAGCTTAATATTAACTTAAGGTGTTTAAGTAAGAAATTATCTCGTGACATCCCTTTAGTGCTTATAATTCTCGTAACGGCTTATTGGAGACAGTACTCCGCGATGTTGAGAATAATTTAACGTGTATAATTTGGGACATTTTAATTAAATAAATTGAAATTGTATTATTACAATGAATAGTATTTAGTAGTAGTAGTAGTAACAGCCTGTGAGAATGTCCCACTGCTGGGCTAAGGTCCTTGTTGAGAAGAAGGTTTTTGGAGCTTATTCCACCACGCTGATTCATTGCGAGTTGGTGGAATATAAATAAATTTCTGTGAAATTATACACATGCAGGTTTCCTCACGATGTATTCCTTCACCGTCAAGCACGAGATGAATTATAAACACAAGCACATAAAAATTCAGCGATGCCATCCTGGGTTTTAACCCCGATTATAGATTAAGATTCACGCTTTCAAACCACTGGGCCATCTCAGCCTATATGAATAACATAATAAATATGTATTATTAAAATTATACAAAAAATTTACATGTTTAAATTCATTATTTCATTATAAGTTACTTGTAATGATTATTTATTTTATTTTTATTTATTTATACTTTGTTGTACACCACGCCAGAATATTTTTACAAAAACTTAGGCAGCCTAAATAAAAGCAGCATACAATTTTGGCGACCTTCTCTTCCAAGCAACCAACGGTGTAAGGAATAACCCATAGGATATGAGGTAGGTGGTGCAGTAATAACAAAATAAAATAACATTATAATATCTTAATATAATTTAAAAACAAAATCAGCTAACTTACAGTCTGGTGCCTCTCATACCAATTCGCTTATCTAATACTATAAAAAAGTGATGAGAGTCCAAAAAGGCTAATTCTTATTTATTTACAATTATTATTATTGATAAAAACAAAAAAGTACAGCAATTCTTCTATCTTTTTAGTTCATATGTATAAAATTTTTACGTTTTTTCATTTCGCGCGAAGATATTTACGGTATGTTGTAAATATTACATAATAACGACATATAAAACTCCATCGCGCATAAAATTCCAAGAACAACTTAACTATAAACATGACATTACGTCGGAGGGGAATGAATTAATAAATTGCTATTATATTACACAGTTTTTATGACGACAAACAGACGAACAACCGGCTCTATCAATAAACTTAATAAATTCTTAATTCTATAAAAAACCCATTTGGATGGAAGCTCTTGATATTTTTGTTTATCACAAATAACATTATTACTCTGTATTATTATATTCCGGAGATGAGTGAGCCGGTATACTAAGTCACATATGATGACACCGTAAACAAAGTAGACCATAAAACTTGAAAGCCCGATATTTCTATGTGGCATACATAATTCTTTAATTTAGTATCGTGTGTTTAAATAGAGATATTATTCATTCCCAAATCACAAGACAACACTTAATCCAAAAACAGTTGATACAAAAACGGCTGATGATATAATAACAAATTTTTTTTTATATCACCTTACATGGTTACGTAGAAAAATATTTAATGCTTTTAATAATAGGCGGATAGTATACAATAATATATTAAGTGGCCCATTAGTTAGAACGCGTCAATCGTTACTGGAGATATCGCTTATAATTTATCTCGAGCGAGTGAAGGAAAATAACAAACAAAAACATGGATGTTTAGGGTACTGTGTTCACTTGGTGGTAGAGCTTTGTGCAAGCTCGTCTGGGTAGGTACCACCCACTCATCAGATATTGGCAAAACAGCAGTACTTGGTATTGTTTTGTTCCGGTTTGAAGAGTGAGTGAGCCAGTGTCATTACAGGCACAAGGGAAATAACGTCTCAGTTCCCAAGGTTGGTCGCGCATTGGCGATGTAAGCGATAGTTAACATCTCTTACAATGCCAATGTCTATGGGCGTTGGTGACTAGTTACCATCAGGTTGCCCATATTCTCCTCCACCTCCATATATATTTATATATGTATCCACTAAGCATCGGATCTGTGTAAAGTAAGCTCCACACATTCTCCCAAAAGAAGAGAGAAGTCCTTGATACAGAATTGGGACTTAGAGAGAATTTACATATAAAAATTGATAATTAAACAAAGACTGTCCTGTATAATTATAATTAATGGTCCCACTACACGTCGGTGTGTATGTCAGCAAGTGTACTATCAGCGGAAATTATTTGCTCCGTGGCGCGAACATGCACAGCGGTTTATATTGCATTGCTAGCATCCGGTTGTGTCAGCCGATTTGCGGATGAATTCCACAATCATCTACTTGTAAGGGCTGGAACACATTCGAGTATAACTACACTATTGTCAAGTGTAATTGGATGTTTTTTTCTGGTTTGATTATCGATACATAAACTGTGTTTTTAATTGTTTATCTTTTACTATTAAGCACACTTATAATATAAGTGTTAAAACAATTAAATTAAACAAAACGGACTCGCTTATATATTACTTATGTACATAACATTCATAATAATAATATTAATTACATTATATTAAATAATTATTAAGATTGGTGGTAAAAAAATATAAAATTAACAAAATTTCTAGGTGGTAAGGCTTTGTGCAAGCCTGTCTTGGCAGATACCACCCACTCATTACATATTCTACTGCTAAACGGCAGTACTTAGTATTTTTGAGTTCCGGTTTCCGGTAGAAGAAACAAAACATCTTGTTACCAATGGTTAATATTTCTTGCAAGGCCAATGTCCATGGATGCTGATTGCGGTCAAATATCTAATGAGGTAGTATCTAAACTAACTAAATGAGCTTGCACAAAGCCCAACCACCAACCCAAAAAGTTATATCACTCATAAAATCCAATGAAATCAAAAATTACTAAAAAATGGTCAAGACTATCGGGTTGACGGTCTTTCCGAGGCGCGGGAAGAGAATATACCAACATCAAAAAGAGTCCTGCTGAAAAATAAAAGGTAACCTTAGATCAATATCTTCGTTACACATTCAGAAATGCTTAATATATATTTCAAAATAAAGTATTAATTTAAATCTTCGACGCTGTTAATTCGAAAAGTAATTTTCGAAATATTTTTGTAAACGAAGATGTATATTATAAAATGTGTTGCTTAAGAAATAGTTTTGGCACGATTTTTAGGGTGGGGTGGCTATTATAAGTATCAAAAAGTAGCCTGTCCTCCTTGGAGTTTTTGATTCATTCCAAATTTCATCAAAATCGGTTAAGCCGTGAAAGCGTAACAGACAGAAAGAGCCACTTTTGCATTTATAATATTAATGTAGATTATTTAAAATATATCAATCAATCAATCAATCAATCAACAGCCAATCGTAGTCCACTGCTGAACATAGGCCTCTCCCAAGGTGCGCCAAAGCTCCCGGTCCTCTGCCTTCCGCATCCAGTCGGTACCCGCCACCTTCTTAAGGTCATCGGTCCACCTGGCTGGAGGGCGCCCTACGCTGCGTTTGCCGATCCGCGGTCTCCACTCTAGGACTCGTCTGCTCCAACGGCCATCAGTCCTACGACACACGTGACCAGCCGTGGAGTGCCGGCTTAGAATTGCACTCCCCCTATCTTATCCCGTGGGTGTCGTAAGAGGCGACTAAGGGATGGGGAAAAAGGGGGGATGGGCAGCAGCGTCCCCCCCGTAAACAACTTATCCCCCTACTGCGCTCGCCAACACGCCTGCCCAGCGCGGCGAGTATGGGCAAATCCTCCTATATGGTAGATGCGCAAAAAAAAAGGCCCCCAGTTACCGGCAAGCCCGCTAGGCCCGACCACGGTAGCGGTCGCGGTATCGGCAGGGCAGGGGGTGCAAAGAATCACCGGTTCATGGCAGGCTACCATAAAAGACGACTACATATGGCAACGTACAATGGACGCTCGATTAGGCTGGACCATCACCTCGCCGAATTAGAAGTAGAGTTAAGTCATATAAACTGGCATATACTGGGGTTATCTGAAGTCCGAAGACAGGGGGAGGACACGATAACTCTAGAGTCCGGTAACTTACTCTACTTCCGCGAAGGTGATAGCCTCTCCCAGGGTGGTGTCGGTTTTCTAGTCAAAAAGGATCTCATTAGCAACATTGTAGAAATCAGTAGTGTGTCGAACCGGGTAGCGTACCTTATCCTTAAACTTTCCGACAGGTATTCCCTGAAGGTCGTACAGGTATATGCGCCAACTTCGGCATACTCTGATGATGTGGTAGAAGCGATGTACGAAGACATCGCAAAGGCTCTCAACAACACCTCGAAGGCCCACTACAATGTTGTTATGGGAGACTTTAATGCTAAAGTGGGAGTACAAGAGGGCGGTGAATCGAAAGTCGGACCTTACGGCTTGGGCTGCAGAAATCACAGGGGGCAAATGCTAGTAAACTTTCTCGAAGCGCAGGGGCTCTTTTTGATGAATTCTTACTTTCAAAAGAAGCCCCAGAGGAGGTGGACCTGGCGAAGCCCCGATAACGTGACGAGGAACGAGATAGACTTTATCATTTCGAATAAAAGGCACATATTTAGAGATGTCTCAGTGATCAACAGGTTCAATACCGGTAGTGATCACCGCTTGGTTCGAGGCACTCTAGATATCGACTTCAAAGCCGAAAGATCGCGAATGATGAGGTCTACTCTCCGACCTAGCATGCTCCAAGCTGCTCAAGGCTCCGAAAAGTTCCAAATGGAGCTTCAAAATCAATTCACCGCGTTGGAAACCGTAAGCAGTATCGATGAGAGAACCGACACGCTGGTCAAAATACTGCAAAATACATCCCGCAAGTGTTTTCCGCCACAGAAAAGAGACAGCGCACCAAAACTCTCTGCTGAGACACTCGAGCTCATGAGGAAACGACGAGAACTACCATCGTTTTTGTCAGATAAGGCCTTAAACCGAACAATAAGAACGCTGACGCGACGCGATCTCCGGTGCTCCAATACCCGTGCCATCAAGGCTGCGATTGAGCAAAATCGGGGATCGAAAGTGTTCGCTCGCAAGTTTGGGAGGCCGCGTCTGACAAAACTTAAAACCGAATATGGTGGGGTCGTTACCTCTAGGCCTGAGATCGTCGGAGAGGTAGAGAGGTTCTATGGGCAGTTGTTCTCTTCAAGATCGGATAAACCTGTGGGAATCAGTATTGATGACCAGCGCGCCCCTCTTACGCGCCATTACTCCGAGGAGCTCCCGGTCGTTGACCAAGGCGAGATTAGGGCGGCTCTAGAACAGCTTAAAAACAATAAAGCTCCGGGAGATGACGGAATCACAACAGAGCTGCTTAAGGCAGGCGGGACTCCGGTCCTGAAAGAGCTAGCAAGCCTCTTTAATTCCGTCATCCAACATGGCAAGACCCCGGAAACGTGGAGCGGGAGTGAGGTGGTACTGTTTTTCAAGAAAGGTGATAAAACCCTCTTGAAAAACTACAGACCAATCTCCCTCCTGAGTCACGTGTATAAGCTGTTCTCGAGAGTCGTCACGAATCGTCTCGCCAGACGACTTGACGAGTTCCAGCCCCCAGAGCAAGCCGGCTTTCGATCAGGCTATAGCACCGTGGACCACATCCTTACTGTTCGGCAGATTGTGCAGAAGACCGAAGAGTACAATCAGCCGCTGTGTATGGCTTTTGTGGACTACGAGAAAGCCTTTGACTCCATCGAAACCTGGGCTGTGCTCGACTCATTGCAGAGATGTCATATCGATTGGAGATATATCGAGGTACTGAGATGTCTGTACAACGCTGCTACAATGACTGTCCACATCCAGGACTGTAAGACGAAGGCGATCCAACTGCGCAGAGGGGTGAGACAGGGAGATGTAATATCTCCGAAACTGTTCACCAACGCGTTGGAAGACGTTTTCAAGACGCTGGATTGGACTGGATATGGAGTCAATGTAAACGGCGAGTACATCTCACACCTTCGATTTGCCGACGATATTGTCATCATAGCAGAGTCGCTGGAACAACTCACCGAAATGCTGCGTAGCCTAAGCGATTCTTCCCGGCGTGTCGGTCTCGGTATGAACTTGGACAAGACCAAGGTCATGTTCAATAAGCATGTCGTGCCGGGACCGATATACGTCGAAGGGAAACCTCTCGAAGTTGTTAGTGAATATACCTACCTAGGACAGGTTATACAAGTCGGTAGGAACAACTTCGAGAAGGAAGCCGATCGAAGAATTCGCTTGGGATGGGCAGCATTTGGCAACCTTCGTCAAGTCCTCACGTCGTCTATACCGCAATGTTTGAAGACGAAAGTCTTCAACCAATGCGTCTTACCTGCCATGACATACGGTGCCGAAACGTGGACACTAACTGCGGGACTAGTCCACAAATTCAAAGTCGCTCAGCGTGCTATGGAGCGAGCTATGCTCGGAGTATCTTTGAAGGATAAGATCAGAAATGAGATTATCCGGAAAAGAACCGGAGTCACCGACATAGCTGGCAAAATTAGCAGGCTGAAGTGGCAGTGGGCTGGTCACGTGTGTCGTAGGACTGATGGCCGTTAAAATATATAATAAAATAAATCGGGACGGATAGCTTTCTAATCAATATCATATAATATTTTAATGATAATATCATTATCACTAAATTATACTAATTATCAATTATCATATCAAATTGATAATAACCATAATAACTACAATCATTATGACATTCATACCTCGTTATGATTTCGTTTATTTCTTTAAAATTTTATTTAAGTTTCTCTTCGGATGTTCTTCAAGGTTATTCAGCCTCTTAAGCCTTGAAGAGGTGTTTTGTAAAGGTACCACTCAAGTACTAGCTCGCAGGCTTTTTGAAAAGATAACTTGTTGTAAACGCGAAACATTTAAGTGAACAGCGTTTACATTAATTAAGTTAATTATGTCTTAATTAAGTATCATAAAGAAAATCGAACCGATATTACGCGAATTACTGAAATATCTTTTTTTTATTGCAAATCTTTCATATTCTCGAATAAAATAGTATAAATTGTTTTTTTTTATTGTATAGGAAAGCGGACTAGCATATGGGCCACCTGATGGTAAGTGGTCACCGACGCCCATAGACATTGGCATTGTAAGAGACGTTACCATCGCTAACATCGCCAATGCGCCACCAACCTTGGGAATTAAGATGCTATGTCCCTTGTGCCTGTAATTACACTGGCTCACTCACCCTTCATACCGGAACACAACAATACCTAGTGGGTGGTACCTACCCAGTGGAGCTTGCACGAAGCCCTACCACCAAGTAAGTGTGTTTTATAAGTAATTTAATTTAATTTTGACGTTCCTGCTCTTATTGAGCCTCATAGAATTAGTGGCCTCATCTCATATCAGGGAAATAATGTTAAAAGCCGGAACTGCCGCGGAAATAGCAGAAACGAACAAACGTAACAAATTTTCGTCTCTTATTGCAAATTATATTTTTATTCCGTTTGCAGTTGAAACGCTTGGACCTTGGAGTAATAGTGCAAACAATTTCATCAAAAATATTACAACCCGTCTTATTGCCTCTACTGGTGAGAGAAGGGCTGGTTCATTTTTCGCCCAGAGAATCGGAATTGCGATTCAAAGGGGAAATGCTGCTAGCATTCTTGCCACCATTCCACGCAGTCACGATTTGTATAGTAATCATTTTCAATTTTTATTAGTATTTATTAGAGGTTTTAATATAAATTTACACATTGTAAAATAATTAACGATTAAAAATGTATAATTAAAAATATTTCTAACTTACCTGGTGTATTATACCATTTATGCTCTCATTTAAAGCACTTTAATCGCTTTAAATTCTGAGAACTGAAAATGAACGAATCTTTAGATAACAGTTAGCTTTCCATGAACAATTTCTCTTTATAATAATTAAGCATAAAGCTACAACAGCTAAATTGTTCATAATCTAACAACAAAGTCCCCGTTTCAATCCTGGTATTAGAGGTTTGTGCAAGCCCAAGCGATGTAAGCGATGATTAACATTTCTTGCAATGCCATTGTCTATCAGGTAGCCCATATGTGCCAATGTCAATAAGCGGTGGTCACTACTAACTATTGGGTGGATTATTTGTAAGTTGTCTAACCTACCTACAACAGCATTGTTGTATACTATGATATGACAGAAAAGCCGAGATGGCCCAGTGGTAGGAACGCGTGAATCTTAACCGATGATCGTGGGTTCAAACCCGGACAAGCACTACTGAATTTCATGTGCTTAATTTATGATTATAATTCATCTTGTGCTTCACGGTGAAGTAATACATCGTGAGGAAACTTGCATGTGTCAAATTTCACTAAAATTCTGTCACATGTGTATTCCACCAATCAAACCTACTCCTCAAAAGAGGAGAAGAGGCCTTAGCCCAGTAGTGAGACACAGTGGTCACGGTAACAGCCTGTGAATGACCCGCTGCTGGGCTAAAGCCTCCTCTCCTCTTTCGAGGAGAAGGTTTTGGAGCTTATTCCACCACGCTGCTCCAATGCGGGTTGATGGAATTGGCAAACACATATGGCAAAATTTCAGTGAAATTAGATACATAAGTGGAACATTTAACATTGACTCTTTAGTTTCATCAAACCGATTTAGTCAAATTTAAAAACCTACTACACAATAAAATATGGAACACAGGTTACTAAATCAGCGAATACGTGACGAATTATAAACACAACTTAACTATAATAATACCTAATTCTCATTATATAATTTAAAAATAATTGAAATAAAGAAACATACGCACAAAAATACAATTTTATATTTAGTTTTTGGAACGAAGTTCTTTTACGCGGGTGAAATGGCAGTGGTCCAAGGTCACGTCATATAACGAAATAGCGTTCATACTGTGTCTACCAAATGCTACAAAATGCGATGCGTTTGAATTTAAAGTCGATATAAAGCAGGTTGAGGTATTTTTCGGTGACAAAAAAACAGTAATATAATCAATTAAAATCTACATTTTTAAATAAATTTGAGTCGAAAAAGATATCGCATAGAACTTCGTTCCAGACGGGGGTCCCCAGACCCCACAATTTTTTCTTTTATAAACAGGCTACCTTATGTATAAACGCGGCTAAGCGGGTGATTACTTAAACAATACTGTGAGTTCTTCTTTCAATTGTCAAATCAATAATGACAGTGTGCCTAATGCAAGTTTTTTTACTGATTCAATAGAGTTTACTTTAAACTACGATTACTGTCACTAGATGGCGTTGTTTTATTTCCATACAGTTAGCAATTAATGTCAACGAAATCGAATAAGAAATCTTCAATTAGGAACATAGAAAAAGCGAAATGTTTAACGAAACAGCAATTGAGCAACGCTCGTAAGTAAGACCGCATGTAGTTAGTTGCTTATTAACATCATAATATGTTAGTAAGATTTTTAGTTTGTCTAAGCATACCCTTTTGATTAATTTATAATAATAACTATAAACATATATATTGTATATATATGTTTATAGGTATTATTATAAATTAATTTCTTCTTCATAACTATAAAAAAAAAATGTAAAGCTGGTGATTACTAAATAAATATATAAAATAAAGTTCCTCGTTACGCAGACAAGAGCATTTTACATTTGGACTTTATGTGAAGCACAATTCAAAATAATTCAGCTTACTTTATTTTAAACTTACAAACGGCTCTGCCAGCTTAAAACCCGTTCATATCTTAGCATCTTCATTAAAGTCAATTTAGTGCTTTTGGCGTAACGCCCGAACGTGCAGACAAAAAAAGACAACAAAATTCTTATGATGGTAAATGTCAATTTTATATTCGTGTATAACAAAGTCTTTTATAAAAATCGGATAAGTTAGGTTTAACTATATATTTCTCTCACTGATAATGTAAAATAGTCCAGGAAAACTAGTCGACTTACTTGGTGGTGGCGCTTTGAGCAAGCTCTGGGAAGTTACCACCCACTCACCACAGATTCGACCACCAAACATTAATACTCACGTATTGTTATGTTCGGATGAATGTATGTAGTTTAAGCACAGTACAGCTATTCTGTAAGAACAAATTCAAAGCTCACCGCAGAAAACGGTCCTAAAATGTCAGATAGTTATATGCAATATTGACCATAATAATGATAAAATTTCATGAATAAATAAAAAATAGTATGTCAACATTTTACGGGTGAGTAATGAAGCGAGTTCTTATAGACTAGAATTGCACACTTATATCAGACGTATAGTATTTTCCGTTCAAACTAAGCGAGCTTTATCGAAGTGTATCGAGCAAATTGAGCTTTATTTTCTGGAGAACCAATTCTTATAACACGTCGGGAATGGTTCTGTTTTCTTTAAAATATGGATTGTTTTGATATTGATATAAATTACTGTATTGTAATGTTTAACCGAATTCTAAATGAAACCAACTTTGGTCCAAATATTCACCACTAACGAGACCTATGTTGACTTAGAGTCCACTAAACAGTGAGAAACTTTTAGTATGAGATAAAATAATATAATAGTTTACCTAGAGTACCAGGTACTTGAAACACGCGTTGTTTTTGTTCCGGGCCTTTGATTTACCAAAAACCTACACAACACAGGACACCAAGCGGCGTGTAATTCTTTTTTTTTTTCAAAATTACTTGTTGCTGTTGGCCCAGTTGGTCTCGATAGCGTCACTGGACGGGCGGCATGACATAAGATGCGTAAACGCGTACATACTAACGATATTTTTCAGTTATAACTTTTTACTGACTGCATATTTTTTGTTGCGGTCTCGTTATAATGACTCACTATTTAATAGACTATTTCATGGCATAGGTCTCGTTAGTGGTGGATATTTGGCCCAAAGTCCATACACTTTTGGTAATTCTCCTTTAAATCTATTACAGAATTAATGGTTAAGCTAGTGCCAAACAAACAATGATTATTTATTAAAAAAATATTTAATTTTATAAAAAAACATCAAACAGATGGATAGACTGGCAAACGGGCCACTTGAAGGGAATTGGTCACCATCGCTCATTGGTACTCTATTAAATATAAATATATATAATATCCTGGGACATTATTCACACACGGCCATCTGATCCCAAACTAAGCAGAGCTTGTACTACGGAAACCAGACAACTGATATACTACATATGCTACTTTTCTTTTGTAAATACATACTTATATAGAAAATTACATCCAGACTCAGGACAAACAGACATGTGTGCATGTACACAAATATCTGTCCTGGGTGGGAATCGAACCCACGACCTGCGGCGCGAAAGGCAGGTATCTACCAACCACGCCAACCGGCTCGTCAATATAATATTTAAGAACCCTCTACATAATCAATGCGCCATTAATCTAGAGCACTGAGATGTTATGTTTCTTATGCCTGTTACGCTAGCTCGCTCACCGTACAAAACAAACATCACAGACATACTACTGCTATTTGGCAGTAGAATATTTGATCAGTGAGTGGTTTCTACCCAGGCTCGCTTATGTATGTATATATATAGGGTTTTCCATTAAGGGCGCTTGATCGCGCAGAACTTCCATCGTAGCGTGTGCTGTGTGGCACGTAGCGCCGTCCTGTTGAAACCACATGTTGTCCAGATCCATATTCTCGATTTCAGGCCAAAAGAAGTTGGTTATGATCGACCGGTATCGCTCACCATTGACGGTGACGGCCACACCATTATCGTTTTCGAAAAAATACGGACCAATCACGCCTCCGGCCCAAAATCCGCACCAAACAGCCACTTTCTGCGGGTGCATTGCCACCAAGTGGCAATGCACCCTCGTGTGGATTGGTCTCGTCCCAAATACGGCAATTTTGCTTGTTGACATAGCCATTCATCCAAAAATGCGCCTCGTCGCTGAAGATGATTTTTTTGCCAAAATCGGCGTCAACTTCCAACTGCTCTAATGCCCAGTCAGCGAACACACGGCGCTGTCTATGGTCATTAACCTTGAGATCTTGGGTCAGCTGGATCTTGTACGGGTGCAGGCTCAAGTCACAACGCAAAATTCGCCAAGTTGTCGTCTGCGAAAGGCCGAGTTCCTGTGCGCGACGCGGAATTGACTGCCGCGGGTTTTCGAGGACACTGTCGCGCACAGCGGCGATATTCTCGGCAGATCTCGCGTTACGTTGACGCACGGGAACCGGCTGATTGTTAACTGACCCGGTTGACTCGAATTTGTCCACCAATCGACGGATAGTCGACTCGGCAGGACGATCATCGCGACCGTAAAACGGGCGAAGTGCGCGGAACGTTGCTCGAACTGAAGACCCATTTTCATAAAACAATTTTATGATTTGCACGTGCTGCTCGACACTGTAACCTGCCATGGTGGTTTGGGAGGACGGAATGAATATAACACACTGCATTTGACAGCTGTCACTCAAACAACATGGCCGCAATCAGCTGTCAAAGTTCAAGCGTCCCTATTGGAAAACCCCATATATACTAATATTATAAATATGAAAGTAGCTCGATATGTATGTTACGCTTTCAAGGTTTAACTGACCCATTTTTGATAAGAATTGGTGTGAAGCAAGTTTGAACCCCATGGTCGGACATATTTTATTTTTTCACCTTAAATACTACTAGTTAGTAGTATAGAGTAGTGGATGGAAATTGCTGAAGATTGAGCGCAGTGGGGTGTCATTGGAGAGTCCTATGAAGAGAACAGGATGATCTAAATTTACTTATCATAAAACTTATGTTATACGATACAAAAATGTATATCGATATAAATATTATAAAGCGAATGTAACTCTGTCTGTCTGTTATGCTTTCACTGTTAGAACCAGTAACAGCCTGCGAATTTACCACTGCTGGGCTAAGGCCTCCTCTCCTTTTCTCTGAGCTTTTCCACCACGCTGCTCCAATGCGGGTTGGTGGAATGCACATGTGGTAGAATTTCAGTGAAATTAGACACATGCAGGTTTCCTCATGATGTTTTCCTTCACCGTCAAGCACGAGATGAATTATAATCACAAATTAAGTGCATGAAATTCAGTGGTACTTGCCCGGGTTTGAACCCACGATCATCGATTAAGATTCACGCGTTCTTACCACTGGGCTATCTGAGTGATCTGATCTTAACCGGCTTACTGTTAGTATATGTACTGTTCACTCAAACGTTTAAATGAAATTTGGTATGAACCAAGCTTAAACACAGACGGTGGACAAAGCAGCAACACCCACATCTCTTATATGACATGCAGGCAAACCCGCGAGTGAACACTAGTTTGTATATATATACAAACTTATTCAAAATGATATCTATCCTCAAAAAGTCGTATAAGGCAGCGTCCTAGAGAGCGATCCACTCAAGTGGTTAGCTTAGCTTACAGATAGTGACCACGTGGTCCGAAGTGCTCTTATGTCTAGTGGATTTATTGTTAGCTCTCATAATATTGGCCTTCGAAAAGTTAATCTATAAAGATGAGTGTAAAAATGGCGATTTTAAAAGCACTCAGTAAGCGTCTTTGTTGCTTAGAATATGTTTGGAAATATTTTAGACATAGAGCTGATACCGTTAATTTTTTCTGAGGATCTTGGACTGTTGAATATTCACTGGCGATATTTAAGAGCCGTGTTTAAATAACGTGAATCTTAACCGATGAGTGTGGGTTCAAATCCAAGATCCAATTAGAATTCATAATTGAGGATACATGCATGTATCGACTGTAAATTTTCCATATCCACCAACTCGTATCGGAGATGAAATAATCTTCAAACCTTCTTTCCAAATGGAAAGGAAGCCTAAGCCCAGCATTGGGACAAATACAGCTGGTAGTAATTTAGTTTTTTACATAAATTCTACAAGTAATGCTTAAAATAAATATATTTTACTTATAATTATAATAATAAATAGCAACAAAATTGATGATATATACAACACACACACAGAGGAATACAAAGCGGTGGAGAGGGGGTATGACGTCATTACAGAGCGTCATGCCTTATGCCGTCACGGCATACAAATCGCACTCATAGTAAAAGACGATAAAAAATACTATACAAGAAATATAGTATGAATACGTCGTAATACTCATAAGACGAATCGTGCCAAAATTTCTTCCATTAATCCAAGTCAGATATTATCATTGTTTCTTATCGCTATAGGTGTTTTATTTTATGTGGACAATAAATTAAGTGACATTCAGTGTCCCGATAGATGAAGGAACATTATTTATGATATTATCTTAAGTACGAGAAATAGTTTCAAGTTCAATTTTGTTTCATTTTGATTGGTCACACGTCACAATAAAACTTAAGTATTATGACTAGTACAATGGATTTCAAAACTCAATTTTTAAATTCAATGAAAATTCTTGACGAGTATTAGTTTGGCGAATGGCATAGAACAGGTTTTACTGGTGGGTTTTGTGCAAACTCGTCCGGGTAGGTACCACCCACTTATCAGATATTTTACCGCAAAACAGCAGTATTGTTGTGTTCCGATTTGAAGGGTGAGTGAACCAGTGTAATTACAGGCACAAGGGACATAACATCTTAGCTCCCAAGGTTGGTGGGGCAATGGCGATATAAGCGATGGTTAACATTTCTTAAAATGCCAATGTCTATGTTGGTGACCACTTACCATCAGGTGGCCCATATGCTCGTCACCTACCTATTCTATACAAGAAAAGTCTTTTAACGCAATGGAACATAAATTTACCCGAGTTCTTGAGACTGCAAGACAATTTTTTTCAGTAATATGAAAGATAACAAAAGCAATTTATATTTCACTCACATGTAATTCGATAAAAACGCTTGTAATGGTTTTAAAACAATTTAACTTAATGACGTTGCTTTTAAGTTTAACATTCGTAATTGCGTTGGTTCCGCAAATTGCCAGTTCACTCACAATTAATATTAATCATCAGTTAATGTTTGAGCGAATATCGGTTATAATATTTAAATTCATTTCACATTTGTTTATGAATTTAACATGAAAAGGCTCTTAAATATATATTTGGAATTATTTTTCTTTCGGTAATAAATAATATAAAATTATATATATTGAGAAAATAAGTAACATAGTAATGAACACGATCGCGTTTCGTCATTGACATAGTAAGATCTGATAAAGATCATCAAAAGTATGCTTTACAAGACTGCATACAAAACGATTGGATTCAAATTTAAGCGAACGGAAATTTTACATGATTAGTTTTAAATTGTAATTAATATTTTTTTATAATTTCAATTATGATTCCGCCAATTGATTGTTTTTTTTTTCTTTTATTGTTGTAAAAATGACATTAATTTCTTACTTAATTGGGACATTTTTAAAAATTTACTGATAAATTTTTTGTTACTTTTAATTTGAATTTGATTAGAATGAATCTGGAAGTGCTGTGGACACTTGTAATTGACCTGCATATTAGATACACTATTATTGTTCTATAAGTTCATATTTTTCTTTCAATGCTTTATAAAGTGTTCTTTTACAAATAAATAAATAAATAAATATGAGCTCAATGTCAAACATTACAAGTTTTGTCATTCTACCGCTAAACAGCAATACTTAGTATTGTTGCGTGCTGGTTTTAAGGGTGAGTGAGCCAGTGTAACTACAGGCTCAAAGGGCAATATATTCGTTCACGAGGTTGGTGGGTCATTGGCGATCAAAGGACTGGTTAATATTAGATTGCCAGCCTTTGTAAACACAGGCTCAAGGGACAATATCTTCGTTCCCAAGGTTGGTGACGCATTGGCAATATAATTAATTGGTAATATTTCTTACAATGTCTATGGGCGGTGGTGATCATTTTCCATCAGGTTGCCCATTTGCTCGTCTGCCTACCTATACATACAAAAAGTTACAATATACGTACTTTAGTTACATAATCTCTACTTACGTTACAATACATAAATTATACTTGCACCAACCGAAGCGTCAATCATTAGCGCAATTACTTAGTGAACCAGCTGCGCTGGAAAAGTCGCGGGTTCAACACTCAACATCTTGTGTTGATTGAGATAGACTTTGGTGGAAAAATGATTTAAATAATTATTCAAGCCATTAACATACCCACGTCATTTCATATTTTAAAAATATACTGTATATTATACAGTAAAATGAAAAACGCATTTATATATGTTCGTCAAATCATATAAAATTTAAACCTAAATATATTAAATTTAATATGAAAGTAAGTAAAACAACAAAAAAAATTATGAGAAAGTATGTAAAACTAATTAAAAAGCACTGATACACTTTCTACGAATCGCTACGAAGTGTCTACGAACTGCTACGATACGTAGTTAGTTTTATTACTATTGAAATTTCATGAAACTCGTAAATGATGTAGTTGAAATAGTACTTTTCATTATTATATAAAAAAGAATAAAATACAATATAATATGTATATTTTATACACGATTATTTTATTTTTAAATTTTAAAATGCTTTATTCTAAACGGAATGCGTAAAACATTATAATACATATTTTTAAGTACGAACTTACTAACACATTTGTATTTTCACTTAAACTTTTCAGAATGTAGATTTTACTGAGAAAACTTTGTAGGTAATATTATAATACATTTAATCTATATGAAAATGAACTAAAACTAACATGACGTTTTATTATCATCAAGGCAATAAAATCTTAACTTCTCTTTTCGTTATCCATAATTTACAATATTTGTAGAGAAATTATATTTATTCTTACATTTTTACATAAACACATATTAACATAAACAATAAGAGAGCAAAATTATTACTGAAAATATAATTTTTTAAATACATTACTTTTTACAAAAATCCGAAAACTAACTAAATAAATAACCGCACTAACTAAAAAATATTTATAACATTTTCAATTCCTTCATAGAAAAGTTTATGAAGACAATAAACATAACTTTTTTATTTCAATATATACATTACATAAGGCTATACTTCATAATAACTTTAATTTAAAAAAAATTAGCAATTTATAATTTGATCTCATAATTATTCTTCGTCTTAAAATTTATTACAAAGCTCAGTGATTACAATAAATTACGTTTAATCTCCATCGCAACCTGAATAGCTAATTCAAACTTCAGACTCGGAACTGTTTAATAAAGAAAACAGTTTGAGTGCATTTTTAAAATTTAAAACTTGTGCTTCATTTAAAAAACAAATTCTTTATTTAAATAAGTCTTGCTCTCATTTACAAAAAAAAAGCTTAATTTTATGCAACTTTTTTTCTGAAGTGCTCAGGATAGCGTACAAAATTTACTTATTAATATCTTATTATTTTAACTTAGAGTAACTTAATTAGATTAAATCATTTTAGAATTAAATGTCAATGATTATTTTACTCTAATAATAATATTTATCTCGAGTATTATTCTCGTAATAATGTGATAGAACTTTTATAACCATATTTAAACGTGTGGTCTTTGGATTAGTATAGATCAATAATTATTATTATTCACTGTAACATCTTGGTTGGCATTACAAATTTAATGATTACATATCCGGTTATTCTACTGGAAAACGTAAAATATAAAGTCAATACTTTGTTCCTTGTATTCCGTTTTATAGGGTTAGTGAAATCAAAATTTAATAATATATTATACTACTTTTCGCCTGTGGCTTCGCACGCATGTGTCCCACTAACGGGAGAGGGGCAGGGCAGTTTTTACTTACCACTTAAAAGAAAAGTAAGTCTGTGCTTCGTTAGCATTCAATCTCGCTTCATACTAAACTTCACTAAAATCGATTCATTGAATTAACCGTGAAATCGTAACAAACAGATATTTATAATATTAATCTTAAAAGCAGCTTCAAATTGTGATTTTGCATGCAATAAAGAATATTTTTATTTGATTCGTTCGTTACTCATATACTAACCGATGATCGGTTTTTACTCAATAAGTAAATACCAAGTTACTGAGTTTTTGTTTAATTTTGAAAAAAATATTGGCGCATATTGACACGTGCCAAGAAAAAATCACTATATTCAAACTGGTATTTGGCTTGCAGTGTGAACTTAACTCTAAATTATTTTTGCTGATGAATCATACAACAACGATTATTATTTTTGAACAAATAATAAAACATTCCGAAAACACCGACACAGAAACCTAAACATTAATTTAAGCGAAAGATACGCCAAGTCATTTAAAAAAACTCTAAATTATATTACTTACATTTTTATCTTGTAAAATAATAAATTGTTTTTATTGTTTCAGGTAAACGATGAAGATGTTACACTTACCACAATTTAGCAGCCACATCAACAACATGCAAATTAAATACAAACGAAATATCAAGGATTATTTAAATTATAGAGTGAAACAGCAAAAGCTTTCCATTTTAATTTGGTTATACAATGCGTTCTGTATGTACTTGAACTATTTTTTTAATCAAGATAATTGTTTAATAATAATACTTTATACAGTTACGACATCATATTTTAAATAAATCCTTTCTAAACACGCTAGGGCTTATTACAGAGGCCGGTAAGTAATTATGTGTACAATTTTTTTTGTATTTATTTACGGAACGTATATATTATCAAACAATAATATTAATTCACATTTTAATGTTAAGTGAAAACTTCACTCAACGTATGCCATTATTGAGAATAATTACATAATTGTAAGTTTCAAATTAATTATAGACAATAAAAAATATTAAACATGAATGACAATTAAAACTTTATTGACACTTAAAATATTTATACCTAATGAATATTTTATCGAAACTAAAAAGTAGTAACTACATACGTGACGCTGTGAATATGTGCTCTTTCTGAATTATTCATCATTGTCAAAATACAATAAAATAATGCATTAAATTTAACATATTTTTAGTATGAATCTTTGGTTTCATTATAAAATCAAACTTCAATGGATGGTTTATCTATGACTAGTCTGCCAATCGTCCAGGCTTCTAACGGGAAAGTAAGAATAAAAATGTGTTTTAGATAGGATTTGCGTGGAAATCCGTTTTTAGTGAGTTTGTCTGCGTTGGAAGGAGTAACTGTGACAAGTCAATCGGGCGGATAGTTAAGGAGATCTCGTGTGTGATTTTTCGCTTAAATATACATAGATAAGCTTATACGACAGTCAGATATCTCCATTTCAAAAATTAGACTTATGTTAATTGTTAGTATAGTTTAATGTATTTCATAAAAACAGAATAATTAAGTCAGAAATCATGATGATTAATAGTAAAGTAACAGTCCGTGAATGTCCCACTGCTGGGCTAAAGCTCTCTCTCCTTTTTTGTGGAGAAGGTTTAGAGCTTATTCCACCACGCTGCTCCAATTCGGGTTGGTGAAATACACGTGTGGCTGAATTACAATGAAATAAGACACAAGCAGGTTTCCTTACGATGTTTTCCTTCACCGTCAAAGATGCACGGGATGAATAATAAACACTAATTATGCACATGAAAATTCAGTGCTGCTTGCCCGGTTTTGAACGCACGATCATCGGTTAAGAAGGCTTGATGATAAATGAAAAAGTATATAACACAATGAATTAGCATAAACTTGTAACTCTTACCCAACAACTTAATACAGATTTAATAACTCTTTTGTAGGATATATACATTAAAAACATCCCTTAAATATTCGAAAAATACCAATTTGAATGATTGAAAAAATTGGAATAGAATTAGGTATATTAATGTACTGAATTTATTACGTTTCAAAATAATTTCTCCCTGATAATACTTTGTAATTAAGTGATCTCTTTTATGCTACTTCGTGTAATATAATAGTTTTAATGATTGTTAACCAAATTCTGTACATCCGAGGTAGCATAGCAAAGTATTTGTAATCGAACCAATGTTACATTTTTGACCATTAATGACTATGTCAAGATATGAGTAACGCTTTTGTATTGAAAAAAAAATGGACATTAACTTGACTTTGAACGACCTAAGGCATTAACTAATGTAGTCGTTACTTATAAGTAAAAAAAGCCATTCGCGTATAGAAATCAAAGCCCTGATGATTTATTAAGGAATATATTGAAGTAAATCAAATAATGACTATGTCATTTTTAAATAAATGACTATCTCTTCTCAATATAGGCTTAATAATGGTATTTATGCTCGTGAAAACACAGACGATTATCTATAAATCATTGATTGTGTCTTGTTACGTTTGTTAATTGAAAACACAAATTGGTATCTGACCCATCGCAGTTATATGAAAATAATTATATGTTATCAGGTCCATCTTAAGCCGTAAGTTAGGGCCTTTTTGGGGACATATTTAGATCCCGGAATCATGATGTATCCACTAGACACTATGAATAAATTACCTTTATTTAGTATCTATCTATGTTCTATCTATCTATTCTATCTTTAGTAAATTTTAATCTAATAATTAATCACTTGGTGGTAGAGCTTTGTGCAAGCTCGTCTGGGTAGGTACCACCCACTCATCAGATATTCTACCGCAAAACAGCAGTACTTGCTATTGTTGTGTTCCGGTTTGAAGGGTGAGTGAGCCAGTGTAATTACAGGTACAAGAGACATCTTAGTTCCCAAGCGATGGTTAACATCTCTATACATGCCAATGTCTATGGGCTTTGGTGACTACTTACCATCAGGTGGCCCATATGAAAAAAAAACAGTTTTTAGTCATAAAATTGTTAATATCACAACTTTAAAATAAAATAAAATCGTTAAGTAAGAAACGAACAAAACGAAAAAAAAAATTATACTTCAGTATAAATCAGACAAAAAATAACATAAATAAGAGAAACTTGAGTTTCTTCGTTTGCCCCACTTTCAGTAGACAATAACACTAATGTTAGAACGGTCTAAACGAGACAGACTGAATTTTAGGTCACCAGATCTCCACCAAGTTCATAAAATATTCCCATGTTTTATGTTAAGTATCTCAACGCTTGAAGCGATAATCGTAAAATGCACGCGAATATGTTAGGCTATTTATATCCTTCATATTGTAGGTACCACCCACTCATCACATATATAACCGCCACATAGCAATACTCAGTATCGTTGTGTTCCAGCTGATTAGTGAGCCAGTGTAATTACAGTCACAAGGGACATAATATCTTAGTTCACCAGGTTGGTGGCGGTATAAGGACTGGTTAATATTTCTTACAGCACCAATGTATTTTGTCTATGGTCGATCTATTTGCACTTCGCCTACCTTATAATAATAAATAGAGAAATGCTACTACTTTTCATTTGTAAAGTATGTATTTATTTATATAGATAATGACACCCAGGCTCAGGACAAACAGACATGTTCATGCACACAAATGCCTGTCCTGGGTGCGAAATCGAACACAACTAATTTGGAGATTTTAGTATTTGCATTTACACGATCTTAAAATTTAGATTATAGAGGTAAGAAATTCATGTTCTTGTTTTTAAAAATAGATTTGCTTTATATGAACTCGTTCGTAAACTTTTAATAGTGCAAACCTTGACCTTTCACGCAATTATAATTATAATTTCAATTAGGAATGTCAACTAAGGCCTGATAACAGTTAGTACGGTCGACGGTTTTATTGTGAAAACTTTGTTACTAAATGGGATATACTTAGTGTAGATGGTGATTTACTTAGTGGTAGAGCTTTGCAGGGCTTGCACCTCTGGGTAGATATCACACACTCATAAAACATTCTATTGTCAAACATCACAATTTTACATTGTTGTATTTCGGTTAGAAGGGCGAGTAAGTCAGGATAACCACGAGTACAAAGGATTTAACATCTCAATTCCCATGATTGGCGGTGTAAGGAATGGTTAACATTTCTTATAGTGGTTACCACTCACGATCAGGTGGCTCAATTGCCAGTCCACCTACCGAGTTTCATAAGAAAATGTTTTTTGAACCAAATTTCGGTCACTATTTTTTCAGTGTCAGTTCTCACATAATAACTGACACAGTTTTATTCAGTTTAGACCTTAAAAATTTATTGCAATTATGCAAAGTTTTACTTCAATGACGTAAGAAATAGATTCTATTTTTAAAAATCACTTAATTAATATGTATTCGTTCAAAGTCAGAGCCAGTCGCTAGTTAATCATATTCTTGGAAGTGCATGAAAGCAAATAGTAACGACCTGTTAATGCTCGATAGTAGACACCTGTAGAACGAGTGCCTGGCGACGAGCCAGCCGATAAGAGTGAGTGATAATGGGAGAATTAAAAGTCTAGGAATAGCATTCGTTAGGTTTATAACTGAACAAGCGTCTGTGACCTCGGTTGACCTTATTGATATTTAGTAATCTAAAAATCACAAACACTAATTTCAATCTCAACAATGAATGATGCGTGTATTTAAGATGAAATCTCTATACCAAGAAATGTGCTGATGATTTCGACAAATATAGTCCAGAATTATCCTGATTATATAAACTTAAAAAAAAAACTACATTGGAATCGGTCTATCCTATTAGAAGCTACAAACAGATAGTCATAACATTATATATCACAGATAAAATATAACAAATTCCTTACAGCTGCTTGTTCTTTGTTCGGTGTTAACAAATTGATTTTAACAAAATTCATCTGAAAATACGGTGTAACTAATGACACTATCCGTGTGTTACCACTCATTCGTTATTCTATCTGCCACGAAAGACCAATGCATCATATTTTCGAGTTTATCGCGTTCAGAAAGACAGATGAATGCGGTAAGACTTTATAATATAATAAATAGATGTAAATTACAGAATAATGATGATTTTTTATCACTGATAAAAAATCATCATTATTCTGTAATTTATAAAGAACATTTTACGTATAGTTATTATACAACAAGATATCAAAGAACCTTTTAAAAAAAATCAACTAAAACAAAAATGGTCGAGCATTCAAAGAACAGTCTCAGACAGACGAAAATATATTTTTTTTTAAAGTCAAACAAACAAATACAAGGTCCAGTTGAAACGACACAATAATGTAAGCAGGTATGATTAACAATAGCAAAGCTAATTTACCGAATGAGATGTTCATGAGCGTGTGAATGCGGCATTAGTTGCACGGTATTGTGACCCGCATTACGTGTTCAAGCCACGTTAACTAAAGACATTTACATACCGAACATTTTTTTACACGATGACGTTTGTCTACAAATTTCAGATAATAATATTGTCTTACAGGCCGATTTCGGCTACGGCGGCCAATCTCAAGAGAGATTAGCCAATTGCGCAGGAGATATTACAGTGCACAAGTGTGTGCGCAAACACAGGTGCAATCTCTCTACCTCATAATCCGATGGGATGGCTATCCGACACGACCGGAAAGAGTTCAGGTGCAAGACCAACGTCTTTACGTGCTTTCCGAGGCACGGGATTGTACACACTTCCAACTTCCAGGCTCCGGGCTACTACTGAGAATTTTCTGACAGAAAAACCCAATAACTATTTATTAAGATTCACGCGTTCTTAGCACTGGGCCATCTCGACTTTTTATAACATAAGAAATAATAAAAAATAATAAAAACATGAACCTTGGCGCATAAGAGTTATATGAATAGCTAAACGACGAACTTACTTAAGATATTCAGTTTATTTTGTACTAGTTACCTCTACCACCAACCCGCATTGGAGCAGCGTGGTGGAATAAGCTCCAAACCTTCTCCTCCAAAAAAAGGAGAAGAGGCCTTAGCCTTTCACAGGCTGTTACTTTACTTTGTTACTTTACCGCTATCTGCTTTTCCCGCGTGTGAAGCTCCTCGCTGCCGCTGAAGAAGTGTATGCTAAATTTAATGATGATCAGTTAAATCGTTAACACATGAAGGCGTAACCAGAAAACAAATTATCTTCCACATTTATAATATTAGTGAGGATATCTTTTTTTTTTTTTTATTGTATATGTTGGCGGACGAGCATATGGGCCACCTGATGGTAAGTGGTCACCAACGCCCATAGACAATGGCATTGTAAGAAATGTTAACCATCACTTACATCGCCAATGCGCCACCAACCTTGGGAACTAAGATGTTATGTCCCTTGTGCCTGTAATTACACTATCGCTATTATCTTAAAAGTTGCAATAATTATTGACTATACAACTTTTTAGTTTGTTTTAATATTTCCTGATTTCTAAGATAACTTATAATGTCAACGCCGGAGATGAGATAAAATTTTCCCAAGACGCTTCCAAGTGAACGCTGCCAAAACTATAATAGAGTCAGGAAAACTTTGAAAAATATAAAATTTGTAGATATTTAATATATCTACAGACAAGTCAAATGTATGTTTCTATATATATTTTATAGATAAGTAAGTCATAGTTACCATTTATATGATAGAAATATTTTATATAAAAGAGCAGTGTGTCTGTGCTTTCAAAATACCCTTTTTAAGTTATTATGACTATTTGCGAGTAACAAAAACAGAAAAAAGAATTTCCTAAATTTTGTTCGTCTCTTTGTCCGGGGTAATCATAATATTATTTATTTAAATATCAGTGAATAGATGTGAGTAAAACGTTAAATATTCATAAATCAGACAAATAATCTTCGTTCCCAAAGTCGGTGGTGCATTGGCTATGTAAGGAATGGTTAATTCACTTACATCGCCAATGTCTATGGGTGTTGGTGACCACAGACATTGGCGAACATCAGATGGCCCATTTTTCCGTGCGCCTACCTATAACATAAAAAAATACACTTTTCCTATATATCTTTTAAGTCTAATACCTATATACTATTGTACCAGTCTAGGCATTTATTTATTAATGTCTATTGTCAAGTTACACCTACATGTCACTAAGTTTTGAAATCTACTAACTAATTACTTACTAACTTGAACTTACTAAGTCTCGGTTATTATTCTATTACATTAAGTCTAGAAAACTCCTTATATAGTTCTTCATATTTTATAGCTTCTAAATAATTATTATGCCTACTAAAATAATCACGTAATTAGACCCCGGCTCTTTCCTTGCCCTCAGAGTCTTTAGAAAAAAAATTGTGCGGTCGGGGGACCCCCGTTAGGAACGAAGTTCTGTGCGATATTGTTTCAACTCGACTCGACTTCGACTATTACTGTATTTTTGTCACATCAAAAAGCACCTCAACCTCCTTTATATCAACCTCTTAAATTCGAACGCATCGCATTTGGTAGGCACAGTATGAACGCTATTTCGTTATATATCGTGACCTTGGAGCGCTGCCATTTCACTCTACTGTAAGTCGAAAAGAACTTCGTTCCAAAAACTAAATAATATTTATTCACATATGCTCTAAAACCATTTTAAATCGCACTTTTCTTACATAAAATAAATGCAAAGAATACTAAGATAAACCAACATAATACTCAGTTTTATTTCTTTTTCGTTAATCATATTAACCTGTTAAAAAACGCTGCGTCTGGAAGTTGCCTTAGCTGTGAATAAAGACCGTTGTAAAAATAGATCTCTATTTATACTGGGTTATGCTTACTTGAAACAATGGAAGTGAGGTCAGTTTGACTAGCTATGCAGTCGCCAACTCCATCAGAATTAAACTTTATTTTAACTTTGCGTCGGAGTTTATGTTTAATGTTCGTTTAATTACTTTGAAAATATATTTTTTATGTTATTTTGAATTTAGAACGACTATGTCTTGAGTTAATATTATTATTTATTGAAATAAACTACTATAATGGCGATAATAGTATAATTTCAAAACGTGTTCCACGTCACAATTAATCATACATATATTTAATATCACATTTTATTTAATCGTTGAATTCATTTTACGTTTCCTTTTCTAGAACAATCATTTAGTTTCGTACCTTAATTTAAAGTTAAAGTTAATACTATGTCTGAACTCTTTTATGTCCCAAATACAGTTTTTCATAATATTAATTTCAAGGTTGCATCTGGGATTGCAACGGTTCCATAAGTAGCTTTAAAAAAAAAAGGGAAAAAAAAAGCTACTTATGGAACCGTTGCAATCCCAGATGCAACCTTAACCTTAACCTTATAAGTAGCTGATGTAACATGGCTTCACGTAGTCTAATGTAACTCAGTCTATGCAAAAAGAAAAGGATTGAATTGAAATAATTCTGAATACTTTTTTGACTCAAACCGTATTTTTTAATGTAGATTTTAATTGATTATATTCCTTTACATCGACCTCCTTATTCGAACGCCCAATGCATCGCATTTTGTTGCATTTGGTACGCACAGTATGAACGCTATTTCGTTATCTGACGTGACCTTGGGTCACTGCCATTTCACTCTACTATAAGTCGCGTAAAAGAACTTCGTTTCAAAAATAACGAGGTTATTATGTCTATTATGGTTGTGTGTTATGAGCTTAATAGTTTTTGATACTGGTTATTGTTTCTTTGAATTGCCACCTCAATCAGCCCTTCGTCAGTATTTCATTACTGAGTAGTAATTATATAATATAACGCGGTTTCACTCGCGGGTTTGCCCGCGTGTCATTAGTACAGATTAATTATCTGTAACCGGCGTTCCACAGACCCAAATCTTCTTCTTCTTCCTGCCCTTATCCCACTACATGTATTTTTCTTCCACTTTATTCTATCACTCGTCATCTCAGTCCATTTCTCACAGTGACCGGGTGCTGAAACTGCGCGTCGCCTCGGGGGTACGCCCTAACCCTAACACTTTTATCCTTCATAATCGAATACATGTTGTTTAGAGTTTTGGCTAGTGTTTTAAAGCCGGCCGCCTGCCTGACGCTAACCCTCCTTGGGAATGCTGTTGTTGGTGATTTCCCCGCCACCATGCGGGTACCTTAAAATGCTTGGTGGAATGCGTACAATGTTCTTCTTCTCTTAATCGCCTTCTACGACATCCATTAGACGAGATGGAGTAGCCCTATTCTTACTTTGCCGGGAACTACACGGCATAAAACAAATAAAACGTTTTAATATATTTTTTTTAAACAGATGTTACCTTCGCCTTACATGTAATGTAGTTTACTTGTAATGTTAATGTCATGTAATAATTAATCCCTTTAATATTTAATTTAAGTAATTTTTTTTTATCTTATCGCCGTCCACTTTTGCATGAAAGCATAAAATATTCGCATGCCATAAATATAGTGACTAAACGTGTTAATTATGTTTGAAGCAAATAAATGGAATTGAATTGATTACATGTACTTGCCGTTACTTTACTTGATTTTGTGTAAAATTAAAGTTTTGTTTCTCTGTTTGTTTGTTACGCTTTCACGTCTTAACTACAAATTGTGCATAAATGTTATTATTCGTACAGAAAAGGATATACCTTGTTAGACCCTACACCTACTCTAACCCGAACATGCATACAAAAACCGCTGGTGAAATTTTGTTATAAAAATAAATTCGTTAAATAAAAATAAATTCGTTAAATAAAAAATGTCGGCAATGCACCTCAGGCGCTACGTAAATTTCAACAGGCAATGCTTAAAAGTGTAAATTACAGAGCAGGCACGAGTCGGATTCCTAGGCGATTCACAAAGGGGTTCTCGACGGACGCCGGCGTAATTTAATACAATACACAGTCGCCATGTAACCGGATTTTGTTTTATATTCCTTTAATACAAAAATATAAAGTTTCGTTATAAAAATAAGTATTTTTTTGTCATATTATAATAATATAACAACAAACTAAGACAATGGAGAAAGGACATAACGGTATAAGAGAGACGGCATACCGTAACGATTTCAATTCCAAAGAGGACCAATACTCGTTTCACCTCAATACGTTTCACCTATGAACTTTTCATCCCTATTTTTGTCCCATCAATACATTGAATCAATTTTTTTTTCCTTACAAATTCCTGACAAATTCCTGACAAATTCCTGACAAATTCCTGATAAATTCCTAATAAAACAATGGCATTATACCACCTGAGATATAACCTGTCGGATCCTCTCACACGGACAATTTCTCTGATCCAACTAATCCTGCCATGAAATATAACATCGCGGCTTATCAGTTCAATTAATAGTTATGTTATTAACATTGTTGTAATATACGTAATTATTATCAAACTCTAAACTAGTCCATTTCAATGGCAGGGGGTGTATTTATAAAAACAAACATTTTTAAAATTTAATAATGCATATTATGTATGATTTATAGATAGTTTAAAAATCTATCGTATGTCCAGAGCTATCACCAGTTTGATAATATATTCTACTGTATGAGAAAGAGTGTAACTTGTAGTATTGATACAACTTTTTTATATATTAATTTTATTTGATAAATTTCAATTAAATCCATTTTTATCAATTTTATTTAAGGAAGGTCACGCCCTAAAGGTTCATGTATGTATATTTTCTTTATTTCATACATACATTTCACCATTTCTAAAACGTATAACACCCCTAATCTGTGACAGGCAATTTTTCGTCCAGAGAATCAGAATTAGGGTTCAATAGAGAAACATTACCATCACAATTCTATGCAGTCATGATTTGTATTCAGTAGTTGTTTAATTTTTTTTTAAATAAAATTAAAATGTGGTGACAACGGGACACCCGGCAGCCTAGTATAATAATAAATATGGAGTACAATAAATAAATAAAATGTATTTCGTAATAAAATCATTATAATATATATTTGTTAATAAATATGTATAATAAATATTCATTTATTTAAAAGTAAAATAGTTTTTGTACACCTCCTTACCGCTTTATTTTTCTCGTGTCCTTTACCCAAAGGTTGTCTGGAAGAGATCGCTCTTTTAGCGATAAGACCGCCTTTGTACATTCATACATTTCTATATATTTAAATAGTGTTTATAACTGTATTTCTGTAAACTTGTATGTGTTGTACAATAAAGCATATTCTATTTCTATTCTATTCTATAAATTTTAATACAATAAAACTTTAAATATATACAAATATAAATTGTGACCGCGTGGAATGGTGGCAAGACTGCTATCAGCATTTTCCCTTTGAATCGCAATTCCAATCCTCTGGGCGGAAAATGAACCAGCCCTCCTGTCACCAGTAGAGGCAATGAGACGAATAATAATAATAATATATAACAACAATACACAGTAATGAAGTAGATAGTACACGTACTACCAACAAGGAAGTAGGAAGAGGCGGTGGAGAGGCGATGAGACAGCATCACACTTTTTGCCGTCACGGCAAATCGTTCATACCCCCAAAGGGTGTCAATATATGTATCATATCATTTTGATATTAAATAAAAGGATTTCGAAATCCAATAATCAAAACATTGGCTCTAATCCACACGTAACTAAGTCACAGCCAATAGCTTGTCATCAAATTAAATTAAACAAAATTTATTGTCACGCTACATCACAAACGTTAGTATCTACAATCATCTTAATCCTTATCACCGAGGAATAAGTCTCATTTTCCCCATTCCAACAACATTCTTTGGTTTAAATTTTAAACACTTAATCAATTGTAATAAGGTCGAAGTTCGCTTAAACGCCACTTGGCAAACACCCAATATACAGGTGACAGATTCATTAAATAAGTGTTCTGTTGGGTGTTACAATTATCACAGTTGAGTTATACTTGGACTGTCGGTTTGAAGTTGTACACTGCATAAATATTACACGAATTCATGGAAACTTCAAAGACAATCGTAGATCTCTAGCGGCATAATATTTTGTCTTCAATCTGAAATGATTAACTATCAGCCTCAGCGTATATTTGGCGACCTTAAAAAAATTTAATAAAAATACTTAATCAACCCTATTTATATATTGCTTAGCGGCTGTTCAGATAAACACATATTCCTCTCTTTCTTACATTTTTTATTTGCCTAACGAAAGAAGAAGACACAACATCATTAACCTAATCACCTTGTATTAAAAATAAAGTAAATATTACATATTAATTTAGGTTATTCATTAACAAATAATATATCCATAGAGTTATAATTAGCTTAATTGATGATCGAGCTCGTGCACACTAACAGACAGAGCATGAATAATGACATAATGATAGTACCCTTTCAAATTGATTAGACCGCCCGATACCCACCCATTGTTATAATGTGCATCACTTAAATGACAGACATTCACCCTGCTATCTAGGATAAATAGATCAATTTACCTCGATGGTCTAGTGGTGATCATATCAGGTAAACCGAAATCATTACCTTAAACCCACAATTGAAGATATAAATAAATAATAAAGGAGTTATGTCGCATTTTTACGCTTTTTAAATGTGACCATGGTACCTTCAGCTCTCACATAGCTTATGTACATAAGATGCTTACCTTAGATGTGTCTATGAACATAAAATATTTTCCCAGAAATTGTGACGTACATACTGTTAACACCAGGAACAAGTATAAACTTACAACCACTATTACTAGATTACACAGGGTTAGTAAGTCTTTTATGGGACAATGTATACGCTTTACAACGGGATCCCAGAAAGCGTTCAAAAATATTCAATTGTGAAATTTAAAAGAATTGTTAAGGAACGCTTATGTGCTTAAGGATATTACGCAATCAATGACTTCTTAGATGATTGCACACCTTGGGAATGAAACGATCGCATCCAGGCTATTTCAAATAAATAAGAATATTATAATGTAAATCAATTATAATTGTAAAGAATAAGCTTAAAAAAAAAATCCCGCTGAGTCTCTTTCGCCGGTTCTTCTCAGGTCTGAGGTGTTTATTTCCGAACCGGTGGTAGATTTATGACAATCAATAAACAAGTGTAACGCTTCTATATTGAATAAAGAAATTTGAATTTGAATATGTATTTGATAATCTTGTCTGTTACGTTATATATGAAGCTGAGTGTACACAAATAAGTTATCAAGAAAAAACTGCCAAATACTCGAAATCATATTTTTATTTCATAACACCAGCTTCCACTAAAGTCTTCAATTATTCTGAGTTCGTAGAAAAATTGGCAATGTTCTACTTCCGCGCTTCAGATAGCACGGAAAATTCCAGATCCAGTTTCGGTTTGTTCCATTGAACTGTAAAATTAATTAATTGAGATCGCACGCATTTCATTCAAATAAACTCATAATTTTGAATATATATTTAGCATCCAGAAGTGAAAACTGATTTTATAAGAACCCCGAATTGGTCTATTTATAAATAGAACACCAAATCAAATAAATTGATGTAAATTACTCACTCAATTACTCTTTAAACCCAAATAACACATTTGAACACATCACAAATCACAAGTCGCGCTAATAATGAATTAATTACTTTACCTTTATATGCACTAACAAGATGGTGGCGATTTAAAATTAGCGTGCTTCTTTTTTTTTAACAACGCTGATGTATAGACCAAAGTGTCTTCTAACTATATTATATTTCTGAATTAAATGTAAAGCTAGCTATCGACAGTTCAGAATGGAGATTATACCGAAAAGTACCTACGAGAAACTGAGTCACTTTCACGACACAGGTATATTAATTAAATACATAACATAACTTGAACAGTTACTATCAACAAAGAAAGAAACATTCGTCATTCTATTTATTACATATATACTTTCATATAAATCAAAATGAAAACGAATTAAGCTCTCTTAAAGTTGTTTGTAGAAATCGTTTGCGGAATCCTCATTAATCTGAAATGATTTTATAAATACAGTTTCCGATTTAAAGTTTTAACATTTATTGCCTTATTGCGATTTTATAGTTGATTGGACTCGCTTTTAATATATACGATATGTCGTTAACTCTTCTATGTATCGTGTACATACCCTATGTGACGTGCATGTATTATTTATCCTATACAAGACGTAATGTAATTTTTTGAAAATAGAATTAATTCTAAAACATAATAGAACTGCATGAGGTAAACCACTCCTTTAAACTTTACGATTTATTTGTCTGATCGTGTTCAAATCGTATCGTGGTCGTATAGTATAAACACATCCTACATTTAGTTAATTTATCTATCCCATTCGATGCTGACCGTTGTAATAATAGGTTAAGTTTGTTTTGGCAAGTAACGAAGTATGCGTCGCAATGCGGGGGATCTTTTTTATCTCTCGTTTTCTGTACTCTATGCTGTCTGATTGGGGCTCTAGTTAAAAAATGTACTTCGATAAACTTAAATCGGTTTAAACCTGATTATATCGGATTCATTTATTTTTAACTGACCTGACCCTGTGAGTAACAAGAGGTATTTAATAAATGATTATTATATTATCAAAGTAAATATATTTGAAGAATACCAAGATAATATGTAACTTATATAAGTATATTATGTGATATTAATACTAGAGCAATATAAATTCCAAGAACAAAAATAATATTTCATGATTGTATAATATTAATAAATGTACAACAAAATTTATTTTACGATGTCACTATTGAATATTTTCAATTATCTCAAAAGTACGTTCAACGGGATTTGTGATTTATTGATTCATTTGCAAGAATAAGTTTCGAGTCTTTTTAAAAGCATCGTGATTTAAACAAATACGGTTACTGCGGGATTTTTAAAGCAAGCAATAGCAAACAGCGCCGGTGATATTATCATCAGTTATTAATTTTAAATTTTTGGGGAAAAGTGTGAATAAAACGGAAATTATATGTATGTGTGGGTGCTTTCTGAATAAATTAATATGAGTTCTGAGCGGTAATCCGACTGTTTGAGTTAAACCTAACTGATAATATAATTTATATTAATACCTAAAAATGCACTCTTAGATTGGCTTAAAACCAGTCTCTAAATGAAGAAAAACCCATTCATAGCATATATTATAAATATACGTTTGGTAAAAATATATAATTTAATATGGCATAAATTCGTGCAGAAATTATTCAATATGTCTGGATAAATGCCAGGATGTCTTCCCAAGCCGTGACGGCTAAGCCGACTGCATATATTACCCGCTATACATTTTAAGTTAATATTTATTAAAATTACCGATTTGAATTAAACACGAGCTTTAATAAATTAATTTTAAAACGATAGGGTAAGACGCTGCCTAGAATTAAAACACACTATAGAACCTTATGCCACCAAACCAGAATGAAGATGAAGAGAGTATTATGAGAGGCTTGGATAATATATATTTATATTATAAATCTGAAATATTTATGTGGCTGAACGTTATTCTCAAAGATATAACGACTAGTCCGATATGAATAATTATTATCGTGGTAGATAAGCAGTTTATTGAGAAAGGATATATAACTTTTCGCTACGAACCGTAGAAGCGTAGCGTAGCGTAGAGGGTAAACATAAAATAACGTGTGGTATTAAAATTAGTGGTATTTTAATATTAAGTTCATTGGAAAAGTACATTACTTAATTTAAAACAAATATGTGCATGATTTTTTATATAAAAGCGGCAGTGTACAGTAGTGTAGGTTCGGTCATAGTAGCAATGTCACCAACCTTGGGAACTGAGATGATATGTCCCTTATGCCTGTAATTACACTGGCTCGATCACCATTCATGCCGGAATACAACAATACCAAAAAATGCTGTTTTGCGGTAGAATATCAGATCAGTGGGTGGTACCTACCCAGACGAGCTTGCACAAAAATCTAGCATTTATATTACTTATGTTCCTATATAAATATATATTTAATCCTAATCGCTTGTCTGGTCTTGAAGCAGTTTCTTGTCCTTTTGAAACTATATACAAAGTCAGTTTTGTTTAAGTTATATTATGAAACTGTAGTTAGGCTCCAATATGGTTGGACAAAGGCCAAAATGCCCACCTGTGGCTTAGTGACGATGCGGTACTTTTGCTCTTTTTGTTATACCGCAACGCATGCCAGCCTAACATTTATTTAATGCTTTAACAATATTGGCTGGTATTTGATATCGAAATTTTGCTACCGCACAAAAATTGCCTTCATGCTATTTATGTATTTATTATAATAAATCTGAAATGCAATTTTGTTCATGTTAAAATATTTTTTTAATGATAATATTCATGTATAGCGGCTTATCTATGTATACAAAAGGCCGATTGACTGACTGTCTAGCAAATCCTCCTCAATTTTTTTAGTATTAGTATGATTTTTAGGATTATATAATGGTAAATAGATGGTAAGGTAACATTATATGTGATGATGGTGGTACCCAAACGGTTTTACACAAAGACCGTAGTTGTTGATATAAATCTTCTACACAAAATAGTTTCTGGATACTTGCGTAATAAATGTATTTTATATAGCGTAAAAATATATGCTAAGAGAATTTTAAAGCAAACACTTGCGAAGCTTTTAAAGATACATTACAACTTTTTGAGGAACAGTTTACATTTTAAATTTATTATATTTGCATGATCAATACAGAATACATTAATTTAATTATATATAGTTGACTTTGTATATAATTTCAGAAAATTTAAGTGATCTAACATCCTCTAAATGACCCACTACTGGGGTTAAAAGTCTTCTATTTGGCGAAGAGATGGCTTTGAGTTAACTCCACTAACTCCGCTGTATCATCATGTAACCAGCATGTATCGATTTTCATCCGATACATGCTGGTTTCCTTAACCACGTAACACAAGTTGTTATAAATACAAACAAAAATTAATGACATGAAAATTCAGTACAACTTGCCTGGGTTTATAAATGTAATAATGTGCCTAAAAAGCAAGTTCCAACCCACAAACAACTGCCATTCGAGTTGGAAAAAAGAATTAACATTCGTCGATTTTCATACATAAAATACGTGCGAATTAAAAACGATTTTGATCGTTGGCATTATAATTTCGTCCATTGCCATATTTACGTAAATATTCCAAAAAAAAAATAGAATATATTCGTGTAAAGTAGACAAGATACACATAATAGGCTCAATATTGTTCCATCAATTTTTATAAGTATATTCCCAATATAGAGGGAAAATGAAATTGGTTTCGTATATTGTAAGGCACTGAAGTGAACTAGAATTTTTTCGCTACTTTTTATGTCATTTCGCGTTCCCTTTTTTATCTGTTGATAACTGTAATCGTCTTGACTGTATAGTCACATATTTCGCACGTATTGTTCACATTTATTTTCATTTTTCGTCCATTTTTGTCCTTTTTTTGCATATTCAAATTCAAATTCAGAATACTTTATTCAATATTGAAGTATTATACTTTCTTTTTGATTGTCAAACTGGAAACTACTACCGGTTCGGAAAAGAAACACGCAGCCCTGAGAAGAACCGGCGAAAGACGGCGTTAACAAAAAAAAAAGAAATAGCCATGCAGCGATCGTCTCATTCCCAAGGTGTGCTATCATGCTTTAAATATAAATTCATCATATAAACTCATTAATTGTATAATAACGCACACAAGCGTCCCTATACAATTTTTTTAAATTTAGCCTTTGAGGCATTTTGAACGCTTTCTGGGATCCTGTTAAATAAAAAACATAATATGTTCAAACAAAAAAGTTAGTAAGATGGGCTTTAGTATAGGGTTTTCCATTAAGGGCGCTTGATCTTTGAAATGCAAAAAAAAATACATGTAGGAGAGATATTTGCGAATTTTTTTTTTATTTGGAAGGTCTATCGATCCCATTATGTATGGAGTATGACATCATTCAAATGACCGCCACGGCTTCGGTTGGTGGCGCGCACACGAAAGGTCCAATTTTCGATGAATCTGGCGCACAAATCGGGCTGTATTTGATCGATGGCGTGGCGTATGTTGACTTTGAGGGCATCGGTGGTTTGCGGCTTGTTGGCATAGACCTGCGACTTAAGAAAACCCCACAAGAAAAAGTCCAGCGGGGTCAAATCGCACGATCTCGGTGGCCAGTTCACGTCACCTCCGCGCGAGATGACCATGTCCAGAAATTGCTCGTGCAGAACTTCCATCGTAGCATGTGCTGTGTGGCACGTAGCGCCGTCCTGTTGAAACCACATGTTGTCCAGATCCATATTCTCGATTTCAGGCCAAAAGAAGTTGGTTATCATCGACCGGTATCGCTCACCATTGACGGTGACGGCCACACCATTATCGTTTTCGAAAAAATACGGACCAATCACGCCTCCGGCCCAAAATCCGCACCAAACAGTCACTTTCTGCGGGTGCATTGCCACTTGGTGAACCTCGTGTGGATTGGTCTCGTCCCAAATACGGCAATTTTGCTTGTTGACATAGCCATTCATCCAAAAATGCGCCTCGTCGCTGAAGATGATTTTTTTGCCAAAATCGGCGTCAACTTCCAACTGCTCTAATGCCCAGTCAGCGAACACACGGCGCTGTCTATAGTCATTAACCTTGAGCTCTTGGGTCAGCTGGATCTTGTACGGGTGCAGGCTCAAGTCACAACGCAAAATTTGCCAAGTTGTCGTCTGCGAAAGGCCGAGTTCCTGTGCGCGACGCGGAATTGACTGCCGCGGGTTTTCGAGGACACTGTCGCGCACAGCGGCGATATTCTCGGCAGATCTCGCGTTACGTTGACGCACGGGAACCGGCTGATTGTTAACTGACCCGGTTGACTCGAATTTGTCCACCAATCGACGGATAGTCGACTCGGCAGGACGATCATCGCGACCGTAAAACGGGCGAAGTGCGCGGAACGTTGCTCGAACTGAAGACCCATTTTCATAAAACAATTTTATGATTTGCACGTGCTACTCGACACTGTAACCTGCCATGGTGGTTTGGGAGGACGGAATGAATATAACACACTGCATTTGACAGCTGTCACTCAAACAACATGGCCGCAATCAGCTGTCAAAGTTCAAGCGTCCCTATTGGAAAACCCCTTAGTTTTGTTTTCAACGCGTCTCTTCCTATTAATTCTTAAACATGAAATCGTCAATAAAAACTAAGTCTAAAGCTGGCTAATTAGAATATAAAGATATTAACCGATAAGTTATTATTATATATACTTAAAGGTTCATTGAACGAACATTAACGTTTTCATTAATTTAAGAAGTAAGTTTCAATCGCAAGATTAAGATCCTCTATATCATATTATATTGTGTATGTATCTGCATTTTTTTTATTGTATCAGTAGGCGGTATATGGGCACCCTGATGGTAAGTGGTCACCAATGTCCATAGACAATGGCATCGCAAGAAATGTTAACCATCGTTAACATCACCAATGCGCCACCAACCTTGGGAACTAAGTTGTATCCCTTGCCTGTAATTACACTGGCTCACTCACCCTTCAACCCGGAACACAATAATACAAAGTACTGCTGTTTTGCCGTAGAATATCTAAATATACAATGCCACTGTCTCCGGGCGTTGGTGACCACTTACCATCAGGTGACCCTTTTGCTCGTCCGCCTACCTATACTGTAAAAAAAAAAGCTCCATATCCCAGTAAATACACCTTATTGTCGATAAATACATATAATACAAACTCAAATAACATCAAATATGGGTTTCGCATTACCTACCAGGGAACCTGAAAGTATCGCGTTAGCTTTCACTACAGCACCCTGGGGCCCCGTTAAACTATCCTATCCAATGATATATCACCTAATTATACATAAGTCTACAATTTCACTTCACAAATGAATAATTTTCTATATAACAAAAGAAAATTAATTCGTTTCAACCAAACGTATTTTTGTTTGGAAAATATTTGAGTTATAATAAAATTCATTCAAAATTTTAGAATTTTCTTGAAGGATCGATAGAATACACAGCGTTTTAGGAAATGTTGTTAAATGGCTTATAACGCTAAGCCGTTGGTCCTGCGCCTGAACTCTTTCCGGTCGTGTCGGATTGCCGTCCCACCGGATTATAAGAGCCAGGGAATAGTGAGCAGTGTGTTTGCGCACACACTTGTGCACTATAATATCTCCTGCGCAGTTGGCTAATCTCTCTTGAGATTGGTCGCCGTGACCGAAATCGGTCTGGAGGACATTATTATTATTATTATTAAATATAATTTCTAAAGAAACACAGACGTAGCAATTGATCAGTAAGGCTATTCTGTAAGAATAAACTCGTGATACACCGCATAAACCTGTTAAAAAAGATTGAAAGTTAGATGTGAAAATAATATAATTATATAATTAATATATTGGTGATAATCTATAATTTTTAAAATAGGTTTGTTGCGCGAGAAAAAATTTATTTACGTTCATGTTCGTTCCGTCTTTTATTTTCCCAAAATAAATGAAGGAACAAACGTGAACTATTCGTATCGTTCCATTTTATTTTATTTCGAAGTCGATCTCAATTTTAAAACATTAAGTAATCGAGTTAAGTTAGAAAAATCGATACAATAAAGTCACTTCCGGTCCGCGCGTCTGTAAAAAGTTTAACGAATAAAGTTCCATCCGAGCTGAGGAATTAATTTCTTCCGATACGTACTCGTACTTGTGACTTGCTTTAATTTATAAGAAACAGCGGGAACGTACGATTTTAATGCTATATTTACAAACGCTAATTAAATATGTGAAAAAATCAACGGAGCTTGGTACGATTAGAGCCAATGATCTTTCTAGAGCACCAATTCTACATTTTATAAGACAGCTATTTAAAAAAAAATCGTCGCGGAACGATTGGATGATGTGATTATTGTGGGTATAAAAAAAAGTAGATATTACATCCCATCTTATTACTTCTACTGGTGACAGGAGAGCTGGTTCATTTTTCGCCCAGATAATCGGAATGGCGATTCAATGAGGAAATGCTGCAAGCATTCTTGCCACCAGTCCACGCGGTCACGATTTATACAGTAACCATTTTTATTTGTATTTATTTAAGGTTTTAATGTAAATAAAAAAATATAATAATTAAAGAACACCAACAAATTAAATTAAATATAAACATAGTATTTCGTTAATAATACAAAGAAGCGATGACATAGTGTCTACGAGCCGGTTAACCCCTAAGATGTGCCAAAAATATGAACATATCAAAAACTAAACATTCACATAAATTACTTTAGCAGCAATAGAAAATATTTTAATAATTAATATGCAAATATTTTTTAATTAAATGTAAATAATTTTTAATTAAATTTACTCGGTAAATATTTTTTTAATTAAATTTACTCGGTGGTAGAGCTTTGTGCAAGCTCGTCTGGGTAGGTACCACCCACTCATCAGATATTCTACCGCAAAACAGCAGTACTTTTTATTGTTGTGTTCCGGTTTGAAGGGTGAGTGAGCCAGTGTAATTACAGGCACAAGGGACATAACATCTTAGTTCCCAAGGTTGGTGGCGCATTGGCAATGTAAGTGATGGTTAACATTTCTTACAATGCCATTGTCTATGGGCGTTGGTGACCACTTACCATCAGATGGCCCATACGCTCGTCCGCCAACCTATACAATAAAAAAAAAATAAAAAAAATTATAAACAAGTCTCGCCTGATGCAAATAAAAATAATATTCATAATTACATTTATTTTTATAATTAATAAGGTTATAGAACCGTGAAGAATCCATGAAGCTATATGGTCCAAATAGAAGACGTGGACCATCATCACTACAACTCATAATAACAACTTAAATCGCTTGAAACGAGTCACATGAACCACATATAACCCGTATTGTCTGGTAAATTCTGGTTTGAGCGAGTTATAAGGTGACTTTGGTATTCATAAGAATCGCCTTTGTAATGAATCAAATATGGACACCATTATTCATCGTCTTATTTATTGCAATGAAAAATTGATATTCTAGGACATTATTCACACACGGCCATCTGATCCCAACCTAAGCAGAGCTCGTACTATGGAAACCGGACAACTGATATACTACATATACTACTTTTCTTTTGTAAATACATACTTAAAAAGATAATTAAACCCAGACTCAGGACAAACAGACACTTCGGAACGTCACGATAGCATGCGCAAGCGATCTCGTGACGCTCCCGTTAAGACGGGAAGGGTACCGCGGGGTTTTTAGTGGGTATTCCGATGACCGGGGCACACTCGGTGCCCTGGACATATGGCGAGCCCCACATACTCCCCTCACTGTTCCCGTGGGGGGAAACGCGTAATGCATTTTCCCAGCGTCAAAAAAAAAACATGACATGACACAAACAGACATGTTGATGCACACAAATGTCTGCCCTGGATGGGAATCGAACACACAACGTGCGGCGCGAAAGGCAAGTAACCAACCACGCCAAATGGCTCGTCAAATTGGCTCACTTGGTGAAATATGAAGATCTTCAAGTGGATTTATTGAAAACTAATTTCAGTCTAGGATGTTAGGTACCTTATCTAGTTTACCGTACCACTGATGGTGTTTACAAATTATGACGAGCGGTTGAATATTCTGGACGTGAAAACGTCACAAACCAACTCCCTTTCATGTTAGAATGTAACTGTATATGCTTATCGAGTATTTGTATATAATATAGTTCAGCTTTCAGGCGGCTACTGAGAATTTCTCGATAAAAGAACCTAATAACATTTATTGGTCTGACCTGGAGCTTGAACCAAGGGCTTAGTTACTAGAATGGTTTACATAACTATTGTAAGGTATTTCTAATATATATTACTATGCTAGTGTCTATGAGCTTTCATACAATTATCGATGTATGTAGTGCAATTATCGATGGTGGTAGGTACTGGGGCTGGTATTAAGAAAATTTGTATATTCCTTTGCGGGTCCCTTTTACACAGTAGGTTAGCACTAAGGAATAATTTGTGAATATTTAACCCTTACAATTATTAAGGAGATGAAAGTATATATGGAAACCCTTAATATTTGAATACAGAGCTATGAATTGGTATTAAGCAATACTGGATTATAACGCAAGCGAATCTTTGGGTAAAGCATTTGTACTACATAACTTTAAAACTAAAAGTCTCCTAACGTCACTGGGCCTGGGCCGCGACCTCTCCTGTATGAGGAGACTGTTGGGAGCTTATTCTACTTACGCGAGTCGAGGGAATTAATTAACTAAGTACATTCAATAATATATTCGTTTTTTCTTATGGATGGTTAAATCATATTCAATACATAATTCACATGTAATTTGCTACTAACGGTCATAAGCCTACAAATAATGGGAAAATATATAAATATATATTGTTTTAATATAAATGTTGTAATTGTAAGTTAGACGTATCTAAATGGAGATTTATTAATTATGCCTTTGCTGTAGCTCGATATAGCTAAAAAGCCGAGATGGCCCAGTGGTTAAAGCACGTGAATCTTAACCGATGATCGTGGGTTCAAACCTAGGCAAGCACCACTGAATTTCATATGATTATAATTTCATCTCGTGCTTGACGGTGAAGGAAAACATCGTGAGGAAACCTGCATGTGTCAAATTTAACTAAAATTCTGTCACATGTGTATTCCACCAACCCGCATTGGAGCAGCGTGGTGGAATACGCTCAAAACCTTCTCCTCAAAAAAGAGGAGAAGAGGCCTTAGCCCATCAGTGGGACATTGACAGTCTGTTACTATATAGCTCGATATAAAGGTACATATATAGACACAAATATATATTTTAATACGCCACTTAGCTCAACAAGCGGAACGCTACATCTAACGCTGCGAGACTAATGACAACCTAGAGCTTTTAACCCCCATTATAAAGCTACATTCGACTGCCGCTGTAACACTTCACATGCAGAGAATACTCCAAGTTTCAACGTTACTGGAACACTCGACACGACTACTTACGGTTTCGTTCTTAGAATTTGACCTCGAGGTGTGAAACTGACGCGGAATAATTATGCTGTCAGTACTTATTATCATTATGGCTCAGCGGATAAAACGGCTTGATTTTAACTGACGATAATAAGGTTTAAATCTTAGAAAATTTGTATTCGTGTTTATAATATTTATCACGCGAATGAGGTGATTACTTCTTATGTCAGATGAAATTTCTCCGCAATGGGTTGATTAACCCGTAGCGTAACCACTAAACCTTCTTTTCAAATGGGGTAGTTCGCACTTTAAGTGGGTGGACTGGGCCTCAATGACGGAAATGATGACCTGGATGATATTGGCGACATTAAGGTACCGTATGCATCAACACCAACAAAAAAGGTTGCACTGAAGCTTTTTCGTTTTCTTTTTCTATCGTGTCTAAAGTGCAGTAGAATATTTATTAATAAATATGGCACACAAAACTGGTTAGCACAGTTCACAGCTAAGATATTTAATTATACATAAGAACTATGTATAATTAAATAAAAATTACTTATATAAAACGTAATAATAGCTACGTAAAAAACGTGTGCGTCTCGGGACGCTCGACAGATGATAATATTTATTATTCTTCTTCTTCTTCTTCCTTCTCTTATCCCACTACGTGGGGTCGGCACAACATGTAATTTTCTTCCACTTCTTTCTGTCACTCGTCATCTCAGTACTTACACCTTTCATACACATATCCTTTCTTACGCAATCCATCCACACTTTCTTCGGCCTCCCCCGTCCCTTATATCCCTCAACATTCATACTCATCATCCTTTTAGTAACATGTTTCGCATCCCTTCTCATAACATGCCCATACCACGCTAATCTATTACTCTTTAACTTTTCATCTATTGGTGCTACTTTCAGACTTCCTCTGATATACTCGTTACTTATCTTGTCTATTCTAGTTACACCGCACATCCCTCTTAACATTCGCATCTCTGCCACATGCATTCTTTTTACATCTTCCAAACATTCAGAACCATACATCACGACAGGTCTTATAACGGTCTTATAAATCTTTCCTTTAATCTTCAAGGGCATTCGTGGGTCACAAATGGTCCCAGAGACCTGTCGCCATTTCATCCACCCTGCATTTATCCAATTCCTGACATCCCTGTCAATGTTTCCTTCGTTCTGAATTAATGAACCCAGGTCACGAAAATCCGAGCTTACTGGTAGATGAACACCCTTTAGAGCTATTGCGGAAAAATTGGAGGTACCATTGAAGTCGCAAAACGGATGTTCCGTTTTGGTTCTGCTAATTTTTAGACCGACTCCCTCCAATCTTTCCCGCCATTTTTCTAGCTTGCCCTCCACCAGGGTGCCTCCTCCTGTATGTCTGATGACAATGTATCCATAATGAGGAGAAACAAATAAGGGCTTAAAGTCGATCCCTGATGTAAGCCTACAGCCACATCGAACGCGTCAGAAATGCCGACTGCGGACCGATGCGTGTACTAGCACGGCTATACATGGCACGGATAAGCTGCAGGTAATTCCCAGGCACTCCCTTATCTTTCAAAGCCCACTACAAAACCTGTCGGGGTACTCGGTCGTACGCCTTCTCGAGATCGACGAAAACTATGTGCAAGTTCTTATGTGCACGTCTGTACTTTTCACATAGTTGACGTAATGCAAATATGGCGTCCGTTGTTCCTCGTCCAGACATAAAGCCAAACTGGTTCTGGGTCTTATTCGCAGTCGCTAGCACTTTCTCCCAAATATTCATGCTATAAGGCAAAAGCTTTATACCTCGATAGTTGCAACAGTCTTGCACATCGCCCTTGTTTTTAAAGATGGGTACCAGTAAACTGTTACACCATTCATCCGGGACCGCCTCTTCTTGCAGCAACTTATTGAAGAATAAAGTTAGCCATTTCCATCCATCTTCATTCAGAACCTTCCATACTTCTACAGGTATACTGTCAGGTCCCACGGCTTTCCAATTCTTCATATCTTGTACAGCCTTTTTCACTTCATCTACACTAATTTCTTGCACTACACCATAATTAGTTGGACCGTGTACTAGCCTTCCACTTCAATCATTCTTCAATCTTCGTTCATCAATTTCTCAAAATAATCTTTCCATTGATTGATTTTTAATTTTGTCATCATTCGTCAATACTCTCCCTCTTTCATCCTTTATACATTTTATATGCATAATACCCCTTTCATTCTTTTGTCTTGCTTTTATTAATCGGTACAGTTGTTTCGTCCTTGAGGTGTATCCAGTGATTGATAGAGTGAATTATGTACATCAGCAATAGGTATCGCAACCGCTTTTTTAGCCTTCTTCTTACATTCTTTGTACTTTAACCTTTTATTCTCGTGAGATTTTGCAACCGCAGTAGCCGATGCTGCGGAATTAATTCTTCACCGGGTATTATTTTGCAATCCTTGACTTGTCTTAATCTGTGTCTTCTGGTGAGAATGTAATCGATTTGCGAAGCATGGTTACCACTTTTATATGTAATCAAATGGTCTGTCTTTTTTTCAAAATAAGTATTGACTATAGCTAGGTCGAAAGCAGACGCTGCTTGTAACAACACCTCCCCTTGGTGATTACGGTTAGCGTGGCCCCATCCTCCATGCACTCTTTCATAACTTTCGTTATTTCTCCCTACATGTCCATTAAAGTCACCACCTACATACAGCTCTTCGTCTTCCGGTATTTCCATCATAATTTTATCAAAGTCCTCCCAGAATTTGTCTTTCACTCTGTCATCACACCCTGTCTGTGGTGCATACATACTTACAATATTCAGAATCAAATCGTCTTTTATGATTTTAACTGATATACATCTGTCATTCGCTCTTTTAACTTCAACCACACATTCTTTCAGTTCTCTGTCCAGAACTACTCCCACGCCATTTATTTTGCCATTGCTTCCACAGTATAAAAACTTATAGCCTTCACCAATTTCTCTAGCTTTTGTTTCTCTTCACTTAGTCTCTTGTAAACAAGCCACATTTATTCTTTTTCTTTTCATGACATCTACTAATTCTCTAGCCCTTCCAGTCATCGTTCCTACATTCCAACTTGCTATCCTCAGTTTTACTTCCTGGACTCGCTTCTTACGTTGCACCCGTCCCTGATGCAACAACCCTTGTCCATTTCTCATAGTGACCGGGTGCTGAAACTGCGCATCGCCTCGGGGGTACGCCTTAACCCTATCACTGCTATCCTTCAAATCGAATACATGTTGTTAAAGCCGGCCGCCTGCCTGACGCCAACCCTCCTTGGGAATGCTGTTGTTGGTGATTTCCCCGCCACCGTGCGGGTACCTTAAAGTGCTTGGTGGAATGCGCACAATGTTCTTCTTCTCTTAGTCGCCTTCTACGACATCCATTAGACGAGATGGAGTAGCCCTATTCTTACTTTGCCATCTCGTCTAATGGATGTCGTAGAAGGCAACTAAGAGAAGAAGAATTAATTATTATTATAATATATTAAATATAATTTAAATTACTAGTTGAGAGTTGCTAAATTATTATAAGTACTATCTGTATACGCTAGATGGCGTTAGGTTGGTAACCCTTAGGTAAAGCAGTCCGCTTCGGTAATAGAGGCACCGTAACGCGTTACGTTACGAAGCGGCTTACCCTATAATAAGAACTTATCACTTCAAAAATAGCAGTTGTCAACAAACAAAAGACAAATTTTGAATAGTGACTTAATAAGCAATTTGTTGCCGATTAATCTCTAGCTTTGCGTTGATTCGACGATCCAAAGACTCCGTCAATGAATCACAAGATGAATTATTATAGACACAAATTAAGCAAATGAAAATTCCAAGGTTCAATTCCGGGCAAGGTTTGCGGTTTGCCGTTCAAACATTTCAACCATCATCTATCCTTATTAATATTATAAATGTGAAAGTTCATTTGTTTGTTACACTTTCACGACTTTACTACTCAACGGATCACAGGGATACTGAAAAGGACAAAGCGTAACTTACATCTTCCGTCTCCCTCCCACACGGCATATTTCAAGTTAGTTTTAAACGTGTTAAGATAAAAATAAACTGTCTCGAAAATATCAGGTAAAGCTCATTCAGATGTTAGATGAACTCAGCTTTTTCAGGCACAGCGATAGACAAAGCCCTCTGGAAGCTTTTATGAAATGAATTTGCTTTGTACAAAACATAAATAACTTGTGCCGAAATTTTTAAAATGCTCCATCTTTTCATTTACTTTCTTAACTGTTATATACCTTTTAAATAGACAGTTATTCTTTAACATAGTCGTCCAAAATTGTACCTTATTATTTAAGCATTAGGTTCATATTGCAACATATGTATTGTATAATATAAAAACTTTTAGTAAGGGGTAACGTTGAATACGACACAAACTCTGGTTATACAGTATGTATAAAATGTACGGTTTGTTTGAAACGGTTTTGTTATTGCCATCTATAATTACTAATTAGCCACTAATATACTTAATTACAAGTCTACTTAGTTTACTCGCTACGTATTTTACTGGTGGTAGAGCTTTGTGCAAGCTCGTCTGGGTACGTATCACCCACTCATCAGTATTCTACCGCAAAACAGCAGTACCTGGTATTGCCGTGATCCGGTTTGAAGGGTGACTGAGCCAGTGTAATTACAGGCACAAGGGACATAACATCTTAGTTCCCAAGATTGGTGGCGCATCGGCGATGTAAGTGATGCTTAACATTTCTTACAATACCATTGTCTATTATTGGTGGCCACATACCATAAGGTGGTCAACACGCTCGTCCATATATTTGTATTAATATATCCACGCGTGTCACATCGGGGGACCACAAATCATAATTTACCTTAATTGCCTAAGTAACTCTTCTTATCTTTTAATTTGATACGTCACTTCCAGCTGTATTATAGCTTCCAGCTGTAATTCTACTTTATTTAAAAATAACTCATTCCTACATCTAAACATATTTTCTTTAAACGTCACTAATAACAATTTCGACACATTTCAAACAAATATCAATATCGATAAACATACAAGTTTGTTTGTTGTATTACGGTTGTATGTGTTACGATAAATAATATGGTTATGTGTGTGTGGTTGTGTGTTTGTGTGTGTATAATTTAAATGAATATCTTACTGTTAGTGAAGTAATAATAATCAGTACAGTAATAGCCTGAGAATGTCCCACTGCTGGGCTAAGGCCTCTTCTCATCTTTTAAGGAGAAGGTTTGGAGCTTATTCCACCAAGCTGCTCCAATGCGGATTGGTGGAATAAACTCCAAGCTGCTCCAATGCGGATTGGTGGAATACACATGTGACAGAATTTCAGTGAAATTTGACACATGCAGGTTTCCTCACGATGTTTTCCTTCACCGACAATGAATTATAATCACAAATTAAGCACATGAAGTTCAGTGGCGCTTGCCCGGGTTTGAACCAACGATTATCGGTTAAGATTCACGAGTTCTTACCACTAGGCCATCTCGGCTTTTTAATAATAATCGTTGAGCACATAAAACTTCTTCAATACAAAATCTTCATTCATAAACGTGAAGAAGGAAGCCACTGGATTGAATTTGAATGATGAACTTTATTCTATTTCCGAAATACAAAAGAGTATTCATGTAATTCAATATCAAAGCAAATAAAATCGTGGGTCAATCTCCTCTAACTATAACTGAAAAAGTTTCAATGCTGGGCAATTATTTCTTAGAATTAGTCAACCATGATGTTTCAAGCCGATGGCATATTGATTAGAACTTGCGAATCTTACCCATGATAGGGGTTCAAATCGAGACAAGCACTACTCAATGCACAAACACCTTTGAATTCTAATTTTACAATATAAGCTTTTGTCATGTCCCTTACCCTTACCCTATTCTTTCCCCGAAGTTGTTAAACCTATATTATATATATAATTAATATGACGTAGTTGTAAATATATTATGACGTAACCGTAAGTATTCGTTCTTTACCAAAAACATCGCGAGGGTGTGCTTGTAACTCATATCGTCTTCCACGGTGGAAGGTACCGTTATGAGGAAAAATCACACGTACTCAATAAAAAACTGCGACATATGTATCCATCAACCAGTAGAACAGCAAGTAAGAACAGTCTCCAAAATTTCTTTTCAAAGAAGACATTACTTTAACCCAGCTGTGGAACTACCACTAGCAGTTACTTCACTTGTTTTTACATACCAAGTGTTTAATTTCGTCCACAATTTCAGCCTCTCAGTCAGTAACTCAATACCTTTTAATTATGTATTGTAAGGGCGTCTTCCGAAGTCAACGACTTACACAAAGACAACATCTAAGTCAACAAAACAACACGACCGACACTAATTAACTAAGAACAGAGAGTTCATTCGAAGTGATCCGTTGTTGGGCAAATGATGTTAACCAAAGATATGATTATTCGATCATTTAAAATGTAGATAACATTAAGTGTAACACTGATGAACTAACACTACATTTAATTTACACAATTAATATAAAAAAATGACTACATAAAATTTGTCTGAATACCTTTTTTTTATAGAATAGGAAGGCGTATACATGATCTACCTAATGGTCACCATTGCCCATAGACATTGTAAGAAAAATTAACCATCCTTAATCAATCAATCTTATGAACCAAGAAGGCTGAAGAACCAAGAACCTGTTAAAGTAGTTGTATCGTCTTGCTCATCATTCAAATCGAAATAATTGTACTTAAGTAGGCTTTTTGAATAACAAGCAATTTTGTATTGAACATCTATTCTGTATATTTTATATATCGCATTCTGCCTCAAAATCAACAAACATTAACTTCACGCTTTCATGTGGCATGGTGAGTGAATGCTTTATTTATGAATGCTTATCATATAAACTGGAGTACCATTGCATAGTGGTAGAATAATCGGTGATTGGTTTAAACAACCCCCCCTCTGAAAAATGGGTACAGGACCCTTGGAAACCCCTACCAAGTATAATAACTCAAATATTCAACCGTCAATCGTCATATGTTCAAGATAGCTAGAAGTCTATTGATTAAAATGACGCGAGACGAATATACCTATCAGGTACGTGAAATGCATCCGATTATCGTCTTATATATTTCGACGAGCCGGTTGGCGTGATTGGTAGATACATGCCTTTCGCGCCGCAGGTCGTGGGTTCGATTCCCACCCAGGACAGACATTTATGTGCTTGAACATGTCTGTGTGTCCTGAGTCATGTCTGTATGTATTTACAAAATGAAAAGTAGTATATGTAGTATATCAGTTATCTGGTTTCCATACTACGAGCTCTGCTTAGTTTGGGATCAGATGGCCGCATGTGAATAATGGCAGGATATTATTATTATTATTTGTCAATATATATAATGTGTATTATTGGTATATCTGTTTGAGATTAATACTTCAAATCACCATTACGCTACCAATTTGGGAACTAAGTTATTATGTCATTTACGCCAGTAGTTAACACAATCACCCTTCATACCGTAACAACGTAATACTGGGTGCTACCTAACCAGACGGACTTACACAAACCACCAATAAAAATACTCTACCACCAAACAGCACTTACTATAATCGCGCTGCACCTCTTATTAATATTTAGATATAAGTTACATAACATGATTCGTTAAACATACATAGGTTGAGTCGTCCATACATCTTGTGATACTTGCCAGGCCAGTGAAATGTTCCAGTGAGTCGGAACCAGATGCCGCATAGTTCACGGTGAGTCGGAACTGTCTGCGGTGATGCCCCAGTGAGTCGGGGTGATGCTGCAAATGCTCCAGTGAGTCGGAGTGGTGCAGTGCTGCATAGTGGCTGGCTTGCTGCGTCGACCAAGAGAGAAGTGCGTCTCTGCTTGCTAACCGGCCGAAGTGCAGTGTGCTGTGCCAAGGTCGCTGAGAAGACTGTGGGTGATGACCAGGAATGCGCGTTCGCTGCATGCTGGTAGTCAGGATACCCGTAGTAGTCGTGGATGCTGGCTGGCTGTATAACTCGCTGCTCGAAAGCTTGAGGAAGTGATGATGACGTAGTTTTTTGCGAAGGCTGCGCTGACGTTCATGCTCGGGGTCACCAGTTTGGTGTTGAGCATTGAAAAGGGAGGATCCTCCGACCAGACGGTTGTTTGTCTGGTGGGCTACTGCCCGACGGTTGTTGTCGGGTTCTTGTATATATATTCAATCGCTCGGATAACTTTAATATCGCGATGTAGGGTACGTCAGTTTTTAGTTTTCGTATGTGGCGAGATAGATGTCGCTACACCGTATTAATCATCAAGAGTTCACAACACATGCACTGAATATCGATGTCGATGAAGTTAGTTAGCGCTTACTCGGTAAAGCACGCACGTACCTAATAGCCGTATTCCCGAGACGTGTCATCAGTCAACAGAGCACTTATCTTGACTCAACTTAAGTTGATATAAAGTTAAAGTCAAACTTTACTTACTATGGTAAATTAAAAGAAGCTTGTTTTACAACATAAATATTTTATATACATACGGCATGGTAGTTAGGAATTGTTGATTGGTGTACAAGATACTAGATATGAATAGATGTTTATTGGTTATTCCGCGCGTGGCTGATATTTATCTGACACATGCAGGTTCTCACTATATTTTCCTACAACGAGCACGATGTAAATGATAAAATTAATGGTGCTCGGTCGGACTTGAACCCGCAAACATCAGTTAAATGGCTGGGCTATCACGACTCTTGAATACTTTATACGCTTTTTGAGCCACATTAAATCATATTACAAGATTATATTGAATGTATAGCAAACAAAGGTTGTTCTATTAAAAATTATCACACAGCCTTCATTTACATCATTTGTGTAACCTACCTACAAGCAGGCAAAGCTTCGTTCGAAAACTAATACTATGTAGCGACATCTATCTCGCCACATACGAAAACTGGAAACTGACGTATCCTACATCGCGTTATTAAAAAGTTATCCGAGCGATTGAACATATATACAAGAACCCGACAACAACCGTCGGGCAGTAGCCCACCAGACCAACACCCGTCTGGTCGGAGGATCCTTCCTTTTCAATGGTGGATGAGGAACTTTACACCCGGTTCCTTCCTATCTCCAAAATTATATAATTATATTAAAAAAATGCCACCGACTTTCGATTCGGAAATACACATATTTGGAATAACAGGTAAGAATCTCTGTAGCTAAAGATTTGCGTTGTTAGTTTTCATAAATATAAAGGACTATGTACTTACCATTATTTAAATAATCTATACCATAATAATCATCCTTACTAATATTAAAACTCTTTCACCAATGGAATTAGATTAAGGTGTTATCGCTTGTCATAAAACTTTTTTTTTTTTTTTTAGACAATGTTGTGAATACCTGTAATAGGTGTACATATGAAGACCTGAAAAAAAATCTGTAAGATTGTATAATGTAAGTGTTGCATATGTAAACTGTTGGTGTTCCTTAATAAAATTCACGATGGACACGGACACGGATGGATTCGGACACGATGGTCCTGGGTTCAAATCCCAGGTCGGGCCAATAAAATGTTATTGAGATTTTCTGTCGAAAATTCTCAGTAGCACCCCGGAGTCTGGAAGTTGGAAGTGTGTACACTCCCGTGCCTCGGAAAGCACGTTAAGCCGTTGGCCCTGCGCCTGAACTCTTTCCGGTCGTGTCGGATTGCCGTCCCATCGGGTTATAAGAGTTAGGGAATAGAGAGTGCACCTGTGTTTGCGCACACACTTATGCACTATAATATGTCCTGCGCAGTTGGCTAATCTCTCATGAGATTGGTCGCCGTGACCGAAATCGGTCTGGAGGACCATATTAATTGATTTAATTTAATTCTACCGAAACTAAACTCTAACAAATTACAAGTAAGCTTAATTAAGATTAAAAATAATAATTTCGAAGAATGTAATTACAAATGTAGCCGTTACAAATGTTGTGCAATAACGTTATAAAAAAAAAATACTGCTAGGATTCTTGCCACCATGCCACGCGGTCACAATTTGTACAGTATGTTTCATTTTTATTTGTATTTATTTAAGGCTTTAATGTTAATATATATTTTAAAAGCAAATGTAATGCGATTACGCGAACACCCGTAGTTTTTGCTATAAAAAGTGGTACTCAGTAAGAAATATAACTTATACGAGTATTTCTTTATTCGGCCATAAAGTCGAGTTTTTGATGAGACCAATAGTCGCTGACTCAACGAAATATGCCAACATGTGTCGAGGAAAAAGGATAGTGGACCATTGTTTTTTAGTACAAATGTCATATTGTTACATTTATTCAAGCCGAGCTAGTCTAATAACTGGAAGAGTTGAATCTTAACTAAAAATTACTGGTTCAAATTCGAGTGAGTGCAGCTTGAGTTTGAGTTTTTATTTATTTTTACTATACATCGCGTATGTCGGATGAATATCTGCGACAAGTGTGTCCATCCTCAATTTTATTTAATTAAGTGCACAAACAATGATCACACAACTATTATACATCACAAATGCATTTGGAATATTTGAATGAGTACAAATCACTGAAGTAAATATTTTAAAAAAAAAGTGCAGTCGAGACCCCTCTCCTGTTCCGAACGATACTTTTTCAACTCAAAACGTGTTTTAAAGTGTAGATTTTTATTGACTATATTAATGTATTTTTGTTACACCGTTATTTTTTTTATATTGTTTATGCAAAATTGTGTTCACAATTACGTATGAAATAGCGATTACAAAATCTAAATTCCAAATAAAACAAAGTTAAAACAATTAAATGTGAAATATAAGTAAATTATCACAATAAAAAGTTCTATCTTTGGAACTCTACAAATAATATTACGTTATAATTCATCTCGTGCTTCTGACACGTGCGAAATTCAGGAACGTATTAGTTTTACGGAGTCGGCAACATGCGGTCCAACCACGACTATTTTAAATATTACTCTATATTTGAATATTTTAACTAATCGCTCGAGGCCGTGAGCTGAAAAAATGCTATTGATGTAAAATTAAGTTATTATAAAAAGATCTCCCACCATGTACACTCCACCAGACAAGTTTAGGTAAATCGACAAAGCTCAGACAGATTAATATCGTATCCGCTTGTACCTGTTGCGAAGGGATGTTACGCCTTAATACATATTTACGTATTTTAATATTCTTTATTTTTAAAACACATATTATGTACAAAATATATTTATTAATTTGAACTAGTTACTATATTATTTATACTAATTAAAATTTTCTTGTACCTAGATAATCTAAAAGTTAATTAATAATTATTAATGGACGAGCCTGTTGGCGTGGCTGGTAGATTACCTTTCGCACCGCAAGTCGTGGTTTCGATTCCCACCCAGGACAGACATTTGTGTGTTGAACATGTCTGTTTGTCCTGAGTCAGGGTGTAATTATTTATATAAGTATGTATTTACATAAGAAAGGTATTATATGTAGTATATCAGTTGTCTGATTTCCATAGTACGGGCTCTGCTTAGTTTGGGATCAGATGTGTGTGAATAATGTCCCAGAATATTATTATATATTATTTTATGAGCCGAGTTTGTCTAGTGATTAGAACACATGAATCGTAATCCATAATTGCGGGTTCGATCCCAGGAAACCATTAAAGTTTCAACGGCTTCAGTGTAAGCACTACCGATTTCAAAGTTCTGGACTAATAAGACAGTAGACGCGGCAGTGATAGCTTCTCGATCAGCGGCTACAAAACCGCGCTGCGTGTATTGCCGCTTCTCTCATCCCATCACCATTCGCGCCACCCGTTGCCATGGCCACGGTATCTCACGATGTTCGCGTCGGAAGCAGTAGACACGAGTCAAAAGGAATTGAGCGGTGAGGCGATTTAATGTAAATGTGTAACGGTCGCTCATGTAAAGTTCTAGAATGTTTTCGAATAATTCGTCGAGTGGCAACGCGTATCACGAACATGCATGTGTATATGAGATATTATAGTCGTGAAGGGGAGGAGGGTTGGATAGGGGTACGGGTGGTAGGTGGTATATTCTAAACGCAAAACAGCAGTACCTACTTGACATTGTTATGTTCCGGTTTGAAAGGAGTGAGCCAGTGTAGTTACAGGTATAAGAGACATAAGATCTTTGTTCCCAAGGTTGGTTGCGCATTGGCGATGTAAGCGATGGTTAACATTTCTTACACTGCCAATGTCTATGGGCGTTGGTGACCTCTTACATCAGGCGGCCCATATGCTCGTCCGCCTACATATTCGATAAAAAGGGGGCTAGTATCAAATCAGTATCCAACGTACAAATCAAAATAAATTCTATAAAACTTATCGCGCTCGTACATTCTCATTTTAATCGAATAAATGCCTACGCTTATGAAATTGATATTAAGCCCTGAGGACATTTAATATGCACTCATATTAAAAATATTTAATATGCTTCGAATTATTGCGGTGTGATTACTTTTATAACATATTTAATAGATTAAATCTAATATATATATATATAAGGTCCTCCAGACCGATTTCGGCCACGGCGGCCAAACTGCAGACCCAGTGGTCCTGGGTTCAATTCCCAGGTCGGGCCAGTAAATAGTTATTGGGTTTTTCTGTCAGAAAAATTCTCAGTAGCAGCCCGGAGTCTGGTTGGAAGTGTGTACACTCCCGTGCCTCGGAAAGCACGTTAAGCTGTTGGTTCTGCGCCTGAACTCTTTCCGGTCGTGTCGGATTGCCGTCCCATCGGATTATGAGAGCTAAGGAAAAGAGAGGGCACCTGTGTTTGCGCACACACTTGTGCACTATAATATCTCCTGCGCATATGGCTAATCTCTCTTGAGATTGGCCGCCGTGGCCAAAATCGGTCTGGAGGACCCATAATATAGGAATTGTTTACCGGAATTATAATATTAACATATATCACCTACAACGTTGTGATAAATAATAAAATCGGAGCGGTTTTTTACGATGCTGACGATAACAGAGTTCGCTTCAAATACGAACTATGCAATATCTCCATACGATATAAAACTATACATAAACGAGTTTATACGAAAACTGCATCAGCATATATATACAAGTTAAATTTGAAATTCAAATTCACTTATTGAATCAGCTGAAGGAAGCACTTCCCTATCAAAGAAGGCGTTGAAGTTGCCGCTTTCAAGACGAAATTCAATAACATTAACGGTAATAAAGAAACTGTATAATTAATTTCTTATATTAATAAATTTTATTTAAATATAAATTTATTTGAAAATTTAACTTATTCAATTTGCATAATGTGAAAAGTGTAGATACAATATTTTAAGATATTAATAAATATGACATATATATAGGGTTTTCCAATAGGGACGCTTGAACTTTGACAGCTGATTGCGGCCATGTTGTTTGAGTGACAGCTGTCAAATGCAGTGTGTTATATTCATTCCGTCCTCCCAAACCACCATGGCAGGTTACAGTGTCGAGCAGCACGTGCAAATCATAAAATTGTTTTATGAAAATGGGTCTTCAGTTCGAGCAACGTTCCGCGCACTTCGCCCGTTTTACGGTCGCGATGATCGGCCTGCCGAGTCGACTATCCGTCGATTGGTGGATAAATTCGAGTCAACCGGGTCAGTTAACAATCAGCCGGTTCCCGTGCGTCAACGTAACGCGAGATCTGCCGAGAATATCGCCGCTGTGCGCGACAGTGTCCTCGAAAACCCGCGGCAATCAATTCCGCGTCGCGCACAGGAATTCGGCCTTTTGCAGACGACAACTTGGCGAATTTTGCGTTGTGACTTGAGCCTGCACCCGTACAAGATCCAGCTGACCTAAGAGCTCAAGGTTAATGACCATAGACAGCGCCGTGTGTTCGCTGACTGGGCATTAGAGCAGTTGGAAGTTGACGCCGATTTTGGCAAAAAAATCATCTTCAGCGACGAGGCGCATTTTTGGATGAATGGCTATGTCAACAAGCAAAATTGCCGTATTTGGGACGAGACCAATCCACACGAGGTTCACCAAGTGGCAATGCACCCGCAGAAAGTGACTGTTTGGTGCGGATTTTGGGCCGGAGGCGTGATTGGTCCGTATTTTTTCGAAAACGATAATGGTGTGGCCGTCACCGTCAATGGTGAGCGATACCGGTCGATGATAACCAACTTCTTTTGGCCTGAAATCGAGAATATGGATCTGGACAACATGTGGTTTCAACAGGACGGCGCTACGTGCCACACAGCACACGCTACGATGGAAGTTCTGCACGATCAAGCGCCCTTAATGGAAAACCCTATATAATATAAAATTGTTATTACAAATAATAAGTGCGTTGCCGTAAGAAAAATTTAATTGGAGCTTAATGCATCATTGCACCGTAGAACGCGGAACAGAAATGCCATAACAACAATAATAATATGCAATATTTATTGTTATAACTATAACATTTAAAGGATACACGGATCAAAATAGCGTATCAACCTAATTCGACATACAACATCACAGCGAATAATTGCGACAACGCTGAAAATCCTTACATCATTTCATGCTTATTTAAATCCTCAATAATTGTTCAATTAACAAAAAAAAACATAAATGAAACCCTAAATACACATTACATATTATTTATGTATTCATTAAGGATCTCATCGTGCAATAAGGTTTTTTAAATATGTATGCTCCTTCAATCATAGAAGACCACATAAAGGAACATTATGCCAGCAGGGCTCAATTGTACTTTGTTAACGGATCTCTAACATTTGTCACCTAAATTAGGAACACAATCTTAGGCTTAACGTAATAGACTAAGAGTCTACTACAGTCTGAAAAACATTGTTTGCGGTGTACTATTAAGCTACTGAACACTATTATTATAAGTATGCTTTCTCTGTTATTGTTAATAATTAATATATGGTTATCGATTCTATAATATAATTATTATATTATAAATCATTTTACTTTCAATTAAATTTAAGTTTAGTTAACATATATTTTTTGTAATTTAGATACCGCGACTTCATCTACTATTGCAAATTTGACCAAGTATCTTTTAGGCAAGCGTTCTATCTTAGCACGTATCGGCTTTTTGTCATTTAAGTCAATCATAAGCTTTAATACTTTCACTGTTTTTATTATGTGCAATTTTCATCAGAAATTACAGCTCTGTTCTTCGTTCATCGCCAATTTTATTTGACACTGCCTGGAGTCGATCGTTTCATTACACTAAGGTGTGTTATCGTCTAAGTCATTAGTTTTATGATATCCTTGACACACAAACGTTCCTTAACGATGTTTTTTTAAATTTGCAATCGATTAATTTTGAACGTTTTCTGCGAAACAATACGACACAAACTCACGAGTTTCATCCGATGGCTTATTGACTGCTTATTACTGGTTATGAACTTTTGAAGTGTCATATAGAAAACCTATTTCCTAAAACATTTAATCACTACGTGTGTTATAAGTACTTTATTTTTGCCACGGCTGGTTTTATGGGCATGGTTGGATATCAATTAAATCTTTCTAAATGATTGAGTTTATAGATGGAATAGTTTTTTTAAAACGCTCCAGTTAAAAGTTTGATTTATAGTTTTTAATTTAAAAAAAAATTCGAACGAATTCCTCACAAAGTCTTGCTTTCATTGCCATGAACCAATGTAAAACAACAAAATGTTGAGCTAGTTTTAGTCAACAGATATTTCAATATAATAAGATTTAGATGCCACACTGTTTTTAGGAATTACTTTTGATACTTTTCGAAGGTTTCAATAAAATGCTCATTCCTCATCCCTTATTAGCGGGTTTGGTATAAGACGTGGGCCACAGCTACAGGTCTCGCGTTTGACACCTTATGAAAAAAAAAAAAAGCAAGCTTATGAAACAACTTGTTTTTTTTATAGTATAGGTAGCATGTGGGCCATCAGATGGTGAGTGGTCACCAACGCCCATAGACATTGGCATTGTAAGAAATGTTAACCATCGCTTACATCGCCAATGCGCAACCAACCTTGAGAATTAAGAAGTTACGTCCCTTGTGCCTGCAATTACATTGGCTCACTCACCCTTCAAACCGGAACACAACAATACCAACTGTTTTGCGGTGGACTATCTGATGAGTGCGTGGTTCCTACCCAGACGAGCTTGCACAAAACTCTACCACCAAGTATATATTTTAAAATAAGGAAAAATTAAAGATGGTTTTATCGTATGTTAAGATAATCCAATGCACATCGTATTCTTATACATAGATAAGCAACATACATACATAGTAAGAAAAGTTTACCAATTAACAGACTAATTATTTTCGAGTCAATTTTGCATTACTATGCTTTAAAGAAACAATACCATTAAAATCTTAAGGTGGGTTCTCACCTTTCGAATGTAATGGAACATAGACGTCACGACGAACATTGGAATTCACACAAGGAATGTTACAACTCCTAACATAACAGTAATGACTGCAGCACGTTGTCATGTTACGATATCTGTGGTCTCGTCCGAAATTGCTCGAATAACTGTTTCAATGCTATATGCATATGCATGTACATATGTTTACGATATCAAACGCTTGTAACGTGCGTGCAATTTGATGATCAAAGCAAACACTCCGGTCAGTGCCGGTACGTGACCGTTTCCACAGGAGTTTTAATAAAGTTGGCGTAAAAAACGCTCGCTGGTTTTTTACCACTCACGATATTCCATTGAGTGTTTTACCGCTTTATGTTATTGAAGCGAGATGACTCAGTGGTTAGAACTCATGAATCTTAAGCGATGATTGTGGGCTCAAACCCGGCAAGCATCACTGAATTTTCATATTCATTAATTTTTGTTTATGAAACCTGCACGTGTCTTACTTCACTGAAATTCTGCCACATCTTTCCACCAACTGAATTCGGAATATCAGGATTATTAATCTGAGCCAATGAATTCACATTCTTAAGGCGACGACACACTGCCGAGAAAAAAGTCAATAAAAATATATATCCGCACAAAGTCGAGGCGAGTTACTCATGCAAACGAGAAAATTAATGAGAATTTATCAATTAAAAATAAGCTTCTTATCGTTCATAAATAAAAACTATTAATATTTCAATCGTATAAATAAAATGGCATTGTTCATTCACCATTTCATTCTGATTATCATTTAAATTAATTTAATTATTTTAATCTGCAACAGTATTTGGAACAAAATTCATTTCGCATCTCACAATAAGCTATTTTGATCCTTGTATCCTTTGAGTGTTTTTATTAATAAAGTCATTGTTTCATATCATATTCTAACATCATTTACAGGGTGAGTGAGCCATTGTAACTACAAACATAAAGGCACATTTTCATAGTCATTTAGTTATATTTCTTATGGTACTAACGGCGATGCTTGATAGTGAACTCCATTTGTCCTCTTATTGTTGTATCTTTACTATTTTAAAAAAATATACACAAATTAAGTTCTTAATTCAAAATGACGACGCAACGAATTCAATCAATTTTCAATCTATCACTCGATGACATTTGAAGTGTAGAAATGTGTCAAACTAAAGCCACAGATAACATTTACCAGCTGTCAATCACTGACAGACTACCATAACTCGTGACTACCCTCTTCTTCTGCGTCCAAGTATAAACTTTGACAATTTTTAAAGAAAACCTAACCTATCTGCCAGATAGAACTTATATTATTGACTTGAACTCCGACATATATATTTGTAACAATTGATTTTTTTTTATATATATTGTACCAATCGGAAACCTAATCGAAAGAACGATTTAATTCAAATTTCGAATACGAAACCGAACGATTTACGAGTGAAATACAAAAGGGTATTCTTTCCAATTCGCAATTGTTTAATTCATTTCGAAACGCGACAAATATCTGGTAACGAATTTAAATAATGCATCTCGTATAATCCAGTGTGTGATTGGAGAGAATTAAAAATTTACAAAACTCAGCCATTTTAATTCACACAGACACTCATTTGTACGTTTGACGCTGTTAGCTAAACTTCACCTTGTAATATTTTCAGTTTTTGTACATTCTTAAATTTAACGTTTTGGGTCGAGTTTTATTTTTAGAGTTCCGTGAAACAACTTTAAAAACTCTTATAATATCGTTCTGTTACTCGATAGTTTTAGAATAGTAGTGTCGATTACTGCTTGTTGTTTGAATCTTAATAAAGCGAAAATATACAATATTTAAATAAATCACAAAACTATATCCTACAAATATTTTGGTATCTCAATTGTTTCTTTCCGTTTAGATTAAAATATTTATTTTGATTAATAATATGAATTTTTATTTTGACTCGAAATGGACTTATAATAAAAGTCGGCCAACCAGCCATTTTGTTTTTGTTTTTTGTTTGATACCGAGTGAGAAAGGTGTGTTGTCAAATAAATAATTGAAATACAAAATTACTTATTGTCTTTTAATTGTGATTCAAAAATTAACATCGAGGGCGTAAAGTGCAGTAGTGTATAATAAAGTGTTGTGCAGTTTATGTGACTAAGTTAATAAGAGAAGGCTTTAACAATAGTGTATAGTGTAGTCTCTTAAAACAAAGCAAGAAAGAAGGTTATTTATATAGACTTATAGAGTATGTGTTTTATATATATAACTCTATTATTAATTTGTCATCTTTATGTAGAGCTTTGTGCAAGCTCGTCTGGATAGGTATCACCCACTCATCAGATATTCTATCGCAAAACAGCAGTAGGTAATGGGTCTTGTTGTTTTCCGGTTTGTAGGGTGAGTGAGCCAGTGTAATTACAGGCACAACGGACATAACATCTTAGTTCCCAAGGTTGGTGGCGCATTGGCGATGAAAACGATGGTTAACATCTCTTACAATGCCAATGTCTATGGGCGTTGGTGATCACTTACCATCAGGTGGCCCATATTATTATGCACGTCCGTCTACATATGCTATATAAAAAAAAATTAAATAAAAAAATGTCTCGCCTATCATAAATAAATGTATGAGATATACATCATTGATAATAAAAATCACTGATCTCATACTATCACGATACAGCGTCGCAGATTCTATATTTCTTTATTTTTACTTAGTATCTTAAGTCTCACTCATAGATAACCAAAAGAACTCATCTTACTACACATATTTATAGATAAATGTCAAACCAAAACGATTTTATTTCATTTATCATACGATTCAAAGTAAAATATAAAACATATAACCGTACGGAACCATCGGTGTACTATCCACGTTGCATTTGACTCTTTTAAAGTAGAACAAGGCTTTATAAACTTGTTTAATCTAGTTTGTTACGAATATATTACACGGCTCTCATTTAGATTTAGCTTATAACAATCTTGTAAAAATGCTGTAAGTACCTAACGTAATATCATTAGTGATTTTTTGTGATGTCGGTGGATTTGGCACCTTCGTGCAAAACATCGTTTAAAAAAAGTAAAGCAACACGTTTATGTTCCACTGATGTCCACAATCAAATTACTGCAAACCCACATTGTAGTTAAGTAGCCGAGATGGCCCAGTGGTAAGAACACGTGAATCTTAACCGATGATCGTGGGTTCAAACCCGGGCAAGCACCACTGAATTTCATGTGCTTAATTTGTGATTATAATTCATCTCGTGCTTGACGGTGAAGGAAAACATTGTGAGGAAACCTGCATGTGTCAAATTTCACTGAAATTCTGCCACATGTGTATTCCACCAACCCGCATTGGAGCAGCGTGGTGGAATAAGCTAGCCCAGCAGTGGGACATTCACAGGTTGTTACTGTTACACATTATAAATCCACATAAAAAAAGCAGTTATTTTCATAATCATATAATTTCCATGATCTGGACGTTTGTGTTTCTGCTCGTTGCATATCGTTGTTCATAAATATTTAATATTTATTATGGATAATCTGATGTAGGAAACCCATCTTGATAGTATGTCGCTCAACTTAGTAAGAAAACATATAATTATATTGATATGAAATACATAATATATTATTGAACAATACAAAGTACTGCTGTTTTGCGGTAGAATATCTGATGAAGGGAAAATAATAATGTCATCGTGACCGATTTCGGTTACGGCGGCCAATCTCAAGAGAGACTAGCCAACTGCGCAGGAAATATTATAGTGCACAAGTGTGTGCGCAAACACAAGTGCACTCTCTTTTCCTTTTTTTAGCTCCTAATCCGATGGGACGGCAATCCGACACGACCGGAAAGAGTTCAGGCGCAGGACCAACAGCTTAACGTGCTTTCCGAGGCACGGGAGTGTACACACTTCCAACTTCCAGACTCCGGGCTGCTACTGGCAATTTTCTGACAGAAAAACCCTATAACTATTTATTGGCCCGACCTGAGCGGAAAATATATATGTATCAAATGTACCAACTTTGTTTACATAGATCCGCCTATGCACAATAAGTTATTGGGTAAGATATGAATATTTCTGTAAAATGCGTTTGCTAAATGTCGATGATTGGTAGAGTAGTGAAGACACAAAAGCATAGCAAACAAATACATAAATAAACAAACGAACTCACTTTCGTATTTATAATATTAGTTACGGATAACATTTTATTTAGAGGTTTTCTTTCATTTTTTAAATTTGTTATACGTAGGCGGACGAGCATATGGGCCATCTGATGGTAAGTGTAATTACACTGGCTCACTCACCCTTCAAACCGGAACACAACAATACGAAGTACTGCTGTTTTGCGGTAGAATATCTGATGAGTGGGTGGTACCTACCCAGACGAGCTTGCACAAAGCTCTACCACCGAGTAAATAAAATAAAAATGAAGAATAAAAGCCTTAAATTAAAATCCACTCATGAGTTATATTTAATAAATAAGTAAATATAAGCCAGTTAACAACATACAGATATATTTTTATCGCAAACGTAATTTAATAGTTTGTGGTTAATTGTAGTGAATTAACGATAATGTCTTTAATATTTTGTGCGGTCGATTTGTATTACATGCATTCGTTTAACGATTCATTGAATAAAAAATGGCGACACCATTATCCAATTAAATCGAATTAAAACAGTGCGTAATTAAACTTTAATGATAGACAGTTGATTTCATACGGTGTGCTTAAGAAGTACACGTGTGTACTTAAGAAGTACACGCAAATGTGACTTTTACATTAGATTAGTCAGTTGAAAACTTTTTATTTCAATAATTTAATGACTTTTGTTGAATTGGAATGCGTTACACTCATTAAAATTACCGTTGTTTTTTTTTAAATATTTGCATAATAATACTCATATTACCCAAAAAATATTTTTATTTTGTCATTTCACTCATACTTTTAAAATTAGAACATTTTAAGGATTTAACAACAACGACTATCGACTATGCCATTAGACAAGAGTGCGATTTCAAACTTCGCTTTCATCATTGATAGCTGACGAATCGAATATGTCATTTCGCCTAGCAACTTTGTCTAGACCTGCAGATACATCTTATCACCAATGATCATTATCAAGCACACAACCAGATTTATTGCTAATTAATTTCATAACATTTTTCTCGTCAGATAGTATGAAATTATTATATCTATCAAAAGTAAGACCATGAACATATTTCATATCTAAGATTTTCTCTAGTCCGTCATTTTTAATCAAATATAAACCTAAATTGGAACAAACATACAAATTATCGTCAAAATCTTCAACTATTTGCCTTACTGATATTAAATCGTTAATCATTTCAACATTATTTCCGCTGTTATATATCTTATACAAACCAGTCTTATTCGAAAAATATATGTCATTATTATAATTTATATGGAAGTGATCAATTTCAATATTATTAAACTCCTCAACAGATACAAATTTTCCATCGATTTCTATAAAAAGTCTTTGTTCAGGATAACTTATGTAGAATAGATTTTTTCTATAGAATAGTGACCAAATATTAGCACCGCTTTCTTTGTAAAAATCAGCTAATTTCGTCAGCACATTATATTTATAGATGCCTTCGCTGCCTCCTAAATAGATTTCATCGGTGGCTTGGTTTATTGCAACAGCACACCCACCTCTGATCCCAACAATATTTTGGTAATCATGAGAATCTAAATTGTAAAAAGCTAATTGAAAATCAACATCAGTATATGTTTCTGGTTGTGTGAAACTGAAGAATAATGTATTTGTTTCTTTGTGTACGTTCAAATTATAAGGTCTTCCTAGATCGGATATAAGAACTTCTCTGTAGTACCAATTTTCTCCGATCTTCAAAAGGTCACATGTCTTATTTGGGATACAAGACGTTGAAGTTATTAAAAAAATCAATAATCCAATCTTCATCTCTGAAAAATAGAAATTAAATTAAGAATAAAAATAAACGGTGTAAGGTTTTGTAAATGTCGAGTCAGTCATAAATCAGCCAATAGAAAAATAGCATACGACGATCTTAGCAAAATTCAAATCAAATTATTTATTATGGCTTTTTATCTGGACAAGAATCACTTAAAATTTAATTATAGAACGTATCGTTCTGTAGTCCAAAAGTATACATCGAAAAATTATCTTCATGATTTGTGCGATTTTTACTCAACTTTTTATTGATAAATCGAAGTTAAAAACTGTTTCGATGGCAAAATGTCGTATCTTATAAATATCGACTTTGAACTAAGACCTATTGTCATCCATATAAAGTCTAGATTTACAAGAAAATTTAAAATAGAAAATTGTTCTATTCCAATAAAATATTTTCATTGAAAAATTGTATCAATAGTATTATTTGATTTCAATAAAATATTCTTACATACAACGCAAATCAATTCAAGTCAAATACATACAGAATTTTTAGTTTGGCAAGGATACGAGAACGTGTGGCATTCAGCCAAATATTTTTTTACTCATTTTGAGAATAAAATGCGGTACAAAATAGAGTAGCTATTTTGTTTCTTCGGCTTTCAAAATTTTTCAATTCTTTCATTATACTTAAAGCTGAAGCAATTTATTTTAGATGTTACTTATGTTTCCATCTTACCTTAATGCAAATCTTATTTTACTTCGAAGCATACTTTTCAATTTGGGCAATATCTTTAAATTAAGTGCTAAGAACGAGTACTTGAATTACATTGAATCTGAAGACATTGTATTATATTATGAAATATTTTACAAATATTTTACTTTAAAGAATGTACCTGGATTTAACGTTAAACATATTTTCTTTATAAAATATATGTTTGTGACTTTTTAAATTAGGTAATTTATTCAATCATATGATCACAGTTTTATCCCTTTTTTAAATATACGAAAAGTGACATAAAATATATGACTAAAGAATTGTCGATTACTACAGGCTGTAACAAAATTTGCATCACATGTAATTTTCGTTATTTAAGTAAATTAAAATTTTTTTTGGGGTAATTTTTTTGCTTAGGATTTAAAAAAATGATTACATAAATAGATCCGACTAACGATACCTGATAACCAGTTCACGGGTCGGACAGGGTTTTTGTTACACCTGTAAATACAAGAAATTATTTGTTTTACTTGATTGTTTAAGAGGCGTTATTCTGTAGCAACTACGAACTGCTATGAACGAATCATAAGGCGACGGATAACGGATTGCATGATCAATTTACGAATATGAAAGATATGACTGATTTAATTTAAAAAATATTAAACACTTATACTATGTAATGTATGTACTATGGAATAAGCTCCAAACCTTCTCCACAAAAAGGGTAGAAGAGACCTTAGCCCAGCAGTGGGACATTCACAATCTGTTACATACTATGTAAAGCAAAACGAATCGTTTTTTGAATATAGAAATTACCAACGCTAGATGGGATAACGACGACAACGGTTATCCCAATTAGACTAAAACATTTAAAACATTAAATAATGTTTAATCAAATTAAATATACCTGTAAACACATTGACAATTCACTGCCGGATATAATAATTTTATAAAATAATTTTACATATGAATTAAAGCGTGAAATTAATTCACTTTCAGCCGATTGAAATGATACAATACGCTACAATTTGTGACACAAAATAAAACATTCATTGTATTCGCGTTCAATGTTATAACCGACAATTTGTTTTAATTCTACTTCATAACAATTGTCATGCAAATTGATGTCATTATTTTTGGTTAACTAGCTTCTGCATGTGGCTTCGAATTTGGATATCTCTTACGAAATATTTTCTTTTATTAGATAGATTAGATAGGCGAACGAACATATGGGCCACCTGACGGTAAGTAGTCACTAACGCCCTTAGACATTGGCAGTGTAAGAAATGATAACCATCGCTTACATCGCCAATGCGCCACCAACCTTGGGAACTAAGATGCTATGTCCTAAAATGTCGTATCTTCAAACCGGAATACAACAATACCAAGTACTGCTGTTTTGCGGTAGAATATCTGATGAGTGGGTGGTACCTGCCCAGAGCTTGCACTGAGCCCTACCACCAGTAAAAGTAAAGTAATAAAGTATTAATTGTAAACTAACGTAACATGTTATTAATATATAATCATTAATGCTACTTTCCATAGCTTAATATATTCGTATTACTGAACACAATTCTTAGGTTTATTAATAACATGCCGTGACATTCTACTATTAGTAAAAGATCGTATCGAGTACGTAGAAGTGTATGGTGTTTTATACAATAATGCTCACGCATATGTATTATGTGGTTCACAGGAGAACAATTAAAAAAAGTGAAAGCGCTTAAAATATAATCGAGCACGCTTAACATATAACCTAGTTTTATGTGATGAGAACAATTTTGTATCTCGTATACCACTTCCAACTTTAAATTACAAGTATAGCTGACAGTACCAGTTATTATTACCAACCAAGTTACCAAGTTTTTGCCTCAACAGAAACATCTTACTCATAATACAGTCTAAAAATAAAATCAACAATGTCTAAGGAATGCACTAACAAGATTCCAATATTTTAGTTTGCCTTGAAAAATCAAAAATAGAATGTTTACAGAATACAAAATTAATATTAAAAGTATTTTTAAAGCTTCTTCTTAAAGGAAATTATTCGTGGAAATCAAAATCTCAGGTTTAATTTTAGCTGAATAGGTTTATTCGTGTACATAAAACAAATATAGAAGTTATTTAAATTTCTTCAAAAGCATTTTTATTATTATTTGACGAAACAACACCTAAACATGCGATACTATTATTGCTAGGAAGAAGTCTGTATATAGCGCCTTTATCAGCATAAATAATCTGATCATGTTCATCGAAAGTCATGCCGAATACGTTTTCAATTTCAGCCAACTGCTTAATTCTAGTATAGGGTTTATCTTCAACATAAATACCATTACTACCCCCTATATATATATCACCATAGCTATCATCAGCGATTTGCCTTACAGCTATATCGTCATCCAATACTGTAGTCCTTCTAGTGATCTTGTCAACTTTATAAAGAGCTGTTTTATTTGAGAAATATATATCTTGCTGTCTCGTAATGAAAAAATTGTCAACTTCAATATTTACAGCTTCAGCAACCTTAACGAACTTGTCATCAATGTAAACGTGTAGATTTTGCGTTGGATAATCGATGTAGTAAAAATTATTTCTTATGAATAAGCCCCATATAGATTTTCCTTCTTCGGCGAAAAATTCAGCTGTTTTGGTCAAAAAGTTATACTTGTATATACCGTCGTGTCCGCCGAAGTATATATCGTCGTTACCAGGATCGTACGCGATAGCATATCCACCAGGAATTCCTTTAACATGTTTATATACCCTCTTATTTAAATCGTACGCAATTATTTCAAAATCAACTTCCGTACCTTTATGAATCGTATGGCTGAAAAATAGTGTACCAGAATTTTTATGTATGACCAAATTGTATGGCCTTCCAAGGTTTTCCAACAATACTTCTCGTTCATAATAAACTTGTCCAAATACGAGGCCATTGCACGAAATCTCGTCTCTATCGACACAGTGTCCCATCGCGACACAAGACATAAACAGGATGAATAATACCATTTTATCTCATTTAATTTTCTTTAATATCAGTTGAGTACGGTGCGGTATTTCGTTGAAATCTTTGTTTTTATTTCGTCTTACGAAATTACCAACTATGAGAGGAATTCGTTACGTCCGTTTTGCTGTCTTCGTAATCAAAATTTTATCTAGGTACGATCTACAAAAAAAACATATTAATCACAATACGCCATAATAGCGTCCGTTTATTTTGACTTAACAAATACACATATCATGTTTCATATACCACGTATCACGCAACACTAAAATAATTTATCTCTAATCTAATTCAAATATTATCTTAATTCAAATAAATCTTCAAAAATTTACTATAAAAAATATAAAGAATCACTTACATTGTTATTAAGAATTATGAACCAATACGTTTTATTAATTTTACGTCTGATATAAGATGATCCTCTACATGTAATAAATCATGCAGTGTTGTTAAGCTAGCGGTGAGATCACGCTGCATTCATTTGTTTACAGAATAAACAAATATAACGAATAATATGAACGTAATGTTTGTAAATATTTCATTATATTAAATATATTAGCAATTGTCTTGTTGTTCAAGTGGCTATCTTATAATGACACTGATCTGAACGTCAAAGATTCGAAAATCGAGTCAGGCGTTCAAATGTTTATAGTCTGTCACCTTGTTTTATATATATCATATCTTTGTAATAGCCTACTATTTTATGTAAAAGGGGGTAAATGGCCAGAAAGCTCACCTAATGAAAAGTAACTGCCACCGTCCATGGACACCTTAAAAGAATAAGTAGGCTCTTTTCATAGGTTTGAATTGCATGTATAATTGTACCGGATAAATGTTCGGTTAGACAAACTGTCGTCTAACCGAACATTTATACGGTACAATTATACACTAATTGTAAAAAAGTTTTGTTATCATAAACACTACTACCGAGATCAGACTATTCTTCTATCTATCTATTTCTATATTTCTAATATTAAGATAGTTTAGTTTGTCACTTTTAAATTTGAATAACGTCATCGGAAGAGACTAGCGTCTGACACAGGCTCTGCCTAGTTCAGGCGCGTGTACCTATTGAATAATTGTAATGTATCAATAAATTAAGGGCACTAAATGTAAGATTTGATTTGGAGGGTGAGAATATTCATCTAAACGATACTTACTCTGTCTTAGACTAATGAACATGGGCCGATTCGGTTCTCGCATGCATGGCGATGTGCTTTAAAAGTAACCTACATGACTTTTTCCTAGAATTTTATTTTATTTTTCATGTTCGGAGTCTTCCCCCTCCTCAATATTACCTGAAATATAATTCATTATTGATAAAAAACATGTCATAAAAATTTGGAGCCATTTATGGCAATAGCCGCGATTGTACGGTGCCGCGGTGTACAATAAATTTCATTATATTATAAATAATAACGTTTTGTTACAATATAACTACATAATAATATTTACGTGAACTCGCAACACGAATTACAAAGATCTTTAAAACTTAATGTGAAACGTTACAGTCCCACAAAGCTAGTGTTGTTAATGTTTAGGTTATTTAACTTTTAGCTAATTTATTCAAGTCATACGAGAAAATAATTTCCGTGCTTGTAAATTAAAACATATAAGGTAGCGCTAAACACATAAGTTAGCGCTTTCGTACAAGAGGAGCGGAAATTTGTTCAGCAAAAAATTACCTTTCACCTCATTACCTTAATTCTCTCTTACGTCTCGCTAACTACTACAACTGCAGATATAATTTTTTTTTTTTAATTAAGCAAACAATCTTGTAAATATACTAGCCATGCATTACCAATACGTCATATTTAAGCGTACCATATTTATCCAAGAAATAAATTTTAATACTTTTTAATGTACGTTACACACACACACACACACGCGCGCGCGCACACGCACTCACACACACACACACACACACACACGCGCGCGCACACGCACGTATACGATTTTCTCGCATTAGTAAAAAGCAAGAATGTTATTTTTTTTTCTAAAAACTGTATTATAAAGTTGTAATCTTATGTGGCCTTATCTATTTAGTCATAAGTAATAACTGTACAATCATTGTAAATAAAACACTGTTGATTGCAAGTAAAAATAAATAAATAAATAATATCTGATTCTAAAACTAAATAACAGTACATCTTTCGCTGATGCATGAAGTATTGTTACCCGCTCCCCGCTCTACTAGCCGCTCCTCTCAACAACCTATCAACACCACTATCCAACATCATATCACATTAATTGAATGTAACGCTTTTATAAAACTTCCACGAGTAAACCAAAACGCTAATTTAATAACAAATGTAAAGGTTGTTTCATCTGTCTAGTTTTCATGTTTCACGTTGGATTTATAAATACGTTAAAATTAAACCTTTAGAAAATATAAATTGTTTACAGAGCATATCGTATAATACTCATACATTTTTTATTTTTTTGATAGTATAGGTTAGTGGTCGAGCATATGGGCCACCTGATGGTAAGTGGTCACCAACGCCCATAGACAGTTTTTTGTACATTTCTTAAAAAAAACAACATCGGCTCTGCGCCACCAACCTTGGGAACTAAGATTTTATGCCCCTTGAGCCCGTAATTACACTGGCTCACTCACCCTTCAAACCGGAACACAATAATAGCAAATACTACTGTTTTGCGGTAGAATATCTGATGAGTGGGTGGTACCTACCCAGACGAGCTTGCACAAAGCTCTACCATCGAGTCGATATTAGATATTTAAATTTTAAATTGTTTGGTTTTATTTTATATATAAAAATATTAAAATAAGAATAAATACATATTTTTATAATGATAAATAACGAATCCTTACCATGGTTACACGTCATTTTTTATTTATTTTTTTACTAGGCCAGCGTTTTGCCGCCGTCATTCCTGATAGTAAGCATCGACACGGTCTAGGATGTAGAACGCTGGCCTAGAAGGATCCTGTTTACTCTCGATTTGAAGACACCAACGTTGTACCTATCGTTCCCGATAGGTTGATTGTTGTCTGTATTTCCATACAGACAAAGAATTCAGGAGTTTTGCAGTAAATTGTTTTATATTTTCTGTAAATATTTTTAGCAAAGGACTTCCTCAAAAGTTGGAGAGGCCTCTTGAAGAGATGGTTAGGACGTAATCCATCCGATCCTTTAACGCGCTGGGAACACATCTGGCATGAATTCATTCGCCACATACAAGTATCCTCACGTCTCCTTTACCAATCAAAGTCTACTAACAAAGATGTGTTTATAGAAAATACAACAAAATTAAATAATCATTCTGTTCTGTCAACAAGTACTATTTTTTTTTGTTTCTCGCGAGTAGTTTTGTACTTACCCTCGGCTGGCGGGACTTCTGGGCCGGTGCGTTGTAGGGCTTGGTATAAATGTGGTAGATTGACCAAAATGTTTTATTTATTAATTACTAGCTACCCGTACTGTCTTCGCATAAGTCGAATAATCTACATAAAACAAATATAATTATTTATAGTGTAGGACAAAAATACAAAGACGTGTATTTTTGTCCTACAATATAAATAATCTCGGGACGCTCGACAGAAGTGATAATATTAATCATTAATTATAATATATTAAGTATAATTTAAATTAGTACTTGAGAGTTGCTAAATTATTATAAGTACTATCTGTATACGCTAGATGCCGTTAGGTTGGTAACTCTCAGGTAAAGCAGTCCGCGTCGGTAATAGTGACACCGTAACGCGTTACGTTACGAAGCGGTTTACCCTCCCATAACAAGTTATCACTTCAAAATAAATGTTTTATTTAGTCTAGGACCTTCGAAGGCTTACGCAACACAATTCGAATTATTTATAAAAGCATTGAGGACGAACATACAAAAAATCATTTTTGTTTACTGAGATGTTGTATATAATTTCAAACAAATTTGTATGAAACAAATATGTCACTTATATACATTTTGATGTACTTAATGGTTTTCTTTATATATGTTAATTTAAAGTTAATACAATGTCTGAGAACATTTTCCGAGATTGTATCAAACATTACACGCAGATCTTGAGAAACGGAAATTAAGGGTATAAGGACAAAAAGATAATTTTCTGAATCATTTAGTTTTATTATTTTGCGTTTACTTTAATAATATATCCCTTTGAACGTCTTGCTTATTATCTTGGCAAAGTTATCAATTAAAAAAATATAAACCGACTCCAATAAAAAACTATACTATGTTCTGTATCATCATCATGTCAGCCAAAAGACGTCCACTGCTGGATAAAGGCCTCCCCCAAGGATTTCCATTTTGGCCGGTCTTGTGCTGCCCGCATCCAAGTGCTTCCCGCGACTCTTAATATATCGTCAGTCCGCCTTTTTGGGGGTCTGGCCATATTCTCATATAATCATCGAAATCCACCAGTGACCACTTACCATCAGGTTGCCCATATGCTCGTCCGCCTACCTATAGGATCCAGAAGTGAATATGATTTTATAAAAAAGAACACCAAATAATACAAATTGTTGTAAGTAACTACTTTATCTTGCCGTCCCATCGGATTATGAGAGCTAAGGAAAAGAGAGTGCACCTGTGTTTGCGCACACACTTGTGCACTATAATATCTCCTGTGCAGTTGGCTAATCTCTCTTGAGATTGGCCGCCGTGGCCGAAATCGGTCTGGAGGACCTTATATTTATAAATCATGCGCTGAATTAAAAAAATAATAATATTGTTATCCGAAATTGTAATGTAACTGTACTCAGTTACTAATTTCAGCCCGCGTCTGAATCCACATGTGAGTGAGAAAGGAGACATCCTGCTTCCTTTTCTACATCCGTGACAACTTTTATTCGAAATTTGATTGAATTTCGCATACAAGCTGTCGGACTTGAGACGGAAGTCCCTGTACGACAAAAATCCCAAATTAAAAAAAGAAGGAAATATGACAATAAATACTGCCAGTCATAGCTTTATCTCTTTACAATTTTAATCACAATCGACTTTCATCCCATGAAAAAAAAAACACAATCACTATATATTATTATATATATTATATGTAAGTTCCCCAACGGCGTCTGTCTGTTTGACCGCGATAAACTCAAAAAATACCGGACGGATTTTCATAAATTTTCACCAACGGACGAAGTGATTCGTGAGGAAGGCTAAAGTGTATAATTCATTAGGGGTTTATTATTCAGTAAGTTGTCTGAAATATGATTGTTGTCTGAAATATGATTGTTGAAAATGTTGATGCTGACTGGGAACTTACTTGCGTGCGCTACGTAAGCCAATACAGTTGTGTACAATTGACTGCCGTCAGGAGGAGATTAATGTGTATTACAATACAATCGGTTTAATATATTCATATATTACGCGTGCGATGCTGTAGCTAGTAATATATAAAACGATATTATAAGAAACAAAGCATTATAACAGTAAAGAAAGAAAAATAATTCCTTAGGAATCAAATTCCTCAAAGAATCTGTGACAGATACGATCATTTACTTCGACCATTATTCGTTTTAACGATGTATTGGTTTCCGAATAACGTATCATTCTTATGTTTCGTTTATTATGTATTAGAATTATAAAGGACTTTTATGTACATTACTTATATTATTTATTTAAATTTAAAAAAAAATATTATTTTTACTCGGTGGTAGAGCTTTGTGCAAGCTCGTCTGGGTAGGTACCACCCACTCATCAGTTATTCTACCGCAAAACACCAGTACTTTGTATTTTTGTGTTCCAGTTTGAAGGGTGAGTGAGCCAGTGTAATTACGGGCACAGGGGACATAACATCTTAGTTCCCAGGGTTGGTGGTGCATTGGTGATGTAAGCGATGGTTAACATTTCTTACAATACCAATGTTTATAGGCGTTGGTGACCACTTACCATCAGGTGGCCCAAATGCTCGTCCGCCTATCAAAACAATAAAAAAAAAACTATATTATCATATGATTTACGTAAATATTAGAATGAAACTTTCACATTACAGTAGGTTGTAGTTTCAGGACTCAGTCTTAATAGTATGTCTATATGTGTATATTTTTTAACATGTGGTTAAATATCCGGCTTGAGTGATTTCACAAATAACATTTGCATTTTTTATAATATGATGGTAGTGGGGCTTATCTACTACTAATATGGTAAACGTAGATTGTAAGTGCACTAATTAGATAATGGTACAATCAGTTAACTATTTCGTACTCATCTTCATTTAATCGACTTTCTATTGTCTTAAAATCTATAAAGGACATATTCAATTTCTGTATGGCGGTTTGCATATGTATACAAATTTAATTCACACCATGTCTGTGATGTCTTATATTTGTGAATATTGGGAAATTAAATTATTATAAAACAAAAAAAAACTCAAATAAACGTAAATATTTTCATAAATTCCTTTAATAAGATTGCTGTCAATAAGTATAGATAATGATTTTGCTATAAAACATGTTAGATGGCTTGATGAGTATTTATCTTTCTCTGTGGTCCATTATGGTGGAAGTTGACAAACGGTACTTAAAATTAATCTTGCATTACATAATATTTTGAAATAGAAACTCCCAAGTTCAGAGAGTATGAAAACTACGTAGTAATTCATTTTTTTCATTTTTTATTGTCCAATATATTTACTATATATGTGTGCGTGGAATGTACTTTTTGGTCACCTCAGTTGAAAATGAAGGTTAAAAAAACAATTAAAATAACAAACATCAAATTAACTTAAAAACTAACCGCCTTATTCATAAACTTTATTTAACTGGTGATTAGTTAAACAATATTTTGTCTTTTTCTTTCGTATGTCAAATCAATAATGACAGAAAGAGACAAATCAGTGTTTAGCTAAACAGTAACTAAGTAACGTTTATGAATAAGGCCGTTAATATAAGATAACAAATAATGACGATTATAGTAATTTCAAATAATTAATTAATTAAAGTTTTTTTTAATTGTTAAAATATTGCTGTCGGTACGTTACATTTGAATCGAAATTCCGAACCGGTGGCCGTGCTCGCGGATTCAAAAGCTCTACAACTCTATTTGAATATAAATAATTTGAATTTATGTGACAAACTTATTTGTCGAGTCAACAAGAAAGCCAGCTCGCTTACACATCAACTTGGCCTCGTAACGGAGCAATGGTAATTTTTGGGTACTTTACCCAGATTATGATGTAAATGATTTTGTTTTTATGTTTTTTTTTTATTTTTTATTTGGGCCACCATAGACTTTGTCGCTGTAAGAAATCAGTACTCCTTATATTGCTTTGGTAAGATGTTATGTCCCTTGTGCCTGTAATTACACTGGGTAGGTCACTTTTCCAACTGGAACACGACAATACTAAGTATTGCTGTTTGGTGGTATAATATCTTATAAGAGGGCGGTACCTATTTAGATGGGCTTACACAAGGCCCTAATAACAATAACGTCCTCCTGACCGATTTCGGCCACGGCGGCCAATCTCAAGAGAGATTAGCCAACTGCGCAGGAGATATTATAGTGCACAAGTGTGTGCGCAAACACAGGTGCACTCACTATTCCCTAGCTCTCATAATCCGATGGGACGGCAATCCGACACGACAGGAAAGAGTTCAGGCGCAAGACCAACACCTTTTACGTGCTTTTCGAGGCACGGGAGTGAACACACTTCCAACTTCCAGACTCCGGGCTACTACTGAGAATGTTCTGACAGAAAAACCCAATAACTATTTATTGACCCGACCTGGGAATTGTACCCAGGACCACCGGGTCTGCGGCCTTATATCTAGCCACTAGACCAACGAGGCAGTCAAGAGTTTATTCATGTCACACAAGGCCATACCATTGTATTGACACGCATCGGACTTAAAACCGACGTATGGCTTGACGGCAAACGTTATAGTCAATCTCTTCAGCCATCTCACCCTCTTTCATCGCTTGTGCATCGTGTGTGCGTGACGTGTATAATATATTAAATATAAAAAAATAACGTTACTACGTACGTATTTCCAAAGTTATATCTAATCATTGTAGGGAATCTAATTGTGAACAAGTGTGCGTGCAAATACAGAAACACATACACATTCACAACACTATACTTTCAAACTCATAGTCGGATGTGACGCAATCCGATACGACCGGAGTGATCAAATGCAGGAATAACGGTTTTACGAGCTACAGAGTATAATTTCTTGACACCATTAACAACTATTGATCCGACCTGGATTAAACTCAGAATCTCGGGGCCATATCCATAAGCTGGCAGCATGACTGCGAAGTCAATCGCATTTTAATTATATATACTAATATTATAATCAACACTTAATCTACATCCGCTGCCAGCCACTTTGCGTATATCGTCCGACGACGACGCGACGCCCTCCACCTAGCCGGAGGGCGTCCTACGCTACCCTTGCCAAGGCGTAAGGCTAGCTCAGGCGTGCCATTGGAGAGTGTAATAAAGTAACTTTGCCAGTCTATATGTCTGTCTTTTCTGATTTCACGGGTAAATCACTGTACCGGTTTTGTAAAAATTTAGTATAAGGTTACTATATTTTATACCTAATACCAGCCAATCACCAAACACGAGAAGTCGTAGGCTCAAAATAGTTATCAATTATTATTTAATTGTTTGCCCTGACTATTAACGGACAACAAAAACAGCTGACTCTTTAAAGCTGATATACGTAGGTCATTTGATAAGGTAAACATCCGCTGAGAAAGGATTTTTGAATATTTAAACTTTTAGATGAACAAATGTGAGGAGTATCCTTGTATGAGTTTTACTCATACAAAAACGGGACGGTCAGCTAGTAATATATGTAACTCAAACCATTTTCTAGTGCGATTTTTTTACAAATTCAATAATTTTAACGTTAACTGCGATTTGTGTGGCATTCCGATTATTATCACTAGAAAATGCTGTTTTCATTCCAAAAATTCGTATAAGCAGATAGCAAATCAAACTTTCAAATGTCAAAAATTATAAAATAATTCAGCTGAACAAAGAAAGTCCTCTAATGGACGTGAAACTTGTCGACATTCAAAACGCATTACGAGCACTCGTCCACTGCTCTACACGAGTACTTTTTACACCCTAATTCGAAGGCTCTCACGTCAAAACCAGATTCGACTCAACAAAACGATAATTTAGCATAATAAAGCCGGTCCACTCGGAGACACTAAAAAGGGTACACATTGCAAAGTACTTAACTGAAACGCTATGGAAATTCCTATACTAATATCCGGTCCCTTTTTGTTGGTCTCGCGTGTAAAATGGGTTGAGAACGTGAGAATTGACAAAGGTGTAAGGAATTTGGAAGTGGTGTTCGGAGAGTGATTTCTTTTAACGTTTAAGTATTTATGGGTGAAACTTTACTTGAATAGCAATTGTTGTGTTCCGGTTTGAAGGGTGAGTGAGTCAGTGTTATTACAGGCACAAGGGACATAACATCTTAGTTCCCAAGGTTTGTGGCGCATTGGCGATGTAAGCGATGGTTAACATTTCTTATAATGCCAATGTCTATGGGCATTGGTGACCATTTATCATCAGGTGGCCCATATGCTCGTCCGCCTATCTAAAGAATAAAAAAAAATATATATTAAAAGACGAGTTTGCACTTAGCTCTACCACCAAGTAAAGTAAGATTTTTTCAAGACAGCAATATTAGTATTAATAGCAATATTGCTCGCTTAATCTTATTAACGTTGTGAACAAAATCATTGATTTATGAGACCGCTCCTCGGGTAAACATTCCAGCTTTCGATGGTTCGCGGATAATGTACCGAAACATAATTCATAATTAATCTTGTCATATACAAGAACAATCGTGTTCGTATTGAAAGATTTACTGAATGTAGCAAAACTCGAGTCGAGTGCATCGAGTCGAGATCCACAAATGTCCAAAATGGAACTTTGGAAAGGGATCCAAATAGTTTTATTTTTCCAAATCACACGCTAGTTTTCACAAAACTTGTAATTTTTTTTATAATTTTAACGGTCATTTTCACCAATATATTATTTTATGTTTTCTTGACCATTTATGCTATCCACTAGATCGAGAGGCAATTGATGTAAAATAAATTCCAATAAACAATTCACAAGCTACGAATTCCCAAAAAATATACAAGTTAATGTAAGATAACATTTCCAGTAGTTTTATATATCTTTAACAGAATGTTTCAAGTGGGTTGGGTCAGAAAAATCCTGACAATGAATACGAATAAACCGGTGTTTGTTAAGCGTCAAGGCTTCTGGTAAATTTGAATATACATTTGTTTTAAGTTAAAAAAAAATCAACTTTAGAACCGATTGTCCTTCAAATATAAATTCTATGACTAAGTTTTGAATATTGTATTCTAGATTTATTTATTTATTTAATACTTTATTGCATAACATACAAATATATTATATAAAAGACGAGTTTACTATTATACATATATGTTTATATAATTCTTATTAAATTCCGCAGAATCTATATATATATATATATATATATAGATACACAAGTTAAAGCAAATTAAAAACATAGGTTTATTTTTTTTAGAGAGTTGGCAGACGGAAAATATTCCCCCTGATGGTAAGTGGTTACCATGGCTCATAGACATTGACGCTTTAAACGATGTTAATAATTCCTTAAATCGCCAATACGTTACCAATTTTGGGAACAAAGATGTTATGTCCCGTGTGTCTGTAGTTACGCTTTTGTTTCTTGTAAAACGCACTTCTAATGAATAGCGTCGTATTTAATGTCAAATTATTTTAGTATCATTAATATCTGTTTGAGATTACCCGGTTTTACTTGTACCATGAGACTTTTAAAATTGGCCTACTCTTATTAAGTAAAGTAAAGATGTAAAAGATAACTAGTGCCATCTTTAATGAAAAAATAAAATAAAAATAATATTTGGCATAATGTCATTCGATCTTGAACAATATCATTATTTTAACTCTGAAAATTGTACACCCAATTTCACGAATCAGTTTTCACCAAACCATTGATATCGTATCAAAATTTAATTGAATATAATATTTAGCTCGAACAAAATGAGGTTAGCGGATTATAGGTTTCACCGTCAAAAGTTATTAATGTCATCGAACGGAATGAATTATAACTTCCTAATTACATTTAATCTAAATTTGACAATACTCGATGGGTTATCTAAAATTTCATATTTAATCAGCGAAGTTTATGATTCTATTACGATTGCTGTCTATTCTTATTAGTCTGTGGTAGGGTTTACGGAAGTCTGGTTAAGTACCACCCACTCAGCACAGTCATGTACTTCGGCCAAACTCCAATTCTTAGTATTTTTGTGTTCCATACACATCTTAGTTTCCATGATTGGTGGCGCATGAAGGGATAGTTAATATTTCTTCCTGTGCCAGTGTCATCAGGTAATGATTTGTCAGCCTGCCTGACCATTATAATTAAAAAAACTAGTTGCAACTTAAGTTTATAATGTTATTTCCAATTATATTATATAATATTGCAAAATATCTGTACATATGTATGGTCAAATTGATTTTCTCCTGACCGATTTTGACAACTGCGGTTATTCTCAAGGGATACTAGTCAACTGAGCAGAACATATGAAAGCATACACACGGATGGAGTGTGGTTCACCATTTTCCATTCCATCATTTGATAGAAGGGCAAATCCCACACGACTAGAACAAGTTCAGGCAAATTGAAAAAAACGAGGCAGTCAATCATCCTGTATTTTCAAACAAGAAATTCTGATTGAAATTAATGAAAAATAATATCAGTATAGATTTAATAACCAACCAGAAAATATTTCAAAGGAACGAATCCTCTTAGGGAATAAAGAAACGCCGAATTTAATAAATCAGAATAAATCTCTTTCGGGTTCAGAGAAATTGATGATTCTGTCGGTGCAAGGCAAAAAGTGAGCGGGTCGGATCCGTTGGGACCATTGATAGGCTTAATGTAACTTATAGTATAATTATCCTTTGATTTCGCCCTTTATTCGGTTCTCATTATGTTATTTCTTCGTTCAGAAATATGTTCATAACATTGAAAGTATCGACAATAGGTTAGTAACCAATTCCCTGAAATAGCGAAAGCGCTGTCAAATATAAGATCTATGGGATCTCGCACACACTTTTCTCTTAGCTTTTCCACAGTAAGGCGATGATTGATGATATAATGAAATGTCAATATAACTCAATCAATCATTTTTTTGAAACTCTGGAAATTTACTGGTACTTGAATATTATGAAGTATCAATTATTTTTCAATTTTTTTTTTATTTATATCTCCAACGATAGCACATTGTACGTACACTCATATATTTTGGTGTGAAACATCAATTGGCGTGCCTTGGTAAAATCGACTCGATGTCATGATGGCAAACGGTATCACGCTTTCTTATGCCGTCGTGCCCCCTCCACCATCACTCTCTTTCTCTATTGTGTGAAGATGATATCGCCAATCAAACATGTCATAATTCATCTCTTCTGTTAAGTATAGTTAATCTGCCATATTGCTTAATTATAATTATCTAGGTATTGGGGGGGGTCAGGAATTGGATAGACTATGTCCATTTCTGAATGCAAATTTTATTATAATCGGTTAAGTTGTAAGTGAAAGCATAACAAACAAACAAACTCACTTTCCCATTTATAATTTTAGTAACGATGTGAAATCGCATCGTATAATTTCCAAAGTGTTCTGGTAACTTCACAATGTTTTATTTCATCCTCTTACAACGAAATTTCGAACAAATTAGACGTACCTAATTTAAATTTAAGCCTCTCAGAATCTGTTGTTGACATGCCATTACAAAATTCCTTGTCTCTATTTTTCTGACAAGTTTAAGCAAAGCCGTAAATCCACACAAGGGAAAAATAAAGAATACACCCAAAAATATACAAACAAGTGATAACACGTCTCCATACGTTCATTTTAACGATAAAAGCACACAGATCGTAGAACGTACGCTAAATCCTGCAAAGGTTATTTTAAAAAAGAAAAACACTGTTTTTTTCACGAATTTGCAGGCGTGAACAGTATCATGTATTATTTATGTCGACGGATTTAAGGCTTAGTATCCACGATTTATATTTCAGTGCAGCGCTATATCATACTATATTATAAAATGTTAAATTATATTCAAATATATTCCTTATGGGCATTCGCAACTGACACCACTTAAAAATTACATAACATATGTTATAGTGCACATGTGTGTTCGCTAACCTGCGCATACTTTTTTTTCTAGCACTCTTGTAGTGCGAAGATTGATTAGTCAAAGAACCATTGGCATTCGTCACTAGGTATTAAGGAAACGTAGGTATTCAGTAAGATTCTCTAGCTTAGTAACTACATAATGTTCCGTTTCTTTCTCTTCTCTTGACCGATTTCGGCCACGGCTTTGATATCTCAAAGGAAACATTAAAAATGTACGAAAGCACAGACGCGCTCTCATGATCCGATAGGATGGCAATCCGACACGACCGGAAAGAGTTCAGGACGTTATTAGCAACTAGACAAACGAGGCAGTCAGTTCAACCCGTAATCATATAAGACCTACATTTTCTACCCACTATAACGGATTATTTTATTATAAATACTTAAAAGCTATTTAAGTTAATATATATATATTTTTTTTTATTACTTATAACATTTACCAACTACATTTCCATGAAAATACATTTAAAAACAAAATTAACAACATTGAAAATACGACAAATATTGACTTTAAATCCATAAATAAATAATCAGTAATATAAAACGATTGCAATTTAACATTGTTACCGTAGTATGATCCATGTATCTCTCATCTCATTTTCTACATAAGATAAAAGATTCTCTCGCATTAGGAGGGTAGCCTTTATAAAATCGTTACGCATATCTGGTATTCCCTTTTCGTTGGCAAAACAAAGACTTGTTTTTAAGATCTCCAAAACAATCAACTGAACGGATATCTCATTGTTAATATTATATGTGTTTTAATATTCGTCGGTTTTGAATAATCCGTCGTATTGTTTGTCTGAAAATCTGGTTTGATGGATTTGTATTTATATGAAAATGAATATTTACACTTAATCGGTGGGGTTCCACTCGCTCAATTATTCTCCCACGTATCATTGGTAAGATAAACTACATTAATTATTAACTGTAACATTTAAAAGGTCACAAGGGTGGCTTAACCTAGAAGTAATCGAAGGGACCAAATTATGAAATAATAACTATATTTCACTTTTGTTACTACTTTAATTCATCGAATTATGTAACATTGACATTACGTATACGTACTATCACAAAAAACTTGACTGCCTCGATCGCGCCGGGTCGCGCCAGTAAAATGTTATTGAAATTTATTGTCGAAAATTTTCAGTAGCAGCCCGGAGTCTGGACGTTGCAAATGTGTACATGTGGAAAGCACGTAAAGCCGTTGGTCCTGAGCCTGAACTCTTTCCGATCGTATCGGATTGCCGTCCTATCGGGTTATGAGAGTTAGGGAATAGACAGTGCACCTGTGTTTCCGCGCACACTTGTTAATTATAATATCTCCTGCGCAGTTGGCCAATCACTCTGGGGACCGGCCACCTTGGTGGATTGTTATTATTATCACAAAACACTAATGAATCAACGCCATTTATTGACAAACAGTAATAAACATGTTTTACTCTTAACAGTGACTTAAGACCACCACCAGGCCAAATTAGGCCTTGACCTTCTAGGTCAGAAAGAAACGACCCGGCAGTTAAGGCTGCCGGAGAGGAAATGCTCGGGTAATAACGCATTGGTTAACGGGCCGCCTAGCGATGTAAAAGTCGCAGGTGCGATCCTGACCCACTACTAACACAAGCTTTATACAATTGGAGGGTAAATAGAAATTTTAGTAATTCCTTAAAAAAGTACACGTATATTTTTTTTTTTTTTTGTTGTCAATAATCTTTTTTTTAAAATACGTAAATATGTAAGTGGTGGCACATTATCATTCAAAATTACATGTCTATTTGAATAAATATATTTTGATTTGTATTTCTTATATACACGTAAAAATAAATAATGTATGTATATATAGTAGAACGAATTGGAGCCTTTATACTATTTTCTTTAACCAAACCATAGTGTGATTCAGAAAAAGTATAACATGAAATACGCCTTCTACTGGTTAATTTATATAGAGAGAACCTATTCCAAAATTGTACAAAAATAAAATAACCAAGACATTTGAAATATCAGGAAATTATACACATTTATTTGAACCAAACGATAGTGCGATTCAGAAATTCGTATTCTATTTCATACAACTGCAAAAAAATATTAAATTTTTCAACAATTGCATTCCCAAGCTGGTCTTCAGTATCCATTACACCACACACAACAAACAAAGTTTTAAAAACTCATTCAGAACAGCTGGAAGAGTTTGCCATTTTACTTAAAATGCGGACATATTGTTAAGAAGTTGACTGTCATTAAAGAATTATAACTTTTACCTATCTACTGAATGCACTCGTGGATTAACAAAATACTGTTTACTTAAATATATCTTTTCATTTTACTTTAAGTAGTATTTGAGGATATTATTTTTAACACAATTGTGAACTATATATTTGCTTATACACATACATTGTGACATAGTATAAGCTGTAGGTTATGTCACAATGTACGTTTTTTATATAAAAAAAATTGTGCGGTCGGGGGAACCCCGTCATGAACGAAGTTCTGTGTGATATTTTTTCGACTCAAACCGTGTTTTAAAATGTAGATTTTAATTGATAACATTACTGTTTTTTGTCACATCAAAAAGCACCTGAACCTCCTTTACATCGACCTCCTAAATTCGAACGCCCATTTCACTCTAACGTAAGCCCCGTTAAAACTTCGTTCTAATAGTTTAGTGTTTCAGATGGTAAATGATCACCATCATTCATAGACATTGGTGCTGTAAGAAATATTACCATTCTTTACATAGCCAATGTATAAGGTCCTCCAGACCGATTTCGGCCACGGCGGCCAATCTCAAGGGAGATAGCCAACTGCGCAGGACATATTATAGTGCACAAGTGTGTGCGCAAACACAGGTGCACTCTCTTTTCCTTAGCTCTCATAATCCGATGGGACGGCTATCCGACACGACCGGAAAGAGTTCAGGCGTAGCCAATGTATAACTAACCTTGGGAACTAAGTTGATATGTCCATTGTGCCTGTAGTTACTGATTCACCATTAAAACCAGAACATAACAGTGTAAGCACCCAGAGCTTTGTGCAAGCTCGTCTGGATAGGTACCACCCACTCATGAAATATTCTACCGTAAAACAGCAGAACTTGGTATTGTTGTATTTCGGTTTGAAGGGTGAGTGAGCCAGCTTAATTACAGACACAAAGGACATAACATCTTAGTTCCCAAGGTTGGTGGAGCATGGGGGATTTTTTTTTAAAGAAATGTACAATGCCAATGTCTGTTCACGTTTTTGACCACTTACCGTCAGGTGACCCATATGCTCGTCCGCCTACCTATACTATAAAAATAAACATATTATAGTGAACAAGTGTGTGCGCAAACATTATCTATTCCGACACTTTCTTAATCCGATGGAACGGCAAATCTGACACGATCGGAAAGAGTTCAGACAAGACAAACGGCTTTACGTGCTTTCCGAACACGGGAGTGCACACAATATCAACTTCTAGACTCCGGGCTGCTACTGAGAATTTTCTGCAGGAAATCCCAATACCTTTTTTATTGAAACGACCTAGTTTTGAACCCCAGGACTCAACGGCAGTCAAACAGAACGAGGTGATATAGAAATAAAACAAAAATGTATGCAAACCATTTTGAACCCGATAACTCCGGTTAGAGTCCATGTACGTAGCTAATAGGAACGTAAATCAAGATATTATAAACCTTTTACCGTAATCTATGACTCGCACGTAAAAAATAATATTTTCAGAAACGCACATATATTCATAAAAGTGGAATTCTACATACAAACAAACGCGTTTGTAAAATAAATTGCTTTAGACGTGCAACGACTTTAGTGATGTTCGACTGGATTTTTTATCGATATTTTTAAAGATTAAGGAAAAAAGGGGAAAGGTCTTTATATTACTTAAGTCGACTGTTTGGTTGGTCAAATCACTGGCCCGGTGGCCCATGTGCACGACCGCCTACCTATGCAAAAAAATAACACCCAAAAGTATAACGAATAAAACAACTCACTATCGCCTTTATAATATAAGAAGATGTCTATATAATTTAGTATTAAATAATTTTTAAAGTCTTATAACAAGGTTGAAATTCATTATTTATAAGATATAAAATAAGGATATATAAGAGGAACATTATTAAACGTTTTACATCCCCTCCGTCGTACTCGACTGCTCAGCTGTCAGGCTGACATTCTCCCAAGACATTCGGTATTTCGATTCACCGGGTAAATGCAGCTTTTCTCTATTTAGCTGTCCACCAGTCCACACAGTCGTGTTTCGTTCAGTGTTTATTAAATTTTAAAATATTCTATTGAAACTAAACTATTTCTATGTAGATAAATTATGATAGAGATGTGGATAATATTTAATTTTTGGTATATTCATGTGCTTAATTTGCGTTTATAATTCATATCGTGCTTTGCGAGGAAGGAAAACATGTAATGGATGAAAATCTGCCACGTGTATCCACCAACTCGAATTTTATTTTATAGACAAGCGTTAACAAATAACCTAATGATGCGTGATCACCACTGCCCATAGATATCAGCGCTGTAAGATATTTTGACCATCCCTTACATCGCCAAAATGCCACCAAACCTTTTGTTAGAGAGATTTTACCAGTAATTACACCACTGTGTCAAAAGGGTTCACATAATGTGTACTCTACTGTAAACTATGTACTGATGCAATAGAACAGATGAATGGAGTGGATAATGTCTATTAATAAAGTAAATATAATATCTTAAGTGTACATTATATATTAATTATAACGCCCTATGAAGCGTGTAAAATCTATTTACATGAACATACAAACAATGTACATGAAACCATCGATGCTATATTATCATGTAACATTAATTAAACTATTCGTCTTCATATATTTATGTAATAAATATTAAAATCAGAACCGTTCGAAGTAATATATGGTAGCGTCATCGATATGCACCATTTAAACTTTTATTTCATGTTATAGTCAAATTTATTGCTTTAAAGATTTAATAGGAGCCGAACATTTTTAATGATTTAACGAAAATATCGTTTTTTAATATTTGAATATACTTTTTATAATTTATTTTGAAGAGGAAATTTTGTAAATATGTTTTAATTAATGTTATAAGTAAATATTTGGTTATCACACAGTTTAACAGTTTTAAATATTGATTTTAAAACTTTATAAAATAAATTCCTTCGCCGCGTCTGCACGCGATAAACTAACGTATTTTCATACGGCTTTCACCAAAAGACGAAGTGATTTATGAGGAAGTTTAAGGTGTAAATTTCATTAACGTTTTAGTAAGAAGTAGAAAATTAAATTTAGTAGAAAATTGGCTTAACTATGACGATGATTGTTGAAGATGATCATTTGGTAGGTACCACCCACTAATCAGATATTCTACCGCTAAACAGCAGTAATTTGTATTGTTGTATTCCGGTTCGAAGAGTGAGCGAGCCAGTTTAATTATAGGAACAAGGGACCTCACATCTTAGTTCCCAAGGTTGGTGGCGCATTGGCGATGTAAGCGATGGTTAACATTTCTTACAATGCCATTGTCTATGGGCGTTGGTGACCACTTACCATCAGGTGGCCCACTCGCGTATAGTAGACTAATCGTGTATTTCTTCAATTCTGTCTGTCTGTTCGTAGACATCATCCTCACTTTTATTCTCCAAGCTGATTTATCTGTATGTATGTACGTATAAATTGACGACGACGATGACGATTTTTAATGACTAATTAAATAGTATATAATGTAGATATTGTACTTATAAATATATTTTAAACTAGTTTTCGCCCGGGGTTTTACCCCCTTATTTGGAAGAGGTTGGTCATTTAAAAGTTTCAAAATATCGATAAAGTACAGTCACATCCCTAGAGCCAGTAAAAAGGTTAACACTGCACAGAGTGATGCATGGGGATGATTTTTAACGGGCCCGCCACTAAAGGCTTTCAACGTACGAATTATTTACTGGAACATTTCTTTTGTTTTGCCTTATTTTATAAATGTGAGCAGAAAGCATGTGTCAAATGTATGAGAAAAAAAATATTTACTTAGAGCATCCGCCAAATATAGAGAACTAACGTCATTACTCACCTGTGAAATGTTGACAAGCGGCTTATGGTGATAAACTATTTTGATGCGTGTATCCTTGAAATGTTATGGTTATTGTGATCAAAGTTGCATATCAGTTTTTCACATTTCACGACCGTTTTCTGCGGTGATCCTTCGCATTTGTTTTTACATAATAATCTTAATGATAGAATGATTGAAGCAACAAAGTCCATTGGTTGTTAATACATCAAAAAATAAAAAATGAAAACGTGTACAAAATTAACTTAAACTTTCCTTAACAAATTTTTGAAAAGATAATCCAAATATTGGACAAAAATAAGTATAACAAAGAATATCTACAAATTAATTTGATCTGTTCAATATTGACATGGTTCAAATAGGTACCAAAAATATATAAATAGATTCAAAACCACTCCGTTTGATAACCACTCACTCACTTTACTTGGTGGTAGGATATTGTGAAAGCCTGAATTTTTTTTTTTTTTTTTTTTTTATTGTATAGATTGGCGGGCGAGCTTATGGGCCACCTGGTGGTAAGTGGTCACCAACACCCATAGACAATGGCATTGTAAGAAATGTTAACCATCACTTACATTGCCAATGCGCCACCAACCTTGGGAACTAAGATGTTATGTCCCTTGTGCCTGTAATTACACTGGCTCACTCACCCTTCAAACCGGAACACAACAATACAAAGTACTACTGTTTTGCGGTAGAATATCTGATGAGTGGGTGGTACCTACCCAGACGAGCTTGCACAAAGCTCTACCACCGAATGGTTAGGTACCGCTTATCAAATATTTTATTGATAAACCACTATCTCAGTATTGTTGTGTTCCGATTTCCAAGGGTGGTGGCGCAGTGATGGTTAATATTTCATATAAAGAATGTGAATGTGACTTATCATCAAGTGTCCCACTTCAGTCTGTCTACATAATACAATTGAAAAAAAACTGCATTAGACTGGTGCCCTTTGATTGTGGCTGTAATGACAATGGTGAGAAATGGTTATTACTCAATTAAAATAATTTAAACTGAACAATAAGTAGTTATTTCTTTATATTAAAATTTAGCTATTGTTACGATTCAAGTAGAACATGAAATAATAATTCAACAAACGCAATTCGAATTTTATTTATTTTTGCATTTTAAAATATTCCGTCACCGAAACTTTTATTAATAATCAAATTATAATAAATATCACCCGCCGGTCTAACGAGTGTTTAATCTAAATGCTTTCAAATACTCATTCCGTCCCTCTGAAAATTATATATACGGATAGAAACATGGGGCGCGGTGGTACATGATGATACGTTCCCGATTCAATTTCAGTCCAACTTTGACTATTCTATATATGGATCTGAAGGAAACCGATATGATGTTAACATATACCGTTGTGTAAAAATCTAACTTAATTGTAAATTTATTTATTTATTTAATCAGAAGGAACTCCGACAGAAGTACACACAAAAAGTACAAACATACAAATCTTTAAAAATTTTTTTAAATGTGTCCCCAATTACAGGAGAATACAACATGCACAAGAACAGTGTTGATACTCATAATATAAGAAATAATTAACAAACAAAATTATTTAATTTGTAAAGTCGGTTTACGGGCGATAATTTTACGAGATAACGTCATAAGAAAACATTGATGAATACTCGGACGCATCGGCCGATGGAGTGGAAGAGAAATAGATGCGTCATAAGCCGAACGCTTAGGCCGATCGTGCCTCTCTATCGCTCGTTCCGCGCTCTCGCTTGTACGCTCGGCTCAGGCGGAACGTTACAATGAGTCATGCTTTTTCGCGATTTATAAGATGTTATCACGTCAACAACAAAGCAAGTAACAATAAACAGGTATTATAAAAAGCATAGATTTCTTTTTAAAAGAATTAAAAGTGTCGAAACCCATGTCTGCTGTTGGTATTGTATATAATCATCGCATCTGAGCTTCGAACTTTTATATCAATAGTATATAATTAAATAAAAGAATAGGAAAATGGATACATGACGACGATATTCGATTGCGATAAAGTTACAATTTGTTAGCAGAATTTGACCCATTTGTTTATCTTTGAATAAAGCTCTAGACTGGCCTAAAATATTATAGTAACATAAAATTCGCAGCGAGACACGGTACGGCGTGCAAGAAATATGCGTAACATGCTCGGTACGAGCATATTGTTTAGCTGTGCTCCAGTTTCATTCATTGTGAAGATCAGACGATTATATAATCTATACTAATATATAAAGCTGAAGAGTTTGTTTGTTTGATCCGGCTAATCCCAGGAACTACTGGTTCGAATTTAAAAATATTTTTGTGTTTATCGAGGAAGGTTCTAGGCTGATTTTTATTCATTATATTTTTATTAATTATACGCGGGTGAAACCGCGTGCTCAGATAGTTATATATAATACCGCAGCCCGCCTCGACTTCGTCTATTATATAAATACGTTAGTAGATATTTCAGAGGACAATTTTTATACCTTGAGTTACATTATTGCAATTTGCCTAGGATTACCTATCTAATGTTTTTGAAATTTAAACACAGCCTATTTTATTCGCTGATAATTAAACTTTCTTTACATGAAAGATTTTGGGAAAATCGTTTTTTTTTTTTTATTCATTGTAAACAAACATACAGAAAATCAAATCTTATATCTTTATATTATTACATGACCCAGCCATTGGTCCTGCATACTAAGCTGGCTGGTATAGTAAGCTGCTAATCACAAGGTTTCTATTTCAAATCTAGTAGGAGTTAATAAGAAGATATTATGTTCTTCAAGGGATTCTGGATAGCACGTAAAGCAATTTGCTCATAAGAATAATACACTTAAAATGTGATTATAATTCATCAAAGAATACATTTCTACAATTAGTTAGATACACAAGTTTAAAACAAGATTCAGTACAATTTATATTTAAAATATAGTTTTAGCTTATATTATATTTAAATATACTTATGTATATAAATGTATAAACGAGTTCCCTCAAAAAGTATATTGTTCCTACCAAATGTTTTTTCACGGTATCAAAATCAAAATCAAAATATTTTTTATTCAAATATACTTTTACAAGTTACTTATGAATCGTCAAGTGCTGCCATTGGTTCGGAACGTGGATTCTACCCAGATGAACCAGCAACAAACTATGTAATTTTTGGAAAAAATACAATTCTTATATCGGATATATCTTGCCATCGAATTATGATAGAGGAATTGTGGCTGTGTATGACTCGATGAACTCAATTCACCTTAGCGCTGTCTTTGCTGGACGAAGCGCTTAAATGCTCGATGGTACTGCTGACGCGCTTCGACTTTTAGGTTACCGACATAAGCTGGCTTGGCTATACTATGACGTCACACTGCTACGTAGTTAAAATTTAATCCGTTTTTGTTTATAAAGCTATTTGTTTTGTTTCGATATTTTTAAACCATTAAAATAGTAATATAAAGATCATCGGAGTATATAATTTAAGTAATCACACAAGGGTGTAGAGAGCGTCGGCGAGGGAGCATGCTGACATAAGCGACCGTTATGCTGTGTGCCGTTTCAGCACACGAGTTAGTGATGCCCTCAAGGCGAGCCAGTAAATGTTTGACATCAAACCAAAGCGTTTACTTAATAAAATAAAAAATAATAATACATTAATAATACGGGTATATTTACATATATGCTAATCGTCGCGGCGTCGCACGGGTAGATTAGAAGAAAAATGTATTTTGGATAGGATTTGCGTAAAACCTGTTCTTAGTAAGCGTCTACCTCGGGTAAGAGTTGAGATTTTCTGTCGAAAATTCTCAGTAGCAGCCCGGAATCTGGAAGTTGGAAGTGTGTACACTCCCGTGCCTCGAAATGCACGTACAGCCGTTGGTCCTGCTCCTAAGCTCTTTCCGGTCGTGTCGGATTATCGTCCCATCGGGTTATGAGAGTTTGGGTATGGAAAGTGCACCTGTGTTTGCGCACACACTTATGCATTATAGTATCTCCTGCGCAGTCGGCTAATCTTTCATGAGATTGGCTGCCATGGCCGAAATCGGTCAGGAGAACCACTATTATTACATCGGGTAAGGAGTAAATATGAGAAATTTCAAGACAATCTGGCGAATAGTTTAGGAGATCTCGTGATGAGTGTTAATTTTCTTATAAATATATAAATAGATAAAATAATTATTATTATTATCAAGCTTATATATTTAGCTCCTTCAAAAAATATATTATTTGACCAAATGTTTTTGTACGGTACTCATTCTGATTATATCGGATGTGGTAAAACCTGAACTGGTGCTTTATTAAAATACAAACTTTCTAATAAATTCACATTGATAACTCCGAATGTATCTGATTCTAGTCTTGAATTTGGGTCAAACAAATATAACCAGGCTGCAAGGATGCCAGTATCGTGCACCCCATGTCATTTAATTAAATTAACAAAAGACAAAAGTAAGCTAAAATCTCTGCTTATTAGCTGGAATATCTAAATATTTGTATTTGAAAAATATTTTTCTAGTCTTTGCTTGAAATTTTTGCATTTTATATTTACGAATTAACTATATACATTTACTAAACTTCTTCAGAACTTGTGTATTATGTAAATTGATAGTCTGTTAAATTATTAACAGACTCTTAATTGATATAACGAGAAGATTTAAGTCAGAAATAAAACGATGCTGGCTCTTTTTCTTTCAATTGTCAAATCAAAGATGAAAGAAAGAGAGGATTAATTTTAACCGACGTTTATAAGTAATTCCGTATATACTGAGATCATAAATAACGATTTCATACGAACTTGTCAAATTTCGACATGTAATTAAACTTTAACGAAGTCTTGTCTTGAATTGACATACTTTTAAAGTTATTCACTTAGAGTCGAGGTCATTGCCGGCTCCACATTTCTAGTCCTCGGCAGAATCTACATACAGAACCGATGATAACTTTATATTTAACTAAGTGTTTATACCATTAACTTAAAGTAAAAAAGTAAATTTCACATCTGGACGAAGATCTCTCCTCTTAAGACTTGAAGCTTATTCCACCGCGTTACGTAACCGTCGATACACATGTGGCAGAATTTCATTGGCGGCTAAGTACGAAATGAATTATAAACACAAAATAATCACATGAATGTTCAGGAATGCTGACCCAAACGACATGAAAAAGAAATGTTTTTTGGAATATTCTCTTAAGGCGTCTTTATATATGGGCGTATTGTAAGATAAATTAACCATTAAACCACCACCAAACTTGGAATTTTAAATGTCATTTGTACCTTACAACACAACACTAAGTATTGGTGCTTGGCGATAGAATTTATAATGCACAAAGCTCGACCACCAAGTAAAGTCTTACTGACTTAATGGAGGTACGCGGATTCAAATCCGCTAGGCTACTGGTGATATATAACAACATACGCTTATAACGAACAACGCAAATAAGCGAAGCTTTTGCTTTATATATAATATATGGAAAGCCATTGTTATTCATGGTATCTTAATAAATTTTGACGTTCGGAAACGTAATGTCTACGTCAAAGTAGGTCAAGGATCAATGTTTGCCTCATCACCCATAAGGATATCCTACGTCGAGGATCCGGAAACACACAGTTGAAGCACAAACATTACCACGTAAATAGTATTCCCTTAACAAATGTTTGCTATTAACAAATAAAACTCGTGAAAAAGTCCGCGATGGTATACGCCTAGCTATTACAGTTAAGCCACAGTAACAGTTTTTGTTTAAATTATTAAGTTCAAATAAGGGTGGAATCGAATAGCGGTGATACTGGTATCATGATATTAATCCTTATCCATTTAAATGGTTTAATAATGAAGTTGATTCTGTACGTGTAAATCCCACTTTAAATAATTCAGATAGCACTTTTCGTTTAGAAGTTAATATGAGTATAAAATTCTCTAAGTAAGAAAAATGACACGGTTGGAACAAACTGTAACCGTCCTATGTTTAGTCTATTAACAAATAGATACTAATTTACTTGTTTACATTATATAACAATTTTTAAATTATCGCGGACGAAGTCGCGTGCGAACTTTGTTATGATAAATATAGACTTCGAGTTTTGTATATATGTATGTATTTTGAAATAGATTATGTGGTTTTTGTACAAGTCCGTCTTTGTAAGTACCACCCATCACATAATATGCTACCGGTAAACAGCAATACTTGGTATTTTTGTGTTTTGTGAAGAATTAAGGGTGAGTAAGCCACCACCACCACCATAAGTAAGTGAGTGCAATAGGTACAAGGGGCATAACTTTTTAGTTCCCAAGTTGGTGGCACAATGTCTATGGGCGATGGCTACCACTTACTATCAAGTCACATTTGCCAGTCCACATTCTTATTATAAAAAAATACATACTAAAAAAAATAATAATAATCCTGCTTGGAGATTGTAATAAAATACATAATTCTATTCAACCTTTTTCATCAACCTCATCAATTCATAGATACATGTTTTAATAAGCTAAGTGTATACTCAACCTTATGTTCAGCCCCAACACTAAGGGCATGTACGTATTTTATTTCGTGCAAATATTGAATGAGGACATCGGACAGATAATTTAGGTAAAAAAAAATCTTTTCTTAAAAGACGTTTCTAAGATCCTTCGTTGTGTAGCGAAGAAAGGTAGGTTTTTGAATTTTTGATAATCCATAAATACAGGTATAAAAGGTATTTCGATATGTTAAAATTTGGAAATATAAATCATAACAAACTTTATACAAGGAGAATTTTCAAGCACTTATGACATCGTTTTAGACTGTATATAGGCTTCTAAAATTATATTCTAAGCCCACTTTCGCTTAGTTATTTAAAAAAAAGAGTTTTTTTACAAAAACGAATTGCGAATAATAATAAGACTCGCGTAGATTTGGGCGTTTTTTAATATAAAATATTTTTAATGAGGAGAAAGATTATATATTTGTTATAATTTTTATATTGTTTAAAATCTTACATATTTATTCTGTATTGTGTCTTACGTCACAACCAATCAGAACAAAGTCTAGCCTCGAGTGGGGCGAGGCGCCATCTTAACGTGTTTTTGGCGGGAATTCTAAAAACTCGCGAGATCGGCGTGGACCATTTGGAAGATGGAATAATTGTTTTGAGTGGTGTTAGTTCGGTATCGCGAACCCACTGCTCGATTATATTAATTGTTTATTGTATTAGTAAGATAACTGTAAGTTAGTAAACACTGTGAGGTGATCATTGTAAAATTATACGATATAGAGAATACTTTGTTTTGTGCTCGCATATAGTAATAATATTATTATATAATATAATAATAATATTATTATATATAATTAATATTATTATTATTATAGATAGTCAAAATGTCGCCCACTAAACCTCTGAGGCGGAGTGTATAGAACGAGGAAAATGGTTCTTCTACGATATATTGTAAATGTTCAATGTTCACTTGATAGGCCCTGTGCAAGCTCATCTGGGTGTCACCCACACATCAGTTCATCTACTATTTCGGTTTCAGAGTGTGAGTGTGTGTGTATGTTTAAGATCCTATGTTAAGTGGTGGATTAGTTGTATACAACTTCCATATTGTAGCATTGGTGGTAAATTTATACTATAATTTTATAAAATGGTGATTAGAAAGAGCTGGTTAAAGTCTACTCGAATAAAATATATTTTGATTTGATTTGAATGTCTATGTGCGTGGCTACCTAACGTGACGCATTTTCAAATGAACCATTGATCAAAAAATTAATTTCCATGAATTAACTGAACAGGCATCGAAATTTAATAAATAAAAAGATATATTTTTGAAATATATTCGAAATTGAAAATTTATTTTGTTCAAGTCAGATTGTACGGAGCTTCTATTTGTTTTGTAAGTGTTTCGTATCAGTTAGACGTTAAGAAGTACGGACTTAGAATCTGAATTTACAGAGAAAAAGGCCAGGCAATGTACAATAATTCCTTTTTTAAATTGACAGCATACTTTAAATTTCGAACATTTATTGCTGTTTTTCGAACACGTTCATTTACCAATCATGCGACTTATATTAAATCTAACATTTATTTTCTCTCATTCATACTATTGCTGTTTTGTGTGAAAGAGAAAATCGATGTTTCATATAATCCTCTTCCTTTTTAATTAATTATTATCACATTTTCAATTGCTAAAGTGGTTTATAAAAACATATAAAATTAAATAGCAAGCTATTTAGCTAGAAAACATAAAAATAATTTAGCTCTTATACGGCTCTAATCAAAAAACTTCTAGCGCTAGTTTTCTCATTATAAAAGTTAAGTACGTATGTCACGCGACTTTAACCTTTAAATCTGTGATATAAAAGCCATTACCGCTTAGCTAAGTTATTACCTACTTACGGAACAATCGTATGAAATTACGCGATTCAAAATGTCAAGGTCTTTTGTCTTTTTCTCATATGGGGGGAAAGATAGAGACACATTGTGTAAAGTTCACGCTGATAACATTGTTTTCGAAAAAATATGGCATAACTGCCTTCTACTAAAAGGTGACCCGGTGGATGGAACACGCGCACCTTAATTCTTCTCGCGTTCACCAGTGATGAAAAATTGGAGCGCATTGGAGCAGCGTAATGGAAACCAAACCTTCTCCACAAAATGAGATGTGGGAGTCCACAAGTGGGAAATTTACTAGCATTACGTTTTTATAACAGCCTAGTTAGTCTTGTGGCTAGACTATTCGGCTGCAGATAACGACACTCGAATTCGAATAATAGTTTTAAAAGCTATTTAGTTTTTCTTCAAGAAATGATGATGAATGAGTTAGGAAGTTGGCAGTATCGAAGTCCCGTGCCTCGGAAAGCACGCAAAATATTTATTTCTGCGCCTGTTTGTCTGATCATGTCGGATTGTTATCCCATTCTCAAATAATCGTGCTCTATAACATATACTGTAGAGTTAGCTAGTTACCGGTTAAGATTCACACTTCTAACTAACATGATTTTTCACTCTATTACCAAATTGTAGTAGAACACATAGAACGAAGCAACAGCCAAACACTAAAAATATATTTGTCAAAATTACCAAGCAAAACTTTAATAGAAACGAATATGATACAGTCGTTTTTACGTCATAACGTCGCCGGCGCGGGCGGCACTAACGATGTGATGCTGCACTTACGTCTTCTAATATGGGGTAATACAGAGTAATGCAAGCCTTTACGTTTACAGAGTAATATAGACGGAACAGTGGTCACGTTTTCACTTACTACCATTTACGTCGGACGCGAAAATTTTGTCACATCAATACGCGAAAATAGACTCAATCCCAGTGTATTAAGGTGGGTTATTTTATTAAACTTGTCAATGTGAAAAGTATTTCGAGGCTGCGTTTTCACATTAAGATATATTATCGGAGTGCTATTTTCGGCTTTATTGAAGAAAGTCTGCTGTTATGATAACGAAGGCCATAGATAATTAATATTTTAAAATGTATTTTGTGACTATGTTCATGCAATAGTTTTATATATTTAATTGTATTATTGTTTTCATAATAAACATAACTTTTTATTGGCCCGACCTGGGGTTTGAACCGAGGACTTTACAATATGCGACCTTTTATTATGCCACTACACCAACGAGGCAGTCGACTTTTAATATCATTATAAAATCAAAATTACACATTTAATTGCGCAAACAAGTTTTGCACATAAAAGCGCAACATATACACGAGTTTCGGAAAACTCAAATATACATATGAGCACACTGCGTTTTTCTATTTGCTTTTGCCTTTGTCATTACTTATATTTACATGATACTTTACTTAAAGCTATATTAAGTACACAGCACATTATACGTTCTTATCCTAATCCTGACTAATATTATAAATGCGAATGTGAGTTTGTATGTTTGTTACGCTTTCACGGCTAAGCCGCTAAACCGGTTTTAAAAATAATTTCACCAATGGAAAACTACATTAATAGCAAGTAACATAGGCTAGATTTTGTTCCCGTATTCCCACGGGAACGGCAACTACGCTGGTGAAACCACGGGCTGGTATTATATAAAGTTGATTTTTTACACGTCGGACTGAGCAAATAAGTCGTTACGTTTAGTTGGACACTAAATATTCCTACTACGACACGGACCCTCTATTAACAGGAAAGGGTCTGATGGCCGCTATACCTTTTTAGATTTCAAGAACTTATATTGTTAACTTCCAGTAGTAGAGAAATCTTTTATGTAAATAGTATTTACATAAAAGATATTTTTGGTCTTATTGAATTTTATATATATCTTTATGTTGTATATTTTTTGCGAGTAAATAAAACACGTATATAGTTTAATGAACACTCAGCTCCGACGTGTGTTAATTGCAGGACACATGTGTTAGTATTTCATCCGACAACAGTATGTTTCCTCACAATTTTCCATCCATAGATTTAATATTTCTCTCATTTTCTATGGATTATCAAACGGATCACCTGATTTTAAGTGGTCACCATTGCCCATAGACATTAGCACTGTGAGACATATCAACCATCCGTTACGAGTACATCGCCAATGCGCCACCAAGTTTGGTAAATAAATGGTAATATGTCCCGCGCAGTTGGCAAGCATCGCGAGAAAGCGTGACCGATTAAAATCAAAATAATCCAAGCTAATGACAAAGCAGAAAAAATAATTTGAGTTTAAATTAAGATTAGGTCGGGTGTTTCCCGTTATTTTCAATTTAGAACCCATAATAAAAAGCTGTTTGTTTGGGAGGATTTTAGTAAAAAAAAAATTAAAAATGAAAGACAAAACATGTTTCGCTTGTTAAAAAAAATAATGATATTAACTAATTCTAAACATATTATTATATCTTGCTAAATATTGTAATTAAATACATATTATTAGCACTATTAACTGCCTTGGCTTAATTTGAAATAATCTTAATCAAAAATAAGAAATTAACAATCTCTTGTAACCTTTGCATAACATTCTTTATTACACATGGTATCATTGCGTATGACGTCATCATATAAAGTTTTACTAAAATAACTTTTTATCTACTATAAACTAAGTGGTAGGGCTTTGTGCAGGTACCAACCTCTCATCAGATATTCTAGGGCCAAACAGCAATACTTAGTATGATTGTGTTTCGGTTTGAAGGGCGAAGCAAGAGTGACGTAACATCTTAGTTCCGAAGTTTGTTAACGTGTTGGTGATTTAAGGATGACGATTAATGTTTCACATAGTATCAATGCTTATGGGTGTTGGTGACCACTTATTATCAAGTGGCCCATTTGCTCATCTACATCCAACACAAGAAGATTTCAGAGAAAAAAAAATGAAAAATCAATGACTGCGAGTGACAGCTCGAAATCTTCGAATAATATTCACCTGTTCTGAACTCTGGACTACTTCATTTTATTTGACGAGCCGGTTGGCGTGGTTGGTAAGATACTTGCCTTTCACGCCGCAGGTCGTGGGTTCGATTCCCACTCAGGACAGATATTTGTGTGCATGAACATGTCTGTTTGTCCTGAGTCTGGATGTAATTATATATATAAGTATTTATTTACAAAAGAAAAGTGGTATATGTAAGTATATCAGTTGTCTGGTTTCCATAGTACGAGCTCTGCTTAGTTTGGGATCACATGGCCATGTGTGAATAATTTCCCAGAATATTTTTATTATTTTCGAATATATTTATATTTGTCAGCTCGTGGCTGGTTTTGGCTACATTTACGAGCGATAACCAAGTAAATGCAGCATGTGGTACATTAGTTTGGTGGGAGACTGACATTTTCTTCTATTTGCATGAATTTTCTCACGATTCTACATGTATGTCTAGAGAAATATTCATGCAATTGTAGTCTGTAGGTAGACATATCGGTTTCTAATCTAGTTACATACTAATAGGTACGCATGATAAACATGTTTACTGTTGCCCTTCATTTCATTCAAACCCAGAGGTTTTCCGGCCTTGGTAGACACGGGTAACAAGGCATTTACCTCCCGCGCAACAGCCAAAGTTGAGATGGGTGGAAGTTCAAGTAATGTGGATATTGACGATGACAATGAAGGTGATGATGGATTTGAGGGTATGTAGGAGATGGTGCGAGGGCTAATCGCCTTGTCTGTCAGTCTGTCTGTATCAGTGGTTTCGGCTGTAGCATCTTTTTCGGTGGGAGCCCGCCTGCTCAACTTCTCACCGCTGACGGTCCGCATGCTGCTCCAGCTGCAGGTGTGCCCCGGCGATCACCCCCGGGTAGCGACTCTATACGTTTTCTTTTTGACCGCGTCTCCTTGTTAATGGGTTACCATTGCCCTGTTAGCCATGTAAGTATACATAGAATAAATTCTATATTACACATCCGCCCTCCACGCGGACTAGATGGTCAGCCCTGACGAAAGGTTGGAATTTTGTGGGCTTATTATTATTATTATTAGTAAGTAAAACCAGTATAATGTTTCACCCATGCAATTCTTCATCAAAGTATTTGTCTAGAATTTATAATGTTCTTAATTTAAAATCGCCCTGTTTTTTCCAACGGTTTACAACAACACAACTTAGCTTAATATATTCCAAAAATATTTTATGAGCTAACATTAATTTTCAGTTTTATTACAAGAATAAATTATACAATTACAACCACAGATAACGCACAAAGATTAATAAGGCTGGTTACAAACGATATTAAAATTTATTTATTATATTTATTAAGATAAAAACAGAATTTATAATAATGGTTTTTTTATTAAGCTGTGTGGTACCGGCAAATTAGAATTCAGTTTTCTCATCTCAACTCATGGGCGTCGTAAGTGCCGACTAAGGTAATTTTTGCTAAGCGCTTCCATAAATTGAACTCATAAGCGCTTAACTACCTGTGTACTGTAGGGAAACCTTTCTACAATTACATTCTCAACGAGATTTGCGTCAGACAGGCGAAGTCTCTAGATATCTCTGTCTATTTTCATTATTCTCTCTCTCTCTTTTAAAGTTTGAAAATCCTTGTTCTTGCAGTGAGAGCAATAGGATACGGACAAGTAATTAATGATGATAATGACTTTGTTTTTTCAGGATAAATAAAATTTATGTAATTAATTTTTTATTTTTGGAAAAGTGTATTGAGATTCTTACCAATCCTTGTTTGTAGAATCTACATTTAAATCGGTATTTTATAAAATAAACATCAGTTTTTTTATACATAATAGTTTTATTTGTAGGCATATTTAAGTTTTAAATAGATGATAAACATGTGTGGAGATAGTATTCGTTTATTTTCATTATAATCGAGATAAATATTAATTCATCAATCAATTCTCCTCGCTAACAAAAATATATGTTTTTTACTATAGAGGTTGCCTGGAAGAGATCACTGTAAGTGATAAGGCCGCCTTTGCAGATATGTTTTCGTAGTGTGTGCAATAAAGAATAAATAAATAAATAAAATAATTATCTATGTTACTTGATTGTTGAAACTATTGATTGATTGTTGTAACTATTGAGTTTCAGGCTATTTCCTTTGTGTAGAATCTACATTTCAAACCGGTGGTAGCTTTAAATTTAAATCGATCTTGTAAAACAATTCAAAAGTACGTGTAAGTGCCTACTTGAATAACGTAGGTATATTTTGGTTTGTTGAATTTGAATGTAATTATTGTTATTATATTGCATTTTGAATCGTAAAGTTTATAAAATAATTTTCCATTAATATTTGGTCTTTCTCTTAAGTTATGTCGGTCAAAAATTTTAGCATTTGTCATTAAATTTACTTGGTGGTTGAGCTTTGTGCAAGCTCGTCTGGGTAGGTACCACCCACTCGTCAGATATTCTTCCGCAAAACAGCAGTACTTGGTATTGTTGTGTTCCGGTTTGAAGGGTGAGTGAGCCACTGAAATTACAGGCACAAGGGACATAACATCTTAGTTCCCAAAGTTGGTGGCGCATTGGCGATGTAAGCGATGGTTAACATCTGTTACAATACCAATATCTATTGGCGTTGTTGACACACACATACATGGTACATATGCTCACATACGTGGCACATAAGCTCGTCCATCTACATATCGTATAAAAAAAAGTCTTAAGTCAAACTGGTGTCCTAACTATTATTATAAATGATTTTGTAATTACTCAATCGATCGTTACAAAATTTTGCATATACGTTGCTAGGTATACAAAAAATAACAAAAGATACTACCTCCCCCCATAATTAGGTAACGCCACAGGCGAAAACTGCGAGGTATTAACGATCCTAATTTACCTTAAATTTATACATTACTTTTCAACTAAAACTTAACTAAACTATTTTAATAAATGAGTACTTCGCATACTCTTACAGAGCTTATAACTTTAATTGGGTTTTCAGCAACAAAATTGGATTTGAAGTTTCTTTATACTAATGATGTTCATTGTACTTGAGACGTACAACGCCATCTAGCATTATTTTGACGAACTTTTGTACGAATAGTGTGTACTCGTCCTAAAATTAAAAATATACATTTTATGGCACATTTAAAATGTTATGAAGTTATAAAAAACAATTTCAAGTCTATGACTTAATGGAAACACCCATCCCTGTGTATTTATAGTAATTACTGACTAAAACCTTTTACGCACTTAAGTTATATAGTACTTAACGGTCTACGAACAAATTTACCGAAAGGGAAAAATGGATAACTTGTATAAATTATGACGTTCCAGCATTAAAACTGTTATTAAATTATCGTTATTTACTTTAAAACTTCAGGTTGCAACTACGCAATAATTTCTTAGTTCGAAAAGTAGTTAATAGATGGCGTTGTATCATTGACACAAACATTACGGAATAATTAACTGAATAATTGGTAATTAGTTAAATATATATAACGAGACGTTGGGAAACCGAGCTCGAATCTAATAGCTGATTCGTGAATTCGTTAGTACAGGAATCCATAGTGGGCGTTATACTTCAGGAAACGTTTGAATAAGTGGACAGGAATATTGTCTTTTGTTACTACTTTAATTATACAAACACTTATTACTTGTACAATTAGGAATTACACTAATAATTAGCGATTTAGAGCCAATTGGTTTGCGAATGATCACCGCGTACAACCGCTGTCAATGAGTCCATCATTGTCATGACGTTCGCCGTGACAAACACAACTTCATTCGGTGTTATCCGCTCTAATAAGCTAATCAGAATAATTACCAACGATAAAAATAACAAAATAAATTATAACTCTCATAATTAACTGATACGAGTTCGGACATAATTCAATACATGACAAAAAAATGATTTTACAAGTTTTTGTCGTACTGTCGTGACATTTGTAGGTCTATATTTCATTCATAAACGAAAAGACGACGCAACGCATCGATCTTTTGCGATGCGCGTAGATTTATAAACGTTCAAGCGGGAAATTAATTTAATACTAATTTTTGTATGAAAATAAAATCTAACAAATTATCAAAAGTCGTAAAACAAATTTTTTTGCTTAATATTGTGTTAGCTATCTAGTCCTGCGAGGTTGCTGGGTCGTTACAAATAACCCTGTATATGAAGAACATCACATTAATACAATTACATAAAATTATATTATTACGTAACTCATTTGTACAACAAAAAACAAATAACCAAACCAATATTAATTAATTATGAATTTGTTTTTTTTTTTTAAAGAAGTCGCTTTTACGTCCCTTTGTTCGTTTAATTTTCGAACTACGCAATTGAAATTTCAATGAGGTAGGTTTAAGTGCATCAATCATGTTAAATTTTATAATGTTAGTGAAATTATTGTTTTTTTTTTTTCAAGTCGATTAACGTCAATATCCAAACGTGCACACAACTAAAACATAAGAGATAACTTCAAATTAGAATCGTCATTTACAACATTAAATTGAAAGCTACAGCCCATAATGAAGAACCGGGTAGAAACATTTTTAGCTATGATAATGTTTTTTTTTTTTGCATACTGCCGTAAAAAGGCGTTACTATAAAAATATATTATAAAAATAAAATAAGTTCGCGATTAAACTCGAACATTCGACTCGGTGGTAGAGCTTTGTGCAAGCTCGTCTAGGTAGGTACCACCCACTCATCAGATATTCTACCGCAAAACAGCAGTACTTGGTATTGTTGTGTTCCGGTTTGAAGGGTGAGTGAGCCAGTGTAATTACAGGCACAAGGGACATAACATCTTAGTTCCCAAGGTCGGTGGCGCATTGGCAATGTAAGCGATGGTTAACATTTCTTACAATGCCATTGTCTATGGGCGTTGGTGACCACTTACCATCAGGTGGACCATACGGTCGTCCGCCGTCAAAAAAAAAAAAAAGTTCAATAGGAATATTACATAAATAGCTACAAATATTTTTTATGCTGTAGATAGAGTGTTATATATTTTCTTCATAAACATATAAGAATTAAACACGACTATAATAATGACACACTGCAATTTACAAATTAAGACCCTATGCGAATATAAATAAGCACTATTATTGTCTGGCAAATATGTAAAGTTTAAGCGCATAAGAGGATTTGGTAGCGATAGTTAAGTTGTCTAACATGATAGAGTAATGAGTATACACACGAGCTGTCCGGTCTACGTCTTGCTATGTTTAGTACTAAACGGGCGCTATGTTAGGTATTTTTATTGTGCTTGCGTGGGGGTTCTGCACTGTCTTAGTCCATTAATATAAATCGTTTAAGACTTAGTTTATTTCCTTGCGTAACTCACACAGTATGCTCAAATGCTGTTAAAAAACAGATAAGGACTTTTTTTTTTTAAACAATTTTCCGTGGTACTTGCCGAGATATAGAAGATTGATCTTAAATTTTGTAGTTTTAATTTATTTATTTAACATTATTATTAGCAAATATATCATAAATTGTGTTAGACCAGCCAAGCCAGTTTTCATATTTTTAATTTGGGTAATAATTCAAAAACATTATGGTGATTTACGCATGTGTCGTGGAATTCGAATAAAAAAATAGAAGGACCGACAAATGGACCACCTGATGGTAAGTCACCAAGGTTCATAGACATTGGCGCTGTGAGAAATATCAACCAACTCTTACATCCACAATGCGCTACCAACCTTGGGAAGTGTTATGACTTTTGTGGAAGATGTTATGACTTTTGTGCCTTTAGTCATACTGGCTCATTGTTCAAACCGGAACACAATAATATTAAGTATAACTGTTTGGAGTCCCACCCAGTGGGGCTCATAAGACATAACATCTTAGTTACCAAGGTTGGTGGCGCATTGGCGATGTAAGAAACGGTTATTATTTCTAACAATCCCAATTTCTATGGCCGATGGTGACCACTTCCATCAGGTGACCAATTTGTCCGTCTTCCTATGTATAAAGAAATACATAAATTATTACATAATAACTGAGTCACATCATAAGGATTTCAAGATTAATTCATCATGCACTTTCATCTGTCCGTCTATTTCTTAAGTGCAGGCGCCTGCACGAAGTAATCCCTTACTAAGATTAATTATAATATTTGATTAATTATAATCACTAACTTTACTTATAAACTTAGCTATTTAGTTAAGCACTGATTCAACTCTTTCTGTCATGATTGATTTGACATTTCAAAAAAGAAGAAAATGTACAGTTTATCAGCTTGTCTAATAATTTATTTATCATATTAGATGTATGAGTCGAGATCGCCCAGTGGTTAGAACACCTGAATATTGACCGAAGATCGTGGATTAAAACCCGGGCAAGCACTCGCTTTCATTATAATAATTTATTCCTTGCTTGGTGCTGTAAGAAAACACCGTAAGAAACCGCGTTGGATGAAAATATGTCTCATGTGCATCCACCAATCCGCATTAGAACGCCGTGGTGGAATTAGCTCCTAGCCTTCTCACATTTACAGGTTGCTATTTACTAATATGACATGAGTACTTTTGAATGTAACTTTTCATAATTTTAATAATATTTTTGTTCGAAGTAGCAATTAAGAATGTTAATAGGTATGCCAAATCGGTTTGTTACAGTAAAGCTTGTATGTATACAAATACACTAGTCTTTGATGTAGTCAAATATACCTATTATTTTTGATTTTACAGGCATTTAAACTTACGATAAATATCGAGCCCCGCTAACAGTCACGTGACCGCATGTGACGTCAATTTACAACGCTCGCTTAGTAGCTTCTAATGAAACGTAAGACACCGTGCTGAGAGCGCGAGCTGACTGAGCGAGTGTTGTGAGATGACGTCACACCGTCACACGCATCGAGTCGAGTCCGCATCGCACGTTTACTTCTATAAATCGGAAACTAATTGACGTATCGAAGTAATTCTTTCACGTGTATTTTTTATTTTTAACAGAGAATATGGAGAGCTAATATTCAAAATTAGTTAACATTCTTAATTGTTGTACCATTTTGAAATATTGATAAAATGGACTATTTTTGTTAAATTACTTACCTAGAGCAAAATATTGTTTTAAGGACGGTATCAATGTCAAATGAAAAAATCTTTTTTTTTTATAAGAGAGTAAAGAACACAATGCATCTTTTTTATACACACTTGTGAACTATAATTCTCTGCATGTGTCGAATCCCTATTGAGAATGGCCGACGTTAGAAAAAAACAAACCGTTAAACTAAAGTTAGTATTCAAATATTAATAATATTGATTTCCATATATTTGATCCGCACACATGCGTCGTCAATCTCTTTAAAAGGGCAAGTCTACACGACGTGACCTAAAAACTAAAAAAAAAAACCAAAACTCCTTTGTCGACGAAAAATGTTACCTTTTATTGAAGATGAAGATATCGCTGAATCAGAAAATATTCAATCACATCTCAAAATGTGACCGAAAGATGAATCCTATATTATATATTATACTGCCTCGTTGGTCTAGTGGCTAGATATAAGGGATTCAATTCCCAGGTCGGGCCAATAAGTAGAAATTTGGGTTTTTCTGTGTGAGAAAATTCTCAATAGCAGCCCGGAGTGTGGAAGTTGGAAGTGTGTACACTCCCGTGCCTCGGAAAGCACGTAAAGCCTGTTGGTCCTGTGAACTCTTTCCGGTCGTGTCGAATTGCCGTCCCATCGGATTATGAGAGCTAGGGAATAGTGAGTGCACCTGTGTTTGCACACACACTTGTGCACTATAATATCTCCTGCGCAGTTGGCTAATCTCTCTTGAGATTGGCCGCCGTGGCCGAAATCGGTACGATCGGTGGAGGACGTACATATTATATACTATACGGTACAGTAGCAGCCTGTGAATGTCCCACTGCTGGGCTAAGGCCTCTTCTCTTTTTGAGGTGGTTTTGGAGCTCCAATACGGGTTGGTGGAATACACACGTGACAGAATTTCAGTGAAATTTGACACATGCAGGTTTCCTCACGATGTTTTCCTTCACCGTCAAGCATGACATTGACATTCAACATGAAATTCAGTAGTGCTTGCCCGGGTTTGAACTCACGATCATCGGTTAAGATTCACGCGTTCTTACCACTGGGCCATCTCTACATAATATAGTTAAATTATATTTATGTTTATCAATTTATTATTAAGCGTTAATACCTTAAAGCCATTACAGGCTGCCTAGCTATGTAAAAAAACGGTTCATTGACCCCTGGGGCTTTGTCGTTTCTACTCCTAACATGCGCTATGTAGGGGTAAATAGGTATAATAGTAATAACTTAAAAATTGTATACTATTATATAATATATTATGATTACATAACCATATAAGCTAGAATATCATGCCTTTAGCAACGTACAGATACCCCTAATTTATTTTCTTTTTATAGTTAGTAAGTTATACTTTAAACATAACAAACAAACATAACATTGGTGGTAGGATTTTGAGCAAGCTCGTCTGGGTAGGAACAACCCACTCATCAGATATTCTGCTGTAAAACAGCAGTACTTGGTATTGTTGTGTTCCGGTTTGAAGGGTTAGTGAGCCAGTGTAATTACAGGCACAAGGGAACATATTTATTCCCAAGGTTGGTGGCGCATTGGTGATGTATGCGATGGTTAACATTTCTTACAATGCCAATGTCTATGGACGTTGGTGACCGCTTACCATCAGGTGGCCAATATGCTCGACCGCCTACCTATTCTATAAAAAAAAACATATATAAAGGATTTACCATGGAACGGAATGATATCAAAAAAATACAATACGAAGTCAGTTACGACCTTACACGTATATTCAAGTTAATCACTTTCGAACTCGCAAGATAGTAACGCCAAATTTTTTATTATATTTTTAAGAAACAATAAGGGATTCACAATCTTTTTCTAACCTTAAAAATTTCTTCCCAGGTATCGGATGACATCGGGTACGTCATCTACTCCGCGCTGGGTAGCTTTTACATACCGTCCTGCATAATGGTGTTCGTGTACATACGAATATACTACGCTGCGAAGGCGAGAGCGAGACGAGGTATAAGAAAAAACCCAAGACCAAGACCGGTAAGTATATTAACGCTTCACTATTCAACTAGCTTCGACAACATAGCGGTGTACCGGCTACCTAGTTATTTAAATGTCGCAAAATCACTGCTTCCCATTGATCCATTCTCGTACCCCTCAAAACATAATCACTTAACAGTAACTTAACAGCTTACGTTATGTGAATTCGTAAGACAATCACAAATGTAATCTTTTGTATGGTTATTAAGTACGGTTTAAGTAGTATTGTTCTGTTAGAAATATACCTTTTTCTTCCTTCTCTTTCTTTCTTACTTGATAATTATTGCTGGTTACAGAACGAGCAGCAGACGAGTTTCACGAACGCGCCGAAAGGCACGCGGCCGATGCCGACGACGTCCACTATATCGATGCCTCCCGGGATAGATGCTAATAATTCTAATAATAATAGGTGAGACGCCAGAGTATAAGTATGCTACTTAAATATATATAACGTGATGATGTTCTCCTGAATGATTTTGGGTCACAGCGATCTTTCTTAACGGATATATGTTATAGTGCTTAAGTGTGTGTACCTACAATAAAACCTGCTTCGAACTAGCTTCATCGGCTCTTTTGTCATCATTACGACTCCAGAGGTCTTACTATGAGCAGGAATGTCGATGATAATGCCTTTTTTAATATATCAATAACACAACCTTGGCAGAAAAGCCTTTTTTTAACCCTGAAAAAACGCATTACGCGTTACCCCTACGGGAACATTGGGGGATGGAATGTATGTGGGGCTCGCCGGTGTCCAAGTCGCCGAGTGCGCCCCGAACATCGGAATACGCCTAAAAAACCATCGGTACCCTTTCCGTCTTAACGCGGGTCGGCTCGGGATCGCTGGCGCATGCTACCGTGACGCTTGGTAGAAAAGCCTTCCCGAACTTCCAGTAGCGAATCACGATAAACGTAATGGTATTCATTTCAGGGAAAGTCAAATATCAACAATAGAAACGCAACAGGTGCCCATACCTACTGTGACGTGTGACTTCGCCTCCGACATATCCACCAGTGAGGCGGGGGACGCGGGGCCCCAGCCAGACGAGAGAAAAGACACGTTAAAGGTAAAAATAAAATCTCAAAACTACCTAAACATAAAATGTGATAAAACTTACAAACTATCATACTCAGTGACGAAAGAAACCGAAGTCAATTCGGTGATCATCCATCAATCCACAATAAGGTTAAATTCCGTAATCTGTTTGTGTAATGGAAGAAAAATTCGCCTTGTAATAACATAAATGGATGCTGAAAAGGTTAGTTAAAATTTGTCCAAACAAAGAAGAATAAATCGTTTATAAGACGAAGTAATACCAAATACTTGATTACGTTTTTCAAGTAACTGAACACGAATCTTTCATTTGAAAATGTTATTATATTTACTCATAAAAAGATTTTTCTGTTAACTTTGAACTTTTATAATATTGAATTAAACTCTTGAAATATTTCAAAAATTCAATTTCAACTTCATAATCTTCAACAAAGGTAGTCGGGTAATGCTATTTGAGAGTAAGACCGAACCGAGCACCTTAATTTTTCCTATAAAACCTTTACCAACAAAGTCCATTAAGAGAATGCATTTTATCATTCGCATAAAAGCTCTGTTACCTCACCGTTTTTATCTTAATTTCTAGAAAAAAACATTAATTGTTATACATTTAAAATAACGGTAAAAACGCGTATATTTCCGGTTACTTAACGAGAAGTAAGAAATTCTCTTTCATTTATTTAACAAGTAGTAACTCTAGAACAAAGAAATTCGTAGAATTGTAACTTTTTAATGCACCTTTTTTTATATATTTTTTTTATTTAATGGAATTTATCAAGTGAGCGCTTTATAAAACCGTTTAATGTAATTTACTTTAACCAATTTATACTCGTAAGGCTTTGTGCAAGCTCGTCTGGGTAGGTACCACCCACTCATCCGATATTCTACCGCAAAACAGCAGTACTTTGTATTGTTGTGTTCCAGTTTGAAGGGTGAGTGAGCCAGTGTAATTACAGACAACAGGGACATAACGATGGTTAACATTTCTTACAATGCCAATGTCTAGAGGCGTTGGTGACCACTACCCGTCAGGTGGCCCATACGCTCGACCTATACAATAAAAAAAAAAAATAAGTTACCAATTAATAAAATTATATAATGAAATAAGTTATTACTGATTATTTCAATTATGAATAACTTTTGCTTTAACATTAAACACTACAACTGTGGGACACAAGTCTGTAATTCCAAATACTAAGACATTCGAAGACTTTTTATAGTTTCCGTATAAATCATTTGGTGCAGCAAAATTGCATGATTATTATAATGTAAGATAAAGCTTGGGTATATAAATCGGGTTTTTCCCGCGAACTCGTCCCTCAAGGATACTTGTACTACTTTTCTAGATAATATTCAAGAATGAGATGATATAGATAACGCGGTTCGGTAGCTATACTAATGCTTTATTCTTGAGAAAATTGAAAAACATACATTTATTCAACGTATTCCCACCTGCAGCCGCAAAATTCGCTCAGAAATTTGTATTCGGAGATTTATTTCACTGTGAATATAATTTGAATTTATTTTCTTTATTCAAATACGACTGCCTGTTATATAACACGTGTGACGTCAGTGATGTATATACTGTTACGTAATATATTATTCAGTTCCAATGTTTTATTAAATAAGGAATACTTATGGAAGAAATACTTTGAAATATTTTAGTAAATATGTTTCTATACAACTAATACATTATTTAATATGTTAAAGATGAGCTGAGATAGTCTAGTAGTTCGAACACGTGAATTTTAAGCGAAGGTAGCGGTTTCCAACCGAGCACTGAGCTTTCATGTGCTTAATTTATATCTTGCTTGTGGGTAAAGGAAACATCGTGAATAAACATGCAAGTTTCTAATAAAATTATCCAGCTCGCTTTGGAGAAGGATGGTAGAACCATCTCTTCAAGAGTATCTCAGATCTTAACCCAGCTATAAGCATTTTTTGTTTCTATATTACATAAATAAATAAGAAAGAGAATTAAATTAAAATCTAACTTTACAAACTGGTCTGCATGTATATTTAAATTTAAAACATAAAAAGATATTTTTATTTTAATTAAATTGAAAAAAAGTACCAATGTTAAATCAGTTACTTTTGACACCGTTGTTTTTATCTCAATAGATTTCCCTTGGCTTACTATGGGTAGCACCCACTTAGAACACACTAAAGTTTATTATAAGTTATAATATTACCTAATGTTCTACTTGAAAAACTCTAATACAGAGTTTAACAGGATAAGCCGAAAACATTTGTTTCCCAATTTTATATTTTCACAACAATTCCTAGTAGCTTATTATTTTAACGATAATATATTGCTTAAAGGGTTGTTCATCTCAAACTCAAATCGGTGTGGAAGTTTGATATATTTGATGATATGGTCGGCTGTATTATGTATGCTTGTTCCAGGTGGTAACATCAGCTCAAGTAACAAGAAACCCCCTCGCCGCATGTCCTTACAGAAGTTCAACGCTCTCCGTTAACGGAGAACTTCAGCTGCAATCTCAGAGATGCAGAGCACCGAGTGTAGCCATCGACACCGATATGGTGTCCGAACTGGAACCATCCTCGTCTGACTCCGGAGTGGTGTCCCGGTGCGCTGTAGTCAAACCTCTCAAGTTGAGAATATGCCAGCCGATATTCGGCAAAAAGAGTGACTCCTCACGGAAGCAAGAAAAAACTCAACCGACAAAAGCTGAACTGGAGCCGGCGTTACCGAAGCAACACAAACCGCGCGATCCAGAAAGAGAAAAGAGAAGATTAGCGAGAAAAAAGGAGAAGCGAGCGACACTAATATTAGGTTTAATCATGGGTAGCTTTATAGCGTGCTGGCTACCATTTTTCTTCCTTTACATTTTGAAGGCAGCGTGTAGGAATTGCATCATACCCTCGAGTGCATTTGCGATAGCCTTCTGGCTGGGTTACATGAACTCTGTATTGAATCCAGTAATATATACGATATTCAACAAGGACTTCAGACGAGCGTTCAGGAGGATATTGTTCAAGTGATGTTTAGCCTACCTGTGCTGCTACCGATGCGTCGCCAACAGGATCCTGCTGGCCCAGCAGCGAGCAGCACCAGGTCTTTACAATGTACGTTGATCAAATCTCTATCATTAAAACGATTAAATTCTTCGTTCTATCATTTAAGTATATATTTTAAGTGACGTGTTCATTTGTAAATATTATGTTGTGACATATGACCTATTAATACTGTTCACACCTAAATTTTATTTTTGTAATCGGATAATATCATTGGCATTTCGTGAATATTATTAATAATGTATAATAAAAATTCTAGTTATTGAGAATTCATCTGTTTTTGATTCCTGTTTAAAATATTATGCCATAAATTTTACAAACGTTTTGAGTGATGATCTTAATGTTGAAAGGTGAAGTTAAGGTCAAATCCTTGGTCTCATAAACACAAAGGCTAGTCTTATTAATATGGATATAGTTAATACAAATTATTCGCATAGAAAAGATAAATTGTATAAAAAAACTTCCTTAATCGTAGAATCGTTTAGAAAAATTATATTAACGAAAATACTGCAACACTAACGGATTTGAAATGTATAGATAACATATGATACCTCTAACTGTACTTGTAAAAAATATTTAGCGAAAAAAAAAATAATACCTTTTATACCCCCTTACAATATAATTTTATTATAATTCATTATAATATAATGTGTAGCTTTTTCTATCACACTTTCTTAACATACAAATTTTAAATAAATTAATAATATTGTATTTATTTTAATTTATTATAATTAACTATACGCTTTATACGTACAAATATATTTAATTTAAGTTAATATTGATCAATCGTTATCATCGCTCATCTATCAGAATCTATCACAATTATATATTGATATAAGGCTTTCGTATTTCGCTTTATTAACAACATAACATACATAATCTAAATAATTACCATAATTAAAAATTGTCGTATGACGTCATACTATCCCTTTATAACTAATTCCAATAGATCGATAAAAATATTTAAGGTTAAAAATAATTCCAAGGTAAAACAAACAATATACAGTCTTGTTTGTAACACACCAACAACCTCGCAGGACTAGATAGCTAACACCATAAGCATCAACTTTTGTTCTACGACTTTTGATAATTTGTTAGATTTTATTTTCATACAAAAATAAGTATTAATTTAATTTCCCGCTTGAACGTTTATAAATCTACGCGCATCGCCAAGATCGACAATTGCGTCGTCCTGTCGTTTATGAATAAAATATAGACCAACAAATGTCACGACAGTACGACAAAAAATTTTAATTTTTTTTTTTCATGTATTGAATTATGTCCGAAGTCGTAGAACAAAAGTTGTTGCTTATGATGTTAGCTACCTAGTCCTGCTGAGGTTGCTGGTGTGTCACAAATAACCCTGTATATAAATATATATATAAATGAAAAACATAATACGCCTCACAATTTGTATATATTATATATACTTGAAATAAGCTAAGTAAATTTATTATTTCCTTTGTCTCCAGTTTTTGAAACGCTGAACAATGTCATCACTACATCTTATAAAACAAAGTCCCCCGCCGAGTCTGTCTGTCTGTATGTGCGCGATAAATTCAAAAACTACAAAATCGATTTTCGTTAATTTTTCACCAACGAATGGAGATATTCATAAGGAAGGTTTACATATATAATCCATAAATGTTTTGTGTTAATTGGCTGAATTATGACCATAATATTTGGATATGTCGGAAAAAATCATGTCGACTGCGAGTTTAGCTAGCCTTCGCTACGTAAATCAATATAATCTTATTTAACCTGTGCGAAGCCGAGATTGGTAGCTAATGATTAGTATTGGTTTGGAGGGTAAGTGAGCCAGTGTATCTACAGGCACAAGGGACATAACCCAAAGTTCCCAAGGTTACCAAAGGTCCCATTTACTTGGTGGTAGAGCTTTGTGCAAGCCTGTCTGGGTAGGTACCACCCACTCATCAGATATTCTACCGCAAAATAGCAGTACTTGTTATTGTTGTATTCCGGTTTATATAATGAGTGAGTCAGTGTAATTACAGGCACAAGGGACATAACATCTTAGTTCCCAAGATTAGTGGTGCATTGGCGTTGTAAGCAATGGTTAATATTTCTTAAATCGCAAATACCGGGCCGTGGTAACAACTTACCATCTGCCTACCACCTTAAAATCGTTACATCAAATAATCTGATAAGAAACCTGAACGTCTAATTAAAAAATGATTTAGCAATATTATGTTACCAATTTAATCAGAAAGATCGAGACCAGACGGCAGTAAAGAACAAAGACCAGTAATTTATTAAGTCTGGGTAATAGTAATTAGCTGATCATGTAACCTTAGATTAATACGCTCCATGTAACGCCTTATAATACTCAGATTCATTATTATATATATTATATTATATATTGTAGTTAATTATAACTAGGGACCGATTTAATCACCAATCAGTTTTAGGATCAGAAACTTCGGATTTTATTTTTGTTTTATACAGAATTGGTAGGACGAGCATACGGGCCACCTGGTGGTAAGTGGTCACCAACGCCTTTAGACATTGGCAGTGTAAGAAATGTTTACCATCGCTTACATCGCCAATGCGCCACCAACCTTTGGAACTAAGATGTTATGTCCCTTGTGCCTGTAATTAAACTAGCTCACTGACCCTTCAAACCGAAACATAAGAAATACTGCTGATAAAAGTTAACTGGCGTTTAATAAATCACTGTCAAATGAGCCACTTGATAGTAAGACTGCTAATAGATTTTGGTACAGTGAGGATTATTAACAATTCCTGGCATCAACATTGTGCCACCAACCTTGAGAACTGAGGTGTTAAGCCTTCGTGCCTGTTATACCCGCTCACTCACTCTTTAAACCGGAATACAACAATACTCCGAGATGGCCCAGTGGTAAGAACGCGTGAAGTTTGTGATTATAATTGATCTCATGCTTAACGGTGAAGGTAAAGATCTTGAGGAAACGTGCATGTGTCTAATTTCACTGAAATTCTGCCACATGTGTATTCCACGAACTCGCATCGGAGCAGCGTGATGAAATAAGCTCAAAACCTTCTCCTCAAAAAATGAGAACAGGCCTTAGCCCAGCAGTGGGACATTCACAGGCTGTTATTGTTACAATAATAGGCCTAGTATTATTGTGGTGCAACGCAGCAACTTATATACCCTACTAAAAATGGTTATGGCTTCAACCGATAGCCATAACCATTTTTATATTATCTGCCGAGCATATAGTAATACATCTTATATCCGATTATAAGTCTATTTAATATTTTTTTTAATATGAAACATACATTGAAACGCCTTGGGGTAAGACCGACTTGCAAACGACATGACGCTTGCTTATACCGTCAGTCATTCCCCTCTCCGCCGCTTTTTACTTCCTCGCGTGTGCGTGGCTCGTATATTATATACTTTGTTGCTATATATATTATTTTTTACAAATTGAGTTAAATTTACTTTTATTTTATTTTCTTTCACTATTATTTTAGATGCTTAGTGTCATTATTGCATGTCGTGGTCACCTTTAAGTATGGCAACATTTATCTTTAGACCTATTAAATTGTAAACTTTTAATTTGTAATTGTTAATGTATTGTCATGTTGGTGATCCTAAATCACCAATTATCTATATAAGTATGTATTTACAAAAAGAAAAGTAGTATATGTAGTATATCAGTTGTCTGGTTTCCATAGTACGAGCTCTGCTTAGTTTGGGATCAGATGGCCGTGTGTGAATAATGTCCCAGGATATTATTATTATTATTAAATAAATAAATATATTTTAATGATAATTTGAAAAATATATTTATTTTATTGAGCTTGAAATCAGCGTGGTACGTGAATTCAATGAATTTAAGGTTTTGCCTTGGGATCATTTTTTTTTTAATTTAAAAACGTAACAAACTCTTTTTTTTATGCACACAGACAAATACCAAGTAGCGAATATTATCACAGATTATATAACTAATAGTACGAACGTATTTATTTTGCCTACATTTTAAATATATTCAAGCCTTATTGTATCATGTGAAGATATTTTATATTAATACTCATTATATCATAATCATTAAATAATGGTCAAAATATCGTTGTAAAGGTGTGGTGTTTGAAATTCGAGTGTATTGTAAACATTTTCTTTAGTTAAAATACAACAAATATTAACATAATGTAGTGTTAACATATTGCATCATGTAAAATCTATTATATGGTATAAGCGGCCCCGGATTGCCTAGGCCCCGCCAGGCGAGGCCTTTTTACTCCAACTGCTTCGGAATAGAGGGGCCTCCAATTTCAAATTGTCTAGGGGCCTTGATTTACGTCCGGGCTTGAGTATCTTTTTGAACAATTATAATAAAATGTTTACAATCACTCAATGCAAATTAGTATAGAACTATTACTATTTAATTAAATGATGACTGTGCCTCCGTGCCTACTAGCACTTCAATAAATTGCACATTATAATAAAAAGAAAAAAAAAAATTTTATTTGAAAAAAAAAAACTTTTTTTTTAGCTAATTATTTATCATATCGCTTAATTGGATTATATTTAACGCATTAAACGATAATGATAATTTAACAGCTTAATTGCAATACTAATTTATTTATTCATTGTTAAAAAAAATTCAACAACAATAATTAATGTGCGTTTTTTATATTTCCTTGAAGCGCTGGTCGCTTTTTCAATTAGTATAATTAGTGTTATTAGATTTTAATTAAAGTTTGAAATATAGTATAATTATATTATAACAAAGATAACACCAAAAATCATTATAAATCTAATCTTATGATATTAATAAAATATTTTCTAATATCCTAGTACGCATTTAAATTCAGCGTTTTTATAGAATTCAACGTATCTTGTACATAAGCTTATTCCATATTTTCCTCACATTATGTAAAAACGACATTATATAATATAAATAGTTTTAATATTAATTTTATAAATATTTATAAACTGTACCTATGACTGAATATAGTTTATAATATTTTCTTTCCTACAAAATGTAAATACTGATAAACTATTATTAGATTATATTATAATTATAAATTTTAAATGACAACGACAACTTAATTCTAAATAAATGTACTCTAGATTCTTATATTAGAACTCTCATTAATAATTAGTATATACTAATATATAATATGTATAATAATAATAATACTAATTTACTATAAATTACAAATAATTTGAGCAATAGATGGAATAATCGATAAAAAAAAATATTGTTATCATTTATCAATTTAAGTATTTCATATTATATTGTCTTCCAATTAGCGTGTGATCATAAATATATAAATTTAGTGTTTATTTTTATTTAAATATGTATAAAAAAACACCAATTTATGTAAATTTTGTTCACATAAAACTTAGCTATTTAAGCTGCCAAATTATTTTATTAGCTATAGATTTTAAAGCAGAGTAACATATAAGAGATATATATCTAAAATCCCACAATTACGTAACGAGCCCTTGCGAATTGTGACGATTTTACATAAATAGATAACTATAATTTATGAAAATATATTAAAATGAAACAATCGTTTTAATATATATTCCAAACTAATTATAAATTGAACGCAATAATTTTTAATAACGATGAAATGAAGTATCTTTTCTTAATCTATATAATGTTCCCAATAAAACTTATGTACAGTTTAAAAATGTAAAAAATACGCCAATTCATATTAAAATATTAACCAATAGACCGTTTCGATATTATAATAAATTTGTTTTTAGATTAATAAATAGTACTATATATTATGTATTAATTATATTAGAATCTTGTTCAATAATTATAAAAACTTATAATCTATAATTATTTATATTATAATAGTTAACAGAGTCTAGTAGTGCGTTGATTATATTTGTTTATAATGTTTCTGTAATTATAATAATTTTGTTTTATTGTTCTTTATATTATTGTAATCGTCTCATACGATGCAATTATTATTATTATCGATTCGAAATTGTAAATGAATGAATATACGAAGTACCAAATATACAAGTTTTAATCTTTACAAATTGTTTTAATTAAAACCTTATTAAATTAATGATGTAAGTGCCAAGGTATTTATGAGAAATGATGTGTAAAAATGTGAACTCTCAGAGGCCGAATTCTACTAAACTATAACGATTACGATGCGTTACCTATACGATTTCGATCAAACTTTGACTATTCTATATTTATTCAGATCGGAACCGAACCGATATGATGTTTACATATATCGTTATGACAAAACCAAATTTAATTGTTAACTTTCATGCTAATACTTGACAATTAAACTAAAGAATAGGAAAACGGACAAACAGCAACGATCACGCTTCGATTCGATTGCGATAAATTGGCAATTTTTTAGTAGAATTGGTCTTAGTAGCGTGTACCGTTCTCACACAACAACAAATCTTACACTGACGTCATCTAATACTCAAAATACTTGTCTGATGCTCTTACTTGTCTGATGCTCTAAGTCTTAGCCTACCTATGTTACGTACATTTAACGCCCTTACAATAACAAAGCTTACGCTGACGTCATCTGACGCTCGAAATGTTACACATACTCGGCTGACGTTAGAAGTTTCAGTTAGGCCGTACTGTGTGCCGAGCGCTAACATATTTACAAATGAACAATATCGTATAATTAACCTATTACATACAGCAGAGCTATTCTGTAAGGACTCATTTAGTTTCTCAATCAAAATGTTGATAACACACATCGATACGCCATTTTGATACGTATATACTTTAAATATTATCATGATTACAATCAATGTCGTATTCCTTGATTTCATGAGTGTTCTGTCTCGTGTGTGATCGTGATTTTAAAATAATTATAAATGAAACAGCATGGAATGGTAGTAATAATGAAGTTTCCCAATTCTCTTTGAGCGAAAGGTCTTCCCAAAAACTTTAGGGTTATCCGAGTGATTAATCTATACATATAATAAAAATGAAATTGATCGATGTCTGTATAAAGAAGGTATATGAGTAAAACTATAAATTATTGGGGGCCTTTATCAACTCAACAAAACCCAAAACAACGATTGTTAGAACTTTTGTCTGTTTGTCTGTGCGTTTGTGCGCACTAATCTTAGAAACGGCTTAACTGATTTGTATGCCGTTTTGTTCAATGTAATAAATAGTAGGCCATAAACAGTGAGAAGGTCTCACCGAACGCGGATAACTGTAATCTTGGTTATTGGAGCGAAGCGTTTCATGCGTTGGGGAATTTCCACTGTGAATCTGCCAAACGTCCACATTCTTTGAGTATACTGTGAACTGGTATATAATTACTTAATGATCATCATAGGTATATATCGGCCTTAATTATCTCTTTCTATCATTATTGTTTTGACATTCGAAAGAAGAAGACACAACTATGGTTAACAAATCACCCCTAAACAACTGTATAAGTAATGCCGTATAATTTTAACCTAAATTAATATCTGAAATGGTATTGTACGCGCTATCAGCTCCAGTAATAATCAATAACTAACTTATAAAGTTACAAGAAACAGCCATATACATTTGTGACAATGTTAGTGAACACATACAGCTACAAACGCGATCCAATTAAAATTGAACCATTTTTTTTGTATGAAAAATCAACTTTAAATAAAAGTTTTCAGTTTGAAAATGAATTCGTATTGTTCTTTTTTAAGCTAGAAATCGAATATGATATAAGATGGTTAGTCTTTTGTTTTTGCAAATACTGATTCATGCACAATTCAAACCGAAGCTCATCTATTCAAAATGTTTTATGGTAGGATAATTAGTGAGTCTACCAAATGTCCTATATTTGTAACAATATATAACAAGTAACAAACACTAAATAAGTATGACTACACTTGGTGGAGCTTTGTGCAAGCTGGGTAGCTACCACCCATCAGGTATTCAACCGCAAAACAGTTGTATTCCGGTTCGATTGGTGAGTGAGCCAGTTCAACTACAGGCACAAGGAACATCTTAGTTTCCAAGTTTGGTGGAGCGTTGGCGATTCTTAATATTTCTTACAATATCAATGTCTAAGTAACGGTCACTTTTCATCAGGTGTTTCAACAGCTAGTCCGCTTACGTATTTTATAAAAACAAAAAAAGAGACAATAGAAACATATGCCGAAATGTTTCATTTGAAAACATAACAAGTTTAACGTTGAATGTTTTATATTATATAATTTATATGAAAAACACGATACATAATTAAAATCTTTCCGTCAGTGTGTCACGCAGAGAAGTTCGCGACGCCGCCAGGGAGGTGTCCCACCAAACTTACACAGGCTTGTAATTGAAAACGCTATTTGAAAATGTTTATCTCATAATAAAGTTGACGATCACTGATTGAGTTAAGAGTTTTCAAAGGTTAATTATATTAACTGTGTTCAATTCGAATTACAAAATGTTCCTTTAACTTACTCGAGAAGCTCAGGTTCAAATTATTTTATTCCATAGTTTTAGTTCGCGGCTGTGAAGGTGGAGTCGGGGCTGCCCCCGAAATTTATATCTAATAGCGATCTCTTACAGGGTATGAGTGAAGTGAGATTATACCCCAAAGGTAGTGCAAATGTGTATAAAAATAAATGATGAGACGTTATAAAAAATACCTAACTGAAACAACTACTAAACCAATTAAAATAAAACTTATACCAGAAGATGCTGCGAGTTTCAAGGCTTGATTGGATGCGGTTTTCACTAATGTATTGTGGCAAACTTCACTTAAATTTTTATGAATGTGAATGTAACAGTCTGTGAATGCCCACTGCTGGGCCCCTTCTCGTTTTTTGAGGAGGTTTTGGAGCTTTTTCCACCACGCTGCTCCATCGCGAGTTTGTGGAATACACATGTGACAAAATATCAATGAAAATTTGACACATGCAGGTTTCCTCACGATGTTTTCCTTCAGCGTCAAGCACGAGACGAAACTCAGTGGTGATTACCCGGGTTTGAACCCACGGATCATGAGTTAAAATTCACGTGTTCTTAACATTGGGCCAACTCGGCTTTTTCTTTAAATTTTACTATTTGTTTTATTTTAATCGGCTTATAATTTAAAAAAATTATGTCATTTTAAAAGATTCATGTCGAACATTTATCCGATAAAAATGCAATAACACAACCGTTCATTTAAATTAGCTGAAACTTTAGCTACCTATAAATAATAGTCTGTAAAATGATGATGACAAAACAAAGTTAAAATAAATTAAAAGTAAAAAAAAAAAAACATTTTTAAAAACAAACTTTTATTTAAATGCTAAAAAGAATAAAATAAACTAGCATTTAAAACTTTTACTATCAACTTATAACGTCTTCACACAATGTATACGATACAAAAGCTTGTCGCGATTAATATTAAAAAGATTATATATGCTGATATATTATAAGTCTGCTCTTAGTGATTTCATGCGGGTGAATCCGGCACAGCTAGTCAATAATAGCTTTTAAGGTCCTCCAGACCGATTTCGGTCACGGCGGCCAGTCTCAAGAGAGGTGAGCCAACTGCGCAGGAGATATTATAGTGCACAAGTGTGTGCGCAAACACAGGTGTACTCACTATTCCCTAACTCTCATAATCCGATGGGACGGTAATCCGACACGACCGGAAAGAGTTCAGGTGCAGGACCAACGGCTTTACGTGCTTTCCGAGGCACGGGAGTGTACACACTTCCAATTTCCAGACTCCGGGCTGCTACTGAGAATTTTCTGACATATAAACCCAATAAAAATTGATTGGCTCGACCTGATAATTGAACCCAGGACCACCGGGTCTGCGGCCTTATATCTAGCCACTAGACCAACGAGGCAGTCAATAACTACTGACCCGATCAAGGAAGATACCAAAGAGGTAGTCATGGCATGTAAGAAGGTATTAAGTCATGTAATCCTATTTTATGATTTAAACATTTACAGCAACACTTAACTAAGAAAAGAACTTAAATATTATTTCTATATTAAATAAATTAAAAACATAAATATGGAATTGGCTAATAATTGTGAAATTATTGAATGAAAATGAAATTTGATTACGCGAGTTATTAACCAGAGAGACGAGACGCGCAGTCTCAAAATTCATAAGTCCAAGTTTATTCTGAACTCAATTCGTGGTATTTGCATTTGAAAGCTGCTTCAAATATTTTTAATATTTAATTAACGTCAGAACAAACTGAATCAGGAACGAATTTCGACCGCGGTCTGTAACTACACAGAGATACACTATTAATAGTGCACAGGTTCAGGTCCGACACAGGTTCCCATTTCCCCCTTTCTTCAAAGTTTTCTGGAAGGAAATACGATTTTTTTTTATTGTATAGGTAGGCGGACAAGCTTGTGGGCCACCTGACGGTAAGTGGTCACCAACGCCCATAGACAATGGCATTGTAAGAAATGTTAACCATAGCTTACATCGCCAATGCGCCAACCAACCTTGGGAACTAAGATGTTATGTCCCATATGCCTGTAATTACACTGGCTCACTCACCCTTCAAACCGGAACACAACAATACCAAGTATTGCTGTTTTGCAGTAGAATATCTGATGAGTGGGTGGTACCTACCCAGAAGAGCTTGCACAAAGCTCTACCACCGAGTAAGCTGAAACAACAGAAGAGACGTCAATAAGTTTTATCAGCTTCTCAAGACACGGAAGTGCAATATCACTCATTTTTAAATACCCAGGCTGCTATTATTATTATTATGCATTTTATTTATTAATTCTTAGTATCACCATGATATACATTCTGAAAACAAATTATAGTTGTGTCTTTTAATAAGAAATAAATTAAATAATAATTAAAAATAAAGCCACTAAAAATGGTAATTTGGAAAGAAATATCAATTAGAAGAAAAATCTTTAATTCCGTACTCCACAATGGTATTACGCCGAATACATGGTACGAGATGGATACAGGTTGCCCAAGATCAGGACGGTTTGCGTTCTATGGTCCCCCATATGGCTTTCGTCCAGCAGTAGACGGCAAACGAGAACGTAGAAATAAAGATAAAATATTATTTAACAGTTCCATAATTAAATTACCAATATTGAAGAGTTTATCTTATAATAAAATATTGAATAATTAATTTAAATAAGTTAAATTACACCATGTACTCTAACAATTCTAGATATAAATATTCATATTATTTTTAAAAGAAACTTAATATTTCTCGTTTATTATATTCACTGTTTCTTGGGAACAACTGCGCAAGAGTTATTATATTGCAGGGCAGGCACAAATAATCCGTCGACGTGAGAAATTTCAGACGCTTGACCAACTTCTTTTCGAGCACTTTACTTGGTGGTAGGGTTTTGTGCAAGCTTGTCTGGGTAGGTACCACCCACTCATCAGATATTCTACCGCAAAACAGCAGTACTTTGTATTGTTGTGTTTCGGTTTGAAGGGTGAGTGAGCTAGTGTAATTACAGGCACAAGGGACATAACATCTTAGTTCCCAAGGTTGGTGGCGCATTGGCGATGTAAGCGATGGTTAACATTTCTTACAATGCCATTGTCTATGGGCGTTGGTGACCACTTACCATCAGGTAGCCTATATGCTCGTCCGCCTACAGCACAAAGAAGATAACATCTTAACTACCAAGATTAGTGACGTATTGGCAATGTAAGGAATGTTTAATAGGAATGGGTGGTGACGAATTAACTTCTGGTATCATTTGCCGGCCTGCCTTCATATTGTATAAAAATATTTTCATAGCCTCACCCAATTATTTCAGCACAGATCCTCATTATCTCTAGAACAACGGCGGCTTAGTTTTAAAACATATCCACTCATATATGATCATATCTTATTAACGTTACGGTAATAACAGTTTGAGTTCTTCAAAACAATGTTCCAGCTTAATTTCCCCAAGGCGTGTAATTTTAATATTGAAATAGCTTTGTGGCTAGTTAATATGAAGAATATTTAAAATGCAAGGCTGTAAACACCGAAATTCTGTTACATGCGAATTCCACCAACCCGCATTGGAGCAGCGTGGTGGAATAAGCTCCAAACCTTCTCCTCACAAGAGAAGAGGCCTTAGCCCAGCAGTGGGACATTCACAGGCTGTTACTTTAAACAATTTCATTTATCTTAATTACTACATATTATAAAACAACGTCTTTTTGTCTGTCTGTCCGCGATAAACTCAGAAACTATCGAACTAATTTTCATGGAGTTATCACCAAGGGATGGAGTGATTCATGAGGAAGATTTAGGTGTATGATTTATTTATTTTGGTACACAAAATAGAATATAATCAGGACATACAAAGAATTATACAATTTTAAACAAAATTACACTCCGAAACGTGTAAACACGTCATGATTATAAAAATAATACAGTTATCTGCTTATATAATTAATTCAATTCAATAAATTATAAAAACAAGGTAATTAATAATTCAACCATTCAAATTACATTAATCAGCTAACCAAATAAATTAAATTAAATTTAAAATAATAAGCAAATTAGATTTAATACAATAAAATAAAACAATTATATTGACAAATTAAATTCATTAATAAAAAATACGTATAAAAATTTAATAATAATAATAATATATTTATTTATTTTCTTCACAAAAAGTTTACAAAGTAAAATGTAACATTTACATAACAGCTAATTAATGTGAAGACTGGTACTTGCAATAGATAAACTGTTCTACAAGACACCAGGCCTCCACTCCCGTTTATATGAACAAAAAATAAAAATAAATGTATAAGGTGGGATGTAAGAAATAATACAAAATATAAAATAAAGTAAATAAGACGTCCATGCTTATGTTAGCGTTGGTACGTGTGTGTGTGTGTGTGTGTGTGTTTGTGTGTGTGTATGTGTGTTGCATTTAATTCAATTTTAAAGGTGTAAATAAACTGTTTACATTTGTGTCATTTAAATCCAAAAGGTACTTAAAGATGAATTGCTTTAGTTGTCTGTTTGTGTATTTCCTAATGTTAAGCTTGGCATGCAATATGTTATATATTCTAGGAGCTAGGTAATTATAGGATCTTTGGGCAAATCTTGTCCTAAAAAATGGAACAGGACATTTATTTAGTCTTTTATCATTAATCTGTGTTATTAAACCTTCACTGCTATGGAATCTGCGCGTTATTTGGTATATGAATAGCTTACGGACATTCAATACTTGAGTTGTATCATACAATAATGTGGTTGGGTGGCGAATTGGAAGTGCCAAAAGTACCTTTAATACTGCTCTCTGAGCTCTTTCTAGTCTGGTTAAATGCACTTGTGCAACACCTCCCCAAGCACATATGCAATAACTTAATAGTGATTCTCCCAGTGCTTTGTATGTTCTAATAAGTAAGGTAAAATTAGCTACTGTGCGTAGGTTTCTAAAGACAAAAATTAGTTTTCTTATACGACTACAGATAAGAGATATATGAGAATCCCATTTTAAATGTTCATCAATCATGATACCAAGATATTTGATGGTTTTAACGCGGCTTAAAGAGGGGCAGTTGCAATTAGGTGGAGTGTCAGGGTGAAGATTACAAGGAAATGTGTGTGTATTCAATGTGAATGAAGTGTTTGGGCTACCAAGTTCGTTTATAGAAAAACATATATATTTCGTTTTATTTATATTAAGGGATAATAATGAATTTTCTAGCCATGCAGTAACCTTGGATAAACCTTTTTCAGCAGTTCTTTTGACATCTTCCCAAGTTGATCCATGAAAGATTAGGACGGTGTCGTCAGCAAACATTATTAATTCGCCATTATTTAAGTTGATTTTACAAAGTTCATTAATATACGTTAGAAATAGCGTTGGGCCCAAGGTACTGCCCTGAGGAATACCGTAATTACAGGACATAGAATCACTCGTTATTCCATTCACCCTAACAATCTGACTACGATTATTTAGATAATCTTTGAACCAATTTAGTGCCACTCCACGAATACCTAGCTTTTCAAGGCGACTCAATAAAATAGGCACTGAAACTGTGTCGAATGCTTTCTGTAGGTCTAAGAATACCCCAATACACCTCTTTCTCATATCAAGATGGTTAATTATTTTTGAAGTTAATTCCATCACTGCATCTTCAGTAGAAGTTTGAGGCCTAAATCCATATTGATTGCTTGCCAGCAGATTTTTTGACTCTAGATATTTTGTTAAACGCTTGTTTACTAATTTTTCAATGATTTTTGACAAGGTTGAGAGCAATGATATTGGTCTATAATTGGAGGGGGCATTGGTAGCACCTGTTTTAAAGATAGGAGATACGATTGCTTTTTTACACAAGTCAGGGAAAACGCCATTTGTGAATAAACACTTTTGTATAATTAGTCAACTGGTAATGAAAATATCTAATATGTTACTGTGTTTTAAAAGTAAGTCGTTGTAAGTACGACAAAATCTGACGATTGTTTTATAATCCTGTATTATGGATGTGAGCACTGAGCGCAAAACTACTCAAGTGTGTATGACGAGATCTAAATTTAATGTTAAAATTCATTCATTCATTAAGGTTTTGTGAAAATTGTCTGAAATGTAAAATAAATGTTGAATTTGTCGGAAATCATGCCGACTGGTAGCTTTACTGTCGGTATATGTATTGCGAAATAAACGTGTTATGTACCCATTATTCTGCCCGTGCGAAGCCGGAACGGTTAGCTAGTAAGATATAATACCCATTATGCTTTAGTTACACCGATAAAGTCCGTTATTAAATCGGTTTTCAATATTCCGTAGGTATATTAATAATTAGCACTTCGCCCGCGACTTCTTCCGCGAAAATTAAAAACTATTATTTAAAATAAATACGTAAATTAGTATTTGTTAATTGTCTAAACATAGGACGGTTACAGTTTGTTTTAACCATGACATTTTTCTTACTTAGAGAATTTTTATAACTTTTGGACTTAATAATTTAAACAAAAATTGTCAGTGGCTTAACTATAATAGTTAGGCGTATACCATCGCGGACATTTTTGTGAGCAATCATTAGTTACATTAATATATAGAGCACTCTTTTATATATCGTCAATAGTTTTCATAGCGCACACAAAATAATTAGTACATTTTGATACCTTTGGTTATATTGTTTCATTTTAGGTAAGTATCTCTAAGTTTTTTGAAAATATAACATAGCTATAATATAATATGTTACTCGGTAAAGCATTCTAATGGTGAAAGAATTGTTAAAATCGGTCAAGTAGTTTTTGAATAAAATCATAACAAACAAATCTTACCTCTTTATAATATTAGTATAGATAAAGTAACGCATTTTAAGTATTATACAATATATGCTAAGTTTTAATGAATTAGGGTTCTCGTGAATAGTTTAAGTAACACGACCCTAACTTTGTTCTAAATGAGTTTTATAAGTATATCATAATGACTCAGGCTTATCGTATATTTATTGATATTACATACAAAGTTCGACAATCATTCTCTACTTGGGTGAATGTAACCAATCGATACCAAAAGTTTAGACTTGTTGAAAATTAATGAGTAATTGTTATTACTTACGGGGCAACTTTAGAAAAGTTTCTGAATCCTAATATAAAATTACTAGCTGCTCCGCGCGGTTTCGCCTGTTAATTTACGCTACCGCTACCGTGGGTATCGCGTGTTGTCATATATCTATTTATTTAAATAATTAATTGACCACAACAATATGCAATAAAAGGTGAACTTAATGCCTGAAGGCATTCTCTGCCAGTCAACCTTTAGGGAAAACAGAAATCCACGAAGGCGGTAATTAGTAACTTATATCAACAACATAAATATAAGTACACATACAATATAGTATAATAGCTGCCCGTCCTGACTTCGTACGGAAGATATAAGGAAATTATCGATTGAAAATGGTTTAGTAAATATGACTTTTTGTTGAACAAAATGAATTACTTTATGAAGACAGGCAAAGGTTAATCGCAAAAATGTATAGCTTGAAACATATAAAATCCGTAAATCTTCAGCTCTGAAGATGCTTCAGATCTGGGCTCTCTATAGATTTAAGTCGGCATTAAGGGTTTAATTGGGTTTTAGAATTGACTTTGGATTATTAAATTCAATGAATATATGTTACGTTAACTTCAGTACACACTAATTCTGTAAGTTGGTAGCATTGTATTATTGAAAGTGATCATCCAATTAAAACCGTATCGTTTACCAACATCTACCAAATATATTCCAAAATAATCCTCACAAAGCGAGATTTTACCAAACAGAGAAACAGTTCTGATTTCAGAAACAGAACGTATGTCGGAATGAATACAATTTGCGAAGGTGCCGTCATACAGGCTCCGTAATCACCGAAGGGCATTAAGGACGCGTTCGAAATAACAGCGAGTAAATTCGTTTTACGAAATATTAAAGATAAAGAAAACTTTATTTAGGATATAATCAAGTATTGTATATAATACTGACTAAGAATAAATATAAAATGACAAAATTAAAAAAATAACACATAAAAAAATTTATAATTTACAATATGGAAGGCACTGACCCTAATCTATATACCACGTTTTTGCTTTGATTTTGAGAATCTAACACTTCTTTTGAATGGTATCCTTTGGGACTGATAAGCCATGACACATATAATATTGTACTAAAATATAATATATTATAAAACAATCATTTAAAACAGATATGACATTGCTTATGCGTTGTTGCGTATGGTGACGCGTGTCATGTTAATAGTCTAAACTAAAAGATGGTGAAACTGGTAATCTCAGCCAAGTATATAATAATATCATATATTAAAAATGTTATATTAATTAAGGAGTTTTTTCAGTTAGCCATAGCAAACAAACCTTTCCTAATTTATTAATAGACATATTGTAAAGAGGATGTGATTTGTTTTTACTTGAAGGCGTTTTTGTGCAACTGCTGTTAAAATTTATGGTAATAGAAAATAATATTTTATATAAATAGCTTTATTGACTCTATATAAGGTCCTCCAGACCGATTCCGGCCACGGCGGCCAATCTCAAGAGAGATTAGCCAAAGGAGATATTATAGTGCACAAGTGTTGCACAGTGCAAACACAGGTGCACTCTCTACTCCCTAGCTCTCATAATCCGATGGGACGGCAATCCGACACGACCGGAAAGAGTTCAGGCGCGTTCACTCTATATACGGTATCATAATATATTATTACTATTACTGGAGTTTCGAGATCCAATACACTGGATTCCTGTAGTTCTTAAACTCAATGTAACGAATCGTTATTGTATATATTAGGTCCTTACATATGAAATTAGCGTTTTGTCGTACTGACCAATTTGATCTGAAATAACTCGTCTTTGGTTAAGAATTCCAAATTCAAATTTATAAATTCATTTAGCTGGTACATTTGAGTTTTGAAAACAGTCATTCATTTGTTTTTTCCTCATTATTTTTTTTCTTTGGCGTCGCTTATTACCGCACAATGGAAAACATGAAATATCGGTATATTTACGAGTACGAGTTCTACCGTGGCACCAGTGCTGCAGAAACAGCTCGAAGGGTTAATGATGTGTACGGCGCTGGTGTCAACAGAAAGCACGGTATGTTTATGGTTTCAACGTTTTCGTTCTGAAAATTTCGACCTTCAGAACCAACCCCGTGGACGGCCGGATACCAAAGTGGAAAATGAAGAATTAAAGACTATTGTGGAAGCGGATCCATCACAAAGCACTTCATAGATAGCTGCAGGCTTCGGGGTAAGTGATAAAACTCTATTAATCCACTTGAAGCAAATCGGGAGAGTAAAAAAACTTGAACGATGTACCTCATAAATTGAGTGAATCGAACTTACAAACACGTGTTGACTGCTGTGTTACTTTGCTCAACCGACACAATAATGAAGGGATTTTAAATCGAATCATTACTTGTGATGAAAAGTGGATACTGTACGATAATCGGAAGCGCTCGTCGCAATGGCTGAGCCCTGGAGACCCAGCCAAATCCTGCCCTAAACTAAAATTGACTCAGAAAAAGTTACTTGTGAGTGTTTGGTGGACTAGCGCCGGTGTCGTTCACTACAACTTTCTAAAATGTGGCCAAACGATTACGGCAGATATCTATTGTCAGCAACTGCAAGCCATGAAGGAAGAACTAGCTGCTAAACAACCGAGATTGGTCAATCGCTCTAGGCCACTGCTGCTTCACGACAACGCAAGACCACACACTGCACAACAAACAACCACTAAGTTAGATGAGCTACAATTGGAATGTCTGTGACATCCACCGTACTCCCCGGACCTTGCTCCAACAGATTACCATTTTTTCCGGAATTCACACACAACTTCTTACAAGGAAAAAAATTCAACTCCGATGCGGCAGTCCAAACCGCCTTCAAAGAGTTTATTGATTCTCGCCCCCATGGTTTTTTTAGTAAAAGGATCTACCTATCTAGGAATGAACTACCTATGAGATGGAAAAAGTACATAGATAACAACGGTGCACACATTGATTAATTAAATATATTTTACAAAAAATAAATTGACGTTATATTCCTCCCGTACAAAACGCCAATTTCATATGTAATGACCTAATATATCAGTAAGGTATCGTTTTTGAGTTACAATGTGTACATACAACTTTGAAATTTAATAAATGTTTATTGGAAGGCCTTGCAAACAATTCTATTTTTGAAATTACATATTCTATATGCATAATGAAACGCTGATGATTTGACACGCCCTTAGACATATCCTATAAGACAGTATCCACTTAAGTTTGGAATCCGCATCCGTCCGTTAAAGTTGTAGAATTTAATGTTTCTGTATCGTCTGTTACGTTTAAAGGCACACACACTGATACAATGTTTCACACTAGTGTGTAATACATTTGATCCGCTACAAAGTTCGAAATTTAAAAATAAATAGTTTCTTACTTTACACACAGAGATACAGAAATTGTATATCAGTTTTTTTTTAAATTATAATCTTCGATGATGATGTTCTCACCGTTTTCAGCCAAGGTGGTTTTCTTAAAAATACTTGTCAACTACACAGAAAATATTACACAATTGTGTGCACACACAAGACACTCTCATAATCCGATGGAACGCTCTAACTAGTCGCCATTTAGAGTGGCCGCAGCCGGTCTTGTCTCACAAGTATTTTGTATTTATTTACAAAAAAAAAACCTATCTGTACTAACGCTTATATAACAAAAAACAGTGTATTCAGCACTTTAGAAACTTCTATTAAACTTGACAAGAACGAACGTCAAAGTGACATTATATGTCTAAAAAAATGTTCACACTTAAATGTTTAAATAACAAACATAAATAATGTGAGTTTTCGATTAAAGATTTAATGTGTTTCTGCTTTTGTGTGCCCCAGATGTGTTGCTACCCTTCAATAATGAGTCCTTGCTTGTCTTGCTTACCTTGCTGTATTAAAGGTTAGATTATATTATACATGTCTATATTTAATATATGTATGTAATTAAATTTCCTTACACTCAATTGATGTCAAAATTCTATTGGTTCTGAAATACGACAGGCCAGGAATCAGCGGGACTTTATATAAGAACTTCAAGTCGAATGCTCAACACTTACTCAACACATACATGTTCATATATAATATCCTTGTGTTGTGAGTTTCATTTCGTGAGACTAATTTCGCAAACGCGAGGGAAATGTAACAGGAAGTCGCCTGAAACTCGCGGTATTCCATCAATTATTATACGAACTTGGTTAAATATTACCCGTCATTCATATTATTAGTGAATGTAAAGCTCAATTTTTTTTACACGCATAATATAATTGAGTTGAAAAAGGAAATTGAACACAAGTTATATTAGATAATAATTCAGTAAATTAAGGTATAGTACAATGAGCGTGCAAACGTCTTCCAGTGGTAGATTTAGAAGGGTGTTCCTTGGACAGATTTGAGAGGTGATTTTTGGCACAAAGTTCCATTAAGCAGCTTGTGGTAAGAACACCGGGATAGCCTCGCGCTGTCGTAGGCGATCCATGTTTAAGCCCTGGACTTCGGGACTAAACTAACCAAACGCCTGACACTCCCTCTCCTCAATGCGGACGAAGCCTTAGGCGTAAGATATTTGTTAATAAATAACAATAAGTGACAGATCTTCTCATTTCAGGCATGAGTTTCTGTCGATGTTTCATCGTCAACTACGATGACTCGGATGATGATAGGATACGCGACGGCAAACCAATATGAGTTATGTTAATGATATTGTAAAAACTAAGATTGAAGAATTAAAATTAAAATATAATCAATTTATGATTTTTATTTACGTACGTTATGTTAACGTTGACGTTATATTGAGCGAATGAGGTGAGGCAGAGGATAAAATGCCAACTTTTAGTCTGTGATGGATATACTTTTTTTTATAGCATAGATAGGCGGACGAGCGTATGGGCCACCTGATGGTAAGTGGTCACCAACGCCCATAACATCAGCATTGTAAGCGATGTTAACTATCGCCAACATCGCCTATGCGTCACCAACCTTGGAAACTAAGATGTTATGTCCCTTGTGACTGTAATTACACTGGCTCACTCACCCTTCAAACTGAAACACAAAAATACCTACTGCTATTTTGTGGTAGAATATCTGATGAGTAGGAGGAGTGGGATGAGGTGGTACCTACCCAGACGAGCTTGCACAAAGCTCTACCACCGAGTAACTAACTTTGGTACTATAAGAAACTTATGTGTCAATCGACCACTAGCTTTAAGATCTATGATCTGGAATATCTGCATGTTTTCTTTTTGTATGTTCATATTCCAACTGACCGTCTGTCTCGTTGGTCTAGTGGCTTGATATTAGAGCCACAGCCGGTCCTAGGTTCAAACGTAAAAGTTCAAAGTTATACATTTTTATTATTTACGTAAAAAGATACGAACGTGTGTGTATGTGCGTGTGAATATGTTTGTGTGTACGAAATTTTAAGGAAATAAAATAACATAATTTTTGCTTTAATAAATTACTGTAATTGTTATATATTTACTACTTCTATAATAAATGTTCATTTCAAACACATTCTTGTATACGGCTACGGAGCCCAATTTCAGTGGTGAGAAATTGGTACGATCGTGATATAACTTTTATTTCGCGTCAACGCCGCTGTACGTCGTTGCTATCAACGGGTGCGGTCATATGCCGGATGAGTGACACATGGCGTATATTTTTCTCTCTCAAGTATTGTGTTATTTAATCATTGTTATATCGTTTTGTTGAGTTTTGCGGATTTGTTGTTATTTTTGTTTTGTTATTTAACTGTTTTGTTTGGATTTGAAAAAGTATTCGGGATAGTTATTACGCGAACGAACATAACCTATTTTTAAATTATTATTCACTGTTATTACAGTTAAATGTGAGAAAAATTATAATGCTTATATTACATAAATGCCACAGGAAGATTTAACAAGAATTATGTAATAAGAAATATTTGTAAAGAAATAAACCTAATTGACATAAACAAGTTTGACATAAACAATATCGTTGGCACAAACAATATCGTTAAAGTTAATAAAGTTCATATAACTTTATTAACTGTAACGATATTGTATTCTGTGTTAAACTGTACATTGTTTTTTTTTTTCACAAATATTAAAACTGTACGGCTTTCGCATGACTTGTCGACTAGCTATGACATCACATTCGGCTTCCACGTCTTCAGTATCAAAATTAGTCGATATGAAATCGCGTGGAATACTAATTCATGCTAATTTGATGTTTTTCAACCTCATCCGGCACGTAGAAGCATGCTTCGTCAAATATGCCTCCCACCGGAACGTTTTCGACTGCACGCTAGAAGATGTTTTGTCTTCATACAAATTTTCATTTACATGTACAGAGCACGCTTCTGAAATGTTGTCTCATGCCATGGCCTATACTATATTCGTCTGAGAATGAGGCAACATACGCATCAACTTAATGTAGCTAAGCCGAAAGATTGCGCGAAGAAAAGAAAAATCTCGCGACTGACGAAACATTAAAAATCATTTCATCTAAACGAAGTACCAACGCATTATTATTTTCCCTTCCTCCTTTGCACTTCCTCACTCCCACGGACGCAGCGATTGCTTCGAACAAGGATGAAAGTGATCTGAATGAGGTAGACCCAAAATGTTTGCATACAAACAAGGGTTAAATCAAGAATTATCTCGCCGTTTTTATACCTTCCGTTTTCTATGTTTATCCTCTTAAATTGTCAATACCGAATTTTGCTTTAGTGCGCAAAAAAAACTCAATCGTCAATGTATTTATTCAATTTTTATTCCGATATAAATATATTTAAAATATATACTACTCTGAACTGTACGACAACGAATTTTACTTTAGCGCACAATAAAAAAACTCGTGTTGTGCTTATTATATATGTATTTTTATCTAATGTGCTTTTTATATAATAAACACATGCGAATAAAACAATACGAGCTTTGTACTATATTTTCATCATCTATTAATTTAATGGTTTTTATGAAATACGAAATAAATTCGATGTGAGTTGGTGTGGTGATGTGGGTTTTGTGGCGCGGACCGGGACACCGCTCAGCACACGTTGGAGGTGTGTCCCACGTGGAGTGTGGAGAGGGAGATCCTGGTCCGTGAAGGGCCGTAGCCTCCTTCTGTCAGACCGTCATGGTCCAGAAGGAGACGGCGGAGCGGGAACGGGAAGGGCCCATCCCGCTCGGCAGAAACGACGTCGGCGTCGTCCCGGCCCTCCCACAGCCCCAACGTCCGGGGCTTTAAATATAGGGCGTAACCCTGGGGCTGTGGATGCGTGAGGTGGGAGCTTCACGTGTCCAATTTCAAACGGCCCTGAGGAGGACGGCTGCCGGAATGGCCTCGCGCTGCCGTACGCACTAGTGAGGAGTGCGTGGTGTCGAGATTACCTTCGCCCCCTGAGGAGAGCTCCGCGGAACCACGAGCGGAGCACAGCACGGGAGGGGCCACGGATGCGTTATATCAACACGATCCCGCAGCCTCTCCGATCCATACCGAGGACGGCCATCGCAGTAGTTTTAGTAGGTAAGAATGCCACATAATCCGGTTCCTCCCCCAAAAGAGTCGGGTACCTTTCTGAAGGGTACCACTGCGTGAAAAAAAGAAAAAAAAAGGGTGATGTGGGTTTAGTACTCATGCGTAACGTGTGATAGAAGAAGAGACAGAATGCTATTCTGTCTTCGTTGCACAGCACATCCATCTAACGTCATGCCTCTGGCGGCCGTAAATTGAACAGAACAAATTCAAATTCAAATTCAAAAATCTTTATTCAATGTAGAAGTGTTATACTAGCTTATTGATTGTCATAAATCTACCACCGGTTTGGAAATAAACACCTCAGACCTGAGAAGAACCCAATAAACGGCGCGATTTTATTTTTTTAGCTCATACTTTACGATTATCGTTGATTTACACAATAACATAATAATATCCTTATTTATTTGAAATAGCATGGAGGCGATCGTTTTATTCCCAAGGTGTGCAATCATCTAAAAAGTCATTGATTGTGTAATATCCTTTAGCACACAAGCGTTCCTTAACAATTCTTTTAAATTTCACAATTGAATATTTTTGAACGCTTTCTGGGATCCCGTTGTAAAAGCGTATACATTGTAACATAAAAGACTTACTAACCCTGTGTAATCTAGTAATAGTGGTTGTAAGTTTATACTTGTACCTGGTGTTAACTGGAAAATCTTTAACGTTTTTGCGTACATACATAACATTATCAAATGTATATTGAGAAGCGACAGTCATTATTTTAATTTCTTAAAATTTACATCTTAATGAATCTTTTGGGCCCAGGTTATAAATTGCACGAATAGGCCTCTTCTGCAGTAAAAATCGTATTTATGTCGGCTGTATATCTATTTGCCAATTTATTAATATGAACCCATTGAAGCTTAGAATCTATGGTGATACCAAGAAGTTCTGTTGCTTCTACAGAATCTAAAGGTTCTCCATTTAAAAGTACATTCGTTTTTACAAATTTCACGTTGAGAATAGTGAATTTAATACATTTTGTTACTGTTTAACAGTAAATTATTAACACTAAACCAATGTACTATTTCAGAGAGAGCATTGTTTACCTCGTCATAATTTTAAAAATTAACGAAGTGTCATCATCAAACAGTACTATCTCATGTTTATTATTTAAAAGACGGGGCAAGTCATTTATAAATAAACAGCAATCGTTAAGCCGGCGTACCCCCACTACTGTTGTTGATAGACCTGTGTTTCAATTATTTATGTTTCTGTCATTCCGTGATTTCAATTATTGACCTAATTGCTTTCAGATGTGTCAAAAGAGCACAAATTATTTCGTCAATATCATAAAGATATAAACAATCTTGTCTCTGGTTGAAAACATTAATGACTTAAAAGACGTAATGTACATTTGGCGTTAAAATCAAAACTGTCATAAAAAAATAAATTTCAGTGCAATTAAGTAAACAAAATTTATTTATAACAGTGGTTTATAAACATATGGTGCTTAAAATTGATAAAACAATAACACTAAGCTCTATAACCTATTCAGTAATCTTATTCACTTTGAGCTACTATTTACACCAGCAGCATCACCGCAAAGCAGTTCACCCATGTGTCTGATGGTCTACATACTACCCTTAATAGTCAGTCCATTCGTGTCATGTATACCGTGCTTTGATTGTTGTATGGATCGCATCCTCGATGATGATAAAGCGGATGAATATTAAATCTAAGCACCGTTCGTGAATCAAGCACCGTTTCTGCGAATATAGAAGCTTTCAATCTGTTTGATTCAAAATGGAGCTCCTTTGAAATAAGAATGATGAAATGTGTCTATGTCCTCTGTGCGTTTTTTGTTGCCCGTTTTTAATGTCATTCTTTATAGCTTGCCTTCCTGTTATTTGCCCAAATTTCATTAATTGTTTCGAAGATGAAGATTTACAATATCACGATGACAATTGAAATAGATTAACGCTTATATAAATAATTTGCTTATATTGCTGAGACAGTAAGTTAAATACTCTTGTGAATAGAACGCGTAATTCACAACCGAAGATCGCTAAGACTTATCCGAGCAGTCCCTGGTTCAGTTGAGATAAAACACATGAGAAGACACGTTTTCATTCATTCGCCTACCAATCTGCACTGGTGTAGTGTTCGAGCTGAAGAGCCCTTTACCCAGGTGAATATTCACGGGCCGGTATTTTGCTTTGTAGAAATACGTATTACTCCTTATCGAACTGAAAAAATATATATTAGAAATGTTTTGTTTTTTTTTTATTATTATTATTTTTTATTATTAAAGAATTAAATAACCCAATAGTAATACTGTCTTCCAGACCGATTTCGGCTATGGCGGGAAATCTATCAAGAGAGATTAGCCAACTGCGCAGGAGACATTATAGTGCATAACTGCGTGCACAAACACAGGTGCACTCTCTATTTCCTAGCACTCATAATCCGGTGGGACGGCAATCCGTAACGACCGGAAAGAGTTCAGGCGCAGGACCAACGACTTTACGTACTTTGCGAGGCACGGGAGTGTACACACTTCCAACTTCCAGACTCCGGGCTGCTACTGAGTATTTTCTGAGGGAAAACCCAATAACTTTTATTGGCCCGACCTGGGAATTGAACCCAGGACCTCCGGGTCTGCGACCTTACATATAGCCACTAGGCAAACGAGACAATAGTAAATAACCCAATCTTAAATATTACAAAACTTAAATTATCCCTGCACTAGACTTACATAGATGATAAAATCGTATGTCTCGATTATTCATCTTTATATACTATTTATATTCAGATGTTAGCAGGGAATGCAGGAATGATTGCCAAGCCGCCAGTTCCGTCATATAGTCTCTGGAATTGGAATGTACATTTTCGAGTTCCAGTTATTAAAGTCTGGCTCCAGACGTAAATCTTTTAACATATAATTTAACGATAAAATTTTGTATTGAATAAAGTTATTAAAAAAACCGCAAAGCTTCTTCTGGCGGTTCTTTTCAAGCCAAAATGTTTTCATATAATAAAGGTAAGTGGATATTAACGCCTATATAAATTGGCGCTGTAAGAACTGTCAACCAATTCTTACATCATCAATACACCACAGACCTTGGGAACTAAGATGTTATGTCCCTTGTGCCTGTAGGTTTTATTATTATAACATCTATTGATAGCTTGTTTATATTCATAGAAATCTTTAAACTTCATCTACGCCTAATATCTTTCTCTGAGTTTAATATTTTTTATTATTTCTCCTCGGATGACAGGCTTTTCATTTTTTTTTATTACAGCAAGTCAAGGAAGTGACGTAGTCTAAAAAGTCAGTACATGAACATTAATCACTTTGACTCGCGCTTACAACTTAAGTAATTCGGTTTACGTCGAGTTTTTATCGAAGTGAAAGATTTTTATCTTTCCGTCAAAGTTGCGGAAAAATTACGGAAAAATCAGATATGAGGGTTCCCGGGTGTATGCTCCGTCAAATTCAGCATCAAAATGTTACCAAATATATTTTATTTTGGTGAAAAAATGTACGGTGGCGCTTAGGTCTTTATTAGCATGAAATATACAGGTACATATAAATATATAGGGTTTTCCAATAGGGACGCTTGAACTTTGACAGCTGATTGCGGCCATGTTGTTTGAGTGACAGCTGTCAAATGCAGTGTGTTATATTCATTCCGTCCTCCCAAACCACCATGGCAGGTTACAGTGTCGAGCAGCACGTGCAAATCATAAAATTGTTTTATGAAAATGGGTCTTCAGTTCGAGCAACGTTCCGCGCACTTCACCCGTTTTACGGTCGCGATGATCGTCCTGCCGAGTCGACTATCCGTCGATTGGTGGACAAATTCGAGTCAACCGGGTCAGTTAACAATCAGCCGGTTCCCGTGCGTCAACGTAACGCGAGATCTGCCGAGAATATCGCCGCTGTGCGCGACAGTGTCCTCGAAAACCCGCGGCAGTCAATTCCGCGTCGCGCACAGGAACTCGGCCTTTCGCAGACGACAACTTGGCGAATTTTGCGTTGTGACTTGAGCCTGCACCCGTACAAGATCCAGCTGACCCAAGAGCTCAAGGTTAATGACCATAGACAGCGCCGTGTGTTCGCTGACTGGGCATTAGAGCAGTTGGAAGTTGACGCCGATTTTGGCAAAAAAATCATCTTCAGCGACGAGGCGCATTTTTGGATGAATGGCTATGTCAACAAGCAAAATTTCCGTATTTGGGACGAGACCAATCCACACGAGGTTCACCAAGTGGCAATGCACCCGCAGAAAGTGACTGTTTGGTGCGGATTTTGGGCCGGAGGCGTGATTGGTCCGTATTTTTTCGAAAACGATAATGGTGTGGCCGTCACCGTCAATGGTGAGCGATACCGGTCGATGATAACCAACTTCTTTTGGCCTGAAATCGAGAATATGGATCTGGACAACATGTGGTTTCAACAGGACGGCGCTACGTGCCACACAGCACACGCTACGATGGAAGTTCTGCACGATCAAGCGCCCTTAATGGAAAACCCTATATAATAGACACAAAGTTTACTCGGTGGTAGAGCTTTGTGCAAGCTCGTCTGGGTAGGTACCCACTCATCACATATTTAACCGCGAAACAGCAGTACTTGGCATTGTTGTGTTCCGGTTTGAAGAGTGAGTGAGCCAGTGTAATTACAGGCACAAGGTTGGTGGCGCATTGGCGATGGGAGGGATGGTTAATATTTCTTACAATTCCTATGTCTATGAACGGCGGTGAGTACTCATCAGGTGGCACATATGCTTGTCCACCTACCTATTCTATAAAAAAAATAAACTAAGCTTCTGATAACATTTATAGTCGTATTAAGGGTTGGATCAAGTGTTAAGTATGAAAAAGGATGTATGTCTAAATTTTATCAAAATCGATTCAGTGTTTTTAGCCGTAAAAGCGAAACAGACATAATGATTTACTTTCTCATTTATATATGTAAAATACAATTACTATGTAAATTTTACTTATATATAACTTTATATGAAATAAACATACCCTTAATATCCTTTAGAAGTCGTAAAAAAAATATATATAACTAACCATTTTATTAACCTAATAATATATATTTAAGCTGGAATCACGTCTCTACAGATAGTTTCAACTGTTAAGATCAAACTTCGATCATAAAACGCGAGAGTCTTATACTTGGTAATATATCAGGGAACTTTTAAAGAGCTGTCGACTTGCGCGTTAAGATATATTAAAGCTGGAGCTGGAGCTTATACCATTTTTTTTTTTTACGAAAGTCTCAATAATAGCCTTTGTAAGTAGATACTTGTACCTGAGTACTGGGGGCACAGTTTTTTTAAATATATTTTAGGTAGGTGGATGAGCAAATGGGCCACCTGATGGTAAGTGGTCACCAACGCCCATAGACATTGGCCTTGCAAGAAATATTAACCATCGCTTACATCGTCAATGCGCCACCAACCTTGGGTACTAAGATATTATGTCCCATGTGCATGTAATTACACTGGCTCACTTACCGTTCAAACCGGAACACAACAATACCAAGTACTGCTGTTTTGCGGTAGAATATTTGATGAGTGGGTGGTACCTACACAGACGAGCTTGCACAAAGCCGTGCCACCAGTACGAGTTTCTATTCATACCGAAAATAAATCTTAAATTGAATTAAACCTTAATTTATTACCGGTTACGACACGTTCCCGATTCTTTTCCGATTCAAATTCGACCACACCTCAACTGAATCGTTGAGTTATTAAAATAGGAACGATTACGATTACGTTTCGACTCGATTGCGATGAAGTAACAATTTGTTAGTCGAACCTCTTGTTTGAATATTCTAAGACAATGGCTTAAAAAAGATAATATACTGACTTTACCCTTTTAAGGAGTAGAGTGTTTGTTCCACTACTCAGCTCCGGGTTGTGCACATGTGTCGGAACGACGATTCGGTCAAACAAAAATTAAGCACATAATCCACTTGCGCTATTTTAACCCACTTTGTTCAGTTAAGATTAACGTATTCTACGTACTGAGCCTACACGGCTCAGGGCGAAGTTAGCTTCACATGTTTTCTATGCAATATTAAGTCTACTTTTAAGTTTTACTTAATGCGTTACTTAAACTACCCTCGAAGTAACTGGCCATTAAACTTCATTATGAATAGTAATGAAAAAACTTTCACATCCATTACATAGTAATGAAACTCTAGGAATTATCCCCATTAATAATATAATATGAATGAAGTACAGTAGATACACAACGCACACAAGGGGATGGAGAGTGGAAGTGGGGAGTGGGGATGAAGGCATTAGAGATCGTCATGCCGCTAGCCTTAACGGCATACGAGCTGGTCTTCCCCCCGTGTGCCAATAGAATTCACAAATAAAAAAACACAAAGATAAATCTTTACATAGAATCGTTCGAAGGATCCTCAAGAGATTTCCACTCTACGTCAGTTTACCAACTCGTTCTAACGTTAGCCGAGATTTGATAAAAAAATATATAAGAGCAAATCTTTATTAAGCAAATACTTGTTTTTAAAACTTCAACGTACTTAATATTCCTGATTGTTTAAAATAATAGATTAATCTATTATTGAATCTACGTTTCTGAATCGTATTTACATATTTAAATATGTCTTAAGACTATTGAGTCTAAGTTATTCTCTAAGGCACAATTCGATACGAAAATTTTATCCAGTACTAATCGATCACCGTCGGCAGAAAAAATACAAATATTTTTTTTTTCTTGGTACTTAATAATATGTATTCTATATACATATACATATTATGTTCACCAACCCGCATTGGAGCAAGCTCCAAACCTTCTCCACAAAAAGGAGAAAAGGCCTTAGGCCAGCAGTGGGATATTACTTACTTAATTAAGTATTAAACGTAATTTTTAATCATGAATTTCTCCAACTTTTGATATGTCGAAGTCGTCTTCATCTTCGATTTCATATAATAAATCAGTTATGTAATCCTCTTCAATAGCATGCAAACAAACATTTCTCCATACATGAACAGTAATGGAACTAATTAATGCGAAAATAATAAATAAATGGCATGACACTTCTAACGCTACATCTGCGAGATTGCGAGACAAGTAGTAAGTAGCTGGCGCAAACTGGTTTGTACCGGTTTTAGTCACAGTGTATATTACACACCACTACAAACGCAACCAGCACTACGAGTGCAAAGTATTTTATGTTATAAATCGCTTCTAATAACAATTTCAGTTACTGGGATATCATAGCGAACTAGAATTGTCACATATGACTAATGCCTTTTTAAATTACAACATCTATTGACAAATATGGTCATTGATCAGGAGAACACTTCGATGACATGTTTCCCAGTAAAATAAATTGGTCTGTTCCAATAGATTGCGATATATTATAGATTAACCAGGTATAAAATACTTTTAAGAGAAGAATATTCGAAGAACATATCAATGAAATTTTCGATTATATCATGATGGGTATTGGCCACGGCGACCACTATGAACGGAGATCCAACTGTGCTCGAAAAATAGTGCACAACATTGCACAAAATTAAAGTACACTCACAGTCCGATAGACGGAAAATCCAACGCGACAGGTAAGTTTTCAGTAAAGTTCGAGAGTGTAAATACAGCCCACTTACCAACTCCTGGTTGCACTGAGAATGTATCACTAGAAAAACCTAATAACTTTTATTGATTCCAGGATTTGAAAAAGGACCACAGAGTCTTATAAGACTCCTTTTTCAAAGACCTTTGTGACATAAAACAGAAACACAGAAAAAATATATAAGCTGTCGCCCGGGGCAAGTGCCCCGGTTTGCCCCCCCCCCCCCCTTAGATCCGGGGCTGCTCAGTAGGTTAGCACTAAGGGCGGAAAATTTGTATGAAATTGTTATTTGGCAAAGCTGAATTATACAAATTCTACGAGCGAAGCCCATGCTGTAAATGTCCAAGATCTATTATAAATATGAAATAAAATGTTAAATATGTATCCGCGATGATATTCAGAGACTTGAAACTTTCCAATGAGTTAAATATACCTGGTCATTTTTCATCTGTCACCGTATCCCATAGGAAGCGTTCCCGTTAACCGTTAGGATTTACGTCGGCGAAAACTTCGCAATTATTACAAGCTCGATTCGAATCGACATACCGTGACAGGTTAATTTTTTTTATCTTTGCTCGACTATAACGAAGCTGTAGTTACATGCATTTATTTTTACCAATCAAATTAATGAACTCTCGAGTTTTCGTTTTTTCTAGTTACGTCTACAAGAGGTATTAATTACGGTTCACAAATCAATAAATCATAATCATAAAAAAACTACGGACTACTGTTTGAATTGACATTGATACTGCAAGACGCTTATGAAATTCCATAAACACACACACACACTAGACGATAGATCACTCAACTTTTGAGACACAAATGAAAAGTATCACCACATGAGTGGGCGATACCCAAAGAGCATGCGTACAGCCCTACCCACAATTATAAAATGGTACGTAACTCAAATTACAACGTCAGTCAGGCTTCGAAACTGAGAAGACGGTCCTCAAATGGACGTTACCATAATAATCATAATATTTCAAGAATACACGCATCAAAATAGTATATAGCCTTAAGTCGCCTTTTATCGCCTTAATTTTTTTTTATTTTTTTTCGGATTTTATATTTTGACGCGAAGTTTGATTGCTTCTCAAATACAATTACTGCGTAAAGTTATATTTATCGATTTTATTGATTATGATAATTAATGATTATTGATTTATAAGTTATATGATCAACAATAAAATATTATCTGTAAGAAATAAAAAAAAAAAAACATATTATGTAGGTACATGTAACCAAATGTCACAATTTGATCATTTCACCAAATAATCACGTCAGAACTCAGAAATATATTTTTATCAACAATCTTACTATTTTTTTACACGTAAATACGCTAAAGTAAAATACAAACAGCCCTAAATACATTTTGTGTACATTTGAAGAATACCCAAACTTTAAATAAGATATAACTCGAACAAAAGACAAGATGGAAAATCTTCCACACCCAGCGTTATCATCCACAATAAGGATTTATAAAGGAAAGTTGTGATCTAAATTTTTTTACGATAAAACTTTTCCCGCCTTCCCGCAGTATTGATACTGGACTACTTTTTACTTAAAAGTTTTTTCGTGGAGTCTATAAAGACTTTTTTCTTTTTTTTGTGTAATAAATTAATTATTTTATAATTATTATGAAACTTAAATAATATAATTTTTAATTGTTTGGAAATAATTATTAATTATTTTATTTGTATGCAGAATATTGATAAAAAACGTGACATCGCACGACACGACATTTTAAATATTTTAACGTTATTTTTCATAAATCCTCTTTATAAATAAGAGTAGTTGAATTACTAAGCTGTTTAGACATTGACCCTTGTCTATCGAAATAGAATGAATAGAGGAAAAAAATAGAACTATGTTACGCGGGAAAGTTTTACGGCTGTTGTAGTATTTGTTTTTTAGGGTTCCGTACGTTAGGTAAAACGGGAACCCTATTCCTAAGACTCCGCTGTCCGTCCGTCCGTCCGTCTTTCCGTCTGTCACCAGGCTGTATCTTATGAACCGATGAATACTAAAATCAGAATAAAATCAATATTTAAGCGGGCTCCCATACAACAGACATAATTTTTTTTGCCGTTTTTATAGATAATGGTACGGAACCCCTCGTGTGCGAGTCCGACTCGCACTTGGCTGGTTTTTTATTTATTTATTTGTTTACGCCTGCAGTGTATCCTTATTTAGTTCTTATGTTTTTGGACTAGAATTTTGTGAGTTTCGAACTACGAGTATAACAAATTCTTCATAAATATTTGTACAGAATTAGTTCTTATACAATTTGGCAAACAGTAAATTAGTTCTTTTTAACTTAAAAATGCTTTGTTTGAAAAGAGAATCATATTGTTTTTGTTTTAATTATTTCCCATAAACGGACGTTATACATGTATGAAATTATGTTACAAATTTCCCTCAAAAATGAATATCCTTTCTACTTAGGGAAACTTTCAAGGAAAGCAGACGAACAAATAGTGGTAGGCGTTCACCACTCATCTGCATAGCCAATAGGATTATAAGAGGTGTAAACAGTTTTCATACAGTTTTCATACATTCAAATTCGTTTATTTGGTATCACAATTTGTAACAATATTGCCAGGGGTCCTCGCACTAGGCTTCGCCTGTATCGCAAGGAACCAATTAAAAATTACATAATAGAATTAACAAAAATTACGTAAGAGATACTCGATAAACAAAATAACAGAAGAAACTTAAATAAAACGGTATACAAATGAAACTTACAAATATGACAAAATATAAAAAATAAAATTTAAACTAAGAAGTTTAAAAACATGAAAACTATTATTATATATAAGTTAGGTTGCTTTAGCTAGCATATTCTCTGTTTCGGTGTAGTTTAAAGAGAGAAGCAATTTAAAAATTAGATTTTTCGCTTCATTTATAGTACATTCTTTAAGGTTAATCTTTGAAATTGTCTTCTTCTCTATTTGTCAAGGTCAGCACCTATACAGTCCATCTTGTACAACTTAGCTACTTCAAAATGATTAAGTCCACATAATGTTCGATCGTATCGTATTTTACATATCCTCACGTGATGGATCATAAAAGTGAAATAAGTACAGTACTAGCAAATATCATATATAACTTAAGATAATAAACTTCGATCGTAACTCCGGCTATAGGTATCACATATTTGTATAAAACAACAATTTAAATGTATTAATATTAATGAAACTAAACATTCTTGTAAAGTCAAATATATATATTTTTTATTTCACAAACATATATTTTTATTGATTTCATTTAAATTTTAATTTTATGTCCAGAATGTGTTGAGATGTTTTTTTTTTTTGTAAAAAATTAATACAAGCACCATTCTTATTATGCAAGTATCAAAAACAATTGCAAACTCAATCAAATGAAACATCTATAAATGCATATAAGTATAATAAACGTACAAAAACTAATACATTTTTTTTTTTTACTGAATATTATATTATCATGAACAGTAACTTAAAATCAAAATCATTAATTAGATAAAACTTACAATATAATTCTGCCCAAGATTACATTTAAGATAAAATAGTAAGGAGAAAATAAATATATAAGGATAATAAAAAAGGTATATTTCAACAGCAAAGCACGAATAAAACTAGAAACAGAGGGGGAAATTTTCCCAATACACAGTGGAGTGAGGCAGGGAGACCCACTCTCACCAAAACTTTTTTCATCTGTGCTCGAGGAAGTCATCAGGAAGATTGAATGGGACAACATAGGGATTAACATAAATGGAACACGTTTAAATCATTTGAGATTCGCAGATAATACTTATAACAGAGCCCGGAAAGCTTTAAAAACATGTTCCAAGATTTGTCACGTGAAAGCAAAAAGGTAGGACTAACAATAAACATTCTTACTTATGGTTGCCAGACTTGGGCAAACACACAAAAAAAAAAACAAAAACTGATTACATGCTAAAGATCCACGGTGAGGAGTATACTGGGCTTCACAAAAAGAGACAGAAAGAGAGCTATAGATATAAGACAAATTACGAAAATTGAAGATGTTGTAGTTAAAACCAATAAACTCAAATGGACACCTCCATTTAAGGAAGGCCACATGATGAGAGAGAATTGGAATAAATGGACGAAAGTAATAACAGAATGGACCCCTAGATTTCAAACAACAAGGAAACGAGGAAGTCTGATGAGATAAAAAAGCATGGGTCCAACATGACTCAGAATAACTCGAACAAGAGCAGAATGGAAAGAGCTCGGTGGTAGATCTTAGTGCAAGCTCGTCTGGGTAGGTACCACCCACTCGTCCATAAATATGATGCAAAACCCATCCGCAAAACAACAGTACTTTGTATTGTTGTGTTCCGGTTTGAAGGGTGAGTGAGTCAGTGTAATTACAGGCACAAGGGACATAACATCTTAGTTCCCAAGATTGGTGGCGCATTGGCGATGTGAGCGATGGTTAACATTTCTTACACTGCCAATGTCTATGGGCGTTGGTGAACACTTACCATCAGGTGGCCCAAATGCTCGACCGCCTACCTATACAATAAAAAAATAAAATAAAAAAATCGCTGGACGAGGCCTTCATGCCGCGAAGACGACGCACAATTACCATGACATACTTAATACTATAATATCAACTTAAAATAATGAGAATAATAATTTAATTATTGTAATTGTAATAATTTTAATGTCAATCTAATATTTATTGTTATATGTGTTGTTAATATATTTAATCGCATGTTAAATAATTTATCAAATTGTGTTGGAAATAAAGGCTTAATAATAATAATAATAAGTAAGGAGTTAGTTAATGTAATTAGGTATACATAAATACATTTATTTACTAATTACGGATATATAAGTTAAAAAGAGTTTTTCTTCTTCTTTATCTAGCGTGTATCTACGCTATTGCAGCTCATAAAATTTTTAATCTGTCCGAAAAGAATCTGTCACCCGAATTAAGTTGTCAAAGTCAAACAATTTACAATAATCATTTAGTAGGTAGCGATAGGGTTGTATTAATTAAACTTATACCGTATTAAATATACATAATGGCCGTGGATTCAATGAGAGAAAAGGCTTTTCAAGATTATAGGAAGAAGTTAATGGAACACAAAGAAGTCGAATCAAGATTAAAAGACAGTAAGTAAAATTGAAAGTCGATTTTGCCGACTCATCACAGTCTCCTAATAACAATATAGATCATTATTATATGTTTTCATATCGTATTTTTACTTATTATATTCACTTTTTAACATATTATATTTATTATCTACAAGTAAAAGCCTCTTACGACGTAATTGTACGTTTTTTAGTGCGTGAACAGTTAAAAGATTTAACAAAGCAATATGACAAGAGTGAGAACGATTTAAAAGCTTTACAAAGTGTTGGACAGATTGTTGGTGAAGTTCTCAAGCAATTAACAGAAGAAAAATGTAAGTAATATTCATAATTCCAATAAAAATCTAATATTTACGTCTAAATACCAACTAGCAAATAGAAAATTTAAAGATGGAAATAGTAATAATTTTCCCTTGTTTGCTTACAATTAACCTAATAATGAATAAGCAATAATGCAGATGGTGGGTAGTAGTAAGATACCATAATTCAATTTCTAATAATGCTTCAAATGATTTAACAAATGCCTTTAAAAACCCAATTCTATAATTTATAATTGGTACCATTAATAGAGCAACATTAGAACAAACCAAAGATTCGTCATAAAAGCTTAGAAATGCATCTATTTAATGATTTTACAAGAAATGTTATAGAACACAAGTGTGTGTGCAAACACAGACACCATTTCCACCCTCTCATGATAACGGGACACACTGAGAGGTTTCAGACATAGGCCTGATATATACAGGATAAAACTCTGACCACTTCCAAACCAGACCAGGCTAAACAAATTTAACTGGATTGTTTTGTGTTTAATTTTCAACTGTGAATTGAAAGCGTACATTATGAGCTCTAACTCCCAGACTCTGTGTACATAGAATTAAGTAAAAGATCTTTGTAATGTTTTCTCGAAAACTTTATTTCTTTTGTATAGTTAATATTATAAATTGTGTCATATTAACTTTAAAAATTTCATTGTATATATATAAAGAAAGTGTCAGATAATAAATTTAAAATAAAAATGATTTCCTGAAATTGTATGTAGAGTTCTAGAATGAGAGCATCAATATGTCCGTTGTAAAGTTTAGAATAAAATATGAAAATAAGATACAGGTACTGGTCATCACCTGAATGATGTGTGAAAAATTCTCTTTGTAATGATGATACTAGGATATTTGTGTTAAACTTTTCAATATTCAAATCTTATGTCATGTCATGTACATCATATATATTGTACATATGTAATTTTATAACGTTACAGTTATTGTGAAGGCAACAAATGGGCCACGTTATGTAGTAGGGTGCCGTCGTCAATTAGACAAGAATAAGTTGAAGGGCGGCACAAGAGTCGCTTTGGATATGACGACACTGACAATCATGAGGCATTTACCAAGAGAGGTATATGTTTACTATCACATAATTTACATTTATTTTAAAAAACACGAATTCCTTTTTAATTAATTTCTTTGGTTCGTACTTCCAGGTTGATCCTCTCGTGTACAACATGAGCCATGAAGATCCCGGTGACGTCACATACTCTGCTATTGGTGGTCTGCAGGAACAGATCAGACAGCTGAGAGAAGTGAGCCAGTTTTTTTTTTAGAACATATTACAGCAGACTTGCAAAATATTTTGACCATCTTAATTATCTCATATTATAATTAAAATTTTAAATTTCAGGTTATAGAGCTGCCTCTAATGAATCCAGAATTATTTGTCCGTGTCGGCATTACGCCACCGAAGGGATGTTTGCTGTATGGACCGCCCGGGACTGGTAAAACTTTACTGGCCAGAGCGGTTGCATCACAACTAGACGCTAACTTCTTAAAGGTATGCCTTCCTTTTGTCCATAGCAAAGTAACAGCCTCTAAATGTCTCACTGCTGGGCCTCACTCATAGAGAAAGTTTTGGTCAGTGGTGAATTTAGATTTTCATCGAATACATGGAGGTTTCCTTGAGATGTGTTCCCTCAACGACAAGATGAATCATCAATACAATTTAAGTATGAAAATGTAGAATCATTTATCTGGGTTCGAAAATCATGAGTAAAATATTGAAAATTACAGAGAACAATATAAATTTCTAGGTTGTGTCATCAGCTATAGTGGACAAGTACATCGGTGAATCAGCTCGGCTCATCCGTGAGATGTTCAATTACGCTCGGGACCACCAGCCTTGCATCATATTCATGGACGAGATTGATGCTATCGGTGAGTTAAATATTTATATAATGTGTGGGACAAATTATTGAGTTCTTCCCGGTATAATCAATATTCCAAACCTCGCATGGCGGTGGTAGCTTTATATTCAATTTAATTTTGTAATGATCCTAAGTGAATGAAATATACTTTGGTTTTGTGTGGTCGCGTAACTTATTGGCATTTATTCGTCGAACGCGACTAGTCTAAACGAAATATTTCGTTTTCTCGACACATTTTGGAAGTACTATGGTTTCAGTATCACGGATGCTCGACGCGTTTCCTATTTGAAAAACGATGGGGTAAACAATTTAGTCTCAAATGAACCTCAAAACTTTAATCATGAATATCTCGGTAACCATGGGTGTCCGCGAGGCGGGAGAAGTGGTACAGGGGGTTGTCCTGCCGTACCCCACATCCCATCCAAAATCGAGATACGAATTTGTAAAACATTCCCCATTATTTTACTCTAACTACTTTGGAATAGAGGGGGGGGACTGCTCAAATGCTAAGGTGCCTCTCATTCTGACATCATTGATTTGTCATTCGGAAGAAGAGACTCTGAAATATTAATAGGAAAAGCTTCGATTTGTTGAAAGCCGTTTATTATAAATTACGTCACATTTAATACTTCTTTATCCATTACAGGTGGCAGACGTTTCTCCGAGGGCACGAGCGCCGACCGTGAGATCCAGCGTACTCTGATGGAGCTTCTGAACCAGATGGACGGGTTCGACTCCCTCGGTCAGGTCAAGATCATCATGGCCACGAACCGTCCAGACACCCTCGACCCCGCGCTCCTCCGTCCGGGGAGACTGGACAGGAAGATTGAGATACCTCTGCCGAACGAACAGGCTCGGTGAGAAAACTAGTAGTTTTATTTAAAGTTGCTTGGTGGATGTGATAACACCCTCAATAGTAAATCGAGCCGAATGCGTGATCCAATGATTGCGGGTCCAAATCCAAGCGCGCTCCACTGAATTTTCATTTGCTTAATTTTTGTTTATATTTCATAAGTGAAGGAAAACATTTTGAGTAAATCTGCATTTGTTTGAACTGTGCCACATGTGCCACCTAATAAGATCTGAACGTTCTCAATGGAAAATTAGGTCTTAGTCCAGCAGTGAGAACTTTACAATATGTTACTTAATTAATTTGGTTGTCAGGCTGGAAATCCTGAAGATCCACGCGGCTCCGATCGCAAAGCACGGCGAGATGGACTACGAGGCGGTCGTGAAGCTGTCCGACACGTTCAACGGCGCCGACCTGCGCAACGTGTGCACGGAGGCCGGCCTGTTCGCCATCCGCGCCGAGAGGGAGTACATCATACAGGTCCATACATACATTATTACTGTTTCATTCAATTCTACTTTATAGTATAGGTAGGCAGACGAGCGACCACCTGATGGGCCACCTGATGGTAAGTGATCACCAACGCCCATATACATTGGCATTGTAAGAAATATTAAACACGTACACCGTCAATGCGCCGCCAACCTTGAGAACTAAGATGTTATGTCCCTTGTGCCTGTAATTACACTGCCTCACTGACCATCAAACTGGAACACAACAATATCAAGTACTGCTGTTTTGCGGTAGAATATCTGATGAGTGGGTGGTACCTACCCAGACGAGCTTGTACAAATCGCTACCACCAGTAAACTACCAGTAGTACTTTTTGTTACAACCAGTCTACGCCCGCGGCTTTGACCGGATGTTCGGGGAGGTTAGGTATAAAGGAGTAGCCTATGTCCGTCCTTCGGATTCAAGCTAGTCTCATGCGCAATTCGTACTTAATATCATCAAAATCGGTTCCGCGGTTTAGCCGTGAACTTGTGACAAACAGAGAGGTACTTTTGCATTTATAATATTAGTAAATATTAATATCGAAAAAAAAAGGAGAAGAGGCCTTAGATCAGCAGTGGGACATTCACAGTCTGTTACTTTACTTTACTTTTACTAAATGCGAAAGTAATTATGTCTGTTTGTCACAAGTTCATGACTATGTCACTGATTTAATTTTGATGATATTAAGTACGAAGCAAGCGTGAACCCCAGGATAAAAATAGACTTTGTTATGAACTCACCCTTCGAGGAGGTAAAATCGATTATAAAGGTTTGTGTACAAGTTTTACAATTCTTAAATTGTATGTACATTTTGTTTTTTCGGTCACAAAATTAATCCTACGTTCGTAAAGCCGGGGGGGGGGGGTTTGATTTGAGATTAAAAGACTTGGAAACCTTTAGATCATTGTCATGAAAATTGGTACACAGAGCATGGAGAATATCTTCGGATGAAATTGGTATCCGATGCTTATACACAAAATAATTATTTTTTTGGGATTAAGCAGTTATAAAATTATACATTTCAAATTTTCAGGAGGACCTCATGAAGGCCGTAAGAAAGGTGGCCGATAACAAAAAACTTGAAAGCAAATTGGATTACAAGCCGGTGTAATTATTAAATTTACATTAACATACATTTATATTATCATTAATATTCACTTCTTAATAAATTTAGTTTAAATTTCTGTGTTTTTTTTTCCCTTGTAACTACTTTTACCAATGGTAAAGCTGAGTGTACTTGTTGCGCAGGTCTGTCCGTTTCATTATACTAATGTTAAAAGTATTATTTATCACGGTCGTATACACAGGTCTTGCATCTGAGTCCAATTTCAGTGGTGAGAGATGAGGTGCGAGTGTGTTACAACTGCTAATTCGCAATACCATCCGCTTGAGGTACTACGTCGCTGCTATCGAAGCTGATATTTTTCTCTCCCATACTGAAGTTGCAAGACCTGTGTATACGACCGTGTTATTTATTTTTATTGACACTTAATAGGAGCACACATTAAAATAAACAATTATACATTTATATTTCTTTTTAATAAATAACATTCACAAAATATTACTCTTAAAATAATACTGGATTTACATTATCTTGGTGTGTTGATATTTTGCACAAAAAACATACTTTTCGTTACAAATTACCATTATTATTCTGGCGTGTATGTTGGTTGCAAAATGTAATTTCAATGTCACGTATAATAATAAGACATGTATAGAAGTTTATAAATAAAATATGGAGCTTATAGGTAACTTATATTGGTGTACAAGTTTCCATTAAAATGTATGAAATTTAGATGGCGCTTTTAACGTTGACAGTCCTATAATAATATTGTAAATGCGAAAATGAATTTGTTTACGTTACGTTTATACGTCTTAACTATAAATAAATAGCGAGTAAAGTCTAGTTATCAATCATATAGTGCAATCTGTTATATACGTGACATTAGCGATATAATAAGCAACAAATTTTATTACATCAAATGCTTAAGAACCAAAGCAATAGTATCTATGTTGCGTGTTAGTATATAACTGACTAGATAGTTGTTAAGGAATTAAAACATAAATATATTTAGGTGTTCGAGCCCACGCTTGAACCACAATTGAGATCAACTCTTCAATATTCGTCATCAACATCTGCTATCTTACTCTTTCTTCAGATGAATCTTTGATGCCATCACTATACCTGTCTTTGTCTCGCACTTGACAGGCAGCACGCGGCGGCCATTTTGCCCATTTGCTTCAGCACGCTTTTCATATTCGTGAGATCAACAATAGATCTTGCGCGCGTATTTAACCCATCGGCTTAGTCCGTCTAATATTAGTCCACCGACGAGTACGAAAAGACCAGTTGAAGTTTCTGGGGAAGTACACCGTAATCAAATAAAGCATTCAACTCACACAAGAACTTCGCCTATTCATTCGGAATCTCAGACAGCAGACTACGCCGATTCAAGGCAGTGGTGAACATTTGCTTGCTTCGGTGCTCAACCAGCAAATGTTACTTTTTAACAAAATGCTTACCATGCAATTGGAGCAGAATAAGAACATCGAAACAATAATTTAAAATCAACAACTAAATACGGTTCCTACTCCTGACGAATGGTCAGGAGTAGGAACCGTATCTGTCGATGAACTTAATAAGTTTTACGACTCGATTCCAGACAGTCCGAAGAAGAGATTTGCAATTGAGAAGAGCAGGAACCAGAAGTCTCTTCACATGTGGCTAGTAAGGAATCTATACAATCAGACCTTCGGAGGAAGATTACCGATGCACAGAGAGAATTAGCAGCCTTATCAGAAAAGAAACTAGCGGTCCATAAGTCAGTTGTAGCAAACTTCGGTATTCCTATAAAATCGCACGAGCTTAGCTCCCATACTCTGGTTAGGCAAGTATTAAAAGGTATCTTTGCGAATAGTCCCCCCGTTAATAAGCCAGTATCGTGGACAATAAAGGATTTTCTAAACTTTCTACAAGCATATAATTTTGACCACAATAGTTTATTTGCTGTATCAAGGCACACGTGCGCGTTACTTCTGTTGGTTACCGGCAGAAAAATACATGATTTAACACTTCTTTCAATAGGAAGAGGAGAATTCGAAGATATGGGAGACGAGTTAATATTTTGGTCCAAATTCGGGTCCAAAACAGACCCTGTATCGTACAGGCAATCAGGGAGGTTGTTCAAAAGTGTAATGAATACTGGTAGTCAACTTGATCTCGTCTTCTGGGTGAAGAAAACCATTTCAATCTCAAGAATACGTAGCAAACAGGCGATAGCTAGCCAGATAGCTTGTTCATTACTACAAGGGGATCTGTCAAGAACGCCTCCCGTACAGTATTTTCGGGGTGGTTAAGAACATTATTCAAAGAACAACTGGGTTAGTAATCAGTACAAAATTGAAGATTTTCGCCTCCTCCCTCCCTCTGTGGCACTACGCTGGAGATGCAAAGCAAAGTCGCCATACTGGGAATTGACGTTCGGTGCGACCTCAATCCAAGGGACCACATCGAGGCTGTTATAAAAACAGCTTCACGGAAACTCGGAGTCCTGAACAAGGTGCGGCGTTTTTTCACGCCACAACTACTGCTCCTGTTATATAAAACACAGGTGCGGTCTTGCGTCGAATATTGCTCGCACCTCTGGGATGGCTCCGCTAAGTACTTACTGGAGGCCTTGTATCGGTTGCAGCGACGTGCGGTTCGCATTATTGGCGACGTAAAGGTCACCAACACCCTCGAGCCTTTACAATTGCGTCGAGAGATAGCGGCACTGAGTGCTTTCTACCGATTGTATCACGGCGAGTGCTCAGAGGAATTATTCTCCCTCATTCCTGCTTCCCCATTCCTTTAAAAGTCTACGCGTGCTGGCTCTCGATGTCACCGCCTAACTGTGACATCAATTCCATCGCGCACAAAGAAATTTGGCAACTCTTTTCTTTGTCGCACCTCCAAAACATGGAATTCTTTACCAGCACACGTGTTCCCCTCCTCTTATGACCTGGGTTCCTTCAAACGAGGCGTGAAGAGGCATCTTGCGGGCCGGCAAGGCGGGGGCGGCTAGAGCAAGTCATTCGTCCTGACTGCACTAGCCGGGTCGCAACCCAAATGTGTTAAGTCAAAACTTCTCATAAATTTAGAGCTGATAATTATGTTGATTATATTCTAATTATATTTTATTTTGAAATTTTGGAAAAAATAGGATGAGTTTGCTGATTGTACATATTATTAAGTATTAACTTGAATAAATCGCTATCATGATTGTTTATTTAATTGGTTCATTTAACCCTATCATAGTAACAGTACGCATAACCAGTCTCAATGAGATATTAAGACTAGTCAGGCAGCGCCGACAGATAATAAACATTTCTCAATTGTGGTTCAGTAAGTTCGAACACCTAAATAGAACCGTTTTTCCTCCGAAATGTAAAAACGGATATTTAGGTTTCAGCCGTAGCTTGAACCACACTTAAGGGCCTTGCTAGCTCAAGGTACTGAAGCAAATGGCCGCCGCGCGCTACCTGTCAAGAGCGAAACAAAGATAGGTATAGTGATAGCATCATAGATTCATCCGAAGAAAGAGTGAGATAGCAGAAGTTGATGAAGCGTATTGAAGCGTTGACCTCAATTGTGGTTCAAGCTACGGCTGAAACCTAAATATCCGTTTTTTTACCCTTCGGGGGAAAAACGGTTCTAATGAAAATGTCGAATAAATTTGTGGCAACATTGATGTTTAGTATTAATGTTTTCTGTTATGAAAGATTAAAAAATGTTTATAAAAAAAATACTTCAAAAATTATTTTTAAACGTGTCCACTAATACCCACATTAGGTAACCCTGTATAGATATAGATTTTTATTTTACAATACACATAATATAATATTCTGAATAAACATCAAATTTCACTGTTTTTAAACAGTGAAATTTTCAAAGCTTCGTAATAAAATTTTGACTTACATATTTCATAGTCATTTTTAATAAGGCAACGGTATTACTAAATTTTTTTTTTATTTATTTAATAAAACTAGGCAAAGTCCCATTCTTCCTTGCCTTTTCTACATTTTCGTAATAACATGAAAAATCAACGTAACCTTTAATCCGTCTGTCCTTGTCGTACGGTCGAATTGGATATATATCGGATGACGATTCGATCGATCGATTCGTATCGATATTCGAATCGTTCTTATCGAAATCATTCGATCCAGATGAATACGGTTCGGAATCCATTTCGTTCAAAAGCGTATTCGATTTAGATTGAACGATTGGATTGAATCTGACAGATGTGTTTTGTTTCTGAACCGTATTCAAAGTGTCATTTTGGGGGATGGGGGGTAGGAAATTGAAATTACGTATCAATAATGTAACATGGGTATTCGGTTTTGGCGTTAAGCTATTCTTTACACAGTATGATAAGAATTCCTCCTCTATTTCTTCTAGAACGGATTGACTGACTCTCTTGAAGTCGGATTGTTTGCGGAAGTTCTCTACTATGATTTGGGATAGTTGTTTGTTCGTCTGTTCGCTGTTACCTCTAACTTCTTGGATGCGTTTGTAAACACCAGCACTGACTAGGACCAGGAACCTGGAATGTTTTAATCAAACGTATATGTATGTAAAATATAAAAAAAAATATCTTCAAATATATCCAATGAATTTTTCTTCCGGCACTTTACCATATCTCCATTAATCTATGGTAATAAATAAAAATTAATGTGATTTGTTTGAATGCTTAAAAAAACTTAAATATTATATATCGACGATCTTAAGCTTAAGCCGTAAGCAATAGCTGCGACAATATAACCAAGGAGTTTTTATATACGGCGATTGACATATGCGTACTCACGTACTGGCATGACGGAGGGAACGTGAAGAATATATGGGGCTTGTCAGATTTTGGGAAAAATATTGTATTGGCGTCTATGAATATTATTAAGGGAACGATTCTGTAATCTTTCTGTAATAAAGATAAGTGTATAATTGTTCAAAACACTTGATTTTAACATTATATATTAAGCTGATGAAGGTGTATATTTATACGTGTGAATTTGAGGTAAAGGGTGCGTGAAATTCATGCTGTAACTTGGGAAATGTATAACTTCTATGTATGTATATATCAGGCTAAAAAACTATTTATGTCGTTCAACATCCTATGTTTTATTATCTGCAAATTTTGTTAATTTCGCTAAACACCAATACTTAGTAGTATTGCGATTCAGGCTCGAAGGGTATGTGAGCCAATGTAACACACGTGCAAAGTACATAACATGTCAGTTACCAAGGTTGGTTGGCAATGAAAGGAATGCTTAATATTTCTTTGCCAATTTCTTTGGGCGTATTCTCATCAAATATCTTAAGTTTAATAAGAAATAATTCTTCAGTTTTTTTTTTAATTTAAAGCCTTACCTGCATGACTCGTCCAGAGCTATAGGTCCATGTATCTCAGGAGCTGCTACCACTGGTTCCGAGGAAGCAGTGCTTATTGTCGGAAAGGCTTTGTACAGCCCCTTAACTAGGTAGTTACCTAGGCATCTTGTTCCAGTCTGATTGCCTAGGTATTGTGCTGGGAATCATAATAATTATCAAGCTTTAAAATTTGACCGATATACAATTTACAGGCATAGTCTGCTCGGGATTCATGATAATTAGGAAAGCATGTAATCATGAAAAGTTATATGGTGTTTTGTTAACATGCGGGTGTGTTACAAATAATCCTGTATAAATGCGGAAATGAATAAAAATATGTTTAATAAAATTGAAGTCCCTTACCATTTCTGAGTTTATTTACATCTAAGCCCAATTGTGAAAGCCTCAACAATTCATCCTCATTGTTCAAACTGTGGTCAACGGTCAGCTGGACAACCCTCAACACAGAGTTATCATCGGTCCTGCACAACAACGCTCGGGTCTCACCAACATTTGCAACATACAACTTATTGTTGTGTACGAGTGCTATAACAACAGTAGCACCTCCAGAGAGGTGTTGGTCAATTTCTTTTAAACGATATAGAATGTTATCTGACATCTGAAATATAATATAATTACTTTCATTCATCTTAAAAACTACATTGTGGACTACCAACAGAATGATAAAACCCAGATAAGGGAAAGGCCTGACAAGATTATTATTTTTTTTATAGCATAGGTAGACGGACGAGCATATGGCCCACCTGATGGTAAGTAATCATTAACGTCCATACACATTGGCATTGGTAAGAGATGTTAACCATCGCTTACATCGTCAACCTTCTTTCTTTCTAATTCTACCACCAACACACTTTGTACTATTCGTAGAAAAAAATAATGATTAAAGTTATCACCTGTGTTGTATGTGTGTGCCCTTTTAATATCTGAAGCCTGTATTGTAAGCTGGTTCGTTCAGCTATCATGCCATCATAGTTCTCTATGTACGCCTTCTCCACAGACACAAATGCATTCCTATTATCAATATTTTGATTATTAATCATAACATTTGTTATTTGTAATTAATAATAAATGATATTATCATGCCCAAATTTTATTGATTTATGCATATATGGGTAGAAATAACCTTAATTTTTCTCTGATCTCTTCATCGGTATTGCTATTAGACGGTGGGGCAAATAAAATCTCAGCCGCCATTCGCTGCATAATAAATCTTGCCGCATCCAAGCCATTGTGTGGCTCAAACACGCCATAGAGACACCTAAAAGTGTAATGGAATTAGTATAACTACTACTTACTTTGTTATATCACAAAGACAATGTCAAGATGTAATGTAATTTTATTCTAGATAGGGTCTAACACATTAAAATCAACCCTAACAATAGGATATACTAGTTAGTCTTATATAAATAATAATAATATTGATATAAAAATATAATATATACTTACGAATTATCTTCTGTATGACAATAAAAACAAAAATAATCGTCATTTGAACCAGGATTTCCGTCTACTGGAGAGAAATAAGACGCTACGCAAGTATTTCGACATTTCGGTAAATCATCTGTCCATGGTCTCGCAATCATTTTTGTCGCCTAATACTTCTGTTTACATTAAGAAATAAATTTATCAGGAAACATGTAACTATCTCGATTATTATTTAATGGTTTTGGGTTCAATCTCAAATGAAAATGACATTATCAAAATACATTTTATTGTGAAAGAGAATTTTCATTTGTCAAAAGTCAAAGTATCTATGTCGAAAATTGGATTTAATGGATCTGGATTCAAGTGGAAATATTTATTTCTTTACAAAGTTGCCAATCTTTTGTAAAATATTTTACAATAATTTAAAGAAATAATAAACTTCCATACAAATGAAATAAATAGGTAAAAATAAAATAAAGGATTATGTTTATTGTATACTTTATTATATAATTTATAAGCACGAAAGCTAACATATACTTTTTAATGTGAGAGATTTTATTTGTTTAACTTTTCATCAATAAAACTTAATAATAAAAATATACTTTTTGGTATATTTATTTGTGAATAAAATAATAATAATTGTAAGCCACTAAAAAATACACTACTTAAGTCTTGAAAGAAACGATCAATAAGTTAGTTATTATTAATTATTTTGGATTTTACAAAATTAATAACTTAAGTTATATATTGATGTGTGATTGAATCCCTTTGATGAAGCACTTTTATATCCACAGAACATATACGTTAATAGATTTATTAAGTTATTTAATAAATATATAGATATATAAGAAATTTATTGAAAATATTTGTGTTTTTTACATACACATATTTCTCGCTTAAAAACTACATTATCGAAATTTAATAACCGCAAAACGGAAACCAACGCTTCGCACAAACCACAAAAGGCGATACGTATAATTTGATGTATCAAATGAGCACGAAATAGTTAAAAAAAGTTTTAATGTAATGTAATTTTTGTATTATATTCGCAATATAAAACATCATGTTAATCTAATAATTAAACTTAGGTGATTTTATTTTTATCAAATCTATGTAAGGTATTTTACGTTGATAAAACTCAAACAGTAATACATATATAATTTAAGAACGTTATCAGCTGTGCGTTTTAATAAAATAACCTAAGACTAAAGACAAAATTTGCCGGTAAATACACGCTACGCAGTACGCACGCCGCATTATGATTAATGCTTATAACCTGCAATTATAGCTTGTGTTGTTAAGCGAGCAAATACTATTTATATATATTTACTTAAGTATTAGGATGTAAAATTATTGATAAAAAATGTAATTCAAGGTTATTTTTGGACTTTGTGACAATGGGTTATCGATCTTGAATTAAAGGCAATACAAATCTATTTCTTTGCATTTCAAACGAATAATCATTTTCTTGAATAGTTATTTGCAGATTAAATTAAAAATGTTATGTATTAAAAGAAAATAGGTAATTTCTTAAATTTGAATATAGTAATTTTGAAAAAAGAATTAAAAGGCAACTTGATATTAATACCATTTTTTAATAATTATTTTTGGTAGATTAAAATTTTGAGTAGACACAGGTTGAGCTGATATGGTTCAGTAGTTAGAGCATGTGAATCTTAACCAAAGATTGCAGGTTCGAAATGGGCCACTAAATTTCATAAACTTTGTAATTAATTTATCTTTGCGTGGCGGTTATGAAAAACATTATGATGTTACTTGAATATATCCACCATCCCATAGAGCAGCTTGGTGAAATAAGCTTAAAAGAAGTTTTTGCTTGTCAATACACCAGTCATAGACTGGTTAATCAGACCACTTAACCTTTTATGGTTGTAATAGATAAAAAATGATTATGAATCATATACCTTAACTAAAAAATGAAACAATGTTTTCTTTGATCAAAGTTTATGTCATGTTCTTACACAACTGTGAACCCGATCTTTTACATTTTTAATTTTAATGGTTTTTTTATACAATGTTAGCTCTATTATCCTAAAGAGCTGTCTGTGACTAAATTCACTTTGTTTAAACCTAAGTTTGAAATGAGAAAGCATATACTTTATACCAGTTTGAATCAACAACTTTAGAAAAATCCTTCTTTATAAAATATTAACAGGCGCGCTTGACACCATTCTTCACTATACATATAATTATATTTTTATTTCCTGTGCTGTGAAAAGAAAATTTATATGCAATAATTAATTAATACTATGCAGTATCTATATAGCCAATATCTTAATAGGTACTTTGAACTATTTCTATTTAAGGGAAGTCCATTATTTTCATTTTACAATATAAATGTTAGTGCATGGCATAAAAAGCATTTATCGAGTTGGCTGTTCAGAGAATTTCCAAAGTCATGAGCTAAAAAAAAAATAGTGTCCCTTCCGCTAGGCACCATCACCAATAACTTCAAAATTGGAACGCAACTATTTAGGAACACAACATAAAATACAAAACCAATATTTCTTTGAGACACACCTCAATGCCTTTGGAAACCCACTTAAGTTCACTTCATCAGGTGAGCAAAATTAAAAACTAGATTTTTTTCATGGGGTCTATTTAATCATTTTTTTTGTCCGCTTTGGTTTCTGTTTCTGGTTTCTTTTCCTTCTCTTTCTCCTTTTCTTTTTCCTTTTCCTTATCCTCAGTGACTACCTCCTTAGCTTCCTGCTTTGACGCTTCATCAAAATTACCAACGAGGTTAGGTACTTCGTCGTCCTCGTCGAGAGGTTTCGGCGGCGCCACACTCGACGCGATTTTCTTTAACTGATTTAACCCTTCAGGTCCCAGTTGACTCAGAATACCGGGGAGCATCTCAGCTATTTGCTTATTCTCTCCATGACCGGTGATAGCGAAAGTGTTCGCCGCAAGCGATGCCTGAGCTTTAGGGTTGTTAAAATGTATTACTGTGCCGTCATCTTTTATCATATTTACTTCCTCGATGCCGGGGATAGTGTTTACTGATAATTTCTTGAGAGATGATTGCAGTTTCTTGTCATCTGTGGCGGCGGTCGCATGGACGACCTTCTTCTTACGCCTCGGAGTTCCCTTGCCGCCTATGCGGACTTGTGACTGCAATTTTTTGAGTTTCTCGGTGTTCATTGTGCTATTTTAACACGCGACACCTGTCGATAAAAACACGGAGCACTTTTTAGTATTGTTTATGTGTTGATTTTAGACGCGATCACAATTGTATTCCATGTAACTTGATCGTACGCACGTGTTTTGAACACCGGTTAGTTACAAAGGGAAAATGGTGGACTTGAGACAAGTTATTTCTGATTTTTGACGTCGTGAAATTGGTAGCACTGCGGAAAATTCGTTCCTTTTTAACGATTGCAACACTTGAGTATTAAATTTTATCAAATAATCTTATAGTAAAATAATACGAATCAAAATACCTTTATAAAATATAAATTAATCCTATTTATTTTTATATCATTTGGAAAAATAGTTTGTGTTATGTTTATTCATTTGAGAAAAACTTATGTCACGTTTAAAGGTTCAAAAAATATATATGTTATTTTTAATTACATTAAAATATCTATATTTATTAATGTAAGTAATATTCAAATATTTTGAATGCTTTTTTTCTTTCAAAACCATACCATGCTCAATTAAATATATTTCACCATTTCTTAGTGTTCATGTTCGTTATAAGATGGCGTTAGTCAGCGCTTTTAATGTATATCAATGGCGTTTCACAATAGATGTCGCACTAAGTATGAAATTACAAAATGTTTCATATCTTTTGCATTGTCTTATTCATAGAAATACCATTTTATATATAATTTTTTCCATTTAAAATATATTTAAATGGCTGTTATTCATAAAAAAGTAAGTGCAATGGTTATTTGTCCAAATTCTCTGATAAGACATGTATGCACTGGCGTAGGCCAAATTTATTTCCCCGTGAAAAAATCTAGCGTAGAAATCTGTGTCCAACTGGCCATTTACAAAAAAAAATGTTCGCCTATACTGATATCATATTAAAGAGTGAGCTTTTAGACGTACAATGTTTCTCTTGCGTAAGTATTGTAATAATTTCCCGATTATACTATTATTACTACGTCGTTAAACTTGACTGCCTCTTGGTCTTGTTACTGGATTGTACGACTGTAAGCCCCGAGGTAACGGGTTCAATCCCGGATCATCGGGACGTTGAAAAAGTTACTGGGTTTTTATTTTGAGAAATTCTCAGTAGCAGTCCAGGATCGAAAAGTCGTTGGTCCGAAAGGAAAGAGTTTACGTGCTTTCTGCGGTGCGAGAGCGAAACGCACCCTATATAGAAACTCCGAGGAGCTAAACTTAAAATTGAATAAAATTATTTCAACTGAGTGAGACGGGAAAGGGACATAAACTTAAAGAGCAGAACCTATCTAAATACAAAATTAGAACCAAATCGCTTAAATACACAAGATAAATTTTAAGTAGACAGAGATAAACTACATTAATTTTGTATGCAAGAATTAATATAACATTAAGAATGTCTTGACTAAACTAATTTTATCCTACCCTGTAAAACATTATTTGAAAATTATTAAGTTTTATAAATCCATAATAAAAACTGCGTCGATATATATTTACATTGTTCTTTTGTTACGAATAGCTATAATTTAATAAAATAAACGTCTCTATTATGGCGTTTTAGCATCGTCAGTGTTCAGTAACATTTTTAAAATGCAATGTATTTTTCGCAAATTGCAAAAATGTCTTCGGATGTTAAATAAAAAAAAAATACAAGTTTTTACGTTTGGGTATATCTGCAATTTGAAAGTAAAACGATGACTACAGAATATTTCATATAAATGTAATAAAAATAGCAAAGAACAGGAACTAGAAATAAAACTGTTTACTTTCTTACGTCAGGTTTTTCAGGGTTGCCATGTAGGGTGAGAACTACCGATTAAATAAGTGTTTAAGCAAGCATGGAATTAAATGGAAGTAAACAAAACAATTTACTACTCAATCAGTATCTAGTTATTTATTTTAATCATCGAAATTTGACTACTTCATTTAGTATACTTGAATGACTACGTTATTTAGTAAAGTCAATGACTCCAGTTCATAAAAGTATTTCAAATGTACTGAGCATAAATAACAAAAATATATTACACATGCAAAATTAATAATTCAAGATGGTAACCGAGAAAGCTCTTAGTAACAATAATAAACACCTCTCATCATAACATCGACTTAACCGATAAATGTTTATCCAGTATTACTAAATGCACTCCAAAATGGCGGGATATAAAGCTGTCAACGCGATCGCTTCGCGCCATCATGTTGATTATGACAACTATTAATATTTGAAGATGTCGATAGTCGAGCGATAGAGGTTACGCTAAAACGTTTCTGAACGGTTCGCGTGCACTTATCGTTCGCGGTGACGGATGAGACCATTCTGAACGAAAGTGTAATGCTCAAATAATTTTATAATCTATTGAAAATTTTTAATACTTATAGTTTTTTTTTTTAAATAACTATTTTACTAACGTGACAAAAGTAAGCCACTAGTATTTAAAAATAAAAATTAAGACTTTAATATCAGGGTTTTTTATTATGTAGGTATGTATGTATATAAGTATGTAGAGAGCAAAATGCGTATTTTTTCGGGATTGTTTCAAAGAATTTATTTGATACATAAGTTGCATTAATTTATTTATTATCTTATATAGTACTTAACAATATATATTAATTAACAATTTTAAAAGTGACACTACATACACAATTTAATACCAGAAGTGAAAATAAACTAATATTTAAAAGATTTATTTAAAAACAATGGTATATGTATGTAAACAATTAAAATTTGCTTTCATTTGGGTCATAATTTACATATTTTTTTTAAATATGACTACTATCATAATATAGGTGATTTATACATTATTTATTTATTTAACTTACTACTAACTACATATTAAGCTCGATTCAAAATTATCTTCTATTTAAATCAAAGCACATCGAATGTTACTATTATATATCACAGAGCAAAACTTTTAAAATCGAATATATTCTTTTTATTATATATACTTTTTATTTAGCATTTATATTTAATTCAAATTAAAAACTCTTTTCAACGCAAGCGTCTTTGAGTGACTAATAAGCTAATGCATTTATATTTAGGATGCGTTTATTGGTTTTTTATAATAATATATCAGTTTCGTTACGTTGATTTGTTCAATAAACGTATAAGAGTGGTTATTTTCATGCACTGAAGTGTACGTATTGGTTATAAACATCTTAACATTAAGAGCATTAAATAAATCATTTTGAATAATAGCTGGGATGACGAAACGGTATTTTTATATAACGCAGATAAATTTAGTCAAAGAATTTACTTAAATATTTACGTCAAATCAGTACGTAATTGAAAGTGTATTTTTGGAGTGATATTAGAAGAATATAATTTCAAGTCAAATTTGATCGCAAAGTTTTTAAGTAACTTTTGCATGTAGAGTTGCTGACGTAAATGTGTAAATGTTTTTATTATATAATTTACAATATTGTATTAAGTAGAACATTTTCTTTTTAGAATTTTCGTTAATTAGTTTATTTATCGAGTACCAAATACTAGCACAAAAACATCAAGAAAAATGTATAGATGTCTTACATCTATGTTTAAGTTTGTTTTGTAAATAGAATAAAAAAATATATTTCGAGAACATTCGATACTTTTTACACGTTTCCCGCGCAATTAATTAGCGCCGTCTTGTTTGTTCTCTGTCGTTAAAACAATTACGGTACATCGTTATCATACTGTCAAGATAAAACAAAAAACTTTCCCGGAATTAGATTTCACCTAAAACGAGACGTTCTTAATAGGATGCTGATGTGAGCTTTATCTGTTTCGTGACAAATGAATGAGAAATGTTTTTTTGTTTTAATTTTAAAATGAAGATATGTAAAGCCAGATGTCACACGTGACATAGAGTTGGCATTAAGAGAGTAAAATATATATTGTTTAATTATTAATAAAGAAAAAACATCATCCGAGATTATTTATTAAACTGAAAATAAAAGATCAACAATTTATCCGAATAACGCTGAATAGAACGACGTAAGTTTAATTAAAAAACGTTACACTAAAATTTGATTCGAAATCATTGTTTTTGATGTGGAACACCTATAGACGCGGGTTAAACTGATTGTTGGCGTGGCGACGCTTCGCCACGTCTTCGATGGTATATATATATATATATATATATATATATATATATATATATATATATATATATATACAGTCTATGCGTAGTAGTGCGTACGGTGTGGCGAAATAATTCATATTAAACATTTAATAACATTATAATAACTTTTAGTTTAATTAATTAATAATTTTATAATCATTTAATTCAGCTAACTTCGAGTGTAACGATTACTGAAGTCAGTGAGTAAAAGAATTAAGTTGTCGCAAATTGAAATAAATTTTAGAATTTTAAATTTTTGTATTTAATGAAAATAAACGTTAAACGAATAAACAAACCGTCATCATTTTATTTCATTCGATGTTTCACATCTGCCAGGTGTCCCATGACGGCTCAGATAATTTATTTTTATAAAATTGTTATATACAATAAAACTGAAACTATTGGATAAATTAATATCCAAGAATGCTCAATACCATTTAAAATCAATATACATATAAACTAATTTATTATTGGCTTATAGAAACGACATAAAGCTGACACACTCCGTTTCCAAAAATAACGTAAAAAAACCCGTAACGTATGGCTATCACATTACAGCCCTAAATACCTTTAATCTCTACTTTTTGCGACGTCGGATTTGTAAAAGACATAATTCTCGTGCTAAGATAAAGTTAAGGGGAACTTATTAGTTATCTAAACAGGTTGGATTATGAGATTTCTGAACGACCACCCAGTTAAGCACGAAATGTGACAGCTGTCAGATTTAGCGGCAATTTCGCCGTTTTTTATTATACATACATATGTTTAGATTATTTATTGTAGGCTTTATAAAAAAAGTCATACTTTTAATAATATAATATAATTTAAACCAATTCGAAATATGTTATTGTGTCATTTCATGACATCAATACAATAATGAAATTGCAAAATTTTGTTAAGTAAAGAATATTTTTATTTTAATATTTATGGTAAAACAAATTTGAAGAAAAAACGAGTGAGTATATATTTGAAAATAGAATGAAATATTCATAGACAATCACAAAGTTCGCAAAAGCGATCAAATAAAATAAAGGCAAACTGTATCGAAACAAATTTCAATCTCACGGAACGATACTCCGGTACAATTTGCTAAAACAATCTGCCTAACCTTTTTTTACACAGAAGCAGAAAATGGCTGACGCCATTTATGTTTTTCACGCAACTATTACACGTAAGGTTCTACGTATAGGCAAATGTAGCATGGTTTGCGCGATGTATCTTTAATTCACTTTTTTTTTAAATATTAGGTATATATTTAATCTATTGTAAATTCGGCTTTATAATTTAATCTCGTGCTCATTTGTGATGAAAAATATCTTCTGGACTAATTTGTACTGAAGCAACATAGTGAAGTAATCGACTAACTTATTCCATAGTAGATTGGCTATTACAATGAGTGAGTGAGATGATGAGTAACGATAAACAAAACTTAGATTAGATTAGATATTCAATGCAATAGCTTTGATATATTATGCACTAAAAACTGTTCTTGGTTAGTATATATTTATTTATAATACAGTACTATTACACTGAGCTACTTATATCCACCATAATTTCAGTTTCAAAGTTTCTTTCACGAATGAAATGTCAACTCATTGTCAAAGTCGTGTATTCGTCTTTAATCCTCTTGTGGTTGGAATATTCTAACTAATATTATAAATGTGATTGTGAGCTTGTCTGTTTATTTGTTTGTGACGCTTTCACGCCTTAACCACTAACCCGATTTTAAAAGTCTTTCACAAATGGATAGCTACATTATCAGAGAGTAACATAGAGAGTACGTTTTATCCCCGTATTCCTGCGTGAATGGGAACTACGCGGGTGAAACCGCAGGCGAAACGCTATTTCTATATTATCTATATTTTATCGAATTTTATTTTTAAACAGATAGATGTATATATCTTATATAACTGTGTTAATTTTTTTCCAGAACCGTTTCACCCAAAGATTACATTTATATTATAATTCAACCATGACACTTTAATAGTCACCGCACCCAAAGAAAATCTCTCTTAAGAAAAAGGTATAAGGTTAAGGTATAAAAAAACGGTACCCATCGCGTAATCCATTCTACACTGCCTGTATAATCGTAGTGTCTCAAAAATGGTCGTCGCTAAATTTGTATTTTTTTTTTCAACAAAATCTTTTGTTCGGAATTGATCCGTTGGGAGCGATTCGCTGAAGAGCCTGAAAATATCACATGTATATTGTTTCCGAACGGATTATAGTGTCGTAGCGGTCCGAATTGTGTTTGTTTAGTATATTTATTGGTTTTAGGCACAACGGAATATATGGTATGGATTTTTTTGTTTTCATTTTTTAACTTGATTTTTTTTATATATAATAAATATTTATTTGTCAAATACATATAATTGTTACACGGAGAACAAAAATCAGTGTACACAATTTTTAATTAATTCATATACGTTTATATTTATATGATTTTTCGGTATTTAGACAAAACGTATTCTTTAAATAAATTCTTATATATTTTATAGATGTATTCTATAAAGATATCGGCTTTATACAGTCAATAAGACAGATTTTATTATCATTTAAATTTAAGCAAGCTGTAATAATAGAGATCGAATATAAATAAATATTCTATAAAAACGATCAATTCTATTTTCAAACTTAGTTTAAAATTACACAATTTTATATTGTAGTTTTATTGTAGCGAATTTTTATAGTTTTCCTTTCTCTAGTACATTTTAGTTTTACGGGCGGCCATATTGAATGGAATTGGCGGGAATATGCTTCGTATTGCTCTACAGAGATCGTCCCTTGGTTATAGTTGACAATTGATTTTTTTAAAATTTATACTTTGCTAAAGAAAATAATAAATTAATATTTTTTTAAATAAGATGAATGATATTGTACATGAAATATTATATATTAATACATTGTACTCAAAAAAAAAAAAAAATATATCGAGTAATACTTGACATATTATGTACATAGGGTAAAATACGGCTCCCATCAAGTTTTTGATTAAGGATAACAATAACATTATTATTACATATTATATGTTTTTTGTAATAATAGGATAGCTGAGCTCATTTTTTTTTTTGAAATTATAATTATATTTGGGGTAATGGCCCAAAACGTACGTTTTTAATTATGATATAAAAATAGTTTATATAATGTGTAACGTATAATAAAATGTAACAGTGTTGATTATTTTCCAATAAAGAAATAATTTATTTAAAAGCATTTATTAATTAATTTTAGCAAGAATTATTGTAGATAATACCTACAATAATTCTTGCTAAACCTTTTAGTATATCGAGCATGAGACGAATTTTGCTTGCCTGGATAGGATCCCGTGATAGATACATTTATATGATCTATCCACTGGGCTGTTTCGGAGCTCCTAAATATTATGTACTTTTGATTACATAGGTAATAAAAAATATTTTATATAGGTAGATATACTGTCAAATGAACCAACTGATGGTAAGTCAATACCACCCGAAAACATTGGCGTTGTAAGAAATAAAACCACCAATGCACCGGTGGACGGTGATACGCATGAAGTAAAGGCCCAGATGACGTATCTGGGCCTGATCCTGGACGGTAGATGGAGCTTCGGACAGTACTTTGTCCAACTGGGCCCGAAGCTTATCAACGCTGCCTTGAGCCGCCTCTTACCCAACGTGGGACGGCCGGACTGGCTTGCATACAAACCTTCCAAGTATATATATATATAATTTTCTAAGAAACTTCTAGATCAAAGTGAATCGAACTTAGACGAAATATATCCCTTAGATTTATCGGGTCTCGGCAAAATTGTTCGTTTACAATAAATTGCGAGCAAGATCCTTTTATATAATCAAATACAACTGAACGATTGTTTGCTGAAGTTATTATAAGAAAATACTGTTTTATGATAAAAATGCTCATTCCTGTTTCATATTAATTTTGTTACTTGCCCCTTGAATTTCAATACCTTTTTTACGCTGGAAAAACGCATTATGCGTTTCCCCTGCAGGAACATACTCCCAGGTATGTAGGGCACGCCAGTGTCCAAGGCCCAGACTGCGCCCGAACATCGGAATACCCACTAAAGAACCAGCGGTACCCTTTCCGTCTTTACGAGGAGCGCCATGGGATCGCTTGTGTATGCTATCGTGACGTAAATTTCAATGCCTTCTTTAACTTCTCTTTGATCTGGTAGTTACGGGATGGCCTCCTGCTTCCTAACACTAGCGAAAAGTGGGAGGAAGCGAGCTCTCCTTCGCTCCGTGAGGATAGCTCAAGAGCGGAGGACACTGCACCAGAGGTGACGGATGCGTTATATAGACACGATCCCGCAGTTTCTCCGATCCGTGCCGACAACGACCATCGTAGTGATTTTAGCAGGTAAGAGTCCCATTTAACCCGGCCCCCCCCAAGAAGGTTTCCACTGATTGAAAAAAAGAAGTAGCTAGGTAATAAGTCTTTAGATCCCAAGTTATATAAAGTGACTGTCTCGTTGGTCTAGTGGCTACATGTAAGGCCGCAGACACGGTGGTCCTGGGTTCAAATCCCAGGTCGGGCCAATATACGTATAATGTTATTGAGATTTACTGTCGAAAAATTCTCAGTAGCAACCCGGAGTCTGGAAGTTGGAAGTGTGTACACTCCCGTGCTCATAGTGACAAAACCTTGTCATATTACAGTAACAGCCTGTGAATATCCCACTGCTGGGGCTAAGGCAAAATTTCAGCGGAATAAATCACATCCAGGTTTCTTCACTTCACGTTTTCCTTCACCGTCAAGCACGAGATGAATTATAATTTATTAAATTATAATTAAAAATTAAGCACATGCAAATTTAGTAGTGCTTATCTCAACTGATCGAATTTTAACTGATGATTGTGGTTCAAACCCGGGCAGAGTATGAACCTACAATCATCAGTTTAGATTTACGCGTTCTAACCACTGGGCCATCTCGGTTCTAAAACATGTAAACTATATTATTATTAGGTCCTTACATATGAAATTGGCGTTTTGTACGAGAGGAATATAAACTCATTTTTTTTTTGTAAAATATATTTAATTAATCAAAGTATGCACCGTTGTTATCTATGCACTTTTGCCATCTCATAGGTAGTTCATTGATCCCTTTACTAAACAACCATGGGGGCGAGACTTAATAAACTCTTTGAAGGCGGTTTGGACTGCCGCATCGGAGTTGAATATTTTTCCTTGTAAGAAGTTGTCCAAATTCCGGATAAAATGGTAATCTGTTGGAGCAAGGTCTGGAGAGTACGGTGGATGTCGCAGATATTGTAATTGTAGCTCATCTAACTTAGTGGTTGTTTGTTATGCAGTGTGTGGTCTTGCGTTGTCGTGAAGCAGCAGTGACCTAGAGCGATTGACCAATCTCGGTTGTTTAGCAGCTAATTCTTCCTTCATGGTTTGCAGTTGCTGACAATAGATATCTGTCGTAATCGTTTGGCCAGATTTTAGAAAGCTGTAGCGAACGACACCGGCGCTAGTCCACCAAACACTCACAAGTAACTTTTTTAAGTCAATTTTCGTTTAGGGCAGGATTTGGCCGGGTCTCTAGGGTTCAGCCATTGCGACGAGCGCTTCCGATTATCGTACAGTATCCACTTTTCATCACAAGTAATGATTCGATTTAAAATCCCTTCATTATTGTGTCGGTTGAGCAAAGTAACACAGCAGTCGACGCGTGTTTGCAAGTTCGATTCACTCAATTCATGAGGTACCCCCATCGTTCAAGTTTTTTTACTTTCCTGATTTGCCTTTAGTGGATTAATACAGTTTTATCACTTACTCCGAAGCCTGCAGCTATCTCTGAAGTGCTTTGTGATGGATCCGCTTCCACAATAGCCTTTAATTCTTCATTTTCCACTTTGGTCTCCGGCCGTCCACGGGGTTGGTTCTGAAGGTCGAAATTTCCAGAACGAAAACGTTAAAACCAAAAACGTACCGTGCTTTCTTTTGCGACACCAGCACCGACACATCATTAATCCTTCGAGCTGTTTCTGCAGCACTGGTGCTACGGTAGAACTCGTACTCGTAAATATACCGATATTTCATGTTTTCCATTGTGCGGTAACAAGCGACGCCAAAGAAAAAATAATGAGGAAAAAACAAATGAATGACTTTTTTCAAAACTCGAATGTACCAGCTCCTGAATGAATTTATAAATTTGAATTTGGAATTCTTAACCAAAGAGGAGTTATTTCAGATCAGTCAGTACGACAAAACGCTAATTTCATATGTAAGGACCTAATATAAACATTATCTTGATTGTAAAAACGGTTAGCTAAGTTAATATATATGTAATTATGAAATGATAAGACTATCGTTTACGTTCGATAGTGTCACGCGGCATCGAACCCAAATCCCCTGTCGTTGAAAACGTGCCTAGATCAGTAAACGAGCCATTACTACGAGAATACTGCGAACACTATACATGGTGTTTCAGAAATATTTTCACTTTTTATATGTAATAGTTTGATGAACTGTCAAACCTTGGGAATTAAGAAAGGATATAACCCTTATGCTTTCCAAGGCACGGGATTGCTCACACTTCCAATTTCTAGACTCCGGTCTGTTATTGAAAATCTGCGACAGAAAAACATTATTTTTTTTATCGACTTGAATTCGTTATAAGACCGCAGACCCTGATCAAACCCCAGGACCTTCGGCCTGCGGTATTATAACTAGCCACTAGAGTTCACTAAACTAACGATGCCTCGTCAACTATGATTACAGGTCACTCAATGCAATAGAGATAATTATATATAAATATAATTAATCAATCTTGTGCGCTCATTGAAATTACAAAAGGCAGATTTACAAACACAATTTTTACTTACATAAAAAATCACAACCTTTTCTTTATCATAATGTCTCCGGCCCCACACCTCTTATTCATCGGCTTATAATGTTCAAGACTCCTCCAAACTCATCTGCGCCGCATACGCCGACACGATCGGAGTCCGATCTTAGAAAACTAAACCCAGATGAGAAATTGTCCCCTAATTTTACTTCTATCACACAGCGCTCTAAGCGACGCTGTATATCGAATGATGATTTTATTGACGAACTTTCGGAATTCAAAAATGAAATAAGAGACATGATTTCGGAATTATTTGCGGTACATAATAACCGCATGTTGCAATTTGAAAATTACATGTTAGAAATAAAAAATCAATATTCAAAAATTGAAAGTACAAACGGGGAAATTGAGAAATCTATGACCTACATGTCTGAACAACTAACATCGTTAGAAAATAAAATATCCCGCCTGGAAAATGAAAAGTGCTCCATATCCACGAAAGTCACTCAACTGCAAGAAAAGATAGACTCCCTAGAACGAGACTCAATTAAAACCTGTGTAGAGTTGAGAAATGTTCCTAAATCTGCAAGAGAATCTAAGGATAATCAGTTTTCTATGATTAAGCATCTTTCGACAGCGCTTAACATTGACTTGACAACGCTGGATATTAGAGATGTTTCAAGATTACAATCAAAAAGGGACAGCAAAACGTCGTCCCTCATTGTGGAATTTTCAAATACTCTAAATAAGAGCTGCTTTCTAAAAGCAGTAAAGGATTATAACAAAATCAATTCAAATGATAAAATAAACTCAAATATATTGGGCCTATCCGGCGAAAAGACACCTGTTTACATTGCCGAGCTCTTGACACCTCAAGCAAGAAAACTCTTTTATCTCACCAGAGCATTCGCTAAGGCACAACAGTATTCGTACTGCTGGAGTTCGAACGGACGTATTTTATTAAGAAAAGACAGCGGTAGTCCTTATATAATAGTGAAAAATGAATCGCAATTAGAACAATTAAGGATATTGTGACTATGTTTTCTATATTTTTTTATATACTTTTACTTTTTTGTTAATTATTTGCATGTTTTTACTAAATTAATTTTATTATTTTTAATTTCTATAAGCGCAAAACACTTCTCATTCTTTTATATACACAATCTTTTACAATGTGACAATACATGTTACACTTATTACTCATTTTACACATACCCACATTTTATCAGTATCACACTTTCTATTACGTTTAAATTGACAATTAGATATTTTAAATTTATTAAATATATAATTTTAAGAAATAAGTTGGATATTATAATAAAAGTCAATCATCATAAAGTTAACCAACTATCTTTCAGTAATTTACTAATAAAATCACTAATTATTACCAGTCACAATTTGTATCCATTACACGAACTAATCTCACTCTTCATAATTTTGTTTAATTACTTACTGGCAAATATTATGTTACCATTGCGATTTTTTACCCTCAATATTTGCATGCCTAATAATGATTAATCAAACCGTAATTGATGATATTGATAATTTTGATATATCGGATGTTTTCACCTGTACACCAGAAGATTCAAAAAAAATATTGCAAAACCCGGACGATTATTTTTTAATTTTAACTCAGAATATAAGATCTATCAACTGTAATTACTTAAACTTTGCTGCGCTACTTGAACGCCTTTGCTTTAATTGTGACGTTTTAGTCCTAACAGAATGTTGGCTAGCATGTAACAATAATCAAATAACACCCAATATCCCTTACTATACAAAGTGTCAAACTACCAGACACAAAAACCAGAGTGATGGTGTGATTGTTTATATAAAATCGAATTACTGTTTTACTTATGAAGAATTGGACTTTAAAAATACTGCATCAGGCTTAATAATTAAATTTAATTACGATACTGCTATTCTGTGCATTTATCGTTCGCCATCAATTGACACTATTGACTCATTTCTTTCTTCCTTAAATCATATTCTCTCTTCATTAAAGAAATGTAAATCAGTAGTGATAACTGGAGACATAAATATTGACATAAAGTTATCATCTGCAGATAAACGCGCACAAAACTATCTTAATGATCTCGCTTTCCACGGCTTCCTACCAGCCCATGTCCTTCCGACAAGGGCCTCCAATTGCCTTGACCACATTTTACTACGTACAACGCGCTCAACTAAGACTTGTGTGCTTGATTCCACTGTCACTGATCACAGTGCCACCTTGATAGGTATAAAACATGTACTACTAAAACACCATACACATAATAGAGTGTCGAAAGTCGATTACAAATCCTTGGACCTTGCAATTGAACAATCTGATTTTTCTACAATATTCAATATTTTGGACCCTGAAACTGCTACTAATTGCTTTCTAAATTTATTAAAACTAGCCATTGATACCTCGAAATTCTTCAAAGTTCCCTCAAAACAAAAGATTCTCAGGCCCTGGATTACTCCAGGTATATTAAGGTGTCTAAGAAACAGAGACAACATGTACAAACAACTTAAAAAAACACCAGACAATTTGATCCTTAAGCTGACCTACTCGCGGTACAGAAACTTTTGTACCAAAATTTTAAAGAAAGCTAAAAGATCCTACGACACTCAAGAGTTCATTAAAGCAGGAAATAATTCTAAACGTATTTGGGATGTTTTCTATAAAGTCATACACAATACGGATTCAAAGCAAAACTCTTCTCAAAATTTACTTACAACTTTTGAATCACCAAAACTTGCATGTAACGCAGTAAACAATTTCTTTGTAAATGTTGCTAGTGAACTGGCTTCTAAAATTAAAAATCAGTTTCCACCTAATCTATATCCCTCTCCGACTACCTCAACGAAGAACGTATCTTCATTTGTTTTAGACCCTACAGATACCAATGAAATCATTTTTATAATCCAGTCCCTCAAATCAACAACAGCTGTAGGGCGTGATGGTATCTCTTCTATCATTCTTAAGAGATATGCAAAAATTATAGCCCCTATTCTGTCTCATATTTTTAATCTATGCTTTACTAATGGATTTTTCCCAACAGTATTAAAAAATGCTATAATACACCCAATTTTTAAAAGTGGAGATAATGCGTCTGTTAATAATTATCGACCTATCGCAATTCTCCCTGCTCTCTCCAAGGTGCTCGAACGCTTATCTAATAACAGACTAGTTAGTTACCTTGAAAAGCATAAATTAATTTCTTCTCATCAGTTTGGCTTCCGTAAAAATAAGTCTACAGTTGATGCTGCTCATGAATTGACAAGTTTTGTTGTGGAACATCTAAATAAAGGGCATAGTGCACTTACAATATTCATCGATCTCGCAAAAGCGTTTGATACAGTCCCAATTTCTACTCTTCTTCTAAAGCTAGAAGCAGTTGGTGTAAGAAACACTCAACTTCAGTTCTTTCGCAGCTTCCTTACTGGCAGAGCACAATCAGTTAAAATAAATGATCATTATAGTGACGAACTACCCATATCTTACGGCGTTCCACAAGGAAGTATAATTGGTCCTACCTTGTTCATTATTTTTATTAACGACTTATGTAATCTTTCGCTCTTTAACGGCAAGGTCGTCACTTACGCCGATGACACTGCCATTAGTTTTTACAGTACGTCCTGGGAGGAGCTCCAAGTAATAGCACAACAAGGATTTGATACTGTTAATTCCTGGCTTTTGAACCACTTTCTTACTCTAAATGCTGCCAAAACGAAATTTATTAATTATTCTATCCGCTCAACTTCTCAACCCAAAACTCCCTTAGTCTTGACTGCTCACTCTTGCTTTTTTACTCATTGTTGCCAATGCACTATTATCTCGTCAACCGATACTATGAAATATCTTGGTCTAACATTGGATAAACTCCTAAACTTCAAAGCTCATATTGACATTCTTACTGGCAGGGTACGCAAATTAATATACATCTTCAAAAATCTTCGAAGCATTGCAAATCGCTTTATAATACGTACTATATATTACGCTTTATGTCAGTCACTTATCTCTTATTGTATATCTTGTTGGGGCGGTGTTCCTAAAACAACTCTGAAACCCCTAGAAGTCGCTCAACGAGCAATTCTCAAGGTTAGTTCTTTTAAGCCACTTCGATATCCAACTGCACAATTATATAAAGAATGTAGCGTACTTACTGTAAGACAGCTTTTCATTGTTGATACTATTCTTCGACAACACCGGATAACCCCTTATATAAATAATAAATTTAAACGCCGTAAAGATCTGATCTGTGATGTACCCCAAACAAAATTCAAATTTATTAAACATTTTTTTTACTACTTAGGTCCCTATCTATACAACAAAATAAATGGTGATATATTTGTTTACAATTTGCCGTATGTAAAATGTAAAAAAATACTAATAGATTTTTTGCTCTCTAAAAATTATGAAGAAACTGAAAGATACTTTGATCCAACCTTTTAGTTGATTTAACAAATACTTTAAATATATTTTATTTTTAATATTTTATTTTATTCACACTCTCATACACACACACCCACACACACAAACACACACACACACCAACACCAACTCGCACAAAAACGCTCAAGCACTACCGGCACACACATTCATAAAATCTATCTTATTGTTCTTTTTTGTAAATACAACTATTTATTTATATTAAGCCTCAAAAAACCAATATATACATGTATGTAGCTCCACTCTTACTTACGCTTACCCATTCTTGGGGTTGGTAAATTGCTATCCTTAACACAGGTTATTTAAATAGCCCATGAAGGATAGTGAGTTCCAGTCACCAAATAAATTAAAAGCAAAACAAAAATTTTTAGTAAATGCTACTTAATTGCTTTAGTAAGTAATATAGGAATAAAAAATAATATGGTATTATTTGAATGTATGTAATAATGTATGTATTTGAATTGTAACTTAACATTGATATATATTTTGTTACAATATTTTTATATAAGCAATAATACAATGTTTTTCTTAAATTACAGATACAGTTGTTAATAGTTATACACATTTATAATCCTTTTCTAATATGTTTAAGTTTCGTCCATTGAACTATGTAAACATCGAATGAACGAAAACAATTTTTAAAACCAAAATGCTTTTATCAATTCATATTTCAAATATACCATACAAAATGGACTCGATGAAACAACAACAGCCTGTACAAACCCATCTGCATGGCTAAAATCGTTTAACACTCGCGCAATAAACCGACCAATCACATTCCCCCGTTCATGGTGTGCGTGCAATGATAGGGAGGGGTCTGTGGGGCGCCCCTGCAATTAAACTTTAACTTTGTCATTACCAGCCAGATGCTTGGTAAATTTATCTTTTATACACAGATAAAATGTATCTAAAGCACAGATTATATAAAGTTTTTTAATTAATATTGTAATTGTAAAAATACGACAGTATGATGTGATTTGAATCCATGCGGATAAATATATTATATCTATATTAAAATTGGTATATATTGTTTTGTATGTTTTTTTGTCTCTGGTAGAGCTTTGTGCAGTGTTATCAGGGTGGGTATCACACACAATTTATCGCCTAGCAATTCTTGTATCGATGTGTGCCTACCGGTTTGAAGATATTTTACCGCAAAATAGCAGTAGTTGGTTTTGTTTTTTTTTTATTGTATAGGTAGGCGGATGAGCATTTGGGCCACCTGATGGTAAATGGTCACCATCGCCCATAGACATTCACGCTGTAAGAATTATTTACCATTCCTTATATCATTGTGCCACCAACTTAGGGAACTCAGATGTTATGTCCCTTGTGCCTGTTCCATTATCTCACTCAACCTTCCAACCGGAAAAGAACAATACTGAGTACTGTTGTTTAATGGTTTTTTTATAGCATAGTTAGGCAGATGAGCATATAGGCCACCTGATGGTAAGTGGTCACCAACGCCCATAGACATTGGCATTGTAAGATATGTTAACCATCGCTTACATCGCCAATGCTCCACCAACTTTGGGAAGTAAGATGTTATGTCCCTTGTGCATGTAATAATAATAATAATGGTTGAATATGTTTGTTTTTTTGTCTATATATATATAATTCTTTTGTACGTTTGTATATCACTGAACTTCTCTGAAATATCTGGACCGATTTTAATGAATTTAATTATGTTTTTGAATGGATCCCTGGATGACTTAGATTGGACTTCAACCGAGGTCTAGGATTTCTTAATTAACTATAATAAAAACTTATTAGGGCTGGTTTATATATAAATATATAACACGACCTTGGTGACTTATATGCCTACAGCTAATATAAAAATGTATAAATGTATTTACGGTACAAATCATAATCGGGAAATTGGCAAGAATTCGAACTTACTTCCTTTAAAACTATAATTGGAAAATCGTTTCCCTGGAAATTAACAAACAATTTGTATAACAATTAATTAAAAATAAGGAAACTTTCATTATTAGCAAACAAAAGTGTGTTTTTTTTTTATAGTATTGGTAGGCGGACGTGTAAATGAGAACGATTTGATACTCGGTGGTGGAGTTTTGTGCAAGCCCGTCTGGGTAGATAGCACCCACTTATCAGATATTATACCGCTAAAGCAATGCATAGTATTGCCGTATTCCAGTTTGAAGGCACAAGGGACATAACAACTTAGTTTCAAGGTTGGTGGAGCATTGGCGATGTTATTCATGTTTAATATTTCTTACAACGCTATAATCTATTGCCGATGTTGACCTTTTACCATCAGAATTCAGAATGCCCACCTGCAGCCAGTCAATCTTACAAAAAATATGTTTTATATACTAAAACTCTCCGAAACGCATTACATATTATTTTATAAGTTTAATGAATATTGGCTTAGTAATTTCAGTTATACACTACAAATACTAATATATTATATATATTAGTTTATATAATAAAATATAATTAACACATTTTATATTGATATATATATCATAATTTATATTTTACATGCATTGCTCACTTGTTTAATGAAAATTAATAACTTAGAAGATAAAATAAACATCAAAATGTTCGTACAGATAACATCATAGCAAATTGTGCTATGTAAATTTCAGCATCTCTTATCTGCGGGAAAATCAATAGAGCCTTCGGATAGAAAGAGAACGACATATATATAGATGAGTGTGTTAGACAGGGATAGATATACCCCTCTTTCCTACCCGTTTGTCGCTGGGAAATTAGATCAGACGAACGCATTCGATTGTCGACTGTATTGTTTTAATGTAGAGCTTAAAATAGACTGCTTGTAATATTTTGCGACTGAATTTCGCTTTTAAATTCTTTTAAACGAAAGTCGACTGTATTGAAAGTGTAATAAGATTGATTTTTGATTGGTAAATGTTATGTTACTCATGTAATTGGTAGTGATTTAATAATGGTGATAAATAGAGGCTATGAGTTTAATTTGGGTTCATAATGTTTTTATTAAGCTCGGTTAAGGATATAACGTTCCCAATTAGCTTTATATTTTGATTGGCAATTCATATTACAAGTTTTTATTTTTATTTTTAGATAGGCTTATGTATTACTTATACAGCCACGCCGTATACAATCATATTATTATACATGGTTATAAAAATTTGAAACATATATAGATGTTCTACCGCAAAATAGCAGTAATTTGTATTGTTGTGTTCCAGTTTGAAGGGTGAGTGAGCCAGTGTAATTAGAGGCATAAGGTACATAACATCTTCGTTCCCAAGGTTGGTGGCGCATTGGCGATGTAAGCGATGGTTAAAATTTCTTACAGTGCCATTGCCTATGGGCGTTGGTGACCATTTACCATCAGGTGGCACACATGCTCGTCCACCTACCTATAAAATAAAAATAAAAAAACATTTTTAAATAGGTATATACAGCATGTAACAAAATTCGTGTCCGACCCGTGAAGTGGTTATTAGGTATCGTGTGTCGGTTCTATTTATGTAATAGTTTTGAAAATACTAAGCAAAAAATGAGCCTGTATATGAGTATTATAGATTGTAGGTACGTAAAAAAATACTATTTCTTTAGTTTAGTAGCTAGCTTGAAAATCCCTGATTCGAATTCCGAATTAAGGCAATAAAAGTTATTATTTTCTATGAAAGCATTTTCCGTAGCAGCGCGGGGCTAAGAAATGACCAGAGTTACATTCACGTGTGTCAGAAGTTATGTAAAAAGCCGATGATCTTGGACTTGTAAGGCTTCTGTAAGACTAAACTCGAAACTTACCGCAGAAAACGGTCGTAAAATGTCAGAAATTGATATGCAATTTTGACCATAATAATCATAACATTTCAAGAACACACGCATCAAAATAGTTTATCACCATAAGTCGCCTGTTAACATTTCACGTGAGAACGAAGATCTTACAGAGTAACAGTGCTGATCGCTCTCTCTGTTCGAGTCTGATAAGAGTGCACTTGTGTAAGCACACATTTGTACACTATAATCTATACTTAATATATAAAGCTGAAGAGTTTGTTTGTTTGATCCGGCTAATGTCAGGAACTACTGGTTCGAATTAAAAAAATATTTTTGTGTTGTATAGTCCTTTTATCGAGGAAGGTTCTAGGCTGATTTTTATTCATTATATTTTTATTAATTATACGCGGGTGAAACCGCGGGCACAGCTAGTATTTTATGTATTCATGAGATCAATATAACGTCAAGATATATTTCATCATGATTGCATCTTAAATAATAATAATAATAATAATCCTGGGACATTATTCACACACGGCCATCTAATCCCAAACTAAGCAGAGCTTGTACTATGGAAACCAGACAACAGACATACTACATATACTAATTTTCATAAACATCCAGACTCAGGACAAACAGATGTTCATGCACACAAATGTCTGTCCTGGGTGGGAATCAAACCCACGATCTGTGAAAGGCAAGTATCAACAAACCATGCCAACCAGCTCGTTTTTTATTGTGTTTTAATTAAATAATCAGGAGTTATGTAACGCAAAGGAATCTTTGAAATACACTTGAGTCCTATAATGTTATATGAGATTGTTACTCACTAAAATTTCTATTTCAGCCATCTTTTATACAGATCGGAGAGGCTACGGGGTCATTGTATATGCACCACAAAATAGTCCAGCTTGGGTTAATCTATTCTGAAGGGAGATGAGGTACTTGTAATATCCTGAACTGGTGGTGTCTGCTGTAGTTAAGAAACTTTAAAAGTGCTTATTAGAGTCCACTTAAATAGATACTCTATTGTACCTTGTAGTACCTTGGCTCTTAATTATAAACTTTTTCGTGACTATTTGCGTCTCTTATAATACTACCACCACCCATAGACAATGGCATTGTAAGAAATGTGAACCATCGCTTACATCGCCACTGCGCCACCAACCTTGGGAACTAAGATGTTATGTCCCTTGTGCCTGTAATAACACTGGCTCACTCACCCTTTAAACCAAATAACACATCGACACTGAACACAACAATCCCAAGTACTGCTGTTTTGCGATAGACTATCTGATGAGTGGGTGGGTGTGAGTGCACAAAGCTCTACCACCAAGTAAAATTTATTTTAGTGTGTAGAAAACCACCTTAAAAACATCCGGCGTCTATCATCTTCAAGTCTGTCAGTCTATCTGGGAGCTTCCAGCATCTCTTCTTACCCTGAACTTCGGTTATCAATTCTGCGAACGCCGTGACATTGCCACTTCAATGTGCTAACACGGTTGTGTTTTTCGACTTATCGTCTCAAAGTATTTATATATTAAGGGAATGTACTTAAAAGCATCTTATATATATATTTAAAAAAAAATAACAAAGGGCATAAATGTTCAATTTTATCTAAAATCACGAATTATGCGCATTCAATCAAAATAACGCAGTGCTACAAATTCTCGAGTCGTTAAATCAGACGGAACGAGTCACACCGAGATTCCATAATGGGTTGGAATATACTGGATTATATTTTGATACAGACCGCCACGGTTTTTTGTGAGAAAAGTCCTTTAATTGCGAACGGATGCCCTTCGTCCTACTGACCGTAACAGCGTCACCGGACAGGAGGGTGAGCACTGAGACTCAAGCTGGATCAAAAGTCTGAAATATTTATTCAATATAGAAAAGTTACACTTCCTTATTGATTGCCATAAATCTACCACAGGATCTGAAAGAAGCACCTCAGATATGGGTAGAACCGGTGAAAGAGACTTAGCCGCTTTTTTATATCTCATATTTTACAATCATGGGCACACGTAGGCAGGCATACACAATAACAGAATAATTTTTTTTTTTTATTTTAAATAGTCATAGATCATCTTTGAGCGCGATGAGAGTCAAGTATCGAGATTGCATATTTGAGATTTTTTTTGAATACTTTAATTATTACAATTATGACATTTTCTTGAATCGTTTCGAAAAATGAAATTAGGTACTATCTTATGTAGTTGTTAGTGCCTAGACAATTACATTGAAGCCTGTTTTTTTTTAAACTTTTTTATCACAAATTTACAAATAAATTCATATTCTTGAATATAATAGGAAAATAATTAAAAAAATATGTCATTACCTTCCATGAAAAAATTTAATAAAATCTGTCAAACACTAAATAACACTAAGCTTAATTGATTAACAATTATTAAAAGTGAAAACACAACAACTTCACTTCACATTTATATTATTCTTGTTACATAGACAGAATGATTCATACTATAAGGTAAAGTATAAAGGAAATAACAAAATAAATTGTTATTCTCATTTTCAACAAAGCCCTGTCAACAATTTACACTTAGTGTAAATCTAACTTGAATGTAAAAATCAAGACGATTATGCAAATGGTATTAAAGGGCTTACCCGACCTTTACGCTAGCTTAACCTGCCAAGAGGTGTAAACGGTTTATGCAAATATAAACTATATTTAATACAATTGCATTAAATAATGGATTGTAATAAAAAAAACTACGCTTAGTTCGATACAATTGTATTTTAATTGTTTACTTCAAAGAAATATTAATCATAACATGACTAATTATTTTTTTCATAATTGCGAAGACGAACGATGACGAACAAGATGCTGCCGGTATCTGTTTTTAAAAGAACCAATTTAAACGCCTTTAAAGCTAGATCTACATTTAATAGGTAGGCTCGCTTCATCGTCGACTACATCATGAAATTATGAATGGCATTCAGTGACGGATTTACCAGCAGGCTGAGTAGGTTTCAGCCTAGGGCAGATTTTGTGGGTTGCAGTTCGCTACCTCATAGATATCAAAAAGATTTTTCACTCTTACTTATTTAACGGTGCAGCAAACTTCTATATTCAAGATCAGAGATTCCCAGACGTAACAGTAGTTGACATTTGTTTATTTCCTTTTTTTTTCTCAACTTGCAAAAAGGGCGGTAAAATTTTTACAGCCTATACCTTGAAAATGTGTAAATCCGCCACTGATGGCATTAGTAAGATAATTTGGAAGGTTCTTTGGATAATAGTTAATTTGTAAATGGAATACCTAGTTGAATGTTATTAATTGCTGACCTGATGTTAAAGTAAAAACACGAACCTTGAAATGGAAATGGACTGATCACATGATGAGATCAACAACAGGAAAGTGGACCAAAAAATTAACAGAATGGTAACCGCGGGACGGAAAAAGACGTAGAGGAACGCAGAAGAAAAGATGGGAAGACGATCTGCCCAAAGACTGGAGAAGGACAGCAATGGATAGGCAAAGGTGGAGGGAACTTGAGGAGGCCTATATCGCAAGACAGCCTGACCTGGTAACTGATAATAAATGTTAAGAAAAAAAAAGAATGTATAGTTAGTATAGTAAAGTTAGTATAATTTTTTTTTAATTGTATACCAAATAATTGTGCAAAGGTCAGACTAAATAAAGGCTATTTTTATTTATTTATTAATTGCTGACCTGGTTGTTGAATATAAGTTACGAGGCTATTTGCGGTACTTTATTGTATATGAACTGAGTTATTTTATACATGACATACTCGTACAGTGTGATTGACGGATAAAAAGCTATAAATAATTTAGTATTATTTTCTTTGTATTATCATATACATAGTAATTAACATTTTTGAATTCTATTAATTAATTTTTAATAATTTTTTGTAATTAAACATTCGACAGATTATATTAGGCGCTACGAAAATACTATACGTGTGTTTCCATTTCGAGTTCCCGCCATCCCGCGTCTCGCGACGGCTATCGATGTTTTGACTCGCAAATATCGTTTGTAGCAACACTAACTTATCGTGATAAATATCGATGAAAAACGGTCCACATTTGGTTAACACTATAAGGAGGGGGTACAATGAAATTTTGAAAATATATTTTAAGGAATTAATTTGTTATAAAATTTACCGTTACGCTAGATGAGAAACTTTTTGGAACGCCAATTCAATATTCACGTACTTAATTTGAATAATTGTAATTGACGTTCAGATAAAGCATTTGTAGCGACATCTATCTCGCCACATATGAAAACTAAAAAAAACTGACGTATCCTACATCGCGATATTAAAGTTATCCGAGCGATTGAACATATATACAAGAACCCGACAACAACCGTCGGGCAGTAGCCCACCAGACTAACAACAGTCTGGTCGAAGGATCCTCCCTTTTCAATGGTCAACACCAAACTTGTGACCCCGAGCATGAACGTCAGCGCAGCCTTCGCAAAAAACTACGTCATCATGACGTCATCATCACTTCCTCAAGCTTTCGAGCAGCGAGTCATACAGCCAGCCGGCATCCACGACTACTACGGGTATCCTGACCATCAGCATGCAGCAGACGCGCATTCCTGGTCATCACCCACAGTCTTCTCAGCGACCTTGGCACAGCACACTGCACTTCGGCCGGTCAGCAAGCAGAGACGCACTTCTCTCCTGGTCGACGCAGCAGCCAGCTACTACGTAGTACTGCACCACTCCGACTCACTGGCACATTTGCAGCATCACCCGACTCACTGGGGCATCACCGCAGTTCCGACTCACCGTGAACTATGCGGCATCTGGTTCCGACTCACTTGAACATTCCACTGGCCCGGCAAGCATCACAAAGACGTATGGACGACTCAACCTGCTATCGACCTCCGGTCTCGGAGGGGAGTGATGTAGCGACATCTATCTCGCCACATATGAAAACTAAAAAAAACTGACGTATCCCTACATCGCGATATTAAAGTTATCCGAGCGATTGAACATATATACAAGAACCCGACAACAACCGTCCGGCAGTAACCCACCAGACCAACACCCGTCTGGTCGGAGGATCCTCCCTTTTCAACGGTCAACACCAAACATTTTTTATCAGCTTTTGTCTTCGATGCATTCTATTTTTGAAATCCCGAGTTTGGTTCCCAACACGGAAGTGGAACAACTCCAATATCAACGATTAACTCATACAAATACCCTTTGTGTGAGTGTTAGTTTATTGCAGTCATGTTTATAGATTTTAATACAAAATAGATCAATTGAAGTTAAACTTTTTTTATAGCATAAGGCCACATGATGGTAAGTGGTCACCAACGCCCATAGACATTGGCATTGTAAGAGATGTTATCATCGCCAATGCGCCACCAACCCTGGGAACTAAGATGATATATCCCTTGTGCCAGTAATTACACTGGCTCACTCACCCTTCGAACCGGAACACAATAATACCAAGTACTGCTGTTTTGCGGTAGAATATCTGATGAGTGGGTGGTACCTACCCAGACGAGCTTGCACAAAGCTCTACCACTGAGTAAATACACTTATACATACATACAATTATACAGTATTCAATCCTATTTATAAATGGAAAAGTGAGTTTATTTGATTGGTATGCATTCGTTTTGATATTCTACCCCAAACAGCAGTACTCAGTTATGTTGTGTTCCGGTTTGAAGGGTGAGTGAGCTAGTGTGATTACAGGCACAAGGAACATAACATTACCAAGGTTGATGGCGCATTGGTGGTTTTTTTTTTTAAAGAAATGTACAATGTCACTGTCTGTGGGCGTTGGTGACCACTTACTATCAGGTGGTACATAAGCCTGTCCGCCTACCTATACTTAAAAAAATATGTCTTAACTACTCAATCGAAATTTGATATTTTGCATACGTTGTCAGCGGTACAGCAAAGCACATAGGATACTAACACCTTACACGCGGGCGAAACCGAGGGCTACAACTATGAGCTTTTGAATTGTAAAACAAAAACTGTAAAATTATAAATAGGCACTCACGATGCAAGAATATCTAGTGTGGGTACCATCGGCTATACCAAAATCTTGTAAATTTTGTTTTTTTTAATACACTTTCTTTTTTTTTTATAATCGACTTAATCAAAATTTTCTATTAATCTGTCATCTATATAACATATTACATAATATATATAAAATAATAACTAACTGTCTGACATATCAACGCACAGCCTTAGCTAAGCACCATGAAAATTTGCTTCCTTATACACGGTAGGTAAGCACTAAGGGAGGACTTTCGAAAAACTTACCCGTAAGGTCATGGAAAAGGGGATGAGAGTTTGTATGAAAATCCTTCATTTATAAAAGGAACTATAGATAGTGAGAATTAGCGATATTGAATTATGACGCGAGCGACGTAAAACGTCAGTTTTGATGTAAAAGAAAACATTTGAGGAGATTGTAAAATGGTCTTTAAGTTAAAACATACGGGTCGCTCGGAGATGGACGGGATCCCGACACGTCGTGAGTGATTGACGCGACGAGCTCAAACAAAAGATACGTTACAAAAGATAGAAATAAAATAAATCGGAAATTGTTAATAATGCGGGTAGTTGTGAAAAGTAAGGAGAAATGAATAAGTTAGTCGCTTTTGGTATTTCTTAACTGAAGCTCTTGAAGCTGTTCATTTATTTAAAGATCCAAATATTCTTGGTAAATATATACATATATATACAGTGGTGGTCGTATAATTAGAAACACTACCAACTGTTCTTGACATTATGTAAGATACTTCACCGCAATCGTTTTTATTTTGAAATCAAACAATAAAAAGGACAACAATATTTTCAACGATTTATCATTTATTAGAAAAACAATATAAATCCCATTACACAAGTGCAGTTTCAATATTACATTACGGACAAACATTTAAATCAGTTTTAAGGTATGAACAATAATGGTCAACTAATTAGAAATAACAACAAAGAATATAAAAAACAATATTTTTTTAAGTATTAGTAATTAGTATTGTTATTTACGAAATAGCTACTATCCACAGCCTACCAATAGTTATAATTAATATTTAGTGGCGTATGTGACTGGGTCACGTCTTTATGATATCTGTCGACCACTGCAATGATCATCACCATCACATCTCCAATACTATGGAGCTTAGATGGAGATTCGTTATCAGCAGTACAATTCTTCTGGCTTTTAAAGTTAAGAATAAGAATAACAATAATAAAACATTTATTCAGGACGCACAAACACTGCAAACACAAATTTACAATAAATGTATGGAAAAATCTATACAATAATTTTTATTTGCATTAACTAGTTAACTAGTTTACGCCCACTGTTTAGCTAAGGCTTTAGTGTAGTTAAGGGGTACTCCCTTATAGGAGAGCTAAACAGTATTCCTGTACCCATGATAATGTGTACGAAAAATTTCATGAACTTTGGTTGAGTAGTTAAGACGTTTTCGTGTAATAAACAAACAAACTTACTTTCGCGTAGGATTGGTAGGACGAGCATATGGGCCACCTGATGATAAGTGGTCACCAACGCCCATAGACATTGGCATTGTAAGATATGTTAACCATCGCTTACATCGCAAATGCGCTACCAAACTTGGGAACTAAGATGTTATGTCCCTTGTGCCTTTAATTACACTGACTCACTCACCCTTCAAACCGGAACACAACAATACAAAGTACTGCTGTTTTGCGGTAGAATATATGATGAGTGGGTGGTACCTACCCAGACGAGCTTGTACAAAGCTCTACCACCGAGTAATGATAAAATTTGGTTTGAAACAAATTCGAACCGCAAGGACGGACAAAGGCATTATTAACCATGTTAGGTATAAAAAACACGAAGCCGTGGGAAAAAATACATACAAATTTTAACAATTATATTTTAAGCTAATAAAACAAATAAAATTTAAGTTCAGGTCAGTTTTATACTAAAACATACGTACAACTTAGTCGAAATATTTTAATGAAATCCACAGACCGTTACACAGTGACAAGATAATACGTCGGTCCGTCTGTCGCAGCAAAAACTTTTACACTGATAGACTGTTTCGCACCGGCAAGGTATTTGGAGTAAAATGTGACTATATCAACTTGAATCGACTTTTTTTGTTATATAACAATGAAACGTGCAAGGAATTATATATTAAGATATACATATATATTAATATATACATAAGTAATACATTTTATTATTTGTTAATTAAATTATTCTTAAACTCCTGGGATATTTATATATTATTTATAAATCTAATTAAACAAAATATCGTATTTCGTTAATTCGATGACAGTCATTCAAATCTTTATTTAAATAAGCGCGGGAAAACTGTTTTTTATTTTAATCGCAAGGCAGTATTAATTAAGTTTTGAAATCGATAATATTTTTATTGAATCGAATATAGTAACAAAATATATAATTATTAAATATATTAATTGAAGTACATAAATAAGTATCTCTAACAATATTAATTACCATTTTTGTCCCCTTTTAACCATATTGCGTGATTGTTAGCATGGTTAAAGTTTATACGAAGAAGAAGTGCAGAAATTTAGTTATGATAAATGTGTTATATGTCAAGTGAAATAAACATTTATAGCTTACGTTCATACTGCAAATGTCAATCACATAGAGTATCATTAATTGTCAAATGTATTTTTTCATTTTATTTACTTTTTTAATACCGAACCGACAAAGTTTTCTAATCAAAAATGTATCCATAGAGAAAAATAATAATGTCAAATCTCATAGGTCATAATAGTCTACATAAAACGGTTAATATCGTAATATACATCGTAATATATTGCCCGCACCTGTGTTGCCATGTAATTTTCGTCATTTAATTTTTTGCTTAGTATTTTCAAAATTATTACATAAATAGAACCGACACACGATACCTAATAACCACTTCACAGGTCGGACACGATATTTGTTACATCTGTATACATATGTATAAATCTAATGGTTTACGCAATACACGTCAGTAAAGCTCCGACTAATTTTTCCTATATCTTCAACGTTTAACGTCACATTTCAATTTTCGTAAAATCGTAATAAATCATACACAAAATCCGTCCATTGGTGGCAATCAAGTGTAACCATACAAATTAATAAAAAAATAAACAATAATACTGTATGGCATAAAAAATTTTTTTTTTACGACCCTAGTACGGCCTTGCGAGCCCTACTTTGCGAGGGTTTAGAGGCTAGAGAGCTAGGAGAGAACTGTGTCGAGCATGAGAATCGCAAGTAGAAAATAAGGATCTCACATACTCTTTATTCGGTGGTAGAGCGTTAGCGATGTAAGCGATGGTTAACATCTCTTACAATGCCATTGTCTACGGGCGTTAGTGACCACTTACCATCAGGTGGCCCATATGCTCATCCGCCTCCCTATGATATAAAAAAAAGATGAAATTTGGTGTGAAGCTTGAACTCCAGAAAGTACACAGGCTACTTTTACGCCTAACCCGGGTGGGGGGATCGCCTCTAAGGCGAAACTAGTTTATAATAAAAACTTTATTATCATATCAAATGTCCACTTGAATGAAGTTTGAGAACAAATTATTCTGTATAAAATTCCCTATAACTAATAGTGTCATGGGGTTTAACCTCATAACAGATTATTGCAAGGGGACTTAGGGGCTGTAACAACTCCCTAACCGGTACTTCTCTTAACTGCATGGGGTTGTGATCGGTTACCCATATATTGTATGTTTTATAGGATTATCGTATATAGAGTTATTTTGTAGAAAAATAATAAAGATTTAAATGTGAAACGGGATGGCACAGTGTATGCTAAACGTGGATTCCAATAATAGGTTAACTAGTTCAAATACGAAATGGAATAATGTTATATTATAAATAAAGGTATATTAAACAAGAACAATTTTAGTGCATAAGGTATATAGCAGAGTTATCTAGTTGGTATGGTAGTTTCTAGTTTGACAATCAATAAGAAAGTGTAATACTTCAATATTGAATCAAGTAATTTGAATTTATCAGCAAATCTCATGGAATATGTAAATCTAAGTTTTGTTCTTCTCTATGGGTAAGTGGCCACAAACAAACCAACAAAACAAAATAGACATTGGCATTGTAAGAGATGTTAACCATCGCTTTCGTCGCCAATGCGCCACCAACCTTGGGAACTAAAATGTTTTGTCCCTTGTGCCTGCAATTACACTGGCTCATTCACCCTTCAAACCGGAACACAACAATACAAACAAACAAAGTAATGCTGTTTTCCGGTAGACTATCTGATGAGTGGGTGGTACCCTGACGAGCTTGCACAAAGCCACCATATGTCTATGTCAGTTAACTCTATGACAATTGTCACGTATATAGTGGATTGTTAAATTATCAAGGCGACATTAGCAGAATATTTTGCGTTCAAATAAGGTAGATACACACCAGAAAAAGAAAAAAAAAATAAAGTCAAAATTCTAATAGTAAATAAAACACAAGCTGTTGTTTATAATATTAATGTATATATCTGATCTTAATGTATAAAGTAAATTAAATCGAATCTGTGTTATTTAATAAATGACGTCATAAATTAAACATACAACCTAAATTATTTAAGAATAAAACCAGAACTAGCAAAAAGTATCCGCGATCGGATATGGTCACAGAGCATACGAGTTACGACAGACGGATAAAAATACTAGAGAATTTTATTTATTTTTATTCTTATCAAAGTGATTGATAAGACATTTACGTGGAGATAAAGCTTTGTGCAAGCTCGTCTGGGTAGGTACCACCCACTCATCAGATATTCTATCACAAAACAGCAGTACAGTAGAACCTCGATTATCCGAACCAATTGGGACTGAGACTAGTTCGGATAATCAAAAGTTCGGATAATCGACACGTGGGCTTTTGGGGACGAGATCATAATCAACGCCTTTTTACATAAAAACAGTACATACATGTATATTATAATTTGACAAGCATATTAACTTTGAAATATATATGTGTATTTTCAACACCTGAAAAAAGTCGAATACTTTTTGTTATATTTTTTTTTATAAAATCGACAATTTTTAATTGACAAACGACTGTAACGCGTTTTTGAACGGCCAAGTCTCAACAAACAATGTATCTTTCGCATCAATGTTTGGATAATTGAGCGTTCGGATAAACTTAGTCATCGTTCGGATAATTGAGGGTTCGGATAATCGAGGTTCTACTGTACTTGGTATTGTTGTGTTCCGGTTTAAAGGGTGAGTGAGCCAGTATAATTACAGGAACAAGGGACATAAAATCTTAGTTCCCAAGGTTGGTGGCGCTTTGGCGATGTATTTTTTTTAAAGAAATTTACAATACCACTGTATATGGGCGTTGGTGATCACTTACCATCAGGTGGCCCCATGATATAAAAGACGATGAGTATCCTGATATTTAATTATTACATAATAGACAATATAGTTCCCTCTAACGGCTTTATCATCATAGCCAATTGTAAGGCTAGGGTTGGTCCTTTTCTGTAACCCTGATAAAGAATATGCAAAATTGTATAATGATCGTTCGAGTATGCGGAACCCATAACTAGCAATCGTGCGCACCACAGTAAGTTAACTGATGTTATTATCATACGAGTTAAGTAGCTTCATTTATTCTAATAAGCCCATAAACTTCACATCATTTTTTATTATGCAGCCGAGACATTTAATATTTCTGGTATAAAGCATGTCTGCGATGAAGGCCATCTATGTCCACCATAAATCCTTTGATGGTCGAGACGTCATTTGAAACAATTCGCGGTATAATCTTACAAATGTTCTGCGGCCATTACGCGCAGTTTCACAGGTTTTTCTAGACGCCTCATGCATTGTGAGCGGGCGGTGTAGTCTTTTATCTTAGGATGTAGTACTGTGGCGAGAGATTAGCGGATTTACGCGAATAGTGACGAAAGGACGGGGAATTAATGTTTTGTTTGATGATTCGTTATTTTTCCGGCCTTAAAATATTTGAGAATTGATGAGGGATAGCGAAACGAGCTCATATATGTAACAAAAAAAAAATGCTTTACATACTACCTTGTGGTAGAGTTTTGTCTGTTTAGGTACCATCCACTAATGGCCATCTACATATTCTATCGCCAAACGGCAATCAGTATTGTTGTGTTCTATTTTGAAGGGTGAGTGAGCCAGTGTAACAGGCACAAGGGACATAACATCTTAGTTAAGGTTGGTGGCACATGAGCGATGGTTAATATTTCTTACATCGCCAATGTCTATAAGCGATAATGAACATCGACGAAAGAAAGAGAAGAAAGATACGACATAGGGTGAAAGAGAAATAGAGCTATATATTTGAGAACTTTTACTTGTATGTGCTGCACGCGCATTTTTTTTTAATATACGCTATATCTCTCAACTTACAGCCGGTTTCGCCATATGTATTTATTTATGAGGTCCGCAGTTCGATGTCGCGTCGAACGCTTTTTTGTCCATCCTGTATAATGAGAGTTAGTACTGATTTGTTCAGACCTTTTATTCTATACCTAACTTGGTAACAGAGATCAATCGCTATTGTAAAGGGTTTCTAACGTGTAGGTTTTTATATTCTCTTTTTATGGTATTAGATGATTTCTCCAGCTAAGAGGCTGCCTTACTGATCTCGCTATCCTTAGCTAGTATTTTTTTAGATAGACACCAATCTAGAATCTAAGAGCTAGGAAAGAGTATTAATTATTTAACAGAGGTAGACCGACTGGCAAATGGGCTACTGGTGGTCACCGCTGCCAATTGACATTAACACTGCGAGATATATTAAGCATCCCTTACAACACCACTGCACCACTAAACTTGAGAACTAAGGTATGTACTTACACATGAATAGTAAAGTAATGGTGCTTACTTAGAAATAAAAACAAGAAACAATAATAATAATAATAATATCCTGGGACTTTATTCACACAAAGCCATCTGATCCCAAACTAAGCAGAGCTTGTACTATGGAAACCAGACAATTGATATACTTACATAGACTACTTTTCTTTTGTAAATAAATACTTATATAGATAATTACACCCAGACTCAGGACAAACAGACATGTTCATGCACACAAATGTCTGTCCTGGGTGGGAACCCACGACCTGCGGCGTGAAAGGCAAGTATCTTACCAACCACACCAACAGGCTAGTCAAGACAACTTATATACTACACAATATTTTTCTTATAATATAAGTAATCTTTTTTATAATAGTCCTCCTGACCGATTTCGGTCACGGCGGCCAATCTCAAGAGAGCTTAGCCGACTGCGCAGAACATATTATAGTGTACAAGTGTGTGCGCAAACACAGGTGCACTCCCTATTCCTTTAATCTCATAACCCGATGGGACGGCAATCCGACACGACCGGAAAGAGTTCAGGCGTAGGACCAACGGCTTTACGTGCTTTCCGAGGCACGGGAGTGTACACACTTCCAACTTCCAGACTGCGGGCTGCTACTGAGAAATTTCGATAGAAAATCTCAATAACATATTATTGGCCCGACCTGGGAATTGAACCCAGGACCACCATGTCTGCGGCCCTACATGTAGACTAGACCAACGAGGCAATCAATATGTAATGTACATCATGTAGATAATATATTATAAAAAAAAAAACTATCATCGAAATTTCAGGATTATAATTATAATTCCCTTCTATGGTTACTACTATTTCTACAATTGTCTTTTTCGTCTATCTAGTATTAAAAGTAAAAAATAGTCACAATTGTAAATCCTTCTGCAATTACTCTGAATCCGTACAAATAAAAGTTAAGTGTCTCTCTGTGATTGAAAAATATCAGTCCCTTTTTAATATGTCTACGTGCGAGTTACCAAAATCAAAAACATCATATATGTTTACAAAGACTTTTACAAAAACAAAAATGCGTTACGTACCTTGTGGTAGAGTTTTGTCTGTTTAGGTACCACCCACGAATGGTGACTTAATAATACGGCTTTTACTTAATAATATAAATATTTTATATTTATAATTCAAATAGACACCATACCATAAAATGGCAGATTTTAAAATATCTTCCTCAGAAACGGGCAGGAATGTATCTGACAAAAATTGAAATGAATGATTACTGGATCTCGCGTGGAAATGAACTAGTAACTAATATAATTTTTATATATTTTATTTTGTTGTAAATGATTATTATTTAATTTATTTTTGTATTTCTTTTAATTTAATTCATCTTAAAATTTATATTTACTTTAATTTTTATTTTAACCGGACAACCGCAATGCTGTGTCCCTGTAATGGATTTTATTGCAATATTCATAAATAATGAAAACAAATATCCAGCTTGGCAGCCATTTAATATCCACCATATATTTGACAACTCTCTTTCCCACCTTTTTTAGAAGACTGTGTTGCCAACATAAAAACATTAAAGGTTACCACTTAACACAATAATATTACGTCACACTTATTTATAAATTAAATAAAAATATCAATGAAATATTGGAAAACAAAATAACATAAATTAAATATACTAATATGAAATATTTATCAATCTCCTTAATCACTAATTGTAGGTAGTTTGTATAGGCTTGTTACAATAGAACTAGACCATAATTTAGTTTTTGATAAAAATGTATGTACAATGTATCTATGGTACATATAACAATAAATAAATTAAAATCTTATAAAAAAGAGTACTAATTTTCTCACCGGTTTTTTTTACGAAATCGACATTTCATTCTAGTGGTAACGCTTGACGTTTTAGTAGTTAAGTACCACGAAAGGTAAGGTAATTTTTTTTCCATAATAATAATATTTTGATTGATATAAATTTTTATGTAAACCGAAAATCGTGGATTCGAACCCGGCAAACACCATGGAGTTTTCGTGTCCTTAATTTGAAGGAAATTATCGTGAGGCAGCCTGCTGTGGTTAATTACACTGAAATTCTGTTACACGTCTATCCATCATTATTGGAGCAGTATGTTGGAATAAACTACAAAGGCTTCTCCTCAAAAAGGCGAGGAGTTAATTAATTACATTTTAAACTACGTGTAACAGTGTATATTTGTAATGCATTCACAGTTAAATCGCTGAATCGATTTTGATAAAATTTTAGTACGAAGAAAGTTTAAGCCCCAACAAGGAAATATACTACTTTTTTATACTAAACACCTGTCTCAAAATACGCGGGCGATGTCGCGGCCGATAACTAGTATTTCATATAATCCAAACACCCGAACATAAGACGTATCTGTTAATATTGCGTCTAAACTCTGATTACAACGGTCAAAAGATTTATAAAACATTATTCAATTATAATTGATTACAGGCAATAACAAAGTTCTCACTTGGTCGCATTAACGGACGGACGGAACCGTATCAAAATTGATCACACGCTGGGCTCGGTGTGTGATGGGAGATGTAGCGGTTTTTGTATAGCTTGGATAATACGACCACTACACCAGCGTGTTAGTCGCGGCCCGGGGTAAGGCCGCACATGATCTCCGTCTTTAGCTCCGAAAATGTGTAGGCAAAATTTCTTTGATCGGTTGAATTAAGAAATTATAGCGTAAAATAAACAAAGTCAATTTCGTGCAGTTGTAGAATTTATAAAGTTTGTTTTTTGAATTATAAACCGTGGAAACAGGTGGACCATTACCTGATGTTAAGTTGTCACCACTGCCCATAGACATGTCGATGAAAAAAATATTAACTATTCCTTACATCGTCCGTGCGCCACCAACCTTGGGAACGAAGATGTTATGTCCCTTGTGCCTATAATTACATTAGCTTAATCATCCTTCAAATCGGAACACAACAATACAAAGTACTGCTATTTTGCGGTAGAATATCTGATAAGTGGGTGATACCTACCCAGACGAACTGGCACAAAGCCCTACCACCATGTTTTCAGACCCTGGTGAACTATGAAATGTCCTCTTTAGTCGGATAGTCTCATTTTGCGAATGGCTACCGTAGTCCGAATAGGACTTGCTAAGAGGCGTGCCAGGAGGCTCATAGGAGACGACACGTTGGTCGAGTCTAGGCTCCAAAGTCTTGAACATCGACGTGTAGTTGCGTCACTCTCAGTTTTATATCGGATACATTTCGGAGAATGTTATCAGGAATTACACGACATAATTCCCCACCCATTTACTGCCGAACGGCCAGGCAAACGCGACATGGGTACACAGTGGAAGTTCCCCGCCTACGTACGAAGTGCTTCGAATCCAAATTTTTCATTCGTACTGCAAAACTGTGGAACACTTTGCCTGAGATTGTATTTTCCGATAGGTACAATGTTGATGTTAAGTTAAGTTAAGTTAACAAGTATCTTCTAGGCAAGCTACATCGTAGACCGTGTCGATGCTTAAAATCAGGCAAGACAACGGTCGAACGCTACCCTATTATGGGTAAAAAAAAACATGAGGAATTGAGGACACAAGTAATCAATTGCTGATATAATTCTGATCAATTCTGATTATACAGGTTATTTGTAACGACACAGCAACCTCGCAGAACTAGATAGCTAACACCATAAGCAACAACTTTTGTTCTACGACTTTTGATAATTTGTTAGATTTTATTTTCACACAAAAATAAGTATTAATTTAATTTCCCGCTTGAACGTTTATAAATCTACGCGCATCGCAAAGATCGATGTGTCGTGTCATCCTTTCGTTTATGAATGAAATATAGACCTACAAATGTCACGACAGTACGACAAAATCATAAAACTTGTAAAATCATTTTTTTTGATGTATCGAGTTATGTCCGAAGTCGTAGAACAAAAGTTGTTGCTTACGCTGATAACTATCTAGTCCAGCGAGGTTGTTGGGTCGTTACAAAAACCCTGTATATTTTAGTATATAGAGCATATTCCGCAAAAAACGAACGCAACAGAGTTACAAACATGACATTTGCATCAAAACGTTTCATGTATAAACGTTGCAATCAAATTATCAGAAAAGTCGTGAGAATATCATTACAATATGGTATAAAAATACTTGGGCCATACCCAAAAAAAAAATCGAAAATCCCACCTGTAGACAAGTGAAGTTATCTATACACATTAATCGTGTTTCGACGAGTCGGAACAAATAGACAGACCAACAAATCGTTTCCAATACCCTATAATTTTTTTTTATATTTCGAATAGTCACGAACGATTCCGTACAATAGTCATATTAATTGTAATTATAACATGCCCTTATAATATGAAGTCATATTTCACTGGTGGTAGGTCTTTGTGCAAGCTCTACCACCAGTAAAATATGACTTCATTATTACGAAACTTATTGTTAGCACCAATGGCTCAGTAGATAGAATACACGTATCTTAAATGAAAGATCTTAGATTGGAATCCACACAAAGTTATCAGAGTTTAATTTGTGATTATCTCAATTACGTTGGTGAAATCAGACCTTTAACGAGAAAATAATTTAGCTTAGCAGTGGGACTTTCATACGCTGTAACTTTTTTTAAGGGCACATAAATATATCCTCAAAACGAAGACACTTGTGAAGTATAGCAGATTACATGTAACAACTCACTCGGTGTTAGAGCTTTGTGCAAGCTCGTGTGGGTAGGTTCCACCCACTCTAGATATTCTACCGCAAAACAGCAGTACTTGGTATTGTTGTGTTCCGGTTTGAAAGGTGAGTGAGCCAGTTTAATTACTGGCACAAGGTACATAACATCTTAGTTCCCAAGATTGGTGGCGCATCGGCAATGTAAGCGATGGTTAACATCTCTTACAATGCCAGTGTCTATGGGCGTTGGTGAACACTTACCATCAGGTGGCCCATACGCATCTATGCTATAAAAAAAAATTTGAACAAACCAATGTAATATATGTACGTGTATGCTTTTATATTTATGTGTTCTAAATTTAAAATTTGTTTTGTTCGGGGTGAATAGATACACAACGATCTCTCTCTATTATATCTCAGTAATATAACAACGGTATGTAAACAAAAATACTATATAAAAGTAACTAAAAAAAAAAAAAAATATTCTTTATTCCAGAACAAGGTTCCATATTTACATTAAATAATAATAATGATAATTAAAATTTAAATTACAATTGGAATTAAATTAAAATAAAATTGAATTAATTAATTGAGAAAAAAAAAGATAATTAAATTACATTGAAAATAAAAAAGTAAAATTAAAAATGAATAATTTACATAATACACTAATTACTTAAAGATTTACTCCATACATCTAAACGCTAAAAACTCCATACTAAAAAACGCTTAATAATAAAATGTTCTTTGATAGCAGTTGTCTTATATTCGTAAGCAATATTTATTTTATTTATTTATTTATACTTTATTGCACACAACTTACAAATACATAACAAATATCACAGTATGCAAAGGCGGCCTTATCACTTACAGTGATCTCTTCCAGGCAACCTCTATAATAAATATATATTTTGTTGTTAGCCAGGAGAATTAAACAATATTTATTTTTAAACTTATTAAAAAAACGAACTCATTATTTTGTATAAGACAAATTAATTAAAGTGAAACAATTATGAATGTTTAACATTCTTGTGATTTGAGATTGATTGCTAGTATCTTTTGTTTTGAGCTTATTCCACCACGCTGCTCTGTTGCGGGTTGGTGAAAAACACATGTGGCAGAATTTCAGTGAAATTAGACATGCCGGTTTCTTCAAGATGTTTTCCTTCACCGTCAAGCACGAGATGAATTATAATCACAAATTAAGCACATGAAATTCAGTGGTGTTTGCCCGGGTTTGAACCAACGATCATCGGTTAAGATACATTCTAACCACTGGGCCATCTCGGCTTTTTTTTATTCATAGTACATAATAATTGTCAATTACCGAAGTAATTCGGATGTTTAATTATCTACAACTATCTATAAACAGAGGCGATTTAAAATGTGGCCAATTTGTAAGATGCTATGCATAAAAACATAAAAGAAATTTAAAAAAGACTTAACTAAAACCACATTACAACGAATCATCATAAAATCCGTAAAAACTAAACATGGCCAAGAAAACGAAGAAAAAACGGAAAGACCCGAAGTTCCAACACTTATTAAAATTGCCTAAATAATAGGCAATTAATCTCACATACAACAAAAACTCGCTTGAATTTACGACAGCCGTCAAAATAAATATAACCCGAAGATCTCAGATTCGAATTAATATTTTAATGCATTTTCAACTCTAACACGTATATAATAGAGACTATGTGTTATCATTTTAAAACGACCAAATTTAGATGTTTAACAAACGTTAACAAAAGAAAAAAAATTGAGTTTTTTATTAATTGGGTATCGAATGTGATACCCTTGTTATGAGGGTAACGACTAGTGGTTGTCTGCGGTTTTGTTTATTGAAACGAAAATGCTTAGAATGGGTTTAGTTAATTTTAAATGCGTGACCGAAGGAGATAAAGTCGTGGTCACACTTACGAAAAAATGCGCACTAATTAAACGCAATTCGTTCTTACATATATCCGCTAAAATTGAGGGTGAAGGTTGCATATATTATAATCTTCATCTTCATCCGCCTGATGGTAAGTGGTAAATAGACATTGGCGCTGTAAGTAATATTTACTACTCAATCGTCAATGCGCCACCCTTCCAACTGGTAATTTGTAACATGTGATGATTGGGTGGTACTTATACAGGCGGTCTAGCACCAAAAGTATATAAACGAGTAACGTAACCAAGAATCTAGTTTAACAGTGCTGTATCGTATTATCATCAAAATTACAAAGTTACAATGTAGTAAAAGTAAAATACATACATGTCTCACTGCTGAGATTAAGCATCCTCTCAGTTATAGTAAAGCTCATTAGCATTAGATATCAATAAAATAATTAGAAATTAAAATATATTTTTTCTTTCGATGTAACTCACAGTGCGAGTTTTAATGTTTTTAAAAATTAATTTAAAGAATACTGCATGGGAGATACGTGTAAATTTAAATGGTTAGGCGGTTCGGCTTTGTGGCAGTCCATATGGGTAGGTACCACGCACTTATCATATATTCTACCGACAAATAAAAATACTTGTATAATATTATTGTGTTCCAGTTTAAATGGTGATGGCCCAGTGGTTAGAACGCGTGAATCTTAACCGATGATCGTGGGTTCAAACCCGGGCAGGCACCACCGAATTGTCATGTGCTTAATTTGTGTTTATAATTCATCTCGTGCTTAACGGTGAAGGAAAACATCATGAGGAAACCTGCATGTATCAAATATCAATCAAATTCTGCCACATGTGTATTCCACCAACCCGCATTGGAGCAGCGTGGTGGAATAAGCTCCAAACATTCTCACAGCAGTGAGACATTCACAGACTTTTACTTTACTTTAAATGGTGAATGGTGAATGTCATCTACAGGCAAAGTCTATAGGTAGTGATGACCGCTTACAGGTGGCCCATTTATCAGCCTGCCTATTTAATACTTCATACATACATAGATATATATAGAGATAGAAATTTAAAACAATAATCATAAAATTATTCATACATTTCAAGTAAATTACGCTATGGTACCGTAATAAAGGTTAATTTGCGTTAAAAATTTTGCTTATCGTCGGGATCGCAGAGATACACATTAATTAGCTTTATGGCTATTTAGACGTGACTAAGACCAAAGACAATATTAATATACAAACGTTTAGGAGATATACGTGTATGGGAACATTAACACCCGCTGTGGTATGTATCGTGCTTAAGAAGAACGCACAGTGAAATGGTTAATTTTATTTATTCAATATATGTATGTACAAAGCAGGTCGTATGTTTTATTTGTTGTTGTTTAATTAATTGAACGTTTTTTTTGATATATTATGTCAAATATGACCTAGATCTTAAAGCTTTGATCACTATTTTTGATTTTTGATTATGACTGAATAAAGTCAAACTTAAGAAACACTTAATTGAATTATATTTTGTTATGATTATTAATTATTTAATTAATCAAAATAATTTATTTTTGTTATAATATATTTTTTAAATATAACGTATCTTATCATAATTCGTTCTCAGACCAATAAAAAACAATTGATATGACATTATTATTTCACATTGAAAAAAAAAGAAAATCAACGAAACGAAAATCGCCTGACGTTAGCTAATACGCTATTATCGAATCAGTCATTCAGAAACTAATTTCGCTTTAATTAACGATTAATTGGTCAATAACTTTGAGTTTATTTACCGTTACAACACGAAACTACAAAGGTGTTTTAAACAAATGTTACTAAGCGAGACACAAATGGCAGATGTCAATTTTTTTTTTAACCTCCACGATTTGATCGTTTGAATAAAAATGTGTCTGCGTTATGTCGCATACGGCCGGCTAATAAAACAGTACATTGGTTGCCAGTAACAAAAAAATAAAGAATTAAGTTAGTAAGTTAGATAATTAGTACCGAATAAGAAGATTTTTCATTTTTTAATATAAAATAAATAAATTAATTTAATATAAAATGTTATACGAAATCCAGATTTTTCTCGTTAAAGGAAAAGCCAAAATATATCTCTTAATTCTATAATACTTGCAATAACAATTCTGACTTTCGTAATTGTTCCCACACTATTAAAAAGTTATCAAAAACATTGTGAAGATGTTCTTCCTTCTTCCAGAGGACAGGCTTGGTAAAACTCCATTTTGATTCAGGAACCAATGGTCATCGGAGCAAACGTGTTTTCGAATGGAGTTTGCATATCCAGATGAACCAATGACCTGAAACGTAGGCTCATCTGGATTCGTTTAGAAAAGACAATACTACAATTGAGTAAATGACGTAAATAACGACCTTTTATTACATTCCAAACTTAAACGCTAAATTGAATTACAATCCATCCAAACTTACTGCAATTGAAGATCACGCAAACTCATATACTCATTTATATAGAAAGACTTATTAACGCTTAATGACATTAAAAATTAATTATGTGTTTTATAATTTCGAAAGACATTAACTAGGCATCGTGATAAACGTTTAACAAGAGTTCAGTGCGTGGAAAGCAGAAAAAAAAGTCATCTAGCAATAAATAAAATCGATGTTAGTATACCAGTGTGCGGGGAATTTATTCTCCGATGTTATCAATGCGTTCCGAGAAGGACATGTGTCTACCAATAAACTAATTGGTCGTGGAATGCTCGGCCAGCGCCTTGGGTTATTTATTTTTATTTACTTCCATATTATTTTATTTGTTAATCAACTTTTGCACGCGGTTTCATCTAGATTAGCCTTTTTCATTCGATCGTGTATTAATATAACATTAATCTATTAATTAATCAATGATTATGTAATTTCGTCATATTGTTTATGTTATAAATTATCATCTTAATTCTTAGTAAATAACGTTTTCAAAAACTCAGATTGTATCAAAATATTATTATTTAATGTTTCGAAATATGAATGGTTTCTTACAATATACTTAGTATAATAATATATTCAACAGACAAACAACCAAGCTACGTTTTATATGTATAAATTCGATTTGATATTTTTTATTTCTTTTAAAATTCAAGCGTATAGTATGCGAGATTTGATCTCGACGATTCAATTAATTCTTATATTATTTTAATTAACTGGGACTTATTAGCGGTGAATGTGAGTTGTAAATTGATTAACTTGACACAGGTGACGGGAGTAGGTGATTTTAGTAATCTAATCATAATCATTAGCTAGTAACCCGTAACTATCTTACTCAATCTTTGTTTTACGCGGGAAACTGCATCCTTTAAGCGGAGGGTAATTTTTATGTAAGAGGGGGTAAACGAGCATGAGGCTCATCTGACGGAAAGTGACTACCACCGCCCATGGACATCTGCAATATCCGAAGACTTGCAGGTGCGTTGCCGGCCTTTATATTTATGGGACTCATAGCTTTAAGCTAGAATAGCAACATAAATCACTGTTACACTTTTTGTCACAGATGGACGCCACAGCTTCGCTCGCGCGTGCTAAAATGGAATACGATCTTTACTTTTAATACAAAAATATTAATGATTTTGAATTTAATTCAAAGATTGTCTCCTAAATAAATGTGTCATGTAAAAGTGAGTTTAAGCGACACCGCTTAACGTCTCAACTACTCAAAATGGTTATGTTATTTTGTATACGTATAACGTATCTAACGTTATTAGGGTAGATGACACAACCTTCGGGCGGAAACTAGACAATTATAATTGAGCTTCTTTGAAACATTGCGTAATACCCATTGCATAGCCTGTTCGAACCACAAGGAGTAGAGACAAAACAATTACATTAACCCAATAATGTTGGTCAAGATTTTGAATAATCTATGACATTCATTGTGGATTAGCCACAAAATGGCGTCTTTTTTTTTTGACTTTCATAACTGTCATCCAAGTGGATGTTTCTTTGACATTTTAAAGTAGGTAAGGCTGATATAAAAATTGGTTTCATTGACAAGTTACATATTCATCCCCAATCAAAATTAGCCAACTGCGCAGGACATATTACAGTGCGCAAGTGTGTGCGCAAACACAGGTGCTCTCTATTCCTTAAAACATTACTCGATGGGACGGCAATCCGACACGACAGGAAAGAGTTCAGGCGCAGGACCAACGACTTTACGTGCTTTCCGAGGCACGGGAGTGTACACACTTCCAACTTCCAGACACCGGGCTGCTACTGAAAATTTTCGACAGAAAATTTCAATAACATTTCATTGGCCCGACCTGGGATTTGAACCACCTGTCACCGGGTCTGCGGCCTTACATGTAGCCACTAGACCAACGAGGCAGTCAATTTTATATATAATGACTCTAAAAAGAACGAATGACAAACAATTTAATTGAACCATTCATTCAGGACAGCGTCAATTTTATCCCAACTTGTTTTTATCCCTATTAACGTAACTTAAAACCAACTAAATCTTTTGAATAAAAAAGTAATAAATATTATCTATCTTATTATAATATCTTATATTAAGGAGATGTCAATGAAGATAACGGAACAGGTGAGATTCAGGTAACTAAGGGTGTTATGATATATTAGTGTGTTTTAAACCGAGCGTAGCTAACACGAAGGGAGACTAAAGAAATTATGCTAATTTTTTTTTTCTATTACGGCCGAAGTATTTTATTATACGACATAAATAAAATAATTCCTTCGTGTTTAATTATTATATTAAATAATATGTCTTGTAAAATTTTATATGTTTAAATATAAAAAAAAATATTGGTAATTTTTTTTAAATGATGTAACTCATCGTATTTTTTATTTTACCCATATGGCAGATGATATGGGGGGTTTTTATGGCGTTACTTAACACCTTCTAACAAAACACGCGGACAGAAACTGACACTTGTTTCCGCGATAATTATGATAAAGTCATTATTTATTATAATTATTCCAGTAATAAAAATATATATTGAAAGATATGTATGCCTTTAAACTTTCATAACGCTGTCGATTACACCAAGACTTGAGGTATGTGTGTAATACACTATGCTTATTTATTTATTAATTAACTACTTTATTATATAATAGTGGTAAGGCTTTGTGCAAGCTCGTCTGGGTAGGTACCACCAACTCATCAGATATTCTACCGCAAAACAGCAGTACTTGGTATTGTTGTGTTCCAGTTTGAAGGGGCTCACCCTTGCCAGTGTATTTACAGGCACGAGTGACATAACATCTTAGTTCCGAAGTTTAGTGGCGAATTAGTGATGTAAGCGATGGTGAACATTTCTTATAATACCAATATCTATGGGCGTAGATGACCACTTACCATCAGGTGGCCCATACGCTCGTCCGCCTACCTATTCAATAAAAAAAAATGTAAAACCACAAAACATATCAATTGAATATTTAATGTTTACACTGACGATAAGTATGATAGGCATGCTTATCTCTTGAAGAGTTTCCTTCTAGAATATTCAACAAGCAGACAAAAATACAGAATCTAAAATTCTTTGGATAACTGATGATGGCTGGGTGATATCTGCACATACGAACTTGCACAAAGTCATATAAATATTACTTACATTATCAAATACATTGGCTGTATGGTATAATATCTACGTGAAATAAATTCATACTTTTTTAATCGTTATAAGTTCTCACTTGCACAAGACCTAAATAAAAAGTCCCAAACATAATAAAATCAAGATTACTATAAATAACATCTAATTACAGCACTCTTTAACCGATAAAATGACAGTTAAGTTAAAGCCGAGCTTAATCACCCACTTATGAGGTCAAAGCGACAAATTAAAATAATCATACGAAGAATCTCATTTAAAAAAAAAATCGGTGACGTTCGTAACAAGCCATAAAGATAATTTTAGGTATTAAAAAAGGTATTATGATGTAACCGGTATATTTACAAGGATTTATGTGATATATTAAACATTTTTAATGAATGATATGGAATGAGTGAGCTTACTGGCACGTGTAAGCTATACATAATAATCGGCTGAACAACGGTCAGTCTAAACTCGAATACGAATAAAAATTACGGATTAAAAATTTCTACTTTGGAATTAAAGGCAAAGAGGAATACCGTGGAATCAGATATTGATTTTTTTTTGTGTTAGTTTATTCTTAACAGTATAACAACCAAGATTAGTAAAAGAAAAAAAGACTTAAAATTTCTTCTTAATTAAAATATATTTCAATGACTTTCACCTAAACCGTCAAAACTTCATTGACACCTTGCAAAAATAGAATTATTTGTATTGTTCAGGTTATATATACTTTTTTTTTTACGACTATGCTTGTTTATTATTCGATTTTCAAATTAAAATATTAACAAATAAAAAAATAACTATTTGCTTTTCTGAAAAATATTTATATATGCGGGTATATATACAAAAGACGTAGTAACGTTTCTTAAATACTTATTAAAAGTAAAGTAACAGCCTGTGAATGTCCCACTGCTGGGCTAAGGCCCCTTCTCCTCTTTTGAGAAGAAGGTTTTTGGAGCTTATTCCACCACACTGCTCCAGTGCGGATTGGTGGAATACACATGTGACAGAATTTCAGTGAAATTTGACACATGCAGGTTTCCTCACGATGTTTTCCTTCACCGTCAAGCACGAGATGAATTATAATCACAAATTAAGCACATGAAATTCTGTGGTTCTTGCCCGAGTTTGAACCCACGATCATCGGTTAAGATTCACGCGTTCTTACCACTGAGCCATCTCGGCTTTTAAATACTTATTAATCATTTAGGTTGTCTAATTGGTGTACCTAGTGCCTAATTTATAATGCACACATCGAGGTTCAAGTCCCGGGTCGGGCAAATAAAAACATATTGGGTTGTTAGAGTAATTCTCAGTAGCAACTCGAGATTTAATAAAGATGTTGCGTCTTATTCTTTTAAATGTAAAATCAATTATGACAGACAGAGAGGAATATAATATGTTTAACTAAGCAGTTGCTAACCAACATTTATAACAAGTGCAGACTTAAGAGTAGATTTTACGGAAATTGTTGATTCTGTGCATCAACTCCAGTCGTGTCGGATTGCCGTCCTATAAGCACACACATATCCGCACACACTTGTGCACTTCAAAATCTCCCAGCACATTGCTAATCTCCATTTAGATTGACAGCCGTTATTGAAATCGATCAACGTCACAAATGTCGTTTAAATAAAATATTTAATACTTTTTAAAATACAGATAACATAAAACCGCACAACAAATTCAGTGACTCATCGTCAGAGACAGGCGCAATCAGATAACAATCATTAGAAACATAATGATTTAATGATTAACGACGGCGATCGCGCTCGTAATGATTGCTAATGATGAAGGTTGTTTTTGAGTATCTTTGTTAACCCGCCATTTTGTTATTCGTACCTGTTTTAGGGTTCATTTGGAAAATGTAAGAACGAGTTCCCTTAATATTCTTAGGTGTTGAGGTGGAGTTAGGAGTTAAACTTCAGGAGATTTTTTGGGAACAGTAACAAAAGCATGAGATAATAAAAGCATATTTAAAGATTCGAAGATCTTTAAAAAATCTAAAGAATGTCATAAGTGTTTCTTTAGTTATCAATATGGAGTAAAATTTGTTTGTTTTCATAAAGGATATATTAATGTTATTTTAATTAGTAAATATGTAAGTTTTTTTAATTCGTATAAAAAGTTATTACTGATGTTCTTAGTTATGCGTCTAAGTCGAATCCTGTAAAATGACATAGGTTTTGTATTTTGTGACTTTTCTTGAAAATAGTATAATACTGTTTAATTATTTTTCATTTGACGAGCCGGTTGGCGTGGTTGGTAGATACCTGCCTTTCGCGCCGCAGGTCGTGGGTTCGATTCCCACCCAGGACAAACATTTGTGTGCATGTACATATCTGTTTGTCTTGAGTCTGGGTGTAATTATCTATATAAGTATGTATTTACAAAAGAAAAGTAGTATATGTAGTATATCAGTTGTCTGGTTTCCATAGTACAAGCTCTGCTTAGTTTGGGATCAGATGGCCGTGTGTGAATAATGTCCCAGGACATTATTATACAATTATTATTATATTATTACCTCTCTTTATTAAGAAAGTTAGTTATTACATATAGTAACAGCCTGTGAATGTCCCACTGCTGGGCTAAGGCCTCTTCCCTTTGAGGTGAAGGTTTGCAGCTTATTCCACCACGCTGCTCCAATGCGGGTTGATGGAATACACATGTGACAGAATGTCAGTGAAATTTGACACATGCAGGTTTCCTCACGATGTTTTCCTTCAACATCAATGATGAATTATAATCACAGATGAATTATAATCACAAATTAAGCACATAAAATACAGTGGTGCTTGCTCGGGTTTAAACCCACGTTCATTACGTTATGATTCACGTGTTCTATCCACTGGGCCATCTCGGCTATGAAATAGTTTTTTAGTTATTACATACTATCTATCATTCATTCGCACTGCTTGGAAATACAGATTATTATGTACAGTAGCAGAATATAAGAAGGATCGACTACAAAAAGGTTTTATATGTCATTGCCAAATATAAATCCGTTCGAATTTTAAAAAAAATGTTGCGTTCAAATTTGATCTTGAAATTCGAGCACAATAGTTTACATTTTATATAATCTACAGAACCAATAGCAAATTGAGTTGGACTGTACATATATGTAACGATGATTCATGAGTGCGTAGGATGACTCGACGCGTCCGTCTGTCCTGCCGTACCACCTCACCATTGTTGAGTTAAACTGTATCTGACATTAATGATTTATTGTTTGACAATATTACGCGGTAGCTAATGGTATGTGGGATATCTTTTGAAAGTATATCTTATTATTTATCTTATAGATTTTGATTAATTGGTTATGTAAAAGATAAAATAAAATTTATCAAATTTGCCTTTAGCAAATAGTTCAGATTACATGACATCCAAATTCCGTAAACTTGGCTAAGGTAGCACCACGTTCAGCCAACTTAAATCTTAAGGAATAAGGGTTTCGATAAACCTAGGTGTTTTTACTTTGATGGGCTCCTTGGCTGGAGCTATGTTACTTTATTTGTACTATGTTTTTTTCTTTTTTAATTTAGATGAATAAACGTTATTTTAATTTATTTATAAACAATATTTTTTAATCCTACGACAATCAGTTTAAAGTTCGAACATTTCTTCTATAATACATAAGAATGACATAAGCACCTTAAAAGTGAATGAAGCACAACAATACAAAACAAACAACAACAATAACTATATATGTTAATTATTAAAAAGTATAATATGTTTATTATTAAAAATATGTTTATTATTAAAAAGGTATATATCATTAACTGCTAAAATCTTCCAATTATTTGTTATTTATTTACGTCATCCTGGCCGAAAGTTATAGACTTTTGCACGGGCATTTTATTGACAGATAATAAAAAAAAATACAAAGAACAATATTCGAAAATTAAAATGATTAGTTAAACAAATAAACAAAAATGAATTCACTTTCGCAATTATAATATTAGTTGATATTATAAATACTAGTTAAAACAAGTCGATCAAATGTTAAATTAAACAATAATGATATCATAATGATATGATATATTAGTTAATTAATGTTACCTGAGCACTTCAGAAATTACTTTTACTCGTCATACACGTAATTAACACACGTCATACTGTTAAACATTTTAATTACTCTTAAATAATACATAACAATTAACAAGTCACTTCTTTAACAATACCAGAATTTAAATAAACAAAATTTTACATAGGTATGTCAGTCAACACAATGCAAATGGCTGCCCTTCTAGAACATTTGTTTACTCAAATATTACATTAAATTTTAATAAATAAGTAAAAGATCTTCGATGCAAAGTAAATTGTTACAATATTAATACATTTATTAACTTATGGGCCAGTAAAAAGTTATTGGGTTGTTTCTGTCGAATTTTCTCAGTGACATCCTGGAGTTTAGAAGTTAGTGTGCCTCGTAAAGCACGTTAAGCCGTTGGTCCTGCGCCTGCGTCCGGTCGTGTCGGATTGCCTCCCGATGGGATTATGACAGTGACGGAGGGAATAAAAGCTTGTCTGTATTTGCGCACACACTTGTGCACTATAATACTTCCTGCGCAGTTGGCTAATCATCTTGAGATTGACCGCCATGGCTGAAATCGGTCAGGAGGACCTCATATATACCTACATCAATATGGTACATTATTTAGACAATCGAAAATGAAAATTTATTGATTTATTGATTTTTATTATTATTATTATTAGTAAAGTGTAACCGCCTTATTCATAAACATTATTTAACTGGTGATTAGTTAAACAACATTTTGTCTTCTTCTTTCGTATGTCAAATCAATAATGACAGAAAGAGACAAATCAGTGTTTAGCTAACCAGTAACTAAGCAACGTTTATAAATAAGGCCGTAAGTGTATACTTTAATATTATAAATGCTATCCACGCGGATTCACCCGCATTAAACCTTATTTCTCCGCTCCCTTGGCTCATTGCGTGATACATTTTAGATATTTCTCAATAAATTAACTATTAATTAACGCAAGAATATTTCTTCAAACAAACAAACCCCAGCTTCATATTAACAACGTAATGTTAGTGAGATATTATAAATTGTAATATTCGTAGTGAAGAGTAAAGCCACGGGCGTTCATTAGTCAATACGGCATGTGGCATTCTATTAACTCCTCCGTATGCTGTCAGCTTGGAGTAAGTTAATTATCCAGCTTGATTGACTCGCTTGACTTGTGTGTTTTGTACGGACGGACGGTATTATTTTGTTGTATATGTTGCTTGTAACTAGAATTATTAATGTGATTTTTTTTGTTCTCACAATGTAATTAGTATGTTAAATTGTATATTTTTCAATTATTAATAATTTATCTTATTCAATTTGTATCGTTGACAGTATTTTAATAAAGACAAAAAAGTCGTGACAACAAAATTACACGTCACAAACTCAAAATTAGAATGACGCCATTATTCAAACAACCACTTAAGAAAAACAAATTACAAATCCCACTAACATAATTTAAATTATTAACAACGCTAGAAAATTATACACGAAAATATATCAACGCAGTAAGCTTTAAATAGCTGATAATCCAAAATAATTCGTTACCATTTGTAACCAATCAACAGCCTAAGCCGTTGAACTTTAAAAAAAAAAAAGAAAAGTAAATTACAGCTCAATAATTCGACATCGCTCACCGCGTTAAATAAACACTACGAACCGTGACTTTTAATATCTTTATCCGTTTTAAAATATCAAATTATAATATTAAGCATACTGAGGGCCGGTTCATTTATTTGGCCTGTACAATGGCCCCCTGGTGGGAAGGTTACCTCTCTGTTGTGCCTCTGAGATGTGTTAAACTGATTGGGCTCGGCTTACATGACGTTATTCGAATATTATACATTTTTTTGATATTTTGAATTCAATATAAATTTTTATTTTCACATCATGTTGTAATGAAACAAAAAGACAACCGGCCTTACTTAAAAAAGTTGTGCAGCTGGTGTTAATTAAATAATGCTGTCTCCTTCTATCGAATGTCAATCAATAATGACGGAAAGAGAGAAATCAGTGTAACTGCGTTAAGTTAAACGGGTGATAAAAGATGACTAGACTCCGTAGAGAAGGGATGCTGTGGGCGAAATCGATCGGTCAAAAGTTTGTATGTATATCGGCACTCTACTTAGCTTATACTTGACAATGTACCTACCAGTTTTACGAAACAGATAATATATTATACTAGCTGTGTCGCGCGGTTTCACCCGCGTATTGTTAATAAAAATATATTCAATAAAAATAAGCCTAGAGCCTTGCTCGATAAAAGGACTATCCAACACAAAAATATTTTTTAAATTCGAACCAGTAGTTCCTGAGCTTAGCCGGATCAAACCAACAAACTCTTCAGTTTTACATATTAGTATAGTTTATAACTAAACTAACTAACAAAACGAGGCTTCGCTATCGTGAATTTCAGTTTGTGAAGATAATCCTTAAATATCTACGATTTTTACATACATATATAATTTTTAATTATTTTTATGTATATTTCAGACGCAACACTAGTTTAAAATAGAAATGATCGTAGTTTTGGTTTTTGTAACTCGCGTAACAATATTAACATGAAAAAAAGTTACTTATTTTGAAATACAGACGGACACTTATTCTTAATAAATAAAATTGTATGTTTCTATGTTTGTGCTCTAGGCGTTCCTTAAACATTCATCCAATTTTGATGGTTTTTTTTTTATAACAACACCTGACACTCTCTCTCCCCTTATCTAATATGCAGCCCAAGACGTGGGTGAACACTAGTTATATAAAAACGTTGTACGTAGACTTATTCTACCCGTAAAAAGCAAGGACGGATCTACCTGTACTAATAAATAAGGATACTCTCTTTTGTAATATCTAACTGAGATTTGTACTAATAAATAAAGATTGAACGATTTTTGTAATATTATCTGAGAAAACTCTAAGCCAATATACATAAAACTTATAACTAGAAGATAGCAGCGCGTTTCGGAGAAGGATTTAGTATATAATATAAGTAGCTGCGCTTCGCAGTTTCACCCACTTTAAATTTAAATTTACAATCGTGAATTTCATGTTCTTGAATATAATATTCCAGCTAATCGACCCACGAGTAGAATAAAAAAATGTATTTTGTTGGAAGGAGTAACTGTGACAAGTCAATCGGGCGGATAGTTTAGGAGATCTCGTGATGAGTGGTATTCCACTTATATATACATAATTAATATATAATAAATATAATAAAGTCATCATGTTCCTCCAACATGTGGTCCAGACCTTGGATTGCACATTTAATTTTAATAAATAAAGTCATTCGTACGGTAATCGCGATTTCTCGCGGTGTTCGGCCATTTTATACAACTACATTGATAAACTTGCTATCGATACACAACCTAATCCCATTGTTATAAGAACTATTTTCGTTTGACACAAAGTGTATGTATTTTGGCTTCGTTAAAACGTTTTAGGTGGATTTGGTATCATGTATCTTGGTACATATCTGCGTGGTATGTATTTATTGTTTGCACATTTAAACGATAATAAACTGACGGCCGTCATTGGTTTCGAAGTTCGTTTTTTTTTTCTTTAAATATCGATATTTTTATGATTGTGGTTACGCAATTAGTATGGTGATTTTTTAAGAAGTATTATACTCTTCAAGAGAAGATGTGGAGTTTGTGGGGCTTAGATAAGCTAAACTAACAATATAGCTAATTAACGAACTAGCTAAGTAACTAGCCAACTAACGTACTAACGAAAGGCTAGGTATGACACCGTAAAAAGGATTTTTTCTTAAAAAAAATTCAAAATTTATTAATAATGTATGGTTCCTTGCAACAATAAAAATTCTGACCAGGTAAAGAACCTTAAAAAAACTCTTAATTTAAATTTTCATTGACAATTTTGCTGTTTTTTTACGCATATTGTGTTATGATAATTGATAATGCACACAGTTGATACCAATATGGCGTTAAGGAAAAATTTATAAATTCAAGCAACTTGTATTCATATGTTCGCTTTTTAATTTTGCAACTGTACAACAGTGTAAGAACTTACTTCGTACTTTACTTTTTAATTTTTAATCTGTGTCTAACTGGACAGATTATGCGGTGCATAATGCATTCACCCAAAAGATTTATTATTAAAAGAAAAATATGTCGGCAATAGTGCTACCTACTGGGTCCAAGTATAGCTAAGAACTATCCAGGAGATAACAATATATAAAAGATAAATTTCATAAAAATCTATGAAACTCTTAATAATGTTGCTATCTTCTGTTATTTTATGCTTGTTAATATTTTTTTATTATCTATTTCTTAAAGTAGATTTTTAATTTATATTTACGTTCATAAATAAATCTATTTAATTAAACTATTTGTATATAATATAATTTGAATTATTGGTTTGTATAATGTTTGTAGATTACGTGATTAATCCTGGTTTTTTTTAAATTATCGTTTTTGTATGTGTGTATTTTAATATTTATTACATTTTTAAGTCCTTGTCCTTTAAAATCCAGTAATTATTTAAAAATAATAAACAACGTATACACACACACACACACATACAATTCCTTTTAAATTTATCGTCGTTCTTTCTTTTTTTCATAAATGTTTTTACGTTCGATTACAGATAAAACATAAATATTATAAAATCGAAATCATTTTTAATAATTTTACATATTTTATTTATCTTTTATTTTTATAATAAATAATTATTAATTTAAACGATGTCAATCAATATAAATTACAAATTCTAACGCGTAATCAGTGGAGGCTTTGTTGGCTGTATGGAGTATGTTTGATATATTTCATCGCCCATCTGAATTGTCTGACAGTTAAAAAACGCTACTGTAACAGCATCATTAGTAGCCGAGCGGCTATAAAGCCTTAACTACGAAACTTATACCTTATTATGATGGGGTGGCCATGTGTGTAACACATTTGGAGACATTGGAAGTTAAATTAAAAAAGGGAGAGCCTATATGACGTTATAACTTTGATGTATTGACATTGGTCGATATTAATATTGTAATGTAATAGGATAGATCTAGAAGTTTCTTTTAAATCAATCAAGTTTTTAGTTTATATCTATTCATATAAAGCTGAAGAGTTTGTTTGTTTGATCCGGCTAATCTCAGGAACTACTGGTTCGAATTTAAAAAATATTTTTGTGTTGTATAGTCCTTTTATCGAGGAAGGTTCTAGGCTGATTTTTATTCATTATATTTTAATTAATTATACGCAGGTGAAACCAGGGCACAGTTAGTAATATATAAAATGTGACAACATTTTTTTATCATAGATTTCTTATGCAAGATCTTATATGTAAATATGGGATATATAATAATATGTAAATATGGGATATGTAATACACAAAACTTTCATTAATATATACCGTATTCTTGATTATAATAGACTGATAGGAAGAAGAAATAAATTACATAGTCTTCGTCTATTAAGAACCGGCTAGAAACTGAGTATCCACTTATTTTATACATTAATCTTATTTAAATAAAATCTGTCAAAATATAAATTAATTAAAAGGCAAAGTTATTTTTTATTACCTTGACAATTATTATAACAATATCGTAATAATTGTCTCAAATATTATTAAAATCATGGCAACACCAACTAAACTGCTTGAATAAACATCGTTAACAGTGATAGATATGGGTAGTTATGAAAATAAACCAAGAAATATCCACTTAACGAGTTGGCATACCAACTTGGACAATCATTTTCAAAATTCAGTCATGTTTCATATACATTGCTTATATACCTTCTGATGTTGCTCGGTTTCTTTAAAACATAACCAGCAATGAACGGTGAAATATATTTCATATCGAAAATGATTTAGGTTGAAGTTTTAATAGGGACAAGGGAAGGAAGATTCCCCGCTGTGACGTAATATTTCTCTGTGTCTCCTTTTCTGTCAGGAGGAATGTTGGTGTTGTCTCTTTCACGCGCTAACAAACAGTTTAGCGCTGTGATTGGTTTTTGTCATTTAAATAATTAGAAGTGTCATATTTTATTACTTATACATTTATAATCAAATTAAAAGATCGCGAATTCGATTCAAGTCAATCGTGAATTGCTTTTTTTTTTATTAAGGCCTTGTACATGTTATTTCTTTTTTTTTAAGTTCGCTCTCCACAATTGTTTAACAATAGACTGTTATTAGAGTATCAATTAGAATTAAGAAAATAACTCACCTTGTAAAAACAAATATTCATATTTCCTCACATTAATACAAAAAACTTATTCATAACAGTTTTTTTACTATATTAGAATTATTTTATTTAAATAATGACAATAATACAAAGAAATGTCAACATAAATTCAAACCATGTCTATTACATTCGTAGGTCTATAGCATTATGATCATTGGCTCGCGTGTGAAGAGATCTCGAATTAATTACATTCGCGCCATATCACGTATAATTTACATTCCATTAATACATATTACGATTAATCGTCCACAGACTATATATTTTAGGATTAAACACTATTTTAGACGTCATATATATTATCTGTTGTATTGTTAATGGTTTTATTTTATGGATAACAAGGACGGGGCACGATATCGTGGATACCATTTTGCAAATCGACAAAGTTATGGATCTCTATTTGTATTACGAGTTAATATATTTCATTCGTAACTGAATATATGTGTAAATTTAAATATAATAGAATATATTATGTGCGATGACTGTCGTAATCAAATGCAACGTAAATATGTAACGTTCGAGCGAAACGTTAGAAAATACATATAAAAATATCAATATTGCATTGATGAGACGGTAACAATTATATTAATAACATTAATAATAATTAATGTACCTAATAAAGTTAGGGGATTACTTGACCCCCACATACCCCCCACTTCACGTGGGTGAAGGTGGGGGGTATCTTTCCAGCGAAAAAAAAAGAAAAAAAAGAAGAATTACTTGATCTCTTCAATAGCGTTGTTAAAAAAAAAACGCGCACTAATTTAAAACCGCCATTTTGTTTGTGGTCAGAAAGGTAAATTAATTCGTAAGTGGCGCGACTTGTGATTTGTTGAATGTGTTCAATTGTGTTATTTGGGTTTAAAGAGTAATTGAGTGCATATTGGTGTTCTATTTTTATAAAGAACAATTCGAGGGTTTCATAAACTATGGATGCCAAATATTTGTTAATTAAAATTTTATACAATATGATCAAATCTATAAATATTATAATAAATAACTGATTTATTTCATAATTTTAATTGTTTTCTATTTGATTATCTATTTTTTTTATTATGTTATTAATTATTGTATTTAATGTTTTGTAAGTTTACTTTTCTATGTTGTTTCACAGTAAAGGTCTCAATTGAAATGTTTATACAGGAAATGCTTGGTTAAAATAAAAATTTTGTTATGGTAACATTATAGATCATTTGAGTTTCCAAACTCAACGAGACTGAATGAACGGAACGCCTACTTAGGACACACAGATGCAGACACGCTTCTTATTGTTCATATCTTTATTTAATATTTTTTATTTTGTTATGTATACATTATATTTATATGCATATATGTAATTTTCTATATATTTAAATATAACCTAAATTCTAATAATAATAATATCTTGGGACATTGTTCACACATGGCCATCTGATCCCAAACTAAGCAGAGCTTGTACTATGGAAACCAGACAACTGATATACTACATATACTACTTTTCTATTGTAAATACATACTTATATAGATAATTACTTACACCCAATTACTGACTCAATGGTATTCAAAACTGTAAGTTCGATTGACTTAAAATTTCGCGTAGTTACTAGTTTCGTGACATAGACGCTTACTAAGAACTATAACTATGAAATGTAGAACAGGTGTTTAAATAGTTTAGCAGACAGCTGTATATGTAGATAATGGGTAAAATATGTTAATTTTCTATGTGGCATATTTAGATATATGTCACTCTTTAACATGTAATATGACACTGTTTAACATATACTGTATGACATATATATTAATGTGAAAACAGTAAATCCGCTGTTAAAACAATAAGGGTAGCAACGCTATGAATTGAAGTCTACGTTGTGACGTCATCTATACTAATATATAAAGCTGAAGAGTTTGTTTGTTTGATCCGGCTAATGTCAGGAACAACTGGTTCGAATTGAAAAAAAATTTTTGTGTTATATAGTCCTTTTATCGAGGCAGGTTTTAGGCTGATTTTTATTCATTATATATTTATTAATTATTCGCGGGTGAACCCGCGGGCAGTGCTAGTATAGAATATGGCAATTATCAATAATTAAAAACTTATAATAAGCTCATATACGAGAACGTACACAGGTAAATAAAAATATGATTTATTATCCCCCGCAGCGCTTAAATCGTTTTATAAACAATGCCATCTAGTGGATAATAAAGTGTAAGTGCTTAAAAAGCTTCAAGCGGCTATTGGCTATTAAAAAAAGTATTGTATAACATTCGAAGGAAATATTTTCGAGGGAATACAAACAGACGGACAAAATTATTGGTGTAGATAAGCGTAAACCAACAATTAGCATGTGTGCCGGCTAAAGTGATGGCTGTAGATTATTTAGTGTGTATAAATTACCGCGGGAAATGAACGCCACGCCCCGCCCGCTGGCGATAGGGATGTAATGCTGTCGATAAATAATGTGTTTAGTGTTGTGATGTGTTTTTTTTCGTAGTTAGTATTTGTACACTCGTCAAGTATATTACATATAATTAGATACCCGTCCCGACTTCGTAGTGTGATAAGTTTTTTTTTATCCGGGTAGCGATCGAAGAGGGATTTACATAAATCGGTCAGGAGGTGTTCAGTGACATACACACTCATAAACGAATTATATTTATATAAATATATCTCAGCTTAGTGGTTTAGCCGTAAAAACATCTGTTATGTTTTTGTTACGGCAGACAGTTGCTTTCGCATTTATCATATTAGTATATATATCAATCGATGGTAAAAATAGAATAAGAAATAATAAACAAAAAAATTACCTAAATTAGTGTATAATTATCTTTTAATACTGATTTCAGTTGACATATCGTATTCGTAAAGAAAACTTCAAAAAATATCGATAGAGTAATAAATATCGATGATTTTATTATATCGATAAACTGCCCATCACTATTCAGCTGGTAACGAGGCAGCATCATCCGATGCTTTCGAGTGATTAAACGTTATTATATAAAGTAAATTCAATAATGGTTTCGCGCTAGCTTAATGTTTGCTGATTCGAAACACACGCACGTTCACTTCAAAACCGACCTTATTAAGATACTATAAAGCTTAAATTTGAACAAAATATTTAACGAGGAATTTTGGAATCGACAATCATACCATCGCTTGCAATTTAACCTTAATATAAGGGTATAGAGTTGAAATACGCTTGTTTTAAATGTTATATAGTTTAAAGGGTAATTTCACGAAATGTTGGCAGTGTTCGCAAATTACCAACATAAAGGGTAATTGTTAAGGCACATCGCATTTATAATGTGTTTTCTGTATATAATGAGGAAGAGAGTTCTTTTAAAAGTTATATATATTTGTATATATTTTTATATACTCGAATTGTTAATACATTGAGAGACGTCAATTATCTAAATTTTAATATGTTCAAACTGAGAACCAAACCACAGCTTTTTATATAAAAAAGATTTATGTAAGTATATTGTGTTAGTAGTTTTCAATCAGACATAACATAAAAACACTACAGATTTGAAATACAAGACATATTTAATATAAACAATTATAGAACAGTTTTAATAAAATCATCAGACAAATTATATCCTACGCTAGAATCGAACCTGTTAATAAATGGTGTCGCGTGTCACATCCACTTAGCTATTAAGGTCTCCTTCGTTAAAGCAAATGAAATTTAAACACGCCCATCCAAAGCGAGGCTTGAGGCAACAAACATATTATTTATAATATTAATAACAGCTAATTATACGTTTAAAAGAAATATTTTATACTTAATGACGTGTATAAATCTCGTTCGGCGAGCTAGGGATGTGGGTGTGGTCGATGAATCGTTATTTTGAATTGTCGATAAATATTTAGTCATTTAATTTAAATTTTTATTTTTCAACGTGAGTAATATTTAACGATATTGCATACATTATTAATGTAATTATAAATTTTTATATTCTATAATTTTACATAAAAAGTTGAAACGCTATTAAAAAATACTTAATTCATTCAGCTTAAAATTAATGATAATTTATAATGATAAATACCGTAATAAATGATGTCATAATGTAATGTAATATTTAATCAACAAAATAACTTAAAGAAATGCAATTCACAATAACCATTAATACGATACGTCAACATCGTCCATTATAAAATATAAATTTAATTCGTTCGCATTCAATAAAACACAAACCGTAACGCCCATACGATCGTCCAATCAATACGCGAATGTTAAAACGCGATCGCGGGCGAAAATTTAAAAACAAATAGTTCCAAGAATTCCAACTTTCATAACTCTGCCAAATTGACACCCTGGTTAACTCGACGCAATTCCTGACAATTTGCGGCGTCTGTAAGTGGCCCATTATAAATATACAAAAATATAATAAGAGTTGATTTTATCGATAATATATCTTCAAGCTATATATTTAAGGTCGTTCGGTGTTAGTCTTTTAAATTTGTAGTGTTGTGCTGCAAGCTGTATCGACGTTTTGTTTTTTTTTTCTCATCACGAATATCAATGAAAATTTGTTCGTTCAATTATGTATTGGTTTATTTCGTGTTGTGTTGAAACGGTTTAATGAGATTTCAGTGTTTATTGTTCGGTTTTATTAGCCTTCATTATATTAAATATAGGTTTTTTAACGCTCATACTTGATAAATCTTTTGTATTCATTCTTTATTACGTAATACTCTATTTTATTGGTTTATTATGTAATACAAAGAAATGTAAAATCGTTTCTTTGTATGTGATTGATACACACAGTCTTCGTATATCCGTATTTTTGTAAAAATTTTGACATTTCGTTTTACGCACTTGCTTGAATTGTAACGAACATATATTTTTTAAATTCTCACTACTGATACAATAAATAATACTAGAGTGAAATTAAAATAATAATTAATTGATTATGATCGTATGTACCTACTTGGTACTTTATGATTATAAAAAAATATTTATATTTAAGAGGTAAAGTATATTAATATTTCTAAATAACATTCTTTGAAATACATAGAAAGAAACATAGAAAATATCAAAGAACTATCGTTCAAAAGATAAATATATAAAATATTAAAAAATGATTAGAATATATTTATATTTTGAAAAATGCACCGTACTATACAGCCTAGGCCATATTAAAATGAAATAAATTAACATTATAATAATTATACGCCAGCGTCTCGGATGTAATTATACAAGTTGGTTTATTAGAGTATTAGCCGTCTTGGAATATAAATAATTTGTATGTAACTTATAATTAAAAGTACATTCTTAAAAGCTATTGAAAGGCAGAATAAATTGTACCTAAGTCATTTAAAAAATTATATTTAATGAATTTAAAGTTTAAAATAAATATTTGTTTAAACAGTCAATTAAATAAATATATTATTTTTATGAGAATGTTAACATGTAAGTCGTTTAATAATTAATTAGAATGTTAACGTCGGACCGCATGCGAAGGATCCCTTGCCATGCTAATAGAACTACCAGTGCGTTATGTAGATTCTACTGGGACTCATCTCGAATACGGCGAAAACATTTCTCCAACATCAACTACATTATATCATGTATAAAAAATAACGAAATCATGGATATAGTTAAAAAAATGTCCTGAAAAAAGACCAGTACGTTTGGAAATCCTAAGATTAATATGTACCTAGAGCTAATTATAGGAAATTACTATTAATACCAGTTTCTAGCTGCAGTTAAAATTAACTGCAGTCTGTTTTACGTCGTCGACATTTTTCATGTTAAAGATACAAAATTGTAGGTTTTATGTCAGCGTTGAAAGAATCAATTGTGGTGAATTTTAACTTACTTTGGTATTTAAAATGACTTACTATAATAAGTTAATTAGTTTGTCAGACAGATTATAACTATGCATACAACAAATAAATATATACTTTTTTGATTGTATAGGTAGGCGGACGAACATATACCTATACATTACATTTACCTATGGTAAATGGTCACCAACGCCCATAGACATTGGCATTGTAAGAAATGTTAACCATATCTTACATACTAACTAAATTACAAACTAAAACTATGTGAACTTTAATTGCCATATCATAATACACTAAATTTCATTTGAAAAAAATGTTTGATTATTGATGTATTTAATTAAAAAAACAGAATATAATTCTTACAAAAAAAAAATTACATATTAATTACAAGTACTATTTAAAGATTATTCTGAACTATTTTAAGAGTTAGTGTCTTTTAAATTTTGTCATATTACCATTGAATATGTCAATAATTTTATTACATGCACAATACATACGAACAATGAGGTTATAATAATATGAGATTTTATTTTTGTAATAATAATAATAATATTCTGGGACATTATGCACACAAACAAGGCCATCTGATCCCAAACTAAGCAGAGCTTGTACTATGGAAACCAGACAACTTATATACTTACATATACTATTTTTCTTTTGTAAATACATACTTATATAGATAATTACACCCATTTAATTATGATAATAATTTATTAATTTATTATTTTTATAAAAAATTATGACTAGTGTTGTGATATTAATCGATGATAAAAGTGAATGGGAATCGATTGCGCCATGATAAATTATTTTATGTAAATATATTCTCAACGAGAGATCAATTTATATGTAATATGGTAAATTAATAATTAACAATTCATATTTCAGAATTGGTATCGTAAAGTTGGTAAAATTGAAATCTTTAAAGTGGCCTGAATAATATAATTTCGACGTTGGCCAATAGTTACTATCATAGTATAATCTATGTTGCTATATACAAAGCCGTGTTAGTGTTAAAAAAACTAATTAATAATACATATAACTCCATAAAGGATTAAACATGATGATATAAAAACCGTGGACTTTATCTATACAGGATAAATAAAAATTGTATTGTATTTATTATCTATGGTATTTAGTTGTCGGTTAAATCGAGTAGCTACTGAGTTTCTTATGAGTTCTTCACGGTAGATTGTATTTTTTAACGATATTAACTTTAAGTGAATCCTGTAAAACTACACAAAAAACAAGTACATGAATAAATTTTGAAAAAAAAAGTGTTCTGAAAAATTACTATAAAACTGATTATATATAGTTAAGTTAATAAAAGATACTATTCGGTGGTACTAGATACTACTTTACTCGGTGGTAGGGCTTTGTGCAAGCTCTACTGGGTAGGTACCACCCACTCATCAGATATTCTACCGCAAAACACCAGTACTTGTTATTTTCGTGTTTTCACCCGCGTAGCTCCCGTTCCCGTGGGAACACGGAGACTAATTGTAGCCTATGTTACTCGCTGATACTCTAGCTCTCCATTTGTGAAAGAAAAGAAAATTAATTTCCTGGTGGTAGGGCCTTGTGCAGGCTCGTCTGGGTAGGTACAACCTACTCATCAGATATTCTAACGCAAAACAGCAGTACTTGCTATTGTTGTGTTCTGGTTTGAAGGTTGAGTGAGCCAGTGTAATTACAGGAACAAGTGATATAACATCTTAGTTCCCAAGGTCGGTGGAGCATTGGCGATGTAAGCGATGGTTAACATCTCTTACAATGCCAATGTTCACTTACCATCAGGTGGCCGATATGTCCGTCCGCCTACCTATGCTATAAAAATAAATCGGTTTCATGATTTATGTGTGAAAGCGTAACAAACAAACTCACTTTAGCTTTTATAATATTAAATAAATGTTTAATAAGATTTATCAACATAGAGGAACGCCGGTACGAAAGCTAGTCGCATAACCACCAATTAGAAATTTACAAAACGATTTATAGTACCAAATATCACATGCGAGAAGTCATGAGCGGAAACCAATCTTTAAAACTGATATTGAAACAAATATTAAAAGTTAATCTCGTTGAACAATATTATGATATCGGCATACCTGTATGTCTGTATTCGTTAAATATTTATTATAACAACACCATTAGCCGGACACAATGCACGTACAGGAAGAGTCGAGAGGCACTCAAACAACTCCCAAGGTAGCCAGCGTGCAGCGGTGGGAACTTGTGTTGTAGTGATGACGTCATAAGCGGGACGGCATTTATGTTATCTTTATATATATACTAGGCCTTCGCTCGCGTCATAATTCGAAATTGTTAAGTACCAAATTCCATATTTCTTTTTTCAAAAATGAATTATTTTTATTACATTTTTCATCCGCTTTGTTACTTTTTTTTATAATTCCCGGGAAATAACTCTACTCCATCTGATGGTAAGTGGTAGTAAGGTCCAAACGCGACGACGTCTAGTGCAGTTGGGAAGAATGATTTGCACTAGCCCCCGCCTTGCCGGCCCGCAAGATACCTCTTCACGCCTGGTTTGAAGGAACCCAGGTCATAAGAGGAGGGGAACACGTGTGCTGGTAAAGAATTCCATGTTTTGGAGGTGCGACAAAGAAAAGAATTGCCAAATTTCTTCGTGCGCGATGGAATTGATGTCACAGTTAAGCGGTGACATCGAGAGCCAGCACGCGTAGACTTATGTAAGAAAGGGGAAGCAGGAATGAAAGAGAATAATTCCTCTTATTACACTTAGCCTAACCTAAGCCCAGGGCTGGATTAACTCTATCAGGGCCCCTAGGCAATGCAGTTTTCGGGGCCTCTTTCCTTTACCTTTTTCTTACTTTTTAAAATATTTTTTTTCTATTAAAATGGCTATTTTTAGTTCTACTACGTATGAAGTATTTCATGCATCGAAATAAAGGATTAATAATAGGAAGTATACAAATTTTCAAAAAAAAAATCGTTCTATGAAACGTTTTTTTTTCTTGGTGCGTGAACGAGGCACCTAGTCGATGCGGGGCCCCTAGGCAGTTGCCTAATCCGCCTTATGGATAATCCGGCCATGCCTAAGCCTTTAGTACCGTGAACCTACTGCTTAATAGGTGTATGCAAATTTTCATAGTAGCTCCAATAGTTTGGTCTGTCCGTTGATATGTAAGTCAGTCAGCTATTTTGTATACGCATATAGATAATTCTTTTGTTTGTACCCACAAACAAAAGAATTATCTATATGCGTATATATCACTGTACTCCTCTAAAATGGCTGGACCGATTTTGAATATTTCTTACTTTAAGTTTGAGATATTTTTTTCTCAGCCTTTTGCCGTCTACTACTGGAAAGCCTCCAGTTTGTTTGAAAGTTGGAGAAAGGTGTGTGATTATTTAAAAAAAAAAATTTTACTTCTATAATCATAAGTTTTTTTTTCAACTTAAAGTTTGGCTGATAGATCTCCGATCCTTGGTTCAGATGGTAAATTTATATAAATATATTTTCATTCTAGAAATTCTTATTAATGGTAAGTTTTATGACAAATTTATTTAATTTACATATATACCGTATGTATGGCTGCTGCTTTATTATATTTATAGGTAACAAGTGTCGTGGCATGGTACTTGGCAACCCTCTGTCATTGCCAGTTTGTTGCCAACTGTAAAAATTAAATGCTAAATGTCCATTTATTATTTACTTTTTTTATCGTCAATACTTATCCAATAATTATATATGTTTATATTCAAAAAACATTTGCATGAGTACACATTTATACGGCAAGTGAATTTGCACTTTATCATAACGCTTTAAAGTACAAAATAGTATTAACATCGTAATAAAGAGTAATGTATGTTTTACTTGTTCAAATCGCTTGAATATATTTTATTGATTTTAGACCTTCAATTGTTGGAACAAGGTATGTATTGAGTTATTTTGATACTGTATGTGTTTGTATACAAATTGGCTACTTCTCCGAGTATGAGTCTCGGAGGTAATAGGCGGGGCTAATGCTTAGGGTTGTCACTATTTAATTAATAATATAATTTACATTACGTTTTAATAATAATCGAAAAAAAAGTAAGGTATTGCTACTATTTCTATTTACCTCTCCAATTAAGTGTATAGCTTGGGCTATCAGTGGAGACGATAATAGCCCAAGTGTCAAAATTATACCTACGATAATAATAATAATAATAAATAACTTTATTGCACACTAAAAGGAAAAAAAAATTAAAAAAAAACAGAAACAAATAATAATAATAATAAAAAATAAAAGCTAAGGAAGGATGATGCATGCAAGGTACGATTCGATTTTAAAACCAATGCTCTATTGTCGCTTTAATTATACTGAATGCATGCCTTCTTAGCTTAAACCGGACAGAATGAAGTACACACACAGTCACACACACACACACACACACGCGCGCGCGCACACGCTCACACACGCACACACCACCGGAGAGTAAACACTGCCAACTGCTTACTCCAGGCTTCTACTGAGAATTTTTCGTCAGAATTACCTATTTATTTATATTGACATTTGACCCCCAAGACATCGGACTCTAGCTAAGCTAGCCACTAGAACAATGAGCTTGTTAACAATACAACTATAAATATGACTTCTGCGTCACTCACGTATTTTGCTAAAATGCAAAATCAATAATAAAATCATTTTTGATTATAAAAATTAAAATCTAGAAATAATTTGATTTTGGCGAGTGGCAGCCCTGGCTCATTCTCCTTAGGGCCATCAATATAACAATTTAACAGGAACATTTCAACAGCTATAAATTAAGGCAACAAACCAAACTAGCTCCAACCACTGAGCCTAAGGGTTACATTATGCTATTACAGTCGCATTAGAGAGTATTACTTTAATACCTCAGTCTGTAAATAATCTAGGTACTATTTGAGTCTATTTAGTGACTAATAATTGTCTAGGGTCTAGAAAAATGTAAGAGTTAATGTCTATTTTAAAGCTTAAGCCGTTCTAGGTAGACTTTTGCTTTCAACATGGCTTGTTGTTTTATTTTTTTATAACATAGCTTGGCGGACGGGCATATGGGCCACCTGATGGTAAGTAGTCACCAACGCCTATAGACATTGGCATTGTAAGAGATGTTAACCATCGCTTACAACACCAATGCGCCACCAACCTTGGGAACTAAGATGTTATGTCCCTTGCGCCTGTAATTACACTGGCTCACTCACCCTTCAAACCGGAACACAACAATAACAAGTACTGCTGTTTTGCGGTAGAATATCTGATGAGTGGGTGGTACCTACTCAGACGAGCTTGCACAAAGCTCTAACACCGAGTGAGTTGTTACATGTAATCTGCTATACTTCACAAGTGTCTTCGTTTTGAGGATATATTTATGTGCCCTTAAAAAAAGTTACAGCGTATGAAAGTCCCACTGCTAAGCTAAATTATTTTCTCGTTAAAGGTCTGATTTCACCAACGTAATTGAGATAATCACAAATTAAACTCTGATAACTTTGTGCGGATTCCAATCTTTCATTTAAGATACGTGTATTCTATCTAATGAGCCATTGGTGCTAACAATAAGTTTCTTAATAATAAATATTATAAGAGAAGTTATTTTAAATAGCCGTTAGAATAAAAATTATATGAATAGGCACAGTCATGTTCAATATGGAAATTCTAATTTTGAGTTGTAATTCTATACTAATATTATAATTGCGAAAGTACGTCTGTCTGTTACACTTTGATGCGGAAACTACGGAACCGGTTTTGATGAAATTTGGTATGAAGCAAGCTTGTACTATATGGAAGGACATAGGATACTTATTAAGGTTGATTTTATGTATGTGTGTATATGAATATACAGGGTTATTTGTAACACACCAGCAACCTCGCAGGACTAGATAACTAACATCATAAGCAACAACTTTTGTTCTACGACTTTTGATAATTTGTTAGTTTTTTTTTTCATACAAAAATAATAAATTTCACGCTTGAACGTTTATAAATCTACGCGCATCGCAAAGATTAAGCGCGCGCGAGCGTCGCTTCGTCCTTTCGTTTATGAATGAAACATAGACCTTCAAATGTCGAGACAGTACAACAAAAACTTGTGAAATCTTCTTTTTCTGTTGTGTTATGTCCGAAGCCATGCCTGTTCTACGTTTAGTCTTTTAACAAATACTAATTTATGTATTCACGATAAATAATAGTTTTTAAATTTCGCGGACGAAGCGCTTGTATATTGTAATTCCTAATACACTGGTAAAACGCAGCAAATATTAAATTTGAATAAATACATTGACACCTTTTCGTCCAATGTTGTAACACAAATACGTAGATGAAAAAAAATGAAGTGTAAAACCCTACAGATACCATAAATTGTGTCTTGTTTAAAAAATAGCGCCAAAATACACCACAAATCATATTCTTATATTCCAAGAAGGCTGTAATTGGACCGATATTGGCCCAAATCATGGGCTTTAGGGCCAAATTGGACCCCATAAAATAATGATCTAATGAAATGCCTGCAGCGATACCTTTCTGAATAATTTTACGTGTATTTTTTTGTTTTTCTTTTTTATCATTAGATGTAATGTATTTTTTTAATCTGTTCAGATGCCATGGAATGGTTCTATTCTTAATTGTTTTTTTTAAACATTTATCGTATATTGTTCTGATATCTTATATCTGAATACAATATAAGAAGTAAATTAGATAAGCAACTATCTGTGAATGTCTCATAGCTGTTCTTTTGTGGGTTGAATTTTGGACACATGACATAATTTTATTCGGTTAACAGAATACGAGATGAATTATAAAAACAAATTAAGCACATGAAAATTCAGTGATTGTGGGCCGTGTGGCCAGGGCACATGGCTAATCTATCACCGGGTTTTATCTATAATCTATTATGTTAGGTATTATATTAGGTATATACAAGGTTAAGGTTCTATTGTTTTTATTGATTTTATTTATAGGTAGGTTGACGGGCAAATAGGCCGCATGACATAGACATAGGTGATGTAAGAAATATTAACAATTCCTTACAACGCCAATGCCACCAACCTTAGGAACGAAGATGTTATGTCCCGTCTCTGGGTTACTCACCCTTCAAACAACCTAATATACTGGGTCACTCACCCTTCGGAACAATACTAAGTATACTAAGTAGAATATCTGATGAGTGGGTGTTACCTACCCAGATGAGCTTGCACAATGTCCGACTAAAAAGATTTATAATAATATTGTATTTTTAATTGTCATTTGTATGAAAAAATATGTATTTTTTTTTTTGTAAGTTTTTAAGGAAACGTTTTTGTGTTCTATATTCAAAACGAACTTTTCTAAACGTTTCCTAAATAATAAATAACTAACCGCGAACAGGGTCCGAGTGTTGAGGCGTTTCAGAATTATTTATAGCTTTTAATTACTTATCAGACGCCTCCATTTTGCACTGCGATGTGTTCGCTCCGTTCAGTGTTTACCACGTTCGACTTATGCATTTTTGATTATAATAAAAAAGTTGCGCTAAACATGTTCCAAATTTAAATAAAAATAAACGTTTTAAAGGTAAAAATATTATACAGTTATGTTTTTCAAGGAACATAGATTATGGTTTCTTTCATTTTGGACGTATCGAAAATCTTTACACATGTCTGTAAATTGATTCCATAGTATTATTAACAAGAACGAAAGAGACATTTGGTATAGAGTATCTCCATACATTAAATATAACAAATAAAAAGATGTGGTAATACCACACGTGACAAATGAGACACTCACTTAAACATATTAATTACTAAAATGACGTATAAGAAATAATATAAACAGAACTTAGGTGAAGCTAGCTAAGGTGATGCTAAATAGAACAGTAATACCATTGCGCCCGTGTTCGCGTGTGCGATCGGGAGCATACATTTGTAACTTCGTGCACACATTACCAATTTTGTTTTGACATCGCCACACACACTAATATAGGGTTTTCCATTAAGGGCGCTTAATCTTTGAAATGCAAAAAAAAATACATGTAGGAGAGATATTTGCGAATTTTTTTTTTTATTTGGAAGGTCTATCGACCCCATTATGTATGGAATATGACATCATTCAAATGACCGCCACGGTCCACAGACACGAAAGGTCCAATTTTCGATGACTCTGGCGCACAAATCGGGCTGTATTTGATCGATGGCGTGGCGTATGTTGACTTTGAGGGCATCGGTGGTTTGCGGCTTGTTGGCATAGACCTGCGACTTAAGAAAACCCCACAAGAAAAAGTCCAGCGGGGTCAAATCGCACGATCTCGGTGGCCAGTTCACGTCGCCTCCGCGCGAGATGACCATGTCCAGAAATTGCTCGTGCAGAACTTCCATCGTAGCGTGTGCTGTGTGGCACGTAGCGCCGTCCTGTTGAAACCACATGTTGTCCAGATCCATATTCTCGATTTCAGGCCAAAAGAAGTTGGTTATCATCGACCGGTATCGCTCACCATTGACGGTGACGGCCACACCATTATCGTTTTCGAAAACTTGGTGAACCTCGTGTGGATTGGTCTCGTCCCAAATACGGCAATTTTGCTTGTTGACATAGCCATTCATCCAAAAATGCGCCTCGTCGCTGAACATGATTTTTTTGCCAAAATCGGCGTCAACTTCCAACTGCTCTAATGCCCAGTCAGCGAACACACGGCGCTGTCTATGGTCATTAACATTGAGCTCTTGGGTCAGCTGGATCTTGTACGGGTGCAGGCTCAAGTCACAACGCAAAATTCGCCAAGTTGTCGTCTGCGAAAGGCCGAGTTCCTGTGCGCGACGCGGAATTGACTGCCGCGGGTTTTCGAGGACACTGTCGCGCACAGCGGCGATATTCTCGGCAGATCTCGCGTTACGTTGACGCACGGGAACCGGCTGATTGTTAACTGACCCGGTTGACTCGAATTTGTCCACCAATCGACGGATAGTCGACTCGGCAGGACGATCATCGCGACCGTAAAACGGGCGAAGTGCGCGGAACGTTGCTCGAACTGAAGACCCATTTTCATAAAACAATTTTATGATTTGCACGTGCTGCTCGACACTGTAACCTGCCATGGTGGTTTGGGAGGACGGAATGAATATAACACACTGCATTTGACAGCTGTCACTCAAACAACATGGCCGCAATCAGCTGTCAAAGTTCAAGCGTCCCTATTGGAAAACCCCTTACAAACAACAAACTCGCGTCATTTGTTTTCTTAGAGTAAAAAGTTGATTACAACTTCAAAATTAAAAATTTTTAATACCCAAATATCATAGCTATGTTTTTATTAATTTTATCATTAAAATTAAAAAAATATATAAAAGTTTCGGTTGAAAAGGGATGACACCAGTTAAGCTTAACTCGGCCATATATTAGTCGAGTTAGCCGCATTCAATTATTGCTTTCAACTGAACGCTATTTGTTGAATCACGGTTTGTTCACGTTTATGGCTACACCTAATTGGATGAAGTTTGAGATTATTATGAGATTTATAAGTGATAGATGTGTGAGTGCTTCGATAGCGGACAATTTGGAAGCACATAGCTTTCTATTTAGTTCTGTATTAACTAAAGCACAATTATGTATATCTGATTTCGTTTATATACTTGGTTGACAGCCTGTGAATGTCCCACTGCTGGGCTAAAGCCACCTCTCCCTTTTTCGGGAGAAGGTTTGGAGGTTATTCGATGTTATTGTTCATGGAATACTCATGTGGCAGAATCAGTGAAATTAGACACATGCAGGTTTCTTCGCGATGTTTTCTTTCACCGCCAAGCACGAGATGAATTATAAACATAATTAAGCAAAAAAACAGGCCATCTCGGTTTTATTTTATATAGTTATATATAACTCACAACAATATTCCAGTGTGAGTCGGTGGATCATGTGGCTGATTTTCATCCGGTATAGTACATGTATCACAATGTTGACCTTCACAGCCACGAGATAAATTATAAACGCAAATTAAGACGATTCCAAGTTACTGTCAAAATATATATTATTCAAAAAGTTATCACAAGCAGTTTCTTTATTTAAAATTTAAATTTTAACATACAGCTACCACCGGTTCGAATTGTAGATTTTACCGAAAAGAACCAGAATGTAACTCAGTAGGTAGTCTATTACTCTACTATGTAATTATCATATACAATTATATATTTACTTGGTGATAGAGCTTTCAGCAAACTCGTCAGGGTACCACCCACTCATCAGATATTCTGCAGCAAAACAGCAGTACTTGCAGCCAATGAGCCAGTGTCATTTCAGGCACAAGAGACATAACATCTTAGTTCTCAAGGTTGGTGGCGCTTTGCACATGCGATTACACAGCTAATGTCTAAGGGCGTTGGTGACCACTTAACATCAGGTGGCCCATATGCTCGTCCGCCTACCTATACTATAAAACATATATATTTATATATATTCTGTATGAACATTAACGAATACGAATCCCAAGCTCTCCCATCATTCATAAAAAAAAAACCTTATTAATTAAAATGAAGTCTTGGTTCGTACTTTATTTTAATAATTTAAAAAAATTGATATATTGAACATGACAACGATCCAAAAACATTCATCCAAAAAAACAATATTTCACATAAATGAGGTTTTGTTAATAGTAATATATATATATGTATATATATTGAATCCTTATCAAAAGTACGTCAGAAGCCAGGCTCGTAATGTAAATACACACGGACAGACGTTGATAAGTTCAGTGGCCAGTACGAATGTAATTAATTTTCTGCTTCGTCTCGTCTTATAAAGTAACTGTCATTAAGAGGAACATGCGAATTATTTTCCGACTACAGCGTAGTTGTTAATTAACTTACAAATTAGTCGTGGGTTCGATTTTTGGAAGTACTTTAGACAGAACGTTTTTTGGCAAGTGTTTACATTTCAATGCTGTTTTCAATAATTAAAAATTTTAAATTGATGCGTTCATGCAACGTTCATTTGTGTAACGTTTCTGTAACGATATAAACGATACGAACGAACGTAACGATTCTGACGCAAATATAAATAAATAAATCTATATATATATATATATATATATATATATATATATATATATATATATGTAGTAGGTACATAATATTAAAGCAATTGTATATATGTAGAGTAAACTTATGTTCGCTCACAAACTTGTTCATTATAATATTTCCCGCGCAGATGACTTTTCTCAATTGTTGCATTGAACGGCTACGTGCCCTTACAATCATAAAAATTAAAGTACCGTGAATGTATTAACTTCCTACAACGAGCCACGTATATATGCGAAATGATTTACCATTCAGAAACACGATTGAAAATTACGTATCGTATTCAGAGTTCACTCAGGCATCGAACCCCGATCCGACTTTCATATAACCACGCGCGCCCGAGCAAGGAATCAATTAGTATACGTTTCGGCGCAATTAACTGCGCACGCGCACCAATGGATTGACACGCCGAAAAAACAACAACATTTTATATTCGAAATTAATGAATTTGAAAATTATTTTATAATTTCGCCACGAAATAAATCTATACTAATGTATATTATTTATTGTTACGCTTTCTCGGCTAAAACACTGTTCCGATTTTGATGAAACTTGCTACGATGCTTGAACACCAAGGAATGAAGGTTACTTATTCTACTTAACACCTGTGGAATACGCGGGCAAAGCCGTGGGCGAAGACTAGTTTTCATATAAATTAATATCTCGATATGCCGTTTCCATACCAAGTTACTATACCAAGGTTCGACTATCCCGTGGGAATTGAAACAGTTTACGATAAATATCATCCCATTCGCACTAGAAGGTTAATTAATTCAATTAAGAAACTACCAAAAATCATATATTCCGGGCATCAGAATTCCAAGATCGGCTTTGACTGATAATAACACAACGGTTAACAACAACGAACTGAACTTTTGTGAGTGGGTTCCTCCTGAGTGGTCCATATGCCAATGCGGGTATGGGCCTCGGGGTTTTCCCCTTTACCCAGGCAGCTCCTCACCGGCAGTCGCAACTGCCGGGTCGTTCTTTTAGACTTGAATGGTCAGGGAGTCTTTGGACTGGTGGTGGTTTAGCCTTTTAATTAAAACAACATTGACATCATTCGCAAAAACATAAAATAATTTCCCAGAAATTGTGACGTACATACTGTTAACACCAGGAATAAGTATAAACTTGCAACCACTATTACTAGATCTACTATCCCACAAAGCGTTCGAAAATATTCAATTGTGAAATTTAAAAGAATTGTTAAGGAACACTTGTGTGCTAAAGGATATTACGCAATCAATGACTTCTTAGATGATTGCACACCTTGGGAATGAAACGATCGCATCCAGGCTATTTCAAATAAATAATAATATTATAATGTAAATCAACCATAATTGTAAAGAATAAGCTAAAAAAAAAATCCCGCTGAATTTCTTTCGCCGGTTCTTCTCAGATCTGAGGTGCTTATTTCCGAACCGGTGGTAGATTTATGACAATCAATAAGCAAGTGTAACGCTTATACATTGAATAAATAAAAATTTAATTTTAATTCGTCAACCTCACGCGCTCAACCTCCACATGTCCGAAGTTGCTTCCTCCCTTTTCATTGACTAAGCGTTAGTAATTTGTTAATCTAACTGTATAGTTTAGGGTATGCTTATAAACTTAAGGTCGGTAAGGAACTTTGTATGAGCTACGCTAATTAAAACGCTTCAACGAGACGCTGTGTTTTACTGATACCTGTAATTATATTAATACCTATATTCGTTTTGTAGTTATATCACAAGACTAAAGATCTCAGGGTCCTGAGTTCATATTGCCTGTCGGGAGATGATAAGGAAGTTTTTCTGCCAAAAACTTCTCAGTAGCAGCACGGTGGAAGTTGTGTTCACTCGGGGTCTTTTTTTAATGGTTTAGTTTGGCGTGCAAGCATTTGGGCCACCTGATGGTAAATGGTCACCAACGCCCATAGACAATAGCATTGTAAGAAATGTTAACCATAGCTTACATCGACAATGCGCCACCAACCTTGGGAACTAAGATGTTATGTCCCTTGTGCCTGTAATTACACTGGCTCACTCACCCTTCAAACCGGAACACAACAATACAAAGTACTGCTGTTTTGCGGTAGAATATCTGATGAGTGGGTGGTACCTACCCAGACGAGCTTAAAAGGGTCTGATTATTGACCCTGTTGATGAAGAAGAAAGGAATAGCGAGTGACTGTGTTTGTTTCCAGTTTTGCACGATAATATCTCTTAAATTGTTGACTAGCCTCCGTTAAGCATGGCCGTCGTGGTCGGAAGCGGGTCATATTTTGATTGATCATCATTGGCGAATAAGCCGGTGGGTTATAATTAAAAAAAGACAACAAAATGCAACTCAGTACACGTAACAATTAAAACCTTTTTATGTCAAAAACATTTTCTTTTCCAATCGAACTCAGACGCTTACATTTGCACTTAAATTCGACTTTGAAATGTTATTCAAAACAAGAAAGAAGTATAGTTTAGTTTTGTTATAAATTATATATCTTACTTAAATTATGTCTGTGTGGATACCATGTGTGATCCTGTGTGTGCAATAACAACAACAGCAAATTAAAAATATTTTCTCTCTCGTTATAACTGAATTTTCTTTAATTTTTCAACGTTTATAAATTTCCTTTTAACATTTATGCGTCGAAGTTTAATTCATTTCTTAATTTCCCAATTAAAGGACTGTCCGTTTAAATTTCGTTTACATACATATATCGTGGAAGTAATGATCATTTGTGTACGCTTGCTGTAAAAACTGCGGGAGCTCCACAAGCTGCCATTAGTCAAATAAACTCGCCTGTTTAGACTGAAGCTGAGTTCGGGATGGACCGGTTTACATTATGCTGATACGATTTCATACTGATTTTTTTTAGCCGAACAATAAGCCGTTGGGTAATGATGTTCACATGAGTCGATTTTAATTGATTGAAATACAAAGCTATTAAATTTTATTTAATAAACTTTATTGACAAAATTATTGAGGTTGGTACAAAAGGTGGACTTAATACTTGATGGCATTCTCTATCAACCTTTAGGCCAATCAGAAATATGAAGGCGATACAACTAAACAATATTGTTCCAATAAAGACATACGAAGTTAAAAAGACTATTTGTATTGCCAAAATTCTTCGTAACCCTTCTTTTTGTATATCAACAAATTTCAATTACAAGAAGGGCATAGGTAAGATATTTTTTATACCTAACACATACCCCTATGAGTCCCCACATAGGCGGACAAAACTCGCTGCGAAAACTAGTTAAATATACATATATAATTACATTGGTTGTAGAGCTTTGTGCAAGCTCGTCTGGGTAGGTACCATCCACTTATCAGATATTCTACCCCAAAACAGCAGTACTTTGTATTGTTGTGTTCCGGTTTGAAGGGTGAGTGATCAAGTGCCAATGTACAGGCAGGATGTATGCGTAGGTGACAAATTCAATAAAAAAATATATACAAAATAATTAAAGATATCGTTTATATCGTAAGTAAATAATGTAAACGGTATGAGTTCCTGTCGGGGCTGCATCGTAAATCGGCTACGGTGTGAAATATGATCGAATTCGCGTTGATGTGTTTACGAGCGTTCCCGTGATGATATTGATTGCTTCCAAAGCAAGTGTTGGACATCTATAGACTATCTGATAATAATGAATACTGGTAACTTTATATTTGAGCCAGTTGGCGTCGTTGGTAGATACTTGCCTTTCGTGCCGCAGGTCGTGGATCCGATTTCCACTCAGGTCAGACATTTGTGTGTATGAACATGTCTGTTTGTCCTCTATGTATTAGAATAATCTATCTTTATAACTAATACTAGAATTTTGCCCACGGTTTCACCCGCGTAGTTCCCGTTCCCGTGGGAATACGGGGACAAAATGTAGCCTATGTTACTCGCTGGTAAGGTAGCTTTCCATTGGTGAAAGAATTTTTAAAATCAGCTTAGTGGTTTAGGCTTGAAAGCTTTACAGACAAACAAACTCACTTTCGCATTTATAATATTAGTTACGATTATAAACGCGAAAGTAGCTCTGTATGTTGATTAGTCTGTCAGTTACGTTTTAAAGGCTAAACTATTAGTAAACGTATGCATTTGAATGTATCCTGCGTTTAATTACGATACCTTACCGTCAGGTTTCTTGCCTTTCCAAACAAGGGAATACTATTTAAAAATCAATTTCAAAACTTTCTATGTACTACGTGAGATTGTAATTATATATAACAATTTATTATTTGGACTATACTTCAGTAGGTTTTACTCGGTGGTAGAGCTTTGTGCAAGCTCGTCTGGGTAGGTACCACCCACTCATCTGATATTCTACCGCAAAACAACAGTACCTTGTATTATGGCGATGTAAGCGATTGTTAAAATTTCTTACAATGCCATTTTCTATAGGCGTTGGTTACCACTTACCATCAGGTGGCCCAAATGCCCGTCCGCCTTCCTATACAATAAAAAAAGTAGGTATATCATATATATTTATATACATAAACACATTCATATTCATCATGTAATTCTGTAACAATTTTACTCATACGAAATATGGACAAATTCAAATTACTTAATTCAATATTAAAGTATTACACTTTATTGATTGTTAAACTAGAAACTATCACCGGTTCGGAAAAGAAACACCGAACCGTGAGAAGAACTGGCAAAAGAAACTCAGCGGGTTTTTTTTTTTATGTATCATGATAAATATATCGTTTACAAAAAAAAATAAGCAGTCTGAGGCATTTTGAACGCTTTCTGGGATCCTGTTGTAGAACCGTATACATTGCCCCAAGAGTTACTGACTATGCAGTCGAGTAACGGGAGTAATTAATTTGTGTTTGTTCCTTGTACCAATGTTATGAGTATCAAATTTTCTCACACAATCATTAATGTTTCACCGAATAAACATAACATTACATAATATGTATTGAGAAGCAGCGATAGACAGCAAAATATTTAATGAATAGATTTTTAGTTCGAATAACAACTTGTAAATAACTACATCGCCTGTTTCAATTTAAAATATTTATCACTTAACATAAATCAAATGAATTTTCGCAGCAAAATCCTTCCTTAATAACAGACACTTCAAACGAAAGCAAAATGGCCGATTACCGTTGAGAAACCTTGAAATTTCAAACGTTGAAACTAAACAAAAATCCTGCAATTTAAAAGTGAAATGTCGCGGCAGACTGACGGACGCCCGTCTGACAGAGACGGACGACACGACGAATACAATCACGGAAAAAGGGACAAAACACTATAAATATTTTACACATTTTGTAAAATAAAACATCTCGACGCGAGATTCCCCGCATACCGTCCAACCCAATTAAGATCCCAAAAGATTGTCCCCGATGTTTTTATACGTCGTTTTTGTGTCAATACGTTTTTTAACACCTCGCATTTGAAAAGCGATTTAGGTCGAGAATACGTGAACGATAACGATGTCTTCTTTAACTAGCGAAATTAATTCGCTTCCATCTGTATATTGTATCATATAAAGGCTTAAAGTATATTTCTGTAAATATGATCGATTAGGAACTTTGATGTGGATTTCCATTATTGAAAAATAATTATTTAATTTTATAACATTTTATTTATTTGCAAAACTTGTATTTTAATTTTATGTGAACTCATACAGTTAGAAGATGAAAACCCTATGTCCAGCATTTAGTCGGTGGTAGGGCTTTGTGCAACCTCGTCTGGGTAGGGACCACCCACTCATCAGATATTCTACCGCAAAACAGCAGTACTTGGTATTGTTGTGCTCCGGTTTGAAGGGTGAGTGAGCCAGTGTAATTACAGGCACAAGGGGCAAAACATCTCCGTTAGGTAGGTGGCAGAATGGCGATGTAAGCGCTGGTTACCATTTCTTACAATGCCAATGTCTATGAGCGTTGGTGACCACTTATCAGGTGGCCCATATGCTCGTCCGCCTACCTATACTTTAAAAAAAGAAAAATAAAGATTTCGCTTTGAATTCATATAAGTATCGTTAGTGTGTGATCAGACTTAGATTTGACTGACGATAATTATCGAATTTTGTTGGTATTGTAAATAATGAGTGTTCCTCATTAGTTATGGGTAATCTTTAAAAGGTAAGTGATTGATTCGGATACATGTCTGTTCGTGCTTATCTGGGACTTTAAACTTTATTATTAGCATATTTTTTTAAACTTTGTAAGAAATTAAGGCAAAGGAAAATATAAAAAGCCTAATAATGAACGTCTTTATAATTATATTTCTATAAATAATATTTCTACTATATTTAAGAGCTATTGCTAAGAGCTATTACTAAACAAATCTAGATTTAGTGCATGTATGTTGTTTTCAGAATACGCAGGCAATTGGTTAATTGAAACTTTCTGTTAGGAAGATAAATGGCGATATATTTTAAATATCTTTAATGGATTACATGAAAATGAGCTACTTTTAGTAAGTCGATATTTGTCATTAGACAATGATACGAGACAAATCCACTTGATATTTGTAAAATTCGGATGTCCTTTGTAGGCAAAAAAGACTTTCTTCATGCGACAGAAGAAGACAGTCTTTTTTCAGAGACTGATTGTCGGAATATAGTAATGTTAATATGTATTGCTTTCATACATGTTAAGAGGGTTTTGGTAATTGTTGGTATTCCGTAACGGTGGTAGCTTTACAATACAAAATCACTTATAAGTCTTCATGAATAAAGAATATTTTGTTTTTGATACCAAACACCAATAAAACAAAAAAATGGCTGCCGTTATTGTATTTGCACTAAAACTACTATAAAAATAATATTTTTATTGATTATAATTATATCTATTTCATACGAAATTAATATTATCACTCATAGGGAACAAATAAGGGTTTTTTAAATATAAATTATGACGTTTTTGAAATTATGAAAATGTGTTTTTGGTATTTTGAACTTTATGGTCATAGTTTTAAACATATGTCATTTCTTAAGATTAGACGATTGGTTTCAGTAACACCGTATCGTAAAATTTCATTTTTCCTGTTATAGATCAAAATTTTTTTTTTTACATTTGCAAAATGCATTGAAGAATTATTATTCACTTCCGTAACGTGAACTCGGTTTTTTTAAATATTGCTTTTACTCTACTGTACTATATCAATAAAAGTAAAAAAGTAACAGCCTGTGAATGTCCCACTGCTGGGCTAAGGCCTCTTCTCCTCTTTTGAGAAGAAGGTTTTGGAGCTTATTCCACCACGCTGCTCCAATGCGGATTGGTGGAATACACATGTGTCAGAATTTCAGTGAAATTTGACACATGCAGGTTTCCTCACGATGTTTTCCTTCACCGTCAAGCACGAGATGAATTATAATCACAAATTAAGCACATGAAATTCAGTGGTGCTTGCCCGGGTTTGAACCCTCGATCCTCGGTTAAGATTCACGCGTTCTTACCACTGGGCCATCTCGGCTTCATGCAATATATTTTTAAAATAAATATTAAGCGTATCAACGATTGTTTGTCATTTAAATCAATAATATATTATGTACTCATATTATATAAACATAATTTAAAAAAAAATCATCGCGATCTAAATTTATACGAACTTAACGGAACGAAAAAAAAACAAAAGTCTCAAGATACAATTTATAACAATAAAAAAAAATACGATATTGAAATCTTAATTATCTGTATCAATTAATTTTATTATCTGTGTAGATGAAGAATTCGTAACAAGCTCCCGATCAACAGACAGACAACAAGGTGCTAGTAAAACAATTAAGCTCCATAAATGCCGTCATATATGAGACTGCTGTAAATGCTCTTTGGACATGTCATAAAAAAGTGGTCAAGGGTGATCATGGGTTTATTTTTTTAGATTATAATGATTAGTTTAAAGCAAAAGCAATCACATTAACAGCCTGTGAATGTACCATTGCTGTGCTAAGGCTTCCTTCTGGCAGAATTTTTAGAAATATGCAGGTTTCCTCACGTCTTAACTGTCGAGCACGAGATTAATTATGAACACAAATTAAGAAAATCAATGATACTTGTCTGGGTTTGAACCTGCGATCATCGGCTAAGATTCACACGTTCTAACCACTGGGTCATATTGCTCTATAATATTTATAAAATTGTACTAATAGCAAATGCGTCGGTGTACTATTCTGCCCTCTTAATTGAGACGACCGTAACTACGATTTTTATGAAAAATGAGTTAATACTTGATTCGGAATCAGCATGATGATATCTACAATCTCTTCTTTATGATGTTTTTTTATAAAACTTACATAAACCAAGATAATGTTTATTATAAGCGCCGTAATTGATTATTTTGCTATATTTAAATACCGTAAGACCGCCTACGGTTGCTATGCTTAAAATGTTTGAATGAGCTTGATCATTCATTAAAAATTTGTACCAAACATAAACACCGTAAGATGGTATACCGCTGATAACTTTCTATGAAAGCTAAATATAAAGTTAACGATTACTATTTTCGGTAAAATACTTTACGCGCCATTATCTCGAAATCATATTCTCTGAAGTTATGGTTGCCTCAATTAGGAGGGCAGTATTGCATCAATACTCTCGGAAACCAGGGGATCAATTCTACTAATCTATAACGTTTACAATACGTTTACAATTCCAACCCAACTTTGACTATTTTATGTTAATTCGGATCGGAACCAAACCGGTATGATGTTAAAATATACCGTTATGTCAAAACCAAACTTAATTGTTAACTTTTATACGAATAGTCGATAATTAAAAGCTAGTAATAACGCTTCGATTCGATTGCGATAAAGTACTATTTGTTAGTAGAATTTACCCCAGTAATTAGTTATTATTTCAAAACAGGCACAGCTATTAGTTATAAAACAAAGCCTACGGTAAGTTGAAAATAACATAAATACACTTTAACTACTGAAGCAGTTACATAAGGCTTTTTAAATATTACAAAGGAACCCAAAATATTATAATTCTAACCACATAATAAAAACGGTCACTTGATCCCGATTGGGCGATTGCTTTAATTAACTTAACGTTAGCTAACGACCCTTCACAAATGGTTTTATGATCTCATTATACAGATTTAATATAGAATCGACACTATATTCAAAACTATTAATATAATATCTATGTGTTATTATCTTTGACTGCCTCGTTGGTGTAGTGGCTAGATGTAAGGCCGCAGACCCGGAGGTACTGGGTTAATTTCCCAGGTCAAGCCAATAAAAAGTTATGGGGGTTTTCTGTCAGAAAATTCTCAGTAGCAGCCATCTGGAAGTTGGAAGTGTGCACGCTCCCGTGCCTCGGAAAGCACGTAAAGCCATTGGTCACCTGAACTCTTTCCGGTCTTGTCGGACTGCCGTCCCATCGGATTATGAGAGCTAGGGAATAGAGAGTGCACCAGTGTTTGCGCACACACTTGTGCACTATAATATATGCTGATTTGCCGCCGTGGCCGAAATCGGTCTGGAGAACTATTATTATTATTAACACTAATTATTAAAAATAAATTATTTATTACTAATGCCAAAGCCGAAATCGTTTCGGAATCGCTAAACTCATATAAATAAAACTTACATTAGAAGTTATTATAGATTTTGACGAACATTTTAGAATATAATATTGTTTTATAAATACCTGCGTTTAACAATTTAATCCGCTTCAAATTTATTTACGTGACAATCGTGATGACATTATTGCCATATCTTATGTAATTTTCCCATGTTCTGTGGAAGTGGAGACTTCGTATGCGAACTACGTAGATGTTTGTTCTGAACAATAATGATCGACCAATAGCCCGTGTATCCGGAGCACGTCGAACAACCTATACCAGGGAGACACACTGGTGCTGAGAACTGGCAATACTGATTATTCGGTTTTCAACAGCATTATTAACAAGCAATAACACGTGTTGATGATTCAGTGGTTAGATTACGTGGATTTAAAAGCGGGTTTGAATTCTTTCTACACAGAGTTTTTACGTAATCAATTTTGTGTACATAATTCATGACATGAGAAACTTACATAGAGATCGATTCGTAATTGTAGCAGCGCCGTGGAATAACTTCCATAAGTGTGATGGCTTTTCTCAACAGTGGGACATTGATCGCCTTTTAGTAACTTAATTCATATTCATCTATTGCTATCTTACACAGACACAAAAATCTTTATTGAAGTTTAAGAAAATTATATGAATTCGGCTTTACTATACAGATCTTTAAAATGTCAATTAAATTCAGTTCGTTAACCTTTTTGTTTGTGTGTTACGAAAAAAACTAGGGAACGCTCTCCTTCATTTCATTAGCGATCGTGAGCAGATATCGTACTGCGTGCCGTTCGCTCACTTACTTAGTATATCGTTAAACTTTAGATGAAACAATTAATATTATATTTTAAGTTCAGTATCTAAAGATAAATAAACGCCAAAATCTGAATCGATGTATGAAGCTTAAAGCTCTAAATCCTGGTGAAATTGTAAATGTAAAAAGTAAAGTTGTTAGTGTAAAATAAAAGGTGTAATGTAAAAGTTTTTACATTTATTATTCAATAACGCAAAATGGCTTGATGGATTTTGATGAAATTTGAAATAGGGATAGCGTAAACCTCACACATAGGCTCTCCTCTTCATACGTGGGCGAAGCCACAGTTGTATCTAAAATACATATATTATAAAGTTATTACTATATCACATATATTCTCATATCGAATGCACTCAAATGTTTCGTGATTTTTCTTTCTCAATGCTTGGTAAAGGGTTTTTCATCTTAAGGAAAGAATTAGAGCTCATCCCGCAACGCCGCTTAACAGCCTGGTTGTGAATACAAATGTGAAATAGATATATTTGCAATAAACATTAATCTGAATTAGACTTTATTTATATTGAATAAGAATGTATATTTCATATCTTCTGTTTATATTATTTCATGTGTCAAAAATTAAAGTATTTGAATTATTATAAAATGTAAGTAACATTTTATAATAATTCAAATACTTAAATTTTTCATAAAACAATAACTTCAAAAACGCTAATAAGCCAATAAATAAAATTAATCTATATATTTTTTATATACTGAGTACAAAACACACTCGCCTCTAAAACATAAATAAATAATTACATGATTATATTGAATGAGCCTTAATCACTTGCTAATCACAGCTCTTCGGCTGCAACGCGGGTAATAACATAATGACGTGTGACCGAGACGGAGCTATATAAACGAGGGAGTTCGACGATCTGCAGTTCGGGAATCGGTTTTAAGAGGCAAATGTTGTTTTTTTTTAAACCTAATTCATGATGAGTTTAATTACGTGTATATTCAAAGGCTTGTTATCTTTGATTGTGGTAACGCGACTGTTTGACGCTGTGGTTGCAAATTTAGGTGTGTGTGTGTGTGGATGGATCACCATACACACAGTAACAGCCTGTGAATGTCGTATCTATTTCATACGAAATTAATATTATCACTCATAGGGAACAAATAAGGGTTTGGAGCTTATTCCACCACGCTGGAATACACATGTGACAGAATTTCATGGATGTTTCCTCACTATGTTTTCCTTCACCGTCAAGCACGACATGAATTATAATCACAAGTTAAGCACATGAAATTCAGTGGTGCTTGCCCGAATTTGAACCCACGATTATCGGTTAAGATTCACGCGTTCTTACCACTCGGCCATCTTGGTTTATACCATACATAAACATGGCTTATTTATATTTTAACATAGATTAATAACAATCAAAAAACATCAAATATAAATTGATGGTATATATGTGGAGAAGAAACATAAAGATATGGACTAGAAAAGTTACGGAATTGTGCAGAAATGGGAGATTTAGCGAAAAAGAGATATGGGAAGATGATCTTCTAATGGGAGGGAGAAGAACTGGATAGAAAAAAGTGCAGGGAATTCGTGACGTTACATGACAATTTGGCTTGATTGCTGATAATTAATTTAAAAGTTTAATATACTTATTATATATATTTAGCAACCAGAAGTGAAAAGTGATTTTATAAGAACCCCGAATTGGTCTATTCATAAAAATAACAAATCATATAAATTGACTCTTAAGATTAACTCTTTAAATCCAAATGACACATTTGAACACATCACAAATCACAAGTCGCGCCAATAATTAATTAATTACTTCACCTTTATGTGTACTAACAAGATGGCGGCGGTTTTAAATTAGCGCGCTTATTTTTTATTTTTTAATAACGCTGTTGTATTGACCAAGGTGTCACCTAACTATATACATATATAATCTTGTTATATAATTAAGTTTAATTATACATTGTAAACAATAGGTTATAGATTATAATAGCTTTGTATTATTTATTTATTTTATTTACAATAATTAATTAATTAATTTTATTTACAATAATTAATAAGAATAGTTCTAGAATAATAGTAAATTATTATTTAACAATTTAATTGATTTATTTGCGTCAACACTTGTATATCACATAAATAAATAGGTAAAGATCATCAAAGAGAAGGAAATTAGATGAAATGATCACTGTACTCGGTGGTATGGCTTTGTGCAAGCCCGTCTGCTGTGGTATGGCTTTGTGCAAGCCCCTCTGCGTTGGTAGCAGTTCCCTACTCACAAGACGTTCTAACATTTTACAGCAATTGGAGTATTGTTGTGTTCTGGTTCGAATGATAAGTGAGCCAGTGTAATAACCGGCATAAGGGCAATAACATATTTCCCAAGGTTGGTGGCGCATTGGCGATGTAATGTATGTGTTGACATACCATCAGGTGGTACATGGCCCAAAGATATATTTGTACCCATTACGATTCAAATATCAAGGTTAACGTAAAATATGGAATATTCTGGATAAATGTAGATAATGTTACTTAAAAGTTCAACCATGCGTCCAATATGTGGATCTCATTTCTTATCATTTATTTATATCATTATTAAATATTCTAATCACGGCTGGGAGAGTGTTAATTTATCGGCCCTACCGGCCTTACCGGCCCTACCGGCACTATGCAATGCACGCGCACTGTGAGTTACTGATGTGACATTATAGTTGAGGTAAGCGGATTTAGAATTTTAAAGGGCGAATAACCACAGTGCGCATGGGAGCGATAGCGTTTTATTAATTGAATTCGATTTAGTTTCAAACATTTTAGATTTCACATTTTTTTCATTATGAATAATTAAGTACATGTGATAAAAAATCTCACAACAATCAGCGGTATCCTCATCGTCGTTGGGAGGCGACGGAATCGCTTATCCATGCTATCATGACATTTCATTATTAACTATTTCTATAACCAAACTACAGCTTGTATTAAATAGAATTTTGGGATGGCATTGATAAGTACCAACTCGATGTATTCAACTCGATATAAAGCGTCCATAGAATTATTTCCAATGAATCTGTAACGTATGAAATACTGCTTAGATGACAGTACGAGCGCAGTTTCACCTGTCTAACAGGCGTGCTACACCATCGCTCTCGCTGTCTCTCATGCCGTGTGACCTCATCCTCATAGTTCGTTCCTTAAATTCCTAATAGCTTCGCGGTATTCCCTGGGCATTCCTCGTAACTCTGTCTCGTTATTAATTTGTTGTAACACGGGTCATTATAGCATGAATAACATACACTTATAAATGTATGCATAATGTCTTTTTTTTAACCACCAACCCGCGGAGCAGCGTGGTGAAATGAATTCTAAGCCTTCTCATAAGGAGAAGATATAGCCCAGCAGGACATCAACAAGCTATTACTTATACATATTTTACATTTATTATAGTCCGCGAAAACTATTCTGCTAAAATTATTTGTGTATTTGAACACCCTCAAAATAGTTAGTAGACGACCCGCTGGTCGTGGGCTCGATTCCCACCCAGGACCTGTCTGTTTGTCCTGAGTCTGTGTGTAATTATCTATATAAGTGTGTATTTATAAATGAAAAGTATTATATGTAGTATATCAGTTGTCTAGTTTCCATAGTACGAGCTCTGCTTATTTTGGGATCAGATGGCCGTGTGTGAATAATGTCCCAGGATATTATAGTCACAAAGAAAATATAATACTGACACATATATTTAAGAACTAAGTATATAACTCCAGTGCGATACTGTAAGGACTCACTTCATGACTTACCCGTGAAATGTTAACAACCGACTTTTATTATTATGATGCTTGCTATATATATTATTTTGATGCGTGTACTTTTGAAATGCTTTACTGGTGGTGTTGCTTCGGCTTTGTGCAAGCTCGTCTAGGTAGGTTTGAAGGGTGAGTGATCCAGTGTCATTACAGGCACAAGCGACATAAAATCTTAGTCCTCAAGATCGATGGCGCATTAGCGATGTAAGCGATGGTTAAAATTTCTTATAATGCCAATGACTACGGGCGTTAGTGACCACTTAGCATCAGATGGCCCATGTTTTCGTCCGCCTAACTATAAAATAAAATAAATATTATTATGCTAAATGTCGCACATAACTCTGACATTTCACAAGCGTTTTCCACGGTAAGTTTCGAGTTTGTTCTTAAAGAATAGCCCTAAGGGTAGCCTATTAATTCGTTATAGCGACATTTAAATCAGACGAGCAACAACCACCAATAACGTTACGTTACAAAGCAATTTCGTATATAAATAATATACAGAGTTATTGGTAATTCGACGTATTCCCGTTAGGAGGTGATAGGGGTGACTATTTGCGATAATTTTAAAATATTTATTGTTAAAATGTTTTTAAAATAATCTGCAAGCCAAGTTTCATAGCGTATTTTTTGTTTTAAGGCATTTTAGTGGAAAAAATCTCAATAAAATATCGAAATAATATCGTTTTTCGTCTCGCATTTTTAAATTTGGACCGATAATTGTGGTTTAAACATTGATAAATAACAAGTGTTTAATCGTTTTTGTAAATCAGAAGAAAAAATGAGATTTAAATTGATACTTTTGCTTAAATAAATGTTTGATCGTGCATTTTTGACTTATTTTGAAAAAAGCTAAAAAACATGATAACTTGAAAATGGTTCACATTTCAATATACATATAGGGGTTACAATTATCGCAAATAGTCACCCTTATCACCTCCTAACGGGAATACGTCGAATTACCAATAACCCTGTATATTTATAACGGAGACACACGAAAGAGTCATATATAAAGTTAAGGTCCTCCAGACCGATTCGGCCACGGCAGCCAATCTCAAGAGAGATTAGCCAACTGCGCAGGACATATTATAGTGCACAAGTGTGTGCGCAAACACAGGTGCACTCTCTTTTCCTTAGCTCTCATAATCCGATGGGACGGCAATCCGACACGACCGGAAAGAGTTCAGGCGCAGGACCAACGGCTTAACGTGCTTTCCGAGGCACGGGAGTGTACACACTTCCACCTTCCAGACTCCGGGCTGCTACTGAGAATTCTCTGACAGAAAAACCCAATAACTATTTATTGGCCCGACCTGGGAATTGAACCCAGGACCACCGGGTCTGCGGCCTTATATCTAACCACTAGACCAACGAGGCAGTCATATAAAATTAATGTTCCTATGTGAGCTCCGTATGACCTTATATACCAATTATTCGCCAATAACGTTAAGGTTTCTAGAATAGTATTGCAATTAGTTCAATTATTATGGTTGTACTAAAAGCCATAAATAATACCACTTATGTTGGAAAAAATTAAAGGGGCCTTGTAAAGGGGCCTTGTAACGCAGTCGTAATTGTTTTCATATTCACTTATAAATATTGAAAACAAAATGATAAAAAAAAAACGTACAAAAACTCGGTACATATAATATTCTAAATATAGATAAAAAAAATTGTTGAACGTTTAAAAATAGAACTTAATTTGTTCTCGCTAAAATGGACCAATGAGATGCGATCAAAGTAGAAAACGTTAGAATACGAGATCCGGAGATTTCTCTGGGAAAACCAAGAATGTAAGAATCTGTGTTTTCCATTGGCTGAAGTACGGGCGTGAAGCCTTACATTCAAATGAGATCTACGTTGTACATACTAACATATATTTGATTTTAGAAATGTAGTAATAACTATGTACATATCGGCCTTTCTTTTTTTTCTTTTTTTTTTTTTTTTTTTATTGTATAAGTTTGCGGGCGAGCATATGGGCCACCTGATGGTAAGTGGTCACCAATGCCCATAGACAATGGCATTGTAAGAAATGTTAACCATCACTTACATTGCCAATGCGCCACCAACCTTGGGAACTAAGATGTTATGTCCCTTGTGCCTGTAATTACACTGGCTCACGGAACACAACAATACAAAGTACTGCTGTTTTGCGGTAGAATATCTGATGAGTGGGTGGTACCTACCCAGACGAGCTTGCACAAAGCTCTATCACCGAGTAAAGCGGCTGTTTAGTTAAACATACTTAGATTTGTTTCTTTCTGTCATTACTGATTTTACATTCGATAGAAGAAGACAGCATTATTTAACTAATCACCCGTCAAAAACATTTTTAAGTACAGCTCGTTATTTATTATGATTTTTAAATATTTTCGAAATTGGAACGGTTAATCTCCATTTGAAATAAATTTGTTCCGAATATAATTCTGCCACATGTATAGGGTTTACCATTAAGGGCGCTTGATCTTTGAAATGCAAAAAAAAATACATGTAGGAGAGATATTTGCGAATTTTTTTTTTTTGGAATGTCTATCGACCCCATTATGTATGGAATATGACATCATTCAAATGACCGCCACGGCTTCGGTTGGTGGCGCGCACACGAAAGGTCCAATTTTCGATGACTCTGGCGCACAAATCGGGCTGTATTTGATCGATGGCGTGGCGTATGTTGACTTTGAGGGCATCGGTGGTTTGCGGCTTGTTGGCATAGACTTAAGAAAACCCCACAAGAAAAAGTCCAGCGGGGTCAAATCGCACGATCTCGGTGGCCAGTTCACATCGCCTCCGCGCGAGATGACCATGTCCAGAAATTGCTCGTTCAGAACTTCCATCGTAGCGTGTGCTGTGTGGCACGTAGCGCCGTCCTGTTGAAACCACATGTTGTCCAGATCCATATTCTCGATTTTAGGCCAAAAGAAGTTGGTTATCATCGACCAGTATCGCTCACCATTGACGGTGACGGCCACACCATTATCGTTTTCGAAAAAATACGGACCAATCACGCCTCCGGCCCAAAATCCGCACCAAACAGTCACTTTCTGCGGGTGCATTGCCACTTGGTGAACCTCGTGTGGATTGGTCTCGTCCCAAATACGGCAATTTTGCTTGTTGACAAAATGCGCCTCGTCGCTGAAGATGATTTTTTTGCCAAAATCGGCGTCAACTTCCAACTGCTCTAATGCCCAGTCAGCGAACACACGGCGCTGTCTATGGTCATTAACCTTGAGCTCTTGGGTCAGCTGGATCTTGTACGGGTGCAGGCTCAAGTCACAACGCAAAATTCGCCAAGTTGTCGTCTGCGAAAGGCCGAGTTCCTGTGCGCGACGCGGAATTGACTGCCGCGGGTTTTCGAGGACACTGTCGCGCACAGCGGCGATATTCTCGGCAGATCTCGCGTTACGTTGACGCACGGGAACCGGCTGATTGTTAACTGACCCGGTTGACTCGAATTTGTCCACCAATCGACGGATAGTCGACTCGGCAGGACGATCATTGCGACCGTAAAACGGGCGAAGTGCGCGGAACGTTGCTCGAACTGAAGACCCATTTTCATAAAACAATTTTATGATTTGCACGTGCTGCTCGACACTGTAACCTGCCATGGTGGTTTGGGAGGACGGAATAAATATAACACACTGCATTTGACAGCTGTCACTCAAACAACATGGCCGCAATCAGCTGTCAAAGTTCAAGCGTCCCTATTGGAAAACCCCTTATATGCACTTATCACATTGGAGTAGCCTGGTGGGCTAACCACCAAGCCTTGTTTTTAAGGGAAAAGGACCATGCTCATTGTGAAACATTTATATTAAAAAAATTCAAAGAAAAAAACAGTAACAGAAAGATAAACTGGTTGATTTGTTATTAATTTCCTTAATTCATTTTCAAAGCTGGTCACACTGCGCAACCAAGCGAGTTAATTACAATAAATGAACTTCGCGGTCACATTTGCATACACGGGGCGGTAGCTTTGATTAGCGTTACGTTACCTTTAAGTTTAGTCACGCAGGCTGAACGTCTTAGTTATGTTTTAATATATCATTATTTATTAATCAATATAAAGGTTGTTAAATGAACGTATTAATTTTAGGCAAATAGAATATTGGCGTGGTAGAAATTAACCATTCCTTCAATAGACAATACACCAAAAAGATAGATGTTATACCCATCGTGCCTAAAGTTACACTAGTTCATCACCAACGGGTATAATATGTATTGCACACAACTATAATATATATTGCTGTTTTGACAGAAACGTTGTTTTATTTCTTTCTGACATCATTGTTTTGACATTTGAAAGAAAAAGAGAGAAATGTTTGTTGAATTTACACTTCGAAGTGTGAATTACTATGACAATGGTAAATTGGTACGACATTGGTACAAAAACTTGGTGGTAGGGCTTTGTGCAAGCTCGTCTGGGTAGGTACCACCCACTCGTCACCCAGGCGCAAGGGACATAACATCTTAGTTCCCAAGGTTGGTGGCGCATTGGCGATATAAGCTTAACATTTCTTACAATGCCATTGTCTATGGGCGTTGGTGACCACATAGCATATGCTTGCCCGCCAACCTATACTGTAGCGACATCTATCTCGCCACATACGAAAACTGACGTACCTTACATCGCGATATTAAAGTTATCCGAGCGATTGAACATATATACAAGAACCCGACAACAACCGTCGGGCAGTAGCCCACCAGACAAACACCCGTCTGGTCGGAGGATCCTCCCTTTTCAACGGTCAACTCCAAACTGGTGACCCCGAGCATGCACGTCAGCGCAGCCTTCGCAAAAACTACGTCATCTTGACGTCATCATCACTTCTTCAAGCTTTCGAGCAGAGAGTCATACAGCCAGCCAGCATCCACGACTACTACGGGTATCCTGACCACCAGCATGCAGCGGACGCGCATTCCTGGTCATCACCCACAGTCTTCTCAGCGATCTTGGCACAGCACACTGCACTTCGGCCGGTCAGCAAGCAGAGACACACTTCTCTCCTGGTCGACGCAGCAGCCAGCCACTACGCAGCACTGCACCACTCCGACTCACTGGAGCATTTGCAGCATCAACCCGACTCACTGGGGCATCACCGCAGACAGTTCCGACTCACCGTGAACTATGCGGCATCTGGTTCCGACTCACTGGAACATTCCACTGGCCCGGCAAACATCACAAGACATATGGACGACTCAACCTGCTATCGACCTCCGGTCTCGGAGGGGAGTGATGTAGCGACATCTATCTCGCCACATACGAAAACTGACGTACCTTACATCGCGATATTAAAGTTATCCGAGCGATTGAACATATATACAAGAACCCGACAACAACCGTCGGGCAGTAGCCCACCAGACAAAACACCCGTCTGGTCGGAGGATCCTCCCTTTTCAATGCTCACACCAAATATACAATAAAAAAACAAACATATATAACATCAAAGGTCAACATAAAAATCATACAGCAATAAGATCAAATTCTATCGTTTTAACAAAGCAATTATTCCGTAAATAGTTTAATTTAAATCTCTTATGTACTTTTAAATCAGTTAAGCGTCTATAGATATTTTTGGAAAATACATTGAATTTATTATAATGTATACTAATTACACATATCTTATTGGATTTAATTAAATTATGTATATGTACAATAGCTATTTTTAATGTTGATTCGTATATAGTTTATTTATTTATTTATTTATTTATTTAATATTTGGGAAACAAACAGATATAAAATATAATCTAATTACATAATACAATTTAAATATCACATTATCCAGCGAAGTTTCCACCGATTGATGAAACATAAAATGCACTCAAATATTTTAACACAATAAGAGAAAAATTATTGGACAATATTAAAAGTATATAATTAAGTTAATTTAAGATTGTTACAAATATTATCTTTAAATTTAATCAAAGATAAATGAAATATATCAATGTTCCCAAAATGCTTATTATATTCGCGACAAGCTCTGATTAGAAAACAGTTAGCATTATGTGATGAATGACAAGTGGTTAAGTTCTTATATAAACAAGTGATTTTAGATTTAATTTGATTTGCCAAGACCATCGAGCAAGAGATGAATCATAAACAAATCATAAACAAAAAAGTTATGAAGTGTTCTCTGGATTTAAGCCCTTTGTGTTAACCGATGGACTATTGACTAAAACAATTAGGATAATTTATATTATGTATCATATTTTCATTAAGTATCTAAATATTTAATAAATTTGAAATATAAGTTGATTGTGAATGCACACTACGGCTGGTTATTTTTTTTTTTTATAGAGGTTGCCTGGATATTGTTACTGTTAGTGATAGATCATTTATATAATCTTTGTGTTTGTGTGCAAAAATTAATAAAATATTAATCCTACTAACAAATTGTCACTTTATCGCAATCGAATCGAAACGCTATCGTTGCCGTTCACTCGTTTTCCTATTACTTTATTTAATAATACTCTATTGACATAAAAGTTATTATTAACTTATGTTTTGACATTACTGTATATGGCAACATCATATCGAATTGATACCGAACCGAATTGATATAAAATAGAATAGTTGATTTGAATTGAGAACGTTCCCGTGGTGTTACAGCCTGTGAATGTCCCACTGCTGGGCTAAACCGTTTTCTCCTCTTTTGAGGAGTAGGTTTGGAGCTTATTTCACCACGCTGTTTCAATGCGGGTTGGTGTAATACACATGTGACAGAATTTCAGTGAAATTTGCCACATGCAGGTTTCCTCACGATGTTTTCCTTCACCGATAAGCACGAGATGAATTATAATCATAAATTAAGCACATTCAATTCAGTAGTGCTTGCCTGGGCTTGAACCCACGATCGTCCGTTAAGATTCACGTGTTCTTACCACTGGGCCATCTCGGCTAAAACATTCTCGTAACGTTTTAAATTAGAAGAATTGACACCAACTTGAATCAGACTTCGAACATCACACATAAATCCGATTCATTACCAATTAATATTCCCAATAACGCGCCAATAAAGACCAAGGATCGATATCGATTGATGAGCACCACGATATGGTATACGAAGTTAAGCTTGCGCCACATAAGGTGCATTTTAAGTATTCAAATCTCCAATTCATGCTGCATACGCCACCCTGCGTGCAGGAAACCGAATCATCGCTGACTCCATTAAAATATTACATTGAAACTTGGTAGGAATTCTGATTTTGTTAAGGTGACTTTACATTGTAACGATTAATTGTATTTTTTTAATGGCAACACTTTAGTTTGTTCTATTGAGTCGTGGAATTTGCCTTTCAAATTCAAATTGAGACTTTTTTTTACATAAATCAGAATTTATGTACGTAATTATGTCTCGATATAACCAGCATTATATTTAGACTATATATTTATATAACTTCTGTAGTATTAAACATAATTTATATAACCTTTTTTTTGTTTTGGGCAATTTTTAAACAATAAAGGAAATTTATATTCATTTGAATTGTGTTTATGTTTTATTTTAAATGATTTGTTTTAATATCAATTATAAATTTATATTAGAAATTATATTTGTTTAAGCTAACATTTAACCTAACCTAACCAAATTCATATAAACGATAACACTATTTCAAAATACAAATGTTTAATATTCCAAAATGAAATTCAATTCATCATTTCCAATAACAAAGTTGAACAGAACTACAATGGATTTCCTAATAAGAAAAACAAAAAAAAAAACGAAAAATTCCAATGAAATAGAGAACAATTAATCGTTTCTACAAACCAAGAGCATAAACCGTCCAAATAACAAATATCCTGACATTTAAAAAAAAACATATTTACGACTGGCAGCACACCAATTATCCTAAAGCCATAAAAAAAAATAAAAAAAATAACATGTTAAAAAAATACAAATGACGCGAAGTATTCACAGTGCATACCCACTATAAACATGTACGGGTTGATTTCAAGTTTATAGGAACACACGGTGTGGTCAACGAGGCAGTAGGTATGCGTGTTGCTTGCGTCTGAGTGTTTTAACATAACTAATATGCGCTATGCTTTATGAATTGTTAATGCAGTGCAACAAGTAATGCAGTGGTATTATTGTGTTTTAAAATGAATCAGACCTCGCTCAGTGGTTGAAATTCGGGCGTAATCATTATTGAAAGTTTGTGGATAGAGTCGAGATGGTTTAGTGGATAGAACGCGTGAATCTTAACCGATGATCGTGGATTCAAACCTAGTTTGCCATAATTTTCATGTGCTTATATTTCATACTTAGTCTAATTTCACTGAAATTCTGCCACGCATGTATCCACCAGCATTATAGCAGTGAGATTAAGACTTATCCCAGCAGTGAGACATTCAGGCTTTACATTATTAGAAATTTTCAGATAACATTATTATGAATATGAATTTGCGTATACAGACGTCTTGTTACTGGTCTTATTTAAAAAAATTCAAATTAATAACAATAAAACTCAGTAGCTACCGAAAAGGAAAGAAATCTGTTGACAAACCGGGAATGAAACGATACTGAACTATTTTATCATTACCTATTTATATATAGATAAATATTTTTTTATAGCACAGGTAGGCGGACGAGCATATGGGCCAGCTGATGGTAAGGGATCACCAACGCCCATAGACATTGGCATTGTAAGAGATGTTCACTATCGCTTACATCGCCAATGCGCCGCCAACCTTGGGAACTAAGATGTTATGTCCCTTGTGCCTGTAATTACACTGGCTCACTCAACCTTCAAACCGGAACACAACAATACCAAGTACTGCTGTTTTGCGGTAGAATATCTGATGAGTGAGCGGTACCTACCCAGACGAATACAATGACTTGTGATAGAGATAATCTTGAAAACTGAATTATGTCGAATTTTAAATAAACCAAGTATGTAGTAAGTGCATTCATGATTTTAAAACATTAAACGAAAATATAAATTTTAAGAAAGCCTAGTCTAGACAATGCTTGCAAAAAATATATTATATATAATCGTTCTATTTATAATATGACGTCACATATATTAAAACACAAAGTTTAAATAAATATAATTTCAATATACAAGATGGATTAAGTAATGAGAAGCTTAAAACAATTATACTGCTCGCTTATATTTGGCCACACAAGGTTCCTTATTTATATGTATCGGCAAAAGATCTAAATTTGATTTAATATATACAATAATAAGTCTTATTTGTACTATAGATTGATACTAAAATCCCATAAAGATTTTAGTATCAAAATTCGTAACGCATCGATCTAAGGAATATTATAGAAGAAAACTATTGGGGGTAATAAAACAAATCAATTAAAAATTAGTCATGTGTAAATCGTAAAATATGTCCTCGAATTTCAATGGTTTCCGCGAAATACTCTCGTTTATAATCCATAAAAAATAAGGTTCTAATTTCCGTGGCAAACGCTCTTTTTTTTTCAAATAAAATTATTAATTTTATATTAGCGTAACATTGAAAAGGGATTGACACGTTGACTATATCGTTTTCCACTTCATCTGTAACCATTATATTTTAATACCCCGAGTTTATTTCAATTATACAAAACTACAAAAAATGATTTAACTCTTAAGCGTAATGGTATTAAAACGAAATTCCTTTGACAAGCAAATTTACGCGCGCAAAAGGTGACGGCGCTTAATAACATAGAAAAGGACGGAATCATACAAAAAAGAGGGATAGATGATTTTTTTCTTAAATTTTTTCGGTCACAAGCGCAACTGCCAGCTTCCAAGAAGGTGTAAAGTGGCTTTTATTTTGTGTTATTTGTTATTTATTTTATTGTATTGTTAATAAGCATGCTAAGGGGACCGGCTATTATTAAATGCTTATTTGGAACTAAATAGAATATAATGGCCGTGAATAATCTGTGAATGCGAACAGCAATCAGAACGTATTGTTGGCGCGTTCGAGTGACTTTTGACGTCTCAATACATATACAATTTATTTGATGACATTATTTTTTTTTAATTCCCATCTCATAACTTTAACACTCTGGTGAAGAGACTATGCAAAAATCCTTGAATAATTTCGACGTATAGATTTTTTTTTTATAATTGAGTGGCAAAGAATACGAAAGATAAAATTTGTCGTTACCGTATTTTATAGAAAAGTGGACGTCGTTGTTAGAATGACAATGGTTATATTGGATTTCAACAAGGATGGGACACTTAGATTTATGTATTTCGTATTACTTTAATATGAAATAAATTTAGAGGAATTGTATTATTCAAACCAAGGGTCAAAGAATATTCTTAAGAATTGAACAACTTAAACTATTATTATAATTTCAATAAACATATACAAGATAAAATTAATTATTTTTTAATAATTACATCACATAATTCTTATAGAAATTATATCTGCCTTTAAAATATGGCCTGCTTCCCTAATTACGTTAGCTCATGGTCTATTTAAATTATTAACAGTAAGACAGATCATATAAACAGATTTAGAGTAACGTATAGATAATAGATTATTTTAAAATAATAAAACATATTAATTATGTATTTTATAATGATTATAAATATATTTTTATTAAAACACAATATTTTAGGCTATGTCCGACAGAATCCTCATTATAAACCTAAGTACATATTGTGGTATGCTAAAGGGAAAGTCGAATTCATTTGATTACTTACCTTAGCTACTGCTACCTGCATTGGAGCAGCGTGGTGGAGTAAGCTCCAAACCTTCTCCTCAGAAGGAGAGGAGGCTTTAGCCCTCCTGGACACCTTAACACCATTACTATTTGCTATAACCATAATCACAAAAGGAAGTTTTTTGTTTTATTAAAATACACCATGGGATCTATATTTTGTAACTGTAATTATACTGGCTCACCCCTCAAACAGGAACACAGCAAATGCTGTCTGGTGGTACAAAAACCAATACCATGATCGATATCATAACGTTTAAACGCCAATTAAATTAAATTTATCCCACTCTGTAACATCAATGATACTTTTAAATTCAACCCCAAGAACAGATACCCCATAGACTAAATGTGTATGGGAAACGACTTCAGTTATAAAAGTAATTGCCGAACTGCCATATAAATTACTAAACAATTAGGGGTCGTGCTTTTGATTTTGTAGAGGACGGAAGTTATTGGATAAGGGGGAACATTGTGAATGACAAAAGTAATTAAGATAATAAAATAATATCGTTAGTTATTTTTCCATTGGAGGCAGGAGACCTTTATTTTTCTTTTAAGGAATCAGTGTTGAGATTCAAAGGAAAGATGTTGCTAGTATTTCTGAACCATTTACGTGGTCGTGATTTGTACAGTACAAGTTATTTATAGTGGACACACGTTGCAGAACTTTACTCGACATAAAAAGATTTTCTCTATCAATATTAAATATGTAAATATAAAATCTTTATTTTTATCATATATAGAAACAAATAAATAAAATTGAAATGTCTGTCTGTGATGACTACCTCATTAGCTTTATATGATAATTTACATTTAATTTTGTCTGTCTGTGTGTACATAGTACCTGTAATTATTTTAAGCCGTGATGTCCCAATGGTTAGACGACGAGAATCTTAACTAATGTTCCTACACGAGCAAGTAACACTGAATTTTCATGTGTCGTATGTTTATAATAAATCTGGTGCTCGGCGATGATTGCGGATAATGGCGGGAAACGTGACGCACGTGCATGTGGCGAAAGAAAATCTTCCACGTGTATGCACCAACTCGCATTGTAGTAACTCCAAACATAAAAAAGGAAGACTTTAGCTCGGCATTGGAATATTTATTTATAATTTACAAATATTCTACATGAGTAATTAATTTGCTTCAACATAATTATCATTAAAAGAGAGATTTCGTTTAAAGGGAGTGTTTTTAAATATGAAGTCAATAATGTAGTCAATCAATCGGCCATCTGCAGGGTGTTATTATCTGCCGGTGATGTGAGGCGAATAGATTCTGTAAGCTGGTCTCGACCCCCTGTGGTGCGGTCGAGTGCTATGGGATTTTTCAGGGAGGCATTTGAGTTTTATTTTAAATATTAAAAAATTAATATTAATTTAGTTACTCATATTTGCTGCTAGCATTCTTGCCAGCATTCCACGTATTTTATTTGCATATATTTAAGGATTAAATGTAAATGAAATTTCGATAAAATATTCCTCAAATGCAATCTACATTTAATATAGGTATTGAAAGATGGCTAAACTCAAAATATTTGCTTTAAATATCCAGTAAAACTTGTAGCTTTTTCATAATAGCTTCGTAAATATATTGTAAAGATACAATTTATTTAATTCAAAAAAAGTACAAACAAAACAAATAAAATGACTTAGTTTTAGATTAATAATGTATGTTACAACTTAGTTATTTATTAAACATACTTATATCTACTAGAGACATTTACCTATGTTCGAAATTCGGTCATTATCATGAATTAAAAACATTTTTTGAAACTATTCCAATCACATACGTTTAATTCCCATCCCTTTATGATATATACTAAAAAAGCCACATGTTCATTATACACGTATTATACTATAGATTAATTAATAATTATTTTTAATGTCTACCCGAGTTCGGCCCACGCCCACGCCCACAACAACCGAAACCGATACAAAACCCAAACAGAATTTCTGCTAATTATTAAGGATATAATGGCCACTTAATTTATGGTTTCGGCCCTTGAGGTATGGCCTTTTAATGGCCTGTCATTCGCCACAAATGACCATTGTTGGGAGCGATTGTTTTGTTGTGATTTAATTTTAAAAGGTTTACTTTACAGACACAAACGCTTAGTAGATGTATTGTTTTGTGATTATATAGTTATTCGATATATAATACACATCAATACTCGCTTAAACAGTTTTAATCGTAAATCGAATTAAATTAATTTTGGGCTGTATACTTTTTTCGTTGTCAGACATTTAGTACAATTTAAAAAACCTTTGCGTATTACTTATACTTAATACTAAATTAATAAGTATGAAAGTTCAAAGTGATATTTTTATTAAGAGTTTATTTGTGTGATAAATAAATAAATAAGGGAAGACATCGTGAGGAAACCTGCATGTCAAATTCCACTGCAATTCTGTCACATGTGTATTCCGACAACCAGCATTGGAGTAGCTGGTGGAATAAACTCCAAAACCTTCTCCTCAAAAGAGGAGAAGAGGCCTAAGCCCAGCTGTGGGACATTCACAGGCTGCTACTACTATATTGTAAGCTGTGTCAATATAACCAAAAGACGGGTTTATAAGAATAATTTTAACTAATTAGATATCGGATCGTAGATTAGAAATTAGTTTTTATATGCAAACTTCAGTTTATTTCGTGTCAAATGATTATGACAGCTAAATAAACAATAGCATGAATAGCATGCAGTATTATTTTAAATACCATTTTGTTATTAATATTTGTAAATATATACTTATACAGAGAGTAGTAGTACAGTCAAATTGTTGCTCAAAAAGGGGGTTACCTGGAAAGTTTTGAAAATTTTAACTTAATAGATTTCGACGTGCTCTTTACTAAATTTCATCATCATTGTGTTAGAAGAATAGGAAAACAGTTAAACGATATCATTTCGATCGATTGCGTTAAAGTGACAATTTGTTAGTAGAATTGGTCCTCAGATCGTAATTCACAACAGCTTAGTTCAGTTATAGAGGCCACTGTTCTACGCGGCATGAAATTGTAAAACTGGTGCTGATTTCCTAACACAGAGGAGATAGCTCAAGTTTACATTTATAACTCAAATAGTTATTACTCAAAAGTATAATATACAACTGGAAATTGAAATAGCATCATTAACAGAGAATTTGAAATCAAAAACACATTTAGATACTTTTATTTGTACAAACAAGAGCAAGCCACTAAGTGAAAGAATATAAACATTATAACAAAGTCACTTAATATCAATATAGTAAAATAATTAAAAGTTAAATAGAATAAAAATATAAGCGGAGAATTTCCATACAGAATTGTACTACCAACTTTCAAATTTGAAATCATATTTATGAGTGTTCCCTATACACGTACAGGACAAATGTAACTGAGATGTACCATTCATCCAAGTAATATGATACAGCCATATCAAATATTACATTAACTAGAGTTATTTGTAATATTTTGTAAATAATATAGAAACAAAATTTACATTGTAAGATATTAAAAAATATAACTATAATAAAATATTCATTGATTTTTTCTTTTATCTTAGTAGATCTTTTTCTTGTTAATGGTTTTTTTTTCTAGCAGCAGTGCACAGATTAAATATTATTTTCGATGCAAAATATGATTTTAGTGACGTCAGATATTATACTTGTCATCATTTATTATGTCATCTGTCAAAAAGATCGGTACGCTATCTGTTTAGTCCCTTTACTGGGTATTCATATTTAAAAAGTAAAAAATATAATATTTTATTATAAATGATAATGTGTCCATCATTAAAAATTATAACTTATTAATGTGAAGTAGCTTACCAATAAAGAAAATATACATACAGTTCAGTGTAACTGAATTGAATAGATCTACAATTTATGATTTAATCAAGTAACCACAGCCTACATATATTCAGATACTCTGACCACAGGGAGCTGGGAAAAATAAAAAAAAATAAACACAATACGCCTGTCACGGACAATACCGTAGGCGTCTTTTAGTCATAATACAATACACGTAAGATTCACAGCATTATAAACCTAATTTCTTACCTTATAAGAAACATTGTCCACGTGTAAGGAAATTGCATAATTATGCCCAATTATATTCAAATATATGCCTTATTTCGAAAGAAAATAGAAACTATATTTGCTTAAAAGTAAATTGTTAACCAAAGATAGATATCAAAGAAGTTCCCTTTTAGAATGAAGACATCAAGACACGGTGATAACTTATTCAAATGGCGTAACTTGATACCTTGGTGTGTACGTGGCTTTACCGTCAGATATCTTGTCAGATTTGGGTGTTTTATCTGTGGTTATGGCGGGTAAAGATGGCGCTCGTTCTGATTTATGAACGATTTTTTTTTTCTGTGTAATTGTTTGACGCTCTGTGGCGTAAAATATTTATTGAAATGTCATACTCAAATTATATTTAAACGATAAGTCATATTTATTAAACTTCCTATAATAACTTTATTATAATAACAATGTATTTATCAAAGTTAATTGAAATTAACATAAATAACTTAAGAAATAGTTTATTTTACTGGTAACTAAGCTTTCTGCGAGACATTGGGTAGAAACAAACCTTTAGTTTTTCAAGAGCAAGTGATCCAGTGTATTTTTAGGTATAATATATATAAAATCTCATGTCGCATTATTGACCATTTATTGTGAATGCGAGGAACAAATATATAGAATAATCCTACATATTGGGAAATAGCACTTTCCATCACGGTAAGCCGAGATGGCCTAGTGGTAAGAACGCGTGAATTTTAACCGATGATCGTGGGTGGTGGGGGATGGAAGCACCACTGAATTTCATGTGCTTAATTTGTGATTATAATTCATCTCGTGCTTGACGGTGAAGGAAAACATCGTGAGGAAACCTGTATGTGTCACATTTCACTGAAATTCTGTCACATGTGTATTCCACTAACTGGCATTGGAGCAACGTGGTGGAATAAGCTCCAAAACCTTCTCCTCCAGTGGGACATTCACAGGCTGTTACTGACTATTACTGACTTTCCATCACGGTCGCTTTTGTTAATATGCATTTCTGCTATAAATGTATATATTTTATCTTACCAATTAATACATTATATAATAAAGAATTGAAGCTCATGTTCAAAGTAATTCATTTTATATTCAATATTATAATAAATGATAAAAACGCATGGAGTTAGTATTCATTGATTTTTATATACGGCTAACTGCCTGTCCCGACTTCGAAAGGGTAAAATTCATACGTAGGTACCCCTTCTATTTCCCCCCTTAAAGTGGAAATTTACATCTAAGCGGATGTTTATAAATACATTTTTATTCCAATTACTGTCGAGTACTGTACCAACTAATACGGAATACTGTAAGCCATCAGAACTTTATTGAAGCATCTACGCCGTTAAATCATATAATCATCAGATGATTTTTATAGATTCCAAAAATGAACACAACGCATATGAGAGAAACCAGAGACAGTAGACCAATATAGTCGTTTGAAATAAAATTAAATGAAATATGAAAGACGTTATTAAGCAAAACAAGATAAATCTATAATTATTAATTAATGTAAACATATTGTGGGTAATTATTATTAGTAAGCACATATAAAATTTAATTGAATGAAAACTTTTAACAGAAACGAAAAAGAGTTAAAACCTTTTCGGTTTTGTTTTTTTTTATTCGATTAAATTGCCTCGAGGCGTGTGGCTGGCCGGTGGCAATAAAATAAAATATTGAAATAATAAGCCATTCAAGCAGCCTTATGGCCACAATTTCGTTTGAATGTGACATTTCTATGAAAATTAGAATAAATTAGATGTTTGGATAGGATGGAGCCCCGCTGTTTTATGTTACACTATTGTATGGTAGCAAACGGCTACCTTACTTAGAGCGTAGACTGCGCAGACGCAAGACAAACCAATGCCACCATTAACAACTCCTTACATTACCAATGTTACCTTGAGAACTAATATGTTATGTCCCTTGTGCCTGTAATTACACCCTCACTCACCCTTCAAACCGGAACACAGCAATACTAAGTAATACCATTTGGTGGTAGAATGTATGATGAGTATGGTATCTACCCACAAAACCTACCACCAAGCCATACAAAAGCAGACAAAGATTACCTAACTTATAACTTAGACCGGCAATTACACGACCAGAGAGCGTTTGAAAACGATTTTGAAAGTCGCCTATCATGATGGTGAAACTACAGTCGGTATAACAATTAAAACACATTACCATTAATCGATTTTTAAAACTTAATAAGTGAGAACGATACAAAGAAGTTCTTATAGCATATATTTATTTATGAACTTATTTAATTTTTAAAAATAAATGATCTGTGTAAAAGGAAAATAATGTTAAACACAAAAAAACATTATAAGGATTAAAAAAAAAAAACAAAGATTCATAGTCATCAAAGCCAAGCTAAAGTCTGCGCCGTCCGCGTATAATTTAAAAATTAAATAAGATATTCAATGTGAGCTCTTAATATAATTTATTAGTAATTTTTGCGCTTGTATACGTAAACTGTTCTCTTAGATCAAACGTTTATATTCGAAATTTAAAAATCAGACGTCTTGACTTCCGTAATCAATGAAAATATTAAACTATTTCAATAAAAATGTCACTTTCGAATTGAATTGAAATGTACTCGTAATATTCTACGTATTGAATTCTTGGCGGTAGCTAATTAAATATTTGGGGATATTCTACTAGAATTCTTGCCAACCACGCAGTGACGATTTCTACAGTAGCCATTTTGAATTTTTATTCGAATAGGTATACTTGTGTCAATATTTAATTTTAGATAAAATAACTCATCTAAAAGTTTGCCGTGTGACATTGTACTCAAGAGGCTGGCATTCCCTCTTGGAGCCCCTAGACTAAGTAAATATATTAAATATACATTTTGTATAATAGTATATATTCATAATATCATTCATTTCATCAATCATTGTATTGTTTTAATATTAAATAATTAATATATGTTTTTTTTCCTGACCTACTCCAGCCGAAAAGGAACGGAGGGGAAGATGTGCCCTTTCGATGTTCTCCCTCGCTTTAGAATGGTGCTTGGGGTGTTCTCGATACCTTAAACACTCAGAGGATCAGCAAGATCTAGATGACGTCGCATGTTTTTAGTAGGAATGTCATTAAGCCAGGAGTCGTTCAGACCGCAACCCAACAATGCAATTAAGTTCAACACTCAAATTTAATCGTATGTTAAAGTTGAAAAAGATAAAAAAAAACAAAAGGTGATTCAAAAAACAGATGTTTACGAAATAAGTTACAACCTCGATGTTTTGCACAAGTGAGTTCATAAAAAAAAAACAACGACTACAGATAACTAATGTAACTATTATCGAATAGACCGTAAAATTCTTTTAACACAGCATTGTTGTAAATTTCACGCACAATTGAATGGTTAAACAGAATTCGATGATGTATTTTGCTCGTCATAAAAGCGCCTGGAATAGAAAAAAGGACAATAAAATAAATTAAATCAATTGTGTGACAATGAAACGTCACAAAAATTCTGATATAAGTATATTAATATATTATTAGAATTATATACTAGCGGCCCCGAACATTATGAATCGAACTAATGTGAAGTTGTGTCGCAATAGGAGGCAACTTCACGCCGGTTTAAGTTCACGTATATTGGCGGGAAATTATTTGATATTGTTTGTAATTAATTTTATTCTCAATATAACTGTGTTCATTTATTCTTGAACGTTTCAAAGTCCGAATACTGTGAAGTTGTTGGGGAGCAACTTCAGATTGGTTAAATGGACATCATTGGAAGTTAACTTACGTTTACGTTTGTTTTTGAAAGTTGAAGTTTAAGTGTGTTATTTATAATTTACTTCAACTAAAAATTATTTCTGTAATTATATATTTATATTAGTATAATTATAGTGAGATTATGAAAATATATAATTCGGAATAATAATTAATTGAAATGTGTTAATGTGTGTAAGCTGTAAGAATTAATTCTTGGACAACAAGTCAATATAATAAGGGGAGGTTCACGCTTAATTGAATTATGGATTGATTAACTAAATTCAAAAACCAGTGTGATATTCCCTTTATATACGGATACAAATAAAAATATATAGTATTGAAATAGTATAAAAAAATCTTAATTTATTACACTACCCAATATGTATATTATATTAAAGAATACCGTCCTTTAAAATCACATCAAAGATTTCTTCGCCAGCCAAACCGTGACACATTAAAAAAAAAAAACATTTAAATGTCACAGCATTATTTGGCAAATGGGGCAAATGTATTTCTATAAAGCAGATGTTATATTTTTTGCTCGTCGGCTTCAATTTCGTCTAACAATCCTTGAAGTGACTCCAATTATACGGTTATTGTGTCATTGTGGGCTACGGTCAGTTACAAAGCCGTGAATTGGATGAAATCGATACTTGAAAGGGCTTTGACAATACGAATACAATGCAACAATTGTGTCACGCAAAATTGAAAGCTATATCGAAATAGTATTTAGTGCTTTGTATTTTCAAATGCATTTATTGCATTTTAATTTAATGAGCGTATAATTTACGAACATCTTTTTTGCATAGTAAGTAGTAATAAGTACCAGCCTAAGTGTCCCACTGCTGGGCCAAAGAAACCCTTTTGAGGAAATGGATTGGAGCTTTCACCACGCTATTCCAATGTGGATGGATACCGATGTGCAGAATTTCAGTGAAATAAGTTACATACAGGTTTCCTCATTGTTTTCATTCACCGCGGAACACTTGATGAATTATTAAACACAAATTAAGGAGGCTGTAGATTTAGAGATTCTTAGTTTAAATTCCAGGTTGGGCTAGAAAAGTAACGGTCCCATCGCATTAGCTTGTGCGATTTTATTACATGTCAACGATGTGCACAAACATAACTTTTATGTAAACTACATTTACATTGCTATTTAAAACATGACGTCCTACTTTTTCAAATTAAACTGAAATAATCTGGATATGATTTTCTCTTAATTTGTAAAAAGAACGAACCAGTATACTGAACACAATAAAATATTAAAAAAAAATAAAGAATTGACAACTTTTAAGGACAATTAATCTCCGACATAAAGTGAATACTTTTAAAATAAATATATAATAACATTACCTATTGTTACGCGACGGTGTGACGGCTTACCGAACGTTACCAAATGTTTGTCTTTAATCACACCGTGACAGAACGATTTTACGATTGCGAACACATTTGACGGCTTTTAAGGGATCCGTTTGTCAATGCCGATTTTTTTTTCATGATATAAGCGTGACAAAGGACGTTAATTTGAAATCCTTACCGAAGTTTTCTGAATATATTTTTTAACCGCTAAATATTCCGCTGGTGAATCTAATGTTTAAGACGATGGATATCTTATCAAAATACGTGACAAGTTAATAAATATGTAGCTTTCGTTACTTACCGAGCAAATGTATTACGGCTACTGTTTTGAGTTGAGATAAATCTTCTTAATATTTAGAGAGACAAAGCGTTTTTTTGTTTCTCCAGTTTCGTGATAAACGAAGTTATAGCTACAAAGTTAACATAGGTTTATGTTAATTTTTTTAAAGATATACCTCATCTTTTTTACGCTAAGTACCGTAAAGTGACATGACAGCATTTAAGCTCCTGCTGGATAGAACGCAGAAGCGTTCTTTTAAGGTTTTAGTACATTCTACCACAGCTGTTCAGCGGCAGAATTACTTCTGAAAAATGCAGGTTACCTCACGATGTTTTCGGTCACTGACAAGCACGAAGTAAATTATTAAAAGTATGAAGAAATCAGTGGCGTAGGTAAGTGGATGACGATTGCATTGACAAAAAATGTGATATTAATAATAATAATAGGTAATACATATTAATAATAATATTGCATACACCATAATTAATTTATTTTTTATACTGTTTTTGGTATAAATATATGTTATTTTGACTATTTAATTTTGATTACTCATATAATTTATTATTTCCTTAATTTTTTTTCTTTATTAAAATTTTGTTTTATTTGATGTTAACACGTTTTCCAACAAGGAATACACATGACAAGCTTTAAATAAATTGCGAATTACAAGGGTATGTACTCCCTCAGTTACAGGAAACCACAGCATCCATCCGAGACGGCCCAGTGGTAAGAACGCGCGCATCTTAACCGATGATCGTGGGTTCAAGCCCGGGCAAGCACCACTGAATTTCATGTGCTTAATTTATGATTATAATTCATCTCGCGCTTGACGGTGAAGGAAAACATCGTGAGGAAACCTGTATGTGTCAAATTTCACTGAAATTCTGTCACATGTGTATTCCACCAACCCGCATTGGAGCAGCGTGGTGGAATAAGCTCCAAACCTTCTCTTCAAAAAGAGGAGAAGAGGTCTTAGCCCAGCAGTGGGACATTCACAGGCTGTTACTGTACAGCATCCATCTTATGGAACTAAGTAACAGCTATATAGTAAAATTAAAATTAAGGACTGTACAAATTTATGACACGACTCAAACAACTAAAACTAAATAAGTAAGGAAAATTTTGCATAGCTAGAATGCTAAGGTCTACTTTAGCAAATAAATGCTGAAATAGGTTTATTTTTTATACTTTGTCTGTGGGGGCCTCGTCAGATTTGGGGGCCCTAGTTCACCTCACCTTGCCCACCTAGCTACGCCACTGATAAAAACTTAACGTTCTTATTACCATGGTTGAACGAGCAATTGAACCATATCAGTCTGTCTCTAAGTCACAACTATTTAAAAAAAAAACAGCAAACGAAACTACCGTATTTTATACCTTATATCCATTTCATGAACTAGTTTTTCCTAAGAACACAAAATACTTAGCGAGACAATATCGCCATAAACCCATTTACCATCTCGCGAAGATTACGGAGAATACGAAACGTCACTCGTAATAACGCGACCCGTTCTAAAACATCACATTTTCCACAAAAAAAAAAAAACTATTTTAGTACGTGTTTAAAGAGATTTTCCCCTGTGAATTGACAATTGTTGGATAAAAAACTTAGATTTGAAACGCTAATAGCGTAAGGCGTGTTGTACGTTAAAAATTCAACGTAAAATATGTCATGGAATATTAATGTTTATGCGTCGGTGATAAGGGTTATATTTGTGTACGTTTTTTGTTTATTTTGGGAGGTTTTTTGTCGTAATGTTTACGGATACAAGGAATTAGATAAGGAAATGTGGACGGCTTAATGCTTTGTGTTCAAAATGAGTATGGCTTTTGACCCGGTAGCTGGCAACATTGTCTTGGAACATAATGACATACAATGATTTCTAGCTTAGATTATTAAATGTACTATAAAATAGGTTTATTGACACTTTACGGCCGTATTTTAAATTTTATTATATACTTTTTATTTTGAAAACTATTTTATAAATATATTTTTTTTGGAATGTGTTTTAACGGTCATCACTATGACAATTGTTTTATTATTATATATTATGTATGTAAAAAGACTATGTAATTGTCGGACTTAATTATTATTATTTTTTATTTTATTTTTAGTACAATGTGAACAGCCTGTGAATGTCCCACTGCTGGGCTAAGGCCTCTTCTGCTGTTTTTGAGAAGGTTTAGAGCTTATTCCACCACGCTGCTCCAATGTGGGAAATTTGACCCATACACTTCCTCACGATGTTTTCCTTCACTGTCAAGCACGAGATGAATTATAAACACAAATTAAGCACATGCAATTCAGTGGTGCTTGCCAGAGTTTGAACCCACGATCATCGGTTAAGATTCTCGTGTTCTTACCACTGGGCCATCTCGGCTTATTATTATTATATATTTAATAATATAATAGCTATTAGTCTATTTATTTACGTCATATACTTGGTACATCTAGTTGATATACTTGGCAGAGCTTTGTGTAAGTCCGTCTAGGTAGGTACCACAAAATGAACGTATATTCCATAGTCAAACATTATTACTCAGTACTGCGAAGTTACGGTTTGAAGGGCGAGTGGCCAGTATAACTACATGCATAAAGGATATGGTATCTTAGTTCCCAAGGTAGGTAGGTTTTACTAGATAGTACAATTTTGTGCAAGCTCGTCTGGGTAGGCACCACCCACTCATCAGATATCCTACCGCAAAACAGTAGTACTTGCTATTGTTGTGTTCCGATTTGAAGGGTGAGTGACCCAGTGTGTTTACCGGTATTATTGACTTAACATCTTAGTTCCCAAGGTTGGTGGCGCATTGGCGATGTAATGGTTAACATCTCTTACAATGCCTTTGTCTATGGGCGTTGGTGACCACTTACCATCAGGTGACCCATATGCTCTTCCGCCTACCTACGCTATAAACACTTAATTTTAATATAATTATGAATAGATAGTTTACAAAATAAAATGAATATGAAGAACAGGCAAAAATCTTCTGAGTTTCTCACCGGTTCTTAAAAGGATTATTTTATTAAATTGACAGATGTCATCATTACCGGCGGGCCTTTTTATTTTAGTAAAAGTTGAAATACATACTTTACATACATACAAGTAACGACTTCGGAAAAAATTGTTTATACTGGTTTCTCGAAACTTTAAACGTTAAATAGGTGTCGAAATGTGTTCATTTCGTATTCCATTCGTTGTGTTCTGAGCGATTTCGGCTAATTTTCACCGATCTATTTGTTAACAAGCTATTTAGAGACCACTGTGTCTATTAAGTTTAAAAATATAATATGTCTTCAAATATCCTTCGAAATCTGCCATTTTAACGTGTCAATGCTTATTTGAATTATACGTAATATCTTAATTATTAAAATGGCTGATCGCAAATAGCCATTTTAATTTACATAGAAGCTGTTCTTTTAAATCATAGACAAACACTTCAATTTTAATTATTTGTATAGATTAATTAAGTGCTTTCGTTAGTGTAATTGATACTGAGGCCCTGGGTTCTACTTCCAGTTATGAAAAGTAGTATTAAATGTCTCACTGTTAAAATAAGATTTAAAAATAAGTTTTAAGATTAGGAGTTTATTACACCACGCTGTACCAATGCAGGTTGGTGTGACGTGCATCGAAATGATTGTATATACAAAGCGACAGATCAGCTTTAAAATATTACCAGCATTTAGGCCCCAAATATTTGAACGAAGGTATTTAAATAGTACTGAAAAAGTACTGTCACTGTCATTTTGTACAGTCATTCTGGTGCAAGCAGGTTGACACAATTGGTGTGACACAAGTAACAAAGCGTCTGACAAAGATTATCGAGTGTAATCCTTTAGTTTCGGGGTCAAGTCCACACTCTACGCGGTCACGACGAGTTCTAGACGAGTTCATTCAAATATTTCAAACACCCGAATCGTACCCGGTACTTCTACGAACAATCGCTACATTTAATTGCGTCATCCTAAGCGTGTTATCCTTTGAATTGGTTGCTTAGCCTTGTTACACACTGAAGTATTGATGATATATATTTTGTGTTTAATATTTATATCAATAAGACTTTAATGTAAATGTTTGATGTATTAGATTTGTCCACCTATCAATATAATTAAAAAAAAAATACCCGTGCGAAGTCGGGACGGGCAGCTTGATATAATCTATATTTTGAATCTACGATAACTTTAATTTAAATATAAAACAGCACTTAATGGTCCATTCATTTAAAATATTATTTATTTCGTCGTCTTATTGTTTCATTACGATATCACCTTTATTAAATATATAAAATATTCTTACGAATCTTCAACAGAATGTATCAATTCCTTCTAACGGAATAGATTAAAAAAAAAAGAAAAGTGCGTCATCGCCCACAGAAGATGAATGTTTATTTTTGGCGCCAAATTTGGATACTTAGATCATACGTTGTCAAGCTATTTGTCGTTTTAGTTGTTTTTCATTAGTATTTAAAGTAATGATATTGTTGTATGTTATTTATTTACTTTTAATTATAAAGTCAGATATTTACTTATGTTTTCTTTTTAAAATAGTCATTTTCACTTCTGGCCTGTAAAATGTAATAAAACACACTCACACTAATGGTCGATTGAAAAAAAACAAAAGCGTAATATTACATCTGCGCATGCGTCACACGCCTTATCATTGTCATGCGATGCGCACGAGTTTATCGCTTGCCACTAAATTGAAGCGCGTGATTCGAATAGACGAATGTGACAGTTAGCTGTAGTTTACATTGTGACTTATGCACAGATTAATTTTACTGAAGGCGCTAAGACACTCTCGACGGTATGGACGTTGGTTTATAACGGATCACGTTTTGAAGTGAAGCCTCTTTCTCCGAAATGGGAGTAAAATTTTGAGGTTAAGTTAAAGTTCAACTTTTTTTTATGTAATCATAAAATACCAATAAAATAATTACCAATGGGTCATGTGATGGTAAGTGACATTGGCGCTGTAAGAATTATTATCCACTAAATACAACGCCAATATGCTACCAATTTGGGAACAATATGGCAGTTATCAAAGGAAAAAAGTAGTTTGATATGACGTCACATAAATTTTATATCGCTAGGGCCGTCTAGTAGTAGACCAATGCGCTTTTGACACTTTTAGCTAACTCTATTTTTATCTCGTGTTATCCGTACACGCATCTCCACCACCGTTACCGTCATTGTATGACATCACGGGGCTATTTACGCATACTATCGTGAAGGGCCCCACCCGGTATTTGAAACCAGGACCTCAAGATCATCATCATCATCATCCAGGGTTATCATTTTTTATTACATTAAAATCATAAAATCTCTGGGTTCGTTGTGAATAAGGAAATAGGTATTATTTTCAATTTTATTTGAAATAATCGTTAATACTTAAACAATGATAAAAAATTATTGAGACATTTAAAAATATATGCACTTGTACACTATGCCTAAACCTGGCAACACACGCTTTAACGAATTTCATTGAGCCAACGAATTTATCGTACCACACCATTGGCTGTTTCAATGGAAATATATAAAATAATAACCATACAATTGTATTACAACTATCAATTGTATAGAACACTAAAAATAACAAAAAAATACATAGCATTATGACCTTTAATGCTTAAGTAATAAAAACTCAAAAGGTTTTTAAGTTGAGTAACAAAAATGTCCAATGGTTATCGACATCCTGCACATTTAGCTTCTAAATCGTTTCATTTAAACTTTATTGTATTGTATTATTTTATTGTATGATAATTTGAATATGTTTCGGACAATATATTTATGTACTAAAGGATGTAGGTATTGTATTTGGAGAAGTGTATAAATGATTATAAAAAACTTCTTACAAATACCTAAATATCCTGTGACGGAATTGTACCCTATACCAATCGAAATAAAGATAAATCTTAGATTTACATATTCCACGCGGCTTACAAATAGTTCTGCTATATTATAATAACGTCCTCCTGACCGATTTCGGCCACGGCGGCCAATCTCAAGGGAGATTAGCCAGCTGCGCAGGAGATATTATAGTGCACAAGTGTGTGCACTCACTGTTCCCTACTCCCATAATCCGATGGGACGGCAATCCGACACGACCGGAAAGTGTTCAGGTGCAGCACCAACGGCTTTACGTGCTTTATTATACACTACATGCAGCTATTGATTAATTTACACTTATTTATAATACAACACTATTTCACTTAACTAGTTATAACCACTTTAAATTAACTTCCAAAGTTCCGATTTCAAATTGAAAACGAATTTTTTTTTCGTGAATATATAGTGAATATCATTGATTACTCAAGAATTCGACCAATTATATCCTCTTGTTTCGTCGTGTCTTGGTTGGAATAGGTTAGAATTAATTGATGTAATATTAATTGTATTTAGTGGATGGGTAGTGTTGACCACTAACCACGATGTGTTACCTTTTTTTATGACATAGGAAGGCGGACGATCATGTGGGCCACCTGATGGTAAGTGGTCACCAACGCCCATAGACGTTGGCATCGCCAATGCGCCACCAACCTGGGGAACTAAGATGTTATGTCTCTTGTGCCTGTAATTGCACTGGCTCACTCACCCTTCAAACCGGAACACAACAATACCAAATACTGCTGCTTTGCGGTAGAATATCTGATGAGTGGGTGGTACCTACCCAGACGAGCTTGCACAAAGCTCTATCACCAAGTAACCTACGTATATCATATATAAAATTTAATTGAAGAGCTTCGTAATCGCTATACTACAACATATATTAGACTTTTAATAGCCATTAATGTGATGTTGAGCCATTAGTTATAGAATCGTGTCGGAGTGACAGCTTATGTTAAACAATTATGGTGATTTCATTGTAAATATTTGGGTTCCGTAAGTAAATGTATTAAGCGTCAATAGCACGATGGATGACAGGACGTTTAGCTATATAAATGTTACAGGTTCGACTCTTGACCCGTTGAAATTGTCTGCTTAACCTCTCCCACGGGATTTTCGCTTTTTTTTTATAGGAGCAGACGCAAACCTCCTGGTAAGTGATCACAGACAGCTATGGACATCGGCGTTGTTAGAAATATTAACCTTTGTTTACATCGCTATTGTACCATCAACTTCAGAAACTAAGATGTTTTGAATTTTTTTAATAGGTAGGCGGACGAGTATTTTTGTCACCTGGTGGTAAGTGGTCACCTACGCCTATGTCTATGACATTGATATTATAAGACATGTTAACCATCGCTTACACCGCCAATACGCCACCAACCTTGGGAACTAAGAAGTTATGTCCCCTGTGCCTGTAATTACACTGACTCACTACACGGAACACAACAATGCAAGTACGGCTGTTTCGCGGTAGAATATCTGATAAGTGGGTGGTACCTAACCAGACGAGCTTGCACAAAGCTCTACCACCAAGTGAAGTTAGATTGGCTTAATCAACATGAACCGGAACACAACACTCACTCGGTGGTAGAGCTTTGTGCAAGCTCGTCTGGGTAGGTACCACCCACTCATCAGAATTTCTACCGCAAAACAGCAGTACTTTGTATTGTTGTGTTCCGGTTTGAAGGGTGAGTGAGCCAGTGTAATTACAGGCACAAGGGACATAACATCTTAGTTCCCAAGGTTGGTGGCGCATTGGCAATGTAAGTGATGGTTAACATTTCTTACAATGCCATTGTCTATGGGCGTTGGTGACCACATACCATCAGGTGGCCCATACGCTCGTCCGCCAACCTATACAATAAAAAAAAAAAAAAAAAAAAAAACAACACAATACAGAGAATTATTGTCTTATGATAGAATATGTCGTATGTATAGCCCCGACGGGCTTGCACAAACGCTTACCACCGAGTGAATTGTATAGTTAAATTTTAAAATTTTATATTTATCTTAAGTACGCATTGATTTTATTAATTTAAAAAATTGTTTTTTATTTCAGGGGTGCGGACTGAGAATTTATAAACAAAATAACATAATTACTTTGTTTTAAAGTAACAGCCTTTAAATATCGCAGTACTGGGCTAATGCCTCCCTTTAAGGGGAAGGTTTGGAGCTTATTCCACTACGCTGCTCCAATGCGGTGTGGTGGATACACGTGACAGAATTTCAATCCAACTAAACACATACAGGTGAAGCACGAGATGAATTATAAACACAAATTAAGCACATGAAAATGCCTTGGCTCCTAACCGTTATCATCGGATAAAATTGTTCGGCAATCTGATAATTTGAACTGGCTTGCGTTAAGTCGTTAAACGAAATTAAAATTTAACATATATTATTTATATTAAGTTACCGTAATGATGACATTTACGATCTTATAAATATAAAAGAAATATATGGGACAGTTTTAGTGATTTATTAAGAAATCCGCGCCCACGATGTTTTTTTCTGTGGAATTTTCTAGAAGCCTTTGATTATAATATAAATCTCAATAAAAAAAAAAACAAGTTATCACATTTTAAATAGAATAGGCTAAGATTATTAAATACTTTTATTTCAATTAAAACAAAACAAGTAACAACAAAAGTATTGTCATAAATTAAAGTTAAAAAGATTTTTTTATTATGATAAGTAAAGTTTAATTTTTTTTTACGTTTAAGGTAATAATAAAATAACAAACTATTTCCTAAAACAGGATAATATATTAATGAGATCAGTTTATTAAATCAATATATATACATATATAATAAAAAATAGATAAAATTTTAGGTTATATTTGACAATTGAAAAAAAATTTTGAAGATATATAATTATGATATAAAATTGTTATATTATATAATAAATGAATATGTTTAAATTATATTGAACATAATATATGTTTATAATGTCATTTAAATCCTCTGATTCATCGGGATAAACACTTTACGGTTGTAAAATGACGCCAAAACGTTTATAAATACTGCATAGTATCGGATGACAAAGACGAGGATGTGAGAAGAAAAATCTTTATTTATTTACTATGTTTAAAACTGAATATAATAAGTAAGTTCTTTCATACTCAGTATTTACTAGATACAGTTGACTGCCGCGTGAGTCTAGTGGTTCTAAGACCGCAGATCCCGAGGTCCTGTGTTCAAATCCGAAGTGGGGTCAGTAAAAAAGTTATTGGTTTTTTCTGTTGAAAAACCTCAATAGAGTCTAGAAGATGCATGTGTACACTCCAGGGCCTCAGAAAGCACGTAAAGCTTTTGGTCCTTAGACTTTTTCCGGTCGTGTCGGATTGCCATCTAACCGGGCGAAAACTAATTAAATATACATATTGACTGGAGTTTTACTTCTTATTTTTTTATGTATTATGTACCTTTTAGATTTTTTAAGTACCTATTTATTCTATGGAGTAATTAAAACGACAACTTAAATTCTATCTCTGGCAGGTCTTTGGCATAACACAATCTCGATTGGCAGAATTCGATAAGGTGGTCCATTCATTCGTATGCATTTATATATAAAAAAATACAATAATATAAACTTTCACACATCCGCTTTTCCTAACAATGTTGAACAATCACCGTTGCGCCTACGCAGGCTTGTTAATGCGACACGAACACTGAAAATTAAACCTTAACTATATATGTTTAAGGTTCATAATACTTTACACAGAGCGTACGTGATTTAGTATAATCGATTTATAGTGATAAATGATAGACCGCGACCACTTATTCACTATATCAGATTAAATGTAACATTTATATTATAATACAGGACACACGCTAATAAAATATCATTAATATACAATATATGCAAGCATGTAATAAATCTACACTAACGGCATATTTCTGAAAGATTAAAACGTATCTTTTTACTTATCTGATGATGAAAATAAAATTATTTCTGTTTAACCTTAATTTATATATTTTATTACTGTTGGAAGGAAGTCTGTTAATCAGTCAAAATTACTTTTAACTAGCAAAATCAGCTAAAACTACTTTTCACCGCTGGCTTTTGATAATAGTACTTTTACCTGAAATAGCAGTCAAAAATGGTTTGCCCCAATTGAGCTGGTTAAAACTAGTTTTAAGCCGTCATTATACTTGACTCATCACATATTCTACCGCAAAACAGCAGTACTTGGTATTGTTGTGTTCCGGTTTGAAGGATGAGTGAGGGTGTAATTACAGGTACAAGGGACATAGGTAACATCTTAAGTCCCAAGATTGGTGGCGTATTGTCTATGGGCGTTGGTGACTACTTACCATCAGGTGGCCCATACCTCGTCCGCCTGCCTATACAATAAAAAAAAAAACATAACAATTAAAATATAAATGCTTTAAAATATCGTATCACATTTCAACATTCACGAGTGAGATAGAAAATGAGTTCTTATAGTGTGACAAGATTTTTACTTATTCGATAACATTACGTTTACGTTTTGTATGGAATTCTGATCATTTTCACTAGACGCCGCTGCTTTCATTTATCAAACGAATAGCAATGTCATACTTGACATTTTGATCGAATCTAGGCTACACAGTGGAAATTCCCTGCCTACGTACGAAGCGCTTCGAATCCACCTTTATCATCCGTACTGCTAAACTGTTTAATACTTTGCCTGAGATTGTATTTCCCGATAGGTGCAACGTTGGTGTCTTCAAATCAAGAGTTAACAGATATCTTCTAGGCAAGCGTGCTACGTCTTAGACCGCGTCGATGCTTAACATCAGGCAAAACGACGGTCAAACGCTAGCCTATTGCTGGTAAAAAGACAATGAAAATCGTATTTTGTTATCAAGTGATAATATTGCTAATGTATCATCTATGTAATAATATAAGCTTAATAAAGATGTTATGTAAAGTACGACATACACGCAAGCATAGGTCTCGGCCAATTATCACACGAACAAACAACACTGGACGCGCTACACTGTGGGCCCTTTTTGTTCCTTATAGCTAAGTTTGTGTGGATACTTACTATAAAAGTTTGAATTTATCTGTGACAAATATTATGATGACTTTCAAATTATGGTGAGATGGTGAGGTTTGAACAACGTTTGGTACCATTAATTAACAATTAAGTGACAAGCGGTTTTATATATTAATTGTATATGTTGACTTGGTGGTAACGCTTCGTGCATGTCTTGGGTAGGTACCACCTGCGCATATTGTTGTGTTCGGTTTGAAGGGTGAGTGAGTCAGTATAATTGCAGATTTCAATATAACATACTTATGAGTTAAGAGTTCCCTTCCAGACGGTAATCCTACCACCGACAATAGAACCATTTTGTATTACAAATTCAATATATATATCATAATTTTGTTAATTTTAATCAGTAATTTACAAAAGGCATTTCCATACTAAGTGTCCTCGACAGACAGACAGACATTTATATTAAGCAGAATAACTTATCTCGGTTATCATAATCTAACAAAAGATCACAATAGAGTGTTATAGCATCATCAATATATTACCGTGTAGTGGGATTGACTATCCTTGGTACTTTTGATTTTTTCAAATATTTTTTTTAAGTAACGATTCTTTGAGCGTTATGGGTGAATCGATTTTGAGTCTGCGTTTTCATATGTAACGTTTGTTTAAAACGTTTTTGATATCATTTTAGTTAACTTTAATTATTTACTATATTAGTGTTTGCCCAGTTTTAATGTTCATTCGACAATGAACATTAAAAAATATTATTTCAATATATTTGCATGTTTTAAACATTGTTTTTATTGATAACACTAGCACCCGTCAATACCAAACAAAAGAAAAAACAAACGAAAAGTTATTGTAATGTTTTGTCTTTCTCTATTTTTATATATATACACGTAAATATTTATAACTAAAATTAGAAGTTTCGTATCATATCACTTATCAAATTTTTATATAATAATTATTTATGGAGAAAAAAATCCAATAATAAAAAACGACATCGATTTTTGTGCACTAATAACACACAGAGCATAAATATGCCAATCAAATGCCAACACAAGTATCAAAACGGCATATCCAACAACAGCCAAGTTCCACGGAGGTGTGAGCCGTGAATTACAGTCCCAGCGGGTAGTTCCACGAAACGATGCCCCGATACTTTGGTACCTAATGCTTCGGAACAGGGAACAGGGCTGTTTGATTGATCGTTGGCAAGGCGACCGTGTGCATAGTTAGTACGAGATGCGCACACGACTCCACTGGATAATGGAGACGATCTTTTCACTACTCAAGACAATTTCATATTAAAAATAAGCCTTCATTAGCAATCTTAACATCTGATGCAACTTATTAATAAGTATATATTATATATATGGAATAAGTAATCTATTTATTTATTAAAACTTTGTTTATTTCTAATATAAAATATACAAGTTTAATGGTGTACTGAATAATGCAGTAAACACAGTCATAACTAAATAATTTGTAGTATGTAATAATGCTAAGCAACCCAAGTTCGATTCATATCACCCTCCGTACTGGGAGTGTCAACGGCTGTTTTTTAAAGAATTACTAAAATTCATTTTAACTCTCTAATTGAGGTCGTGTTATGTTGAAAACATGTGATAGTCATATCGCTAAGCATTACAGTTTTTTTTATAAAGAGGTAGGGGGACGTTCATGTGGGCTACCTGATGGTAAGTGGTCACCAACGCCCATAGACATTAGCATTGTAAGATATGTTAACCATCACTTACATCGCCAACACGCCACCAACGTTGGGTACTATGATGTTATGTCCCTTGTGCGTGTAATTACACTGGCTCACTCACCCTTGAAACCGGAACACAACAATACCGAGCACTGTTGTTTTGCGGTAGAATATCTGATGAGTGGGTGGTACCTACCCAGACGACCTTGCACAAAGCTCTACCACTAAGTAAATTTTTATTAATAGATTATTTTTATTAATGGATTTATATTCAGCTTTGCTTTAGCTTTAGCTTTCCCCAAAAAGCGAATATCTCGACCTGCAGCTCCTGTTATGTCATCTTTCCACATGGTCCTGTCGTTCATTTTGGTCCTCTTTTGATTATCATTGGCATCCAGTTTAATTGAATAACAATTTATTTATGAAATAAAATGTTTCAACTGAACGTGACAAGAATGAAACACGCAAAACATGATCATAGACAGACACTTCGATTTAATTTATTTGTAATACAATACTATTTCACTGAACTTACCGAATGATATCCATTTTTACTTCCAAAGTAATGTGGGTAACATTACTGACATTCAAAACGTCATTTTCCCACCAATAATTCTATCAATTCAATTTTAAAGTTTCTCATTTCTTTTTGCTCCGCCTGTGGTTCGAACAATTTTCTAGAACGTTCCATAGATTACAAAATAGTTTTAAAGATAAAGTAAGCAAACGCCATTTCACTTTCATGTTGTATCAATCACATCCATTTCTAGAGTCTAATATAATATTCCTGATGTTTATTTCTAGGAACGATAATGATTGATGATTATCGAGATTGATGGTGTGAAATCTGTTTATATATTCTGTGGCTCACCGTTCCTGACAGATCCGTTAAGTCGACGTACGCATTATTATCTGTTCTTACTTAGATTTGGTTGGAGTCACGAAGTCAGTGGACTCGTGTTCCTTGTTATTGTTCTGGATCAAATCATTGAGAACTTCATTTTTGTTGAGTTTTTTCCTCGTTGTTATTACATTAATTTGTCGTTTAAGCCTGAACAGTATACAGAGTATATCAGTTTTCCAGTGGAATAAATGGTAAGTTGTGGTACTCACCCAAAGTACTATGCCTTATTTACTGCTGTATGTTCTGTGATTATGAGAGATGAAATAGATACTGTGATCTGTGATTGTGGACGTAAATTATGTTCTGTGTGGGCTTCAAAGTGGCGGCCATGGTCGAAATTATCGAGGTGGACATATTTAAGTCTTTTGTCAGCTTATTTATATTACAAATGCGAAAGTTTGGATGTCTGTTACGCAATAAAGCTTGAAAATTTGTAGAGATTTAATTAACATTTGTCAAAGTTAGTCATTGTTTTCATATTATGATAAAATATACGGAATAATTTACGCCAAGCGAAGCAGTAAGTAAGGGATTGCATATAAATAAAAATGCATATGTTTTTATTACTATTTAGAATTTGCAAGTCAGACAGGAGTGAAACCTTTTTCAGGCTTGTTTCGTTACGTTACACATAACTACGCAGTACTAGAACTCGACCGCGCCGCTAAAATATTCGCTTTCAAATTCTAATACATTAAAAATATTATAACAAATATCTAATTCAACGTATCGAATGAATATATGATAATGAATAATGTACAAAATTGTCTGTCTTGTTGTTGCAACTAAATCAAACGAAGGGATGTAACCCTACACCGGCACGCCACTATAAAATAAATAAAACCATTTAACAATAAATTAGACAAGTCTTGGACATTAAAATGGGACATATATTACAATTGGTGGCTTATTCCCCGCTCGCTTTATTACTTTTAATTTAAATCAATTAAAATTTCCATGCAGTAGTGGAAATCGCGAGTCGCATATATATTATTACATATTAGTCGAGGAAACTGATGAAGATGGTACAAATGTGATTACTAAGGAGATTGTGGGTTATGAATTAAAAATGGCGATTCAATATTTAAATCAAGGAAGAAATTGATGTGACGTCATTGAAATTGACGTGTTCTATGTGAACTTCAAAATCAATAATACTAAAATTTTGTCTTTGTTGCTGCCTGGAAATAAAAATGTAGATACATACAGGTAACTTAAATCCAAATAACAGAAAAGATAGATAAAGGCATAGACAACACGACTGAAATAAGATAGATCGAGAATAAAATAATAAAATACAATTAAAACGCCCTGCTTAAAACATATATATATTATATGTAAAAATAAAATTATTGTGTATATTTGTTCGTAAGATAATACAAAATATACTCTATATAATTATAATATCTGAATTTAAACAGAAATAAAAATACCAAACGAAAATTTAATAAAAATGCACCACCTTTTAAGGCAAAATACCGTGTTTTTTTCCTAATTAGTACGTTACTGCCTGTCACTGTTCTACCAGTTCTTTAAGCTGGCACCAAATGCCAAATGTTCGAATACTGTAGAAAGTTACATTGTCCCGTAAATGTCAGTGAATTGGGTATTTAGGTGAGCTAATTAATTGTAAAACGCGAAGTAATACATTTTTTCGACGGGTGAATTATTAATGGTTTATTTTTAATATATTTATATTTAATATCCATCCATCGGCAATAGGATACACCATCCTAAGACGGTATATCCCTTGTGCTCAGTTACTATAGAGTTACACTGATTCACTCGCCTTTCAAATCGCAATACAACAATAACAAGTTTGGCTAAGTAGACTTTAGAATTTTTAATGGGGGTACCACCACCACCATGGCGGGCTTGCACGAAGTCCTAACAATTATTTTGAAAGGTTATTTAATTCGTCTTTTAGACACGAAACTGTAAACGCAGTCAATTTTTTCTGAAAAACCCAAAAAATATTTAACAAATAGATGAGCGTGTAATATACCGACGTGTTAAAGGAATGCTCGTCTGTGGATAACTCAATCTAACACTCGGGCCTCGATTATGTTAATGTGGGAACTTTGGCTGCGATTGGGATTTCGAACGTGTTCCTTTTTCATTAATTTAAATTATTTAATACAGTAACACTAAGGACTATTGACGTATTCCAAAAAGGTTTTATATTTTTAATTATTAATAATAATTAATGAAGATTTTTGTTCCTTATTCTTTAATTTAAATTACTTAATGCAGTAACACTAAGAACGTATTGACGTACTCAAAAAAGTTTTCATGTTTTTGTAATAAAATATCTTCTTATAATATAAATTGCCCATATGAAATGATGAGTGTTTTTTTTACCTAAGAGTGGGCAAACTAGCTGGAGGCTCACCTGTTGGAAAGTGCCTACCACCGCCCATGGACATCCGCAACATCCGAGGACATGCAGGTGCGTTGCCGGCCTTTGAAAGTATTTTTACAATATCTTAACAAAATATATTAAACAAGCTCAAAGAATGTATGCGAAGTAAAGACCAATATTTTTTTAATGTTTTTTGTTTAGTTTTCGTGTGCAATTTTATCAAAACAATTTTCTATTCGATACTTGAAAAAGACAAACTAAAAGAAAATACAAAGTTTATGCATTTTAAAAATATAATATAAAACAGTGGATTATACTTTCGTTTAGGTAATATATATATATATATATATATTAAATAGTTGTGTTATGTTGATTTTAAGTCATGGGAAAGAAAGGTATCAAAACGAGCAACTCGTAATGAAATCGGATCGTGCCCTCTGAACTAAAAAAAGTTAACGTCTTCATCGGAACATACGTCCAAACATACATGAGCGTACTGATTGGTACGAGATAACAAATCAATTCGGAGTTCCGTATGACGATTAGAAAAACTCTTATAGTATATTATTGATATGATTAATGTTTTTAAATAAAAGGTAATATTTGCGGATAGGCAAACCATTGTATACAGTCCTTATATACGTAATCAAAAATATACTTAATTTAAGTAGACGCATAAATGTTTTACTTGGTCGAGCAAGGCTTTGGGCAAGCCCGCCTGGGTAGCACCCAGACATCAGATATTCTACTGCCAAATGGCAATACTTTGCTCAGTTCTACTTTGTTGAGTCAGCTAATGTAACTACAGCGATCCCGTGCCGCCACCGAGACGATGAGGGTACACCAGTTACTTACATATATTATGGCGCTTTCAGAGCCGGCAAGCCCAACATGCCTCCCCCCACTTCATGGGGGAAACGCGTAAATGCGTTTTTTAAATAATTTTTTTTTAATGTAACTACATGCACAAGTCACGTAACATAATTCCCAAGGTTTATAACTCTTACAGTACCGATATGTGTAGACGCTGCCTATTTACAGTCACCTCGTTGCCTTCCTTATAATTAAAACAATTATTTTCTTCAACATAAATGAATTCAAACATAAATAAGCATTTGGAATCTTTATACTGTAATAGTTTCGTAATAAACAACTTAAAAATTGAAGACGGTATTAGTAGTAGAAGAAGTAACATTTTTATCACACTTTAAAATAAATATATGATAACGTTAATTGATATTATATATTTATAAATTATACGGAACCTCGATCGTCTGGAGCGATGCTGACTTTAAACAAGAGTCGTGTTACCGAAGTGACGCTCGGTGTGAGTTACCGAGTGAAAAGTTGCTATGAACTACTATAAACATTGTTACCGATACGAATTCAACTTAAATTTCGATTTGTTTTCACTATTAATAAATTTAATTTATAATTTTATCTAACGTAAGCCCAGAGAGATCAGATGAAACAAGTATACGGCTGCGAATAAAGTCCTGGGTTCAGTTAGCCGGTTGGCGTGGTTGGTAGATGCCTTTCGTGCCGCAGGTCGTGGGTTCGATTCCCACCCAGGACAGATTTGTGTGCATGAACATGTCTGTTTGTCCTGAGTCTGGGTGTAATTATCTATATAAGTATGTATTTACAAAAAGAAAAAAGAACTAGCATATATAGTATATCAGTTGTCTGGTTTCCATAGTACGAGCTCTGCTTAGTTTGGGATCAGATGGCCGTGTGTGAATAATGTCCTAGGATATTTATATTATTAATGATAAAAATAGCAGTCCGCAGTATGTAAGTACATATGATAAAAAAAACACGTAGAAATATAATAATCACTAATACATAAGTAAAAATTAAAAAAAATACGAAAGACCAGACCCGTAATCATCCAATTACACTTAAAAGGTTAGCAATGTGTTATAAATATTTAATGTTTTTTTTTCACAATTATTTCAAGGAATTAAAGTATTTAAAGAGTTTGTTAAATTATTTGCCATTGAAGTAATCGGTTCGATATTATTGTGACAGCCAGATAATTAACATGTGATGTCGATTTATTACCATTGCAATGTAAAGAAAAAAACAACTCCAAGGCAGGCAATGACTTAATTTTTTTGAGCTTATGTCAATGAATAAAAAAAAGAAACATTTTTATATTTTAAAATAAAATTGAGGGTTTAAATATTCCTTTCATCAGTAGATTCACTATGGGTTCAAATCCTTGCAACTAAATTTGCGACCGATGTATATAAGTAAGTATTTGTATTTACAATTGGGTTTTACTGGTGGGAGAGCCTTGTGCAAGCTCGTCTGGGTAAGTACCACCCACTCATCAGATATTCTACCGCAAAGCAGCAGTACTTGGTTTTGTTGTGTTCCGGTTAAAAGGGTGTGAGCCAGTGTAATTAAAGGCTCATGGGACATAACATCTTAGTTCCCAAGGTTGGTGGCGCATTGGCGATGTAAGCGATGGTTAACATCTCTCACAATGCCAATGACTATAGGCGTTGGTGACCACTTATCATCAGGTGGCCCATATAGCGATTCCGCCTACCTATGCTAATAATTTTTTAAAAAAACATGTTGAAGTCCAATGCGTCTTACCTGCCATGAAATACGGGGCCGAAACGTGGAGACTAACTGCGGGACTAGTCCACAAATTCAAAGTCGCTCAGCGTGCTATGGAGCGAGCTATGCTCGGAGTATCTTTGAAAGATAAGATCAGAAATTAGATTATCCGGAAAAGAACCGGAGTCACCGATATAGCTGGCAAAATTAGCAGTCCTAGAGTGGAGACCGCGGATCGGCAAACGCAGCGCAAGGCGCCCTCCAGCCAGGTGGACCGATGACCTTAAGAAGGTGGCGGATGCGGAAGGCGGAGGACCGGGAGCTTTGGCGCACCTTGGGAGAGGCCTATGTTCAGCAGTGGACTACGATTGGCTGTTGATTGATTGATTGAAGTCCGTTCCAGACTTAGTCTTGACATTATTTCATCCTGTAACTATTGAGCGATTCTTAGCCGAAGATCACAGATCGCACACCACGGCGAGCATCACTGATTTTAAATTCACTTAATGTCTGTTTATAATTCATCCCTTTTTTTTTTCGCTGGAAAAACGCATTTACGCGTTTCCCCCACGTGAAGTGGGGGGGTATGTGGGGCTCACCGGCGCTGAAGGCGCCGGACTACCCACTAAAAAACCAGCGGTATCCTCTCCGACTGGTCGGGGATCGCTTGCGCATGCTACCGTGACGTCCCGACGGTCGGCCCGCCTATGCGGGCCTTCATGTCTAAGGGGGTTCCCGGATACAGGGAACCCACTTAGCCCCGGCGGCTGTTAAGGCAGGGGGAGAAGGTGCGCATAGCGCCTACGTCTCCTCCCCGGTCTTCTGCGACGGATCGAATCAGCGGAGGCATTTACCTCGCGCTGTCGCTCCGCGGCCTCCTTCTGCGACATAACACTCTCGCAGAAGGAGACCATTGCCAACCAGCACCCCTCACTGTCGAGCATGGTGTTAATCATAATTCATCTCCTGCTCGGTGAAGGAGACCATCGTGAAGAAACCTGCATTAGTGCAGCGTTGAGGAATAAGCTTTTTCTAAAAATCTGACCTAGGCCTTAGCCCAGCTGTGGGATATTTAGAAACTGTCACTTTACTTACACAAATTCAACATTTTTATTTTAATTATAATAAATATTCCAAATTATCTTCTGTATATAAGTGAGTCTATTTAATTTGTATTTAGAATAGGTTGGCAGAATACCAAATGGGCCACCCGAGAATAAGTACCACCACTGCCATAGACAGAAATTTGTTAGAAATATTAACCATTTCCTAAATCGGGAATGCGTCACCAACCTTGGTTACTAAGATTCGATGTCCCTTGTGCCTATAGTTCCACTGGCTCTGATGAGTGGGTGGTACCCAGAGGGATTTGCACAAGTGTATCATCGAATCGACTCTAAAAACTCTAACATTCATATATGTATAATTAAACGTTCTATAAGCAATTTCGAAGCCGAATGGTCCAGTGGTTAGAACGCGTGAATCTCAACCGATGATCGTGGGTTCAAACCCGGGCAAGCACCGCTGAATTTTCATTTGTGTTTATAATTCATCTCGTGCTTGAAGAAAAACATCGTGAGGAAACCTACATGTGTCTAATTTAACAGAAATTCTGTCACATGTGTATTCCACCAGCCTGCATTGGAGCAGCGTGGTGGAATGAGCTCCAAACCTTCTCCTCAAAAAAATAGGATAGGAGGCCTTAGCCCAGCAATGGGACATTCACAGGCCGTTATTTTATTGTAATCATTAAAAACTTGTAACGCTGTCACTACAATTAAGTAATGATTTTAAACAATCCTTATAAAACACTTTGACGTAAGTTATATATAATTGTATACACAGCCTAAGTCAGTAATGGTCCAGACGTACAGACAGACAAATTTATAAGCGGGCGCTAACGAGATGTAAAGACGGTTCGGGTCGAGAAATAAGCAAGTGAAAATTAAACAGCCTTTAAAAAATTTAAATCACTGAAATTTTATGTCACTTAATTTATTCTTACAGTATATTATTTAAGACTTTTATAAAGTCTTAAGAAATGATCATACATTTTTAACTTGTTTACAAAAATATTTTGTTAAGTTTTTGCTTTATTTACATATAATAAGAGCTGTATGTATATTTATTAAAAAATAAATTAAGCTTTAGGGAATGGCCTTTAATTTGGCAATAATAATTTTCATATAGAAACTTATACAAGTCGAGTCTGTAACGAGGTACTAAAATAAAACGACAGTTTAAACCTCAAACAAATAAACAGAATAATGTGCAGGTGTGAATGAACATTGGCTGCTGGTGGGAGAGAGATGGGAAATGTGTCACCAATGACTGGGAAAGAGAAGGACGATTGGGATGCAGATAGGGAGATCAAATTTCGTATAAAGGTAACGACTTATTTGTACCTTGTACATTTTTTAATATACAGATAATAAATTAAACGTCGATTTTTTGTGTGTATGATTATTTTATAATTAGAATTTGTTTATCTATACTAATATTACAAATGCTATAGTAACTCTGTTTTTGTGTTACGCTTACAAAACTAAACCAGTGGACCGATTTTGATAAAATTCGGTATGAAGTAAGGTTCAACCTAGGATGGACATAGGGCACTTTTTTACGCGACCGTTATCCGCGGTGATTTTCGAGTTTAGAGTTTCATCCGCTTTAAATTTAGACAATTGTAACAAGAGTGAATTTCACGTTCTTGTTATTAATAAAGCAACCATAGGTTTGAAATGTAAATTATTCAGAGAATAACCGGCTTGGAACTCAGTAGTTATTCATTTTCATAAATAAATTTACATAATCAACTACATACCTATAATTATAATCAAATTAGAGATCCTGTATCAACAAATACTAACTCCACGTTTTTTCATCTATGTAATATCGTCGTGAGTAATATCCTTTATTAGTATTTTTTTTCTTTTCTGGCAATTTCAGTGTTTTTTAATTCTTACAACGGTGTCAGTTTTAAATGTCACAATAAATGCAATTACTAGTTAACTGATGTTTTTTTTTTTTTTATTAAGTGAATTTTTAGCGACGAAGCTCAAACATACAGTCCCATCGTTAATAATGTTAAAATTTATTAATAATTTATAATCGTTCCCTTAATAACATGAAAAACCCCTACATCCTTTAAATTTACGCGGAAACGACGCGTTCCTGTCAATTCCTGTGAAATCAAAAGTTTCTTATTATTTATTTTTCGATAATTCATATTCCATAAAAGAGGATATCTTATCGTTTCTTTAAAAAAAAAAGTAGTCAATAAATGTTAATATTACAAATAAACACAGCTTAAGCAACTTTCAAAATAGTAATTGCTAAAAATATATTTAATGCGCAATTATTGATATTAAGAAATGTCGTAATTTAGATTCAAGATAGTTCAGTGGATAAAACTTTATAACTAACATAAAAGATACAAATATCCAGTTGTATATTAAAAATCGATTTTAGTAAATCCCTTATTAAGCTATAAAATCGATGACTGCCTTTTTAAGCTTCGTATCCATAGATATAAAGGCCAGCATAAATACTGTTAGGCTGTAACATGTAATCCTTTATCAATATTATTTGTAAAAAAAACATTGCATAATAATCTGTGAATATGAAAAATTTTTAAGCATAATGTTTTAAAACTATAATTCATAAAAAATAACTGGCGAAGCATTAACATTATTAAAAATTTCAATAATATATTTAATATTTAATTTTGAGTGAACTTATTTCGATATTTTGTAACATAAAAAGAAATCCAATTTAAAAAAGTATACAATAAGTAGTTTTATGTCATAAAAGGATACATTATTTAAATTAGTTTAACACGTAAAGAACAATAATGACAAACCAAAAAGATAAAAATTAAAAAAAAAACTTCTCTCACTTTTTATATCTTTATTTTTAATCGTAATAAACATTAATGAATTTGCCGTAAACCTCGATCCGAATAATGTCACAGATTATCAAAGTAATAACTGACACGTATTTTTTTTTATATTTAGGGTGTACGCGCATTGACGTCAAACGCGTACGTTTATTGTAAGCTATTTTATTGAATAAAATAAATTTTAATAACGTTTAGTGTTATTAATGACCAACTCTATTAAATAAAAGGTTTACAGAATGTTGATAAATTTTTTATGTTAAACTTTTCATATTTGATTCAAAGTGATATGGCTTCATCGTTGGTCTTACACGCGTTACCTGATTACTGATTTGAGTGCTTAAACAGTGCTATATTTGGTATATTTTTAAACTTAACAAGAAACTATTCAAAAAATATATAAACTATTCGAAAAATAAAAAAATAAACATCATTCAATGAATATTCTACAAGCACTTTACAATACTATATTAACAAGACTTCTGAATATCGAATCAGCCAAAACGAATCGATAAGAAACTTATTTATACACTAGAACATATTTCATTAGTCTATATATTTGGGCGTGTTAAGAAAAAGCAATCAGTTTTAAAGAATCTTTATTCTCATGAAGACAACGTCACTTACATGAGATCATGATAACATAAAGTGAAACATCATAATGAAATGTTTCGATAAAAATGATATATCCTCTACGAAATGTCGCATGCTGGTGACCGCAGTGTGCACTGAACCTAACTTTTACGATTTTATTAAATTTTATCTCAGCAAATGAGCATTATTAAAGCGTTTACGATATTTTCGTGTCGTAAAAAAAATATTTTTATGTGAATAATACAGAACGACCTGTGATTATCTTTGGTCATTTTTATTATTTACAAATCGATATTAATATTATAAATATGAACGTGTCAATTGAACTGTCTGTTTCTTTAGGGATAAATATGTAATTTTAATTTTTTATTTATAATAGAAAGGCTCAAGAGCTTATGGGCTTGGTCCAGCAATACACTGGCGATAAAAAAAAACTTTTCTTGTACCGCCAACTATGGGATTCCTAAGATGTCATTGTTATGTGTCTTGCGCCAATACCTTGACGTTATTGTCGCGTTTTCTTTATTTTTAACCGACTTCAAATAAGGTTATCAATGCGATATATTTTAATGTTTTTTTTTTATTGCATAGGAAGGCGAACGAGCATATGGGCCACCTGATGCTAAGTGGTCAACAACGCCCATAGACATTAGCATTGTAAGAGATGTTAACCATCGCTTACATCGCCAACGCGACACCAACCTTGGGAACTAAGATGTTATGTCCCTTGTGTCTGTAATTACACTGGCTCACTCACCCTTCAAACCGAAACATAACAATAGCAAGTATTGCTGTTTTACGGTAGAACATCTGATGAGTGGGTGGTACCTACCCAGACGAGCTCGCACAAAGCCCTACCACCGAGTAATGTTTGCAAATATAACACACGGATAATTAAAAAATAGCGAATGAATTTTTTATGAGTTATTATTTATTTATTATTAGATTATTAGAACTTGATTCTTCATAGTACGTGGTTTCCAGATACACACAAATAATTAAGCACCCTTTTGACGAGGCTGTTTATTAATGATCTATGACACCTTTTTAGCTTAAGTTACCTTCGTTTTTCACAGATGATAAAAGCCAGCGCTGTGGAACCTCACAGGAAAGTGAAGAGCAAAGGAACTTAAAGGACGGTGTGTATTCATGTATATATATATCTATATATATATACTGTTATTTATTATAACTTAGTTCGGGGCGGATTTTATACCACGACTAACTTAGAACTATGAGGAATATTCCATATATTGCTGCCCCTACACCTTGAAACAGTTCCATTTTCGCGAGTACATATTTTTTGAAATTTTTAAACGTTGACGTGTAGATTCGCATAGGGTGCCACAATAAAGATGAAATCTCACAAAACTTTGCCGCCCCTCAAATTTTGCCGCCCTAGGCCACTCCCTCTCGGCCCACAGGGAAATCCACACCACCATCATCGTCATCAATATTCCTTATTGATTTATAACGTTAATTTTCTTATCAATTAAAAAATATTTTATTATGTAAATCAGCGATTTACGTACTCTGATCAAACTAAGATGAACTAATCTTAATTATTATAACAGGATCCATTACGAGGCATGTTTCAAAATGATTTCGTTTTCAAATTAATTTATTTACTAACAGATAATAAAATCAATAAAATTAATCTTTGAAAGTAAAAAGTACCAACAGTAATTGCTAAGGCTTCTCTCATCAAAGGGAGCTTATCATATGCTGGCCCATTGCTGGTTGGTAAATATATATGTAATAGAAATTCATTCAACACAAGTAACATCTCGATATTCCTTCACCGCCAGGGTTCCAATTCACGTCGGAGCGTCACGGTAGCATGCGCAAGCGATCCCGTGGCGCTCCCGTTAAGACGGGAAGGGTACCGCTGGGTTTTTAGTGGGTATTCCGATGACCGGGGCACACTCGGTGCCTTGGACATACGGCGAGTCCCACATACCCCCCCCACTGTTCCCGTGGGGGGGAAACGCGTCATGCGTTTTCCCAGCGTCAAAAAAAAAAAAAAAAAAAAAAAAAGGGTTCCAATTCTACTAACAAATTGCCACTTTATCGCAACCGAATCGAAGCGTGATCGTTGCCGTTTATCAGATTTTCTATTCTTTAATTTGAGCATCGACCATTGGCGTAAAAGTTAACAATTAAGTTTGGTTTTGACATAACGGTATATGTTAACATTATACCGTTTCGGTTCCGATTCGAATAAATATAGAATAGTCAAAATTGGATCGGAATCGAATCGGGAACGTATCGTAATCGTTATATCTTAGTAGAATTAGCCCCAGATTTAATAACACAAATTACTAACACTGGGATTGAATCCGTAATCGTAGCTTTAAATTCACAAGGTCTAACTACTGGGTCACCGATTCATTAAATTTTTCACTTCATATTAAAACAACAATGATTTCGTCATATCGTGTTCATACGTCACGCGTATCGAAAATTGCTTTTAAAAATGTTGATAAATAAATATTTAAATCGATTCGAATCAGAATTGGTTTGTTGATCGAGAAAGTTTATAATATTCACGCAGATCGAGTCGGCTTTCGCGTCAAGTGTTCCGTACAGTAATGAAAACGGTTTTATATGACAGAATTTCGATTCAAAATCGAATATCAAATTTTTAATATAGGTAATCACTGTAAACATAACAGTGGAATAGGGACAATAATACTAATAGTATTCTTTTTTTTTTTATTGAGCAAAGCAATTTTTTTATTGACTGGGCGTAGATCCAACGTTTTCAACTCCTGGGCCCTGGCTGTTAAAGATCTACTCGACACCAAGCCAATATTTTGACATTAGGATAACTTCAAAACAAACAAGGCATATCACTGGATAGCTTTTAAATATTCTATAACTCGATAACTAATCAAATCACTTTCAAATAGAATCTTAAAGATATGTAATATTTAAATTTTAATAACTAATGTATTCAAATCACATTCTAAATTTTTTAATATAATTTTAATGAGTATCCTCGCCTTGAATGAGAGGTGATGTCATTTCATGCGAACATATTACTGATTTAATTAAGCCTTTTAGGTACTTTTTGTTTGCTCCATATTAACTTTGATAAGACTTAAAAAAATAATTAAGTGGGTTAAATTTTTATTTTCAATTTGACTTATGCCATTTTGTAAAAAAAAACAGAATTATTTAATTCTCAGACTTTACCAAATGTAATTATGTGTAGGAGGAAATATCATTACCTTACTACTTACATTTTGACATTTATAAGCTTACAGTGCAATTTACAGGAGCTCAATTAAATAAAAAAAAGTATGTAAAAAATAATAGCACATTATATATTTTCATAACTACTCTATTTAAAAAAGTATATAAAATATACAAATAAAATTCAGCAATTGTAACCAATAAAATTATTTTTAAATTGCACATAATACAATTTCGTTCGGCGCCATTTTATTTTCCAAGGCGATCGGATTTCGCGCGCATTATTTTGTTATACATTTATTTTATAGTTGTTTTTTATTTTGTATTTTATATAAAATATCAATAATAACAAATTATTGGTGCGAATTTATTGTACATATCGAATTGTTTCTTTAACAGGCAGATTTATTTAATATTAAACACTTTTCAAAGCGTTCGTGCGATTTCATTCACTTCTGATTTTTTGTAGATAATAATAATTATATTATAATTATTCTTGATAGAATTTTTATTAGGTATCTGTTATTAAAAAAAAATGTATACGTTGCACAGATTGGAAACAGGCCGTCTTTACATCGTCAAAATGCAAAATATGGAAATAAAGTGTAAGACGCTTTATCTCTCAAGTCTGTAATTGCACTGGCACACTCTCAAACCGAAATATAAATATTAAACGCAGATGATAAGGGATTTGTGAGTATCCAGATATTAAAAAAATGTCTTAAAAATATTTTTTCATCTCAATCTACCATCCATACTAGCTCATTCATTCGGATTTCAACAATATTAATTGCAATTTGTATATAGGTAGGTACGTATATCAATAAAAACTATGTTTTTTTCATTAACATATTTCGTTATTAACCTATTTACTTAATATATTTTAACTTAATTATAATTGAGTAATATTTAATGTTACAATAAATCATATTTTACTAGTAAAAGTAATTATAATATAATTAATTTACGTAATTATCTGATTTACACTTCTAAACAAATTACATAAACATCTAATTAAGTTACATAAAATAAGTTAATCTTTCAAGTTCTCTGTATATAACAATATTTACATATATATTTTGATATAACAACAATAAATGATAAGAATATAAGAAAACTAATTTGAAGCAATAGAAAAAAAACGTCAAAGTAATGGTCCAGAATTCTTGTTGAGCCTATAATTGTATTATATCAAATAATTTTTGCCATATTTCACAATGATCATCATTTATCCAAATTGAATTGTGTGGTTTGTGAATAGATAAATTTATGGTTGCAATCGAAATACTTCTTCCGCGCTCAACAAAGAAAGCTCAAAAAAAAAAAATGAATTAAAAGTTTCTCTAATTAGATTATTGTTATATATCAGTCAAATCGACTCTTTTAATGGAAGTATTATTATCAATAAATTATAATATACGTATTATGTATCATACGTATAAAATGTGATGATCACTATGTCCTCCTCACTGCAGCCATAGCGGCTAAAAGAGTCCAATAAACTGCATAGTATAGTGCCCAAGCATGTACATAGACAAGGATATTGTCTATTCGCTCACACTCATAAATAAGGCGACAATCCGACACGACCGAAAAAAAAATAGACGCAAAACTAATCGCTTTACATAATAACACTCAAAAATGAAAACAATTCTCGACTTCCCACTTCCAAAATGGCTATTGAGGATTTATTGTCTGAAAACCAAAAACTTACCAGCCCGGCCCGGGGTTTGTATGTGGGAACTCTGGATTTAAAGCCTTATAAGTTAGCCACAAGAACAAGGCATATATACCACTAGAACAAGGTATATATACCACTAGAACAAGACATATATACCACTTACAGATCTGTGATAGCGTCTAGTACCCAACATAAATGATTTTTTGAAAACAGAACTGCAACAACTGCGATTTTATATTGTACGAGTGGTTTGGTTTTGAAGAGTGGTAGACTTTTTTCAGGCGTGACTAGGTCTCACTCATCAATTATGGTACCGCTCATCGTACACGTATTGTACATCGTACACAGTATTGTTGTGTTCCGGTTTGAAGTAAGTTAGCCAATGTAAATACATGCTCGAGGGACGTAACATCTTTAAACCGATATTTGGAAGTTAATACTTCTAACATTAAGAGCCTATGAATGTCCCACTGTTGGGCTAAGGCCTCTTCTCCTCTTTTAAGGAGAAGGTTTTTTGGGGCTTATTCCACCACGCTACTCGAATGCGGGTTGGTGGAATATAGCAGAATATGGCAGAAATTCAGTGAAATTAGACACATGCAGGTTTTGCTGAATTTGTAATTATATTTCATCTTGTGCTTGACGATAAAGGAGAACATCGTGAGGAAACCTGCATGTGTCTAATTTCACTGAAATTCTGCCATATGTGTATTCCACCAACCCGCATTGGAGCATCGTGGTGGAATAAGCTCCAAAAAACCTTCTCCTCAAAAGAGGGGAATGCCGCCATCATGTAATATATCTGATTAGCCTAAAGGTTGATTGTTAGTTGCCTTCCCCATTTTGTACTACAATCATTTGGCCAATATATATTTTTAATAAATATATGCATTCCATTTCATAATAGTTTTAATTTTAATAACAGGCAATATTTTCTATACTAGTATTTGGAACGCATTCAATATTTAAAACTTTCTTTATTTTAATACGCTAGTTTTTAAACGAAGTTCTTTTTTTAAAATATCGAATTCGATTTTTCATTCGAGATTTGTATTGTAGCACAGATTAATGATAAATTATTGAACACAGATTATACTAATAAATTTATATTAAAATTGTATCATTGTATCTAATTAAATTAAAATAACACAGATCTTATTAAAAAAATGTTACCGATAACCGTACAAAGCACTTTTAAACAAAAATAATCGTCCCTAAAAATAAATACTGTACTCAAACATCGCTATTAGGTTCGTATTACGGGAAAGAACTCGCGAAGTTCACACGTCTCGCTCTCACATACCGCTTATATGTTAAGTGAAGGGTATCGCTATCCTTGTCGCACGTCTTGGCAATTTGCTGGCACGTTGTTAAGTTGCAATCAATTGCCATGCGCAAACAGACGCCTATGATATATCCAATTAAGAGGCGTTCAAAGAAAACTGAGTAACGGAAATTTTATATAAATTTTATTATATTTTGAAATTTAGTTTTAATATTTGTTAATAATGAATCAATTAAAATGTAATTACGTTATTACAAATACTGAAATCAATATATTGTAAATAAATTTATAATAATATTATATTAATATCTAATAGTATATGTATTGTTGATTTTGTTATTACATAACTTTTTTATTTTGACTTAATGAAAATTGCACTATTAAAAAATAGATTCCATTTTTGAATCGTTTACTTTTTTAAATATAAATAATCACATACAGCCAGTTTGATTTGTAAGAACTCTACAACTGCTACTACTACTTTCAGGTTACTTGTAAATATTTAAAATATTCACGTACAGTAACATACAAGTTAACCGTAATCTCAGGTAACGTGAAGAAATTTACCGAGTATTAAATCTCTGAACAAACAAGTTGTTCGCGCTTACACACACACTCACACACCTGCACGTACGATAAGCATGTACACGCACACAGAGACTAACTTAAGGGCAAGCTTACAATATAAAATTTATACATTGTGAATTAACTTAATTTACTATATACTATATTTAAATATTTTATTTTATATTAGTTTTATATTAGTTAAATTTTTATTTTTTATTGATTTGATATAACTTCCCATTAGCACACACATTTAAACAATACACGCTCACGTAACTTTTAGATAAACCTAGACGTTCACTATAGATTTTTTATAAATCATTGAACGATAAACAAGAGTAGTAAAACTACACGCATCAGTAACATTACACAAAATGTTGCCATCTTATTCGACATTGTAATTTAACTCATATTGACCCCAAAAATTATTTAATATATTATTCTGTATATTTATTTTTAATCATTGGATTTCTTAATATGTTACACATAAATATGTCAATATATATTTATTAACAAGTAACATATGAATAATAAGTATATGTGCCAGCCATATGACTTATGTACAGGCAAATAGGTAATTAATTATAGTTAAATATTACTTTTTGCAAGCTCGTCTGGTACCACCTACTCACCAGATATTCTATTAGAAAACAGCAGTACTATTTTTTGTTGTGTTCCGGTTTGAAAGGTGAGTGAGCCAGTGTAATTACAGGCACAAGGGACTAAGATGTTATGTTCCCAAGGTTGGTGGCGCATTGGCGATGTAAGCGATGGCTAACATTGTAACACCTCCGCGGCCTCTCTGTGATGGGGAGGTTTCTTTTGTATCCTTGACAACGTTCAAAATATTCTACTTATATAAAGTCTCTCTAATATAATTCTAATTAATATAATTAATTAACATTAATTGACATTAATTGTCATCGTACAGTCAAAAATGAGAAATTCTTATCTATACTAACATTATAAATGCGATTTTGATGAAATTTGTTGTGTACCAAAATTAAAACCCAGACGGACATAGGTTACTTTTTACATCGTTATAATAAGTTATTGAAATGTCAGATTTGACAGCCCGCCAATCTAATGTGGAAAAAGAGAGTCCATTCATTGAGATCAGTTTAGACAAATAACGTCACTTTACAACCTTTGACGGTGGAGCTGTAATGCCTAATAAGGGTACAAAAGCGTCGAGTACAGAGTTACAAATGTAACCTTTAGTAGTAGTATATATGTAGTTAGTAATATTTAGTAGAGTTAAACTTATAAAACCTTTACTATAAAGTCTTCAATATGTGCCTACTTTCACACGTAACGACTCCACTCGTAACTCGATATTGCAGTTACGGGCATTAGAGCAGATTAGCGCGATTGCTCCGCCGATTTATCGCTTTCCAACAACACCGTGTTTGTACACTGTGTATCAATTTGTTCGCGAAATTGTTAAGGAGATTGCGGTGTTGGGTTGTGTGCGATTTGCAATTTTATAAAGGTTTTTGTGACGAAATTTTTCAATCAATTACATCAATAAAAGCTAAAATTTTACTGCTCAACGGAGCTGACATTAAAAATTATTATGTACAATTTGTAGTTGTAAAGTTCTAGAACAATAATAGTGTTTTTTTTTATGATATGAGCAAAAACAATGGCATATTCATTTATAATTATATTTCACTGATGACTGATAACGTTAGTGACTTTTATGTTTTAAATATTTCTGTTTATCCAAATTTTATGTTTTATAATAAAACATGAGTTATAAGTACCTAGTAGAACTTTTAACGATAACTTATTTAACATGTTATTTCTATTGTAAATTATTATTATAATTATTATATTGTATATACATTTGTTTGCCTTAAATAAATTATATATATATATATATATATATATATATAATTTATTTATAAATAAATATATATATATATATATATATATATATATATATATATATATATATATATTAAGTACATGTAATGTACATGTATTCAATATATATATATATATATTGAATACATGTACATTATTTATTCAATAGATTCTCATCTCTTAATAGTTATATTTTACTTAGCGTCTTCGAGTTAAATCAATATATGTTTAAAGAGTATCGTAGCTATCGTAGGGCAAGGTGGTGCAGTGCACCAGGGCCCCGGAACTCAAGAGGCCCTGTAACCTAAGCCTCTCTAATTTTGAAGGCCAATATAAGTCCAAGCTACATGGAAAGAGAGGTTGATGGCCCGATTCTTACTCTATGCACCGGGGCCCTTGTCCACCTAGTTACGCCACTGTGTTAAAACTAATTGTGTAATCTTATTTTGGTTTTAGTTACACGTCATATAATACATAATATAACAAGTTATGTATGTTAATTGTTACCATATAAATAAATAACCTAAAAGTGATAAGAAAAATTACAATGAAAATCGAGATATTTTTTTAATCTGCTGTGTATCTATATTTATTTATATATTCGTCGTGTCAATGGCTTTACCCGTGTGAAATTAACTTTGTTACTGCAAATATAGCGGCTCCGTTGCGCTTTTACGTCTTGCTTTACAAATACCATTATTTTAGACTGAAATCTTTTTATTTCTTAATTAAATTGTAGCCTATATTACAAGTGGATAATGTAGTTCTCTAATGGTGAAAGAATTATTAAAATCAGTTAATTAGTTAAACAAATATTACGTCTGCATAATAAAATTAATTATTTAAAACAAGTAGCTATCTAACCATTTTGCGGGCGATCTGCCCTAGGAACTCCAGGCGGAGGTGCTCGCAGAAGTGTACCGGTTTCGGGTGGAAGCCAGGGCGAGCGGCGACCGTCCAGGATCCGCGGAGGTGGAGGGAATCAAGGCTCTAGCCCAACGAGCGCTAATTCACAGATTGAGGTCCCCATCAGCAGGCCTGGCATTTTGGATTGGATTTACGTAAAATCCGTTCTTAGTGAGCGTCTACGTCAGTTAATGAGACAATTTGTTTTTTATGAATAGATTACCAAATTATAGACATTGAAGTAAATTACTAATTCAATTACTTTTAAAAATCCAATTAACACAATTGAACACATTCAACAAATCACATTTCGCGCCAATAATAAATTAATTACTATTCTGTTCACCAACAACGTGGCAGTTTAAAAAAGCGCGGGCTTTTTTTTTAACCGCAGTTGTGTGGATAACGGAATCTGGCTATACAGTAACAATCATTCGATTAACGTAACTAATCGAAAATTACTAAATAGAACTAAATAACGTCCCGTCAAATGTTTCCCAGTCATCAATCAAATAAAATAGAGTTTTAATCTGATCGCTCAATTAAATAGAAAATTATATGAAACACGCAAAGCCTTTTTGTATGTAATATTTATCGTAATTTCCTTTAAGTATTTTCAAATTGAGATAATGTTCATACTCAATATTTTTTCTATACTGTATTATCTTTTTTTATAGCATACGTAGACGGACGAGCATATGGGCCACCTAATAATAAGTGGTCACCAACGCGCATAGACATTGTCAGTGAAAGAAATGTTAACCATGGCTTACATCGCCATTGCGCCACCAACCTTGGGATCTAAGATATTATGTCACTTGTGCCTGTAATTACACTGGCTCACTCACCCTTCAAACCGGAACATATAAGTGAATGGATACGTATCTGTTTACAAAAGAAAAGTAGTATATTATGTAGTATATCAGTTGTCTGGTTTCCATAATACAAGGCCTGCTTAGTTTGGGATCAGATGGGCTTGTGTGAATAATGTCCCAGGATGTCCCAGGATATTATTAAAAATTAAAGAATTGGAATATTTTAATATTGGAATAGCCCCAAACTATTCAGACTTCGATCGACAATACTACTAGATAATGCTTCACGAACAAAAACAATACTCAAATGTGACACCGAATGACTATACCATAAAATAGAGAAAACGATTTAAAGGTTTAATAATTTCAAGCTAAACTATGCCTTGTTCCCGAGCAATAAAGAACGGTTTAGATTGTATTAACATTCACTTATGATCTTATGCCACGAATGACAAAAAGAGATGAGAAATGTACAATAACGTTTGTTCCAAATTCAATCTTATTTCTTTGGTGGTTATTTCGACAAATGTTGACGTCTTAAAGTTGGTTATGATTGGACCATACTAATTTGAAATAAGCCCACAATCGAATTTGTGCTGTTATTTTTCGTGCCATTTTTGAAACGCTTACCTGTAATCTAGTACATTATTGATCGAAGTGTACAGATCGTGTATGGGATCATCTAGTAATGTGAATTTTGCAACATTTTTCAAGATTCATTAGTCTATTGGCATGCAGTCTCGTGTTACAACCTTAAAACTTACCTTTAGCGTTGATGGTAAGATGAAATGACCAGAGGTTTTAAGTTAAATCAAGTATACATTATTCATAATATTAAATCTTAATATACAGATAATTAATTGCAACGTATTACCACACAGATAACAAATACAAGATATAATAAGCTAATAAACGTAATTTCATCGTATTATTCATATGAAACTAATCATAAACATTATATTATCTTGGTAGTTATGACGAATGGTTGAACGAAGGGCGGGGCGGGGTATTAGAAACAGAATGAGCTTTTAAACACCCACTTTGCCCATCAACAGTGCTGGCCGCTTAGCGGAATAAAGCGGTGTGCGTTTCCATGATAACTTTTTTCTTTCAGTTTGTTTCTTGCAAAGGTAAACGTGGAAATGTGCCAAAGATGACAACGCACCGCGAAAAGCTTATTACTCTGTTTTCGACTTTATATCTGACAAAAATGCGTGGATTGAATTATTGCTGGATCCCGTGTAGAAACTACGTGTATGTAATTTATTTTAAACAACACAATACTTAGGACACCTTCGGTTTATTTTGCAGAACATTTTTTGAGATACCAGTCCATCTCTTTTTTCTTCCTCTTCACCACTGCACGATGGTAGCTATCTCATTTGCAGGAACTAGTGTAGACTGAGGTCACACATAAGCACTATACTTACGATAGAGTAACAGTTACTGTACATCAAATGTTACTTGATGGTAGAGCTTTGTGCAAGCTCGTTTGGGTATGTACCACCCACTCATCAGATATTCTACCGCAACACAGCAGTACTTTGTATTGTTTAGATCCGGTTTGAAGGGTGAGCCAGTGTAATTACAGGTACAATGGACAATATCTTAGTTCCCAAGGTTGGTGCGCATTGGTGATGTAAGCGATGGTTAACATCTCTTACAACGCCAATATCTATGGGCGTTGGTGACCACTTACCATCGGGTGGTCCACCTATAAAAAAAACCAATAACTGAAACAAATATTGTTGACGCTCGTGTATTAAATAAAAATCGTATTATATGCGCTTTACTTGTTCTATAGTATATGGAATTCAAATATAAAAAGATCGTTATGAGGAAGCCATATTTATAAGGGCCGATGACAAAGGAAAAAAATTCACGGACCAATCGTTGTCGACGTATGCTTGCGTTTTGTTACTACTCGAACAAATACAATATTTAAAAAAGTCTACACATTGTATTTTTATTATTGTTACGTGATGAGAAAGTTAGTTTTAATAAGTTAGAAAGGATTACGACACAAATTAACCTTTTCCCCGTTGTATGCCATTTGGTATCCATATATATTGTGTAATTATTGGCGCTGCTGTCAGTATTACTAGCCCAGAGTTGAATAGAGCCCATCTCAACCTGCCGGTTACAATCACAAGGAAATCCTTATTTGATTAGAAAATTGGATTTAGATATCTTGTGACAACTCATATTTATATATATATATATGTAATTAACTAATGTTTGTTGTTTAGTTAATATTTATTGTGTCATGTGATAATTGCCACCTGTTTACAATAAACATACAAAGAATAAGATCTCAAACTAAGTATTTATCTCGTTCGCAAAATTGGATATAATAAATAATAACTGCCTCGTTGGTCTAGTGGCTATATGACTACAGACGCGGTGGTCCTGGGTTCAATTCCCAGGTCGGGCCAATAAAATGTTATTGAGATTTTCTATCGAAATTTCTTAAAATTTCTTAAATTAAAGCTTAAAAAGTACAAAAAAGTACAAAAGCGCTTTAATGCGCGTTCCAGACTAAATTAAAACAAATGTATCAAACTAAATAAATCCTTTTTTTATTTTATAGGGAGGTGGACGATCAAATGGGACACCTGATGGTAAGTGGTCACCACTGCCCATAGACATTGGCGATGTAAGAAATAATAACCATTCCTTACATCGCAAATGCACCACCAACCTTGGGAACTGAGATGTTATGTTCTTGTACCTGTAGTTACACTAGCCCACTCACCCTTCATTACTGCTTAGGGGCAGAATATCTGATGAGTGGATAGTACCCACCCAGGCGGGCCTGCACAAAGCCCTACCACCAGGTAAAAGTCATTAATTTGTTTTATTAATTCAAACTTTTTAATTTCAATTACTGAACGAAAGCAAAAAAATATCAGTGGCTGCATTGTTTAAGACCTTTGCCTTTTCTAAGAGGTTGCCATAATAAAATATTTTTATCGTTGTATAATGAAAACCCGCAACTCCCGTTTAGGCGTACCCCATTTATATAAATATAATTATGTTCCTGCCCATTACGTGGATACGATTTGTGCTCGATAGCTCCTTATTAAATGTTAATTTATTAGAAAATGAACGCATCCCTTACCTCGGGGTTTAGAAACGTCAGACAGATGTTCTTGTGTTCAAACAAAAAGATATATTTTAAAGTTAGTCAGTTTCTTTAACTCGACTATGATACGACTAAGAATGGTTAATTCAGCTTGTAAATAGCCCACTTTTTTTTTTTAATATCCTGGCTCATTATTCTGACACGGCCGTCTGATCCAAAACTAAGCAGAGCTTGTGCCAGACAACTGATATACTACTTTTTTTTTATAAATACATACTTATATAGATTATTACACCCAGACTCAGGACAAACAGACATGTTCATACAAACAAATGTCTTTCCTGGGTGGGAATCGAACCCACGCCCTGCGGCGCGAAAGGCAAGTATGTACCAACCACGCCAACCGGCTCGTCAGACCAGACCAAACCAAACGTTTTGGGCAAACCCTTTAAGCTTAGGTATCTCTGTACTCTCAGCTTTATTTACTTCTAGACTGAGTGTATGTGACAGATAACTTTGTTATAGCGATATGCTGCGTATGTTTGTTTGCCATACAACTATCAATGTATTTTTTATGATATATTTATTAATGTCTACCTATATTTCTGTCAGTCTGTATTTAAACACGAAACAAATAAATTAGACATTTGACATTTAAAATCAATTTTAGTTGAAATATTTTAAAAATCTAAACACGAAGAAATGTTGCAGCAAATGGCGCCACTAAATTATAACACCTGTTTAGAAAAGTTTTTTGATGCCCGAAATAATTTTAGGTTTTTTTTTGTTACATTTTAACTATTAACTTGAGTGCACCTTGTAAATTTCGTTTAAGTTTAAACTAATTATTTAACCGTAGCTATTATGTTTAAACTGTTTATAAGATGATAAATGTTAAAAAAACACATCAAAAAGTAATTTCAGAAAACAATACAAAATGGATGTTTGGGGCTATTTCATTTGTCTATCACGCAAACATAACTTTTTTTCTCGTTGATTTGGGACACAGCGGCAGCTCCTTATGGTACCAATAGCTCAGTATACAACATATATACTTATGGATATGACATATATATGCCCATGGATAGATTGCACAGCAGTCTCATTAACATCCTGAAAATGATTACCAGCAGGTTAGACAGGAATGTGACCTGCTGCGCCATTTCTAGGAAAGGAATGGATCAGCGGTGACTCACATGTCAATGAAATAGGTTAAGTAGATATATAGAAATTAAGTTAATTATTTCTAAAAAAAAAATTCCCTTGATGTTTGGAAAAATATATATTTTATACGAGTAGTCGCTAGATATAAGGCCGCAGACCCGGTGGTCCTGGGTTCAATTCCCAGGTCGAGCCAATAAATAGTTATTGGGTTTTTCTGTCAAAAATTTTTTAGTAGCAGCCCGGAGTCTGAATTTTGGAAGTGTGTACACTCCCGTGCCTCGGAAAGCACGTTAAGCCGTTGGTCCTGCGCCTGAACTCTTTCCAGTAGTGTCGGATTGCCGTCCCATCGGATTATGAGAGCTAAGGAAAAAAAAGTTAGGAAATAAAGAGTGCACCTGTGTTTGCGCACACACTTGTGCACTATAATATCTCCTGCGCAGTTGGCTAATCTCTCTTGCGATTGGCCGCCGTGGCCGAAATCGGTCTTACCTTACATGTACTTACTAATATAATAAATGCGAAAATAATCTTTTTCTATTACGCTTTCACAGCTAAACGACTGAGCCGATTTTGATGAAATGCGGTAAGAAGCAATCTTTAACCCTAAAAAAGAACATATAAAAATAATAATCATTACAATTGTTTTTTTCTTTAACTTAAGCCTCCTTCTTCACCTATCTTGCGGGCGAAGCCGCGGCAAAAAACTAGAATATAATATAAGTCATAAAATTAGCATAAGTGTACTACGCAAACACAAGTGCACTCTTTATTTCCTAACTAATGTTTTTTTTTATGGCAAGGGTTGGCGTACTTGCATATGAGCCACCTGATGTTAAGTGGTCACCAACGCCCATTGACATTGGCATTGTAAGAGTTGTTAACCATCGCTTACATCGCCAATACGCCACCAACCTTGGGAACTTAGATGTTATGTCCCTTGTGCCTGTAATTACACTAGCTCACTCACCCTTCAAACCGGAACACAACAATACCAAGTATTGCTGTTTTGCGGTAGAATAACTGAAGAGTGGGTGGTACCTACCCAGACGAGCTTGCACAAAGCTATACCACCAAGTAAAGTCCGATCGCACCAGTTTTTAAAGAATCGTACTACAGTACTAAAAGCCGAGATGGCCCAGTGGCAAGAACGCGTGAATCTTAACCGATGATCGTGGGTTCAACCCCGGGCAAGCACCACTGAATTTCATGTGCTTAATTTGTGATTATAATTCATATTGTGCTTGACGGTGAAGGAAAACATCGTGAGGAAACCTGCATGTGTCAAATTTCACTGAAATTCTGTCACTATTCATATAAATTTCATATTTTGTTTTGTAATATGTACTTAACTCAGATTTTGCTCAACATAGTCTTAACTTCAATTGTTTACCTTCTTTATAGTTCCTAAATTATTAATTTATTGTGTACCACATTCCTTTCTTTCTATATATAGATATTTATAGAATTATACAATAATTTTTAATTCTGTTTAGTCATCACTTTATTCTCTTGCTGTGGTCTCCTGTAATTGAAGGAGCACACATATGTTACACTATTATTCAAAAAATCAATGTACTTGTAAGTGTGTATCCTTTGTTGGAGATCCTTAACTAAATAAATAAATAAACACTACTGACGTCTTTACGTGCTTGTGGAGACTGGAGTATTAACACTTAATTTTAAAGACTATGCTACTGAATTTATACAGGACAGGTTATACAAGTCGGTAGGAACAACTTCGAGAAGGAAGCCGATCGAAGAATTCGCTTGGGATGGGCAGCTTTTGGCAACCTTCGTCAAGTCCTCACGTCGTCTATACCGCAATTTTTGAAGACGAAAGTCTTCAACCAATGCGTCTTACCTGCCATGACATACGGTGCCGAAACGTGGACACTAACTGCGGGACTAGTCCACAAATTCAAAGTCGCTCAGCGTGCTATGGAGCGAGCTATGCTCGGAGTATCTTTGAAGGATAAGATCAGAAATGAGATTATCCGGAAAAGAACCGGAGTCACCGACATAGCTGGCAAAATTAGCAGGCTGAAGTGGCAGTGGGCTGGTCACGTGTGTCGTAAGACCGATGGCCGTTGGAGCAGACGAGTCCTAGAGTGGAGACCGCAGATCGGCAAACGCAGCGTAGGGCGCGCTCCAGCCAGGTGGACCGATGACCTTAAGAAGGTGGCGGGTACCGACTGGATGCGGAAGGCAGAGGACCGGGAGCTTTGGCGCACCTTGGGAGAGGCCTATGTTCAGCAGTGGACTACGATTGGCTGTTGATTGATGCTACTGAATTTGATATCATTAAGTCTTCTATGCTTAATTGTATATGGTTATGTTTAAAACTATAGAATTAATATATTTTAAAACAATTAGTGTTGAATAAACACATGGTCAGTGATTTATGAATTAATTTCGATAATGATTTATACTGTGTCATATACTTTGAACTATTATATTATTCAGTAAACGTTATTGTAAGCTACATTAATATATAACTAAAACACAACTGAATTGATTATGAAAAAACGTCCCTTTTTTATTTAAAATAAGTAGGCAGGTTGACCAATGGACCACCTGATGGAGAAGAGTAGTTGATACCTAACCAGATGGGCTTACTCGAAACTTTATCTACCACCAAAGCTTTTCTTTCAACATTTCTATAATTTTTGTTATCTAAAACTGTTGCCGTATATTGAAAAATAAATATACATAATTTATGTCAATAAAACAAATATGTACAATGTAAATTATTATAAACTGTATGAAAAAAAGCACTAGACAATATAAAAAAAAAACATCATAATTCAGTAGTAACACAATTAATAGGTTCTACAAATCAAAATCCAGGAAACAACTTAATTAAGAATAATATTCTTATAAGATTACAGTTGTAATCTTTTACACATGTTGACAATTTCATTTAAAAAATATATATAAAACACAATATACATAAATACTTAATTAATGTGAATTTTTCAACGAAATGTTAATGATCACTGTGATTAATATTAATTTTGTAATATTGGTAGACATTAGAAGCTATTTAACAAAACATTAAGTCTTACAGAAATTTAAATATCGAAATATGCGTGTTAAAACACAATGTTTAATCTGTGGTCGTTGAAATGTTTGACACGTGTCAAAATTAGGCGCGCTTTTATATTGATATTAACATAGCATTATGGGTATGAATAACAAAAAATATCTTGAGCTATTTCGTGTCATCAACATCCAGGCTTATCTTTTCTATAAGAAAACATTTCTTTTGTTTTTTTTACAATATATCCGTAGTTAAAATACTATTCGAATTTATATTATACTGAATCGAAAATCATGGCGTAAAGTTTTACGCATTTTTTTACCGTGATGAATTTTACTGGTGGAAGCCGGAAATAGTTAAATCCTGAAATAGGAAACAAAATATATTAATCAAAATTAGGTATTAGCAAAAGAAATAAAAATATATATTAAAATAAACTATAATATAAACATAAATAACATACTAAGCATGAATAACTGCCAACGACTGGTATAGTATATTCAAGGCACTTTTAAGCAAAAAACGTTGAAAATTACAAATGACTGAGTGTGAGAGTGTATTTGTTTGTTACGCTTTACGTCTTAACTAATCAACCGATCATCATGAATTTTTCGTTAACAGCGGTAGCACATAGAGTACCAAACACCGTATCCTATATGAGCAAGGATACATACATAGCTTTCACACTATGAGAATTCATTATTTGTACCTACTTATATTTTAAAAATGGAGAGAATGGAGGTATACACTATTCTCTTATCTTTGAACGCAACATATAGTGACCCATACATAGAGAATGATATATAACTGGGGCTATATAATTTTAATCTATGACGTGCTTACGCCGTAACGATGACGTCAGTTATATAATACATAAGCATACCGTACTGGTAGTTTTTTTTATTGTATAGGTAGGCGGACGAGCGTGTGGGTCATCTGATGATAAGTAGTCAGCAACGCCCATAGACAATGGCATTGTAAGAAATGTTAACCATCGCTCACATCGCCAATGCGCCACCAACCTTGGGAACTCAGATGTTACTTCCCTCGCACCTGTAATTACACCCTCACTCACCCTTCAAACCGGAACACAACAATACAAAGTACTGCTGTGTTGCGGTAGAATATCTGATGAGTAGAATATCTGAGAGATCTGGTACCCAGACGAGCTTGCACAAAGCCCCACCACCGAGTAAATGTACTTGGTTATATTGATCGTGATTGTGAAACAGATTTGTCAAATTTAACGCAAGTGAAACCGCGAGTCACATCGAGTATGTAATGTATAGTATAGATATTTCAGTGTTTCGCTTAAGTATAACTCTAAATTAATTATCAATAAAATCATCTGAACGAATAATTAATATAGTAAGTATATATTTAACTTTGACAATCATATGTCACTGTCACACATTCGATTAATTCATGCGCGAGTGATAAGGACAGCGCGATTTGGTATTGGAGCGACACTTTATAAACTTATATGGTCTGTAAGTGACTCTACAACGAAAAATGTTTATGTCTATTTGTATGTTACAAATTATCTAATAACTAATTAACATGATTTTATCAATTGGAAAACTATCAACTACTTAAATAGTTAAGTTTTTTATCATATATTTTAGAATTTCCTATATTTACTTAGCCACCCTAAATAAATAAAAAGCATATTTAAACAAAAAAACGTCACGAATTAAATTATAATTTAAATAAAAAAGTATGAAATAAATTAAGACATTTATCAAAATAATCCTTTTGTTAAGATTTCAAAACGATAATCACTAACAGATATGGAAACTAATTTGAGCATACAATTCCCCTTAACTGCTTGTGAAGCGCAAACGAATGTCGACGGACTGAGATTCAATGATAAAACACAATACAAACAAACATACATATTACAGCTCCAAAACTACCTAACACATATTTCAAAGAACCTTATTACTTACCAGCTAAAGGTCATTCTCTATCGCATCGAAATCGCCATCTTGCTTTATCGGTAACACAATTAAGATGGCGGTCATATTCTCTATTTATACACCATAATTTGATTATATTTATCTAGATGGAGCTGTCAATCGCTATTAGAAGCATTTTGACAGCTATGGATGAGTCGTTTGATTTTCGAACGGTTTCATATAACTAAATAAATTCTTAAGACGTGGCTTTATTGAAAAACCTATATTTTTGAACGGCATAAATAATATATATAATATATTTTTGCCTCTACAGTTGACAGGAGGGTCATGTGATAGTTCATTTTGCGCCGAGAGGATCGGAATTGCGATTCAAAGGATTACTATTAGCATTCTTGCCACCATTACACGCGGTCATGATTTATAAAGTAGATTTTTAATTTTCATTTGTATATATTTAAGGCTTCTTAATAATGCTTTTTTCTTGTCGTTTTATTTAGATTTTTCATCGACTTTTGGTATTTAGTAAATATTTATACCACATACAGATTTACTTAAATTAAAATTATATAAATAATGAATAAATAAATAGCAGAAAACTAGCAACATTTATTAAGATAGCAAAGGAAACAAAAGATAGGATCTATTGCGCAATTATAATGTGGTATAAAATATTTCATAAAAGTTATACCTAGCCCATAAATATTTACTCGGTACATAAGTATAAACTGGATAATAAATTAATGGATACATGATATCAATTTGACTTTATAATAATAATATATGGATTGAACTTGTCACATTTCGACAGACGGGTTATGTCATAATTTGACATCTAACATAGATGTCAAGCCTACAGACCAGAAGCGAATATGACTTTTTTTAATATATAATACACAAATAAGTATATGACTTCATAATTAATAAAAAGAAAATAATAAACAATAATACCATTTATTAGTCTAAATGCTAACAAAAAACAACAATACCGACAAATAGCCCTTGACAACTTATTTGTAAGTTCTAAGTACCCAAACTTCGCGCCAAAAAGTAATATTCTGCTTCTATGACGGGCGATGACGCGCGTTCTTTTTTTAAATATATTCCGGCATAAGGAATTGATACATTCGGTTAATTGTTAAAACAATATTATTCAGTAAGTATAATATAAAATAGTATTTAGTTATCATCATTCAACACTTCTAAATTTTAAACCGATTGATATCATATGTATGACACGTATATACACTCTTTTATATTGGCAGAATATTAAGCGCTCAAATAGCGTAGATACACGCAAGAAAAAGAAAAAAAAAACTTCCGTAACACGAGATACTAATTGAGTTATGGATAAGATTCGAAAAACTTAACAGTTATTTATGAGTTCATTAATAGTCGATTATGGTAAATCTTAACCTTAAGGATATTGAATTTTCATGAGCTTATTCTTTTTATATTATTCGTGCTTGGCGGTGAAGGAAAACATCATGACGAAAGCTACATGTGTCAGACTAAATTCTACTATATGTGCATTCACAGTGTGACTAGCTCTTTCGGACGGCCCCCATACAAATGCAGGAACTAAGGATCGCCTTGCCTGTGATATGTGATGTAATGAACGTGATCGTTGGACAAGAAGTCGGCATGTTGCCATTAGCTGAAAGTTCGTCAAATCACGTCAAATCACTTCTTCTGACGCAGAAAGATATAACTTCTATTACGTGTACTTTTTTTATATTTCGCTGGATTCTATTACGTGTTGTGAGTTGAGTGACTAATTAATTAATGGAAATTAACTTGCACATTTATGAGATTCGATTTATACAAACAGATAATCTGCTTATAAAAACGCACTCAGAATATAGAATGCATTTTTACAGAGTGAAAAATACATTTAAACTCAATTCAAAACAGTATTAACGATGGGTGAATGTCAAGAAGAAGAAAAAATCTCGTCCATTCTCAGACACCAAACGTTCCGCTTCGTGCTTAACTGAAAAGATCTATTAAATAGACAACAGATTATACATAATACATTTAAAACAGTTTAAAACTCTTTCGGCGTTAAAAGAACTTGAAAACGTCTACTAATCCGCCATCTTTATATAAATCGAAACTTTTACGGATTATAAATGGCAAAGGAAAAAATTATACGTTTTAATCCTGAAGGCAAAAAAATTCAAGCTAATTTCTCAAAGCTTATCTTATATTTGTTTGTGAAATCTTCTAATGTCATTAAACATGCCACCCGCGTCGTTTCGTGGAAATTTCACTAACTGCGGCTGGGAATCGAATCAACTACCTGTGGTAATCCCTTTACCAATTTGACTTTTGATCGCGGCACTTGATGTTTTTTTTTTAAATTCCTTATAGTGTCGGCTTTGTGGAATCGCTTTGTATTTATTTACCGTTTTTTTTTTAATAGGTTAACGCTTGAAGTTAAATTATTACTTGAAAAAAATTATAGTGTAGACTAGGAAAATGCACTTGTACAAAACATGTGTACTCTCTATTCCCTCACTCTCACATTCGGGACGGCACACAACCGGAAAGAGTTCAGGCGCAGAATCAAAGGCTTTACATGTGATTGTTTCATGTGACATAAATCAATCAGCCTATTTTTGCCTTAGTACATGATGTTATACTCAAACATTACGAATAGAAACGGTTGGAAGATACACATGTATGTCAGATATCCGATGCATGACGTCATGCACACGTTCACGATGTTATAATTTACTACCAAGCCTAATCATTATAAACACAAATTAGCCTCATGAAAACTCAATAGTGCTAACCCGGGTTGAACCCGCGATCCACAAGATCCATCTATCTATGGACAACCAGTCCTTTTAACGAGGACATAATAAGAGGAACATAATGCAAGCGAACAGAGTCACAGACAACACTTGCTTGGTATAAAAACATACTTAACATTTTATGAGGCCATTTCGTTAAGTTATATGTGACAAGTGCTTACATATTAAATTGTATGAGACATACATACAGCACTATTTTTACGACGTTTGTTTGTTTATGGGTGATTTTTTTTATGATTTAAGAAACCACTATGGTACCTTCCGCCATAAACTTGTTACTTCAAATATTTATAAATTTCTAACTTCGTCAATGCAACGCTAACCTAATTTGTAGATTTTGTTTAAAATAGATAGGCAGACTGACCATGCTCAACAGTGAGAGGTGCTGGTTGGAAATGGTCGCCTTATGCGAATGTCATACGGAGAAGGAGGCAGCGGAGCGGCAGCGCGAGGAAAGCGCCTCCGCTGATTCGATCCGGCGTAGAAGACCGGGGAGGAGGCGTCAGCGCTATGCGCACCTTCTCCCCCTGCCGTAATAGCCGCCGAGGATAAGTGGGTTGGAGGCCCGCCTAGAAACATTGGTACTGTAAGAAACATTAACCGTCATTTATATCTGCAATGTGCCACTAACTTTGGGAGCCAAGATGTCCCTTGTACCTATAATTACACTGGCTCATTCACCCTTACAATAATATTAAATATTGGGGTGGTACTTGCACACAGCTCTACCATCAACCATTTTATCATTACCCATCCAGGCCAGAGTTTAGCCAGCTTCGCAGGAGCAACGGTTTTACGTTATGTCCAAGGCACGGAAGTTTACAACTTTTAACTTCCAGACTCCTGGCTGCTACTAAGAATTATTTATAGAAAAACTCAGTTTCTTTCTATCGAAATTTTAAGCGAGGGTTAACATCTCTTACAATGCAAATGTCTATGGGCGTTGGTGACCACTTACCATCAGGTGGCCCATACGCTCGTACCTATACAATAAAAAAAAATGTAATATTACTATGACATTTGTAATATTACTATGATGCGCATTCTTTGCTAGAACAAATGTCAGTCACTATTAAAATTAAATAGAAATAAAATGACAACATCTTCGACATAACGTATTACAACTTCCTTGATATATTATTTTATATTTACAAGCCTTTTATGACAACTATATAATAATACTGGCTTAATTTATTTGGTTTCGTCCGTATTTTATATTAAATTATATGTACAATGTACATAGATACGTATACTTAAAGTATGAGGGCGCAAACGAGCACGAGGCTCACCTGAAGGAAAGTAACTACCACTGCCATTAACACCTACAACATCCGAGGGCTTGCAGGTGCGTTGACAGCCTTTAAGGAAAGAGTACGCTCTTTTCTCGAAGGTATCTATGTCATATCGGTTCGGAAAAGTCGCGGGCGAAACAAATGATGAATAAAACCATACTTTAAACTTATACCAAAAGTTACAGATCGATTCGTAGTTTTATAAGGGCGTTGATGACCGCTGACCATCAGCTGGCCCATATGCAAGACCGCCTTCCTATTCTATAAAATAATATTTATATTATATGAGTAGCTGTGCTTCCCAGTTTCACCCGCTTTCAATTCAGACTATAATTGACAAACTAGAATTTTATGTTCTTGTGGACTATATCTTAACTCAAATATAATGTTATGGATGCTTACATAGGTCTATCTAGATTTGTAGGTGGTTATATGATTAATTCTTCAATTTAAATATTTTTATCTTTAAGTTAGAGTTAACTAATTCCTAGTAGCTTGCATTTTTTGTGTAATATCGTTCAATACGTACCAAATGGGTGGAGGAACACAGCTATATTTTTAATTGGATGCTTATAATATGACGTTTTAAAAGTACTTGCTCTTACTAAAATGAAGTTTAGTATAAAGTTATTTTGAATCATATGTATAGCCTGTACAATAAATGATTTAAAAATGCCGTAGCAAGGGATTCATAACAGAACACACATCTCAACTCGTGGGCGTAAGAGCCAATTAAATAAATGCTTAGTGCACCTACAAATCAAGCGCTTAAGAGCTTCAACTATTTAACGTCCACAAAGTAAATACTTAGTGAATGTACAAATAAAGCCCTTAAGCGCTTCAATTATCCATATCCCATTCACAATTATATTTAAAATAAGAACCATTTTTTTCGAACGTGGATCTCTAAGACCGAATTGGCATTAAGTGAATTCGTCAATAAAATTGTATTGAAATTCCTGTCACGTGAGAATCGGTATGCAAGCGTTGCATGCGGTCACGCGTGACGTCATCGTGTTGTGTGGTCGATTACCTAGGCCTAATAATAGACATTACGCTATATTTGTGACTATCTAACCAGCTGGACTTATATTCAATATTTTTTTTTGTGTTTAAGTGCTTCGACTGGAACGTTTTAATTTTTTTTAATTTAATTATTTAGTATTCCTCTATAGACACATGTGTTAATTTCCATTTTTCCTTAACGTATATTTTTGCTCCCAATTTAAATCTTTTAATCTCGAAAATGCTTGTACTCATCTACATCAGCCAGCCAATTAGTCAGGAGAATACCATCACGACTACAGACCAAGGATTTTGCCAAACGAATTTCGATCCGTAATAATAATAATAATAATAATTTATTTCAGGGATATAGGAAAATATACAAATTTCTTAATGAGACAGTTAGTTATTATTAATGCTAAACTGGTTTCGACCAATATAGCTTTATTAATTAACTGCCTCATGGTAACCTATTCTACAGCCTATTCCAATCGAAGGAGGTTTAAAAGGAGCGATTTGCGATTCTTGATTAATAAATCCTCATTTACAATACAACACTATTCCAACAAACCTCTTATATCCGATTTGATTTTTCCAAAGTAAAATAAAATTTCAAATTCTCGAAAAGAACTTCGCCGACATTAAAGACATAATTTTTCACGATACTATAATTTAATAATTAGAGAAACTACCGAGTTACTTGCAGTTCTTTGAGGTTGAATGTACATTCTGATTGAATTTAATCGTGTAAAAGGCTATTTGAATAGAAATATATTTTGATTAATATTACTTTACAAATATTGTTTTGCCGAGATGGCCCAGTGGTAAGAACGCGCGCCGCGAAGCGTTTGTAAATAGGGCCTTTTAATGTTATAATAGAATGCAGTACGTACATTTTACGTATACATTTGAATATATAAAGCAAGTATTTAAAATGGTTTTTAAGAACCAATATTGCATAGTAGTGATGTGCAGTTCGCATTATTGGCGACGTAAAGGTCGCCAACACCCTCGAGCCTTTACAATTGCGTCCAGAGATAGCGGCGCTGAGCGCTTTCTATCGACTGTATCACGGCGAGTGCTCCAATTATTCTCCCTCATTCCTGCTTCCCCTTTCCTTAACAAATCTCGTTCATGGCTCTCGATGTCACCGCCTAACTGTAACATCAATTCCATCGCGCACAAAGAAATTTGGCAACTCTTTTCTTTGTCGCACCTCCAAAAAATGGAATTCTTTACCAGCACACGTGTTCCCCTCCTCTTATGACCTGGGTTCCTTCAAACGAGGCGTGAAAAGACATCTTAAATTAGTAGATAGAGAATATGGACCTGCCACTGCTTCGAATCCGAGCAAGGATTTAAGGAAACCAGTTTGTATCGGGATAGATGACCTATAGTAAATCAGCACTTTTCTCCTTAATAGTAGAAGATATTATAATTTAAGTCACAGCAGTAACAAACTGCAATTACTCCCCTGCTAAAGCGAGACTCTCCTTTTGAGCAGAAGCTTCTCAGTGCAGGATTCCTCACGATGTTTTCCTTCATCGTCGTGCACGTTATTGATTAGAGACACAAATTAAATTCTTGGATACTGGGCCATCTAGCTCAACATAAGTAGACCCAACTATGTAAAACTCAAAATATAAATTAGAATTTAATTTTGAACTTCTTCGTATCTATACTAATAAAAGAGAAGAGGTTTGTATGTAATGAATATATGAAATAACTTAACAATATACACAAAACTTATACCAGACAGCAGCGCGTTTCGGAGAAGATTTTAGTATATAAGTCGCTGCAGTTCGCAGTTTAACCCGCTCCACATTCACTGTTACTATGACTATTGACGTCACAAGTGTATTTCATATATTTTATCAAATAATAAAACGACAAAATAAATGAGTAAAAACATATATTTTTATATCACTCGTTGTTTATTTACTACTCATACATTACTGATTACAGTCACATAGAGTTAGCAGAATATACACACATACACTTAAAATAATATCGAAACTAACACACATATTTACACTTAAATAATTAAATAGTAATTTACAATTTATAATATTAATATATTATGTTATATTTACAACCTTCCGTTCATATGGCATGAAATTCCAAGGTCTAAGGAACAATACATCATACTGGGTTTATTTCGTGAACACGATAAGTATTTATATTTAGACAAACATAGATTTAGCTACCAATTCTATTTTTAAAATTATATAAGAAACTTTTTGCAGTAAAAATCCTTGTGACAGTTTTTTTTTTAAATTATACAGTTCAATAATGTAGCATAGGTTGTAATGGAAATTGATCTTAAATTATAAAGCACTTCAATATAATAATTAAAGCACGGCATTCATATTTTTTACCAGTATGACATTTTTAATACTCTCAAATTAAGTCACTTAATTTAAGTACACAAATTATAATAAATAATGTATATTTACATATTATTTTTATATTCACACAATCAATGGAAAAGCGATTGAATAAGAGAAATTAAAATACTGTAACTTAATTGATATGTAAGCACATCTTACATCTAATTATGTAAACAATGAATTAAAAAAAAAAACTTATTCGACATAAAAAAAAGGTTTTAAGTATTTTTCCACGTGTAAATTTAACAATTCACAATTACACACTTACGAAATATATATACTTCTTTTAAAGGTATATTTAAAATATTAGTTTAAGTACGATGTTTTTTTTTCTTTAATCCAATTGTCTACTTCCCATATAGAGGAAATAAAAAATGATTTATTGTTACAAAAATGAATATAAATTCCTGACTTTAGCCTGCATTCAAACAAATTACGATGAAAAAAATAAAAATCTATTAACATTACCAATGACGTCATGACCAAAAATATATTAAGTATGTACCAGTATATATTATTAAATACCAAGAAATAGAATATTATCTTGCTAGTATATAGAGAGACAGACAGGTACGTTTAAATTTTGTTTCAATATATACAGATAGTACTTATTATGATTATTTCAACACGCAGAAAAAACAGATAAAAAATGATAATAATTTTTTTTCATCACATACATAAATTGGACGATGCCTTTTCAATTCCCGGTTAGCCTACGAAAAAAAATTATACGACTTTAAGATAATCAGATATAGGATATGTTTACATAATTAATAATTACATAGCAACATTTTATTATTATTAATTCATCGCAAAGAAACGTAGATATTATATATTTTTTATTATTTAACAATAATTCTAAAGGAACTCTACGCTATAATATTTTGAGCGATATCGCAATTTACATTAATATTATGCGTTTCTGAATTCGATGTTTAAAATACATATTAATAAATGTTATAAAAACTTTTTTCTTAGAAACTCGATGTGAATTCGCGCCAAAATTAGCCGCACAGATAACATAGGATGGAGATAATATTTTTTTTTTAGAAAGTGTCTATCAAGTTACGTAGGATAACACATGATAGTCTTTGAGCACGATTTAAAAAATGCATGTATTATAATACGCCTTAATTATAATATGTCCTAGATGCTAAACGTGCAAGTAATCAAAAATACTAATATTTAAAAAAATGTTGACAGACAACTCAGAATAATATAATACAAATAGAACACAGCGAAACGCATAAAAAATTACTAAGTTATTTATATTGAATAGACGATATCAAAATCCTACATTTTCATTTTCATCTATCAAATTTCATGGATAGAATTATCAATAACGAACTATCGCTACGTTATCTATAATTATTTTTGAAATTGGAACGTTTGCATCGAATTTAAAAAAAACGGACTAACACGCGTCAAACGAATTATATTCTTTTAAAGATTTAATAAAACAACATGCTTTAAAAAGTAAACTCTTAGACACAACTTACACACACATATACATATGTAAATTTTTGCGTAATTTATCGTCTAATATAATATTAATTTCTGTCTATAGATTCTAAATACACTAAATATAATATGAAATAAACTACGATATTTATTTACAAAAGATATAATAGATAATATTTTATTGTATCTAGGTTGATATTCATAATTTCCCTAAAATAAATGTTAAAATAAAAACTCGGCTATTGTATGACATTTGCAAATCAGAATGGAAAATAAGTACCTAATTTAAGTCAATCTCCTAGAATTCAAACGATTATTTTTATTTTTAAATTGTGAAAAAATTAAAACCAATATTACAATTGAACAAATCCTGTAAACATCGATATACGAATCGATTTTAATCCAATTGCGATTAAATCAAATAAAGGAATAATATCAGCTAATCAGTAACGATGTATGTAATTAAACAATCGAATGGAATCGTTAAATATCGACATGCTCGCTAATCAGAAACAGTTAATGAATAAAAACCATAATCAAAATGGCGGTCAATTGAGCGGAAAATGGAAATATGCAAGTAATGAAGTTGACGTTAATATCGACTTTATTTTTTTTTTAAATATATGTTTGAAGTGTAATCTGTTTCATTAACTTCGCATTATTTATCTTAAATTTTGATATTTTTAATTTTAATACAAAATATTTATATTTCGATTAATAATTCGAATTGTTAATAGCTTATTTTTATTGTTATTAATTTTTATTGTTATAAATATTGCATTAACACGAAACCGAAATGTTTTTCCGTATTTTAATATCTTCTTTATAAATGAAAGTATGTTTAATTTCACAGATAATAAAACACAAGAGCATTGTTTTATTCTTATGTTACCGAAAGCATTGGCAATTGCGTTGTAATAACAAGGCATTACGCGAAATAAAGAGTTTTAATTTGGAATGAACGAATATGAACGAATGAATGGGAATACGATCTCAGTCGTAAATCATTCAAACAAAGGACGGAAAAGTAAATACAAATTAGGCTTATAATCGCGTTATGGACATTTCTGTGGAATGCTTTATTGCCAGCTGCCACCCAGATTACGAATTTTTAATAATAAAATTTCATTTACGATAAAAAATGTTTGACTATTGGTACATAATAACATGTAAAAACAGTTGAGATTTGATTTTTTGAAATAAATAATAGTTCTTTCGAAGTTTTAGTAATAATAGTACTATTTAAAATATAATTGTAGAAACCTATGTCATTGTACATTGATATATTTTTTATCTGCAATTTCATTAAGTCTTAGCCAGTCAATTGTTTTTTTTTTTAAACAATTCCACAACTGAAGCAACAGTACAAGCTTATATACAAATGAAAGCTATTACCGGTAATGTTACCGAGTACTTTAGTTTTTAAAATGGCGGGAACAATGGCGTCTACCAGAAGCAAAATTAAACATTAAGTAGTTTTTATTACGATTTTAACTGAATGCTTGTTTCTCTTTTTGAATAGTTACTTAGTTAACGAATTATATACTATAATACGAATCTTCTACAAGTTTCTAGTTTTGTTAAGTAATATTTTTTTTCTGGACGACGCTATAATTTAATAATGCAGTCATTTTAAAAGTTGCCATTCTAGTTATTGGAATTAGAAATAAAAAGTATATAATATAATATTAAGCATTATTTGTTGTATATTTTTTTAAATCATTAGCAAAATTTAAAATGTTTTGTGTAAACTATTGACATGTAAATATTTATACGAGTTACTGAACGACCGACAAACCTTTCAAATAAGAGTAATAGCAGACGCTAGCAAAAAATACCGCGAAATTATCTAAACGTAACGTAAAACGTAAATATTTTGACATTATAACATTTGTTTACATATCTTTTAAGTTTGATTAAAACAGAATTCTCCAATATTAAAAACTATAGTAAAATACATTTTTTAGTTTAGAATCGATTAAATAACCTGAAAAATGTTTAGGCTCAGGTTCGTAAGACCTTGATGATATTTAAGGAAAAAAGAAATTTAGATGGCGACTTTAATTCGAAACAAATTAAATCAAGCTTTAAAAAAAATTCGATTTATTTTAATTGCATCAAATACTTATATATATATATATTCTCAATGTAGATACCTATTTAAAATATAAAAAAGAAAGAAAGTAATATAATTATATCAAGTTCTAGATATATCAAAACAGTTATTAGAAATAATTGTCTCCACAAAATACATACACAATTATCTTCCGACATTTAAAATCAGGTTGTCAAAATTAAATACGATCGATACAATAGTCATACAATAGCTTACGCGTGAAAGCGATCACTAACAAGACTATTCGAGATCTTAATCGAACTCGAAACGCGTAGACAAATAGCCGTAGAGAACAATCGTCAACAGTTTAAAAACAATTTTGTTACGTCGCAAGCAATTACTAAGAAGATTTCGACCCGAGATACCGTCTCAGAAACCATCTCTTAATAATAGGCCCACAAACGACGTACAATAATCTACCTTCATCTCTATAAATATAATTTCTCTCTCTCCAACCGCACGTTTATGCATACAGCCATTCCTTTCACACGTTGACAGCTCTCGTTTAGAACTCACAGTCCCTACGTATCAGCGTTTAAAATCAAACTGTCTAATTATACCCACATCACCAGTGGAACGCATCAAAGGAGGCATTTTTAATTAATTTAATCCCGAAAACTATTATAATGCGGCCAATTTTGTTATCTAATAATTCGTGACGCGCTAACAAGAGTTGTTCAGACGCTATTTTGAATGCGTTCCGTTAATTTAATGACACGGTTGCTTGTTTGGGGAAAATAAATGACGGTTAGTGAATTGAGATTAATTGAGCGATGAGTTTTAAATAGCTGTTTTATTTTTATAACATTCCTTACCTTCATTTAAACAAATTATAATGAGTAGGATTCAATTCAATTGTTGCCAATGGCAAAAATTGCTTGACATATAATTTTCCAATTGCTGGAAGAAATAAATAATAATTGATATACTATCTTTAACTAAATTACAGTATTATTTACAGTTTAGTGTCCTCTCACATTTTACATATTGTCTTTACGTTTCATTTTCACTCTCACTCAACTCGTCCATATCCATATCTATTAGTTCTTCATCTTCTTCTTCATAGGAATTGTTGAACTGGTTACTGTCGTCTGGTTTCGAACTGGAAGAACCAGATTTGGTGCCGGTTTTTGCTTCTTCTTCTTGCTGCATTCTTTTATGCTTCGTTCTTCTGTTCTGGAACCAGACTTTCACCTGTAGAAGAAATCAACATTTAGAAATTATGAGATAAAACCTAACATTTATAACATGTCTTATATACGGACAGCATTTAGGTCAAATAAAATTGAAAAGAGGTATATTCAAATGAGCTTTTATTTCCTTTTATTAATCATATAACAAAATAAACAATCATAAACTCTCATATACCCAAGTTCATAAAATTATTCATGGTATTGAATTGATTTAAAACTTAAAAACACTGTTTATTACATTTTATACGATTATTTTTGTAAATCAATAAATCTAAATTCACTAGAGGCGTTAAACCATTCCCAAGTACATAAATTTAAAATAATAAACTAATGTAAACAACTAAATTTAATTAATACGAAATATATTAAATAACAAGGGTTCTTCAACCCCTAACAAAGTATACATTATACACACCCGATTAACTCAACCGTAAAGGGTTAAAGAAATAAAACTATCCAACCCCAATAATATTTCATCGCATTGAAAGAAAATTGTCGAAATTTTTCTACTGGCAACACAAAGAGATTTCCCGCGTTACCGGACGCCATCTTGTGAAGCGATCTGTCACGTGTTTAATGGCGGGTGAAATCTATTCACGGAGTTTGAAAACAGTTTTGAGAAAATATGTTAATGGAAGCGAATCCCGGTTTTGGCAATAAAGTTTAACAATGTACATATGTAACATCCTCTGTTATTGATATTAAATTGAAAATACGACATTATTTCTGGATTATTTTATGTATTTTACTGTTACTAGGTATATTACAAACGACTGTCTATATGAAAATGTAGATTAAACATATTTGAGGTCTTTATATAAAATCTTATTTGACAAAAATTTTTAAATAGTAGATAGATATTTATTCAAATGGTATATTAAAAAGTTTATATTAAAATATTTTATCTCTTGAACCACAACTTCAACCATAGTAGGTAATATTTGTATAATAATTTTTTTTATAAACCAATATAATTCAAGATAGAAAATTACATATTATATTTTTGGCACTGAAACACATTACTAAGTATATGATTAAAGTTTTAATAGTCAATCATTTTGATGAATTATATATGTATGTATTCAGTAAGTACCTACAATTCCTACAAAAACAAACTAGACTTTTAATTACTCTTATGTATTTGTAAATTACTGTATGTAAGGCACGGTAGGTAAAAGATCAGAACAGAATGAGAAAAAAATTTAAGCATTTCATAAAAAATAATATAATAATCTATCGACTTTTTTAACAATATTTCAAATATTTATTGTGATATAAACGTTGAGATATTTTTTTCAATTTGTCATTATAATCCGGAAAGCGTGGCTATCTATCTATTTTCCCCTAAAATTAGATAACAATGAGCGGCCACGGTACATTAGCACTACATATCGACATCAAATATCAATCAAACACCCTTTGTAGTGACGTAATGGTCCGTGACAGAAAGGGATGGAACGTGTCAGACAGGGACAGATAGATTCAGTCATTTGAAATTAGGCATTATTCTATATATCTATTTACTGACTGTGGATACTTCATACAAAATAATTAAACTTTACTTCACGAGGACACGACTCAATTTTACATACAAATCGGCGATAACAATTTCAACGTAAATCCAAACGCCATTTTGAAATAGATACACAGATTATACGTATACCACAGATTAAACATCAAAAATGTATTTATCATAACTGCCATTGGAATCGGCTATAAGTAGGTACATAATAAAACAAACACAGCACTTTCCTTAACTGCCTAATCGGTTAACAGTAAAACCGAAGCGTAAGAGAGTAATTTAAACAAATCATCGTTTCAAACTACAACAGATAATAAACATTTTAAACGCGTTATCGTCTCGTAAAACATCATAAGTTATAAACATGTAACAACAAACCGAATATTAAGATTCATACGCGAAACGATAATTTCCTCCACAATGACACGCATGCCGAGTTAAGAATGGAACTTTAGCGTTTAACTCGATATGTTTGTAAAAGCCATTGTTAATTTTATAGCTCCTAAACATATGATCTGAGTTAAGTTTCTAAAATCGTTTGTGTTCACTCAATGATGTTATACAGCCGGACGGGTTGGTTTAAGTTAAATATGTAAAATTTACTTAAGTGTGCAATTTAAATTTTAAGGAATTTGCTCGGTCAAGTTATTTGTATGTGTAAGTATCAGCGAGCCAATTTTTTTTAGTATTGAAATTATATTATCTCTGTAATCTAAACTTTGCTATTATATACATTTGAATCACTAGGAATAATTAATATTATTTGAATTAACTATTGGACACCGCTTGAATTAAACTTGATTTAATTTTCATTTGATTATTTCATCTGACTTGGTTTATAAGTCTCGTTTGATATAAAAAATCTTACAAAATAAGTAACATTGACGTGGCTTATTGGCTGTTTAGTTCTCCACTGATTTCTCTCCTTATATCATTATTGATTTGACATGCGAAAGAAGAAGACGCAGCGTTGTTTAACTAACCACCCCTTAAAGAAAGTTATAAGTAAGGCCGTAAGTAACTTGCCAGGTTATAACGGTACTTTATTCCTAAACGGTGGTAGTTTAAAATTAATCCTGTAATGACGATATGTTTATAAGAGATAAATAAAAATGTAAAAAGCTCTGTGCAAGACCGTGTTGATTCCACGCATTCATAATATTGTCCCGGCAAAGAGCAATAGTTGAGTTTCGGTTGGAAGGGTGAGTGAAACATCTTAGTTCCCGAGTTTGGTAGATAGGCATAAGGCGTAAATAGCATCTTAATTCCTGAGTTTGGTAGATAGGCATAAGGCGTAAATAGCATCTTAGTTCCCGAGTTTGGTAGATAGTCATAAGGCGTAAATAGCATCGTAGTTCCTGAGTTTGGTAGATAGGCATAAGGCGTAAATAGCATCGTAGTTCCTGAGTTTGGTAGATAGGCATAAGGCGTAAATAGCATCGTAGTGCCTGAGTTTGGTAGATAGGCATAAGGCGTAAATAGCATCGTAGTTCCTGAGTTTGGTAGATAGGCATAAGGCGTAAATAGCATCGTAGTTCCTGAGTTTGGTAGATAGGCATAAGGCGGAAATAGCATCGTAGTGCCTGAGTTTGGTAGATAGGCATAAGGCGTAAATAGCATCGTAGTTCCTGAGTTTGGTAGATAGGCATAAGGCGTAAATAGCATCGTAGTTCCTGAGTTTGGTCGATAGGCATAAGGCGGAAATAGCATCTTAGTTCCGGAGTTTGCTATCAAATTGGCAATGTAATATATGGTAAATATTTCTTACAGCGCCAATGTATAAAGCCAATAGCCAACTTACCACCAAGTGTTTGCGACTTAGCAATAGACACAAATATTGAGTGTATTATAAAATTTCGCCATACGTTTACCAGTTAATAAATTTAAGCTCATGTAACAAAATAACTTATAAATAAGGTATATAACACTACCCGATTACATATACGAGAAAAGGCCTCGTACGGAATTCGTTATATATTTTGCCATATTGTGTCAGTAAGTGTTACAAAGTACATAGTCTAACTAAACATGCAAATAATAATATATAAATGGAAGATAAACAAATATAGATATGTATATAGATACTGTTATATTTATATAGATATCTATACTAATATATAAAGCTGAAGAGTTTGTTTGTTTGATCCGGCTAATCTCAGGAACTACTGGTTCGAATTTAAGAATTATTTTTGTGTTGTATAGTCCTTTTATCGAGGAAGGTTCTAGGCTGTTTTTTATTCTTTATATTTTTATCAATTATACGCGGGTGAAACCGCGGGCGCAGCTAGTTTATTATATACGCACTAAGAAAATGAAATTATAAATACATAACGTTCGCATCTTAATAAATACACAAGAAAAGAGTAATTGTTAAGTTTTTATCAGTTATTCTTAGAATTCACATTCCGAAAAAATTATGTATTTTCCGAACAAAAATTTTGAAAACGACCATTCGTATATGCTTATAAGGATCTACTTGAATAAATTATATATAAAATAAGTAAATATTGATTTTAATTTAAAGTCTAAAATAAGTTGTAAAGAGTAATGTCATTTTTAAACGTTACGCGACTAATTTATAGTTACATAATGTATAAAGATAATCATCAAATTGATCACCAATTCATCTTACGCTTCCTCACCAACCCCATAATGTAACAAGGGTTGTAACCCCATGGGATCTACCATGATAAATGGGGTGTTCGATCGGTACCAATAAATTGGCCTATGGGACCCGAGCCCGTCGGATACGCTTGTAATTTAACGAGTAATGGGAAATTTTATGGGGTTAGACATTTTTTTCTTATACAATCGACGAGAAAATTTTGTTGATTTTATTGAATTGGGTTATAGAAATGTTTCTTTATCATTTAAAATGTATTATTTGTAAAAATCTCTAATAATTTAATGGTGTTATTTAATACCTAATAGTGGAAAACATAAACGAACAACTATTCATAAAAAAGTATAGTTTTATAATTATTTTAAAATGACATTTTTTCAACCACCAACGATCACCACCACACATCCAAAAGCTTTTAAGTTATGAAAATATTTCGCACTTCATTCATAAAATTCTATAACATTTACATAACTAAATAAAAAGATTTATATATTGATGTTATATACAGTGGTGGTCGTATAATTAGAAACACTACCAACGGTCCTTGACATTATGTAAGATACTTCACCGCAATCGTTTTTATTTTGAAATTAAACAATAAATAGGACAACAATATGTTCAACGATTTATCATTTATTTGAAAAACAATATAAATCCCATTACACAAGTGCAGTTTCAATATTACGTTACGGACAAACATTTAAATCAGTTTTAAGGTATGAACAATAATGGTCAAATAATTAGAAACAACAACATAAATATAAAAAAAAAATGTTTTAATTTTTAGTAATTAGTATAGTTATTTACGAAATATCTACTATCCACAGCCTACCAATAGTTATAATTAATATTTAGTGGCGTATCCCTTATTTTCAATATAGCACTGCAACGACGTGGCATTCATTCAATCAATTTCATACATTTTTCTAGGGGGATTGAATTCCATTCTTCAACAAATGCTTCATATAGTTCGTTTTGACTGGTGTTACGTTTGTTTGAAACTTTATTTTTAACAATATACCAGAGATTTTCTATCGGGTTTAACTCCTGACTATTTGCTAGCCAGTCTAAAACGGATATACGCTGTTCGCTAAGGAAACATTTGACGCTATTGGCCGTGTGTTTAGGGTCATTGTCATGTTGAAAGATCCAGGTTATATAGGGCAAATGATCGTCCGAGTAGGAAATCATTGTGTTAGAGCACACAATGATTTTATTATTTTTGTATTGCCATTGATCCATTGTACCTTCAATCTTCCGAACGGGTCCAATGTTACCGCCACCGTGCTTGACTATACTCCTTGTATATTTATAATTAAAAGCATTGTGTACAGGGCGCCTAAGATAGCGCTTTCCATCGGAATTCACCATATTTATTTTTGTTTCATCTGAAAATAACACTTTTTTCCATTCTCGTACAGTCCAAACAATAACATATTTTTTAGCGAATAATAATCGCTTTTCTCGGTGTTGCTTTGTAAGAAGCGGTACCTTTCGAGAGATTCTTCCAAACAATTTAGCTTCCACTAATCTTCGGCGTATCAGTCTTGACGAGATGTTTCTCGGGTCATCAGGCGAAAAAACTTTATTTTTAATCTGGTTGGAGCCTTTACTTGGGTCTTTTTTAGCAACACGAACGATTAGCGTATCTTCTCTGGGAGAGGATTTTCTTGGCCGAGCCTTTCTAAGAACATTTTCAACCATGTGTTTTATAATGATCAATTGCATTAAAAACTTTTTTAACAGAACAATTTAAACGCTCAGCTATTCTCCTGTACGCCCACTTATGATCTATATATAAATTAACAATGATTTGCCTAGTTGACACGTCACTACTTTTATTTTTGCCCATTTTGAACAAAATAAAATTCAGATTAAATTTTGAATTGCCGCCAAAATAATAGAAAAAGCCAAGAAAGGTATGTTATTTATATTTATGTTATTCTCCAATTTCAAAAAAAGAACTTATTCGTCGTCCACGCGGCATTCTAAATAGGCGTCCAAGCGGCCAGTAACAGAAAATAAACTCCTAAATGTGTAAGACTCATTTTGTAATTAAAAGTAAGATATGTTTTATATTTTATGCATTTAATAAGTTTTTTATTTGAGTGGCTATATTATTGCATGATTATTAATTATTGAGTGTGTATATTTTTTACGAACATTTGTACGTTGAAGTTATCGAACTTTCTTTATTCATAAGAAGTTATTCTAATTATATGACCACCATTGTGTATATATATATATATATAATATATATATTAAACAAAACATAATAAAGTCACTTAAAACACAAATAAGAATTTAAAAAAAATCTTTAAGAGACCGGAGCAACAATAATAAGTATTTATATGGATAAAAAACCAAGCTTGGTATTTGCAGTTTAAATTAAGGTCTTATATCAAATACAAATTATGTATCAATTACTCATTACTATCTATCATCTATAAATACATAATAATACAATGGCCATTATACGTTCAAAACTAAAACCATAGATAATAAAACGCAAATGTCAAACTCGCACGGGAGTAAATCTTTTTTAAGTGGCGATTTACAAACGAAATATGAAGAGTGATTAAACAATTACGAGGCCCTGATGCAAATTTTATGAAACACATTTCATACGAGGGCACAATGAAGATAATTTAAACAACGCATCTGCTATTACACTGACTACAATAAATAGACCCGAGATAGAACTAGCTCACAGTGTCAAAAGGGCTCTCGAATAACTGGACCCATAAACGCTGTAAGACTCCGCAAACAACTTCGATAGAAGGGTACCCGTGTTATAACGATACCCGCACTGAATAAATAAAGGGTGTCATTCAAAACATGCCCCAAAATACGATTAAGTGCTTATATACGCGATTATACTCCCCAACGGATTAGAGCGAGCCGGGAAGAGTGTTCGCAGTAAGAAAGAAAGGGATAGCCACAAGGGGAGATGCGCAATTATGGGGTTGATACGAATTGGGCCAAAATTTAAGCGAAAAGCTATTTATCTCTATATTACTTTATTGTCGATCCATTAGTGTGGAAACAGGACAGATGTATGCGTTAGAGTGGGACATCATTATGCGACAAATTGGGGTTGTTAGGCGATTGTAATTTTTACGCCCTATTCGCAATTCGCTACTGTAAGACAAGGACGTTGGATACGTTTTCATTGTGCGCAATAGAGATGGCTGTAAATTTAATGTCACGGTTACGAAAGATCAATTACTTGTTAATAACGAGCGCATTGTCAGATATAATTGGTAAGTCAATTCATAATCAGTAGTTTAGTTCTGACTAATGTTTGCTCTTAAAATTGTGGGCGGCCATTTTGTTTAGATAATAATTACGTGAGAACGTTAAACCGAGTGTTTTTATTTTAAGTATGGTCGTATTATTTTAATTTAAAAAAATATCTATCTTAATTATATTATCATTATATAGCTTAGTAATAGTTTGTAGATTAAATAGGGAATTGTTGAGTATATTTGTAACTAGTTAAAAAGTAATAAATGTCTATGCTGTCTTAATGTTTTTGGTTACATCTAGGTGTCTATGATTTTGAACAGTACGACAGGAGTATATGTTTAAGTTGAGTCTATACCAGATCCACTTACAGTTATTAATAAATATATAGGGTACTAGTTTTGTCCGCGGCTTCGGCGTGCATTGGGGGGGGGGGGCACAGGTATTAGATACTCTATATCCATACAGGATAATAGTTTAAGTAGTTATGATGTGAAAGCGTATAACAAACACTTTTGCATTTGTAATATTAGTAAAATTACTTAAGTTACTTAGGTTGCGTTCAATTTAGAACTTGAAAACGTACATTTTAAGTTGTATTTTTTGGTTTATTAACTCAAAGATTAAGACGTTAATTATGAAATAACATGTTAATAGCAAATAGATGTATATTATATTTATAAAACAAAAGGAAACAAACAGTTTTATGTTATGTAAAATTAAGTGCTATTAACTCATACGACCTTTTGAACTAACAGTAATAAAATGTTAAAGATACACTATTATTTGATACGTGTATAAATTTAAACGTAATAATTACTGTTATCGATGTCGTATGTCACTTTGTAGTATTTGAGTTAGTCTATGGAATAGCTTCACTGATATAGAAGTGTTGCCATCATATTGTCAATTGGTTTTGACTTATTGCCACCTTTAAAAATATCTCGAAGATGAAACGTTGCCGTTAAAATTTTAATTATAGAACCTAAAACATTTTAATTAACATCAATCAATCTAACGAAATAAATAATCTGATATTCATTAAAAAAAAAAAAAAAACTATATTCATCAAAATAATTTTTGATAATTTTTATTCTTTATGGCACTACAGCTTCACGTCATCACCATTCATCGATGTCAAAAAAAAGTAATATCCTGTTTTACCCCGGATACTGCTATTACTGAATATTTTTGGAGCTACTTTATTACTATCCAATTATTATGCTGAATCTGTCATAACATTTATAACGGTTGATTTATTGATAAACCATTATATACTTAGTATCCGCTTTTATTGGCGTTCCATAGACTAAAGCATAGACTTCATAAGTTAATTAAGCAAAATAGATTAATATCATATCAGATAACGAAACACTACGCCATAATTATTTCCCAAAATAAATTCTAATATTAGTAAATAACACAAATTATAACAGCAAACTTTTGTATACAATACTTTGTGTCTATGCTGTAGGGCTATTCCACTAGAATAATCGAAAAACACCGCTGAAAACGGACGTGAAATATACTACAAATATAACTATAATAAACTAAATATAATAGCGACTTTGCGATGGCGTATTTCAACTGTTTTATAAATAATTAAGATACAATTCGCTACCAATTCTTTATTGATGGTTCTACTTCAGAACCGAAATCTTTTAGCGCGTGCCAACACCAACTAAAAAATTTAAAAAAAAAAACGCGTAGTGTTCAAACAATTCAATCATTAGCTTTTACGACAGCAACCTACTTTAATATAGCTTCTGTAAAATCACACTCGAAGCTTACCAAGACCACGATCGTAAATTGACAGACATTTATATGCGTTTACTATAATATTTATAACACATAAATGAAACACGCATTGAAATAATCTATCACTACAAGTCTTTTATCAACATTTTCACGAGAGAGATACGATGTTAGAAGTACCTATTGTATAAATGTACTTTCTTGGTGGAAGAGTTTGTGCAAGCTCGTCTACCCAGACGGTACCATCCACTCATCAGATATTCTACCGTAAAACAGCAGTACTTGGTATTGTTGTGTTGCGGTTTGAAGGGTGAGTGAGCCAGTGTAATTACGGGCAGAAGGGACATAACATCTTAGTTCCCAAGGTTGGTGGCGCATTGGCGATGTAAGCGATGGTTAACATCTCTTACAATGCTAATGTCTATGGGCATTGGTGACCATTTACCGGGAGGTGGCACATATGCTCGTCCGCCTATCTATGCTTTAAAAAAATGTGTTTGTAAGATATATATTACAGAGTAGAAAAATTGTTTGAATTCAGTTACTCGTATAGATATAAACTATTTTTTTTTCAACCTCCCTTTTCCTCATAAACCTACTTGTTTATTATTTATATAACATGGCAACACTCGCGTTGAAAAACATAACCACTTTAACAACAGATAAAAATATATTTTTCAGCAAACATATTACCAACCGTACAAATATAAAAAAATAAAATTATTTCCAAATCCATTCGAAATTGGATTTAGTTATAATGAGCAACTAATAAATAAAGTATTAATTACTTGATATCATTAATATTAAGATAAACCTAACAAGAATGAATACACTAAGCGTGTGTTTCGAAAAGCCGTTGGTATTTTCATAAAATATAATATAAATACATGTTATAAATCTTATATGATACGAGTGTCATGATCCCCTGGGCGGAGCTGCGGGGCGCCGTCGTGTTGACACGCGCGCCCTCAGGGAGCAGGGGTTGCGCGTTAAACGAAATAACTTCATATCAAATAAAGAAATATATCCGATTGTATATCATAACAACTTGATATGCTACGTTTTTTATTTTCTTTGTCATTCAAGAAACAGCCAGTAACTTTTAATAGTAAAAAAATATTATTTTAATATTAGGTTGAAGCTACGTTATAGATAAAGAATAAATCTGTTTTAATTGACATCTTAATTCATATTATAGTGTTTATAATCATTGAAACTCTTTGGTATATTCTATATTGCTATAAAATCTATCATTCTCAATGAATAATCTGTTGCACAATTTTTTTCGAATTCACTTTTCACTTCCTGAAATTTGCGCGGTCAAACAAACACTCTTCACATTTATGATATTATTATATAATAATAATAATAATATTCATTATTCTTTATTATATATGTATAGATAAAATATAATTATTACCGTTCTGGTTAGTCATCCAAAAACTTGTTTTAATAAGGCATAGGTATCTTAATCTTAATTTGAAATAGAAATACTAAATTAATGAAGTAGTAATTAGATAGCGAAAATAACTGAGATTTTATGATAATACTAACCGGTATCCAAATATATAATAAACATATAAATGTAGAAGCTACCTGCCTTCACCAGTTTCCATCAGTTTTGGCGTTATTAAGAAACAAACGTTACTTATGTGCCAATGTGATTACAAAGATTATAAAGACGCGTATAAGATGATCCTCTGGGCGTGGCCGAAGGGTGCCAACGATTAACGCTTCCCTAAGCCAAATAGGGGCGACAAGATAGGCACTACTTGGTACCTATCTATATATTATTATATGTATCGGTAAATAGTAGAGTAAAATAGATTTAATTTGTAAATAGTTTTCGGATTTCAATGTCAAATTTTATTGTAACGTTTCTACGTGTAACGTAATTTAGATTCTACCGAGAAGAAACGGTAAGTAACTCACGTGCTTTTTTATAAAATATTTATACTACAGAACAGAGAGAACTGCGTTCAGTTTAGTTTACGAACATGCGTTTAAATCAACGCATAAGAAAGAGATAGCAATAGTTTTAGACATGTCAAATTGTGTACAAACAACAGAATAGCCACCTTCGTACACGTGGACAGCAAATCGTTAATAAATTACGCTGTAGTGTTTAACCGAACCATGTTATTGCGATGTAAAACAAAAATGGCTGCCAAAGTTAAAATTAAATTCCATTTAAAAATCTCGTAGTACGTTACTGACAAGTGTGTTGGAATATTTTTTCAGTTGCAATATTAACGTATTGTAATACTTCGGTGTGTTAGTTAACTAATTGTTATTACCGATATAAGAACGACTTAGTTATTATTTATGCAAGAAAGAAAGAAATATTTTTTTTTGTGCTATTATATAGCTCTACATTTTATTTATGAGGCCCTGAGGCCTATGTTTTAATGCATAGGTAACATAACACTAAGAAATATATAATTTTGTAGTCTTTAACAATTTGTTTTTTTAGGAGGAAAATATAGCAATTTTTTGGCTTTTTGATTTCTTCTGTTGCCACTGATGATAATATTTTAAAAAACAAACATCAGCAGCAGCTGGGTCAAAACGATTATTGATGATATAGGTATCTGAGTCAGTAGAAACTTCTTTGTAAAAATAATTACAATATATTTTTATTACTATAAATGAAATTTAACAAATATAGCCGAGTGTCATTAATAAAAATATACATTTATCGCATTCATAATAATTAAAGTTGTTTTTGCTTCAATGTTGCCTGACATTAAATTCTTCGATGATCAAAACTGGTCGAGCCTCGTAATTTTATATTATTAAGTAAATTGTACACCTGCCTCATACGGTCTGCAGCGATTATAATAAAATGTTTATGTAGATAATTTGATTATTGGGAATTGTGAAAACGTTGAAATAAATCAACATACGCTTTTTATTTACTTTCGACTTGTTCTATTAATTTGTCACAGCTTCATAATTTTGACAGGTGTTTTTTTAAACAAGGAAATGTTTGTTATTTAATTTGACTTAAGATTTAATTTATAATGCCAATAATCTAATATTTTGAAATGAAATTTCAAAAGAAATACCGAAAGAGTTTTTAATGTTATAATTAAATATGAATCGTAAAAAGATCTAGATCTCTCGACTTCACGCATGAAAAACTTTCAATTGGCACAAAAAAATGAGTAAAACCTCATCAAAACGTAATAAATATAACAGCAATTCAAGGCTCATTACCTCGCAATTTTCGATGTTAATTGTAAAGAAGAACAACGCATGCTTTGTAAAAAAATACACAGAAAAAGCAACTGTCATGAATGACTGAGCTTGCAATATAAGTAGATACATGTTTTAAAAATAATCCACATTACATTCACATTTATGTTAATGTAATAAAAGCTAATTTGGCGTGTATGTTTTTTTAAATATGTTATTGCGTGTACGTTCTGCGATTAAACGATGAATTCTTAACGCTTTCAGGTAAGGAAGGTTTTAAAGAGCAAGTTCTTGCAACACCAAAATAAAAGGTTACAAAAACCCTACCTCACTTGAATTAAAAAAAAAAAAACGATACATTACAATAAAATTATTTTTATACTGTCAAAACGATATATATATTTAAAGAAACAATTTAAATAAAAACTAAAACGTTCCATTTAACACATCAATAAATAATAAAGTCGTCTCCACACATGGTCATTAGAATTAATGCAGCTAATAAATTCACGATAACATTATAACCGATGTTTGTCTATTTATAATGCCCGATTCTGTTGTAAATACATCACTATCGAATGACAACACTTACAATGTTAAACGTACACAACGAAATAGCTGTAATAAATATACTTACGACATCTTTATAAAATAATCTTGTACCATTATATAATATGCCTTAAATAATAAATATTGCTTGTATGTTACATTTAATATGACGTATACGAATAAAATGTATCTGATAGCAAATTAATTATAGTATAAAAGCTCAAAGATATTTTAAGTTATTCATATCTTTTTGTTAAATCGATTTTATGATTTTGTGACTACTACATTAAAAGTAAAGCCTAGTTATTTTGATAGACAATAGCGCCAAAATCTTTATGTTTATGTAAGTCAAATCTAGGGAATAGATTTTAAGTGAATGCAAACGACTGAGCAGATGTTTTTTATACTTGTAACAATACAAATTATTGTCATTAGAATCTTGTTCTGATAAAGTGTTTTTTATTGTAACTTTATTTGTTTTAATGTAAATTTTCTTTCTTATTTAGAATTTATTTATTAAAATTTTGGTTGTTTATATCTTTTAATTTTTTTATTGGACGAGTAGCCTGTTTATACTATGCCAGTGTAGCGATTCTTATAAATAAATAAAGTATTTTCCTTTTTTAAATTAAAAGTGTTCTATTTATTAACCCAAAGTATAAACTAACATATTCAGGCAAATTACCTTTATTAAATATATATTCTATATATATCTAGATAACCTAATGAAATTTTAAGCTAAGCTTTTTTTCTTTATAAAATATATTAAATCTTAGTAACAAATGGCTAGCGTTTTAAATCCTACATTATGGCGAACGCCTAATTAGACATAAAATTATACATAATTAAAACATTTTACCAACCTTACAATACAAAATAAAAAATATAATAATAATATACAATGTGAGCTGTTGACGTGGTAATGACAGAGTGGCTTGTCAAGTAACAAGAGAATGACGATTCCTAAAAAGGTATAATTTTAATAATTTTATTGTTTATAAGTATGTGAATAATATTATCAACATTTATGTAAAATGCTTTAAGATATGTTTATCAAAAAGAAATCCATTTAACTCGAGACTAAAAGGTAAGTTATTTCAAAACAAGAATGAAACATTGTCTCGCTATTTTTTATTCGTCTTCAGCATATTGAAATTATAAACAAAGTTCAAAAGAAACAAAACTCGCTAAAATTCTTTCGACAGTTATATCAGAATATTTTATATCCAAAACGTTGTTAGTTTTAACCTAAACTATTAATCAGTAATGTTGCTACATTGAATAATTATATTTGAATTTATTAAACGATAACTTAATAATTTGACTCATTTATCCTGACAGCTAAGATAAACGTAAATAAGAAATATCAAATGCCTTGAATCCGCACAGATTAATTAAATCACAACGCGGAAATGACAGAGACGTCAAATCAAAACGGTAATGACAGAAACAGAAATGACGTTACACGACGGAATGATTTATTCAAGAGTTATATAACTAAATATATGACCCACATATATATGCACTAAATGTGAAACTCTTGCAATCATCGTTTGCATTCAGCTGTAAATAATATCAATGCTGTAGAAACTGGGCTAATAATCGCCGGCCACACCCGGGCGTGTCTTTAGTATGGTATGCAGAAACATTATAATTTACTTTAATATTATATTATTTTTAAATGAAAAATTGTATCTGGACGTGCGACAGATAGTAAACTGCATTATTTTCACTTAAAGAGGTTTCAAGTTATTTAACCAGTGGTAGCGTTGTTGGTTGATTTACGTGTTGTTGAATTTTATACCTCACTATTAATAATATATAATTATGATAATAATTTCGCGAATCTAAGTATGATTAAGTTTTTTTTTTTTTATTGTAGATAAGAAAACCAGCAAATGTAAGCAGTCACAAACGCCGGCAGACATTAGTGCTGTAATATTAACCAATCCTTATCAACCTCGAAAGGAACACAACAATACAAAGTGCAACTGTTGTTTGGCTGTGGAATACCGGATATGTGATCTCTTGGAAGGGTTTTGTGCGAACCTTATCACCAAATAAGTTAAGAGAGGCACATATTATTCAATTTACTATAACACAAGTTGTCATATGATACAAATCATTTACGTCATCATTAACGAACATGTACATGTACATGTACTAATGAATCTATCATAAAATTATTGCAACTGCTATAATTTCTCTTTCATATAAAACATGCATAAATGGAGTGTTAGTACAAGGCGTTACTATTAACAGGCTTCAAAAGTGATGAAGCTGCACTACTGATCTACTGGAGATTTAATTAAATTAAAGAAAATTTGCAACAATAATAAAATAAAATACTGAAGTTACATAAGTGGCAATAATTCAAGTAAATCCAAATCCATCTAAAATCGAACAGAAGCATCATTAATATTTAATCTAGTTAACCATGTAATTATTTTTTCTGCTATCTGTACTCGGACAGGGACGCACGCAACGCCTAATGAACGTAATTATTGAATTTTTTTATCAATTTTAGTATTAAACGCAATGTTGATACCTTTGCCGATTTCATTATTACATACGTCAGTAACGATTAATATTGCATCTATATTTAACGTTACGCCGATTTGTTATCTGTAATTGATTTTTAAACTGCCAAAATTTATGATCTATTACATTACATACTTTATTTTTACGTTATGAAATTTAACATTTAAAATCATTACCTTGTATACTATTTTATACTTCGATTAAACCAGAACTACGTCAATTTGTTTTACTTTTTTTTCTAGAATAACACATTTACTTTCCTTATAAATTTTAACCGAGTGATTAATTAAACGATGCTGTGTTCTTTCGAATGTCAAATTAATACCTAATTACATAAAGAGTGAAATCAGTGTTTAACTAAAAAGGCGCTAAGCAACATTCATAAGTAACGCCGTTAATTGGAAAATTAAAATGACGTGTGACATAAGGTCCAATATTAAGTTATTATTAGTACAAATGATAATGATAATGAAATTTAACAATACAATTAAAATTAAAGAAGAAGAAAATTTAAATGAACGGTTGATTAAAGTTATCAAAATGAGTTTTTTTGATGTGGAACATTTATTGGCGCGGCTTTGAGGGGAGACTGACTAGTAATGACGCTCTTTTACCTCTTCTTCGCTGTCATCTAGACTTAATACGTCCTTAATTAGTACTAGAAACTATTATATGTTTTTTTATCTATCTTTATAAGGCTATATTGGCTATCTTTATAAACTCTACATAACCTAGCAACCTACAAGAACCAAAAAATGCAAGGATTCACAACAATATTATTAAACCTTACTTGCCACACCTCTGTAGAATTACGTACTTGCCACCATGGGGTAGATTTGTAACCCAGTGACAAAAATTGTTATAAAAAATGAACTACTGAATATATTCGTCTTGAAAATTGTCGTAGAACATATCGAAAGCTTTTTTTAAAAGATTGTTTACATTATATAGCTAAAACAAAATTAAAAAGAAATGCTAAAGCTAACAAAAGTGGAAAAATGACCATTTTCCTCAATAGGCCCGGGGTAGTTTTGTACCCCAAGGTGGCAAGTTAGGGTTAAGAGGTCATTTACCTGTGTCTCAGTCAAGCTCAACGCTTGCGCTAATTGTTTCCTTTCAGCGCCGACGACGTAATGGTTCTTCTCGAATGCGTGCTCCAGCTTCAACAGCTGGGAGGGGGAGAAGGCTGTTCTGATCCGTTTCGGCTTTCGGAACGGCTGAAGGAGGAAGCCGGGGATATCTGGACCTGAAGACAAAAGGGACTTATTAAAATGTATTTTAGTAAGCCAATAGACCTTCCTTTCTTTTTCTTTCCTAGGAATTAGTAGACACTTTCGATTTATCTAAGCTATAAACCAGTTAGAACCGGATTGTCATATTGTAAATAGTAGAAATAATCGAAAATAATGAGAAAAGACACATGGCAATTGCTACACGGATATAGCCGTGCTTTTTTTGTCACAATGTCTAGTAATATCTGACCGCATTTACCCTATTCCTAATTTTATATAATGGGACGTGTCGACATATTAATTATGAGTAATTATATAAAAAAGTAAGTAATTTTAAAGCTCGCTAATTTATTTAGATGGTGTGGGGTTACTGTTCGTTTGTTTCATGTATATAAATTAAATTAATTAATTAAAATATACAATTTAATTAATGAAAGAGCGTATTATTATTTTGTATAATTGATAAAAAAAAATTTGACAGAAAAACCCAACAGCTCGTTATTGGCCCGACCAGGGACTTGAATCTAGGATTTCAGATTCTGCAGAATTATAATCTAGCCATAGACATGATCTTTGTTATATGGGTAGTTTACCATACCGTAAGTAACACAAGTATATACAATATACTAATAATCTCAAAAACTATATCAATTTTGATGAAACTTTAGACATTAAATAGTAAGACCATGATCATTATTGAAAAAAAACATGCTGTTTTAAATATCGAATTTTTTTTTTCGACTCTTTTTTTAAAAATTGGTAACGATCAGGCTTGTCTATGGCTACCAAAAGAATAAATTAATTGACAAATAGAGGAGATACTGAAGGTTTTGAACTGTGTCTTTTCTTTGTATGTTTACCTATTTAAAGATTTAAGAGGCAAAAGCCTTGTGCTGAAACTGAATCATGTCCTCCTGACCGCTTTCACTCATGGCGGACAATCACAGGAGGACATATTATAATGTAAAAGTGTGTACGCAAACACAGATGCACTCTCTATTCCCTTGTAATCCGATGGGACGGCAATCCGACACGTATGTAAAGGATGGACTAACGTCTTTACGAGCTTTATGTACGCAAAAAGTAATTAAATATAATTAAGTTTCACTTGTAATTAATTCAATAATTAAATCATTTATCGAAACAACATTAGTTAAATTTAAAGCTATAAATCATTACAAAACATTGATTAAACAGAAACTTAATACATTCAGACATTTTCAATTATACTGACATTTATACAAACATTTATGTTAATTATACAAAATATTAAATACATTAATTATATGTCCGTTCATTAAACATAATCTCCGTAACATTTCAAGATCTAAAAGCTTGCAAATATAATAACAGACTATTTCGTACGGAGTATCTTTGTAATGGCGGCCAGCTATTAAAATTAAATTAAGCAAAGATTACCGCTAAGCGACGGACAGCCGGTTAATCTATCAACCGCTTACACACATACATTTTACGAAGAATTATTAAGTAAGGAAAGAAATAATACTATTTTATAAATTGCATGTTGTTCATGAGTTTAACGCTGATGAGAAAGGAGCTAACTGAACGCTTTCGTATTATAATGTTACTTAATTATCGTAGACTTAATATAATATTGCGAAGTAAAAACCGGTTAATTCAAGATTGTAGATAAACGTGTATAAAAACAAACGTGTGTACTAGGTTTTAGCCTTATTATCATTATTAAATAGGTTTTATATTAATACTGGGAATATTCTAGAAACTTCTAATCTATTCGTTTGATAGGTCATGTATGAGGGATGTTTTTATGTTATAATATAGTTTCGTTATCATATTTCCGAGTATTAAAACCATAGATTTTCTCTATGGATTCGTTACGACATTATTTGTAGTCAGAATAATGACTGTGTTAATTCATATTCTGCTCGCGTATGAATATATTTGTTTGTTTAAATATTTATTTGTTTGAAAAAATTAAGTTTCTATTTATAAGAAATGCAAAGAGAAGTACGAAGAAATGAAATTAATTTCAAAATGTCGCATATATTTAATATATCTCAATTATTTTATGCAACACTTCGATAGTACTTAGTTTAGTTTCGTCTTGAAGTTACAACACAGTTACTCTATGCAAACACTCTTGAACACATCAAAAACGATTAATCAATTTGAAATTAATGAAAAACAAATATTCACTTATTAAAAACCTAAATGAATAAAGTTTTAATTCATATAATTATATAGTTTTTGACACACTTTAAATGATCGACGAATAATGTGGTAAGTGTAATTATATTAGCAAATTGCGGACGTTAATACAAGGCCACAGCGCCACCCACGATTACCGTCGGCACGGTTAACTATAACTTTTGATTGGTAAGTGGATGATGTAAGCCCAGATTTAGAAGATTAACTTTGGACGCAATGAGATTTATTAATTGTGTGCAACGTTATGAATGTAACGATTCAGAATGAAACGTTTTTGAAAGTAGTAGTTGATTTACTTTGATTTTTTTTTTTATTATTTTCGAATTAATAAATTTTATATTTCGATATATCGTTTAATTTTTTTTAAAGAAAGATCACAGTAACTGTTTTATATATTTGAATTAACAACATGTTTCTAGAAATTGTTGAAAGATAGACTGACATCAAGACCAGTAATAGCCAACCAAGAAAGACCTAAGTTGAATTAGTAGAGCCAAACGTATAACTTCGCGACCTTTATTTACGAGTCATGTACATGCAATGAATACATAATTAAGTATATAACTTAACAACTTAACACATGAAAATTAAATCATAAGATTTATGATCAAATGAAAAAAACCTAATTACTCGTTCCCGCGGTTAGCGTGAATCACGAGTGAATTTTCTTCTTCATAATAATCAGTTGATATTTAAATAAATAAAGACAGAGAACACGATACATGTACTACAACCATCTCTCTCACTCATTATAGTATTCAATATGGAGTCCAATATCAAATGCTCCAATATCAGTGCTATTTTGTAAGGATTTACTTGGTGAAATGTTGACATAATTTATAGTGATATACAATTTTGATGCGTGTATTCTTAAAATGTTATAATTATTATGCTCAATATCGTATATCAATTTTTGACTTTTACGAGTTTGTTCTTAAAGAACGACAGAAAGAGTTACAGAAGTGTTAATCTATAAGAACTCAATTACTCACCCGTAAAATTATGTCAACCGACTTATTGTGATATACACGGTCGTATACACAGGTCTTGCAACTGAGTCCAATTTCAATGGTGAGAGATGAGGTGCGAGTGTGTTACAACTGCTAATTCGCAATACCATCCGCTTGAGGTACTACGTCGCTGCTATCGAAGCTGATATTTTTCTCTCCCAAGTATTGTGTTATTTAATAATTTTTATATCGTTTTGTTGAGTTTTGCGGATTTTTTGTTTTGTTATTCAACTGTTTTGTTTAGATTTGAAAAAGTGTTCGGGATAATTATTATGCGAATTGTCATACCTCTGGCGGCCGTAAATTGAACTTAACAGCGTCATTATGTCAACGTACCCCATATTGAAGTTGCAAGACCTGTGTATACGACCGTGGTGATATACTATTTTGACACGTGTGTTCTTGAAATTTCGACTGCCTCGTTGGTCTAGTGGCTAGATATAAGGCCGCACACCCGGTGGTCCTGGGTTCAATTCCCAGGTCGGGCCAATAAATAGTTATTGGGTTTTTCTGTCAGAAAAATCTCAGTAGCAGCCCGGAGTCTGGAAGTTGGAAGTGTGTACACTCCCGTGCCTCGGAAAGCACGTTAAGCCGTTGGTCCTGCGCCTGAACTCTTTCCGGTCGTGTCGGATTGCCGTCCCATCGGATTATGAGAGCTAAGGAAAAGAGAGTGCACCTTTGTTAGCGCACACACTTGTGCACTATAATATCTCCTGCGCAGTTGGCTAATCTCTCTTAAGATTGGCCGCCGTGGCCGAAATCGGTCTGGAGGACCTTATTATTATTGAAATTTCATAAATGTTATAATCAATGTCGCAAATCACTCTGGTATTTTACGATCATTTTCCGCGGTGAGCAACGCGTTTGTTGTAACAGAATAGCTTCACTGATCTTTATAAGGAAGATATATACGAACTAAACATTAACAATTATAACATATGTCTTTAAATATAATTAAATAAACGAGACATTGCCATCCGTACATAGTGGTTTTTTTTTATAAACATCGTGAGAAACATTCTTATCAATGTATGAATAGGCAAAGACAATTTTCGTTACCGTTTTCTCGTCTGTTTGTCAACCGATTTTCTTTTGTTTTTTTTTTTGTTAGGTTGTTAGTGACCAGCTTTAGTGCTATTATTAAAAAAAATGGGAAATGTGTATACAGAAAAAAATTGAACCATTCAAATACATATAATATCTGATTAGTATTCTATTTTCAAATTTTTAATAATGGCTATGGTCGGATTTTAGCCGCTGGGCTAAAACGTTACGTAAACAAAATTTTAATTGGACCGTTTAATGTTTCTAAATTTAAACTTATTTTCAAACATGACATTCCATTTATGAATCCACTATTCTAATTCAACTAATAAGGTTTTATTGAAGAGGGACGAAAAATATTTAATAAAAAAAAAAAGAAATTTAAATACACTTCATTCAATCACTCATAAGCGGATTCGAAGCTTCGACAATTAAACCAACACACTGATATAGAAACCTATAAGGTAACAAGTCAATAAATATTACATGAACATTTAGTTGTAACAAAGAAAAAATACAATACACATTCCACAGTGACAGAAGGATACAACTATATTACGTATAATAAAAAAAGAAACACCGTATGTATGTTTATTAAAATATAACTTAATTAAATATTATTAGTAAATTTTATGTAAGAACAGACTTGAATTTAACCACAAAACACAATCGTGATATGTCAAAAAGCAATATGCGACGTTGAATGTAATAATAATGACATTTAAAGGATACATGGATCAAAATATCGTATCAATGCATGTCGGCTTACAACACTTCACCAGTGAGATATGAGGTGGGTTCTAACAAAATGGCTTTGGTATACGCAATCGCTTCGCAAGGCGTAAATTAAAATATAAAAAGTAACTCATGTTTTAGTCTGTGACAAACGACATGAAGCTACTCTCATTAGAATCAGACACACACACACACACACACACACTGGAAGGAGATAAGTGTAAGACCAACCAACTAATACCAATTTCTGAGGTGCGATATTAAAACACTAAGAAATACCTAACTCTGGACTGCTTGATAGAAAAATTCAATAGCTATTACTTCCACCAGAACAACAGCTTTAAAAGCTACGCAATTAACTAATGAGGATGTCAAAAAACAGTTATAAAGATGTAAAGTTTGGCACTAATAATTATGCCATTTCATACGGATTATTATCAAAACTCTTCGGTGTGAACACGCAAAAAGATCATTACGACTGTCAAAAGTTGTACATAGCCTTTACGATTATAAATTATAAGTACGTGTTTATTAAATTATATTTAACTCCTTAATGACATTTAAAGTGGGGTTGCCAGCTTTTCAATGTTCCCGGTTTTCAGGGTATTTTTTAATAATAAAACCACTTTATTTTTCGAAAAGCGAATTTTAAGTATATTATGAATATATTTCGCGCACGTTCGTTACATTTCTTTTTATTTAGGATAGGTAGGTCGACTGGCAATCGGGAAACCTGTTGATAAGTAGCCATCCCCATATATTTTGGAGCTGGTAATAATATAAAAGTTTCATAGCATCGCCAGTACACCTACCTTGGGAATTAAGAAGTTACGTCCCTTGTATCTGTAATAGCACTCACCCTTCAAACCGGAACACAACAATAATAAATATTGTTGTATAAAGGTAGAATAAGTGATAGATTGGTGGGATCTACCCAATTCAGCTTGCACTAAGCCCACCAAGCGAAGGCGCCGCAACGGAGCTCAAGTTTGAATAAGATCTAGAGGAGAGACCTTTGACCAGTTATGAAACGTTTTAGAGGAGGAAATAATAATAAGGGCATATGGCATATATACTAATTTTATAAATGCTATAACATAACATAACTAATAGCGTAACAGAGACAGACAGACAGGGTTGTCTGTCTGTCTCTGTTACGCTGTCACGGCTAAGCCACTGAATCGAAATTGATGAAATAAAACACGCTTTAACTGGAAGGCTATTTTTATACCTAAAAACTACCCCCTACCTGCTGAAAAGCAAGAGAAGCCGAGAGCGAAAACTAGTTACAATATAACAACGAAAATACGATGTGTGCTCTTATTTATCAGTGACCTTACGCCATGAGTTACATAAATTGGAAGTTTAACGATTCTGATAAGGCCATTGACGTTTGTATTATCAATTGTTGATATCTTGTGTTTAACCGACTACAGAGGTATAGGAGGATAATGCGTTTAACTCATTATTATGAGGAAACATAGCCGGATTTTATTATATACATACGTTTTATTTATTTTACGTTATTGGTAGGCGAACGTTAAGTTAGTCTGGCTCAGTCATCTTTCTAACCGGAACGCAACAGCACTAAGTATTGCTGTTTAGCGGTAGAAGGCTGTCTGGATGGTACCACCCAGACAGCCTTGCAAAAAACCCTACCACGTACTATCAAATCAAAATCAAATCTATTTATTCAAGCAAACCTTACAATAAAGCGTTTTTGCATCGCCACTATTTTAACTCTACCACCTTTCCGGAAAGCCTTTAGTGAGAAGAAACGGTAAGAAACTCGAGTAGTTATATATATTTTTTTAAATAAATTAGATTTACAATGTGGTTAGAACTTACAATTATTGTTCCTAAACAGTCCAGCGTTGGTATAAACAATGTATGAATCGATAATAGATTTTTATTTTTTATTTTAACCAGCCAGATTTTGTCGCGATTAATAATAAATAATAATAAAAAATAGTTTTTATTGCAATACTCAATCAAAAGAAAAGACAGCCTAAGAGTTAAGACTATAAATATAAAATAAAAGCATGCAAAGGGCTTATCACTGAAGTAGTGATCTCTTCCTGACAAACTAACTATACCTACTATAAACAAATCGTATATTAAATTCCAAAGGTCAAATATAACGGCTACTATCAGCTATTTTATCATTATAATATATTATTTCCGTGCCTCGGATAGCACGTCTCTCCGCTCGTATAAGATTGCCCTCCGATCGGACTATGAGAGTGAATTGGGAGTGTATATATGTATTTTCGCACGCTATATGTATGGTACATACATTAGCTAATTGAAGTTGGACGCCTTCGATATGCTTAACCAAATGCATTCGATTCGATTTCAAGCCATTTCTAACATATTACATTCGTATGTCTATGGTCACGTGACATGTTAAATGCTTCTGTCGTTTCTAAACATTTTGACGTTTTCTACAAGCGAATTCAGATGAAAAAAGCATTAAAGTTACAATAGAATTGATTAAAAGTAGCTTTACATTATTGTTTGTATTCTAAAGTATATAATTATGAATAGGATTCGACAAATTCAATATTGTTCAAGAAGTTTCTTTCAAACAAGTAAATTGCCTCGGGCCAACCCGCGACTTTCGGTTAAGAATCACGTGATCTTACCACACTGCCATCTCGGCTCATGAAACTTGAGTGACTCAGCGTAATATGGCAAGGGACGTACAGTATTAAGCCCACTAGTTGACAGCGCATTGCAAACGTCAGGTGACACATTCATCTGTTGCTTATACTGTTAATTAAATGTTAAAATATATATTAACGTGCGACTCTACCACAAATACGTTTTAATTTAAACGTTACAATGAATCGTTTTAATTAAATTCCATTAAAACATTAGATTTTCATATTAAAAAAATTAAAAATAACTTACAATGTTACAACAAATCGTTGCATATTAATTGGACCTTGCAAAACCGTCATCACACACGTAGTATATTTGTGTTGGTAAGCTTCCCGAATGTTCCATAACTTTCTCGATTTACAACGTTCCCATTGGCCGGAGCTAAATAAAACGTAACCGGAAGACCCTTTTAATTTATCAATGAATTAATCAAAATAACTGCTTCTCGTTGTTGATAACGAGTTATTTGAAGCGTTTTATAATCATAACTGGTAAAAATAGGTCGATACATTTTTATTCATATAAATTGTGTCTAGTTTGGTAGTCTTTCGTTTTTACGCTTACTTAATAAATTAAAAATTAATTCCTAAGATAATTAGTAGGTTAGTCCAAGCCGTTGTAGGAATCAATTTACTTATCTCCTATTAATATATAAATATTTGTATTTTTAGATGTTGTATGACGTTATTAACAAGTAAAGTTTTAACATTTAAAAATAATATTAAATTTATTCTAAGCGATTTTCACGTTTATTTTGTATTGTAATGCGTTTATTATAACCTTTTCAATGATCCCACTTGATAAATCGTTGCAAAATATTCTTTATCTGTTCCATTTTTAATGATGATAATCAAATAATATTCGCCAAATAAACATTTTAAATTTCATAAATCACTTAACACTAGCAATAAATAACCTTTTTTCAAACGAACATAGACACTTATTATATTTCCAAGCAATTACAAGTTAAACACTTAATTATAACGTACAACAGAGTAAATAACTATTAAATATAACGAACTTTTGAACTTCACAGCATCCATACAAAATAATTAATCATAAACATTCTCGGCTCCTAAACGTAAATCATTTCATCTAACCACCGATCTTGTTTCAAGATGGCTGCCGCTGCCAACATAACGAACATAAATAGTTTAATTTAGGACGCCTGTTAATCTCGCTCACTCAACAACAAAGTCTCAAATTACATCCAATTATATACCATTCAATCCTTTTAGAGGTATATTGTAAAAAAACATCCGGTAACAATCGCGGTCATTAAGAAAAAAGGCGCGTAACGAAAGATTTGACGTTTCGAGCTACCAACATGTTTAACGATGCAGACGAGTAGTGATGCGCGTCTATCGATAGATGGGGAACGATTATCGCGAGCTAATTTCGCTTTGTCCCATTTAAGGTTTACAATTAGTATCGATGGAACCTTAAATGTCAACGTTTATCCATACATTTAAACGATTTCCTTTTTAAAAACTATAATTACACTATAATGTGTCGAAAAAAAACTAATAACAGTGATTATAGCAACAAAGATAACCAAGGTTAACTTATTAGGTATGTAATTTGTTTTATTTTATAGACTTGTAATAGTAAAGTATGTGAAGTTTATAATTACACAAGAGTTTTATTGATAGCAGAACAATAAAAACACTACAAATTGCTTCATAATGTAAACATTCAATGTGATAAAATAGTATCGATAGAACGCTACCCTACTCTACGAAATAATCAAATTTGGAACAACAATGGCGCTGGCTGATAATCGCGGGCGTTCATTCCCGCCTTCACAAAAGTTCTTTGTCAAACCGCTTCCATATTACATTTGTATTTTTTTTTTCTTTTAGGCGACAATTTTGACGCGTTAAGCCGGTTTGATTAAAAACCATTTTTATTCTGTTCATAAAAATAATATTGTTGTTAGAAGGGTAGTCAATTGAGGCAGGGAGTTCAGTTATTTGTCGAACAATATTTTTTATAGCGTATATCGTTATATTTTTTTTGTTGGCACAGATAATGGAGAATGTTATGAGGGGTTTGGGAACAGTAGCAAGTAATTAAATCTGGAGCGGAGTTTGAATTTGGAACGATATCAACATTTTCTTTATTGTTCCATTGAATGATAAATATATATATAAAATATAATATTATAACGGTTTTTATGTAGTTTTATCTTAAATTCATCTTTAAATAATTTAATTAGTTTTTATTTAAATAATTTTATTATTAATGAAACTAAAAGAAAGTGTATTATGAATATTTTCATATAAGTATATGGATCGAAATCATTAAGATAAACTTTACCGTTCATAATATAAGACTATAGCAAAATCGCAAGAAGCTGCTATAATAACAACAAAAAAACAGTTAATTTTAATGCATTTAACTCAAAATAAAAATTATACTTCATTCGAGAACATTCCAATCTTTATTCAGTGCTTGATATGATTTCAATTATTATCGTACAGGATTAAATTAAATTTAAATGGTTGAAGCAAGACTTTCAATAGGTATCAACTTTTTGTAAATAATTCAATTACACATATGACTTTAATTATATTAATATTCATAGTGTTATATTTAATAATTTACTATATTAGAAAATATCAGTATAGATAAATAATTTTCGCCCGCAGCGTCCCCCTTTTTTAGGAGTGGCAGGTGGCAAAATATAAAAACGCCTATGTCTTTCCTCGGGGTCAGATCGCTTTATATTCCAATTTTAACAACATCGCTTTTTAACCGTGAAGTATCAGACGGACAGAGTTACTTTTGCATTCATAATACCTATTAATACAGACAAACAAGGTAATTATAATATATGCAACAGACAAACCTGACAGATTGTTTACAATCATCCAAAATGAGATTTCGAATCGTAATAAACTATGTTTATTGAATATCGTTATAATTAAGTTATCTCAAATAATTACAACTAATGAAGCGATTGTTACATTGTAAGAGGTTATCTGACACAAGACAGAGTAATTACGAAATGGTGCTGGCAGGTCACAGATAATATATCAAAATAACTTTTTAATTAGATGATATTATGCCAACATTGTTAAGCTAAATGATAATAAACGATTTTAATGAGGACTTTTTATACAAGATCAAAACGGACGAAGTGATAATTTTAATGTTTTTTTTTTATTAGCTTGGTAAATTCGCAAGAGGCCACGTCTTAAGGCCCATGGTTGGTGACGCATTAGTATTAACATTGTTATGAGTTTAAATTTATTAGTGCTCGCAAATATAAGCGAACCTTTACAAAATAAATTGAACAACAATAACACATGACAATTACTAAATTTTCTCTTTATGTCTTCTTTAATAACAATAAATGAAATACTACATTCCAAATTTAATAAAAAAACAATAAAATATCACAGCTGATAAAACTAATTTCATCCCTCATTACAATTTTTTGCTTAACATGAATATAAATAGCTTGTCAGCATCTAATATTATTGGATAAGTAATTATTCAAATTACTCACAACAAATATTGATACAAGATTAGTTCTGAGCGCCATATTTTTTGCTGTCAACCGCGCACAGATAAAAAAATATAATGATTAACGATTGTGTTTGTACAGCCATTACAGCACTATTGAACTATTTCACATAATAAAACTGGTTTAGCACTTTATAAATATAAGGAATTTATGTTTGTTGGAATTAACTAACCTTTTTACACGACTTCTGTTAATTTTATTGCGCTGAACTAGTAATATAAATTTTATTTACAAGTAAATCATCTTTGCTGCAGCGATAGCGTATATAAATGACTGTTTATAAGCTTAATTCCTTTTTAATTTATTAAATAAGACATAGTGTATATATGTCAAAAATCGTACATTTAATTACACAGATTAAAAAAATTAAGACGTTGTTATCTAATTTTCACACGTAACTTATCCACAAAACTACAATGAATAGTTTTTTATGACTGTTTATGCCGTTCGTTCATTTAACATTCATATAATTGTGATGATATTTTGGTAAGTTTTGCGAACGTTCTAGAGGTTTACTGCATTAGTACAACCTTTTTAAAATTGAAGACCACGTAAATGATATCACGGCAAACAGTTGGTGTTTTGTTTTTTTTTTTTCAAACAGCGGTTGTATTTCGGTACGGGCACAAGGGACAACGCTATAGATCCTATAGCGGCGTATTGTTGCGGTTTTGGTAATTTTCTGAATATTTAAGAGTAAAAAGGGAAATATCAGCTTAAAATACATGTTACCATTAATATTATTCTTTTCCTCAATCGCGCTCGAAAGGCTTCTCGTCGTGTAATAGAATTTGGTAAAATAGGTATCGTTAATTACATTGTAGAATTGGAAACTGAATTAAAATTGTATTGATTTTAAACGAAAAAAACATTGCTTATCGTAAAATAAACTACCATTACATTGTTCTACATATATAGTATATTAAAAAAAAACTATAATTAAAAATACTGCTAGAATGTTCTAACAAAAGTCCAGTCTCATTAGCTATAAATTTATAATTAATTCACATTAATTTAGACTTTAAAATGTGCACATAATTATTCTTTACCTTCTAATCAAAGACATATGGACTAAATAACTTATACAAGCTTGGTAATACATTCGTAAAATTAACCGATAACTTTTTGACAGATAATAAATATGGATTACGGTCCGATTTTACTTTTAAGTCATTTATGAATTTTACAGCCCTTTAGGTATCCTGCAGGCATAAGATTAAACAGCTACTGATTGTCCGTAGCGATAACCTTTATAATTATAATATTTAATAAATAATATTGTTGTACGACGACCATAACTTAGTGTAGCAAAAGTTTCTTAAACGAATAAATTTACAATATAAATAAAATTAATAAAATACACTAATACTTAACACCGGAAAAACTTTTTATAAAATTTGTTTTGGATATACGTAAGCATTAATAATAATCGGTTTGACGTTTACCAAATATTTAACTCGCCGCCGTTAAAATTAAAAAAAGAACGATCGTTTCCCGCGCAATCTTTACTTTCTTATTTATCAGAGAACATCGATCTGAAATTGTTTCTTCTCGATAAATTTTTATCTTAATAGCCTCATGTTACGGATAAGCTACTATTTTTTGTGCGGTTAATTCGATGTATGTATCTTTAGCGGGAAGTGACAACTTTTCGATAACAATCTCTTTTGAAATTATGATAAAAAAATGGTTCTGTCATGCGGCCTAGTGTTGGTCTATATTCATAATTATATCGACATATTGTTTTATTTAGGCCGTTCGACGGGTAATCGACCGTGCTACGATTTAAAAAAAATAGAAGTTAATAATGTTTATAATGAAATTGATTATTTAACAAAGATTACATATGGTTTACAAATTTATAGTGCCTAACTAAGTAGTTTATAAAAACAAATGTAAATAAATAAAATATAATTTATAAACGTAATTATATTATGTAAAACATGAATAAATTAGCCATATTAATGTTTAACAAGCTTTTAATTTAATATTTCACGGCCAAAAACTGTATAGTAAATTAAAAAAAAAAATCCATACATTGACTAAATTAAATTTTAATAGTTATTTATTGAACTAACACTGACATAGACATAATAAATGAGAATTCGAAAATTAAATTTAAGTATCCGTTTTGAAAAAAATGTGTCTTTTATCAAAGTGATGGTTTTTTGTTTTTTTATTAATGAAAAATAGGCACAAAGGCGAACAAGTATGCGACCTGATGAGTGGTCAAATCAAAAAATATTAGCGCTGTAAGAAATATTCAGCCTTTCCTTAATCTATTAAACGCTACATAATGTGATTTGATGTGATAAGAATGTGTGTCAAATATGACAATTAGACGATTTTTATGTAGTAAGCCTATTTCCTATGTAAATTACAGTAGTAAGTAATTACACAGACATTGGTGACATTTTTAAAAAAATGGAGATAAGCCGGTTATATGTTTGTCTAGATGCCTATATTAAAACCGTTGGCTGTGTCATTTAATCAGTAAACAAATTCAGTATAACATATATAAAAACAAAATGTAGCGACGGAAATAGGAATAGAACTACAACCGACTCTACCATTAAAAAAAACTTACTTCTAATCAGATTCTAACATAGTATGTAATAAAACTTACCCCCAGGAAATCTGTGAGGAAATATTCTACCATGTCTGTTGATCAGCCAAGGGTAGAGCTGGTAAGATTCTCTAGGCACAGGTGCCGCTGGATGTGGGGGTGGATGTGGAGGAAGAGGAGCTCCAAAACCTTGCTGCTGATGAGCGAGTGCCGCGGCCAATGCCGCTCCTTGGAAATGGGCCAGAAACTGGTGGTGATGGCTCTGAGCGTCCAAATACGGTAGCCTCTTCAATTCAGGAGTTGGAAATACAGCTGGCAATGCACTAGGTCTCAATAACGGCCTTGGAGATGGACTACGAGGAGACGCCACCGGCGACGGCGACCCAGGACTCGCCAGCGGAGGCGACGTTTGCTTCGGCCTCTCCGAACCACCAACTATACTGTCTATACTAAATCCAATCTTGGGCTTAGATGGCACCGCCACCACAGGGGTCGGTGCGAGAGGCATCATGCTTTCACACAACGGTTCCGTCACAAATAACACCAAATCAATACCACATGTCACAAGCACAATCCATCGTGACGCGAACACGCGATACGAACGCCTAGGCGGCGCGCGGCCGAATGAGCCCTACGCGCTCTCTCGACGCCCGGCCAACGGAAAAAAAATAACGAACATGGAAGCCCGTCCTCTGATTGGCTACCGATCTCCAATGGGTGGCGTCCGATCTCTTAAGAACGTTCGTTAGACAGCTTACGAGGACTTCATTGGTTGAACTGTTTGCAGAGGTGGAATTTGAATTTAGAACCTTCCCGAGTGGGCGGATTCGGTTCTGAGCTCGTGATTTTCAACCGGATAGATGGAGAGACGCTACAAAATCGTCGCGTTCAAACGGGGTTGAGAGGCTTTCGAACTTGGTCGGGTATGAAACAATTAAGGCACCGATTGGGTAGGTTAGCGAGGTACTCTTTGGTCTTTTTTGGTCCGTCGGATCCGGTCGCGTCGTCCACACAGCGATGCTCTTTAATTAACTCCGATGCTTTATTAGCTTAATGTCTCGAGATAAAGTTTTTCAGCGGTTTCCGAGTGATGTATAATCGATTCGGTGCGAAATTGCTGATTCGCCGCGGTGTTTCGCGTTCGTAATAATTTTTATCGACAATAAAATAATGGCTGAAGCGACCTCACCGCTCGCTTGTTTATTTAAATTTTAATGAAATACGATAAAGTTTATATTTCACGGAAATTTAACGCCATCATAAATATTACAGTGTTTTGTAAATAGTATGATTTTTTTAATTAAAAATTGTTTTGTAATACGCGAGACGATTGATTTCAATTTAACAATATTGATTGTAATTTTAACGTCAGTCACGTAACGTAAGGTGCACTATTGATTACAATTGCATACATTTCATTGCACCTGTAAAACAATGTAATAAATTTAAGAAACCATTCAAATAATTGATCGTTTTATTTTCATTACGTTCGTTTGAAATTAACTTCATATTGATTTTCGTTTCTGAAATTGAATATTAAGTTAAGTTAATAAACTATATTTGAATTAACTTTCATATAAAACAGTATGTGACATAGTTAGGTATGAAGTTAACATTTAATTCAGTCATAACTCGGTATTGAAGTGTTCCGGATTAAAGAATGAGTGACCCAGTGTAACTAATTACGGTACCAGGTATAGGTAAACACAAGAGAACCCGAGAGACAGGAGAACGGTCCGAGAGGGAGTTAATAGGGGTCATGATCTAACTCCAAATCGTAAATAAAAAATGGACCATTAAATCCTCTAAGCAATTAAGTCAAAAATAGGTAATCAAAATTATGAAAGAAACACAGCTAGGTACAATTATTAAGACTTTCTCGCAAGATGCCTCAACAAACTCTTCGCGATAATTATTTATCAACGGAGATGGTCAGGGGTGAATTCTACTAATCTATAACGATAAAAATACATTCCTGATGCAATTCCAATCCAACATTGACTATTCTATATTTATTCAAATCGGAACCGAACCTTTATGATGTTAACACATACCGTTATGTCAAAGCCAAAGTTACTTGTTACATTTTATACCAATAGACGATAATTAAATTAAATAATAGGAAAATGGATAAACGTCAACGATCACGATAAAGTGTCAATTTGTCAGTAGAATTATTCCCAGAATTTTTTATGTCGGACTGTGTAATGACTGGTCTAAGAAAGCGATTTTCCGCGGATACCATGATCCTTTTCGAATTAGGAATTAGCCAAACCTGAACATACAAATAAAGGTCGTAATGTGAAGAAAGCATCTGAATTTTATTTCATTTCTTGGTCGCTCTGTATCCATTTTTACAGAATATTTAACTACGACCGCGCCTGGATAACATCATAGACATATCTTGATGACATCATAAAAAAATTGTGTACTTTAAATAAATTTAAAAATAGAACATCGATAAATTTAGATTAAAAAAAAAACAAATAAGTACGTTTTTTATAGTTACGTAGCCTAGTACAAACCAGTTATGCCGAGTTTGAAATAACTATTTTCATAACGCATATTCTTCTAAATCTTTCATAGCCATCTCTAATAGACCCGCAGAAAAAATATTTAATAGGTCATAGTGGTCTACTGTAAATAAAAAAAAAATAATTTAGTCTAAGTTGGTTCCTTCACCCAATAAACAAAACTGAAATGAATCAAAGGCAAAGTCAAGAACTTAATCAAATTTAGTAGCTTAATGATTTTCACTAACACTACACTTACAAGCATTTGCATAATGATTGTCTAAAACTACCGGCTAGAAAACAAACCGTCGAATCATAGGGTAGGTACTTACAAAGGTATATTTAAACAAAATGTTTTAATTTGTGTTTTTCGTCTGGCAAAATGGCAACCTTATCCTAATATAAGCTGTAGAATGTATTTCTCTAATGAAAGTTTTTTATTATATTACAATAAACAATTATATCATTATGTTTATTTACATGTTACAAATAAATTATTCTTTATTATAAATTTAAATCTTATTAAAAAAATATTAATGGATAGGAATAATTTAAAAAATAAATAAATTATTATATATGTAATAAAATAAAGTGTGAAGTTCATATTTATTGATTTCTATAAATCTATACTAATATTGTATATACGTATAGATCAGAGGTTTTCTTTTTTCACCCACTCACTAATTTTAAGTGACTAGGTGATACAGGTGAAGTCAAGCCAACATTTTAGTTCTTCACTATCGAAAAGAGCAAACGAATTTTCATGGACTTCACTTATGAATTGTGTACCCCCATTTTTTTGTCATGCCAACGTAGACCCCCTTAGAGTCTCCCGACCTGGGGGTCCACATGGACCACTTTGGGAACTAAGGCTATAGATTATAATTGCGAAATTAACTCTGTCTGTTTGTCATGCTTACACGGCTAAACCACTGAACCGATTTTGATGAAATTTGGTTTGATACAATCTCAAGTCCCAAGGAAGGACATATGCTATCTTTTTATAGCACATCTCCTCCCCCCTAATACGCTTTGGTGGTTGGAAACTACATTCATTAAAATCCTGTAATATATATAATACAAAAGTGCAAAAAACGTGAATAAAGAACATATTTAATTTGAAACTAATTAATATATTATAGATTAATTAGAAGACATTTCAAAAAGATAACTGGGTTCATATTAAAATTACTAAGTTATTTCGTTAGTCTCTCTAAAACGCGTACCAACACAAAGATCAGATGATATAGTAAGATATCTACTTCAAAGTGCCCACCGCTCTTACCACTTCTATGATTAAAGTACCTATTATTTGAAATACGATAAAACCTACTTATCTAGCTATTATAATAATTATAGCAAATAACTTTTTAATAATTGATTTTTCGTGATCAATTTTAAATATCTTTAGTAATTTGTTTGTGCTGCATAATTTAAAATAATATAAACTATTTATTTAAACACGCTTTGTAACATTAATTTTATTGTGTAAATTTATATTTTATAATTGGAACGCGTTTTTTATTATTCGTATTTTTAATATATATTCTTTTTTTTTTTAACGCAATGGTTACAAGGCATTATTCCTTATTTTATCTGTTTATATACCGACGAATACAAAATTACCAACTGATAGTTATATACCTAGTACATTAAACACGTGGATTTTAATCGAATATTGCGAATTCAAATACGTGCCTCATTATTTAAGTGCCTTTTTTATTTATAATTCAACTCGTGTCCAATGGTAGAGGAAAATACCATGACGTCATAACCGCCATAGCTTTAAAATTTGCCCAGCGGTGGAACATTTAGGAGATGAATTATACATAATACCTACTAAGTTTCGCCCGTGGTTTCGCCTACCTGTGAATGGCGGAGGGGAAACCTACGTCAGTATAAACTATCACTATTTAAAATAACATCTAAATCCGTCATTTTTGCATGATTGAGTAGCAAATACTCATACATTCACATTTATAGTATGAGTAGATCTATGGCTAATGTCCAGCTTGCATTGCGACACTTCTGCATTTTTTGTAGGTATATCGGTATATTTGCAGGAATCACATGTCATCTATGAATTTTACGGCGAGAAATCATCACGCGTACAAAGCATTTATTCGGATGAATCGTTCATTTAAACGCAGACGTAACAAACAAAGAAACTTATTTTTTTATATATAGATATTAATTAACGAAGGTGATTTAATTATGTTTTATAATGTAATTAAAATTCGTACCGGTCTATATCCTTTTACAAAAGTTGCTTAAATGTGGTCCTAATGAAAAGGTCAACTCTTATACGTAAACAATAAACTGTATACACACAGAATATATTGTTTAAATCTAATTTTATGTAGAAATAATTAGATAAGACGTTACGATGAGCAATTTGATTGTAAACTATTTTTATGTGTTGGCTGAATGAGAATTCCTTTGGGGCATTATGTCTACATACCTTTGCATAATTTACGCAAATAAAAATACATAAATAAATATTAACATACTATTAGATACTACTATTTGAATAAATATTATTTTCATTGTCATACGTTGTGACATATTTTTTTTATTGAATAGGTAGGCGGACGAGTATATGGGCCACCTGATGGTAAGTGGTCCCCTACGCCCAGAGACATTGGTATTGTAAGAAATTTTAACCATCGCTTATATCGTCAATGCGCCACCAATCTGGGGAATTAAGATATTACGTCCCTTGTGCCTGCACACTGGCACACTCACCCTTCAAACCGCAATACAACAATAACAAGTACCTACTACTGTTTCGCGGTAACATATATGATGGGTGGGTGGTACCTACCCAGTCAACAAGTTATAATTAAAGATTTACCCAACATCTATCTAAATAAAAATATTTTATTGAATAAATATTACAATATGAATAAACCTTTATATCCAATAAAATCGCCTCAGGCTAGACTTTTGTCTAGCTATCCTATACAAATCTAGACAAATTACCATACTAACACTAACAGGGCCCAGGTTTTATAATGCTTGTAATTAATTTGAATAAATAATGTATTTCATTAAAATAATTGCTACCATTATTTCTGGTTAATTTTCAATATAAATATATATTACAATTCATTCTGTCTTTTTGTTCCTATCTAATTCAAATAATGTTTTTAGTACTAAACCTTATTTCTCAAATAATGTCGAAATTTCTGGATATTCTTCAATCAGTCACACTTGAACTTGTATTAAAATTTTATCTAAACCGAGTAAAAGTCGTAATAAGTTTTTGTTAATTGTAGCTTAAGCACTTATATTGTATGCACTCGGTGGTAGAGCTTTGTCCAAGCTCGTCTGGGTAGGTACAACCCACTCATCAGATATTCTACCGCAAAACAGCAGTACTTTGTATTGTTGTGTTCCGGTTTGAAGGGTGAGTGAGCCAGTGTAATTATAGGCACAACGGACATAACATATTAGTTCCCAAGGTTGGTGGCGCATTGTAAGCGATGGTTAACATCTCTTATAATGCCAATGTCTATGGGCGTCGGTGATCACTTACCATCAGGTGGCCCATATGTTCGTCCGCCTACCTATGCAATAAAATAATAATAATATGTATATATACTCTTACCAACGAGGGTCGTTGGAAAAGTAGCTAGAGATAAGGCCTTAGATCCTATGGTTATCGTGGCCTAAATAGGTCAGGAGGACATATATAATATGTACTCTTATATATAGGAAAGCAGACAGGAAAATGGGCCAGCAAGTCAGTACCCATAGATATTGACTGACACAAAAATTAAGTTCGTCAAAGTTCCACTAACCTTTGGATATAAGATTTAATGTCCGATAATTAATAATGTTTGGCGATAAAACAAGTGATGACTGCTACTTAGTCTACTAGTAAGAGCTCCCATTAACCAAGGAGCAAGTATCAGCTCTCACATTGGAACATAAGTTCTACCGAAAAGGATCGACGAGATTCTGTTGCCTACTAGTTGCTGGGCAAACGTATCTGTTCCTCAAAAAATAAGTTTTTGGAGTTTATTCCACCACGCTGTTCCAATGGTTTGAACAATGGCGTTTTCACTATGATCGAGAGAGCACGTGCCCGGAACGGCTGATCTTACGTAACACGCGCTCATGCACATTATATGACAAGATGTTATAACATATAGGTAGATAATATGTATTTTAACACAATTACATTTATGTCTTGTGTGTATTATCTTTTTTATTATTATTTGTTTTAATTTTAGAGTCGGCCATAATGCTTCTTGGCATGATATCTTTACACCTTTGCATAATTCTTGCAAATAATAAATTAAATAAATGTCACATAATATTAACTAGCTTTAAATACGTAACGTTAAAAACACTATCAACTTTCCTTATACATAGTTACCTAGTACTAAAATCAGACCTAGATTTAATGAGATAAAGTCTAGGTAAGCTATTTATCTTTAAACAATGACAAATTACTGCGACTGCGCTAACAAGCGCTGAACATAACGCTTGCAATTAATTTGAATGACTGATTAACTTAGTGTAAAAATAAACTAATTGTTGCCTGCGGATTCGTTTGTTGAAATTTTAATTGGAACATATTTTATATGCAGACGCAATAAAATCTGACTGTTTAAATTGATATCCGATCTTGTAAGTGTAAATAATATTTTACTTCGTTTCAAATTAATATTTATAAACAAATATTATATACAATTAATAGCAATCAAAACGATCTTTGTTCCCGTAGTTTGCTAATAAATCTAAAGGTATGGCGACACTAAGCGGATTTGTACTGTAGAGCGCTGCGGCGCTGTGCAGTCCCAAACATAAAGTCAAGAAAACGCTGGAACGACAATACGCTGTGAGTAGCTATCAATCGTTACGCGACATCATTGCATGAAAGTGAATCTTACATTTCAATATCATTTTGTGTCATCCTAAATTTAGTTGTTCCTACTACTATATCATCTAATTTTCATCTAAGTCCAGCAGTGCTATTCTATAAGAACTCACTTCATTACCCAACCGTGAAATTTTGACACCCGACTTACAGTGATATACCATTTTGATGGGTGTATTCTTGAAATGTTATAATTATTAAGGTCAATATTGCATATCACTATCTGAGATTTCACGACCGTTTCCAATAGTGAGTTTCGAGTTTGTTCTTAAAAAAGCCCTAAAGTTACCGACCTGCTAATAGACTTGTAGGATGACATTTTCTGTAACGGCATCTAAACTAAACAAGCTCGTAAGAGTGACGTGCCGCGGTGGCCGTTCTCAATGAAGATTAGTCAACTGCGCAACTATTTAATCTAAGCTTTCGTGCGTAAGCACGGATCTTCTATCTATTCTTCTCTAACTTTTAAGCTCCATACTGTTACTGAGAAGACTATTGTGTGTACCTGTGTTTGCACACAGTGACGCACACTTGTGCACTATATGTCTTGCTGTTGGCTAACCTCTCTTGAGATTGGCCGCCGTGGCTGAAATTAGTCTGGAGGACATTATAATATAAAGCTACGTATTTCTGTGGCCTCGTGATCCTGTGATTCATATCGGATTTCATATGAAAAATATTCGGCCGCGTTCGCTCCGCTGCGTCAGTTTCCTTGAGTGCGGCCTTACCTTTATCGCCCGCCAATTATTATCGCCATGATAATGATCAAATCTGTTACAATGGAATCGTCCTGTAGCATTATTTCCTTATTTTATATAAAAAAAAAATGGTATACAGTCATCGCCATTAGTCTAGACTTTGAAAACACATAACAAATTCAAAAACAAACTAAGTATAACGTCGCATATATAAAAAAAAATCTATTACTGAAGCACTGCTTTTACGCAAAATATAATCTTCTAACATTTTATAAGCCACATAATAGTTTTGTCAACATTTTTTACTAAGATCGTTGCGTTGCTCATTGATAATCTGAATCAAATCAAACTAAAATTCAGGACAACCCGCTTTCTGACTACTAACGCCATCTAGCGAAAGATACTGACATTAAACGTTCTTAGAATGTAAATTGAGATAAATTCGTAGATCTACGTCTAGTAACATAATAATGAATAATATTTGTTCTTTATTATACATGTTTTTTTACGTAAACTGTATCATTAAAACCTTAAATAAATGCAAATAAAAATAGTTAATGGAATGGTTTCGTGATATTATACGTATATATTATATAAATAGGCCAACACAAAACAGTTCAGTACATTTTCATCTCAATTGTTATCAATAGGTTTCTTGTAAGTTAAATAATGGAGCTATATGTTCAACGTAAGTATTTTTAAAGGGCTGATTAGTTTTGAAAGCTTAATATACCTACGTGTGTATTTTTATAGGATAGTTAGGCGGCAAGGATATAGGCCACCTGATGGTTAGTGGTCACCAATGCCCTTAGACATTGACAGTTTAAGAAATGTTAACCATAGCTTAAATCGCCAATGCGCCACCAACCTTGGGAACTAAGATGTTATGTCTCTTGTGCCTGTAATTACACTGGCTCACTTACCCTTCAAACCGGAACACAACAATACAAAGTACTGCTGTTTTGCGGTAGAATATCTGATGAGTGGGTGGTACCTACCCAGACGAGCTTGCACAGAGCCCTACCACCAAGTAAATAGTAGATACCTAGTTGTTTAAAAATATTTTGAAGTGTTATTACTCATATTTGAGTAAATTATAACATACCTAGATACTGTAAGAATATTACACAAGGGCGGGGCTTTATGCAAGCCCGCTGGGTAGGTACTACCCATACCTACATCATATATTCTACCGACAATACTAAGTATAATTATAATGTCCTCCAGACCGATTTCGGTCACGGCGGCCAATCTCAAAAGAGATTAGCCCACTGCGTAGTAGAAATTATAGTGCACAAGTGTGTGCGCAAACATAGGTGCACTCTCTTTTCCTTAGCTCTCATAATCCGATGGGACGGCAATCCGACACGACCGGAAAGAGTTCAGGCGCAGGAACAACGGCTTAACGTGCTTTCCGAGGCACGGGAGTGTACTCACTTCCAACTTACAGACTCCGGGCTGCTACTGAAAATTTTCTGACAGAAAAACCCAATAACTATTTATTGGCCCGACCTGGGAATTGAACCCAGGACCACCGGGTCTGCAGCCTTATATCTAGCCACTAGACCAACGAGGCAGTATACTAAGTATAGACTCGTAAGCAACACTGTGCTTGATTTGTGCTTTTCATTCATCTCGTACTCGGAAAAATGAAAAAAGTAAATGATAATTTTACTCAAATTTAGCCGCATGTGTATCCACCAACCCGCATTGAAGTAGCGTGTTGGAATAAGCTCCAAGCCTTCTCAAAAGGAAAGCATAGCCCAGCAGTGGGACAATAACTGTTACTTTATATTTTTATACTTAACACCGATTTCGTGTTTAATCTAAAGCGATTGTTATCCCCCATTACACAATCAGGTAACCAAATCGACCGGCGCCATTATCAAGCTATCTGACGCGCCCTGGGTGAGTTCCGTGACTTCATTTAAATAACTTACATTGATAGTCATAGATAATCTATTGTAACTATGCTTCGCTTTGTAACTTTACACTTTCGTAACACTAACGTTTTTATTTTATTTTTATTTTTTATTTTAAGCAGTTTAAACTATAACTACGTGTAGAGTAAGCATTATATTTGCTGCTGAGCAGAAGCCACTACTACACTAGAACTGGGTTTGTACACATATACGTGTGGTAGATTAAATGTTATTCTTCACCGCCGAACACGAGATGAATTATATACACAAATAAATATAACAACTCAGTCGAGCTTACCCGGATTTGAATCCGGAAGCTTGGATTACGATTCACATGTTCTAACCATTGAGCCATCTCGGATCACTTCTATAAATAATATATATTCGTTGTCAAATATAATAAAATTTCTAAACGAAAAATTATTTTATCGTTTCTACTTTTTCGTTAAAAATATAACTGTCCAACATTAAAAATAATAAACAACAAAATATTTAACCGAGCAAAGTAATTTTAATTTATTAAATTAATCTCCTTATTTTCTACTTTTTAACTTGCCCGCCACATAATGACAAAACAGATTCAAAGGATTCTCTCGTCTAATCCTTAACCCTTTAGGATTAAAAAAAAAAACATTTTTACTTTGTCATATCCGACACAATGGAAAAACAAAATTATGGCATAAGTTGTCTTAATACGAATTAAAAAAAAAAACAATGTCAAAGTGATCTATTGTATGGATTACCGTTATTAAAGCTACGAAGCATTAACCAAACGCGTTGACGGCGACGCCAGCAGCGTCATTACGTCATTCACTTAATGTCTAATTCAAATTATGTGTGTTCATTTCTAGCATAAGTTATTTATTAATAGGTACAGACGATGATAGAAGCGCTTACTTGAGCCTCTTCTAGAAGCGAATTTGAACAGTAAAGCTCACCAAGTAACGGTGCTGCTACCACATAGGAAATTATAGTTAATGCTTGCAATTTACTTTTTTTATGTTTTAAAAAAAGGAATATAATAAGAAGATAAAATTAATAATTAATAAAAAAAAATACCCACAGAATATATTTATTATTATATTCTAAAACTACAATTTAAAAAAAACAAACAACACATTAAAATTTTAAAGAAAAAAAACGACGTCTAAGAGATTGTCCTATGGCATTGTATTGTATTGTACCAAGACGCTGGCACTATTGCCTCTCTGCACCGCTAGACTCAGTCTTTGGGCTAAATAAGCACCAGCACTTGGGTCACCAGAAATATTGACCAGTTTCTTAGAGAGGTTTTAGTATCAGAAGCCTCTTTTACTCGGTGGTAGGGCTTTGTGCAAGCTCGTCTGGGTAGGTACCACCCACTCATCAGATATTCTTCCGCAAAACAGCGGCACTTGTTATTATTGTGTTTCGGTTTGAAGGGTGAGTGAGCCAGTGTAATTACAGGCACAAGGGACATAACATCCTAGTTCCCAAGGTTGGTGGCGCATTGTAAGCGATGTTTAACATTTCTTACAATGCCATTGTCTATGGGCGTTGGTGACCACTTACCATCAGGTGGCGCATATGCTCGTCCGCCTACCTATACAAATGGACCTAATGTTTCAAAACCCAGCCCCGCAAATTCATATTCGTTTGAAAATAGTGAATATTTGCGGCGCTTGAGTATTTGAGCAGCTTCAGCGACTGCACTAGCTTTACGAGACGTTCTCTTAATATGAGATACTGCCAGCGTATCTACGCAAGTTGCAAGTTAATTATACTATTCATACATTGAATAATAATGTACTAACGTATCGTACGTTAGTACATTATTATTTAATGTATTCATACAAATAGTTTAGGCCTTGACTTGCTTAAGAAAACGCTCTAGCTTTTAATTGCTATAGATTTTTTCCAAAATACCATTATAGCACTGACTTTATTACTTACAAATGAATAAAATATTATAAAGGCATTAAACTTAGTAAACAGATAATACCCGCATTGTTGCTTAAACATTTTAAATACCGTTTAAAAATACAGATTATATTACCGTTAAAGATTTTCTATTAAAAACTTTTTTAATCTGTTGTTTGTAAAAAGATACATCAAAGATAAAATGTTTGGAATAGCAGTCATTTAAAAATTAATTAGCTTTTTTCACTGAGCCTTATAAACAAAAGTATTAGGGATTTTTATTTCGCTACCTTTCATTTAATAAAGACTGCTTTGTTTTTTTTTTTTAATCAACTGTTGGTAGTTGAATGCACTTTACTTCCTTGTTGATACTAGACCAACTACTAACTAACAGGTATACTACAAGCCCGCAAATCCCTAGGTCCTGCGTTTAGCCCTGGAAGCCCTGGAAGCTTGAAGTGTGTACACTCTCGAGCCTCAGAAAACACGTCAAGCCGTTGGTCCTGCGCCTAAACTCTTTCCATTCACGTCCAATTTCTGTCCCATCGGATTATGAGTGAGGGAATAAAGAATGCACATGTGTTTGCGCACACACTTGTGCACTTTAATACGTGCCGATATCGTTCAGACATCATCATATCGAACTAAACTAACCTAACCTAACCTTCAACAAAATAAATCTTACTATTATGTAGTATAAATATATGTAGTAAAATATATAAATATTACCCATCCTAACATCGCCAATGAGCTATAAACTTTGGGAACTAAAATATGCCCCTTGTGCCTATAGGTACACTGGCTCACTCACCCTTCAAACCAGAACATAACTAAGCTTTGCTATTTGGAGGTAAAATAGGTCATGAGTGGATGATACCTACCAAGAAGAGCTTGTGTAAAGCGTTACAATCAAGTGAGTCCTACCACCAAGTAGTATTACGGGTTTCAACAAAAATATCTTTTTTTTGGAACGACAAGGAACGATAAATGAACTTTAATTCATACCTTCAACAAACAGTTTATTTAATAAGCGAACGGCTCAAGAAAAACATTAATATCACAAAGTTCCATCTTTAGTACCAACGGCATCTGGCATAGAACCTTGTAAACTCAACGAATATACCTCGTAATGAAGTCCAAAACATAAATTACTGAAACTACAAACGATTAATGGACTGTAGCGAGTCGATAGATAGGGATGTATAAATAAAACATCGATAAAAATACTTACTTACATTTTGAATTAAAGAAAGTACCTAAACTTCAGTAATGACACTTGTAGTATATAATTGGTCTAGTGGCTAGATATAAGGCCGCAGACCCGGTAGTCCTGGGTTCAAATCCCAGGTCGGGACAATAATAACTTATTGGGTTTTTCTGTCAGAAAATTCTCAGTAGCAGCCCGGAGTCTGGAAGTTGGAAGTGTACCCTCCCATGCCTCGGAAAGCACGTAAAGCCGTTGGTCCTGCGCCTAAACTCTTTCCGGTCGTGTCGGATTGCCGTTCCATCGGATTATGAGAGCTAGGGAATAGTGAGTGCACCTGTGTTTGCGCACACACATGTGCACTATAATATCTCCTGCGCCTGCTACGTGACCGAAATCAGTCTGGAGGACATTATATAATACTAGCTGTGCCCCGCGGCTTCACCCGCGTATAATTAATAAAAATATAAAAAATTATGTTATTACTATAATAACACATACGCGCACACACAAATACATACACACACACGGCTACGGCATACATGTATATGGCTACTGGTAAAGAAATACGTAATTAACGATTTGAAATTTATTTTCATAAGATACCGTAGGGCTTACCGATCTTATATATGGCCTATCATTTGCGCCATCACATTTTCTTTGTGTGTACCAATTTTCATCAAGATTGGTCAAGCCGTTCTTGAGTTATAAGAAGACATACAGGCAGACAGACAGACAGACAGACAAAAATGAAAAAAATAGTATAATGTGAGTGACTCATAAAACGATAATTTATCACAAAATTAGGTGAAAAGAAATAATTTACAGACAGAGCCAATAGATTTATATATAGGGTTTTCCAATAGGGACGCTTGAACTTTGACAGCTGATTGCGGCCATGTTGTTTGAGTGACAGCTGTCAAATGCAGTGTGTTATATTCATTCCGTCCTCCCAAACCACCATGGCAGGTTACAGTGTCGAGCAGCACGTGCAAATCATAAAATTGTTTTATGAAAATGGGTCTTCAGTTCGAGCAACGTTCCGCGCACTTCACCCGTTTTACGGTCGCGATGATCGTCCTGCCGAGTCGACTATCCGTCGATTGGTGGACAAATTCGAGTCAACCGGGTCAGTTAACAATCAGCCGGTTCCCGTGCGTCAACGTAACGCGAGATCTGCCGAGAATATCGCCGCTGTGCGCGACAGTGTCCTCGAAAACCCGCGGCAGTCAATTCCGCGTTGCGCACAGGAACTCGGCCTTTCGCAGACGACAACTTGGCGAATTTTGCGTTGTGACTTGAGCCTGCACCCGTACAAGATCCAGCTGACCCAAGAGCTCAAGGTTAATGACCATAGACAGCGCCGTGTGTTCGCTGACTGGGCATTAGAGCAGTTGGAAGTTGACGCCGATTTTGGCAAAAAAATCATCTTCAGCGACGAGGCGCATTTTTGGATGAATGGCTATGTCAACAAGCAAAATTGCCGTATTTGGGACGAGACCAATCCACACGAGGTTCACCAAGTGGCAATGCACCCGCAGAAAGTGACTGTTTGGTGCGGATTTTGGGCCGGAGGCGTGATTGGTCCGTATTTTTTCGAAAACGATAATGGTGTGGCCGTCACCGTCAATGGTGAGCGATACCGGTCGATGATAACCAACTTCTTTTGGCCTGAAATCGAGAATATGGATCTGGTCAACATGTGGTTTCAACAGGACGGCGCTACGTGCCACACAGCACACGCTACGATGGAAGTTCTGCACGAGCAATTTCTGGACATGGTCATCTCGCGCGGAGGCGACGTGAACTGGCCACCGAGATCGTGCGATTTGACCCCGCTGGACTTTTTCTTGTGGGGTTTTCTTAAGTCGCAGGTCTATGCCAACAAGCCGCAAACCACCGATGCCCTCAAAGTCAACATACGCCACGCCATCGATCAAATACAGCCCGATTTGTGCGCCAGAGTCATCGAAAATTGGACCTTTCGTGTGCGCGCCACCAACCGAAGCCGTGGCGGTCATTTGAATGATGTCATATTCCATACATAATGGGGTCGACAGACCTTCCAAATAAAAAAAATTCGCAAATATCTCTCCTACATGTATTTTTTTTTGCATTTCAAAGATCAAGCGCCCTTAATGGAAAACCCTATAGTAGTATAGATAAAGATTAAATACCATATGACTTATTAGTTTTTGCCCGCGTGCTAGGGGAGAGCAAGTGTTATGTATAAAATCTTCAAATTTCAGCAAAATCAGTTCAGTGATTTAATCATAAAAACGAAACAGACACACAAAGTTACTGTCGCAATTATTAGGTCCTTACATATGAAATTGGCGTTTTGTACGGGAGGAATATCCGAAATCCGTTTCTTTTTTTTTGTAAAATGTATTTAATTAATCAAAGTATGCACCGTTATTATCTATGCACTTTTGCCATCTCATAGGTAGCTCATTGATCCCTGTACTAAAAAAACCATGGGGGCAAGAATCAATAAACTCTTTGAAGGCGGTTTGGACTGCCGCATCGGAGTTGATTTTTTTTCCTTGTAAGAAGTTGTCCAAATTCCGGAAAAAATGGTAATCTGTTGGACCAAGGTCCGGGGAGTACGGTGGATGTCGCAGACATTTCAATTGTAGCTCATCTAACTTAGTGGTTGTTTGTTGTGCAATGTGTGGTCTTGCGTTGTCGTGAAGCAGCAGTGGCCTAGAGCGATTGACCAATCTCGGTTGTTTAGCAGCTAGTTCTTCCTTCATGGTTTGCAATTGCTGGCAATAGATATCTGCCGTTGTCGTTTGACCAGATTTTAGAAAGCTGTAGTGAACGACACCAGCGCTAGTCCATCAAACACTCACAAATAACTTTTTCTCAGTCAATTTTCGTTTAGGGCAGGATTTGGTTGGGTCTCCAGGGTTCAGCCATTGCGACGAGCGCTTCCGATTATCGTACAGTATCCACTTTTCATCACAAGTAATGATTAGATATAAAATCCCTTCATTATTGTGTCGGTTGAGCAAAATAACACAGCAGGCGACGCGTGTTTCCACTAGTTCTAGTGTAGTGAAGTTCAATTCACTAAATTGGGGTATCATGAATTTAGTAAGCGTTCAAGAATTTTTTACTTTCCCGATTTGCTTCATGTGGATTAATACAGTTTTATCACTTACCCCGAAGCCTGCAGCTATCTCTGAAGTGCTTTGTGATGGATCCGCTTCCACAATAGCCTTGAACTCTTCATTTTCCACTTTGGTCTCCGGCCTTCCACGGGGTTGGTTCTGAAGGTCGAAATTTCCAGAACAAAAACGTTGAAACCAAAAACGTACCGTCCTTTCTTTTGCGACACCAGCGCCGTACACATCATTAATCCTTCGATCTGTTTCTGCAGCACTGGTGCCACGGTAAAACTCGTACTCGTAAATATACCGATATTTCATGTTTTCAATTGTGCGGTAATAAGCGACGCCAAAGAGAAAATAATGAAGAAAAAACAAATGAATGACTGTTTTCAAAACTCAAATGTACCAGCTAAATGAATTTATAAATTTAAAACTGGAATTCTTAACCAAAGAGGAGATATTTCAGATCAAAGTGTCAGTACGACAAAACGCTAATTTCATATGTAAGGACCTAATATAATATTAGTATAGATATCTTAAGACATCAAACCTGCACTATTCCTCTCTTTTCTCATGCCAGTGGTGACCATCTCTTTTCTTTTTTCGATGGCAGTAGTGGTCATTTGACTGATAATTATCAAATACACAATTAGTATATAATTTATTTGCATTCGTGTCGTCTAGTGCCCTTATCTACTAAACTTATGTACAGCATTGTTCGTTCGATGAAAATAATTCGTAAATAAGTAAAATTTTAAAGAATTTCATGTCATTAACCTATAAAAAAGCATATCTATGTATTCCATAAATTCCATGCTCACCACCTCGATGTTTGGAAATCCACAACAGCGCAATTTTTAAGGCATTTCCTGCCTCGCACAACCACTCTGTGGAACCAGCTTTCGCCGGCGACTTTTCCGAACCGATATGACATAAAAACCTTTAAGAAGAGCCGGCAACGCACCATGCATGCAAGTCCTCGGATGTTACGGATGTCCATGGACGGTGGTAGTCACTTTCCATCAGGTGAGGCTCCTGTTCGGTTGCACAAACAAAAAAAACTACCACCTAATTTTTTCATATATTTCACATATGTATTTATAAGATTCATAGAATTCCATAAATAGGCTTCATTAATCTAGAACTTAGTTTATGTAATCTTACGATATCTGCCGTCTTATAAACCTCAAGTCTAAAGCTGTCAAGTATGTAAAGTATTAAGATACCATTTTTATATACAAAATTATAAATTAACTATTGATTAATAAAATCGTTTAAAAAAAACTAATATATTTTAATATAATTTTATATGTTAAAATATTCACAACGATTCATAACTATAAAAACAAAGCTACGGAACAAAAAGCACCATATAATTAATATTAAACAATAATAATAAAAAGAGGTCAAAAGATTAATTATCGATTTGATTGGCATCACTAAAGGAATCAATCATATAGGCGTCGTGGAAGTTGGAACAATAACATAGCGGTGTGTGGGCGACGCGGGCGGTCGAGGGGCGACACTTTAGCACTTACCGGGATTATCGGGGCTAAAGAATCGATAAACATATGCTAGACAATGCACAACACTATTATTTAAGACAATTTTTTATTCGTAAAGATGTAACTAAAAGCACGTTAACATCCTACTGCTGGACAATGATCTTGAAGAGAAAGTTTGAAGCTTTTTGTTGGATACAAGTTAACATAATTTAAAACTTGATATATGTGTTTTCTATGTCTTATTTGCAATATAATAGATATGTGCGAAAAAATAAAGCAAATTTCGTAAAATCGATTTAAATAATATAAATAATCTATCACTCTAAATCTTTTTTTTTATTACAAAAACACAAACCCATGAATTTCAGGACAATACCTTATCTGAACTATTCACGACATTTATGCAAATCGCTAACCATAAGTTTTCGTGCTATCTTATAATAATTAGCAGTCTAATTATTATTCAAGCCCCGATAAGCGCCAAGCTTTGTTTGCTTGATTATAAAAAAATAGTGTTGCCACAGTATATGTTGAATATCAATAAATTAAATGAATAATTGGTTTTACTAGTTTAATTCGTTTGGCATAAATAATGCCAAATATATAAGTTATAATTTTAAATTCCAATTTAATAGTTACTAAGAATTTTTACTTTTATTTTATTCTATTGATTTCTTGACCTTTGTCAATTTTATAAGCAGAAATAAAAAATATGACTAAATATTAGACATTATAAAATTGATTTCGGATTGCGTTCCCATCGAATTAAGAGCGTAAATAAATAGAGTGCACTTGCGCAACTTCCACACAATAATATGGCTATGGCTAGTCATCGGTAACAATGGCCGCCGCAGTTAAATGAAGACGTCATTATTATTATTTTTAATAATAATAAAAACCTTTATTGCACACTCAGACAAATAAAATATATATATAAAAGAGAAAATATAGCACACCGTTATATACTCGTTCGGTAAAATTAATTGATTGTAATATAATTTGTGAACGTCAAAGAATCAGTATCGCTCCAAACGTTCTATGCTTGTCTATCGATTGACATAAGACCATTAGCGGGAAGTGCAAGGGCCCCCCTTTTCAAGGTCATTCTTGCCACAAAATAATCCCGCAGCATCACCGATCCGTTACAATAATGGTCATTGCAGGGATCAGTGGATTGTAGCTCCACTTAACCCGGCTTCTCCTTGACTTTTTTTATAGAATAGGTGGGCGTAGGGCGGACGAGCATTTGGGCCACCTGATAGTATGTGGTCACCAACGCCCATAGACATAGACATTGTAAGAAATAATAACCATCGCTTACGTCGCCAATGCACCACCAATCTTGGGTACTAAGATGTTATGTTCCTTGTGCCTGTAATTACACTGGCTTCAAACCAGAACACAACAATACCAAGTACTGTTGCTTTGCGGTAGAATATCTGATGATTGGGTGGTAGTGGTACCTACCCAGACGAGCGTGCACAAAGCCCTACCACCAGTAAACTCCCTTTTGTGACAACTACACTCTTTGTAACAAAGAAGACAGCTTAAAAAGTTCATGATCCATTTTCTATACAAAATTAACCTAATGAATGCAGTTACGATAAAATTCTTGTTAAATATTAATTAATAGGTTATCAATTTTAAAAGAAGCGATTGCATGTCCACCTTTGCGCGTCGAAAGCCTGTTTTGTGACATTTTACTATCAAGATCATCTGATATGCTCTATCAAGATTTTCTTTGCTATGATTATCATCGTTTATTTTAACTTACTTCTGGGGTAAACTTTAATTTTCATTCAGTTGCGGATCCTACGAATATTTAAAATTTTAAATATCGTCATAAAAAAATATATCTTCGTCCCATTAAAAAAAAAACAATATATTTTTTATCTGTAGCCGATATTAAATAGAACTCGTCTTTTTATAAATTACAGATAAGTACCAATAAACTAACAACACATTACCTGTATTGGTTAAAGAAAACATATCTATAATTACCCAACCACTATTTAAAAAAAGAACAATATTACAAGGGTTAATTTAAAATAATCGACTTAACATACAAATAGTACAGATTATTAACAATTTTATGATTATAAATGTTTTAATTGCATCCATTCATTCATCCTGATGTTCAGATAAAGCTTGCTATGCACTACTCATTAAAACTTGTAGCTAAAGGCTATATTCTATATAAAACGGCCTGTGCGTTTCGTAGCATATATTATTAGCTTAGAGTTAAACGTGTATATCTTTAAACAAATAATATATCAATCATTAATATAATATAATACGGCTGAATTATCGGTGGCTGTGACTATTTACCATCAGGTGGCCTATTTGCCCTTCCGCTTAACTATTATTTAAACACAATATTAATAGTACTTTCTGTATGCATATGCATTCTAATTTCAGGTTTAAAAAACTAACTAACTTTTTTTTTAATATCAAGCTAAGATACGAAATTCCCGTACAATATTTTATGTCTATGCCCCAAGCATAAAATAAAAAAGCAACCCATATCCCTTGTTTGTTAATTTCTTTAATTGCTCGCCGGAACGTAACCGTCAATTATTGTAAAAAAAATATATATAGGACGCCATAACAAGAGTTTCGACTACTTATTCTTAATTACGTTTAACTAAGACGTAACTCAAGCTGAAAGTAGGTGTTTAGTGGACTTATCTTCGACTGAGGACGTTGATGTATGGCTGAATGGAACGAAACGATTTTGTTTTTTGTTTTTAATTTATAAGCTGTGTACACATAAAACGGTTATAAACTTAAATAGTTATTAGTATTGTTAAAAACAAGGATTATGTAATAATATATGTGTGATTTAATAAACTATTTTCTTATATAAATTATTTTTAAAAAAATTTGTTAATGCAACAACATTTGCGTTATAATTCAAAATATCATAATACTTGAAAAATGCCTAATTTAAATATATAGATATTTAAATTTTTTTTTAAATATATAGATATTTAAATTATATTATTTCTTTTACAGTTTTTGAAGGTTATTACGTGTATAACCACCTTAGCTTGTGCAAGGCGCTGGAGCACACTATGTAATTAGTGCGTTATAAAAAGTCCAAGTAATTAATTTAGCCTACCCGTGTACCTGTTTTGTGTTAAACAATACTATATCACCGTTGACATTTCGTGTTGAATAGAAATTGTTAAATTTTCATTTAAATGTTCGTGAAAATTGAAAATAAATGAAAACATTGAAATTTATGACTATGTTAAAGAGTTTTTAAATTAATACTAATATTTCTGAATTAATATTCACAAATTTTATTGATGTCATTTTAAATGGACAGCGAGTTGAATTACCTGAAAAAAAAACCTGTCAAAAAAAACAAATTTTTACTTTAGATTTTATATCTTTTTAATTTTTTTTTTCGGTCAACTGCAATCCATTAGAAGTCGTTTTAAGAAGGTTTTAACACTATTCTCCATGAATATGAATGAATATACAAACACGAAGAGCCGGTTGTGTCTGATTGCCGTCGAACTATGAACATGTGTCACATGTGTGTTATTAATAATAAAACTTTGATTATTAATAATAAATTGGCGTATAACTCGATAAGTAATCAAGTATTCATTTGATGAAAAAAAAGTGTAGTCGGTATTCATTAATTTCCATGCAGGATAAATATTCAATGGTATTTATCTATTTAACTTAATTATGCGAAAATAGTAACTACTGGAGTCGAACTTCTACTAAGCTATAACGATTACGATACGTTACCGATTCGATCCCGATCAAACTTTGACTTTGACTATATTTATTCGGATCGGAACCGAATCGAAAACGATGTTAACATATACCGTTATGTCAAAACCAAATTTAATTGTTAACTATTATCTCAATGGTCGATAATTAAATTAAAGAAACGAATAAACGGCACCGACCCCGCTTCGATTCGATTGCGATAAATTGACAATTTGTTAGTAGAATCGTTTCTTGTCAGATATTCTCGGTAAAATCTACATTCCGAACCGGTAGGAAAATGTCGATTAAGTAAGATACTACAATTTCATTTGATTCAGTTTTCATGTAGAGATGGCCCAGTGGTAAGAACGCGTGAATCTGAACCGATGATCATGGGTTCAAACCCGGGCAAGCACCACTGAATTTCATGTGCTTAATTTGTGATTATAATTCATCTCGTGCTTGACGGTGAAGGAAAACATCGTGAGGAAACCTGCATGTGTCTAATTTCACTGAAATTCTGTCACATGTGTATTCCACCAATCCGCATTGGAGCAGCGTGGTGGAATAAGCTCCAAAACATTCTTCTCAAAAGAGGAGTTACTTTACTTTACTTTACAGTTTTCATGTGGTTGGTTTTGTATTTATAATGTATCTCAAGTTCTGTATTTTTGCATCCATCAACTCTCATTGTAGCAGCGTGGATAAACTACTAACTTCCTCTTTAAGATGTGAATATTCATGAAATTGTAACATTTGAGTTACATTGATATCTATTTTCTCGGACAACATTAACCAAAGAAAACTTAAATTATTACCGTAGATCAATTACAATACACTTCCAAATCATGAAAAAATATAGAAATAAATTTGCAAATTATCCTCTGAATTGGTTATTATAAGCTTTTTTTAACATCGGAATATGAAATCATACAATATTAAGAGAATCTCTGGCTTATTTTTGCAGAATATATTAATATTTTTTAACGGAATCGTAATGCAACTCTGTCGTAAGGCCGAAGACAAGACACCAGTAGGGAAGACCTGTGACACACATCTCCGCAAACACAGAGCATAAGAGATGTGAGTTCTCCGCACGGGATATTTATCGATAACGCCCAATCGATCAACGACGTACATCCACCTCGTAAGGGTAGTGGAGGCCTTTATCCAATAGTGTGACATTTACCAGACCGATATTTTTTATATATTTTTAATTAAACGACATTCAAAAAACGCTAGTGAACAAAGTTATATACAAAATAATAAGATCCTCCAGACCGATTTCGGTCACGGCGGCCAATCTCAAGAGAGATTAGCCAACTGCGCAGGACATATTATAGTGCACAAGTGTGTGCGCAAACACAGGTGCACTCTCTTTTCCTTAGCTCTCATAATCCGATGGGACGGCAATCCGACACGACCGGAAAGAGTTCAGGCGCAGGACCAACGGCTTAACGTGCTTTCCGAGGCACGGGAGTGTACACACTTCCAACTTCCAGACTTCGGGCTGCTACTGAGAATTTTCTGACAGAAAAACCCAATAACTATTTATTGGCCCGACCTTAGAATTGAACCCAGGACCACCGGGTCTGCGGCCTTATATCTAGCCACTAGACCAACGAGGCAGTATACAAAATAATAATATAACAACAACGTCATAAACTTTTATAATTAAGAACATTACTTTAAACAACATGGCGTGTAGAGCGCCCATGTTATTTTATTTCAAACAAATTACACTTTCGCTAATAGCCGCGGCTAATCTAATACTGATTGTGTTTAAATTAAATTAATGTCTTCCTAACTGCGTGTTCTAAGAAATAAATATCCCAAAGCCGTGATTAGAAGATAGTAAAATATACAGGTGAAGGTGACACTGTTTTTAATCCGTCTTTAAATTGTTAATACTTCGTAGTTATTTAAGTGTTTCATAATATTATAAAAGTGTTTTAATTCAAAATGTATAAATCTATATTTTTATATTATAAAGCTAGAGAGTTGGTTACACGCGACGATAACAAAGACTACCATTCCGTTTTAATTTTTTTTACTTGTGGAGACCGCAGATGCTCACAGCGGCAGCGGCACTTGTAGTAAAGGATCTAGCTTAGGAACAGGAATTCCAGGAGGAAGTTGGTATGAGGGGTAAGTAAAATGGGCTGACGAAGGAGGAGAAAATGAAATCTCTCGTTCGTGCTAACGGCAGACGCAGGTACTAAGTAGACACGGCTATTTGGACTACTTACATCGGATGGCAACACCAATCATCAACCTATGCACGCCTGTTACGAATATGACGAACCCATGAACACAGTGCGTCACAGTCTGTCGTAGTACACCACATGGGAGGCTCAGTACCATGTCCTGGCAGCAGAAATACGTTTACACTTCTCGCTGCTTAGTGTGGTAATGTTATGCTCAATTGTTAGAGGCCCCAGCACAGTTAAGAATTAGCGGGATGCTTCGACAAAGACAATGAAGCTTCGCGCTCCTTCTCCCACCACTATTATAGTGAAAAATAGTATCTCACTAAAATAGTGGTTGCGTATCTGCGTTCTCAATACCCTAAGACCTCAAGGTAAAGAAAGCCTAGTAAAAGTAATTTAATCAATGTGACCACACCAAACGCGTTGGAAGACGTTTTCAAGACGCTGGATTGAACTGGATATGGAGTCAATGTAAACGGCGAGTACATCTCACACCTTCGGTTTGCCGATGATATCGTCATCATAGCAGAGTCGCTGGAACAACTCACCGAAATGCTGCATAGCCTAAGCGATTCTTCCCGGCGTGTCGGTCTCGGTATGAACTTGGACAAGACCAAGGTCATGTTCAATAGGCATGTCGTGCTGGGACCAATATACATCGAAGGGGGACCTCTCGAAGTTATTAGTGAATATACCTACCTAGGACAGGTCATTCAAGTCGGTAGGAATAACTTCGAGAAGGAAGCCGATCGAAGAATTCGCTTGGGATGGGCAGTATTTGGCAACCTTCGTCAAGTCCTCACGTCGTCTATACCGCAATGTTTGAAGACGAAAGTCTTCAACCAATGCGTCTTGCGGTGCCGAAACGTGGACACTAACTGCGGGACTAGTACACAAATTTAAAGTCGCTCAGCGTGCTATGGAGCGAGCTATGCTCGGAGTATCTTTGAAGGATAAGATCAGAAATGAGATTATCTGGAAAAGAACCGGAGTCACCGACATAGCTTGCAAAATTAGCAGGCTGAAGTGGCAGTGGGCTGGTCACGTATGTCGTAGGACCGAAGGCCGTTGGAGCACGAGTCCAAGAGTGGAGACCGCGAATCGGTAAACGCAGCGTAGAACGTCCTCCAGCCAGTTGGACCGATGACCTTATGAAGGTGGCGGGTACCGACTGGAGGCGGAAGGCGGAGGACCGGGAGCTTTGGCGCACCTTGGGAGACGCCTATGCTCAGCAGTGGACTACGATTGACTATTGATTGATTGATTGACCACACCATAATATACTCAAGCTAGTCCTTTATATCCGCGAACGACTGCTGATTTTTGAAAACTAATCTGTCACTCGACAAAGAATCCCATAAACTCCCCATTTAATGAAATATACCTCCGATACGCCGTACACATACACATTTTATCTTCGTGATATTTTGCTCCACCGCCGAGCACAAGTTTAATTACGAGCACATGAAAACTCAGTGTTGCTTACTTTATGATTTAAGCCCACTTATTAAGCGTATTATCGATTCTTTGAAGATAAATATTAGATTCTTTTTTTGTTTCTTGCTTTACTAATACTCATATAAAACATAATATACAAATATACCTGAATGTTTTTAAATATTTTTTGTTTATATAAGCTCATCGATTTTTTACCCGAACATTTTTCGTAATAACTGAAAACAGCGAACTATTATTATATAACCTTCATGGTAAAATATCGATATAATTAAGATAATCATAAACTCAAATATTATCGATAAATAATTAACTGGAAATAGAACAACATTCGATACGATTCTAAATTAACTTTAACGATAACATCGATAATGCCGATAGATTCTGACAGCTGACTATTAAAAGTATGCAACCCTAATTTTGACATATCATATCATAAGTTTTGTTTTTGTAACTATGAAATTTCAAAGATTCCTCTAAAAGAAATAATGAATGTGGTCCAAATAATCGATACTTGATACAAGTTTTAATGTATCGGAGTTTTAATTTAATGGGGTACCGTGTGACTGGATCAAAATGCCTCACTATCTGTCTTGGATTCACCTTTATTATGGGATGTTTCTTGGCATCTCTACCAATAGTACCATCAGGTAAGGTAAAATAAACTAATAATTCTAAATATGAGTAAAAAAAAAATTGGTATTCACTTGCCAATTATTTTAATGACTCAATAAAATAGATACTCACTAACCCTTGTTTTCCTTCATATTTCCAGAGCCAACAAACCTCCAGATATCATCATCAACAACTTATAGTAAGAAGAAATTAGCTATAATCGTACCATTCAGAGATAGATTTGAAGAACTCTTAGAGTTTGTACCTCACATGTATAAATTTCTACAAAAACAAAACATACCTTTCCACATATTCATTGTCCAACAGAAGGATAACAACCGCTTCAACAGAGCCTCGCTCATAAATGTTGGCTTCATTTATACAAAGAAGGATTACGACTACATTGCTATGCACGATGTAGATTTGCTGCCAATGAATGACAATTTAAAATATAGCTACCCCAAAAATGGTCCTTTCCACATATCTTCACCACAAACACACCCTAAGTATCATTATGATACTTTTATTGGTGGTATTTTATTAATAAAAAGGGAAGAATTTGATTTGGTTAATGGCATGTCGAATAACTATTGGGGATGGGGTTTAGAAGATGACGAGTTTTACGTGAGATTAAAAGATGCAAAATTAAAAGTATTAAGACCTGAAAATATAACAACGGGACCAGAAAGCACTTTTAGGTAAGGAAGCTTTTTAATACTATATATTATTCAATGAATTAAAATATTAGATTAAATAAGCTTATTTTCCTTGTCATTTGTATAACAATCGTAAGAAAAGACATATAGAGCGGACACTTTCAATTATGACATGAAATAAAAATGTAGTAACACCTTGATCGACGATCTACAAATATGTGTAAGATATTTTTTTATTTTATCATTACAAGAACAAAAGAAAAAGATAAGATAAAATTTACACATGTAAATCTTTGTCAATGATATACTATAGGGTTTTCCATTAAGGGCGCTTGATCTTTGAAAAGCAAAAAAAAATACATGTAGGAGAGATATTTGCGAATTTTTTTTTTATTTGGAAGGTCTATTATGTATGGAATATGACATCATTCAAATGACCGCCACGGCTTCGGTTGGTGGCGCGCACACGAAAGGTCCAATTTTCGATGACTCTGGCGCACAAATCGAGCTGTATTTGATCGATGGCGTGGCGTATGTTGACTTTGAGGGCATCGGTGGTTTGCGGCTTGTTGGCATAGACCTGCGACTTAAGAAAACCCCACAAGAAAAAGTCCAGCGGGGTCAAATCGCACGATCTCGGTGGCCAGTTCACGTCGCCTCCGCGCGAGATGACCATGTCCAGAAATTGCTCGTGCAGAACTTCCATCGTAGCGTGTGCTGTGTGGCACGTAGCGCCGTCCTGTTGAAACCACATGTTGTCCAGATCCATATTCTCGATTTCAGGCCAAAAGAAGTTGGTTATCATCGACCGGTATCGCTCACCATTGACGGTGACGGCCACACCAATATCGTTTTCGAAAAAATACGGACCAATCACGCCTCCGGCACAAAATCCGCACCAAACACTCACTTTCTGCGGGTGCATTGCCACTTGGTGAACCTCGTGTGGATTGGTCTCGTCCCAAATACGGCAATTTTGCTTGTTGACATAGCCATTCATCCAAAAATGCGCCTCGTCGCTGAAGATGATTTTTTTGCCAAAATCGGCGTCAACTTCCAACTGCTCTAATGCCCAGTCAGCGAACACACGGCGCTGTCTATGGTCATTAACCTTGAGCTCTTGGGTCAGCTGGATCTTGTACGGGTGCAGGCTCAAGTCACAACGCAAAATTCGCCAAGTTGTCGTCTGCGAAAGGCCGAGTTCCTGTGCGCGACGCGGAATTGACTGCCGTGGGTTTTCGAGGACACTGTCGCGCACAGCGGCGATATTCTCGGCAGATCTCGCGTTACGTTGACGCACGGGAACCGGCTGATTGTTAACTGACCCGGTTGACTCGAATTTGTCCACCAATCGACGGATAGTCGACTCGGCAGGACGATCATCGCGACCGTAAAACGGGCGAAGTGCGCGGAACGTTGCTCGAACTGAAGACCCATTTTCATAAAACAATTTTATGATTTGCACGTGCTGCTCGACACTGTAACCTGCCATGGTGGTTTGGGAGGACGGAATGAATATAACACACTGCATTTGACAGCTGTCACTCAAACAACATGGCCGCAATCAGCTGTCAAAGTTCAAGCGTCCCTGTTGGAAAACCCCTTATAAAACAAACATATATGTATATAGGTATATCTATTTAATATATATTAAATCACAAGCTTCTATATAACTTTCCTTGTTAGTAAAAGTCTTGTCTTGCAGCTGAATAAGAAAACAGTTCCACTCAACCGACAACAATATAAATTTGCACACACTTTCTCTCGTGTTAATAATCCGATTTAGTCTATTAAATTTAATTCCTTTTGTGAATGGATATAATGTATTTATCAGGTATACTATAAATATTAAATATCAGATAAGATTTTTATTTTCTCATGTAAAAACTACTTTTTAATAGATAATATTTTTTGCTACTTCAATGGAAATTTTTATTACTCTAAAACAATAAAATTGAGGTGTAATTTATAACAAAAATGGGAGGTTTCTTCATATTTTAGCCAAGATATACTCTATGCGTAATTCCATTAATATTTAGTCTGTCATGTCTATGTTTTTTTATTTTATTATAATAATTATTTATATTTTGATGAATCTATATTATAATCGATGCTGCTTAAACTATTTATTATAAAAAAAACTAGCTGTAACAACTTTGTTTTAAGAATAAAGATCCCAACATACATATTTATTCATGCTTTAGAAAATATTAACTAAAATTCATATTTCCAGACATGTCCATGACAAAACCTATCGCAAACGCGACATGAGGAAGTGTTTCAACCAGCGGGAGGTTACCCGCCATCGAGACAGAGTGACCGGAGTCCACAATGTTGCTTATAAAATACACAGCACTCACAGTGTTTCTATAGACTCCTTACCGATCACAGTGATTAATGTAGAACTCATTTGTAATAAAACTGCTACACCATGGTGCCAGTGCCCCGAACCACCTAAAGTTAAGAAGATAAAGTGAATTGTGAACATAGTTATACAAAAGGTTTTATTTGTTCCTCCTTTATCTAGACTAACTGGGACCATAGACAATCCGGATAATTAGAAATTTCAACATGGATAATGATAACAAATGCCTTAATGAGCAAAATTCACCTTTCTAGTCTCAGGAAATTTCAATAAATGCATGATAATATTTGGCAGATTAATAGAGGTCAGTTATAACTGTCCATGTTATATTTTCGCACCTGTGTTGTGGGAGGGGAGTTCTTGAAGTGTCAGGCTTATAAGTACCCTATGTCCTTGTAGTTCGCAGTAAACTAAATTTTACATATAATTAACATAAATAAATGACTACAATTTGATATCCGAGCCTTTATGGATCAGAATAGAAATCGTAGTGAAGATCTTTGGTGAAATTAAAGACATTTTTGAAATCGTTTATGGCACGAATGGTGCTGACACTATTTAATGATTCGTATTGTAAGTGCTTGATACTCTAATTCCTGAAGCAATAATTTTAGTGAAAAATAACGATTTTGACAATAGAGTCAATAAAAAATCCCTAAAAAATGGTTTATATTATTAATACTCATTTTACTAAACAATAATATTTCAATTAATTTATAGCATTTATGGATTTATGATTGTAATGTTTTACTTATCTTTATACATTATCTGTAACCATAGACAAAATTGACTGAGTAATAGTGTCACAAAAATGGCCACTCTAAAAGACAAAGTGGAAATTAACTATTATTTATTGTAATTGTCTCCTAAACAATTATTATAAATAACCTCTTAATAAAAAAAGGTTTACACTGGTATGTCGAACGCAATGCTTTGTCTTTATCTTTCGAATGTCCAATCACTGATGACAGAAAGAGATATATTTGTGTCTAACTATTCGCCAATTTAAAATGTTTGTTATATTTTAAATAATTATTTGTTAAGATCAATCAAATTGATTTACTTTAAGTAGTATTTGAATTTGTTAGTCAATTTTGTATGGAAACTTTATATATATTGATTTGTAAGTTTTTATACTAGTATATATTGAAATACCTAGTCTGTCCTGTTTTGAGGAAATTTTGCTAAACTTAACTGATATGTTTTTAAATAAATTTTATTAAGTTCATAACGTCGTTTTATTTATAGAATTATGGATATTGGTATGTTAATAATATCTGAACTTGTTCAAATTGATCCGGTCAATACCTACTTGGTGGTAGAACTTTGTGCAAGCTCGTCTGGGTAGGTACCACCCACTCATCAGATATTCTACCGCAAAACAGCAGTACTTTGTATTGTTGTGTTCCGGTTTGAAGGGTGAGTGAGCCAGTGTAATTACAGGCACAAGGGACATAACATCTTAGTTCCCAAGGTTGGTGGCGCATTGGCAATGTAAGTGATGGTTAACATTTCTTACAATGCCATTGTCTATGGGCGTTGGTGACCACTTACCATCAGGTGGCCCATATGCTCGTCCGCCAACCTATACAATAAAAAAAAAAAAAAAAAAAAAAAAAAAAAAAAAAAAAAAATCTGAGTGTGTGGAGGGAGCTTTAATAAAACATGTAAAGCCAACTGTGTGGAATCAGCTTTCGCCGGCGTTTTTCCGATACCGATATGACTTAGAGACCTTCAAGAAAAGAGCCTAATCATTCCTTAGAGAGCAACGCTCCAAGACATCAGGTGTTGCAGATGCCCATGGGCAGTGGTAGTTACTTTCCATCAGATGAGTTTTTCGTTTACCCCCACATACGTAAAGGCTTTAACAAGCACTTTTGAATCATTTAACAGTGTTATTTTCAATATAATTCTACCACCGAGAATCCAGCAGGAATCTAAAATTACACATACATAAAAAAATTACCCATAAAAATATTAACTGTCATTTTAAGTGAGGAAAATTTCATGGACAACTGAGTTCATGGCCTCGTGTCCTTGCTACCCGATAGGTAAGAACTATTAAGAAAATAAAAAAAAATTGGGGAATTTTTTTTGCTTAGAATTTTAAAAATGCTTACATAAATAGAACCGACTAACGATACCAGTTCACGGGTCGGACAGTATTTTTGTTACATCCTCTAAAGAAATAAAACACATATATGAGCAAAGCTTTATATTTGGCTGATACAGTTTTAAGTACTATAATAAAATTGTTATTTATTTTTGCAAACATGTACAATAATTTTATTTATAATAGGCACCGATTCTGTTACCAACAATCTTCAACTAATTTAACAATTCTAAAATATACTGCCATCTCATTCGAATATTGAAGGTTAAAAAGAGATAGCAACTCTATTTAGCTGTGTCAGTTTCATTTAAAGATTGTTTAAAAGAATCAATACCTTTACATAAATATACAATTATCATTGCACGTATTATATAAAGCTTATGAATGTGTGACTTATATATGTATATATTTTATATATTATGTTTATATTATTTATTTAATAAAATAACCGTATTAGAGAAATTTTTATTAATAAATGTGTATCTGTCTCACAGAATATGCTCTTAAGTACATTACAGAATTAATATGTAATTATTAAGTATATAAATATAATTTTAAATATTTTATAAGTTATTTGGGAATGTGTTAATTGTTTTTATCTGTGGAAAAATATAGATTATATTCGAAAACTCCTAAAAAACTTCTCTTTAAGCCTTATCAGTGTATGGGGCCGTTGACCCCAAAGGTTAAGTAAGAAAAGGTCTTTGCACAGTAGTAGTTAGTTATTTGATTATATTTTAAGTACGGTTATTATATAAGAACGCGGAAATAGGAACAAAGTCTTTTCCGTTGATTTATACAATAAGTATTAATTATCTACATTCTTTTTCCGTACACATATGTTAAATATTTCGCGGCTAATCATATAACTAGACACGTTATATCGTTACAAAATTATTCTCTATAAAAACATACGTCTTATCAAAAATATTTATATTTAATCTGTATATTGTTTATGGCATATATGTCACATAATAAGGACCACCACGGTCGTAAACACAGGTCTTGCAACTTCAATATGGGGTACGTTGACATAATGACGCTGTTAAGTTCAATTTATGCCGCCAGAGGTATGACAATTCGCGTAATAATTGTCCCGAACACTTTTTCAAATCCAAACAAAACAGTTAAATAACAAAACAAAAATAACAAAAAATCCGCAAAACGCAACAAAACGATATAACAATGATTAAATAACACAATACTTGGGAGAGAAAAATATCAGCTTCGATAGCTGCGACGTAGTACCTCAAGCGGATGGTATTGCGAATTAGCAGTTGTAACACACTCGCACCTCATCTCTCATCACTGAAATTGGACTCAGTTGCAAGTCCTGTGCATACACGACCGTGCAACGTACTTCATACTGAAGTTGCAAGACCTGTGTATACGACCGTGCGTTCGATTCACTGTATTCGATAGTATGTGATAGCTAGATTGTCAAGTTACAATCAATAATTAAATATAATGAAATTTCCTAATAAATCAAAACAAACGTTAATTGAATAATTGAAATTCGAAATTGTGTAACGTCACTTCATAACATGACGTCATCATCAAGGTCCCCGGAAAACCTTGCCGTTCAGGGGCGAATTCTACTAATCTATAACGATAACGATACGTTTCCGATTCAATTCCAATCCCAATTTAACTAACCTATATTTATTCAGAGCGGAACCGAACCGATTTGATGTTAACATATAACGTTATGTCAAAAACAAAATTGTTAACTATTATGCCAATAGTCGATAATTAAATTAAAGAATAGGAAAACGGATAAACGGCAACGATCACGCTTCGGTTCGATTGCGATAAAGCGTCATTTTTTTAGTATAATTGGCCCCCTGATCTTTATACGCTCTTGCAAAAGAAATGATCTTGTTTCACATTGCACTGTCTGGTCCGTTTTTAATTTACATATATAACATGTCTAGATATATAAATGACGAATTGACTATAAAACGAGACTTGCACAGTTTAATATGATATCGCTTGAAAAGCGCCGTAGAATGAAGGATATTTTGATTTTATATAAACCGATTCACGGTGAAATAACGTCGCCTGAATTACTCCAGCATATCGACCTAGCAGTTCCTCGTGTTATTTCAAGACATCCAATAAAAAAATGCTTTTGCACATCAACCTCATGACAGACTCATGAATTCATACAATTACTTGTTATCTTATGGCGATATCGACATATTTTTTAACAACAAAACAAATTTTGTTAAACTTTCGAAAGATCTCGTTAATCGATCTCATACTATATTAGTACTAGCGCTGGTTTTATAATTTGTAATCTAATAAATAAGGCCTTAAGTGTTTATAAATAAGGCCTTAAGTGTTTAGTGATGAATTGATGGTGGTAACTATGTCAATATATAAATAAAATATTTCTATATATGCTATTACTACGACTAGACTATATATTTTTGTAAATGACTACTCTAGAGGTTTTAACGTGCAATTGGGCATACAAATTGGTGCGGCTACATAACACTTAAACAGATTATTACATTCATAGATTGTACTATAGTTGCTGTCGACTGTACATTAATTACTCCGTAGAGATTTTCTTTAAGATAGTCGAAACTCATCGCAGAAATCGATCGTGAAATATCAGTTGATACGCGAAAATTGCTACAATAGTATAACATTTAATTGAATACCAAAATAACGTATGTGACGTTTCATTATTCGACTTTCAACATTTCTCGAGTGAGATACTAGTGAGTTATTACAGAATAGCATTGCTGCTGTCGATTATGTTGTACATAATCTCAAACCAGTCTGTTAAACGATGACGGAACTAAACATAATGCCATCTCTTTCTCGTTTAAATGGTTAAAAAGAGTAAGATCTCTTTTGGTCAAGTCCAATTCGTTTAAGAGATTGTGTACAACAAAGCAACCACCAGACAACATTAAAATAAATCAAAACATGCCAAATATATAAAATAACTATAAAATCTAAACCTTAGCAAAACAATTAAAAGTTTACTATAAAAAAAAAAAAATTTGATTTTATATGGCAACAAATTACATAAAATACATTTCTCTAATCAATTTTTCGTTTCAGAAAAGTAGCTAAGGAAACAATAACAAATCCTAACGCCTAGTTTAACTATCTGGGCCGCCTATTGGGATCTGGTATGACGGCATGATATGGCATGATATCCGATAATTACTGATGACTGATCTATGATAACTGAGACATTCCTAGATTTACAAATGGACACTTCCGTTTTTTTTACTTTCATTTATTATATAGACATTTTTTTTCTTTCATTTATTATATAATTATTGGAACTGTTTCTTTTATTTCTATAAGCCTTATGTCGGCCATGTTTATTAGGCCCCGCCCATACGTCAGATCCCAATTTAGTACCAATTTAGCTGAAATTCTAATATAATAGTTACAATCAGATTGCTAAACTACACGTGCCCCTCACTAAAACGGAGATTATTTTTAATAATCTTATTATCACTTCACTATCACATTTCAATTTACTGTCCCCCATTAAGTGGCGGATTTTATCAAAGGGATGGCCCCACTGGCCGATTTACGATAGAAATTTAACAAATACACGGAGCCACTACAAAATGCGACTTTTAAGTAAATCGAGACTTGAATTGTATGAATGAATATGAAAAAAAATTGAAAGTTATTATACAAAAGTAGGAACACTTTCAAAACTTTATCATTTAATGATAAAAAAGGAGTTAATGTAACGTGAAAATTATAAAACATTACTTAAAATCAACGACATATATTCTTAAAATTGTTTAATTATATGTATTGAAGATATTATGACGCTGACTGTACATCTCATATATAAATTATCAGATAATATGTTCATTTAAAAATTATAAACATTTTCAACAAAAACGGGTAATCGTCTTATGGACAGGACAATCGAGATGAGCCGAATTACCTTATCTATATAACCATAGAGTATAAAATTAATAAACACAGAGTATGCAACAATTGATATTACAAACTTTTATCTCTACAGACAATTATAAAAACTAAACTTGAAATTGAATAAAGGCACTTTTATCATATCATTTATTATCCGAACGCGCGTCGATTTATATCCGAAGCCAAAGGATTAATAATCCTAAGGAATTCGTTAAATTTAGGCAAAAACTTCTGTACAATTTGGCCAAAGCCGAACGTTCGGTCGGACTCTACATGTTCTACACTGAGTTTAATATATAAAGTAATTCGGCCTAACGGTTCATTCATTCAGGACAATATATGATCAATAGCTCACATTAATATATAATGATTGCTATGGATGTTTAAAATAATAAGTCTGACCTGACTTATTAAAGTCATTAAGCAGAAATGGGATATCAAATGAGTTTGCCTTGGCAGTATTAAAAAAAAAATCAAACATTCGTTTGTCCTAAAGTGAACGCACTAATATATTAAGTTAAATTACAAGTTGACATATAAAAATGGCGCGCGTTGGCGGTTTATTTCCCGCGTGGCGCGCAACACGTCAGCTACAGCGCGCAACCGCCTCCCTACACAGAAATAGAAGATTCACTGTATTACAACCCCACTACCTTCAATTACATATATCAATATATAACAAAAATCTGTTCGAGAAACGTATTAGCTACTATTAAGTTGCATTCAATGATTACAATTCGAAACTCAAAATCAATACGATCCTGCAGACCAATTCTACTAATATAATTATCACATTATCGGAATCGAATCGAAACATAATCGTTGACGTTTAGCTTTTTCCCGATTCTGCGAATACAACGATACAGTTGCGATTCAATTTGTCTTTGATGGTATACCGATTCGGTTTTATGAGGAATAGTCGAAGCTGTATCGGAATCGAATCGAGAACGTTAATAAACGTTTAACATTAGTGGAATTGGTCTCCTGATTAGCTATAGCATATTTCAATGGTAAGAGGAGAAAAGAAAACCAACTTTAGATTTATATATTTCCCTACAAACAGTTCGTGATTGATATATCTTTATTTATAATACTGACTTTAACATTGACGTCAGTCTAGTCCAGCGATACACAAAGTTTTCTTTATAGGGTCCACGAAGACGTATTAGTCATGGTGTCGCGGGCCACAAACATTTATCGCGTACATTTTAACATTTTTTCTTATTACTTCATGACGTTTCACACACTTTGAAGAATCCGCCACAAGCAATTGTTTAATTCAAATTATTTAGTTGTTAATAAAAAGCTTTGAAATTTAAAATAGTTCAAAATAAAGTGTCATCAAGTGGGCCAATCACAAAAGCCCGGCGGGCCGCAGTTGAGTATCGCTGGCCTTCTCACGAGTAGATATAAGGCCGCAGAAATCATTTCCGCGACATTCAAACGCATTTTTTTCCAAATCGAATACCATAGACAATTTTATGTCTCGACCAATGACGTCATGGTAATTCAAGGTCAAAGTTGTTTATTGGTCTGTACTACTCCTGCCTTTTGAATTGTATCGTTTTAATCGAGGTAATTTATGTTTATATCATTCATTATCATATCATTGAATACCAGAATCATGAACATGAATCATGTTGAGTGTCGAATTATAATCATTCGAACCATTCACTCTATCAAAAGCAATGTAAATTTATTTGTTATTTACTATGTAGTAATAAAACATAAATAAGTAAACATTAATGGATGCAAGGACACCAATCAAATGGGTAAACAAACTAATAATTAATATACATACGTATATTGCAGACTCAAAATCCTGAGTATTCCTGAGAATTATGATTCTCTAGGAATGGAAGAGATTTTAATTACGGAAATTATTATTATTTACTGGCAACATAGTAATAAACGTTTCATAGTAATAAAGTTGATATTCAGCAAGCAAATCTGCAATATACTAGTTAAAATTGTAATCAATCATATTTAAATATGTCAATCAACGTTGCAAATAACTTTTAAACTTATTTAAAATAATATATTTATAAATTTAATTTTTGGCATTAAAAATAGCTACATCAATCAAAACAAATTAAAAAAAATATTTGAATAACAAAAAAAAAATATTGGCAACGTCAATGAAGTAAAGCCTCGATAGAAAAAAAAATGGGGGACAGAATAAAAATACCTTGCTGCAAGTTCATTTTCTTTTATTTCCATAGAAGCTTTACTACGTCAAGGTAACAAATAATATACTAACAATACAATGTCTAGACACTGACAACATTCGATTTTAAATTCAAAATACTGATACAACAATTAATTCTACTTATAAAAATCTATGACACAACAACGAAAAATAAATTTTACAACATTAATAATATTATATTTTAATACGAAGACTTAGAAGACTTTTTTGGCATAATTTTGTGCGACGTTTGTCATTCTTTTGTCACTTTTTTTTCTAAAAGATTTTGTGCTGTTTACAATTTGACACTTTGGGATATTACAAAGAAAATATCACAGAATATAAAATCACATCTATTCAACTTGTCTAAAGATATAAATTCTTTTTGAAATTTTTCTAATACTTAATATTCAATAGCATATATAATTATGACGTATATATAGATAGGATATACATTTATTATACTTATAAAATATACATAAGTACAGCCTGTTTTTAAATTAGTAATTAAAATTTGAATTGACACTTACGATAATATATTTAATTAGCTACAAATACATCGTATACTTGAAATAAACTACAAGATCGAATGGTAGTTAATCATGCTAAGATAGGTCGTTAGAATTGTTTCGAATACTTCAAATTGATATAATTATATTGGTCGATTTTTTTCGACAAAGTACTTACATCATACAAAAGCATCAGTAACGATAGATCGACTTATCGATATCATTCGAAATTTGACTGATATTTTTATTTTGCAATTCTTAATTATAAACAAATTCTCGTATTACGAATGGTAAATATTTGGCAATCTCTATATATTTACGTGTTATATATAACATATATAAACTTACTAATTAAATATAATTTAGTTCAAAACAGATAAGATAAACTTTATTGAATCAAAAAAATCAATATCCTTTGGTATTCATTATTATTTATAGCGATATTATATTTTAAGCGATTGGCGTCAGGGGCTGGAAAGAAAAAGCAAAAAACAGACCCGTCTGGAGGAATATTCTCGACCAGGCCAAGGCCCACCCGCGGCTGTAGTGCCAAGATGATGATGATGATGATGATTAATTATTATATAATAATTATGCCACTAGATTATAAGACAGTGACATTTCATCTCTAGATATTACACAGTGTGCCTAGTGTGAGTTTTGTTTAATAATTCTATAGTATTGACATTTAATTGTGTGTGTGTGTAAAATATTCGTTATTTAAACTATTTTGTACTTATAAAAACTAATTATGTGGAGGCAAGTATTGTTCATTAACTAAGACGCATTGATAAATGTATATTCATCTCTTTTTTTCTCTATCTCAACAGAGCATTGTTTTTAAATATTGGGAAAAATACTTTAACCCATGCATTTTTTTAAATATACATGTACGTTTAATGTTTTTTTTTTATAAATTATTCGCCTTCTTGTTATTATATTATATTATGAATGCAGAAACGCAAAACAGTAGTTATATTTAAAATAACAACCTCTGCCCATAGACAACGACGCATTAATAATTATGAGTCACCTCTATCTATTAAATCATGGAATGGAACTCTAAAGCGAGCTTCCATAGCTCCTAGCCTGAGTACATTGCGCATCTAGAGACAAAATGACAATGTTAGTATAGTAGCTATTAATGACTTACGTCCTTACATATAAATGCTATTTAGCAGCTGTTTAGTTAAATAGTTTTCTCTCTTTCTGTCATAAATGATTTGACATTCGAAAGAAGAAGAGGAAGAATTGTTTAACTGATCATACGCTAAGAAAAGTTTATTGGTAAGATCGTATTAATTTGGATAAATATATATTTTTATAATAATACATACATATTTTATTAGTATAAGAATTATATATAAATTAGAATAGATTAGAATTAGAAAAAAATTGATAGTGTAAAACACCCTATTATTTCAAAAATTACACTGTACAGATCGTCATCAGCCCGTATGTCTCTATAGTCTATGCCATAAACCAAAAAAAAACAACCGTAGACTATTTTATCATTTTATCAAAAAGTTTACATTCGTTGAGATTTATACTTTAAATATTATTGAGGTTGTTTTAAATTACATATTAATTATTAATAAAAGTTTCGAGTGAGATATGGAAGACAATAATCGTAGAAAAATATTTACTTAAGAGGGGAATACGATATACAAAGTTAGTTAATATGTAAATTTTAAAACTATCAAAATTTCTTCATAGTCAAGAATATTATTATTTATTTACAAGTCTCGTCAGTTTGACACGAAGCTATCGCCGGTTCTAAACATCAAGAACCGGTGAGAAACTACTAAATCATCGAAAATCATTAAGCACATTATCATAATTACTGTTGAAGAATACATTTCTAAATAAAATATTTGTATGACATTAGGAAAATAATAATAATTTATTATATTAGAAGTTTGGCAGAAATTTTACACAAAACAATGAACGGAACTCTGGACCCAGTTATGGAAAAATACAATCACCATATTATAATTTAAAAAAAAGTTTTAGACAAAGTAAAGATAGTAAATAAAAAGTAAAGTAACTTGCAATGTTTTTTGGAGCGCGATGGAACAAGATCTAATCGTCAAGAGAAGAGAATTAGCCCAGTTGTGGGACAATCACATACTTGTTGCCTTTTGGATATACGATAATGTCTTCCTAACCTACCAAGGCAATTTCGTCACGTCTTCATTCAAGAGATAATAACGTTAAACTATATGAGCAAACGCAAGCGCAGTATTCACCCAAACTCATATCCCGATGAGTCTGTAATCGGACATATTGGAAAGGCATCAAACAGCGATCACAACTTTTTTTATGTTACAGGTAGATGGACGGGCAAATGGGTCACCTGATGATAAGTAGTCACCACCACCCAAAAGAGATTGGCGCCATAATGGTTACAACCCTTATATTGCCAGTACGCCAATTACCTTGGAAATTAAAAGATTGTGTCCCTTGTGCCTACTAAATATTGTTATTCATCTGTAGAATATCTGATCAGTGGTACCTACCCAAACGGGCTTGCAAGAAGCCCTACCTATAGAAGATTTATTTAATTAATTATCGTGGAGATACACTCGGGTACATAACTGGGTCCAATAAGTTTCCTCGTATACAACAATGAACGAACGAAGTAAACTAAACAATCGCTTCAGTATCACTTATAACATGGATCCCATGTTTCGTCAGGATAAGTTTAACGATATCGTTACAGCTACGCGTCTTATAATTCCTACTGTCGCGATCCTTTAACTTGATACTCTTAACTTTATCACACAGCTTACTTACCTCTGACTTGCTCTTCTTAATCTCATCAGGTTTCAGTTTCCTTATCGTTGATGCTGAGCAACGTTTCTTGACGTTTGTCTTCGGTTCCATGTTCCCCTCGCTAACCCTCCGCCTGGACAACTCGTAGTCGTCCTTCGACAGGTAGCTATCGAGGGAGCTGTATGCACTTACCTTCTCGTCTTTGATCGCGTGCTGCTTTACGTCGCTGACTATTTTGACCGCTTTCCCCGGTACGTAAGTCGATGGTACTTTATCTATGTACGCCATTTTTGGTTTTGGATCCAACGTTGGACTTATCGTGTCAGTGTGATTCGGCATCAGGAAGTTTGATTTCTTCGCTCGCTTGACGGTTATCGTCTCGTCTACAATCGATGGCTTGTCTCTGATCGATATCAGTATGTTCTTGAAGCTCGTCTCCTCCGGTGACGTCATGATGACGTCTTGGGGTGACTTTTCGTAGTTGGCTAGGATATCGTTAAGGAGGTTATACTCACTGTTTCCGGGCAGCGTGGAGGTAAGATCATGGTTAGTTATTGCTGTTAAATTGATAAATTTACTTTAACACATATTACATATACATCCCAGATATATATTTTTTAAATACTCCGCATAACATCATCGCCACAGATAACAAACATAATACCTAATTTCTTATTCAATTCAATATTTAAAATCAGAACAACTTAACAAAGATACCAAACGTAGCCATCATAAAAAAATAATTATAAAAACGACTTACGTGACACAAGGTATGGCTCCATACAGCCTGTTCTGCCTTATATACGCCAGTACTGCGTCGTCGGTTAAGTACTTAGGGCTTTCGCCGCGCTGCAGCAAGCGACGTATCACTGTCGAGCTCACCTCATTCGCTATGTAGTTTGTTACAAGTGTGACGTTCTTCTGGAATATATAACATTTTACTTCGAGTAAATTGAATGGTTTACACAAATTTATGCACGTCTATAGACTTTTTTTTGTCTGGAAAATAGCGCTACGAGTTTTCCCCGAGTATCGGTGTGTGGCATTAAAAGTTTATGCCCGTAATCACGTTTGGCAGTTGGGTTGGTGATCGAAGAACGTAGCTCGTCGCACAGGTGAAACTGCTACCCGTCAACGGTTTGCGGTTTTTAGCTACGCCTTCATATAATGTCTATACCGCCATTAGTCGCTCGCCAGAGCCAGCCAGAGGTTTGTTAATCGGCAGGATGCACAACGTGCAGGTGAGGTTGGCTGGGAGCAGTTAGATGTAGTCTTGCTCCCTTGCATCCAGAATCGAGCAGCAGATCGAGCTCATTGTCGTGTCATCGGAGAGACCTATGTCCACCAGTGGACGAAAAAGAGTTGATGATGTTGATGATGTTCTCCCCACGGTGAAAACTTTATGTGAAATTCGCCGGCGTCCAAGACGCCTAGTGCGCCACAAACATCGGAATACGTACTAAAAAACATCTCCGTCTTACGAGGAGCGCCACGGGATCGCTCGCGTAAGCTACCGCGACGCTCTGACAAACACGTCTATAATCTAACCCAAGCACAAGAAAATACAAATAAATAACACGGACATTGAACGCTCAGCGCTGAAAAATTAGTAGCTTTATAAAATTCAAAAGATCAAAGATATAAAATATAAACTTACTCTATATTTATAAAGCATATCCGATTCATATATAAACCGTCCGGGATCACTTCCGGCTCTCGTCACGACGACCAATCCGTGACGTCCTACTATCGTCTCCAACTGGAATTATAAATACATTCAAATTATTTTCTAAAAAAATATATTTATTTAACCTCATTTTCGGGCAATGGCATCCATTGACTGTCAAGCATAAAACTCATATCACAAACACAATAACAAAATAAATAAAAAACACAACATAATAACTATAATATCATTTTCATCTATTACATAATGAATAATATCATCTAACGTGTCTAAAACGACATTTATATAAAACATTTTATATACTTGTCACTTGGTAAATAGGAATTTGCTGAAAGGAAGATCCGAGTTGTCATGTCATGCTGACATTGCGTGTTGAAAAATTTAAACGTTGCAGAATTCCTCACAAAACATGCAAATCTGATCAGGATCATGTAAATCATTTAATAACTGACAAACAGACTAAAATGTGAAATCATAGTGGACTTGAAACCTGATATCTGAGCTATCTCAATTCTTTTTGTATAAGTATTGCTTCTGATGATAACAACGGAAGTTATATTGGATGAAATAATGTTTCTTTCACTCACATCTTCATCCGACCACAGTCCAGGTTTAGCGAAGGACTCCAGCAGGTCAGCACCACAGAGTAGTTTAACAGTGACCCCATCACCTACGTTACCATTCAATTTCTCGTTGAAATTATTCTGGTCATCAATACTGTTGACGTTCAAAACGTCGTCCGGCAGCCAAGATGGCGAATCCGTGTCAATATTCAGCGGTGACATGTGGCAGTTTATTGTGTCCTGAAATGAAGATTGTTTGAAATGAATTACTTTAATGAAGCCCGCGCAGACTTCGGCCGAGTTGAATTTTCCGTCCGATTTTAAACAAAGACTGCCTGTGTTACTCGCTGATAACGAAACTTACAGATAGGTGAAAGAAGTTTTAAAATAAGTAGTTTTTGAGTTTTTCCATTACAAACAAACAAACAAAAAAACTAATCTTATCTCCTTATAATATTATTAGTATAGAAATATAGATTAGTGTAGATAGCAAGGTCACTCGGTGCCAATACGGGCAAGGTGCCAGAACAGGCAAGATGCCGGAAAAAGTAATTTTATAATCGAGCAATGTTTAGGACATTTTTCGCACATAACTGTTACAATTCCAAAAATTGAAACAGTTTTCATACGTATCCTAATAAACTGATATTATTTAAACGAAGTATTGTGAACGAACTAATAAAAAGCCGAGATGGCCCAGTGGTAAGAACGCGTGAATCTTAACCGATGATCGTGGATTCAAACTCGGGCAAGCACCACTGAATTTCATGTGCTTAATTTGTGATTATAATTAATCTCGTGCTTAACGGTGAAGGAAAACATCGCGAGGAAACCTGCGTGTGTCAAATTTCACTGAAATTCTGTCACATGTGTATTCCACCAATCCGCATTGGAGCAGCGTGGTGGAATAAGCTCCAAACCTTCTCCTGAAAAAGAGGAGAAGAAGCCTTAGCCCAGCAGTGGGACATTCACAGGCTGTTACTGTACTGTTACTGTATTATGAACTCTACAATTTACTAACTTGCAAAGAGGAATGGGGATATAGGATAATAGAAGACAAACAAAGGAAACAGTAACTACCCGCAAATATCCACTGTTGGAAAAAACCCTTAAAGCCTGGAGAAAACTTAAGCATATCCTTACTAATATTATAAAATGCGAATGTTTGTTACGCTTTCACGTCTGAACTACTCAAACGATCACCATAAGACGTAGGGGTACCTAACAAACCCTCCCTTCTCAAACGCGAGCAAAGCCACAGGGGGAAACTGCTATTTACGTAAAACTTGCTCAACCAAGCGGTGTCAATGCGATATGCTGAACATACAACAGCTGTACTTGGTATTGTTGTGTTCCGGTTTGAAGGGTGATTGAGCCAGTTTAATTAAAGGCACAAGGGACATAACATCTTAGCTCCCAAGTTTGGTGCCGCATTGGCGATGTAAGCGATGGTTAACATTTCTTACAATGCCTATGGCTGACCAACTACCATCAGGTGGCCCATTTGCTCGTCCGCCTACCTATACTATATGAAAAAAAAAGAAAAAAGCAATTACAAAAAATATTTCATTATTTTCCTTCAGCACTAGAGCCGCATGACTCACGCAGAAACAAGTAGAAACGTAGGCTCTATTCATTTTCTAGACACGAAACGGATCGATTAGCTCGGCTATATATACCGCAGGCCTTCGAGCCCGTCCTTGGCGATGTCCATCGATCACAACTCACAAATGCAACACCGCTATGTTGCAACTATTATTATCTAATGACTGAGGTCACAATCGCATTAAAACAAAACTTCATTTAACATTTATATAAGAAAGAATAGACTCCAATGCGGGTCGGTGGAATACACATGTGACAGAATTTCATTGAAAATTTTCCTCACGATGTTTTGGTTCGCTGTCAAGCACGAGATGAATTATAATCACAAATTAAGCACACGAAAGTCAGTGGTGCTAGCCCGGGTTTGAACCCACGATCATCGGTTAAATTTCACGCGTTCTTACCACTGGGGTAGCTCGGTTTTTTTGTAAATTGGCTGAAATATGACGATGGCTGGATGGAAAAATTCCGACAGAGTTTTCCTGGCGTGCGCCGCGTAAATTTTTATTCGTCACATGTCTAACTCACGATGTCTTTCTTCACCGCCGAAAACGAGAATAGTTATTAACACATTAAATGCATGATAACAGTGGTGCTTGCCCGGGTTTGACCCACGACCTACAAAAAGAATCCACTGGGCCACACATCGGCTCGGATCACATATCGGCTGTGTGTGGTGTTATTTGTAATCCTTACAAATATTATAAATGCGAAAGTGAGTTTGTTTGATTGATACACTTTCTTTGTCTTAATTACTAAGTCGATCATCATGAAATTTTGAATACACATTGTCAGGGATACAGAGAATCCCCTTCCTCACACACTGGTGAACCCGCAGGCTTGCAATGTCTAATATATTCACACTATTATATAAATATTTTATCAACAAATCACCTTGAATGTAACAATATGTGATTAGTTCTACGAAACGCTGATATATATTCAAAGTGTTAAATTAAAACAAACAATGAAATCGTTCTATCTCAGATAGCTGAAAATTAAAGCAAATACAGAACCATATGTACGATCACTGACACTAAAGCACCATAATAGTATATATATAAAATTATATTTTATTTATTTAGCACAACAAGTGCTAGGTCGTAGAATATCTGTCAAATTGGTGGTACACACTCAGATAAGTTTGCATAAAACCCTACCACCAAGATTGGATGTAATAAGCTAACAAATAATATTACTATTAAATAATTCCTTTTAATTATTATATTTAACAAGGGTTGCTTATTATAATAGACAGGTTTATTATACGGATGGACAGACAGGCGAAAGATTTGAAATGATTGAGTAGTCTAATAATGATATAATGTAAATTTTTACCTGATGGTATTGTAATGACAATTTAGTTCGCGTCCATCCAGACTGTTGTGTTTCCCACTCAGAGATCTTGATCCAACCCGACGATCTCAAGGCTAACTTGAGCATTGATATCCTATTAACAATGGAATATTTGAATTAATAAACTGTTTATATAAATATTCCGTAATTAGGAAATACTATCACTTCAACCACAACAAAAAATCTCAAAGACCCATCCACTCAGTTACATTAGTGAATAATTGCAGATGCACTCTCTATAGTCTATCACAGAGAGAGATCAAATGCAGGACTAACAAATGTATGTGTTTCTATAGAGACGAGTTTAACACCATCGGTTTATTCAGAATTTTCTGACATAAGAAGCCAGATTTTATTGGACTGCATTGGAGTGTGTAGAGATAAGCTCCAAGCACTCTCTCCAAGGGAGCTTTGCTCAGCAATGGGTCATTTACTAGCTGTTACTTTAAAAGATAATGTCTACTGAATTTATAAGACAGGAGTCTATAACCTGTTCAAGTCTCACCTATGATGTGATGCAACAAGATCTTTCTTTCCATAAGCATCATGAACTGGAGACACAATACCGCCTACAACTGTTCCCAAACCCAGAGAATGCATATAATCTCTGGCTATTTCTGTAAATAATAACTCATAATCTTTATTTGATTGACTTGTTACATACATTCTTTCAATTATTATTCAACAACAAATGTGTATGTAAAAGAAGTTAATGAAAAATTTACATAATATCAATTTGTTTTCTTTATTATTCTGAATTAATATCAAGCAACTATATAACAAAAAAATATGCAATCTAAATTACTTCTTCTATATGTTTTATGTTATAATATAGAATATACAAATGTAAGTAAACTATATTATAAAATTGTAATAAAAATCATGTCCAAAATACATAATAATATACAGATAAGCTTAACAAAAACCTCTGTATATAATACTCATTAAATAATTATCTAATAAATTAAATTTTGGAAGGAGACGAAACAGATCCAATTCCAAGAATAGCTAGAAATATATTCAGAATAAAACAGAGAAAACCTATGTAAATAAACATTGGACGATGTCATTATTTTAATAATTCTAGACATGAAAAAACTATTTATTTCACACAGAATCTAAATAAGCACCTAAATTGATATTTAAATAACTTACCGAACATTCGTAAATGCATATATGTCGGAGGGCTAAAACTACCACAAGCCATTAACACAATTTTGCCTTGTGACATTTTTCGACAATTTTGTAATTAATATTGTACACAAAATGACAGTATCAGAAATTCGTATTATTTCGTATATGAATAAAATCAATGACTATTGTGTACATCTACATTACTCATAGGAGCTCAAACTGACATAAGCAAAACTGAGAATGAGTTAACCAGCTGAGTTAATTAAATCAGGATCCCAAGATTGTTGCCAAGTAATGTGTTATTTTACCCCATATCTAAGTGATATCACTATTTTGTAAAAAAATAATGGTTATTTTTATTAAGTGGGGAGATATTTTACCAGTTATAAATTAGAAACATCGAATTTACATTTATTTAAAAAATGGTTGTCTGTAAAGTCGGTTTACGGACGATAATTTTACTTGATAACGTCATAAGAAAACAATGATTCATGACCATGATCGGACGCATCGGCCGATGGAATGGAAGAGAGATAAATGCGTCACAAGCCGAACACTTAGGCCGATCCTGCCTCTCTATCGTTTGTTCCGCGCTCTCGCTTGCACGCTCGGCTTGAGTCATACTTTTTCGTGCGTGCAGCCGGCGTTTATCGATTTATAAGACGTTATCACGTCAAAAAATTAAAATATTTTATAATCGATCGATATATTATAAGGACATAAGTAAAAGAATATGAAAATGTATTTTGTTTTCACTTCATTTTCTTTACGTTCGGCTACATGAAAATTGTATATTGACTGATTTAATTAATTCATTAATTATTTTAATTAATTGTATTTATTTTTATTTTATTAGTTAACTATAACTTATTTTCGCTTTTTTATTAAAATGCGTGACGACGTGATATTTTACTATTAATCAAGGCAAAAAAACCTATACTAGTAGTTTCAAAGTCAAATATAAAAAACATTTCGATTAAAATTGTAACAGTGACATAATTAAATACAACAACATTTTATTAATTATTGATCCCTATGGTGTACCCATATAAAGCCAACACATGCTAGAACTTAGGATATTGGAATTCGCAACGTGAAGCAGTTTATAATCAATAATGAATAAAAAAAGTACATTATTACATTTTAAACAAATTTATAAGTATAATAATTATTGAATTTAAAGTGCATTTTGTTCTTGTAGATTTATGCTTGCTTGGCTAAAATTACGCAATTTTTTCCCATTTTGTGTATTTAATGTTATTTATTAGAATTCTTCAAATATTCTGATTTAACATCAAATAAGTAGTTGATTTTGTGCAAGTTGATAATTCATTCAAATAAATCATTTAAAACCTGTGCTTTATTTCATACATATCAAAGGGGCAAATATGTACTCTATGTGTATGGTACATATTACATTTTTAATCTATGAAAAACGAGGACGCCGGTGGCTGTCGCTTCGCTTGTCGAGTGAAAATTGTAATCGGCCATTTTATATTTTCGCTGAGTCGTAGGCGCGTTTGTTATTTGCAATAAATTTGTTATTTCCACTATATTGAACCTGTAAGTTTGTGCAAATCTGCTTAAGAATTTACAAGTTCAAATTGTTTTAAGATCTTTCAATAACTCTGCAAACACTGTTTGTGTGGTGAGTAATATCTTCCTTGTTATGAGGCTTTTGACCGGGCTACGTAAGCATTATAATAACTTTTTAATTGTAAATGTACACTTTATAGTAGTTTACAATTATTATTATATTAATTAATATATTATCATTGCCCTTGCTATAGTAATATTCCTTCAAATTATTAAATTATGGTATTTTTAAATCGATTATTTACGTAATTATTGTTTGTGAAATTAAATCACAAAACTTTATTTGTTTTTACCAACTTGTGGAAGATCATAAATATGAATTGTTCATATGAATCTACGGCTTAAAGAAAATTACATTATTAATAACCTTTATTATATCACCCCCAGGCATTGTTATCGAAAAGTTGTTAGTCTTTAAGGTAGAAATTAAATAATTTTCTCCGTTACGTTATCCCAATCGTTATTGCAGAAAAAATGGCGAACCGTCGTTCTCAAGGAGGTGGCAGGCGCATGGATTATGGACGCAACGATCGATCGAAGAATTTTCGTGGTGGTGTCTCACCATGGCAAGGTGGCGGCCCGGGCGGTGATCTGCCGAACCTACTTCCATTGGGCGGTGGCCCCACTGAAGCTACTTTAGCTCTCGCCAGCAACATTATCAATCTTCTTCAACCGCGTCAAAATCCGGTGCCATCGTTACTTGACATGCCTATGCGCCGTGATTTTGGCCCTAACATGAATCGGTATGACCGAGGTTATGGACCTAACAGGGTAAGTACGTAATTCGATTGAAATAATCAATTTGTTGTTGTATACAAATAATAATATTGGTTTGTAATCTTTCATATTTACAATTTTATAAGTAAATTGCTATAAAAATAACATCAAAAGCGTAAACCTTTTTTTAACCATTAATAATTTAGTATTTTTGTAAAAGCATAACACGTCCAGTTATTGAAATAAAAGATTTCTATAATGGTGATTTTTGAATGTGCTAGTTACAGGTTTTGAACAAGAATGTGAGCTATTGACTTATATGTGGATTTCTGTGTGCAATTATGATATTTTAGCCTATCTTCATAAGGCCTACTGTGGTTAGCAGCTTCATACTAACAACCGCTATATCAATTCCCTCTAGATGGGCAATCAAGGTAATTTCCGGCGTACGGGAAATTACAATCGTGCTGGTGAGCGTATCAACAATCGTAAGCCGTTCAGGCCCAATGATGGGCCAAGACAACAAAACAAGAACTCCCAGAAAAAGGATGCCGATTCAAAGGCTAAGCCTGTTAAGGACAGGTAAGGAATCCCAGATGTTTCCTTCCGGTGCTATCACCGTTTTTCCATTCCACGGCTATCCTATAAATTAGCTATTTCAGCAAAACTTACGTTCACCGGCAACTCTAGCCGCATTGGCATAGTAATTTCCAACCTCATTCCGGGGATGTGTCATTCATACATAAATCAAAAGTGTATTGGTGAAACTCTGTCATGGTCGTCTTCATCATAGACAGCCTGTCTGTTTATGTTAAGTTCTGTTGAAATTGTTTTATAAATATCTTATTAACAACATGTCTAAAGCTTCATGCATCTATACAAAATTGTATAAAAAATATTATTCTGATTGTTAGAAAAGTTTGTTTTTTTTTGTATCTCTAAAGATTATTAAAATCAGTTATATAAATTTTCTATTTGAATTTAAACTGTTCTTCTGCAATCTTATGCAAAATATAGCCGTTTAATTTTTTTTACAGCTTTTAAACGTTTTTTTATTTATTATGTAACACTAATAAGTAATAATATAATGTACACATACATATCAAAATCATAGATACATAATATTAATTAAACAAGTAATCTGTAGTGAGGAAAACAATGATTCTGACAAGCCAGAGAAGTCAGAAGAGGACAAGAAAGATATTCCGAAGACTCGCTACGATGACATCAACCCTCAACTCTTAAAGTGCCACATTTGTAACAAAAGTATGTGGGATGGAAGGTCATTTGAAAATCATCTGAGTGGCCGAGCCCATGCTATTATGATGCAAAAAACTGCTGAAAGTTATGCTCTAACTGCTGATACTATGAGACAGGAGTTTAAGGTTAGTTTTATATTAAAATACTAGATAATTAATTTTAACCCAAGGGTGGCCCCTACTAAAAAATAAGGATATGCTAACAATTCCAAAACTGTGGGAGGTGGTAACCATTTACCATCAGGTGATAGGTTTTCCTGTTCGCCTTTAATGTAAAAAAAGTTACAACTAAATGAATTAAATCATGGAATAAATTTAAGAAAATGAATAAAGAAAAATTGATTTAATATTTTAATAGATTTTGATGTAGCGAATGTTTATTTATAATAAATTCCTCTTATTGACAGATCCGAGAAATGAAACGCACACGTAAAGCGGGCCAGCAGCCGCCGCGCGACTTCTACTGCGCCATGTGCGACATGTACGCGGCCGACGGCGCCATCCACCGCACCACGGTCGGCCATCGCAAGCTCAAGAAGTATCTGCACCCCACGTGCACCTCCTGTCACAAGGAGATGCCCACCAGGATTGAGCTAGACGAACATCGTCTCACTGCCGAACATTTAAAGAATATGCAGGATAAGCAGGACGTGATCTCTAAGCCAAAACCGGAAGGTACTTTTAGAATTTATATTTTAAATATTTAATGCTCATATATGATTTCATTCATTTCAACCGTCTGTGTCATAAGAGCCAAATAAGAAGCCTTTCGTTTATCTATAAAATTGAATAAAATATAAGTGTCCATGTGTTGTTTCAAAATATTTGCCTCATTTTTGAGTTCATATAACTATAATGATGACACATAATTTCGAATGGAGCTTAAAGGCTGGTGTCTCAACATATATTATTCGTATCGTATATTACGAGCCGGTTGGCATGGTTGGTAGACACTTGGCTTTCGTGCCGCAGGACATCCCACTCAGGACAGACATTTATGTGCATGGACATATCTATTTGTCCTGAGTCTGGTACACTCAGATTATCTATATAAGTGTGTATTTACAAAAGAGTAGAATTATATGTAGTACATCAGTTGTCTGGTTTCCATAGTAGTACGAGCTTTGCTTAGTTTCGCGATCAGATGGCCGTGTGTGAATAATGTCCCTGGATATTTATTATATATGCAAAAATTAAATATAGTTTTTCATCTTTTTTTTTAGTGATGATAATATCGACCTTGAATATGGAGCAAATGTACCTTCGTGATGACAGGCAACGCTGGAAGCGTGGGGAGCGACAGGATCGGGACAAGGAAGAGACGGAGAAAGAAATTGAGATTAAAAAGGTAAATTTCATTCTATTAATGTTCTTATTGTAGCATGCTTGTCTGTGGATAGCTGAAATATATATGTGGCATTACTTCATACAACTCATACAAGATTCCTTACAATGTTTTCTTTCCTGATGATTGTGCATGTAAAAACATTGGTACTTGCCATACTTAAAATCTATATCAAATACAGGTAGATCTTTAGACTAAATATTTACCCGAGCCATGAGTTTATAATATCTTTTAAAATAGGAGGAAGGTGAACCCGAAATTAAGAAGGAACAAGAGGATGGTGAAGCGAAGCAAGAGCCGCAAGTAAAAAAGGAGAGTGTTGATAATGAGACCACAATCCTGGACTTCAAAGAGGGAGATGATATTACCAACATGACTGCTGACATGTTACCTGTTTACAGGTTAGTAATATATGTTTTATAATATTGTAAAATATTGCTGGGTTTATAACCTTTTAAATGGTATAGAAATTGACATAATTGTAAGAATACATAAAGTGGTACCTCCCGTGTCCTATCGGCAGCACGGAGCGTGGCGTGGGGCGCTCGTTCCTGTCGCCTTTCAGCTGCGTGCAGTGTACGCTGTGCCGCAAACTGCTGGACACCGACGAGACGGCTGAGGTGCATTTGCGTACTTGGCGCCACCACCAGCTCTTCGTGCGCCTTCTGGGCGACAAGAGCGGCAACCAGGTACTTACTGACACTTTTATTTACTATCTACCATCATTCGTCATTAAAGCTATTCAAAATGTACTCGATGATGTTAGAAATATATCTAAAATGTTAAATTTTTTTAGTCTATCCAGCCGACCCCTGAGAGTAGTAAGCGGCCGATGAATAATGACGATTCTGGTACATGGAAGAGACGCAAGACGACCCGTGATGATGAAGAGGAGGAACAAAAAGAACAGAATGGCCACGAAAGTACTGTTAAAAGTAAGTTATATTTTAATATATAACTATATGCATTAGGGTTACACCTCTGAGGGTGGGCCTAGAAAAGGCTATTGGCTTTCTGGCAAAACATTAGCAGCGAGGGTCTTGTGCTGCAAGCATAGAATCTCCTTGTATGACCTTAAGTAAGGTTCCTTGAAAATGTCTTTTGAAATTGATCCAGGGTGATGTTATAATTTTTGCATATTCTCAATATGTTAACTTTCAACAACTTAAAAATTTTGCGGGTTTAAATACATATTTTTAATGACCTTTAAGTTATTTTATATATACCTTTGTCTTGAAAAAGTATATAAAGTTTATATAAGTTAATAAAGTGGAAGACAATTATATCAATATAAAATTGAGTAAGAGCCACACATTCCTATTAACGAGTTTGTTAGCAACAAGTTTTATGCACAATATTTTAAAACATACATAAATTTATAACGACAAATTTAAAATTAAGCAGAAGAGCCAGCGGAAACGGAACCAGATGTGGAAGCTAATTTATTCAATGAAGATGGAGATCTGCCCGCTGCCGACGAACTCGAAGACTGGGAGCAGTCTGTAGATGAGATACTTTATGATGAAAACAAAAGAGAAGAAGCACGTAAGTATATTGTGTTTACAAATTACTGCTGTAATATTGTCATGCTTTTATCAGGAACCACTCAAAACAGATTTAATAAATTAAAACTAAATCTTATGAGTAAGTAACTAACTATATTGTTAGAAGATAAATTATGCTTTTCAATGGAGAAATGCGTCTTGCATTCTTGCCACCATACAATGCGGATATGATTTGTACAGTAGCTAACTTGTTATTTACTAACTCTCAGGTAAATAATAATTTATATATTTTTTAGTTGTATAAAAATAAATGAAACATTTTAAAATTATTATTATATGCTTTTATACTAATTCAAATATAATTATTTAAATTTTCAGAACATGTAGAAGAAAAAGAAGAACCACGAGTCGAAGAAGAACCAAAAGCTGCAGAGCCTGAAGAAGTGAAAGCGACTCCTCCACCAACCCCTCAAGCGAAGCCTTCTCCACAGGGACGCGGCCGAGGACGCCGTCGTTACTAGGCGCATGCATTGTATGTTCATTTTGCACAATGATCATAATATCACTTCGACACATTTTAATTTTATGAATCATAAAAAGGTAGGGGTACAGTCATGTTTTCTCTATGGCAATATTTCAATAAACTATAAAAGTTATACAATAGATAAAGATATGAAAAATCGTGCAGTATATGCTAAATGGCGATTATCATATTGAAAAGGCATTAACATTATATTACTCTGCATTAAAAATTCAAATCATCAGTTTATTACAAGAACTCCGTAATTCCAAAAAAAATGTTTTTAAATAAAGTAATAATTTGATATGCATGTATGTTACACTTACATTTTCTTAATAAGTTAAAAGTGCTTTAGACAGTTTAAGTTTTAATTGTAACATATATACAATACTAACATGGTACATGAGTTTATCAATCTACAAAATATATATTGTACACATAAAACTGTATGTTTGTTATGTGTTTTATATAAACATTTCGATATTATATGCAATTATTGAGTCCTTGCAGTGAACTAATGCGCTTAGCGTATAGATATCGCGTCCAAGTTTTCTTTGACCGCGCCTATTGACTACATAATTGTAGTGAAACTATTTATTTATGATTACACTATTTAGGGTTAAAAGTACATAAGTATCTTAATATTTTATTTAAATAGAAACAGCGATAATTATCTTGTCTATGTTAGAAAAGTAGAACAAATTTATTCTTCTCATTACATGTTAGTTAATTAGTCGATCTGGAAGGACTGCCAGATTCTAAGATGGTGATCAAAATCAGGTTTGTTATAAACAAAACTCATTGTGTTATAGCCTCAACGGCCTTCAACCAGCCAGTGACCATTCCTATCTGAATCAAGTTCATCTTTGATCAACATTTCAGAAATATGGAGTTTCAGAAATAGTAGGAAACGATTCTCTTTGTGTAGTAGCTTCATATATTAAAAATAGATAATTAGTGTCTTTTATCCAATCTTATAAAATATTTAAATTCAATCAATAAACCTTAGGCTTGTAATATCATGTATTACCATGTAGGGATAATAATCATATATAATAATTGAGGTTAAAATAGAAAATATTGTGAAGTAATTTGTGTCTCTCTTTTCATAAGAATTCTATGGCGGTTTTAGTTACACAAGATTCTGTCTGCTTTGTTTGAAATTGGTGTGTAACTTCAACCATTATACTTATGTTAGTACGACTACAACTTATTGCGTCAGTATTGTTCTCGATGATTTTATTTTTCTATTTTGAATAAAGGAAGTCACAATTTCTATTTCAATATTTAAATCTACTGCAAGATTTCTCTTAGCTGGACGAACTCGCATCGCAAGAGCTATTAAAGTTTCTGTTACGGTCAAAGCTTAAGGTAGAGTTTGTTTAGTTATTTACTGGAAATACATAGCATGCAGGTATATAAAAAGTAGTGTAATGTAAGAGGTTAGTAAATAGTGCTTGCTATTTTTAAAATTAGTCTTTTTGCATGATAAATATTTGTGTAAGTACATTATATCCGTTTAAAAATTAGTGTGAGAGTATGGGTGTGTATTAGGATCTCTAAACTAAACCGATTTGTCAGGATTTATAGTATTGCTGCCTCATTCTAATGTATGAGATTAAAACGTATGCAAGTTTTTAGTCCTAACACATTAGCTTAGGTATCGTGGCAAATATTTTGACAATCAGTCGAAAGGAAACGGTTGACCCATCGCGATTTTACCCTGTCCCTCGTGCTCCGAACGACTTTGTACTTAACGTCAATTGGCAAAATGTTTGTCAGTTATTATATGAAGTGTAAACTATAAACAATGTATCGTCAAACATTAATATGCGCTTAGAATTGGAAAAGGCTGTTATGTACAAGTTAGTTGAGGACTAGTCTACAGATAACGTAAAAATATTCACACAGATAATAATTAAACCCAATTGATTGATTGATTGTGGTACGCAATTATATTATATACTATATACTTATATACACATTGTGAGTCTTTTTTTATTTTAATAAAAAAAATATATAAATTTTTAAAACATTAGTGATTTTTATGTCATTCGTTGATCTTGGGGATAGAATGAACAGAAGATTATACAAGTGACACATAAAGAATTGATTCAAATTTAGCTTGTTTCTTTATAATGACAATATTGTTTTATTAATATGTTGAGTTGAAATGACAATGAGAAAGATTTTCTTAATTGTCGTATATTTAATTTACAAAATATAAGTAATATAATTTACGAAAAATTAATAATAAATCTGGATCGAATATCATCATCAAAATCGATTCATTCCTAATTTTCGTTAATAGTTTTTTTTTTTAGATTTTAGTATAACTCCATCTCTAGTACGTTAACCATTAATATACTGTGAAAGAGATATTAAACTCCTAATTTATATTTCCTATATTCTTTTGTAACTCCGTTTTTATTGGTTATTATAAAAATATTTTATTAATGAAAAAAATTCTTATAACCATTTATAATTCATATATGTCATCATTAAATTATATCCTACATGACTATGAGTTTGTGTCATGTAAGTACATAATATAAAAAAATATTTAATATATCAAAGGTAAATGATAATTGACACTTAATAAGTTTTAAAATGTGCACAAAAATATTGTGTCATAAAAATATCCTCCTTTTAAGGATAATGATAGGCTTAGAGAAATGCAGGAAAATAAATGAATTTTAAATTATTGAATTTTGATAAGTCGTAATTAAAATGAATCTTAAATTTCGCAACAGACAAACAATTTCATGATGTGTTTAAAAACTAAACAGTCAAGATATTGTTAAGCTTAAGACCATTATTATTATTAAAACCAATGGTATATTACATATGACTGACCTTTGACATAAATTTATTAAAAAATATCATAATAATATTTATTCAAGTAGGCACTTAGACGCACTTAGGATCGTCATTTAAATTTATTCTTCTGTAAAATAAAACAAAAAAGAGTAAATCAACGGATTCATCTTTAAAATTTTATTTTTTTTAGTAATAAATTAATATTATTTTTACATCTTTTCAATCAGACTTCAGTGTTAACACTTGTGGGTTTTTAAAATGAAAAACAGTCCAATAATTAATACACTCAATTTATAATATTCAGACAGCGTAACGTTTTTCCAGGAATTGTTTTAAAAAACGAATGCGCTCCTTTGGCGCATCCCACCCACTTTATATAAAAATTAATTGGAAGTCAGTTTACGAACTAATAAAGTAAAATTATTGTTTACAATGTAATTTTATATGATGATTATCGAATTATTAATTATGAATTATAGACATAATATAGTATGGGTAAATAAATCGCCAAGATAAATATCATTGGCAGTAGTTTATATGCCACAATAGCGGGGCGCCTATGTGCTACTTGTTAACAACAGCTTAAGTGTTAAAGAACAGTTGTTAAAAATTATTTCATAGATTTATTTGTGAAAACATAAACTCATCTTCCAATATTTATAACAATATAGTCGGAAATTAAATAATGTAGTTGCAAATTATAATAACAGTAAGAGTTTCAATTGTAATAATTAAACATTACTCTTATGTCTTTCTCATGTTCTTTCTTGTATCTTCTATCTTATAAAAATAAACTGAGTACAGGAATTGTCATATTATTTCTATAACCTCTATCCCAGTTATGTAATTGAATGAATAAAGATACATAAAATTAACAGCCTGTGAATGTCCCACTGCTGAGCTAAATCCTCCAGCTTATTCCACCATGCTGCTCCAATGCGGGTTAGAATACACATGTGGCAGAATTTGAGTGAAATTTGACACATGCAGGTTTCCTCACGATGCTTTTCTTCACCATCAAGCAGGAGATGAATTAAAAACACAAATTAAGTACATGAAAATTCAGTGGTGCCTACCCAGGTTTGAACCAATGAGCATTGGTTAAGATTCACATGTTCTAGCCACTGGGCCATCTCGGCAAAGATACATCGATGATGTTATATATATAATGCTAAGACTCCATTTGAAACATTTTTAAATAAATATATTAAGTGAAAGGTCTTAGTTTCATTTTTTAAATGATGTTAATTTATGGTTGTGATGACCATTTACTATCTGGCGACCTATTTGCAAGTCCGCCAAGTATCAAAAAAAATAATCAGTCAGTAGTGTACTGTAACAGTAATCCAACGCGGAGTTTTTCGAAAAATTGTTATTTATTAAAATGTTACTCTATTAATAAAAAAACGGAGGAATTAAATAAGTCAATAGAAATTTAAAATAATAATTATTATTTATTAACGCGGTCAACTTTTTTTCATCAAGTTTAATAGTAATTTAGTGTCATTGATTTGAGTCTTCTGTCTTCTCTTTTTTTTCTCCACTGGTTTCAACTTCTGTTTTTTTATTTGAGTTTCTACGGGCTTTTTCTTTGATTTCTCGGGTTTTTTAAATAGATTTTTTAAAACAATATCAGTCTTCGATATATTTTGGACAAGAGATTCACTTTTTGCTGTTTCTTTTAAAAGCACTTCCTTCTGGAATGTTACCCTTTTTTCTGCGTTAAGTTTTTTCTTTAATACCTTGTTTGTAGCATTACTTGCACTGCTATTTTGCTTTTTAGCAAGTTTATTAAGGACTTTTAGCTTACTTTTTCCAAATTTCACCATTATTTTTTATAAAATAATTGAAAATTTTCTGATAAAAATTAATAGCTTCACTCAAGTCACAGCTCACAGCACATGCGACAGTTGACAATGACAAATGTCAACGTCAAAACTCGAAAGTCAAAATCATGCAATGACAACTATGGAGTGAAAAGTAAGTATCTTTGTGCATAAAAAGTGACCCTCAAATTGTATAAAATTTAAATAACGCTGCTGTAAGTTTGAAGTCGTATTGTTTGAAGAAACGCGCTAATACTCGATAGAGTAAATTGAATTGAAGAGAGAAAGTTAGACAAACACATTTAAAGGCGCTATTTTTTAACGATTTTGTTAGTAAAATTTGTAAATTAAAATTAGTAAGCGCATATTTTTTTTATTTATACTATATCTTCTAGCTAAAGTAGTGATGACCCTGATACACCTGATAACATGATAACGTTCGGTGAGACCTTCTCACGATGGGCGTACCCAGGGGGGGGGGCTGTGCAGGGGGTGGCAGCTGACTCCAATTAGCTTGAAATTATATTAGCCTTCAAAATTTCTCTAATTTTTTGGGTCATGTTAGAGGGCCCCCTGAGCTCCGGTGGCCCTGGTGCACTGCACAACCTAGCCCTACGATAGCTACGCCACTGCTAGTACCGCGTATCTTTGATACGGATGATACGGCGATAATATTATTATTTATTTCTACTATTTCATATCGTTTAAACATAATGTGGAGATGCAATTGCAAACGATTGTATAAATAGATATATGTTTTTAAAGTAGTTTTGCATGTAAAAGCATAAATTAAATATAATTATGTGATATAGTCGGAATAAAATCTCAGACTGACATAATATTAAATAAACATATTGAGATAGGATAAAACTAGCAAGATGTAAAAACAATAAAAAACCAAGTTTTATTGAATAATTTATTATTGTCATATTGCGTCTGTAATATAACGCAGAGCGCGTAACAGAAACAACGACACACAATGATTTCTTTAGACATTCCTATAATAATTTATTTGTTGTCACGTAATATTTTTTTAACGAAAAATATATATGACGTTATACAATTCATTATTTTAAAATGAGCAAATAAATGCAATACACGACTACATTTGTGGAAATTATTGTTAAAAAAATCTAATTACAATTATATACAACTTTAGCGCGTTATGTATTTTAAACAATAAAAACGAAAGAGATTACATTCTACAATTCGAATATTGGCAGTTAAAATTGGAATGTTCGAGTATGATTTTTTTTTATATACAAAAAAAGCGAAAACAACGACATTTACACGAAAATATAGCTACTTAAGAAATAAATAACAAAATATGTTGATAATTGAGATTTCTTTGGAAATGACCACAAAAACACAGCCTATTTGTCAAAACAAAAATTATAACACGATTTGTGCATATCGTTTTTTTTTTTAAATATTTTTATTTTCCTCAATGTTGTGTTTAAACAACACGCATACAAACAACGTATATAATCTAACTACATAAAAAAGCTACTTGCCTTAGATTTTAAGAAATATTGTCTTTGATAGGATTTTGATACAAAGAAACAAATATTTAAAAAAATATTAGCTTTAGTTTTTCGTAATACCTAAGTAGAAAACTCATCGGAAAAAGCTTTTTTTTTATATAAAATGATTTAAAAAAAAAAGTTTACAACAGTTTTATTATTACAGATAATATTAGATTACAGTTGTATAAATTCTTTTTATATTTGTCTTATTTCAACTTCTCGTCATAGAGAGAGTTTTCTATTACTTATGATATTTGTTATATGACATAGATTTGGAACACTTTACAAGACAAGTCATATAGCAGTAGACACATTACTTCAATTTAAAAAAAACTAAAAAGATTGTCTTTGCGTGTATGGGCACCTTTATAAGTTAAATAATTATAAGTTGTATTTATAACAATCTACCTATTTGTTTATTTAATACAATTTATTTTAAATTTATAGCTGATTTTCGGAAGCATTTGATTTATTTGTCATATTAAAAAGAAAAATTCATGTCTACTGTTGAGTTAAACTCTAATAAAAGCATGCCTAAATGCTCTTAACACACACAATACACAACATGTATACATCTTTGAAACCGAGTATTGGACATGCAAAAAGTTTCTAACATGAAATAACACCTAAACTAAATACTGCATGAATTTTCGTTTCGGATATGTCTGGGCATAATCCGTTGGTCCTCTGCGTTTTGTTCACTGAAAACAAGTACAACCATTAAAAATGGTAACAGATTAAATATAAGATAAAACACAAAACGGTCCTAAATTTTAACATAAAAAAAAAACAAAATTATTATTGAAGTTATTTGTTTCGATATTCTTAAGTTAAATTATGCGTGTAAATGAATTAACGTAAATATTATAAATAAAGTATCATTTTATTCACAAATAAATATTTAAATTCAAGCGGATATTATCAATATTTATGATTAATTCCGGTGGCAGATGTAAAAATAAATAAACACCGTTGACCTTGAATTAACATAACATTAATTGTCTATGGTAGTCATTATGGATTCCAGAATAAAATGCCGTTAAATGACGAGCCGGTTGGCCTGGTTGGTAGACACTTGCCTTTCACGCCGCAGGTCGTGGGTTCGATTCCCACCCAGGACATACATTTGTGTGCATGAACATGTCTGTTTGTCCTGAGTCTGGGTGTAATTATCCATATAAGTATGTATTTACAAAAGAAAAGTATTATATATAGTATATCAGTTGTCTGGTTTCCATAGTACGAGCTCTCCTTAGTTTGGGATCAGATGTCCGTGTGTGAATAATGTCCCAGGACATTATTATTATAGTTATAGATGTCGGTTATGGAATATTTAGAAACAAAATAGCAGTGGATAAAAATAGTTAAGTGGAATACTTTTGTATTATAGATAAATATATAATAATCAAGAACTGTTTATAGTACATAATATAGTAGAGCTATTAACAAATCGAGTGAGTGAAATATCTAAATCTATGGTTTGTTTAACTTTACTCATGTTGCTATTAGAATTAAAAATATAGTCCTTTTTAGTTAGCAAAGGGCTTAAATAATTATTGTTAGTAATCTTTGCAATAGTAGGTACCTTAGTTTTTGGTCGAACGGACAAAGTTAGTTTTTGCATCAAGCGTGTTGCAGCATCTGAAAATTTTATAATTACATAAAAAATATTTTTATAATAACACATACGGCCTAGCCAATATTCTATCGGAAAATTGTTGTAAAAAAAGAAGTGAAAAAAAAATTACTTTAAAAAAATTTGATTGTGTTTAACGACAATGTTGGTGGTAAGCACGTGGACTGAGGTCTTAGCTACCCTTAGCTTAGGTAAGAGTTATCGAGCACTATTGCCCGCGCCTGTGTTGCCATGTAATTTTCGTCATTTAATTTTTTTTCTGGGATACATTTTTTGCTTAGTATTTTAAAAATGATTACATAAATAGAACCGACACACGATACCTAATAACCACTTCACGGGTCGGACAGGATTGGACAACAACAAAAGTGGAAAAATTACTATTTTCCTCAATAGGCCTGGGGTAGTTTTGTACCCCAAGGTGGCACGTATGGGTTAATATAACTTTTAATGATCTACATAGTTAGGTAATTTATGGAATAGATAAAATATAATAAATAACACAACAAATTGCTATGGTTTACCAGTAACGGGGCCCAGTCCTTTCAGCCTCGTCCTGGGTTCCAGCAGCAACAGATACACCGGCACAGCTGTCAGGATCATGAGACAGCCAACGCCTGTTTCAGCTGGAGACGCTACAGCTGGGAAAGCGATCACCAAGATCGTGCAGATGATGTAGATCACTGGAAATGTATATATATTTATTTATTTAACCCTATTTTTTTTTAAAAGGTACATCAACATCACACATATTAACATTTAAAAATTAACGACTTACGGCTATTATTACATCTGATATGAGTGTCAATTATAGATGTACACAACATTTCAAAACTTATTGTCTAACTATTCTAAACTAAGTTTAAAGTTTAAAAAAAAATGAAAAATTAATATATATATATATATATATAAAAAAGAAACATTTAATTAAATTATGAACTAAAGTGATAATTGCCGTTGAATTTTCTTTTTAAACGATGGTAAGGTATCAAAAAATATGTCGAGATTTGGAATTTTATAACACATGTTGTTATACTCGGCACAGATTCTGTTCATAGAGCTGTGTTTGCCAATATTTGTACGAGACAATGATATGTGAAATAATTTCGTTGTGGGCTTTCTGGGAGTTCTTGGAGGCACTGAAATGTTAATACATAGTAAAAGTTGTTCACTCTTAATTATACCGTTGATAATTTTATAAAGAAATATTAAGTCATGTATTTTCCGACGTTTATTCAAAGTAGTCATATTAAAGAATTTCAATCTTGTACCATATGATGCTCTATGCGATATACCCCCAGAATTAAAAGCAAGATGTTTAGTGAATGCACGTTGTACAGATTCGATTCTCTGTGAATGAACTGAATATATGGGATTCCACACTTGGGATGCATATTCAAGAAGGCTACGCACAAGGGCATCATACAATGTAATTTTAGTTTTAGCCTTCTTCACTATAATTTCAAAATAAGGTGTGTAGCTTTTTATCGATTGTAATTCCTAAATCCCGAATAACTTTAACTTCCTCGATAAATTCCCCATGTATTTTGTAGCCCGTTGAATTGTATTGTCCCAGACCAATCGAATGATACCAACTATTCATCCTTCATCTAAGTGGATATCACATAGAGCTAAGCAGAGCTTGTAATAAAAAAACATATTTGAGCCGTCACGGGACGCCTGGTAGATGTGAAACATCTATATATATATACACCATCGTATAGCGTGGCGATGCGTCGCCACGAAATGCGTCGCCACGCCAACAATCAGTTTAACCCGCGGCTATAAATGTTTCACATCAAAAAGTGTTTAAAAAAGTAAGGTTGCCTTTATTTTTTGTTCTGTGTGTATTGTGAATGATATAGATTTGAAACGATTACGCGAATTTTCGGTTCTTCCCGGTCTTCGATTAAGCCACACGTTCTAACGTTTCGGCCATCTCGATTCCTGTTTTATTAAAATACAATACTTATTAACTTTATGTTGCACTAAGAAATGAGGTGAGTGTCGTAAGCGAGTGTGTGGGGTGCCGCTAGGGACTAACTTAGGTCACATTTCATTTACCTTCTCCATTACGATTCAATGCTATATTAAGACACATTATATGTAGTAAATAGTGTTTTAATAGTCCCTTACCTGGGAAGAATAAGTTGACTCTAATAGGTCTCTCAAGATTCGGCTGAGTGTATCTGAGAACTGGCAGGCAAAGCACGGCGGCTCCTATGCTTAGCTGTAAATAAGTTCAAAAATTCAATTAAACACATCATTATCTTAATTCAATCTAATATGATACCTGCTTCGTTTTTATACTGACCCTCTCATCTATAGACCGGAAGACAGCAATTCTTATCGGAAGTCTTCCGTATTGATTTTTGATAATAATTTGATATCAATAGTAATGCTAACAAATTCAATCGATTTTAGACAACGATTTAATGTTAATTATTCTATCCTCTTATAGATATAGGCAATTTTGATAGATCTAGAGGTGAAGAGTCGAGTTTTTATAGACAATAAATAGATAGATATATAGTTGGATACTATATATATATTAGGTCCTTACATATTAAATTAGCGTTTTGTCGTACTGACCACTTTGATCTGAAATATCTCCTCTTTGGTTAAGAATTCCAAATTCAAATTTATAAATTCATTTAGCTGGTACATTTGAGTTTTGAAAACAGTCATTCATTTGTTCTTTCCTCATTATTGTTTCCTTTGGCGTCGCTTATTACCGCACAATGGAAAACATGAAATATCGGTATATTTACGAGTACGAGTTCTACCGTGGCACCAGTGCTGCAGAAACAGCTCGAAGGATTAATGATGTGTGCGATGCTGGTGTCGCAAAAAAAAGCAAGGTACGTTTTTGGTTTCAACGTTTTCGTTCTGGAAATTTCGACCTTCAGAACCAACCCCGTGGACAGCCGGAGACCAAAGTGAAAAATGAAGAATTAAAGGCTATTGTGGAAGCGGATCCGTCACAAAGTACTTCAGAGATAGCTGCAGGCTTCGGGGTAAGTGATAAAAGATCCACTTGAAGCAAATCGGGAAAATAAAAAAACTTGAACGATGGGTACTTCATGAATTGAGTGAATCGAACTTGCAAACACGCGTCGACTGCTGTGTTACTTTGCTCAACCGACACAATAATGAAGGGATTTAAATCGAATCATTACTTGTGATGAAAAGTGGATACTGTACGATAATCGGAAGCGCTCGTCGCAATGGCTGAACCGTGGAGACCCAGCCAAATCCTGCTCTAAACGAAAATTGACACAGAATAAGTTACTTGTGAGTGTTTGGTGGACTAGCGCGCTACAGCTTTCTAAAATCTGGCCAAACGATTACGGCAGATATCTTTTGTCAGCAACTGCAAACCATGAAGGAAGAACTAGCTGCTAAACAACCAAGATTGGTCAATCACTCTAGGCCACTGCCGCTTCACGACAACGCAAGACTGCACAAAAAACTGCACACACTGCACAACAAACAACCACTAAGTTAGATGAGCTACAATTGGAATGTCTGCGACATCCACCCTACTCCCCGGAACTTGCTCCAACAGATTACCATTTTTTCCGGAATTTGGACAACTTTTTACAAGGAAAAAAATTCAACTCTGATGGGGCAGTCCAAACCGCCTTCAAAGAGTTTATTGATTCTCGCCCTCATGGTATTTTTAGTAAAGGGATCAATGGACTACCTATGAGATGGCAAAAGTGCATAGATAACAACGGTGCATACTTTGATTAATTAAATATATTTTACAGAAAAAAATTGACTTTATATTCCTCCCGTACAAAACGCCAATTTCATATGTAAGGACCTAATATAATTTAGTAGGAACGTATGGGAGACATAGAAGCGAGCGTGCCGGTGCTCACCCAGGTGGCGAAGCCCACGTAGTTGATGAGCGCGTAGATGTCGGAGACGGTGAGGTAGAGCAGCGACAGCAGCGCCACGGCCAGCACGGCGGGCGCGGGCGTGGCGCGCGGCGTCACCATCGTCAGCATCGCCGGCAGCTGCCCCTGCGCCGCGCCCGCGTAGAACAGCCTGCGGCCCCGACCAAGGTTACACTAATCTCGTACACTTTTGACTTTAAATTAGGTGCGATGTCTCAATTGCTGATACTTAGTTATTTATCTAGTTTAGACATAGATCGATTTCGGAGATATAAAACGATAGCATTACGGAGTGATCGGGAAACTCAGTAAATTCCATCGGTTACACTTTACATTAATTGAAATCTGTATATATGGACCTTGCTTACAATTGCTGTACTTCATTTTTAACACGATGATGGAAGAGGAGATGAGGCCGGTTTGTTTAGCATTAATAATTAATCTTTAAGCTAATGCTCCATCTGTGTTACATTTAATATATTAATTCGTCGAGTTATTTTTGTATTAAATTGTTGGTTAATCAGGCATGATGGTATCGTCACGATATCATGCACGAGCGATCACGGGCGCTCCTCGTTAAGACGGAGAAGTTACCGCTGGTTTTTTAGTAGGTATTCCGATGTTTGGAGCGGTTTCGTTGCCTTGGACACTGGCGAGTCCCATACACCCCCCACTGTTTCCGTGAGAGAAACTCATACAATTTTGCAGCGAAAAAGAAAGACACAATGGGGCTAGTAACAAATGCGCTTGTCAACACTCAGAATGAGAACGCATCAATGTTCATCAAGATATAACAACCTTTTTAGAACTTGAACAATTACAATTACAAAACCTTAATAAAGTTGACATATTCATATTGCATTACCTGGATGATGTCAGTAACACGCCATTGACAGCACCGAAAGTGGAAGCCGCTACGAAGAGTGGTATGGAGAGAGCAAACCAACCGAAGAGACGTTCCGCGAACGTCACCGCCACAGCTGCTGAACCTAACACCTGAAAATATGCAAAAAATGTCGAATATACATCTTCTTAAATAAATTCTTACATAACTATAAGAATGTTTATATATGTGTGTGTGTTTTTGTCTGAATTGTGTATTGACCTTACTGGGCTTAACAGTGATTGAGTGGTCGAGTACTAATACCACCGAGAAAAGGAGAGCGTAAGGAGCTAGTGAGACGAAAGAAATAAGTGTGTCTTCTTTAAGAACGCACCTCGGCTTAGGATTTTGTCAGAATAGTGGGACGTTATGGAGGTTCCATCTGTCAACGTGACATTGCAAGCCGTTGTCTCGAGTGTAAGTATGGCATATGTCTCCCTGATAGGGAAGCGTTGTCTATTCGTGTGTGTGTGAAGTTTAAGTATTACTTAACTCGGTGGTAGAGCTTTGTGCAAGCTCGTCTGGGTAGGTACCACCCACTCATCAGATATTCTACCGCAAAACAACAGTACTTGGTATTGTTGTGTTCTGGTTTGAAGGGTGAGTGAGCCAGTGTAATTACAGGCACAAAGGACATAACATCTTAGTTCCCAAGGTTGGCGGCGCATTGGCGATGTAAGCGGTGGTTTAACATTTCTTACAATGCCATTGTCTATGGGCGTTGGTGACCACTTACCATCAGGTGGCCCATATGCTCGTCCGCCTACCTATACAATATAAAAAAAATACTAACCTCAGTGGGAGAGAGAGTGGTGTAGAAGGCGACGTTGGTGAATGTGTAGACGACCGTGACAAGCGTGCAAGAGATAGCAATAGCACGAGGCAGATTGCGGACTGGATCCTTCAACTCTTCGATAATAAAGTTCAAGTAGTTCCTGTAATAAGTCAAAAAGGTAAGGCTATAATTTAATACAAATATTAGAAGATACCTATTTTATATTTATCTTTATTCATGAAGAATTATTACTTAAATAGCAAACAGAAGAAGAATTGTATTAAAATTAAGAAGATACAAATGACTTTCATTTATATCATATCAGATAGAATACAAAATCATACCATCCGTTGTATGCGAAGAGGCCGGAGTAAAAAGACAAAGCGATTGACGTTACGTCATTCGTTGTGCCTTCAAACGTAAAATGTTCCACTTTTCCTGAAAATAAAACATTTTTGAATCAATTACTTTATACAGTGTGACCGAGAACATCTACTTCTTGCTTTTAAATTGTATATCTCTGCAAATTTGAATTTGTAAAGGTCTAAATTATTGGATGACAAGATTGGTTAAGCATTTAGAATCATCATTTGCTAAAGCAATGGCCCGTATCTAATTTAAAGAATGACGTCACCATTCAGAAATAGTAAAACATGTGGACCTTAAAACATTAGCAGTCTAAATTTGATACACAAATCGAAGAGAGACTCCAGACGCTGACATATACATATACTGTACGTTAATTTCGTATATTATTTTCGATTTTGATTATCATTCGCCATATTATACAGATTTACTTGGTGATAAAGCTTTATGCATGCTCGTCTGGGTACCTACCCAGTGGGGAACCTTCCCTACTCATCGGATATTCTACCGCAAAACAGCAGTACTTCGTATTGTTGTGTTCCGGTTTGAAGAGTGAGTGAGCCAGCGTAATTTCAGGCACAAAAGAGGACATAAAATCTTAGTTCCTAAAGTTGGTGGCGCATTGACGATGTAATTAATGGTTAACATTTGTTACAGTGTTAATGTCTAAGGGCATTGGTGACCACTTACCATCAGGTGGCCCATACACTCGTCCGCCTACCTATACTACATAAAAAAAGATTTCTCCACGATATTTGTTTTCGCCATCAAGAGATGAATTATTAACACATATTAAGCCCATGGAAATTGATTGGGGCTTGGTAGATCTCGAACCAAAATCTTCGGTTGAGATTCACTTGTTCTAACAACATAACAACATTTTGTTTTACAGTAACACATAGGTGATAATATAACGAAGCTGAAATATATTGAAGTGAACGGACGATGACATACGCTTTGCCTTTTCACATGAAAATTAAATAATGTAACCGGAGCGCACCGGATTACAGCAATCTTCTAATAAGCTCGTCTGTCCGCTCGACCGCCAACGCCTTCCGAGCGATAAGGAAATACAAATTGATATATAAGACAATTTAGATGTTTCGAGCATTCGATTTTAAATTATTGATTGCCCAATTTTTAGGTTGCAAATTATATTTACGATATTAGTTTTCCAAGCTAGCCAGAGTATACTTGATTAAATTTTGCAATTAAAATGCAAAAATTTTCGTGTTTATTTTCACACAAGGTCATCTGGTCCCAAACTAAGCAGAGCTCGTACTATGGAAACCAGACAACTGATGTACCACATTTACTACTTTTCTTTTGTAAATATATACTTATATAGATCATAACTTCCAGACTCAGGACAAACAGACATGTTCATACATACATATGTGTGTCCTGGGTGGGAATCGAGCCCCCGCCTGTGGCGCGAATGGCAAATATCTACCTACCACGCCAACCGGTTCGTCGAACAAATGTATATCAATCTATTTTTATCTCGCCCCTAGTTATTGTGTTTGTTACGCCAATACAATATTCCTGGCCGGCGTGTGGAGCAATTTACGGAGTAAATAGATTTACCCCGAGCCATTGACAGCGAGCGCGTGCAGTTGACACCGAGTTAACGAGGTATTTTCCTTCTTATTATTCTATTAAGAGTCGAGATTCGTCTGTTTTAGATGTGGGCGTGGCATAGTTTTGTGCTTATAATTCATACTTTTTATGACAGATTACTCGGTGGTAGGACTCAGTGCAAGTTTGTCTGAGTAAATACTACCATTACATCAGATATTCTACCGCATAACAGCATAACTTAGCATTCTTTTATTCCGGCTTAAAGGATGAATGAGCCAGTATAACTTCAGGCACGAGGAACATAAATCTTAGTTTCCGAGGTTGGTGGTTTTTTTTCTTTATACCTGCCGCGAAAGCAAATGACTCTACTCCACCTGATGGTAAGTGGTAGTAGAGTCTAAACGCGACGACGGCCAGTACAGTCGGGATGAGTGTTATGCACTAGCCGCCCCCGCCTTGCCGGCCCGCAAGATGCCTCTTCGTCTCGTTTGAATGCACGTTGCATTGGCGATGTATGGGATAGTGAATATTTCTTACAATGCCCAATGTCTAACAATGTCTAACGAAATCGCGGGTGAAGTGCTAGTTGATTTAATATACGAAAAAATAAGACAGCAATGTTGACCTAATCGCCCCCTAAGCAAAATTTATAACAAGCCTTTTAATGTTCTGAAGAAATTGTTAGATACCCCAGGAGACTTTAAATGTGAAAGGTAAATTATTATGCGACATAAAATCACCAACAATAACAGGCGGTCCTTCCATCAGTTGATTTATTATTTATCGCTTACAATCAACCAGCGATGAAGGGTACGGAGTATGCTCTACGGATGTTTTTTTTTAATAACTCGCTTCTCCCCACGACTCTGTCTACGTCATTGTTTTTCCGTAAAACTAAAAACATCCTAATTAAAAACTTTTTGGACTAACGTACTAACCATTCTAGTGAAGTACTAGGCTTGGAGTGATAATTGTGTAGGTTTAATAAATGATTCAGATTAAAATTTTGCTAATTACTCAAACTTATTCAAAAATATGTCATAATGGTGGTGGTGGTGGTGGAGCCGAGATGGCCCAGTGGTAAGAACTCGTGAATCTTAACCGATGATCGTGGGTGGGTGGACTCAATTTCATGTGCTTAATTTGTGATTATAATTCATCTCGTGCTTGACTGTGAAGGAAAACATCGTGAAGAAACCTGCATGTGTCAAATTTCACTGAAATTCTGTCACATGTGTATTCCACCAATCCGCATTGGAGCAGCGTGGTGGAATAAGTTCCAAAAGAGGAGAAGAGTCCTTAGCCCAGCAGTGGGACATTCACAGGCTGTTACTTTTACTTTACTTTTATGTCATAATGTTTTTATAAAATGTCTGTTATGATTTTTTTTTTTATTTTTTTTATTTTCATTATTGTAACTTCAAATTGTATTGTTTATTAGTTGTTTTTACTTTAGTTTTAATCTGGTTTGTGAATCATTATAATATAAAGAAAGAAAATATTAAAACCGAGACGGCCCAGTGGTTAGATAGAACACGCCTTAACTGATGATTGCGTGTTCGAACTCGGGCAAGCATCACTGAATTTTTATGTGCTTAATGTTTCATTATTCATCTCGTCCTTGAGGATGAAAGAAAACATTTGAGGAAACTCTTCCTCGTGTTTTGCCCGTTTAACCGCATTGGAGCAGTGCGATGAAAGATGCTTCAAACCTCCGCAAAAGGAGAGGAGGCCCAGCAGTTGGACATTTACAAGAAGGTACTTTATTTTTAAAGAAAGTAATGTATTTAGTAACAACATTGAAATATAAGAGATGTTAACATTCGAACAGAATATAACTTACCTCTGCAAAGTTGATAGATTCCAGCGGCGATGATGATGAACAGAGCCAATAGTTTGGCGTATGTAAACCAGTCCTGCACCCGGGTAGCCGCCTTCACCGACCAGCAGTTCACAAATGTTAGCAGAACTGGGAATAACCAATTAAATTTTGTCACATTGGGCTTTTATTAACTACTTAACTAAATTGTATAAAAAACGATACAGAATAGTCGTAGAATATTTTAAATTAATACTAATGACTACCTTTATACAATTTTTTTTTTTTTCTATTCGATAATTTTTAACGGTTTTATCTTTAAATCTTTTGATTGTGATTAAGTTAAGCTATGTTTTATCTTCTTCTTTCAAACGTCTTATCCATGTTGACAGAAAGAGACATATCGATGTTTAACTACTCACCAAATACAATGTTTGGAATTGTCAAGTAAGAGAATATTGGAGAAAAAAATACATAATCTAATAACAACCTCGAAATTACAGAATTTTATTTCGTCAAATGTTACAGTTAAAAAGAGCTGAATGATTTGAACTTACGAATGCAACAAGCAGCCAATAACCGGGTAGCGTCTTCCGGAGGATCGCACTCGGGGAATATCGGCTTCAGTACGTACACGCTGAACGTCAACGCAACGATTGCCTGTTGAATAGATGTATAATGAATGAAAAAAGTTATAGGTTTATTTTTCTGACAGAAAATACTCAGTAGCCCGGAGTCTGGAAGTTGGAAGTGTGTACACTCCCGTACCTCGGAAAGGACGTAAAGCCGTTGGTGCTGCGCTTGAACCCTTTCCGGACGTGTCGGATTGCCCATCGGATTATAAAAGATAGGTAAGAAAGAGTGTAACTGTGTTTGCGCACACACTTGTGCACTGTAATATCTCCTGCGCAGTTGGCTAATCTCTATTGAGATTGGCCGCCCTTTGATAAATAAATTGATTCTCTCATTGACTATTGACAATATAGGCTTGTTATATACGTCTCACTAGATAACGCAACGAATTCGAATGAATTAGCTTATGCTTGTGTTGTTTGTATTTTAGAATAACTACTTTTACTTTTTCTTCATGTGCTTAATTTGTGATTATAATTCATCTCCTGCTTGACGGTGAAGGAAAACATCGTGAGGAAACCTGCATGTGTCAAATTTCACAGAAATTCTGTCATATATGTATTCCACCAACCCGCATTGGAGCAGCGTGGTGGAATAAGCTCCAAGACTTCTTCTTAAAGAGAGGAGAAGAGGACTTAGCCCAGCAGTGGGATATTCCTAGGCTGTTACTGTAACATTATTTATTAATATTACAAGCACTTCGTTCCATTTACATTGCACGCCAGTTTGTTAATAATATTTGGCCAAATTGTTAATGAAAATTATATAACAGTTGAATTTTAAAAATTATAGAACCAGTATTTTTTCAAGCGTACCTCACTAAAACCCAACATCCATTCAACTCCATAGGATACAATATTGTTTAAATTGTCCCACGTCGGGCGCCAATGATAATAATCCCGTTAAAGAATAAATGTAGGCGAAGAAGCAATATGGCACACCTATTTTCTCAGCTTTATACGTCTCGTATATCTTTATTACATAAGTAAATATATATTTATTACGACAAATTGCGCGTTAAGCGTCTTTATTGAAAACATTTCTACATACTGTATTTACAGTTAGTAATTGCGTTACACAAAAATACTGAAACAAATTTTATTCTATAAATATTTTCATGGCTTTAGACTTTCGTTTAAACATTTTAATATATATGGGAGATTATATAAAGAGTGACTTAACCTACTTATTGTATACTAGCTGTGCCGCGAGGTTTCACCCGCGTATAATAAATAAAAATAAGCCTAGAGCTTTCGTCGATAAAAGGACTATCCAACACAAAAATAATTTTTAAATTCGAACGAGTAGTTCCTGAGATTAGCCGGATCAAACAAACAAACTCTTCAGCTTTATATATTAGTATAGATATAGATAAATGAGGTCGTATTGGTGATTAGTATTGAAAATAGGTCAAGCTGAGATTGTTTAAGCGCCGTATACACTTAATTGACGATGAATATATAACAAATAGTTTAAAATTACATTAATTGCTTAAAAATCTTTCTATTCATTTGTATTTTTCTCCGACTTTTGTTAAGATACCACGCGATAATTAGCACTTCTACAAAACAAACCAAACCAATTCCTTTGCGTTGATGACGTCTTTTATTAAGAGAGTACAGAATCGCTGCGGGGCAACAGCAGCGCGTTTTTATTTGTTCAATTGTTTTTTTTTTTTAATATCGTGTGTTGCAGTGACTTTTGTACAGATGATGCATATTATAATTACCTCCTTGATTTGTGACCATTTATTATTTGTTAATTATAATAATTAATTTGCTTGCCTGCCGTTCTATTGTTATTATATAAATACGTAATTATTAAATGAACTAAGATCTGGAATGGATTCATTCATTTTATTTTTACAAATGGGAAAAACATAAATACAATACAAAACACTATGTGTTATTATAATAATGATGGTAGTTAAGTTATAATATTGATTAATTTGATCAACAGGATGAAAATAGATCGTGTATGGGATTATTACAGGCTTGTTAGAGACGCTTGGAGTAATTAGTAGTACATCCATTAGTCTGTTTTGTCCTTCGCTTGGAAATGAAACAAAAAACGTGCAAATGAAAGAAAACTAATGAGAAATATGAACGAGTAGTTTTTAATTGTGAATTCGTAACACCAAATAAACATACAAGTTAGGACAATATCAGGAGAATACAGTGTGATACACCATTACAATTTTCGAAGCATTTTAGCAGTTAATAATGATGATATATAAATTAAAGTAGAAATAAATAATTAAATAATTCTTTATATTGTAACAGCATATAAAACTATAATAGTTACTGCTGCTAATTAACTTGTATCATTAAAATTTTCTTAGAACTCGTGGCTGTAAAAATTGAATCACAGCCAATGATAAAATTCAACAAAGTTTTAAAGCTTAGCTGATAGGATTATGCCCTCAGGTGACGCATCATTCTATACTCATTAGTAAAACAGGCCAAACTTTTGGGGTTAAAAGGCATTGATTTACCTCGCCTTGACGTCAAACGTGACTGTTTGCTATCGATAATATTTGATCATAAGTATATATTTGTTTAGGCTTAGGCCCTTGGGCGTAACGACTATCAACGTGCCTCTAAGTTTATTTAACCGTACCAATTTGCTACCAAATATGTAGTTTCATATGTATCATTAAATGAAAAAGAAAATTTTATTAAAAGTGAACGTAACAATAACTTCATTCACAATTCATTCATTCCTCGTTCAATCTTTTGTTCAAGGTTATTTCAAAATGATCGAGCATTTTGAAAAAATCATACGTTTTTTTTAAATGTTTTTATTAACATTTATAATTTCTTTCACAGACTATAACAGCATTAATAAATTAAACTTAAACTAAATAATGAATAAAAACCTTTTATTCGACTTTAATATAAGAAGATTAATTATAAGTATTTTCTTTGGAGTATCATAAATTAAAAAAAAAATATTATACAAAAAAAAATGTAGTGACTCAAAATTTCTGAATTCATAACCTCTAACGTCGCAGTTTTAGTTTTCAAATACATTGTCCCAGACTATTCAATGATTTTCTATCATCGTATCATAAATATACGTAATCAAACAAAAGCTGTAGAAATTAAACAATAATATTCTTACTATTATATACAATAAGTTATATGACGCTTTTAACAGCGTGCACTTTAGTTGAGCGTTAAGTTGGCTTGCTCTCGCCACTTTTGTGTGAGCTACGTGAAGTACTACGTAGCGTTAATGGCCTAGAAAGAGTGAAATTTCTTAGGAGAATGGAAAAAGACAGACGTACTCTCCAATTTCATTCTCTTTCGCTTTGTTATCAGCATCAGTACTCGCTTTGTATCTAGCTCATGAAATATTGAAAACGGACGTAAGTGGTACGCCATTTTTGACATTTATCCTTTAAATGTTTTTTTTTGTCGCATATCACTTTCTGATACCACGATCGTATTCTGCGGCGGTTTTATACAGGATATCATTACTTTATTAAAATGGTAATGGCCATAATTATATATTGTTTTTTTTTAAATTATAATTTTTGTCTATAACGAATTTGATGTATCACATCTACCTTTCGTTTCCACATTGTTAATAATATTTACCTTGTTAATAATTCTCTTAGAAACATGGATGGAATGAATGCCCGTGATTAATGACTTAACGATAATGACAATCACGTGCTATTGGACACTAATGCCCGAAGTTAAGGGCTTAGGATAGATGATGCTCCAGGTTAAGGATTGAGGGTGGTCGATGCCAGAGGTAAATGGTTGAAAATGGTCGATTCCCGAGGTCAAGGGTCCATGATGATGATGCCCGAGGTCAAGGGTACATGATGGTTGACGCCCGATGTCTAGAGTCCATGATGGTAGATGCCCGAGGTTAAGGGTCAATAATGGTTGATGCCCGAAGTCAAGGGTCATTGATGGTTGATGAGGTCGAGGGTTAAGGATTTTTTTATACGTGGGGAAATCCTCATGGATACCCTCTAGATGATGATGATAGAGGGTTATGTCGGACTCTTACCGACTAAAACCACCACGGACAGTGAATTCCCCTTTAAGGTTAAGGATAGATGAAGCCTGAGACCAAGGGCTTGTGATTATTGGTTGAAGTCAAGCCAAAGGCAAGGCGTACAGATTGGGGGACAGTAACAAAAGTGAAAAGAGGAATATTTTGGACAGTTTTGATGCCAAAACCTTAACATGAAAAGAAACAGTGGAAAGCATAAAAACCTAGACGAGATTGACTGAGTATCATTTCAATTAAGCCCTCATGTGTTGTCACTGACAGGGACATTCAGGTTCGCAGTAGGTATACACGGTTAGAAAATTGACAGCTAACTGATGTTGATACTGATTGATTAGTATACTTTAGTCATTATGTATTACGGCATTCTTTGGGGCATGCACGTTGGAACTGTCCGATTTATTGGAGCTTGAGACTCCTCAAGATGGTTTTAATATATTTGTTATATTGTATTTATTATATTTGGTGTTATACGCAAGCGTGTCGCCTCCATTATGACCAGAACATCGACACCAACACCCTCCTCAGCACATTAGCTAGTAAGTTGGATAGTCACTTCTGGGAACACTGGAATGGTGTACATGTGAAGTAGGCCTAATTCTAGGATGTAGGTCAAATTAATTATGTGTAACATAGTTATTAAGTACTAACATAGTGTAAGCACTCTTTACTAACCTATTTTATTTATTTATTATTATTTAATTTTATTTTATTCGAATTCAATGTTAATTTAATTTTAATATGGATTGATTAATTATCTGAAATAAAATATTATTATTATTATTATTATAGTCAGTATACTTACAGTTATGTCACAATATATTAACGATAGTTTTTTTTTTGTATATTCACAACAATATTGATCTTTTTGAAAGAAACAGTGTACTCGGTGGTAGAGCTTTGTGCAAGCTCGTCTGGGTAGGTACCACCCACTCATCAGATATTCTACCGCAAAACAGCAGTACTTTGTGTTGTTGTGTTTCGGTTTGAAGGGTGAGTGAGCCAGTGTAATTACAGGCACAAGGGACATAACATCTTAGTTCCCAAGGTTGGTGGCGCAGTGGTGATGTTGTTTTTTTTTTTTTAAGAAATGTACAAACCACTGTCTATGGGCGTTGGTGACCACTTACCATCAGGTGGCCCACATGCACGTCCACTAACCTACACCATAAAAAAAAAAATAATAATAATAATTGTGGTATAAAAATGAGGACTAAAAACAAATTTGTGACACACTAGTTTTTGATTTTGCACAGTCACATACTACGCGGTCTATGCTTCTATAATAAGATTCCATAACTTTGTTTAACTTGATCTATTTATTAATAAATTTAAATATTAACTAAAATCATTGTTAAAGATTATATAAATGAAATGAATGTAATTGTATAAGATTGACTCTGTAATTAAAATGGTGGAAAAGACTAACTACTGAGTTTCTTGTCGGTTCTTCTCGGTAGATTCCACATTCACACACGGTGGCAACTTTACATTTAATTCAATATTGTAACATGACGGCTCAAAATGAAGACGACTGACGAATGAAATGACAATTAACGTTGCTTTTAGGGGACTACTTGAATAAATAATATTATGATTTTTATTTGATCTTATATAATTACCGCGAAGGGACTCACGGTTATCAGGATGGCCGAGCTGTTAGGTTAATTAATTGTTATCCAATAAGGTACAATTATCAATATCAAACGACGGTTGACTTCTTAATATTTATTTTATTAATTGTAGAATATGTATATTTGAATAATGAGTTTCATGAATATTTATCAGGTAATTGGAATTGTTCAATAATTCAATAATAACGGTTTGTAAAGTTACTAAAGAGATTTTATTATAATAAGAGGTACCATTCTGTTTTCAAAATGAATTCATGAAATGACGTTAAGACAAAAATGTAGCGAATTGTAAAATAGACGCGAATAGAAATGGCAATTGTGACTTGAAATAAATCCTAGAAAATGGAACAAGAGTTGTTTTTCTTCAATAACTGAACGTATCAACAGTTATCAACTTCAATTTAATTATTATTTATATTCTTGGAACTTAATACTTGTATATAAGAAACCGCTCCTTAGGATAAGACTGTTTAAGGTTATAACAGCGCAAGGACAATTTCATATCATTAATACGTCGATGTTTATGACCAGTAAAGCTTTCTTTACTTAAAGTAAAAGTAAAGTAACAGCATGTGAATGTCCCACTGCTGGGCTAAGGCCTCTTCTCCTCTTTTGAGAAGAAGGTTTTGGAGCTTATTCCACCACGCTGCTCCAATGCGGATTGGTGGATTCCTTACTTATTCGCATATAATTACTTAATTATTTTATGTAACTGTGTACTGACCAGGTATTAAGACTGATTACTCTAGTAAAAGATTAGATTTTATTAGATTTCAGATATCAGATACATTCGCAAATACGCAAACATACAGAGATAGATAATCTTCATATTTTGAAGTCGGTTAAAAATGCTGCGAGCATAAGGATTTATAGATAGTATTGAATAAAGAATTCTTCAAGTAATAATCAATACACTATAAAAAATAAAGAAAAAAGATTTTATACTACAAAACTTAATACTAATACAAATTAAAAAAAATTAAAGCATATTTTGTACATAAAATGTTACTATATTAAATTCCATCGTTACTTCAACAAAAGTATGTGCAACCTTTCAGCTTAATCATTAATGTCTACCTACATATACTAACAGGTTAAATAAAAGCTTGTAAATCTTCTGGAGTTACCTGAGAGCATGGTCGGACGATCATGCATTCTATCCACAGCCGGATGAAAGCAGCGAACGGGCCGAATGTCTGCATGATATAAGCGTAATCAGCACCGCTGAGACGAATCATAGTGCCCAATTCAGCATAGCAGTAAGCGCCTACCTGGTAAAAGAAAACAATAAGTTAGAGTTATTTATATGTATATTAAAACTGTCTTTTTTATAGCATAGGTTATTATAATTATACCAGACGGACGAGCATATGGGCCACCTGATGGTAAGCGGTCGATGGTGTTAACATCGCTTACATCGAAATCTTGGGAAATAAGATGTTGTGTTGAGCCTGCACTTACACTGGATTACTCACCCTTCAAACCGGAACACATCAATACCAAGTGCGGCTGTTTTGCCGTAAGATATTTGATGAGTTGTTGGTACCAGACGAGCTTGCACAAAACCCAAATATATATTATTTTTTTATTTTTTTATTGTATAGGTTGGCGGACGAGTATATGGACCACCTGATGGTAAGTGGTCACCAACGCCCATAGACAATGGCATTGTAAGAAATGTTAACCATCACTTACATTGTCAATGCGCCACCAATCTTGGGAACTAAGATGTTATGTCCCTTGTGCCTGTAATTACACTGGCTCACTCACCCTTCAAACCGGAACACAACAATACAAAGTACTGCTGTTTTGCGGTAGAATATCTGATGAGTGGGTGGTACCTACCCAGACGAGCTTGCACAAAGCTATACCACCGAGTAAAATATTATAAGTTTTTAATAACATCTAAAAGGTTATATTATGCTTAATTCAAGTGGATTACCAAGGAATAATGATCAAGCATACAAACTACTATTACCAGAATTCGAGGCAAGTGGTAACTAGAACAAACTAGTTCAATCCGAATTTAGTCGCTGTATTTATTACACTACTACACACGCAAAAACGTTTCCAAGCTGATCTACCTTTAGGTACCATCATACCCATTTCTATGGACGGCGGCGAACACGTAAAAATTTAAGTTGTGTATTAATAAAAAAAAATTAAGCATTTTTTATTATTATCATATGTTATCGATATCTGGTAATAATATTCATCGGTCATGTAATATTTTCTTTACATTAATATCAACGTATTTATACTTGTTATATAAATGGAGATAAACTTTGTCATCTATAAATTTTAGTTGATTGGTCGTTACTACAAAAACAGTACATAATAAGTATTAATTGTAAAATTTATATCATCATTATAATATATATAACCAGTTGGAACCGATTCTTTTAAACCAATAACCCAACTTGTTGTATTTTAATAATAATTTAGTATTGGGTGGATAAAAAATCATGTTGGGTCTATTCTAAGAAAGTATTTAGATTTTCCCATCCTGGATAGACAGCCTGGACTATGTATATACAAATAGGGCGGCATTAAGGAAAGGGCTTCCGGGGCTAACGCCCAGAGGTCCTCCACAAAAGGGTCCCTTACAATAGAGATTTCTACAAAAAACATTATTTCGCCAAGTAAAGTACATTAAAATCATACATAAAAAAAAAATTATGTTATAAGATATCTGAATAATATTTCTTACATTAATTTGTTTCGTTATAAATAATTGAAACACTTGACTGAAAACAAATGTCAAATTTCCTTGGAAAATTCTTTTTTGCCCCTAGGCCTAAAAATCCGGCCCTGGTCATTCTATTAATTTTATTTCTGTTACTAAATCATGGTACAAATAATATTACTGATCAAATTAATAAAAATGATAGTTATTTAATTCATCTCGAGTCTTGTTATCTTTCGACCGATAAAACTATTTGTGTTCAATATTTACCGATAATTTAAATACGTAATAATGAGATAAAATATGTGATCCGTTCGCTTTATTCTAATAAACTAAATATTAGTGTTTAATTATATATTTTTTTTACTTTAATTACAACGATGCTTTGAATTCCAGTCGTTTCGCCTTGTTTGACATATTTTTTTTAAGGAAGAGTTATCTGTCTGATGTTAAAAGCTTATTTTCCCTCTTGAAATAAAAAGGAATTCGTTTTTACGCTGGATCAAAGATGTTATCCTTGGACTTCGTAATTACACTGGCTTACTCACCCTTTAAGCATGGACATGGCAATTAGTATTGATGACTTTAATGTTACATATGATGTAACTATCGCTTTTGTTATAATATATACTATTAGCATGGTCAGTGAGTAATTGTATCAAGCATTAGCGCTATCTATTCATATTTTTTTGTATATTGTTATATTTTCTATTTAACAAATCGATTTTATACAGGGTTATATTGAACAAAGAACAAAAGTTGTTGCTTATAGTGTTAGCTATCTAGTCCTGCGAGGTTGCTGGTGTTTTACAAGTAACCCTGTATATAAGCGGTGCCGGTTTTGACGATAATAATTATATAATTAATATACATAAGAGTATGTGTGTAGGTATATTACATATTTTTATTAAGTTACTAAGTATGTAATAAAATGTAATTATAAGATGATTGTAAGTGCACGCCCGATTATTTTTTGTTCCTGTCTAATAATTTTTTTTCTTTTTTTATAGAGGTTGCGAGAAAGATATCGCTGTAAGTGATAAGGCCTTTACATACTTAATGTAGTACTTGTTCTTTTATATAATGTTTGTAAATTACGTGCAATAAGACATCATAAAAAAAAATGTTTCAAGAATACACGCATCAAAACAGACGGTTGTCAATATTTCACGGATGGGTAATGAAGTGAGTTTTGACAGAATCGCACGGCTGTTGTAACCGTGAGCTGATGATGATGATGAAGAAATTCCCGATGTTTGTACTTGAGTTTTATTCAAAATTAAAATATTATATAGCACAGGTAGGCCCACTTGATGGTAAGTGATCACCAACGCCCATAGACATTGGCATTGTAAGAGATGTTAATAATCGCTTACATCGCCAATGCTCCACCAACCTTGGGAACTAAGATGTTAAGTCCATTGTGCCTGTAATTACACTGTCTCACTCACCCTTCAAATCGGAACACAACAGTACCAAGTATTTATTTATTTATTTATTATTTATTGCACACACTACGAAAACATAACAAATACAAAGACCAAGTTTTACATAATATAGTATGCAGAGGCGGCCTTATCACTTACAGTGATCTCTTCCAGGCAACCTTTATAGTAAAAACATATTGTTGTTAGCCAGGAGAATTGATCGGGCATAGTGTGCGAACAATTTATACATAAAATTCATTAAATATTTATAAACTTAATAAAATATATAACATAATGACACAAATACTCTTATATACATAATCATACATATATATATATATATATATATATATATATATATATATATATATACACACACAGACAAATACATATCTACATACATATACATATACTTATATAGTAAATACATACTTATATTGATAAATAATAATTATGTAAACGATTCTTAAAAGTATTCACGGATTCAGCTTGACGAATGTCACTAGGCAAGGAATTCCATAGTCTGACAGCTTTTACAGTAAATTAACTATTATAAATATATTTTGGTGTGACTCAGCGGCATCAACAATTTATTGTCTTGCTCGGAGCGTAGATTGATTGGTGTATGAGAGCCAAGTAAGGTGAACCGCTCTTTAAGGTAAGTTGGAGTTTGAGGATGGTAGAACATGCATATTTCGACGCAACCGTATTGGCATCCACTTTAATGCTTTACGATGCTGGGATATATGATCGTATTTGCGTAAACCAAATATGAAGCGAATACACATGTTCTGCATGCGTTCTAGTTTATCTAACAGCTCCTCAGAAAGATCCAGATAGACCAAGTCGGCATAGTCCAATAGGAGCAATAGCAGAGACTTGGCTAAGGCGAGTTTGGTTTTATGCGGCATAAGCTTTTTCCAGCGCCAGAGAGAGCCAATGGTGGCGAAAATTTTACGACTCACCTCTGCCACTTGAGGGACCCAAGAAAGCGACTTATCTATAATTAACCCTAAGTTTTTAACCTTAGAGAGCAATGGAAGTGCACTACCATTAAGAAGGATGGGATGGATACGGGACTAATTAATTTTGTACCATTGCTGGGAGCTGCCGATAATAGCAGCCTGCGATTTGTTCGGATTGATTAAAAGTCCATATGAATGACACCATACTGCAATTTTTTCAATTTCAGAATTTAATGTTTGAATAGCATTAGCAATGTTGTTAATTGGTGTCGTTACGTATAACTGTAGATCATCGGCATAAAGATGGTAATAGCAGGAAAGAAGTGATGAGACAGAATTAATAAAAATAGAAAATAGCAAAGGTGAAAGAACACTACCTTGCGGTACCCCAGATTGAAGAAAACAAGGAGAGGATAACATATTGTCAAAACTTACGTACTGTTGCCTGTCACATAGGTATGTACGAAACCAGTCTACGGTACTAGGTACATTGCTAAAAGTAAATCATGGTCGACATTATTAAACGCGTTACGAAAGTCAAGAAGAACAATAATTGTAATGAGCTTATTGTCAATAGCAAATCGAATGTCGTCGCATATTTTGACAAGCGCAGTAGCAGTGCTATGACCATTACGGAAACCTGACTGAAGTGGGCTGTGGATTGAAGGAAATTGTTCCTGTTTAGATAAAGGTTAAGTTGAGAATAGACAACACGTTCAACGACTTTGGATAGAAATGGCAGGATGGAAATTGGATGGAAATGTAAGTTAGTAGATGGATTTGGGGTTTTCGGGATAGGAATTATATAGGCAGTGCGCCAGGCGCTAGGAAAGATACCAGTAGAAAGGGAATAATTTATTATATGACATAAGACAGGCAAAATAAAACCAAGGGATAGTAGAATCATTTTTCTGCTAATACCATCACTACCAACTGCATCAGAACTTATAGCAATGATGTGTTTTTTGACGTCTTCAAGGGACACAGGATTAAACTCAAAGGCTGAACACTTGGATATAGGTAATGAGGCGAGACAATTCAAGGTGTTAAGTTTAATTTGACTATCCATGATATTATTAGTGGTAAAGGAGCTGTTAAGAGAATTAATGTTTTGCAAGTACTGCTGCTTTAGGAATTTTAAAGCAAAATATAAAAGCGATTTTTTATTTGTTTAAATCTGTTGTTCATTTAATTTAAAAGCTGTAAACGTTTCATTTTATACAATTGACGTAATCATAAGACGCTGTTCATCACCTTCGATCTAATATCAAATGTTTGAGGTCATATTAAATTACACACAATTGAATAAATACTGCATAATTATTATTTGTTTACAATGTTATTTTAAGTGTTTTTCAAGGTCAATCGCAACTTTTTATCGCAACATTTTGATTTTCTTAGTATAGTTGTGTTGCGATTTGAAGGGTGAGTGAGCCAGTGTAATTACAGGCACAAGGGACATAACATCTTAGTTCCCAAAGTTGGTGGCGCATTGGCGAGAGAGATTAGAGATGTTAACCATCGCTTACAATGCCAATGTCTATTGGCGTTGGTTGGACCACTTTCAGGTGGCCCATATGCACATCCACCTTCCTATGCAATAAAAAAAACGAACTCTGAATGGATGGTCAATTATTCTACCGCCAAACATCTAAACTCTACAATCCTGTACCGGGTTGAAGGGTGAGTTATTGTAAATGCAGGATATAAAATCTTAGATGACTAAGTTAACGCACTGACGGCGTAAGGAGTCTTGTTTCCTTGCAATCAAAACATCAGACAACTGATGGCAAAACATGGCATTTCCAATTTTCAGGATAAGTAAAAGTGTATCCTCTTGATAATAAAGATTTATTTAAAAAGTAAACTTATTTAACTAATGTGGAACTTTAATAACAATCTCTTTTATATAAAAATATTGTTTTCCACAACATCTTATTAATAGGGTATTACAAAATACAATTTCTCAATAAATGAGCTATTGTTCAGTTTTAAGCGGATTTCAGTCTCCATCATTATAAAAGCGCCTTGGGATTTAAATAGATTACTCTCCTTTCTAGATATTACTTTAAATAAAGTAAATTACAGTCTGACAATCAGATTGATCCATACCATCAGATTGATTGGAATTCAATTATAAAGGACAAGCCTATTTGTAATAATTACTATATTTAATCTCTATTATGAAAAAGATTTTATATATTTTTATATTATTAAAAAAAATACAAAAGCCTCTTCATTATCCATAGAGTTATTTCACAATAGTTTGTTCAGTTAGCAGGTTTTTACTGAAGTGCACTAACTTAATCCTGTAGACCACACACGTTAAACTGTTATAACATTATTTATCTTAGTTATACAGGGTTATTTGTAATACACCAGCAATCTCGCAGGACTAGATAGCTAACATCATAAGCAACAACTTTTGTTCTTCAAATTTAAGTGGGTGGTGTCCACCCAGACTTGTACATATCCTTACCGAGTGATAAATAATCAGCTTTTTCATCCATTGTATAAAAATACACAATTGCGATATTTCATAATGACAATACAATATATTTTATAAATGGCAAACGAATAAAATGTGCATAAAACTAAAATGCATTTTAGTAGTATTTGGCCTTACAAGACTGCAGTCTATTAAATACAGTTTGACAGTAAGCAGTCACTTTCCGACCTTCGGTGCTATTATCGCACGGCCAATAAAAAATTAAATGAACCTCAATAAAAAAGGTTTTTTGATTACGGAATGTAATCAGAAAACATTGTTCAGAGCTCATTCTACATATTATTTAATTATCTCACTTATAATAAGTATGTAGTTTTACTAAATTTTACACATTCTCCCAACTACAATTAATTGAATTAATTAATGAATTATTGTAAAATTGAGATCATTAGTTAATAAGTACCAATGAAATGTGAATTGGAAATGTACTATTGGCATGCTACTGTGTTGTTATTATTATATCTCTTGTACACAATTCATGGAAATAAAGACTTATTATTATTACAATTTAATAGGACTAACGAGATTGCTATCTCTTTCTTATGTATGGGGTTGGAATAGAATAGTGATATTTGTCATTTAATGAATGTTTTTTATAATAGAATAAATAATAACATTCCCAATAACTGGCCTAACACTTAAACAAATATATTAGAGACTAACTGCCCGTCCTGATATAATATGGGTCAAATTCTTATAGTTGAAATTTCTAGAAATTCTTAACGAATGCTTAGGTTATGATACATTGTTACAAATTTAACTTTTTAGAGCTGGCTTTGCGTTATTTAATCAGGATAAACGATTGTATAAGTATATAGAAAGCAAACTTAAATAAAATTATTTACTATCATGCCTCAAAGCCGGTTGGCGTGGTTGGTAGATACGGTCACTTTTCGCGCCGCAGGTCGTGGGTGCGATTCCCACAAAGGACAGACATTTGGGTGCATGAACTTATAATGTAATTATATATATAAGTATGTTTTTCGATTTGTTAGATCATTTGACCTTCTGTGAGTAATGTCCCAGGGTAATTTATTTTTAATCATTCATTACGTCGTCGCTGTGCTCTCAACCTAAGATGTTACGTCCCTTCCTTTCGTTTTTTTTACTCATCCCTCAAACTGAAATATTACAAATGAATGCTGTTTGGCGAAACAATTGCGAAATGAATAATAAGGAGCATGAGTTCTACCCCAAGGTAAAATTTTGTTCATTTATAAAATTTCAAATGTAATAAATGTAATAATATCATTAAATCAATTCCTGGCATTGACATTTTTTATGATCCTACCTCATTCTTTATATAAAAGTTATTTAATTACTATCGAATCCGGTATCTAATCCAGTAACAGCCTGTGAATGTCCCACTGTTGAGCTAAGGCCTCTTCTTCTCTTTTTGAGGAGAAGGTTTGGAGCTTATTCCACCACGCTGCTCCAATGCGGGTTGGTGGAATACACATGTGACAGAATTTCAATGAAATTTGACACATGCAGGTTTCCTCACGATGTTTTCCTTCACCGTCAAGCACGAAATGAATTATAATCACAAGTTAAGTGCATGAAATTCAGTGGTGCTTGCCCGGGTTTGAACCCGCGATCATCGGTTAAGATTCACGCGTTCTTACCACTGGGCATGCATGATTAGTTTTAATTAATATTTTTTATAATTTCAATTATGATTATGATATATGTAATAGATTTTTTACTGATTTTCTTTAAACAATTAATTTATAATTCAACTTTAACAGTTAAAAGAATACTTATGATTTTTTTTGTACTTTTAATTTATTTCTATGTAATTGACATGCATATTACATATTATTGTTTTATAAATTAATATGTAATTGCTTTGTATGTATGTTACAAGTGTGCGTTTACAAATAAATAAATAATGACGTAACACCTCAAATTGTTCCGTCATAATAATTATTAAAAGTCTTTAGTGGACTTAGATAAGTAAATTTTCTTTGATCTAAAAATGAAAATTTAAAAATGAAATAATTCACAATTTTGCCCGCAAATGGCCTCGAAAATGTGTTGACTGTAATCTTTCATAGATATCTATCTATCAATTACCACAAAAATCTATCAATTACCACAAAAATTGGTAAACATTCACCGTACTCGTTCAAATAGCCGAATCAACTTTGTAATTCACTAAATAAATGGTTTATTGGGGTGGAAATAACGTCGTCACCATTTTTGTACATTGGTATAATGTATCCTTTATGTATATAATGTGTTTCTGTATATAATGAGGCAGTATTGCCACATTTGTTTCGTCAACTACCTCTACATGATTCGATATTAAATTCATATATAGGGCTTTCCATTAAGGGCGCTTGATCGTGCAGAACTTCCATCGTAGCGTGTGCTGTGTGGCACGTAGCGCCGTCCTGTTGAAACCACATGTTGTCCAGATCCATATTCTCGATTTCAGGCCAAAAGAAGTTGGTTATCATCGACCGGTATCGCTCACCATTGACGGTGACGGCCACACCATTATCGTTTTCGAAAAAATACGGACCAATCACGCCTCCGGCCCAAAATCCGCACCAAACAGTCACTTTCTGCGGGTGCATTGCCACTTGGTGAACCTCGTGTGGATTGGTCTCGTCCCAAATACGGCAATTTTGCTTGTTGACATAGCCATTCATCCAAAAATGCGCCTCGTCGCTGAAGATGATTTTTTTGCCAAAATCGGCGTCAACTTCCAATTGCTCTAATGCCCAGTCAGCGAACACACGGCGCTGTCTATGGTCATTAACCTTGAGGTCAGCTAGATCTTGTACGGGTGCAGGCTCAAGTCACAACGCAAAATTCGCCAAGTTGTCGTCTGCGAAAGGCCGAGTTCCTGTGCGCGACGCGGAATTGACTGCCGCGGGTTTTCGAGGACACTGTCGCGCACAGCGGCGATATTCTCGGCAGATCTCGCGTTACGTTGACGCACGGGAACCGGCTGATTGTTAACTGACCCGATTGACTCGAATTTGTCCACCAATCGACGGATAGTCGACTCGGCAGGACGATCATCGCGACCGTAAATCGGGCGAAGTGCGCGGAACGTTGCTCGAACTGAAGACCCATTTTCATAAAACAATTTTATGATTTGCACGTGCTGCTCGACACTGTAACCTGCCAAGGTGGTTTGAGAAGACGGAATGAATATAACACACTGCATTTGACAGCTGTCACTCAAACAACATGGCCGCAATCAGTTGTCAAAGTTCAAGCGTCCCTATTGGAAAACCCTATATATGTTTTAACTATATTGCTAAATATTTAGTGTCCATCCGTGGGTTCGCTCGCATGTTAGGGTGGTGTGTCAGGTTCTATGTACCTTTTGTACTTCTGTAAGACAACGTGTATGTAAAGTTTCATGATGATCGATCGAGTAATTAAAATCTTTAAACGTAATATACAAAAACTCATTTTGAGTGAATGAATATTTCTTGTATGACATATTTCTAACTGTAAACATTTTACGATTGACGGACCTTGAACTAGACCGAGTTACAGCTCGCCAATCGAAATCTGTAAGGTTACACCAGTTACGTTTCACCATCGAGGTCATTGTCAGCGCCTGTTCATATCTAGGTCATTATGTACAATTTATAGCACGTGAAGCCACATTGTTGAACGAAGAGTTACCGTCCATCATCAAGAAGGTCTTGGTGGTAGAGCTTTGTGTAAGTTCATCAGGGTGGGTACTTGTTATCATTGTGTTCCGGTTTGAAGGGTGAGTGAGCCAGTGCTATTACAGGCACAAGGGACATAACATCTTAGTTCCCAAGGTTGGTGGCGCATTGATGATGTAAGCGATGGTTTACATTTCTTTCACTGCCAATGTCTATAATCTAAAGGCGAATAGTCTTCCGCCTTTATCCTATAAAAAGAAGTCTTCTGTGAATGGTCGTTGTGGGCGAAATCCGTCAAAACTCTGGAGGTACACATAAATTATATTTGACGTTTAATTTTGAATATATAAATATTGATTTTAATTGTGACAGCTTGCATATTCATTAATGATACAAAAATCTTTTCAACCTATATATAGGGTTTTCCAATAGGGACGCTTGAACTTTGACAGCTGATTGCGGCCATGTTGTTTGAGTGACAGCTGTCAAATGCAGTGTGTTATATTCATTCCGTCCTCCCAAACCACCATGGCAGGTTACAGTGTCGAGCAGCACGTGCAAATTATAAAATTGTTTTATGAAAATGGGTCTTCAGTTCGAGCAACGTTCCGCGCACTTCGCCCGTTTTACGGTCGCGATGATCGTCCTGCCGAGTCGACTATCCGTCGATTGGTGGACAAATTCGAGTCAACCGGGTCAGTTAACAATCAGCCGGTTCCCGTGCGTCAACGTAACGCGAGATCTGCCGAGAATATCGCCGCTGTGCGCGACAGTGTCCTCGAAAACCCGCGGCAGTCAATTCCGCGTCGCGCACAGGAACTCGGCCTTTCGCAGACGACAACTTGGCGAATTTTGCGTTGTGACTTGAGCCTGCACCCGTACAAGATCCAGCTGACCCAAGAGCTCAAGGTTAATGACCATAGACAGCGCCGTGTGTTCGCTGACTGGGCATTAGAGCAGTTGGAAGTTGACGCCGATTTTGGCAAAAAAATCATCTTCAGCGACGAGGCGCATTTTTGGATGAATGGCTATGTCAACAAGCAAAATTGCCGTATTTGGGACGAGACCAATCCACACGAGGTTCACCAAGTGGCAATGCACCCGCAGAAAGTGACTGTTTGGTGCGGATTTTGGGCCGGAGGCGTGATTGGTCCGTATTTTTTCGAAAACGATAATGGTGTGGCCGTCACCGTCAATGGTGAGCGATATCGGTCGATGATAACCAACTTCTTTTGGCCTGAAATCGAGAATATGGATCTGGACAACATGTGGTTTCAACAGGACGGCGCTACGTGCCACACAGCACACGCTACGATGGAAGTTCTGCACGAGCAATTTCTGGACATGGTCATCTCGCGCGGAGGCGACGTGAACTGGCCACCGAGATCGTGCGATTTGACCCCGCTGGACTTTTTCTTGTGGGGTTTTCTTAAGTCTCAGGTCTATACCAACAAGCCGCAAACCACCGATGCCCTCAAAGTCAACATACGCCACGCCATCGATCAAATACAGCTCGATTTGTGCGCCAGAGTCATCGAAAATTGGACCTTTCGTGTGCGCGCCACCAACCGAAGCCGTGGCGGTCATTTGAATGATGTCATATTCCATACATAATGGGGTCGATAGACCAAATATCTCTCCTACATGTATTTTTTTTTGCATTTCAAAGATCAAGCGCCCTTAATGGAAAACCCTATAGATATGAATAGATTCTAATAACTACTTTGTTGGAACTCCTAAATTGCGCTACAGCATTTCAACTTCTATAATCTATATCGATCAACCGATTTTTATTTGAATAAATTAAATTATTGTGGACAAAGGCAGAACAGCGTCTGCCATTGTATACAACGAACAGTCAATACGCAAAAGAGATTGGTAATAACTGTTAGAAGAACCGAATGATCTACAATGTGTGATATGCACTTATTTTGTTATTAAACTAGCTGTGCCCCGAGGTTTCACCCGTGTATAATTAATAGAAATGTAATAAATAAAAATAACCCTAGAGCCTTCCTCGATAAAAGGACTGTCCAACACAAGAATAATTTTTAAATTCGAGCCCGTAGTTCCTGAGAATAGCCGGATCAAACAAACAAACTCTTCTGCTTTATATATTAGTATAGATTTAATATTTTGCAAGTTTGTAACCGGTTATAGAGATGTGGAATATATAACGAAATCTTGAAGGTTGCGTTAAGATAATATCTGCGAAAGCGATTGCTAATAAGCCTTGACACGACTAATTATAATACTTCATAGTCGCATTATTTTATTGTATCTGTTTCCGTGATCACGGTGATTCTTAAAGCCGATTTGTTTATTGGAGGTTGACTTTCACGGTAGGAACGCAAGCAAACGATCCCGTTGCAACCTTCAAGTGATGGAGGGTGACTGGTGATTTTTAGTAGATATTTTGCCGCACTCGGTGATGAGTCCCACTTAAACGCGTAAATTGCATTTTTTTTTAGCGAGAAGTAAAATAAGGAGTGGTGTCTTGCAAGAAATCTCGTGACGGCCACCGTGATACTCTGTGCGTAAGGGTACCCTTTGGCACTCGACCAGTGAGTCCCACATTCACACATCACATGGGGTGGTCGCTTTAATGCCTTTCTTATGGTACTGTAAAAAAGAGGTTTGATTTGATACTAGATTTAGGTTAAGTTTTTCTTGTACTTGTGTCACATCTGGACTAAAGCCTCCGCTCCATTTCGGGGGGTAACTTAGAGTTTCATCTCGCTACTTCAGTGCAAGTTGATGGATACACATGTCAACTGACATACTCTGTGGTCTTATATGTGATTTGAACCCGCAATATTCGGTTAAGATTCTCGTGTTCTAACTGCTGCACCTTCTCGGCTGTAATGAATTATTCAAATATTGTTTTCATAATGACTAAAGAGTGGACTGGTTTGCGTTTATATAATCTGTGCGAAAATATGCCATTTATGATTAATAACGTAATGATCTTCGTTGATGGGGATTGATGATCTATTGAGGTTGATAAGGTAGGTTTCTATAATATAAGTTATAGTTAAATTATATGTTAAGTTAACAAGTTCCAGCTTTCATTTAAAATATATTTTCGAATTTTCTCATTATGTTACCAGTTTTTTTTTAGTTATTATCCGGAGTGTCATTTAGTCACTAATGAAGGTGAGATTTAATTAGAAGTAATAGTATCAGTACACATTAACACGTGATAAAAACGTAGACGCAACAAATTTTTTTTTATTCTTTACATAACGATTTTTGCACGTGCAATAATATCATATTTCAAGGGCATTTTGAGTGCAGCGTTTCTATTTAGTATAATAAGGTAGTAGTGTGCAAAATTCTGGACAAAAGCTGTCTCCCCCTCTTTTTGAAATTTATTCCAACACGCTGCTCCAAAGCAGATGGACACACATATTACATATTACATCCGAGACAAGCAGATTTCCTCACGATGCATACCTCGAAGCCGACCGGCTTACACATAGCCCTACGGCTATGTGTAAGCTCGTCTAGGTAGGTACCACCCACTCATCAGATATTCTACCGCAAAACAGCAGTACTGGGTATTGTTGTCTTCCGGTTTGAAGGGTGAGTGAACCAGTGTACAGGCACAGGGGACATAATATCTTTGTTCCGAAGGTTGGAAAAAAAAGGCGAGACGAATTATTAACATTGAACACTATAACCTAAGTAGACGAAAACACAATAGTGCTTGCACGGGCTTAAACACGCAATTTTCTTTTAAAATATTCAAATAATGCTTTATAATAATTTTGGCTTGTGATGAATTTGCATTCAAGCCGATATATTCGAATTATAACAATAACCTTTTCCAGATGACGTATTAATACATTGACTTACATAATATTTGAACAAGTGTGAGTTTTGTCGGAACAATTACGTATAAAAATTATAAAACTTGACATTGTAACAGAGCGAAACTAGGACAAGGATATCGAAAACAATGATTCTTCGAGTTTTAAATTCGAATATATAACTAGAAATTATGTTGTAACATTTCCAGTGAAAATGATTAAATTTGTTATTAAAATTAGATTTTTCCGTTACTCAGCTGTCATTATCTAGAGCTATTAATTACGCGAGTGCTAGATCTTTGCTATATTTGATTTCAACACAGTCTTACCTTAAAATTATGATTAAAAGAATATGATTAATTAGGTAGAAAGTTTCACTTAATAGTAAATAGTGCCCGTCTGAGTAAGTACCACCCACTTACAGCAATATTAGAATCGTTGTGAAATTAGTCCAGTGTAAATACGGGCATAAGGGATAAAACATTAGTTCCCAAGGTTGGTGGCATACTGGCTATGTAATGAATGGTTAACATTTCTTACTGAGCCAATGTCTATTAGCGGTGTTGACTAATATCAGGAGGCCCATTTGTCTGACTGTCTACCAATTTTAAATACTATTAGATTATCCGTTTTTTTGCCGGTTCTTTAAATACAAGCTACATTCTTTGACGAGCCGTTTGGCGTGGCTGGTAGATACATTGCCTTTCGCGCCGCATCGTGGTTTCGATTCCCACCCAGGACAGACATTTGTGTGCATAAACATGTCTGTTTGTCCTGAGTCTGGGTGTAAATATCTATATAAGTATGTATTTACAAAAGAAAAGTAGTACATGTAGTATATCAGTTGTCTGGTTGACATAGTACAAGCTCTGCTTAGTTTGGGATCAGACGGCCGTGTGTGAATAATGGATATTTATTTATTTATTCTGAATCACTATATTACGTTAAATTTCTATTTAAGAAAGCTTATGCCTTGATTAAAGTAAGTCACTTACCATACTGAATACGCCCGATGCAACCCACACAATAAGACTGGCGTTAACTGATCCTGTATATTTCAGGACACCGGTCGGTGATACGAAGATGCCACTGCCTATAATCGAACCCACGATAACTGTGATGCCATTAAGGAGTGACATTTTAGCTTCCAGTGCGCCCCCCTCTTTGCCATTGTCAGACTGTTCTTGGTCTGATTTAAGAGCCTCCGTGTCACAGTCCTCTTCCGAAGTCTTACTTTTTGGTGACCTGCGAGAAAAAAAAACATATCGTTAAGAATATTTAATTTTATTAAGATCTCCAACAAGGAATACACATCACAAGCTAACATTACTCTATTTATGTCTGCACATAGCCCTCAATTATAGGAAACCACAGCATCCAACTAAGTATATAACTAAGTAACAGCTAATATTATAAATAACTAAACTCAAATTATAAACATATTTCGTTTATGTCATTTAGCTATGAACGACTGCCTCGTTGGTCTAGTGCCTAGATATAAGGCGGCTGACCCGGTGGTCCTGGGTTCAATTCCCAGGTCGGGCCAATAAATAGTTATTGGGTTTTTGCATCAGAAAATTCTCAGTAGCAGTCTGGAGTCTGGAAGTTGGAAGTGTGTACACTCACGTACCTCGGAAAGCACGTTAAGCCGTTGGTCCTGCGCCTGAACTCTTTCCGGTCGTGTCGGATTGCCGTCCCATCGGATTATAAGAGCTAAGGAAAAGAGAGTGCACCTGTGTTTGCACACACACTTGTGCACTATAATATCACCTGCCCACTTGGCAAATCTCTCTTGAGATTGGCCGCCGTGACCGAAACGGTCAGGAGGACATTATTATTATTATTAGTTATGGATGTAGATATTTCCTTGTAGTTGTAGTTATACAAAATGAAATTAAAAATGGTTTTTGTATATAATGTACTAACTACTATGTAATATTTTTATACGGGCGCTTATATACTACTTACGTGTGGAATTTGTCAAGAATATTTGAAGCATTTCTACATTGAATTCCGATTCACGGGTCACCGGTTGAGGCACTAAGATATTTTATATCGTTTAGAATATATCTGCACTATTAAACTAAATTCTATGTATTTTGAATTGTATATACAATTCAAAATACATAGAATTTAGTTAAAAAAATAATAATAATGAACCATTCCTCTTTGGCTGATGAGATTTAAAAAAAGAAACCTTTGCGGTCATTTTTGCGCCAATACACATATTGCTAAATACTCATAAGATTCTCTCGCGATATAAGGTTTAACAATTAAATTTCAAAAACACACAAAATCCTCACATGAGAATGTAAATTATTTTTTGTTTTATTTTTTATTTTATAGGTAGGCGGACGAGCATATGGGCCACCTGATGGTAAGTGGTCACCAACGCCCATAGACAATGGCATTGTAAGAAATGTTAACCATCGCTTAAATTGTCAACGCGCCACCAACCTTGGAAACTAAGATGTTATGTCCCTTGTGCCTTTAATTACACTGGCTCACTCACCCTTCAAACCGGAACACAACAATACAAAGTACTCTGTTTTGCGGTAGAATATCTGATGAGTGGGTGGTACCTACCCAGACGAGCTTGCACAAAGCTCTACCGCCGAGTAGCTTAGTTTAGATAATGGTCATCGAAACAGATTGTTTACTTATTTGTTCAACAACATTCGTTCAACAGTTAGTTTTTCTACAATATATATGTAGCATGGTTTCCCAAAATGTTTCCCTCGATCTCAACAGGAGATATGAGGCAAAAGTGAAGTGCTTTGTTAAAATTGATACGAGTTCGTTGTACCGTTCATGTTGGCCCGAAAACCAATACTTGTAATCGGCTATCAGAGTGCACTGAACTATGTAGCAGGAAAAGATTCTATCTCGTTATCGAATCGAACTCTGACACCTGATAACGTGACATCTAAACGGTTAAAATAAATGCAGTAATAGTGTATTATGTTTATAGTTTTCTTTTATATATATTCAATAACTCAACGGCTTAGTAGCGATTTGATCATGACTCGGACTATTGCGGTGTGACCGCCAGGCTCGGATTCAGAGATACAAGGCATAGGCACTTTATAATAAAATTATATTATTTTTGGCAGGGGGTGGGTCCTCGGCTAGAGCGGCATCTTGTTTGCCTTGTAGACTTATGAAAATGTTTACGCTTAACAGAAGTAGAAAATAAGATTAAAGGTCTGATAATAACACCTATTTTTAATTTCTGTAAAACATATCAAGTAATTTAGTTATTTTTTTATTTTACATATAAAACTATATCAAATATTTTTTAAATTTATTGGCTATATATATTTTTACGGCCATGTCTCATGCAATTAAAACAAATTGAAATAACTATTAGGTATAAAAAACACCGAATTTAACTAGTGTTATGACTTTTCCGTTAACTCTTTAAGAGTAAAATTTATATTCTTGAATATTTTTTTTTAAATAACTTTTACATTAAGGCCTTAAATATATACAAATAAAAAATATATGTTGGATTATTAATTAATAATTAAATAAACTATATAAGCAAAAATATAATCTTGTGCAAAAAGGTTGCATAATTATTATATTATGTTTATGAGCCGCTGGCTAGTAAAAATAGAATCGAAGAGTTCATTACTTATATGTAGATTGTATAACGAGGGACCGAGTGGTCGTCCTTGGTTGACCCCTTTCTCAATCGCCCTACAAAGATTCCTTTAAGCCCATTCAATGTACATCTGGGAACGCGCCGAGTACAATACTCTCAGCATTGTATAATAGGCATATCAAAAGAGACGAGGAAATACTAGACTTATACGAAGTCCAATTCAGAAATCAAATACATTATATTACTGGCAGATGTTTTGTGGATTGTATAACTTTTAGCTCAGAGATCGAAAGTCGTATTAATTCATTGATGAAAAAAAAAAACATAAATGAATTTTCATGGTTGAATTATATATTTTTACCGATTCTTTTTTATTTATTTATGATTGGCCAGTGGTAATTACGTCAAAACACACACGGTAATTTTGTCACAATGAATTAATTTAAATGTATTTTAAGGCAAATACGAGATGTGTTAATTATTTGGGAGGAATCAACGGTTAGAGACATTTATTTTCTCAAAAGATTTACATTTAAATCACTTACGTACAAAAAAATAAGTCGAATAGGCGTACATAATACGATGAATGTTACGATAACCTAATAATATCAGTGCAGTGCAAACAAGTACAAATGGATGTTTTGTGACATAAAGTAGGGTTAGTCTAGTAAAAAATATAGTGCGTATACAAAGTAACGATGACTAAAGAAGGTGACACAGATTTATCTGATGTTTTTAAATTGGTGTGCCGTTCCGATTTATTTTTTTTATTTTGATAGGTAATGTATAGTATATAATGATTGCATTTATTTATGATTGTTTATAGATATATATGTAAATTAGGTAATTTAATATTAAATAAATATTGTCTTATGTAAAAATCTAATATTGAATAAAATATGTGTACTTAACGATAACGATATTTACTGGTACTTAATATGTATTATTATTTTAGTATATCTACATAGTAGAGTAGTAGTTTTAGTAGTTATTTTACATAAATTACATATATCTATAAGCAACATTATTTTAAGTTAAGTGTAGTGTTGTGTTATAAGTATTATGGTATGTTAGTTACAACTTTGTTTATTTTGATCTATTTTATATAAAATTAAATTGAATTTTAAGAAGAATCCTTTAAAATGTGGCCTTAAAGACATTTTTTAAAATTATTAAGCGATTTTATATCTTTGATATCCTTCGGCAAATTGTTGTAGGTATGAGCTCCTTCAAACAAAATACTTTTCTTGCCGTAGTTTGTCCTTGATGGGCCTTAACATATGTTATTAGCATTTCTAGTACTTCGCTTATGTAATTTTTATTTTTTTTCGTGAAAATAATTTGACACTCAAATTATTCATATATGTCTTTTGTAAGTATTTTTCAAATATGAATGCAGATGTTATATTTCAAGATTAGAGTTAGGTTCATTAGTTTTGTTTCTTTATAAATTTTTGTAGTAGGTGTTAAGCAGTTATATTTAAATAGAGTCTTTATAAGTTTATTTTGTGTTGTTTGTAATTTTTTTAGATTGGTTTTGGCTGCAGAGCCCCAGACTTCAATTAGATAGTCCAAATGTGGTTTATCTAAAGAATTGTAGATAGTATAACATACAATTTTCGGAAGGCATCGTACTATATATATGTACTGTTATTTTATATGATATTGAGTGCAATAAAGTTTTTATCTATCTATCTATCTATCTATACCTCGCACAGCACCGATTATTGAGTGAAGCTTTTTACGTATTTTGTCAATATGATGTTTCCACGTAAGCTGGTTATCCAGGACTAAGCCGAGATATTTTTGTGTTTTGACCCTATTTATGAATTCCCCGTTAATTGAAAGGGGTTTGAAGTTGCCTATCTTTTTGTTTTTTGCAGCAAAAATTATGTAAGTTGTTTTAGACGCATTGATAGTCAGTAAGTTAGAATCTATGTAATATTACGCCATTAGGTAACATCAAGGTTTTTCTAAAAATGAATTATACTAATGAAAACTTAAACTCTAACAAACAAAAAAATCAATTGAAACATAAGGGACAAAAAAGCATGTGAAAAAATCAAAAAATTATATAAAAAAAATAAAACATTTAACATAAAACTCGCCAAAAGTCAAATAGAAAAAAAATACGATTAATAAACGATTAGTAAAAGGTTTTGTTTTTCTTTAGTTATGTATATAGATCATGACTGTTTCGTTGGTCTAGTGGCTAGATATAAGGCCGCAGACCCGGTGGTCCTAGGTTCAATTCCCAGGTCGGGCCAATAAATAGTTATTGGATTTTTCTGTCAGAAAATTCTCAGTAGCAGCCCGGAGTCTGGAAGTTGGAAGTGTGTACACTCCAGTGCCTCGGAAAGCACGTTAAGCCGCTGGTCCTGCGCCTGAACTCTTTTCGGTCGTGTCGGATTGCCGTCCCATCGGATTATGAGAGCTAAGGAAAAGAGAGTGCACCTGTGTTTGCGCACATACTTGTGCACTATAATATCTCCTGCGCAGTTGGCTAGTCTCTCTTGAGATTGGCCGCCGTGGCCGAAATCGGTCTGGAGGACCTTATATAGATCATATAATATATATTATATATAAATACATACGATATACGAGGATTATTTATTACTGTAGTTGCACTCTTCATAAAACCTTTTTTTTAATTCGTAATCCTTCAAGCTTTGTTGTATGTAATATATTTTAAGAACCCAATAAATGGATCTTATGGTAAATATTAAATCTATATTTATGTACCAGAGGAGAACGCGATAGTGACAATGCCTTCGGGGGCAATGTCAACTGGATATATCATAGTGTACCAGTGTATGTGTCTACTCCGAAGCACTCTATTTGCCCTCTCTTTATCCGATAAATATATATACTATATTTGTATAAACATATCAAAACAAAATCTTAAAGATCTTGAAGAATATTTATTTCTAACAACGGTTAAAGGCAAGCGGCTTATTGGTACAAAGCGGCTACGCGCCACGTAGAACCCCTAGCAGTGCTACGGCCTGCTATAATTAAACATCATTACAAGTTTGACACTTTCCAAGTACTTGTGTTTTAGATTATATTCAAACTGTTTATAAAACATTCGGTATTATCTAATTAAAATAAAACTCGAATAAATTACAGTTTAATAATATTAAAGTATTAAAAACATCATGTATTAAATAATAATTTAGTTAATGCGATAAAGTCGCATCGTTTGTCGACCTTCATAAAGCTGCCATACCGTTCCGTTTTACGCAAAACAAATGTAATTTAAATAAAAAAACTAACATTAACAATATAATTTCCATTTTAAAATTTCGTACTTCCGGTTTGAAAAGTAGTACATTCTACCATGAAATGTATGCGTTTAAAGGCCTTTACTTTTGTAATTCAAGACCTTACATCTTTGAGAAGAGCCGAGAAGAAACTCAAGGGTTACTCTTTTATATTAATAATTATTTACAGTGTTATTGTCTATAACATTCGATAAATAATAATAATTATTAGATGTATGTAGTATAGGATACTAATATTAATTTAGATGTTATTATTAAGGAAATCACGGGGCGGTTAAATTTTAAGTAAGTATTCAAAGTTAATATTGCAGAGGTAAAAGGACAGAGGTCTGTCTTACATCAAAGTTAGTTAGGGACTGCCTGCTCAAGTCCCATACAACTTGTTCTTATTTACTACCTGGGGTTCTCACCCCCGCATCGGTCACAACGTTCCCACGCTTACAAATTATTTTTTTCTAATATCCCTCAACTAAACATCTGTCATTTGGGAATTTTTCTTAAGCCCTTTATCTACAACCTTTTCGAAAAAATATTAACTGCTAAGTATAAAGGTGCAATAAAACAATAAAATAGAAAAAACTTAAACCTAAAAATGACCATTCCACATGTATATGGTATGTGATAATAAAGAGCTAATATAATAATAACAATATTGCACAAATAAATAAGTCTGTGATTACAAATTAATATATATATATATATTTAAGTTAAAATGGCTATTTGCAAATTATCGAAACCAAATAAATAATTACTTAATCTCTAAATAAATAAGTTAATCTCCAAAACGGATAAAAAATTAAAAATTACAGATTCAATTAATGTAAGAAGTATTCCAAGGTCAAGATCAAGTAAGAGCGGCTTTTGACGTCCCGATACACCAGTGTGCGAGGAAGGCTTCCGTTGGGGAAGAGTGGAGGCGAATGGTCAAGCGCGCAACAACAACATTCATATGACCACGACCGGTCTGCCAAGACCGTAACGACAAAGAAGAAGAATTCCAAGGTGCCGTTTAGTCTATATTATCGACAGCTTATATTATATATAGATATATAAACACGTGTACGTATTATGATAAGCGATAACACCCTTGACCCGACTAACGAAAGGGTTAAATAACCATCGATGTGATATACAGTTGTCAAACGCCTCGTTAGCTCTCGTGTTTTGTTAATAATGACGTGTAATAGGTTTGTCGCCAGTCTCAAGAATATAAGAAATTTTATTTTAGTACTCCTTACAAATACTTCATATAAACAAAGAAAAGCAGATAAACTTTTCTTTGTTTATATGAAATCTTTAAGAAATCTAGGATAAGAGTATGAATATATGTATATGATTATGTAAATTGAATAATGATTTTTGACTATGATATCGGGAGTTCACATCTCAAGTTATTTTTAATATATGTAGTCACTAGTATTTATTGTCTGCGCGATTCAAAATTAATGACAAACTCAAAGCCACTTGTACTGGATCTATATTGACACAGTTTTGTCAAACTTCGTTTCACGTTTTTAACTAATAAACCCGCTTTAATACAATAAGGTCATTGAACATCTTGATTGTATTTTCCCTTTTATTTCTATGGCAGTTGTTTCAAACGTTCGTTCATTCCTTTAATTTTATAATAAATCGGCACATGGATTATTATTCATTTATTCCAAATTATATTTTTGTTCCGTTTGCAGTTGAAACGCTTAGACCTTGGAGTAATGTGCAAAAAATTTAATCAAAAATATCACACCCCGTCTCTACTAGTGACAGGGGGCTGGTTCATTTTTCGCCCAGAGAATCGGAATCTTTGCGATTCAAAGGGGTAATGCTCAAAGGGGTAATGCTGCTAGCATTTTTGCCACCATTCCACGCGGTCACGATGTGTACAGTAACTATTTTTAATTTTTATTTGTATTTATTTTTAAGGCTTGCATTAAGCAAAGATAAATAATTTCCATCGGTCCAAATCTATTTAAAAATAATCAAACATCACTAATTATCTATACCAATGTTGTAAATGCGAAAGATACTCTGTCTGTCTGTTTTTATGTCTAAACCACTGAACCGATTTACGTAAGTATAAACCAATTTTGACAAGGCAAGGCTTACTTAACATAACACATCACAATCAACCCACCCCTCCCCAAAACGCTGGTGAAGCCGTGGCCGATAACTAGTTAAAAATAAATCTTTTTATATACTTATTTGCATCAAAATTCAAAACATAATATTATTTCGATTTAAACCAGTTTTTTTCTGGTTAATACTAGATTAAGATTTTAAAAAAAATGGACTAAGCTAAAGGTCAGGATTACGTGTACTGGGTCACTGGTTCAATGCAGAGTCGAGATCGATCGATTCCTCGTGTCGCTTAATAGAGCTTAATCCGTACTATTTTGTCCAGTTCATCTTTTATCTTCGTTTCGTACGAAGCTCTATTTTAAAGAAATGTGTGTTTTTTTATTGATGATAATTTTATTAACATCCACACATATATATTAATTACTTCAAAAGAAATTACATCTTAATATTTGATTTGTACCTCAGCACTTTTGACTTCTATCTGTCGAAATATTTAATTTTTATATTATATAAAATATATAAAACCTAAATATTTCTTTATCATTTCGTAGTTGCGTCAGAATGAATATATCGTTCTTCGATAACTGATCTGAAATCTGAACTGAAAAATCAAAAAAATCTAATTTTAAATCAAGAATATTATGTGATTAACTATTATTATAATAACAAGTACATTAAAACTATGTATATCTAAGTTTTTTGATTAATGTAACTTGTTCATTAACATTAGATGGGAGTTGCTTTCGAGTCGGCGTCTCTTTCAGCCTCATCTTAGGCGGATCGATACCACGTGGGCAGAATCATTCTATGATCATTTCAATGCCACAGAGTAAAAATAATATTTTAATATTAATTTATAAGCCACGTTTTTATATACATTATATTTATTAAAACTTTTAATAATAATTACCTCCTTATGTTGAACTTTTGTAATTTATTTAATTATAAATAAATATTGAACTTCTCTCTGAATATATATAATATTGTCAAGTCTTTTACATTTTTATTTTATCGTTTCTTTATAATATCAATTCATAAGACATGATTAATGGATGAAATTAGTGTAACGTCACGCACATACAATATTACGTTAAGTTTTGCATCATTCGGTTTACCTTAAACTTAAAACTATATAATATTTTTATAAGATATTATTCATAAAATAATATTAACTAAAAACCCGACATAGCTCTATTTAAGATTATAGAATATAAAACGGAAAAAAGCCATTAAAACTAACATAAAGATGTAACAAAAATTACAATAAAAAAATTATTGTAAAGTTAATATTTTTGCTTTATTGGTTCCTATTACACATAATGATACTTTGTTTATCAAATTAACGTTATCGGCGTAGGTACGAAAAACGAATACGGTTACAATATCAATAAATAATTAAATTACAGATACAAAATAATAAAATATGATGTAGCAATTTATTGAAGCGTCACTGTCTTTATTAAACTTTTCTTAATATGTTCAACTAAAACTGTGCGCTAATTTATTAGGATAGATAGAGTACGTATTAAATTCAGAGATATTTCTAAAGGCGATTTTAATTAACTAAAAATACATGAACATCTTATATTTGAATTTAACTTTATTGACGTATAAACTTATGCCTTTGACCTTTACGATCTAAAAAATCACAAAAAGTCAAAGGTGAAATTAACGTTTTAGGATATTATAAATTAGTGTATTATCATAATCACGTATCTATAAATTTATTTATATATTTACTTACATTTTTATTGTTTTTCCGTGAACTCGTATTTAAAATAATTAATTAAACACTCAACTGTTTCCCGCGTTTTTTTCGTTTGGGGCGACTAAGCCCGCCAACACGGACCGCGAGACTGCCGTGCGCCAATTTAAAGCGAGATGGGAAAATGTATCTGCACGAGAGCAATAGAGATACACACACAACTTATTGAACGAGAGTATCTAGGGGTGAAAAGGGGTTGATGTCTAAGGCCAAAATTTTTTATCTGTATTTTTAGTTATTGTGTCTAGCATAAGAAATTGTTTACATTGCTATTAATATGGCCATATTATTTTAATTTATTATATTTTATTACAAAATTTAATGATTATTTTTTATGTATAATAGTTTGTCTACTAGAAATTGATTTATAATATGTAGGTGTTACAGACTTTGAATAATATATTGCCATTGTCTTTTATATTTTATAAATGAATGATATGAACATAAATATTTTTGTCTAAATAATCAAAACGATTAAAAGCAACGGTACAAATCATAACCTCGTGAAATGGTGGCAAGAATGCTAGCAGTATTACACCGTTGTAACAATGCGATACGCATTATATTATATTTTCTTTATGCTATATTAATGACATCGCTATAGATTGTTGCCTCTCAATACATAATGTCATGTATTGTATAATGTATGTTCGAAAAAAATTAAAGACCATGTGAGAAATTGATATAGTAACAACTGAAATATATAAATCCAGCTAAAATTCAATATTTTCTAATCTAAACTGTTTAAAAGAGAATCCTAAAAAGCGTCCAAACAATTTTTGTTGCTAAATAATTTAAAAAAAAATTCTTCTGTGTGAAAAGGCAATTAATACGATTAATGAACTTATACATGGTACAATGGCCAATGGTCGATTTACAGGCTGTGTAGGCTTCATTTTAAGGCAAAGCAAATTTAAGAAAAGTTGTATTTTCTTAAATTTGTAAAAGTAAACCAGCGCTAACATAAAAAAATTAAATGGCGTTTTCCTAATAACATTCCATCTCTTTCATTCAAGCTGGGACAGGTAGCTAGCATTTTATAAAACACAAAAAAAATATTTAGTTCAATATATATATTTTTTTAACAAATAATAGTAATACCTACCCTAATTCCTATTTAAATAATAAAGTCCTCCTGACCGATTTCGGCCATGGCGGCCAATCTCAAGAGAGATTAGCCAACTGCGCAGGACATATTATAGTGCACAAGTGTGTGCGCAAACACAGGTGCACTCTCTCTTCCCTAGCTCTCATAATACGATGGGACGGCAATCCGACACGACCGGAAAGAGTTCAGGCGCAGGACCAATGGCTTAACGTGCTTTCCGAGGCACTGGAGTGTACACACTTCCACTTTCCAAACTCCGGGCTGCTACTGAGAATTTTCTGACAGAAAATATCAATAACTTTTTATTGGCCCGACCTGGGAATTGAACCTAGGACCACGGGTCAGCGGCCTTATATCTAGCCATAAGACCAACGAGGCAGTTGGTCTCTTCCTATTTACCCCACCAATTAAGTGTAAAAATTATGTTAGAAGTGGGGACCAGAATAGCCTAAAGAGTCAGGATCGAATGTGTGACTTTTACATCGATAGGCAGCCCTTAAACCATCTTGCTGTGGACGCTTGTTTGTATTTAAATAACGTTTTATAACGCAGTTATGCAATTTATTATTATTTATTTTTTTTAAGGAAGACAAACAGTAATAAAATTCACAAAAAATTTATCAATATAAAATAAATTTTATTAAAGTGCAAATAAAACTAAAACTTAACCAACTTAGAGATTTAGCCGTGAAAGCGTTACAGACAGACAGATATACTTTCGCATTTATAATATTAGTATAGATTTGAGCATCTGCCAAAAAGAGACAGTAAGAATGATAAAACTCACTTATGTAGATAATCCACTGTCCGTGATCTCATATACGTTCAAGCCTGATTTATAATTATGTAGTTCTACCGACTATTATATTAGTAAATTTATTAAATAATGATTATTTATATACATAAAACTATACGGGGCTTATTGAAATACCATATGTTTAGGTATATATTATAGGTACTAAGTACTTCCCGCCCGCATGAGTGAGGGGAGAAGTGTCAAGTGTTAGGAAAAAACAGTTCAAGCTTGCTACGCACCGAATTTTATCGAAATCGGTTCAGTGGTATATTCGTGACAGCATAACAGATAGACACAATAATTTTCGCATTTATTATATTAGTATAGATTATATACCTTGACATGTCACGTTTAGTTCAATAAGTACTATTTTTATATAAAAAAATTGTCGCTTCAACTACATATATCTTACAATATATACGTCATATTAACAATATTATAGTCATGTCCATAAATTTCGTGAGTAACTGGAAAAAAACACGAAGAAAATTCACCATATTCCATATAAATTAGTAACGAATTTATGATATGATATTTTATTCAAAAGAGAATACGAGCCATAATAATGATTTTCTTTATTTATAATAATGTTTTTATTGTCTTTTTTTTCTATTTCTGGCGTATTTTTTATTAATTAACTTTAACTTGTGAATGAATATACCAAAACGCAATTGTCAAAACTCAAAACATATGTCATAATTGTCAAACTGTATGTCACATTTTGACGTTGGTACACTTATGTTCTTTTTAAAATTAATTTAAATTACTTCACAAAATGAACGATAAAGGCAGACTTTTAGTTTTATATGGAAGTCAGACATTTACCGCGCAAGAAGTTGCCGAACGAATATGGCGTACAACAAAAATATTAGGTTTCAAGGGTCCCGTTCAAGCTATGGATGATTATCCTATATCTCGTTTAATTCATGAGGAATTCGCGCTATTTGTTTGTGCTACGACCGGTCAGGGAGACGAACCGGATAATATGAGAAGGTTTTGGAAGTTTCTCCTCCGAAAAAATCTCCCTGCGAATTCCTTAATGAAACTTAAGTTCGGTGTTCTCGGTTTGGGTGACTCAACATATTCTAAGTTTAATTACGTGGGAAAAAAGCTTCACAAACGACTGATACAGCTTGGTGCTAAACCTCTCCTTGATATAGGTAAAGCTATTTCAATAATCCCTCTTTCCAACACTTAAGATAAATACCAATATATGTGAATGGCTAATAAAGACTTCTGTAATATTAATATAAAAGGTATTATTATAATATATCCCGTGTTAATATAATTGAGTAAAAAATTGGAAAAGTCATAAAAAATAAACATTATTAATATTAGATAGCTTAAGTAAATTCAATATACCATTAGTTATTTTTATAAACTATATAACTATCTTGATAATCGATTTGTCTGTGCTTTATATCTGTATAAAAGATATACATACTTATTACTAAAATTTATATATAATATTTAAAACTCATCATTATATACAACTATAAAATTATTTATTTCAAAACACAAACAATTTTCTATTTCAGCTTTATGTGATTACCAACATGACTTGGGTCATGATGCTGTGATGATTCCATGGCTTCGAGACTTTTTTGCAACAATGAGGGCATACTTTCCAAATTTAAAAACGGATACACTTAAAACCTCCTTCATACCTAGATGGAAAGTTTCAATATTGAAAAAATCGGATTGTTCCGACGGAACCAGCCTTAATAAAGACATTTATTATGCAAAAGGTCATAAGGATCATTTCCTTGATGCAACTTATTTTGAGTTGGAAGAAAATAAAAGAACAACAGATGAAACGCATTTTCAGGTATTTATGCAAATTATATCAAACAATATGCCATAGATATTCACAAAAAAAATATGTAATTTATTTTAAAAAAAAAACAATATTCTTATTCATTCTTGTTTATTCTACTTTTTCTGTTTCAGGATGTAAGACTAATAAGTCTGAAAACAACAAATGATAGAATTGAATATTATCCAGGTGATGTTTTTAATATTAGACCTCGGAATTGTAAAGAGGATGTTGATGACCTCTTTAATATATTTCATACGCACAATATAGATATAAAACCTCATTATCACCTCTTAGTTGAAGAATATCATGACGGTAAGTGATAGATATAGATATAAGATAAGATAAAACTTATGAAATCAGTTTTTCAAATAGCATCTTTTTGAGATTTGTAATCTTAAATATGTGGGTTTTATCTTCGCCAATATATTTAAACAATATTATATATGAAAAATAATATAAAATAAAACAAAATCAGTATTTACGACTAGTCCCCACCAAATATTTTATGAAAACTTAGATGTCAACACAAATATGCATTAATATAGTTTATGTACCATATAATTCAAAAGTAACTGAAAAAAACAATGAAAATATATATATTAACACAAAGTAAGCTTATAAATTATTTACTTATTTTTAATATAATACTTAAAAAAATTAATAATCATTTTATGACAAGATTTACAAAGTAGCTAAATCGGTCATTGAACATTTTAATTTATAAATTAAAAAAATAAATTGACACGTTAAAATATTAGTAATTACCAACAATAATTCGAAGCACTTTCAAAACGCAATTTGTCAAAACACACGTGCCGTTGAAATTGACAACTGACAACGTCAGTGTCATTTACCAATAACGCTTGTGAGTCCCATGTGATGAATTAATTTATATCTTAAAACGTACTTTAATACGTTAAAACCGATATGTTACGGCGACAGGCGCGTTTGCGCCGAGAATACTTGTATAGGAAGTCAGTGGAGGATAAACAAAAGAGTATTCAAGCGAAAAAGGATCAGTTGAAAAAAAGCTTGGAAGAAAACATTCCAATACATGGTGATTTACGTAAAGAAGCGCTCGCTTTGCAGAAAAGACTAGAATATGAGGATAAAGGTAAGTTCTCAATTCAATTTAGTAGGTTTTACGTCTAATATTTAAATAGTGTCATGTCAAGTGTGCAGAAACATTTAAGCATCAAATAAATGTATTTAATATTAAAGCATAAAGAAAACTGTAAACAACCTGAGTAGTTTTTGAGGAGAAGGTTTTTCCACTACACTGTTCCAATGTGGGTTGATAGAATACGTATGTGGCAGAATTTCAGTGAAATTAGACACATGCAGGTTTTCTCACGATGTTTTCCTTCACCGTCAAGCACAAGATGAAATATAAACACAAATTAAGCACATGAAAAGTCACTGGTGCCTGCCCGGGTATGATCCCACGATTGTCGATTAAGATTTACGCATTCTAGCCACTAGACCATCTCGGCTTATATCGATACTACCAAAATTTATATTGAAAACGAGTTAAATATTTTATACATTAAGTCAATATTACCTAAACTTTAAAAACATTCATTTATTTCGTGACAATTTTGAGCAAAAATCAATATGCAGTATAATATGTTGTATTGATCTATTTCAGGTCCAGAAAGAGCAGCAGTAATCGGTGGTATCAGTGGTGGAGCAAACACGCTCAATTCACAAGATGACGAGTACAGATTTGCAGGAGTTGAAGACCCTAAGGTCATGATAACTACGTCCAGAGAGCCCAGTGCTAGGCTGAAGATGTTTGTTAAGGAGCTCAGGTACAATGCCTTAAATAACCAAGATTCAACAAAGACAGTAGTAGTAGTTACTGTTTTATTGTACACTTACTTACTTACTTAATTATCACTTATTTTGTAATAAAAATACATTTATACTAATATATAAAGCTGAAGAGTTTGTTTGTTTGATCCGGCTAATCTCAGGAACTACTTGTTCGAATTTAAAAAATATTTTCGTGTTGTATAGGCCTTTATCGAGGAAGGTTCTAGGCTGATTTTTATTCATAATACGCGAATGAAACCACGGCCACAGCTAGTGTTCGTATAAAACTGCAGCTTTATCACTTAGTAATGATTTCTACCAGAAAATTAAGGTTAAATACAAGATTAGTGTATGTATCAGTTAATTCATAATCCTATAACATTGATTGTGATACTAATAAAAATGTGCAGGCACAATAAAATAACATCTTTGTCTTCAAACATACTGAATAAAAAAAATATTATTACATACTGTAATTCAAATAATGATTTGTTTCAGGCTGATATTTCCAAACAGTCAGCGTATGAACAGAGGTGGTTATGAAATGTCTCAGCTTATTCATGCCTGTCGAGCGAACGACGTTACAGACTTCATCATTGTACACGAGACCAGAGGTGTACCAGATAGTTTGGTATGTTTGTTTCTTTATATAATTACGGACAAACTCTAAAGGAGGTTAGGGTAATAAAAAAGAAACGATTCGGTTTTTAAATAGAATATAATTCACCAGAAAATTACATGCAACAATGACTGTTAACCAGAAAATCTAATATTTAAAATTGACAGATGTCAATATTACTGGGCTACATACTTTTTCCACAGGACTAAATTTTACTTATATTTAGTTAATGTAAGTAAATTTGATAATTCAACAGATGTATTATTTAAATTTACAAATAAACTTTACATTGAACAAAATGTAAATACATGTTTACTGTATGTATTGTAAAGATTTGATTGATTGATTTTATTATAAGGTCCTCCAGACCGATTTCGGTCACGGCGGCCAATCTCAAGAGAGGTTAGCCAACTGCGCACGAGATATTATAGTGCACAAGTGTGTGCGCAAACACAGGTGCACTCACTATTCCCTAGCTCTCATAATCCGATGGGACGGCAATCCGAAACGACCGGAAAGAGTTCAGGCGCAGGACCAACGGCTTAACGTGCTTTCCGAGGCACGGGAGTGTACGCACTTCCACCTTCCAGACTCCGGGCTGCTACTGAGATTTTCTGACAGAAAAACCCAATAACTATTTATTGGCCCGACCTGAGAATTGAACGCAGGACCACCGGGTCTGCGGCCTTATATCTAGCCACTAGACCGACGAGTGATTTTATTAACATTTATTTGAATCAATCATCAACAGTTACTTATAATTGTCTCTCTGGTATATTACCAACATATGCAATAATGTTGATTAGGCGAAGAAAGAGCATATCTAAATCCTTGAAGTACAATTTTACTTCAGAATAAATTTTATCAATATAATAGAATTACTTACTATAATAAATAATAAAATTAGTATAATATTATAATTTGTTTAAATTAATTTCAGGTTATATGTCACTTGCCCTACGGTCCGACGGCGTCGTTCACGCTGTCCGGCGTGGTGATGCGACACGACATACCGGACATCGGGCCGATGAGCGAGCAATCCCCGCATCTCATATTCCACAACTTCAAAACTGACCTCGGTGAGCAGCAAAATGAAATTCAGCGTACTATAAATTTTCGCAATTACTATTTGCGCCCTGCGGTTATCCGTTACCATGTATCTGTATAATCGTAGGAAACGATTGGGATGGATCTTGATACGGTTTTTTCTGTGCTTACCTGTAAATTATAATTATTGTTGATGCGTTTGAATATCACTTACAGCTTACTAAGAGGTCGAACTGATTTGAAATTCGGACATAAGATATTGCCTTAAAAATTATGTTTAAGGGCCAATACATGTTTAATATTTTTTACGATTTTGAGGCCTTTTTGTGTCTGGTGTTTAATTTAAATTTTTTATTTCAATTTTAGTTATAAAAAGATAATATTATGTCTTGCCCACAGGTTTAAGAACAATGAGCATTCTGAAATATCTGTTTCCCGTTCCGAAAGCTGAATCCAAGAGAGTGATCACGTTTGCCAACAACGATGATTACATCTGCTTCAGACAACACACGTACAAAAAGGTTTGTTGCATTATTTAATAACTGCCCTTTAAACGTCAAGTCCAATCTATCTAAAATAATTATATTGAAGAAAGATGTTTGTGTGTGTGTATGTAAGTAAAAAAAGCCGAGATGGCCCAGTGGTAAGAATGTGTGAATCTTAACCGATGATCGTGGGTTCAAACCTGGGCAAGCACCACTGAATTTCATGTGCTTAATTTGTGATTATAATTCATCTCGTGCTTAACGGTGAAGGAAACCTGCATGTGTCAAATTACACTGAAATTCAGTCACATGTGTATTCCACTAATCCGCATTGGAGCAGCGTGGTGGAATAGGCTCCAAAACCTTCTCCTCAAAAGAGGAGAAGAGGCCTTAGCCCAGCAGCGGGACATTCAAAGGCTGTTACTTTACTTTTTATGTATATATGCACATATGTGTATATGTCTGAATGCGTGTATATTATGAGAATAACCTGTTCTTGTGAACTCGAATTTTACGAACATACATGATGTTATAGCGATGACGGGCGAAAACTATTAGAGATATGTGATTTTAAATTTGTTTCAAACACTATTTGGGGAATCAATTTGTTTTGTGTACAAACTAAACCAAAAAAAAAATAACTCTTAACATATACAGGATTATTTGTAACGACCCAGCAACCTCGCAGGACTATATAGCCAATACCATAAGCAACAACTTTTGTTCTACGACTTTTGATAATTTCTTAGATTTTATTTTCATACAAAAATAAGTATTAATTTAATTTCCCGCTTGAACGTTTATAAGTGTACGCGCATCGCAAAGATCGACGCGTCGCGCCGTCCTTTCGTTTATGAATGAAATATAGACCTACAAATGTCACGACAGTACGACAAATACTTGTAAAATCATTTATTTTGTCATGCATTGAGCTATGTCCGAAGTCGTAAACCCTGTATATTGTTTCGATAAATAAAAAGAGTAATCTTCTACATTTTCTTGAACTTCCAGGCCGGTAAAGATATAGAATTAACCGAAATAGGCCCGAGGTTCCAAATGAAGCTCTATGAAATCAAGTTGGGCACGCTCGAAGCGCTTGATGCAGCGAACACTGAGTGGGCTCTCCGCCCCTACATGAACACGGCCGCTAAGAGGAGATTCCTGAGCAACGAGGACGGCTGGCAGGAAGAAGAATAAATATTTTCTAAATTAACATTTTGTTTTATTCATCTAAAATTATTTCCATTTTGTTAATGGACAAAAATTATACTTTCTGTTTGCGTAACAATTGCACGCTTTGTTGTGCAATGTAAGGTCCTCCAGACCGATTTCGGCCACGGCGGCCAATATCAAGAGAGATTAGCCAACTGCGCAGGAGATATTATAGTGCACAAGTGCGCAAACACAGGTGCACTCTCTTTACCTTAGCTCTCATAATCCGATGGGACGGAAATCCGACACGACCGGAAAGAGTTCAGGTGCGGGACCAACGGCTTAACGTGCCTTCCGAGGCACGGGAATGTACACACTTCCAACTCCCTGACTCTGGGCTGCTACTGAGAATTTTCTGACAGAAAAACCCAATAACTATTTATTGGCCCGACCTGGGAATTGGACCCAGGACCACCGGGTCTGCGGCCTTATATCTAAACACTAGACCAACGAGGCAGTCAAAATTTCCACGCTCCCTACAGAGGTAGTGTTAGTTACTGGTCTCTACCTTACTGGTAGGGACCAATAACTAACACTACTTATAATAATAAGGTAATAGTGTATTTTTGTACGTAAATTTTATGACCAGCCTTCTATTCGGTCGCCGATTAGATTATAAAGGTGAAACAATTAAACGTGTGTGTCACACGCTGCAACAATTTTGTGAAGTACTAAGACTTTAGTAATAATAGAATACAAGTTAAATCATCAAAATTTATAACACGCTAACAAAATCGATAGTCAACAACCACCAAAGCCCCGCTCCTCAAAACTTGCATTTCACTCCACTTACAACCTTTCCACGCGGTCGCGTTTGGTACAGCAGCCATTTAAGCTATAATGTAAATAATTTTGTAATAAAATATATTAAAAAATTTACCTAGCTAACAAGTTTCTGTTAGTTTCGTCACAAGAGATTTTAAGGTTAAAAAAAATTCTACCGCTGTATTGTATTTTCAGACATGCCAGTACCGGACTTCCTCAAAGAGCCTCTAACTCTATACGAAATAGCAGAACAGTACTGGGATCTAAAGGCGTATCCAACCCAATACGTCTTCTCTCTTCTCGGACTAATCTCCGACGATAAATTAGAAAGAGACAAATGTCTTGAACTCAGCTCGGCTGATGGCCAGGAAGACTGGTTGAATTATTGTAGAAGGCCTAGAAGGACTGTGCTTGAAGTTAGTTATTATTTCTTTTAAATTATTCGAGGAAGTAAGAAAACGTGCCAATTTGTCAAAATCTTTTTATTAATAATAATAGCTTTTTTAATCACAAAAATATAGATAATCATTTAATACTAGACTTAGGCAAAATGTAATCAGATTAATGGTTACGATTACAATGTGTAATCATCAATCACGATTATAGATTAACGAAATTAATTTTAAAAAAAGTGAGTGACTCATTCGTGATTGACGATACGCCATAGTAATCCGATTACATTTTGCCCAAATCTGACAAATATTTTATTCTAGATTCTTTTATTGAACAGGTACTGCACGACTTCCACAAATCAGCCGCGAAGCTTACAATAGAAATAATATTCGAATTATTCTCAACGATAAAACCGAGGTCGTTCTCCATCGCGAGCAGTTGTCTCGCGTCTGAGGGGAAGAAGATAGAACTTCTGATCGTCGTTGTTAAATATTATAGTAAATTAAAGAAAGCAAGGCTTGGCTTAGCTTCGAACTGGCTGAAAAGTCTCAACGTCGGTGATAAAGTTTACGGTTGGATAAAGAAAGGCACGTTCAAGTTTCCAACAGATGTGAGTTATAAACTATATAGTTTGTCGTAAACCGTTCGCTTTGCTAGGCCTTTTATTTTTTCAATACAATAAGTATCCCGTCTTCTTCCAAAGCAAATATGCTCTAACGTACTTTTACACACGTTTCATAAGTTTAAAAAGTAATATCGTATTTATAATAAAAGAAACAAAATTTGGAATATAACAAACAAGGTCATGGGATCAAAAGCTTTACAAGAACTAATTTCCTAAACTTAAAAAAACGTGTGCGTCTCGGCACGCTCGACATAAGTGATAATATTTATTATTAATTATAATATATTAAATTTTAAATTAGTACTTGAGTGTTGCTTAATCATTATAAGTACTATCTGTATACGCTAGATGGCGTTAGGTTGGTAACTCTCAGGTAAAGCAGTCCGCGTCGGTAATAGAGGCGCCGTAACGCGTTACGTTACGAAGCGGTGTACCCTCCCATAAGAAGTTATCACTTCAAAAACAAAATACAATTTATTTAATTTCATCGAGCAGTCATTCCTTATAAATATATTCAAAAATAATCAAATTTTATTTAAATGAATAATATATTTGATAATATAATTTAACTAAACTTTGTTTGTATTTTGTCATGCGAGTGCTGCCATAAAGTTATGAAAAACCAAATAGGATAAATGTCACTAAATTTGTGGCAAGACACAAAAATGAAAAAACCAACAAATTCATGTATTCAGTACAAACTACAAACACACAATTAGTATAACGTTTCATACTAAATACTGAATATTCATCAGACATTTTTAAAATTGATAATTACAATTCCACAATGTAACTTTCAGAATGTCCCCCATATATTTATAGGGCCCGGCACAGGTCTGGCCCCGTTCAGAAGTTTGTTGCAAGAGAAAATAATCCAGTGCACGGCTCACAAAGACACAATGCATCTTTTCTTCGGATGTAGATACAAAAACAAGGACTTCCACTGTCGAGAAGAATTAGAAAAAATGGTAGAAGATGGGAAATTGACCATGTATTGCGCTTTTTCAAGAGATCAAGAGAATAAGATGTAAGTTGAAGCTTGATTAATATACAGCGTGTAACAAAATTCGTGTCCGACACGTGAAGTGGTTATTAAGTATTGTCTGTCGGTTTTAAAATACTAAACAAAAAAATTATCCTGAAAAAATATTTTTTTAAATTAAATGATGAAAATTACATGGCAACACAGGTGCGCTCGATAGCTCTTACCTATCGGGTAGCAAAGACACCTTGTCAAGAGATCATGACCTCAATAGTCCACGTTTTTACCACCAACAGTGTCGTTAAACACAATTAATATATTTTTTAAGTAATTTTTTTGCTAAGTATTTTCAAAATTATTACATAAATAGAACCGACACACGATACCTAATAAACACTTCACGGGTCGGACACGAATTTCGCTACACCTGTATAATCGTTAATTTATAATGTATGTAAAATAGATAAGGTACAAATACATTTGTCCGTCTGCCTATTTACTTTTTTATAAAAAAAACATACTCGTTGAGTATTTTAAATGTTTTATGAATTGTACCAATGAAAGGCTGTTATGTGTACAACCAAATCATCTGATCTCGTTAGTATGTCTGATCGGATTTGACTGATCTATCGATGGGGAAGGGGCAACAATATTTAAATCTAGAAACAACTTCTATACTAATATATTAAATCAATTAATATATAAACACATATTTTATAAATTATTTTTATCATAAGGGGCCGCCTTATATTAGTTATTTAGCTTCTATGAAATGATAAGGCCTTCTTTGGTTGAGCTAAATAGTGAGCGAATAGAATTAAAATAATCATTCATTTGAAACTGTAATTACAGATACGTTCAACACAAAATAGCCGAACACAGAAACTTTTTATGGCAACTTATAAATGAAATGGGAGCTTATATTTTTATATCTGGCAACGCCAAAAACATGCCGGATAACGTCCGTGACGCATTTATAGAAGAGGTATTCAACAAGAGTGGCAACATCGAATTGAATCAAGCTAAAGAAATGCTCAATAAAATGGAGCGAAATAATAAGTTACAAGTTGAAACTTGGTGATAGATTGTATTGGAAAACATTTTTAATCACAAACAATTGCGACACATGTGGTTTGAAGTTATAGGTTGGGTTGTAATTATATGTAATATAAGGAAGGAAGGATGTTGTAAATTAAAAATAAATGTGAATTGTTGACAAAATAAAACTTGATACGCACAAAAAAAATCTTTATTTTTACTTAAAATATGCAGTACTTTAAATTTCCCAGAACTTTTTTAGATGTGGCAATATTGATATTATTGACAAAATTCATTTCATTTATATTCAGTCATTACTTACATTATTGTTTATGGAAATATTTTAAATCAGGCTTCGCCTTAAAAAACATTTTATTTGTATAACAATTACTTTGAAATGAACCCTCACTTAAGATTCCGATTATTCTGTTTTAGACCATACTAAACAACATTAGCAAAAACTTTGCTCAATAATGTATTAGATTACCGGCAAGCGCTTCAAAAACTGCCCGAAAGATAACATCACAAATTCGATTGTGGGGTTATTTCAAATTAGTATGGTCCAATCAAAACCAACGTTAAGAAGTCAAAATTTGTGGAAATTTTGCAATTCCACCGCAATGGCGTAAGTAAAATGTTGTCTGTAACACGGTCGAATACACAGGTCTTGCAACTGAATCCAATTTCAGTGGTGAGAGATGAGGTGCGAGTGTGTTACAACTGCTAATTCGCAATACCATCCGCTTGAGGTACTACGTCGCAGCTATCGAAGCTGATATTTTTCTCTCCCAAGTATTGTGTTATTTAATCATTGTTATATCGTTTTGTTGTTTTGCGGATTTTTTGTTATTTTTGTTTTACTATTTAACTGTTTTATTTGCTTTTGAAAAAGTGTTCGGGATAATTATTACGCGAATTGTCATGCCTCTGGCGGCCGTAAATTGAACTTAACAGCATCAGTATGTCAACGTACCCCATACTGAAGTTGCAAGACCTGTGTATACGACCGTGATCTGTATCTGTCATTATCTGCTTTATAACTAACGAAATAAGGTTGAATTTGGAACATAATTTGTACATTTCTTATCTCTTTCTGTCATGAGATCGTAAGTGAATGTTAATACAATCTAAAGCGCAATTTATTGCTCGGGAACAAGGCATAGTTTAGATTGAAATTATTAATCGTTTTCACCGTTTTATGGTATTTGTTCATGAAGCATTATCTAGTAGTATTGTTGATCGAAGAGCAAAAACGCTATTTTCAAGTTGACATCAAATGTTCCACTCTTGCCAGACGCGAAAATAACGCTCCAGGTCAGGCTCACAATCACATTTCAATTAAAAAAACTGATAAAAAGGTATTTTTCAAGTATATCTTTAATGGACTATTTGCATAAATCTTTAAAAGTCATCATATATGGAAATATAACATTTAATTCACTTAAATCAATTCACAGTTTAAACTAAGTTAACACTAATTACTGCTCAGTCCCCATAACTTGAGGTTGCCAGCGTCCCGTTTCCTCTCCGGGGGCTCTTTGTCTTCACAAGCGAACGCCACTAAGTATCTGGAAGGATGCCAGGCCACTGTGAATGTGGCTGCTTGTACTGGTATTTCTGCTACTTTTTCACCTGCAAAAGTAATTTATGATTTTGTCTCATGTTTCATACAGTCAGCTTCATTTTTTGACATTTCTAAAGTGATTCTGATCTAATGGCTACATTTTTAATAATAATGTCCTCCTGACCGATTTCGGTCACGGCGGCCGATCTCGAGTGATTAGCCAACTGCGCAGGAGATATTATAGTGCACAAGTGTGTGCGCAAACACAGGTGCACTCTCTTTTCCTTAGCTCTCATAATCCGATGGGACGGCAATCCGACACGACCTTCAAAAGAGTTCAGGCTCAGGACCAACGGCTTAACGTGCTTTCCGAGGCAAGTGACGTGCACGTGTACACACTGCCAACTTCCAGACTCCGGGCTGCTACTGAGAATTTTCTGACAGGAAAACCCAGTAACTATTTATTGACCCGATCTGGGAATTGAACCCACGACCACCGTCTCTGCGGCCTTATATCTAGCCACTAGACTAAAGGTAATATAATGTTCCAATAGACAATATTCATAGACAAAACATAATATTAATCCCAACAGTTACACTGAAAATCATGTTTGAACATATAAAAAAATCAAAAAAGTAGAACCCATATGATATATCTGTTCTGTTTTAATGTTCTGAAGTGAATTTGATAGTGTAAAGTTATAAGTTAATACTGACCTGTTTCAGTATCACCGATATCAATAATGTGATCTTCGCTCGCCGAAGCCAGCAGTCTTCCGTCAAAACTGAACGACAGGGTCCGCACCGGCCATTCTAATCTAAAAAATATTAATGACGAAAATTTTAGAGAGAGATATAGTTAGCTGCTTGTTGTTACACACCATTGTTAGATTGTGTGCGAGTGTACATATACAGGGTTATTTGTAACGACCCAGCAACCTCGCAGGACTAGATAGCCAATACCATAAGCAACAACTTTTGTTCTACGACTTTTGATAATTTGTTAGATTTTATTTTCATACAAAAATAAGTATTAATTTAATTTCCCGCTTGAACGTTTATAAGTCTACGCGCATCGCAAAGATCGACGCGTCGCGCCGTCCTTTCGTTTATGAATGAAATATAGACCTACAAATGTCACGACAGTACGACAAAAACTTGTAAAATCATTTATTTTGTCATGTATTGAGCTATGTCCGAACTCGTAGAACAAAAGTTGCTGCTTATGGTGTTAGCTATCTAGTCCTGCGAGGTTGCTGGGTCGTTACAAATAACCCTGTATATACGTATATGTATGTGTGTGAGCAAACAATCACCTGGAGAAGACTCTGAGACAGGCGAGTTCATTGACGTCCCACAAGGATACGAGAGCGTCAGCGGAGCCCGTGGCGAAGTACCGGCCCGTCGGGTCGTGCTCGATGCAGATACACGTGCCGGGGTGCGCCTTCAGCACCGTCTGCAGCTCCAGGCCCGGGTAGCTGCGGAGAAGGCCGACAGCTTGCATTACAGGATCGTCGAGCCGGGAACGGTCATTATTATATATATTATGAGTAAACCACCACTTATTGTGGTTGTCAATAAAAAAACTTTATTGACTACCACAATAAGTAGATGGAACAAAAGGCGGACTTAATGCCTGAAGGCATTTTTTTATTTTTTTATTGTATAGGTTGGCGGACGAGCATATGGGCCACCTGATGGTAAGTGGTCACAAACGCCCATAGACAATGGCATTGCAAGAAATGTTAACCATCACTTACATTGCCAATGCGCCACCAACCTTGGGAACTAAGATGTTATGTCCTTTGTGCCTGTAATTACACTGGCTCACTCACCCTTCAAACCGGAACACAACAATACAAAGTACTGCTGTTTTGCGGTAGAATATCTGATGAGTGGGTGGTACCCACCCAGACGAGCTTGCACAAAGCTCTACCACCAAGTATAGCATTCTCTTCCAGACAACCATTAGGTCAAACAGAAATCCATGAAGGCGGTACTTAATAATCAACAGTACACAAAAGTATACATACTTATATATAAAAACACTCCTACTTACGTGAGTATATGAACGCAGCCCAATCCGTTTGTCAGGAAAAACAGATCTGAGGTACTGTTCCATGAGATTTCATTTACTTCAAAATTAAACTGCTCCTCTACCACCTGAAACGACAAGTTGTGTTATAAATGTTTTGAATGTTTATTTACACAAAGTTTCTACATTTAACTTTGATATTTACAGTATAGGAAACAAATATATATGGCAAAAAATATTATTAAAAATATGAAAATTACGAAATTGGTCCCGAAAGAATAATTGTCCTCCTAAAATTCTCAACAGAGAATAGCCAACTGCGCATTATACACACATGCCGTGTGTAACATATGTTATAGTTTGGTCTAAAAACAGAATGAATCATTTTTTTTTTTAAATAATAATATCTTATGTAATGTAACAGCCTGTGAATGTCCCACTGCTGGGCTAAGGCGTCTTCTCCTCTTTTGAGAAGAAGGTTTTGGAGCTTATTCCACCACGCTGTTCCAATGCGGATTGGTGGAATACACATGTGACAGAATTTCAGTGAAATTTGGCACATGCAGGTTTCCTCGCGATGTTTTCCTTCACCGTCAAGCACGAGATGAATTATAATCACAAATTAAGCACATGAAATTCAGTGATGCTTCCCCGGGTTTGAAGCCACGATCATCGGTTAAGATTCACGTGTTCTTACCACTGGGCCATCTCGGCTTTGTATGTATATAATAATATCTTACCACTTTATAATTTCGAGCATCAATAAAAGACACGAGGTCTTCCTTGTTCCCAACAGCAATAGTGGCTCCGCTGGGCGACCATGCTATATTTATGTTTTCACCTTTTGTCGAAATCGCTGCCGCACATTTATGTGATCTGAAATAAAAGATTAAACCACACATCATTAAATGTAACACAATACTATCAATATAATATGATACTAGTTTGTATGTAAATAAGTTGCTATTTAGATACTGAAGCTACAAAAAATTGTTTTTTATAAAACAATTGAAACTATGTCTGTTTCCGAATAGACTTAAATACTGTTTGACCAATCACAACGAAAATTGACAGTTATATATAAAAAGAATTGTAGCAATAGCGTAAGGAAGTGAACCGGCATTTTTTTTTTTTTTTTTTATAGGTCTGCGGACTAACTGTCCCGTAAGCCAGTAGTCCAATTATGCTTAAAACTTGTGTTAGAAAAGGGACAACAGCCTAAGGAAGTGAACTGGCCCGTAAAGTGATCTATTCATGCATTGCGCTATATTTTTCCATGGAGGTTTTTATACACAAGAGCTATGTCCACATTTTTGTATCTCACCAATAGATGGCATCAAATTTATACTGTTGAATTCATCGCCATTTAAGAATAAAAATATTTTAGCTCAAAATATCTTGGCTAATAATTTAATTTGGGCATTTGTTAGTGTTAAATAATAGAGTAAAATTGAAAAATATCCTAAAACAGTCAATTCAAATATACTGAGGGGTTATAAATTAATTTCATGATTTAACTTACCGAGTATCCCATATCCTTACTGACTTGTCTCCACTGGCTGTACTTAATAAATCAGGATGTGAAGCATGCCAACAAAGTTGATCAACTGAGCCGGTATGACCTTTGAATATAAAATCTTGTGCCTGCAATTTAAAATTACAATCTTTAATAAAATCAATATATAAATCACAATTTGTTGGGTCTTGGAAATCAAACAACTGCACTAACATATGTGATCCATGTTAGGAGATGAATCATGCGAGTACATGAAAATAAATTACCCAAATAAATAAAGAAATGTCTGCTCTCAAGCAAGAGATTGATACGCAACAAATCAAACATACCCACAATGGGCGATTTGAAACTTTAATGTGTGCCTACTAATGACGATAAATGACTATTTGTTCATTTAAGATTGTTAAACAGTATCACATACATTGAACTTCTTAACTTTCCTTTATGGTACTTTTTGCTTTTAGTACCTTGGTAACATTTAGGCTTAGATCAAGCAATTTTCATTCATCATCATTAAATGTCTATTAAATGTATCATTTACAATGGTATAATGGCTTTTGATTAGTGATAAGAATAAAACAGTAAGGAGCAGTAAGTTTATTAATTTATACTGTACTAACATTTTCAGAATAATATGAAAATTTGTGTTATAAAAATAACACTTTTTTTCTTGTATTCCTTGTTCTTTTTTCTTATGTTCGTTTAAGTTTGATGTAAACCAAATACATTTATTATTTAGTATTTGTGTACATTGTTTATAATCTTTTAATAATAAAGTAAAAATACATTACAAATAAAGTATGTTGTTTGTTAACTTCCTGTGCAGACTATTTTAGTGGCTACAATAGGTAACACATCTTTTTCATATTGTATGTAGTTCTTTAATATTAAACATTGTTTTCCCTTTTATATTTCTTATATTGTAGGTACCTTAGGTTTTTAATTTAAATGACAACTATATTCATGAGCAAGGAGAAGAAATACAAAGTCAGTCCTTTAAACAGTATCTAATAACATACTTAAATTGGATAATTAAACAAAGTTAACATAACCTAAAATTGTTTGCATGTAAAATTGTTGTTACATTACTTACTAATCTATTTCTCTCCAAGTTGAAAATTGCAACACTTTTATCAAAAGAACCTGAAGCTAATCTTCTTCCATCGCAAGACCAGCCTACAGAATGTACTTTGGAGCTATGGGCTATATACTCCCGCACAACATTATGACTCGCAAAGTAACTTCGCAATTCCGCTAAATCTTCTATGGGTGTCTGAGTTTGTTTAGATTCTTTCATTTTATTTTCTTAATTTCTTTATAACCATTTACTTTTTAAATTAGTTGGTAAACAAATATGAAATACCGCTAAAATGTCAAATTAAAAAATTCAACTTGTGAATAAGACTTGGGTATTTTATTATACAGCCGATTGATGGCTTGTAAATATTTAAAAAAAAAACCGTTGATCCTAACGCAACATTTTCTTTTCATCTAATCAACGTTTTCTATCTCTTTTAGTATATTGAAAGTTATAGCTAGCTTAAGCTTGTTTAAAGATATAATTTTACACATTGCTTAAAAAAATGAATAAATTAAACAACAAACAGTATAATTAAAACATTTATTTCAATATATATATTTTTTAATTCGATTGAACATATTCCCTCCTCCACACTTTAAGCTGCGTAAGAAAATAAGCCATTGGTAAAAACCAGACGCAGTACATAAAGAAAATATGTAATAATTTCTCCTGTAAAAAAACGTTTTTCTTAAAATAGCATAATACAATCAAGACTTTAATAAAGCTTAATGATATAATAGCGTTTTTTTCCATATTTAATAGTAAAATTAAGATTATATCTCGCCTCGTGTCTGCCCTTGCCAATCCGTCCTTAAAAAAAGGACTAGACTTACAGAAGGTTTTCATTAATCTTATTAATCACTTGCCCTTTCAACCATTCTTAGCAAGACAATGGCTACCTATGTGGTACATTGATGTATTAGTTTTAAGATTTTAGCTTTTATCTAAATATCTTACCCCATACGAACATGGATTCCTAGGTGGAGTACATATAACTATACCAACTTGAGCGAAGTTTCTTTTAGGCACGTGAAATGGTTGAACTGTTGTTCTACTTCTACGTAATATGTTAATTAAGCTTTTCCCGAGCATATTTGATTGAACAATACTATCTTTTGGCGATTCCGTAACAATGCATAAATGGCATTAATAACTTATTTAAAATAAGAACACTTTAATTTAAAAAATATTTGACTATACCGTATATAAAATTAATCAAAAAGTTTTTATTAAAATAAGTATTGTAAAAAGGTTGTTTCTAATCAATAAACGACTATCGCCAGACATAGGCGTTTAGTCAGCCGTTCATTAGCTATTAGCCATACAGTACATATAATATATAAATATATTTGCACGTTAATTCGCCGTTAAGACGCCGCTGTACGTCTTTGCTATCGATGGGTACGGTGCGCAGTGCGCACTGCGCACACCGGATGAGTAACACGAGTGCTTATTATATAATAAGCACATGTGAATAAAACAATGCGAGCTTTGTACTGTATTTTCATCATCATTCCTGCTTCCCCATTCCTTCACAAGTCTACGCGTGCTGGCTCTCGATGTCACCGCCTATCTGTGACATCAATTCCATCGCGCACGAAGAAATTTGGCAACTCTTTTCTTTGTCGCACCTCCAAAACATGGAATTCTTTACCAGCGCACGTGTTCCCCTCCTCTTATGACCTGGGTTCCTTCAAACGAGGCGTGAAGAGGCACCTTGCGGGCCGGCAAGGCGGGGGCGGCTAGTGCATATCATTCTTCCTGACTGCACTAGCCGTCGTCGCGTTTGGACTTTGCTACCACTTACCATCAGGTGGAGAAGAGCCATTTGCCCTCCCGGGTAATATATTAAAAAAAATCTATTAATTTATTGGTTTTTATGAAATACGAAATAAATTCGAGTAATGTGACGAGGGTTTAGTACGCATGCGTTTCGTATGATAGAAAAAGAGACAGAATGCTATTCTGTCTTCGTTGCACAGCACCCCATCTATCGTCATGCCTCCGGCGGCCGTAAATTGAACAGAACAGCGCAACCATTAAGCCGACGTACCTTCACTATTGCTGTTGTAAGACCTGTGTATAAGATTGTGCATGAAACCCTACTTCAATATGTCGATAAGTAGATATATGCAGCCTCTTACAATGGAAGGAGTAAAGATAAAAAAAACTTAGGATTTGCATATACATATATTCTATGTAATCTGCTAATAGCTCTGTTGTGTTATATTACACACAGTTCTTTAAGTTTATTTTATCACAAAAGATCATAAATAAAAGTCAAAAAGTAAATTTTCATAAAAATAAATATATATTTTTCATACACACTTTCCATATCAGTGTAGCATTTTCTTTGGAAAGTCAAAGACGAAAATTATTTTTAGGAACAATTTTAAGGCACACCGTTATATATAAAAATAATAATTTAATTTACAACATGCTTTTATTTAGTCCTAGCTATAACAAAAAAAAAAATTGATTGTCATCATCAGCATTTAATTCTTGCTCTAAAATTTGTCTATCAAGACACACATACAAGGTGAAGTCAAAAACAGAAACATTTTAACCCATGATCATTTTCACTATATATGTACATATATAACTTAATATCGACGTATTGGTAAAGGCACTTATTCCAACAAATGCTTATGAACGCCATTTAAATTTTGTTAATACTGATTCGTTAGCACGATTGAGAGTATTTAAAAAAAAATAGTGCTAAAATATATAAGCAAGCTATGTATCAGAAAAACTAGATAATGTTTCTTCTAAATTCTGCATGCATTTATAAAGACAAAATGTCGTACAATCTAAAATGGCGGCGCATTCACGTATCACAAAGACGAAACTTTTTGGACAGTTTTCCATTATTTCAATATCAAATTTTTCACTCATATCCAGGCTACGAGTAACCGCTCGTGATTTGTAATGTCTCATCCAGTAATTGAACTTTTCTATTTTCATATTAGTAATGAGATTTTCACGTTTAACACGCATTCTACTACTTTTTTCCAAGCGTGATATTTTTTCATTTGCAATTTCACTTAATGGTATATTGTCTTCAGAATCACTGTCACTGATTGTATTTTTCAATTCATTTTGTTTAGCTTCACTAATTGTAAAGTTATCTATCGTCTTATCAATTATCTCGTCAAGCTCCGAATCTGACTCGAAGTTAAAACTATAATTAAATTCTTTGCCTTCGTTCAATTTTAAGTATAATTGCCCAATATGGTGAGTTGAATCGTCGAATTTTGGATTATATTGCATTTTTGGGATAACATCTTCTGTGTTTTCTTCTTCGACGTCTGATATTGTATTATTTATTGTTATAATTGATGAATTCTTATCATCTATACGATCATTGAAATCGTTTTCTTCTAGTTTACTATCGCAAATTTCCATTTTGGTATCTTCTAAATTATCACACTGATTATTATCAAAAGTTTCATTATTTACTAATTCCTGATTTTCTTGGTTAAGTATAACATTTTTAACATGCTCCGCTACTTTTTCTAATACGTCTTTTTCTAGGCTTTTATAATACCCTTCTATTATATCTTTAACTAAACCTTTCGATTTACTTTGACTCATTAACACATCAAATTTCTTCCTTTTAACTTTAGTTTCACCAGCCACTTGATTTTCATATATCATCTTTCGCTTTTTCGGACCTGGCTTTTCTCTTGGTAACGGTATTTTATATTTTCTGCAAGCCATTTCTATTAATCTCTTTATAGTAGAATTTCTGTCAAATGTATTCGGATTATAATAATCGTCTTCCGAGTCGCTAGAGCCTTGTTCGCTTAATCTGTCGTTAAAATCTAGTTTGCTTTCTTGAAAATCGTTTACATTGTCATTTCGAAATTCGGCAATGTTTTTCGAGTCCTCAAATGTATCGTTCTTTTTATCTTTTTGGAAATCATTCAAGTTACTAAAATCGTCATCAAATATACATATACCTTCATCTTCTTCGTCTATCGGCTCAAAGTCATTTTCTTCTTTCAGCTTAATGTTCTCCTTTGAGTCGTCACTCATCGTTTCATCACTTTCAACGGGTGTGCATCGTAACGAATCGTATCCAGGATCGCTATCTTTATCATTGTTGATTTTAATTTCTTCTTTGGTAACATGATCTGTTGTAGGTGGTTTCGTTTCTAACCAGTGTTTATTTTCACAATTTCTAACAAATACCATAGTACTGTTCCCTTTGGATGATTTTAATGTTCCAATTATAAAAGGATTTATACGTTTATTTTCTTCGCTAACACCCTGAATAATGTTATCAGCATCATCATACTTTTCAGGAAATTTTAAATCGTTAACGGCATATTTGAGAGAATATTGACTGAAATCTTCGCTGAGAAGTAATCGTAGGTCTGGATCTTGTAAGTATTTTAATATAACTTCAGTGTACGTAGACATAGGTGTTAGAGTGGCGGGGAATTCGTTTTTAGGAATGAATGATACAGTTTTTTCGACTGTGATCTTGTTTATGATGTCCATCGTTACATTATCACTTAACTTTATAGTTCTCGTTTTTCTTTCATTCAAATGTTCTAATAACACAGAATCTTGAACTGGCAGTTTATAAAGTCTTGCCATCGGTAAGTAATATTTACACAATATGGTTTTTCTAAATAGTAAAAACTGATACCAATCTTGAAATGAGAATAATCTCTCCGTTGGGTCTGAATATGAACCGAGTCTGTAAGACTTTAAATAGTTCTGTTCGTAATTGATTTTATCAATCTGATCTGATATTCTTAATTCATATTGTGAATCCAAACCGAAGCACATTTTCATAGCTATTAAGATATATGACATGCAAACACCTTCGTAATCCGGTATGCGTACTAAAGTTTTCTTAGTCCTAGTATCCAGTTTTAAGAAATCGCATGGCATTAGATTCATGAGTGATATTACCAAAGTTTTAAATTCAATCGGTAAACACAATTCCTTGACATAGTTAGTTATCATTTTATTCAAATCTGGTACGAGAGGAACATCGAGATCGAGACGTTTGAAGAACGTCATCGCTAATGTACGAATAATCTTCGGGGTATATTCGTTTTGACAAAGAATGAAATTCTTCCAGTGCGGGATTGACTTCGTGTTTATTTCTTGTGGAACAAACTTTGTACAGTTATACAAACTCAACCGACCCTCTTTTATGAACCTCATTAGTTGGGATAGCTGTATGTCACTTCTATCTAAATTCAATGCTATATATATTAATGTCAGCAATGTCCCTTTTGTCACAATTTTAATGTCTCGTCGAAATTTGTCTGTTTGTTTATTATTTTTACTATGTGAAGTTTTGGAGATTGAAGATTTGTCGTTTTCATTATCAGAGTCATCAGAATTTACATTAGCTTTTTCTTCTCCGATAGAATTTATTGTTTCATTCAAACTATCATTATCGAGTTGACTTTTGTTCCTGAAAAAAAAAAAAAATGTTCGTTAATAAAGCCCGTTTATTAACTTAAGGTTACTTAAGGTGAAAATTATGAAAAAATGTTAAACATATTCGCTGGTTCCAGAAACAAAATCTTTTATTGCACATAAAATTATTATTATTTATTTACATTTATTATTTATTTACACATTTATTTACACTCATGAAAAAGATTTTAAAATTTAAAACTGATTTACGGAAAAAATTTACACTCACTTATCAACTTCTTTCACTTGAAACATTTTAATGTATTTTGTCCAAATCCATAGTATTGCCGTCTTCACGCTGGGTTCAGCTCCCAAGTTCAACAATTCCTCTGTCAATCCGGCTAAGATGAAGTTGTAAGCGTGCCATTTGTTCCATTCTGGACTCACTGAAACAATTAAAATATTGTTATATCTACACTTAAAAAAGATAAATAATATTTGTTAAGTTTAAATTACGTACTTGGCATATATGACAGTTACTTTTAGCTTTGTAACTAACAGTCTTAGTTAACAACTATAAACGCTGGTTAGTGGGTGTTTAGTTAAATAATGCTGAGCGGCTGTGTCTTTTTCTTTCAAAGGTCTAATCAATACTAACAAAGATAAATCAGTATTTAAATAAACAGTTGCTAGGCAACGTCTATAAGGCGAAGCCGTTAGCGTTTGCGTATAGAGAAAAAAAAAAAACAATCAAAGTGAGAACTCGAAATTCATTTGGATACCGATTTCATTGAATTATAAATTATCAACATTCATCAGCATTTCTGAGTTTAATTTTTTTTTCTCGGCTATTTGTTAACTCGAAAATTAATAAAGATGTATCGTAACAAAGTTTATTATAATCATTTTCAACCGATTTTACTGGTGGTAAAGCTTTGTGCAAGCTCTTCTGGGTAGGTACCACCCACTCCGCTATTCTACCGCAAAACAGCAGTACTTGGTATTGTTGTGTTCCGGTTTGAAGGGCGAGTACCAGTGTAACTACAGACATAACATCTTAGCTGATGGCGCATTGGCGACGTCAGCGATGGTTAACATTTCTTACAATGCTAATGTCTATGGGTCTACTTTGCTGACCTCTTACTATCAGGTGGCCCATAAGCTCGTCCGCGTATGAACTCAAAAAAAAAGTTAATTTAAAACCTGAATTAAAAATAAAAGTTACAGTCTTGCATTTTTTCGCAATAATATACTATATCAGCGTTCTGGAAAGTAGAAGAGATTTAAGGGTGAGGTTGCCACCATAATCGTACTTATACCGAGATGCGCACCAAGTTCCAGAAAATGCGACAAGTGACAATGAGCTAGAAATCCATTACAAGAAGAACTAATGCGACTGGAAAATAGAAATATTTGCCACCCAGAGAGAACTACTTACCACTGCTCTTCGAATCAATCCATTTCTTCATTGACGAATTCCGCTTTTATCTTAAGACGATAGAAGAGTAAGGTATGAAGACGACCCTGAGGAAGACACATCCAGTGTAACTTTTTTGAAAGAAAGCTCTCTATTGTGGTTTGTCAGCAATAATTCGGAGGACATTTTGCATGTATAAGACAGGGCACCTGACTGAAATGCGCTTTAAAAAGAGAATGCATTTTGTGCCATAGATATATGGGGTTTTAACCAAGAGAGGAGGTACCAAAAATTTACAATTATGATGAGTGAATATTGACTATGGTGGCCAATTTCAGAGACTTGCTAATGGAGCAGAAGAAATTATAGTGCACAAGTTTTCTACACACAAGTACTCTCTCTATTCCCTCACTATCATAATCTGGAACGGCAATAGGAGACGACCAGATATACATAAGGCGCAATCTTCTAACTGCCTATAATATAGTACTGTAATTATGCCATGAGCCAATTTCCTAAATCTAAGCTATAATAAAATAACATTTATTGGCCCGGAATATTCTAGACAAGATTATGTACTCAAACAGCAAACACATGTGCAAACATTTTTTAATTTTCTGTATGAAAGGACAACTCTACTTCTGTTAACTTCCCTTTTTTATATATTGTTTTATTTAACAATGTCAGTTCGAAATTCATTCTAAGGAATACCTTAAAATGTGAATAAAGGAGACTTAAGGTAATTTTATAACATTTTTTTCTTTCTGCTCTTATCCCACTATGTGGGGTCGGCACAATATGTATTTTTCTTTCACTTCTTTCTGTCATCTCAGTACTTAATTATTTATTTATTACAAGAGATCAACACCAACAAAGAGTACACTAATAAACACAATTAAATCTTTAAACATAAGGTTATATAAATCGAGTGTCTCCTTAATTATACGTGTTGCAAAACTTACACCTTTCATACATATATCCTTTCTTACGGAATCCATCCACACTTTCTTCGGCATCTCCCGTCCCATCTAAATATTTTGAGGTCACACAACAATAAGGTTAAAGAAGTTTATGAACGAGTGAGAGCACTGCCCATTGCCATATTGTATAGTGTATATTGTATCGAGTGTTAGAGTGATGAGCCGAAGAAAGTAGTTTCTGACACTCAGTAGCTTTCGTGACAATTTAGCCTCAATAATAACATTCATTAAGAAAATAAAAAAATTCAGTTCCTATTCACTTACAAAAGTCGCTCTTCATCTATAGTCTAGCCCGCTAAGTATTGCAACGGGTTATAATTAAATATTCATACAAAAGTTCTTTTAAGTAAATATTTGTCTACTATTATGATGAACAATTTTTATTTAAAATAGGTACTAATTTATTATAAAAATTAAATTTAACATACTTTCATTTGTCGCTTGCAAGGCCGTAGTTATTTTCTTAGCTGTGGTGTGTGCGAAGGTACCATCAGCTAGGACTGTTTGCTCCACAACGGTCTCTCTAACATTTACATCTTGAGTGCCACACTCCACACAGTAGTAGTAGCCATCAACGAGATTCATATCTGTTCCATCACAAACTTTACAGGAATTCGATGCCATTTTAAAATTTAAAAGATATATGATAATTACTTATATTTAAATGTTGATCACAATTTTAAAAACACGTGAATGACATGCTGCACCTCAGCTGAGATTTGACATTTATATAAAAACTTTAAATAATGTAATAACCATGATTAAAAAAGATATTACATTATTTGTAAATATTACAACATCCCTATTAAATCAATTTGCATTACATGCAATTGTATTTTAAATCTTTTATCTATAAATAATATTAAAGTTATTTAATTTACTAATTCATGCTTAAAAACGAAATTGTCTTTAAGTTTAATGTTGGCAAAATTGTTTCGAACTGACATATTAATTATTGCCATTTACAATAGAAAACTTCCAATTTAGGTGAATTCTAATCTGTACCCATTGACACAATTTAAAATTCACCTATTCAATTTTTAAATTGTTTAGGTGAATTTTAAATTGTGTGTGTGAATTATATGTAAAGCCAATCAGCTATATACAAAAACTGAAAAAGTACCTTCCTGCCAGGCGCATTAGTTGACATTTGTAAATAGTACTATAATAATATTTAATTTAAAAAAAATAGAGAATGTAATTAGTAATAATGTGTTTTATTTTTTATTTTGTCAGTATAACTTTTAATTGTACTTATTTATTTGATTGTTAAAGCTATCATATTAAGTTTAAGCTGTATTAAATTAAAGGAGTCACATAATAATGTACAATATAAGCAACGGTACGGCAAATTTGCGTTCAGGAATTATTTAACTTTTAATTCAGAGGTAATTTATCTAAATAATTTATTAACGTCTACTGTTGTCATGAACCTTTTAAAAACAATTATTCGTTATGTAATAGAATAAATTACGAATATTTTAATTTATAAAAATATATATACTTTTTTTTTGTTATAATAGTAGCATACAAGATTAGATCATGGCAACTGGAGTTGTACCGTACCTTGCTTGCGGTTGTGGTCATTTGTAGCGTATCGCTATTCGTCGTCAATAACTATACGATACGATCCCGGGGCGTGTTCTGCGTAACAGAGAACTGAAAGAAACCGACCGGCTTATTTTACATTCATCACTTAAACGAGTGAAGTTAACTCTTTGTGGGTAAAAAACTGAAATGCGAGCTTTGTTACGACCCGTCACACCCCTGTGAGAGATCGTGAATCGTGTTCGTTGCGTGTCTCTGTTTCAAGGGTTGTGCTGTTCCCGCGGCTGTTTATCAGTGTTTACTATAGAGTGACTGAGCTGATGTTGTGCAGTGTAAGTTCTGTGTAAGATCGCGCGTTATTCATTGATGGGCGGCTTTTTGCACGCGGCGAAGGCGGCAGATCGGCCGCAACGGCGGATACCAGCTTTCCGGAGGGTCTACTTTAAAATCCGCCACACTGGAACTGATGGAATTAGAAAATATCGTAGCCAACACTGTCTACTTGAAAGCCAGAGAGGGTATGTTGTAATTTACAATTTAAATTAGTATCGCGAATTATTATTCATGAGCGACTCTGGGATTCTTTATTCAAAATGGTATGAAGTCGTGCGTGAATCTTGTTTACCGTGCAATTTGTAAACAGGGATAGTTGAATGACCCAATAATCGGTTATTTAATATATATTAATAAAGTTGATCAATATAGTCCTGTATGCACGTAATAATGGCTATCTTCAACCGAAAGGTAAATAAATCTTAAACGGCCGAGCATTATACATTACACATTAGTCATAATTGTGTGTAATCAGCTGTGAAATATAATTTACGACTGTAGGTATGTTATTATTTATATACTTGATAAATTATTTGGTCATATGGAGATAATGTGTCTAAATAAAATTGCAAAATTAGAATTATGAAAACTAAGAATTCAAGTTCAATCAATCAATATTGTTAACTTCAATTTTTAATTGATGTTAACAAATTTGGACTTTTTTTTTTCTTAACAATTATTTTTGTATTATATATGGATTTAAAATAGATAATAAATATACTTTTCTGTTTATTAATGTATATTTAATGATGAATGTACTTCAAACAAATAAAAGATACAAATTATTATATTATTTACATAGGATAGGATAAATCCTTATTAATTTAAAATATGATTTTCAGTTTTCCTAGTATTGGTATCAATACAATATTATAATTAATTGCTAAAGTTTTATTATTACTTAACAATCCCATGTTTAGTACTTTAAAATTACAACATTACTCATAAATGTTGTTCATCGAGCTAATCTCTCTTGAGATTGGCCGCTGTGGCCGAAATCGGTCAGGAGGATGTTAAATGTTGTTCATGTGGTGTTTAGTTAAATAATAATGCTAAGTGTACTTTTTTTTCAATGTTTAATCTTTCACAATCACAGAAATAAAAAAATAAAAAAATACAAGCCACTGAGGTTTGTCTTGCATGCTACACTTACGAATGTCAGACTGATGACAGAAAGAGAGATCAGTTTATATTTAAACACCTGCTAAGCAATATTCATAAATAAGTGTATATAATAAAATATATATGAAACAAAATTATTTTTAAACGGTAAACTATATGAAATCATACATAAAATAATTAAACAAGTATTCGATTAATAAGTCAATATTGGGTTGAGGAAAATATGTTTTAGTAGTTGGTTTAGCTTATGTCTTGCGGAAACTATAATATTGTCAATGTTGGTAGATGGCTATAAAGATTAAATAAGCTAGATATTTTTTATAATATGTTCATACAGCTTGAGAGTTGACGTTATCTAAAGCAAATAGTTTTATTTTGCTTTATAATTATTTATTTGTTGTATTGGTGTTAAAGAGTGTCGAGTCTTGAGTCTTGGTCTTTGTCCTGAGTCTTGGTGTAATTATGCTTAGTTTGGGATTAGATGGCCTTGTGTGAATAATGTCCCAGGATATATTTTTATATAAATAATAGTTTCATCTGCTTTGATTTGATTGAGATTGACTGACGAGACAAGCAAATATTTTACGTTTTTGTGTTAATTAAAATATCTTTGTATTGAAAATTATTTAATACTTGATCAATCATTATTAATGTAGTGTATACAATTTGACTTTTTTTTTCAAAAGAAATTCCTTTATTTATCTAATATTATGTGATAAAACAAATGTTATCGAATACAGATAATGCAAATGACTAGCAAATATTTATTGTATTCTTTGTTATCATTATCACAGTTTTTATAACATTAGTCATATTAATTAATTAACAGCTAACAAATTTTTATTCAATAAAATAAAATTTGTAACAGTGGTATCAGTTTATGTTCAGTTATGTACAGAGAAATGATCACTTATTAATAAATCTAGATAGATACAAAAAATTATGGAGCATATTGTTTTTAGTACGATGAGTCAATTTCACTAACTTAACTGGACCAAATTCTTATAACCGCTTTAAAGGCCGGCAACGCACCCGCAAGTCCTTGCATGGTGCAGATGTCCATGGTCTGTGGTAGTCACTTTCCATCAGGTGAGCCTCCAGCTCGTTTGCCCCGTCTTACATAAATTAATAAACTATCGAAATTTTATATCCTTTATGGTAAATTGAATCAAATTCATTTAACGGATAGTTTTCTACCATTGGATATCTACCAAACCGAAAAGCAACAATACTAAATATTGCTGTTTAGCAATAGAATAACAGAAGAGTGGGTGATACCTCCCCAAACAGACTTGCATAAAGTTCTACCACCTTGTGTGATTATATATAACACTAGCTATGCCCCGCAGTTTCACCCGCGCATAATTAATAAAAATATAATAAATAAAGCCTAGAGCCTTCCTCGATAAAAGGATTATACAACACAAAAATATTTTTTAAATTCGAACCAGTAGTTCCTGAGATTAGCCGGATCAAACAAACAAACTCTTCAGCTTTATATATATTAGTATATATATCGTTTCTTATGGTTGGCAACATTGACGGTGAAAACGGTGAATTAAAGTTATTGCACTATCAATGACATAAGTGAAGGTCATTGAAATGTAAGTACATTCAAATCCCACGCTCGTGAGACTAAAAAAAAGAGAAGGAAATAAGTTGCTCCTTATTTTAAATTTATTTATAGAGTTTTGTATTTGGACGACGATATTTTATAATAATGTAGGTAATATATTTTGTTCCTTATCACTTACAAAGGTTAGACAGTTACATACACCACTTAAGATAAAATTGTTCTAACGCATTACGTCACATGTTTTGGATAAAAAAAAACAAAAGTTTATTGAACTTTATCTTATTTATAATACAATTTTTATATAATATTTGTTATTCATTTATATACCTACATTTATTATCTAATACCTAATTGGTCTTAGTCAATCTACACATTTTGTTATGCACTTAAATAAATATTTATTATGTCATTGTTAGTCTTATTAGCCGATCATATTTCATACATAACGTACGCACATATAGACGTAACACCAATACACTATATATCTCTGTAAAATCCAAAATATTATGGGCTTAGTGCAGGCCCGTGTGAACACCTATCAAATCATTAATAATACGCCATAAACTGTATTACTAGTGGTTTGGTTAGAAGGATAAACAAAGTATCAGTCTGTAAGTGTCCTTTTGCTGGACAAAAGCTGTTCTTGAGGCTTGGAACTGACCAGCTTTTCCAATTTGGTTTGGTGGACTATGAGATTTCCGCACGATGTTATTCTCTGCTGCATAAGATGACGCAAATGAAAACTCAGTGGTCCTTGCTCGGGTTTGAATCCGAAATATTCGGTTACAATTTACGTGTTCAACCACTAGACCCTCTCGGCTCAAGAGTATGTGTAATTACAGACACAAGAAATACATTTGCAATTGTAAATCCCTTAATTTATGGTAGTTTAATGGCAGTGTAGGTGTAATGAGAGTGGTTTGTTCCTAACAGTGCTAGTTTCTATAAGCGAATGTACACTTACCATTAGGTAGTCCTTTAGCTTGCCAGCCTCCCTATTTTAAAATATAATATATTTTTATTGATTTTTTTTTTGGCAAAAAGTAGACTAGTTTTTTTTTATTGTATAGGAAGGCGGGTAAGCATATGGGTCACCTGATGATAAGTGGTCACCAACGCCCATAGATTGTAAGAAATGTTAACCATCGCTTACATCGCCAATGCGTCACCAACCTTGGGAACTAAGATGTTATGTCCCTTGTGCTTGTAATTACACTGGCTCACTCACCCTTCAAACCGGAACACAAAAATAACAAGTATTGCTGTTTTGCGGTAGAATATATGATGAGTAGGTGGTACCTAAACAGACGAGCTTGCACAAAGCTCTACCAAGAGTAAAGATTGAAAATTGAAAAAAAAAATTACGCGAGAATAACATTCGAACAGTTTCGAATTTATATATATTTATATGCAGATTTTATTGCTGTCGTAATCGGTATATTATAGGTTGGAACTGAAACTCCATTATTAAAATTGTTCACATAACACTCCCTATACGCCTAAATAATTAATTGGAAACAAGTGAATTGACTAACTAAGGATGGCGACAAGCGTGAACTTGTTTAATTAGCATTCATGGCGCCGATCGACTGGTTTCATGCATTTCTAGAAAATGCACCGTAATAAATTAATATACATATATAAATTAAAGTGTGTTAAAATAAACTTTATTTACTGGTGATAGGGCTTAGTTCTAGTCGTTCTGAAAATATAACGGTTATTTTACTTTGAAAACAAAAAAATAACATCCTTAAGTTTCCGTTTTGTTCTAGTTATTCTTGTTGCGGACGTAAATGTATTACTTCGGTTCTATGGTTGAAAGACAGAGATAGAGTGAGTCAGAGTGAGAGAAAAGTTATTTAAAAGTATAAAAATATGACAACGTTATCGTTGAAGAAATATAAATACTTATTATTTCCTTTTGTTAAATGTTAAATAGCAAACAACAAAAACAAATTTATACATAATTGAAAAATAAATAAATACATGAACGAAGCTTAAAGAAGCTTTTGTTAAACAGCTACTTCTTTATATGCGTGTTTTGAGTATGCATATGTACATACATATATAACTTTTGCACTGAACCTGGGGTTGAACTCTGGACTTTGGGATTCACAGCCTAATAAGCTCGACCCACTCGACCAAAGTATAAAAACTTGTACAAAACATCAGCGTTATAATTATATCGTCTCCAATTAATGAATTCCAGTAATCTTCTATGTAATTATATAAAATGGAATGTTACTTTGATCGTACCGTATGAGCTTACGCATCGTTTATCCGATTGAGTTTATAAAATTTAGTTTTTTTGACACTTAAGTTTTCTGGCATAATACAATAAGAGGGATGCTAATCGAAGGGTGACGCTGTCGAGGACACTAGGGCTATTACATGTCAATATGAAAAAGTAAGAGTCGTAGAGGCTTTATAATGCGTGCTAGATATTAGCGAGTACTATAAAAGAAATGTTATTTAATTAAGTTATGAATTATTCATATAATATGTTTTTCTCAGTTCTTCTCATAAGTGTTGCCTGAGCTCCCGTTTATTTTGTAAGGTTTCAAAGTTTTTTTTTTTAAATTGCCTTTGTAAGTTGTCACCAACGCCCATAGACATTGGCATGTTAAGCAACGCTTACATCGCCAATGGGCACCTTCCTTGGGAACTAAGATTTTATGTCCCTTGTGCCTGTGATTACTCTGGCTCCCTCACCCTTCAAGCCGGAACACAACAATAACAGGTACTGCTGTTTTGCGGTAGAATATCTGATGAGTGGGTGGTACCTACCCAGACGAGCTTGCACAAAGCTCTACCACCAAGTACACAAAGCTCTACCACCAAGTAAAAGCTCTACCACCAAGTAAAAGCTCTACCACCAAGTAACATTTTATGACATATGTTACTAGAAACAGTCTCTAAATGCTCAATGGTGCGCTAATAAGCTCTTCTCCTAAAGAGACGGATTAGAGTGTGCTGGAGTGCAGGTTGGTGAAACATGACTGTATCGGAATTTTATACCGTACTGATTGTCTCAGTTGATCAGTTTCGCACCACTGATGGAGTAGAAATTTTGTACATATTTGTTATTGATTACAATACATTCAATTAAATCTGATTTATTACTTGGATTTGATTAAAAGTATTTTTACTAGTTACTTTTTTAAATGACCCGAAAACGAGTGCTCGATCGACTGTTTTATATTAAAGTAAATCGTTCGTATAAAATTGTTTACGCTTTAAAAACACCTTAGCCAGACTAAATGTTAGCTTATAACCGTAAATGGTTTTACGTTTTTCTTCTCACTTAACCGAACAAGCATTTAACAACGTTTAAGTCTTACGACATGGTGTCAAATTATATGATACTCTAAAAAAAAAATAAGACTAAGTCGTACTATCAAATCGTGTAGGATTTTCAAGTACCTTTGAATAGTATTTTTACATTTCAATATTAAAACTACCACCGTTTCGGAGTAGAGATCCGACCGAGAAGATCCGGTAAGTAACTCAGAAACTTCAGGCACAAGGGACATAACATCTTAGTTCCCTTAATATTTCTTATGGCGGCGCCAGTGTATGGGTTTATGGGATGGTGACCACTATCAGGTTGCCCATTTGCCCGTCTGCCAATCTGTATTATATAAATAAACAAAGTCAATAAAGAAAATTGGAATAGATATACCATACATACGGACAATACGCTTGTGGAAATTTGTTTGAGTAAAATATATATATAAAAACTATTTTTCTTTTTAATTTATTATGTGTTTCGCGTTTGCTACACGCAATTTTGGAACCTGATTGTGAGTAGTCGCTCTACCTGAAATAAATATTTAAAATAATTATAACTCGTATTCTTAAATGACGTCTGTCAAAGCGGACGGGTTAAGGCGGTGACACATATGCTTGTAAAACGGAGCCTACTGCTCCGTATGCATGCATAGCATGCTAGTTAACGGCATTCGCAAGTAATGGCAAGCTGTGATTACATTTGCTGACCAAGTTGCATGCCATTTGCTCTATTTCATGCCTTTTACTTGCAAGGGGTATAACGATCCAGTCTCGAGCTAAATGTCTGTTTTAAGTTTTTTTATGGAAAGCGTTTAAAATTAATCAAATATTATATCTCTATTAGCTGTAAAAAAAAAGCCGAGATGGCCCAGTGGTAAGGTCGCGTGAATCTTAACCGATGATCGTGGGTTCAACCCGGGCAAGCACCACTGAATTTCTGTGATTAAATTGTGATTATATTTCATCGTGCTTGACGTTGAAGGAAAACATTGTGAGGAAATCATTTGTCAAATCTCATAAAATTACACATGTGTATTCCTCCAACCCGCATTGGAGCAGTGTGGTGGAATAAGCGCCAAACCTTCTCCTCACAATGAGGAGAAGAGGCCTTAGACCAGCAGTGGGACATTCACAGGGTGTTACTTTATTTCCAGTGGAATGTCTGGTGAATATATTATGAGAAAAGAGAAGAAGAAAGATTTGTTCTGCTCCTGTCGTCAAGCGTGTAACTGTCGCGTAAACCACACGTTTCAGTTCTACAGTACTCCGCTGTACTCCTAATATGAGGGATATTGCATGTCAATAAATCAAATGTGCAAGTTGCACACTTTATAGTTAGACAGACATGCCATATAAAACTAGGCCGCTAAATTGTAAGAAATGTTGTCGATTCAATCTACCGTTTAATAACAATATCACTAGTGAAATTGTAATATCACGGCTTTGACAATACACCTGCGGCATATACTGTAAAAAGTAACTGGCACGTGGAACTAGCTGGAATGCAATTCAATTCAAGTTACTGGCGTGTGTATTCTCGCCTTTACAACCAGAAAACTAATAAAGAACTGTTTTTGTCTAGATTTGCATGAACAAAGTAATTAAGTATTATCTACTTAGCGTTATGAAAATATGACCTCGCATAAATTATAAACGTATGTGCTTTGCGTGGCAGAACGTGTTTAGCTAAGTGTATTTTAATTTTTAAGTTGATACTTAAAATTTTGACAATTTAAAAATTTAGATAAATCAACGATGACACGGTACTTTCATTTGTGAGTAACATCCCTTAAAGGACCTGGTTTTGAGCTTTTTCTATCACGCAGCCTCCGCTCCCATATGGGTTGGACTTATACCACAGATCATCATTCACACCGGTTTCCGAACCAAACACAAGACGAATTCTTCGTATTCAATTAGGATTCTTATTAATATAAGTGTTCCAAATTCTTTTTCTTCATCGGATTTTACTAAGTTGGCAACATTAAATCAAAATGATTGACGTCAACCTTAAAATCCTCATAAGGTATAATTACATTTGCCGTTTTAGTCATTTATTTTTTTATAAATTTCGATTTTTAATGTTGCACGCCTGGGAATAACATTCATTGACACGTTCGTGTTAAATGAAAATGGTGTGATTTGATGCGGTTCGACACTTAAGGAACTTTAATTACTGTATTAAGTTCTTATATGGATTTGTACTGTTATTTATACGCCGGGTGAGCTAACTTAAGTCTTAATTCAATCGCCCGTTAGGCATTCCACACGATCACGATTTATCGCTGCGGAAAACCTTACGTCTTAAACCCTATTCGATACTGGTTTTTTTATGTTGGTATACGTTTATTTGTGCTAAATGAACTTTTATTATTCTCTATCCAATTGAGAATAGCTTATAATTAGTTTAATTGTCAATTGCCCAAAAATCTAGGGGTAAGAAAAAAATAAAAATTATGGAATATGTAATGTGCGAATAACTAGTCAATGGGTACGCGATCTTCATTCACAAAAAGTTTTTAAAATGGCCGCCTCGTATATTAGTAATATATTTTTTATTTTTTTTATGGCATAGGTAGGCAGACGTGCATATGGGCCACCTGATGGTAAGTGGTCACCAACGCCCATAGAAATTGGCATTGTAAGAGATGTTAACCATCGCTTACATCACCAATGCCCCACCAACCTTGGGAACTAAGATATTGTCCATTGTGCCTGTTATTACACTGGCTCACTCACCCTTCAAACCGGAACACAACAATACCAAGTACTGCTGATTTTCGGTAAAATATCTGATGAGTGGGTGGTACCTACCCAGACGAGTTTTCACAAAGCTCTACCACCGAGTATAATTATTTATATAATTTTTGTATCATAACTTAAATGTATAATTGTCAATAAAATCTTTTTTTGACGACGAATGGTAATAATTATATCATGATCTTTTATATAAATTCTTTTGTAGCATCTATAAACTCTCTTAGACATATTATTACAATAAATAAAATTAAATAATACTAGGACGTTCGTAGGAGTTCAAAGGACCTTTTTTTAGTGAATTTAAGTTAGATTTGACAATTTGAAAGATACAGATAGCTTAGAATACATGTATATACTGCTTGCAATAACTTTACTGCTTGCTAGCAGAAACATGAAAAATTATGAAGATATTTTTTTATCGATTTATCGATTGATAATAATAATAATAAGGTCCTCCAGACCGATTTCGGCCACGGCGGCCAATCTCAAGAGAGATAGCCAACTGCGCAGGACATATTATAGTGCACAAGTGTGTGCGCAAACACAGGTGCACTCTCTTTTCCTTAGCTCTCATAATCCGATGGGACGGCAATCCGACACGACCGGAAAGAGTTCAGGCGCAGGACCAACGGCTTAACGTGCTTTCCGAGGCACGGGAGTGTACACACTTCTAACTTCCAGACTCCGGGCTGCTACTGAGAATTTTCTGACAGAAAAACCCAATAACTATATTGGCCCGACCTGGGAATTGAACCCAGGACCACCGGGTCTGCGGCCTTATATCTAGCCACTAGACCAACGATTCTAGACAATTATGTATCGATTGATACATAATTGTCTAGAAACGATTTAAATCTCGGATTATAAATATCATTTATTTTGTTGAAATAAAATTAAAAGTATCTCGTTTAATTTATGGTATAACATATAATATTTGAAAACAGAACACAATGAGATGTCATGTTATGTACGTAAATGAACATTTATGGAAGCATTAAGTTTGGTCAGTGTGAAGTGACTTAACAAGATTTAGCGTTTAATTGCGCTCCAGTTGTGACAGACTCGTGGCCGGCGATCCAGTTCTTATTAAAATTTATTTCATTTATAAATCAATGCATTACCTAACCTCAATCTATATATATTCTAATATAATAGATCTGGATAATGGATACAATAAAGTCTTGTATGGTCAAACGCTCTAGCGCCAGGAACTAACAGTTAGATTTAAATAGTTTTATGCCTTATAAACTCTGTTTATTGACATAGGTTAAATAAACATTGGGCTAAGACTAAATTTCAAATACTTTTGTTAGAGACGGTTTTAGTCTCGATAATCGATAGCATTACTAGTGTACAACAAAGAAATGTAAGATAAGACGAATTTCGTGATTTTATTAAATTCATTTATGTGTCTGATACAGATCAGACAACTCAACTCTTGAATATACAATTTAGTTATACATGTAATATTTTATTGTTAACTCGAATTCACAAATAAAATCAAATATAAGATTAGCAATTTCGCTTTATACCATGTTTGTTGTTGTGGCCTCGGTGACATACGCTTATTTTAAATAAAACACTAATCTATAGTCGATTGGCGCAACTAAAAGCTAATAAGCAACACGAATAAAACACATATACAGGTAATATACAAGTGGTATATTATATTATTGTATATTTCAGATACATACATGCTTGTATGTGTCCGTTAATGTGCTTTTTCAGGTCCCAGGCTTATTCTATATGTTTAAGCAAGGGTATCGTTTACGTAAATCCGTTATTTGCTCCCCAGATTAACGTGTTTGTCTTTGTCGTGTCTTTATTCGATTTTATGTTTTCTTCATACATGTGCGAAGTAAACTGTGGGTCGGACAAGATATTATTTATAAGTGAAAAACAAAAGTACAATTAATTGTTCGTGTATCTGAGAAAACCTGTTCGGTCGTTTCCTATAAACTGAATTTGTTATTTACAATATGCAATTACGACACAAATATGCATTGAAATTATAATTTTTTTAAATATTATTGCGAACAACTTCCAAATTTAAATTTCAAGTTTTTTTTTAAATTTATTTGAAATGCAAACCTATATGTGTAATGTTGTTTTTTTACAATATAACTATATAGCATATACGTATGTAAAGGCAATAAAGATACATATTAATCGTGTACGTTTGTCCTCAGGCGGTTCCGATAGCAACAAGGGCAAAAGCAAGAAATGGCGGAAGATCCTACAGTTCCCTCACATATCGCAATGTTTAGATATAAAAACAAAAATAGGTAAGTACAATATTCTAAGTTCATTAACTAGCGATTCGTACCGACTTTGTCCGGGTTGATCTATCTAATGAAGCATCTAGGTGAAAGAATTTTTAAAATCGGTTAAATCATTTTTGAGTTTATCCATTACAAACAAACATACGAAAAAAAACAAATCCTATCTCTTTATAATATTAGTATAGATTTCAATTTCAAATAATTTATCGTACTTTATTGTATATAGACGGAAATATTCTATTTGGTTATAGAATGTTTAGTAAATACATTATGACATTACTTGCATTTTTTAGACATATAAAATGTTAACGAACAAATTGCATATTAAATATGTACATCTATCTATCATTCAGTAATTGACGATAAGAAGCTCACAGCGTCCCCGATATATCTATTAGATAACACTTCAATGTGTATGACATTCACGCCATCGTAACAAGTTTGTTCAGCCACCGTACCCTTAATAACCATTAACAGTTGAAATATAACACTTATGCGACACAAGCTATTTCTGTAAACGATATAAATGCTAAGTATTACGGAGTGCCGTTTTAAGAGACAGTTCAACGATGAGGCACAAATTCTACGAACAAATCGTTACTTTATCGCAACCGAATTTAAGCGTAATCGTTGCAGTTTATCCGTTCTCTTGTTCTTTCATTTAATTATTGAATATTGGCATAAAAGTTAATTCTGTTGGTAGGGCTTTGTGCAAGCTCGTCTGGGTAGGTACCACCCACTCACCAGATACTACCCCTATGTTACCGCAAAACAACAGTACTTGGTACTATTTTGCTTTGGTTTGAAAGGTGACTGAGCCAGTGTAATTACAAGCACAATGGATATTACATCTTTAGTTCCAATGTCTATGGGCTTTGGTGACCACTTACTATCAGGTCGCCCATATGCTCGTCCGCCTACCCATACTATAAAAAAAAAGAAGTTAATAGATTAGTAAAATTTGGATTGAATTGAATCGGGAACGTATCGTGATCTTTATAGATTAATAGAATTATTGTCCTTAGGTTTGTATTATACCAGACAGACAGCGGCCGGAGAGCGTTGTCGCTGGCCGATTGTCGACTCAAGCTGTTTATACTTTGTCGTAGCTGCACTGTTATCGGTGACGTAATAAAATAGTGTGTGGTATTAATATCCGATAGTTACCTGATCATCGTATATTGTTTTCTGGACAAGGGAATAAAAACCTCTTCGACCTGGTGTGTTCGTTCTGTTCGGAGGAGAAGGATAAGAAGCAACCGTTATATTTTTAATACATGTTTATCTTTATTTCATTGCTTTTTTCTAGTTAGTTACACAGTGCGATTCCGTTTTTTTATGTGTTCTTTACATACCTTGATTTATAATTCGCGATAAAGCCGATGGCCTGGTTGGCTAATCGTTGTCGATTTTATCGGGTCTCTCTAATGATTTGGCTTATTGATGTTTTTTTTTTGTTTTTATAGAATGCAATGTAAAGTCAATAAAGATATTACTAATATTCCTATCAACTCCACCAAAATATTGCGTTATTGACGTCTTAACATAATACATAGCTTTCATATTTAAAAAAATATGACGTACGACTCATTTGTCGGGACGTTAAATTCGTCGGTCCGATCTAATGAAAACCAGCTCTCGCATAAAATATGATAAAGTCTTATTAATGTTCATCCTAGAGTTTATTAATAATGTTTAATGTAATGGCAGTAAGTGAAGGAGTCGTTCAATCCGAATAGTGGATTCTTAGGATGAGTCATAACTTGATGTTATACTTTATAATTTATCTCGTTAAGAAAAACATCGCGAGGAAACATGCATGTGTCTAATTTCACTGAAATTCTATCACACGTGGATTCCACCAACCTGCATTGCAGCAGCGTGGTGTAAGAAGCTCCAAACCTTCTTCTCAAAAAAGAAGAGGAGGAGTTTGCCTTAGCCAACCAGTGGGTTCACAGGCTGTAATATAATATGGAATAATAAGAAATTACATGAGCCCAGTTTACCAAAAGTACCAACCTGCCTGTGAATGTCAGCCAGCTTCATAACGACAGATATATCGTTTCTAGAATCTATATTATTATGTTTGTTAGAGATAAATAGAAGGGATATTTAATAATTAATTATATATAATACAAACTAATCGAAAGAAGAAAAATGTACCAGTTCTTAGTCTACGTAGGATAAGGAGTAACACAAATTTCAAGTCAATCGGACGCGCATACTTTATGATGTGGTGACTCGTGATGAGTGGCATTTCGTTTATATCAATATGTAATTTGTACTTAACACAATACGGCATACTTACATTAATACTTTGAAAAATATATAATAAATTTAAATGTATTTAAATTTATGTATTAATCTTACGAAAGAATCTCTCAGTAGTGACTATCTCTATTAAAATAAAGGCGTAATTTGAACTCCATCGCGTGGCTCGCGCTGGCTCAAAGAAAGCAGAGACACAAAAGAATACGACGACAATATGGCGTCCCATTTTCTCTCGTTCAAATGTCACGTGCATATTAAGTGTGCGTATGAAAATATGATCAGCCAGACATTTGTTATAGATAAGGATAATAATATATTAGCAAAAGTATTACCCTAACTTATATTATAAATGCGAGAGTGAGTTTGTTATGCTTTCACGTCTTAACTGCTCAACCGATTGTCAATTGTCAAAATCGCATTTTGCACGAAGGAGTACCTAACGCACACACGCAGGTCAAGTCGCGGGCGGACACTAGTCATTAATAAAACGCATACACACTGCCTATACAAAAATAAAAGTTTAATTTTATTTAATTGATTTGTTACATTAAATATATATACATTAAAGTAATACATGTAATATTTATTAACCAATCGGATTAATGTAAATGATGTTTTTTTTTTTTATTTAATTTAAATAGATAGGCAGATCGGCAAATAAGCCATTTGTTGGTCACCAGTGCCCAAAGACATTGGCACTGTAAGATTGACTATCCCATACATTGTCAAAGCACCACCAACCTTGGGATTCAAGATGTTATATCCCTCGTGTTATATGATCTTACATTAAATATGTTTAATTTTACTGAAACTATATACATAATACATACAACACTACGAAATATTGATACTTGGGGGTAGGGTGATTGCGTGCAAACGTCTAAGAGGTCCCTGAAGTATCATTACTGTTATAATTACAGTGAATTTATTATATACTTATAATATCACCCGCGTGTAATTAATAAAAATAAACCTAGAGCCTTCCTCGATAAAAGGACTATCCAACACAAAAATATTTTTTAAATTCGAACCAGTAGTTCCTGAGATTAGCCGGATCAAACAAACAAACTCGTCAGCTTTATATATTAGTATAGATAAAGTTTACCAGACAGTAAAAATATTATTCACGTTATTATACTGCTTACGTCACAACGTCGTCGTCGTCAATGAAAACTGTCTCAAAGTGCTAACAAAGTATACAAGAACAAACGAAGTAATTCCATAAACCTCGGTCGCGACGCTGTCAGAGCATGCTGACATACATATTGAAGCGGTCTGAAATAACGTCACATCTGTCAACTCCATGTCCCAGCTCTTTGATTATAAGCATTCGAACATCAAAGTGTGACGGCCCCTTAAAATTGAAATATTATACCCATAAATACTGTCGCTAAGTCATCTATCGTCGTAATAAAGAAACGATGTGAAAACCTTGTACGTAAATAACAATTAAATGGTATACGCGTTCGTTCCCAGTCACGATCGAAATGTACGGTGCAGGATGACCACAAATTTTGAACATTCGAAGAATATAAGCTTGTTATATTTGAGTGGTAATGTCTTAGATTTCTTCTATTTCTTATATTCTTAGAAAATGTAAATTTGAATGTGGTTCGTTTTCTTACTATGTAAATATATATGGTTAGATGCAATAGTTACTTAAGTTGTACGATAAGGCTCAACTTCTGTTATTTTTATTTAAAAAAAATATGATATTGCCTAATTTAAGTTTTCTTGAGATCTTTCGTGCGGGATGTACATTGCTAAAGTGTTGAGATTCTTCTTACAGAAGTAAACTTAAAACCTCTAAAGCTTAACCGCCTTATTCATAAACTTTATTTAACTGGTGATTAGTTAAACAATATTTTGTCTTTTTCTTTCGTATGTCAAATCAATAATGACAGAAAGAGACAAATCAGTGTTTAGCTAAACAGTAACTAAGCAACGTTTATAAATAAGGCCGTAAGATTTTTATTATATAATTATTACATGGAAGTTATATAATACAGCTCTAAACTAAAGCCTAAATTTATGTAAAGCTAGCTAATAATACCAGTGTCATGATAATCGCTACTTAATAGTTACCCTACGGTTCAAGTAGGATGTTTACTTATTACACGCGTAGGGTGGCTCAGGGCTGGCTATATGAAATTCATTTTTAAAAAAATTTCCCTAACAAATTACCTACGGAATTGGTATTTTATTACGATATTAAATGTAATAAATCTTGTCTTTGTAACTTTATATTAAAACTTATTATATAACATTACCATATTTTTTTTAATTTGGTTTTATTATTAGTATCTATCCCCTTCGAATCCCCTGCGTTATTGGTTCTGATTGCTTTCTTTAGTATTGAGTTATGACGTCATATATGTTTGATCGGTTATTATCCGTATTAAATAATTATTCGAATAGTTCTAAGATACTTTAAGTACAGTCATATATATATTCAACTAGCTGTGCCCCGCGGTTTCACCCGCGTATAATTAGTAAAAATAAAAAGCCTAGAACCTTCCTCGATAAAAGGACTATCCAGCACAAAAATAATTTTTAAATTCGAACCAGTAGTTCCTGAGATTAGCCGGATCAAACAAACAAACTCTTCAGCTTTATATATTAGTATAGATTTCGATATTCGAAGATATTGCTTGATGAAACGTAGGCGCACTTCGAGCAGAGCCTGCGGCAGTTGCGTTTTGAAATTGTTAGTAACAAATCTTATATTGATGACGTTCGAAATTCGAATAACAAACTTCCATTTGGGAAATCTTACGATATGAAAGCGTAACCGCATCAAAGCGTGTGCAAAATTTTAACAAAAAATTCGATTATAACTTTTCGGTACACCCCTGTTTTTAATTATGGTTGGTATATTTCGGACAATTTTCGGCTCGAGGAAAGACGGTTTGATGGATTAAATTTGGATGTAAGAGAAGAGTTTATATGATAATAAATTGCTTGTAAGGCTACGATGCTTAAAGGCATAGAAAAAGAAAAAATGTAAATTTGCATTCATTTAGATGTATTAAATTTTACATAGGCTAATAATTAAATCACCCAAAAACAAAATCGTTTTCCAAAATCCATGTCAAAGATTAATTTATTTAATATTACATCATTTTTATGGCACAGGTATGCGGACTGGCAAATGGGCTACTTGATGTTAAGTGGTCACCATCGCCCATAGACATTGGCGATGTAAGAAATATTAACTATTCCTTATATCGCCAATGCGCCACCAACCTTGGGAACGAAGATATTATGTCCCTTGTGCCTGTAGTTACACTGGCTCACTCACCCGTAAAACCGGAACGCAACAATACTGATAAGTGCGCGGTTCCTACCCAAGCAGTTTTGCACAATGCTCTATCTCATAGAAACATATAAGGGGGTCCTCCAGACCGATTTCGGCCACGGCGGCCAATCTCAAGAGAGATTAGCCAACTGCGCAGGAGATATTATAGTGCACAAGTGTGTGCGCAAACACAGGTGCACTCTCTTTTCCTTAGCTCTCATAATCCGATGGGACGGCAATCCGACACGACCGGAAAGAGTTCAGGCGCAGGACCAACGGCTTAACGTGCTTTCCGAGGCACGGGAGTGTACACACTTCCAGACTCCGGGCTGCTACTGAGAATTTTCTGTCAGAAAAACCCAATAACCATTTATTGGCCCGACCTGGGAATTGAACCCAGGACCACCGGGTCTGCGGCCTTATATTTAGCCACTAGACCAACGAGGCAGTCAGTAGAAACATATATACCTGTCAGAAAAGAATATATTAATCGTAATATAATAATTATTTTATTTCGGTTATTAGATCTTTGTAGAAGTAATTGAAAATCCGAAATTAATCTAAAACTGGTAATAAATTAAACCCATATTTGACAATGTAACAATTTACCGTCGGACGTTTAAATTTGTTTTGCAAAACATAATTATCACTTAAAATTCAACGCGCATATTTTATATCGAATTTAATTCAAGACGACAGCAGTCGTAACGCAATAAATTTAACACCTAACATGAAAACACGCGCTGTTCCATAGATAAGACAGCTTAAGAGTTGTAGCCGTGACAGACTGACAGATTGACAGGGCGGCTTTCAGTGGTTTTCGCTGTGCCTTTAATGGTAAGGTTTTATAAGCGATGCATATATGTATTAGTCGTACCAAAACGGGCGAGAACTTGTCTCCGTGACGAATTGCTTACAAAATGGAGATCCACGATTCGGTATGTATGATCTCGTGTAATAGACGGCTCGTGTCCCACTGCTGGGTGTGTTATTTATGGAGTTTTATCGCTGGTGCGAACGTTTTAACTAAATACGAACTATTTTATATATTTCGATTACGTATATCGTATAATGTATTTAATTGTCAAAGCTACGATGTTATAATCGAACTAGTGACGTTGTAATTTTTTGAAAAATAAAACTTTACTAGTCACACGTTACATATAAAAATGAAGAGTTCCATTTTTAAAAATAATATACAAGAATTTTAATTATCTAGGCTATTTTCTAGTGAGTAATAATTAGTCCAAGGTAATTAAATTAAGCGTACATTCTGTTTTATAATAATTATAATATAGTACATATTTTATTAATTTTCGGTAATGACAAATTTACGTCAGACGTAAACTAATTAATGCTATCAGTCATGCAGTTTATTTATAACATTTATGTTTGCGTAACAAATATATTAATCAACTACTCGCTATTACCAAATCGTAAAACTTATGTAACTATTTACGTTTAAAGTTATTCTAGGCCGCGTAGATTTATCAATCAAATTAACCGAATGTGTCACTCAGCCCTACGTCCCACTGACCCCGCCCTCCTCAATAAACAACTTTTCTATGTAGTTATAAATAAATCGGGGAGAACGCTAAATGGGTGTTTCCATTAGCCCCTAGTCAAAAACTACTCAGTTTGTTAAGAGATGAATAAATATTTTTTTTGTGACTTAATATTTCGTCATCCTCGATTTATGATTTGGCATGGGGATTCTGACTGGTTTTTTTATTAAGTCTAGGCTCTTCCTAGTATTCACCCGGCATCGTGCCAGGACACGCTTTATCACTTTATAGCTAATAGTTTTCATTTGCGATGCAGTACTTTTTGCTATATATGTTACTAGTGAAAAAATGAAGGATCAATCTAGATAAAAAATACATTGAAATTATTGTCCTTCATAACGATTTACTACAGACAGACTAACCAACTGCTAAGGTATATAGCGATGAAATGTGTGTCTCAATTCCCTCAGTCTCATAGTCGGATAAGAGGCAGCCCGACACTACTCAAGACATCAGGTGCTAATGACTTTCGTGAATGTAACACTCCTAACTTCTTTCGTACCTAGCTATTACTACAATTTCACGATAGTAAACCGAATAACTTTTTTTTATATTTATTTATATTGATCATACTCTTGAACCGGTGGAAGGGCTTTGTGCAAGCTCGTCTGTGTAGGTACCACCCACTCAGATATTTTACCGCAAAACAGCATTACTTTGTATTGTTGTGTTCCCAAGATTGGTGGCGCATTGGCGGTGTAAGCGATGGTTAACATTTCTTACAATGCCAATGTCTACGTGCGTTGGTGGCCACTTACAATCAGGTGGCCCATATACTCGTCCGCCTACCTTTACAATAATAAAAACCCAGAACCTCACGATGTGTATCCGAACAAGCTAGCCTCTAGACACATATGGACTTGATGATATTGACAGGTGCGCGGTCTTAAGGCTCATTTTCATTGGTCGTTAGAGCTCGCATTCGGAGTGCGGAAGATTTCTGTTCACATATGCCATAGGGACCGTATGCTGTAACCGTTTTCATTAGTCGCTAGGGCCCGCATTCGGGGTGCGGGATTAGTATAAACTTACTTATTTACGGCATGCGGGGAAAACCCGAATGCCGGTATAACGACTGAGTTAACGACCAATGAAAATGAGCCTTTTTATTGTGCGCGAGCAACACAGACTTTGAAATAATCTTCAAATACATTATACAATAAAAATAAATAGTTGTCATTCAATTTATATAACAACATAATATGACTATATTAACTAAGGCAGGCCATCGAAAGATAGTAGTGTCGATAGAAGAGATGCAAATTTTTCGCAAATTATTCAGATTTGATGCTGCGGCCTTGATAGCACCGTAGTGTTTAACGAAATGTCACGGCTCAAAGTAAGGTTAAACAGATGAAAATCCGTTCTCATCTGGGAGGTGTTTTTTTAAATTAACCACGCTTTTTTATGTACAGAGGTATCTCATTGTTATACGTCATTTTTCTTATTTAGAATTATGTACATACGAAAAAAGCCGAACTGGCCCAGTGGTACTTAATCGGATCTTAATCGATGATCGTGGGTTCATACCCGGGCAAGCACCACTGAGTTTCATGTGCTGAATTTGTGATTATAATTCATCTCGTTCTTGACGATGAAAGAAAACTTTGTGTGTTGAAACCTGCATGTGCCAAACTTCACTGAAATTCTGTCACATGTGTATTCCACCAACCCGCATTGGAGCAGCGTGGAATAAGCTCCAAACCTTCTCAAAAGAGAAGAGGTCTTAGCCCAGCAGTGGCACATTCACATGTGGTTAATACTGTTACTACATACGAATTTATTTTTGTATGAAGGTATATAGTAGCTGTACAGCTTCGAGTATCCTTTATGAGATATCAGTGTAACTACAGACAGAGACATTTTAGTTTCCGAGGTTAGTGGCGCATTAGCGATGTAAGAAATTCCGATATCTATGGGCGATGGTGGCTATTTACCGTCAGGTGGACCAACTTGCCAATTGGCCTATGTTGAAAAAAAATTACATAGCTATATTTATTTGGTTTTTGAGCTCAACTGGATCTAATTAAAGATTTATTAATAGTACTTTTAGCTTTGCCAATTTATAAATTATGAATCTCACGTTAAAATAAAACAATAATAAATTAACGCGTATTAGTCAGCAAATGATTACGTACGGGATAAAAAGCTTCGTGTTTGTTATTCGTTGGTCTTGATTCTGGATGAATTAATTGAATCCTCTTTAAATTTGTTGTGCCTTATAAAAATATATATATATTATTTTTTTATTAAATATTTTTTTATTCTTGGCGTTATGTCGTTGCATGATCTGTGCAATATATAACTATGTATTTACATCAATATATCTATTGCGTACGTTCAATTAAATTCATTTATTCAACATATAGGCCCGTCAAGGCGAAGTAAACGCGTCAGCACTTGTGATTCCAACGACGCGTGATTGACGTACGACTTTAAAAAAAATACTATTTATTTATGATTTATTTGAGAATATCATTTATTGTTTTAAGACGAAGGACGCTGTAACTATGCCCGTAGAATGTTAATACAATTGACAATTGTTTCGATATTGAATTATGAATATAAGTCAGTTATATAACGTACGTGTGAGTTATACACTGATTTGTCTTATTCTGTCATTGGAAATTTTACATTCGAAAGATGAATATAATTTTGTATATAATGTTCATTAGTAAGGTGCAAAGTATAAATATATAGCTTGGTAGTTGCTTAATTAAAGAAAATGTATCCTATTCTAAAACATAATGAACATTTATTAATCGGGCCAATCGTTCCAATGTAATAACATCAAACACAAAGCCATCACATTTATAATATCTACCGCCAAACACCAATACTTTTACAATTAGTATTGTCGTGTTCCGGTTTGAAGGGCGAATGAGCCAGTGTAACAGGCTCAAGGGACATAATATCTTCGTTCCCAATGTTGGTGGCGCATTGGCGATGTGGACCGTTTATTTTGAAAATGGTGTAAGTCCATTTTTGAGAAAAATGAGCTATCACGTAATTCATGCTTAGTTTAATGTAATTTTTTTATATATAACTAGTCCGTGTTTAATTTCTCAAAAAATCCCATGTTTTGTACAACTTAAAATAGGTCGGTAAATGAAATTGCATAATCATCGATTATGAAAGTGGTGTAAGTCCAATTGACAGAGGTAGGTGGCATAGCAGATGGATGCCGATCAGTGTTTTGTTATTTTTCATTTATTTTATACTAGCTGTGTCCCGCGGTTTCACCCGCGGACGATTTGCATTGTTTCCCCTCCGTGTTTCCACTACTCGTAAGTTAAAAGATAGATATTAAAAAATAAGAGAAATGTATTAGAAAATGTACAGCGCATAACCTGTGAGAAGAAAATAAATACGACAAGGCTGTATGACTCCGTATCTTTGCCCGTATTTTGGCGAATTAAAAAAAAACAACAGTAGCGCCATCTTTTTGCAGAAAAATCCGCAATTTTATTACGATTTTTCTAATTTTATATTATTTAGGAGTTGAATTTTTAAATAAAATGTCGCAATACAATGTAATTGCCGTCTAAAATAAAATTTTATGTGTTGTTATGCGTATTTGTTAACAAAATTATATTAAAATGAAGTATATTTTAAACGATATTTGGTTTTTTCAAAATTGAAATTAAACGATTTTTACAATTGTCTAATTTTGAAAGTGGTGTAAGTCCATTTACAACACATAAATATGTGTTATCGTAGTCTAATTAGCCAAAAACAAATTTATATAAACAAATTGAATGTTGATAAAACAATAGAAACAATGCCAGACCTCATATGATTTGCCTGTATTTTTAAATCAACAAATATTTAATTTTCTTTATTTAACCTTTAATTTTCTCGAAACTAAAGAAAATGGACTTACACCACTTTCAAAATAAACGGTAATGGTTAATAATTCTTACAACACCAATGCCAATGTCATTTGCCAGTTTACCTACCTATATATGAAAAAAGGGATATGCTCATACTGATGTCAAATTGAGTCTTATTTAATTTAAAATGCACAGTAAAATTTATTTCACTTTAAAACATCTAAACATTTCATTTTTTTATATTGAAAATATGAAGATCACTTCTTCAGAAATTAAGCTCATGAAACAGCATATTTGACAGCTTGTTCTTAACAATTATGTGTGAAAGCTTCAAATTTTTTGAATATTATTATTTTCATTTAATTAATTAAATAGAACATTGGTATGTGACAAATGTTCGTTTAGTCAGATTACAAAACAAGGTATATATATTCAGGCTATAACTTTACAACTATCTGAAAATATGACACCCTTTTTACTAAACACACATGGATGGGATAGGTATAATGTTACACTCGCCATTCATACTATTACAATATAAAGGGTCACTTCTCAGTTCTTATCGGGACAACCGTACTATTGCAACAATTTGTTTGACGAAATAGACGCTTAAGCTCTTGAAATGCAGCAACAGCTCCATGTTTATAGAAGGGTGACCGTGTCAGATTCCTAGATTAGGAAACGATTGTTGGGACGTGGAATCATAGCACCGAAAGTTTTGATATAAATCAACTAATGGGTCAAATGTAACGGCAGCCTATCGAAGATCTTCACTTTTCACATGAGAAAATTATACCTACAGCCTTATTTAAAGGCAGCTGTTTAACTTCATATTCACTTGCTTACTTTACTTCTGTCTTCTGCTAATATTAACTAAACATCTCCCCCATGCTGGACGAATACCCACCAACTCTTCTAGATTTATTTGGCAACATTAATAAAACTGAAAATGCGCTGTTGTGCTATTCAATTCGCTGTTTCTCTTCACTTCTCTATTAATGAACATTTGTAATGTTATTGACCGAGTACCACTATGCATTGCCAATCCACCTATCAGTTATAACAATAAACGTAAAAACTTAGCGACCTATCCAGCGATGAATGATAAAGTGGCACCAAAATGTCAAAGCCACCGTGTATGCTCTTGACCGGCCGGCAGTTTTATCGCATGCTTAATGAACACGAGGAACCATTCGAGTGTAGGCACTTAACGATTAGAATTCTACCGGTGTGTGCATTATGCGAAAACGTAGCCGAGCCTGCACGGTTTCTCTAAGATATACAAAGCGATCGTGCAGCTCTTTGTTGTAGGTATTGGTTGCAGTTGTATTGTCTTTTTCTAGAGAGTGATCAATGTGTAAGGCTATTGCACAGTTTTTTGTCTCGAGAGACAATATCAAGCTATTTCATTACACGAGAGTAATTATATTAAGCTGTGTTGTTTGTCTGCAGATTATGAGACCCTCGGTGTAAATCCCGAGTTGAGGCAATTAAAATATAATTGAGTTTTAAAGTCATTCTCTTTAGGTTTTTTTATATTAAATATAGACTAGATAGATAGGACCATGTGATGGTAAGTGGTCATCATCGACCATAAACGTAGGCATTGTAAGAAATATTAACCACTTCTTAGATAGCCAACGCACCATCAACCATTAGAACTAAGGCGTTATTTCCCTTGTGCCTGTTACACTGGCTCAATCACCCTTCAAACCGGAACACAACAAATTGTCTATGGGCCAATATGCCAATGTCTATGAGCGTTGGTGACCACTTACCATCAATTGACCCATATGCTCGTTCGCTTAAGTATTCTAAAAATAAAAATAAATGTGAAGATAAATAAATGTTTGCAAGAATAGCGTTTGTTTTTGTGCAGTATCCCAGAACAATGTAAGATGACACTTCCGTGGTTGTACGTATCGAATGTTGAAGGACTGATGCTGTTCTGCATGACGAATGCGGACGGGACATAGAATATTATATGTATATTCAAAATATATTAGTATATATATACATATTTGTTTTAATAGTTATTTGAATTTTTTAAAGTTTATGTACTCATGGAGCTGAGTTTAATAGAACGTATTAATTTTTATCGAAGGTTATAGATTCGGATTAAAAACTAACGGCTCTATAAACGTTGCTTAGCGACTGTTCAGTTAAACATATATTTATCTCTTCCTGTCATTAGTGATTTGATATTTAAAAGAAGGAGACAGCATGCGTGTGAATCACCTGCTTAGCAACGCTTTTAAGTAAGACCGTAATTGTCTTTATATTTCTCATGTTTGTATTTTAACGTTTCTTACTAAAATGTCCGGAGATATCTAAAAATAATTTAAATTGTTCAGAAACTTAATTCGAAGTTTAATGTCAGTATTTTTTTTGTTGAAGAAGGAGAGAGAGACGCAATGTATATCTGTTTCATCGTTGGAATGACAAAAAAGGATGTCCGTCAATTGAGTGCATTTCATAATAGGCCTGACATGTTTGACATACAATATGAATAACGATGGTGCTTTATTCGTATCTGTTTACAAACGAAGAATTACGAATGACATAAAGAAATATCCACTCATTCTCTGTCCTTCTCTATCTCTTTATAAATTCTTTAATTTAGAAAGAGACAACTAAATATCAGTGTGACATAATTAACGGTTCTTTAGTGACCTGAATCGAGAGACATGTAGAGCTATAAATGTAACGAAAGTGCTAATTGCCTTGAACGTTAACTTTATTGATGAGACGAACAGACAGAGCGCGGTAGATAAAGAGAGATAAATGGAATATTTATTATTGTATTAGGCAAATTTATTAATGGACTTCCTTTTATATTTTATTAAAACTACCAATATAATTATATGTATTATAGCTCACAATGATGTTAAAGTTATGTGCTAAATACATATACCGTACATTACACTTAAGACAAAGTCAATGGTATAATTCAAATTGAAATATATATAAATAATCTTACCTTACCTCAAATAAAAAATAACTTCATACTTACCGCCTTAAATCTTCACCTGAAGAGTGATTGAAGTTCTACCCAGATTCTAACTTTAGACCTCCCCTTCGATTGAGCTCAAATCAAATCATAATATTATTATTCAAAAAGACTTTTAGAAGTACTAACCGTTAAACGCTACCACCGATTCGGAATGTGAATTCTATCGAGAAGAACCGACATGAAAATCAGTATTTTTATTTAAACAACAATTTGTATAAATGACAATGAGTTTGTTTAAGTAATCGCCCATTTTTTTATATCGTAGGCGGACTAGCATATGGACCACCTGATGGTAAGTGGTCACCAACGCCCATAGACATTGGCATTGTAAGAGATCTTAACCATCGCTTACATCGCCAATGCGCCACCAACCTTGGGAAGTAAGATGTTATGCCCCTTGTTCTGTAATTACACCGGCTTTCTCACCCTTCAAACCGGAACACAACAATAGCATTTACTGCTTCTTTGCGGTAGAATATCGGATGAGACTGAGATCTTAAAAGTAGAAGAATGTAGCTTCAAAATGCTATTTTTTTTTATCTTGATATGACTATTTTTGCCGAGATACAGCCTACCAAACTTTGGTAAAAAAATGAAGAAAAATTCTTGTTCCTTTAATTGTTTCCATTAGTGTATATAAGAAAATATACTTTAAAATAGATTAGTATGGGTGTTTCGATGCCATATTTTGTTCTAAATTTGTAATGAATTTGTCCAGAAAAAGGCTATAATGGTTATGTGTTTGTATGTGTATTAACAAGGCTATTGAATGTAACACGGCACGCGTGATTAACACACATAACTGTTAATACAGTTTCAAAGGAACGCTAATACCTTTACAATGATCTCTAATTAAAAATGACCCTTTGATCGGCTGACGTGAAATAAACGAGTTCACGTCAGAGAGTACGCGATGTGAAACAGATATGGAACACGTATCTTATTTGAAGTGAAAACGATTTTTGGCGCTTCGAGAGTGATCAATGTCGAATTCGTATTTAACAGTTTTGATGCAATGAAGTCTTGCTTCTCTTATTAGTACTGAGTAGCATGGCGCGCTTTTTGTATTGTTTTATTTGAAAATGGAACGTTTTCGATAATGAACAATGTTAAGTAGTAAGTAGTGTACCTCCGTTCTCATGGCTGCTTCTGAAAATTTCTGGACGAACCCAATAAGTTTTCTTTGGTGGTACTTGAACCAAAGTCTTTAAGATCTGCTTTATAATCTGTCCAGTAGTGTTCAATCCAATCCCCATAAATTGATTTAGCTTGATTCAAGCATTTTTTTTTTTAATTCTAAATTACGTTTGAATTGCAAATATAGACGACGGATGTTGTCTCTAAGGGCGACCAATTCGCCAATTATTGTGTTGATTGTGTACAGATCACATTGTTCCAGAGCATTTATTTATTATTTTATTAATTGGTTGTGTGATTTAATTATTGTGTACACTTTAAAAATATATTTAAATTTCGCTACTCTATTTGAAAAACGTATGTTCAACATATGTTCTCATATATTGTTAAACCCATTTTATTCTCGTTTTGGCAACCGATTTTCTTTTATCTAACTATTGACGAGCTTCATCGATAAAATATTCGAAAAACGTAAATTGAATAATGATTCTGGTCGAATTTCGATCACTGAACACTTCTGGGCTAAGATGTGTGCTTTCGAACACTAGTGTAAGTAAATTAATAAAATCATTATATAAGACATGATTGAAATAATTAAGATATAAGCTTATTTAATAACTTAATAAACAAAAGTCAACTGTTACCAGCTATCTACGATATATACGAATCTTAAATCAAGTTTCAGTCTAATAAGATATACCACGCTGTCCCGAATTCTGTGAAGGGCTATTCCGAGGGACGACAGATAAATAATTTAATATATCTTGTTAAAGTTTACTCGGTAACAATCCGAAAGTGGATGTTTGTTCCCTCTTCCTGGAAGGGAGAATTTATCTTCGTTTACGGAGAAAAGTTCGTAACGAAATCCATCACGTCTTGTGATGTGTGAGTCATATCAAGGGTGAGTATCGAGGATTTTCGTGAAATTGGTCACGATCTACCAAAAATCCTGAAACAAATCTTTAAAATACAAAAACAAAAAACTTGTGCGAGTTACAGTGTATGAAGACGGCTTTATTACTTAAGCAACCTTATTAATCTTAAACAACGGAAATAAAGAAGGAATCGGGATTTTGCTAATGCTGTACATAAATACATGCAGTACCTACTTATCTAAAAAAAATATCGTAAATATCTATAATACGCATAATTATAACAACGCTGATTTATAAAATAAATAGTACCACTATTTGTTTTATAATTCAGCGTTGTGGTGGTGGTGCTATGAACAAACTAAGGGCTTTGTTTTAGCCCATCTCGGTAGGTACCGACCACATATTTTATCAGCAGTACTTAGTATTATTATGTTCCGTTTGGAAGGACGAGTGAGCCAGTGAAACTGCAGGCACAATGGATATAACATCCTTGTTCCAAAAATGTATGGCACAGACGATGTAAGGGTTAATATTTCTTACAGGCCCAATGGCACGCCCGCGCGCAATTTACTAATAATGTTAATAAATAGGAATAGTGTAAATAATGACATCGTGTTTTGTTCACTTCACACACATTATTACAAACGACACGAAAAAACTGTTCCGATTATGTTGACGATAACGCCATATGTCAATTTAATCCTGCCCTATATACATGTAGTACATTATTTGTATGTTATCGAAAACGGCACAACGCATTATTAATAGGTGATTGTAATATCAGTCATCGACGTGGACTGACCTATTATGAACTGACCTATTAAACTTTGTAAATATAATCGACTGTAGCCCAGTATAATAGAACTGAGATAGCACAGTGACTGGAACTTAGAACTTTAACCAAATATTGCAGGTTCAATTCGGGCAACCAATACTTATATGAATATGAATACTACTACTATGTTCTTACGTATTTTATTATAGAATATGTAGGCAGACGACCATATAGGCCACGTGATGGTAAGTGGTCACCAACGCCCATAGACATTGGCGTTGTAAGAAATGTTAACCATCGCTTACATTGCCAATGCGCCACCAAAATTGGGAACAAAGATGTTATGTCTATTTTGCCTGTAATTACACTCATTTACCCTTCAAATTATAACACAATAATACCAAGTACATACTGCTGTTTTGCGGTAGAATATCTAATGAGTGATTGGAACTTACCCAGACAAGTTTGCACTAAGCCACCACCAGTAAATAGTTAATACATAAATGGATTAAGGAGACATGATTGTGTATATGGTACCCCCCCCCCCGCATCGGAGTATAAAATAAAAACATTAGTAGTAATTACAGGAATTGGCCCTCTCATCGTTTAACGTTTGGAGCTGATTCCACTAAGCGTTTCCATTGCCTGCTTGTTTGACAATTTTGTTTGACATATTATGTATGTTTCCTCGCGAGCACGACATGAATTATAAACACAAATTAAGCCCGTTAAAATTACGTGGTGCTAGGCCGGATTTGTATAATTTAAAATTCACATGTTCTATCCATTCTATAATTGAGATCAAATTGCACGCGATTGCGTTTAAATATAATTAAGTACCTATTAAAGTAATTTTTATATTCATAAAAATTCGAAAGTAATTTTTTTTATTGATTTTTAAGTCGAGGCTAAAGTTTAATGCTACATAAATGCGTAATAGTCGTAATACAATACTTAAATTATTTCGCAATTATATGAAAATAAATAATGTTGTTTTTTTATGCAAACGTACAGCAAATGTGTTTTCTTACAGCTTGGTTGTGGTGGGAAATAATAATGACACACACATACATCTACACACGTAAAAACTTCTTCAAACTGATTTGATTGTTTGAATAAGCTAAGACTCGTCAGAAACCTTCACACGTAAACGACCACATTAACAAAAAAATATTGCCATGAAAAACATGACGGACTCTATCTTACTAAGTTACATACCTAATAAAAAGCTCTTACAAAGTTATAATTGGAAGCCAAGATAGTCATCTCTTGCTTATCAGTGAAGGAAAACATCGTGAGGAAACCTGGATGTGCCTCATTTCACTGAAATTCTATTCTTCCACATGTGAATTCCACCAACCCGCATTGGAGCAGCGTGGTGGAACAACCTCCAAAAACTTCTCCTCAAAAAGGAGAGGAGGCCTTAGTCCAACAGTGGCACATTCACAGGCTGTTACTGTACTAGCTAATGCATGCTTTTTTATATTCAAAGCAAAATTGAAGGCTTAACTGAAATACACATACACACATACACATTGAGCCCTCTTCGGATAAACGCGATATAATATCGAAATTGCTATACTATCTCCGATAATTCCAAACGATGGGAAATCGTAACGCCCACGTTCTTTATATGAAAATTGCAATCGTGGAAATCTATGGGAAGCGAAAATGACACGAATTATCGTCTCCGTTGCTATTGAAATGTTGGTAATGGCATATCGTCGCAATTTTGCCCTTTGCTATGTTACGGCAGTAGTAGTAGAAAATAATGTCGTGCTGACCGAATTATGGCCAAACTGTGCAAGAGTGGGGAGATATATCACATTATTTATTATCTAACTCGACCGGATATATATTAGACGCAGAACTAACTTAATTACTTGCTCGTCGAGGCATTGAAGTGTGACACAACTAACTTCATAACTCCTTGCTGTTTGGATGAGCCAAAATATTTTATCGCTCTCGTTATCTCGGTATCTGCAGATTCATAAGTAGTATACCAAGTAACGTAGATATTGGAATATATGAAATGAAAAAAAAAATAAGAATCGTGCATATGATTAAATGAACATTATTACAGACAGTTATACTAACACCGCAAAGATATCACCAATACCATCAGGTGCTTGCGTGTAAAATGTCACGTAAGTAAATTATTTAATATTTTGACGGTCGCTACTGACAGACTTAATGTTTCATTAGCTTGTTATTGTTTGTTTTATTAAGCAATAATAAGCCAATGTTTAAACGAACAACAAGTTTCGAGTAAGTTATTCTAGTTGTTCTAATTACGAGAGGCTTAATTTCGCCATCAGACAACGGATGCTAACACGCCCTGGGCTTTCATTTCAAAGGATCGAAATTGTTATAAATGTTACGTACTTGATGTATCTCTTCGTATTCATAACCTTGAAGGGTTCTCAGTGATCATCTTATTGTTTGTTGACTTCGGATTTGTCTTATTTGTATACTTTGACGGAATATGTTGTCAGTTGTAACGACTATTATTAATTGTGGATTTACTTCTAAATGGCTAGAACATATGAATATTCATCGAAGATTGTGAATTTAATTTGTGTGTATGTAATTTATCTTATGATCAGCGTTAATGGAAAACAGTGAGGTCTTATAAATCGATAAACGCCGCACGCACGAGAAAGCATGACTCATAGTAACGTTCCGCCTGAGCCGAGCGTGCAAGCGAGAGCGCGGAACAAGCGATAGAGGGGCACGATCGGCCTAAGCGTTCGGCATCTATCTCACTTCCATTCCGTCGGCCGATGCGTCCGAGTATTCATCAATGTTTTCTCTTATGACGCTATCACGTAAAATTATCGTCCTTAATAAACCAACATTACACAACCCTTTATGTTTATTTTTTATTAAAAATATACTGGCAAATCATAGGGTTGTTGGTTACCACTGCCCACAGACATTGGTACTGTAGGAAATATTAACCGTCCCTTACAAAAAATCGCGACATCAACCTTGGGAACTAAGATTTTATAACCCTTGCGCGCCTGTAGTTATACGGAATCACTCACCTTTCAAACCGGAACACAACAATACTAAGTATTTCCGTTTGGTGGAATAATATGTAATGAGTGGGTGGTACCGAACCAGAAGAGCTTGCACAAAGCCCCAAAGACAAAAACGACCAAGTAAAAAATTGAAACTAGTTTTTTTTTAAATAACTATCCCTAGAGTCCGATATGGCCCAGTGGTAAGAACGCGTGAATCTTAACCGATGATCGTGGGTTCAAACCCGGACCAGCACCACTGAATTTCATGTGCTTAATTTGTGATTATAATTCATCTCGTGCTTGACGATGAAAGAAAACATTATGAGGAAACCTGCATGTGTCAATTTTTCACTTAAATTCTGTCACGTGTATTCCACCAAACCGCATTGGAGCGGCGTAGAATAAGCTCCAAACCTCCTCAAAAGAGAAGAGGCCTTAGCCCAGCAGTGGGACATTCACAGACATTCTGTTACTGTACTGTACTGTACTGTAAACTTAATAGTAACGGGACATAAACCGTTATGGCTGAATCAAGTTATAAGTAAAAAAATATATTTAATCTTAGTTAACATTATGGACCGGGAGATACTGACACAAATTTTCCAATTAAGATGTCGACGTGTTGTCTGTTGATATAAATTGGTATAACGAACATCACGAGTCGCAATAATGTTTGTTTAGAAAAAAGTTAACCAATATAGTAACATGAAACGAATAGAATCTTCGTTGACACACTAATGGATGGTTGTTCCAAGATTGATAATCAGTATTTCGGTAAACATCCTACTTCCTTATAATCGTGTACGATTTGTGTAGGCGAATAATAAATATACAATTAATAATTATTGTCTGAATTCCATGTTATATGTATTTATATATATATTTGTTAATTTTGTATAAGTATGTGTGTTTTATTAATTTATCTTCTGCTAATAGATTGTCTGATAGAAATAAAATCACACATCAATTGCATATATTTTTCTTTTATTTGGTATAAAAACACATTATTATATTTTTGAATGAATTATCTAGAATAAACATTTTACCTTAAAAAATAAAAGAAGACGAGTGCACTGAGCGAATGATGTATGAATTAATTTATAACCAGTGTAACTCGGAATGATGTAACGTTTCTAACGATACCGCATACATTCAAATCTGTTCAGGCATTTAAAAGGAACACGTATACATACATGAACCATGAAACATTACTCACGTTTTTTGGTCAGTCGTGTAAAAGTAAAATGTTTTAGAAATCATTCCTTACAATAATAATAATTGTATCAGGTAAATGTTTTCTAAGTCAAGTAAATAAATATATTTATTCAATGTGCCGCTCACAAACATTTTTAAATCATTTTACAGGATTAAATTAAATGTAGATTCAGCTACCACCGTTTCAGACGGTAAGTTTTATTACAGTTTTTAGTTACAGTTGCTACTCATACTCATCATATAATATGTTTAATTCTATATACATTTAACTTGATATATCCTGTATGAAAATCGAAGGATACTAACTGAACGTTTTTTTTGTCTCATTTAGTATTTTCTTACTTATAAGCTTTTAAATGTATGTTATATTTCAGCATCGATTCATATATAAGTTATTAAATAACATTATAACAGTTGAATTTTATCCTCTCGTTTGGTTTATATTAAAGTGTAGTTGTAGTGTTTACTCGGTGGTAGAGTGTTGTGCAAGCTCGTCTGGGTAGGTACCACCCACTCATCAGATATTCTACCGCAAAACAGCAGTAATTTGTATTGTTGTGTTCCGGTTCGAAGGGTGAGTGAGCCAGTGTAATTATAGGCACAAGAGACGTAATATCTTAGTTTCCGAGGTTGGTGGCGCAATGGCGATGTAAACGATGATTAACATTTCTTACAATTCCATTGTTTATGGGCGTTGGTGACCACTTACCATCAGGTGGTCCATATACTCGTCCGCCTACCTATACAATAAAAATAAAAAAATAAAAACACCTATTTTAATTAGTAATGAGTGGTATTTCGATTATACATAATTATATATTGAATATAATTTGGACTTGACAAAAAAACAAAAGTGCTATGAATTAATAACTGTACTTTAATATTTTACGCAAACGTAAAAACAAGTAATTCAATTCGAATGATATAATTACAGTGACGGTCAGCAACAACATTCGGCGGTGAACAAAGTGGATGTTTTTATTTTTGCAACTACACTTGAATAAAAACCAAACGAGGGAAAAGAGGACATGGCCAATTTCTATATGGCGGTTTGCATAGGTCTCGAATTTCAGCCACACCAATGAATTCTGGTGTTTTATATTCGGGTAAATTGGGAAATTAAAATTATATTATAAATAAAACACTCAAAACACTCGGCATTACAACAGAATAGACGTAAGCATTTTCATAAAATACTTTAATAAGATTGCTGTCAATAAGTATAGATTATGATTTTGCTATAAAAAAATGTCAAGTGGCCTGATGAATATTTAAATTTCTCTGTGGTCGATCATGGTGGAAGCCGACTAACGGTACTTATAATTCATCTTGCATCAAATAATATTTTGAAATAAAAACTCCCAAGTTCAGAGAGGTTAAAAACTACGTAGCAATTCATTTTTGCAATTTTTATTGTACAATTTATATTTACTATCTATGTGTGTGTGGAATGTACTTTTTTGGCCACCTCATTTAACTCTTATATATTACATATTGATATTTGATAACTAGAATAAATTATTTTCTGCATGTCATAAAGTAATGTATAGATTTTTTTACATCTGATAACTTTTATCGTGTGTGTTGAGATTAAAACCTTTTTTCCTTAGTTAAACCTTTTTTTCTCAGTAAAACATGTTTATTACTTTTTGTCAATAGATGGTGTTGATTAATTATTTGAATTTTCTGAATCACGCTGTCTAAGTTTTTTTGTAAATGTACTTATACAGAATGTCAATGTAACAATTTTGAGCAAATTTATTAAAGTAAAGTGAACAGTGAAATATAGTTTTTATTTCTTTCATCATTTGGTCCCTCCGAGTACTTCAGGAGTAAACATTGGTCCTTCGAGTACTTCAGGAGTAAACATATGAGAATGCATTAATGTTGCTGTTCGTCCTAATTATAAATATAAATGGGTGTCCGCTGCGGTAATTAATCTTTATAATTGTGGTTAACATTTTACACAATTTTATGATTAAAAAAATATAGTGTTAAATAATTATACTAAATTATTTTTTGTTTTGTGTTTTTTTTTAATCATTCTCTAAGTAAGACCGAGTCCTTAATTATTTAGATCCCATAGTTGGTAAAGAGAACGTGTAATATATATAGGTCCCAATACTACCAACTGATAAATCGAATCGCAATTCAAAAATGTATGAGTAATAAGTATATAATGATTCGAATATCGGATAATAATACCGTTCCGTTTTTGAATTTGGACAGTAACATTTTCCAAAGAGATCCGTAATAAAAAAAAAAAAAAAAATTATTAGCATTAAATGACATAATGCAATGAGAAGTGATTGAACAAATAATAAAAATAAAATCTTGATAAGATATTGTATGATTACGTTGTTAATTAATAACTTTCAAGGTTGATGTAAATTAAATATTAAACTGTTAGTATCAAGGTAGAAATAAGTTTCGAGCGTAAAAACATTTGTGCACGACATCTTAGTATTAATATGAACGTTTGGTCGTCCTTCGATCACACTCACGGTGAACGGATGCGAAAGATTGCCGGAAATCGATTACGTCGTGAAATAGGATGGGATACTTCGTCATCCACGTTATCCTTAATACCCGTATTGAGGCAACGTAGAGGAATTAGCTTCAAATCTTCTCCTCAAAAAAGGGCTTTTCTTAGCCGTAAGACGTTAATAGAATGTCACTTTATATATATTTTTATGATATATGTAGGCAGGCGGATGGCAGATGGGCCACCGCCCTTGAATATTGGCGCTATAAGAAAATATTAACAGTTCCTTACATTACCAATGCACAACGAAACTTAGGAACTAAGATGTTATGTCCATTGTTCTTAAAGTTACACGTGTCGCTCACCCTTTCAACCGGTATATAAAAGTACGTGGCAGTGGAACATATAAAGAGTGAATTGTACCCAGACGAAACGACAATAGTTTTAATAGGTTTTGTGCAATTCCACCACTTAAGTATTAAGTACTATTATTTGAGGACAAAAACTTTATTTCGTAATGTTTCATTTTAAACATGTATATAAATTAACGTTGCTTCCGAATTTAGAATAAAAATCGCACTCTCGAAGAAATTTAACTTAACGAAGTTAGAAATTCATCAAGTTTCTTTAAATTTTGGTAATTAGCAGGAGGTATTAACGTATCTGGCGTGTCTGTTGTTTTCACAAGTCTATGTCGTGACGCGTTGTTACAACACCGCGTGGCCACTCGGACACACTCGGGCGGCGGACACGCTCAGTGTTTAATTTTAATTAATATGATTAAACGATTACTGTAACACTCGCCACGCGACCGCGAGCCGAATAGTAATGAATGAATTATTTAATTCGTTTAATAGCGCGTTGTTATCGTTTACAAACTTAATTTTAATTATGTTATTTAAATAAGAATAAATTATGTCTATTATATGTAATGTAATTTAATATAATGTAATGAAATGGAATGTTAATGTAATATTTAATTTAATAATTAATTTAAGCCAAAATATTTGCATGTTATTTATATCGTGACTAAACATGTACTTTATGTTTAAGCAAATAAATGAATTGAAAACTTGTCATTTGATATTTGTATATAACAAACATAAGGTGTCTTATATTTGAACTAGGTGTGCCCCGCCGTTTCACCCGCGTATAATTAAAGCCTAGAGCCCTCCTCGATGAAAGGACTATCCAACACAAAAATAATTTTTAAATTCGAACCAGTAGTTCCTCAGATTAGCCGGATCAATCAAACAAACTCTTCAGCTTTATATATTAGTATAGATACTTATTTTTGAACATACAATTTTGATTTTTGTTTAAATAAAAGTATATAAGACTAAGGCCTCATGTCAGATCGAGAGTAATTTTAAGCTTAATGCTACTCCAATGCGGGTTGGCTGATACACATGTGATAATAAATACTATTTTGATTTAATTTAGCTTGTAACGATGGGGTCGACATAGAGGCTATATGTAAAGACCCCATTTTTTTTATAGCATTGGTTGGCGGACGAGAATATGGGCCACCTGATGGTAAGTGGTCACCAAAGCCCATAGACATTGGCAGCGTAAGAAATGTTAACCATCGCTTACATTGCCAATGCTCCACCAACCTTGGGAACTAAGATGTTATGTCCCTTGTGCCTGTAATTACACTGGCTCACTCTACCTTCAAACCGGAACACAACAGCACTGCTGTTTTGCGGTAGAATATCTGATGAGTGAGATCTCTGAAGTAACGTGTTCACAAAGAACCAAGTATTCCACACGTTTTTATAATCCATAATAGATTTGTTCCCGTGATTCATTGTTGATGTGTATTATTAAATAAATCAATAAAATAAAATCCCTCATCGGTCTAATGGATAGTTTGTAGTCTCATAGTTCGAATACCGGATTGGAACAAAAGAGAAATATGGCTTAAAATTAATGTAAAGCAAAACTATTTGGTCGGTTCCCCGTAATAATCAGTATTCTGTCCATGGATTACTTAGGAAATCTGTTGCACCTTATGCACCTGGAAATCGTTGTTTGCAAATGGTGTAGATAGTAGACGTTCAGACAGACTATGAAATTGAGGCAACAGTTGCCTATAATAAAAAAAAAAACAGTTCATAATTTAGTGAAAACAAATGACACAAGTAGATATTAAAAATATATAATATTAAAAATGTGAACTACAAAAAAATCAAAATTACAAAAGAAGACAACGTTAAGATAACGACAATTGATAACGAATTGCAAATTTTTTAAATAATAACATTTGCAATAATCTGTCTTAAATTTGAAGCCAACCACGGATCAATTTTTCCCAGTCTATTTACAATTAAGTATGTAGTGTAATCACCTCTTAAAGGCAATATCCATATCTATACACAACATCAATACAAAAAAAAATCGGAAGCGTTGTATTGCATTTAAATTTAATAAATTTAAATGTATTCACGAATTGCAATACTTGGACACGATAAACAATATCGTGACGTAATAACAACCGTGTAAATTAAAAATAATTTTATTCTCACAGTTACTGGATGTATCGGCGTCGTCTTTAATTAAATAACGTCTTTTATGGTTTATCATTTTTAATTAAACGTTTTTAATCAGAAAAATTGGAGAGGTTAATGCGTGAGGTCGCGGCCTCATTCGGCTAATTACATTAAATCACTGGTAGAAAAAAAAAATACACGAGTGTGACTCAATGCTCCATATTTCACACTTATCTCCGAACGGCATCATTGTAATTGATCTCATAAACTTGTTTGTACGTGACATGGTATTATGTGCTTTATCGCTAACACGATTAGGGATACAATCGTCTGTTTATTATTTTGATATGACAAATGTATGGAATGTATCTGTCGTGATGTCAGAGGATGCTGTAACGGGATCATTTGATTTTGATAAATGTTTCTGTATTGGCATATGGTTTTTTCATGTATTTGGTTTATATTTTATATAAAAATATGTTTTTTTTGTTAAAGAATCATAGACACCGTGTTTGACCAAATGTTTGACCGAACACCATAAAGTTTGGCACATATGTAATTTTTATGTTATAACTCGCTATTATATACTGCATCATATCAACTTCTCTACTGGTCAACCGATCGCCATAGCAATTGTTATATATTACATATATTTACAGAAAGAACAACATTTACCGGGATCTGGTAGTATGTTATATTATTTAGAAGTCGAGGCATACTGGTGCTAGTTTATTAAGTCCTTCTAACCTACTTCGGTCATGATAACCGTTCCCAAGGACCGACAGCTATATGTGCTTTACGAAGCACGTGTAGCCGTCGGTCAATAAACACTTCCGTTTTCCTCACTACGGACTGATACTGAGAATTTTTCCACGGAAAAACCCAATAACTTTATATTGACCCAATCCGGGGTTTGAATCCAGGACCATAGGATCCTTATAAGCTATTGAGTAGACCAACGGGGCAATTAATTTTAAATAAATAGATATGTATTAACAGTTTCATTCTGATGTTGTTTCATTTCATTTCAACATGATTCTTAAATTTTAAATTAATTAATTTCGTCTGAATTTGCATTGGACCTACTGGTTGCACGCAACTTATTGGTCAATTACACGTCGACGATATGAATGAATGAATTAATGAAACAAAATTGACAAAGTTGAATGAACATCATTCGATATGATATATGTATATGAACTTGTATTAAAGTTCTATCTTGAGATCATTATACAAGCGAGTAAAACGTAATTGCTGTTAACTATTACTTACGTAACTATTGTTGCTATTATTACGGCTGGCGGCAATTTAAACAATGCTGTGTCTTCTTCTTTCAAATGATCAATCAATGATGGCAGAAAGAGAAATCAGTGTTTAAGTAGTCACTGAACTGTTTTGTCTTCGCCTATTTATATATGGATATAAATATTAGATGCTTTCCCAAATATATATTAACACTTACTTGCCACCATGGGGTAGATATGTACACCAGTGACAAAAAATGTTATAAAAAATGAACTGCTGATTATTTCGAAAATTGTTGTAGAACATAGTGAAAGCTTTTTTTTAAAGATTATTTACTTTATATAGGCAAAAATAAAATTTAGGTACACTAAAAAAAACGCTAAAGGCAACAAAAGTGGAAAAATGACTATTTTCCTCCATAGGTCTGAGGTAGTTTTGTACCCCAAGATGGCAATTAAGGGTTTCCATTAGAATATTTCATTACATTATTCATGACAGCGAGTCACTCCTGTTCCAAGATGTTGACATTGATGAGGCTTTCATTAAGGTTCTATCACTGTCAATGGGCTATTATGTAACCAGATATGATAAGTATATACTAATTGTACTTGCCTGCCTCGTTGGTCTAGTGGCTAGATATAAGGCCGCAGACCCGGTGGTCCTGGGTTCAATTCACAGGTCGGGCCAATATAGTTATTGAGTATTTCTGTCAGAAAATTCTCAGTAGCAACCCGGAGTCAGGAAGTTGGAAGTGTGTACACCCCGTACCTCGGAAAGCACGTTAAGCCGTTGGTTCTGCGCCTGAACTCTTGCCGATCGTGTCGGATCGCCGTCCCATCGGATTATGAGAGCTAAGGAAAAGAGAGTGCACCTGTGTTTGCGCACACACTTGTGCACTATAATATCTCTTGCGCAATTGGCTAATCTCTCTTGAGATTGGCCGCCGTGGCCGAAATCGGTCTGGAGGACCTTTATAGGAAATTTTACTTAAAGGGAGAAAATTGTTTAGTAGATTCTAAATGATTACTCCCGGCTTATAATGTTATGTCGAATAGAACCTATCCACTTCACTGATATAATTAATTTAGAAATAAACACATTATTATCGCTTTTGATCGAAATACGCCCACTTCTTTTATATAAAATCTTAATGAAAATACTTAAATTAAATAATTGTTATATATATTACGAAAAACTGAGTCCTTGTCCGAACTCGAGATCGGCAAAGTTACACGTTTTCTATTCACTCGCCAAGCTGAGCTGAGTTTATCTTAACGAAGTGTTTAATTTTAATACTCACGTTTAAACGATTGATTGGCTCGGAGGTCATTGCAACGTTCTTAATTAACTGATGTGATGTGGATTCGATCGCCGCTCATGACTAATAATTTCTAAAGCTCATGCCTGCCTTTATTGGGTTTAATGTACTGCCTCGACATTGTCTAGCGTGTGCAGCTGAAGATTCCGAGTGCTAAATGCAGATTTAGCCAATAGAAGGTGTAAATATTTTTAGCGTAAAGGTCTCAACAGAACTATAATAGTACGTAAACCGTTTGTCATGCACCTAATTTATCTCCGATCATATCGAGTTACCGTCCCATCGGATTATTTGAGTGTGGCGAATAGAGTGCACTTGTCTATTGCACACACATACATATTTAATATGTCCTTCGTATATAGTTTGTCTCCCTCGAGCACTCTCTAGCTGCCGGGGTCAAAATCAGTCAGGCGTTCATAATCATCGTTTACTGGATTTCGGATGAGGGAGTACAGAGTGCACGTCTCGTGTTTGCAATATAATATACGTAATTGGCTTTCACCATTGGCTAGAGTGATTCAGGAGTGTTTTGTTGTATAATTAATTAAGGTTTTGTGTAAATATGACGAAAGAAGTCATGATGATTTAATGCTGTACAGGCGTGCGACATGTAAACCAATATTTATGTCATGTATTACGTTCTAAACATTTTATTTAATATCTATAGTTTTATTATATTATCGAACGACGGAAGGTCAATTATATCTAGTACGGATAGTACTAAGAGGATATTACTATAATTGCTAACATATTTAAATAAAACTAAGCATATCAATCAGTATGTATGTTTTTTATATTATTTCGTTTACACAGTTGTTATAATTTTATTGTTTCCGCAAAATGAGGCATGATTTGTGTGATGATGCTTTGTTTTATTGAGATTTTTTTTTGTTTGTAGTGGCGAAGTGTATATATTATAATTCTTTTTATTTATCTTCTAATATTACCTGCTCGTGTAAACTTCGTACGGGTAAAATATTGATTCAAATTTTCAAATTCAACATTGAAGTATAACACTTTCTTATTGATTGTCAAACTAGAAACTATCACCGGTTCGGAAAAGAAACACCCAGCCCTGAGAAGAATCGGCGAAAGAAACTCAGCGGGTTATTTTCTTATTTCATATTTTTTATGTACCATGTATCGTTTACAAAAAAAAGAAATAGCCATGCGGCGATCGAATCGTATTAATACACCCGTCCAAATTTTCAAAAATCCTTTACGTTTAAGACGCATCCCTTCAACTGAGCACGAGATTAATTATTACAAACATAAATTAAGCACATAGTTATTCACGAGGTAATTTTGAGGATAAAAATAAATCTATAAATTGACTGACGTCGTTATAAACATGGGAAGTTTTTTAATTAAAATCCGTCAAACAGAAGGACGGACAGGGGAATATTTTTTCGCTTCTATTTATATAATAGGAATGTCTTCAAAATTGCCCTATTATTATTTTTCTATTGCAAAATCTACAATACCTTGTAACCGATTTGATTGTTATTTATGGATTCGAAGCGTTTTCTATTTCCTTCAGCGGAAATGATCTTATTACCACTCTCTTATTCTGTATTAATATTTGATTGAATCGCGAAATAACTTGAACGCATACATAAAGTTACGCTTATAATCGATGTGTATTTATCTTTTTTTTTTTTTAAAACAAACAGCAATCTGACAGACGTGTCAAATTTCTCGGATTCGATTTCTGCTTTTATCACGTATTTATACATGTACATGTATTTTTTTTACAGTGTGTAACAAAAACCCTGTCCGAACCGTGAAGTTGTTATTAGGTATCGTGAGTCGGTTCTATTTATGTAATATTTTTTAAAATATAAAGCAAAAATATTTACTCCGAAAATAATATATTTTATTAAATGACGAAAATTACAGTGCTGTTACCCACGCTTGATAGCTCTTACCTACATGTGTTTACCACCAACAGTGTCGTTAAACACAATTTATATTTTTTGATGGGTAAATTTTTTGATTATAATTTTAAAACTGATTACATAAATAGAACCGACTCACGTTACCTAATAACCACTTCACGGGTCGGACAGGGTTTTTGTTACACACTCTATACGATTAATACTGTTGGTGCGTAGATGTTGTGAAAATCTATTATCAGATGTTTATGCTCAAGTCAAGCACCAATACCCTTTGATGGTAAATGACGATTCAAATGATGAGCCAGTTTTGTTTATAGGATAAATGAACAGTCGATCAGTGTGCTGTGAGTTTTGTTTACTTATTCGTGTAATGTTTCTACATTGATTAAATTAATTTGACTACAATTCTGATTATTGTTACTAGATGGCGTAGTTTTTATTCAATATAATTCGTCGTTAACGTCAACGCTATCCATTTAATAAAACTCGTACTAAGCACACGTATTCAAACGCATTAAATCATATGGAAGCATTACACTTACTTTTTGATGTCCAAAGTAAAAACTAACACCGGTTCTGTAAAGAAGTTATCTTGCCTTGAGGAGAACCGGCGAAAATAGGTAGGATGTTTTTTTTGCGTCTAATTCTGTAATTGTTTACAATAATTAATTTGATAAAGAAAATTGTAATATTATATATCTAAATTAATTCTACGCGGTGACCCCGCTACGATCACTTGACCACATCTGAACGTGGTCATCCGAAAATTGAATCGTAAAAAGTTGTTAGTCGTAAATAAAAACTTCAGTAATGAGATAGTTTTTAAGAGTTTTTCGTTCGTACAGTATTAATAGTGGGTGGAAATTTGTAAATTTTATTTGGCTTAAGCCCAAATCGACGTGTCGAAGGCGATTCCACTTTGTTTATATTGCGATAAATCATATAAATTTTTACACAGCGATGAACCTTTGTCGTGAATTCTGGATTATATCTCGATTTAGACTTGTGATTACGAGAACTATATTTATTTTAGAAGAAAAAACCTTACACCAGTTTACACGAGCATAACGTAACATAACGTCCTCCAGACCGATTTCGGCCATGACAGCCAATCTCGAGAGAGATTAGCCAACTGCGCAGGAAATATTATAGTGCACAAATGTGTGCGCAAACACAGGTGCACTCTTTCTTCCCTCACTTTCATAATCCGATGGGATGGCAATCCGACACGACCGGAAAGAGTTCAGGCGCAGGACCAACGGCTTAACGTGCTTTCCGAGGCACGGGAGTGTACACACTTCCAACTTCCAGACTCCGGGCTGCTACTGAGAATTTTCTGATAGAAAACCCCAATAACTTTTTATTGGCCCGACCTGGGAATTGAACCCAGGACCACCAGGTCAGCGGCCTTATATCTAGCCACTAGACCAACGAGGCAGTTTTAAACGAGCACTGTAAGTGTAAACACTCCTAACACCGATTTAATGTTTTGTCCCTCGAGTCTCTAATTACAGTAGCTTACTTATCTTTTAAAAGCTGAAAACAAAACCTCACTGCTCCATCAAATTACTTATGAGTGAGATAGTGAACCGGACTTACTGACCCGGTGAGGCTTCCTCAAAATTCAACCGGATTTGAGGAATCCTCTAAATTGTTTTTTTACAAATTCGGAATTACAATAGTGTTATTAATATGGCTGACATTTTGTAAGTGGAAACTCAAAATAACAAAATAACCTCAATAAAAACTACCAAAATAGCTAAGGATTTTTTTGTATATACATAGTTATTGTAAATGTTAGATTTCTGATCTGTTATACGGTTCACTCACCGGACGAGCCTCGCACATTGACGGTTTGCATCCGTTTCTCATCCACCCCAGTCGGTGCGGTGCGCTTGAGTCAAATTCGTATGGATGAAAAAGTGTGCGATGATCGCCTTTAACGAACCAATTTCCATGACAAACAAACCAAACATTCAATATTTTGATCAAATCAATCAACGGATTGTATAGAATTGTCTCGTTCAGGTTTCTCTGATCCTATCTTGCGTTGTTACGAGTAACTTTCCATTCCTTTTCTTTGTGGTTGGGCCCGTCTGTGTAGGTACCACCCACTCATCAGATGTTATACTGATGAATACTTATTATTGTTGTATTCCGGTTTGAAGTATGAGTGACCCAGTGTAACTACAGGAACAATGTAGCTCTCAAGGTTGGAGTCGTTGGCGATGTTCGCTGACCTATTTTATAAAAAAAAAATATTTGAAAGTTGGACTAATCCAAGTACTCCAATTGTTTCAATTTATTGAATTGCAAATGTATGATCCACATGTTTCGAGGTCTCTAAATTCAATTCCATTGTTTTAAAGAGGATATTGTTGAGTGTTTACGATAAAAACGATCGAAAAGCATTGTACACTGAATCACGATAATTTAAAAAAACTGACCAATTGAAAGCAAGGTGACTATTTTGTTATTACCCAACATTTTTTTAACCCGTAAATGATGCTTTGAGTGTGATGAGTGGAACAATGCTGTCTTCTTCTATATAATGTCAAATCGATAATGACAGAAAGAGAAATCAGTGTTTAACTAAAACACTCGCTAAACAAAATTTATAAGTATGTGTATAAATATTTTGTTATGTAATTATACGCTATACAATACGAGATCGTAGTACCGAATAAAGTTTGTTAAGCGTATTACCGACCCAGTTCCGCCTGCGTACTACGTTAAAAATATCACCAATCATTTGTTTGTACGAGCCAAGTTTGTGCTTTACATCGCTAGAGCCTTCGACTCAATAAAACTTATCGCGAATCGATCGTTGAATCAAGAGATAAGCGGAAGCGATAATATATAAAATAATATATTTTATGTGTGGGAAATAATTTTGTGTCGCTCGTTGATTTATGATCAGTCAGAATGATCAGTATATCTTTCGTCCTTTCTCTTTATCTACCATATAAAATTTAACAAGCAATAGTCATCAATTATCAGGTACAATTAAAGAAAGCCTACTTAGCGAAATTCGACAATGGCTGTCTATCTCATAGACTGGTGAATTTCGTCGAGATATTATAGTGTACTAGTGTGTACCCAGGGAAACACAGGTGCTCTATGCTTTTTCACGTACACCAATCTGAAGAGATAAGACACAAAACCAACCTCTCCGAAGTAACACATCTAACTTCCTATCTCCGAGTTGCTATCGAGGTAACTCAATAACATTCATTGGAGCTTTAAAAACTAGCGCGTAATTCAAAGAAACAAAATAAAAATGGAACACGCTATGTTGTTATCACTTAAGCCATACCTTATTACTTCGCAAGCGCCCCACGCTTTGAATAAGTATGCGTTGTAAATAAGCGATACGTCGCGTGTTTGTTTGTTCATGTCTCATGACAACTTACTGCGATGCTAAATTCCTTATAAGACATTAGGCAGACATATGACGTTTATCTTAACGCAGAAACGATTTTGAAATATTTCGCCGCGAATTAATTGAATTATGTATTAATCTTTGATAAATGTTTGTTAGGATATTGGACAGTGATGGATCAGCCGATCGTGAGTTAGTTAATGAGGTCAAGATTATTGTTGCTAGGGCAATCTGGATCGTTAAAATTCGGCGATGTAGCTTAATAAATATTTCTTAGTAAGGGTAGGTTTTGAATTTGGAACATTTGAAGAAAAAAGTTTAAATGCGTGTTACTTTTTTTTATTTGTTGTACAGCCTGTAAATATCCCTATGCTGGATAAAAATGTTCCTACCTTTGAGAGAAATGAAACTGGAGTTTATTGCATCATGATAATTCCACAACAGGATGATATAAATATATACAGTGGTGGTCGTATAATTAGAAATACTACCAACGGTCATGGACATTATGTAAGATTCACCGCAATCGTTTTTATTTTGAAATTAAACAATAAATAGGACAACAATATGTTCAACGACTTATCATTTATTAGAAAAACAATATAAATCCCATTACACAAGTGCAGTTTCAATATTACTTTACGGACAAACATTTAAATCAGTTTTAAGGTATGAACAATAATGGTCAACTAATTAGAAACAACAACAAAAAATATAAAAAGCAATATTTTTTTAAGTATTAGTAATTAGTTTTGTTATTTACGAAATAGCTACTATCCACAGCCTACCAATAGTTATAATTAATATTTAGTGGCGTATCCCTTATTTTCAATAACAGCACTGCAACGACGTGGCATTGATTCAATCAATTTCATACATTTTTCTAGGGGGATTGAATTCCATGTTTCAACAAATGCTTCATATAGTTCGTTTTGACTGGTGTTACGTTTGTTTGAAACTTTCTTTTTAACAATATACCAGAGATTTTCTATCGGGTTTAAATCCGGACTATTTGCTGGCCAGTCTAAAACGGATATACGCTGTTCGCTAAGGAAACATTTGACTCTATTGGCCGTGTGTCATTTGGGTCATTGTCATGCTGAACGATCCAGGTTATAGGCAAATGATCGTCCGAGTAGGGAATCATTGTGTGCTCTAAGATATTTTTTTTATTGCCATTGATCCATTGTACCTTCAATCTTCCGAACGGGTCCAATGTTACCGCCACCGTGCTTGACTATACTCCTTGTGTATTTATAATTAAAAGCATTGTTTACATGGCGTCTAACATATCGCTTTCCATCGGAATTTACCATATTTATTTTTGTTTCATCTGAAAATAACACTTTTTTCCATTCTCGTATCGTCCAATTAACATATTTTTTAAAGCGGTACCTTTCGAGAGATTCTTCCAAACGATTTAGCTTCTACTAATCTTCGGCGTATGAGTCTTGACGAGATGTTTCTCGGGACATCAGGCGAAAAAACTTTATTTTTAATCTGGTTGGAGCCTTTACTTAGGTCTTTTTTAGCAACACGAACGATTAGCGTATCTTCTCTGGGAGAGGACTTTCTTGGCCGAGCCTCTCTAAGAACATTTTCAACAGTTCCATGTATTTTAAATGATCAATTGCATTCAAAAAATTCTTAACAGAACAATTTAAATGCTCAGCTATTCTTCTGTACGCCCACTTATGATCTATATGTAAATTAACAATGATTTGCCTAGTTGACGCGTCACAACTTATATTTTTGCCCATATTGAACAAAATAAAATTCAGATTAAATTTTGAATTGCCGCCAAAATAATAGAAAAAGCCAAGAAAGAAATGTTATTCTCCAATTTCAAAAAAAAACGAGCTATGGATGCTTTTTTAAAATGTTTCTAATTAGGCGTCCAAGCGGCCAGTAACAGAAAATAAACACCTACATGTGTAAGACTCATTTTGTAATTAAAAGTAAGATATGTTTTATATTTTATGCATTTAATGACTTTGTTATTTGAGTGTCTATATTATTGCATGATTATTAATTATTGAATGTGTATATTTTTTACGAACTTTTGTACGTTGAAGTTATACTTTCTTTATTCATAAGAAGTGTTTCTAATTATATGACCACCACTGTATATACTTAAAATGTATTTCGTCAAATGACTTTTTAGTATATTTATTATAAAACATTATAAATTAAAAAAGTATTCTTTTAATCTTATATTTCAACCAGAGCCGAGGTGGCCCAATGGCTAGAACACGTGAATCTTAACTATAGATTATGAGTTCAAACCCGCGCAGACGTCACTGAATTGTCATGTGCTTAAATTGTGTATATAATTCCTCTCGTGAAACTTACACGTGTCCGATGAAGATCTACCACATGTGTATCCACTAACCCTATCCAAACGAGAAGAGAAGTCTTTACCCAGCTCTAAGATATAACCAAGCTAACAGTCAATTTTACTGTACTGTACAATAAGCCAATGTGAGTGGCTTAGCCTAACTACCGAATCGATTAAATTGAGATTAAAATTTTCTAATAAACTAGTTCCATTAATTAACCCGATAGTGAATTCTTAATTAGAATAATTGGAACATAGGCAATGAACTTAAACGGGTAATGAATAAAGTTATATCTGTCTATCCAATTCATATCCGTATTTGGTTATAGAAGTTGTTGCCATGTTTGTTATTTTGGCGAGACGTCAATATGCATACGAAATATTTGTGTAAATATATCTGAATACTAGGAAATTTCCGTTTGTATGCTAACAATAATTTATTTTATTGTTGTTGTTTTTTTATAATGTAACAGTTTTCAGCCCAATATTAAACAAAAAATGCCAATGACTTTGGCGATTGACAATTTAAAAACTGATGTTATTACGATTGTAATGAAAATTGCCAATTGATTATCGTTTTAAAAAAAGATATTTCTTCAATATTATTCTCAATGAATCTATACTGTTATAGGTCAACAGTCACTCATTGTATTGACATTTGACACTAGACCGCATTCAAGGAAAGAAATACTTTTATTGCGATAATTAATGCAACATTTACGGAGTTTGTGCCGTTAAAAAGATTAATGAGATAAATAAAGCCCATGACGTCATTAGGAAGTTATTTGGTAGAAGTTTTCCTACGGATATAATGTGTTGTCTTTTGTTAGGTTATGCAATCCCATCTGGGCAGGTACCACCCACTCGCCTCGACATATTCTGCCGCTAATCAGAAATATTGAGTATTTTTATGTTTAGTTTAAAGTGAGTGATTAAGTATAACAACGAGAACAAGAAATAACGTCATAGTTTCCATGATGAGGTGACGTATCGACGATGTAAGGGATGATTATTGTTTCTTACAGTTACTATAGCTATATGCGATGGTAACTTACCGTTAGGTGGCCCATTTGCCAGTATCCCTTCCCTTTTTAAATAAAAAAAAACGGTGAGTCTACGTGTTAGTAGTAAGTACATTGACATATGCATAAATAATAGTCATAGACTTTTGACTTCTTAATTTCAAATAGGCAGTATCATTTTTACAATGGTCACATTTGCGTTAATCGAAAAAACAAAAAAAAAATATCCTCAAACACGACAGGGTTTATATACTAGTCTGAATGTAAAGAGGCCTGCCATTTGAATAGAGAGTGGATTGAGTCATGTATTATGAAGATAAATGTCCACGGTCCATAAAAAAATATCTCCTACACTAAAGCGATGTCGATTTTTTTCCCCTAACTAAATTATCCAAGATTGTATTTAGGCCAAGCCTTGCGTTATGTTTTAAATCTTAGTTATGCAGATTGCTTTTAAATTAGTCGTCACGAAAAATACTTAGCCAATTGAAGTTATGACAATCAAATCATTTGAAAATAAACAAGGATATACGCAATGTTATCCTGTATTATTAATAATGTTTAATATATAACGACTTGTTATGTATATATAACATAATTGAATTGCTGTTTGTTCTTTTCTTTAACTATCAAAGTCTCCACAATTGTGCCTGCGTTTGTTATATAATTATATTAGTTAGATTTGGTTCAGTAGTACGGTGTTCCTGCATGTTTTATTGTCAGGCGTCATTACATTCGAAGTTTCATGATTAACATTTTAATTGCCTTCTGGTCTTTTGCGTCTTTTTTCTTATCGTCTTGGGATCCCCAATAGCAATGGCTTCGATGAGCCTGAAATTGGCAGCCGAATTGTAGCAGCCAAACACAGTACCCGAGATACCCGAGCTGTTTGCTATGCTCCCTGCTGAATCGGTCTCGAATGTGTTCTAGGCAGCTATTAGAAGGTCTCAGACCATTTATAGGATTTTCCACCGACGCCTTCCATCAGGAAAATATAAAATCTACAGATTTTCTGAATTTTTTGAAGTTTTCGCGAGAGTACCCGAGCTGTTTGCTATGTTCCCTGCTGAATCGGGCTCGAATGTGTTCTAAGCATCTATAAGAAGGTCTCAGACCATTTATAGGATTTTCCACCGACGCCTTCCAGCAGGAATTCTCTTGAGGTTGGCAGCCGTGGACAAAATCGGTCAGGAGGACAACATGTTTGTTTTTAATTTATGCTCGTCTAGTCGGGTGATTTTTACACTCGCGCGCCTTGGAACGCATGTAAAGATTTTGATTCTATGCCTAAACTTTTGCCGTTTCATCGGACTATGAGAGTGAGTGGTTCTCTGGTGACAAAAGGACATAATACGTCATATTTTCATTAGTTATTCTATAGTTTGTGTTGGTATGTAGTTGCCGATTTGAAGTGTGACTGAGCCAGCGTTATTACAGGAACTAGCGACAACATCTATTGACTAGTTTATATTTATATCAAAATTAAGTTATTTATTTCGTTATTTCAGTTAAAGATGTATTCTTTTTCCTCAGTTAGAGAATTTTAATATATTTTGTTACATTATTTTGATATAAGCATTAAGACAATGTGTTGTTTCTTAATAAGAAAGGTTGGCTTCCTGATTAATAAAATAAAAATTTAAGATCCCATGAACGCCAATGTGACGGTGTAGTGCCACACCACTACATTAGTACTAAGTGCTACTATGATAACCAAAGATGACAATTTGAAGGTGAAGGTCAGCTCCGTGTGCCCATCAGGAAAGTCTTCCTGCTATAAATAAATAAAATCCCATAAGAAACGTTCACTGACCAAAGTCATGGGAGAATATATGTTGTTAAATATTTTCATATATAACGAGGTAAACGGCGTAAGGTTAATTGTTTGAGTGATATTTGAAATGACGTCGGGGCGGTCGGAATGCGTGACGTCAAACGTCTATTATTGGTAGCGCGGGCCCTTCGGAGTGCAGGTGAATTACTACACTTGCGGTTAAAAAATATCTCGTGTTTTTATATAATACATACCGGTCTAACGGGGTTGTGCTGTTTGCTGGTGACATTTAAACGGATATGGTTATAATGGAATAGTAAGTGTTCGCTTGTAACACTGCAGCTCATAGTAATTAATAATGCTTAGTAAGTTGCAGCATTAGTATTGAGTTAACAGCAATTATATCAACGTAAAGTACATTTGTAAGTTTTCAGTTTTCTCAACCACGTGCAATATAAAGGTGCAAATGTAAGCCGAGCTACGTCGTGTTATTCGTATAACAATTCACCACGATTTACACGAGAACTGTTTTAGATAGTTTTGAATTACCTAAATGTAATGTTGCCTCCGTATCGGTATGTTGCTTGGCCGAGAAGAACCGCCAAAAAACTCAGGAGTTACTCAATGTGATAAAAACGTTTCAATTAAATATTAACCATATGTTAAGTTGCACTCAACTTCGAATTCATAGTGCCTAAAGATCACTTAAATAATAATATTCATTTACTTAGTATTTCACATATTTATTTATTTATTTTATTTTAATGGAAACAAACAGTACATAATAAATTTTATAAATATCAAATATTGAAAAATCATTACCAAAATAGTTTCCAATGATTAATAACTAACACATAACAGGCGTAGATGCATTGGATAACGGATACAATTATCGATCAATTAGGGATTGGGTACGAAAGAGAGAGTGGGATAAATGACAAATTCATTCAATGACAATTAGTTCAATCAGTACTAATACTACCATTAGATAACATATTTTTGATATTACGATTAAAGCTATTAAAAGAGACGTGAAATATATCACGATCAAAAAACATCTGGTTATATTTAATACAACTTAAATAGAAGTTGTATTAAATATAACCAGATGAAACGCTAATTGAGCGAAAAATCCCACGTCGCTTTGTGGTTTCCTTTAAACATCCACATCGCGAAGTTCGTGTTTTGGCACTCGTAAGACGCGCTGTGGCGATCGCTGTTTACCACAACGCGTTATAGGGGTTTTTGTTCTTTGAGAATAACCTACATATGTACATAAAAGTCAAAAAAAAAAATTTAGTATATAAGCATTACTTGATTGTAAAAAATTCTACCACCGGTTCGGAAAGAAAAAGAAGACCTGAGAAGAACCGACGAAATAAACTCAACGTTATTTATATTTCTATTTGAAGCGGCTTGGTAGCGATCGTTTCATTCCCAAGGTGTGTTGTCATCTAATATCAAGTCATTTATTTTATAATATCCCTTAACATAACACGTTTCTTAGCGAATTTTATGAATTTTGTAATTGTACACTTTTGAACTTTTTCTGTGTAAAAGCATTATATTATCCAGCAGCGATTTTCTAACCCTGTGTTTGTCGGGTAACACTCGTAACTAACATGTTCTTATTGCTAGTACTAATAGTACGTCAATCATAATTTGAAAAGAAAAATATTTTACATAATCATACAACAAACAAATATTTATATATATATTTATATATATTTACAAATATTTATATTGATTTATTTGATATATATATATATATTGAGAAGTGATGATCAATATTATTATTTTTTCTTTTTGAGTTTTTTTGGGCTCCATATTATGATTCTGTCAAAATATTCTTCCAAATATTCAATGGCATGCCAAGACTACATATTGTTTTCCAAATATTTTAGTCTACGATAATTAATAATATAATTATATGTATTTTTAATTATCATCTCTAAAGAGTTTAAACGTAAAGTAAGATCGTTCCCTCTGTTATCTGTTTCATTGTTTTAAAGGCATTGCCGTCTAACGGTAACGGTCGGCTCGTAGAAATTTAAGATCGCGTAATTTTAAAATAACTAGACAGAAGGATGCAAGGTTCACGTTTATTGCTTTACGAAGGCTCAAAGAAATTTAAAAAAGCGGAAAATTTTCCGTATCTATACAATTTTATTATTAAGGATTATCATAATAAAAACTAATTAAAAAAATTGTGCGGTCGGGGGACCCCCAGGAACAAAGTTATTTGCGATATTTTTTAGGCTCAAAATGTGTTTTTAAATGTAGATTTTGATTGATTATATTACTGTCACGCAATCTCCTCAATCTCCTTTATATCGACTTCCTAAATTCGAACGTCCTACGCATAGCATTTAGTAGACACAGTATGAAGACTGTTTCGTTATATGACGTGACCTTGGGCCACTGCCATCACTCTACTGTAAGCCGCGTAAAAAGAACTTCGGTTATAAAAAATAGATATAAAAGCGCAGGCAGAATATTGCTCAAGGTGGTCATCTCCAAATAAATTAATCCTTTATGGATTTTCTCACGTTTGCATTATAGACAGCGCTTACCATTCCCAACGTCAATGAATCGCCATTCAAGGCTTTAATTATATATGTCCCTGTATAATTATATACTAATAATGAGTATATTATAAATCATTAAAACACAGGAAAAGTATTTTCAATTAGTAATTATCAAACAATAATAAGGAAATTATTGTAATTTTTATTACATATATAAATAAACGATTGTTTTTCTTACATGATGTTTTCGTTTTCCGTCTCTCAAAAGTACTTTCTGGAATATCATGAAGTGCGCAAGCGCTTCTCGTATCATCATGTCAGATAATATTAAACTCAAATAATTTATGCTCGCGATGAATAAAATGAAAAAAAAGTACAACCGAACTGAAAACCTTTTGAGAGTTTGAAAATGTAACTTAGTGTATAAGTCTAGTTTACTGACCCTGAAAGTGTTACTTAATAATTAAAGTATCATTCGGCTGAATGAAAAGGCTTCCTCTCCGCTGTTTCCTCATGACCTAGACCTTTATTTTATCTATGGTAATTTGATCCGCACGTTCACTTTAATTTCCAAGTTAGGAAGGCTCAGTTTAACGACATCCACGGGGGCTTGAGTGCTAAATTATAATGATAGTTAAAATTGACGCGAGACTAGAAAATAATTCTGAATTTATTTAATTGAGGTTGTACAACAACTGGTTTCCGCCTAAGGTTTTTCCCTCGCTTGAGTGGGAGGGGGGCAGGATATAGATACTTTTTGTACACCAGACAACGTGTCTGCAAAATATCATGATGTTTGGTCGAGTTGTTAAGATGTGAAAGTGTAACAAACAACACAGTAAAATATATAGACTTGGCTTGTTTACTATAACAACATTATAGAATAGAATAGAATAGAATATGCTTTATTGTACACATACAAGATAACAGAAACATACAATTATAAATGCTATTTAAGAAGAGTAGTAATATAAGTACAAAAGGCGGTCTTATCGCTAAAAGAGCGATCTCTTCCAGACAACCTTTGGGTAGAGGACACGAAAAGAATAACGCGGTAAGGAGGTGCACAGGATCAATTTTACTTTTTAAATAAATATGTGTAAATAAATATTCATGCATTGTATACTATATATTTACGAATGTCTACATAAATATATATATAAATATATATACATAAATATATGTATAAATAAACTATACCTATATACATACATAATATATATATATATATATATGAATAAAAATACGTAATTAAGATAAATATAATAATAAATAGCAATAAAATACGACAGTTGATAAAACAACATCCGAACTGGCAATTATTGAGACAAATAATATGTCTTAAGTCTGATTTTAAAAGTGTTGATAGACTGGGATCGTCTTAAGTAAAGTGGTAAGGTATTCCAAAGGCGAACTGCTTGGACAGAGAAGGAGTTAGTATAGAAGGAAGAAGAGTGAGAAGGAATTTTAAGGATAAGATTATCACCAGATCGCAGAGTTCGGCCGTGCGAGTCCTTAAGGAATTATATGTGAAGTTAAAGATAATATGTTTTTTTAATTTAAATATAAATGATTCTTTTTTCGTGTATATCTATTTATCATATATAAATCGTTAAATTAAATACTAACTTTAGTTTTTTACAATGGCAACATACTTAACCTGTACAAGGTACCAATACCAATACAAAAAGTTGCAGCGCGCTTCGGAGCTTTAAAATAAGTGACTTCGCTTTTTTTTTTTGGCTACTGATAAGCGTGAATGTAATATTCTTGAATTAAATACAGTAAAAAAACAATTGCAAAAACTTAACATCATTTGCTACATTTGTTCCAATTTTTTTACGCATACGCACGCTTCCAAATGTCACTTTCGAAATATATGTATATCTATTTAAATTTAATTACAACTTTCGCTTATAATAAAAACTACAGCTAAATTAAACCGTATATAGATAATTGATATTTAACTGTAAAAGGTATCCGTGAACCGGTCCCCGAGCAATTGATATTAATTAGAAATTAATTACTCTAATTTATACTAACTTTCCACGGTGTCGTCGTGTGGCGACGTATGAAGGGTATGTAGGTTTAACTGTATCGTTGGTGTAGCGATTATAAGGCTGCTGAATTTGAGGGTTTGGGCTCAGATCCAGGATCGATACAATTAAGTGCTTTTATTTAATCAAGCTTATATAGGAAAGAATGTGTGTGTAGCTGTCGGTTCCGATCAGGAGGGCTCTGAGAGTGAGAGAATTGACATAGAAATGGATATTGTCCTCGGACCACGGACGAGCGAGACGTTATTCTCGACGTTAGACGTTATCTCCTTGTGATATTTCGTGATTTTTTTTTTCAAACCCTTGCTTTCGAGCCTCACGTTACTAATGATTGGTACTGGTCAGTAAGCCAGGGCAAATATAGGCACAAGGGCCATAACCTTGGTGCCTAAAGTTGGTGGTGTTTCGACGTATTTATAAAGTTAGGTTAAACACTCATTTCTCTCTTTCTGTCATTATTGCCTTGGCATTAGAAAGAAAAAGATACAACGTCGATTAACTAAACACTCGCAACGTTTATAAATCAATTAATTAAAAAAAAAAAAGTTTATTTAACGCAGTGACGTGTTAACCGATCGACGTGATTTTTTACAAAGAGGTAGTTCATGAGCAAGAGGGTCATTGGCTATCTATATCATGGATAGTCTCATTAGATCGTTATCTCTTAAGCTATAAACGTTTAAGTGGCTACCATGGCTATTCATGTTCTATCTTTCATCTTATTATAGTGTACTAGATAAACCTAGCTAGTTCAATTATATAATATGATAAATATATTATATGGCCCATTGGTTCGAACGCGTGAATCTTAACCAATGATCGTGGATTCGAACCCGAGCAAGCACCGCTGAATTTTCATTTGCTTAATTTGTATTTATAATTCATCTCGTCCTTGCTTGATCTCGTGCTTCCACCAACCCGCATTGGAGCTCCAAACCTCAAAAAAGGGAGAGGTCTTAACCCAACAGTAAGACTTTCAAAGGCTACTTACTTTTTTACTTTTGCCTAAATATTTGTGAATCACATATTTCGGAATTATAGCGGCAATCCTCGATACCTCATACATATAAAATCCATACAGACCTTTTTATAATCCACGGATTTCAATATATTAATTGTGTTTAACGACACCGTTGGTGGTAAAAACGTGGACTACTGAGGTCATGACCTCGTGTCTTAGGTACCCGATAGGTAAGAGCTATCGAGCGCTATTGCCCGCACCTGTGTTGCCAAGTAATTTTCGTCATTTAGTGTTTTAAAAATTATTACACAAATAGAACCGACACACGATACCTAATAACCACTTCATGGGTCGGACACGAATTTTGTTACACGCTGTATAATAACTCAGATAACGATAGGAAAAGGCGACTATAACATATATACAGTATAAAAGTATCAAAATAAATACTTAGCGAAGAATTTTAATTTTGAGATAAGTACTTCAAATAACAATATAATAATATGTCCAAGCGTAAGGAACAGTTTCACGCGTTATACATTTAAGCAAAATCAAAATAATATAACTTCATTCAAGTAGGCTTTTACAAATAATAATAATATCCTGGGACATTATTGACACAGTGACATACAATTTATTAAAATATATACATAAAATACTGTGACATTAGTCTCTAATTCATGCTTCCCCTTTCCTTCACGAATCAACGCGCGCTGGCTCTCGATGTCACCGACGTGATGTGATGATGATGTGACATCAATTCCATCGCGGGCAAAGAAATTTGTCAATTCTTTTCTTTGTCGCGGTTCCAAAAAAATTGAATTCTATACCAGCACACGTGTTCCCCTCCTCTTATAACCTGGGTTCCTTCAAACGAGGCGTGAAGAGGCATCTTATGGGCCGGCAAGGCGGAGACGGCTAGTGCAGATCTTTCTTTCCGATTGTACTGGCCGTCGTCGCGTTTGGACTCTACTACCACTTACCATTAGTTGTAGTGGAACAATTCGCCTTCCCGAATCTATAAAAAAAGATAAAATTCCGCGGATACTTTTAAAGTTTGTCATGAAAGTGTTTGTTATTGTCTTCATACAAACTGACGAATTATATTTTGTTCCAGATGTAGAATACGATTACGTGGTGGACCAGCAGCCGATCGGCAAGCTGCTCTTCAGACAGTTCTGCGAACGGAACCGACCGAACTACCACAAGTACAACAGCTTCTTAGATGCGGTCAGTGATATGTTTGTTTGTTCACTAGCTTCTACGATATTGTGCACGATCTCTATATTTTAAATTAAATTAAGCAAGCAGTGAATCAAAAGATAACAGGCTCGATTTCGGATAAGCGCCGCCGAATTTTCATGTGATTAATTGTGTTTATAATTTATTATATTAAAGCTAAAAATTAAAAATAGTTTCTGTACAAATCGTGACCGCGTGGAATGGTGGTAAGAATGCTGGCAGCATTTCCCCTTAGAATCGTAATTCCGATTCTCTGGTCGAAAAATGAACCAGCCCTCCTGTCATCAGTAGAGGCAATGAGGCGGGGTGTAATAATTCTTGTCGTGCACGTTGAAATTTAGATTTCGGCTACACGTGTATTTAAGCTCCAAACTTTTGCATTTAAAGAGATAAAGCCTTTGTCCAGCCATGGGATTTTACCGAAACAATGTGAGGTATTATTCTATAAAACATAATTATTACACTTTGGCTATACATAGGTTTTAGTTTTAGTTATTTTTGTAACAGAATATGAATGTCCCACCGCTGGGCTAAGGCTCCCTTTTTTGAATAGAAGGTTTGGAGCTTATTCCACCACGCTAGTAACTAAGCTGCTTTCTTATTAAGTACAAGATATTATATTTTTTTAAAAGGTTTTTAAAAGCGTCACAAAAACATAACCATACGTTTTAAAAAATATATAAGTATGAGAAGAGCTAGTTCGAGGGAAGAGACTACAAATATATAGATAAGGAGTAGACGTTGGCGCCAAAGCAAACACGATCACATATCATATATTAACTGAAGTTTGTTCTTTGTTTGTAATATTTCTACTAGAACCGGAGTGCGTTCGGATCGAAAATATATCTGTTACGTACTAAAATTGTTTAGTTTGTGAGACTCGTATAAAAATATTATAATAAAATAAAGCTGCTTGCTTTTCGGTAAGAATATGTATGTTATTTATGTTGAATTCTTATTATTACTGAAATAAAATATATGGTTATGTTACTGCTGGATCTGAGCTTTATACGTAAATCGTGAATAATCATCACTAAGATGTAAAAAAATTATAATGTAAAATACAGTGGAACTTCGATTATCCGAACCCTCAATTATCCGAACGATGACTAAGTTTATCCGAACATTGTTGCGAAAGATACATTGTTTATTGAGACTTGGCCGCTCAAAAACGCGTTACAGCCGTTTGTCAATTAAAAATTGTCGATTTTATAAAACAAATGTAACAAAAAGTATTCGACTTTTTTCAGGTGTTGAAAATACACATATATATATTTCAACGTTAATATGCATGTCAAATTTTAATATATATGTATGTAAATGTATATTTTTATGTAAAAAGGCGTAGCTTATGATCTCGTCCCCAAAAACCCACGTTTCGATTATCCGAACTAGTGCCAGTTCCAATTGAATTGGCTCGGATAATCGAGGTTCTACTGTACCTTTATTTTAAGTTATATATTTTGATTGGTATATAGGAAGAATAATCTCGTTTCTCACCTACTAGAAATATAAAAATAATCTACACTAATATTATAAAGAGGTAAGATTCGATTTTTTTGTATGTTTGTTTGTAATGGATAAACACAAAAACTACTTCACCGATTTTAAAAATTCTTTCACTCACAGAAAGCTACATTATCAGAATGTAACATAGGTTATATTTTATTATCAAAAAAGTTAGATCTGAGATTCATACGAAAATTGCAATAATTTAACTTAAGGTAATTTTATTTCCTATAAAAGTTATTATTTGGCGTGCGCTTCGAAAAGTATTGATGATACCAAATATAACATTTATATAGTTATCATTATAAACTACAGTAATAATAATAATATCTCGGGACATTATTCACACAAGGTTGATCTCAAACTAAGTAGAGCTCGTACTATGGAAACCAGACAACTGACATACTACATATACTACTTTTCATTTGTAAATACATACTTATATAGATAATTACACCCAGACTCAGGACAAACATATCTGTTCATGCACACAAAATAATGCCGGGTGGGAATCGAATCCACGACCTGCGGCACGAAAGGCAAGTATCTAACGAGCCGTTAAAATATCTACTAAGATAATTATTAATAATGAAATTCGAGTTTTAAATCATTTAATTACGGTTCCCATTCGTCGTCAATAACAGCGTTGCATTTAAATAATTTCAGATTAACAACAGTTACTGCAAAATGTATATTTAAATTATTTATCATATTATGTAGATAAGTGTGAAACATTTTCAATGTCACGAGCTCGTGTGGGCGGTTCGTTACGATGTCCACACACTGAACGTCAGTAGACGTCGATATCAAGGGACTATCTAATGATTTCAGCTTATGTATCCATTCGCTACATAACTCAGCTTAATATTATATATAAAATAATAATAATAACCTTAACATCAGACTTAACTAATTATAATAAAGGTGGATGCAAATTTAGACCCCAACCTCCAATAGCTACATGTAATACATCATCCACCATACATCATACATACATCATACATCATACATACATCATACATCATACATACATCATACATACATCATACATACATCATACATACATCATACATACATCACACATCATACATACATCATACATACATCACACATCATACATACATCATACATACATCATACATCATACATACATCATACATCATACATACATCATACATACATCATACATCATACATACATCATACATCGTTGGATAGGTATTATTATTTTATTTTTTATTATATAGGAAGCCAACGCTGCATACAATTTAGTTTCTTATTTTAGAGTACAATCATAAATAACATAAATATAAAAATTGCATACCTCACTTATAGGCTAACTTAAAATGCAAAGGAAAGAAAACATTAAAAAAAATTAGTACATTCTTTGTAAGTTAACTTAGAAGTTACTATGGCTTAAATCTTAGTCCGTTCAGAGTTATGCTTTATTAGATATGGCGGCTTAAGTAATAGCACAATAATGTTTATTTCGCGCAGGTAACACGTGTTACCAACTAAAGATATTTGTTTTTTTTTCATTTAATTTTAAATTAATTCCAATTTAAATTTTTTTTTTAAATGTAATATACCTTTCGTTATCTAGATCTGCGCATCGTGGTCTTCAAGCCAGAATAACAAGAAAAGCTTACGTGTATGTTAAAAGTTGGTATAATGTAAAGCCCGTTCCATTAAGAAAGTCTTACGTGTAAACAAACTTTATATTGAAATATTTGTTTGTTTGGTGTGTGTCTATAAATACGTTTATTATCTGTGGTCGATCAATTTATTAAACACTGTTTAACATAATTTATGGTAATCTATACATATTTAATAAAGCTCGAAGAGGTTTTTTTTATTCGAAAGCACTTAATGTTGGAGTTGAAAAAATAGTTTTGCATTTGATAGTCCAATCGATCGATCCAACAATATGCCGCGACCGACAGGAAGGTAGAGCAGCAAGCAGTAGAGAGTGAAATCGCCTGGAGAAGCTGGGCAATACTATTTTTGAAGTGAAAACTCCCTTAGCGGCGTTGTGCACTTTTTTATGGTGGGTAAAAAATGTTAAACTCGCGTCAGGTCACGTGACCCTGATTGAAAATACGTAAGACGGATTTTGACGTGTTAAATTTTTAATGTAATATAAATTGTCATGTTTGTGTATTGATAATTAAAGCAATTCGAGCAAATTTTTTCCTTAATCATTCCAAAATATCAAAAATGCACAACGTTAATATTCAAGTTTTCACTTCTGCTGGCACTCCCGGAGTGCAACCCGTTGTTTATATATATATATATATATATATATATATATATATATATATATATATTTATTAGCATATTTCGCAAATAATTTAACTTCTTTTAATTACACTTTGAGTAATTTAAAGAAATATGTATATCAAGAAATAGATTGACCCAGTTATGAGTGTCAATATAAAAACACGAACACCCCGTCTGTAGGGGTAACCGAGGCACCGTTAACAAGCTATATATGATTATGTATTTCGATATAAGTTTATTTTTATATTTAATTAAAAAAATATACACTTATATAAATAAATAAAAATATTGCTTACGTCGTAAGACTTTAATAATGGAATAGTACCTCTTTATTTTTTTTGTTTTTGTTATTTTTTATTATTTTGCGTCTCGCTAGGTACCCCATACTTATCAAATATTCTAACACGAAACACTGGGTACTTTTGTGTCGGTAGGGTGAGTGAGCCAGTGTAACAGCATGCACAAGGGACATAACATCTTAGTTCCCAAGAATGGTGGCGCATTGGCGATGTAAAGAATAGTGATCATTTTTTACATCACCAATGTCTATGGGTGGTCACGTGATCTGGTGGCCCAAATACCTACTACCTTAATTATATTTAAAAAAAAACTTATGTTCCTCGTTTTCCAGAAATGTAACAAATACAGATAAAATGAATGCCGGTCGTCACCAAAACTGACCAAGGTGGACCAACTGATAAAGCACAACATCCTTCTCTCAACTTGTGTTCAGAGGAGACTTATTTCTCTTCTCCTCTCCGTCCACCTCCGTTCTAGTGTAAAGTTTTGCCTCGATCTAAGATTTCCTATCGAGATGTAATAATAATTGAAATATTTACAGACGGAAAGATACGAGGTGGAAGTGGATGAGACGCGGATGGCGCTCGCCGTTGAGCTTTTCGGACGGTACCTGAAGACGGAGGACGGAGACGCGGTCACGGACGTCGTCCCTGCTGACGTCATAGATGACGCGAGCAAGTTACTTGAAGGTATTTTTTTTAATAATCGCAGTTTTTATTTTGAACAGGAAGGCGAGATGTGGTTTTTATCAGCAGGAGTCTGGCTGCGGATGTTGATGATAACGGTGAATATGATGACGACTATGATCGGGTTAAAAATGTATTAAAAATAAATATTACTGTACAATTTATACTTAACCATTACTTATAAGAATATTAGGTTTAAAGAATATTTACGATAGTGAAATTACCTAAGTTGTACATAAACATGGCGTATATAAATTTTTCAGGTGGCTCGAAAGACATCTTCACGGAGTGCATACGATGCGTCAAGAACTTCCTCGCTGGCAGTCCGTTCTCAGAGTTCGAGAGGTCGATGTACTTCCACCGCTACCTCCAGTGGAAGTGGCTGGAGGCGCAGCCGGTCACCCAGCACACGTTTCGGATGTACCGCGTGTTGGGGAAGGGAGGATTCGGGGAAGTGTGCGCGTGTCAGGTGAATCATTATTCCTGCGCAGGGTCTTATTTCTAACGGTTACAGAACTTTCTAGTCGGTTCATCAAGGCAAGTGGTTATCGTAGCCCGTGGACATATCAACATTAATTAAGTTGTGTGTATGTTAACGCCCTCGAAGGCAATTCGCCCCTATTTTACAACAGATCCCGAAACTTCAATTCCAAAATCAGCGTTACTAAAAACTGACCCGAATTTGGACGAGCTATCATCACTCATCATTATTTTATTTGAAAGCAAAACCATGTCATTCTTTCTAAGCTGTGAGGAATATGTAATGTACCACAATATATTATTTAAAAAAATATTTACACATTGCGTGTACGCCAAAGTGATATCGGGGGTTCAATTGGTAAATATAACCATGGAAGAGCTTTCCAATGTTCATATAGCTAAAAACACATGGCCAATTTCTGTATGGCGGTTTGTATAGGTATCGAATTTAATTCACACGAATGAGTTGTGGTGTTTTATATTCGTGAATATTGGGAAATTGAATTGCTATAAATAAAAAACTCAAAAAGCTCGGCATTACAACAGAATAGACGTAAACATTGTCATAAAATACTTTAATAAGATCGCTGTCAATAAGTATAGATTATGATTTTGCTATAAAAAATGTCAAATGGCTTGATGAGTATTTGTCTTTATCTGTGGTCCGTTATGGTGGAAGTTGACAAACGATACATAAAATTCATCTTTCATTACATAAGATTTTGAAATTAAAACTCCCAAGTTCAGAGAGGTTAAAAACTACGTAGCAATTCATTTTTACAATTTTTATTGTACAATATATTGACTATCTGTGTGCGGGGAATTTACTTTTTGGCCACCTCATTTATTTGGTCATTATAGGTCTATAAGATAATCACTTCCACATTATATATAGTGAGTAGCGAACATTTAAACAGCGTGATTCAGGAATGTGACAGATACAATTTACGTCAACAATATACGTTCCGTCCGTAGGTACGCGCGACGGGTAAAATGTACGCGTGCAAAAAGTTAGAGAAGAAAAGAATAAAGAAGAGGAAAGGCGAGAACATGGTGATCACGGAGAAACTAATACTACAGCGGATCAACTCTCGCTTCGTCGTCAACTTGGCGTACGCGTACGAGACGAAGGACGCGCTGTGTCTCGTACTCACCATCATGAACGGTGAGCCTTAGCATTAAACGTTTTTGTTATATTTTCCTTTTAATTTGTTTTCATTTAATTTTATTTTTAAACTTTACTCTGTGGGTTGTTTTTGCGATACGTTTGGTTGGAATTTAACATGTCTGTTTCATACAGTTTGTAACGTTGATCAGTTTTGTGTAATACCATCCACTCACCAGATATTCTACCGTCAATTGTCATATTTAGTATTGTTATAAAGCATAGTATATAGTAATAATCGTAATGTTGGTGCGCAGGCGGCGACCTGAAGTTCCACATCTACAACATGTGCGGCGCCGACACCGGGCTCGGCCTCGAGCGCGCGCGCTTCTACGCCGCGCAGGTCGCCTGCGGGCTCGAGCACCTGCACAAGATGGGCATCGTCTACAGGTAGCCCCCCGAGCCGTAGGGTCACCGCGAGCCGGGAAGAACTATAGCTCTAGTAGATTTTCATTTTAGAAAACGGTAACTCGAATCGCCGACGCTCTAATCGATGGACGATAACCCCCGTGTCGCAGGGACTGCAAGCCGGAGAACATCCTGCTGGACGACGCGGGCCACGTGCGCATCTCGGACCTGGGGCTCGCCGTGGACGTGCCCGACGGCGGCAGCGTGCGCGGCCGGGTGGGCACCGTGGGCTACATGGCGCCCGAGGTGATCGACAACGAGCGGTACACGTTCAGCCCGGACTGGTTCTCGTTCGGCTGCCTCGTGTACGAGATGATCGAGGGGCGGGCGCCGTTCCGCGCGCGCAAGGAGAAGGTGAAGCGCGAGGAGGTGGACCGGCGCGTGAAGCACGAGGCGGAGCGCTACTCGCACAAGTTCAGCGAGTGCGCGCGCGCCCTGTGCGGCGCGCTGCTGGCCAAGAGCGCGGCGGCGCGCCTGGGCGGCGCGGGCCGGCGCGGCGCGCAGCTCGTCAAGCAGCACCGCTTCTTCGCGCGCCTCAACTGGGCGCGCCTCGAGGCCGGCATGGTGGCCGCGCCCTTCGTGCCCGACCCGCACGCCGTCTACGCCAAGGACGTGCTCGACATCGAGCAGTTCTCCACCGTCAAGGGCGTCAACCTCGACGCCGCCGACGACACCTTCTACGGGAAGTTCAACACGGGCTCCGTCTCCATCCCCTGGCAGCGCGAGATGATCGAGACCGGCTGCTTCGCCGAGCTCAACGTCTTCGCGTCGGGTCGGTACCGTTGCAGTTATCTTGTGTATATTAGTAATAATGATGCCGGACCGATCTCGGGGGAGATGAACCACCTGCGCAGGACATAGTGCAAGGGCGTGTGCACAAACACCGGAGCACTCTATACTCCCTAACTCTCATAATCCGATGGGACGGCAATCCGACGCGACCGGATAGAGTTAAAGCGCAGGACCAACGGCTTTACGTGCTTTCCGAGGCACGGGAGCGCACACACCTCCAAGTTCCAAACTCCTGGCCGCCACTGAAAATTTTCGACAAAAAACCCAGTAACTTTTTGTTGGTCGGACCTGCGATTTCAACCCAGGACCTTCGCCGAATCTGCAGCTTAACATCTAGCTACTTAACCAACCAAGCTGTCGAGTCATTTATAATATATAATTGTCTTAGAAAGTAGCAGAACGATATACATAGTAGTTATTTTATTAGTGGTGTGGTGTAATATATTATTATATACTTATAACAGTAACGAATACCGTCCACAGACGAGGAGGGCAAGGAGAGTCGCACGGCGGACCTGCAGCTGTCGCCGCCCAGCGCGCCCGCCGACACCGACACGGGCTGCTTCGTGTTCGCGAGACGGGTACTCGCTTTTATATATTAATCCGCACCCCCCGATGGTGAGTGGCCACCGCCGCCCATAGACGTCGGCGTTGTGAGAAACATTAAACATTTCTTATACAGTCGATGCACCACCGACCTCGTTAACTAAGATGTTACGTCCCGTGTGCCTATAGTTACACTGGTTCACTCATCCTTCAAACCGGAACACGACAATACCGAGTACTGCTGTTGTGCGGTAGAATATCGGATGAGTGGGTGGTAACTACCCGGCCGAGCTCGCACAGAGCCCTCCCGCGGACCGGTGTGAAGGCCCCCGTGTTGCAGACGCTGTGCCCGCAGAAGAAGGTCCCGGCGCGCCTGCGGCCCGTGGTGGTGCCCGCGCACCTGCTGGCGCCCGCCTCGCCCGCGCCCGCCAGCTGACCGCCCGGACACGTGCTCGTGCTGCTCACGTGTCACGACACGTGCGGCGACACATCGCTCCGTGTGTCACGGCGACGCATCGGTCGCTCGCTCCCGATTCGTTTTATACAGCGCTCTGATTTTGTAACTGACTTCGCTTCGTTTCCTCCGACTGTATCGAGCAGATATTAAAATCCAAAGTATTCGTTATTGCATTTATGTAATCGCAGCGCTGTATTCGAATGAAACGTTCATGAACAAGTTAGTTTAAGAACAATTTTTTATATACGTATTATGAATGTAATCGTGCAAAATTGAATAGTTTTTATCGAACGGCGATTCTTTACTTTAATTGAGTCCATTTTTGTACATTGACAGGTTATTTAGATGATTTGTTTTCCGACGACTGATGTTTTCATTTTATACGTATTATTTACGAGCTCAAACGTGAGTATTAAGCGAACAAAAACCTTACTTGTATCGTTGTAGAGTATATTATTATCTGACACCCCGATGGAAGCGTTTTTGTCGCACGGTAAAATTTTGCTAATTAAAAAATTTGAGGCGATAATTTTAACACGTAATTTGTTAAAGTTTTTCTTAACGATTTATTAATATTCGAGATACGTCAGTACATATCTTTATCGATATATAATATACCTCATTATGTGTAATCGTTTATGTATTAAAGCTTGAATCGGGGAATTATTTATTTAATGTGAAACGTGTTGATATTATTTATTATTTGATTACGTTTAATTGTAAATTTTTAAGAGCCGAATATTTGATAAAATGCTTATACGTGTTTAAAATTATATGTGTTCGTATGGTCGTTACGGTTGTGTGAGTTCGTTAGGTATATATGTGAATTGATTGATTGAAATATTGAAAGATTCTGATCGAAGAATACGTAAAGTAAATTTTAACGGAATTAGGGCGTGGTTGACGTATCGCTTTTTTGGATAGGACGATGTAGCCAGCTGAAAAAAATGCAAGTATTTTCTTCATCAATTACTTATAGCGAATGACATGGAGGTACATGTTAGATAAATAGAATTGAGAGATTTAGCTGGTATAGTGATGCTGTAGGCAAAGGGATGGCACAAAAGAAAATCCTATTTATTTTCAATGCAATAAATTATTTTTTTACTTTTTGATGGTAATGTAATAGAATTAAAATGACATTATGATGCAGAAATCACTAAATGTTAAATCGAGCAATAATTATGAAAATGATAATGTTTAGAAGTTGAAGTCGTGAAATCGATGTTTTTTCTATGATGTTAATATTTTTAATAATCTGTGGATGTAACTTTTTTCGTATTCGATAAGATTTTTAATATTTCATTATTGACGTATGCTTTTCTTTAAATACGTTGAAAATTTATAAAAAAAAAAATATCTTAAAAAATTGCTTCTAAATATTTTGATTACATTTTTAAATTAAAACTATTATTGTATAAGGAAATGGATGATGTGATGTGTGTCAAATGATAAATTGAATTGTAAAATCTCTGCTTTGATTTATACTTATATCTGTTGAGAAATATAATGAAGAGTATGTCAGGCTTGGGCAAAATGTAATCAGATTCAATTAATGTAAATATGTAATAGTAATTGATAATTACATAATGTAATCGTTAATCATTAATCTGATTACATTTTACCCAAGTCTGCAGTATGTTATGTAATGTTTAGTTTTCGTAGAACCCTGTCATGACATTTTGTTTACTATATCGTCACTTTTATCGAATTATATTTAATATAGTTTAGATCAGGGTTTCTCAAGTAGACTGGCGTAAAGAGGTAACTACATTTTTAATTATTTTTTTTTTGTTTGCCATTGTCTAGCTCAGATACATTTAACGATGCTTAATAATAATGCAAGTGATTACACCGATAGTTAATTCAAAATCTATTTCCATTATACATTTTTTTCGGAGCGCAGATAATGTTGGCAAACCCTGGTTTAGACTTTGGAAGCTCCAATATAGTCGTAATTAACGTACGTTCACCGTTTTTTTTTTTTTTATTAAATGTCCTTTAAACGATGCACAAACTTATTCGTATACATTTCGACGCCATATTGTACATTGCCAGTAAATAACTTCCATATTGTATTAGATGTAAGTATTAATGCATTTTGATGTGTACGTTTTAATTGTATTTTTCGATTTTTAATAATGCCTGTTCGATGATGTTATGGCGTTACGATGTTACTAATACGCGTAAGTAAATCTTAAGTCGGGAGCCGTCTTGTGGAAAAGATTCGACCGTCGGGAGTGTTCTAGATTGTATAAATAGTTTTTTTTTTTTAATACGTGTCAATTTGCTCACATTTAGTGTAATAGCGAAGCACTTTTGCTCAGGGTTTAGCACTGCTGAGAACTGTGGTCGTAATCTTTTTCGCAACGGCAACATTTGTTATAAACGAATAGTTCGCACAATGTTTGTTTTTACGTCGCTTCCGTCGCCGTAGCTTTTCGCCGACTGCTTGTTCCATTCCAAAAATTCAGATCGCCATAGAATAGTTTTTTTTTTTTAATGTAGCAATATGTATTAGAGTACGGTGGTGCGGTGAACGGAACGGTGTTGTGGCGATTGAGTTCCTAAAGAAGCGCTCGGGTCGAAAATATATGGAAAGCAATAAAATGTTGATCCATATACATGAACTACTAAAATTGTTGTCGAGAACGAGCCTCTGATGTACAGTCGAGCACAAAAGCAGAATTTGTTAGCATTTAAAATACACTCGTAATTATTGGATTTGTATGGATTTATTTATGAGCGTGAAGCGTGTAACGGAACGATTTTTTAAATACTTTTTTGCTGTACAAATGTCACGTATGAAAGTAAGGATACACTAGACTAGACAATTTTTTTAGAAATTTGATTCATATGAGCATAGATTGCGTTCCGTTACACTCTTCAAGATTTTTTCAAGCCTGTATCATACTCATAGATGCATTTTCGACTAAATGTATTGAGATATTAATTTTATTTATATTGGTAAAAAAGGTTTACTCTGGCGAGTCACGTGACATTTATATATCAAATGCAAACGAACGTTTAAACGTTGTTTCGATAGGATAAGGTCGAATTTTGACGATCATTTGAACACGTGACCGGTTGTACCTTGCGTCTTAGTGGAATGTAAACTTAGCTTTCTTAATACTGTTAGTCGTTATTGCAGTATTTTGATGCAAATATTATTATTTAATAAGCGTATTCATAAATAAATTGACTCCGATATAGAATTGTTGTTTTAATTTTCCTTTCTAACTCTAATGTAATAATGTCAAGCGTGGTTCACGATGGAATAGAACTTGGTAGTCTTAACCGAAGGACAAATTTTGAATAGTTTAATAGTTAATTTTTAGCACATTTAAATCGTATATAGAATAAAGTGAATGCCTCGTTGGTCTAGTGGCTAGATATAAGGCCGCAGACCCGGTGGTCCTGGGTTCAATTCCCAGGTCGGGCCAATAAATACTTAGTGGGTTTTTCTGTCAGAAAATTCTCAGTAGCAGCCCGGCGTTGGTCTGGAAGTTGGAAGTGTGTGCCTCGGAAAGCACGTTAAGCCGTTGGTCCTGCGCCTGAACTCTTTCCGGTCGTGTCGGATTGCCGTCCCATCGGATTATGAGAGCTAGGGAAAACATAGTGCACCTGTGTTTGCGAACACACTTGTGCACTATAATATGTCCTGCGCAGTTGGCTAATCTCTCTTGAGATTGTCCGCCGTGGCCGAAATCGGTCTGGAGGACCTTAGAATAAAGTCAAACGTTTGTGTATTGAGGTCCAAAGTTTATAGTTATTAAACTATAATTAATTTATAAAGATAGTTATTAAATCATAATTAATTTATGATGATTTGATGATTTTAATGAATTTAAACAATATATATGACGAGCGATACTGAGGTTTTAGTGATCGATTTTTAACATCTGCTAACCAGTAGAAGATCCTTCTTATAAGGAGATTGGAATAATAATATATAATAATAAAATATTTTATTCAACAATCTATCAATATCACAACTAACAAATAAATCAGTCGCACACGTTAAAAATACATAATTGATATTATAAATGCACCGATCAATGATATCTGAAAATATTTCCTTTATGTTTGTTACCAATAAGAAATATTAAGTAAATATATGAAGAGATTCATTGGAATAACTTAAGGTGCGGTCAAACGGTGCGCGTGCGCGCGTCTGATCTGTAGCGAAACATGTAATTGTCGACCAGTACGGTCGCTCAACCGCTCCATTGAATGGCACCATTTTCCAAGAACTTCTCGTACGATAAATTTTCAATTCGGAAGAACTATAAAGCTTATTAAACAACAAAAACAAAACATTTTATACACAACAATAAACAAACTTACAATCTTATTAGGTATCGTGTGTCGGTTCTATTTATGTAATCATTTTTAAAATACTAAGCAAAATTTAAAAATATTAATTGTGTTTAACGACACTGTTGGTGGTAAACACATAGACAACTGAAGTCATGACCTCGTGTCCTAGCTACCCGATAGGTAAGAGCCACGGTCTTGAATACAGGTCTATCAACGGAGCCCAATTTCCGTGGTGAGAGATTGGTGCGATTGTGTTACAACTTTTATTTCGCAATAACGCCCGCTGTACGTCGTTGCTATCGCACGTGGTTGAGTGACACGCGGCGTATATTTTTCTCTCCCAAGTGTTGTGTTATTTAATCATTGTTATATAATTTTTTGGAAAGCGAGATAGAGCTATCTATTAAAAGATTAAAAATCGATACAAGTCCAGGTCCAGATGGCATGACAAATGACTTAATTATGACTGGTAAAGACCATTTAGTACGACCAATTATTATGTTCAATCTTATATTACAAAAGAAAAATATTCCGGACCAGTGATAGTGCTCAGAAATAGTACTTTTATACAAAAAAGGAGACCCAAAATTAATAACGAATTATAGACTCATAAGCTTAATGCCTTGTCTCTATAAAGTATTTAGTTCGACATTGCTTCGGAGAATCTCAGCGTTAGTCGATGAGAACCAATCAGTAGAGCAGGCGGGAGCGCTGAAACAAATCATTGAAAAATACACAGAATATGATAAACCTCTATATATTGCCTTCATCGATTATTCAAAAGCATTCGACACCATTTATCTCCCATTTTACTCTATATGGCAAGCTTTAAACGAACAAGGAATAAATAACGAATACATAGATCTCATTAAGGTAATATACAACAACAGAAGAGCACGAGTAAGGCTGGACACAGTGGGAGCATCCTTTCAGATAGAGCGAGGACTTAAACAAGGGGACCCGCTCTCGCAAAACTGTTCATCGTAGTACTCGAAAGTATATGCCGAAAAACCGAGTGGGAGCAAATGGGTATCAAGATTGATGGTAAATATCTAAGTCACCTTAGATTTGCAGACGACCTAGTTGTGTTATCGGAGGATCCTATGCAATTACAACACATGCTGCAATCACTCTGATATCATAGCTCTACGATGGGTCTCGAGATAAATCAGGAAAAAACAAAACTTATGACTAACAGAAACAAGATGTCAATTTCGATTGGATCATTTCCTTTAGAATATGCAGAGGACTGCCTTTAGAATAGGCAGAAGAATACAAAGCACATGGAATAAGTACTGCTATGAAGGAGATATTCAAACCGTCTTTGGGACTCTACCAGTGAGATTAAAAACCAAAGCAATGAACATCTGCTTAATGCCTTGTCTCACGTACGCCTGCCAGACATGGCCGCTAACAAAAAACAATACAGAAAAAAATAGGATCTGCCAACGTGCCATAGAACGGAGCTTTATGAATATAAAATTAAGAGATAGAGTAATGAATAAGAAAATAAGGAAAATTACCAAAGCACAAGATGTTGTCCAACGAATATTAAAAATTAAATGGAAATGGGCAGGACATTTTCAAAGACTGGATGCTAACACTCATGGAAGTGGTGACCAACTGGACACCTAGAGGCAAAAAACGAACGAGAGGTAGACCCCTGAAAAGATGCAATGATGATATAATTAAAGTAGCTGGAAAACTTTGGTCCAGAATAGCAAAGCAGAGAGAGATGTGGAAGGAATTGGAGGAGGCATTTACCGCAAGTACCACTAACAAAATTTCAAGTAATTGTTTTTGAAATAACACTGACTGTGTTTGGAAGAAATGAAAGCTTTTTACATTTTACATATCATTTTGCGGATTTGTAGTCATTTTTGTTTTGTTATTTAACTGTTTTGTTTCGATTTGAAAAAGTGTTCGGGACAATTATTACGCGAATTGTCATGCCTATGGCGGCCGTAAATTGAACTGAACAGCATCAAAAAGCCGACGTATCAATACTGTTGTTGATAGACCTGTGTATATGACCGTGGTATGAGCTATCGAGCGCTGTGTTGCCATGTAATTTTCGTCATTTAATTAAATTTTATTCGGGGTAAATTTTTGCTTAGTATTTTAGAAATGATGACATAAATAGAACCGACTCACGATACCTAATAACCACTTCACGGGTCGGACAGGGTTTTTGTTACACACTGTATAATATACATGTATAACTAATCTCAATTTAAAAGACAGTCTTTTTAAATATCTATTTACACAATCGCTTTTTTCTTATGAACATTTTTCTTATCCACATATATCCGTTGGAATAACACGAATTTACCACTTTGAATGTTTTTTGTTTCGAATATGGCACCTTTTATCCTCCACGACGGTTCCTCGCAGTGTTGCCAGTGTCTACAATCTTTGGGAACTTGTAATTTATCTAAAAGTTTACTCGATAAACTCGGTATAATAGGTTGTAATATAATTGAGCATATCCTCAGAGTTTCTAGAGTGACGTGGAGTACGACGTCCAACTCCTTCTGACCTTCCGGTTTCTTCTTCAGTTCCCACGGTTTCATGGTTTCGAAAAATAGATTAGCTAAATGCAACACGTGGATGACCGCGTCCACGCCTTTATAGAACTGATAGTTCGAGTAATGTTGATGGCAGATCTCTGTTGAATGAAAAAGTTCCCATTATGTAATGAGACAAGAAATATGTCAGAAAACATTATAGAATGAATCTACAGTAATCTTTTTTACAGGAAAAATACATGCGACGTGCGGCGCGCGACGTCCCGCAGCTCGTGCGCGTGCGGGGGGGAGGGTGTATCTCGCGCGGAACACACGGGCGCGCTCGCGCGGGACACACGGGCGCGCTCGCGCGGGACACACGGGCGCGCTCGCGCGGGACACTCACCGGGCAGGCGCTCGACGGCGCGCAGCAGGCGCGCGGCGGGCTCGCGGCGCGCGACGTCCCGCAGCTCGTGCGCGTGCGGGGGGGAGGGTGTATCTCGCGCGGGACACACGGGCGCGCTCGCGCGGGACACTCACCGGGCAGGCGCTCGACGGCGCGCAGCAGGCGCGCGGCGGGCTCGCGGCGCGCGACGTCCCGCAGCTCGTGCGCGTGCGGGGCGGGCAGCTCGTGGCGCGGGTTGAGCGCGGCGCCGCACGCGCGACTGGCGAGGTTGCCGAGCGTGTCCGCCAGCTCGGAGTTCGCGATATTCACGAGCTTCGTCTCGCTGTAGTCTGTGGTTTGAGGAGAACGATTTTAATGTAAAAGCCGTTCAAGCGCACCGTTAACACTGAGTTGCAGTATCCCAGTTGGTACAGAGACGTACAATATTTATATAGACACTTTTGACTTCTACCGACACACACACACTGGCACTCACTGGCGTCGTCGGCCAAGGTGGCCTCCCGCAGCAGCATGTAGCGCAGCGCAGCGGGTGCCGGCACACTGCGGGGCGCGACGACGTTGCCCAGCGACTTGGACATCTTGCAGCCGTCCACGGTCCAGTGCGAGTGGCACACGAGGCGTCGCGGCGGCTGCCAGCGAGCCGCCATCAGAAACGCCGGCCAGTAGATACCATGGAACCTGGGACGAGCGCCGTATACTTTAATTTCCTACATTCATGCCTAAATCTACCATACCATATCATGCAAGGCTCTTGATTTAGCTTGAGCTACTGAATCAAATGTATAAACTTGACTATTACTCGGTGGTAGAGCTACGTGCAAGCTCGTCTGGGTAGGTACCACCCACTCATCAGATATTCTACCGCAAAACAGCAGTACTTTGTATTGTTGTGTTCCGGTTTGAAGGGTGAGTGAGCCAGTGTAATTACAGGCACAAGGGACATAACATCTTAGTTCCCAAGGTTGGTGGCGCATTGGCGATGTTTGACATTTCTTACAATGCCATTGTCTATGGGCGTTGGTGACCACTTACCATCAGGTGGCCCATATGCTCGTCCGCCTACCAATACAATAAAAAAAAAAAAAAAAAAAAAAAATTGACAACTTTAAACTGTACTTCAGTATATAACTTACTTTAAAATATCCTTTCCAACGACATGGACATCAGCGGGCCAAGCCCGTCGGGACATAAGTTGCTCCTCATCGGGGTAACCACATACTGTCAAGTAATTGATCAGAGCATCAAGCCAAACATATATACTTTGCTCTTCATCATCTGGCACCTATTATAACATAAAGTCATTATGTTTATTTACAATATATTATGTTGATTTTTGAATTTTTTTTAAAATTGTTTTACATACCCGTACAGCCCAATGTACTCTGGAGGAAGGACGACTAACAGAGATGTCAGGGAAGTAAGCGTCACTTGCGAGAAAGTCTTGAAGTTGCTTCTGGAACTTACTGGGTTGAATTACTCCATCTATTAAAACGTTTTAGTATGTACATTGTACGTAAACTTAAACTTGTTTCATCTATTCTAAATTATTGTTATCACAGATTAAAATTAACAAAACAATAATTCAGCCATCTCATTGTGCAAGTCACATATTCAAAAACAAACAATAAATTCTGATGATAATAATAAGAAAACCATATAAGATTAAATTCATCACCAATATTTTATAATTTATTAGATTTACCTCCAGTTTATGACTGATACTGTTCGCTCATTGGTCACCTATTGGGTTATCGGCTAGAATCAACCAATGAGCACTCAGATATCACATAAATTAGTTAATCTGACTTTGATCAAGATTAAAGAAACTAAAAGTTAATTTATTTATATTTCACCTGGTTTCAACCAGTCTTGGAGATGTGTTTTGAATGCACTTAATCTAAACATATAGTTTGTCTCCTCTGTCCATTCAAGTTGGTGGCCTGATTCTACAGACACCTTTATCTGTAAGAAGAAAATATTTGTTTTCAATATATGTATTACTTAACAATTATGTAATGTTAATAACTAAATATTATTACTCGAGTTCAGTGATCTTAATTACATTATATTTTCTATATAATTATTAACTATCAAATTTAATTTAATCATTACGATTAAAAACAATGAGATTTATAAAATATTATTATGCAGTTAAAAATAATCGCAAAAATACCTTTCAAAAATATCATAATTATGTAAATGTAGAAAAAGTAATAGTTAAAATAATAACATGGATACCAACAAATGATAATAAATACCATAAAAAATCCAAGTATCAAAATTGCACAGGCAACATTAGTTAGCTAGTGCAAATTTTCTTGTATTTGTATAATAGAACAGAGTAGAAAGTAGAAACAGGTGCCAAATGTTTTGTCTTTGTCTATTATATATGTATATTTATAGGTTATATTAAAATTTTTGAGTGCCTTACCTTTCCATCTTTAGTGATTTCCTCTCTGGTATGCGACTCAGGAACAAAGGCTTCATCATTAACACTATACCAGCCTGCATACTTTGCCTTATAGATATATTCTTCTTTTACTAACTTCTTCTGAAATTGTTTTATAAATAGAATTGTAATCCCTCTATGTTGCAGTTTTTGGTGTTTATGGATGTAAATTGTGAGACCAATGCCATGAAAGCAAAGATAATTAAAAAAAAACACAATTGATATTTTTGAAATATTGATTGATAAATCATTATTAAATACTGGTATTCAGACAAAACTTACATATTATGTTAAGCTGTACTTAGAATTTACATTATATACATATTTTGAATTAAAAAATATATTATTATTTTAAATAAACATCTTATTAGGTATTCCTTTTCTGTTTTATCACATCTTTCTTTGTTTGTTTTCTATTTTATTACTCGGTGGTAGAGCTTTGTGCAAGCTCGTCTGGGTGGTACCACCCACTCATCAGATATTCTATCGCAAAACAGCAGTACTTTGTATTGTTGTGTTCCGGTTTGAAGGGTGAGTGAGCCAGTGTAATTACAGGCACAAGGGACATAACATCTTAGTTCCTAAAGTCGGTGCCAATACGCGGCAATGTAAGCGATGGTTAACATTTCTTCCAATGCCATTGTCTATGGGCGTTGGTGACCACTTACCATCAGGTGGCCTCACTGCTCGTCCGCCTACATACATAATAAAAAAAAAGAAAAAATGTATGCTTCATTGGTTTACATTAAAGAGTATATATAAATATTACTATTAAAAGAGTATATGATTTTTTTTATATAGGATACATAGACAGACAAGCATATGGGCCCCCTGATGGTAAGTGGTCACCAACATCCTTAGACATTAGCAGTATAAGAAATGTTAACCATTGCTTACATAGCCAATGCGCCACCAACCTTGGGAACTAAGATGTTATGTCCCTTGTGCCTGTAATTATACTGGCTCATTCACCCTTCAAACCAGATAACAACAATATCAAGTACTGCTGTTTTGCAGTAGAATGTCTGATAAGTGGGTGGTACCTATCCAGACGAGCTTGCACAAAGCTCTACCACCAAGTGAAGTAAAATGTCTTGCCAAATATTGAGATCAGTGAAAGAAAGAATACAAATTAACAAACCCAAAAGTGCCGCACAGCTTTTTTATGCCTCTCCTCAGTTGTTCTTATATAATCTGTATATCCTACTTCAAAGTCATTAAAAAGATCTCTGTACTCCTGAGAGATATTATTACAATAGTTCTGTAAAGGTAAACTAGCCTGGGCAGCAGCTTGTTGGATTTTTGTACCATGTTCATCTGTCCCTGTAAATTAAAAATAATAATATAATAATACATTCAGTAATTTAAAAAAATATCAGTTTACATTTTCATATACATTACCAATGTACATAAATAATGTAGTCATTTGTGAGAGAAATTATGTATAATTATTTAATTATTAAATAAATATGTTTAATTATTAAATAAATGTTTTTTTTTTTCTATAAATTTAAAATAGAATCAATAAAATATCATACATAGAAATTCCATAAAATAAACGATTATACAAAGCTCTTATTTAAAGTTAATTTATTACCTGTGCTAAATATAACATTACAATCAGGATTTGTTAGTTTCTCAAACCGTTGTATTGCATCTGCCACCACTGCTGTGTATAAGTGGCCCAAGTGAGGAGCTAAAAGAATATTTATAACAATGAAAACATATAGAAGATATTCAAATATTTAATGAAGTTTTAGGACCTTTTAATTCAGTAGTTTTTGGTTAGAATGTCAATGTACAAAATTTTTATATTATTCTTTTTTTTAAAAAGCTATAATTAACGTCTAAGAAAATTAAGTAAACAGAATATATTAGGTTAAGGTTAATTTTTATTAATAATAAATCAATGTTAAAAAAATAATTGTATACTTATGGATTTAAATACTTACCGGCATTTACATAAAAAATCGGTGTTGTAATATAAAACGGTCTTTTCTGCACAACAGAAGATAATAAACGTAAGGATAATCGCATTTTTATAATTATTTATAAAGAATCTTATTTTGTTTAGGTTATAAAACTTGACATCAAGTGTTCAAGCTGTGTTACAAAACCATCTATGAACTTTGTTTGATTAACTTTTTAATATAATGAACTTTAAAAATACTTTGTTGTAAATAAAATGAGCATTATTTGTAAATAAATAGGAAATAATTTTCCTAAAATGGAAAAGTACAATATTTACTAGGTTTGAGACACCAAATGTACCTATTTATTTCTAAATGTCAAAGTTGACTACATAATTCTAATTTTTATATCGATATTTTTAAATCAACTCAAATATAACGACGAACGACGAATATAAAATATAATGTACCTATACTTATGATATTTGATTTCATAACTTGATAAAAGGGTTTACTTATTATTTGCGAAATACGATTTTTCTATAGACACAGTTTAAAACAACCGTACAGTATTTATTAAATTATGTGACATAATTTATATTATAATATTACTCTTAAGTATCGATGTAGTGTATCGACGAGTGAGAGGAAATCTCTAAGTTTAGTGAACGTTCCTTTTCTCTTAAAAATATATATATATTGATGTATATTTATTAAATAAAGCTTTATTATAAATTAGAAAAACTATTCAAGAACAACTACGAAAATTAATAATATTATTTTTACAAATTTCTAATATTTGAGGCTTATTTATGGCTGTTACGTTTAAGTTTGACAGCATTGAAAGATAAAAATCTGCGTTATTTTTTATCCTTGCAGCGCAGCAGCAGGTAGTGCTAAATATATTTCACTTCAAAAATCTGACTGATTAAAGTTATTATTTTAATTTTATTCTTTAGTATATTAGGAAATTTAAACAATTAAATATGGATGACTTCGAAAAGGAGAATGAAAGTGATCGTAACAAGGTAATATAATTTAATTCCAACATTATTTACAAACTTTTCGATATCGCCTTGTATTTCGATATTCTAAAAATTCTCACATTTTCTAGAACATCTGTCTATCTTAACCCACATGAATAATAAATGTACTTTAGCCGCAGATATTAATAACAGTTTTATATACTAAGGATGTTTATTTGCAGCTTATAATATAAAAAACCAATAATAAACAATATATATATTTATATATATTAAATATATATATAAACAATATATATTAAATATATATATTGTTTATATATTTAAAATTTCATTATGGTACAATTTTTATAAACATATTATACACAACATACTTATAGACTTAAATTTAAATTAACAACCTCTTAATAATTAAGTTAAGGTATATAAAGTGTATATAATTATTTTTTAGGATCGGAGCCCATCTCCCGGTGTGAAGTCAACAGCGGTTGTTAAATATACAGCATTTCAAAGCCCAGTGGGATATGCTAGACTTCAATGTAACACAGATCTCAACCTACCCCCTTCCAACTGGGGTGGGATTGACACATATGGTCTTAAACAGATTATTACAAGGGATAGTGGGCTTTCAAGGTATGATATTCTTGTAATTCTAAACATTCACTCAGGTTTTATTATTCCACCTTCAATTGCTCTAAGTACCAGATAGCGAGGCATGTGAAAATGACAAAAACAATTTTCAGGGGTACATAAGTGTTGTTTGATTTTTATAATTGTGGTAATTATTATTTATATAACATAAGCTGTAATGCAATTTATTTGAAGTAAATGCTTCAACCACAGAGTGTTTAAAGACAATCTCGCATTACCCTGATCATAGGCCAGGGCCGGTGTTGGCATAATAAGAGTTAGCAAATTGAGATATCATCAGTATGTAGTCAGGCAATTTCTTAATTTAATTTTACCGTTGCAGTTGCCTAGTTTAACTATTCTATAATATTATAGGAGTATTTATTTACATTAAAGCCTTAATTAAGTTTAATTGGATTAGTAGGATATTCAACTGATATTCTACCGCAAAACAGCAGTACTTGGTATTGTTGTATTCCAGTTTGAAGGGTGATTGAGCACAATCACTTTTCAATCAATTGTAATTACAGGCACAAGGGACATAACATCTTAGTTCCCAAGGTTGGTGGCGCATTGACGATGTAAGCAATGGTTAACATCTCTTATAATGCCAATGTCTATCGGCGTTGGTGACCACTTACCATCAGGTGGCTCATATGCATGTCCGCGTACCGATGGCATAAAAAATAAATTAAAATATTCATGTTTGCTCCACAGTTTTAGAATGGCGCATATGTTTCCTGACTGTGTCGGCGAAGTGGATGTTATTTCCGATGCGGAATGCATAAAAAAATTACTTAAATTGCCCTACCAGCCCAATGGAACAGTATGTCAAAAGTTTTTGTTTTGTATTTTGATTTATCAAGTATTATAATAGCTTAGGATGATTATATAAGATCCCTATGGTATTCTGGCTGAGGAGTTGGATTTACTTCATTATTACTTGATTACATACACTATGTAATACAAATTTTTGGTTTTAAAATAACTTTTAGGCCACTATGTAATAAGTTGAATGCCATTAAATTTTCTTTGTCTTTCTTCTATCTTGTATTTCAAATAAAATATTGTTTCAGGTGAGCATGATGGTCCACAGAGTTGAAAACACACTACTTTTAGATGATTTTGATGTTTATGAGTATCTAATGAAGTCCGAATGGTCTTGGCTGAAAGATTTCTTCTATGAAAACATTCTTAAAACTATGTCTGAAAAGGTTGTATATTTATTTCTTTTTATTTTACATTATGTTGGAAAGTTATTTTCCTTATGAACTTTGAATATGCTAGCCTATAATTATTAATATTTGGACAAAAAATTAAAAAATTGATATAGGAACTATTCATCGAGCTCAGCCATGATGTAAACAAAAGATAGTGTTGATATTTATATTAGATATTGACTTGTATATATACAGATAATAAAATAAGTAAATATAGCAATATATAAGAGGCATATAATATGTATTTACAGGAACGTATGTCTTTGACATTCGCCCCGAGCCCCAGTTCAGCCTTACAGTTGACGCATAAGTTTCTGTCTCACAGTGTGGTGGAGCGACCTCAGCCTTTACCTAGTGTTGTACCTCATACTCCCATGTGCTTAGCCGGTATGGACGTTTTAATTTTCAACATATTTGATATATATTTGTTAGGGTATAAAACTAATTATATTCACATTACAATAAACACACCTAACTTTTATAATAAAAGAAAGTAAGTTATTTTTTCAAATTTAAATATATATGTAAAATCAAGACATGTTTTATTCAAATTTACTTAAAACTTGTTTCTATTTATTTCAAAGGGCCGTTTCTCCCCGAACCCGACACCAAACCAGAAGAGCCGACCAATGAGAAGAGTTTCAACCGTAACGTTCTATGGACGTTCGAAGAAATACACATGTTAATCGGCAGCAATCTGCCAATATTCGGTGACAAAGACCGACCCTGCGTCAGTCTCCGTTTAAGAGACGCCAAGGAACCGATAAACGTACTGACAGGTATTGATTACTGGCTGGACAACTTGATGTGCAACGTACCTGAAGTTCTGATGTGCTACCATCTAGACGGAATAGTACAAAAGTACGAGCCGATGAAAACCGAAGACTTACCTAATATGGAAAATTCGAGATTTTCACCGAAAGTCATAAGAAACGTGGCACAGAATATATTATCGTTCCTTAAATCGAATGCCACGAAAGCGGGTCACACTTACTGGCTGTTCAAGGGGCCCCACGATGACGTCGTTAAGCTGTACGATCTGACGTCGCTCTGTCCGGACGACATGGACAACCCGTTCACGACGCCCGTGGCCATGCTTCTGTACAGAGTGGCCAGGAACATGCGGCTCATGAACAGGTCCAAACACGTGCGGCAGCTGCTGGAACACGTCGTGGAACTGCTGCAAAAGGAACGGTATCCGCAGATCGTGGCTTCCTCGCACTACATGTTGGCGGATTTGTACGTGCCGGCGACTACGAATCCAGCTTGTCCCAATTTTAAAGGTCAGTTAGTTTTATAAGTAAAATTGGGAAAAAATCGTTTTCGCTTGCTTGGTTTCCACTCAAACTGTACTGTCCTCAAGAATTGGGATACGAAACTCCTCAGCGATGAAGGGAGACACCGTGAGGATACCTGTATCCTATATGTGCAACGCTCTAAATCTTCTCACGAGGAGAGAAGGCCTTTACTTAGCTGTGACACATAAAGGCCGTTGTTCACTACATCGAATCGTAAACAAGAATCACTGCCTAATCGTTACAATATTATTTCAAGATGAAAGTTCAGACTCCGAGGAAGAATCTGACTTCGGGGACTACGCCGAGTTCCCCCCTCACACTAAGTCGGAAGGAGACGGCGAATGTGAGCCAGACGGCGAGTGTGAGCGAGACAAGTGCGACGACGACAATGTGGAGGTTGTGACCGATGCAACAGACAAGGTAATGAATTTTAGTGTTAACTTTAATAACAATAACAACTCGTAAACTATAAATACTGCCTATTTAAATCTTTTTCTTAAGGTAAATCTAGTGGCTCATATAGGATCTGATTGTGTTTCATAGTTTTCGAATAGAGTCAGTGGCGGTTAATTGATATTTATCTTTTTCACAACTAGAATGGTAGTGACAAGTTTCCAGTTCACTATTATATGTACAATAAAAATCACTGAAGTCTCTATCCCCACCAACTACTCCGCTCTTATAACACCAAAAAATCTACCTATATACAGGATGTAACAAAATTCGTGTCCGACCCGTGAAGTGGTTATTAGGTATCGTGTGTCGGTTCTATTTATGTAATAAATTTTAAAATACTTAGCAAAAAAATTACTTAAAAAAATATATTAATCGTGTTTAACGACACTGTTGGTGGTAAAAACGTGGGCTACTGAGATCATGACCTCGTGTCTTAGCTACCCGATAGGTAAAAGCTATCGAGAGCTATTGCCCGCACCTGTGTTGCCATGTAATTATCGTCATTTAATTAAAAATAAAAAAAATCCGGGATAAATTTTTTGCATTTTTTTTATTTTAAATATTATTACATAAATAGGACCGACACACGATACCTAATAACCACTTCACGAGTCGGACACGAATTTTGTTACACGCTGTATATAGCGAGACCTTCGTTGTTAAGACTGTTTTACTTGGTGTTCATGATTAAAATTTTTAATCAAATCAAATCACACTGAATATAGAAGCGTTACACTACTTATTGCCTGTCATAAATCTACCACCGTTTCGGTAATAAACACCTCAGACCTGAGAAGAACCGGCGAAATAAATTCAACGTGATTTTTTTTTATATCTGTCATAATAATATTATATGAGCTACGTGATAAGTAGTCAACACCGTCCTTAGGGATTGTAAGAAATTTTAACTGTCTTTTAAATTGTCAATACGCCACTGAAATTGGGAAATAGGGTATTATGTACGTTGGGCCTGTAGTACACTAGCTCAATCACCCTTTAAATCCGACACAATACTAAGTAAGTGACGTGTAGCGGTAGAAAAAGTGATGAATGGGCGGTACTTATCCAGACGGGCAAGCACAAAGCTCCGGGTAATAGATAGCGGCGTTGAGCGCTTTCGCAAGTTGGCCGCACACATCGCTTTTGTTTTTGCCTAGGAGGACGTGCCGAAAGTGTCAAGCGCGCGTGGTGGGCAGCGTGAGAGGGGACTGTCTAATATAATTTTGATTATTTCTACTGTACGCTCTGATTTAAGCATTGATTACTTATTACAATAAAAACATCTGAAAGTCTGCTGGAGTTTTTAATTGTTGGTGCTAGAAGACTCGACCCTGCAAGTGTAGTATAATAATACAACTACTACGCTTCAGCATCTTGCGGTCCAGCAAGGCGGAGGCGGCTAGTGCAGATTATTCTTCCCGACTGTACTAGCCGTCGTCGTGTTTGGACTCTACTACCACTTACCGGTACCGGTATCAGGGGGAGAAGAGTCATTGCCCACCCGGTGGTAGACCGGTTTTACTCGGTGGTAGAGCTTTGTGCAAGCTCGTCTGGGCAGGTACTACCCACTCATCAGATATTCTACCGCAAAACAGCAGTACTTTGTATTGTTGTGTTCCGGTTTGAAGGGTGAGTGAGCCAGTGTAATTACAGACACAAGGGACATAACATCTTAGTTCCCAAGGTTGGTGGCCCATTGGCAATGTAAGTGATGGTTAACATTTCTTACAATGCCATTGTCTATGGGCGTTGGTGACCACTTACCATCAGGTGGCCCATATGCTCGTCCGCCAACCTATACAATAAAAAAAAAAACCCGGGTAATATAAAAAAAGATATCGAATATGACGTGATTGTAGTTGCAAATGCATTTACGCATTTCTAGCTTTAGCCCCGCCCCATATTTTAGGGAGAGGCTTAAAATTGTTTCCGCTCAGCTTAATGTTGACTAACTTCGGTCTGGCCCTAATCGCACAATTAATTTGAATCTCGTACCTAAATACTTGCGAAACATGATAACTTCATTACAGTCCGTGGTCGTGGATGACTATCACGGGGTAGTTTCTGGTCTATCTTAAGTTTTAGAATGTTGTTTTCAATATTAATAATAATAATAATATCCTGGGACTTTATTCACACAAAGCCATCTGATCCCAAAGTAAGCGGAGCTCGTACTATGGAAACCAGACAACTGATATACTTACATAGACTACTTTTCTTTTGTAAATAAATACTTATATAGACAATTACACCCAGACTCAGGACAAACAGACATGTTCATGCACACAAATGTATGTCCCGGGTGGGAATCGAACCCACGACCTGCGGCGTGAAAGGCAAGTATCTCACCGACCACACCAACAGGCTAGTCATTAAATGGTTATCGTCAATATTATAATACGACTGTGTCGTGCAGCGCGCGAGTGCGGCAGGCGGTGCGGCGCTGTCGCTGCAGTGCGCGGGGGGCGGCGCGGGGGGCGGCGCGGGGGGCGGCGCGGGGGGCGGCGCGCGCGGACTGGCGCTGCGGGACATCGGCCACCGCCGCGCGGCGCGGCGCACGGTACGCACCCCTCGCACGCTGTGGGAGTACTACAGGAGTAGTTCAGTAGTTGTAGAGCATGAGCACTGCTGACAGGTAACGGCGCCGAAAGAATAAGGAGCGTTAGAAAAATTGCAAATTAAACTCCGTCTCGAGATAGATCATATATACCCAAACATCGGGGCACGCCGTCTGCAGCAGACGCATCAGCTTATGATTATATAATTGCTTTTTTCTTCAGAATGAGAAAATCAAAAGAGATGACAACAAAGGCTTGGGTCTCGAACCGGCGACTCGTTGCGGAAGGGCGTTGAAGCACGCCCTCGAGGGACTCGAGGCACTGCATCATCTCACTATTGACAAATCGAAGGTATGTTATAATAGCTAAAGTATTTTGAAGTAAAACGAGAATTTTTATTACTTTAATTGTTGTATTTATTGAAAGGAAGAAGAACGCGAGCGTCTGAGACAACAGATCATAATTGAAGAGCAACATCCTAAAATGGCGAATCCCTATGAACCGATTTCAATGAACTACGAACCGTTAAAACGAAGCAAGGACGGGAAAGAACACGTGTCGAGGAGCAGGAGACGCAAGAGAGAGAGGAAAAACATGGAAAAATCTGGAAACTGTTTGATAGAGTCTAGATCTAACATCGACAAGAACGCCATATTAGTTAGAAAGGAGAATAACACATTACCAAATTGGCACGAACCCAATAGAGATGACAACTTCGCGTGGAAACTCCACTTGAAAACTTTACTATACGAAAAAATATGTCTTGCTTATGCAACATTGGCCGAATATAGCTACTCACATGAACAGTTCGGATTTTCCCTTAAATATATCGATTTGGCCAGCAAGTGTCAAAAGCTGTTGAGTAATATGATTATAAAAAGTCGCGTCGTCGACGCTGGCTGTCTCATCGGTAGAGTTGGTGACAATTTCTTCCAACTCAGCAAATATTGGGCCAGCTTGGAGCAGTTCAAGAAGCAGTTTGAAACTGACCACGATATCGACGGTCGGATAAAATTGGAGATTGAAAAAGATATGGCGGAGGAGATCGACTCCGATGCGGGGGATGAGTTTGAATTAGGTGAGCTGGTCTTTTTAATATGGGGGTGTTTCATTCAGGGAAAATTAGTAGGAGTATTTCTCCCTTGAGATTTTATGATATCATTTTTTATTTGTTAAGATACTCGATGTCGCTTAAAATAAAAATGTAATTCTTATATAAACAAGTATATACTCTCTTTTGTCATCAAGATTTTGACTCTAACGTTAGCGTCATTTGAGCCGGGATCCGGTCGACTGTACAACTGTGTTCCGTTTCAGAGATCGCGCTCCCGCAGAGCGAGACGGACTCGATGTTGGCGTCGTGTCGGTACTACGAGCGGGCCGAGCAGGCGTCGGCTGACGTCACGCACAAGCGGGACGAGCTGCTGCGGCGACGGGCGTCCGTCTGCAACGAGCTCGCCGTGCGGTACATGCACGAGGCGCAACGTGTGTACACGACATATTTACTGTTTTTATTCTCATTAAATAATGAAAACGATTTAACTAATTTTTTTTGTAAACGTAAATGTACTTGTACATACAGAGGTCTACATAAAATACGCTGATGAAGATGATCAAACGGATCCTGAAGTGCAGCAACTACGAGAGCAATTCCTCACGTTCTCCCGTCGCTCCTCCGAGTGCCTCGACGAGGCCACGACGATATTTGAGCAAGTCAAGGATGTACCTAATTTAGCTCTGCTGTATTGTAACAAGGCGAGGTACATGAGGTTCAAGGCTCATTGCGACCAGGGGAGCTTTAAGTGAGTATATTCAAAAGAATTGAATAGTTTTTCTATATATGCGTTCAGTAATTTAAAAGATTACGTTTTTTATTTAAATAAAGATGGCCGACTGCCAAATGACATTACATCTCATGAATGGTGGTGATGAACGGAATGGTCAATATTTGTTCCAGTTAACATCATGTGACCGATTTGCAATTCTGCCGACCTATCCAAAAAAAAGCCTAGACTTAGAACCGACGGTAGCTTTAAATTCAATTAAATCATGATAAATGCTTAAGATTGCCGTCGTCAAGTAAAGTAACTAGTATTAATTATACTTGAATTATTTTCGAGTGCAGCTCCGAGAAGCGCCGCCTGTACGGCCAGGCGGAGGAGCTGTACTCGTCCGCGCTCAAGCTGCTCGGGCCGCGGGAGTCGTGCGGCGCCGTCTCCGTGCGGGACCTGGTCTCCTGGGAGCTGTCCTGCCACCTGTACACGAGGGCGGTGCTCATGCAGGACTGCCCCGGCGCGTACGCCACCGACGCGGCCGAGGTGGCGGAGGCGTTCCGGCACGCGCTGAGGCACTGCCCGCTGAGCCCGGGCCCGCGGCAGTACCTGTACCAGTTCCGCGCCGCCATGATCCAGCACCGCCTGGGCTCGCTGCAGCACGCGCAGCTGCGCGCCGCGCCCGCCGACGGCCCGCGGCGCCGCGGCCTGCTGCACGCCGCGTGCGCGCACTACGAGCGCGCCGCGCTCACCTTCGCCGCGCTCGAGGACGCCGCCATGTTCCTCACCGTGCGCCTGGAGCACGTCGCCGCGCTCGAGGCGCACGCCGCCGGTAACGCGCCTGAGTACACTATGCGTACTGTGTGTACTGTGTGCTGTCACGTATAGATGTACAGGGCCATTTGTAACGACCCAGCAGCCTCGCAGGCCCAGATAGCTAACTCCATAAGCTACGACTTTCGATAATTTGTTAGATTTAATTTTCATACAAAAATAAGTATTAATTTAATTTCCCGCTCGAATGTTTGTAAGTCTACGCGCATCGCAAAGATCGATGCGTTGCGTCGCATTATGTTTATGAATGCGAGGTTGCTAGGTCGTTGTTAATACGCGAGGTTATTGGTGCTTTACAAATAATCCTGTATATATACCAAGGAAACTTTTTCGGGGTTAAAAATTAAATTATATCATTATTCGACCCCCTAAACAACCACTATTCAAAATACCGTGTCTAATCTTCAAAAAAAAACTATCCTACAGAAACTGTACATTTTCCCGGGATAAAAAGTAGCCTATATACTATTCCAGATTATAATCTATCTCTGTGCCCAATTTCATCCAGATCCGTTCCGTAGTTCTGGAATTGTTGAGTTACAAACATTCTTCCAAATTTGCGCTTCGATACTTTTATATTAATACATAACGCTGAAGAGTTTGGTTGAACGCACTCAGGGATCTCAGGGAGTACTAGTTCGAATTGAAAAATTATTTCAGTGTTGAAAACTATAGAGTATATAACATCACGCAGCTACCAATAGAAACGAAACATCAATGCAAAATATTGCAAAAAAGGGAAAATGTAACCTTTTGAGAGCTTCCGTTGCGTGCGCTGCGAAAAACGGATAAAGTTACAACAACCATGGATGACGGAATTGTTCCTCTTAAAAAGTTCTAGAAAAGTTAGTCCGCGGTAGCATGTGCCTATCTTTTTAGGTTCACTCACTATATAACCCTTTTTATGGTAATCAAATTTGTTCTAAAATGGAGCTTTGTTTGCGAATTCGTTTTTATAAACACTGTATTAATATTCTTATCTAAATAAACACGTTATTTATCACAAGTATTTAACCTATACATATAAATAAAATTGTTGTGTGTGTTTGTCTGTGATTTGAAAATAACTGGAAAAGATTTCTGTAAATTTCACCCCTAAAGGGTTAAAATAAAAGATGAACGATTGTACAGAAACCTGTCATTTTTAAAGTTAGGAGCATGAAATTTAATATACAAGTCTCGGGTTAGAAATAAATAAAAATGTATTTCAGCGTTTTTGAATATCTACCCCCTAGTGGGTAAAGTAAGTGGGTAAAATAGGGGTAGAAAGTTTGTATGGAGATTCCGTCATTTCTGATGTAAGGAAAATGATATTTCGTATTAAAGATTCTGAGAAAAAATAAATGCATACGTTTTTAGAAATTCAACCCCAAACGGGAGAAATGGGATGTAAACAGTACCATAAAAATTAAAAAAAAATAGTCCGATCTGCTCGAAATTTACTATTTGTGTTTCTTGATTGAATTGATGAACGTGTTTCAAAGTTTTTAGAAATTCCACCCAAACGGGTGGTATTTTTTTATTTTCGTTTTGATGAGTTAGAACTTTAGTATGTACATATTCGCTAAAAAATTTCATACACATACTTCGGGGTGCAAATAACGAAATGCAAAATACAATATTTCCTAGGGAGGTGCAAGTAATACTTGTTTTATACGAACTTCACTATGTTAGTAAAGTTTGGATACAAAAAACATAATCCATTATTGTCATATGTACCACTTAATTGGTAGTCTCTAAGTTTTACCTCAACATGACTCAATCCTTACAGAGTTCGTTTTGTTTAATCAGAGTTTGATAGAATAAAAAAATATATTCGTACGATTGCTCATTTACAGTATTAACGTCATGTATAAGATGACCAAGGTATTTAAGCAACTGAATCGTAGACCATAAGACATATTGTACAAAATCAATTTTCTTCAACCCATTTAAGTCACTATAAAATATATTAAGTCAAACTACAGGAATTCACAATAAGTTCACAAGTTTATGATTATTAAAAGAATAATCATCGATCTAAAATTAAAAGAAAATCCTTAATGTACTTTTTTCTAACCAGAATGATATTTCATGCTTCTTACTTTGAAATCACAGACCAATCCAAAGCCCAAACAATCGTTTATCCTTTACTTATACTTAAGCGCGAGCGAAGCAGTCAACTGTTTTAAATAAAATCGATTGCTTCGGTCTTTGCTTAGTATTTTAAAAATTATTACATAAATATGCCCGACACACGATACCTAAATCTGTACATATAAATCTGTTCTACGATTCTAACGCAAAGTTTGACATCGCTTTTTTTTTTTCTTTTAATTCGTATAATTAAAATAATAATGTATATTAGCTGTGGTCGCCACGTACATAAAGATGAGTTGGCAATGCGTCAAGAGACTCACGCGATTTAATTATATGGCCCGTAATAAAATAACACGTAAAATTAAATTACTTTATGACGGGATCGACGTGTTTTAATACTTAAATGTCGTTATAAATAGAAAAAAAGAACCTTGAACATTGCGTAAACAATAAAATTACATAATTATATATGTAGTTTGTAATAGTTTTAAAAAATATGTCTACGATATTTTTCTATAGTATTGTTGTGATCCGTGAGTGAGCCAGTGTAACTACAGGCACGGGTACATAACATCTTAGTTTTTTTTTGATGTAATATTATGGGTGGGTTTGACCAGACTGTCCATTTGAGGCAGACTGACTTTATATTTTCAAGAAAATTAAAATGAAACCGTATTTATTTTTTACAGTATCGCCGAATCTCAAGCTGAAGGCACTTCAGAACGCAATAGAGTTACTGAGGCAGTGTCACTCCATAATGAAGGTCTTAAAAGATCGCGACCCCGAAGACCAAAAGGATGTTCCGAAGTCCGAGGACGGTGATGAGAAAACGCTGAAAGACGAACATAGTCTCCTCTGCCTTTACGAGAATCGATTGAATTTCATATTAAAAAGCGTCATACAGTATTGCAGATCTAAATCTAATAAGGATTACGAGAAAATGGCGGTCATGTATAAGAAATTGTATTGCGCCAGTTTAAAGATTAAAAAATCCGATAATGTTAAATTGTATGCGGCCAGCATCTGTGACGTGCTCACTGCTATGGATGATATCAGCAAGGAGTTCGAATAAGATGTTTTCTAAAAACTTTTAAAAGTATTTCTAAATCTTTCTAAAATCTTTCTAAAATTATAAAAGTTATAACTTGATCATTAAAAAATAGAAAAATCGGTCGAGTCGTTTTTAAGAAAATTGTGGATATTTGAGAAAAGTCGTACTGGCAACATTACGGGCTAGCCAATCGCATAAGCTACTCCACTAAATACTTTGTTTCTATATATTTTTATATTCCATCTATTTACTTTATTCACCCGTTTCCATTCATTATAAATTATTTTCATAACCATTAATTTTCTTCTATGACGGCCATATTTTTTTATTTGTCTTAAACTTATGATATCGTAAATCTAACAAAATATTTTTTTTTATGTCAAAATGCACGGAATTATTAAATGTTATCTTTAAAAGATTTTACAAATAAGCGAATCTCTTTATAAGTTGTATAAATAATAATTTAATTGTTTTGTAAATAAAGTGTTTTCTTTTCAAATGTTTGTTTGGGAGTTTTCTTTTTATTTGCCACGTTCAATATTTGTGTTAAAATATTTTCATAAGACTACCGAATGTCAGTCTCGATGTTGTATATATTATTAGTAATTATTTTAAATAATTATGTAGTATATAATTTCCTAATAATCCTTAGATGATCGTCAATATTACATTGAGAGATCAATTTTGTTTAATTATTTAGATTCACCATACCTTCTAAATGGCTTACCGCTGGGTTTTTAGTGGGTATTCCGATGACCGGGGCACACTCGGTGCCTTGGACATATGGCGGGCCCACTGTTCCCGTGGGGGCAAACGCGTAATGCGTTTTCCCAGCGTCAAAAAAAAAAAAAAAGGTACTTGCCTTTCAATCAACAGGTCGTGGGTTCGATTCCCACCCAGGGCAGACATTTGTGTGCATGAACATGTCTGTTTATCCTGAGTCTGGGTGTAATTATCTATATAAGTATGTATTTACAAAAGAAAAGTAGTATATATCTAGAATATCAGTTGTCTGGTTTCCATAGTACGAGCTCTGCTTAGTTTGGGATCAGATGGCCGTTTGTGAATAATGTCCCAGGATATTATTATTTTTATTTATAGAATCAATCGCATACAAAGGAAATTTATTAAAAGTTAGATCTTAATTTTTTTAATTTTTCCTTCTATATTACTACATTTATATAAATCAATTTTTAATATTATAGATATAAAAATAAATGTTGGTTTGTTTAAATAAATATTATACAGGGCTATTTGAACTACTAGAATACTAGAACAAAAGATGTTGCTTATGGTGTTAGCTATCTAGTCCTGCGAGGTTGCTGGGTCGTTACAAATAACCCTGTATATGAGAAAGGGGCCATTCATTTATTATATAAGGCGATTATGTGGGAGAAGGGGTCGACTATGTCTTATGTTTTCTTACAAGGGGGTGAGAGGGAGTCTTGATAGTTCTTACGTAAGATCACAAATATACGCAAAGCCTCCTGCTCGTTTGCAGGAAAGAAAAAAAAAAACGCTCATCTTCATATTTTTTGTCGAGTTTTGGGAATATGGTTGAAATGTCTACGAGAAAAACGACACTCGTCATAACGATATTCATTTTTTCTTCATTTCCTTTAGATTCTTACATAGTAAATATTAAACAGGGGGGAGGGGTCGGCCTATTCTTATTTTTTCTTATTTAGGAGGGGGAGGGGGTCAAAACTTGTAAAAATCGTCTTACGTAATAAATGAATGGCCCCATATCTCCGTCGCACGGAAATTTAAACTATTTCCTGACTCTTACTGCAAAGCTGCTACTGAAAATTTCTCGACAGAAAAACCAAATAGCTTTTTAATGATCAGAGTTGGGTTTGAAACCAGGAATTGCGGTCCGGCCCTTTAGGCGGGGCAGTTTTTGACAGCACGTTAGAGATTTATGCTGGATCGTTTTATATGTTCAACACTAGTATGTAGTAAATACATAGATACTTATATCCACGATGACGCGCCCCACTCTTTTTACTAATCGCTTCAATGCAATGCAATAAAAGCTATTAGATTGTGAGTTCTATTGCTACGTACAGCTACAGACTACAGAGTAGTTATGTGGGCACACGCGCACTAATCGTAAGTATAATCACCAACATATAGTCTATACTATAATAATAATAATGTCCACTAGACCAATTTTATAAAAATAAAATACTGCAAAGAATAATTATAGTCTGAAACGTCACTTAATTAAGAATTATTAAATTGACTCTAGTGGCTGCTATATGTCAGAAACTTCTCAGTAGCAGTCCGGAGTCTAGAAGTTGGAAGTGTGTACAGTCCCGTGCCTCGGAAAGCACGTAAAACCTTTGGTCCTGCGCCTGAACTCATTCCGGTCGTGTCGGATTGCCGTCCGGAGAGCTAGGGAATAGTGAGTGCACCTGTGATTGCGCACACACTTGTGCACTGTAATATCTCCTGCGCAGTTGGCTAATCTCTTGAGATTGGCCGCCGTGACCGAAATCGGTCTGGTGGACATTATTATTAATTCAGAGCCAGAGACTAAAATCTAAATCAAAGTATTACAAATACTCGTTTTTCGCATTTATAATATAAGTAAGATTCACAGTTATTATTAGCTGTTACCTTCGTAGAAAGTAGAAACGTAGGCTATGGCTACGTAGCAATATGCAGTGGCGGGGTAAGAGCAAAATTTTATGTGGGCGAGATACATTTTGCGTTGACCTCTTTTTTTTAATCTCGCTCGAAAATTTCTTTTACGCGTTTGCTACGCGCTTTTTCACGATTCCACCGTATGAAGGGAAATGCGGCTGACCTTTTTTTTTTCTGCATTGCGCTTCCTACTCTCAATAATAATATCTTTCGATTCATGACGAGTCCAATGTTTCCTCGCTTTCAAAGTTTTTAAGTAATACATAACATGTTTCCGAGGCGCGAGGCCCCCGAACCGCGAGGCCCCCGGACCGCGAGGCCGTCGGCGGTCGCCTACATAGCCCACGCCTTACCCCGCATCTGGCAATATGTATAAAAAATAAAAAAATAAATAAATCAATAAATATAATAATAACTCAAGCAACGTGTGACGTTCTTTTACTCAAGCAACGCAGTACAGCTTATATCATCTTATCTCAATTTGTAAACGTTTGTTAGTGTATAGATAAAGTATTTTTAATATGTATTGTATTGTCATCGAACTTGTCAAGTTATTTTCAAAAGTGATTTCATGACTTTAGTATCAGTAATAAATCGAATCCATTTTGAAAATATTATAGGGTTAAAACTTATAACAGATAAACAATATATTTAAAATGAAAACACATTAAATAATTACGAAAATTTATTTATAAACAATATCACAATTTCAATTAAAAAAATATATGTACAATTAATGTAACAATAAAATTCGTTATTTAATATTATCACAACACAGTATCCATACATAGGGATGCGTTGCGCAAAACTGCAAAACTGGTGTGTTCAGTTTAATGGATGACGATCTTATTAATTACATTATACCCTGTATTGTATTCAAAAGGAATTTATTTAAAACAAATAAATAAAAACGTCAAATTAACTAAAACTTTTTCATTTACTTTTAATTATTGTAAATTGTTAGCAACACTTTTGTGTAGAATTAGCCTGTTTTAGTGTACATACAATACAAGTTAAAATTCGGTAGAATGACCATTTGAATGTTATCGCTTAATTTTAAAATATCGATCTGAACATTTAACAGAATAGTACACAGAATAATACTAATATACTCAATATCCTTAACAATAATTCCCAATTTATAAATAATTTATACAAAAATAAACAGCTATTTTACTTTCCGTCAAGTTAACAAAAAATAGTGCGGCGGTGGTGTGTGTGAAAGAGACAGTCTTACGTGTGACAAAGGCATGGCTATACAGTATACACATTACTACTGACTTGAGCCTAAATTTAGGAAGGCACTGAGTAAGAAATAAAGGAAAGAGGCTTCTTTAAAGAAGCAAGACCAAATGTTGGATGTTTTCATAAAGTCAGTGCCATTTTGAAAAGACTCGTGTCTGTGTCGCCATTTGCTATTTTAATTGAGTTGGGAAGTTTATTCAGTAGTGTAATCGGAATCACTTAAACGCCTTAAATTAGAATCTGGATTAACTACAATAATATTCGTTTTAGAACTATTTCTGCAAAATGAATTAATGCACGCATAACATATAATTATATATATTATTTAAAATATTATCAACCACTTAATAAGTTCTAAATGGGAATGTTTTATTTCGACATTGAACATGAAAAATCCAACTAAGATTAATATTTAAGATAAACTTACTAAAAGTTGTTTTATTGTTAAGTCCTAAAAGATTGATTTTAACAAAATGAAATCGTTTCTACAATTGAAATTTGTTAGGTAGTCTCCAGTTTGAACTCACGTTTTTGTATCGAAAGATGAGCGTTAGCGGCCATCTTGAAAAAAGCATTTTGCATTTCACAAACTTATATAAATAATAGGAACCATTTTTTTGTGAAACATAATAAGCAATATTTTCTATAAAACATCGACATCATTATTAAATTAATGCCAAATATTATGAGACTAAAAAACAGCATTTTTTCCAACATGGCGACTTACTCTCTAAAGTTGAAAATTTAGATTTATACTATCCCTAACAAATTACACTCGATAATTATATTTTTTTAGTAAACCCTTTCTATATATTACTTGGTCAAAATATGACATTCGTCTTTACTTACAATATTATAGAATACAATAATTAGAAGTTACATAATAAAACATAAAATTTTAAATTAAAACAAATAAATGATGCGAGGAAACGTTTTGTTTTAAATTATTTTATTAAAGATTTGGTCCCGTTCAGCACATCTCTTTAGATTAAGATTAATGTTTGAATTTACTAGGAGTTTATTTTTCACTGGAACGAAATTAAGCCTTTTCCGATTTTTTGTTCCTGAAAAAAATGTTTATCAATGAGATTCAACAGCAAATGATAAAATATATATGTATATCAGTAAAGGTTTTTAGAGAAGTGCTACAATTAGTAAACCTTGAGCTGAGACCGCTTGTTCTCGTGCTTGTTATATAACAATGAATACTACGACATGGCAGTCTACTATTGAGCGAAAGATAAAATTTATTCCAAGTTTTTGTGTTTATAATAATTTATCTCGTGCTTGAGAAGGTGAAGGAAAACATTGTTAAGAAATCTGCATGTGTCTGATTTCACTGAAATTCAGCCACATGTGTATTCCATCAAGCCGCATTGGAACAGCGTGGTGCGATAAGCACCAAAAACTTTCTCCTCAAATAAAAGGAGAGGAGGCCTTAGCCCAGCAGTGGGACATTAACAGGTCGTTACTGTATTGACACGAAATATATAGGGTTTTCCAATAGGGACGCTTGAACTTTGACAGCTGATTGCGGCCATGTTGTTTGAGTGACAGCTGTCAAATGCAGTGTGTTATATTCATTCCGTCCTCCCAAACCACCATGGCAGGTTACAGTGTCGAGCAGCACGTGCAAATCATAAAATTGTTTTATGAAAATGGGTCTTCAGTTCGAGCAACGTTCCGCGCACTTCGCCCGTTTTACGGTCGCGATGATCGTCCTGCCGAGTCGACTATCCGTCGATTGGTGGACAAATTCGAGTCAACCGGGTCAGTTAATAATCAGCCGGTTCCCGTGCGTCAACGTAACGCGAGATCTGCCGAGAATATCGCCGCTGTGCGCGACAGTGTCCTCGAAAACCCGCGGCAGTCAATTCCGCGTCGCGCACAGGAACTCGGCCTTTCGCAGACGACAACTTGGCGAATTTTGCGTTGTGACTTGAGCCTGCACCCGTACAAGATCCAGCTGACCCAAGAGCTCAAGGTTAATGACCATAGACAGCGCCGTGTGTTCGCTGACTGGGCATTAGAGCAGTTGGAAGTTGACGCCGATTTTGGCAAAAAAATCATCTTCAGCGATGAGGCGCATTTTTGGATGAATGGCTATGTCAACAAGCAAAATTGCCGTATTTGGGACGAGACCAATCCACACGAGGTTCACCAAGTGGCAATGCACCCGCAGAAAGTGACTGTTTGGTGCGGATTTTGGGCCGGAGGCGTGATTGGTCCGTATTTTTTCGAAAACGATAATGGTGTGGCCGTCACCGTCAATGGTGAGCGATACCGGTCGATGATAACCAACTTCTTTTGGCCTGAAATCGAGAATATGGATCTGGACAACATGTGGTTTCAACAGGACGGCGCTACGTGCCACACAGCACACGCTACGATGGAAGTTCTGCACGATCAAGCGCCCTTAATGGAAAACCCTATATATTGATATAAAAGCACATACCCGCCTCCCAGCATCTCCTGGATCTCCTGGAAGCTCTTGCCCTTTGTTTCCGGTACCAGGAACAGCGTGAAGAAGAATGCTAACACGCAGCAAGCCCCAAAGATGAAGAAACCAACATGCATACCGATAGAATCGGATATCGAAGGGAAGAACCTGGAAGGAATTACGTTGGTCTAGTGGCTAGCAAATACCGAGGTCTTGGGTTCAAAACCCGGATCGGATCAGTAAAAAGTTATTAGTGTTTTCTGGTGAGAGAAATTCTCAGTAGTACTTTTGAAGTTGTTTTTTGTCCTTTTTTATTTTATTTTAAATAAACAATAGCTGCGCTAATTGAGTAAGTTCCATGTATGTATTCACAACAATGTGAAAATTAACTTTTTTTAAAACAATTAAAAAAGAAAATGTTAGTTTGCTTAAATGAATAAATAAAGATGGCTGTGTTTACATTGTCGTGTCTCGGAACAGTCACACTGAATTCTTATCAGTCGTGTCGGATTTACCATCGCATTATGAGAGAGACATCATTGAGAATCTCTGTCTGCACTTTAATATGTCCTGAGTGTACTTAGTAATATTGGTCATAAGGAAAAAATCATCAATACAAATACTATTGTGGATATATGTACATATGCATATGGGCCACCTTATGGTAAGTGGTCACCAACGCCCATAGACATTGGCAGTGTAAGAAATGTTAATCATCGCTTACACTGCCAATGCGCCATCAACCTTGGGAACTAAGATGTTATGTCCCTTGTGCCTGTAATTACACTGGCTCACTCACCCTTCAAACCAGAACACAACAATACAAAGTACTGCTGTTTTGCGGTAGAATATCTGATGAGTGGGTGGTACCTACCTAGACGAGCTTGCACAAAGCTATACCAACAAGTAGATGTAGATTGGCATATTACACACACAACATAGAGGTACATAATTATTTTCATACCTTTATATATTTTATATAAATGTTTATGTTATTTTATTATAAATATATATACATATTTATGTGTAAATGTAGTTTTGTATAAATATGTATATTATATTAACTATGTACACATACTATACCGCTTTATTAATAATCATGTCCTTACTTAAATGTTGTCTGGAAGAGATTGCACTCTTAGCGATAACACTGCGTTTTGTACATACCACATACAGAAAACAATTAATTGTTGTTTTTTTGTGTTATAACTGCATGTTTCTGTAAATCATTTGGTGTGGAATAACGCATATTCTATTCTATAATACATACAAAAGTAATCAATCACGTCACTAAAAGTTAATATACTTGGTAACGAGGAAAGAGAGAATCCAGCAGAAGGCAGTAGCGATGGGCGAAGCGACTGCCTTCACCTCGATCGGGAACAGTTCACTCATCACCGCCCACGGCAATGGTCCTAGACCCCAGCAATAGGTGATGATGAACAGCACCAATGCCAGTATCGGCAGGAAGCTGATGCTGCTCACAACGGGACTCCCATTCGCGGAAAGCAGGAAAAACATGCCGAGAAGACCCTGACAATTGGATAAGAAATAAAATCAAAGCTCCCTCTTTGATATTTTTTTTTTATATATGTTATAGGTAGGCGGACGAGCATATGGGCCACCTGATGGTAAGTGGTCACCAACATTGGTCTTTGCATTGTAAGAAATATTAACCATCGCTTACATCGCCAATGCGCCACCAACCTTGGGAACTAAGATGTTATGTCCCTTGTGCCTGTAATTACACTGGCTCACTCACCCTTCAAACCGGAACACAACAATACAAAGTACTGTTGTTTTGCGGTAGAATATCTGATGAGTGCGTGGTACCACCCAGACGAGCTTGCACAAAGCCCGACCACCGAGTACATATTCTGTACCAGTAGTTTTTGCGGCTAACTTTATCTTCACACTGGATAATAATTGTAAATAATTGAATAGGTTGCGGACGTATGCCGAGAGAGCAACTTCAGGGCGTTCTACATTTATTTCTACATCAACACAAATAATTGCAACTTTTCAATACTAGCCGCTGTCCCGACGTAGAGGTAACGTAAGGCTTCTATCATAAGATATTATTAATATTTTAACATTCTATGTCCGACTTTAAACTATAAACTTAAATAATATTGAAGATTAATCGGATCAGTAGTTCTCGCGACCGGATAAACAGACAAAACTTACCTATACCCATTTCTTACACATAACACTAGTAGGTACGATAAAATATCTGGTGAGTCTACCATCAAGTAAGTATAAGTATAATATATTGTTATAAACGGTACTTACGAGTCCAATAGCAGTGCCGCAGGAAGATATCAGCAGAAGCAGTCGGCGACCAAGTCTATCCACCACGAAGGGCGTGATGAATGACGCCGCCAACTGTTACCAATTATATTTTTTAAATATATTATCATTTGGGTAAATGGACCACCATGATATGTGGTCACCACTATTTGACATTTGCGCTGTAAGAAATATTAACTGTCCCTTACATCGCCAACAAGCCCCCCGTCTCGAACACTAAGATATTATGGGACATGGTGCTTGTAGTTACTCTGGTTCACTCACTCTCCAAACCGGAACACATATCAGGGTATCAGGGTATAATTACTCAACCAGTTAGTCACTTTTTGAAAGTTGCTTTAAAATGTACGTAAATGTAGCGGATTGCGATCTCTAGTATTCCTGTTTGCCAGTGGAATATGAGATGATTTGGTGATACGTACCCGGACTGGCACACGACGCCAATGAAATATAATAAGCAGTCCAGTATTTTAATATAATTTTGAATAAAGGATAAACAATAATAATGTTTTAAAATTTCGCAGTTCTAATATACATAATATATTATATCAATTACCTGCACAGCACCGATGATGGTAGTGGCATCGGCGGGGTCCATTTCAGTGCCAGAAGCCTTGAATATGTCTGTCATGTAGAAGAGCACGGCGTTGATGCCACTGAACTGTTGGAAGAACACCAGCGCGCAGGAGATGTAGAACGCCTTGAAGTTGCTCCCTCGGAACACATCCGCCACCTATTCAATTTGAAACTTTATTACTCAACATGCATATTCATATGATGATGATAGATTCATGCTCAAGGGAGTCTAGCCAACTGCGCAGAACGCTCACTACACTGTCTATTCCCTCAGTCTCATAAAGGTCTCAAAAAGTTCAGGCACCGTATCAATGGCGTTACAATTCTCGAGGTACGGGAGTGTAAGAACTGCAATTTCTATAAAAACCAATTACTTTTTAATGGCCGAACCGGGCTTCGAACTCAGTGCCTTAGGAAAGAAGTGTCCAATTAAATAATAAACGTAATTGTGGATTTCATTATCTTAGTATTACTATATAGATATGACTACCTCGTTGGTCTAGTGGTTAGATATAAGGCCGCAGACCCGGTGGTCCTGGGTTCAATTCCCAGGTCGGGCCAATAAATAGTTATTGGGTTTTTCTGTCAGAAAATTCTCCGATTGACCGATTTGATATGTATAAATATATATGGCAGTACGACAAAGGCGTATATTGTAAGTAAATTCTATACTGGATGCCTTTATTTATTTGTTTGCAGACAAATCTTATTATATGATATGAAGCTAAAACCAAAATAGGATTACCCAATTAGTTTGAACGTGTATTCATTTAACAAGAAGACATAAGTATAACTATTAAGAGATGATAATTTAATGAATGAGTCTCTGAGTGCGTGTGTGTGTGTGGGTGTGTTTTTGTGTTTGTGTGTATTGTATTTGTAGTAGTTTTAAGTTGTATTTTTATAATAATATTATTTTTTTAGATTAAAAGTATGAATACAAAGTCGATACAAAAGTCTTAGTGTGATACAAAAAGTAGCGAGTATATTACCGTAGCAGTCTTTTCCATGGAAGCGGTAACGTCAGCTGCAATGAGACTCAACTCCGCTTCGACTCCAGCGCGAGACTTCCCTCTGATAATACTGAGGCAATTAGCTGCCGCTTCTCTGTCCTCTGCATAAATAATTATCTAATTAGTTGGCTGTATTATTGAAATACCATGATGCTGTTTCAGTACGGATACACATCTGCCAGAGAAAATATAATTATGAAAATGCAGGTTTCCTCACGATATTTTCAATATTGCATGAATTATATACTGCTTACCTGGGCTCGGTTGAGAATGTTGTGCGCAGATGTTGGGCGGTGGTGAACACTTACCATCAGGTATTTTTTTTTTTTTTTTTTTTATAGTTCCCGGGATGGCAAATGACTCTACTTCACCTGATGGTAAGTGATAGTAAAGTCCAAACGCGACGACGGCTAGTGCAGTCAGGAAGAATGACTTGCACTAGCCGCCCCCGCCTTGCCGGCCCGCAAGATGCCTCTTCACGCCTCGTTTGAAGGAACCCGGGTCATAAGAGGAGGGGAACACGTGTGCTGGTAACGAATTCCATGTTTTAGAGGTGCGACAAAGAAAAGAGTTGCCAAATTTCTTCGTGCGCGATGGAATTGATGTCACAGTTAGTCGGTGACATCGAGAGCCAGCACGCGTAGATTTGTGAAGGAAAGGGGAAGCAGGAATGAGGGTGAATAGCTCCTCTGAGCACTCGCCGTGATACAGTCGATAGAAAGCGCTCAGTGCCGCTATCTCTCGACGCAACTGTAAAGGCTCGAGGGTGTTGGTGACCTTTACGTCGCCAATAATGCGAACCGCACGTCGCTGCAACCGATCCAAGGCCTCCAGTAAGTACTTAGCGGAGCCATCCCAAAGGTGCGAGCAATATTCGACGCAGGACCGCACCTGTGTTTTATACAACAGGAGCAGTTGTTGTGGCGTGAAAAAACGCCGCACCTTGTTCAGGACTCCGAGTTTTCGTGAGGCTGTTTTTATAACAGCCTCGATGTGATCCTTTGGATTGAGGTCGCACCGAACGTCAATTCCCAGCATGGCGACTTTGCCTTGTATCTCCAGCGTAGTGCCACAGAGGGAAGGAGGAGGGGAAAATGGTGACTTTTTCGCTGTGAGAGCGCATACCTGTGTTTTCTTGGCGTTGAACTCAACAAGATTATCAGAGCCCCATTTGGCAATGAGTCCTAACGTCCTAGGTAGTCCATTTACCAATACATACGCCTAACTACTTTATAAAATAATAATGTGTATACGTTAAAGTAACAATACTCACCCTTCAGTAGATGGTAAGTAGGTGTCTCAGGCATGAAGAAGAAACCCACGGCGAAAGTAACAACAAAAGCTATGCCGACGTAAGCCACCACGCCGTAGCTGCTGACGGGACCAATTCCGTACACCAGCAGGAATCCAATCGTGATGAACATTTGGAGAAACGAACCGAGAGCTCCTCGGGAGTCGTCCTAGAGGAATAATGGTTTTTGAAATACATAGGTGAATGTGAACCAAATATTATTTATACATATGTAACTAAAATAATGTGATCGGTCAAAGAGATGTAACAAAACTTTAGAAGCGTTTCAGATTTATCAGCCTATCTTTAGAGAAGACACCACGGACACAAACAAAATAAGCCCTTAAATTTAAGGGAAAGGACATATTGTATTATTAATTGATTACGTTTTGTTAAGACTAAGTAAGTAACTAATTATGAGTTTTAAAGTACTTGTGTGATGTTGATTAGGTAGGTTCTTCAAGTTTCATTAGAAAAGTTAAATAAACGAGTTACAAAAAACGGGTGACGATTATGAACGGCGCCTAGCCTATCACCCTGGGCACATTTTGTTGGTGACTAAAATGAAAATAATAAAAAAACTTTAAATACGGTGCTTGTTTTGTATTTGGCTTATTTATAGTATTTATGTAATTTCAATTGCAAGTTGAGCGTCAATGAAGATGAATTTATTGAATAATACTTGTTCCGATTATCCCCATCATACCAACGGCCCCCGCCCCCCTAAATCATGTCATTGGTATACAAGTATATATCTATAACTAGGTCCCAGGCTATAACTATATAAATCTCCTAATAATTCTGGTTTAATCGCGGTAACAGACAGACAGGACTACTCATAGTATTAGTATAAATTAAAGTAAATAATTCCCTTGCAAGAATTTTAATTGGTGATTTTCGGGTGGTGAATTAAAGGTATATAATATGTATTTACCGTAGCAATTTCAGCGCAGTACATAGGGGATATAGTGAAGAGCATGCCCACAGCAACACCCCAGAATATTCTGGCAGCGTATAATATAGCCATGCTGCTCGCCACTGCTGCCAGAATCCACCCGATGAGTAGGGGGATTACTGAACTTAGAAGTCCCCATTTTCTGCCAATTTTCGATGCTGCGAAACCTCCGATGAATGGTCCTATAAGTTAATAATGGTTTTAAATATAAAAATACTGCACAAATATGTACATGTTAGACAAATAATTGCCTTGTTATTTCCTACGGCCAACTCTATAAGTCTAGTGACCACGTCTTACCATCAGGTTACCCATTTACGATGCGATTTGAAATTTAAAAAAAACACAATCACCACCTTACTGCTGAAAATAATGATGATCATGCTTGGTTTTGTGTCGATTATGTAATATTATGTAATAGCATTTGTATGTAATTATTTATAATTTATGTCAATGGGTGATTTACCGTGCAAAGCCGGGATAATAGGGCCGATTTAATGAGGTAGCAAGAGTAGCAATTGCTACAGGCCCCGCGCAAAAGGGGCCCCGCAGGGGCAATTTATGAATACAAAATATGTTTTATTAGTTTAAGAGAGATTTCCTTTCATCAGATCAGATTAGATCAAGGGTCCTTCGAAAGAAATTACTACGGGCACCGCGCTTGCTTAATCTGGCACTGGGGATAGATATCATATATCTTAAATGAAATAAATCAGGAGATTCCCTTATCATTACAGCGCCATTTGGTTGATGGACAGAAATATGAAGTCATTAATTATTGACGCGACTCGTGTTCATTTAAAAGTGTTAAATTCTTTTCATGGGGATTCAGTCTCGTTTTTAAGCTTAGTGTTGATAGGCGCAGTCCATCCCATAGAGTAACCAGTGGAGGCGATCGGGTGTAATTGATTGAGCTATTTACTTTAATTTGTATGACTCTGTGGTCAATTTGAGGTTTTTATAAAATCAGTACCAGTTCACATCTGGAGACTAATAATTTATTATAACTTATTAGCTAGATTTTTGGTAGTATTTGCGAAATGCTTTGGATACTTACCAAGAATAGCACCGATGTTTAGAAGTGAGCCCATCCATGCCAGCTCATCTGATGTTGCGGGTCTTCCCAGTGGGGATTCAGTCTCGTTTTTAAGCTTAGTGTTGATAGGCGCAGTCCATCCCATAGAGTAACCAGTGGAGGCGATCGCGATGTTCGCTGCGAATAGAATAGAACACAATCAGATAAATCTCATCTTCTGACGAATTAGCATTAATATAAATGATTTATCGGATGAAAGTTACGATGAGAATGACTACGAAGTCTGGAATTAAAGAAAATTTATTAAATAAAAACATATCACAATCAATATACTTTATTAAACATTGAAGCATTACACTTGCTTATTGATAGTCAAATTAGAAACTACCACCGGTTCGGAAAGAAACACCCAGTCCTAAGATGAACCGGCGGAAGAAACTCTGCCTAAATAATAAGTACCTACTTATAAAAATTAAATGAAATATTAATTGCTTATTTATTTATCTGCTGACCGTTCACTACTACAAACGCAAAAACGTCTCAAAACTAATTTACCTGTAGTCATTAAAAAAACCACAATACAAAGAAGACAAACATAACATTCTTATGTACATATACTGTGTAACCTGTACACATTGCCCTCTGGCGTACTGAAATCTTATATTATTACTAACCTATTAAAGATACTGAGATGATTCCGTTGGCAATTATTTATTATAACCTATTCCAACCACAAGAGAAGTAAAGACACATAACTTTGAATTGACGCGATAATATTTTGGTCGAGATCTTGTATAATAAAATCTTCACTATGGATTCGTGAAAAAATTGCGATTTAAATGTCCGCGATGTTGTAATTATGTAAATCTTAGGTGTGTTTATCTTTCTTCGATTGGAATACGTTATAGTTAGAAATATTTCTAACACCTTGATACACTTACGGCCGAATGCTGAAACGTCACTTAAATATTTAAGCGCAACTCAATAATTTGAGACGCCGTTAATTCAAAATTTCGCATACTCAAAAGTCAATTTTGACTATCGCTTAAATTTGGAGCAAATTAAGTAGCCTTTAATCATCACTCAAACCTAGAATCGTATACTAAAACGTCATTAGCCTAATAGACGGTTATTTGTAGCGAACCCGTCGCAAACATGTTCAATCAAACGTCTAATATAGGGCTTACGTACCCATTCATTTGTCACAATACATGTTGTTTACATACCATAAGGTATGTGTACCTTGGTAGTGTACATACGAATACTACTTGATTTATGTATGTTTGTTTTTTGTATATAAATGCAAAATGAAATGATGTCCCTGTGAATAAATATTATTCTATTATTGTATGGATTGCCTGTATTGTAAAAATAAGATATAAAAAAAAATCCCGCTCTGTTTCTTTCGCCGGTTCTTCTCAGGTCTGAGGTGTTTATTTCCGAATCGGTGGTAGATTTATGACAGTCAATAAGTAAGTGTAACGCTTGAATATTGAATAAAGATTTTTGACTTTGATTTTGAATATATACATTAACTGACGATCGTGTGTTCAAGCCCATCCAACAATCCGTATCAGCAGAGACCACGGAGGTTTCGTGTTCTACCTATATTTGTTTTTTAATTAATAAAATATCATTATCTGCATTTGGTATATGAAAATCTGGAGCATGTCCAACTATTCGAGATTTTGTTTTTTATAGAATAAGAAGGCGGACGAGCATATGGGCCACCGGATGATAAGTGGTCCCAAACGGCATTGTAAGAAATATTAATCATCGCTTACATCGCCAATGCGTTACCAACCTTGGGAGCTAAGATGTTATGTCCATTGTGCCGGTCAGTACACTGGCTCACTCACCCTTCAAGCCGGAACACAACAATACCAAGTACTGCTGTTAGGATACCGAATGTCATTGCAATGTTAAATACAGTAATATAATTTCATCAAAAATATTACATCCCGTCTTATTGCCTCCTGGTGATAAGAGGGCTGATTCATTTATCGTCCAGAAAATCTGAATTGCAATTCTAAGGGGCAATGCTGCTAGCATTCTTGCCACCATAGCACGCGGTCACGATTTGTACAGTAACTTGTATTTATTAAAAGCTCTAACGTTAATAATAATATTTGTAATATAGAGTAATTAATACTCGCGTGATAATAATATACATAATTAAATTAGTCCTTACACTACCGTTAACAAAAAAAAAACAAAGGTTGACGTAATACTGTTCGACAACAAGACGGACACTTATTGGTCTATTGAACAAAACGCTTTGAAATTGTTCGTATCCTGTGACAGGACGCTTCTTCAAACGATCAAAGTCTATTTTTAACGACATAGGGTTGAATTTTAAATTTATCGTCGGAATCGAAAATGTTATTATATCTTCTACTTATTTTCTTAATAAATAAAATGTAAAAAAAGTAAAACACAATTTCTTGGTATTCTTGTTTTTCAATATGTAAACACTAAACACCTATTTCTTATATACAATTGCGCCACCAGCCTTGGTAACTTAGTTATTTCGTTATTTCCACCGTGAGCCAGAGTAACTACCGGCGTAGTTACTCTGGCTCACTCACCTTTTAAAGCGGAACATAAATATACTAGGTATTGTTGTTTGCCGGTAGAATATTACCGTCAAATGGTGAGTGCATACTGCATAGTTCATACCCAGACTGGCTTGTACAAAGCCTTACCTTTATATTTAAGTTTGGCTGATGCACTCAAATCGCAGTAAGGAAATACAAAGCTAAAAAGTAAATATAATATAAATAATAATGAAATTATATTTAATTATAATGTTGTCAGTGTAAATATTTAATTTCGCAAGATATAGTTCAAACAACAGATAACATAACAATTGATACATTTGTCAACATAGGAAAAAATATTTCATTAATTTATATATTTACTTTTCAATACCCTAGATGACTCAGTGGAAAGATCGTCGATCACAACATGAAGGCAGGTTCAAATCTAAATATATTGTTTTTATTTTAAAAAGGGTTCAGGTGAAGTTGTTTTGGTTGCTCAGTGATAGATAGAACACGTAATTTTAGATGAAAACTGCGGTCGATCAGTATAAGAACTGAATTTTCAGGTGCTCAATTTTTGTATTGAATTATTCTCGCGCTCAATGAAGGACTAAATAGAGGGAGACGAAATCTTAGTCCAGCCGTGAGACATTTGTAGGCCATTGCAAAAACAAACGACGCATATATAACAAAACTGACAAATTATGTATTACATAATTACATAAGAAAATATGTATTCATGAAATAATAAGTGATTTATATGTATTTCCAAGTAACACAGGTTGCTAGATTATTCCAATCTGTCTGTCCCGAAGACTGCTTCCGCTCAGTGACGCTATACGAGGTAATTTTGGCCAACAGCTTACGACGAAAATTATTGGAAAGAAAAAGATAGCTAGATGTATTAAATAATTACTTTAATTAAAATTCAGGTAGTATTCAGGTAGAGTAAGAGGGAGATAGAGATAATATAGACACATAATGGGATGTTATATATATACTTTTCTTTAAACGATAGACACAAAGTCTTGTGTAATTTAACCAATGGGATATAGTGTACTTACGGTATTTTATATGTGACAAGAAGCCATAGATAAAATATTGTAAATTTCCTACAGTCACAATGACCGCATTCCAGTGACGACGGCCAATATTAATGAATCTGCGCTGTGTATATGGCAGTGCACAGTTGTTTGGGCTCCCATTCTATTCCCTCTTTCATAATCCAAGTGAATGGAGATGAGGTGTAGGATCAACGAGGTTGCCACGCAACCTAGCAACGGAACTAGGACACAGTTAGTGGTACTACTCACAGTTGTCCGCCATTTGTTTTATTAGAAAAAAACACGTACGATTCGTGCGTGTTATAATCGAATTAAATAAATAAGATAAAAGATAGATCGTCTTATCATTGAAACGTGATACGTGTCGAATAAGATAAGTGATAAATGTCGATCATTAACACGTGTTGTTATGCTAAATATCTCTTAATAGGATTATATTAAAAAAATATATATATTCGATTTTCAAAATTGTATTTATGAAAAGAATTATGATACTTTTAATATAATCAAATATAAATGCTTTTTTTACCAAGCCTACTTACTCTACCATGCCTACCTACTAAGTTAAAAATAGGGCAACATTTTTTTTACGGGCTCAATTTTAATTTTAAGTTAATTTTGTTTTGTAAACAGATGATAATAATAATTAATAATTAACTTCGCTACCTGTAGAGACTAAAGACTTAGTCAAAAACGATATTTAAGAGTTATAAATTTCCAATTTGATTTTGATATTGATATTTGCTAATTCCACATTTATTGCGGAATCCAGAACCCGTGAATCGCAACCGTAGAAGTTATCCACTAGACACACGAGGCATTTGTAAATTATAACGCTAGTAGCAAACATACAACCATTTATGTAAACATGTAGCTTTTATTACAGTTATGTTTATTTGATAAGAGTTATATGTCAAAGATTAGGTGAGTCGTGATAAGTTTTAAGTCTAAATATGCAATAAAGTTAGCGAAGAAGCGATACTTATCAAGTTAAATTATTTATGACGTAACTAACTGTTCCCAGCGGTTTCAGCCGTTAAACGTGACTGCTTCACGTGAGTCGCTGATAACCTATGTGAACACTGCTGAAGCGATTTTGATGATATTTGTGTGTTTGAGTTAGATGGTTCAGGATCTGATAAGAACGTAACGATAGCATGCGCAAGCGATCCCGTGGCGCTCCTCATTAAGACGGCAAGGGTACCGCTGATTTTTTTTTTGTGGGTATTTCGATGTAGGATATATATCTCAGTTTTTTAATAAATATATTTGACATAAGTGGAGTTGTGTAACAAAAACGATGAATTTAAGTAATTGGCCGTTTTATTTTTGGTACTAATAAAGTACAACGATGGTCTAAGACCTCATCTCCCTTCGATGGGAAAGTGTGAAGATTATTTCACGAGGTTGCTTCAATAAGAGTTGGACACACATGTGCCAGAACTTCAATGAAGATTTCGTTACGATGTTTTTCTTCATCGCCGAGCACGAGATGAATTATTATAAACATAAAATTAAGCACATGGAAATTCATAATGGAAGCCTCAATCATCGATTAAGATTGACGCAATCTAACTCAGCCGTCTCGACTCTGTTTATATATAAAAATATCTAATGCTTATAACTTCACTAAGCTTTAAATGTTTGATACGAAATACACTGTTATTTCGTAGTCTTCGCTTTGTCTATTGGCACATGTTTTTGTGTGATTCAATATTAAGTAAATTATTTTAAATTGTAAAATAATAACAGCGTATAAATATTCCTCAGTCACGCCTATCTTGTTATGGATTAAGATTAGAAGTCGAAGTTATCAAGTTGCGTATACGAGTAGATAAATAATTTAGTGTGTATGATGTACATAATATATGTAACTTGTCTTCTCACTTTGTTCTCCTTTACAATTATTTAATCGAATAGTTTAATAAGTAAATAAATATATCTGTATAAGTTAATACAAAACCCGCTGGGTTTCTTTCGCCGGTTTTTCTCAGCGTATTTCTTTTCCGAAGCGCTGGTAGTTCCTAATTTGACTATAAATAAGTAAGTTTAATGATTCTATGTTGAAATACCACTTTCCGTCAGATAAGTTTCGCTCAAATGTTACAAATTCGAACTTGAATTCTTAATCAAAACGCCCCTATAAAATTTTAAATAAAAATTAATTACAAAGGATCAATAGCAAAGTACTTCTGTATTAGTAAAAAAAATAATGAACTCACAATTTTTATTCATTTATATTTGTTTCAAAGATATTTTCAATCATATCTCATTTACACCTAATTAATTATCGGGGTAGAAATTTATTAAGTTATTATTTAGTAATATATCACTATCTTGGCATAATAATTACTTTCCATTACGCAACATATACATTAAATTAAAAAAAAAGTCATTCATTGGATATCGCCGTGGATCTCGTAAAAGCTATTCTTTAAAAACAAACTCGAAAATTATCACAAACGGTCGTGAAATGTCAGAAAGATTACTACATTGATCATAATAATTATAACATTTCAAGAATACACGCATCAAAATAGTTCATACACCATATGACACTTGGTGGTAGAGCTTTGTGCAAGCTCGTCTGGGTAAGTACCACCCACTCATCAGATATTCTACCGCAAAACAGCAGTACTTGGTATTATTGTGTTCCGGTTTGAAGGATGAGTGAGCCAGTGTAATTGCAGGCACAAGGGACATAACATCTTAGTTCCCACGGTTGGTAGCGCATTGGCGATGTAAGACATGGTTAACATCTCTTACAATGCCATTATCTATGAGCATTGCTAACCACTTACCATCAGGTGACCCATATGCTCGCCTACCTACTTATGCTATAAAAAAATGACGTCAATATTTCATGTGTGAGTAATGAAGTTACTACTTAAAAGTAAAATCATAATGTCAGCGTAAAATCAAAGCAAAGAGTTAAGAGTCTTACTAGAAGTTGGTCGAGAAGACTGCAAACACTCTCCAAGCTACTTTAACATTGTATACCAAATAAACAGGATAGCTCTCTAGGCTACCAAATAAATGGGAAAGGAACAAGCCAGATTATGTTCCTCTGAACGTTTTTCGCTACGACGACCGTTCTTGAGTTAGATTAGTCATCTGCGCGAGATATATTATCCTGGTGATGGAATAGAGAGTACGAAAGTGCGAATACACAAGCCTCTATTTCAATCTCTATTTCCTCACTCTTGTGACGGTTTGGTGTTGACCATTGTAAAGGGATGGATCCTCCGACCAGACGGGTGTTTGTCTGGTAGGCTACTGCCCGACGGTTGTTGTCGGGTTCTTGTATATATGTTCAATCGCTCGGATAACTTTAATATCGCGATGTAGGGTACGTCAGTTTTTAGTTTTCGTATGTGGCGAGATAGATGTCGCTACATCACTCCCCTCCGAGACCGGAGGTCGATAGCAGGTTGAGTCGTCCATATGTCTTGTGATGTTTGCCGGGCCAGTGGAATGTTCCAGTGAGTCGGAACCAGATGCCGCATAGTTCACGGTGAGTCGGAACTGTCTGCGGTGATGCCCCAGTGAGTCGGGGTGATGCTGCAAATGCTCCAGTGAGTCGGAGTGGTGCAGTGCTGCGTAGTGGCTGGCTGCTGCGTCGACCAGGAGAGAAGTGCGTCTCTGCTTGCTGACCGGCCGAAGTGCAGTGTGCTGTGCCAAGGTCGCTGAGAAGACTATGGGTGATGACCAGGAATGCGCGTCCGCTGCATGCTGGTGGTCAGAATACCCGTAGTAGTCGTGGATGCTGGCTGGCTGTATGACTCGCTGCTCGAAAGCTTGAGGAAGTGATGATGACGTCACGATGACGTAGTTTTTGCGAAGGCTGCGCTGACGTCACGTCGGGGTCACCAGTTTGGTGTTGACCATTGTAAAGGGATGGATCCTCCGACCAGACGGGTGTTTGTCTGGTAGGCTACTGCCCGACGGTTGTTGTCGGGTTCTTGTATATATGTTCAATCGCTCGGATAACTTTAATATCGCGATGTAGGGTACGTCAGTTTTTAGTTTTCGTATGTGGCGAGATAGATGTCGCTACAACGGAAAATCCGAAACGAAATCCGGAAAGAGTTCAAGCGCAGAACCGACAGCTTAACGTCTTTCCGTAGCACAGGAGTGTAAATACAGCGAACATCCTGACTTTAGGCTGTTACTGAGGATTTCTTGGCCTGAACCGTGTTTTAAACTCCCTAGCTAGATGAACGAGGAAAATATGTTATTATTATATATTATTAAAAATATTATTTATACATACATCACGGTCCGACAAATTTTATATGTTACCATTTATATTATGATATTAAGCGACATATTATGTTCTCGTATTTTTCGCTGTATCATCGATAACCTCATTATCAGTGTTATAAAAAATAATAGCCTTCATATCTAATATCAACAATAAATAGAATTTACAATAAATAAAGCGATACATTATATCATAAAAAGGTTTTATACCTTCAATATACAATAATAAATTTAGTTTGTTTTCGTCCGCTTAATAAAACACGTATAAAAAAACATTACTGCGTAGCAGACTTCACACATTAACAATTTTTCATGCAATATAAATAATATATATATATATATATTAAGATGAAGGTCATAAGTAAACATATATAATATATGTGTCATTACTTTTAAACGTCGCTTAGTCTTTTGTCTCCTTCACACGAATCCCAAATTAATAATGAAAGAAAGATAAATCTGTGTTTGAAAGATAAAACAGTGCTAAGTTTTATAATGATTTTATATTATTAAAAGTAAAAAAAAAAATTAAGATACGCTTTAAATTGTTGTTTATTGTAATTCTTATCATGAGAATACATTTTATGACGTTTTTTTAGGAATTATACCTACCAGCTGATAGCAATAAGCACAAGTATTGATAAATACAATAATATGTGATATGCCATGCTCCCCTGTGAGATTATAGAGACCGTTCTACATTGAAATAAATATTTGTAAAAGTATTTTTTGTTGTTTTTTTTACAGATTCCAAAACCTCTAAACTTTTTAACTCCATAGACAATAACACACATAAGCTTTTTTTTAATCAGATTTGAACGATTGGGATTTAAGACTGTAGAGATTTAGTCTTTTTAATAGTTTTATTCGATTTTAGTTTATACATTATAAGTAATTCAATAGTCCTAGCTGAAACCATGTAAACTGGTATAATTTTTATAATACAAATAAAAAGTTTTTCAGTTAGGCATTAAAAAAACATCTGATATATTAGTATAGATTATTAATATCCAGCACGAAACACTATATGGTTCGGTATATAAATTTGTTGACAGATATAAATATTTAATATTGAATAATAATTACGACCTTAGTCATTTGTAAAATGACCGCTGAAAAAAATATTTAAAATGCCGCTTAAACGTTCAGCGTACACTAAAATAATGAAATATAATTATTTAAAAAATATATTCTGCGCTTAAATCGTATAAATTAATTAAATAACCAACTCAAATGACGAGACACAGTTTAAATTCGACTAGGTGTTTCTTCGATGTACAAATGTTTTATTTAAATTATTCATTAATACATTATGAAGCTTAATTTGTAATGTCACTTTGACCTATGTGCCATATAAATACATTTGTGAATTAAAATAGAAATCAGGCGACTCTAAATAATTAGAGAGAATACAACATTAACTTAATAATTAAATATTATATTTATAAAGCGAACCTGTAAGTAATTACTGCTGGATGAAAGATTTTTTTTTTAATTTAATTCATTTCCGACTTCGTACGGGTGAAATGACAGATTGGTCAAGCCGTTCTTGAGTTATAAGAAGACATACAGACAGACAGACAGACAAAAATGAAAAAAAGAGTATAATGTGAATCACTGCATCATAAAACGATTATTTATAATAACATAACAAAATTAGGTAAAAAAAAATATGTACAGACAGAGCTAATAGATTTATATAGTAGTATAGATATGTCTTTACTGTTATATTTGTTTAATTTTGTACATATTAACTAATATTTTTAAGATATTATTAAAAGCGCAATTAATCATGTATTAAGTTAAACATAAGATTGTTATGTGTCAATAACCTAATTTAACTGTGGTGGGCAATTTAAATATTTAAAATAAACTCCTTTTATTAATTAATTTTGACAAAAATACGATAATACAAACGATTGACGTGCAAAATTGACATTGTTTATTCATTCCATTAGATTTTTCATATTCATTAGAGTCATACATTGTAAATATATATCGAATATTAGACGAAAATTTAGACTTTAGACAGAAGCCCAGTGGTAAGAACGCGTGAATCTTAACAGATGATCGTGGGTTCAAGCCCGGGCAAGCACCACTGAATCTCATGTGCTTAATTTGTGATTATAATTCATCTCGTGCTTGACGGTGAAGGAAAACATCGTGAGGAAACCTGCATGTGTCAAATTTCACTGAAATTCTGTCACATGTGTATTTCACCAACCCGCATTGGAGCAGCGTGGTGGAATAAGCTCCAAACCTTCTCCTCAAAAGAGGAGAAGAGGCCTTAGCTCAGCAGTGGGACATTCACAGGCTGTTACTGTACTGTTATTAATTCATTCGTCGCATAAAAGGCGCTTCAAATAGCGCCCAAACAAATAAGTTAGGAATAGTATCGACTATTAAGAAATGTATTTTCTTACATAGCGAAATATATTTAAAAAATTTTTTTGTGGTTGGTAGCTGATATTGAAGTTTAAGACTTACGACTGATTTAAATATAAAATTATATATTAAAATACTATTCAATTTTTAATATCAATTAATATAACGGCGAGAAACATTTTTATCAAACAATTTTTAATTCTTCGACAGAATTTGTGGCCTTTAAAGTAGTTCGGCTATTTGAACGGTGAATGTTTACCAATTTTTGCGGTAAATGATAGTCTCCTGATTACCGTAAGCGCATTTTCGAGACCTTTAGCGGCAAAATTGTGAATTATTTCATTTTTCATTTTTCATTTTTTAACACAGTAGCATATGGAAGAACTCGCAATAATGTTAACTGTTAAAAAACGAATCGGTGATTGAACGCCAGAAAAGTTTTCGTCATAAAGAAAATTTATCACAGATTCTCTTTATTAAAAAAAAACATTACCTTACGGCACTTTCAAAAAAGAAAACATTAAGAAACTTTGGTTTTTGACGCGTCGGAATCGGATGACAGACATTTCGTTGCACTGCTGGTAACAGCTGATTGACGTATAAATTTTATCGTTTACGATATTTTAAAGCATTTTATTACATTCACGTGATACAAATATTTTATTGACAATGACTTAAATGTAATAAAAATTAATTAGTTGGCAACTTGACTAGTGTTATGGCGGCCGAACTACTTTAAATATGTTTATGTGTGTGGTATGGTGTGGTGGTAATGTGGTCATAAGAATGGAGAGTGTATTATTGTTGGAACATTTATTTTGTATTGTCTTTTTAACTATCCACTATTTACGTGTTAATTGCAATTTTTAGACCCTACATCTATCTTGCGGCTAACTGTCAATCAAGAATATTAAGATGAAACTTTAGACAATTTAGTATATTTAATGTATTGTATTCTATATTTTATATATATTTAATGTAATGTGTTGTATTTGAATTGATTTGATTTAATTCAAATATATTTTATTTTATTTGGTATTATAATATGTAAAATCTGTAATTTTTCTCTTTTTATTACTTATTGTTTTGTATATATTATGATCCTTGTTTGGTCGAAATACATAATTTTGTTATTTATTTATTATTATTTCATATTCTAGACAGCCAATGTCTTGAAATTGTTGACAACAAATGACAATAAATTCTAACATGTCTTATTTATTTTTAATTTAAACGAAATTCTGCAACAACGTAAATTAGTTTCACTTAAAGCCTCGCGTTAAAGTTATGCACTCTCACATATTTTAATACGCATTTATATCATAAATAAAATATGTTTTTATTGGTATTTGATAAAGTAAAAAGGCAATGATGTTTAATACTTAAAGAAAAAAATGTAAAGATTTTGATGCTAAAATGTTGTCCGTCTAAATAAGATTTCATAAGTGTAGCACGAGTATTTTTTTAACTATATACAATAACGAGCAAAAGTGACTCTACAAAAGTCCAATTAAAAAAAAAATCGATAAAATTATACCATTTGAAAATCTAAATTCAAATGAAATGTATAAATTAAATTTTACACTATAACACTACAATCATTTAAATCACTTCTAACATCCACTGACCCGATTTAAACACGCGCACAAAAAAAAAAACAACAACCACTAAACATAATAAAACTTTTTCGTGAATTTAAAAATACTTATCACTTGAAATACCTCAAAAAAAAAATCATCACTTCAACCTCCTTTGTCAGTTTTCCTAATAACCAGTGGTTCCAAAAAGTCCTTAAGCGTTTGTTTTTTTTTTTTAATAATCATGAAACATACCGACGCCGGCGATGATGTATTGCCGCCAGAGCTGCCCGCCCTCCATTCTGAACGTTTGTTGGTTGACTGGCGTGCCGGTGTCGACCGGATCGTAAGCGTAATTCCTATCTGCCATATGTGACGTCACGACGTCTTAGGTTGGCACGTGCGGATGCCCCAAGTCTGTAACAAATGATTTTCTGTTATTTCTAATGTAAAAAAAAAGTTTTTTTTAAAACGCAGCAAAGATACAGTTTTAACAGTTCCAAATCAGAAGATTACACTAGAAGCTGTCTTTTTAAGACGCATTGTGGTTTTTAATTAAATAACTATGTACTTTATAAATATTAATTGAGTACTATATATAAGCTCTCTATTATGTAGTAAGTTAGATTTATAACAAATTTTATCACATATAAGAACAATCTTTGTTAGTCGGACAATTAAGTCATTTTCGAAGACCTTTTATACAATTAAGTAAAATAAGCTTTCGAAAATCTGGTCCTGATCTTTTTATACTTATGCAAACTAGCAAATGATGGTAAGTGGTCAACATTGCCCATAGACATCAGCGTTATAAAAAATATTAACTATTCATTACATCGCCAATGGTCCACTAACCTTAGGTACTATGAGATGCTAAGACTCTTGTACCTGTAGTTACGCTGACTCACTCACCCTTCAAACTGGGGCAATAAGTATTACTGTTTGGCAGTGGGTGGTACCCAAATGGGCTTGTATAAAGTCCCTGCCTCCAAGTAAAGTACCAAATTCTCTAAAGATCCTAAAAAACGATCTCGTATCATTTTCATTTCATTTTTCATTTTATAATTAATAATAATATTAGTAATTATAGTAGTATTTAAATAATGATTTCATCAACCAATTAATATTTAAACAGTTGCTTTTAAAACAGAGGTATATTTTTCAGAAGCAGAAATTTATAAAAATAAATTATTTAATAACTCGAATACATATTTCTAAATATTTATTATTTTTATTACCAAGCCTGTTAAAGGCTTAGAAGGTATTATTATAAATAGCATGAAGAAGCAAGGGATACAACGACATAGCTATATAACAGATTAAGCTAAAAAGGTAGTAAATGTCACTGTCAATGTCACACTAGGTGAGGGCTTCGTCTTTACTTGAGAACGTGCTTATTCCACCACGCTGCTCCGATGCGGGTAAGAAGAGATATATGTGGCATAATTAACACACGATGTTTTACATAACACGCACGTGATGAATTATAAACTCAAATTGAGCACATGAAACACAATTATGCTTAGCCGGGAGTCAATAACCCACCTCGTATACTACCTTTTTTGGAACGAAGTTCTTTTATGCGGCTAACAGTAGACAAACAGAGCCTACCAAATGCTACAAAATGCGATGCGTTGGGAGTTCGAATTTAAGAGGTCGATATTAAGGAGGTTAAGGTGCTTTTTGGTGTGACGAAAAGACAGTAAATGAAAATCTACATTTTTAAACACGTTTTGAGTCGAAAATATATCGCACAGAACATCGTTCCTGACGGGGGTCACCCGACCGTACAATTTATACATATACCTTAAATACCTTCATACATATGTCTACCGTACAATAATACATTGACAATATTTTAAGACATTACTGTAATAATAAAATGACATGTTTTATAGAAATGAGAATACAGTAATTGTAGCCTTTTAGCTGAATTTCAATTAAGTTAAGTCAGCTGTTAAGTACAAAGTTACGACGTGACGGAAAGTCAGGCTATATATGTAATTGCCTTGTGGATAAAATTTACATAGAACTTTTAAATATATTATAATTCGCTAAGATATTAAAACGATACGAATGTATACATCCTGACAGATTCAATTTTGGCAAATATGCAAGATTTTGGAGTCATGCTTTGTTTTGAAAAATGATTTATTTAAACCAGAATTTAGTATGACGTGTAGATCCTACAACCCCGCCCTAGTTATCTGGGAAAAATAAGTAATTTTAAAAAGTTACAACGAGTTCTTCTTCGTTTTAGTTTGAAAGATGGAATTGAACGTAACAGATTGAATTCATTGCGTCCGGTATCTCGAATTTTGTTGTCCATTAACAGATAGATAATATTTGAGAGCCGCGATCAGAGGATAGAACACGCGGATGTGAACATAAGATCAAAGGTTCAAATCCGGACAAGTAATACTAATTTCATGCCCTCAATTTGTGTTCATAATTTCATGTTCGACTGCATTATCGTAATGAAATTTGTCGGTGAAATTCTGACATATGTATCTATTCTACCAAACCTCATAGGAACAGCATTTTTTTTAAATTAAGAATTTGTTAAACTTTTTCACCTGACGGTAAGCATCTTCAAACATAGACACTGCCACCGTTTGAAGTAAATATCTCTTACACCGTCAATGTGTCCACGGAATCTAAAGTCCGTCGTGCAGGTACACCTCGGCTTACTCATCCAAATTTTCGTCTCCGATTTTGTTCACAGCTTTAGCTAACCTTATAATTGTGTGTTAGACTTTAATTTAGAATATAATATAATTTATATATTAATAGAGCGTGTTGATTTTTATTTATGTTTACATTCGAATCAGTAAATAAAAGAATCATATTTATTTTAACTAGCGTATATATTTTTTATATAATTTTCCGTCACTCTCGAAGTCATAAGCTATCGTGCATATAGCAAGAAATGCTTAGAAGACTGATGTAAGGCCACAGAACTTTAGGTCCTGGGTTCGAGCCCCAGGTTGGGGCAATAATAAAAGTTATTGGATTTTCTGTTGAAAAATCTCAGTAGCAGCAGGTAGTCTGGAAGTTGGAAGTGTGTACACTTCCGTGAACGTGCGTCCTGCGTCTGAACTTTTTCCGGTCGTGTCGGATTTCCGTCCCATCGAATTATGATAGTGAGGAAAAAGGGAGTGCATCTATATTGGCGCACGCACTTGTGCACTAATATGTCTCGCGCAGTTGTCTAACCTGACTTGAGATCGGTCGCCGTGCCCGAAGTCGGTTAAGAGGGCATCATATGCAAGATATATTCTTAATGCATATTATTTAATAATAAGCATTAATAATAAGAAATAGATTAAGAATATACTTTTGAGATTATAATATACTGATACACAGTAGGGATGTATTTACAAATTTAAACACAATAAAAAATTGTGACCTTTTACTTACATTTCATTGAACGGAAAATTTGTGATACAAATATCTAGGTACGAGTATGCACGAGAATATTAATAATAATTTTCTTAAACATCTTTAGCTATCTGTATAATATGAGAATAAGGATATTAAAAAGTCATTTAGACATTTTATCTTTGTTTATCTGTGCAAATTACAAATTATTATAAGGCTGTCTATACATTTTTTTTTTTTTTTTTTTTTTTATAGTATAGATTAGTGGACGAGCATTTGGGCCACCTGATGGTAAGTGGTCACCAACGCCCATAGACAGTGGTTTGTATATTTCTTAAAAAAAAACAACATCACCACTGCGCCACCAACCTTGGGAACTAAGATCTTATGTCCCTTGTGCCTGTAATTAAACTGGCTCACTCACCCTTCAAACCGGAACACAACAACACAAAGTACTGCTGTTTTGCGGTAGAATATCTGATGAGTGGGTGGTACCTACCCAGACGAGCTTGCACAAAGCTCTACCACCGAGTAAGTACATGATACATATATACATTTTTTTTAAATTTACTCAATTGTTCAATGCTTCAACTATTTTTTATTATTGTCTAAATATAACTTGTTTTGAAGCGTATTCCGTACGTAAGAAAAAATAGCCATCCCTTACATAGTCAATGCACCACCAACCCTTGGAAATAAGATGTTCTATACCCTGTGTTTGTAGTTACACTGGCTCACTAACCATTCAAACCGGAACACAACAGTACTATTTAGCAGTACAAAGTATTGGTGTTTGACGTTAGAATATATTATAAGTTGCAAAAGCCCTACCATCAAATTATTTTTTTGATTTTCTCCCAACTAAAACTCCCAATGCGCCGGGTCGAAACGTAGATTCTATATAAAAACCGACAAGCAAGTCAGTACTCTTTTTCACTGATTAATGAACATAATCAACTATATCACCATTAAACTTATATATCCTACATGGAAATCCACACATACTATGTGTTCTGTGGTTCTGTGTTACTTTTAACAAAATAATATACCTTTTTTGTTAAAGTTTTTTTAACAAAACATTTGAGTTTATACGCACAACTAAAGGTATGTGCTGGATTTCATTATGAAAACGATTACATTACGCCGTATTTATTGACTTAATTTATCTTTATTTGTCTATAATAAATAAATAAATTATTATATTAATATATAACATACTTGAATTTCCGTTATATAATAGAAAAATATTAGATAAAATATTTGATATAATTTATTATATGTTCGTATTTGTATCTGTTATGTGTTAGTCCAGCGATTTGCTAGAAAATTTAATCTGTATGTAATAGAGAACCGTTTATTTACCCGTTTAATCATATCTCGTGTTTTATATAACGCCGTATTAACAGATTATATATATCGTTCTGTTATCATCAAACCCCAAGTGAATTATCAATAATTTATAGAAAATTTTATTTAATTGATAAATTGGAATTTTATCACGAATATCGCATATTGATGAAACTGCATTATTAATTCGATACGATCTTTAAATTACTATGGAAAAATTGCCGAAGGACCTCGCAGATACGTTGTATCTATTAAGATATGTGTGTATGTATTAACATATATACATATATGTATCTGTTTATATGTGTTTACCTACACATATGCAAAAAGGCAAAGACAATATAGTTCCTATTTTTTTTTCTTTTTTTTTGTTTGGTTTGTATTGCTATAGCTGACACTTAAGTGATATCAATAAAAAAAATGTTGTAAATGAGAGTTAAACAATAAGCTCAAAATATGTAAATTATTATAAGTATTAATTAAATTTACAACTGATCGAACATTAGACTAAATAATTCCAAGTTATTAATTAAAAAAAAAAAAGTAATTTTTATCAATACAATATATAAAGTTCAGAAACGTCTGCCCTGGAAGAATGAATCAATTAATTTATAGCATTTGGGATGATATTAGGATTTCAACGATACCCCAAACATCTAAAACTGTTCAGGCATTTAATGGTGGGATGAAAATACTCACCACTATACTGTTAAGAATTTTTTTGGGCAGTCAAAACAACAAACAATATTAAAGAGAGTCGGGTTGCAGCATAAGGCTCTGATTTTCATATAAGACATTACGTCATACGAAAATGAATAAATTTCTTAACACTTGGAAAACACAAAACAGTTTAGGTTGAATAAAATTAAAAAAAAAATAATCATGTTGCGATACAATGGGCTATACATCAATTAATTGGCCATTAAATGGTGTTGTCATGTCTCCCGGAAGCTATTTAGACGAGAAACTATTATACCTACTATGCAGACGTAAGAAGGATAATGCGTTTGTATATTTTAATTATTTTATTACATTACGTTATTTTGTTGCTGTTTTGCGATATGTCATAGAGTTTATTGAAATTACTTTGGTCTCAGAGGTTAGGAGTAGTAATGTTAATGTCTCTTCTAAGGCCCCCCTCTGTCCTTGAAAAGAAGACTTGGTACTTATTCCACCACGATGCTCCAACGCAAAGAATACGCATATGCAGGTATTTCCTCCCCCGCCGACCGCTAGATGAATTAGAGAAGGAAATTAAGAATGAATCACAGAAATTCGGACAAGCATAAATGGACCTGAAACCCACGATCATCGGTTAAGATTCACGCGTTCTAACCACTGAGCCTTAGCTTACCTAAATTGCACACTTGAATTTTAATGAGTTTAATTTGTTATTATAATTCATATAATGTTTTGCGATGAAGGTTATCCTTCCTTCTAGATGAATCGTATGAAACCATGTTACAGCTGCAAATCTACCTCATACATACCCAGTAAGTCATATTAGAGATGCGTGAATGTCACATCATTTACACGTTTAATGGCTATTACTTTTATTGCCTTGGTTTTAATTACACGGTAAATATATACATTATGTAAGTTACTTTAAGATATTGGTATCACTTAGCTCAAAGCCTTTAACACGGTTTTCAAGAGATACGTATTTATATAGTATTAACATAATTTCCGATAAATAATTCGGAAAGATATATGTACCATAAAGGAATTAAAACAGAGGCAATGGTTTCCGTCGGAACGATGCAAGAATATGTTACATAAATTATTAGTGATAAATAATTAATTAATGTATTTTTAAGAAAAAAATGCTAGAATTGACTCATAGCACGCGCGTGCAAGTTCATGGTGCAACCAGGAAATACGTCGCTGGTATAAAACTGATTAGTGATGTCCTGTTTCCGTATTACTTCCGCGAGTGTTTGTGTTTTCTGCACTATTTTCCTAGAGGAAAAGTTTTTTGATATAACTCATCGATATAATGCTCAGTGTTAATTAATGCATGAGGATACAAAATTATAAATTATTAAAACATGACGTAGAGGAAATCGATCCGCGTAGTATTTTCTTTTTTATTCAATAAATAGGCGGACGTAGAGGCGTATGGGTCACGTGATGGTCGGTCACCGCTATCAACTTTGAAAATTAAGATGTTATGATCCTTTAGCATGTAGATACACTGGAATATTCGGGTGAGTGATTCAAACCGGAACACAACAATACTAAATATCACTGTATATCGATAGAATATGTAATGATTGGGGTTGATGGTGGTTGGATGGTACCCAGATTGGCATGCGCGAAGCCTTGCCATCAAGTGTAGTATATGCGTCTACTATTATTGGTGATGATACATTTTTTAGAATGGAGTTTATGTAATCACGGGTTGTATATATAAGTTGTATTAAAGTTAGTGAGCACTAGGAGAGACGGCCATGTTAGTTGCGTTTAAATAAAAATGTGTCTTCAGTCGTCTGTGTTTAAATAATTTTCAGTTAAAACAATGGTTTAGTTAGACAAATTCATCCATGCGAGAATAATTAGAAAACTGTTTATTCAAATTCAATCAAGTGAAATTTACTTAATCATATCTAGAGTTTTATGTAACACCGTGTTAAAAGATTATTATTTGTAATCATAATTTCTGTTATCAGCACGTGACCCCACTTGACTTAATGTAATAATTATCGGAAAAGCATAACCTCTGATTTTCTTGTCTCTTATTTTTGATAAATTCTATATTCCAAACCGTAAGTTTAAATTTAATTTGTTTTGTAAAACGATTCAAAATTTAATAAGTATATTTTGATTGTGAAATAAAATGAATGAAATTCGAAGCAGACTGTGTCGAAGTTGCGTGGTTTCTTTAATCTTTTTTTGTGTATGGAAATAATTCCACGCTAATTAATTTAGCAAAGGGGGAGGATAAAGGTTCCGAACGGTTTTAGATCAGGTAACCGAAAATTCTACCATTAGAAAAAGGTCCAATGATTTCTGAAATAAATCCTATGGAACACTTGAATATTAGAAGTGTAATCGGTATGACCATTCCGCACGTTGTCAATATACTGGCAGTCATCATATTTTTTAACTCTACTCTTAGGTATCTTGTTCACTTATCCTGTTTAAAAGGCCCGTATTACAAAGTTCCGGTGAATGAGAGTAGAATAATAAGCAAGGAAGTGGTACATTTTTAAGCAGACCAGGTCATCTTTAACCGTATAACAGACGGTCATCATATGGATCATAATTTTATAATGAATCCATTCAGTGCTTACTTAATTGATAACATTTAAGCTAGCTGCTGTGAATTCTTTTCGTATATATAATTGCATTTGTGTCAATATAATTGCGTTATTCCTGTACTGCCATTAATGAATAGACAAAGTAACTTTTGCATTCATAATATTAGTCTAAATTTCAAAATCGACAGGCCAAAATATATATTGACGTTATTGCTATCAAGACATTTAAGGCGCTTTGATTTATCTTATACAGAGCCGCGCTTTGTGTCTTAGATAATAATTATATACTCAGTGATATATTATTACTTATATATATTATCAGCTAGTTATTTTTTAGAATTCACTTTTTTTCTCACTCGTAAAATTTTGACAGTTGACTCAGAGTGATACGCTATTTTGATGCGTAGGTTGCTACGGACACACTTACTTAAAGGAATATTAATTATTTTTAAAAATAATGGTAAATTATTTTTAATAATTTATCATACCCTCTTAATGAAGCTTATTACAATAGGATAGAACAAGTGCTTTTTCAGTCGAGGACCGATTGTTTCAACATCATTATAATTTGTTTATCTTGTACTAGAAACATGTCCAACATATCAAGGTCGGCGCCAAGTGCTCGCCTGACACCTACCAATATTATACATTAGTGTGATAATGATATATGAAAATTGATGTTTGCCCAGTTGTCGAAATTCGACCATAATCATTGTTGAAAATTTGACGAAAATACATTTGCGTGTTACCATCTTTTTTTTAACTAGATTGGCATACCGAAAAAGTATTGGTACTGAACTGTTTTGGGTTTGCCTATTTATATATAAATAGAGATTCTTATTTATTTATTCTTATTTTCTTTATTTTTATTCGTTTCCTGCCTCGCACAATCACTCTGTGGAACCAGCTTTCGCAACCTTCAAGAAGAGAGCGTCCTCGGATGTTGCAGATGTCCATGGGCGGTGGTAGTCACTTTCCATCAGGTGAGCCTACTGCTCGTTTGCCTAATATTACAAAAAAAAAAAAGTTCTACGAAGAGAAACGACACAATCACGTTAAATGCTATTAACTTTAGCATGCAAATATTTCTCACTATTATATTGGAACCAAGCCAATAACTTTAGATTTTGACGTACTTATTTTTGAAGTGATAACTTCTTATGGGAGGGTAAACCGCTTCGTAACGTAACGCGTTACGGTGCCACTATTACCGACGCTTTATTTATTATAATCGCTACATTTATTTATTATTAATCTTGGGTATACACTAACCAAATGCGGACTCTAATCCGGGCAAACACAACTTAATTTGTGTTAACTTCATCTCGTGAACGGAGGTGAAGGAAAACATCGGGAGAAAACCTCTATGCGTTGGAGGATATGGGTAACCGCAATGGAGCATCGTTGTGGAGTGAGCTCCAAACTCATCTCATGAGAAGGCTTCAAGGCTTTGTTACTTACTTATACATACATGTATATATACAAGATTATGATGTTCTCCTATTTGTTAGAATTTCGGTCACAGCATCTAATCTGAAGAGAGATCAACCAACTGTTCAGAACAAATTATAGTGCACGAGTGTGCGCGCAACACAGATGCTCTCTCTATTCCGTTACTCTCATAATCCAACGGGATGGCAATCCGACACGACTGGTCAGAATTTAAGCACAGGCTTTACGTGCTTTCCGAGGTACGTGACTCCTTTCCGCTAGTTATGCCATAGACACCGAGGTCCTCGTTTCAAACTAAGCTTGTGATAAGGTCCTCCAGACCGATTTCGGCCACGGCGGCCAATCTCAAGAGAAATTAGCCAACTGCGCAGGAGATATTATGAGGATATGATACATTATTAGGAGGTGCACAAGTGTGTGCGCAAACACAGGTGCACTCACTATTCCCTTGCTCTCATAATCCGATGGGACGGCAATCCGTACACACTTCCAACTTCCAGACAGAAAAACGCAATAACTATTTACTGGCCCGACCTGGGAACTGAACCCAGGACCACCGGATCCGCGGCCTTATATCTAGCCACTAGACCAACGAGGTAGTCGCTTCTAATAATAATAAGCTTGTAATAATTATGTAATGAAAAGTTATTTTACAAATTACATTTATTTAATAATCATTGGAGTTACCAAGAGTTAAGATAAAATAATTACATTTATAATACAATATGTCATCTTATCGTTTATTACCATAAACAAAAATATTATTCGTTGATTAACATTACCGTAGTAACGTTGATTATACTGTTTATCTGTAGAAAATTAAAAATATAATCCTGATTAATTTTTAATCTTTATATATATGCGAATAGTAAGTGAAGTAAAAACCATTTTTAAAAAAAATTATCAAAATAAAAACATCGACGACGTTCAAATTCTTATACAACTTAATTGTAATGGGACTATCTTGAAGCTAAACTGAACCCACACATACTAACATACATTCAAATAACTACATAAATAAATAAACAGAAAATATGTTACCGAATATAAATAAAATTATATATACAACCTTTTTTGAAGACGGTTTTAATTGATGAATATGCGTAATCCCAATGAAGAACTATTCATGGATCCCTGAACATTCTTTTTTATGCTTAATGTGAAAATACTCTTATAAAGTGATTTTGCTATACAAATGTACACAGTTACTATTCTAATTCATCTAAGAATTTCTGTATCAGTCAACAATGTGAGACAAACGCTATGCAAATTTACTTGACTCCGTGCCGCCTTTAATTCGAACGCGCCCTTATATGTTAATGTAATAATTATGTAGAATACTAACATACATTTGTTTACCATTAATGTAACATATGCGATATATTGTTTACATTGTATTTAACAAGGTAATTAAACAAATGTTTTATGCATATAATAATATCCTACGCAAATGTTTCATTTAATATTACCAAAAATAATGAGTAGATTGTATGCGGAGGGAACTAATAGATAGGTCTTATAGGTCCCTTTTTAACCAAGGATCACTATAAAGATTTAAAAAATATTAAGGATATAAAAAAATCATACCGTTCCTTTTAAGAAAATCCTCAAAATCGAGGTCTACGTCAAACATAAAACAAAAATCAAAGGTTAGAAAAAAAAAAGTAAGCTTATCTGACGTTTAGTTGAAGTGTTACGGGTAGGTTATAAAAATTGGTAAATAGCATTGTATCCAATCTAAATACTTAATCTTATCTTGCTCTCAAATCTGAATGATAGGTTGATTATGTTATCGCTGATGCTACTTGTACTATGAAACTGATTTGTGCTTGATAAAATATATTCTCAAGTTTAAATTAACTAATCAAAGGCTACGGCTTTCAGCCACGTGTAATAAAAATGTATGTCACATATAGTCATCAAATTTGTATCACTTAGGATATATATGATAATAATATATAGCGATAACGATGTTGACTTTTTTAATTCGTTGATACGCAAAGAGAATTAATTATATTTACATTTTAAAATATTATGACAAAAATGTTTTTGTGGTATCTGTGTAGGTGTATATCGAATATCGAAAATATTTAAAAAAAAAAACTATTTTAACGCGACGACAGTTTAACTGTTTAAGAATTCGATTCAAAATTAATTGAATAGGGATCGCGATTCAACTGGGAAATGCTGCCAAAATCTTGCCAGCATTTCACGCAGAGATTTGTGCATTCATTATTCAAGTAAGCTTTTTTATAAAGCTCTAAATTATAAGTTCTAAATCGCCATATGCCAATGGTTCGAACGTTGATTCCGAGCAGAAACAAGAAGAAACAAGTCCATCCACCAATAAAACTAGCAATTGATCATCAAACATATTTGAAAACAGTTATTATGCAATACCGTATACCAACTTCATCATCAACCTTTGACAAAATCTAGAGAAAGCAAATCCAAGGTCAAGTACTCTGTTTGTGTAAATTTATTATAGATAAGTATATAAATCGTATCTCTATATTGACAGATATTTCAACTGTTTGGGTGGCAATTAGAATAGATATTTGTGAAAAACAAAATATTTCCTATAGTTATATTGATAAATAGATACGGCTAGATTTTTCAATCATAGTGGATATGATATGGCTTATCCAAGATTACTTACAGAATTATGTATATAAAGATATTTGAATTAAGCCCGATAAAGATTTAAACTGTTATTTATTGTTTATTTAATAGTATATAGGCTTTTATGAAACATATAACACCCCGGCTTATTGACTAATAAGGACAATCCTGGTGCATTTTTTGCGTAGAGGTTTAAAAGAATTTTACCAGTTGACCGAGAGTGGACCATTTCGAGACCGCTCTTCCAACATCGTTGTAACTAAAATGTATAGCAAAATTTTTCAGATTGAATAAAAAAAAAATTAATAAGATAATAATTATTATTATATTTCATCCGGCGTAATGACTGAGTTTTTAAGACGTTTTTGTATTTTGGTAGCAATGGTTAGAAAAAAATATTCTATTAAAATATATGAATACTAAAATATATATAGTAGCTAAAAGATTATTATTTGCGACATTGACTATAGAGAATAAACGTAAGTCGGTTTTCAAAAACTTACGAGCGGAAGACGAAGTGAGTTCTTAGAAAACATAAATCGATCGATCGATGGATCGATCGAGTTCAGCTAATTAAATTTCCACGAGCGATATAAGTCTCTCTTATAAAAGAAACTACTACTTTTACTTTTAATATTTTTTCCTGAATTCAAATAAATGACTATTGGAAACGTAGAGTCACCACTGTCATGGTGGGAGATGCGATTATTTATATTTCTCCACTATTCAGTTTTTAATATCCTCAATTCAGATTCTATCAAGAATAACCGGTAAGAAACGGAAGCAAATTATTTTTCAAATAAAATTATTAATATATGTAGCTGATGTAAACTAAATAAATGTGTACCATAAGAAATGTCCTATTTAATGTTATATATTTCCTGGTGAATAATTTGTTAAAAATATTATTTTTTTAAATTTGGAACACCAACATTATTTTTTTTAAATAACGACCAAGTTACGATAGAACGACAAACATGTATATCATCGAGCTGATAATTTATTTGTTACGTTTTTAAATAGGATATTAAAAACAGCTACATTACAAAGTTTAGTGTGACTCATATGTAATTAATATTAAAGGTCGAAAAACTCCTTGTTGAACATAGTAATTAGTATCGTTTTAAATAAAATCTATTAATTTTATTTTTAATGATTTTAAGACGAAAATGAAAAGAAATTTTTTTCTTACAAAATTAACAAACAAATTTAAATATACATTAAAAAGCTATGATTAAAAAAACTTTAAATAAAAAAAAAATTAAAAAAAAAATACAATTAACATTACCTACCTTTCTTTTAATATTAAAACAAATACAGATAAAAAATAAAATTAAATCACTCACATATAGAATGGAACACAGCACAAACCGCACCACTCGATGTCTACAGATTAATAATATAACATGCATTAATAACTATAATGTGATTGATAACGAGAAAAATTGCTATCTTTCGCGATATACCATATAGGTACGTATGTATTAATGTCCGTCTGTGCGACTTATCGAATGTTTCATTATTTATGTTAGATACATTTATCCGTATGTGTTAGTTTATATTTGCAATTTTTTTATCGCCTTTTCAAATCATCACCAAGTAGAGTCAATGTACTTTTAAAACACAAACCCATATTTAGTACTTTTTTTTGTAAATATATTTTCTTTTTTTTTGTTTAAATAGATAAGTGTATTATGTACTACTTTTGATATATACTACAAGAATGATTTATACAAGGTGCAATGTGTTGTTTTATATACTATTATATTTTTTTATACGATAGATAGGCGGACGAGCATATGGACCACCTGATGATAAGTGGTCACCAACGCCCTTAGACATTAGCAGTGTAAGAAATGTTAACCATCGCTTACATTGCCAATGCGCCACCAACCTTGGGAACTAAGATGTTATGTCCCTTGTGCCTGTAATTATACTGGCTCACTCCCCCTTCAAACCGGAACACAAGCCCAACCAAGTACTGCTGTTTTGCGGTAGAATATCTGATGAGTGGGTGGTACCTACCCAGACGAGCTTACACAAAGCTCTACCACTAAGTAGGTAACTTATGGGGTTAGATCCAGGATCGATACAATTAAAAGTGTTTTTTTTTTTATTAAAAGTGTATGTGATGATGAAGTCTTAACAGATTTCGCGCCCATTTTTGCTACGTAGGACATATAATATTATACTCATGAGTATATGGACAGATACAAGTACACTTTTTCCTCACTCTCATAATCCTCTGTGACAGCATATCTGAGACTACCGGAAAGAGTTCAGGTACAGGACCAACGGCGCTACGTGCCTTTAGAGGCATGGCTTTTTTTACCGACCCGATCTAGGGTGTGAGCCCAGGATCTCAGGCTCTGCATCCTTAACAACTATGTTTTATCTTAATGTTACAATTATAGCTATAATACAAACATTCTTTTATTTGAAATGGTATTGTTTCATTCCCAAGGTGTGAAATCATCTAAAAAGTCATTGGTTTTGTAAACGTTCCTGAACGAATGTAAATTTCACATGAGTAATTTTGATAAGTCTCTAGTTCCTGAATACTATTTACTTAACACTCTAACCGTAATACAGCAATACAAAGTACTAGTGTTTGGCGGTAGAATTGGTGAAGGGGTCGTACCCACCCAAACAGGTACACAAAACCGTGGTTTTTGGGTATAGAAAAATTTATGAGTGCTAATAGTCACCTAGAAAGCCTGCAGAGTAGTACGAAATATGTTTTATTATTTTCACGTGTAATGAGTTGTATGTAGCCGCGATAGGTCAGCGATTTACACGGGTCCCATAGCAATGACCGTCAAAGGTTTGAATCTGACCCCTTGAGCTGTTGTCACTCCTAACATAAATGTACCTCCAAACCGGGGCGAAAAATTACAAATAAGTAATCCCTTTAATAATTCAAAATCAAATCGCTAATTTTATCTTTAAATCAGGGATCGTCAGTAATATTATCTGCAATTCAAGCAAAACCACGGCTCACGTTTGGTCCTGATAGCATTAAAGGAATTTCCATTATTCCGTATTATGTCGGCGCCATCTTTCTCTTTCTCAAGTGTTGTAACGCTACTTGCTCTTGAAGTTGGATACAATATAATAGTTATGATAAAAAAATGTATGATTAATTGATGACTAGGGACTGTGCCCTGCATGATTTATGTTCGTGGCTGGACATTGTACAATTTAGGGGACAGTGTTTCCTCTTTGAAATGTCTCTAAGAAAATTGCTATTATTAAAGTTACAACACAAAGTATATCAACTACAGTGACAGTGGGCGGGGAAACTGTTGAATAGGACACAAACTGTGAAAAAGTATCTGAACTACAACTATCTATAATAGAGGCCCTATGGACAGGCTCTCTGACTATCCAGACTCGCTTAGAAATCCAGTCCCACTAAGTACTGGTACACAACAAAAAAAAACGACATCGGCAGGCGGCGATCGGCTTGAATGACCAACAACGACAACATTAATATTTTAGGACTTAATGTATGAGTTGCCAAGTCCAAGCTCATCGGTGAATAATAGCATGTTGAGGACATTCGCATGAGCCAGATGAAAGTCCCTTACATATAGGTCCACTAACTCGCATTCGAAGAGCAAGTTAGATTAAGCTGCAAATCTTATCTTCAAAAGAAGAGTCACATGTAGCATATACAAATTATAAATAATAAAATATGACTAACAAAATCTATGAAATACCTCTCGACCGGAGCTGCGTTCGTGGCTTAGTGGTTAGGTTAAGCGTGGCATGGGATAAGAGTTGTTTCAAACCCACTCCACTTCATCACGTTCATCCATCCGCATCACATATTTATCCATCCGCGTCACATGTTCAATACATTATATTTTACTCGGTGGTAGAGCTTTGTGCAAGCTCGTCTGGGTAGGTACCATCCACTCATCAGATATTCTACCGCAAAACAGCAGTCCTTGGTATTGTTGTGTTCCGGGTTGAAGGGTGAGTGAGCCAGTGTAATTCCAGGCACAAGGAACACAACATCTTAGTTCCCAAGGTTGGTGGCGCATTGGCGATGTTTTTTTTAAGAAATGTACAATGCCTCTGTCTATGGGCGTTGGTGATTACTTACCATCAGGTGGCCCATATGCTCGTCCGCCTACCTATACTATATTAGATATATAAAAAAAGAAATCTTTGAGCTTTGCTCCCACTGGACCAACTATCTCTAACATTACTATCCATTTTCATCTCTCATCCATCTCGACATCCTAATTTAGATTTAATATATCATTTCATACACCTAAATCATCATCACATTCAATCATCATAATACATGAAAAGATATGAAACTTCATTTATGTAATAGTTTTTCAAGAGCCTCCATGACAGACGGAATGAATAAATTGGAAAATTCCTTAGTCTTGCGATGCGCGTGTGTGATGATGAAACCTCTTGTATTTATCTATTTGTTTATTTCAAGTGTTTATTCTTGGTGTTTATCTTAAAAAATATACATGTTATCAATTGTTGCAACCAACTACGTCTTATCACCTAATGCGGAAAGAATTTATTATGACCCCTTTTTTAAAGGTTGAAAATACTGACTGCCCCTTGTTTATACATATACTAGCTTCTCCCCGCGACTTCGTCTGCGCAGAATAAGTACTTCGAGCAGCCTATTTTCATTTCCTAGGTCCTATCTATGCTTATGCCAAAATTCAACAAAATAGATTCTGCGGTTTAGGCGTGAAAGCGTGAAGGCAGACAGAGTTACTTTGAGAGGAAGGGTAAAATATTTGGTGACATAAATTGCTTTATGTACTCGATTGAGTGGCAAAAGCGAGCTTTGTCTTTCATGCACTCGCATTTGACTTGACTTGAAAAAGTAGGTCATAATCAAATTGTCGAAATAATAAGCATAATATTGCAGAAATACCGAACCCAGAAACTGATTGAAAGATCTATGATACTGAGACAAAAAAAAATATGATTCTCGGGCACTGTGGTGCACTAAATCCTTCATCGCCATGCATAAGAGAAGGAAAATGTACCAAAACATATACAAGGGCGCTTTTAAAAGATACTCAAGCCAATGAGAAAGGCTATCCTCTGTATAGGCGTAGAGCTGGTGCTCTGATCTTCTGGTGAAGATGGTGGACGTACGGTAATTCTAAAAACCCGATATGGAATACGGGAAATATTGACTGATAAATAATAGTTGGGATGTACCATATATTCTTCTCTTCTCTCTAAACACTAAACTCTGTAAACTTTACAGTTGAAAATGTAATTTATACATTCTAACCAGCAATTTTGAGAGAATCCGTAAATTTTACTATTTGACAATGTAATATTTCCACGTTTGCGTTCGAAGCGCTGAGTTACTATTTGAAATTGTAATAATCCCTTTTTTCTTATGTATGTAGCTATAAACTAAAAATAAAAATTAAGCCTATAAAGTAACTTATTTCTATTGTACTATTGTAACTGTATTTTTGTGTACGATAAAGAGTAATTATTAATTAAGATATAATAATTATTAAATTATAATAATAATTTCATTTAAGTTTAATATTGAATATTTTAAGTAGACTTACTAAGTAAAAAAAAAGCCGAGATGGCCCAGTGGTAAGAGTCAATTTTTTTCTGAGCTTAGTCAAAAACTTTATTCTATACAAGCATTACACAAATTTAGTCGTAGTCTACTTTTTTACTTCTTTATCTATACTACTATATAAATCTATTGCTTCTGTCTGTACATTTATTTTTTCACCTAATTTTGTGATAATTAATCGTTTTATGATGAAGTGATTCACATTATACTACTTTTTTTCATTTTTGTCTGTCTGTCTGTATGTCTTCTTATAACTCAAGAACGGCTTGACCAATCTTGATGAAAATTAGTTATTTTTATTAATTATACGCGGGTGAAGCCTCTGGTATTATATAATCTGCATGTTGTAGTTTCTTATGATCATAGAACATGTTATAGACATATCTTAAGATTTTTATTGTAAGTTGTGAGATGTGTGTTTGTTAGAGAACCTTAAAAAGTAAAATAAGTATTTAATCTGCTTTATGCAATTTGAAGTCTGCTTTTTCGTTCGTTGAGAACGTCCGCTGTTACTATAATCCGTCAGGACACATACATACATAATATATTTAGTTTATTAATATAATATTTCAGCCATCACTAAATATAATAATTTTAAAATAACATACGACTAAAATGCACTTGTAGCGACATCTATCTCGCCACATACGTAAACTAAAAACCGACGTACCCTACATCGCGATATTAAAGTTATCCGAGCGATTGAACATATATACAAGAACCGGACAACAACCGTCGGGCGGTAGCCCACCAGACAAACATCCGTCTGGTCGGAGGATCCTCCCTTTTCAATGGTCAACTCCAAACTGGTGACCCCGAGCATGAACGTCAGCGCAGCCTCCGCAAAACTACGTAATCGTGAAGTCATCATCACTTCCTCAAGCTTTCGAGCAGCGAGTCATACAGCCAGCCAGCATCCACGACTACTACGGGTATCCTGACCACCAGCATGCAGCGGACGCGCATTCCTGGTCATCACCCACAGTCTTCTCAGCGACCTTGGCACAGCACACTGCACTTCGGCCGGTCAGCAAGCAGAGACGCACTTCTCTCCTGGTCGACGCAGCAGCCAGCCACTACGCAGCACTGCACCACTCCGACTCACTGGAGCATTTGCAGCATCACCCCGACTCACTGGGGCATCACCGCAGACAGTTCCGACTCACCGTGAACTATGCGGCATCTGGTTCCGACTCACTGGAACATTCCACTGGCCCGGCAAACATCACAAGATATATGGACGACTCAACCTGCTATCGACCTCCGGTCTCGGAGGGGAGTGATGTAGCGACATCTATCTCGCCACATACGTAAACTAAAAACTGACGTACCCTACATCGCGATATTAAAGTTATCCGAGCGATTGAACATATATACAAGAACCCGACAACAACCGTCGGGCGGTAGCCCACCAGACAAACATCCGTCTGGTCGGAGGATCCTCCCTTTTCAATGGCCAGTTCCCAAACACTATATAACAATTAAAGATCATTTAAATATAACAATTATATTTAAACTTTTTATCCTTGTTTGATTTTTCGAAGTTACTGGCTGTTAAAATATTTAAAAAAAGGAAAATGAATTTTACTAATGTCAAAACTATAAATGTAATTAGACAAAATTGCTTGTACTAAATCATTCGGCCAAATTTACAAAAAATGCGCAGTAGATACGAAAACCTAAAGCTTTTCAAAGTGTACGAACCGCGTGCATAAAATGGCATGCCCAATATTGCCCTCAAAGTTAAAGACGGAGGAAATCATAAAAGGGGCCCATATATTAGGTCCAGGGATAGAGGCTAAGTTTGACGAGCTGAAATGTGAGATTCTACATAAAATCGAGAAGGAAGTTACCGACTCCGGCAACGCAAGACTATACATATCGCAGAAATACGATGAACTTAGCAGTAAAATACAGTATCTCACTGAATTGGACGCTACAGTTACCGGATTTAGAAGTGACGTGAAGGCCATCGAGAGACAGATCATAGAACTGGCGTCGAGAGTTGACGATATGGAGAAGAGACTCATTTGTAAGGAGTGTCCGTCCATTACGTCATCAGTGCTTGCAGCACCTTAATAAAATTTATCATAAATAATATCGACCACATCTTTTAATATTTATGTGGTGTGGTTAATTGATTGAGGATGGAAATTTAAAAATACAGAAGGACTTGACAATTTTTTTCGAAAAGTAACATTTACTGTAATGTATTTTAATAAAAACATATTTTAAGACATTACGTAGATTATTTTGATTGGAGTATATAAGGAAGCAATGGGAAGCAAGTAGTGAGGTAAATGACTCGAACGTAACCGGCCATAGAGACATTCCCATTATAAGTCTTTTCCATGTAATTTCACTGGCACACCTACCATTCAGAACGACAGCAATATATTTTTTTACAGTTAGTATCATTGAGAGAATGGTAAGGTACATCTCTTATATATCACTAACACTTATCTTTACTAATATTATAAAGAGGAAAGATTTGATTTTTTGTTTGTTTGTTTGTTACGATTTAAATCAAAAACTACTGGACCGATTTTAAAAAATATTTCACCATTAGAAAGCTACATCTTTGCCGAGTAACATAGGATGTATTATATTTTTTTAAAAAAATAGATATCCGTACCTGAAATGGATCAATGTAACCCAAGGTATCAAAATGTTGCCTATAAAAGTCATTATTTTGCGTGCGCTGCGAAAACGATTGACGATGTATAAAATAGAGTTCTATATATTAATAGTAGTCCATGAGGAGATATATACCATTACATGTCTAACTATTATAGTTAAGCCACAATAACAGTTTTTGTTAAATTTTTAAGTTCAAATATAGATGGAATCGAATAGTGGTAACATTAGAATCATTATATTATTAATCATTATCCATTTAAATGGTTTAAAGTTGATTATTTCCACTTTAAATGATCCGGATCGGACTTTTCGTTTAGAAATTATGACGGATATAAAAATTCTCCCAGTAAGAAAAATGTCACATTTTGAACAAACTGTTACTGTCCAATACTAATTAACGTTAAATAATAGTTTTTAAATTTTCGCGGACGAAGACGCGGGCAAAGTGCTAGTTCTAGTGCTGGTTAATATTGGAACGAAATTTAAATAAAAATAAAGTATATTTTCTATCTTTGCATCATAGTCATCAATTTGTCTTTATTTTCATTTTTATTATGATTTAAGAAATAAACTATTTACGGTATAATTTGTTTTACATGCTCGTTCACCTGTTAGTATGTGTCGATCTAAGCTTGTAACTGTAAACTGCATTTTAGCAAATTTCATCCAACCGATTTAAATGAATAAATAAAAAGTAGTTAAAAAATAAAATAACTTACAATTTGTACTTATAAACGCGGAAGTAAGTCTGTCTGTCAGTTACGGCAAACAGCATGAGGGAGTGGACACATGCCTATGATACAGCACCGACCACCGTGTAATGGCACGGAGCCACTACAAGAAGACGGCGCGGCGTCGTCAACCAATCAAAATCATCGGATCAACCATCATTCAACCATCGTTGTCTTGTCCTAGACAGCGAGACGTCCATCCACTAGTAAAATTAAAATTTCGGCATAAATTGTCAGCCATTTTTATTAACACGTAGAATTTACCAACAGCAAAACTACCTGACGTGCGGTCTTCCACTAAAACTAAAATTGTAAACTAAGTGATGCTTCGCCGGATTTGAACCTCGATAAAGATCCATGTGCTGTTTCCCCCCATTATTATTAAGCACTTTTGTTGATAATGTTGTCTGTAGGTTTATCTTAAAAATTGCTTGATCGATTCTAATAAAAGTGCATAGCTGCATACAGTGCCCGTCAATAAATATTGCCCATCGACTTTTGAAAAGAGATTTTATTCAATTACACAGAAACTCATAAATGTTCTAACAACACCTAATAGATACCGGACTGGTAGTGTTTTATGCGACGGAGATATCGCTCTACCAAGTCGAAATTAGTCGATTGTCTCTTTTCAAAGGTCGATGTGCAATATTTATTGACTGCCTCGTTGGTCTAGTGGCTAGATATAAGGCTGCAGACCCGGTGGTCCTGGGTTCAATTCCCAGGTCGGGCCAATAAATAGTTATTGGGTTTTTCTGTCAGAAAATTCTCAGTAGCAGCCCGGAGTCTGGAAGTTGGAAGTGTGTACACGTGTGCCTCGGAAAGCACGTTAAGCCGTTGGTCCTGCGCCTGAACTCTTTGCGGTCGTGTCGGATTGCCGTCCCATCGGATTATGAGAGCAAGGGAAAAGAGAGTGCACCTGTGTTTGCGCACACACTTGTGCACTATAATATCTCCTGCGCAGTTGGCTAATCTCTCTTGAGATTGGCCGCCGTGGCCGAAATCGGCCTGGAGGTCCTTATATAAATATAAGTTTACGCCAATGCTTTAGGATATTTTTTATAACTATAGATATATTACATGCACGCACGCAGATTTCAGGAACGCTCCGTGAATTCTTAACCTTAAACATAAGGGAGAAATAAAACAAATGTTACCATAGTAATTAATTAATTTTATTTAACGTTTAGTTAAACTTTAACAATATAACAACCAATTTAAATTATTGATAACATTTGATCGTCACAAATATAACAAAGTACGCAGAATTAAATATTATAAAAGAATCTAATTAAAATTAAAAGCAATTATATTACTAAATTTATTGCACATCACATTCAAAGATTACGTCACGAATAAATTAAAAAAATATTTGACGCCTACAATAAATATTTGGCACGTTTATTTCACTTAATAATAATAAAAAAAATATCTAAAACCTAACGCATTATAAATGTTTTTTAGGGAGTGAGTAGTTAATGCTGTCCTGCTCTTTTAAATGTCAAATACATAAGGACAGAAAGGGACAAATCGGTGTTTGACTAGACACCCGCTAAATACCGTTTATAAGTAATGCCGTAAATTGCTTACAGTTAATCACAAATTACATAAATCGAACAACGTCTACTAGAAACCGATTCATACATATTTTAAAATGTCACAAAACGATTAAATTGCGCATGTAATGATATGAACACATCTATTTAACTTATTAGTCTTATAGATAAAGCTTAATTGATTCAATTGACGAAATTCCATAAACAAAACAGTGAGTATTCGATATATATCAAATTTAATTAAGATCTGGATCCGCCGAGGATGGTCTGGATCTGAGAGACGGTCTTCCCCTTCGTCTCCGGTATCAAAAAGAACACGAAGAATACGCAGACGATCATGAAACCGCTGAAGAACCAGAAGCAACTGTAAATACCGATCGCGTCCTTCATCAAGGGGAAGCACAGCGTGACGATGAAAACGAGGCACCAGTTCATGATGACGGTAATACCAGACGCCGTTCCTCTGAATTCGACGGCGAACAGCTCCGACATCATCATCCAGGGTATGGGCCCGAAGCCAAGAGAGAAGGAAATGATGAAGAGGACCAAACACAGCAATGGGATCCAGCCGACGGGACCGACCTTGGCACCGCTCTCTTGCAACTTGAAGTACGTACCGAGAACTATCAAACAGATGCCCATAATGATGCAACTCTGGAGGAGGAGAATGCGTCTACCGGCCTTCTCTATGAGGAGGGAGGACACATAGGTGGCGATGGTCTGCACCACGCCCACGATGATGGTGGCGATGGCGGGTGGGATGTTTGAGCCGGCAGACTGGAAGATGTTGTTGGTGTAGAAAATGACGGCGTTAATGCCGCTGAACTGTTGGAAGAACATCAGCCCAAGCGAGCAGATGAGGGCCATGAGGGGTGCGCGGTTGGTGATCATGCTGACCATGCCAGCCTTCTGACGGGCTGAATTATCCACCTGATGAGAGAAATTACATTTTTATTAGATTATTTTATTAACTTTATACATGTTTTATATGGTGTAATCATTTTGTTTTAAATGCTCACGGTAAATACTAACATTTAAAATAGCAAAGAAAACTTCTTTAAAGTGTTACTAATATCAAGCGTTCACTCACGTCTTTCTGCATGTCTTCAAGTTCCGAAGTGAGGTCAGCGTCAGGTCCTCGGAGCCACCTCAAGGCTTTCTCTGCATCGCGTCTCCTGTTCTGACCTAAGAGATACTGGGGAGTTTCAGGCATCCACCTGAAATTGGTAAAGTATTGCAAAGTATTATTATAAATTATACTGGTGGTAGGTTTTTGTGCAAGCTCGTCTAGGCTGGTACCTAACCAAGCGTGTAATAAGTTAAACGATGTCGCGTCTTCTTCGGAAGACGAAGACAATGACGGAAAGATAGAAATCAGTGTTTAACTAAACAGCAGCTAACCAACGTAAATACGTTACTTGTTTGAATAATAATTCTGGCAAAAACAGTCTTCTCTGTTTCAGGAAAAGGTTAAGTGCTAATTCCACCACGCTGCTCCAATGCGTATTAGTAGATAGGCATTGGAACAGCGTGGTGGAATTAGCTCTTAACAGGGCATATAGCAATCTAAAACACGCTCACGGTATTTTTCCTTAACAGCCTTAAATTAAGAATATGAAAATTCGGCGGTGCTTGCCAAGATTTGAACCCACAACTTTGGTTAAGATTCAGGTTTTCTATCTATCGATTCAGGTTAGGACCTAAAACTAAAAGTAAAATTGCTCTCTTCGAACTTACCAAAAAACAGCGACCAGTAATATTGGGAATATAGCAGAAATGATGGAGAGTGTTCTCCAATGAGTCCAGCCGCCAACGACGAATGTGAACAGGATGCCCACTGTCAAGAACAGCTGGAAGAAAGCACCCAGAGCACCTCGGATAGAGGTTTCAGTTATTTCGCCAATGTACATGGGTGCTGCTACACAAATACCACCTGAAATGCAAACCGTGTAAATATTAGTGAGAAACTTGAACTAGACTAACTAGGCAATGTTAAGGCTAAATATATTATAAACGACGAGATGAGATGGCCCAGTGGTACGAACGCGTGAATCTTAACCGGGGATCGTGGGTTTAAGTCCGGGCAGGCACCACTGAATTTCATGTGCTTAATTTGTGATTGCAATTCATCTCGTGCTTAACGGCGAAGGAAAACATTGTAAGGAAACCTGCATGTGTCAAATTTCACTGAAATTCTGTCACATGTGTATTCCACCAACCCGCATTGGAGCAGCGTGGTGGAATAAGCTTCAAGCCTACTCCTCAAAAAGAGGAAAAGAGGCCTTAGCCCAGCAGTGGGACATTCACAGGATGTTACTGTATATTATTAACTAATGACCCATAAATGTTAATTATTAGTTAAACATTGCTGTCTTCTTCTTTCGAATATCAAGACACTGATGATAATAAGAGACAACTCACTTTTTAACTAAACATCCACTAAACAAGTGAACCTTTTAATGTCTTTACTGTATTTTGACTCAAATCGTAAATTGTTTTATTGGTATGTTCAATCAGGTTTCGAAGTTATGTGTAGCTGACATCTCATCACGACTAAATACACAACGTCCTTGTGTAGTTTATATTTAAAAAAAATTAAGGCAAATTCCGAGGTTTGCGGAGAAAAGTCACGCACAGAGGTGCAAAGAACAAATAGTTCCTAATTGGAACCCAAACAAAATAGCTTTGAAGACAATGTTCATATATACCCACTCACCAGAGCAAATAGGCCACTTAGTGTGTTATCCTCGCTATTCTTAGATATTGTTACACGTATTATTTTATATTAGGGACGTTTGTCAAAGTAATGCCAGCTATCAGTCCCAGTTGAAGAACTATTACACTGGATTCTGAGCGTTACATGATTGCATTTAACGTACCATAATAACATATATAGAATTATTGAATTTTTTATACTTTTCATCAAGCCGTCGATAAGTCCTTATTTATTTATTATCCAATTAAATATAATTTCTTGTAGGGGTTAATCTCTCAATATATTATATGTTATGGTTGACTCATACTGGGCATTACTTGGTGGTAGGGCTTTGTGCAAGCTCGTCTAGGTAGGTACCACCCACTCATCAGATATTCTACCGCAAATCAGCAGTACTTGCTATTGTTGTGTTCCGGTTTGAAGGGTGAGTGAGCCAGTGTAATTACAGGCACAAGGAACATAACATCTTAGTTTCCAAGGTTGGTGGCGCATTGGCGATGTAAGCGATGGTTAATATCTATTACAATGTTAATGTCTATGGGCGTTGGTGACCGCTTACCCCTATATGCTGGCCTATATGCTCGTCGGCCTTCCTATGCCATAAAAAAAATCTGTAATAAATGAGAACTCAAGGGAACGAGGCGAACCCCAGAATTCAGAATTACATATTCTTTTTTTTTAATTATATATTGGAATACTAACTCCATTCTTATTATCATCTACAAGTATAGGCATGAAATTCATGCTTTTCAAGTCATTAGTCTAAATTGAAAGCGAATATAAGATTGATATATTGGTTTAGTAATTTTATAAAGGCATTATAAAAACAACGAGCCTTCTCATTTACGAGTGTCGATATACACATTAAGTTTATTCATTGGCAAATAGGTGGAGGGCTTAATTGTAGACACAAATTATGTTGATCGTCTGACCGATTCCTTTCATCTCCATGAAAGACAACACAATGATGTGTAGATAGCTCACACAAGTATCTGAGTGAGTGACTGACTGAGTCTTAGAATAGTCTAGAGATTTTAACCCAGTTTCAGCACTAGCAGACCTACCCAATCTACTCTATTAATAAGCCCAACAATAACAAAAATAATAGTAATATATTTACCAGTAGCTATTCCAGCGAAGAATCTTGCAGCGATAAGCATCCCAGCTCCATTAGCGAAGATTGTGAGCAGCCAATTCAATAGAAAAGGCACCGCAAGTACAAGAATTGTTGGTCGTCTTCCGAATTTTTGTGCGAAAACGCCAACCGGTAGGGCGCTAATAGCCGCCCCGATGGCTAGGATCGCTGACACCAGGGAACCTAGGAAAGAACATTTATTAAGGATAATAATTTATGACACAAGACAATAAAATATGTTATACAGTAGCTGTAGGTAACACCAATGGTTAAGATTGTGTTAATTCCATAATCCTTAATCTTCCAGTTTCATTTGATGGCCAGCAGGCTTAACCAGCGTTGAATATGGGCTGCCTGGTGGTAAGCGACCACTTTCGTTGACACGCCACACCTCCGTGGTGCACTTTTGTCCCAGTGTAAATTGAGAATGCCTTAGCTTACGCAAGTATCTTTCGATCGGTATAAACTGTCCCATAATGGTGTTATATATCTTCAATAATTTCTATATGAATTTTATTTCCTCAATCATAAGTTATAAAAACGTTATCTACGACTTTTTCTTGTTTAAAAATAATTTCGGACTTGTCATGTGACTGTTTACAATTTAAACGAATACGTATTTTTTTTTTACTCAATCGCGTGATTTGAATTTAGAAACAAAGTAAATGACCTTCGATGACGTTCCTGGCTGAAGTCCAGAGACTACGTAATGAAATTATAGTAGTGGGTGTGGCGTTTAAATATGTACTTGTGGTAATTCATGATATATGTATATGTATGCATGCGCGCTAACATTCCTAGCGATTTGAAAACAGGTCTAATTGTAACTAAACTGAGGCACCTTCTCTAATCTCTTTCTTTTTCCTATTATTACACTAGCATATTGAAGTCAGTACATAAACACTTCGGTATATGTTTTTTATATAATTATAGGTTATTAAATTTACAATATTTTAGTATTTTATTATGATTATTAGATATTATTTGTTAGATATCCTACCGCAAAACAGCAGTACTTAGTACTGCTGAGTGCCAGCTTGAAGGGTGAGTGAGACAGTGTAATTACAGGCAAGAGGGACATAGCATCATAGATCACAAGGTTGGTGGCGAATTGGCGATGTGAGGTATGGTTGATATTTCATACACTGCCAATGTCTCCGGGCTTTGGTTAGTACTTACTATTAAGTGTCCTCCTATTCTATTAAATATACATATTTATTTACTAGGCTTATGTAACTTACTTTCAGTAGTATTCAACAAGAAGTCAGCGGGTTGTCCCAGCGAATTCAACAACACTTCAGTTAAATTTTTATCAATAATGTTTTCAGTCTCGTTGATTGAGAAGATATCGATCTCTGGTTCCGTTATATTTTTCGTTGTGTTCTTCGGCGGTTCTAGCTGAGGCAACGCTGGTGACGTCCACGCTAAGATCGTTCCGGCTGTGATCGCGCCAATCGCCGCTGAAAATAACAATGATGGATCTAGTTATGATACTCTTACATTTACAGTTGAAACACAGACAGACATTTTTGTACATAATATTGGCATTTTTGTTGAAGAAAGTCAATATAAATCTGCTGTACCAATCTGCAAGATTAATTTCCTTATTGTGTTAAAAAACTTTTTTTTGTTAATGGAATCAAATCAAGCTATATGATTAGGGTTATGATATTTTGTTAAAAGAGATAATTAATAGAAGACATAAATTAATCAAAATCCTAAGCAGTGCTATTCTGTAAGAGCTCACTTCACTCGACCGTGAAATGTTAACAATCGACCTGTGGTGATATACTATTTTGATGCGTGATGGTTTTCAAAATGTTATAATTATTATGTACAATGTCGCATACCACTTTGTGTCATTTTACGAACGATTGCTGCGGCGAGTTTCGAGTTTGTTCTTAAAGTTCTACTGATGTGTGTACTCAAAGATTGATAGCGAAAATCTATGTCTTCACTCTCTTAATGTAATGGGAAGACAATACTAATGATCAGAGAGAAATCAGGCGCAGCAACCAACTTCTGTTCATGCTGCTAGCTTCCCTCCAATGTTTATTTGTTAAGAAATCTCAACATGTTTGATTTGCTTGACCACTAATTTGAACCCCACAGGCATCATCAACAGAAATAAATAAAGTTTTCAAGTTCTTATTGTTTTTTTTTATAGTTTGTATATTAATTTATTAATTAGGAAGCTTTATACTAAGAAACACATTTTCTTATTACTTATATAAAATAATATTACAAAATATATATCAATTATGAGGTAACTTAACGTTAACTTAACATACAAAATATATAACAGAATTTTATATAAACATAAACTAGTTAATAGTATTATGATCTAATTATAAATCTATAGAGCAAAACTTTAAAAAAAGATAAAAAAATGCAAACAAAAATAAGATTTTTTAATTTTTAATTGACCTGAATATTTAATGGAAGAGGTATTTTTTTATTTTATTCATGTAACTTCATAGTATGTTTTGAGTTTGGCTTTAAAGATTTATAAAATATATCAAAGTCATCATATTTTGGTAAATTATAGTATAGGGTTTTCCATTAAGGGCGCTTGATCGTGCAGAACTTCCATCGTAGCGTGTGCTGTGTGGCACGGAGCGCCGTCCTGTTGAAACCACATGTTGTCCAGATCCATATTCTCGATTTCAGGCCAAAAGAAGTTGGTTATCATCGACCGGTATCGCTCACCATTGACGGTGACGGCCACACCATTATCGTTTTCGAAAAAATACGGACCAATCACGCCTCCGGCCCAAAATCCGCACCAAACAGTCACTTTCTGCGGGTGCATTGCCACTTGGTGAACCTCGTGTGGATTGGTCTCGTCCCAAATACGGCAATTTTGCTTGTTGACATAGCCATTCATCCAAAAATGCGCCTCGTCGCTGAAGATGAGACGGTGACGGCCACACCATTATCGTTTATTATTATAGCATTTTTAAGTTACTTATTTCTATTAACATATAATTACTCAAGCCAACGAAACAGTGATATAATATATATTAATACGATACGTTCAAATTACAGACAAGTCGTTATTTAATTTGAATTTCAGACAAATCGTAATTGCTAAGCGTATTGTACGAGTGGGTCTGTACGTGTCTATATTTATCCACATTCAAGCAGGTCGTTTACGATCACAGTTCATTCAAAGTGCATTTGTATTGAATTTATTAACTCTTGGTTCAATCGATGCAAATAGATTACATTTCAATAATTCAGTTATCAGTTAAGTCTGACTTTTGCCATTATGACGAGCCGGTTGGTGTGGTTGGTAAGATACTTGCCTTTCACGCCGCAGGTCATGGGTTCAATTCCTACCCAGAACAGACATTTGTGTGCATGAACATGACTGTTTGTCCTGAGTCTGGGTGTAATTATCTATATAAGTATATATTTACAAAAGAAAAGTATTATATGTCGTAGTATATCAGTTGTCTTTTTTCCATAGTACGAGCTCAGCTTAGTTTGGGATCAGATAGCCTCGTGTGAATAATGTACCAGGATATTATTATTATTTAAAAAAAAGTTTTTTATCAAACAACAACAGGTAAAACACATTCGGTGTATTAACAAATCTCTCAAGATAACAAAACAATCATCAAGTTCAAAGGGGTCTGCTAATATTTACGCATGGTGAATTATTGAAAAATCATAAACCTTCGTAAGTCTATATTTTTAAATTCAATAATCTTTTTGATCAATTGACCATTTGCCAATTTTTACATTGGTAATGTCCATTGATCTTTAAGATGGTGAAGATGTTTGAATATCGAGTAATATTGCTAAAACTTAATCTTTCAATTCTTCATTGGGAAGATGAATTGAAAGATTAAGTTTTAGCTTATAAGTTTAGTCACCTTAATTAACGAAAGAAATTCGTGCTTTACTAAAACTTGTTTTGGAGTAGAATCCACTAATAATAACGAACTCAGTTAATTCACCTAATCGTTTTTAAATCTTAAGTATAAGCAGCAAAATTACGCCGAGAATTCCATTGTCGTAATGATCTTGGTATGTATACATCCACGTATACAGCTCGTAATTATTTAGCATAGGAAAAATACAGCAAAATAAAGAATGTAAGAATATTTCCCACCTGCAATGGCTGCGATGTATTGATTAGTCTTCTTTGTCTCTCCGCCCTTCTCCTGGACGGAGAGCATATGCATTGTTGGCTTCTCCATGATGAAAGTTTACTTATCGCATCCTGAAAAAAAAACATAAGTAAAAATACAGCTTTGTAATTGGTTGGAATGTATTTAATTTAAATTTTGAATTCCAAAATGTATTTTAATTTGATTATGTATAATGAAATCGAAAAATAGCGACCTTCCAAAAACAATTAAAAAAAAATTAATTTATGAAATGGCATTGTTTTTTTATATGTATCTTTCACTGGCACAGCCGTATTTTTTTTTAATAATCACCGCAATAGTTCAAAGGTCGAATCCAGAACTACACTATTTTATCAAATAAGCCTTTATGAATGTAATCGAGATACAAATAATCATTACTAAGATTATACTTTTTAAATAATATTCATGGTAAATATGTTTGGTATGTGAGGTATGGCAATGTTACGTTCATAGCCTCGGTCGTAGGTGTCTAGATCTAATGTGTGCTAATTAAGTGCTAATATCATACTGTTTACGCAATACCTTTGTCACTTTAAATAATTACCTTCTTAGATGGAAAAAAGATGATTCTTTTTAACGTGTAAACTTGAAAAAGGCCTACACATTTAGTTTGATTACGATACGTTCCTGATTTGATTCCGATCCAAATTTGACTACTCTATAATTATTCGGATCGGAACCGAACCAATATGATGTTAACATATACTATTACGTCAAAACCAAATTTAATTGGTAACTTTTATGGCAATAGTCGATAATTAAATTAATTAATAAAGTGGCAAATTGTTAGTATAAGTGGCCTTAGGGCAATACTGAATTTAGGGGAATATCCAACTGCGACCGTAATCTGACATTGCTCAAGCGTGAGCGCATACAGGTTCACGCACTATTCTCTCACTCATCCTTCTAACGTCTTTCTAAATTGTCACACACAGCAATCTCCAAAACTTCAGGCTATTGACAATTTCAAGTCAGAAAAACTCAATGACCAGACTCGAGGTTTGAACTCAGGCATCATCGAGTCGTGCGTGTTTATTTAAACTAACCTAGTTAACGTAACAAAGTATTCAACTGTCACTGTTCTGCAAGTAATGTTTACATACTCGTAGGTCAATTCATATCATTCGACTCATTACATGTTAATGAGGTTCAATCGAGTAAACTACATAGCGTTTGAGTCATCGTTGCTGCACCGTTGAACTTGAGGTGAGATGCGGGTGACATGTTTAAATTATATTTTTTTATTTACCTACATATTTTAATTGCGCAGTATTTTTTTATAAAATAGGTAAACGGACGAGCCTATGGGCCACCTGATGTGGTCACCACCGCCCATAGACATTGACCAAATTTTAACCATCGCTTACATCGCCAATGCGCCACCAACCTTTGGAAATAAGGTGCCGTCCCTTTTGCCTGTAATTACACTCACTCACCCTTCAAACCGAAATACAACAATACAAAGTACTGCTGTTTTGCGGCAGAATATCTGATAGGTGGGTGGTACCTACCCAGACGAGCTTATACATAGCCCTACCACCAGTGAATTAAGTATAATAATTAGTGCGCATGGTAGGTTGTAGAAAGGCTACAGATGTGTTTTCCAGAAACGTGGCAAAGCTTTGTCAATGACTTGGTGCAAAGCTCAAAATAGCAATTGTTTGTCTTGCTGTGTTCGAGTTTGAGTGTGATAGTAAGCTTAAGGGACATGATATATTTGATTGTGTATTTAACGGCGAACCGACGGTGTATATGTATGTATATGGTGGTTTAAATCTCGTTGGTCTAGTGGCTAGATATAAGGCCGCAGACCCGGTGGTCCTGGGTTCAATTCCTAGGTCGGGCCAATAAATAGTTATTGTGTTTTTCTGACAGAAAATTCTCAGTAGCAGCCCGGAGTCTAGAAGTTGGAAGAGTGTACACTCCCGTGCCTCGGAAAGCACGTTAAGCCGTTGGTCCTGAACTCTTTCCGGTCGTGTCGGATTGCCGTCCCAGCGGATTATGAGAGCTAAGGAAAAGAGAGTGCACCTGTGTTTGCGCACACACTTGTGCACTATAATATCTCGTGCGCAGTTGGCTAATCTCTCTTGAGATTGGCCGCCGTGGCCGAAATCGGTCTAGAGGACCTTATATGGTGGTTTACATTATTACAATTTAAGTACTATGACTTCAGCACTTTATACCTATTTACGCATACCCATTCTATAAAATAACCTAAATGTTACTTATAGGGGGAAGTAGCTAAACTATGTCTTATTCTTCTAATGTAAAATTGATGATGAAAGAAATAAATCGGTATTTAACGAAAAAGTCGTTATAGAGCGTTTATAAGTGAAGCCGTTGAAGAATAAAATTAAAACGAATGTTTCACGCGATGATCTTTTGGGAAATATAATAATAATATTTTCTCATCCAAAATATTACATCTCGTCTAATTGTCTCTACTGGGGACAGGAGGGCTGATTCGGCCAGAGAATCGGAATTGCGATTCAAAGGGGAAATGCTGCTAGCATTCTTGCCACCATTCGACGCGGTAACGATTTGTACAATAATTATATTTAATTCTTATTTGTATTTATTTAAGGTTTTAATGTAAATAAATTAAGATTTTCTATATATAATATAAAACATAAAACGTGCAATGTAAAGCATTTCAGCGAATGATCGAAGCGATAAACATCGGCGCCAAATCTCACCGAGCTGATAATGATAAGTGCCACTTGAACGTAACCTTCGATATGTGGGCTAACGTGACATCGGGAAACGATGATGTCATATATAAATATATATTTTAATATATCGGAAGCGGAATTTGTGATTTTTTTTAGGAAAAGGTGCAGTGACCTACCTCTATTCATTAAAGAAGTCTGTACAATTATTTGTCAATCTTTATAGAGATGGTTCTTTGCATTGAATTAAAAAAAAAGTAATAGCCTAGTAATATTTCACTGCTGATCAAAAGATTTACCTTTTGAGGTAGCTTGCGGGTCGATGCTTACAAATGAAAAAGAATTTTATCTGACCCATGTAGGGATTCCTCACGACGTTTACCTTCATCGCCGAGCACGACAAGAATAATTAACAAAAACTAAGAACATGAAAACTCAGTTTTCCTTAATTAATACCTGTATAAAGCTTACAAATATTGTTGCTGTGTTGACATCGCTGGATCGACTTGAGAACGACACTATAATTTGATAATTTTTATTTACAATTTTGATGTCAAACATCCATTGGCGCGACTTGGGTAAGACTGACACGCATCTCGTGACGGTAAGCGATATGACGCTTCCTTCCCCTAAGGACCCCTAAGGCTGATGTCCTGTAGGTGTAGTGACAAATCCAGGGCTACGTACATCGCAGTTAGCTGGTACTCCGAGAATGATTAGACAGAATTAAGCTTTTATTGTCCCTTTCAAAATCCAGGTAGGATTGAAGCTCACGGTAGCATGAAACGCGTTATGCGTTTTCTCCAGCGTTAAAAAAGAGGTAAGATTTAACGTAATTTGAACCGCAGCTATATGAGTAGCCACTTAACCAATACCGTGATATTGAAGTATCTATTGTGAGCTACCGGGTATTTATTTTATCAAGTCAAGATATATGATAATACTTTCAGTTGCTTATCTTCAAAGAAGATTAAGACTAAGCTTACGCTACCGTATACGATGGAAAATAAATCTTATGATACTTCGAGAGTTTTTATCTACAGCTTATTTATTATACCATTGTAGATATAGTGGACGATATTATAGAAATAGGTACAGCCTAATCCAATCGAAGGAGTAGACATAAAAAAAACTTAAATTATGTAAATTTAAGTTTTAGTTCGATTTGCTAATATCTATGTTATATTACACGTCGAGAAGGCACGTCTGTGGAGCGAATCGTGGTTCAGGGCAAAATTGAAGGCACGACGGTGCGCGGTAGAACACCAATGCGCTGGACTGACCAAGTCAAAGCTGCAATAAATGGCCCACTCCACGAATGAACGAGGCAAGCAAAGGTACGAGAGGAATGGCGACGAATTGTGAAGCTTGCCACCACCCCTGTCACGACGACCACGACCACTCTGCCAAGAGTGTAAAGACAGAGAAGAAGAATGTTATATTAATAATAAGTTATAAATTAATATTATGTTATATTATTAATAATAAGTTACGAAATATTTTTTTTCACGAATTCTTAATTGCTCAGATTATTCAAGGAGCTCGACCAATGAAATCGTTTCAATTCAATGTGACAGTTGTTTATTTTATCTGTCATACTCCTGTGATTATATTATATTTGTTCTTGATTAATAATATGTCTTAATTATTGATTTATGGTGGGCGAACCATTTAGGTGTACTAGGATGACAGCTGACAGGGAGAGATGACGTAATATCCTGCAAATAACAACATCAGCCACTACTTCATGACGACCACGACCGCTCTTCCAAGGCGCTACGCCCTCAGATGAAGTTTATTTATTTATCTATTAATTCTTTATTGCACACAATTTACAAATAGTATATATAAAAGTAGTAAATATATAACGCAAAGGCCCTATCACTTACAGTGATCTCTTCGAGGCAACCTCTATAATAAGAAATATATTTTTGTTCTTAGCCAGGAGCATTAATCGGGCGTTGTGTGTGAACAATTTACCATACAAACCTAATTCACTGAACTACTCATATACATACATAGACTTTAATTTTACATTTTAAAAACAAATTATTCGCGAATCCACAGATTATTTAATATCGATCAATGAGGTCGCGTCAAAATCAAGATCAAAATCAATAATCTTTATTCAACATACAAATGTTACACTTGGTTACTGATTGTCATAAATCTACCACCGGTTCGGAAATAAAAACCTCAGACCTGAGAAGAACCGGTGAAAGAAACTCAGCAGGTTTTTTTTTATAACTCATCTTTACAATATAGGCAATTGATATAATAGCAGTTTTTATTAAATTTGAAGTAGCATGGAGGCGATCTTTTCATTCCCAGGGTGTCCAATCGTCTAAATAGTCATATTTTAGCACACAAGTGTTCCTTAAAAATTATTATAAATTTCACAATTGAATTCAATATCAAAGTAACTTACTTGTGTTTTTATGACATACATTGTTTTTTTTTTATGAAACAAAGTTAAATACTCATATTAATAAGATTCCTTATTTATAATACTACTCAATTATAATAAATAATAGATTCTCAAATTTTCGATAATAACTACGTCGACATTCGACATTTTTTTTCACGAATTCTTAATGGATATCACAGTTTATTCAAGGATCTCGATTCTCGACCAATGAACTCGTTTCAATTCGTTTTTTTTTTTAATTTTAACTACTCATGTGATTGAAATACGAGAACCATAGATACGAGAACCCATATGTATTATTGTTGTGATAAGTCTATAGTTTTTGTTTATACACCTATATACTATTCACGTATTAATTGTCACTGATTAACTGACATAGACCTTGCGCACACGCAGCCGTGAGGCGGACTGTCAATACTATTTTATGAAAGATAACAAGATCATAGTAAATTTTTAGTACTTTTTAACTTATTCCTAATACTATGAAATAACTTTGAAACATGTTCAAAAACATGTTTGAAACATGTTGAAACAAGGCAGTTCAGAAAAGCTCAGGTTTTCAACTTGAACCAGAAATATATATGTAATGAAATGACATTTCATTATTCCAAATTTGCTGCGCTCCGCGCGTTTTTAATCTGTAACTAAAAGTCAGTTTGCCGCGCATTTGATGGTTGAATGACAGAATGACGGATAATGTTTAGATTATTTTGAACTTTGTATTTTCGGAGAAACAATTTGTGTTTCATTTTGAGCATCCTCAATAACCTATCTTATATATATAAATAAATAGGTACCAATAGTGTGATAGTATTAAAGGTATTTTTAAAAGTTGTAATAATATTCGCGCGAAGACGCTGGTTGATCGTAGACGCGTTACTGGCGGATTGCAAAACCGGTTTAATCACCACTGCGCTCGATACCGCGTCATAACGTTGTTTACAATGTTCATTGCTTTGTTCGAAAATAATAGATAATTATGACTGCTAATGGATCTAATATTCAGAGTGAGACGGAACATATAATTCAAATGGATATGAGTGATAACTGTGAGCATTCAGGGGAAGATGGGGCGATTATGAACCGTGAGATGCATGACAATGATAGAAGACCAAATAAAAGGAACAGGGTGGCTAATAGAGAAGAAGTGTGGTCAACGGTACAGAGGAAAGGTAAAAGGTTTGCGCGCGTCGGGGACTCAAATGATTGGGAAAGAATACCAGACGACCAGATTGAAGTTTGCATTACATCCATTGACCCGATACCAAAACAATTTAAGCTAGCTAAATTTCTGAAGTCAGAGAATATACAAAACATCGTTCGTGTTAAATATATAAACTCATTTAAAGTGCTGATTCAGTTTGACAAAGAAGATAGTGCTGAGGAATTGATAAATAACAATTTCTTTAATGGAAATGGATACAGGACATATAAAACTATGGAAATAAATCAGACGTATGGAGTGATAAAAGACATAGATTTAGATCGTACTGAAGAAGAAATTCTAGAAAGTTTATATAGCAGTATACCAATTATGGGAGTAAAGAGGTTAAAACGTAGAAATAGTGCAGATGGAAGATGGGAAGGTAGCGAGGCTATGAGAATTTGTTTTCAAGGGTCATCGTTACCATCAAAAATAAAAATGTTCGACACCACAGTAACAGTAACACCCTATGTATTTCCTGTTACGCAATGTTCTCGTTGCTGGAGATATGGACATACGGTCAAAATTTGCCCATCTAACAAAATTGTTTGCCCGAAATGTGGTGACAACCATCAAAATTGTGAGCGGTCCTCATTTGTTTGTAATAATTGTGGCGGTAATCACATGGCTATGATCAGAATATGTCCAATTTATACAAAAGAAAAACGAATTCGAGAGTTAATGGCGGAATTTAATTGTACATACAAAAAGGCTCTAACTATTTATGTTCCACCCAGTCCCCCTCCGGCACCTGTTATTTCACGGCAAGAATTTCCAAAAATTAATAATGATAATGATTCGTCTACAGCAAATTGTATAAAAGAATCCACCGTAGATGAAAATCTCACAAGATCATACGCTGATGTTACCAAAAAGAAAACTAAAAAACCAAAAAAGAAAAAACTAATGAGTGCTGGAAACGCAAACAGCGAAAACGATAATAATATAGAAGTAACGGAATTTAATCATTTGGAAACGGTGGAAGATCGATATTCAGAAACAGAAACAGTTCTCAGTGAAGAACAAAGAGATCGAAAAAAAGGAAATGAATACAAAGATGAGCGAGGATTTGTTGAATGGAAATCATTACTAAAAACGCTAAAAGATAAAATATTAAATAGTGACTTGACATGGGAAGAAATGATTAAAGAATGTTTAAGTATAATTTATGAAGGTGTACTATCGACTATAGTGAGATTTATATCAGAATGGCCATGTTTAAGATTCTTAAGCCAATATGGATAGGAACAATACTCCACCATCTATAAACATTTTACAATGGAATGCCCAGAGTTTAAGACCAAAGATATCGGAATTCGAATTAATACTAAATCAGGAGAAAATTCATATTGCCATAATCAATGAGACTTGGCTAGATTTAGACAGCTATTGTCATTTAACGGGGTATAATATTTTTAGATCAGATCGCCGAGACGGATTTGGAGGTGTAGCTGTAATTACGCACTGGTCTCTACGAGCTCAACAAAAATATTTGAATATTTCAAACCCAGGAATTGAATATGCATATGTTAAGATATTTAATTGTGATGACATTGAAAACATAATATCTATATATTGCCCCCCAACAGTTAACACCTCTTTTCAAGACTGGAATGGATTTTTCTCTAAGTTTGGGAACAAGACAATAATTGCAGGAGATTTCAACGGACATCATCGTAATTGGTCGAGGAAACAAGATACACGAGGCTGTCAGATTTTTGATGCACTATTAGAGAGTAATTGTATTTCGCTGAATGACGGCAGTGATACTCGTATAAAAATAGTCAATGGATTGGTTCAGAGAACAACTCCTGATATATCATTAGCATCGGAAGACATAGCTATTAAATTAAGGTGGAAGGTTTTGAATGAAAGCCTGGGAAGTGACCATTTAATGATAAAAATTAAACTAGATATAAGCTTAAGATACACAGTTAGGAAGCGAAGGAATCTTAAAAAAGCAAATTGGACATTCTACAGAGAAGTAATCAAACAGCTCCTACATGAATACACAAATCCAAGTAACAATCAACTTGCATATAACAAGTTCATAGCCATAGTTAATGCAGCTGCAGAAGAAGCAATTCCATATACGAAAATTTCTGAAAATCCATTAAGAACTAGTAATTTTAAGCCAAAACCTTATTGGTCACAACATATTTCGTGGTCAGTGGCTAAGAGGCGCTTAGCTTTAGCAGAATTTAGAAGAAATCCCACTCCTAACAATCTTAGTAATCTGCAAGAAAAGATAGGACAGACACAAAAAGATATCAGACGTGGTAGATTCAAATCGTGGCAGCTCTTTTGTGACAATATTAATGAAGAAACTTCATATTGTGAGATGTGGTTTCGTATGAAGTGGATCAAGGGCTACAAATCCTCCCAAAATTTTATAGATAACGAAATTTCTGAAAAATTATTACGTACTTTAGCACCAGATTTTGTATCACCGAATCACCCAATATTTAAGTCCGATAATGTAAAGCTAAAAACTCCGATTACAGTACAGGAACTAAATAACTGCTTAAAACGATCAGATACGGCTCCAGGCCAAGACGACATAGCTTATTCGATGATTTACAATTTGCCCGAATCTGGTAAGAATATACTTGTGAACTTATATAACCGGTTTCTATCAGAAAGTTTCATCCCAAAACAATGGAGGGAAGTTAAGATAGTTCCTGTACCGAAACCGGGAAGGGACAACAGATCAATATCCGGGTGGAGGCCTATTGCACTAATATCCTGTGTTTGTAAAATATTACATACTATAATAACCCGTAGATTAGATTGGTACCTGGAAAAGAATGATTGTTTTTCAAATGAAACAGTAGGCTTTAGGAAGTCGCGTTCTTGTTACGATAACCTGGTCCGACTAATAACTCGTATCCAAATCGGCTTTACTAAAGATATCGCGACGGTTGGTTGTTTCATCGATATAGATAATGCCTATAACAATGTCAATGTAACAAATCTGTTGAATCTTGTCGATGATGCTGGTGTCGGGGCTTTTCTGTGTCAATACCTATGGGAATATCTTCGTGAAAGAATTTTAACTATTCAAATTAGTAACAGTCAAAAATTATCGCGTACTTCAGCAGTGGGCTTACCACAAGGAGACCCTTTATCTCCGTTATTGTTTAACGTGGCTACTAGAAGAATATGTCGAGAGATTTCGCAAGTATTTATCTCACAATATGCAGACGATTTTGTTATGTACAGTTCAAATAAAATAATCAGTGAGGCGGCAAACGATATTCAAAATGCATTAGAAGTATTTTGTAATCTTATCAAAGAACTTGGATTAAGTATATCCCAACGAAAAACCAAAGTTTGCATCTTTACTAAACGCAGGCCTAGAGGTAACACTGCAATCCAACTGGTAAACAATAATTTTCATTTACAAGAAGTCGATAGTGTTAAATATTTGGGGATGTGGTTAGATAGGAGCTTAAAATGGGGTAGGCACATTAATGAGATTAGAGACAAAACGCTTAAATTCTTAAATATTTTTAAAGTGTTAGCCGGTAGTACATGGGGCATTCATCCAATACATTTACGTCGACTTTATTTTTCAATTATCCGTAGCAGACTTGATTATGGTAGTTTTTTGTACGATATCGGTGTAAAGAGTCACCTAAGTAAATTGGACAAAGTACAAAATCAGTCAATGCGAGTTATTGGTGGTTTTATCAGAACCACACCGATACATGTCATGGAGAGCGAATTGTGTATCCCACCTCTGAATATCCGTAGGGCATACCTTGCTGGTAAGTTTGTGCTAAAATCTAGGTCGGTGGAAAATAACGTGACTACAAATGTTTTAGAATATTTAAGCAATTTTTGTCGTAATTATTATTGGAGAAATAAAAAACTTCCTTTGCTCGTTACAACTTATAGAAATTTATGCCAGTATTCTGTTAAATCAAATAAAAAATTACAATGTCATTCTCTCCATACATGGGTCGGTGGTATAGACTTAACTAAAAATATAATACCAGTTGTAGAAGGAATAACGATGTCAAAAACACTATTTAAAAAATCAGATATGTTAAACAGCTGTCTGACATTTCTGGATACCAACTATAAGTCGTTTTACAAACTTTTTGCTGACGGATCTAAAGATAAATTTGGTTCAGGAGCAGCTATCTTTGACCCTCAGGCAGATATTAAGATCAAATTTAAAATTAAGGCAGATGTGTCCATAATGCATAGTGAGCTGATTGCAATTTCGGAATCACTTTCATATGCGTTATCCAGTGCCGGAAGTCAGTTTGTTATACTGTCTGATTCAAAGAGCGCCCTTCTTCATTTGGCTCGGTTAACCTCGACCTTTCGAGGATACCCGATAGCCTATGATATTTTAGAGTCCATATGCAATAGTCAAAATGCAAATAAAACCATAATAATCCAGTGGATACCTTCACATATCGGAATTGTGGGCAATGAGGAAGCTGACAAAGCTGCAAAACAAGCTGTTGATGATGGAATTCCTTATCACTGCATACCTCTAAATAGTGAAATTTTAAGTAGGTTCAAGAAAACATGTAAACAAAATTGGCAGGAATATTTTGATGAACGGTCGCGACATAAAGGTATCTGGTACAAAACAATTGTATGTGAACTTCCTCATTGCCCATGGTTCCAAAAAATTAAAAGCAGCAGAAAAAATATAGTGGCACTTATGAGACTTCGTTCCGGTCATATTCCGTCTAACAAGTTCTATTCTATGATGGGCAAAACAAACACCTATAAATGCGTATCATGTAACTGCATGGATGATATTTATCACCGACTGATGGAATGCGCGCGGAATGCGTCGTTGCGGCCCCGTCTATTGAAATCATACGATGTGGGTATTTGTAACAGTTTGCTCGCGCTACCATCATCAAGCGAAGCTAAGTTATTAGTAAAAATGTGTGTATGAGTACTTGTTCGTCTTTAATAATACCTTATATAAAAAGAAAAGAACAGATTATTGATAATATTAATGAAGTAATGTTAAGTTAATTAGATATTAAGTTGTTTTGATTCTGATTATTGTGTTCTGATATTGTGTTCTGTTTATACGGGGGTGACATAGTCAATCTAATGACTAAACTCCCAGGTACAATAAAAGAAATTAAAAAAAAAAAAAAAAAAAAAAAGTTGTAATAGCAATCTGCCATAAATACATAATATTGAAATTTCAATTAATATTGTAAATGTGAAAGTGAGTTTGTACATACACAAATGAAACAGCTCCGTAGCGCTTTCCGCTTTAATTACTTAATCTATAAAATATTATAATAGTACCTTTGTAATGATGAAAAAATTAGTAAAATCGGTTAATCAGTTAAGAATTTATCGATTACAAAAAAACCAAATCATTCCTCTTTATAATATTAATATTAAAAATATCGTGATAAGATGTTTGACCAAATTACCTAATTGGTCGTTGGTCTATTTCAGGTTGGCAATGTTTTACAAACCGATGCCAGTTTACATCTAACCATGAGTCATAGTGATCGTTTGTCGTTTTGGCATATTGGCTCATTCACTCAACTCAAATGGCTATATGATAAAACTATTAGCTTATATACATAAAGGGCGAATAATGCGAGCCCTGGGTTTGAAAACAAAGTAATTGGGTGGCTCAGTAACAGCTCTTAGACTAAAAATTGGTATTTTTTACCATAAGGCTGTTGGTTCTGCGCCTGAACTATTTCCAATCATGTAAAATTTATCAGTTTATAAGGATGAAGATGAGATAGTGCACCTGTGTTGGCGCACACATTGGCGCACTATACATACATAATATACCTCTTGCAGTTGGCCAGTCTTGAGAATGATCGCCGAAGCCGAAATGGGCCGACGACGTCAAAATTATTTATGTATGTCATGTCATTATCATACTACTACAAGTAAATCTAAAAAAATTGAGAGATCTGCTCCAGTCTTTTTCTCGCAATTGGAAATTGAATATTTGCCTTTTATAATCAGATAACGATTCCTGATTACGGTCAGAATAAATAAATTAAGCCATTTGGATGCAAAGTAACTTATCGTATTATTAAGCTTACTTCTTTTAGGGTTACGTAAATCTATTGAAAAAATTAAACTTATTGTTTTACTATGTCTGTATTTCTGTTCTGTGTGACATCCTATTTTCTCCGAACCTGAATTAATGAACAGGAGAGAATATTAGAAAATAAAAATAAAATTAATCTTATAACGTAGAAGCGTTGATGGTTCAGTGAGTTAGATCAGGGGATAAAAACCAAATAAGCAGCATAGAAGTTCCATTAGGTGGTAGCTATTTTTGTGATCGAGATGGTTAGCTATAAATTATGAAGATTTGTTCAAGCATTTGAAGATTGTCAGCTCATTTCCTACTTGACAAAAGTGTCTTAACCATTTTCACAAGTCAGATTAATTTGAATTGCGGTCCCCCGATGCGACGACGCTTGTATTATAATTATTACTTATAATAAAGTTAAAGAGCTTATAAAACATTTGATTTGGTTTTTAGAAGTTTTATTTTTTGAGTCAGCTGTTATTAAATTATTACTTTTTTATATCTCTCAGTTACGTCATAATTTTTATTAATTAATTCATAGCAAGCAGTCTCATAGTAACTAAATTTTAATCTCGTATTATATTTATTGCTCTGAAAGTATATTAAAATATTCGTGTAGGTATAGTGATAATGGCCGGTCCGAGTTATCAGGATATTTATTTATACGGCACGCGATAACGTAATTGTATAATTGTGACTCTCGAAGTTTTATATGAAGAATTATGTACTCAAAATCAGTTTTATAAATGTTTATTTTATAGACTACATTTTATGGAGAGAACTTTATTTTATAAGTGATATAGTTTTTTACAGCTAGCTTAAATTTATCTATATATTGAATATTGCTTAAATATGTCGGAATGGTAATATTTATTAATTTTTTATTACAATATGTTTATATAACGTTTTTATTTCGAATTTGAATTTGGAATGTACTAGTAACGGAATATATTATATAATTAAATGAGTAATTATTGTACTTTTTTTTTATAAAACATTTAATACATTGTATTATTATTAGAGCTAAGCGAATCTCGATCGCCCATGGTACTAAACGCATACTAAATATATAGATTCTAACGATTCGGCATAAATTTTGTAATTAGATAAGCTTTTGCTATTTAATTTTACTTTATATACATGAAACTCATGTGTTTCACTCAACATTATTTATGTACATAAATGTTACCTCGAAATTTAATAACACTTTTATAAAGGTTTTATTTTTAAATATTCTCATAATACATCTACGCAGACTGATGGACATAAAACTATAGTAATTATTCTAGAACAGGAAGAAACAGTTTTAAGTAATGAGTTGATTAACCAGATGTCGAAATAATTCAAGAAATATTGGGTCAAATAACTTTACTATATTTGTGTTATTAATATTCTTTTTAATTTACTTCAAATGCTTAATTTATATAATATACTATTTAACGTTTATGAAATTAAAGAAATAAATATTGATAGTGACTTTATTATTCCAAAATTAAAACCATTTACAAATCTGCTTAGTTTGGGATCAGATGGCCTTGTGTGAATAATGTCCCAGGATATTATAATTATTATTATATATTACAATTCTGAACTTTTCAAATATAGAACCGCAATCGGTGGTTGGTAAGATACTTGCCTTTCACGCCGCAGGTCGTGGGTTCGATTCCCACCCAGGACAGACATTTGTGTGCATGAACATGTCTGTTTGTCCTGAGTCTGGGTGTAATTATCTATATAAGTATGTATTTACAAAAGAAAAGTAGTATATGTAAGTATATCAGTTGTCTGGTTTCCATAGTACAAGCTCTGCTTAGTTTGGGATCAGATGGCCGTGTGTGAATAATGTCCCAGTATGTTATTATTAGAAACATACAACCGGTACTTTCTTCGACGTTGAATCCAAATAATAATAATAATAATAACAATGAATTAGATACGTTAATGAGTAACTTCCCACACATAAAAAGTTGGCACAAATGTTCCATTCTACACGTAAAAAAATAACTTCTGTTATATAAGAACTTACTTCACTTCACACTTATTTCGGTTTTAGTCACTGTGTGTATTACACTACTACAAATGTTAAAATGTCTTCAAGCTATTTAATCTGTAACATTATATTCTTGAGTTTTAAAGTTTTTTTTAAAAACATTATATTATTCTTCAAAAAATTGGCAAATTGTAGTCAATATCTCATCGCCGGACGCCGCCTTATTACCCGAGTAACAATCCACCAACCCGCAAACCAGCAAACCTTCTTAAATGGTCTTAAGTTTACTATATTATATAGTTAGGAGACACCTTGGTCCAGACAACAGCGTTGTTAAAAAAAAAGATGCGCGCTAGTTTCAAACCGCCGCGCCGCCATTTTGTTAATGGACAGAATAGTAAAGTAATTCATTCATTAGTGGCGCGACTTGTGATTTATTGAAAGTGATCAAATATGTTATTTGGATTTTTAAGAATATTTGAGTGAGTAATTTACATCAATTTAAATGATTTGGTGTTCTATTTTTAAATTAACCAATTCGATGTTTCTCTTAAACCACTTTTCACTTCTGAATGCTGAATATATAATATCATTATTCTAACAACCATTGTGCGTACGCTTCTTTGTCAGTAACAGTCTGTGTCTGTCTATGATCTAGTCGTGCATACATTTGAGAGAGCCGGTGTTAACGGCAATAGGTTATCGACGGCGATTTTTTAACTTTATACGCCTGAAAAAATTAAAAAATGCCTCCCGAATTAACAAAAACTACAATTCATTAGGTTGTAAGTTTGATAGATATAAGATGCAGGGCAATCGTATTACGGGCAGGCGCGCCGGCGGTGGTATGTCCGTCGGACTCGGGAGTTTAGGTCTAGTCGGGGTTTGCACGTGTTGTATTAAATTGCTGCATGGAGATGGTCTCTATCTGCGAGAGTGTCATGTCGCAGAAAAAGACCAGAGAGGAGGCGTCGACGCTACGCGAACCTTCTGTCCCCACCATAAGCGCCGCTGGGTCTAGGAGGGGCTCTGTACCCCGGGAACCCCCCTAGGAATGGAGGCCAACCGTCAGCGCATCACGGTAGGATGCGCAATAGTTCCCGTGACGCCCCCTCCAAGGGACGGAGTGGGTACCGCTGGTTTTTTATTGGGTATCTCGACGCCTTCAGTGTTGGCGAGTTCCACATAAGTAAAGTTAACGAAGGTGAATACGCGCGGTGCAGCTAGTTTCTTAAATATATATACGTATTATGATGAACTAAAATAGCTGCCGGCTTAACGCCAAATCGTGCTCATATTTACCTATATTGGGAAATAAACATCGTATACGTCTTCTCACGGCCGCGGCTACGTGATTTGTGAGGATGTTAGCACGAACATCTGTAATGTAGGTTATGTCAAGAAAAGCTGTTATGAATTTAATTCGACGAAATTTAATTATTTTGGTGATTATTTGGGATGAATTGATAGAATATATTACGGTGAAATAGCATTGAATTCATTTTACCAATATTGATTAAATGTAATAAATAACAGAAGCTACATACTGGTTTTCATGATTAATTCTATATTTTTAATTTTTTATACCTGATTACGAGAAATTTTATGGTACAAAAGGCGGACTTAGCGCCATCTAGGCATTCTAGGCAACACATTATTTGCGATACAACAAAATGCTAAGCGTTGCGGTTCACTTTATAACCGGTATATCTAGGTGTTTATGTTTCACTCTCGAAATAGACTTTCTCAATACGTCCTTTATTATTACACTATGATAAGTGTCTTTGTGAGAAATTATTAGAGAGCAGGAACAACGGCTTAACGTGCTTTCCGAGGCACGGGAGTGTACACACTTCCAAATTCCAGACTCCGGGCTGCTACTGAGAATTTTCTGACAGAAAAACCCAATAAAAATATATTATTAATATGTTTTAAATGTTTCTAAATTCTTACATCCATTGTCTCGATGGTAAAATGACTATTTTAGGCCGTAGATGACAAAGTTCAAACGGCGGTTGGACTAATAAAAAAATATTGGGGTTTCTGGGGAGAAATTCCCGCTAGCAGTTCGATCTTTGGACATGAGCAGTATTTACAATTCATATACCACGTAAAGCATGTAAAACTGTTGGTCTGCGACTGAATTCATCTTCGGAGTGAGAGTAGAGAGTGCTTTGCACACACTCGCACTCCATTGCAGGCTAGTCTTGAGAATGTCCGCCGTTATGAATCGGTCATGTAGACAAAACGTTACTTAGCGTATGTGAATCGACACAACTTTTACCGCTCCTAGTTGTCATATGTATCCCACATGGTAAAGAGTTTAGTCTATTATTAGGATAAATATCACACATGAAAATTATACCATATGAATATTGTGTATATTGTATACTGTTCTTTGTAGTTTTTTTTAGTTTTTAGTATCTTGAAAAGTTTAAATACTAATATAAATGTATTAAGTTGATGTAAATGATTATGATGTTATAGTTATTTACAGCCTTATTTATAAATGTTGCTTAGTTACTGTTTAGCTAAACACTGATTTGTCTCTTTCTGTCATTATTGATTTGACATACGAAAGAAGAAGACAAAATATTGTTTAACTAATCACCAGTTAAATAAAGTTTATGAATAAGGCGGTTAGTTTTTAAATTTTAAAATCGGGGCCAATATTTTATACAAATGAAAAACCAAATATTACTCAAGGCATATAAGCAAATGGGCCACCTGATGGTGTGTGGTCACTAAAGCTCGCATCGCATAATGTTAGCATCGCTAAAAATATGTTCTATGAAATTATTTTATACTTGGATGTTTTTTTTTGTTTTCTACAAACGAATTAAAAATCGATGTGTTACGTGTACATAGCCCTTTATCACGTAATATCCTATGAGTAGTTCGTTCATGTACATACGCATGTCAGAGTTGACACATGAGGCAAAATATTCGTAAATTACAATCGCATAATTGTGGATAATCCCCTTGCTCATAAACTAAGTTACCCGTTTTCCTTTGTTATTTACAAGACTTAGTTTTTTTTGCGAGTCACTGTTGTGTCAATTTATTTAAGAAACTCATATACACATCCTTATTGCGTCATTCATTTTGATCCACATATTCAAGTATGCTCCTATAAGCACGTTTGAATTGTAATTTTAGATGATTATATTAAACGTAAAGGTACAGTTAGAAATCAACCGATTGTAAGGAAAAGTAGCGACAAGAAGCTCAGTAGTTAAGTCTTTACATTAAATGACATAGGTATGTTAATTTTTTTTATAGTATAGGTACGCGGACGAACATGTGGGCCACTTGATGGTAAGTGGTCAACAACGCGCATAGACATTGACATTGTAAGAGATGTTAACCATCGCTTATATCCCCAATGCGCCACCAACCCTGGGAACTAAGATGTTTTGTCCCTTGTGCCTGTAATTACACTGGCTCACTCAGCCTTTAAACCGAAACACAACAGTGCCAAGTACTGCTGTTTTGCTGTAGAATATTCCACCAAGCAAAATTAATTTACTTTATGAATATCTGTTCGGTGTGGTTTTATTTATTGTTTACATATATATATATATATATATAGAATAATGCTTTCTTTAAATTTTAATTTCTTTACAAATCAGCGACTAGCTGAATATAAATTAATGTCTCTTCGCAATAAGCGGAATATTCTTGATCAATGTTTTTTGCATAAAATTATACACAACAAGGTTAAGCGCTGCGACCACCTACATTGAATATCTCTTACTGTTTCCTCGCAAACATCCTCGAAATTACATAACAAAAATATTCCATACTCCTATCACGAAAACTCGTCTTGGAAAGCTGGCTCCGATAGTGCGCATATGTGCTCGACATAATGAATAGACAAAAGTTGTACATGGCATTGACATCTTTCATGATAGCTCCATTACTTTTAAAAAAAAAGCTCATGGATCACTTTTTGTCAGCAAAATAGTGCGTTAAATTCCTGTAACTTTTTTATTTTTTTGTTTTTCTGTTATATTATTTAGTTATTATGTTTATAAATGATGATAGCATAGGTCAATAATTTATTTTTTTAATTGTATAATACATTTTAATTTCAACTTTAAAAAAGTATACTTAACAGTTTTTTTTTTGATGTTGTGTATACCATTAATTAATATGTATATTGTTAGTGTACTTATTAAATTAATAAATTATTAGATCTGTACACCACATTACCGATTTATTAATCTCATGTACTTCACCCAAAGGTTATCTGAAAGAGATCGCTTTTTTAGCGATCACACCACCTTTTGCGCATACTATTAATAATATTTTCGTGGTTACTGTGTGTTTTCTTTTTGATTTGGTTTACAATAAAACGTATTATAGTCTTATCTAAGAAGTTTAAGTTCTTTGTATATCTTGGATGTTATATCTTGGATGCTGAATCTTATAGATACACGATAGATAGGTAGAACACCTCGATTTATATAATGATATACTTTGTTCTTTGATCAATGGAGGCAACACAACCCGTGCATTGACCTTTATTTACAAGAGTCTAATTCTACCCTCTATTAACTTAATATCATAGATAACATTTTCTATATTTTTATAATGATTAGATAATATCCACCGCGCGTTCGAATTTGGATAGATAACATCTATTTACAAAAGATATCAATATCAAAAATAGCTACTGAATAAATCACGACCGATGAATTTGTGGCGTGTTGAATCGCAAATCCGATTCACTTTACTTTTTATATTAATGCCAGTACTGAAAGTGAATTGAACTTCAATAGAATATTTATTTATTTTTTGCAAAAAAAATTTAGTCAGCCTAGTATTCTAGAAGCCATTCTACTAACATACTGTCACTTTATCGCAATCGAATCGAAGCGTACCTAATCATTGCCGTTTATCCATTTTCCTATTCTTTAATTTAATTGTCGACTATTGGTATAAAAGTTAACAGTTAAGTTTCTTTTCGACACAACGGTATAATATGTTAACATCATATCGGTTCGGTTCCGCTCTGAATAAATATAGATTAGTTAAATTTGGATTGGAATTGAATCGGAAACGTATCGTTATCGTTATAAATTAGTAGAATTGGCCCCTGGCTAAAATCTATCCTTAGATCTGAATGACTTACGTATTGTATAGTTGTATCGTATCTAGCAGTTTGGTTGAAGTGGTTTTAATCAATCGTTACTAAAGTTATAATTTTGTTTATACAAGTTTATTAATCATTCATCGAAAGCATTTAGTATTTGCTTAGATTTATGTTCATTGTTTGATTGTTTGGATTTATTTCGTCGATCGTTTCGTCTCGTTCTCTCAAAGCAAATATGGTCAGGAAAGCATGTGTCGGTATAATTCTGCCAAAGATGTATCCAGTGACCCACAATGGAACAGCCTCGTGGAATAAACAACAAACGAACTCCCTAAAAAGGTAGGCTTTGTCCAGCAGCAATATTTACGTGTACGTCAACTTACTTTTTAATTTTTTTATTGTTAAATGGATGTCACAGATAATCTTGAAATTCTTAATCCAAATAAAATTATTTACAAAACATATTCCACGAACAGACAAGATGAATTTGCTTTATTATATGTATAGAATATTGTAATTGATACATTGCCAAATCTATTTAAATAACAATAAATATTGTTTGTTTACGCGATGTCCGCTCTTCGTATCATATGTGTGAAGAAATACATGTTAATATATAGAGTTATCAGCAAAACGCTTGGAATTGGATAAAGTACGGTTTGTTTTGATTTATTCCTATTCTCATTGGAATAGAGTATACGTATGGTATATAATCTGTAACATTATTTGACAGGAAATATATTGCTATCTCTTTTTTACGTATGGAGTTGACAAGGAGAAAACGGTATTTAGATATTATATAGGGCAATGACAGCACGATTGTTTTAAAATTAATCTTTTGAGCCGTAATGGTCCAATGCCGATTTAATTTGCACGAAAATAGTAAACGAAGTTTGCGGGTTAAAACCCAGACAAACATGTGTCTAATTCATTTATGTTCGGCTGTAAAGAAAAAAATCGTACCACAATCGGTTCACCAAGCAAAGGAGCAGAATGGTGAAATATGCACCAAGCCTCTTCTTCTCAAGAATAGCATACCTAATAATGTACTCTTTAAAATGAGTTAAGATATGTATGAGCGTGTGATTCCTACTGGTAACAATGATATCTCATCCGCTTTTGTCTCTTGGAAGCCGCAAGAAACCATTGATATATTTGCGGTAAGTTTAGAGTTACTGTCTATGGTCAACACCATGTTGTTTATAGCTTTTTTTTTAAGTCTGTGGAAAAAGGAATGATTTAAACAGACTTTTCCGTCTGTCATAATATTTTATTTTTTTAAATTTTGTATTGTTATTTTTTGGCTCCATTATTTATTATATTATTAATTAATTAAATATAATAGTGACTTAGTGCTTTCAATAAATAAATTATATTCAATACGTTTACTGTAGATTCCTTTTCTAGAAATCAATTTAGTATTCTATAAGCACTAGAAAAGATAATTTTCAATATATAAGCAAACGATACAAAGGAAACCTTCTTTATTGGATATCAACCTTATATATTTAGGAAATGATATATGTTTTTTCTTTACCGATTTTCAGCCACGGGAGTCAATATCAACTGCAGCATCAGGAATCGTTTCATTATTTAGAACTGTAAATACATGTTTCAATCGATTTAATATATTTTACTAACTTACTATGCGGGTAGACTTACATTTACTTGTAAAACGTGGACAAATTGAAATGTGCAGGTATGCCATAGAATATATGTTATAATGGAAGTGCCGCTAACCAGAAAAAGAAAACGTTGATATGAAATACAAAATAAATTTCTTTTTTGATATTTTATTTTGATGAATTCAATATTTTTGTAATATTTATATTGCTTATTTTGTAATTAAACTTCCCATCCCATGAATAAGAAACAAACAATATTAACAATAGCTACAATGTTACAAGTGCGTGTTATGTGATGACCGTTTGTACCACGCAACCCTAGAACCTAATGCAGGGGCACCGTGGAAACCGCCATCTAAGCAAGCTTTATACCATTGTATGATCGAACCATACCGATGCATTATTATTAATTTTGTAAAATTAAAAATCACTTTTGTTACTCATATCGTACAATTGTCAATTAAAAACGGGTAAATCTTAACCGATGATCGTGGTTTCCAACCCAGGCAAGCACCACTGAATTTCATGTGCTTAATTTGTGATTATAATTCATCTCGTGCTTGACGGTGAAGGAAAATATCGTGAGGAAATCTGCATGTGTCAAGTTTAATTGTAATTCTTCCACATGTGTATTTCAGCAACGCACATTAGAGCAGCGTGGTGGAATAAGCTCCAAACCTTCTCCTCAAATGAGGACAGGAGGCCTTAGCCCAGCAGTAGGACATTCACAGGGTGTTACTGTACAATTTAACAATTGTAGTTATAAGTTTATATTAATTAAAATATTTAAGTAGGTTATACCGGTCTCATTGCACCCTTGACGGCAGCCGTACTTATTTGGCGCAGTCGGTAGGAACCTCTTATGCATTAGATTATTTCTAGTGACCGCTTATTCCTAACCCGTACTAATAACTTTTCAAGATTTTCTTCCAAAGAAAATTGAGGACTCCTAGTTTAGTTAAACATAGTAAAAATCTATTATTAGACGAGAGAAGAAACATTAATTTAGATTGCATAACCGAGGAAACGGATTCGACTTCCGCCAAAAAAGGGCTTGGATTTGATTCATAACTCGTTCCGCTTAGTACTCGAGTTCGATGGGAAACCAAATGTGCTGACGAGGTTTATTCGATTGTGTGATCAATTACTTAAGGGATTTTATAACGTTCAAGGTGGCTCAGAGTTCATTGATTCTGCACTTCAAATTGGAATTTTAAACAAAATTGTAGGATTCGCTGCTCGCTTAATTAATTCAAATAGTATACAGTAGGAATGGCATACGTAGTCCTTTAGTAAATAATTTTGCCGAACAAAGGGATGTAGGTTATATAGGGTTTTCCATTAAGGGCGCTTGATCGTGCAGAACTTCCATCGTAGCGTGTGCTGTGTGGCACGTAGCGCCGTCCTGTTGAAACCACATGTTGTCCAGATCCATATTCTCGATTTCAGGCCAAAAGAAGTTGGTTATCATCGACCGGTATCGCTCACCATTGACGGTGACGGCCACACCATTATCGTTTTCGAAAAAATACGGACCAATCACGCCTCCGGCCCAAAATCCGCACCAAACAGTCACTTTCTGCGGGTGCATTGTCACTTGGTGAACCTCGTGTGGATTGGTCTCGTCCCAAATACGGCAATTTTGCTTGTTGACATAGCCATTCATCCAAAAATGCGCCTCGTCGCTGAAGATGATTTTTTTGCCAAAATCGGCGTCAACTTCCAACTGCTCTAATGCCGAGTCAGCGAACACACGGCGCTGTCTATGGTCATTAACTTTGAGCTCTTGGGTCAGCTGGATCTTGTACGGGTGCAGGCTCAAGTCACAATGCAAAATTCGCCGAGTTGTCGTCTGCGAAAGGCCGAGTTCCTGTGCGCGACGCGGAATTGACTGCCGCGGGTTTTCGAGGACACTGTCGCGCACAGCGGCGATATTCTCGGCAGATCTCGCGTTACGTTGACGCACGGGAACCGGCTGATTGTTAACTGACCCGGTTGACTCGAATTTGTCCACCAATCGACGGATAGTCGACTCGGCAGGACGATCATCGCGACCGTAAAACGGGCGAAGTGCGCGGAACGTTGCTCGAACTGAAGACCCATTTTCATAAAACAATTTTATGATTTGCACGTGCTGCTCGACACTGTAACCTGCCATGGTGGTTTGGGAGGACGGAATGAATATAACACACTGCATTTGACAGCTGTCACTCAAACAACATGGCCGCAATCAGCTGTCAAAGTTCAAGCGTCCCTATTGGAAAACCCTATATTAATTAAAATGTAAATCAATATAATCTACTTAAAGTAGATTATATTGATTTAATTGCACCTTCGACGTTCTCCGTACTTATTTCACGGACAGAACAACAATATTTACTTTCTAATACAAGTATGTTATGAGAGACGATCAAAACTACTGACCACACAGGCAGGTACACAGTCTTTAGTGAGACAAATACTTTTTTTTTTAAAGATGCGTTATGCTTATTGATTGTTAAATATCGAATACTGTAAACAAAAAATATTTTGACAGAAATAAATACACTAATATAGCTATCTCCTTTTCACTTGTGCGATTAAACAGGACCGCAAGTCTTTCAGATCTTTAAATTATTAGTTAAGAGACTGTCTACAAAATAATCAGATACATTGCTGCACATTATTTTGACATTTCTTTGTATCAATTAATGACATCGCGAAAACTGCCATTTACGGAGCGTGTGAAATAAAATGTTATAAAAGTAAGTCTGATTTTGTAAAAGAGTTCAGCCCAAAACTAGTTAGGCCTTTTAGATCCGCTTACCATCCCTAACTCTACGTGTACTGTAGTGTTACCCCTTAAAATGAACCCTTACATTATATGAAATTTGGCACGAGTACGATATAAATATCTGACAGCTCAATTTGGATTACGGTGTACAGCCAAAATTAAAAATATAACAAGAATAGCTGTGTTCTTTTTGAGCCTTACTGACAAAATATTCTAAGCTAGGGTACACTTAAGGATCCGTCTACGACGAATTAATGATACCTGAGCAAAATTCGGTTTTCCTCGTAAATTTGAATTGTTTTTTTTTTTCAACCACTGTTCCTCCAAGTCTAACGCACAAAACGAAGAAACAAAAAAAAATACGAAAACCAAGAATATTATGTTTTGTATTTTTTTGGCCATATACCTACTATAATTTAATGGTCAAATTGAGAGCCAGAAATATCATATTATCTGAATTTTAATTCTTTCACTCATTTTACTGTCACATAAAGTGCTCGGTGCCATTTCTATTTTAGTCCGTTGTTTATCTTAAAGTATTTACATTTAAAAAAAGTAGTATTTATAATTAGTCCTTGCTTTCAAGAATTTATTTAATACCTTTATCCTCCGAGTTTTTTTATTGAATCATAATTTATAAGGAAAACGTCATTATTTGCGTATTATTATTATGATTAAATTATTGTTTGTTGTGCTAATTAATAATATACGTATAGATTATATTATATTAATTGAATAAAGGCTTCTGTTGACATAATATAACGCAATAAAAAACAAGTAGATGTTGATTATTTATCTGTCACGCGGTTTCAAATAAATTTTGATTATCTGTGCTTGTCCGTTCCATACCAACACCGGTACACCTACTACTTCGAGAAAAATTGTTGTTTTTTTTAATTACTATTCCGCTACTGAAGATCGTAACATAAAGTTACATAGACTTAACCTTCCTTAATTAACAGTTAACACACTAAGGTAAAAAGTAATTAAAATTCAGTTATATTTATTATATTAATCTTATAAAGTCTCCATTTATGAAATATATGCAGATATAATTATAATTTCCTAACAATTAATAGGAATTGATAAAACATTTGATTTTTTTTTTTTAATTTATCGAATATATCGAAGCGATTTGATAATTTCGAGATAACGACGATACAGAATTGTAAAAATGTTCAATTTCAGTTTTATTACGAAATAAATTATTAAAGAATCACAGTCAATCATAAACACAATAGTACCATATTATATACATCATAAAATTATAAAACTATAAATCATCTATTTGTTCCAGCGTACAAAAAAACTATGGAGCCGATTCTGATGAAACTTTTTATATGTATAAAGTCACGATTTGGCTTTAACTTATATCAGTTAGATACATCCTGTTACGATAACAGGATAAAGCCACTTATTAAAAGTACACAATGGATACGAAATGAGGACTTCGTAATAAGCTTAAAGCTACGCGAGCGAGACGCATGCATAAGCTATTAATATTAGATTACAAACTGAATGAATTTATTGTGTAAAATCAATAAAACAGCCATATTAAAGAATTTTAATATATGTATGTAGCATATAAAGATATTTTTTTAAATCATTATTTTTCATGTTATTGTTTAACTCGCTGTCTGAGAACTTCGAACGAGTTTTAATTTTCAAATTAGACCAGCTGGACAAGAACTGGCTTCCCATGAGGGTATTACCCCAAAATCATTATTTTTCGTATTTTTTCGCATTATGCTCTCCAAGAAAGTGCAAGAAAGGCGGACCAAGGAGTGAGGAATTATAAATTAATTGATTCCTTGACCAGTAATAATTCAGGAAAAATAACATGAATTCATTTAAAATTAGCGTGGGTAGTCATACAAAAAAATTAGCCTCGTTTTGTGTTTCATAATTTTACTTGTCCCAGTCATCGTGTATATTATTGTATATATTTATACTTAGTTAATACTAATTTCTGTGTAAATTAACACTTAACCCAACATGTGCGTAAGGATATTAAAAAAATATATCACTTACCAAAAATAAAAGATGCGAACTTTCGAAGAAAAAATAACAATAAATGCACTAACAGTTCTTAAAACTCACTCAATTTAGTATAATTTTCGTTCTATAGACGTAATATTTTTTTAAAATTATGTAATGACGATATTGCGCGCACGGACGCAGCAATGGACGCGCTCAGCGTTCGCGCCGGATTTTGGAACACTGGCCAAATAATTTGAAATGACCTGTGTCGCTGTCAAGCGTTTGTAGCGCTCTATTTGTAAGTATCGTCTATTTATTTGTATTATGAAACAAATAAAAACTATGTTTAAAACATTTAATTTGTTTCTAGAAAAATATAGAAACTCTTTGATAAAAATCACTCATTCTAATTAGTAAAAAACTATAAGCGCATAAAAAACATTATAATATTTTATCGTTAAGTACAGAAAGTTTTGTTTTGAGGTCTTGTGCAAAATAAGTTTGCTGATTATATTTACTGATGAAAGGACAAAAAAGTTTCAAAGAATATATTTTAATTAATAAAAGAAAAACGTTAAATTATATTTTAAGACAACTTTTATATAAATATATTTTGATTGTATGAAATGATTTGACTTTTAAGTGACTTTCTTAGCAATAGTGCCTATAATACCTAACTTTGTCAACAGCAATGTCAGTATTTATTTTGAGTATGACGATATCGCGAGGAAAGTTATAATCATCCATGTATACATTAATTCATGATCAAATTTTAAATTGTTCCCATTTTAATGGCAAACACATTGATAGACTTGTAGAATCAACAAACATTTCGATACCGTTTGGAATATTTTAAAAATAAACAGACGCTCTTGACCGTGAAATATTTTTAGTTAATGTGAGTTTACACAATTTATTACATCATAAATAAACTCGCATATCTCGCAGTTGCATAATAAATATTATATCGCTTCCACAAATTAATTGAAGCTAAATATTTTCTTGTAATTTTTTATAATGTTAGTTTAAATGGTGATTCGAAGAAGTTTTATTGATCTAGGCGAAAAAACGAGTAACAATAGGTATTGTTATTTCAAGACAATGTCATAAGGCAATGTCTACTCATAGCTGACTCGGAAAAAATATTTTGCTTCTATGATACACGGAATGTATGGTTATGCCTTGATTATGCCGATTATTATTGCGAATTTCAACCTACTAGAGCGTAATCGGTGATATTTGTATACCGTTAAAAGTAATAATGGGTGACTAAAATAATTTAACGACAGAGAAGAAGAAAATAATTTATAGTTGTTCTTACAAACATTTTGTGCGTTTGTTCCAGATTAACGCAATAACTAATCTGATTACGATAACTTAAGTTTAATATCTATAAGCTTTTACACTGAGTGTATAATCGTTATATTTATTATATTGTAAATAAAAACATCTGATGTACCATTAGAAACGCTATTATATCTAAGATATTTGATTTTTGTAACTAATAATTTAAAAACAATACACGCGAAGTTGAGACAGTTGACTATTATGTAATATTTAACATTTACTCAGATTTTTCTTATAAATATAATATTGGTTATTATTTAGTTAGTGACAATATATAGAATAGATATAGGTAGGGTAAAAATAAATTTGCTATACTACAGACAATTATATAACGAGCGTAATTGTAAAGACAACGCATACTTGCTTATATGCACGTGAATCATAATCATAATATTAGACTATTCGATTTATAAAAGCTAAAATATTATATTATATTTGAATATTTACATGTAAATAATATAAACAATATGCATTTCTGCTCTAAGTTGAAAACATGAAACTTTCAATCTCTAGTTACATTTGGTGTATCCAAGAGGCCAAATGCCCGTTCGCCTAATTATTTTATAACAAATATATATTAATACAATAACAGTAAAGCATTTTATTAAAAATATTTAAAAAATTTAAACTGTTACAAAAGAAAAAAGCTATCTATAACCTATAGTTATGATCCTAGAGTTATATACTGAGTTATTTGTAACACACCGGCAACCTCGCAGGACTAGATAGCTAACACCATAAGCAACAACTTTTGTTCTACGACTTTTGATAATTTGTTAGATTTTATTTTCATACAAAAATAAGTATTAATTTAATTTCCCGCTTAAACGTTTATAAATCTACGCGCATTGCAAAGAGCGACGCGTAGCGTCATATTTTCGTTTGTGAATGAAATATAGACCTAAAACGTCACGACAGTACGACAAAAACTTGTAAAATTATTTTTTTTACATGTATTGAGTTATGTCCGATGACGTAAAACAAAAGTTGTTACTTATGATGTTAACTATCTAGTCCTGCGAGGTTGCTGGTGTATTACAAATAACCATGTATATATTTAATGTACCTAGGTATTAAAACACAGTACAAGTGCACTACGCTTAATAAACGCGACGAGATTTATCAAACACTACATTACGCATCGAGAGCAATAAAACAATCAACCAACACTCACATTATTTTATTTATCACTAAAAGCACGCGATTACAATGAAAAACGCTTACCTGCCAGTGTTACTGCGTGATTACGAAAAATCGATCTTCCAGATAACGTGTATAGTTTTAACGAAAACTGTCATAGCGTGATAAAATACGACGTCACAATGTATTTAATACATGTTTACAATCTAATATTAGATACGCACTTTAAAATATTTAATTTAAGCCATACAAGCGTTTGTACGCGGCGAGCTGTTGTATCGTGATTGTTTAATCGAATAAAATAAGATTGATTTTATGTAGTCAATCCTCGAAGGGCGTTCTAAATATATATAATATGTGTGGCTTACCGGTACTGAAGGCGGCGGAATACCCACTACAAAACCAGCGGGTATCCTCTCCGTCTGGTCGGGTGGCACCACGAGATCGCTTGCGCATGCTACCGTGACACCCCGACGATCGTCCCGTCTATGCGGAACTCCATTTCTAAGGCAATTCCTGGATACAGGGAACCCACTTAGTCCCGACTGCTGTTAAGGCGGGGGGAAAAGATGCGCATAGCGCCGTCGCCTTCTCCCCGGTCTTCTTCGGCGGCTCGAAACAGCGGAGGCACTTCCCTCACGCTGCCGCTCCGCGGCCTCCTTCTGCGACATAACGCTCTAGCAGAAGGAAACAATTTCCAACCAGCATCTAATAATAATAATATATATTAATTCAAAAAATTACGTCACAATAAAAAAATATGACAATGACAGATTTAAGAGTAACAATTTAAGTTTTTGAACATTAGACTATATTATCTTCTTAAAAGTTATTTTATAGGTACGTAACATTGGCAGAATATTTTACGCTCAAATAGCGTAGATGCAAGCCAGAAAAAGAAAGTTGTTTTGTTTTACATTATATATAATTCATATTGATGGGATGAAATCAATTAATCGTAACAGCTATAACTAATTATTTGCTTAGCATCATCAGTGTATATCCTACTTAACTAAAGGATCTTACCAACTTTCCAGGTAGAATGTGTCGGGGGTTATTTTAATTTTATAATTTATTTATAAGTTACGAAAAACTATTCAGACGCTTACCGTTCCCTTTCGGTAGACAAAGTCAGGAAATGATTATACCTTGGGGATTGTATTATCTAAGTGTCTCAAGAGATTAGAACTGAGGTTGTTTCCTTGCATTGTCACTAATTATGATTAATTATTCTTTATTAAATAAAATTAGGATATAATATATTAATAATGATCTAATTACGAACCTTATTTCAAGTTGTATGAAAATGTCTAAAGTATTATATTATAAGTTCCGGCTGCGGCGATCAGTTTCAATGAATAGCAATCTATACAAGAGATCAATAAAATATCTCTCTCTTCCAGTGCCTCTCCAACTAGTGAAGGTTGGCTGTCAGCTTCGCACACTCCGCTCTGTCTCTTGCTAGCCGGAACAATTTTGACGCATTTGCGATCCCTGTCCACTCTCTGATGTTACGTAGCCACGATTTCTTCCTACGCCCAACACTTCTTTTTCCTAAAATCTTGCCCATCATTATAAGTTGTAATAACTCATATCTGGTATTTCTTAAGACGTGTCCCAGATACGAGACTTTCCTTCTTTTTAGTGTTTGCAAGATTTCTCGTTCTTTGCCGACTTGCCGTAGGACTTCCCGGTTGGTGATCTTTTGAGTCCAACTGATGGCCATCATCCGCCTATAACACCACATCTCAAATGCCTCAAATAAAATATATATTTTTGATTTACAATCGATAAGTCGACTGGCAATTGTACTGCAAAATGGTTAGCCGCCCATAGACACTGGCGCTGTAAGAAAAGTTACATTCATTACATCGCCAATGCGGAACCTTGGGAACTAACAGACAGAACTCGGTGGTAGAGCTTTGTCTTACACAAACGTCAGGGTAGGTACCACGCACTCGTCAGATATTCTAATGCGAAACAGCAGTACTTGGTATTGTTGTTCCGCTGTCTAGGGTGAGTGATCCAGTGTAATTGAAGGCACAAAGGACATCTTAGTTCCCAAGGTTGGTGGCACATTGGCAATGTTTTTTTTAAGGAAATGTACAATGCCACTGTCTATAGGCGTTGGTGACCACTTAATCAGGTGGGCCAAATGCTCGTCCGCCTACTATAAAAAAAATGACTAGTTGCCTGTAAAGTCGGTTTACGGATGATAATTTTACGTGATAACGTCATAAGAAAACATTGATGAACACTCGGACGCATCGACCGATGGAGTGGGAGAGAAATAGATGCGTCACAAGCCGAACGCTTAGGCCGATCGAGCTTCTCTATCGCTTGCTCCGCGCTCTTGCTTGCGCGCTCGGCTCAGGCGGAACGTGACAATGAGTCATGCTTTTTCGTGCATGCAGCCGGCGTTCATCGATTTATAAAACGATATCACTTCAAAAAACCTGTCTATAATTGACGACGTGCATGCTACATGATGATAGGTTAAGTATTTAAGACGTGAAAGTACAACAAACAATCCCAACAATTATTGATATAATACTAAGTACAGAGACTGAAATATGCATCGTCAGTTTCAGTCAAAATAAAAACATAGTTTTTATTTAGAACATTCAAATTAATTTCGTTTACACGGATCAAGTAAAATGCATAATTCGTAATATCCTCTCCGTTAACGTAACCATAAACACATTTTTCGGGTTCCGTACCCAAAGGGTAAAACTGGACCCTATTACTAAGACTCCGCTGTCCGTCCGTCCGTCCGTCCGTCCGTCAGTCCGTCGGCACACCAGGCTGTATCTCATGAACCATGATAGTTAGACACATGAAATTTTCACAGATGATGTATTTCTGTTGCCGCTATACCAACAAATATTAAAAACAGAATGAAATAAATATTTAAGTGGGGCTCCCATACAACAGACATGATTTTTTTGCCGTTTTTATAGATAATGGTACGGAACGCTTCGTGCGCGAGTCCGACTTGCACTTGGTCGGTTTTTTATTTATTCACATATGTACGTTTTAACACCGACCATAGCGTTGCTACTGAAATAACTTTCTGACCTTAGCGATAAAAAATGTTGGCGAACGACTAAATTCAACAGTCTTATCTAAATATAAAATGCATAATTATGCATTTTATAAATCAGCTGAATAGCTAAGGAAAGTAACGGTATACATAATGTAATATAATATATTAAAAAATAGAATACTTGTAGAGCCATGATTTTAATTGTTTTATTTTTTCAAATATATTTTGAAACTTTATAAATTTTATTCTATGCAAGCTTTTTCCCATACGAAATAGGAACGTTCAATTGACATTGAATTTGTCCTTAAATCCTATGAGATAGACTCATAATTTACTATACAATTTAGCTTACAATAATTTCAAAGCAATGTTGAGATATGTAAATGAAACTATATTTGATTTAATTTAAGCTATTGGATATATTTAAAAAGACTCTTTCGATAACGATAATTGAAGATATTCTTACTTTTCATTTCGACATTTGAAACTTATCATGCAAAAATCCCAGTGTATATATATATACGGGTTGCACTAGAAATCAATAAGTATGATTAATTTAACGAAAACTGTTAACCTGGGAAATAAAACATTTCCAGACCACAAGAAATTCATAAATCACTTATTCAAAGAGTGAATAACATACAGCCACTTTATTTACTGCATTTTATTGATAACGCCTAAATGTATTAAAACACATTGTACTTATAAACAAATTTGCTATTTTTTATTAACTTTTCTATAAATTTGCTTTTTATATTATTTATTTAGGCAAACACTGTAATTTTATAAAAAATTAAGATAATTGAAGTTCAATCAAAGCTTATAACAACTCTTTTATTATACTGCTTGAATAACCTTTATTTATTAATTCACGTATACATTTTCAAACTGTTTATTTTAATGTCAATATCAAATTATTTAACTGTCAAGTGGCTGGTGCTGTCAAGTTATACCCGCACGTGTTTTTCTCGCGTTTCCTTGCAATAAGTAAATATTTTTACTAAATGTAAGCTTTAAAAAATAATGGAGCCGAAAAAGATATTACAGATACCGTCTCTAGCTTATACAAGTAATCCTAACTATAGTAAGCCTCCTAAAACACCTAACCCTGTAAGTATTGTTTTTGTTTGATTTCCAAGCTATTACTGCACATCGTCAGTGTTAAAAAAATATATGAATAGTTATAATCAATATTATTTTACTGTTGCAGCATCTACAATGCCTAGGGACGCCTCATATAGATTCTTTCAATTACATGATACATGATGGTCTTAAGGCTGCTATAGCGGATTTAATTCCGGCCGAATTCGAGATGCCGAGTGGAGAAAAAATTAAAATCACTATAGACGAGGCCGCATTTGCTAAGCCGAGTGTTCCCATGGAAGCTGTGGGTGTGAAAAATCAGAGAGTACTTCCTACAGAATGCCGACAAAGGGCTGCTACTTACAAGGGTGATTTTAAGATAAGATTAACTTTCGATATTGATGGGAAATCTATGTCTATTGATAAATCACTAGGAAGTCTGCCTATAATGTTAAAGGTAATATATTTAATTTTATAACATAATAATTCACTTTGAGTCTAAAACAATGTATTTTGATGCAATGTATAGTCCTTTATTTTTATTTATTTTTATTGTTGTAGTCAAAGGTATGTCACTTGGCAGACTTATCACCTGAGGAACTTATAAAACACAAGGAACATGCTGATGAATGGGGTGGATATTTTGTCATTAAGGTAATTATATAGTCCGTTTTATAGGGCATGTAATGAAGGGTAAATATTTCTCACAACACCAATGTCTATTGGGTGGTGCAGACCACTTACCATCAGGTGGCCCATTATTCCATCCACCTACCTATATTAAAAAAAAAATATATCTGCATAGAAGAATTGAAATTTGAGAGGTTTCATCTTTTTATAAATACACTGGAGAAATGCACAGTATGCAAATTGTTGTTTTGTTAAAGATTTATTGCTTATATTTTACAATCATGAAAATTATTTACTCTTATTAATAGTTTATTTTCAATGAAATTATTGTTTTAATTTTAATAAACATAAAATTTACAAAAGACAAAGTGTAAAAAAAGAAATTATTGTTTTTTTTTCAGGGTCACGAACGTTTAGCTCGTATGTTACTAGTGACGCGTCGCAACTATCCAGTCGCTATTAAACGTTCAGGGTGGAAGATGAGAGGAAATTTATTCTCCGAGTTTGGAATCCTAGTACGCTGTGTAAAGCCTGATCTCACTAGCACCGTAAGTTATTTAGAAAATATTACTTAATATAATTGTTATAGTAATCGACTAATCACCATGACTAATAGATACTCCAGCTGCAAAAGATTGTATGTTGAAAAGTAGTCATAATTTAAAACAAAATATTTGATTTTTCATAGTTATATAACCATACTCAATTTTGACACGTTACTATTTTACTATTTTGACTGCCTCGTTGGTCTAGTGGCTACATGTAAGGAAACGGACACGGTGGTCCTGGGTTCAATTCCCAGGTGGGGCCAGTAAAATGTTATAGAAATTTTCTGTCGAAAATTCTCAGTAGCTGGACGTCTGGAAGTGGGAAGTGTGTACACTCCGCCTACTGCCTCTGAAAGTACGTAAAGTTGGTCCTGCGCCTAAACCTTTTCCGGTCGCGTTGTTGCCGACCTGTGTTTGCGCACACACTTGTGCACTATAATTTGTCCTGTGCAGTTGGCTAATCTCTCTCGAGATTGGCCGCCGTGGCCGAAATTGGTCTGGAGGACTATATTTGATGAATATATATTTTTTTGCTTACAGAATAATGTTCTTCACTTTCTCCAAAACGGTACTTGTAAGCTAATGTTCTCTCACCGCAAAGTGATGTACTACGCTCCGTTAGTCTTGATCATGAAGAGTCTCATTGACTGGCCGGATCATTACATATACAGGCTATTGCTACATGGGAAGAAGAATGACTTATATTATGTTAAGTAGGTTATTTTAATTTTTTTTTAATGAAATTGATATGCGGCTTGGCGAATGGGCCACCTGATGGTAAGTGGTCACCACCTGCCTTAAACATTGCCACTGTAAGAATAGGGAAAAAGGTTTGGGTGTAGAATATTATATTATTTATAGTTACATAACATACTTTACATAAATTACATCTTGCCGACTCAGATTAAATAATTCCATCTTCAAATGGCTCGTAAAGGCACTTTTGAATTGTCATATTAAAGCTTGATCAATGCCTTATCTTTATAAATTGTTTCTCCCATGAACAGCTGCATACAGAATATGCTCCGTGAACTTCATGAGCAAAGTCTTCACACACAAGAGGAATGTAAATCGTACCTCGGTCGCATGTTTCGACCCAGACTGAGTGAACTGCCCCCATGGGCCACTGACGAGGACGCTGCTGACTTCCTCCTTACTCGCTGCGTGATGATCCATCTTAATGGGAACATCGATAAGTTCCATGCTCTGGTGTTTATGGCACAGAAGCTGTATGATGTCGTTCAGAATAAATGTAAGGTGAGCTTAAAATGAATCATTTATCATTGCTGCGAAAACCAATGCTTTTGATTTTTTTTATATTATTATCAGGCGAACGAGTAACTGGGACATCTGATGGTCAGTGGTCAACACCGCTCTTAGAAATTGGCTTCATTCCTCGCCAATACGCCACCAACCTTGGAAACCCTTGTGTCTGCCTACTTAGGCAGACGGTCAGATGGGCCACCTGATTGTAAGTGTTCACCGCAGCTATTAGACATGCGCCATAAGAAATATTAAGCAATCACCAATGCGCCACTGGCCTTGGAATCTAAGATGTAATGTCCCTTGTGCCTATAGATACACTGGCTCACATACACTTGAAACTGAAATACAGAATAATAATTGATAAGCCGTTGTCGGTAGATGGAAATATAAAAGTGGTTTTTTTTTCTGACATAGGTGGAAGGTGCTGATGCTGTAATGGTCCAGGAGCTGCAGGTCGGCGGTCATCTCTACTTGCAAGTGTTGAAGGAACGGCTGCAAACTCTGTTGTATATCATCAAGGCGAATATTCTAAAGCGAGCCAAAACCGCTAAGGAATTTGTTCTGACCTCGGTAACATTTTTATCTTATCGCTATGTTAAAAATTTAAATTTTCCTAAAATTGCCTGTCTGTCGGTGCTCTATAAGATATATGTCGTAGTGTGCTCTGGTGCTTAACTAAGTTCCCCCGTCACCATAGAGCCTCGAGACCACAGAAGGTACTGCACCCATAGACAATCTATGAGGCATACAAAATTTGTTCTTGTTATAGATTATTAGTAAAATCTTATTTTATTTATTATTACAGCACCACCTACCTCATATCCTATGAGTTATTCCTTCCACTGTTGGTTGCCTGGAAGAGATCGCTATGTAGCGATAAGGTCGCCGAAGTTTTATGCTACTCTTTTTTTTATTGTGGTACGGGCGGTAACTGTACGGGCAACACTGTGGAGAAAAAGTAATCGCCAATGGATACATGTATTAAGTTTGTTTACAGAAAGAGTTGCATCAATTAATTCGCATGGCGGGCAGCTTGGAACAAAAGATGGAGACGTTTCTGGCGACTGGTAACGCCCCGTCCACCAACGTGAACCTCGCGCAGTACAAGGGGCTGACGATCGTCGCCGAGAACATCAATAGAATGCGATACATGTCACATTTCAAGTATGTCCATTTTTATCTACCTTTATTTTGGCCGTTTGCGATGTTGTAAAAAGTATTTATTCTTTTATAATAACTCATAAATGTCTAACTCTTAACTAAAGATCTCAGGCTTGTGAATGATTGATTATTAACACGCCTTACTGGTTTACATACACACTCTCATAGTCTAATACATACATATCTTACTCGGCGGTAAATTAATCGTGAAAAAATTCGCACGTTTCGCTTGTATTTTTTCTTATATACAGTGTGTAATAAAAACCCTGTCCGACCCGAAATATGCCCATTGGTGTGTTACAGACATTACTAAAAATAATATTAAATATCATATATAAATTCATTATATATAATAAAAATGTTATTGTAATTTAAAATACACATTTTAGTGCTCTAATTCCCCAACATCGAGCAATTTTTTTGAACTGTGACAACTCCAGAGACGTTAGGCGGCTCCTTTGAGTGCCTTTGAAACGCCGCTGGCACGTTTAAGGCCATGTCACTACTGCTCAGCAGCGACTGGCGCGCGCAGTAAATCTTATTTTATTTCAATAATGATGTAACTTATTAAATTTAGTACATACACAAATAATGATATTCTTTCATTCTTCATGTTTTGTCTAAAGTTTTAATTTTGTAATCTGTTAATTTTTAAGTGTATTTTTCTTTATTTTTTCTTTTAAATAATTTGTGCAACTTAAATGTTTAAAAAAATAGTCGCTTTGTTGGCGGGCGTTAATAACTGCACCACAGATTTACACTATAGCAGTTACTATCGTTCACATCTTGTTAATGATATAATATGATGCTTAAATAAATTATTAGTATTATAATCGATTATTTGTCAATAGTTAAGGTGTAAGCAATGGTATCGATAGCTTATCGATAGTATTGTCACGTGTCAATACTGTCAATAGTAATGATAGTATGGATGTGTTTTGGTTAAAGTAATGGGTTTTGCAATACTATCGACACTATCGTTACTATCGATAGTATTGCTGTTACTAATAGTATTGTTTACAGTGAGCTATCGTTACTATCAATAGTGTCGACAGTATTGACAATAGACAATCCTTTCGATATTCTGAATAGTTTTCGAAGTCAACTATCGATAGTCAAACTATCGATTGTTCTGCAACACTAGTTCATGGCGAAAGGCGGTGTCGCGGCTTCTTCAAAGACGCGGTGGGGCGGGGCGGGCGTCACGCCTGTGTTGCCATGTGATTTTCGTCATTTAATTAAATTTAATATTAATTTTATTCGGGGTAATTTTTTTGCTTAGTATTTTAAAAACGATTATATAAATAGAACCGACTCGCGATACCTAATAACCACTTCACGGATCGGACAGGGTTTTTGTTACACACTGCAACCCAACCTCGCGATGAAATCTCCTCCTATGAGTCGTTAACCCTCTTGCGGCGCAGGGCGATCCACCGCGGCTCGTTCTTCATGGAGATGCGCACGACGGAGGCGCGCCAGCTGCTGCCGGACGCGTGGGGCTTCGTGTGCCCCGTGCACACGCCCGACGGCGCGCCCTGCGGGCTGCTCAACCACCTCACCGCCGCCGCGCAGGTACACACACACACACACGCACACACACACACACACGCGCGCGCCCGACCGCGCGGACGGCTCAACCACCTCACCGCTGCCGCGCAGGTACACACACACACACACACACACGCGGGCCTGACAGCGCGAACGGCTCAACCACCTCACCTCCGCCGCGCAGGTACACACACACAAACGCACACACACACGCGCACACACACGCGCGCCCGACCGCGCGGACGGCTTAACCACCTCACCGCCGCCACCCAGGTACACACACACACACGCACACACACACGCGCGCCCGACCGCGCGGACGGCTTAACCACCTCACCTCCGCCGCGCAGGTACACACACACACACACACGCACACACACACGCGCGCCCGACCGCGCGGACGGCTTAACCACCTCACCGCCGCCACCCAGGTACACACACCCACGCACACACACACACGCGCGCCCGACCGCGCGGACGGCTCAACCACCTCACCTCCGCCGCGCAGGTACACACACACACGCACTTCGGCTCGAAAGACCAATGTCTGCACTCCCGCTCGAAGGACCGATGTTTGACGTCTGCTCTTTTGCTTCCAGGTCACCCAGCATCCGGACCCCAAGCATATACTCAACCTACCCTTCGTCCTGGAAAAATGTGGTACGTATCAGTGCATTGTTTGGTATATGATAATTCAAACCACGGGTACTAAGTCATATTCTTAATTATTTAGTCAGATAACTAGTACATACATATATATAAGATAGGTTATTGAGGATGCTCAAAATGAAACACAAATTGTTTCTCCGAAAATACAAAGAAACGACATTTAAAGTTCACTAATATCGCCTCCTCTATTATATCTCTTTATTTTTTTATAATATCAAAGTTCAAAATAATCTAAACATTATCCGTTATTCTGTCATTCAACCATCAAATGCGCGGCAAACTGACTTTAAGTTACAGATTAAAAACGCGCGGAGCGCAGCAAATTTGGAATAATGAAATGTCATTTCATTACATCTCCTCCCCTAAGAGCGAAAATTCTAAATAATATAATCTACTATAAACGAAAATTTTAAATAATCTAATCTACTATAAACGAAAATTCTAAATAATATAATCTAGAAGTTATCTTCATATTCGTTTTCTTCTACCTCATCTGCTGTGATAGGTTGTAATTTTGTTATGTGAAATAAAGTTGATTCTGTTTTCCTGTTGCCAGTGTCAATCCTATAAATGGATTTTGATATTTTCTCTATTATCTTGAAAAGGCCTATTTTTAATTCGTCTAATTTTTTTCTATTCAGTCTATTTCCATTTTCTACATATACACTGTCTCCTATCTCAAACTCTTGCATTTTCCTATTTCTATCAAATATTTTCTTATTGTACTTATGGGATTTTATTGTATTCTGTAATGCTAATCTTCTATCAGCAATTCACTTGTCTTCGGTTTCTATTGTTTTAATTTCATTTGGTAGAATACTAACATTTGTTCCGTCCAGTAAATATTTTGGTGCAAAACCTGTAACAGAGTGGTCTGTTTCATTATATTTCTCTATACATTCTCTTGCTATTGTTGTCCATGTTCTCTTATTATTTTTCTCATTTATTTTACATTTTATTTTATTTACAATTGTTTGGTTTAATCGTTCATTCAAGTCGTTCGAAAATGGTGTATTCACAGCTGTAAAAATTAGTTTAATGTTATTCTCCTGCAAATGTTGTTTAAATTCTATTGAATTGATGCCTGGATATTGATCGGTCAGAATTATTCCAATCTCATCTGTCTCTAGTACTTTCTTTGTTAATTTTATAAAGTCACTTGCGTTCTGTGTTTTTGAAGTTGTAATAAAAGCATATCTTGTGTAGTGGTCTACTAAAAGGTGTAAGTATTTTTTTGTGGACCTAGATCCCCCGAAGCCACCTATAGTATCCATTGACATTATCTCAAATGGTTTTGTCGCTGGTCCCAGTTGTGACATTAACCCAAATTTTCCTTGACATCTTGATTTATTTTTTATGCATATTTCACATGTTTTACAAATATTTATTATATTTTTTGTTAGGTTTTTAGCTGTATATATTGGACTTATTTTTTTCTGTAATTGTCTAATTCCAATATGACAATAGTCTTCATGCACCTTTTTTATTAATTCTTTACTAAATTTTTCTGAGAGTATAATTTTTTCATGTTTCTTTATTTTTTTATAATAAATTTTATTTTTTTGTAGTAAATTTTGTTTCTTTTCTTTTATTGTTTCATTTTTCTCTTGATCTTCAACTATATCTTTCATTTGTATTAAATTAACTATTTTCAATATTTCCTCCTTGTTATCTTCTGATTCTAATACAGGGTTTCGGCTCAAACAATCTGCTTCTATATTTTCTTTACCAGGTATATATTTTACTGTAAAGTCATATTGAGATAAGTAATATGTGAGGTCACCCAATTCTTCATCTGTCCTGCATTTAATATTCATGTTTTCTAGAGGTTTGTGGTCAGAGTAAATAGTGAAATGTTTTCCAATTAGCCAATGTTGCCAGTATTTAACCGCTTCTTTCATAGCAAAACATTCCAAATAAATAGCCTTTTTCCGTTTTTGAGATTCGTTTAGTTTTTTTGAAAAATATGCAACTGGTTTGTCTTTACCATCTAGTTGTGTCTGTTTTAATATTGCCCCAATACCCTCTAAAGAGGCATCTGTAAAGATTTTTATTGGTAAGTCTTTATCGAATATTTCCAACACAGGTTGAGAACATAAATATCTTTTTATTTGATTAAATGATTCTTCACACTTCTCTGACCATACAAACTTTTCATTTTTTCTTAATAAATTGTGTAACGGGTCTAAAATAATTGCGCTTCTTGGTATGTATTCATGGTAGAAGTTGATTTTTCCCAAAAATTGTCTGATGTTCTTTTGTGTCTTAGGAGTTGGAAAATTTTTAATTGAGATCAAATTGTCTTTTAGTGGTCTTACTGAGTTGTTCTGAATTACATGCCCGAGGTACTTTACTGAGTCTGAAGCAAACATACATTTTTTAAACTTTAATCTAAAGCCTTCTTTTATTATTCCGTCTAATACATTTCTTATGTGTCTTATATGGTCTTCGAAGGAGGTTGAGTATATAAGAATATCATCAATATAATTTACGGAATATCCTGTGAGATTGTGCTTTCTTAGAATATTGCTTAAAATTCTCTGAAATATAGCTGGTGATGTTTTTAAGCCAAAAGGAAGGCAGGTCCACTGAAAGTGGCCATCTTGTGTCACAAATCCTGTTTTACTTCTATCTTCTACCCGTAGTGGTATAGCCCAAAAAGCTGAGTTTATATCCAGTGTAGTAAAATACTTACAATTTCTAGTTTTAATAATCAAATCATCTATTAATGGGAAAGGTTGAGCTTGTGGAACAACAATTTTATTCAGTTCCCTGAAGTCTACACATAAGCGGGATTTTCTATTTTCACCTTTTTTAAATGCCAATGTCACTGGAGCAGCGAAAGGACTGTAGGATTCTTCTATTAAATTATTCTTTAATAACATGGATATTTGCTCTTCGATTTCTAATTTATCTTCTATTGTACATCTGTATGGTCTTTTACTGCAGTATCTATTTGTTAGTAAATCTATGTGAGCTTCATAATCTCTGACTGATCCTATATCATATTTGTCCTTAGCGAAAATTGTTTTATATTCTTTTAATATTTTCTCTATCTCAATTTTCTTTACATTATCTAAATGGTCTGTCATACTTACAAATTCTTCTGTTTCTATGTGTTCATTAAAATTTATTGCAAATGTTTTTATATTCTTTTCTTCATTTCTGTTATCTTTAGACATTTCATCTATTTTATTTGTTATTTTCTTTTGTTCTATTTGCAAGTCCTCGTTTTGGGTTAATTTGAATTTCTTTATCATATCCAATCCGATTATAAAATCATCAAAATCATCATTTTCTACTATATACACATCCACCTCTTCTTCTATATCAAATATTTTTATTTTTATTGTTATCAAGCCATCTGTTTTTTTCACACCATTAACCGTTTTCATGTATGCTATATTCACATTTTCCGTTTTTTCTTTTAATTTAATCAGTCTTGAATTTATTAAAGAGATCTGTGAGCCTGAATCATAAATGCCGCTCACTTCTAATTTTTTCTCTAATAAAAGTTTGATCTTGATTAATGGTGTACTTACTCGTTTTTTTTCTCAGTGTTTATATCTACTTCAATTATGGAGTTTTTATTTACATTCCTGGGTTTAAAAACCTTTTCAGATTCATTTTTATTTTTCTTGAACCAACATGACTCCTCCGGATGATATCTAATTCCTTTGTCCAGAGATTCACAGGTCTTACATGGCTTCTTATCATTAGTTTTATTTTTATAAAGGAATGTACCGCTTTTTATTGTAGTTGAGTTTTTCTTGTACATCATACCTTCATATTTTCTTATCTCATTGAACAAATCAGTAGTGTCATTGAGTTCATCCCTGTTTAATTTATTTAATATAAACCCAGGTAAACCCGTTGCAATAAGATCTATCATTGTTTTAGAGTCTATAGATTTATTTATATCTAGTAGAAGTCTTTCTTTTTTTATAGCGTAATCAATTAGTAGTCCTTCTTTATATCTGAATGCAAGAGCATATGTGACTATATCCCATCCTCGGTTTTTAAAAGTTTTTAAAAATTTGTCTTTCCATTCAGTCCACTGTGCATTTGTTGTAAGTTTTATGGTCATTGAGCTATACCAATCCAAACAAGATTTTTCTAAAAACAACCTCAATATGTCTATTTTTGTTTCATCTTTTGATATGTTAAAGCGCTCACATTCTTTTTCAAAACTCTCGATCCATTGCATTGCATTAGGATTCTTACTTGTGAATTTTTCAATAATAAATTTCTCTGAAATATGTTTTAGGTTATGTTGATTTTCTTTCTTCGTAGTTTCTATTAATTTTTCCAAGATATATTGCAAATTGTCACTTTTGTCTACTGGTTGTTTTAAGCTCATTTCTTCTAAGTATTGATCTAAAAATTGCATATTACCTTCTTCATCTAGATACGTTTTCTTAAGATCTTCATCCAATTTTATCCATATTTTTCTACTTTGATGCCTTTTCTTTATACTATTTTTTATTTTTGAGAAAGTGTTCATCTTGATAATATATGTATGATGAGTCACCGGTTTTAGCTCCTCAGGTAAAACATAACATTTTCCTTCTTCTGTAGATATCGAGGTTTTGGCTAATATATTAGATTTGCCATCATTTGAGGCTATCATCGTAAATTCGAATTGCAGCCGGTCCATTTTAGTTAACGAAAATGTCGTTTTATAAGAAAGGTTATTGAGGATGCTCAAAATGAAACACAAATTGTTTCTCCGAAAATACAAAGAAACGACATTTAAAGTTCACTAATATCGCCTCCTCTATTATATCTCTTTATTTTTTTATAATATCAAAGTTCAAAATAATCTAAACATTATCCGTTATTCTGTCATTCAACCATCAAATGCGCGGCAAACTGACTTTTAGTTACAGATTAAAAACGCGCGGAGCGCAGCAAATTTGGAATAATGAAATGTCATTTCATTACATATATACAGTTCAATTGAAAGCTGTTGTTTTTTTTAAAAATTTAATCACTGAATCCAGGAATGGAACCTATCAGCTCAGTGGCCAACACTCCACTGTCCCACGACGTGTACAAGTACCCAGTTTTCATAGACGGGAGGCTGGTAGGCTATCTGCCTGAGGATACCGCTCAAAGGAGTACCGCTTATCTCCGTACATTGAAGGTCAAGGGTGAAGAAGTGCCAATATCCACTGAAATTGTCTTGATACCCAAAAAACAGGTGCAGTAACATTAGTATTTACATATTGGCTATGTGTGTACTTATTACATGACTGCCTCGTTGGTTTAGTGGCTAGATATTAGGCTGCAGACCTGGTGGTCCTGGGTTCAATTCCCAGGTCGGGCCAATAAATAGTTATTGTGGTTTTCTGTCAGAAAATTCTCAGAAGCAGCCTGGAGTCTGGAAGGTGGAAGTGTGTACACTCCCGTGCCTCGGAAAGCACGTTAAGCCGTTGGTCCTGCGCCTGAATTCTTTCCGGTCGTGTCGGATTGCCGTCCCATCGGATTATGAGAGCTAAGGAAAAGAGAGTGCACCTGTGTTTGCACACACTTGTGCACTATAATATCTCCTACGCAGTTGGCTAATCTCTCTTGAGATTGGCCGCCGTGGCCGAAATCGGTCTGGAGGAACTTACTTATTACATACAAAATACATATATATTACATAATTCACATTGAATTTTGTACATTGAATGCGAATTCCAAAGTTTTTTATAATCTTTATATTTATTTAATTGATAATAACGCTTCCTAGCCGTTTTTTTTTAAACTTGCAATGTTGTTCTTATTACTGTTGGAACAGATCAGCGCACAGTACGCAGGCGTATTCCTCTTCACGACCGAGGCTCGCATGATGAGACCGGTCATCAACTTGTTCACGGGACAGCTGGAGCTCATCGGCACAATGGAACAGCTGTATTTGGACATCGCGGTCACACAGAATGAAATTATAAAAGGTTAGTATAGTATAGTAAGTTTAAACAAACTTTTTTATATATTACGTTCTAACTACTAATCGTTTATAATAACAACTCTTAACTGCGTAAATCCACTTTAATTTTACTTCCAAATTTCCTATACCAACTTTGTCGAGATTTTAAAAGCAATTTCTTCGTGAATACATAGTGAAATACCATAAAAAAAGTAACAGCCTGTGAATGTCCCACTGCTGGGCGAAGGACTCTTCTCCTCTTTTGAGAAGAAGGTTTTGGAGCTTATTCCACCACGCTGCTCCAATGCGGATTGGTGGAATACACACGTGACAGAATTTCAGTGAAATTTGACACATGCAGGTTTCCTCTCGATGTTTTCCTTCACCGTCAAGCACGAGATGAGTTATAATCACAAATTAAGCACATGAAATTCAGTGGTGCTTGCGCGGGTTTGAACCCACGATCATCGGTTAAGATTCACGCGTTCTTACCACTGGGCCATCTCGGCTTTTTTTTTTAAACCGTAGATTATACAATATCAACCAATGAGATCACGTCAATTGAATGACGTAGTTGCTTACATGTGGTTCAAGGACATACTGTGACGTGACAATGAAACAAAGTTAAACACTCCTTAATATATATGTGGATTAGCAGTCACATATAATTCGAAGTCATCACTGACGATAGCTTTCCTTGCAACATTTCTCTCAATATCGGGAACGAGAAATGTATACTTTTAATAAACACTTTTTAGTAATGTTTGTTCAAATTTTAATTCAAGCATTTCATTTGTATCAAGGTAAAACAACACATTTGGAGCTCTCGAAGTCAGCTTTCATGAGCAACTTGGCGCAGCTGGTCCCAATGCCGGACTGCAACCAGTCGCCTCGGTGAGTGAGGCACACGACGACGAAACGTCTTGACATATTCAGTTCATTTATTTCATCATTCAAATGTAGTGACAGTACTTTTTTTTGTTTTCCAAGTTACAATTGAAAAATTACATAATTATGTATGTTAGGCTAAACCATACCGACAAACTGATGAAAAGTTTTTATATCCTACAAAAATATTAAAAGAGGTTTTTGACGAGCCGGTTGGTGTGGTTGGTAAGATACTTGCCTTTCACGCCGCAGGTCGTGGGTTCGATTCCCACAGGACATACATTTGTGTGCATGAACATGTCTGTTTGTCCTGAGTCTGGGTGTAATTATCTATATAAGTATGTATTTACAAAAAAAAAGTAGTATATGTAAGTATATCCGTTGTCTGGTTTCCATAGTACGAGCTCTGCTTAGCTTGGGATCAGATGACCTTGTGTGAATAGGATATTATTATTATGTTTTAGGCTCGGGTTAACTAAGGTGAACTGTGAAGAACTTTGACGCAAAGCTAAATTACTTTTCTTTTTAAATAGTAATCGCTGAAATGTTTTAATAATGTCTGTATAGACAAACTCGGGCAAAATGTAATCAGACTAACGATTAAAGATTACGATGATAATATGTAATCACCTGTCACGATTACGGTATAACGATGATTACACATAGTAATCCTAGACCTCCCCCCACAGCAACATGTACCAGTGCCAGATGGGCAAGCAGACGATGGGCACGCCCATCCACACGTGGGGGGTGTCGGCGGAGACCAAGCTGTACCGCCTGCAGACCGGGGCGGCTCCGCTGTTCCGGCCCGCGCACCACGACCGCCTGTGGCTCGACGACTACCCCGCCGGCACCAACGCCGTGCTCGCCGTCGTCTCCTACACGGTACGCACACACTCCAGGTTGCTCCAGAATTTCTCGAGAAAACTCCTCATAACTATTGTAAGCTAAACTCCAAATGTTAAGGCTTTAGTCAGGACTACGGTGGGCTCGAGCGCTATCGGCTCGTACCGGGATAAACGTCACCATGAAATTAGTAGCAAGTCTAGCTCTAGCTCTAGCTCTATCTCGCTGTTCCAGGGCTACGACATGGAGGACGCGATGATCCTCAACAAATCTGCGTACGAGCGCGGCTTCGCGGCGGGCTCGGTGTACAAGGCCAACTTCCTGGAGCTTGCCCACTCTTCGTCGTACTTCTGTCGCGATCCCGCGCGTGGGGATCTCGCGCAGCACGTGGACGAGGACGGTCTGCCCGCTGTGGGCGCCCGCGTGCAGCCTGACGATCCCTTCTACTGGTGAGACATTGTTCCGAATATTATTAGTCAATTTTTACTTGGGAACGACACCAAACCTTTAGTCTGTATCTATGTTCCCACATAAAGCGAAGTTAAATATATGACACGTAAGCGTGGTGACGGTCGCGCTTGCTCGCCTAGTGTAGCGCCGACACGCTCTCATAAAATGAATCGAATCCTGGTACAAAAATATTGACCATATTCGTAATGAAATACGGTATAATATCGATTGTCGTCATCAGCTACTGGGACGGCGAGAAGAGTCAGTTCGTGGTGTCCCGCTACCACGGCAAGGAGGAGGTGTTCGTGGACAGCGTGAGGCTCTGCGGGGACTTCTCGTCCAAAGCGCCGAAGAAGGCCTGCGTCATGGTTCGGATACAGGTAAGGCAGAGACACGACGACATTTATGTAAAAAATTACAAAACACGGATTTTTTTTCCTAACCATTAAAAGCGTAATTATAGTTTTATGTAAAACACTGGATTTTTTTTTTAAATAAAATTATAGTTGATATGTTAATGTTAAAATTGTTAATTTGACTTCTATTACGAACCATTAAAGTTGAAATTTCCTAAGCATTTTCACGGATGCTTACGTCATAATAATGAATGAGCCAGTGTAATTACAGGCACAAGGGACATAACATCTTAGTTCCCAAGGTTGGTGGCGCATTGGCGATGTAAGCGATGGTTAACATTTCTTACAATGCCAATGTCTATGGGCGTTGGTGACCACTTATCATCAGGTGGCCTATATGCTCGTCCGCCTACCAATACAATAAAAAAAAAAAGAAATCTATTTCAACTCTCTATACTCAGTAGTATTAGTTGTGCGTTGATAGTTTTGAAAACGTTTAATCGATTTATTCCAGCGTAATCCGACAGTAGGTGACAAGTTCGCTTCCCGGGCCGGGCAGAAGGGTATCTGTTCGCAGAAGTGGACGGCTGAGGACTTGCCGTTCACGGAGTCGGGACTCATCCCGGACATCCTGTTCAACCCTCACGGCTTCCCGTCTAGAATGACCATCGCTATGATGATCGAGTGTATGGCGGGAAAAGCGGCGTGTCTACATGGACATGTAAGTACCTAATCTTTATAAGAAATACTGCTTATTACTTGAAATAAAAGAATTTCATAACATAATTTAAAAATTTATATATTATATATCGACTCTATCGCATTTAATAAAGTTTTGATTTCGTTTCAATTACAATTATTTTCTTCTTATAAAATTATGTGCATATGTATATCTTTATCGCGAAGTGAACCGTTAGTTACCGTTGAAAATGGTGACTGTCACCGAAATAGGTTAGGTTGACATCACTGATACCAGTAGAATTACTATAGTCCGATGTACGGATAAATCCAATAGGGTTTTTGTTACATCGTTCTTAATATAGTTATAGAATAAATAAATGTATATTTAATGAAATAAATAAAAAAAAAAAAAAATTATCTTTAAAAAAAATGGTTGTCTGTCAAGTCGGTTTACGGACGATAATTTTACGTGATAACGTCATAAGAAAACAGTGATGAATACTCGAACGCGTCGGCCGATGGAGTGGAAGGGAGATAGATGCGTCACAAACCGAACGCTTAGGCCGATCGTGCCTCTCTATCGCTTGTACCGCGCTCTCGCTTGCGCGCTCGGCTCAGGCGGAACCTGACAATGAGTCATGCTTTTTCGTGCGTGCAGCCGGCGTACATCGATTTATAAGACGTTATCACGTCAAAAAAAAAATTTTGCAACTTCGTGATGAACTAAATATATTTATATCCCATAATCAGGTTCATGACGCAACACCGTTCCGTTTCAACGAGCAAGACACAGCGATCAATTACTTCGGGAGACTTCTAGAAGCCGGCGGTTACAACTACTTCGGAACCGAGCGAATGTACAGCGGAATCGACGGCAGGGAGATGACCGCTGACATCTTCTGTGGACTGGTTCACTACCAACGGCTCAGGCACATGGTGTCCGATAAGTGGCAGGTGAGATCATAATATTAATTTATTTCATCGGGACATGCTTCAAAAATAAAGTATACAAAAATAACACATCACATACTTCCAATTAAAAATTTATTAGACATATATTACATTTAATAAAGAAAAATTTACTATCCTAATAATTTATGATTCCGCTTTATACTGTGGTTATCTGACCAAACAAAATGTGGTTAATTCTAATACGGTGATAATATAATATTCCTATTAAATGAAGTTGAATTCACACTAAAATTGTTTGAAATTGTGGAGTTTCGAATAGTAGAGGGTTAGCACCATTCCGTGGTGTGACCGTAGCGCCGCCTTTGCGGGACTTCTTTCGTAAGACAAACTACTCCACGGTCTTGTATACAGTCTATTAACGGAGCCCAATTTCCGTGGTGAAAGATTGGTACGATCGTGATATAACTTTTATTTCGCGTCAACGCCGCTATACGTCGTTGCTATCGATGGGTGCGGTCACGTGCCGGTTGAGTGACATGCGGTACGCATGCGTTACGTGTGAGAGAAAAAGGGACAATGCTATTCTGTCTTCGTTGCACATCACACCCATATCTATCGTCATGCTTCTGGTGGCCGTAAATTGAACATAACACCGCAATCATTAAGCCGATGTAGTTGTTGATAGACCTCTGTATAAGATCGTGCTGTATGCAACGAAGAATCTGCATTCTGCAATGACATTATATGTATTGACATTTGACATAGACAGAATCGCGCGCAAATTTAACCGCGTTCCGTTTCAAGTATTATGTTTTTGTGTAATAAAAATCAGTATCAACATTTATGAAAACATAATTTTATTAAATGCAACAAATACCAATGAAGACAGTTTCGTATTAATAAAATGTTTCCTTAAAAGTGTCGTATATGTCACTTGACTTCAGTAGTATGCATGGTCTGAAAAGATCTTTATTGCATTTATCTTTATCTGTAGAGTCGGTGGTCCATTATGGTGGAAGTTGACAAACGGTAATTTGAATTCATCTTGCACTACTTAATATTTTGAAAATATTTTTTTAAGAGAGGTTAAAAAGCACGTATTCATTTACTTTTCAATTTTTATTATACAATATACATATATATTTACTAAATATTATGTACATGGAATATCCTTTTGTGGCCATGTAATTTGTCAAAGGTATTAGTAAAATCGATAGTGAGGAGAAAATTACTGAATGAGTGGGTTAATGAATGAATGATAAAGAAAGGAATGATATGTAAATTTCATTGTTTTTATAAGTGATTTTATATTAGATATATTTGGAATGCAGATTTAAAAAAAGAAACAATTATTATACATGTTGTAACAAAAACCCTGTCCGACCCGTGAAGTGGTCATTAGGTATCGTGAGTCGGCTCTATTTATGTAATAATTTTTAAAATACTACCTCTACCGACACATTTCCACTTCAGGGGTCGGACAGGGTTGACGATACACTCTGTATGTACTTGCTCCTTCTTAAATTGGAACAGGGATTTTTGAAATGTTAACGCTTAACCACGTGCGTGTGCGTCAGGTGCGCACGACGGGCGCGGTGGACGCGCTGACGCGCCAGCCGGTGAAGGGGCGGCGGCGCGGGGGGGGCGTGCGGCTCGGCGAGATGGAGCGCGACGCGCTGCTGTCGCACGGCGCCGCCTTCGTGCTGCAGGACCGCCTGTTCCACTGCTCCGACAAGACCGAGGTCTGTGTGCATACGTACATATTACTCATATCGCTCGATGACGTCACGTTCACGGTACGGTGTGCAAAATAAAAATAACATGAAAATAACCAAATTATCGGGACGCGTATCGGCAAAAAATATGCTATTCGCTAACCGTACTGACGCGATCGGGGCGAGCGCGGCGTGCAGAAATATTGTGACCGAGTTATACGTGTCCCGCGATATCATTATTGCGATATAACTGTAGAGGAGCTGACGAACTTGCACGAACTTACATTCCGAACTAAAAGTAATTCCATAGTAAATCAATACAGTTTATTTAGACATTGACACGACACATACTTTTTGAAATTACGTAAATTAAATTAAATCTTCATTTTTACATAAAGCCTTTTTGTATATATGGGGTTTTCCAATAGGGACGCTTGAACTTTGACAGCTGATTGCGGCCATGTTGTTTGAGTGACAGCTGTCAAATGCAGTGTGTTATATTCATTCCGTCCTCCCAAACCACCATGGCAGGTTACAGTGTCGAGCAGCACGTGCAAATCATAAAATTGTTTTATGAAAATGGGTCTTCAGTTCGAGCAACGTTCCGCGCACTTCGCCCGTTTTACGGTCGCGATGATCGTCCTGCCGAGTCGACTATCCGTCGATTGGTGGACAAATTCGAGTCAACCGGGTCAGTTAACAATCAGCCGGTTCCCGTGCGTCAACGTAACGCGAGATCTGCCGAGAATATCGCCGCTGTGCGCGACAGTGTCCTCGAAAACCCGCGGCAGTCAATTCCGCGTCGCGCACAGGAACTCGGCCTTTCGCAGACGACAACTTGGCGAATTTTGCGTTGTGACTTGAGCCTGCACCCGTACAAGATCCAGCTGACCCAAGAGCTCAAGGTTAATGACCATAGACAGCGCCGTGTGTTCGCTGACTGGTCATTAGAGCAGTTGGAAGTTGACGCCGATTTTGGCAAAAAAATCATCTTCAGCGACGAGGCGCATTTTTGGATGAATGGCTATGTCAACAAGCAAAATTGCCGTATTTGGGACGAGACCAATCCACACGAGGTTCACCAAGTGGCAATGCACCCGCAGAAAGTGACTGTTTGGTGCGGATTTTGGGCCGGAGGCGTGATTGGTCCGTATTTTTTCGAAAACGATAATGGTGTGGCCGTCGCCGTCAATGGTGAGCGATACCGGTCGATGATAACCAACTTCTTTTGGCCTGAAATCGAGAATATGGATCTGGACAACATGTGGTTTCAACAGGACGGCGCTACGTGCCACACAGCACACGCTACGATGGAAGTTCTGCACGAGCAATTTCTGGACATGGTCATCTCGCGCGGAGGCGACGTGAACTGGCCACCGAGATCGTGCGATTTGACCCCGCTGGACTTTTTCTTGTGGGGTTTTCTTAAGTCGGAGGTCTATGCCAACAAGCCGCAAACCACCGATGCCCTTAAAGTCAACATACGCCACGCCATCGATCAAATACAGCCCGATTTGTGCGCCAGAGTCAACGAAAATTGGACCTTTCGTGTGCGCGCCACCAACCGAAGCCGTGGCGGTCATTTGAATGATGTCATATTACATACATAATGGGGTCGATAGACCTTCCAAATAAAAAAAAAATTCGCAAATATCTCTCCTACATGTATTTTTTTTGCATTTCAAAGATCAAGCGCCCTTAATGGAAAACCCTATAGATTGGAGATGTTTAAGTTATACATATGTACATACTATTATACATACATAATATAATATAATAATAGAGATTATGACGCTTTTGTTGTATTTAGGCGATCGTGTGTTCGAAGTGCGGCACGCTGCTGGGCCCCGTGGTAGGCGACGTGGAGGGCGTCAAGGACTCGTGCCGCCTGTGCGGGGAGGGAGACCTCTTGACGGTGGCCATTCCTTATATACTCAAGTTCTTTGTTACCCAATTGGCCTCGGTTAATATTAATGTTAAAATCAATTGTAACAACGATTTGGCTATAAAAAGTTGTTGATTGTTAACAAAAAAGTTATATAATAATAAATAATGAACACAAAATATTTTGTTTTACTTCAAAGACATTATCTTTCTTTTTTGTAATTTGGTTGATGTATATATTTATGTACTTGTACATATAATCTCCGAGAACAATAATTTATAAGTGACACGATTTTTTCATTAAATTCAATTGATTTATTATCTTTCAAACGAAAAAAACTGTTTATAAAGTAGAGCTTAGTAGGCTGGGAAAATAGCACTCAGTTTAAAAATAAATTATTTAGTTTGCCGATACTTACAGGTAATATGTAGGTTATGAAATTTGAACGCGCAAACCTCAGGATTTGAAAAATGTTTCTAGGTTATGATGGCTTATAAATATTGGGTAATATATTATGTCATCGAGCCACGGGAACAAACCCACATTAGTCAGCGTGGTGCCCACCTTACGACCCACGTGCGCGCGGCAGTAATTTTTTAATAAAACGCAAAGCAAGTTTTTGAATAAAACAATATAAGAAAGATGAAGATGATTTTATGATTGTGTAATTTTAAATTGAATGTTTTCATTGCATTTCAGCAATTATTAATAATATTTAATTAATCAAATCTACCGTAACACCTGTATATGTTACGGTAGATTGTAACAAAATTCGTGTCCGACCCGTGAAGTGGTTATTAGGTATCGTGTGTCGGTTCTATTTATGTAATAATTTTTAAAATACTAAGTAACGTTTAGCTTATTGACCATATACATTGAATTAGGCAACACAATTTGGCAGAAAAATATCATAATAATTATATTATGATATATTTATTGACAGTCTTCACGATCACAACTTTTTGCTCACGTGTTTTGCTTTTTGTGGATATTTGTAAAGTATTGAATATTTAGAAGTCGGGCCAGAAATTGAGATGTCAGAGAAGTTCAGTATAGAAGTGTTCCGGGTCAGACTTCCAGGCCTAGAGCACCAGATAGTCTTATTCATGTCCCCATACCTGATGTTCCATCTAGATGTACTGCAAAAGATGTTTGTTCATTTTCACTTGCCTGCCTTGCCTTGGTATAAAAATGTTGCAACAGACTTACTATCGATAGCTGTATTGAACTCTACGTTAGTATTTTTTTCTAAATAGTAATTGAAATATCTTATTGAATTATCTTATTGTACACTGATTTCCGCCCATGTGTTGGGAGTGGGGCTGTTCTTGGGTATTAAATAAAAGGTGTCCTTCCTTGAGTTTCAAGCTTGCGTCATACCAAATTTCATCAAAATCAGTAAGTGATTTACCGTGAAAACTTTACATTTTTGTTGGTTCGGTTCATATATAGGATCACAAAAACAAAAAGTTATTGGAGAAAGATTTAATTATATAATATAACAATAAATGTGTCACCCAGACTGTGAATGTCTGTACATATCTTAAAATAAAACAAACATTTAAAATATGTATGTTATAGTTTATATGCATTTTTAGTCTTCATCCATGGCTACTTCTTCTTCCTTCTTTGCCTTCTTCTTCTTTTTCTTCTTACTTATGCTGACATCTGTGACCTGTCCATCGGTCACATCTACGTCCTTTGCATCCTGCTGTTGTACTTCCTCCATGGCCTGTTTCATCACATCTATATTCTTCATTGGAATGTCACCCGTCTCATAGAACTTTAATCGGTCTTCAACTTGCTGACGGAGTTTCTCACCGTATATGGTTGTTTGAGTTTCTAAACAAAATCAAATTATATATTTTCATATAAAACAGGAACAGAAGTAAATTGATTTATTTAAACCAAATATATTTCGTTTTTATTATATTTTTATTGACCTAATCTCCTGTGGGTTTGAACCCAGGACCTCGGTATCAGTAGCCTTATAAATTCGCTCCTAGACTACCAAGGCAACCCAACCAAAAAATTTATAAGATTGATGTAAAGAAGTTTGTTGGAAGTTCATATAAGTATAGGAATCAAAAAAATTATGTCATCAATATCTTACGCTCTAGTCGACTAGTAGAGTTTACTAGTATAAAGAAATAAGTCAACTTACCAGAGAAGCAATCAATCCTAGATGCAATAGAGCACTTATTTGCCAGGTAGCGACTGATACGTCCCTTGTTCTTAAGACCAGCTCGCCCGATGAAAGTTGAGTGATATAGAAGACCATACTTAGGTGTCTTGGAGCGGGTCTTCAAAGCTCGAAACAGAGCTTTTTCCGCACCTGTGAAAATGTATCTTTATAATAAATGTATTTTAGGATTTTCATAAACACTGCATCATTGATTTTTCACTATTGTCTCACTTTCTTTATGACTTAGGAGATATGAACGATCCTTGTATATTCTAGAACTTACCAAGTATCTGTAATGTCGAAGCGGGGTACTTCGCTAAACTGGTAAGAGAACCAGCTTTAGAGATGAGACGAGCTCCCACCTGATCCCCAATAAGTGTTGTAAGGTTTGGAGCAACAGAGGTCATCTTTGTATGTAAATATTCTGCTATTGCCTTCCTATAATCAATTTACAAAAATATTACTCTGAAAAACATTATCAAAATAGGCAAATTATCTTGCACAATAGACTACATAACAAGTCACTAACATTTTTGTGTGTCATCTTATGAGGATTCACAGTAACAATAATGAGAGAAATTTATATATTTCTAATGAAGGCCATGTAAAATTAAAGCTCACCTGTAATTACTCAATGCAACAACCCTTCCAGCAAACATTTGTATGTTAATTAAGTCAACGGGTGATATATCCATACCCATAGACATTTTCGACGCGTCAATAATAGCCTGTGCTTTCTCAGAGTCACCTAGGATTTCAGTTAGCGGTTCTACAGACTCTTCTGAGAGTGTTTTACGATCTTTGATGTACTCTGCACACTTTGAGTAGAGATAGTTCTCTGGCACAATACTGACAAGCTCTGGGAAATGATAAGAATACCATTCTCTGAAAAAAAAAAAACATAAATATTACTCGTACAATATACATTGTAAGATGAATTATTTATTCGTTTCCTCAAATTATATTAAGATATAACAAATATCTTATAATTTAATAATTTATCTATATTTTCCACTGGTTTCAATTTATTTATTTATATATATAATAATAATTTAAATATAATGGAACTGTTCAGTAGACGTTTGTCAACCGATTTTCAATTTTAAAGTTTTGGATACAAAACATTTTTTTTTTTATTGTATTGGTATGCGGACGTACCTTTGGGCCCCCTGATGATAAGTGGTCACCAACGCCCATAGACAATGCTAATTGTAAGAGATGTTAACCATCGCTTACATCGCCCATGCGCCACCAACCTTGGGAATTAAGATGTTATGTCCCCTGTGCCTGTAATTACACTGGGTCACTCACCCTTCTCACCGGAACACAACAATACAAAGTACTGCTGTTTTGCAGTCGAATATCTGATGAGTGGGTGGTACCTACCCAGACGAGCTTGCACAAAGCTCTAGCACCAAATAAATTTATTATTATATAGAAGTTGATAGAAGTTCGGATCGAATTTCAACCAAGGTAACCACTCATAGTGATTCCTTCTTGCCGTAAAATAAATTATTATTCTAAATCTTTTTAATGCTTTTACTGCTGCATTTAAATTGATTCAAGTGTACATTATTAACACATCACATTTTAACAGTAATTTTGATTGATATGATTTTATTTACCTAATTCTCATAGAAAATGTATTGACGTCTTTATCCAGCTGGTCCAGCAGAGCTATGGACTGAATGATCATGTTGTCGACACGATGCACATTGAACTTGACACGGGCTCGTGAGTAAGAGTGGCCGAGACCAAGCTGAGCTACGCTGCATGCTTTTGGAGTTAGTCCTTTGATGAGGCTGGCGAAATGATACCTTATACCTGAAGACACAATGAATTCGACTTTCAAGTTCAAAGTTAAGAGCAATAAATTCCCTATGTGTTTTTTTTTTTGTAAATGTTTCAATTGATTTATTTTTAATATCAAATAAAATAACAATCCAAAGATAAAACCTTTTCTGATGGAAATTAAAATATCAAGCTTATTACACTCAATATTTTATTATTATTTATGGCCATATGGTTATACATAAATATCTTATCTTATCATAATATGAAGAAAAAAATCCACCAACCCTATTACACTACACATAAATTGTAGAAAGTTTCATCTTGATCATATATATAGCTCAGTACTCATAAAAGTTTCATTTGTAGCAAAAATTTAATACAAATATCAACATTAATTGATAAATGAACAAAAAGTCTGCGTTAATATGGCACAATTTTATTACCACAAGTCATTTATAACTTGCAATAGATCAATTTGTGCATTATGATGCCTATTTTTATGTATAACTCTTGGGCCAACTTAAAATATAATCCAATAAATGCAGAAATAACTTTATCACTTTCATTTTAACTACACAACTGACCTCAAAATTATGCACATACATCATGGATGGTACCTAAGACATGCTTTACCTCACACATGCCTACTAAAAATACTATCATTCAGTGTCCATACACTATTACTTCCACAATGAGATCTCCAGACCACAATATATATGAAGGCTTGTAGACCCTCACCTCTAAGCAGCTCAGGTACAACGCCGGTGTGTGAGCAAGGTATTTCCAATGCTTCACTTATAGAAGCACCGAGCTTAGGGTCAGAAACACCGAGCGAGCATTTGCCACGCTTCTTGCGTTTCGGTAGGCCACCCTCCAAGAAGAGATTAAGATCTTCTGGCAGAATACCTATATGAGAAGGATTTATTTTAATGTGTCTCTTAAAAATTGTTTTAAATCACATATTAAATTACGTTACCATACCTTCTGAAATAGCGTTAATATTCTCCAAAGCAGTTATTGCCGATTTAAAAGGTTGAAATGCGATTAAGGTAACCACAGAATTGAACCTCTGAAGGTCAGTCACTGATTCTTCCACCTGGGGCAAGAATGCTGCTAATTCTTCAAACTCAGCTACTCGAAACAGGGCAAAGCCTGCGCTGTGCTCATAGAGCACGTAAAGCTTACTCTAAAAAAATTGTATTTTTTTTGTTAGCTGTGTTTACGTGATATAAGTAAAGGTTCTTTTTTTATTACCTACTAAAAATGTAGCAAATTCTTATTCCAAGCTTATCGATATTGTTATAAATTGGTAATTTAAATTGCTTTGTTATAGCACAATTTTATAATCACAGGTCAACTTTAATAACTTGCAATAGATCAACTTGTGCATGGCAATTAACACTATAAATCATCAAAGGTAAATTAAAAAACTATGTATTTGGAATGCACAAGTAAGAACATCGCAACTAATACTGAATAATTGATGCGTCTGATACATGTGGTTCATTATTTAAGCGTAGCTATTATATCTATTTTTGGAACACCTTTAAAAATACATATTTAAGAGTATTACAGATTTAAATTCAATCAAATATAGTTATAGTTAAGATAATATTCTTAATAAACACAATATATTGTATTTAACTCACCATAATTTACTTCTATATAATTATTTTACATTACTAAATATAATAACGTAAACACGTGTGTTTTGATCTACCATGCAAAACAGAAGCGTTGTTATTTTTTGAGGTTATAGCGTTACGTTCTAAAAAATTTTTTTTTTTATAATAGAAAATTGGTTGATAAGTTTCCTAATCTTTTATTATTTATTTATATTTTACTATTATAAATAGAGAAGTATCATGATTTATGATTCACTTTTATGATTTTATTGCGTTAAATGAAACACATAATTAAGTAGTGGGAGTTGTATTGATAAAATTTGATTTGAAGAAAGTATTTTATTTTGTATTTTAAAAGTAATCGTGTACGTAGGTTATTTTTTTTTGCGTTTACTTTAATATGCATGTGGGTAATTTTAGAGCCAAATAATTTATATCTATAAATAAAATTCGAAATTATTGATTATCTGTGGTTTTAACGGCAAAGTTTGTCAAATTTGAAATTGAATTGAGCACTACTATCATACTATGTTGACTGTTAGTTTTATGCGTATTTATTTTTAAATTCATTTTATAAAACTAAGTGATTGAAAACAAAGTATTGTTTTCATTTAATATTACTTACTTTTCAAATTAAGTGAAATGTGTTAGTTACTCATACAAAATGGCTACAATACTAATGCAAAGAGATCTTGTTGTGACGCTGAAAAAGGAAACAAATTTAAATATTGGGTTACTCAGCAAGTTACAACCTATGCTTCCAGATTTATCACATTTAATATTCAAGGATAACGCTCTAGATAAACCTACACAGAATTTATTTAACAATTTATCTTACTATTTGGTGTCTATAATTGATTCACAAGTACACTCATCTTTAACATGGCCTCTTTACGACACGAAAGCAGAAAGGACATACAGAAATGAACTATCCATTTTTATTAGCGATTACAGTTCTAAAGGCTTATTAACACATGTTATGTCTTCATATTTAGTGAATCCTGGTTGTTTTAAAGTAACAGTGCTTATGTTTCAACTCTCACAGTTGGCGGTAAATCGTTTGCTTGTATCAAAAATGATGAAAGATAGTAAAAAAACATTATATAACACTATGACTGATAAATATAAATCGCGAGAAAAAGAAGGTTTTGTGGAATGTATTGAAAGAGAAACAAAAATTATGTTAAGTAAATTTTCTAATTACTTATGCAAGAGACAGATTATGGAAAAAACAGCGGCGTTATTTAGGAAGAGAATAACTGAGATGGAAAGTAAATTGTGCTCTATTAATGCCCAGGCTTATATCAATGATTTGGTTGATAACTTTGTAAAAGACAATGTGATTGATGAAAACTTTAAAAGTGATCTTTTAAAAATTAAAAATGTAAATGAACATCCAAAATTCTTTGAAAATTGGCTTTCGGAGACAGATAAAAAATTAGATAATATCGAAAGTGAGTGGAACACGAGGGTGTTACCATTTTTGACAAAATGTAAATCTGTAGTACGGAACACAGAAGCAATAATTCATCGACATACTGGCCAAATACAAAAAAGTTCCTATATGATAGAATACGACCCTAAAACTGATGAGATATGCACGTCTGAATTACAAAATCAAGTGAACAGCCAACAAAAATATATACTAAGGAACCTAGAAAAGGATGGCGTGCAAAATTTCCCGAATCTAATCAGAGCATTTCTTATATCTATATGTTTCATTTTGAAAAATAATGAGATCGGTGATGAAATATATAACTTTAATAAATATTTAGAAGGCGGTGAGAAGAATTTCAAAGAAGTTGTTAATGCTTTGAAATTATTGATTGAAAGAGTTTTAAATGCAGAAGCTAAATTGCAGGTAATTGTTTAATACATTTTTTTAATCATGATATAGGCTAAGATAATTTTATAAAGAGACTATTTTAAGAAAATATTTTTTTAATCAATCCTAAAGAATATTTATTAGTTGAATTACATGATTAAAAAGCAAAAAATTCAAAAAATGTAAGGCTAACTAGGGAAAGGAACTCATAAATTAAAACAAAAAAAATTTTTTTTTTTTCTTAGTACCATGATAATAACCACCCACTCTTAAGAATTAAAAAGAGAGAATCATTTATTTGTGGTAATAACAATTAATAAGTAACATACAAATAGTAAGAGGGACTTACATATATAGTTCCCATAGCTAACAACCAGTTAAGTACCACATAAGTAATGGCCAGCAGGGTTGATAAAAATTGTGATTATTTTAAAGAAAACATATTATGCTCATAATTTTTTTTTTAATTACGTTTATTTGTTTTAAATATGATTTTTGTATTATTGTGATATTAAATTTTCAGCTTAATGCGAATTATTGCAAATTAAATAGTCTCATTTTGATCTAACTATGAACTGATAACCATTAATCTAAAACATTTATTTCATTAAAAGCATCTCAATCTTGGCGGCTAGTGTCAATGTAGATGGGTAATGGAGACATTACTGTCAGTTGGTGGCCATTTGCATGTTGCTCTATCTATAGTATAAGATAATTCAAAAAACTGTAAGAATTTGTGATATTCTTAATATATCTTTTGCTATATATTTGGCACCAAAGATCATATATCCTTTTTTCAATATGAAACTTGTTAACTGTTGTGGGACATTATACAATTTCTTATTTTGTTACAATGATATTTTAAGCTAATTATAGTACTTGTGATGTATCATCATTATTATATTATAATTCTAGTTATAGTTCAATTTCTGTTGTAACGTTACTAACTTGAAAATATTAACAATATTTCTTTTTTGTTTTTCAGTCCGTACCAATTATATATGACGACATGTTGTCCATAAAGGATTACCCAGAAATACCTCCATTGCCTGACTTGTCAGAGTTAAAGATGAACAGGGATATGTACCAAGTCTTCTTTGATACATTTACTCCTTTAAATCTCTACAAACACAAATTCAATTTAAGAAAACGTACAAGCGGTAATTTCCTCAAACCACAACCAAAGTCTTTAATTACACCATTTTATCAAGCCTCTAAAGATGATTTTATGAAAAGCTTAATATCATGTCGTATAAGTTCCTATGATATTGCAAATACGACACACAATAGTCACAATATGTCCGTCATTTCAAATATAAAAGTCAATGAGACAATAACAGAATGCTCATCAGGTTTTACAAAACAGCAGATCATACGACTACTGTCCACAAAGAAATCTAGTAGTTCGAAGAAATTCAAATACAAACAAGAAAGACCAGACATTAATATTAAGAAAGGGGGATTATTCAATGAATCTGTGAACTCAAATGAAAGCAATGGCTTGTTTCGAAGTTATTCCTCACCAAATTTATTTGAAAATAGAGAGAAAAGGTCACTTAATAATGTAAGAGGCAGAAAACTTTCGATCATGCAAGAGGACAGTCCAACACAACTTAATGTTTCCGGAATTGCTTGCTTAGATTCTGATAGCAATTATAATACACCACATGGTCTAGGTAACGCAGAGAGTTCTAGACAAGCAGAAACATCCAGTCTACCAATAATATCTGTAACGAAAGATGCAGAAAGTAGGATTAAAAAAGTTCTAAATGATGTTAAAGTTGATTTGAGTAAAGATTTAATAATTGACAGTACTGTATCACCAATTTTGGATATAACAAGGAAGAGCTTGGAACAAGAAATGCAGTTGTCTAAAACGGAAACTCCTAAAACAAACACATCAGTCATTAAGAAAACGAATTCATTAGAAAAAATTATAAATAGATTTAAAAAAGTTAGAGCAAATGTTATACCACAGAGCATAAATGATGTTAAAACAATTGTCGAAGAAAAGGAAAATGTAAATTTTGATGTTTACACGGCAAATAGAGTTTTATTGCCAGATCTATTGAGTCCCAGTTGCAGCACACTAAATGTGAGATCGAATGTTAATTCTTTGGATCAACTGTGCTTTGATATGGACGAAGTTGATCGTAGGAAGCCTCGGGAAAGTCTTGGAACTGCGTTGGGCGTCGATCAAACATTTTTAGACCAATTTGAATTAATAGACTGATATTTATTATTATTTAGTTGTAAAATCACATCGATTTTATATCGCATTTTTTGTTATCGTTTCCTAAGTGAAAGAGTTAGCAATAATGTTAGTTTGAATTCGCTTTTATTCATGTATTAAAGGCCATTCCTAGAATTTGTACCAAGCGTCTCATTCTGTAATAAGGAATGATGACATGTAATGCTTTAATTAATTTAAATTCCATATTCCATTAATTAGTTTATATTTATGTAGATAAGTTGTATTTTTTTTTTTTTATTTCTTATTCATCTTCTAGTAGTTAGCATTAAGACTTTCTATTGTAATATTATTTTCACGTTCCATGTTTAAAATGGCTTATACAGATAGTATATAATATGTAGTACATAGATAATAGCCACGATTAGATGCAATCGAAGATCTGAACCCAATAAAGAAACATTGATTATATGTGGTAAAATTAAGTGGATTAGTGCGGATGTTCTGTCAGTACAGATAAAAAAAAATTTATAGCAGGCCGACAACTATACTGTAACTATACTTTAAATAAGAAATTGTCGTTATATAAAAAAGATGATATTTAAATTAAGGGTTAAATTTCGTATGGATGGTTCTTTAGTAACTTTTTATTTTGCTGATTACTCTAATAAATCCTTTATGATTCCATATTGATATCACCGACAATAATACATACTTTTAATCTATTACATAGTATATTTAAAAGTGAGAGGCCTTATATGTAAATATTTATGTAAAATAAAGAAATAAGTTTATATTGTTTTTTTTTTTATTTTAAATAGCATTTTCTTAGTTTAACAATAGTATGTTATATGCTATTAGTGTGTATAAATAAATTAATAAATGTAAATAACTAATATGTAATATGTTAACATAATTTGTCCGATAAACACTTCTTATTTAAATATAATTAATTAATTCTTACTTAATATTTTTTTTATTTGTGTAATTATTGATATTAAAAATTATTTATGTATTTAATATCCTTCCTTGTTCGAAATGAAAATGTCCTATTTAAATTCATTTTGTTCAACAAACTAAATTCTTGGATCGTTCTCTTCCAATTTGACCATTTTTTCCGAGATCTCCCATAATTTCCTTGCCCTACCCATATCACTGGCTGAAGAAGATAGTGAACTTTTCTGGCAATCGGAGAAATATTCCCCAGTGACCTTCGAAAGGTTCTCATCAACAGCCAGCATTACTGATGTTTGGCATCCTTGGACAGGGGTCTTGAAGAAAAGAGTATTTATCAACCCCAAACCCCAGCTCAATGGTGCTGGCACATTCCTCCAAATGCCAGTGTCAATTAACCCGGGATGCAAACAGTTTACTGTGACGCCTGTTCCCTCGATGCGTCTGGCCAGTTCCCTGGTAAAAAGAATATTGGCTTCCTTGGACACGTAATACAAATACCCTGGCATCGTGTTCAATGGGTTTGGGTTGTCTAAGTTTACGGATGCCAAACGGTATAGTGATGAAGCTACAACAACGATCCTTGATGGAGAACTTTTCTTCAACAGGTTGATAAGAAGATGGGTGAGTAAAAACGGTCCATAATGGTTGGTAGCCATTGTCAATTCGATTCCGTCTTCTGAAATGTTCTTTTTGAAGGTTTCTGCATATCCTGCGTTGTGGATCAATACGTCTAACGCCTTCTCGTTTTTGTTGATGTCTTCAGCAAATGTCCTTATGGATTCGAATGAGCTTAGATCAAGTTTTTTGACTACGACGTTCGCATTTTTTGTTGATTGCACGATTTCATCTGAAAAATAAAGATAAAAAAGAAATTAAATATCACATATAAATATTAATGAAAACAGAATTGATATTTTTAATTTAATTAAATTATACCTTGAACTTTTTCAGCCTTTTCCATACTTCTGCACGCCATGATAACCCTGGCGCCTCTTTTAGCTAATTCTTTGGCAGTCTCCTTTCCAATTCCACTTGTACATCCGGTAACGATTACGGTCTTTCCGTCCATCCTGGTCTTCGCTTGGAAAAGTCCGCAAGTAAGTTTGGCGTACAGACGCAGGGCGAAGAAGATACCGAATAGACCGAGCAATGCCAGTAACCCGATAATTAATACAGCTGGTATAATCCAGATGAGGTGATTTGCTTTCCAAGCTTCCGCGACAATCATTTCTGTAAAATGTTAAAGAATTGCATTAGGGAAGCTATTAATCAACTTCTAACTATTAGGCCAGCGGTACTCAACCTGAGGCCCGCCGGGCTTTTGTAGTTGGCCCACTTGATGTTACTTTATTTTGAACTATTTTAAATTTCAAAGGTTTTTATTAACACCTAAATAATTTGAATTAAGCAACTGGTAGTGGCGGACACTGCAAAGTTTTTGAAACGTCATGGAATGATAAAAAGAAAGCGTTGAGCATCTCTACTCTAGGCAATCACAGCTCTAACTTTGGTTGTACGCTATATTAAATGCAAAGTATGAATGAAAATATAAACGAATGTAATATAATTATTTATAACAATTTTTTTTTTTTTAATTAGAACAATTACAAAACGATTGATACATAATAAATCTACTTAGTATAAAGTGTTTTCGAATTAAAAATGCATTAAGAATTCTCAATCGTAATACATTTCGTAATTAAATTTCCACATTTAAATTAAGAAGTTAAGTTTACAACAGATTCTGAACGTGATAAGAATATTTTTCTTAAATATATTAGCATAGTTACAGCAATGTTAAATGTGAACATGTTATTCTTTTAAATAATACTAATAACTGTTTATTTTTTTACGAAAAAAGAAGTATTAGTAGATAATCTTAGATTTCTGAAAATGTTAAGTGTTGTTGCATTTTTTTACAAAAAAAGATGAAAGAAATTTTGGATGATTTTTATTATTATTTTGACAATAAAATAATAATTAATAAAAACGTGACTTACAGGTATACAAAATAGTAAAAATAGAACCACAAAACACGTTAGCATGACAAGCTTACTTGGTCGAGTATGAACTAAGAATTAGATTTCTATAAATGCACGTCGTACCTCGTTACTGAGGACGTGAAATGTTTACAAAAACAATATTGTCTAGTAAAATGTGACCTGTTGGTCACTATGTAAAGAACAGAGATGGTGGAGCGGATAGAAAACGTAACAGGTTTAAATTCGTGCTAGTGAGGTGATTTGTTTGTGATTATTATTGATTTCGTACTATTTTTTTATTATTGTTACTAGTTTCTCTTTAGTCTTTTCAACTATACTCTATCAGGCTACTTGAAGTAGCCTTGTGGGCTGTGTCGGACAGGATAAGATTATAGACAATTGACTATTTTTTAAAGATTCGACACATTCCTAACATTTACACACTACACTACGAAATAAAATGGGAGATCTTTTTCCAGGAGATTTTTCAGTTAGTGGAACTTAAGGGCAGTAGTATCTTTGGTAGGTAATGGTTTTACTACGATAGGTATGCGTAGAGTGACTATTCGACTTCCATGGTACCTCACCGCAGTGTATATATAGAAATAGCTTAAATCGTTTTCGAATATTATTTTTATAATGGTTGCTGAATATTAAAAATTAATTATTAAGATAGATCCTTATTTTTGTCAACCGCCGTTCATATATTTTTTTTGTAATAGGTAGGCAGGCTGGCAAAGTGGTCCACCTGATGGTATGTGGTCAACTCCGCCCATTGACACTGTCATTCTAAGAAATATTATCCATCCCTTAGCCAATGCACCGCCAACCTCGAGGAATCGTATATTATTCCTATAGAATGTAGTTACAATAGCTCACTATGCCTTCAAACCAAAACAAAACAATTCTAAGTATTGCTGGTTGGCGGTAGAACATATGATGAGTGGGTGGTACCTTACTAGATGGGCTTACACAAAGTCAATGATCATGGACTGTTATAAGATATTTTTATATATATAAGGTCCTCCAGACCGATTTCGGCCACGGCGGCCAATCTCAGGAGAGATTAGCCAACTGCGCAGGAGATATTATAGTGCACAAGTGTGTGTGCAAACACAGGTGCACTCTCTTTTCCCTAGCTCTCATAATCCGATAGGACGGCAAACCGACACAACCGGAAAGAGTTCAGGCGCAGGACCAACGGCTTAACGTGCTTTCCGAGGCACGGGAATGTACACACTTCCAACTTCCAGACTCCGGCTGCTGCTGAGAATTTTCTGACAGAAAAACCCAATAACTATTTATTGACCCGGTGGACCTGGGAATTGAACCCAGGACCACCGGGTCTGCGGCCTTATATCTAGCCACTAGACCAGCGAGGTAGTATATATGGGTGCTCCACCGTGCTGTCATCTGGTTTCAATGTAAGTAACATATTAGATAAAATCTTTATACCTGTAAAGTGCCATCTATCGGCTAATTCGGAACTAAAATAAAACGAAATATTATTAGCAATTTTTTGTTATAAAGTAAACAAAATGTAAAATAATAAATTATAATTCATAATTTAGAATCAATTTTAGATAATATCGAGGTTAATTTTCTTATTTTAATCATTTTGGTATGCGGAATTAATTAAGCTGTTCACTAACATTTTTTGTACTTATGATGTTAACACTTATGTTTTCCGGACAGATTTAACGAATTAAATTAATTAAGATTTAATAAAAGCTTTGGTTATGTTTAATTATTATCTAATATTATTTTAAGAATTAAAAAATATAAATATGATTAATTTTTATCAAAAATGTGTAATCTGTGATACTTCCGCAACATTTTTATTTTATTATTAATAAATAATTATGCTAATTAAGATTTAGTTCGATTTTTAACTAAGATTAAAAATAATTTTATATTGTTATTTATTTTATATTGTTTTGTAGAACTGCTATATTAATTATGCCTATAGTAAAGTAAATATGGTATTTTTATTGATAAAAATAATTTCGATAGTTTAGTTAGTTTCAACGTAAAGTTTTAAAACCATTCTTTCGACGATCGTTGTAAAGTGACGTTGTTAAAGAGAAAATATAATTTAGTTTATTCCTATTGAGTGTCTTATTTTATCATGGATCCTGAGGAGAATTCTGGCGAGGCGCCGACATATATTATATTTATATATATTATATTCTACATAGAGAGAAACACGCTGTTGACGCATGTCCGAACTGTATAAAAACTTTGTACTTTATTTATTTAATTTTGCTTTGGGTAAATAGTAATGACCATTTGACGCTTTATATACAATTAGGAAAACACGACACCTAAAACAGGTTTGATTACACACAGATCTCTTTCTGTCTTGAGCGAAATTACATTCGAAAGAACAAGACAAAGCATTGTGTAACTGTCAATATCGCTATACTATTAGGTGGTTATTTATGTAACAAAATTCCAAATATTAGGACTTAAAGACGATAAGTCAGATTAAAACGAAATTGAAACAAACCTTATTTAGTATAGAATTGCAAATCAGATTGAGATTTTTGTGTCGATTTGCAAAGCATTTTAAGTTTTAATAAATGGCTTTTATCATTAACCACACTGCACAAAATTATGATTATTATAAATAAGATTCGTGATAATAATTATAATTTATAAAATATATAATTCTTTTTTCTTTACGTGTATATGTCACTAAACTGCTCCCATACGGCTGGACCGATTGCGATGAAATTATTTGTGTGTTTGGATATCTGGAGATTGGTCACGGTGACAGGATTTTTTTTGACAAAAATATTTTTTTATTTTTCGCGTACGATGTCTGAACCCGCAACTACTCTACAAATTAAACATGTTCTGGTAATCACTACAACGAGTAGTAATCAAATATTAAAAGATAAATAGAAAATGCGAACACAGCGTTCAATTGTGTGAATTTAAGCTCGAAATTATAGACGGTGGAATATGAATTACACAAAATAATTTATGAATACTAGAGTCGCCAATTGGTCGACTTGACACCATAGAAGATAAATCTTTTTTATAAAATTCCATCTCATTTTTATAAGGTACAAAATTTGTTATCACAGAGATTATTGATAATTAACAAAGCTTTTTATATTTTTGACGTCATAATTTTCGACTTATATAAAAATATGAAAAATGAGGGTAAACGGGAACCAAACCAATCTTTGTCAACAAAACGCGTACGGTAACGTAGTACGGTTTAATAGCGCGTGTGTGCTAAATGTGTAGTGATTGTATAATTTAACTTTGTACGAACTAAAAAAAAAAAGATGCGTTGCCGGCCTTTGAGGAATGAGTACGCTCTCTTCTTGAAGGTTTTTATGTCATATCGGTTCGGAAAAGTCACCGGCGAAAGCTGGTTCCACAGAGTGATTGTGCGATGCAGAAAATGCCTTAAGAATCGCGCTGTTGTGGATTTCCAGACATTGAGGTGGTGAGGATGGAATTTGGAGTTCTGGTATGATGTCCGATGGTGAAATTCAGCGGCCGTGTCCCACTACTAGGCTAAGGCATCCAATCCAAATTATGCTTTCCTTTACCACCGAGCACAAGATGAATTATAAAAACAATTTAAGGACATGACAATCCAGTAGTGCACTAGTGCTTGTATGTGCATAACCGTGATCATCGATCAAGATTCACGCGTTCTAAGCGAATAATTGCAATGACGTAACAATGTATCTTTTTGGAATTGTGGCCTGGCGTAAAATCGCACAAAGAGTTTAGGTGCAAGATCAACGGCAACGTGCTTTCTGAGGCCCTAGAGTAAACTTCCAACTTTTAGACTTCGGGCTATTGAGAGTCGACATAGAAAACAAATAACTTTTTATTTGCCCGAGATGGGGTTTGAACCCTGAACCTCGAGAGCTGCAGCCTCATATCCAGCCACTAGACCAACGAGGCAGTCAGAACACTTAATATCACAATAATAATAATATCCTGGGACATTATTCACACAAGCAGAGCTGTTACTATGGAAACCAGAAAAATGATATACTACATAATATACTACTTTTCTTTTCTATATACATACTTATATAGATAATTGCGACCAGAATCAGGACAAACAGCCATGTTCATGTACACAAATGTCTGTCCTGGGTGGGAATCGAACCCACGACTTGCGGCGCGAAAGGCAAGAATTTATTTATTTAGTATCTACCAACCACGCCAACCGGCTCGTCGTTACAACATTTATTCAAAATCACGCGAAACATTTATAATATTAGAGGTATATACATTAATTCTGAACACGTCGTTCGTTGCAAGCTTCCTGTTTATAATTCGGCCTGTGTCTAACAAATTTAATTACGGAACTATTAGGTGAGATGTAGTGAATAGATTATATTAACTAAACATACTTATTAATCATTATATACTACGTAACCTAATTTTGTACCTATTTAATGTACGACCTATTGGAAATAAAGGCAGGATCTATTCAGCAGTCTCGGCTTTCATTCCTCTCTCAGGGTACCACATTACATGGCGACCCTGCCAAAAGTAGATTCACGCGCGCGAGTATTCTGACACCGTCCGCCGCCGCGTCGCCGACCGATTTTACATATATGGACAGTGATTTATAAACAACGTCTTCTCGTCACAATGCAATCGTCGGATAATAAAACAAATTCTATTAAAACTGACGACAGCGGTGCTAGTGTGGTAAAAGTGTGCTTCGAAAATGGGGAAACAGCAGTCTAAAGAAGAGAAGATCGTGATAGCACAAAATGCAGCTGGGGGCACAAATGATGCACCAATCGAGGAGTTCCGATTTCACATGAAAACGTCGAGCGCCCTGTTATGCGTGGTGGTACTTTGCCTAGTTTTGGTAGTCCTGTATGGAGTATTCCGGATGTATCGGAAATGTCATACGAGATGGATACGGCAGGAATTTGAGTTGAACGCGAGTGGCAGCAGGGTGCGACAACTCTCCTTTCGACGGCGCCAGGGTTACCCCGATTTGAAGATCGATGATAGCAAAGTGTAAAAGTGTTCAAAAGCGTATAAAGTGGTATGAGGTGAAGTGCGGTTACATAAATATGTGTATTTCTTTTCGCGTACATCGGAATTTCGGCAAGTTTATGGACATTATTTAGTGGACTGTAGCCTTATTTATCAACGTATAATCAATATTGTTATAATATAATATATAAAAAAAAAAAAAAAAAAAACTTATTAGTTAAAAATATTATCTAAACTTAGTATAATTAAATATGTATAACTAAATGTATGTAACTAAATATATAATGTATACTCGTGTATTATTATAAATGTTACAATTCTTAATAATATGTGGAGGATCCAGGGTTTAAAACAGGTATGTAAATATTCTATTATGCATATTAAGTATTTTTAAACTCTATGGCAACATTTTTAAAGAAATTATATGAAGATTTATTAGTAGTGAGACAGTATTTAATTAAAATAGGACCTGCTAGACGACAAGGTAAAATATTGCAGACTAAGTTAGACGAAGCTAAATGTATTATTGCACAATATAATAATTATATAGAAAATATTGAACTGAAAAGCATTGAAAAGGACGAGCGTCTTATTTTTGAAAAATATCGTACGGATATTAAGAAATTGTTTGATGAAATTACTGAGTTGTGTCGAATTTCAGACGGTTCTAGTATTTTTTCAACAATGGATAAATTCGACCTGAAGGTAGCTTTGAGCTTATTGCCAGTGATGAATGATGAGCTTTCTAATTTACGACAACTTATCGATGGTATTGAGTATTATAGTTCGGTTCTCAATACTGAGTCACAGACGTATTTAATATCTTTTACTTTGAAAAGCAGATTGTCGCAGTCTGCCAAGCTAAAATTAGCAACGAAATACGACACTGTAACTGATCTTGTAAATGATATGAAAAGGTTACTCTTACCGAAAAAATCTACAAATGCCTTGCAAAAACAGTTTTTTAATTGCAGGCAAAATGATGCATCTATAGATGTTTTCGGAAAAACCTTATCCGAATTATTCGTTGATCTTACAATTTCTCAATCTGAGGGAAATGTTGAAAAATTTAATATTTTAAAATCTATTAACGAGAAACAGGCAATTCGTCAATTTAGCGACGGATTGAGAAATCGTAGGATTGGCACTATTATTACGGCTCAAAAATTTGAAAATTTGAAAGACGCGATTCAGGCCGCAATCGATGAGGACATTTCAGGTTCAAGTTCAACTGCTGAAGTGTTTACACTAACAAGGCATAATAATAATCGTTTCTTTAAAAACACTTCCAGGCCGCCTTCTCATCAGAGCATTCCAAGAGGTACGTACAATACTGACCGTTGCCGAGGCAACCCTAGCTACAACGGGCGACAGTCGCATACCAGGACTGGACAATGGGTCCAGCAGCCACAATCTCAGCCACGGGGAGCGCCACGGGGTAGAGCGCCATATCGAGGTAGAACTTTTAATAATTATTCTAGGGGTCATAGACCATTCAAAGGACAGATTCGGACAATAATAACTGATGAGTTACAGCCTCAATCGAGTGCATCCACTCAGAATTCGGAACCTGAAAATGATTTTTTTCGTGCCTACAACATATAGTATTCTAGCCAGCGATAGTAGTTACTTCATAAAATTATTTTATAAAGACAGATACGCTTTTAACTGGCTCATAGATACGGGAGCCTCAATTTCAGCTATAAAACATAAACATGTTTTAGATTTCAACGTTCCAATTAACAAAGAAAACATAACAATAAACGGGATAGGTGGAAAGGTACAGGCTATCGGATACGTATGTTTACAGTTGACAGTACACGGGCAGTATATTAGTCATAAGTTTTATGTATTTGACACGTTACCTTGTAAGTCGCATGGTATTTTAGGACAAGACTTTTTAGGAAAGTATGGAGCGGTGATTGATATGAAACATAATAGTCTGTCTTTATGGATCAGTGAATCTAAACAAATATCTTTGCAATTAATAGACTCGTGTAGTCATTTATTGTCGTTACCTGCCAGATCAGAATCAATTCACTATATTAATACCAGTTTAACAGAGGAATGTGTGGTATGTACAAAAGAAGTATGTGAGGGAGTATTTATAGCGAGTACGTTAGTATATCCAATTAATGGCAAAATACCCGTTCGAATTTTGAATACGACTTCAAAAGATATAACTTTGTCTGAAATTAAACTTAATATAGAAAATTTAAAGGAATATAATATTTGTAACTTTAATAAGATCGAGAAAAATGCATCGCGAGTTAAAACACTCTTGTCAAAATTGAAGTTAAATAATTTAAATAAAGAGGAAAGGATTAACATAGAAAGTTTATGTGCGAAATATCCCGATATATTTTATTTGGAAGGGGACAAGTTATCAACCACTGATATTTATCAACACTCAATTAAAGTAAAACCGAATATACAACCAATTTTTTCAAAACCTTATCGATTGCCTCATGCTTTAAAAAATGAAATTAAAAACCAAATGGATCAAATGTTGAAAGAAAATATTATTGAACCATGTCAAAGTGAATGGTCCAGTCCAATCTTGTTGGTGCCAAAGAAAAGTGACCAAAATGGAAACAAAAAATGGCGTTTGGTCATAGATTACAGAAAACTTAATAAAAGTATACATGATGACAAATTTCCTCTTCCAAATATAACAGAAATTTTAGATTCGTTATCTGGTTGCATGTATTTTTCTCATTTAGATTTACATCAAGGTTACTATAATGTTAGCTTAGACCCAGACAGTCGCAAGTATACTGCTTTTTGTTCCGGAGAGTTTCAGATGACTAGAATGCCTATGGGTTTAAAAACCAGTCCTAGTTCATTTTCGCGTATGATGACTATGGCAATGACAGGGTTAACATACGAAAAATGTCTGGTGTACCAAGACGATTTAGTTTGTTTTAGTAGAGACTTACCTAGTCATATTAAGAATTTACAATCTATTTTTGAAAGATTACGGAAAGTTAATCTAAAGTTAAATCCTCAGAAGTGTATTTTCTTACAGAAGGAACTATTATACTTGGGTCATGTTGTGTCAGCAGAGGGTGTCATACCAGATTCTGATAAAATAGAAGTCGTTAAAGATTACCCAGTTCCTACTAAAGTCGACGAAGTAAAAAGATTCGTTGCGTTTGTAAATTATTACAGGAAATTTATTCCTAATTTTGCAACAAAAGCACATCCATTAAATAATTTGTGTCGAAAAAATGTTATTTTTAAATGGGATGAGGAATGCCAAAAATCATTTGAACTGTTGAAACAAAATTTAATATCCCATCCTGTATTGCAATACCCTGATTTTTCGGAGTCTAATCAATTTATTTTACAAACAGATGCATCAGGATATGGGGTAGGTGCAGTTTTATGCAACAGCGACGGTAGGCCTGTAGCCTATGCCAGTCGTAGTCTTAACAAAGCAGAAAAAAGGTACCCAACGATTGAGGAGGAACTGCTTGCGATTGTATGGGCCGTGAAGCATTTTCGACCATATTTGTATGGTAGGACATTCAAAATTCAGACTGATCATAAGCCGCTTATCTATTTATTTGGAATGCGGGATCCATCTAGCCGTTTAATTAAATTTAGGTTAGCATTAGAAGAATACGATTTTGTACTTGAATACTTAAAAGGGAAGAATAATTCTGCCGCTGACGCACTTTCACGTTTGCATTTAACTTCTGAGGACTTGAAAGAGATGAATCAAACGGTGATGAATGTAATGACGCGTGGCCAGATGGCTAAGCAACAACGGGATGCTATTATTTCTAAAAACGATGGGACTGATCAACCAAAACTTGTAGAAGTACATAGCAAACCGAAATATTTCACGGAATTACGTTTCATAAGCGCTTATGAATTAAATCGATATCGTAAATTGAGAGAGATAACGCATGAGAAGGGATGTTTGAGTTACGTGCCCTCAATGGATACTATTTTTATTAATTTAGCTTCTCGATCACAACTATCGCCAGGCGAATTTGTGAGAGAGCTGAAAATATTTTGTGGGAAAATAAATATTAAAGAAGTGTACTTTATTAAGACTTTATTAATTTGTGGAAAAGTTAATAAATGAAGTAAATAACATATGTAGTTGGTCCGGACCACGTATATGTATTTTAAGGGGGACAAAGAGAATAACTGATAAAGACGATAAGTGTGTAATTTTAAACGATTTTCATATATTACCCACAAGTGGCCATGCCGGCATAAGACGAATGGTAAATAACATAAAGAAATATTATTTTTGGCCAAAATTAGAAGCTGATGTTACAGAATTTATAAAAAGGTGTGACAAATGTCAAAAACAAAAACATTCCTCACATTATACTAAGGAACCTATGACAATTAGTTCGACGGCAACTTCAGCGTTTGAAAAGGTATATTTAGATATAGTAGGGCCGTTAGAGAGAGATTACAATAATTATGTGTACATTTTAACTATACAATGTGAGTTGAGCAAGTATGTTGAGGCCTACCCATTAATATCAAAAAGGTCAGATGAGGTAGCCAGGAACTTCGTAAACAATTTTATCCTCAGGTATGGTATTCCGAAGGAGATAGCTACAGACAGGGGAACGGAGTTTTTATCGGACACAATGAAAGAGGTTTGTAAACTTTTGCATATTAACAAGCTGCAGTCTACTGCTTATCATCATCAAAGTATCGGTGCCTTGGAGAATTCTCACAAACATCTAGGTAACTATTTGCGAATACAGACAGACAATCACTCAGAAGCTTGGAGCATGTGGCTTCCATTTTGGTGTTTTTCCTATAACACTGCAGTACATACGGAGACTAAGTTCACTCCCTATGAGTTGGTGTTCGGTAAGAAATGTATTTTACCATCTAATTTGCGATCAGCACAAGTTGATCCTTTGTACAATTTTGATAATTATCCTTTGGAACTCAAATTCAGATTACAAACGTCACAAAAAGAGGCTAGAGAAAATTTAATAGCAAGTAAATTAAAAAGAAAAGATAAGTATGATCGTAATATAAACCCTGTGACTTATAAACAGAATGATTTGATTTTAATAAAAAATGAAACCGGCAGTAAGTTCCAAAACATATATTCAGGTCCATACAAAGTAATAAGGGAATGTTCACCCAATGTAGAAATAATTAAGGATAATAAAAACTATGTTATTCACAAAAACAGAACAAAAATGTATTTTGAACCAATTACCTAACAATTTTGTTAAAAGTTTATGTACTAAATACTTACTTCAAAAGTTTGTAAAGATAGTAATTATAATATGAACATTCGTAATATAAACTAAAATAAAATAAATTGTATTGTTTATTTTATTTTTTTTATTGCGGTGGAGATGAGATGTAGTGAATAGATTATATTAACTAAACATACTTATTAATCATTATATACTACGTAACCTAATTTTGTACCTATTTAATGTACGACCTATTGGAAATAAAGGCAGGATCTATTCAGCAGTCTCGGCTTTCATTCCTCTCTCAGGGTACCACATTACATAGGGTTCAACTTTTTTTTCTTTTATATCAATCTGGACAAAGATTTCAAAATATTAGTATTCCAAATAAAATTGGCAAAAGGGGGGGGGTGTCAAAAGGGGGGGTAGTATATATAACCAATTTATTACTAAATTTTAAATATAAATTATTATCATCTTATAGATTATCAAAAATTTATCATTGATTCTGAAATAACACATCAAACTTGAGAAGAACCGGCGAAAGAAAATTAGCGGGATAAAAAATTTACCAATAAGAAATATTACATAAACTTTTTCCTGTACCATTTTATAATAAAAAAATGATTAAATTTCAGAACGAACTTTATTTTATCTTCTGTCTCTCTCGGGATAAACTTTTGCTGTTTACGTGTTAATGTCAACGAGACAGGCGAAGAATGTTCAAATTTTTTCGTATGTCATTATGTACCTTAACGACGTAACTGGTTTTGAAGACGTGTCGTTGAATACATACCATATTTATAGAAACAGCTTATTTACGTCATTAACATTATAGCCTCTTAATATAAAGTTTTTTAATAAAATACAATATGCAATTAACTCAACTAGAGATTAAAAAAAGTTTTTATGTAACTCTGGAAATAATAAAATGATTTCTAGATTTATAGTCGTTAGTCCCAACTTCCTAATTCGAATGTCTGTTTACCATTGAAAATATCTTGGCGAACAAATCCAGACATATTCGGAGTTCTTAGATCGGGTCTGCAGCTTGGAGTACGCATTGGAGTATCCTGTATAGCAGTAGTGGTATAAATAGTTAATTTGTAAAATTTGATAACTCGATTTATCCTGACATACTTATATAGGTTATCGGTTCGGCACCAGTGCAAAGGGTAGCCTATACTAATACCGGCTTATGAGAAAAAAAAATCTAAGCTTTATATCGTACTTGTTCCGTCCGGTTTCCGCCTTACAGAGTGAGATGTCGTATAGTCCATAACATTTTTAAATAAATGAACTATTTAAAGGAAAAATATTTTTTTCAAATCGGTCTAGGTGAGGATTGTAGCGTTCCAACAAAAAACTCTCCAGGTTCAAAATATTATATAGTACATTTTGTTTTTAAGGCACGACCTGCCCATCTCATTCACTGCGTAAGTCTAAGGTTGTCTGGAAGAAATTGCTTCTAAGCGATAAGGCCGCCTTATTGTAGAAACATATTTTCTGATAAGTACTTATGTATTTTTTCATGTCTGTGGTTTACAATAAAGAAGTATTTATTTGTCTATCGATTAGATTAACAATTACATTTATCTGACGAGAAAAGTCATCTTCAGACTTGCATTGTCAAGAAGCTTTGACATGGGTCAATTCGGTCTAGATTTTGATGAGTTTTTATTATATTTTTTTCTGAATAATAACTATGCGGAACTATTCCGTTATAATATATTCTCTCTTAGTAAAGAAAGTGAGTCGTTCTAATGAATTGAAAGTGAAAACGAATGGCGACACCGTATTGTATGACAACATCATAAAATCACGAATTTAAATATACGAAGTCGTATAAGACTACGTTATATATTATTATATAATATTGACTTCCAAGATACAGGTTATCCTAGTTTGGAAGTCAATAGACTTATTTTGAGTATTAACTATAATTAGCCTACCACATTTCATGTACCTAGTTTTTATATCATAATTGTGTCTTTATTTATTTAATTATTTTTGTTGTTTTAATTTTATTATTAATATTTCTTTTGGTTTTTCTTTTATTTAGTATTATAAAAACTGTATTTTTATCTGTAAGGCTATGCTTTTTTCTCAATAAATTATTATTATTATTATTATTAATCAATCGGTCAATGTACTTAATTACTATGTACTTAAATCGACGTTTTTGCGCGAATTATGCATAATTTTTTTTATATCCATGGAAACGGTGCTCTAATAAATATTAGTTTACGGTAATTAAATTATTCGAAAGTACTTTGAAGGAGACAAGTACGAAGTTTTTAAACAAGTCAAATTACATTAAAATTAATGTTTAAACCTTATGAGATAAGATGACTCGATGAATACATAAATAGTTTTTTATGTTCTTAATTCGTGTTTATAATTCATATCGTGTAGTGGAGCAACGTGAGCAATGTGGTGGATTGACTTTGAGCTTTATGCAAGCTCGTCTGGGTAGGTACCACCTACTCATCAGATATGATAAAACAGCAGTACTTTGTATTGTTGTGTTCCGGTTTGAAGGGTGAGTGAGCCAGTGTAATTACAGGCACAAGAGACATAACATCTTAGTTCCCAAGGTTGGCGGAGCATTGGCGATGTAAGCGATGGTTGACATCTCTTACAATGCCAATGTCTATGAGCGTTGGTGACCACTAACTATCAGGTGGCCCATATGCTCGTCCGCCTTATCCTTAATAATGGCTTTGCACATTAATAAAATATGTACGGGCTAATACTCTTAACTTATAAACATTGCTAAGTATATGTTTAGTTAAACAATGCCGTCTTCTTCTTTCGAATATCAAATCAGTAATGACGGAAAAAGACAATACAGTGTTTGATAAAACACACGTGAAAATGACAACGAAAAACCATCTGAGTTTATCTATAAACAAATAATTAAACAATAGATTACAACGTCTTACACACCACTACTTTTTTTTTACAATAAAACTTGGTCAGTTATTTAATCTGTATAAGGTAATATTTGGATGAAGTCTTGTCTATGTAAAATAATAAAATGAACAAAAAAGATTATAAATATCAGCCCAATTTCGTGAAAGCTTCGTTTCTTTGTACCGTTACAACCTCTAAATGTAAAATTGCTAAGCCAAGACTTCTCCTTTTGATGAGAAGGTTAAGAGCTTATTTCACCACTCTGTTCTAAAATGCGTTGATTGATACAAGCGATATTTCTGGAACCGTTGATCACGAATTGAAATAAGCCCAATGAAGCTTATGAAAATTCTTTGGAGTTTGTCTGGGGTTGAACTTGCAACTTTTGGTAAGGAATAGCGTGTTCCAACCACAGGACCATCTCGACTCTCAATTTGTAGATTAAAAATCCGAGCACAAAACTTGATGATAATGCAATTAATTATTTTAATGCCAAAATCATTACATAAAAAGATCTAACGGTACAAATATACTACCAAATTATATTTTTGTTCCTTTTGCACTAGTATTCGATAAAATAATAACGACTTCATACGCTTCATAGCTTTTTTACTGTAGTAAAAAAGCTTTCTCTTTATCAATACAATAGAAATCGGATAACAATTCATCCACAGATCACTTCGAACCTGTTTGGTGAATTTCGACAACAACAAAAAAAAAGTTATAGATAACATAACCATCACCATCATAATATGTCATGATTATTGAAAGGTTATTTGTTAAATAATTATAAGTCTTTTACAAAATTTCGAAGATATATCATTTTGTTTTCAAATGAATTTATATTTATTTATTTAAAAGTTTATAAAGAGTATGACGTACCTTTTAGTAGAATATATGTTTTTCAGAATAAAACTCTTGACTCGACTGCACGTCTCAAACTTCAGACACCGACTAAGTCAGTATTAAACTTAAAAGAAAATGTCGTGTATACCAATAAGATGAGTATGCATAACTGAAGCCAAAGTGAATTGTACCGTAATACCTTGGCATAGTGACAGTTTTTAATAAATTATTAAAGAGGTGTCACGATATTCATTCCAGATTCAGCATTTTCACAGAAAATACTAATATAAGACGTTTTGTGTGTTGCTTAATGCTTTTATTGTAAATATTTTAATGAGGCTTGGAGCTCAGTTCACCATTATGATCTACTACGGGCTGGTGGATATACAGATGGATAAATGGAGGAATTTAACTTACCAGATTTTTTTTATAGCATAGTTAGGCGGACGCTCTTATGGGTCACCTGGTAGTAAGTTGTCACCAACGCACATAGACATTGGCATTGTAAGAGATGTTAACCATCGCTTACATCGTCAATGCGTCACCAACCTTGGGAACTAAAATCTTATGTCCATTGTGCCTGTAATTACACTGGCTCATTCACCCTTCAAACCGGAACACAACAATAGCAAGTATTGCTGTTTTGCGGTAGAATATCTGATGAGTGGGTGGTAGCTACCCAGACGAGGTTGCATGAAGCCTTACTACCAAGTACATAAGATACAGCCTTCTTCGTGAATTATTTTTTCGAGTAGGAGAATTCTTAATGCATGGCTGGATTCTCACCTGCACTGCACAAGGTACATAACATCTTAGTTCCCAAGTTTGGTGGCGCATTCGCGATGTCAGGAATGCTTAATATTTCTTACAGCGTCAATGTCTATGGATGGTACCATCAGATCATTTGCTAAACTGCCTATCTATTAAAAAAAGTAAGCTCTGGTTCAAGTATTGGGAAAACATAATATGTTTATAGATAAGATTTTTTTATGTAAGATGGCAAACGGGCACTTGAGTCTTCTGATATAAAGAGATTACCATCCATGGACACCTGCAATATTCGAGGGCTTGCGGGTGCGTTCCCGTTAAGGAATAACTTAGCTCATTTCTTGAAGGATCTTATGTCTTATACATGGTGAACAATTAAGTTAAGCACATGCAGGTCTTCTATGTATTATATAATTAACATTATATATACATACACCACCAGCTTGGAGATAGGGAGGAACCGGGTGTAAAGTTCCTCATCCACCATTGAAAAGGGAGGATCCTCCGACCAGACGGGTGTTAGTCTGGTAGGCTACCGACCGACGGTTGTTGTCGGGTTCTTGTATATATGTTCAATCGCTCGGATAACTTTAATATCGCGATGTAGGGTACGTCAGTTTTTAGTTTTCGTATGTGGCGAGATAGATGTCGCTACAATTGTATACATCATTGTGTTGTAAAGAAACATATTAAAAAGTTCAATATCGTTGTGTGTTTTAATCACCTGTACAGCGTATTACTCACAAACATCGTGTTACAATAATATACTTTCTAAATAATATCTGTGATCTCGAAGCGTGGTGCCCAATTAGACACCTCTTCCGACTTATCGAGTTACATAATTTCAGATATTATGTATCTAAGTATACGATATTGACTTGTTGTTTTAAATATCTATTTACAATTTAAAAACATGTTTAAATCAAAGCGAGAATCTAGAATAAGAACTGCCGTATTTACTTTCGATTTTTTTTTAATTTAATTTCAAAACGTGATAATGATTTTTGAGTCTCTACAATGTAATTGATTTTTTATGAGCACTATTTTAAATTAAAGCAGTTTATTAGTTAATCTACGGATTGTTTTTAAGGTAAATGGGCAATTTGATGGTAAGTGGTTACCACCGCTCGTAGACATTGGCGATGTAAGCACTCCTTACACTGCCAAGGTTGGTGATACCTTGGCGGTGTAAGGAGATTGAGAGCTAAGATGTTATGTCCTTTGTTCCTGTAGTTAAACTGGTTCACCCTTGAATACAACAATACTTGTTGCTGGGCGGTAAAATATCTGTTGAGTGGGTGGTACCTACCCAGATGAACTTGCACAACGTCTTACTACCAAGTAGGTAAACTCTCATAAAGCGTTATATTTGCAGAATAAGATGAAGTTTTTCGTCAAACATAGGGAATTACCTACATGCATTTTAATATAAATGGCAGGTACATAAACTAAACGTTTTATCTTTAAAACAACAACAAATTGTCAGCGAATTAACTAACGATTTGAATTAAATCGTGCCAATTATCGTCATATACCTATTATTATAATAAAGGGGATTCCTTGCTGTTTTATAAATGGCTTCAAATTGATACAATAAATAAAAATAAATCTATACTAATATATAAAGCTGAAGAGTTTGTTTGTTTGATCCGGCTAATCTCAGGAACTACTGGTTCGAATTTAAAAATTTATTTTTGTGTTGGATAGTCCTTTTATCGAGGCTCTAGGCTTTATTTTTATTTATTATATTTTTATTAATTATACGCGGGCGAAACCGCAGGGGCACAGCTAGTATTATAATATTGAATAGTATTTTATATTATAAATAAGGCTATAAATTTCAAACAATTTTAATTTTTATAATTTTATTGACTCTAATTACAAGTATAAGGTCCAAATCGATAGGTACTGGGTAATATTCAAAACAAAAAAAAAAGACAAACAAAAATAGAAGGGTCAACCTAAGGATAATGATCACAAATACTTTTAAATTATAATACTGACGGTGTTTTTTGCATTTACGCTGTTCTTTAGTGGTTTCGTCAATTAATGTGTTGCTATTTAAAGAAAATTTCTATTTTCTCTGTTAAATAACCAGTTCCATTAGCTCGGCAGCCATTGTTATTTACAAAGTATGTTAATAGATGCACGTTTCAAATGACTTTTATTTATAAAAAAAAACTAGTTTTATTTCCTGCTTACTTTACTTGTTTTTTAATTGTTATCTGTGACAATTGAAACATAATTGAATACCAATTTTTTTTGGTTGTGAATAATTTAATAATTTATATTCTTTGATTTATATATATGTATATATAAACAAATTATTTTATTTTGTTGTGCAATTGCACATTCTTAGTCTTATTTATAGGTACATTCGTAATCACCAACTTTAATATAATATCTACTATAACAATTAATTAAAAAGTGTGTTAAATAACATAAGTTTTACGATTAGACGGCTACAGTCCGCAATTAGATCTCTGATGACCTCATTGCATCATACTTAAATCACACAATCGATCGTCATTATTATTTACATGTATATAAGCGAGATAAGTGCATTTCCTCTTCAATACTGCAAAGTCGGTCATAACTGCACATCTTACATCCGTATACTCAGGGCGAAAGGTTTTTGAGCTATTATTTATAAAATGTATATTGTACGTCACTGTGTCCCTGTGAAGAATTTTATATGCGTGTATTTGAATGCTTCCCTAGATGGCTTGATCCGAAAGGCACCACGATTGGGATCCAGGGTATTTTTTTTTTTTTTTTAGCAAGAACATGAAATTCCTATTTTACCCGTACGAAGTCGGTACGGGTAGCTAATATCAATAAAATTAATTTTCCATATTTTTTTTTATGGCCTTATCCCATTCGTATTCAAGATATTATTATGTATTGTTTCTTAATATATGATATTTCATATTATTCTTAATAATTGTCATGGATCAAAGTTATTTCTTACGTTTGTTCGTGTTACGAACTTTTTCTGGCCAGTGTATGCAAATAGGCATAAAGAAAGTGTTTATTTCCGAAGACAGACAGACAAACGAAAGGTTACTTGTTGTATGTCGACATATTGACATACATTTCTTCAATGTGTTGTCATAAAGTATTTTAAAAGCAAAAACATGTAAATGGGGATTTAAAAAAATCACACAATAAAACTACTTCGACAATTGATGAATAATTAATGAATGAATTTTATCAATACTATTGGTAGTAGTCATTGACCAGGAATCAATTGTTTTGACGGCATTGTGCTAATGAGTGAAATATTTATTTTTGCATCTAGCTCAATCAATTCGCTCAAATGGCAAAAGAGATTGTCATAGATAAATAATCATTCTATTTATTGTCTATGAAAATATGTTCATTCTTTCGATAATGTATGGAGGCGACATAGTCCAGTGAATAGAGCGCTCTTAACCCAAGGTTCAAACTTCAAATCCGTGCATTTATTTGTCATGTGCTTAACTTTTTTTATAACACATCTTGTGCTCTGTGGTAATGGAAACCATTGTGAGGGAACCACCATATGTCGGGTGCTACCCATATTTGAGCATTATGGATGAATAAGCGCCCTCTTTTCCATGAGGACATCAGATCCTCGCCACACATTTATGCTTTAGTTACTATTGTTAGTATGAGCCGACCTCTATATGTGATACATAAAGTTGTTGCTTATATTGAAATTTAAAAAATATAAACATGACGATCATAACGTTTTAAATTGTAACGGCTTTACTGATAAACGTTGCTTAGCGGCTGTTTAGTTAAACATAGATTTTCTCTTTCTCTCATTATTGATTTGACATTCGAAAGAAGAAGACAGCCAGATGCGGTGGTGTGGGCAAACGCCCACGGTCTCGCGGTCCTGGGGGTCTCGCGGTCCGGGTGCCTCGCGCTTCTGAAGCATGTTACGCGTTACTTAAAAGCCGTGAACGCGAAGAAAAATTGGACTCGTCATGAATCAAAATATATTTTTATTATAGTAGTGAGCGCAAGGTAGGCGTACAAGTATAAAAAAAGGTCAGCCGCATTTCCCTTTTTACGGTGGAAACGCGTAAAAGCGATGGCCTCGCAAAATGTATCTCGTCCACATAAAATTTCAGTCTTGCGCCGCCACTGGACACAGCATTGTCTAAACAAACAATGTTCATAACTACGGCGGTAAGGTAACAGTAATAGTACCCTTTTAAATCGATTATAGAAAGCGTAATATCAACAAACGACAAAAACTGTTTTCACAGTTAAGATTACGTTTTGATTGTTATGATGTCGATTTAGATACATGCCGACATTCAGATGCAATTTCACCCAATAATACTCAAGATATTTGCTTCAAGATTATATTAATACTAGTTCTGCGGCTTCGCCTGTCTGTGAGCTGGGGTTTCCTTTTTTGAAAACGTATACGCCAACGTTAACGCCAATGTAGGGTACCTTTTTTAACGCTGAAAAAACGCATTATGTTTTCCCCACGGGAACAGTTTGCTCGCCGGTGTCCAAGGCGCCGAGTGCGCCCCGAACATCGGAATACCCACTAAAAAACCAGCGGTACTCTTCCCGTTTTAACGAGGAGCGCCACGCGATCGCTTGCGCATGCTAACGTGACACAATATAGGGTGGGTAATTTTTTTTTCTTGGTGAAATCGTCGTCGCCTACTTCGCCTCCCGGGGAGGCGAGGGAGTTATGTCAGACTCCTACCGACTAAAACCCCATGGTGTTCCTCTCGTTGCTATGCGGTGAAGCCACGGTAACGCTTTCTCACATATCCGTGATTCCGTCAGTAATTGTCCGAATACAGACCTTGTTACACCTCCGCTATTGTAAGGCCTATTCTCGTCAGGTGACAGACGTCTCCGCATCTGCCACCCATAGGCTATTCATTAGGGGGTAGCTGTCGACCGTAGTCGTCTACTCCCCACTCTCTTGCGGCGCATGAGCTCAGCAGAGACATCTTCCTCTCTGGTGCACAACGCTTGCTCATTTAGAGACATGACGTGCTCGCAGTACGCAACCATCGCCGTCTAGGAGGTCTTGTGCTCTACCATAGTCTTCGCAACGGCTGGTAGCGAAAGGTCTCGCAACAACTTATGGTATCTAACGCAACCCCCAGATGATCATGCTCATCAGACGAGTAGTTGAGCTGCGAAAGCGTAATACACAAACTGACTGATTTATAAAATTACTTATGATGATAATAAACATAATGAAAGTTTTGAGTAATAATAATTGAATAGATACAGTAAGAACTTTCTCGCAATTATACGAGTGAGATTAACGCCATTTTTAATTTTAGAGTTATCGCTAAATCATGAATTGCTATATACAGTTTCCGACCTGACTGGCATTGATAACAGCTATTAGTGTGAAACTAAACATATTTACTTATAATGTGTGTTTCACACAAGATTTGGAAAGTTGCGGAACATTGAGGATGAACTATACAAAATATTTTTCATGTCATTGAGAGTCTCCTGAATAATATTAATCTACTAGCAGTTGCACATGGCTTCACTCGCGCTTAAGTAATTGATTGTTTGGAATTTGGATTGGTCTGTCGGTTTTAAAGTAAGAAGCTTGAAATGTCATTCTGGTTAGAAAAAAGTAATTATAACATTATTATTTTAATAATCATCAACTTGTGAATTTACTGTGAATTCCTGTATTTTGACTTAATAAATTTTATAGTGATTTAAATGGGTTGAAGAAAATTTTATTTTACGATTCTATTGCTTAAATATCTCAGTCTAAATCAGTCTAATATCTATCCACAACGTTAGATAGTTAATACTGTAAATGAGCAAGTGTACGAATATACTTTTTTATTCTATCAAACTCAGATTAAACAAAACTTACTCTGTAGAGATTGCGGGTCCTCAACATGACCCGTTAAAGTTTAGAGACTACTAATTAAGTGGTACACATGATAATAATGGAATATGTTTTCTTTATCCAAACTTCACTAACATAGAATAGTTTGTATAAAACAAGTATTACTTGCACCTCCCTAGGAGATATTGTATTTTGCATTTCGTTATTTGCACCCCGAAGTATGTGTATGAAGTTTTTTAGCGAACATGTACATACTAACGTTCTAACTTAAATTTTTATACTAATGTTTTCACTCAGATAATAAGTTTTTATTTAATAATTCTATAAATGTATAAGTGTAAGTGATTGAAAGTAAGCCTAATAATTATTTTTTTTTTTTTTTTTATAATGAATTCGATGAAAAAATCATAACAATCGACCGAAATGACGAAAGAATAACGCCAGCGTAAATTTGAACGAATCGCGAATGCTTAGCAGGTCACTCCGGAAAAATCTGGACGACGATTCAGAAATCGAAATTTTTAGCACAACGCCATCTATGGGCTAATGACAGTACAAATATAAAAAGTCATCAAAATAGGAGTAGCTTTGACCGGTTCCGTGATAAATTTATAGCGCTCCTTCCTCATTACGTGTATAATACGAGCATACCATACCTCATATAATATGAGTAAAAGAAAAAATCTTAATATTTAATTATAAAACAATAAGCTGGCCGTTAAGGCGATGTCAATAAAATAATATAAAAATGACATAACGAACACGGCAAAGATGCGAAATTTATATTGTCAAGCAAAACGAGTTGAATATTAATCAAAATAAATCCACAATTTATAAAAATTAAAAAAAAAAAATGTCTACTCTAGATTTACCTATGCCACTAACGGATATAGAATCGGTTTTAGCGTGGGTCGACACCTATAACTTATCCAGACCTACACGGAAGATTAATAGAGATTTTTCTGATGCTGGTACTATTTTAGATTATTATTTACCTACTTGATTTACTTAGATACTAATTTTAAATACATACAAAAATGTGCTTTAAGTCGAGAGTATCGCATTTCACGTTATCGCTTACCTAAATTGTATACTTCCCATCGTAAATGAAATAGTGAAAAGAAGTAAATGAATCTTAAGAAAATTCTTAAATAAGGTAGATTTTTTATCTACAAATATTAATAGCTTAATCACGTTTGTAATGTTTATTTTTAAGTTTTATATTTATATATTATATTGACAACTGCTGATAAATCAAACAATTAAAATCTTAAATAAGAATATTAGATAAAACCATAAAATTACGTTAGGAATGTCTAGCAATCGTATAGTTTAAGATCTTTATCATCCTTCCATCCATTTAAAGATTTTTAATTAAATTCAATATCAGTTTATTATAATAAATATTTATTTGTAATAATTATTCGTAACAAAACGCTTGTGATTATTGTTTACCTAAATATTATTCTGTTATTGTATAAATTACCTGTATTGTATAGATGAGATATATAAAAAAAAACCCGCTTAGGTCTGAGGAGTTTATTTCCGAACCGGTGGTAGATCAATAAGTAAGTGTAACGCTTGAAAATTGAATAAAGATTTTTGACTTTGACTTGATTTTGTTTGCTGTAGTTCTTCTAGCTGAAATCCTAAGCGTACACTATCCAAAGCTGGTGGAACTACACAACTACCCGCCAAGAAATCGTCAGTCACTGAAACTGAATAATTGGATGACGTTAAATAGAAAGGTGCTCAAGAAACTGAAGCTGAACCTGTGCACCAATACGATGGCACAGCTGGCTAATTGTGCGCCAGGGCTGATTGAGCGGGTGCTTGTTATGGGTGAGGCCACAATATAACATCATACAAATATAACTTCTCTTCTTGCTTTATAATTTACTTTTATTATTTATTTATTTTACTCTTTATTGCACACCAAATATACATAAAGATTTAAAAAAAGAAAAATATATATATTCTTTAAAACAATGTTGGCCAAGCAAAAGGCGGTGGCTTTTGTGTACATTATTAACCACATCCGAATAAACTAACTAGAATACTAACTTTTTACCACTTTACAGTAACTTACACCAATGCTTCAACCTTTCACCATACCTATGTGTCGAATGTGTCTCGTTTCTCTTAAGGTCTATTTGTATATTGTCTCGTCTTCCGACAAAAATGATTTGATTTTTGATCTGATACATTAAAAAACCAGCCTATTTATATTAATTTCAGAACTTTAAGTCTTAAACTTAATATTATATTAAATATAAATAATCAACAATGAGATAGGGTTAATTTGCACGCGGACCCCAGGGGTAAGCGTACCACAGGTTGAGAATCGCTGACTGACTATTATAGTTATATTTAATTTGTGTTTCTAGTTCGGGACAAAATCCAACGAGATCAAGATACCAATAAAAGCTTAAAAGAAGCTGAGCAAACCGTATCAAGCGGTGGTAGCTACTACGAAGCCTGCGGAGACGACGGTATTTATAAATATATAAAATACGTAAATATTAAATTTAATAAATGAAAATGTTGTTCCATATTAGAAATGAATTAAGTTAGCAACGGGGGGACATTTTTACTAACAAATTGTCCCTTTATCGCTATCGAATCGAATCGTGATCGTTGCCGTTTATCCGGTTTCCTATTCTTTTCCAATTTTTAATTTAATTATCTACTATTTATATAAAAGTTAACAATTAAATTTGGTTTTGACATAATATAATATGTTAATATCATATCGGCTAGGTTGCGATCCGAATAAATATAGAATTGTCAAAGTTGGATTGGAACTGAATCGGGAAAGTATCGTAATCGTTATACATTAGTAGAATTGGTCCCCAGATATCATCATTTTAAAGTCGAAAATATTTTTCATTCAACATAAACCTGATTACAGAACACATATTAGTCGTTCCCGTTAAAACCAGAGTCAATGGTGTACTAGAAACTATTCAAAAGAAAGTTGTTAGTCACGATTCATATCTTGCAGTCAAAGAAGAGCTAAAAGACGCTAAAGATTGTTCTGAGGTCCTCAAGCAGAAGGTATTTTAATGCATAAGTGTTATTCATATAACATTTTTTTGGCTTTCTTTAAATAAATTTATAGGATACAAAAAATATTACCAAATTCATATTATTATGTGCTTTTACGCATTTGTGTGAAAAATTAAATATACTTACTTAAATAAAACAGGTTGAACATTTGGATAGCTTACTTAAACTAAAAGAAGAGAGGATAGAAGAATTACAAAAGCAATTAGAGAGGAAACAGATAAGGCGTAAAGAAGTTGAAGCTCTTCAAAACAGTCTGTCAGTTCCTTTCGAGCCAGAACCACCTTCTCCTAAATTAATCGAGATTGTGAACGTACCGAGTAGGCCATTATCTATCAAATCGTATGAATCTGAAGGAAGATTAGTTAAAGAAGAATCTAGAATTCCTATCCCTGTATCAGATCAAACCAAATCTAAGCCAAGTATAACTGAAGTCACGTCGAAAGACTTCTCTGAGGATCAGTGCGTTAATGTTGAAAAAATTAAATCGGATGTCTTTAAAGAAATCGAAATAACAGATATTAAAAGTTCAGAAGGTTTTCAGGATACTCAAGATTTTCCGAATGAATTGAAAGCATTTGTAAATAAAGAAGATGATATACAAGACGTAGTGAAATAAATATGAGTTATACAGGGTTATTTGTAACACACAAACAATCTCGCAGGACTAGATAGCTAACACCAGAAGCAACAACTTTTGTTCTACGACTTTTGATAATTTGTTAGATTTTATTTTCATACAAAAATAAGTATTCATTTAATTTCCCGCTTGAATGTTTATAAATCTACACGCATCGCAAACATTACGTAAACCAGCCCATGCGAAGCGCGGGAGTGAGATGCGGGAGCGGAGAGTGAGAGCGCGCGCGAGCGTCGCCTCGTCCTTCCGTTTATGAATGAAATATAGACCTACAAATGTCACGACAGTACGACAAAAACTTGTAAAATTTATATATTTTTTTTTCATGTATTGAGTTATGTCCAAAGTCGTCCTGCGAGGTTGCTGGTTATTTACAAATAACCCTATATATTGTGAGAATTTCTACGAAAATACTTAGATTTTCATTGCGTATTGAAAGTTATGGATGTGTTTATTTGGGAAAATATAAATTGCAATCTAATGAATGTTATCTTATAGAATTATAATCGTGAATATTTTCTAGATTTTACAGTTTGTTTAATTTAGGATAAAAAGATCTCTGTTTTTCAATATTTTATAGTATAGCTATTATATATTTAATTTAGAAATAAAAATATACAAAAGTTTTAAAAAGCACGTTTATATTTTTGCTGTTTTTTCAAATCGTTTAAAATGGTATTAGCAACGAACATTTGCTTGAAATATATCGTATAGGCTTGGGTGTTGTTTCAATATGTTTTTGATCTCTTGTAATCTGTTTCTGGTACAATTTTTTACCTTATCGTATCTGAAACAAAATTTAACTGATGTAACATTTTATGGATGCAATTATTTTTAATTAATTTGTCTTAGTCGCCTTTGTCTTATTACATCTGCTGGTATGTTCTTGAGTAATATTATCCGTATACATGATTATTTTAATTTGACTAATCCTAATATGTGCTAAAGTGAATTTGTTCATTTGTATGTCCGTTTGTTTGTTCCCCTATACGTCAAAAAACTAACTACTACTTAACCACTCAACCGATCGTCATAAAATTTTGACTACACGTTACGAGTTAACCAATTACCACTCGTTAACGTTTATAAGGCCGTCAATATCAATTGATTAAATTTACCATGACCACTTGTTAGGAAGCTTGCCAGTTGCAAATAAGTTTAAAGAAAAAATTGATTGATACACTTACGTATAGTCTCTACTGTCATCTCGTCCAATAACTTTGAATCGATTAAACTCAATGTTTTGATCGAAGAAACACTCCGCTTCGATTTCGTTCACTTTTTGTTTTATGGGAATCAAGTCTGCCACTGTAAATAATAATAATAATAGCTTTTATTTCAGGCTTGATTATTATCTTAAGGAAATTAGCGTGAATGCCAAGGTACTCTCGTAGGAAATTATTATTATATTTCTATTTATTTTGACCTTTTCTAAAAATGAAATCGACGATCGCTATGTGACTTTATTGGGCCTGCTGGTTTGTTTTAAATAAATATTAAAATTGTTTTTCCTATTTACCAACCTACATATTTACCTATTTTATATATGTTACAAGACTATTTATAATTGTTAGGAGAACATTTCCACGATTCGTATATACCGTTAGTAATATGACAAAACTATAAAAAGTAATAAAAATTGTCTATGATCTCATCTTCCGCCTCAAGGCTGCGTGAACAAGGTCTTAGTCAGTGAACTCAGTGACAATTAATATGTTAATAGTAAAGACTAATTATTGTAACAATAATATATTTTTTCACTCGGTGGTAGAGCTTTGTGCTAGCTCGTCTGGGTAGGTACCACCCACTCATCAGATATTCTACCGCAAAATAGCAGTACTAGTTATTGTTGTGTTCCGGTTTGATGGGTGAGTGAGACAGTAATTACAGGCACAAGGGACATAACATCTTATTTCCCAAGGTTGGAGGCGCATTGGCGATGTAAGCGATGGTTAACATTTCTTACAATGCCTATGGGCCTTGGTGACCACTTATCATCAGGTGACCCATATGCTCGTTCGTCTTCCTATACAATAACAACAAAAAAATACCTGTAATGACGTTTTGTGTGCTTGACGCTGGTGATGGACTCGGTACACGACACGTGCAAGGTGGCAAAGACATGGATATATCTGATGTCTGCACAGCTACCCCATCTATACTGGGCGTCCAGGATAATAGCGGATTATCATCTATCAGGTCGAAATCGACCTTCTCTCTCTTTTTCTTCTCTTCTGTTCTACGTTTCAGGATTTCTAGTTGTTCTGCATTCAAATTTATATAGAAATTAAATTAAATTTTACTTTACGTTAAGCAATCGCTTATCAGCTTTGTATTAAAGCTTTGTCTTCTTCTTTTTAATGTCAAATTGTTGATGATAGAAAGAGAGAACACTAATTAAAGTTCATTCGTCAGGCCGACATCGTGTATGAAAATTCTAGCTTCGTATAAAAATATTTATGTTGATATACATATATGGTCTAAGTTCCACAAACCGTGATCAAGAAGGGTCAATCTTCGTTTTATAATCTGTACTGACAATAAATTATAAAGCTTGAGATTTGTAATATTTGAATGCATTTATTTCAGTTCACACTTACATTTATTGCATTTATTAAGGAATTTAATAGCTTTTCGATACGACATCTAATGTATCAAACGACGAATTGACATATGTACCGTACTCATAATAGAAGGTATGAAACAGTACATGAGCACAGCTAGTTGATGTATTGATATGAAATAGATTTAGAAAAAAATATAGGCTTCCCATACACGAACTGGCCGCGCTGGCGTGGCGCCGAAATGCAAGTTAATGTAATCAAATAAAAAGTTCCATTTTTATTTGATTACATTAACTTGCATTTCATTAATTATACAGATAATAAATACTGAACACATTATGTATATAATTTAAATATTGTATAGGGGGAAGGTAATCCAAAGACATTTTTAACCCTAAGTTTTTGACATAAATGTGAATGTTTGAATGCAATACTGTACCTCGATGACCGACCCACCATCGTCAGTCGGGTCGCTCGCATTACGTTGAATGTTTTCAGGGTAAAACAAAAAACTTTTCACTAAAATATTTGAGTATTTTTAAAAAACTAATTGTCGAAAAGTGCGAGTTGTAATTCACTGTACTTTTCTTCGAAAATAGTTAGCTATTTAGTTTTGATTTGTGGGGTAGGTATCTCAAAATTAAAAAAAAAACGCAGTTTGTCAAAGCGGATAGCGGAAGCGGGTATACCCGCTTGAATAAAGAAGCCACGTTGGACGCGTTATTTCTCGATGGCAATATTATTTGGGGGGGCCCTATTTAAAAGCGGCCAGTTCACACAACGCTCTAAATAGATCTTCTTCCTCAGGAATTTACACACAGAGACTTTATCGACGACCGATGTCCTCCTGTCAGTTTTGACGGACCGATCGACTAGAAAGTTACTCAGCAGGTTGTTCTTTTTGCCATCTTTTTTTACGTACCAAGTATCGTTTACAAAAAAAAAAAGAAATAGTCATGCGGCGATCATCTCATTCCCAAGTGTGCTGTCATCCATAAATTCATAAAGCAGTAGAATAAAATGCGTATGTCACCTGGCGAGCAAGCTTCGTATTCGTCGTATGTCTGTTCGATGTGTGTGAAGGGACTGGCGCGCATGTAAGCTGGGAGACTCCGTATGAACGAGTCCACTTGTAACTTCTGACATTTCTCCATTGGACAAATCTGATTATGACGAAAATAAACTTATTTCTATATTTCGAGAGGAGACAATAATTCGATTCGATTCGATCTAATTCTTTGTGTTTTTCTCGATAGCTTCACCGGTTGTGAAAGGATTTTAATCATTCCTTTTTAAAAAAAAAATTGATAACGTTTCTATGTGCCTATTATGATAACATACATGTTACCAATATTTCATACAAGAGCCAATATCTATAAAACGAATAAGTACTATAAGGGTCGTATTCAAAATTTGTGTACATTTTGTTGTAATTACGTGTCCATGAAACTTATTGGTATAATAAAATTAAATATACTTTGAAATGTAAGTATATAAATCAACATTCATGCTCCCACCAATGAGCATAATAATATAGTAAACACAGAAAGGTTTGTATATGCACATTGGTTCTATTGTTTTAAAAAACTAAATTTATTTTAGGTCGTAATTTGTTTCCCATACAAAAGTTCAATGTCCACAGTCGCGCGTATTTAAAAAATGCATCAAATAATAAAAAAAATACACGCATTAAGTAACCTGATTCAACAATGATTTGTCAGGTGAACTTATAACTTATATGATATACACTATAAAACAATTTACTTATAATAAATAATTTATTTTTTTGCTCATTAACACGTGTCTCATTTTCCATTCGTTTGTGTTATTCTTTTTTGTAACGTTGATATTTTATATTAATAGAAGTAAATTAAAAATTTAGAATGGCAACTCCATGCGTCTAAATAGTTACAACATAAAGGCGCTAGTTTCTTTCGGCTGCGCCATTTTGTTTTTTGATTAATGGTTTCACGTTGTGCGCGTCGTAAATAAGACAATAAGAATTTGTTTTAAAGTGCCAAATTATTTGAATTCGGTAAGTACTATACTTTATAGTGCGGTACATTAGTGTAGTGGCTGGTAAATTGTAGTCAAATGCATGTTTTGCGTGTATCTTGGGGGTGAAATTTCAAAAATATTTTTTTTGTCGGTTAAAGACACGTCCATTTTGTTCATTTGGGTCACCATTGTGTTATTATTTTTGTGTTACGTTACACAATGGAATGGGTAAGGGCTTGTTTACAATATACTCGCGTAAAATATAGTAATTTCATTTTCAAAATTCTTTGGAGTCTTTTTGCACATTTTCAGACTCAACTAAGCATACTCCAATTTGGGCTCATCTTTTGCCCATACTGCGTAATATAAGAAAAAAATCACCTCAAGTGAACATAGTCCACTTTTACTCGGATGGACCCACAAGCCAGTACAGGCAAAAAAAGAACTTTTTCTTATTTTCAAGTGTGCTGGAATCCTTAGGATTTTCTTTTGCTACCTGGAACTTTTTCGAAGCTGCTCATGGCAAAGGTGCTGCTGATGGCATAGGAGGTGTCATCAAAAGAACTTTGGACAAGAAGGTAGCTTACCATATAGACGTAAAAGACGCAAAAACGGCATATGACGCTCTAAAAGATGAAACTACAGTGAAGATGTACCTAATAAAAGAGAAAGATATTAATGAAGTTGAAAAAAAGATAAGCTCATATACCTTAGTAGCCCTACCGCAAACACTGCAAATACATCAAATAACAAGTTCCTTTGGCATGACTGATTTATTTATAAAGCAAAAACCGTATGTAATTGGTTATAGGAAATTGAGCTGCTTTTGTCATAGTGAAAGATCTTCTGTAAAAGGATTTTGTGATTGCTTTTCTTTAAAAAAACACAGTTTGCTGAAAAAACAGAGGCAACCATGTTCGACAAAAAAAAGAAAAATTATTTATTTCTCTGATTCCCAGACCACTGATACTGATAATGATTTGCTAAACTTCAAATCTGATTATAAAAAAACAGATTCTCAAAATCCGGCTTATTTAGATACTGACTCTAACCAACCAAGTACGTCCAAAGTCACAATCCTTTCAAATGTAAAAGTTAACTATACGTTATCGGAAATGCAAAAAATTACAAAATCAGCTCAATCTTACAATATATCAACATTCGATTTAAAAAAGGATTTTAGCGAGATGTTCGATGATAATGATAGTGATGATGAAGCGATTTTTTAAATGTTGACTATGGCATAGTCTTTTTCAAAAAAAAGAATGACATTATTTTGTAAGACTTGTTGTTATTTCTAAATGTGATACTAAGACCAAATTATTTTTTAAGACATTAAAGCATTATTTTTAGTAAATATTCATAGTTATTCATTGATTTTTGCAACAATTGTTTAAAACATAAAACTGTTGATTAACAAATTGTTAGAAAATTAAAGGTTTTTTTTCTGTTTTTTAATTAATATATTGATTGTTGAATATTCTAAAAATAATGCGAGACTGCTAAAATCGTTAAATTATGTTTTAATGTGATTTTTAAGACCTTGTTATGTTTGAGACATAAATTAATAACACGTTTTTTTATTTACTTTTTAAGTTTCTTACACGTGATTTTGTCAAATTTAATTAAGATTAAACTGATTTACTACTACCAAATTGGTTTTTTATATATTTCGTTGTGACTCTGCCCTTACTATTCTTTTGTGTTACATTTGTGTCACGGTAACACAAAATAAACACAAAAGAAATGTACATAAATTTTGAAAACGACCCATAAGCCACCGAGATGGCCCAGTGGCAAGATCGCGAATCTTAACCGATTATCGTGGGCTTAAAACCGGACAAACATCACTGAATTTTCATGTGCTTAATTTGTGTTTATAAATTCGGGCTTGACGGTGAAGGAAAACATCGTGAGGAAACCTGCATGTGTCTAATTTCGCTAAAATTTTGCCACATGTGTATTCCACCAACCAGCATTGGAGCAGCGTGGTGGAATAAGTTCAAATCCTTCACCTCAAAAAGGAGAGGAGGTAAGGCCCAGCAATGGGACATTCACATGCTGTTTCATACTACGTAGATTAAACTTACCTTTTCGTAATTAATCTTGTGATCAAGATCTGGTACGTGCGAAATTATTTGCAAACTGTCGTTATGGACGCTTCTGTGGTTTAAATAAAAATATGTTAATCTTAATTGCAGTAAAGTTTTTCTTCGCCAATCGTACACGTAAATTAAAAAAAATATATAAATGACATTAATCTTAATCTTTTCATGGTTTGTTTTACAATTAGGAGACTGCTTAACGCGCAGTAATTTCAAACCGGCATTTGGTTTTGGTCAGAGAGAAAAGTCATTAATTAATTATTGCCACGACTTCTTAAATGTGTTCCATTATTTTATTTTGATTGTTAAGAGTAATTGAGTGAGTAATTTGAATCAATTTGTATGATTTGGTATTTCATTAAAAAAAACATCTTTTATTATATACTGGCCGCCAAAAAAATCGACCCACCCGTATTTTTTTACTTACAAAGTTGTTATCTTAACTATGCGACGACCTAGGTGGATTGTTTTACTTATGGGACATACATTTAACATTTTATTACCCACTTGATATTGATTTGGAGGAGTTGTAAGTGTTATTGAGGATATTTGGAATATTTTTAAAGTATTGATAAGAAAACGTTACTTTGTGCACAAAGTGCATGGTTAGTTTATTACCAGTTCTTAACGCGGAATCATCTCGGTTCGATGTTTATTATTGATTAAGTGTATGAAACTTTGTTGAAACAATAATTTTAATAAGTTTAAACATAAAAAATGGATACTACTGAAGCAGAAGCTGCTCAAGTCGTAGCTCTTATTCATGAGGGGTTAAGTCAGCGAAATGTGGCTAGAACACTAAAATTAAGTCGTTCAGCGGTGCGAAGAGTGTACAAACGCTACTTGGAGACTGGGGAGTATCGCTGGAGACCAGGATCTGGCAGGGGGCCTGTCACGAACCCGACCGATGACCGTTTTATTGGTTTGACGTCTTTAAGAAACCGACATTTTTCGGCTGTTGACGTTCAAGGTAGACTCCGAGAAAGTCGTGGAGTGTCTGTGAGTGAAAATACTGTAAGAAGAAGACTTCGAGAGCAAAACTTAACCCCTCACAAGCCAGCAACAGGACCGAAACTCACAGCATCCCATCGACAAGCAAGACTACAATTTGCTAGGAAGCACGTCGATTGGACACTGGACCAATGGGAGACAGTATTGTTCAGTGAAACCAAATGTCTCTAGTAGGCTCTGATGGACGACGTAACGTCATGCGAAGGCCAGGAGAACGCTACTCTCAGTGTTGCAATCGAGAAACAGTCCGATTTGGTGGAGGCTCTACAATGTTTTGGGGAGGTATTTCTTTGACGGGACGCACAGAGCTGGTTTTTTTCCGTAATCGTGCTGTTAATGCTGAAACTTACATAACGGACATTCTGGAGCCTCATGTGATGCCTTACGCTGGATATATTGGGGATAATTTCCAACTTATGCACGACAACGCACGACCTCACGTCGCTAGAATTGTTAAAGACTATCTCAGGGAAGTCGAAATTCCAGTTATGCAGTGGCCAGCCAATAGTCCGGACTTAAACCCGATAGAGCACCTCTGGGACCAGCTAAAACGTACGGTTCGAGCACGAAATCCAATTCCAGAAACCCTGAATCAACTGGAAGCTGCCCTAACTGAAGAATGGCAACGGACCCCACAGGAAGACATTAAAAAGCTAATCAGGTCACTTAATAGGCGTATGCAGGCAGTGATTAGGTCAAGAGGAGGAAACACTCCCTATTAAAGTAAGATTTAGGCACCCAAATTTAAAAACAAACGGCATAATCGTTTTGTACACAAAAAAATAAAATTGCGTAAAATTTTGTGTTTTCGTGTTTTGTCACATATTTACCTAAAAACCTATTTTTTGCGCACTATTACTGTTTTTGTACAATCCTACAATTGCATTTTTTCATTATCAATCTTAAAAATATAAATATGTGGTAGTTTAAAACCATACGATGGCTTTTTTACAAAAAATGTAGGTGGGTCGATTTTTTTGGAGGCCAGTGTATATATGTACTGTTGGTTAAAATGTACCTTTGATTAAAATATTTTTTAACCCTATTTCTATTAGAAAAATGATTAAAGTAATTTTAATATCAATGACGGAATTTTGGAATAAAAGAAGCTGAAATATTTATGATGTACATTTAAGAGCATTCGGGGAGTCACGGTTGTGTGAGTTAGCGATCTCTTGAATTCACGCATTGACTAAAGGGGAACCGTTGGTGATTGTTTGGGGAGTAACCTTACATACGGCATCTAGTCCCACAAACTCTTAGCTTACAGTGGAGTTTAGGAAAACATGTATAATTAACCCTAGAGTTGACATTGATTGATCTGCAACTTCATCATCTTCCATTTTGGACTCCCTGGTCTCCCTGTTTTAAAGTAACAACTATTAATATTTCATTCATTCAATCATTTTAAGATATAGTAGACGTCTGGGTTGGTACCACCCACACATATATATTCTTCCGCCAAACAGCAATACTTGGTATTGTTGTATTCCAATTTGAAAGGTAAGTCAGCCAGTCTGGCTGCAGGCACAACGACATCGGCAGGACATAACGTCTCAGTTCCCAAGTGGGACGCACATTGACGAAGTAATGAACGATTTGTATGTTTCTTATAGTGCTAATATTTATGGGTAGTGGTGACAACTTACCATCATGTCGCCCATTTGCAAGTCAGCTTATTATAATAAAAACACTGCTATTGCTAGTGAGATCGGAGAGTGATCAGATGCAGGAGTCACGAATACACGGGTTATGGGTATCGAAACCAATAGCATTATATATAACATGACACATTTACTGGTGGTAGGACTTTTTGCAAGCTTTTCTGGGTAGGTACCATCCACTCATCAGATATTTTACTGCAAAACTTGGTATTGTTGTGTTCCGGTTTGAAGGATGTGTGAGCCAATGTAATACAGCCACAAGGAACATAACATCTTAGTTCTCAAGGTTGGTGGCGAATGGCAATGAAAGCGATGGTTAACATTTCTTACAATGCCAATGTCTATTGGGCGTTGGTGACCACTTACCATCAGGTAGCCCATTTGCTCGTCCACCTACTTATACTATACAAAACACTGATATAACTAGATAGAAAAAGTCTACCTCGGTAGTGGTACATGTTCTTCAACCTCTTCATGATCTGGTCCTACTTCTGAATACATTTCATTGAAGATTGAGTCCTAAATTAAAGCTATTAATATATAAGGGGTACATGGTAACCAGCGCCATAAAGCTATCTTAAATAGATGAAATAAAGAAAAATAATCTTATATTATAAAAAAGTTTATGTTGACATTTTTGAGGTTTATCGACTTTATTTGACTGATCACCATGAATTATTTCAAAATCAAACATTGAAGCATTACATATACTCATTGATAGCCGAAATAGAAACTACCATTTCCTTATACGTTCTAAGTCTTAAAGGTAACCCAGAAAAACATCTACATACAATGTTACCAAAACCCTTTTGGTTTTGCCCCCAAAGAGACAAGAAATTATTTGCTTAAAACGAAAGCTTTGAAGTGCGGAGTACATGGTCATTTTATACCAGAACGCTTACTATTTTGTTTCCAATGTTCAGCACAACTTTTCCATGATCGATCGTCTGCCTTTGCTTTTCCCTCTGAAAGAGAATGTAGGTTATAATCTTCTTACGTCCCTTTTAATTTCTATAATAGTTATGTAAAAGATAAATATATAAAATAAATATTTTTAGAACAAATTTAATAATAGTATCAATAGTAATATATGGTTTGCCAAAAATATTGATTTAAAAACGATTAGTTTTCCAAATATTGAAGGAAATAGTTACCAATTTTGTGGTCGATGCTATTTCCATGGAATCCCTTGCTCCGAGTAGTGTGTGTTTATGTGTTTGTGGTGTTCCATTTGACGTACTGAGGATGTATTTAATGTCTTTATTAGTTTTACTTACTTTGAATCTAAAATTCAATCAAATCGTGTTCAGCATTAACATATTTAATCGTATAAGAGTTATAATACAGAACCAGTCAAGCATATTCCCAGAGTGCTTTGGAGTCTCGGGACTCGGGACTAATGTATTATGCATATACCATAAAATCAAACAGCCTGTGAATGTCCCACTGCTGGGCTAAGGCCTCTTCTCCTCTTTTTGAGAAGTTTTGGAGTTTATTCCCCTACGTTGTTCCAATGCGGGTTGGTGGAATACACATCTGACAGAATTTCAGTGAAATTTGACACATGCAGGTTTCCCCACGATGTTTTCCTTCACCGTCAAGCTCGAGATGAATTATAATCACAAATTAAGCACATGAAATTCAGTGATGCTTGCCCGGGTTGAACCCACGATCATCGGTTAAGATTCATGCGTTCTTACCACTGAGCCATCTCGGCTTTCAAAATCAAAAATAATATAACAAAAGCAAAACGAATTGTTTTTTGTATGGCTTAAGGTATTTGGCATACTAAATTATGATGCATTGCTTGCATTATTTACCTTTGTAATATAACTCCTCTTATTTTCAATGATCGCATTTGATTACCCATAAATTTTTTAAATATCCAACTGATATGCAGGTATATATTAAGAAATCAGATATGTTTCCAAAATTTTGAACTTTGGACATTTTAGCAATTATTATATACTGAGTAGTTATTACTAATATGAATTACTCTACTACTAGCTACCCGTCCTGGCTTCGCACAGGTAGAATAAGGACTACATAAAACTTTTATATCGTAATACATATAACTCTATTTGGACTATTAAGCGACTTCAGATAGCATGATTTTTCCCAATAATCACCGTCACTTTTCATTCCATTTATATAAAACCTTAATTAATTTAACACGTAAACCTTCCTCGTGAATCACTAAAGTAATATTTTTTTAGTTTATCGCGTTCAGACAGCCAGACAGATAGATGCGACGTCGAAACTCTATTTTATAATACGTAGTAATGAATGAATGTATGTGAATTATGAATAAATATTCAAAACTAACATCATTTTTAAGATAGACCCCATGTTCCCTCGGATATCAACGGAAGCAGTAGTTATTCGTCGGCTGGTTTCGGACTGGAAACAAATATTTTACAAGTTGTGAATGCCTATAGTTATGAAATTGCCGTTTGCGTCCTTACTACATAGTGTAGAGACTAAGACAGGCGTCTAACGCGACGGGCCCGAGTGAGTAAATGCACGTAGTTTTTGAACGTTCTTATCCGCACTTTATGGCCACACTACGTGCATCACTACATGCAGCATCTGAAGTTAAGTGATCACCGACGCCCATAGACATTGGCATTGTAAGAAATGTAAATCATCGCTTACATCGCCAATGCGTCACCAACCTTGGGAACTAAGACGTTGTGTCCCTTGTGCTTGTAATTACATTGGATCACTCACTCTTCAAACCGGAACACAACAATACCAAGTACTGTTGTTTTGCGGTAGAATATCTGATGAGTGGGTGCTACCTACCCAGACGAGCTTGCACAAAGCCCTATCACATATGTATAAAATATCTTAATTACACACATAAGACAATACAGATACTACTCGTATCTGTGATATCTTATGTGTGCAATTACACACAAGATCTATAAAAAGGGTGTGAACGTAAATATGTTTTCATTCGAGCCAAAAAAATCGAATGAAGTTCTTTTACGCGGCTTACAGTAGAGTGAAATGGCAGTGGCCCAAGGTCATTTCATATAACGAAATAGCGTTCATAATGTGCCTACCAAATGCTACAAAATGCGATGCGTTGGGCGTTCGAATTTAGGAAGTCGATATAAAGGAGCTTGAGGTGCTTTTTGAAAATCTACATTAATAATAAAACACGGTTTGAGTCGAAAATATATCGCACAGCACTTCGTTCCTGACGGGGGTCTCCCGACAAGCACAATTTTTTATTTAAGTACATATACTATTCGTAATTTATCGTATATGACTAGAGTAACGGTTTCAGATCAGACGAAGCAGCTATTTCAATTATCGATATCGCAAACGCCATGAAAAAATATATACTAACTATATTCGGAAACGGCTGATGGTCTGTTTGGGTGCACTCCCACTTTCCAGGTGATGGCATTCGCTTCAAGTATTCATTCTTGATGACATCCGAGTGTGGACAATTCGATTTCAGGAACATGTCATTGAAAACTAAATCAAAAAATTATTTAACAAAGAAATACAAACGCCATAAAACAAAGCATTTTTACTTATTTTTACCCATTATTTGAAGTACATCTGATTCAAAGTAAAGTAAAGTTTTATAATATGTACAAAATTAATTTCACGAACTATCAACTAACTCTCGTTGTCAGAAAGTGAATAGTGAACCGAATTAACAAATAAGGCATTACTGAGGTTTAAGTAAAGTGGCTTTGTCCTAATTACTTCTAGAAAAAACGATATTTTTTGTTCATCAGCTTATTACAGACGAAAAGGGTTAAAGGTACCTATCACAGACAGACGTAAAGGGTAAAGGGCTATCAGAGGCTATCTAGTTCAGAGGTTTTCATCGACTGTGTATGATGACTACCGGTTTTCTTTTATTAAATGTATTAATTTAATTGTTTAACTTTTTTAATAAGTCTACACGAGTAAATAGTAATTTTATGTATAATGTAATCACTATATGGGATCGCACTGGCCCCTAAGTCAGGGTGCCAGGTTTTCTTTGTAAGTATGTACAAAAACTGTTTCAATAAAGATTTATTATTATTATTATTATTTTCATTATCCTTAGCGTTCGCGAATTGAAGTCTAACCGCCTTATTCATAAACTTTATTTAACTGGTGATTAGTTAAACAATATTTTGTCTTCTTCTTTCGTATGTCAAATCAATAATGATAGAAAGAGACAAATCAGTGTTTAGCTAAACAGTAACTAAGCAACGTTTATGAATAAGGCCGTAAATGAATACAACTACTATTTATATCCTAACTACCTCATATTATGATTATGAGACCATATTATCATATACGTAGGTAGGTACCTACCTACGTATATGATAATATACCTAGATATTATAAGTTCCTTACGCCGTTGGTTGCCTGAAAGAGATCGCTATATACAAGGCCGCCAAAGTTCTATGCTTACCACGTTGTGTCTATGTGCTATGTAATTTTAAATGTTTTGTTGTATACAATAAAAAGCCGAGATGGCCCAGTGATAAGAACGCGTGAATCTTAACCGATGATCGTGGGTTCAAACACGGGGCAAGCACCACTGAATTTTATGTGCTTAATTTGTGATTATAATTCATCTCGTGCTTGACGGTGAAGGAAAACATCGTGAGGAAACCTGCATGTGTCAAATTTCACTGAAATTCTGTCACATGTGTATTCCACCAATCCGCATTGGAGCAGCGTGGTGGAATAAGCACCAAAACCTTAGTCTCAAAAGGGGAGAAGAGGCCTTAGCCCAGCAGCGGGAAATTCACAGGCTGTAACTTTATAGTATACAATAATCTATTGTTAGGTTCATTTATTAATTGTTATCCAATAAGGTACAATTATCAATATCAAACGACGGTTGACTTCTTAATATTTATTTTATTAATTGTAGAATATGTATATTTGAATAATGAGTTTCATGAATATTTATTAGGTAATTGGAATTGTTCAATAATTCAATAATAACGGTTTGTAAAGTTACTAAAGAGTTTTTATTATCATAAGAGTTACCATTCTGTTTTCAAACGAATTCATGAAATGACGTTAAGACAAAAGTGTAGCGAATTGAAAAATAGACGCGAATAGAGACGGCAATATTGTGACTTGAAATAAATGCTAGAAAATGGAATAAGAGTTGTTTTTTTCAATAACTGAACGTATCCAACAGTATTATATCTATATATATTCTACTATTCATATACCGTATTCCTTCCACTTCTTTGGCGCAGTTTTAGCTGCTTTCACTGATTTCAATACTTCTCTTCGTCGCGGTGGATTAAAATCAGCCATGTCTCCAAACATGAGGAATGGTCGATTAGCATCGTCCATCGTCTCCCACCATTGTTTACTTGGCTCAACTTCTAGTAAAATTAAACGATTATAATACAAGTGTAACTAATCAACATCGGATATTCTACGATCGAACCGGTGTTCCGGTCTGAAGGGTGAGTGAGACAGAGTGATTATTACAGGAACAACAGATATAACATAATAGATTCCAAGGTGGGTGACGCATTAGCGATATAAGATATGGCTACTATATTTTACAGGGCCACAGGTCAAAAGAATTAATTTAATTTTAATTTCCTCGCTTTATGGGGGAAATGTCTATTCACTTGTAACATAATTCGGCTGTCTCGACTGCCTCGTTGGTCTAGTGGCTAGATATAAGCCCGCAGACTCGGTGGTCCTGGGTTCAATTCCCAGGTCGGGCCAATAAATAGTTATTGGGTTTTTCTGTCAGAAAATTCTCAGTAGCAGCCCGGAGTCTGGAAGTTGGAAGTGTGTACACTCCCGTGCCTCGGAAAGCATGTTAAGTCGTTGGTCCTGCGCCTGAACTCTTTCCAGTCGTGTCGGATTGCCGTCCCATCGGATTATGAGAGCTAAGGAAAAGAGAGTGCACTTGTGTTTGCGCACACACTTGTGTACTATATTATTATTATTATTAATTCGGCTGTATGTGTGCGTGTCGGTGAATATAATTACATGACACTTACGCACTCATTAATTCTAAAGTTGCTTCAATTGTGAGCGGAACTATAAAGGAAACTATCGTTCTAAGCGTTATTATTCTAAGGATGATGTATTTTATTATCATTCAGTTAAGCCCAAGATACGATATCTATAAATGTAATCTAAATAAACAAAGATCAGTAGAATTAACTCTATTTTATTTGTTTACCTTCTTCAATGGGAACTTCTTCATCCTCGCATGGATCTTCGTGGGGATTATCTTCAATGGGTGCATCGATCTTAAACAAGGCTGGTAAGTCGAGCAAGAATTGGTTCGCTTCTGGAGTTCCTCCGACGAAATTATTCACAAAATTTTGGAACTGGTAATAGACATGTTATGTATTATTAAATAATATACACTTAACATACTTGGTATTATTAAATACATTCGGTACAAAATTCAATGAAAAAATAGCTTAAACAACTACCCTCATATTTTCAAATTGTATAATCATCTATTAAATACATACATATTTATAATTATTTCCTAACTTACAGAGAGCAGCTTAAAATTAAATAAATTGTGACTTAAAATTTGTAGAAATAAAAAACAAATGGTTGTCTGTAAAGTCGGTTTACGGACGATAATTTTATGTGATAACGTCATAAGAAAACATTGATGAATACTCGGACGCATCGGCCGATGGAGTGTGATGTATGTGAACGTTACTATGAGTCATGCTTTTTCGTGCGTGCAGCCGGCGTTATCACGTCAAAAATTGTTTTGGAATATATAATATTTTGTAATATGTATTTTGGCTCTAAGCGGGACGTTATATTCTCTCAACCTCTTACGTCTTATCATTCTATTCTGTTTCTTTATTTAAAGCCAAGAGAAATATGTTCATACATTTCTGGGATTAGAGAAATCTGACGCGTCACGTTTAAACAGACACAAAATATGAAATATTGTTCAATCGACACGTTCATGTCATTCTTTTAACTCACCAAGACTATTTGCATGCTACTATGCATACTATGTGGCTATATTGTGTTGTTATTATTATACTTCTTGTACACAATTCATGCAAATAAAGACTTGTTATTATTATTAGTAACAGCCTGTGAATGTCCCACTGCTGGGCTAAGGCCTCTTCTCCTCTTTTGAGAAGTAGATTTTTGGAGCTTATTCCACCACGCTGCTCCAATGCGGATTGGTGGAATACACATGTGACAGAATTTCAGTGAAATTTGACACATGCAGGGTTCGAATTTTGTTACACGCTGTATAATTGTAATATATTTTATAATAATATATTACATTTTATCTTTTGTTTTGCGATAGGTAGTGTTGGTGATTGATGATATTATTGTTGTCAAACTTAGATAATTGGTCGTTAAATTAAATAAATTAAGAAAAATTTCAAAGCTTGGAATTCAGAAAGATTTATTAAATTAGACAACACTAACTATAGATAAGGGTATCTTTATCTATAATTTGACCTCAATATATTCATTGAAATAACTTTTTTATTTTATATTTGACACCTCAGTTGTTATGCTTATATATTGTGATTTGCAACATTTCGTGTCGTCAGTATGCACGGAAACAAAATTATCTGTAATTTACGTAACTTGTTATCCAAAAAAAATAATAACAAAATTTTTAAACGTATTTTAAAGCGGTAAATATCAAAAGAAATATGAAGACACCTTTTAATCTATAAGATAATATATAAGATAACTTTTGATCTATTTTAATTTTCTAAAGGTGATAACTTTAAAATTCCAACGTAGTTATTATCAATGGAAACATACATTAATAAACAATCTATATATTTCAATAAATGACAGCTATGTATTTGTATATAATTATGCGTCATGACGATGTATCTGGATCAATTAAAAATAGACCGCAAATAGACGGGAAGACATTTCAAACCAGTTGTATTTTTTTTAGATTATCGTCACGGGTAGCGTGGCCGAGCGGTCTAAGGCGCTGGTTTAAGGCACCAGTCTCTTCGGAGGCGTGGGTTCGAATCCCACCGCTGCCAAATTGTTTTTTTGGGAAATGTGAAAATCTCACACAGCACAATATTTTTATAGTAACTCAAGGCGCTTTTCTTTGTAACTCAGTAAATTGAAATACATAATATATTCATAATATTTAAAGTAAGGTTATTCTAGTGAGTGAGCCAGTGTAATTACAGGCACAAGGGACATAACATCTTAGATCCCAAGGTTGGTGGCGCTTTGGCGATGTTTTTTTTTTTAAAGAATTAATGTACAATGCCACTGTCTATGGGTGCTGCTGACCACTTACCATCAGGTGGCCCATAGGCCCGTCCGCCTACCTACACTATAAAATTAAATGTATCATCTCATTGACAGATCCACATTTTAGGTGGAGTGGTGACAAACAAAAAATGGTTCGTGGTTATTGGTAAATAAAAGCCCCAGAAGACATGTCTAGTAGTGGATGACAATGGGCTAACGATGATGATAAAGATGATCATATGGAAAGAATGATATAAATAGTATGGTAGAGCTAAAATGGGATACTTACATACTTTACGTATATAAAACATTAATTTAAGGTTATCTTATGTGAAGATAAAAATTGGTAATTATCATAAATGGTTTTTCTAATATTATAAACTACTAAAATAAAATTAGGTAACTGATATTATCGTTTTTATGATTTATCGGTTACTAGTTTTCGCCCGCGTGTTGGGGAGGTCACTTTAGATATAGAAAAAGAAGTCTCTCTCCTTCCTAAGCTTCAAGCTTGCTTCATACCAAGTTTCAACAAAATCGTTTCAATGGTTTAGCCGTGAAAGCGTAAAAGACAAAATTTCCTTTGCATTTATTATTAGTATAGATTAATTATTATTTATATAACTTGAGTAAAAGCCGGTTTTTTGATTCGTAGTTAACTCAACCATAAGATAAAAATGGTTAAATATTAGCAAAATGTGTTTTTTCAGCAATAGTTAGTATTACTAATGTTCAAATAATTAACTATTAGCTTAAAAAATTAACTTTCCAACGTTGGAGGGTTAACTTTCTGGCAGTAATTAACTCTCAACCATGACAGCTGTCGACAGTTTTCTTGTTCAACGTCGTATTTCTCAAATATTATTTGTATTACAGTAACAGCCTGTGAATGTCCTACTGCTGGGCTAAGGCCATCTTCTCCTCTTTTTGAGGAGAACGGTTGGTTGTATTCCACCATGCTGCTCCAATGCGGGGTAGTGGAATACACATGTGACAGAATTTCAGTGAAATTTGACACATGCAGGTTTCCTCGCGATGTTTTCCTTCACCGTCAAGCACGAGATGAATTATAATCACAAATTAAGCAAATGAAATTCAGTAGTGCTGGCCCGGGTTTGAGCCCACGATCATCGGTTAAGATTCACTGGGCCATCTCTGGGCTTGTTTGTATTATTTATAATGAATTTAAAGGTCGACATTATGATAATATGTCGGAAAGTTTATCAAAGTAGGTACATACATGCTTAATAACGTTCATCATCTTCCCACGCCATTCGTGATCAACTCTAGCCGCTGTTTTGTAGCCTCGCGAGAGACGCAATATAAGTGATTGGCTCTCTGCTAAAATATTCTTTAAGCCTTGTATGTAATTTGTATATTCTGTAAAAAAAAAACTAGTGGAATCGCAACTTTACTTTAAATAGAAGTAAATAATAATACCAATCTTGTTCGCATATATTTATGCATATTTTTATTATAGTACTATATACAACTAGAAGGAGTGGCGAAATTTAATGTGTTGCCTGAGTCATGAAAATGTAGCTCGACGCCAGACTATGTAACTAACTATCGAACTCAGAGCAGACACATTTCTTGACAGTAATACCAAACAGAGGCTTATAATATAAGCTAAGCATTAGACCAACAAATAAATAAATTACATCATCTATACATATAATAAATCTGTAACTGGTCGATGTCTGTACATGGAAGATAAATGAGTAAAACTTTTATCGGGGGTCATTATAAACACAATAGAACCCAAAACAATGATTAATAGATTTTTTGTCTGTTTGTCTGTTTGTCTGTGCGTTTGTGCACGCTAATCTTAAAAACGGCTTAACGGATTTGAGTGCGGTTTTCACTAATGTATTGTGGCTAACTTCACTTAACATTTAGTGTTTGTTTTATTTCAATCGGTTCATAAATAATAAAGTTATGTCAATTTAAAGATACACGACAGAACATTTATTAAAAAATGGTTATGGTCAAACTGAAAAGAGATTAAATATTACATGTAATATACACTTTTGCTTATGATTTATCCTATATTCTAACCTAAATTCCTATATTAAAACTAATTATTTCAAAAATTCTTTTATTCTAAGATCTTGTAATAGTCATAATAGAAAATACAACCACATTGATCTGCTTAAAAATAGTTTAAGTAAATTTTATAATCTTGTGAAAAATACTTATTAGTAATTAACCATAACCATATTTACGTTAAAATTTTACTTTGTCATAAATAGTTATATTTTATGTAACATCAAAATTAGTCCACTTCCCTGTTAAAACAGTAGTGGAAACTTAACTGGCATAAGTGTTAAAATATGATTATTATATTAAGTTGTAATATACGATATGCTGTATGTTTCCCTAATAAATAAATAAAAAAAAATAAAAAAAAAATTTTTTGTCCTATAATTTTTAATCTCTTTATTTATTTATTAAAAGTTTAGTATCACTACTAAAAATCAATAAATTATTATCTGTAGGAAAAGTACGCGCACTGTTAGTTGTCAAAATCAAAAAGTTTTGTTAACAATTTCGTGTTTTCAGTAGCTTCGTGTGTTGTTTTTGCATAAAAACTAATATTGCATATATATTGTGTGTATCTTTATGATATCATCTTATATCTTTCATAACAGAACGCTTTAAGTGTGCGTGTGAGCAAGTCAGTTAACTCAGTGATAATTAAATATTAATACGTGAATAGTATATAGGTTTATAAACAAAGCCTAAAAAACAACAATAATACATGGTTTTAGAAGTGCGTGCTGTGAACATCAACGTGGTATATCTTCTTAAAACTTTAAATAGGTATAATTTTGTCGTAAATTCGTGTTTCACGGGCTCCTGTCAAAAGTTTTAAAACGGCAGATAAAAATTCAAACGTTTTACTTACCGATGATTTTTCTAAACAACGAAATAAATAACAATTTAACGTGGAAAAAGTGGTAACAATATTTTAAACTATATTTATTAGCTACTATAGTTAGCTACTAGGAGTGAGAAAAGAGAATAATTGCAATTTTATTACAATGGATTGATAAAAAAAGTGTGTGTTCAATTCCTACAGAATTGAAATAATAGAAATCACTTAAGAAGACTTCATTGATAAATTTAACAAGTTATTCGAACCGAGGAAAAATTTAACTATGGCCAGACATGCATTTTTATAATAAAACGAAGGGAACACGAAGATATAAACAACTTTATCACGAGTCTAGAAAAGCTCAGCTTAAAATGTGATTTCGTTAAATTGAGAGTCATTGGTCCATGATATATTTATGTGCAAAAAAGTGCTCAAGCACAGCTTGCACATTCGTGATTATTACAACAGTCATTTGAAACATCACACAGTACAGAAAAGAGAGGATGTGTATATTCCAGTCAATTTGGATGGGCAAACAATTAAGAGGAGAACAAAATTCTGGAAAATGGTCATATTTGCACAATCCATATATAAATGCTTCTGTAAATGAAATAAATATATTAATTTTATATGTGTAAATTCAAAATTTTTGTTAATTTTAGTGATTGTGTAGTTATTATTAGTAGAAACTTAGCTGATTTATGTATTATTAATATGCTATAAGAGTCATCACATAGTATGTTTCTCTAAAAAATAATAATTTCAACTCTGTTAGTGTTCGATTAAAATGACCGCTTATGAAACTTTAATAAAAAACTTATCTAACTTTTCTATATTATATACTTTTTGTATATTATTAATGCTCTTAGGCATCTTATCAAAAAATATGTGTCAAGTTCATTGGTCAACATTTTTTTTTATTCGCCTTATTTTTTATTTCAATAAAACACATTTCTTTTTTTTTTCAATGTTACATCATCATTAATCATCAACATCATTTGTTTGAAAAAAATAGGATAATTAACTCAGTAGCTTTGGTAAAGTCTTTGATTTCATTTAGTTTTTGACAATAGAACCTCAATAACATTCAAACTTAAAATTTAAATGATTTATGATCGAACTTCGATCACTGAGCTATGATGATCAATTTAATCATGTAATACACAGTTCTTTTGTTTTTCTGTGCTATATATTTAACTAGCTATTGCCGGCGGCTTCGCTGTAGGTAATCTATACATATCTAATAAAAATGTAACTGATCGCAGATTACATGAAAGTTAAATGAATAAAACTATTATCTGGGGGGCCTTTATCGATGCAATAGTACCCAAAACAATGATTGTTAGAATTTTTGTTTGTCTGTGCTTTTGCGCACGCTAATCTTAGAAACGGCTTAAATGATTAAGATGCGGTTTTCACTAATGTATGATAAACTTAACTTAAAATTTAGTGTTTGAATTATGTCAATCGGTTCATAAATAAAAAAAATGTGACTGAAATGTATCAAGAACGAAGTTCTGTGCGATACTTATCGACCTCCGAAATTCTAACGCCCGCGTTGGGCGCCGCCTCGCATTTGGTAGGTACAGTATGAACGCTATTTGACTATATGACATCGCCTTGGGCCACTAGCACTACCATTTCATTCTACTATAAGCCGCATAAAAGAACTTCATTCCAAAAAGTTAGACATGCCAATTTAAAGAATCACGTCAAACAATTATTCGATAAAAACGCTATAAAACATTTGTTCAATTTAAATATCTGAAAATTAAGCAACCTATGAATAATTGTCTGTAAAATGATAATGATTGAAAATGTATATAAACAAAACTAAGTTAAAAAATAGATAGTTTTGGAGATTTAGAACTTTCAATGTAAGTTGAACTCAGATCTATATGATCAATCATATTAAATAGGGTTTAAGTTATGCTGGAGGGATCGGGCTAACGTGGTTAGTTGAACCGTGAACGCGCCCACACCTTTATAAAACGGCGTCAAGTGACGTGCTGTACGGATGTCCACTTTGAAAAAACATCGATGTTTAATTTCGATTCGGTAGAGCGGACTGTACATCGATGTCTTTCGATGTATTGGATGAAAACATCGATGCTTACAAAACAGTACTTTTACTAATATTATATTACAAAGTAGTGTCTGTAGTCATGTGAAAAGTGATACATCTCAAAACATACCATCTTTTCAAATTTTCTTTTGAATTTTATTGTATATGGTTGTGAAAAAATCTAAATCCATTATTAAAGTTTAGATTTTTCATACGACAACAATACTACTCTACACAACTTCTCATGCAAACCATCGCTAATTTAAACAATGTTCATGAAAAAAGTGAAGTAATTAAGATTTTTCTCATACATGGCTGGCATGGCATTTACAAAATTACTACACAATTAAAAAAAAACTTCCACATTTTGTTTATTGGACTAATAAAATAATTCGGTAATGACGTTAATTATTTAAAATGTGAAAATTATAAGGCGTTGGTTTCTTAAAATCGTTTGCGGCAATAAGTGGTTTACTATTTTGTTTATTGGACTAATAAAATAATTCGGTAATGACGATAATTATTTAAAACTAGCTGTTGCCCGCAGCTTCGCTCGCGCGTGGTCTTTATCTATACTAATATTATAAATAAGTAAAAATAGATTTTTTGTATGTTTGTTTGTAGCGAATAAACTAAAAAAGTGCTGTACTGTTTTTAAAAACCTTTTTTACCTACAGAAAAATACGTTATCAGCGAGTAATTAGCTGCCCGTCCCGACTTCGTACGGGTAAAATAAGGATTTTATCATTTTTTAATCAATAAGATATAAACATTTACCAATCGATTTATTCGCCCATCCAGTATAGTGTATGTGTGTTCAGTACAGGGCATATAATAATCCTACTTCCTACTAATATAATAAACTCGAAAGTTTGTATGGATGTATGGACGTTTGTTACTCTTTCACGCATAAACTACTGAATGGATTTTAATAAAACTTTACAATAATATAAGCTTAGGGAATACCAATTAAGTGGTACATATGGCAATAATGGAATATGTTTTTTTTATCCAAACATCACCAACATAGTGAAGTTCGTATATTTCTCCCTAACAGATATTGATATAAGATATTGCGTATTTTGAAATTCATGTTTATTAATTCAATCAAAAAACTCAAATAGTATATTTCTATTTTTTTAAATTTTTATACTAATGCTTTTACCCCGTTTCTCCTGTTTGGAGTTAAATTTCTAAAAACGACGAAATACGTATGCATAGCTTTAATACTAAATATCATTCTTCTTACACCAAAAGTGACGGAATCCCCATACAAACTTTCAACCCCTTTTTTACCCTCTCGGATTTAGATTTTCAAAAACGCTGAAATACATTTTTATTTATTTTTAAGCTTGTTCATTAAATTTCATGCTTCTAACTTTAAAAATGACGGGTTTCTAAACAATCGTTCAACTCTTTAGGGTAGAATTTCCAAAAATCCTACCTTAGTGGGTGTTATAAAATGTATAAACTGCCAAAATTTCAAGTTTCTAACCCCCGCAGTTTAGGCTCTGCGTTAATGAATCAGTTAGGAAGAGTGATAATATTATGTGAATAGATATCAACAAAAATACGTATTTTTATAACTTTTGATAGACTCAACTAATTTTGATGAAATAATGGCTAAACGGAATCTTGAAATAGTTCTTATAATAATTCGGTTATTTCAATTTTTAGACGATTTAAAGATACAGACATGCAGACAGTAAAAAAATTAAAAAAATGATTGCTTTGGTTTTGGTAAATCGTAAATAGCCATATAACCTTTAAAACAGGCAGTTATTTTGAAATAACAGACAGAAACTTCAATTTTATTTATATGTATGGATAATTTATTAATTAATTCGTTTTTGTTATAGATTTATGTTATTTTATGTGTACAATATAAAGTATAAAGTAAAGGAAAAGTTTCTTCTGTCAGAGACTAAATAAAATCAGACTTAACCAAGGCTACTAATTTAATTAAACAAAAAAAGGGAATTAAAACAAATGTTGTCCATTGAACTTGACACACATCTGAATAAGCTGCTTAAGCGGCCATTTTATGTAGAAAAAGTATATAATATACAAACAAAAGCAGCTATATAACAATTTTAATTAAAGTTTCAAAAGCAGTTATTTGACCGCTCTATTAGGTTAAGTGTTAAAAATGAGATGACACTTATAGCATATATATATATAAATATATACATACATTAGCTAAGTTTCCACCAACAATAATTACACAATCATTAAAATAATCAAAACATATATAAAATCAAACAGCTAAACCATCATAATCAGTAAAGGTGTAGTAAGATATATATTTTTTTATAATCAAATATAATTAATTACTTAATGAAAACACAAATTTAACAAAAACAAAATATAAATGAAATCACATAGCTTAAGCATTATTACATTGAGTAAGGCCAATAAAATGCAGTAAATAAATGATATATATATTATTTATATATTTTTTAACCAAATACAATTAAAATCCAAGCAAGAATATGACTACAGTACAAAATTTATAACAAACTAAAATATTGAATATTAAGATGGGTTGGTACATTCATTTTATATAAATTAATACATTTAATACATTATTATTTTTATCTTATTTATGTTATTTTTGCAGTGATTTTTTTTTAAATATATAATATCAATATCTGAGTACACTTAATTATATATTATATGCTCGCACAGATCTACTTCTTCCTATTCATGATTATGCTGTTGCAAGCTTGATGTAGACCAATTGAATTAAGCTGAGAGATTACAAAATACTTTTATTCGGTTTATATTGGGATAAGGCAAATATAACCACGTTTCACAATTTTGTTCTCTTCTTAATTAGTTGCCCATCTGACTTCGTAGGAATATGCACATCTTCTCTATTCTGTACTGTGTGTTGTTTAACCCTTTTACTCCCCCTTCATCACTTGATATTCATTAGATGATGACGGTGAGGACGACGTCTCAGTGCTTTTATTTATGTGCTCCGTATTTTGTTGTTCGATCACTACTATTTTAGCTATCTCTATAGCTTTCTTTAGTGACAGATCAGACCGTTGTAATAATCTTTGATGTTTGGCGAGCTACTCTAACACATATTCGCTGTAAATTTATCACTGACCAATGACTATTAATTCAACGAAATCGCATTTTAAACTGTAATTTTCTAGACTCGTAATAAAGTTGGTTATATTTTCGTGTTTGCTTTGTTTTCTCATAAAAATACATGTCAGGCCATAGTTAAATTTTTCCTCAGTTCGAAATACTTGTTACATTTATTCATGAGGTCTTCTAAAGTAATTTCTGTTATTTTAAAGTTGAACAAAATTACTATTTTTCTCTATTTACACTTCTTATACATAACCAGTGGCTAATACTCCTTATATATATCCAGAGGCTAATAAATACAGTTCAAAATATGGTTGCCATTTTTTCCGCGTTAAATTGTTATTTATTTCGTTGTTTAGAAAAAACTTCGGTAGGTAAAACGTTTGAATTTTTATCTGCCGTTTTAAAACTTTTGACAGGAAACACGAATTTTCGAAAAAATTATACCTATTTAAGGTTTTAAGAAGTGATATACCACGTTGATGTTTAAAGCAAGCACTTCTAAAACCATGTATTATTGTTATAAATGTTTTTTAGGCTTTGTTTATACACCTATATACTATTTATGTATTAATTATTGTCACTGAGTTAACTGACTTGCTCACACGCAGACTTAAAGCGTACTGTTATGAAAGATATAAGATGAGATCATAAAGATACACACAATATATATGCAATATTAGTTTTTATGCAAAAACAACACACGAAGCTACTGAAAACACGAAATTGTTAACAAAACTTTTTGATTTTGACAACTAACAGGTGCGCGTACTTTTCCTACAGATAATAATTTATTGATTTTTAGTAGGAATACTAAACTTATAATAAATAAATAAAGAGATTAAAAATTATAGGACAAAATATAGGATAAATCATAAGAAAAAGTGTAAATTACATGTAATATTTAATCTCTTTTCAGTTTGACCATAACCATTTTTTGATAAATGTTCTACGTGTATCTTTAAATTGACATAACTTTATTATTTATGAACCGATTGAAATAAAACAAACTCTAAATGTTAAGTGAAGTTAGCCACAATACATTAGTGAAAACCGCACTCAAATCCTTTAAGCCGTTTTTAAGATTAGCGTGCACAAACGCACAGACAAACAGACAAAAAATCTATTAATCATTGTTTTGGGTTCTATTGTGTTTATAAAGACCCCCAATAAAAGTTTTACTCATTTATCTTCCATGTACAGACATCGACCAGTTACAGATTTATTATATGTATAGAATAGATGTGACTAGATAACAAAACAAAATACTTAAAAGGAAAGACGCGACGACGATGCAGCTGCAGAACAAAAGCGCTGATAACATTGTTCTTTGCAAAGCTCTAAATGGCTTATTCCTATTCCCACTTCAAGGGTATGTTTAACTTAACTTTTTCCGATATCAATATCAGTGTTTTGCACGACCCTTTCGTCATCGCATGTGTCCCGTCTGTTCTGTGCTGTTTTTTTGTGATTTCGCTTACGTTTACCGGATTTGTTTGATTGCTCTCTCGACTACATTGGCTTGCTATTTGGAAATTGATAAAGTGAGAAATTGCTGCTGCTTATTTAAAAAAATTGGTGAGTACCAATCAATATACTTTCTCTTATTTATATAAATTTGAACCATTTTTTATTTTATTTTTACAAATAAATTTAAAAAAGTCATTAATAATTTATTGATCAAATAACTACAAAACATGTAAATAAATAAAATAGGTTTACTCTAATCTAACTTAATAGTTTGAATTGCCATTTATTAATTAGTCATTCACTTTTTTTTTATTTAATTTCTAATAAAAAACGTGTTCATTTGTTGTTGATGTTGTTCTATTACAAATTTTCCCTTTTTTTACACACTTCAGTTAGAAAAAAGTCTAAGTTTGAATGCGCTGCTGCCTATAGCATAAAGTTATTTGCAGAGAACGCAATTGAACGGACGTATGTCGTAAACAGTTACATTCGCGAGTTTACGACTTTAAATATTGTAAAACTGTCTATATTCTTCTTTTGTAATATATTTTGTAAGGTAAGGGTAGTAGTTAAATTTAAATTATTATACATGTGACCGATTTATAAAAAAATAATACATATAATACATATTTATTTTGTTTCTCGATACTATATTATAATATTTAATCACAGGTTAGGTTACAGGTCTTAATACTCTAATAGTAAATACTAAAGTAGGATATTTCTTTTTTTTTTTTGACTTTTTTAATTTTTATGTATAATATTCTTTTATAATATATTTTGTTAAGTTAGGTTAGTAATAGTTCTTTTGAGATTATTATACATTTTTCGGACTCATAAAACATTAATATTTAATAACAGGTTAGATTACAAGTCTTAATACTTAAACTGTAAATACATGAGTAAGGTATTTCTTTTTTTTTACTTTTTTGTTTTATTTTTTTATTTATAAAATATCTGTAAGTATCTACTTACAATTTAGTAATAGTAATAAGAATGCCTCGAAAAAGATCGAACCTCTCCCAGTGCAGCAAAAATGCTAAAAGGATGAGATTAGTTCGATCACAGGAACTGGAAGTAGATCGTGAGGCGAGACTTGCTGCATCACAGGAACGTCAGTCTAGGTTGCGTGATATAGAAACTTCGGCTCAACGGGAATCTCGACTGAGTTCACATCGTTCTCGAATGATGGCCTCTCGAATTCGAGAGAAAAGAGAACAGCATGAGGCCCGTTTATCCGCCGATCGTGAGGCTCATGCCGTATCGCGTGAGTCTGAAACCTATACTGAAGGGGAATCTCGCTTGAACTCTCAAAGATTTCGGACAGCAACTGCTCGGTCTCTGGAGACGCCTGAAGAACAGGAAGGACGTCTAACTGCCGATCGTGAGGCTCATGCACTATCACGTGAGTCAGAAACCTTTACTGACAGGGAATCTCGCTTGAACTCTCAGAGATTTCGGACAGCAACTGCTCGGTCTCTGGAGACGCCTGGAGAACAGGAAGGACGTCTAACTGCCGATCGTGAGGCTCATGCACTATCACGTGATTCAGAAACCTTTACTGACAGGGAATCTCGCTTGAACTCTCAGAGATTTCGAACAGCAACTGCTCGGTCTCTGGAGACGCCTGAAGAACAGGAAGGACGTCTAACTGCCGATCGTGAGGCTCATGCACTATCACGTGAGTCGGAAACCTTTACTGACAGGGAATCTCGCTTGAACTCTCAGAGTTCGGGCAGCAAGTGCTCGGTCTCTGGAAATACCTGAAGAACGAGAAGCACGTCTAAATGCCGATCGCGAGGCACATACATTATCACGTGAGTCCGAGACCTTCACTGACAGAGAAACGCGCTTGAGCTCTCAAAGATCTCGGACTTTGCAATCTAGAGAGCTGGGAAGTAGTTTAGAACGGCATACACGATTAACAGCAGATCGTGAGCGACACAACAATGCCAGAAATATCGAAAATGCAGATGAACATCTGCAAAGATTGCAAACAGCTAGAGAAAACTATGAGATAACCCGTCAGATTGAGGAAAATTATTTAATAGCTGAGAGAGAAAGAGTTAGGGAAATACGGTATGAAGAAACTGCAGACCAACGTCAGTCACGACTAAATGCCGATCGACTTCGACATTCACTCCATAGAATGTCATCAAGTTCGATGGAAGACTCAGATAGTGGGACGGAAAGTCATATCCTTCCATGGAACAACAAGAAGAAAGCAGGCTATTTATATTCGCCTAGAATGGATTACGCCATTTTTGTAATGCTCTTAAATGGAGAAGAGAACCAAATGGAATATGTTGTTCAGGTGGAAAAGTGCTTATGGAAAATATCCTTGAGCCCCCAGACCTGTTAAAAACCTTACTTAATGGTGACCATCCTCAATCTAAACATTTTTTAGACATTATCCGTTTGTATAATAGTGCATTCCAAATGACATCATTTGGAGCCAAAAAAATTACAGAGGGACCATTCATGCCAACGTTTAAGGTGCAAGGCCAAGTTTATCACCTTATTGGATCTTTGCTTCCCCAAAATGAGCCAAGATTTCTACAAATTTATTTTGTTTCCGATAACAATGAGCAGGCCAATATACGAAATCAAAACTTTCCTCAACTGAACATCAATCTTATATCTAATCTTCAGAGTATGTTACATCAAGTAAATCCATATATTAGGAGTTTCAAAGCCGCATTAGATTCCATCCCACCAGGTCAAAATATTGATTACAAAGTTATAATTAAGGCTGATAGACATCCTGCAACAGAACATCGTGGAAGGTACAATGCCCCTGTTGCCAAAGAAGTTGCTGTAATTTTAGTGGACCAGGAATGCGATAGACGTGACATTGTGTTGCGGGCTCACGATGATCGCTTACACCGTATTTACGAAACACATCGAGCTTATGATGCCTTGCAATATCCACTAATTTATTGCCATGGTGAGGACGGGTACAATTTTGGACTCTATCAAGTTAATCCAACCACAAGAATAACAAATTATAATAAAAAAATATGAAATATCACAAGAACTTTTTTCCGGTCAGGCATCTTACGATAGGCACGACATAATAGCCCGGGTTTTTCACCTTAAGCTAAAGTTGATGATTGACCTAATCACTAAAGAAAAAGTTTTCGGATCATTTCTTTGCTATATGTACAGCGTCGAGTGGCAAAAACGGGGCTTGCCGCATGCCCATATACTACTGTGGTTAGAAGAAAAAATTAGGCCTGATACAATCGATACCATTATAAGTGCAGAATTTCCTGATCAGAACGAAGATCCCATATTATACGCGATTGTAAAGACTCACATGGTTCACGGACCATGTGGCACTTTGAACAGGAATTCTCCCTGTATGCGAGATGGTCATTGCTCTAAAAAATATCCTCGAGCACTTTCAGAGCAAACGATATCGGGAGAAAATGGATATCCACTTTATCGCCGAAAATCACCCGAAGCAGGTGGCTTTACAGCTAAATTCAGATTACATGGTCAAAAAATAAATCTGGATAATAGATGGGTGGTACCTTATTCACCGGTATTATCCAGAACATTTCAAACTCATATCAACGTGGAAATATGTAATAGTGTAGAATCCATAAAATATATTTGTAAATAACTTATTAATATATTTGTAATTTGAACAAGGGTAGTGACCAAGCAACAGTTGGGTTTACAAATAATAATAACGATGAAGTTACGAGGTTTCAATCTGGCCGATATATTAGTTCTTCTGAGGCAGTGTGGCGTATTTTAAGTTTTTCGATTCATGAAAGACATCCATCCGTTATCCATCTTGATGTACATCTTGAAGGTGGACAAAGGGTTTACTTTAACCCTGATAATGTGACTGAGCGTTTAGAAAACCCAAGACGAACCACTCTGCTCTCATTCTTTCAACTTTGCGGCACAGATGTATTTGCTAAGTCTCTCTTATACAACGAAGTTCCATCATATTATACCTATAATAAACAACAGGGTATTTTTAACCGCAGAAGACGTGGGGCAGCTGTAGATGGTGAACCAGGTATTTTTAAAGAACATATTATTGGGAGGGTTTACACTGTGCATCCAAATAACTCTGAATGCTTTTACCTGCGCCTGCTTCTGCACACTGTTAGAGGGCCTACGTCTTTTTCCAAGCTCCGAAAGGTTGATAATATTGTATATCCTACTTACCAAGCCGCTTGCCGGGCACGTCACTTACTAGATGGTGATCAACACTGGGATAACGCTTTGTCCGAAGCAAGTATTACTGAAAGTCCGCATCGATTGCGACATTTGTTTGCGGTCATGCTGGTGTTCTGTGCACTTTCAGATGCCGCACAGTTGTGGCATAAATATCGGGACAAATTGGCTGAGGACTTTTTCAGGCATGCACACCTAATTAATGACATTGAAATTAGTGAGAGATTACGTGAAAATCACTTGAATCTTTGTTTGCTGGCTATTCAAGATACTGTTATATCTATTGGGGGTAATCCTATTTTTCAATATGGCATGCCCGAGCCATTATTTGAAGGTGCACGAATTAACAAACATTACGCGATGGAAATAAATTATGATTTAGTAAAACTGGCCGACACTTTACAAACTGATGTCTCGAGACTGACTGAAGAACAGCGTTTAATATTTGATCGTGTGTGTCGCAGCGTAGACAATGCTTTGGGAGAAATGCTGTTTGTAGATGCTCCCGGTGGAACGGGAAAGACTTTTCTAACCAGAGTGATTTTGGCGAAGGTACGAAGCCAAGGTAAAATTTCACTTGCTGTCGCTTCATCGGGCATAGCCGCCACTTTGTTGCCAGGGGGAAAAACTGCACATACAATGTTTAAAATTCCGATAGATTTAGACCGCACCGAGAGCCCTGTTTGTAATATTTCTAGAAACAGCGATAAAGGTAAGGTTCTACGTGATTGTGCTCTTATTATATGGGATGAATGCACAATGGCAAACCGCAAAGCGGTTGAAGCAGTAGATAGAACATTACGTGATATCAAGCAAAATAACAAACCCATGGGTGGTGTTACATTACTGTTTTGTGGCGACTTTCGTCAGACTCAAGAGCTGATGAAGTTAGAGCCTGTCTAAAAAAATCTTTGCTGTGGCAGTACATTATCCCTATGCATTTAACAATAAATATGCGAGCGCGAATCGGAGGTAGTGAAAATGCACAAGAATTTTCTGATTTGCTACTTCAGATTGGTGACGGTGTGTATCCGCAGGAACAGGGAAAAGTTGTTTTACATGAAAATCTTTGTTGCACAGTTTCATCGATGCGAGACCTCATATCATCTGTGTATGGGAATACAACTCAAATAGCTACTTACGAAAATTCCTGGCTTTGCGAAAGAGCTATTTTGACTCCACGCAATGATCAAGTGGCAGCAATAAACGCTGAAATTTTGAGCTCTGTTTATGGGGATAATGTTGAGTATATCTCCATTAACAGAGTTATGGAAGAAGAAGATTCTACCAAATACCCGGTGGAATTTTTAGAATCTCTTAGTGCCCCTGGATTGCCAGCTCACAAAATCAATTTAAAAATTGGGGTACCTATAATGCTCAGAAATTTAAGTCCACCACAACTATGCAACGGTACCCGATTGAAAGTAATCAATTTACAGCGAAATGTCATAGAAGCAGAAATTTTGACAGGGTGTGGAAAAGGGGATACTGTTTTTATACCCCGAATTCCTCTCATACCAAGCAATTTTCCATTTAGTTTTAAAAGAGTCCAGTTTCCAGTGAGCCTATCTTACGCAATGACGATTAATAAAGCCCAAGGCCAGACACTAAAAGTTGCAGGTGTAGATCTAAAAATTAGCTGTTTTTCACACGGCCAACTTTATGTGGCTCTGTCGCGTGTTAGCGATCCAAGAAAACTTAATGTTTTGACCCCCGACGGCTATACGTCTAATATCGTGTACAGAGAAGCTTTACTATAAATTATTAAAATTAGATAATAAATAAATACATGAGAAATTGTTGCTGTTACAAAGTTTTCAGTTATTTTAATAGTTCTGTCATCCGAATATTTTGAAATAAAAAGAAATAATTGTGCACTTGGTCATTTACAGTATTAACAACGACGTGGATGACGGGGGCATTTGAGCTATCGCATCGTTGATCGGAAGATGTATACAATAAATTTCGGTTCAACCCATTTAGATTAATATAAAATTTATTAATTTAAACAACAAGCATCACTGTTAGTTCACTAATAAAAACGCCTTAATCTATACATATAATAAATCTGTAACTGGTCGATGTCTGTACATGGAAGATTTATGAGTAAAACTTTTATCGGGGGTCTTTATAAGCCCAATAGAACCCAAAACAATGATTAATAGAATTTTTGTCTGTTTGTCTGTGCGTTTGTGCACGCTAATCTTAAAAACGGTTTATCGGATTGCGGTTTTCACTCATGTATTGTGGCTAACTTCACTTAACATTTAGTGTTTGTTTTATTTCAATCGGTTCATAAATAATAAAGTTATGTCAATTTAAAGATACACGTAGAACATTTATTAAAAAATGGTTATGGTCAAACTGAAAAGAGATTAAATATTACATGTAATATACACTTTTGCTTATGATTTATCCTATATTTTGTACTATAATTTTTAATCTCTTTATTTATTTATTAAAAGTTTAGTATCACTACTAAAAATCAATAAATTATTATCTGTAGGAAAAGTACGCGCACCTGCTAGTTGTCAAAATCAAAAAGTTTTGTTAACAATTTCGTCTTTTCAGTAGCTTCGTGTGTTGTTTTTGCATAAAAACTAATATTGCATATATATTGTGTGTATCTTTATGATCTCATCTTATATCTTTCATAACAATAAGCTTTAAGTCTGCGTGTGAGCAAGTCAGTTAACTCAGTGACAATAATTAATACGTAAATAGTATATAGGTGTATAAACAAAGCCTAAAAAACAACTATAACAATAATACATGGTTTTAGAAGTGCTTGCTTTAAACATCAACGTGGTATATCACTTCTTAAAACTTTAAATAGGTATAATTTTTTCGTAAATTCGTGTTTCCTGTCAAAAGTTTTAAAACGGCAGATAAGAATTCAAATGTTTTACCTACCGAAGTTTTTTCTAAACAACGAAATAAATAACAATTTAACGTGGAAAAAATGGCAACCATATTTTGAACTATATTTATTAGCCACTGAATATATATAAGGAGTATTAGCCACTGGTTATATATGAGAAGTGTAAATAGAGAAAAGTAGCAATTTTGTTACACTCGATTGGTGTCGAAATGTTCAATTCATTCAACATTAAAATAACAGAAATTACTTTAGAAGACCTCATTAATAAATGTAACAAGTATTTCGAACCGAGGAAAAATTTAACTATGGCCTGACATGTATTTTTTGTGAGAAAACAAAGCAAACACGAAAATATAACCAACTTTATTACGAGTCTAGAAAATTTCAGTTTAAAATGAGATTTCGTTGAATTAATAGTCATTGGTCAGTGATAAATTTACAGCGAATATGTGTTAGAGTAGCTCGCCAAACATCAAAGATTATTACAACGGTCTGATCTGTCACTAAAGAAAGCTATAGAGATAGCTAAAATAGTAGTGATTGAACAACAAAATACGGAGCACATAAAAAAAAGCACTGAGACGTCGTCATCACCGTCATCATCTAATGAATAGTACAGAATAGAGAAGATGTGCATATTCCTACGAAGTTAGACGGGCAACTAATTAAGAAGAGAACAAAATTGTGAAATGTGGTTCTATTTGCCTTATCCCAATATAAACCGAATAAAAGTATTTTGAAATCTCTCAGTTTAATTTAATTGGTCTTTGGGTATGTCAAGCTTGCAACAGCATAATCATGAATAGGAAGAAGTAGATCTGTGCAATCATAATTTAAAAGACAATGTTGATGATGACCCAATGACCTCAATACGGCAAACACTCACACGGCAAGCAAAGTATATTCAAAGAAAACTGCCAGGTTTTTAATATAATCACAATAAGGGATGACAATATTATCAAACATGATATTTGGTTCCGCCTGCCAATAATTATGGCTTGAAATCTACTAGGGTTAACATTAAAAGCTAAAGATTTCTCACTCTACTCAAGAATGATATTGAAGTCATTATTCATCCTTGCGATAGCCATAGGCGACAAAATTATAATTAAGTCTACTAAGATATTGATTTTATATATTTTAAAAAAATCAATGCAAAATTAATAATATTAGAAATGATAAAAATAATAATCTATTAATTTATATAATATCAATGTACCAGCCTTCTTAATATTCAATATTTTAGTTTGTTATAAATTTGCTACTGTAGTCATATTCTTACTTGCTTGCCTTTTAATTATATTTGGATAAAAATGTATATAATATAAATAATATATAAATCATTTATTTACTACGCTTTATTGGTCTTACTCAATGTTATGTGTTATTTTATATACATAATGCTATCTCATATAAGTGTCATCCCATTTTTGTTTGTTAAAAATAATTAATGAACACTTAACTTACCAGAGTGGTCAAATAACTGCTTTTGAACCTTTAATAAAAATTGTTATATAGGTGCTTTTTTGTATGTTATATACTTTTTCTATATGAGATGGCCGCCGTAACTCATTGGGATATGTGTGTCAATTTCAATACACAACATTTGTTTTAAATCCCCTTATTTTTTTGTTTAGTTAAATGATTATGCCTTGATTAAGTCTGATTTTATTTAGTCTCTGACAGAAGAACCTTTTCTTTTACTTTATATTGTACACATAAAAGAACATAAATCTATAACAAAAAACGAATTAATAAATAAATTATCCATACATATAAATAATATTGAAGTTTCTGTCTGTGAATTCAAAATAAATGCCTGTTTTAAAGGGAACACAGGTGGACTCACTATTCCCTAGCTCTCATAATCCGATGGGACGGCAATCCGACACGACCGGAAAGAGTTCAGGCGCAGGACCAACGGCTTTACGTGCTTTCCGAGGCACGGGAGTGTACACACTTCCAATTTCCAGACTCCGGGCTGCCACTGAGATTTTTCTGACAGAAAAACCCAATAACTATTTATTGGCCCGACCTGGGAATTGAACCCAGGACCACCGGGTCTGCGGCCTTAAATCTAGCCACTAGACCAACGAGGCAACCGAATTATTATAACAACTGTTTCAAGGTTCGGTTTAGTCTTTATTTCATCTAAATCAGATGAGTCTATCAAAAGTTATAAAAAATACGTATTTATGTTGTTATCTATACACATAATATAATGACTTTTCCTGAACGATTCATTATCGCAGAGCCTAATAAACCACGGGGGTTAGAAACTTGAAATTTTGGCAGTTGATACATATTGTAATGTAAGCACCCACTAAGGTAGGATTTTTGGAATACCCCTTAAGAGTTGAACAATTGTTTAGAAACCCGTCATTCTTAAAGTTAGAAGCATGAAATTTAATAAGCAAGCTTCTGGTTAGAAATAATTAAAAATGTATTTCAGCGTTTTTGAAAGTCTAAATCTAAGAGGGTAACTCTAAAAAGGGGTTGAAAGTTTGTATGGGGATTCCGTCATTTTTGGTGTAAGAAGAATGATATTTAGTATTAAAGCTGTGGAATGCATAGTTTTAATACTAAATATCATTCTTCGTATTCCGTCGTTTTTAGAAATTCAACTCCGAACGGGAGAAATGGGGTGAAAGCATTTGTATAAAAATTTAAAAAATAGAATTTACTATTTTTGTTTTTTGATTGAATTAATAAACATGTATTTCAAAGTTTTTAGAAACTTTTATTTCTGTTTTGAAGAGTTGGGTTTAAATAATGAAATTCAAAATACACAATATCTTATATCAATATCTCTTAGGGAGAAATATACGAACTTCACTATGTTAGTGATGTTTGAATAAAGAAAACATATTCCATTATTGCCATGTGTACCACTTAATTGGTAGTCCCTAAGCTTATATTATTGTAAAGTTTCATTAAAATCCATTCAGTAGTTTTTGCGTGAAAGAGTAACAAACGTTCATACATCTATACATACTTTCGCGTTTATTATATTAGTAGGATTATTATATGCCCTGTACTGAACACACATACACTGCACTGTATGCTCGATTGGTGAATGTTTATATCTTATTGATTAGAAAATTTACGGGATAAAATCTTTCCTTATTTTACCAGCAGTACAGCAATTTTTTAGTTTATTCACTACAAACAAACATACCAAAAATCTAATTTTATTTCTTTATAATATTAGTATAGATATAGACCACGCGCGAGCGAAGCCGCGGGCAACAGCTAGTTACATAATATAAAACGAAGCCCCATATCGCATTTGTCCGTGTGAACGTGATAACCTCAATTCTACCGAACGGTTTTTCATGTGGTTTTCAACGATGAACGAAGGAATTCATGAGGAAGTTTTATTTGTTTACGGTACAGTATAGTAACAGCCTGCGGATGTCTCACTGTTGAGCTAAGGCCTCTTCTCCTCTTTTTGAGAAGGTTTGGAGCTTATTCCATTACGCTGCTCTAATGCGGGTTGGTGGTATACACATATGACACGCGTTCTTACCACTGGGCCATCTCGGCTTTATTTGTTGAATTTCTAGGTTTATTGAAAATCGGTTGAAATATGCTAGCGAGCGGCATAAACTATTCGAGCTAAATGTATTACGATACAAACGTTTTATGTACCCTTATTCTACCCGTGCGAAGCCGGTAGGGGTAGCTAGCTTATAATATAAATAGATGAAACGTTAATATTGCGACAATCCTCACTAACCTTCAGTTAACTTCATTTTTTCAATTTTACTCTTCCGCCTCTCGGAGCACATGATGTACATCAAACCAGCCAAATTCTTACACTCCAGCTGAGTTTGAAGGGCCGATATTTTCTCTTTACGTTCTCTGTGTGCTTCTCGTAGCATGTGTGAAGTTCTAACTTGTTCATTTCTTTTGTGTGTACATGTAAAATAATGAACAAAGTATCTTAATGTTTCATTGATCGATGCACCAGCGTATTTAAAGTTTCGACGCCCTGAGCACAACTAAATTACCGCACCTTTTTAGGAAAAAAGACGCATTATATTATTAATTATTATATATGCTTAATTACGAGTAACTAGTGATTTTAAGAGTACTTGTGTGATGTTTATTCATCAGTTTCTTCAATTTCCTTTAGTCAAATCAAAATGACAAAAAACGATCCTGAAAGGCGCCTAGGCTGCCTCTATAACACCGGCCGCCCAAATATCCCGGGTTTATATACATATATATAATATAGAGCGTTGTGCGAGCTCGTCTGGGTAGGTACCACCCACTCATCAGATATTCTACCGCAAAACAGCAGTACTTGGTGTTATTGTGTTCCGGTTTGAAGGGTGAGTGGGCCAATGTAATTACAGGCACAAGGGACATAACATCTTAGTTCCCAAGATTGGTGGCGTACTGGCGATGTAAGCGATAGTGAACATCTCTTACAACGCCAATGTCTATGGGTGTTGGTGACCACTTAGCATCAGGTGGCCCATCTGTTCGTCCGCCTACCTATACTATAAAAAGAAATCATTTCAATTCAGATAAACCATATCCACCCATCTGCATTGAAGAAGAAATAGATTCAAACCTTTTCCATTACATAAAGATATTTTGTTTGGTAAATAAGCAATTTGTTGTTGAAATAAAGTTTGCAACTATAGTTATAAGCAATTCTATGAGCTAATAGTACTTTCTTACTGCAAAATGAATTCGAATCGATCTTTCAGATGTTCCACCTCATTCTTGAGCCGCGCTTGCATTTTTTCCTCCATTTCAATTTCTTTTTCACTTAACTTTTTTTTTAATTCTTCAGCATATTTCTGTTCACGTTCCGCGTCTATGGCAGCTTGGGATAAATCCAAATAATATATGAATTATTTTAAATCATTATAACAAGACATAATCGTTTCGTAATAAAATTATATCACAGGACGCACTCTAGATTTTTGAGATGTATTAAATAATATGTAAAATTATATAATAGAATAAGCTATAAGGATTTAAAAGTAATATATAAATATTCTATACATATTATACCTTTACATGGACATAATATAACTTTTTCTTTGTTTTCATTTTTTTGGACAGAAGGTAGTCCAGACGCATTGATGGTCAATGAAGACGTTACAGAACAATGGTCTTCGCGGATCACTTGCAAAATATCTGTGCTAACTGCCATTTTCACAATACGTTCGGGGCTCGAGTGAAGAGACATCTGGAGTAAAGATTTTTATTCGAATTACGAAATTAAATTAACAAGGGCAATGTATAACTTAGGTATATAAATGTTACATTTCATATTCGTATATCAAATGACAGGCAAACAATTATGTTATATAATATATTAGAAAAGTGATATTTTATATAAACGTGTGCGCACTCATTTCATATGACGCGTTCTAACGCTTTCTGACTTATCGTGGGCAGCTTCAAGTTCGATTCGAAAGCTACAATGTAATCATTTTAAATTACGTCAGAGCACAACATGACGCACCTAAAGATTTTTCCTTCATATGTGTTCTTATACAGGCATATGGTGGCGCTTATAACAATTAAATATGATATTATTAAATAATCTTGTTTTTATATTTTTTTAATTAATTAACTAGGTTCTAACTTTAGTAGGTGTATAAACCTTTTATTTTTATAAAACTATGAATAATATTAACAAAGCATGCTACAAAATATATAATACTTGGTAATAAGACACGTTATTTGATTACATCCTTTTCTATATAAAATAAAGTGATTTTTTTCACATGTACTGCCTGATTGTTTTAAAATGCAAATACTTGTGAAAACTATATTGCCTGTTTGTTTCTATAAATAAGGGAAACTTCATGGTGTGGTGTCTGATGTACTAAAAATAGATTTTAAAAAGAATAAAGTGTGCTGAATTTGAAGACACGCGCGGATGCGCCTTTTAATATTTTTTTTAATAATTTGACTTAAAGTACCACGTGGTAACATTGTAGTTCTCCTGTTGTTTTTTTGTATTCAGGATACGTAAAAGTTATTATAGGTACCGCAGCAGAATATTATAATTGTTTTAATATATTCATTCTTATTTTTTTGATTATTATAAAAAGTAATAAATTATTAAAATATATTTTTAATATGAATATGAAATGGTTCGCTTTAAAGATTTTATTTTGCCCATTTTGTGGTGCTATTACAGAATATCATTTAAAAAATATTTTTATCAAAGATTTTGCTTAACAGTGTGTGCGTAGTTATAAGTTGAACAACCTACGTTCTACTTTTTGCACATACCGTAATTAACTCCAAATAATCACACCGTCACCAACTCACCGTTGTTGCTATATCTGTTTACGCAAAAAAATTAGGTCATTGCACTTTTTTTGAATGTGATGCATCCACAGATTATTATTTTAAAATCTTAGTATAATAATGCTTATTTTTAATAGTTTAAGCTTTGGGTAAATCAGCATTAACAAATCAACATTAAAGATCTTTGTTAAAATTTATTATACTTATTAACTTTATGTTATGGCTTATTCATGGTATTATCTGTACTTATTACTAGTTTTACATATTATTTATACGTTTGTGAAGCAATTTACATCACAAAACCATTAAATATATTATTTTTTTATTAATAAGCTACACTTATTTTTTCTATGACAGCCATGTGCATCTGTCAAAAATATTAACGATGGCAACATCATAAATAAGAGTTTGCTGTCGTGCGTGAAGTTTGTAGCATGTGATGTTTCATGAAGTGTTAATTTTTTTTACGAAAAACTAGTAAAATATTGCACTGTTTTGTGCCTGAAAGTGTTATGAAAGTATAACTATTAGTGCTTCAAAACTTGTGAATAGTGTAAATAGTGTATTGTATCAAAATAATGTTACATGGATAAAGCCGTCACTTGAGGTTGTTAAGGTTAGTGCTTTTTTCGTCTGTTGTTTGTCTTAAAATAGATTTCAGTGCGGGTTGCAATGATATTTCAGATTTGTTTGTGTAACGGCTTCATGTGACTTTTCAATTTTTTCATGAGACCTTGAACTAGAAATTTGTATCAACCTTTTTCGTTATCAAGGTTAGGATTGAGTGCGCGCGTTTTATGTCATCCCGCTGATGTTTATTTTGCTTTACATAATTGTTCCAACTTCCAAATGTATCATTTCAATATTAGATTACTCAACAAATAGTGTTATCGTTTTTATTTGTAATTAAAATAATTTCACCGAAACTTATTATGATTTTTCGGACTTAACCTCCACACGTTCGTGTTATTTTTTTCACGAGTTTCGTCTTGTTAAGATAACCGTTATGCATTGTAAGTGCGGGAGTCGTAGTCGTTTCGTGGTATTTTGATGGCGTTTTTTTTGGCATGAATATAATGTTTGTGTCACATGATCCAAAGCTTTTCCTCATAGTTTGACATTTCGATGTAATTTTAAACGCGTATCATTTGACAGTATCGCTTATCGGCCCTTGATTGATAACAGAGAAATAACCAATTTTACACGCGTTTATATGAGATAATAGTGAAAATTGAGATAGTTATTTGGATAACAATATGATTAACTGATTAATCTTAAAATTATGTTCATAAATTGATAAATCAGTCTCTTGTTAAGATTAATAAATAAAATGTGCCAAACAGAAACATTGCAGAATATTACAATTTTCACAACATCATTTCTTATATAAACTTTGTTTATATAAAATAATGTGTGTTCTATTAATGAAAAAAAAAAAATGAAGTATCAACATAAAAAAAAAAATGCTCTTAAACAACAAATAATACATAATATAAAACAATATTCAATCTGAATTGGAACTTGAGTTAAACACTCATGTATTTAATTAAATACAAGCCAAGCAAAGTTAAAATATACATAACGGTAGAGTGAAATGGTAATTAAAAATTATACAAATAAAACTTGAATATTTACAAGGTTTCAATATTAAACATAAAAATTATATAAAATGGCATACTTAACATTATGAGTGCATAAGTATGTTTGTGTGATGTATTTGTTTTTATAACACAGTAAATGGTTAGACATACAGTGTAAACTCTTTATAACGATAAACTCCTTAAAATTTACCTTAAAACCCACACATAGAATACTCCACTCCATATAATGGTAACTCTCTATAACGATAAAAATTACTCGGTGCCTCGAGTTTCGTTATAAAGAGTTTACACTATAATTTTATATATATTTTGAGTTAAAAATACATAAAAGCAAAGCTAATGGAACATGCATACGTTTTTATTTTAAAAATCTAATATTTTTGGAATTAACAATATTTTAACTCCCAAGTTTATATAGCATGGAAATTGGTTTCATTTTAAATAAATAATTATAGGCATATGGGATATAACATCTATGCATGGAACATCCATGCAACAGCTATGGATGGTGTTATATTGGCAGCACAAGAAATGGTTTTATAGTATAGGTAGGTAGACGAGCATATAGGCCACCTGATGGTAAGTGGTCACCATAGACAGTGGCATTGTACATTTCATTAAAAAAAAACATCACCAATGCACTACCAACCTTAGGAACTAAGATGTTATGTCCCTTGTGTTTGTAATTAGACTAGCTCACTCACCCTTCAAACCGGAATACAACAATACCAAGTATTATTGTTTTGCAATATTTGACGAGTGGGTGATACCTGCCCAGACGAGTTTGAACAAAGCTCTACCGCCGAGTGAATATTACTGTCACTATGTATATAGTGTTAGTATTATACATCATCAGGTTTCTCATGTATTATCCGATATTAAAAAAATACATGGAAAATGTTGGGTCGCAGACAAATTTTATGCCACTACTCAACAGGCAGTATAAGATTATTAATAGTTTGGCTGTTAATGAAAATGTTATTATTAAATAATTACAAAAATCAGTGATATTTATATTTTAGAAATATATTACTGTTTTTATTAATTGATACACTTATAGTAATTTAGTTCACAAACTGTGTAAAAAAATATTCTGGACGTAAAATATATACATATGGAGCCTTAATTTAAAAAATATAATATTGTGACTGAAGACGCATACATTGTGAGTATATGTCTTCTATCAGTATTTGTCATGATCTATTCTGCAGCAAATCTCTTTGTTTTATGAAATGCCTAATCAATAAAGGAAATTAACATTTTGTAATAAATAGTGATGCAATCTCTTTTAAAGTTGTTAAAATGATACAACTTGTGTGACCCCTATTGAATATTGCTGGTACTATATCAGAGACCTTTATGCAAGTGTAAACAGAAACATACAATGTTTTAACATTATCGATTAAACAATTCATGAATGCATAGAATATGAAAAAATCAAATATTGTATTATATTAATATGTTACGAATAAAATTCTATGATATTTTTCTAAGATCAGAATACTTCTAAATTTGTAAAGCAGTATGCGTATCATACATTATATATTTACGTTTATTTAATAAGTACAGTTAAGCCTATGCTTACCTTAATTAATGTACTATTAAGTATGTATCTATATTTTTGAAAGTTGGGACAATAGGACAAGGGCAAAGTATAAGAAACAATTAACTAAGTAATGTTAACCTAGTCAAGATTATTTGCCAAGAATTTCTCAATGTCATTTTAATATATCAGTAAATAATATTTAACACAATTGTACCTTAAAATATCCTTGCTTGTTGCCAACAATGAGTTATCGGTTTCTTGTTTATATATATTTTTTGTATTTTCTTTTAATTTCAATCAAACAGCTGTTTTATGTCAAATTTACATTTGTTATTTGTTTATTAATGGCCAGTACTTTTTCTAATGTTAATTTCAATAACAATCTTTTTTTATTGTTTTTATTATTAATTTAAAGACAAAATTGGATTTGATAACTTATTAAGCTATGTTTAAATTATTATTATAACAATAACAATATTTCATGTCTTTGCAGAAATGGAGTCACATATATTAAATATGTACCATCAAGCTCCGTACCGTAGTATTGGGCATAAGATAATGCGCTCCACAAGTGAATCACTTTCATCGGAAAGCAGTTGTAATCAAAATAGCCCAGAATACTCTCAGAACCAACAAACCAGTCAATATGAGGATGAGAGCAATGAGGGCGAATATTGGAACCACAGTGAAAGCCACCGAGTGTGGAGTCAAAACCAAAATGTGAGTTTTTAATCTCATTGCTCCAGGTTACAAAAATTGTATGCACAGGAAATACAAGAAAATATATTAAATATAGCTTATTGATTTTTCTTAAAGTTAAATAATGAATATGTTATTTTCAGGTTAATATAACTCAATCAAATCAAGACACAAGTGTAGATGAGGATGAAAATATAGAGATTCAAGAAGTGTCTATAGATGATAAAAATTCAGAATCCAATGACCAAATGGATTTATTGGAAGCTGAAAACATGGAAGAAAATTCGCTCGTTGAAGGAGATGATTATGATGTCATACAGGTTTTCGCTGTTGATCCCGATTTAGATCTTGAGGCTTCATCTGATGAAGAACAAGATTATAGCATAAATGAAGATGCCAATGATTCGGATGATGGTGAATATTTAGAACCAGAAGATAAAACGCATAATGAACATCTTCTTAAACATGATAATCAATCAAACATTATATGCCAAGATAGCTTAGGAATCAATTTTGATACACCTGTAGTTTCAAATGTCGATGAATATTTTATAAAAGATAATGAAAAACACATATTGGAGGTTAAGGATGAGCCAATTGTCAAAGATGTCGATGAATATTTCATTAAAGACAATAAAGAACCAAAATCCGAACCAGAGCCTCCGAATGTTGATGACTTTTTTGTCAAAGAAAAATTGCCAGAAGAGACTGATTTTCGGATATCAAAGACTGTTCCTAATGTTAATGAATTTTTCGTTATTGATAGCTCTACTGCTGTAAAAGAACAGGAAATTGAAGAAATTGATGACGAACATGCGGATCCTGTAGCAGAAGTCTCAATAAACGAATCTGACTTGGAAGTGCTTCCAAATATTGAAGATTTGAAGCGTTACCTTTTGGAAGATATGCCATATACAAAACTGAAAAATGCGCAAAAGGCATGTTCAGTGTCACTTCCTCATTCGCCTATGCATAATATTTGCATGGATATCGATGCAAAAACTTGTTTAAGTTTTGAGGACCTCAACCTCGATTTGTCGGATCTTACATTTGAAAGTGACAAAGAGAAGTCAGGAACGAGTGTAAAATGCGATGACCTACCGCGTACTCTAACAGAAGAAGATGTTAACAGTTTCCTTATAACTGATAAAGCAGGATCAAAAGAAGTTGTTAAAAATGAAGATGATTTCAATCCCCAAGATATGGATATTGATCGTCCGGTTGATTCAATAATTAGCAATGTCGATCCTGCATCTCCTGTTGCAATAACCGACATAAAGCGTACTTCCACACCAATACCAGCACCTAATGTCTTGGAATTTTGCATAGAAAAAACTTCTGTAAAGAAAGAGCCAGATATAAAAGTGGAGGTAGATGATTTTGTTGATGTTGAATCTTGCAATGATGCTGTTATACCGGTTTTGGAAGCTAATAATTTGAATTCACTGCTGGAACAGTTTGAAGCAACTGAAAAGCTTAACATTAAACATAGAGAACCAATTGTCAATGTGAGCGAGCCAAAGGTTAAAAGCTACACAAACTTGACAAGTGGTATGCGATTACAGGATGCTGGCGTTCAACTTAACAAAACCAAAATGCGACAAATACTGGTAAGTACCACTATACTTATGTAATTTTCAGGTCTTTTTAAAGGGGATGTTATCCTACCTTATAATTATTACAGATGCCGTCGAAGGTAAATACTGTGATCAGGAGATCACCCAGCCCTGTTCACTCTGATCATGACTATTGCTCGTCGAAAAAGCGACACAGCCTTCCTAATCTGAAGGGAGGACAAAGTTTACTAAAACCTGAGGTTTTATCCAGTAACAGCAGGATCTTAAACTCCAGGCATAGGTCTTGTAAGAATAAAAAAGTCGTGTATCATCTTAGCAGTGATGATGAAAGTGAGTCAAGTGATGTTAAGAAAAATAAAATTATAAACAATCGTGCTAGTGATGAAAGTGACATTAAAACCCATAAAAAATCTAGTATAAAATTAAGTGTTAAGCCGCCAGTTAACTCTAATCATCGTAAGAAAATATCACAAACCCATAATGTTTCAAACGATAGTGGTATTGATAAAAGTAACGGTTCTGTGATGGTGAAAAATGCTTGTAAAGCAAGTGATACTCCTTGTAGTCAAAATTCTAACGGTAGCATTAAGTTAACTATTAAAAATAAATCTGAGGTTATAATCAAAAACTGTGATGCTAGAGACATACATAAAGATACGGCTATTGAAAAATCTAAAAGTAGTAGCTCTTGTAGTAGTTTGAATAAATTACCGACCAATATAAACAATGTTAAAAGTGTTGAGTCCTTAGATAGAAATAAAAATAAAGATGTGAGTTGTGTAGACAAGCACGTTTTAAATGTTAAACAAGAAGTCAATTCAAAACCAGAACATTTTTATACTGCTTTGTTTAGTAATAAACATGATGTGCAAGTTCCCTTATCAATTGATGTAAAGAACGAAATCAAAACCAACGATGAAGAATGTAAGGCGACGGTTGATATCCCAGCTGTGAGCGAAATTGAACAACCGCAAAAAAAGAAAAAGCTGAATCTCCAAGAGTATAAGTTAAGACGCGGTGTTAGTTCAAATAATAGCTCAGCACAAGTTAGTCCAGAAGCGATATTTCCGGATATACCTTGTAATCTTAATTTTGATAAGGATTTCAAGAGTGCGATTCTTCAAGAACCTTCTACTAATGCTTTACTTCCAAAGGAGCATGCCAATGCTGAAGCGTCAAAAAAGATTTTTGATCCTATCAGAGAAGCTTCTAGAAAAATATTGATGAATAATAAAAAGCAAAAAGCTGAAGCAATGAGGAGAAGGGATGAAGATATTGTTATGAGCAAGATACCAAAAGTGGAAAATTTGGAACTGCAACCATTAATTAGTGATGCGGAAATGATGAAAATTGTTGGCATGACGCCAGAAGTTTTACCTGTGCCAATAGCGACTCCGATTAGAGAAGAAAAAATTCAACAACCAAAAGATTACGATGAAATTGTTTTAGTTAGCATAGGAACTAATACAGAAGAAAATCTTAAGAAACAAGTGGAAAAAGTATCTGAGAGTAAAAAACGAAAATCAGAGTCGCCAACACAAATAGAAAACAAAGCAACAATTAATTTCAAAATAAAGAAATCTGATCATGTATTAAAGCATAACGTTTTCGATTCTGTTAAAAACCATAGAAATCTTGCTGACGATAAAAATCGTTCTGATATTAAAATTGATAAGGAAAGATTCAAAGACATTACTGCCACCCTTAAAAGTGTAGAGAAACAAGTCGAACCTAAAATCTTAAGCAATTCATTATTTGCTAGTATACAAGATGTAGTAATGAAAAAGGCGCCGACAACATCTGCTTCAACATCAAACGGAGACCACAAAACATCTAAATTAAACTCTCCTGTAGAGAAACGTGAAGTGTTCAAATATACAAAGACGACAATCGTTAGGGAATACGATACTAATGCTGATCATGGTGAAGATAAAGTTATACTTCACTTGGAAAAGAACAGAAAGAAACCTGATCATGTTACAATCGACATTCAAACTGATTCAACTTCAGAGTTCACTGGTTTAGCTAAAATAGTTGATAAAGTAATTAGAAAAGAGCCCAGTGCTTCACCGAGGAAAAGAAACGATAGCGATATGTCGATGTCCAGTGAAGGCAGTCCAGTTCGACCTAAAAAGGTTCCAAACGTTACACCGACCAAGTCAGATGAAAGGGTTCCAGCTGTTAAACCGAGAACAGAAACTAGACGACAGACGGAGCAATCTCAATGTAAAGAGAAAAGGTCTCGGTCAAGAGATCGATACGACGTTAAATATAGAAGGTCCAGATCACACTCTCGAGGTCATAGAAGGAAACGCTCGCCTAGTCGTAATAGATCGAGATCTCGTGGCCGTTACCGCCGCTACAGACGGTCAGACTCACCCTATAGAAGGAAACGACGATCAAGAACAAGATCACCGTATCGCTCCACACGTCGTTCCCCATCGGTCAGAAGAGACTACAGATTGAACCGGTCACCTTCAAGGTCGAAGCACGTTGACCAAAATAAATCGAGAAGTCCAGTTCCTAAGAAACGGCCGAGTCCGCAATATAATGTAAATACTAATGAAAAAAAACCCACAAAATCTTTAACGCCACCTTTACGAAAGCCAACTGTGTCTGAAAGTTCTGAATCGTCAACATCATCCAGGTTTGTAAGAAATCGTATTTTATTTCGGGAAAATAAGGAGATAAATACTGCCTACGTATCTTTTTCCCTCCCTATTAATTACCAGAGATTCTTAAAACACGTGAGTGTCCCGTGGTTTTGTTATTCTGCGACGTTTTAATAAGTTCAGAATAACGAATCCAAAATATACAAATATATTGATTTAATACGATGTTTGAAATTTTACAATGAGTAAGTAGGTTAAAATGCTTATATAAATTTATAGTTCTTCGTCATCAAGTAGTTCGTCGGCGTCATCAAAGTCAAGAAGATCATGCAGTTCGTTCAGAAAAGATGATACGTACAGGGCGAAGAGTTACCGAAGTTCATATAGCTCAGAAGATAGGTGAGGAATACATGGGCAAAGTCCTCACGGCGATATCTTAGGATCAGTGATTTAATTCAAGCAATTTTTTAACTTAATTTACAATTATTAATTTGGAATTGTACATTCTATATTAATAATGAATACTTATAATTTTTTTTTTAATCATTAAAACCATCTGGAAAGAAATGTAGGCGATAGAATGAACGATATATCTGTTTTATGAAAGATATATTTTATTTTAGGGAGAGCAACACGCCCGTTGAAGAGAGACGTATAGTTTTCGTAGGAAGGCTAGAAAAGGACGTGACGAAAACTGCATTAAGAGCTCAATTCGTTAAGTTCGGACCCGTCAGCGAAGTCCGCTTACATTCTAAGGAGGATGGGTAAGATTTTTTTTTTATTATACAGGTAGTCAGGGAGACAAATAGCTTACATTATGACATCTCACCTTCCAATTTTTCGCTTAAAAATTAGCTCCTTCTATCGTTCACGTCCATGTGCATCATAATTATATCTTATCACTATAATAAAAACATAGTTATGTTCAGTAATACTGAACAAACTGTTTTTAACTTATATAATTTTATACATATACATATAACGCAACACTATTTTATGTCAGTACTTATATACTCGTCATGTTCGTCTAGTTTGCGTACATTCAAAACGCCATTTTTTCACGAATCTACAATGAATGCAACAGATTATACAAATCTCGAACGATAATGTCATGTAAATTCTACTAATTTACTCGGTGCTAGAGCTTTGTGCAAGCTCGTCTGGCTAGGTACCACTCATCAGATATTCTACCGCAAAACAGTACTTTATATTGTTGTGTTCCGGTTTGAAGGGTGAGTGAGCCAGTGTAATTACAGGCACAAGGGACATAACATCTTAGTTCCCAAGGTTGATAGCGCATTGGCGATGTAAGCGATGGTTAACATATCTTACAATGCCATTGTCTATGGGCGTTGGGTTGTTCATATATTTGCCTTCTATTATGCCATTGTAATTATAAAAACCATAGACGATCTTTCAAAAAGTGAATTGTACTATTTATGATACAGATTAATAGATTTTCATTTTCTAGAACCCGTTACGGTTTCGTAACCTTCCAAAGGCCAAGAGATGCTTGGTCGGCAGTGGAAGCAGCAAGCTCGTTCCCACAGTACGATGTGGGCTTCGGGGGCCGCAGAGCTTTTTGCAGGCAGAGTTATGCGGACCTTGGTAAGTTTTATACAGCAATTGCAGATTACAGTTTAAAGTCTTCGACGTGAATGTGTTCGCTTATATAGTGTAGTTTTAGAGTTAACATAATATTACAGGATCGGGAATATGACATGTTATTGGACGTCTGATTTTTTTATAACCTAATATGTTCCCGTACTCTTGATAAAGTGTCTATGTTAGTATAAAAAAGGAAAGCGACTCATACAACGTTTTATTTTTAACAGATGGTCTAGAAGCTAAGTACACTGAGAGCGCATTTCACGGCCAAGCAGCGCTACCAATTCGTCGAAACGACGATATGTCATTCGAACAAATGTTACTAGATATCAAAAAGAAATTAAATAAACGAAAAGGTGATAAAAATCGACTAGATGATAATACGGCTTGACGATTACTTAATTTTAGCCTCATTTCAATTAACCGTGTAGTGTTGACAGCGTTACCTGCGCTTGTCAAAGTGACGTCTGACGTTTAAAGTATTCGCTCACTGACTGACGGCTGTCAATGTCAAGTTAATGATGCGTTCCGTTGTGCAATCGAAAAGACATTTTGATTTGTTGTGCTCTCAACGTACCTCTTTAGTTTAATTGTTTTAGTACATTTTTTTCTTTACTGGTTTATTTTTGTAAATAGTAGTTTAGTACCGTACATAGTTTTATGTACGATTTTTACGCTACCTCTTATGTCTAACAGTACATATAATTTCATCATTGTTAATTTTTTTTTTTGGTTTTATTTTTAATCAGAAAATTTTAAAATTTGTTTGTCGTGATGTATGTTTAACTTAAAAATAAAATAAAACAAATGTTTTTTAATTAATTATCATAGCAATATCTTGTGGAAAAAATCCATAGAGGCTCATGTACAATTTTAGAACTAACAAAACAGTTGGATTCGACTTTTGTATGATTTCATTGTGTTTTTTTTTTTTAATTTCTAAACCTAGTTTCGCTTGAATAATTCACGGCGATGTTACCTTCGATTTATTATTACAATTGTTGTATTTTCGTTTTAAAAACTTAATCTTATTAATATTACGAATTTTATGTAAATATTATCTGTAAGTGTATAACTCATAGCTTATTTAGTTAATTTAGACTTACAATGTATCATTTACTTAGCCACCAAACCGTGGTACAGATTATGTATAAAAAAATCCAGCAAGGAATAAAAGTTTGGAAAATTAAAAAAAAAATAGTTTATAATAAAACCTTTTTTTGAAAACAAATCTTAAAAAAAAAGTAAATGGTAGCTAGAATGTATAAATGAAGAACAAAATGCTTCCAATGCTAATGCTAGTGCCAAAAGTTGTTTTGTTCCTAATTATTTTTAAATTATAACAGCTTTTTAATGGGGGTTATTATATATAGGCAGCTTCAATGCATATTTTTTTTGTAAATTATAATGAAAATATATTTTGCATTCATGAAATCTATACCCATAGACAATAAAGTATCACTACAGCCATAGACTGCGCTTTTTATTCTATATACAGATGTCCAGTTTTAATAATAATAGCTTTATACTTCGAACAACCTAAAATCAAGCTTTAATACTGCCCTTTTTGTTCCTGATGTATGTTATAAGCAAATACCGTTCGTTATCGGCTGATATTTTAATAAATTTTAACAATAATCTGTTTCTTCTACTTTGTTTGCATAAATACCTTTATACTTATCCCGGAGTATGAAGTACATATTTATTAAGATTTCGTTGTTTTTCATGATTAAAAAAAAAAAACTCGCTATTAACTTAGACAGATGAAATAATTCATATATTTTGATATTCATAGTAAATATATTCATACATTTTTTTATATCTGTAGATATAAAAAAAATGGGTTGGATATATCAATATGTGTACCGTTGAGGACTTTTAATAATAAAATAACATTATTTTATTTTTGCAAATAATTCAGAAAAAACATGTCTAATTGCATGTATAAAAATATTGAGTCATACACTATCTAAATCCACTTGAACAATTTGACCCAAATTAATAAATTAATTATTCCAAGAACCGCCCATAAACTGTACGGTTTTTTCATGAATAAAGTTACAAATATTAATTGTATTAAATGGAATCTTGTCCTTTTGCCTCTTAAGATTTATTTAAATTTTGAATGAATTCTACAAAAATATTTATAATTATTAATGTTAAATAAAAGTTAAAATAAACGATCAGCCGATAAAAACTCGAATGTGCGCTCTCTTATAGTCCACGCGTCGTCAGTTATAAATGCCGCTTTTAAAGACTGTTAATACAGACTGCATAGATTTGAATAGCTATTCATTTTTTTTTATTAGATATTTACAAAATAAATAAAAATCGAATTATACCCCTATCGGTTTTGATAAAAGTTTTAGAAACCAACCGTGTTATTATACAATGTTATCTTAAAATAAGTCATACTACAAAAAAAAAGTTTCTATAAAATAAATTGTTTAAGAAATTAAACTTTTTATATTGATCCAATTTATGCCATGTTCTAATATTAAAAAAAAAAATTAATGACATTTCTTTGTATACCTATAAACACGGTCTTATACACAGGTCTTACAACAACAGTAGTGGGGGTACGTCGGCTTAATGATTGCGCTGTTCTGTTCAATTTACGGCCGCCAGAGGCATGACGATAGATGAGTGTGCTGTGCAATGTGCAGAATAGTATTCTGTCTCTTTTTCTATCAAACGTAACGCATGCGTACTAAACCCTCATCACATTACTCGAATTTATTTCGTATTTTATAAAAATCATTAAATTAATAGATGATGAAAATACAGTACAAAGCCCGTATTGTTTTATTCACATGTTTTATTGTGGAAACTGCGCACCGCACCCATCGATAGCAACGACGTACAGCGGCGTAGACGCGAAAGAAAAGCTATGACACGATCGTCCCAATCTCTCACCAATGAAATTGGGCTCCGTTGATAGACCTGTATATAAGACAGTGACTACAAATAACATTGAAGTGGACTATACCAATAGTTGAAGAATTAAAATGTCGCATTGACGTTTATTTAATAGTATCTGTGCGTTAATTGTAGGGAGAAAAAAAAAAGAAAACCTAGTCAATGTAAGTAGATGATATTGTGTTTTCTCGTTGTGATGATATTTATTTTAATTATAATATTAAGCATATTTTAATACGATTTTAAGTTTTAAAATTTTAAGCCTATTCGTATTGATTAGCTGAGATTTGTTTCAATTTTTTTTACACCTTACATGGCAACACTCTGTACTATACAATGTTAACATTAAGAAAGGCTAAATTTCAGGTATTTTATAGCAGTAAAATAGTTTTAAAAATATATTAATCTGTTATTGACTGCATTAAGTCACTTAAGACCTTTTGGAAGGATTTGCCACGTAAATTAATTGATGGATCACCTTTGGCAACATATTCGTTAACTTTAAATATGCCTTGTATACGTTAAATATAACATGAATAGAAATCACAGCCTTATTTGAAAATCTAAAATAATGGTATTTAATAATGTTCTTTAAAATGAAGTTTTAGGTATTATTAAAAGATACTCTATTACATTATCATTTTTACAGAATAATTAAAAGACTTAATACTCATAATTAAAAAAATACATTTTAACAAGTCATGAAGTATTTATCATTTATTTTATCTTTCATTATTTCAGTTACAAATTAAAAAGAAATATATTTCCTTACTTTTATAACAACGATACATTTACGCGGGAAACAATTACACAGATTGTGTCAATCAGAACATTTATAATTGTTTTATGCGTTTATTCATAAGATGAATTATGTTTCTAATTGGTATAGATTATTATTAACTTTAATGATAAATATGTTACTTGTCCACTTCAATAGAATTTGATTTGAATACAATAAAATTACAAATATTTAAAATTTTCAAAATGTTTACTTTATTTATTGAAAAGTTCTTCCAACCGAATGACATACATCAACTTTTGCCTTATTGTTTTTTTTTATTATGTACATAAATTAATGTTAAAATAAAGGTATGCACACAATTAAAGTATTACTCTTTAAACTACAATTTCTATTTAATTAGTTTAAAAGGACCGAGTTCCCTTTACACTGCAGTTTCTCGTTAAATTTTGATTTTGCTATTTCACGCACTGACACACTTAATATTTGTTCTTGCTTCTCAGTGTCAGTGTATAAACAAAAAGGCGCAAAAATAATTATTTAAATCGGACTGGTACTTCATGAGATGATCACGTCAATTCAAAATGAAAACATTTCATAATTTTATATAAATATAGTTTAAAAAATTCAACATAAATTGGGAGTAATAATACAGATATAACAATACATTGGATAATCTATTTATGAATGGTAACACTTACGGAAATTAAAGGTCAGATTAGCTAATCAATGTTTCTATCTATTTATAGAGACCTATAAAATTATCAAATAATGTTACTAATAAAATAGTCGAAGTTTTATTTCTGTTATATATCACATTTATTACAGAGGCACACAAAGACACCTTGCCCTGCACATAATTTAAAAAAAAATTAAATAATAGGTATGTACTCATAAAAGTCCAGTTCATCTATACAAATTCTATTGAAGTAAGCTACAAATTATTATTTCGTTTAATAGGAATTGAATACGAATTATGTAAATAAATATAACATGTAATAAAAAATATACTTTATCAATCATAAAATAGAGTTAAAAAAATTTGGAATCACTTAGAAATGACACGTGTATAAATAATTCAGTTGTAAAAATTATCCGTGACTTCTGTATGTGCATTCGTCGGATGCAGTAAGGTTGTTTTATACGTAATGTTGTTGAGAATAAAGTATTTTGAACACATATTGTTTTTCATTAAATAAAAGGTGATGTCGTCATCGTTTTGACATATCTTTTAATGAATATACATATATCTAATATGTTTGTAAACTGCTGGCTAATCTTGAGATTGGCCGCCGTGGCCGAAATCGGTCTGGATGGTCGGGCCTTATACCTTATATTTGTAAATATTATTATAATATTTTTATTGTTCAGTTTAATTATTTATTGAGTTAAAATAACCAATTAGTAAGGGGATTGTAATTCTACGTTAAAGACTTAATAATAAAATTATCATTTTCTGTTTCATATTACTAGTTCTATTTGTTGATACTTCTATTTTATATAAATATTATATTATAATATGAATTTATAAAAACTTAATAATTTAACAAACCTATTTTATTCATTCGTACTATTACAGCACCATCTATTAAATTTTGCGTGAACTATGTTGTCAAGCATTATATTCAGAGTTTTCTACTGCTGCTCAATAAGAGATGGCGTTAAAATAATGAAATGAATAATTTAATATTCACATTAATTTATATGTATTTGTTTTTAATTACTAGCCACGAACAAAGAAATTTTTTTTTTAAATAGTCTTATAATTATGTTATATAAACATTTATATAATAAAATTTTACATAACTTTTCAATAATAGATGGCGCTTGCTAATGGAGCTTTATAAATGATTAGTTTGAGAAGCAAGATTAATTTTTGTCTTTTTTTAATTTTGTCTGAATTTATTTAAGCTATCTATGTTTTTTATGTATGCGAAATAAAATATATTTTATATAAGCATGTGAGAAACATTAGCCGGTGAATAAAAGTCTGGTGGAAGGAAGGAAGGCTGGATACTAAAAATTAAATAATGTATTTTACATACTGCATGTTATTTTAACATAGCCCTTTATGATGATGGTATCTAGCTGGTGTTTGGATGGCATTCTTAAACGGCCGGCGACAGCTGAGACGCATGAGCAACGGCTTTACGTGCTTTCCAAGGTACGGGATTGTAAACATATGGGAATTTCCTAATAAACTTGATTACTGCTGAGAATATTTCGTGAGGAAAATTAATATTTTATTGATTCGACGGGATTTTGTAAACGGTAATTCGGAATTTGCTTGTGAGCTGACTGGTGGCAGCTAACCTGTTAATTAAACATAACATAACAAACAATTAATAGTTTTATAACGAACGTTAATGTTTTTTATTATTACGTTACATTAACAATTATTCAACTCATTAGACCTATTTTGGAATGTGGATCTACAGCTTGTAATATGCATTATGATATTCGTATTAAAGGTCTCGAAAAAATAAAGAAACTACTTCATTATCTATGGTTTAGGTTTACCGTGATGGCCTAGTGTTTAGAACGCGTGAATCTTGACCGATGATCGTGCAAGCACCACTGAATTTTCATGTGCTTCATGTACTTTCACGTGTATTCCATTACATTGCAGCAGCGTGGCGGAATAATCTCCAGACCTTCTCAAAAAAAGGAGAGGACTTAGCCCAGCAGTGAGACATCCACAGGCTTTCAAATTTCAAAATCAAAGTTAACTTCTTTTTAATTACATTTTACGCAGCCGGCTGCGTTATTATGAGCAAAATTTTTTTAAGATCCTGAATGATAACTTTGACACTTTTTATATTGTCGGTATAATTTATTTTATTGTAACTAAAATAACGACTTGAACATGTACACCTTAATTTTATACTAGTTTCGCTCGCGGTTACGTTCGCTTATTACGAGCTGGCTGAAGTTTTAGCTACATAAGAGTAGGCTATGTTCTTCCTCTTTAAGCTTGCTTTATACCAAATTTCATCAAAATCTATTCAGTGGTTTAGGTGTGAAATCATAATAGAGAGAGTTACTTTCACATTTATAATATTAGTGATATTCGTAAGGCAAAGACTTATGTTCAAAATAATGATTAGTTTGTAAATAATACAATAAATAAAATGTTTAACGTTTTCATATAAGGATTTCTAAAAAGTTGGCTAATAAGATTACTTGAGTTTGTTTGAAATTATAATTATCTAGAAGAAAATACATGTGACGTTCAGACGTTTGCTGATTTTCCAAATATTTTATTTGTGCCATTAACTAATTGTTGTTTCTTTTAGTAATTTTAGTATTTCATTTAACTGTATTGTATACTGTTTATGCCTTAATAAAAAAATTGTGGATAAATGGCCCAGCTGACAGCGGTCACCGTGACATCCAGTATTAACCCTACACAGCTTTCTGGGTCATAGTTAAAATATAAAGACCCTATCTAAACAAATAGAATCAATTAAAATATTCCTAACACTTTTTAATCTTATGAAAAGTGTAATCGGAGGTGATATAGCGGATTGATGCGGACCAGCCCGCACCGACGCACCGTGGGAAGTGTATCGTCTGTGGAAACGCAGTCAAGTCCTCAGCGGCGGAAGATTACGTATTTTGGAATGTTAAAATGGTTTCGAATCTCAATAACAACACTGACCGACATATAACTTTGGAAGAGTTAGTGCGGTGCGTGGTTGTCCGTGGTCGTCAGACAAGCTCAGAATCACACACTATGGGACGCAACCTTAAAATATTGAATCTTGAGACTGTATTAAACGAATTTTTAGTTCTTGAGTATTCCAATTAAATGTAATAAATGCTTTGTCATCGAGTTTCTTATAAGCTAAGTATCCCGGATTTCCTTTGATTTCCTTTGATCAAGTTTGATTATGCATCTACAAGACAAGCGTGTTCAATACTCGACACGTGTAAGCACTTCAAGCGTGTATCGCTGAATAAAAAGCACTAATAAGGCTGAAGAAAGTACCAAACTTTTATGGAAGTCCCTACTTAACCAATGAAGATATAAAAAGCCCCTAAAGATTCCTACAAGGGCAATTATAGGAGTAAATTAGTCATTAGGGCGAATACGCACCGACACTCGGAAACGCTCGGGGCTGCCACACTATAAATATATTTTATTATTAAATCCTTCTGCTTTTATTACTATGGCAATATTCATTGCCACTTTTACTTCATACACGATTTAAGTATTTGATATTAACGCGCAATGGTTGCTGTGTGTGTTGTAATCTTCTCGTGTCGGTATTTTTTGGTAGAGGTGAGGTTTCATTTCGCCTAAGGGCTAAAGGGTATTAGTGAATGGTTAAGGGGCCTCGTGAAGACACATTTCCGTATATCCGTTTGTTTGTGAGAACGTTATTTAGGAAGTTTTGGCTAATTTATAAATTTAATTTATGATCTTCATATTTTTTTTTATATTTATCTTATATATTATATGTACATATTCGTAATTTAAATTCAATGTGTGTATTTTTAATTAAACATGTGCCTTGATTGCCTCTGTCCAATACCTAGCTTAGTACTCTTAGTAGTATCGAGGTCCTGGTTTTAAGTTCTGGGTCGGATCAAAATGTTAATCGGTTATTCTGTCCACGAAGTATCAGAATCTCAAACTAGATTCATGGTATCAAATCAATTGATCGCCTTAATATCAATGAACAGAGCATATAATTAATTATATAAAGGTACACATACAATAATAAATGACGTCAGTGTATATTAAATGGAATAAATTATATAAATCGGAAGAATATAATATATAAAAATTTCAATACAAATTATAATATCATAAAGAAATTATTCAATATTACTTATGTATTGTTTATAATAAATACACTTATTGCGTTCTTAGATTTTGTTCTTTGTTATAAAGTTTTTTGGATAAATTATTATATTTCATAAAATATTTTTTGTTTGTTATTTTCCACTATTCTTAATCAATTTGAGAGTACTTATGTTACGTCATAATGCTTTGTATAATGACCTGCTATACAGTCATTTTTTTCATACTGGGTCCAACTGAAACATCCAGGAGCACACAAAATTTTTAACTCGGTCCGATCTTTTAGAAGTTTGGTGACAAATACACGTACAGAAGAATTATATATATAAAGAATTAGATAAGTGTTAAGTGGTATGTACTGTTGATGTACATTAAGTAAATAATTAAATGTTTTACCGCTGGGCTGAGTTTACTCGTACTGTACTGATAATTTAGCTATAATATAAATTTAGCTGCGTTTACTATTCTTATTCATCTGTGTAAATTATTTTTTCCTTTTTGGGTGTGGGAAATATCTGTAAAAGTAACTAAATATTCTGCCAATGAATTTAGGCTTTAACGTTTTTACTTTTCATTGATGACGAGTATCCTCGTAAGACGTACCCTTTGTATACAATCAAAAAAATTATTCTATTTATGATCGCTTGTGTGCTACAAAAAGATTAATGTGCAAGATTCTAACAACAACGAGTAGAAACTATGTAATGTAACAGTACAATATTTGTTCAACGACGTGATAATTCTTCTCCTACTTCTACTTAATTCTCTTTTAATATTTTGTTGTACATACTTTATTTCCGGCTCATAGTTTTAAATATATAGTTTCCGCCTGCGGTTTTGCGCGCGTGTAAGGGAGTGGGGGGTATTAGGTACTAAGGCCTTCTCTGTATCCCTGACAACGTGTATACAAAATTTCATGATGATCGTTTGAGTAGTTAAGACGTTAAAGCGTAACAAACACACTCACTTTCACTCACTAGCGTTTTATCTGCGGTTTCACCCGCGTAGTTCCCGATCCCGTGGGAATACGGGGACAAAATGTAGCCTATGTTACTCGCTGATAATATAGCATTCCATTGGTGAAAGAATTTTTAAAATCGGTTCAGTGGTTTAGGCATGTAAGCGTTACAAACAAACACACAAACATTCGCATTTACAATATTAGTTAGGATTATAAATGCGAAAGGATCTAGGATTACCTGGCTCTCTCACCCTTCAAACCGGAACACAGCAATACAAAGGTATCTATTATGCGGTAGAATTGCCTACATACGAATATAACTTACATATTCAATTAACGATAAGTCACATGTTCATATTTCTATATATGAAAAGTACTAATATTGCACATAAGGTCCTCCAGACCGATTTCGGTCACGGCGGCCAATCTCAAGAGAGATTAGCCCACTGCGCAGGACATATTATAGTGCACAAGTGTGTGCGCAAACACAGATACACTCTCTTTTCCTTAGCTCTCATAATCCGATGGGACGGCAATCCGACACGACCGGAAAGAGTTCAGGCGCAGGAACAACGGCTTAACGTGCTTTCCGAGGCACGGGAGTGTACACACTTCCAACTTCCAGACTCCGGGCTGCTACTGAGAATTTTCTGACAGAAAAACCCAATAACTATTTATTGGCCCGACCTGGGAATTGAACCCAGTACCACCGGGTCTGCGGCCTTATATCTAGCCACTAGACCGACGAGGCAGTCAATATTGCACATATGTATGTATGTACATATGTATAAATCTCATTAGTACAATGTCTTAGCAAATGTAGTATCATAAGTAATTTTTCACGGAAACGTATTAGTTTACAATATGATACTTTTAATATGTATTTTCGTCTTGTGGTTGACTTGTATATCTACAGACTGCGATATCTCAGGATCGGATCCCTGGTTATACGGTCTTCCTTATTTTAATTGTATAAGTACCACCTCACGGTAAGTGATCACCAAAAAATGGCATTGTGAGAAATGTTAACCGTCCCTTACAGCGCCAATGCGTAACCTTGGGAACTATGTTATGTCCCTTCAAACTGGACAACAATACCAAGTATTGCTATTTAGCGGTAGAGTATATGATGAGTGGGTGGTACCCAGACGAGTTTATCTAAAGCCCTACCACCAAGTGAGTACCACCGTTAAATAGTTAATCAGTCCAAAGTTGGGAATGAAGTTAAAAAGAAACTTTTTTAAAGTAAGTAAAGCCATTTGATCTACCTTTCATCTTTAACCAGTTGAGTCGAATTTCGTGCCTTCATATGAGAGTAAGGCAATTAAGAGAGCACTTGTGTACATTAATGGCTACTGTATAGTTGGCTAGAATTTGTTATAGATTTTTGTGTTTTGTTTGTTGTTTTCGTTATGAATTGTGTCTCATTAACTTTAACTTTTGCACTGATAAAACAATAGCACATCTGTAGCCCAGTTTTGGGCAAGATATACTGAATCTGCATTAAGATGTAGTTAATGAAATGATACGTATATATTTAAAATAATAAAATATTTTATATTCATAATTGTAACCAATAATGTAGTATGATGTTTTTGTAACTGGCTGTTTTAATTTATAATAACGTTCCATATTTATAAATTGTGTTACAAAACAGACAAACAATTCTACATTAAAAAAAACAAATAAGGATAAGTTATAATTATAAAAAAAAAAAACTGGCCGCCAATAATATTCTAAAAACGATTAAAGAATTTTCAAGTCAATCGACAAAAAAAAAAAAAAACAATTTTAAAAATAGAATGTTCTTAAAACGTATATATTAAATCAACGTTACAAATGAAATAAAGCTTCAATACCGCATACCTCCAGTTCAGAATATCGAAAGTACCAACCCTTAATTCTGTTAGACACTCACTATTACTGTACTTACTCTTACCGATCGATTACTTCTCAACAATTTCACTTTGCACCCTCGACACCCTTACGTACTTATTATAAGGGTCGGTTTACCGTAAAAGGGATGTCTTCATTAGAAAGGGACGGCTATATGGGGATGGTTGGTTATTTCGAGGGGTGGTCTTCGTATTGTGACGCCCCAAATTGTAAGGGTAGCTGCCAGTCATACGGGTGCCGTAGACACCGACGCATGTACCTTAGCCGGTACCTACCTGTCACGATATCGTCGAAATAAAACGGTAGTTTTTTGTATTACGCGGTATGAACTGTTTGTGATATGAATTTTGATTAAACTTTTTTTTCGATAATAGTGTTGTGGATTGATTTATTGAAAAAGTGGAGATTATGAGGGATAACTGATTTCAGTTGAGAGGTAAGATTTTTTTTTAATTTTTTGACAACTCATGCTCAGGTCTTAAAAGGAGTTGTAAATATTATTTATCTATGATTTGATATCTTGTTTTAAATGATGACAGATAATTAATACTTTATTAAAATGCAGATAATATTATAAATAACGTATACTTAAGGTCAAAGAAATATTATTAAATTATTAATTTATTTTAAAAATTAAATATCAAATATGTAACTTTAATATAAATTTACGGCCTTACTGATTAACTTTGTTCAGCGGGTGAATAGTTAAAAAAGGCTGTCAAATCAATAATGACATAAAGAGAGAACACACACACACGGCTATCTGATCCCAAACTAAGCAGAGCTATGGAAACCAGACAACTGATATACCACATATACTACTTTTCTTTTGTAAATACATACTTATATAGATAATTACACCCAGACTCAGAACTGAGTCTGGGTGTAATTATCTATATAAGTATATACTCCTGAGTCTGGGTTGTCCTGACAAACAGACATGTTCATGCACACAAATGTCTGTCCTGGGTGGGAATCGAGCCCACGACCTGCGGTCCGAAAGGCACGTATCTACCAACCATGCCAAACGGCTCGTCAAAAGAGATAAATCTGTGTTTAACTGAACAGCCGCTAAGTTTATGAGTAAGGCCGTTATATTCTAAGCAAAATGTTTATATATTATAATTAAATTCCAATTTATAATGTCAAATATACATTTATACTCATCTCGAATAACTAATTATACATTTATTATTTGTGGCAACATTCCGCCGACGTGAACGCACTTTAATATATTTTATAATTTATTTATTTATTTATTTATTTACATACATACCTTATTATATGGATATTATGTATCATGTAACTAATCCTTTATTAGGATTACATAATCTTTAGTTTAAACATATATTAACTAAGGAGGGAGACATTAAGTAAATTAAAACTATTAATAGATGAGAATCTAATGATTCATTTATTAGATTCTCATCTCTTAATATGTGTGAGTACGCGATCATTTATTAAGTTAATATAAGATATTATAATCTGTTTTACATGTAATTGAATTTGTTCATAATTTGTCATCAGCTTACAATCTCGCTAGATTTATTAATAATAATAATATCCTGGGACATTATTCACACAAGCCATCTGATCCCAAACAAAGCAGAGCTTGTATTATGAAAACCAGACAACTGATATACTTACATATACTACTTTTTTTTTGTAAATACATATTTATATAGATAATTACACACAGACTCAGGACAAACAGACATGTTCATGTACACAAATGTTTGTCCTGCGTGGGAATCGAATCCACGACCTGCGGCGTGAATGGCAAGTAAGTACCTTTCCAACCACGCCAACAGGCTCGTCTAATTATAAAAACAAATTATGTTTATAACTATAAATCGCTTCAAGCACTTACTTTGCTATTTAGTGCGTTCATTGATTTTAATTAAATAGCAAAAGCTACAACAAGATACTTTCTTCTTTTTTAAATGTTAAATCAATGAGCCAGAAAGAGATAAATGATTTATTAAGAACTAAACGACTTTCATAAGTATGGCCGGTATTATTATATTCTAACATAAATATTATTTTTGATTATATTGTAGGTATGTAGTGGCTGTATAGTTTAAGACTGATTTTTCTCTTTCCGTCATCAATGATTTTACATTCGAAGGAAGAGGACAAAGCATTACTTTTAAATAATTTAAGCAACGTTTAAAAGTAAGGCATCATAATTACTGAAGTGTTTATGAACGCGCTAATTAACAGTCCGGTCCGATAAATGTCCGATTAAAAATATTATTCTTTTCTTTACATAGCCCGTTTATTAAGAATTATCTATATTAATATTATAAACGCGAAAGTAACTCTGTCTTTTCACTGCACCAATTTCGATGAAATTTGCTACGAAGCAAGCTTTAGCTCGAAGAACGGATGAAGTCTACTTTTTTAATACTTCAAGGGGGTAAAGTTGGAGATGGATGGAAGGAAGATTTTCGTCACAAATTTGGGACCAATTCTACTAACAAATTGTCACTTTATCGCAATCAAATCGAAGCGTGATCGTAGCCGTTTATCCGTTTTCGTATTCTTTAATTTAATTATGGACTATTGGCATAAAAGTTAACAATTATATTTGGTTTTGACATAACGGTATATATTAACATCACATCGGTTCGGTTCGTATCTGAATAATTATATAATCTATATAATATACGATTCCGACCCCTGAAATACAAGAGAAGCCACAGGTACAGCTATTAAGGCTTTATAACATCTTACTATGACTCGAAGGAACCGCTAACCTATGTGTTCTAGATTGAATGTGAAAGAAAAAATATATATAACAAATATTAACATATTTTTTTTATAAATTTACAATAAAATACATATATTGTAATTTAGCATTTCCAACATTGTGAGTATCTGTTGAGATTGCTGAGATATATATAGATAACTAATTTTTTTTTATTGTATATGAAGGCGTAGGAACGCGGACGAGGATATGGGCCACCTGATGGTAAGTGGTCATCAACGCCCATAGACAGTGGTTTGTATATTTCAAAAAAAAAACAACATCACCACTGCGCCACCAACCTTAGGAACTAAGATGTTGTGTCCCTTGTGCCTGTAATTACACTGGCTCACTTATCCTTCAAACCGGAACACAACAACACAAAGTACTGCTGTTTTGCGGTAGAATATCTGATGAGTGGGTGGTACCTACCCAGACGAGCTTGCACAAAAATATCGGAATCGGAACACGTGCAGTCAGCCAGTATTAATACAGGCACGAGGGACATTACATCGTAGTTCATAAGGTTTGGGGCGCGTTGACGATGTAAAGAATTGTTAATATTTCCTAAAGCGCCAATGTGTATAAGCGACGGTGACCATTTACCAAGAGGTGCGAGTCCGACATCCTATTAAAAAAAAGTTTCAGGACATGAACGGAACTCTAACTTCTCTAGTTCTATTCCAGGACAAAATCTGTAATTAAAGTTTTGACAACTGCTGTCATTCGTCATTGTCAATGAGCCGAGATGGCCCAGTGGTAAGAACGCGTGAATCTTAACCGATGATCGTGGGTTCAAAGTGGGCAAGCACAGCTGAATTTCATGTGCTTAATTTGTGGTTATAATTCATTTCGTGCTTGACGGTGAAGGATAACATCGTGAGGAAACCTGCATGTGTCAAATTTCACTGAAATTCTGTCACATATGTATTCCACCAACCCGCTTTGGAACAGCGTGATGGAATAAGCTCCAAACCTCCTCCACAAAAAGAGAAGAGGCCTCAGCCCAGCAGTGGGACATTCACAGGCTGTTACTGCTGTCATTCGACCGTTATCCAGTAACAATACATACGTATTCATATTAACATATATATAAAAGGGGTATTAGATGTATGTATATATATGATGACTTGCGTTATATAACTTGCAATTTTTGTTAATTGTAAATAGCTCAGAATCCCATAGGCCTCAATTACGAATTACATACTGTCACATGTTAATTTATATTTTCGTGTAATTAACTAATTTGAATACACTTATATTAATTAATATCGCTTTGCTTAATAGCCAAAGATTAATATCTGTTCGGGAGTAATTTTTATAAGTATACGTTTATATGAATTTCGAAATATTATTTTTTTAACGGTATTTTATAGGCATGGATCGATGTAGCAACAGCCTGTGTCCCACTGCTGGGCTAGAGGAAATGGAGCTTATTCCACTAAGTTGATTCAATGTGAGTTGGCTACACACATGCGTGGTAATGTATGTCTTTATCGTTGAGCATGAAATGCATTATAAATCATGGTGCTTGCCCGGGTTTGAACCAGTCATCTCAACCAATGGGTCTCTACACAATTACTCGATAACTGATAATGGTAACTAGTGTTTGAAATGTTAAATAATATAAATGATTTGAATCCCTTTTTGTATAATAATTATATTTTTACTAATTAAGTACATATTTATAAGGCTACTGGTTGTACCACGTACTGTGTTACCCGCGTATAATTAATAAAAATATAATAAATTATTACTATAATAAAACACACACACACACTCACACATATGGCTACTGGTAAAGAAATACGTAATTAATGATTTGTAATTAATTTTCATAAGATACCGTAGGGTTTACCGACGTATATAAAATGCCTAACATTTGCGCCATCACATGTTCTTTGTGTGTACCAATTTTCATCAAGATTGGTCAAGCCGTTCTTGAGTTATAAGAAGACATACAGACAGACAGACAAAAATGAAAAAAATAGTATAATGTGAATCACTGCATCATAAAACGATTATTTATCACCAAATTTGGTTGAAAAGAAAAAATGTACAGACAGAACCAATAGATTTATATAGTAGTATAGAAAATCTTTATTAATACACATTTTTACTAATTAAGTACATATTTATAATATATCTATATTATTACATGACGTGACGTTTTGTTTGTTTTTAACTGAAAAACTCATAAACCATTAAACATAAAACTTTCGGAGCAGATTTTTTTAGTATATAATATAATTATATTATTTACTAATTTATATTATATACTTTCGACAATTAAGTTGTACTCTATATTTCATATACTTGTTATGTTTATTACATATGAATAATGTTAAATTAATTCTTAGTTACATCGGTCGGTAACTCAACTCAACGATCGGTTACTGATGCAATAACGATTCGTTAAATATCCGGTGTACGTCTGTAGAATCCGTTTCGATATTCGTAGGAGCACGAAACGTATCGCCTAAGGCTTCACAGCTGGCAGATTATTGGCAATATCAGTTAACACTTGAGAAATGCCAGTGAGATAGCGATATTTGTAATTGGCCGATATGATTGAAATGTGTATAGGAATAAAATATTTATATATTTTATTTTTAGTTTGGTTTTTATTTAATATTTATTTTTTAATATTAACTGCTTATTAATTATCTATTACCACTCGGTGGTAGAGCTTTGTGCAAGCTCGTCTGGGGAGGTACCACCCACTCATTAGATATAAGATACAAAACAGCAGTACTTTATATTGTTGTGTTCCGGTTTGAAGGGTGAGTGAGCCAGTGTAATTACAGGCACAAGGGACATAACATCTTAGTTCCCAAGGTTGGTGGCGCATTGGCAATGTAAGCGATGGTTAACATTTCTTACAATGCCATTGTCTATGGGCCTTGGTGACCACTTACCATCTGGTGGCCCGTATGATCGTCCGCCTACAAATACAATAAAAAAAAATGGACTAAAGTTTTAAAAACCTAGGGAACTAAGATGTTATGTCCCTTGTGCCCGTAATTATAATCACAATTTAAACGGAACACAACAATACCAAGTATTTTTATTTTATTAATTGGAAAGCCAACTTTGCATGATAAGAAAAACATTGTATCATTGCTCATATAAAAATATTGTAACAAAATATTTATAAATTATAGGCTAAATTAACATTCGAATAAAAACATCTCTAATTTACGAAAAAAAAAAAGAAAATATCCTTAACTTAAATCACAAAATAATTAACTGAATTTTGAAATTGTTTTTTTTTTTTATAAACTAGCAAATAGCATTATAATGTAATTATGATTATTGTAATCGGCGCTGGAGTATTTAATGAGTGCTCGGTACCCTACCAAATCTACTACTAGGCTTTATTTAAGACAAGTTATTACATTATAGACACTTTTTTTTTGTCATGCTGTCTAAAGGCAAAGGCCTTCCAATATACATCATAATTACTGGCCACTAATAAAAATTGCCATTATTTATACAATGTTATATTAATATAAGAGCAATATAGATTAAAATAAAGGATAACAGATAATAAAATGGTTGATTCCATTGTAACAACACGTTTAATAACTAAATGAAGTTTTAACAGTTCCCCGCGAAATCGTAAAATATTACAAAGTCTAATTCAACCCTTTATGTTAAGATGGTCCGGCCGTCCATCACACCGTTGTCATGTTTATTGATTTAGAAAGGTGATTAAAAAAACATGGACATTTTTATTTAATTAATTTTTATGCCTTAATATTCGTTTTTTTAAGAATATATTGATATATAATAATTAAATAATTGCAATATGTAACAAAACATGTTTCTAGCATTAGTATTGCGCATATTTTTGAATGTAAAAACTGTTTAAGAGCAGCTTTAAGTGACTTACTTCAAATCGGCCAACTTAGAGCATACTTTGTACATTATTTATAAAATCAAGAGCAACGTCTACGTAACTACGTCTGTTGATTTCTGACGCAAAAACATTGCACTATTGTCACGTTTACTAACGGCCTTATTCAAAAACGTTGCTTAGTTACTGTTTAGTTAAACACTGATTTGTCTCTTTCTGTCATTATTGATTTGACATACGAAAGAAGAAGACAAAATATTGTTTAACTAATCACCAGTTAAATGAAGTTTATGAATAAGGCGGTAAGGCGCTACTTATTTACATAGTTACAAGCTTTAATTTAATATCTAATTTTATGCATTATAGTTGTATTGTTTTCTTATTACATTATATTTAAATAAGTTTTAAGAAAGTAGATATATCGTAAAATCGCGAAATTGACTCTTATAATTATTACGTTTGTAGAATATAATCATCAAGATAGCTTATCATACGTTGAGTTTCAACTTTCTGTCACGTGTCAGATACATATTTAGTGAGTTCTAAGATTAAAGCTGTTGTTTTTTTGAATATACATGAATTTATCATAATTTTTGTATTTTATGTTCAGATTCGAAATCGCAGTCTGAAATTAAATTTCACTCGTCTTATAATCTTGGCTACCTTATTAGGTATTTATAAATTATTATTAAAACACGTTTAACGGTGTGATACGAGGACGTGACAGTTCGATTAGCATCCGAGGGTTAGAGCGTCGTAAAGTTACGGGTTAGATGCTATCGGCAAGTGGCCATCTGTCATGACGCAATCTTGTTGAGTTACGGCCTTTGCGTATATTAATTACTCAAAAACATCATTTTAAACATTTGAAAGGACATTTCTTTTTATATAATGTACAATTATCATGTACATTACTTATTATTGTTATATAGTAACAAGTGTACTTAGTATAAGATGTCCAGCATATACCCGTCAATCATCCGTTTCTACCCATATTGGCACAATGAGAAATAAGCTTTCTGTAAATGGCATTTCTGGACTAAAACAGTTGTAACAAGCAGTTTTGAGGGTGCTCATCTGAGGCTGGTGTTGCTGAGAGTTAGTGGATGGAGGTTTCATCACGATCCTCGGTGGGTGCCTTGTGCAAGTTCGTCTGGGTTGGAACCTTCCACAGGGACATAACATCTTAGTTCCCAAGGTTGGTGGCGCATTGGCCATGTAAGCGATGGTTAACATTTCTTAAAATGCCAATGTCTATGGGCTTTGTAGACCACTTACCATCACGTGGCACATATGCTCGTAGTTCATATGTCAGTTTACCTACACGTGTGCTTTAATTTCCTTCAGGGAAAGTAGAAAGGAATCAGAAGTTTATGATGTTTTACTACTTTCATAATTCACTGAGGTGATTTACCGAGTATAAACACATTCACAAAATTTTAATTATTGTAACCATAGATATATAATTACAATTATAATAAAGCATAGATAATAAGTTATACAATGAAAAATAGAAATACTCTATGTTGTCGGTTAAATTAGAAAAGTATCGAATATCTATCTTCAATTAAATCTTTTATCAAATATTTTGACACCATATTAAAAAATCAACACACGTTCATAATTAAAAATTATAAAAAAAATCGATTTGAAAATTTAATCGCGCGATAAAAATCGTTTACAAAAAGTATCGATTACATACTTCACACTCCACCGAATATTTGGGTATCGATTTAGAATTACCACGATATCATATTACAAATAAACATCCCTTATTTATAATCTGTGGTTCGTATCATTTGGTAATGTTCTAATGTTTGGTAAAATTATCTCTAATTAAAAGATTTGCTGCTTAACCTGCGACAGCGCATTGCTGACAATTCATGTAGTAAAAAACAGTGATGAAATTTTCCAAAGAACAGCTATTTGTGCATATATATTATATTGCGTAAGAATATGTGCAAACAAAAATGTACTCTATAATTACTGGCTGACAGTAAATTATTAAATGGACTAGTGTTCCTGCGCTGGACAAACGGCTTTACGCGCTTTTTTTCAGAAAAATAACGTTTTTTTTGCTCGACTCGGGATTTGAATCTGGGATATGCAGCAAGTTAACAATACCGGTGTTACGGATCAGCTGATAGAGTCCAACTGATGTATCAAGGATAATAGCATTCCAGCGAAATCCTACGCTAGTGTGTAGAGTTGCATTTGTAACATTAATAATCTTGAACAGTGTATAAACGGTGCTACGGTCAAGCCAACGGTGCTTGATGTTTTTATATACCACGCCAACTTATATAATAAAAATAAAAATTAAATATATACAAATAAAAAATAAAAATAGTGAAATGTATAAACCGCGTGGAATGATGGCAGCAACATCATTTCCGATTTGGCATTTCCCCTTTGAATCCTAATAATCCTCTGGGCGAAAACTGAAGCTTTATTTAAGACAATGTAAAAAAACCTCATTAACTAGTATATATTCTAGAGAATTCTTTTTTAATTTCAACAATTATGACACTTTAAAATATACTTTATTTCGAGTAGTCTTTTTAGAATTGCTGATTGTTGGTAGGATATGTGATGAATACTTACTAAGGGCATAACATTCCTCACGTTATAAGGAAAATATGTTTTATATAAACTACATAATTTCAAATTTCCTTGTGTAAACAAAAAATAAGTAGCTGATTTCTATTGCTCAGATTTGAACCATCAAAAGAACCATTGGTACAAATGTATAATTATATAAATCAAAGTCCTTTATTCGTTTCACACTCGAAAACATTTCGCAACTCTGTATTTCAAATTTTAACATTTTTCATCCACGATATATTTTACATCGACAATTTAAGCGAAATGTCCGTTCAAATACACATGTTTAAAATACCAAAAGTGGCAATCGAACGCTTTCCCAATGAAAAGCGTGTTCCGACGAATATTATTGCGGACGTACGTATCAAAATTCGAATCTACCGCCCTTGTTAAAATTACAACTATTACATTAATTTGCGTGAAGCCTTTACCGGAGTTTTAACGGATTGAATCGTTATTTTAACTTGCTGGTTTTTTGCGGTTTGTTTCAGTTTTTTTTTATAAAGTTTTCATGTCTCAGATTTCAGTTTGTGTTGCTTGTGTTGCATTGAATACGTCTTGAAATTTCTTCTTAAGATTTACGGTTTTTCTGTTGGATTTATTTTACCGGTTTGCGTTGGATTTACTTAACAAATAGTCGGTTCGCTTTCTTTTTTTTCTGAAGTCTGAGTAACGTATCACCTTTGCCCAAAATCGTGGAGTAAGGAAGATTAGTCACTGTCAGTGTCAGTGTCCTGTAAAACCATACGCTCCAAGATGTTATATACATCAACAAATAGCAATACAAAGTATTGGAGTGTGATGGTAGAATAACTAAAGTACATAAAGGTTATATAATCTTTATATTATATATAACCTTTATATTATATTGATTCAAAATAGTATAAATAAATACTAAAGTGAGAAAGAAGGAGCCTGCCTACTGCTGCCGTATGCGTGAGAGAAAGGGAAGCCAGACAGAGTGACGCCGTTACGTTACGAAGCAGTTTACCTGCCTCGTTAGCTTAGTGGCTAGCTTATAACGCAGCTTCCGGTGTCCGAGATTCAAGCTCCAGTTTGGCCAATGAAGTCATTGATTAGATTTTTTGTCGAAATGTTTTCAACAGCAGCTCCGTGTCTGGAAGTTGGGATTCACTTCCGTGTCTCGAAAAGCATGCAAGGTCATTAATCTATTCGAATAGTGTACTTGTGTTTGCGCACACATTTGTAATATCTCTTGCGCAGTTGGCGCGTCTTCCCCTCCGACCACAGTGACAGATGTCAGGATGACATCACCAATAAATAAAGAGACGGTTTTTTTTAGTGAAAACTGAAAAAAAAAACTAAACCTATAAACATTTTAAGGGACATAACATCTTAGTTCCCAAGGTTGGTGGCGCATTGGCGATGTAAGCGATGGTTAACATTTCTTACACAGCCAATGTCTATGGGCGTAGGTGACCATACTTACCATCAAGTGGCCCATATGCTCGTCCACTTACCTATCCAAAAAAAAAACATCAAACTTATACCAGAAGTCGCGAGTTTTGAAAAAGATTACAATTGAGTTTCATCTTAAAATTTTGACTATTGACGTGTCATGAATTCCACGTTATTATTTTAAATAAAGTGCAAATAATATATAAGTATAGAATTGGCCCAGTGGTAAGAACGCGGGAATCTTAACCGATGAACGTGGGTTCAAACCCGGGCAAGCACCACTGAATTTCATGTGCTTAATTTGTGATTATAATTCATCTCGTGCTTGACGGTGAAGGAAAACATCGTGAGGAAACCTGCATGTGTCAAATTTCACTGAAAGTCTGTCACATGTGTATTCCACCAATCCGCATTGGAGCAGCATGGTGGAATAAGCTCCAAAACCTTCTTCTCAAAAGAGGAGAAGAGGCCTTAGCTCAGCAGTGGGACATTCACAGGCTGTTACTAATAGAATATATAACAAAAATGTAATATAAACTACTCATTGACCAAAAAGGGAAGCCATCTTAACTCGAGACGTTTAACTGATATATAATTCAGTTGCTTAAGTGCGTTATTGTTCTTAGCTTATTAGGGATGTCCCACGGGCACAGATTATATAAAGAGGATCCCGCATCCCTCGCCGTGAATAAATAACAACTCAGATGCTAAAAATATTATGCTTTTTAATGGATTTGTGTTTGTTTAAGATGTTTATGAGATAAGATTAATGTCATGGCTCCGCGAGTAAACTGTAAGCGTCTTGGCATGACTACTATGTTTGAACAGCCTCGTTGGTCTAGTGGATATAAGGTCGCAAGTTCTGAGGATGGGTTCAAACCCTAGGCCGGGTACAAATGACATTGGGTTTTCCTGTCGAAGATTTTCTGTAGCAGCCCGGAGTCTGAAAGTTGGAAGTGTATAATCCCGTGCCCCAAAAAGCACGTAAAGCCGTTGGTCCTGCGCCTGAACTCTTTCCAGTCCTGTCCATAGGATGAATGAGAAGAGTATGTAGAGTGAGGAAATAGAGAGTGTACGTTATTCTCGATTCCTTTGTACGTGCCGACGGTTCCAGTTTATGTTACTAACACTTTATTAGTCTCCTACTAAGCAATATCTATGATTTGATGAAATCAAATCAAATCTAAGTGCTGTGCTGGTCTCGTAATACTATCTTCCATTGCGACTTCAGACATTTGATCTTTATCTATATCTTTGAATCTGTGATACCGTGTTATATTTGAGATGATTAACAAGTATATAAGGATTGTTGAATTAATTTATTGTTCAATTATATATTTAGGATAAACAGATAACATTTCTTTTTTGAAATCAGTGTAAAAATAAATATGTCTTACAGGTCACAACAAAACGATGCGCTGAGATCCAAAATGGATTCCCCAGTTTCATCCCAAGACAACGACATCGAAGTGAACGTCGTATCCGGAGCGAGCAGCCCCGACATCCCATCCTCGCCATCTAGAAGAGACCAGAAGAGTCCATTTTATGATTTAAAGAAGGATAAAGAAGAGAAGGCCTCTGGCAGTGCTCCCTATACTAGCTTCTCTATCAGTTCGATACTTAATCGGGCTGAACCTAGACGGGAATCGAATGTTCTGGAAGCAGCGTTAGCCGCTAATCATTTTGGCAGCGCGAATGATGCCATGCTATCAAGGTACGTAAATATATGTATTATATATGTTAGTTAGTATTGACTGACTTCGGGGAAATAACGAGTAATTCTGATAAGTATTATGCTGCTAGATTTTGTAGAAGTTTCTGGAAGGGTATGACGTCACTTAATTTTTATAAATACAATGGTGATGTTTTTGTAAATTTTATTTGTAATTATTTTATAAAATTATGTAATTTATATGTAGGATGGCTGGTATATTATTAATTATCATGAAGTTCTAGAACTAAGTTTGAAGAACCGTCACCGCCCATAAATAATGGCATTGTAAGAAATGTTAACCATCGCTTACATCGCCAATGCGCCACCAACCTTGGGAACTAAGATGTTATGTACCTTGTGCCTGTAATTACACTGGCTCACTCACCCTTCCAACCAAAACACAACAATATAAAGTACTGCTGTTTTGTGGCAGAATATCTGATAAGTGGGTGGTACCTACTCAGACGAACTTGAACAAAGCTCTACCACCGAGTTAAAACTTAGTAGTTAGTAGAGTAGTGCTTTGAAAAACACAACCTTGAGGAGGTAGGCCCGTGCCTCGGAAAGCGCCGTTACCGTACTACAATGATAGTAAGCTTAGACTCCATTCTCGTTCTTTAGTAATAATTGTGAATGGCCGTCGTAACCAAATTGATCAAAGAACGTCACTATGAATAAAAAAAGACATAACTCTCCCGACTTTAAATTAAATTCCATATTTATATTTATCTTCTATTAAGCGAATGAATAGCATATGAGTTACTTAACTAACTTAGCTTACTTTAAGGAAGGTAACTTTAGCTTACTTTTAGAAGCGGCTATTAGTATTGAGCGGTTAAAAGTGTTGCAATTTATGGCATAGTATGATAATTCATTCGATTATTTATTAAAAAAAAATAGATTATTGTGCTTTACGATACGATATGTTGTTAAAGATATATCTTATTATTACATAATAATAGACAAATCTAAAATATTTTAACATTTAAAAAAAAAGAAATGTGTTTTAAGTTTATTTAATATATTTTTCGTATTAGCGATTATTGAAAAAAAAAAAGTTGTCTTTGCAATCGATATTAAATTTTATTTTTTTAAATATTTTTCACAGCGCCAAATACAAAAACAATTTCGAATTTGGAACGATAATTTAATTTTTAATATCAAAATTATTTTATATCTTGAATCTGTCTGTCGTGTTTTCACGGCTAAACTACTGAACCGATTTTGATAAAATTTAGTGTGAAGCAAGCTTGAATTCTAAGGACGGACTTAGGCTACTTTTTTACCTAATAAGGCCTAGGCGAATACTAATACAGTATAAATGCTCTGAAACTGTGGCCTAGGTAATTGTCATCTAGCGAGGAACATCTTGCTATGATCGAGTATGCTTCGTTTAGACTACTTGACTCCAAATAAACTAACGAAATTAGTCATTGAGATTTCATATGGGTGGACAATTTTGTAGCTGAGTTATCTGTTTCAGTAACACAGTTAAGTATAGTTTGGTAATTGAAAATGAATCAATCAATCATTATTCATTTAAATCCTATATAAAGTAAAAGTAATAAATATATATTTTAACAAAAACTAATTTGTATAATTTTATATTATTAAACATATTTTCCACAGAGTATATAAAATATAAGGATTAAATATTTTTAAACATTGAAATATATAATAAAGATAAATAGTCGCATGCAAATGCATGTATTCTCATTGGATTGTAAATGTAACATTATTATGTTTCCCCGTAATCGTTAGTAAATGTCCCACTGCTGGACAATGGTCTCCTGTAAATAAGGTTTAAAGCCACCACGCTGACTTTGTGCAGTAACATACGGCAGAATTTCATTGACACATACAGCCCTATTTGCTGTCAATATAAACTCGAAACTCAAAACAGAAAAAGGTCTTGAAATGTCAGAAAGTGGTATGCGATATTGACCATAATTGTTATAACATTTCAATTATAGTCTCATCAAAATAGTATATCACCAAAAAGTCGTTGAAGTGAGTTCGTACAATATAGCACTACAAATGGTCTCACGAGATGAATTAAAATTAACTTACAAACTTCATGTTTCTTTTCGAATTTCATTCCGACATTTTCAATTCATATTATCAATTAAAAGTACAATTAACTGTGTATCATTGTATTATTTAAAGGTCATTGAACTCATTGGATTCAAGTTAATATATTATATTGTTTCAATCAGACTTGCAAATCGATTCAGCTTGCTCGAGCTACAAGGCTGTTTAATTGTGCACGAGCGAGTTGATAGATTAAGCTTGGTTTACCGTCTAGCCGATCTAATCTTTGATAATTAGCTGCTAATATTTCCATGTAGGTAATAAAATGAGAAGCTAGCTTAAATATATTTTAAGCTTTATTGTGAATTGACAAAAAACACCTAAAAATGCTTGGATTTAAAATTGCAAATACTTGTATATTAATAGTTTTAGGTATAAATTATATTTTTAAAAGGAATAATTATATCTTTCATAAGCTCTATATCTTCTATATATCCATATAAGTAATATATCGATTATATTGTATAAACATATTTTTAATAACAATTCATTAAATCGAAATTCAAATGTACTTTTAATAAATAAAATTATTATTAATTATTTGCGTTTTAAATACGTTAGTATATTTCGGGTCCCCATCTTCATGGAGCGGACGCGTAATAATAAAGATGATAATGGCGGCACTCTTTGATAAATAACGTAAATAAAACCGAAAAAATCGATAACAATTTAGTATACACTAAATAAATAGCATTTATTTAACATAAAATAGACCAATCACTAATTCCATATATAGGATGTATTCAGTACTCGCTCAAGCCACTCGCCCATTTAAACGTACACGATCGATTTGGTAGATTAAGCCGAGTAGCGACCGCGTCGGTCGGTCCGATCATGATCCGATGGTACACCACTACAACTTTACAACTAACTTCATTCAAATCGCCCCTCAGTTAGTGGAGGGTTAATTATTTAAAGCGTTCGATTCGATTTTTAAATTTCGCTTCAAATGAAACAGATTAAAAATATCAGATAGAAAAACTTTATTAATCTATGAACAAGTAATGGTAATTCTAATATTGTTTATTTCAAATAAATATAGCACATTTTAATTGAACATAATTTTTTTATGGCTACGTATTTTATATTATTTTTTATAGTATAGGTAGGCGGACGACAACCTGGTGGTAAGTGGTTACCACCGCCAACAGACAGTGGCATTGTAACTTCCTTAAAAAAAAACATCGCCAATGCGCCACCAACCTTGGGAACTAAGATGTTGTGTCCCTTGTGTCTTTAATTACACTGGCTCTCTCACCAGTCAAACCGGAACACAAGAATACAAAGTATTGCTGTTTTGCGCTAGAATATCTGATGAGTGCGTGATATCTACCCAGACGAGCTTGCACAAAGCTCTACCACCAAGTAAAGTACCACAAGATAAATATAAGTATGTAATATTTAACACATTAAATGTTTGTTTCATAGATAACATTGTTACAGAAGCACATCACTACATTTTATAAAACAAAGTCTCTTCTACGTCTGTCTGTTTGTACGCGATAAACTGAGAAACAACAGAACAGATTTTCATACGGTTTCCACCAATGGTCAGAGCGATTTATAAAGAAGATTTTGATGTGTAATTCATTGGTATTTGTGTATATTTACTGTAACATGACGTTGACAAAAACAATTGGGAGTTTTACTGACTAGCGTTGCGTGAATTATTAGAGGTTTATATATAACGACATAAATGTTTTATGTAAGCTTATGTACGAACAAGTTAATAAGATAGACTTGAATTTATAGTATCATAATAGAATTCTGACGTTCGTTTACCATTGGCTTTGTACAAGACCTGGGACCTGGAACCCACTAATCACATGTTCAACCATCAAACAGTAATACTAAGTATTGTTGTGTTCCAGCGTGAAGTGTGAGTGAGCCAGTGTAGATAGCTACATAACTCTAACCTATCTACTTGTTCGCACACAAGCTACCTAATTAAACCTTTGTCGTAATATATAAAATTCTATTAACGCAACGCTAGTCAGTAAAACTCCCAGATGTTTTTCTTAACGTCATCAATAAGCATCGCTATATTACAGTAAATATATATGTCGCAGAAGCCGAGGGGCTTGGTATAATTTGTTCGTTCGACATGGTCAGTGTGCACGTGCGGCACGGTCGAGTGTTCGCAATACAGTGATTTCGAACCCCGCTCTACTGACTCACGATAACTCACGTAACTGTCAAAGGGTCTTATGTCAGTGTCAGTGTTACCAGTCGTACACGAGTCAAAACTAACACTATATTTAATTACTATTATTTATTCTCTAACATACACAAAACCGTTGAATTATACACCAAATTCTTCCTCATGATTCGCTCATGGTTCAAAGGACATAACCGCTTAGTTTTCAATGTTGGTGGCAAATTGACGATTTAAGGAATGGTTAATATTTTTTATAGAGCCAATGTCTATGGGCGATGGTGACCATTTCACGTCATACCTCAACGCCCAGGGAAGACCGACCACCTATTTTGTAAATAAAATTTTATTATTATTTAGCTTGCACGAAAATCAAATGCCGCCTAGAAAAAACAAAGTTTCAAAATACATTATTGCCTTATTGGATAACTTAATACGTTAATACTACTCTTATCACAGAACCCTCACACACACAAGGTATTCCAAGTGACGTGTAAGAAGTTCGTAATCTCCGTAACCCTCGTATAAAAACAAACATACCATCCATTTAATCCGTATGAAACATCATTACCCCATCTAATCAAGGGTTACAAGTAGTTTCCCCCTTTTATGGGGTAAAAACGGACCTTTTATCTAGGTAGAATGGTAGTTGGTTTTACGCAGTGGCCGACATGACTACAAATTGGCCTTGTAAACAACTTGATGGAGGTTTGACGGTTTGTCCTGATTATTTAGACTGGCAACATTTCGTTAGTTTTATTTAAGATATATAATACCAATAAAGAAACAGAATAATATAATCTTAATTTTTAATATATTTTAAGATTTTTATAGTTATAGATGTGGCAACACATTATCCTGTATAAAGGAACGTTTGTGTGTTAAAGGTAACAATTAGGCAGTTAATGGACTTGTTGATGAAACGTTTGGCTCCTGCCTTTTCCTTGCCTTGCCTTGGTAGTTGTAGTATTAATAAAGTAAGTGTAACACTGTTTCTGAAAAATAAAATTTTGGTTGTGATAGCATCTTATTTTAGACGGGTTATACTCGTCATTATATGGCTATTTTGTTAATAGTAATGGTTAAAATGAGGATTGCTTTTATTAAAATAAAAAAGCTAAGCTGTTGGAAGTTCTGCACTCCGTACAATGTCCCTTAAGTAGAAGGTTTGGAGCAAATTCCAATGTAGGGCTCAATTCCCCCACTAGATTCACTGAGCACGAGTTGACTTTTCTATGGCTTAAGTAATGCATTCGGCATTGGAAATATGTCTGTTGTTTGTGTACTTAAAGACATAATCAAGTAATTTCATTTAAGTATTTAGGTGTCATTATTAAATATTTTTGATAAGTTTAACATAAAAATTAATTAATGAATATATAAACATGACATAATAGATTATAGTAACAATTTATAAAAGCAAATTAACACAAACGAGAAACAATTATCATTAATTATATCACCGACAGTATAAATGGCAAGAATTAAACATTTAAAGTTAAAGAAAATTGTCTTCATTTTCCACCCTCAAGTCATAATTACGCCTACAGTGACGGCGGACATTTTGTTTAGCGTTGTAAACAATCTGTCATTGTTCGCGCCATTATTGTTGACGTAAACTTTTTTTTATAAAGCTTTACACTCTTGTCCTTTAGCGTTGTTTCAAATCAGCTAATTACGTAATTTAAGATGAAAAAGAAATTGATTAAAAGGATTAGGGTTATTGTGATTTTTTATTTATAACGATTTTGTCTACATTAACTTTATAAAGAGTTTCGAATATAAATGCTATTGATGTAAAAATGGGTCTTTTACAGCCGCAGGGTAGTTTTTTTTGTAAATAACCTAATATTTAAAGGGCCTTAAGATGAATAGCTTTAGGGATTTTTAAAAAATACCCTTCTGAATGTTTTTTCAATATCTTTCAGAAATATTGTCTTTGTCTTTTTGTAAGCATGATTTTAATTAGTTTTTATTGTATTATATTTTTATTATATATGTTTAGCCTTTAGTTATAACGAGGTTTTAATATGGAAGCATAACGTCTTTGTTTGGTATTTTATATTATCTTTAAAGTATGTTTTATGTTGCTTATGTTGAAATGCTATGAAATTAACCTTATATTCCTATTCGTATACATAGTGGAGCGATATACAGTACACTTATGAAATAAAATATGATATTAAAATCCCCACATGAATGTATTTTCTTACCCCATAAATATAATGGAATCTTTTGATAAACACCCTTATTTAAACACCTAATAACAGAAAATATGCTGCACCCCAAATCTTGGCATCTTTAGGGTGAGTTACTTGCCCCTCTTAAGTATAAATAACTTAACGATTATTGTGGTATAAGTTATGAGATTAAGCGATTGTGGTGTACTTCGTATAAATTGAAAATTCTATAACACACACATATACTTAGATCCAAATAATATGTTAAAAAGACTCATATATTTATATGTGTGGAGTTATTTGACATATAGTATATAATACATTTACCAGTTATTCAATATATGTAAATATATATTTATATATATATTCGAAATACCACTCTTTACGAGATATCCTAAGCTATCCGCCTGATTGACTTGAAATTTGTCACAGTTACTTCCCCGACGTAGACGCTCACTGAGAAAGGATTTTACGCATATCCAATCCAAAATACATTTTTCTTATTATGTATCGTCCCGGAATCCGGGACGACTAGCTAGTATATAATCTCTGGTAATTGACAAACGAATAAATATTTTCATTCCCGCTCCGCTTATGTTCTTAAACCAAAATATCTCGACTAAGTATATACAGAGGGTAGGAACCCACTTTCTTATCCCTTAAGAGAATTTCAGATACCATTTTCGTTTCTTACTGAATGCCTACATTTTTTTTCTTTTTTAAGATAATATTCTGTAAGCTGATATGGGATTAGATGAAAGTCAGGTAAATATGAATTAATATTTAGTGATCGATTTTTATAAATATTTATGCGTTCCTAGTACATTATATAATATGTTCTTTAATAGTTACTGAACATGGAATGTGTCTTTTATCTAAATTTAGACATTAATTAATCAGTCAAGAACACTATGCATGTGATAGAGATGTGGGAACAACAAAACCGCTACACTTGTTCCCACTCTTTTATATTGATTGACGGATGAGTCAAATTGGTATTTTATTAATATTATTCAATATACACAATTTATAAAAGTCCCAAAATTATATCATTTATTTATATTTAACGTTATCGTATATTTGAGGTTATTTAATATATTAAAAATTATTATGTATTTACCTATTTACTAATTTTACATCTATTATTATATCACATGCTGTGTTTGCTCTCAAATGGGTGTATATAAAATGTTTCTAGATGTTTCTAAATGATTTATTAAGTTAATGTGACATCCGCTAGTATATTATCTACTAAGATAAAAAAGCGTAGATTCATTATTTTTTAAATCTCATACAGATTAAAACTATATATAATAATTATTATTGTGAGTCAGTTAATGATAAAATATTTAATTCAGTTGCTAGTTAAAAAATATAAAATGGTGACAAATTCTTCTTCAAAGATCAACTTTTCCTATTAAGAATATCCGAGTCTATCAACGATAAATAAATTTTTCAAATAAAAGATTTATTCTATGTAATTTCTCTTTTGCTATCAACAATGCTGTTCACGAGAAGATGATAGCCCAGTTTTAGGATAGTTAGGAGCTGGAGTTTCTATTACTAGTTTTTAGGCGTAGCTCTGTTCTTGTGCAATTTAGTTGGTGGTAGAGCTTTGTGAAAGCTCGTAGGTACCACCCACTCATCAGATATTCTACCGTTAAACAGTAGTACTTACTATTGTTGTATTCCGGTTTGAAGGGTGAGTGAGCCAGTGTAATTACAGGCACAAGGGACATAACATCTTAGTTTCCAAGGTTGGTGACGCATTGGTGATGTAAGCGATGATTAATATCTCTAATCTCTTACAATGCCAATGTCTATAGACTTTGGTGACCACTTACCATCAAATGGTACATATGCTTGTAGCCATCCTATGCAATCATGATGGATTATGAACTAACTATATTAACATACTTATACGTTGACTTTATTATATGTCCAATATAATAAAGTCTAATATTATATATATACCATGTCAGAAAATCAACGAAAACGTTTTACAAACTAGTACACAATTGCTTAAAGATTTTTTTAAAGTAAAAAACATATGGTAATTCGTATTTCAGAGGTTAACATGAGCAAAAAAATATAAATTAACAATCTCACGGAATGTTTTATTAAAGGCTAGTATAGAGAATTAACTCGGTACGGCTTTACCACGGTACTGTGGAGAACTAAAAAACTAAGTGCTCTCATTGTACAGTAACAACACGAGTAAAAAGGAAACGCTTACGAAGAGGTTCGAGAACACAAAGAGGTTTTAATATATGTCCCGTACAAAAGAATATAAAGCCTCCATGCATTTCTATATCAAACATAAAAGTCTAAATCCATTGTGGAATCTATGAAGTCAGCGTTGACTTAGTTTCAACGGATGTAACCGAAAATTCAAGACGCGGAAGTAATGTTAGCGTATTTTTTTTTTTAATTTAAATATTTCTACGAACGCTATGAAGGTACGAATGGAGACGTCGATCTTAACGGATTGGAGGTTCAAATCCGTGCATGATCTATGAGTTAATTTAATTAGTGTTTAATGAATGGTAATTATAGTTTGTCCAGTTAATATATAAAAATACTTAAAAGTTAATAACCAATAAATGTCTCATAGCTATGCTAAAATCTTCTCTCCTTTTCAGGAGATGGTTTGTAGCTCATTCCACCACGCCGCTGTAGTGCTAGTTGGTGGGTACAAATGTGATGGATATTATTTAAATCAGATTATTATTAACAGGCTTTAGTAAGTTTATTATAATAACTATGATGATGGTTTTCGTCAGAGGAATGATGAACTAAGTTCTGCAAATTAATACAAAGTTATGTAAAATTTTGTAGTATTTCCTTTTGTAGTTTAATTGTTAATCTAGAAAGAAATATGTTTCAACTGCAGAAACAATCTTCCAAATTTGAAAGTAAGTTATTCATAATTTAAAAATTGATCTTTAAAATTAAATAAAATTCCATTTTTCCCTTGTTATAAAAATGTTCCATTATAAAAGAATACTAGTTACATTCTATTGACATTTAAGCAATGAAAGCTGTAGACACCCGTTGAATGGTCGTTACGAGGCGTATTGTCGTCTGTAACCTAGGAAATAAGTGAAAAGATATCTCTGAGAAGCTTTTAAACGCGTCCGAGAATACCTCCCTATCTGTAAAACCAACAAAAGACTCCCGTGTCGCTTGCACGGACAACAGATACAACTAAACACTTTATGCTATAAAAGAAAGTACAAACGCCATTATTAGTAACAAGCGTAGAGTGTCGGGCGGACGCGCCGCGGCAAAAAGAGTGAGCGGGTGACGCGCATCGATTTTTATACCCCTCAAGAGAGGCGGGGTCATGAGCCGGCCAATCAGAACGCGGTGAGCCGACCAATCACGGCGTGGCTTCTTCCTTTCCGCTTTTAAAGGAAGCAGTACTTTATCGAGTAATGGAATTTCAGTTTGGAACTTCTCTGCGGGGATTAAATGCGGGACCGATGCAAATTGGTAATGTCCCGATTCTTTTTTTGTACGCTATTGACTTGGGTTCCGTTCTTGTATTTGATTTTAACAATATAACTTTTATTTACGCTTAGTTATACTTTTGGAATGTCATTTGTATGCTCAAGTTTCATGTGGCGTGGCATTTTGTCACAGTTACTCCTTCCCCGACGTAGACGTAGATTACAAAAAAAAATAACTTCACAGCCGCGTTCATGATTGTAGTTGACCAACTTAATCGACTTATCACTAAATCGATAACAATTTGAGTCATCTGGATATATTATCTCTCAACAAAAAAGTTACAAAAATTGACTCAAAACGGTTGCCGGCTACCAACTTTTATTGATTAAATTTAATACTATTTTTTATTAATAATGATCGAATTATTTTAAATAAAGAATGTTCTCTATAACATTGAAATATAAAAAATATATTTAATAAAACATTTACACAGCTATTTATTTAAACAAGTTGCAATGAAACGTCGAAGCCATATCTTCATGCTAAAATATAATCCATTAGTTTCATGACTGACTAAAATATAGTCGATAAACAAATAGTGAGGCCGCAATCGTTATTGTTTCGAATATCGATAAATGGGGCGTTCGGTGCAGAGCGAGACAATAGCGCGATAGTGATGAGCGTTACTCGATATTAGTGTGCTATATAGTTGAAATAAACTCCACGCTAAGACTTGATTTATGTAATACTATGTTGTTTATGTAAAATAATGAATAACAACACAAAATGATAGTTTCTATTTTTAATTATATATATAGTAACAGCCCGTGAATGTCCCACTGCTGGGCTAAGGCCTCTTCTCCTCTTTTGAGAAGAAGGTTTATATATGTATATGAAAATTAAAGTAAATTTAGTAACAAATGATATTATTCAATTTTATTATATGTTATATCTTTAATCTAAAATTTATATAAGATATAGTTAGCCTCAAAAATCTATCCCATAACATTAGATTAAATTTTATCATATCTTACTCGAACTACGAAAGGGATCTACGGCGTAGATTCCGTAGCAGTGTCGTAGCTCGTAGGCTACGTAGACTCTATATATAATCTCTTTTATTTTGTACATAGAATTGTTTTGTTTTTTAATAAGTGATACTTATAATATATTTTTATTACATTATATTCTAATTATATTTATATCTACTATTTAACATTTGTTAAGTTAAATACAATCAAATATATATAATATATATTTGATATAATAAAATAAATATAATAATAATATAATAAAATAAAAATTGATATAATGAAAATTGTATCTTTTTGCTTAAACATTATGTAAATAATTATTTATTTAACCCCAAAAACCGAACACTGGTTAAATTGATAATTGATTAGTAATTATATTGAACATCAAAACCGCTTATAGAAAATTAAATTGAATTGAAATTCAATAAAAATATATTAAACTAGCTGTGGCCGCGGTTTCGCCCGCGTATAATTAATAAAAATATAATGAATAAAAATCAGCCTAGAACCTTCCTCGATAGAAGGACTATACAACACAAAAAGATTGTTTAAATTCGAAGCAGTAGTTCCTGAGATTAGCCGGATCAAACAAACAAACTCCTCAGCTTTATATATTAGTATAGATTTAACAGTTGAAATATACAAGGCCGGTCGCCGCATAAATACTAAGGCGAACAAATGGCACTTATTTAGTTATGAGAATATAGAATAATATCTTTGTAGTGTTTGCTGTTGAAACACTTAGACTTATAAAAACTTTTTTGTAAAACCTATAACGTAATTTTGCCTATACAGGAGTGCTGTTTTTAGTATAGCTAGGATAGTCAAATGGGCCACCTAATGCCCCTGATGGTTAGTTGTCTCCACTGCTTAGGCACATTGGCTTAAGAAATATTCATCGTTCTAACATCGGCAATGCGCAAACATTAGGAATTAAGATATTATATTTCTTGAAGTTATACTCAATCAGCCTTCCGATTTATTACTATTTAGCGGTACCTAACCAGAGCGGCTCGTTCAACGCCCTACCAACGTAGAATCTGAATTTCGATCGGGCGAATGCTGCTTATATTCTAAGCCGTACGCTCATGATTTGTACAGTAGCTATCTTTATTTATAATTTCTTAAGTCATCAAGATCTCTGTGCCTTGGAAATAAAAAATCTTTCCTTTATAACATAAATCTTATTTTTGATATAAAATTAACCAGCTTTTCGTAAACTATATTTAATGATACATAATCAGTTATCATTAAATAAAACGTGCAAATTATCATCATATCGATATTTTTACCATCAACTTATATTACATCACTATTGCCAACACTCCCAAGAGCGCTCCAATCCTCTTTGTCCTCAACAATCGATAGTTATACATCGATACCTGATCGGCCCGTAAGCGAGCGGGCTTGTTTATGTCACTGGTTAATTTATATCAAAGAAAAAAAAAACTTTTTCCTTTAGTGATTTATTACTTATACACTTATGTCTACTTTAGCCGGTTCAGTTTGACGTTTTCCGTCTTTTGCGTTTGAAAATAGAATGAGTTCTTTTTTCAAATATTGTGACGGATAAAATAGTATTGAAATATATTTATATTTTGGAACATAGTAAGTTTTATAAGAAATAGTTAAGATGACCGAATGGTCTAGTTGCTAGTATATTCCGTATTGTAACCCGAGGTCAGTTCGAAATTGTCGGTATCAGCCCGGAGACTGGAAGTTGGTAATGTTAACACTCGCCTGCCTGAGATAGCACTGGACAGTCTTCGGTCTTGCTGGATTTGTTACCCCAACAGTTATAAGAGTGAGAGTGCACCTGTTTTTGCGTTTACACTTGCGTACGATATGTTGGCTAGGCTCTTTTGAGAATAGAGGCCGTGGCTTAAATCGGTCGGCAGAACGTCATAATGTTTTCGATTCTTGGTCATGATAAATATTAGCGTAGTTCATATCCATTGTTATCGTATTTAAGTGTAAACGAATTTTGTGTGTCTTAGTTGGTAGTTCTAAAAGCTGACGTTTCAAAAATTGATGTTGTTGCAGACTCGGCCTTATATCGCAATGGAGTGCATTAGCTGGTCGGTACGGGGGCCTCGTACCAGCTCCCTGGTACTGGCAGAGGCCTCACGAAAGGACCCCACCTAGAGGTAAATATACAACACTAATTTGCGAAAAAAATGCTATACAAGTCGTCGTAGGTCACCGGTTTTTTATTTTTTTATTGTGTAGGTAGGCGGACGTGCATATGGGCCACCTGATGGTAAGTGGTCACCAACGCCCATAGACCATGGCATTATAAGAAATGTTAACCATCGTTTACATCGCCAATGCGCCACCAACCTTGTGAACTAAGATGTTATGTCCCTAGTGCCTGTAATTACACTGGCTCACTCACCCTTCAAACCGGAACACAACAATACAAAGTACTGCTATTTTACGGTAGAATATCTGATGAGTAGGTGGTACCTACCCAGACGAGCTTGCACAAAGCTCTACCACCGGGTAAACCACCATGTACCACCATGTAATTGTACTTATATTAGTGGACGAAAAAAAATACTAAAAACATATAAAACCTTAATCGTAAAACTCTTTAGAGTCAACGAAAAAAAAAAAACTTAGAATAATTACCGCGCACGATACAGTCACCACGGAACACGGTAACGCTGAGAATGATGTCACCGTTACAAGGATTACCATCGCTACGGCTTCCGAAGTAATCAATTGTCACACACTGTGATTTGTGAGGCTCGGATTACCATTTCGGAGTCAGAATTCACTTCAATGTGTTTTTAAAGCTGACATTGATCAGATAGAACACATGAATCAGAATCGATTGCGTATATTACCTTAATTATATATAATTAATCTCAGCATTGGTGTCGACTGCACCATATTTGTGTATTATATTCATCCCTCAAAGGGAGGGATTAGCCTAGCAGTAATTTATTAGTAGGAAATTTACTTTTAATTTCTGTCGTGTCTTTTTAATATTTGAAACGTTTATAACTAATATTCATAAGTAAAATATATATTATCAATAATGTACTTTATTCAAATACGCTCTACACACAAATGTCAGAAGTGTTACTCACTACACACAAATGTCAGAAGTGTTATGCAACATTGACCTTAATAATCATAACATTACAAGAATACAAGCATCAAAATAGTATATCAACACAAGTCGGTTGTCAATATTTCACGGATAATAGCCCTTCTGTTAGTAATTTTCATGTGAGGTCTATCGAAGTGGACAGTCGAGAAGTTAAGGGCTCTGCCCACTACAATGTCTCATACAATGACCGTAACAAGAACGTAACGGAAATGACCGTCCCGTCACCGATCAGCACCGTCATAGTAGAGCGTATCGTATTGCTTTCCGATCCTGTTACGTTCATAGCACGGTCATGGTATGGTACGGTATAGTGTGTGTATTATTGTATGTTCAGTATCATAATTTTATCAATGAATACAAACTACGCATTTTCTAAAACTATATCTCTCGTATTATGTCATGAATCTTATAAATAAACGTTTTATGAACATAAGATTTAAATTTATTATTATAAATGTTGAAAAGTTAACCGTTACATATACACACATAAATTATATTGCTAGTATCAGCTGATGTAAAGTATGGCATCGTCGATTTTCTATAAACTCGACGTGATTTTTTAAAGGGAAGCTACTAAGTGCATTTGTCGTAAGCACACACACACGCACACGCAACTAATTAGGTATATTCGAACTTAATACCTACCTAGTGTATTTGAGGTTTCAATAACGAGTACATATAATGTAGTCTTAAAAGTTATAACACACTACGATTAATATGTTTTTTACGAATAATTCGTTGAAAGCATCTAACCGTCTTTTACCGGTTTTTACGACACAATATATAATTAATTATTTAAATGACGATACAAAAGTGCTTTTTAGAGTCTGTGTCAAAAACGTTTTGTTTTAAAACATTTCATACAAAAAACTTTGCGATTTCATTCAGCTTAGACTACTGCGCCCTAAGGAGTTTCGTTTAAAAAAGAAAAATACAAAAAAAAGTGACATAATTCACATTTTTTTGCAAACATAAAAATCAATCGACATCTCCTTTTAATATTTCACGCAAGTATTATCTAAGATATTCTTTTTACATCGAAACCATGTCAAAACTTCAGCACGAACAAGTCTTAAACAAAACTATTTCCATTATATTTTCCAAAGATTCATACACAAACTATCGATTGAAATCGAAGTATACAAACTCTTCATTAATTCATCCGAGCGTCCCATTGTCTGTACGACAGGCGAATATTTCTCACATTCACATTTGTATGTTAGCAGGCTATATTTATGGTAAACAAGCAATCGTCATCTCGTCTGCTCTCTCAACCCCGCTCATTTCGCTTTAATTTTCCAAAACCCATCTCCGGGGAAAACAAAGCGAGCGCCATTTCACGCGATCCAAACCGACCGAACAATGCTTTTCTAGCATCCTACATTTATAGGTATAGCAACACTGGCGGATTGTCAAACATACGTCCGTCTCGCTCGCACGCGCAGGTTGCCCGTTTATCGCGATTCGCACCAAAAGCTATGTAACGTTCGGTGATGTCGCATGCGGTTCTTTTAATTTTCGAATGCGGTTTGTTCGGATTGCTGTGAGTGCATTTGTTGGCCTCTTTTATTTTTTATGGTGATCGAAGTTGACTACCAGGAATGAGCGCTCCAAATAAATAGATTTTTTTCTCTGTAAACGATATTCTATCCGTATATTGTATACTTATGTTGCAATTGAAATGTGACTGGTTTCATTAAAAATGTTTTTACTTAAAGTAGTAGTTAAAAAGTTTATATTTTCATTTACATTACTGATCTACGGAAAAGAGAATATTATAGATATTAATACGAATTAGGTACTTAAATTAGGATTTTAAAATAACGCAAGAAACTATTAAATAAATTACTAAACAATTCAGTATTCATAAACAGCTTAACTAGTAAGCGTTTGTGTAAACAGCAAGCCAACGGTAACAAAGGATTACTTGATATGGCTTCTAAAATCAATGCGAATCACTGCTGTCCAACCATTTTATTTGAACCAATTTATCGAAGTCTATGCGTTAAAACAGAGGTCATTTTATACTGTTCGGTGATCCTAAAAGTGACTAACTCCGAGCAAGCTAATTTATGCCTTATTTTTTTATGTATAGAGAACAAAATAAACTGTCAGTAACGGGAGTGTTCCCGATTCGGTTGTAGTGATTCATTCAACAGCGTTGATGACATTTGACTTCACGCCTTCGAGACTCGTTCGAATTTTGAATTTGCATACGCACATTTCTCTTCAATTATTTTGAATTGTGATTGGTTATAATATTAATAGGCATAGATTGCAATAAAAATGCATTCAAACGTAATAAAGTTTTCCATTTAAACAAATAGAATATTTAATTTGTTTGATAAATCCGATTCCGAATAGAACAGATAGTTAATTATATTATAATTATTCCTCTATGGCTTCGATGTCTATTAAACGGACAACAAGAAATACCCGCCAAATTACCTAATCAAGGGCGTAATGGCGTAAAATCCCGATTAGATTATTAACTGTAATTGGATCGGAAATGTAATCGAAATGAATGTGTATTTGTTTTTTTAATAGAAACCTTTTAAATAGTTAACTTATTTAAGGTTATCTGTGAATTTAGGTGAACATTTGTTGTTCCGTATCTTACTTTAAGCGAATTTAGTAATCGAGGAGGTGTTTTTTTTAAAAATATTATATGTGACGTGCGCTTAAATGTATAATTCCTAATAAACTATTTATACAGAATTTAATACTGTATTCTTATTTATTTTTAATCGGTCATTATTATTACGACGGCTATGAAATGATTATTGTACTTCTATAAGATGTTCACGATTGCGTATAAATTATAATGGAGAAGATATGACTCGAAAGATATAATTAAAAAAAAACATTAGCGTATATTAATTTGGCTTCTATATAATAAAATATTAAATCGTTAAGACTATTTAAAAAAAAAAAGTTAAAAGCTTTTACGTAAAAGGTTAATTATTATGTGATCGCCATTTTGACGAGCCGGTTGGCGTGGTTGGTAGATAACTGCCTTTCGCGCTGCAGGTCGTGGGTTCGATTCACATCCAGGACAGACATTTGTGTGCATGGACATGTCTGTTTGTCCTGAGTCTGGGTGTAATATATAAGTATGTATTTACAATAAATAGTATATTTAGTATATCAGTTGTCTGGTTTCCATAATACAAGCTCTGCTTAGTTTGGGATCAGATGGCCGTGTGTGAATAATGTCCCAGGATATTATTATTATTATTATTATTGTTTATAATAAATTACCTCAGGTACTGATACTTGAAATAAGACTAAGATATAGACTTACGTTATTAGAATTTGGTCTAACTCAAACATATTGTTACAGAGGATTCCATAAACAACGAGGAAGGCTCAGCAGGGGGTTCACCAAGACCACGCAGTCCACCCCGCGCCCCCTCCCCGCCGTCACCCTCTCGTTCCTCACCCCGCTCTCCACGCCTTCACCCTGCGCTCTATCCTCAACAACCAGACGTCCAGGACTCAGATCCTGACGTCGATGAAAGCGATGACTTCGACAAAGACGAAAAACGGGATCCATCCTCCAGCCTCGGGAAGAGAAAGAAGAAAACGAGAACTGTTTTCTCTCGTTCACAAGTATTCCAATTGGAATCCACATTCGACATGAAGCGGTACCTCAGCAGCTCCGAACGCGCCGGTCTAGCTGCTAGCCTTCACCTCACCGAGACACAAGTGAAGATATGGTTCCAAAACCGCAGGAATAAATGGAAGAGGCAATTGGCCGCGGAGTTGGAAGCCGCTAATATGGCGCACGCCGCTCAAAGATTGGTGCGCGTACCGATTCTATACCACGAGTCTAGACCTACGTCGATGCCACACACGCCGATGCCGCTTCACCCTCAGTTTTCCAACGAAACCGGTGTCTACTTCCCCCCTCAAGCGCCACAGCAGCTGCAACCGCTTCCGTCGTCTCCCGTCACGTCTAGAGCACCGCTGTCCAGTCTAGTGTAGTGTCCGCTTGAAGCCGCTCGACGAAACGACGCGGCCGATGGACACTTTTAAAAATGGAACGTGATTTTTTAACATTTAAACGGCGCGGACTAGTCATAACAGTGAGTGTCATAGCTGTCGAATGCCAAATTATGAATCATAATTGTATTTTGTAATTGATAATTTAGTTGTGAGTAGTTAAATTATAGAATTAAATGTAACGTACAAAATCGTTGTCATTCCACATTGTATATTATTGTAAATAGAAATGTTTTAATGTCTTCTTGTATTTATTCTGTGCTAAGCTAGCTAATATTGTAAATAGACATAGCGAATCGGTGATAGAAGTGCTTGTTGCGACGTGCTATTGTTTCAACATTATTATTGCGTAAATGTTTTTTAATTATTTGCAATAAACACTTAAATTTATTTTCTAATTTAATAATAAATTAAATAAATAATTATAACAAAATTAAATTGTCTCGTTAATGTGTAAAAAAAGTTCAAAAATGTTAGAATTTTAAGTCCAACGCTAGCCAACCCAGTTGAAGTAGTCCTGGTTTTGTATAAAGTGTTCCAATTGTCAGTGTAATTCTATAATTGCTAGCCTAATGCTTGATTCTAAATATTAATGTTATTGATAGCGGACTATCTTTAAAATTACAACTATTATAATAATGCTGAGATGAAGCGGCGAATAAAGACATCACGCAAATTCAAAAAATGTTTTTTATTTATCTATGATAAAATAATAGTTATTTAAATCAATTAGGAAAGCTTTACAGTTTTTAATGAACTTGGAAAAAACAATCTATTATTTTAAAGCATAGACTACGTTACTCTCTTCTAAATTTTCTTAGTGATTCTCTTTTTAAATTGTGAGTAAAGAAGTAATTAATAGTTAAAGGTTATCATTTATATATCATGATGCCACTTCTATGATTCTCTGGTCTATGAACTTAATAAAGGGATGTTTTAAAGGGCTAAGTGTCCATACACGCGTTGATACCAAACCAATGTTTCCGGTCAACACCACCCGCGTCCGGACCGGAAGTGAGGGTCGGCTTACACGTGCTCTGATTAGCTAGCGTTTAACATAACGATTTATATTTGAGATTATATTTATATCAACTTATTGTTAAAATTTAAGCAATAATTAAATATATAATTGTTAATAATTCAAGACACATAAGATCTTAATCAAGATCTTATGCGTCTTGAATTATTTATAAAGCATTTTTTTTTATAAATGATAGATATGCAAATGGCTCCCTGATGGGAAGGCGCTTCGTCCAAGCATTCCTTATTCCGTCATTACGATAATTATGAGATCTAAGACGGAGTGCCTCGTTGGCACAACTGGCAGTGACTCTGCCTTCCGCTCCGAGGTTGCGGTTTCGATTCCCCTGAATCTGTGTGTATTATGTATAAAAATATGTACAAAATATTAATAAATTTATTTAAAATTATATTAAATATATACATATGTATGTATATCAATCGGCTGTTATATAATACAGACATTTAGTTGCTTAACTTAAAAACAGATGACTGGGGGTAAAAAAAAAAGTATTATTAAGATGTCACATCTTTGTGTATGTTATCACGAGTATACTGGCTAACTCATCCAAACCGAAACAATACAGTATCAATATTTTGTAGAATAGCTAGAGAATGCAGTACTAAGGTTTACCTACCATTAAAACTGAAGAGTCTAACGGCCGAATACTGAAACGACCCTCAAAGTTAAACGCTACTTAACATTGAGGAGCCCCTAAATTAGTATGCGAAATTGTAAATTAACGGCGTCTCAAATAATTAAGTTGCATTTAATATTTAAGTGATGTTTCAGTATTCGGCCGTAATAATGTTTTCTATTGAATTATACACCTAATAAAAGTTAATAGAACTATCAACATACAAAAAAAAAAAAAAAAAGTAACAAAAATAATGAGTTAAAAAGATTATAGAAAATTAATAAAAATAAAATGCAAATGGCGACACAGACATATGTTGTGGGTGTGTGTGGTAGTGCAGTTACACTGTTATTTGTGTGTGCATAAGTGGAGGTGATAATTTCTTTTTAATTTTTTTTTCGGCGGTAGGCGGACGAGCATATGGGCCACCTCATCGTAAGTGGTCACCCATGGATATTTGTTATTGTATGAAATAACCATCGCTTACATCGTCAATGCGCCACTAACCTTAGGAACTATGTTATGTCTCCTGTGCCTGTAATTACACTGGCTCACTCACCCTTCAAACCGGAACACAAAAATACAAAGTACTGCTATTTTGCGGTAGAATATCTGATGAGTGGTACCTACCCAGACGAGCTTGCACAAAACCCTACCACCGAGCAAAAGTCGCAAAGTATAGTCTTTATATCTAACGTAAGAAGGTTTCAAATCAAAAATCAAACAAATACTTCAAAATATATATTAGTATATATATGTAAGACAATCAAAATTGCATAACGAGCTTAGTTGAACCATAGCAACAACGACAGACCGATTTAACAAGAAGTTAAAATGTATATAAGAGTAAAATAATCAATATGAATGGTGGCAGGACTTTGTTGAGCCCTTGGTACATAGCACTTGGTAAGTATTCTACCACCAACCAGCAACACTTAAAAGGTCCATCTGGTGGTAACTGTTCACCGTCGCGAGGCACACCTGCAACATAAGGGGAGTTGCTGAATTAGCGACCTAGGAACCTGTAGATTCGATTTTCGAAAACTCCCATATTATAGCGTTTCGGGAAAAGCTCAGGAGGTAGACCAGAACCTGCAAGTGTGCGGAAGTAATGATCTTGACACTATTACTTTAGCGGGATGCCAAGTATCCAGCGGCAAAGGGTATTCCATTCAATTCAATTCATTTATATTCTTTAAACATAAAATACATGTTTAGTCACGATATTTATGTCATGTAAATTATTTATTTTTCTAGTAATTCCTTGGGAGGAATATTCCTCATTGTAAAGCTCACATAGAGAACCAACGTCACTCTCCAGGTGTTAAAAACTCAGTTATTTAGTCTTTGATATTTGCCGACGTGGTCTATATGCCATTATTATTAAAAACTATGTTTTATATAAGAGAAATACTCGTATAAGAGTTTAGTTTTCGCTCGCGGCTTCGTCTGCGTAAATAGAGGGGGTAGTGTGAGGTAGCCTATATCCTTAAATGGGGTTCAGGCTTGTTCCATACCAAATATCATCAATCGGTTCAGTGGTTTAGCCGTAAAAGCGTAACACACAAAAGAATTACTTTCGCACATATAATATTTTTGTAGATGACTTACTTATTCTATGGAAACTTCGTTAAAATATAAAACAGTAATGAATCTCATATCTTATCATATTGCTTCTGATGTAATAGCTTCATGATAATTAATTTCCCAATTAACTTTTACTTTTGGTATTAATATATCTAATATCAAAACATTTTGACAACAAATGCTTACCAATAATACGTTAATGAATCAAACGCCATCATCGCCCTTTTGTAAATATATCTATTTAATTAAGCGATTCGCGATATTAATTCGATTATTACTCCTCGTAAAAACTTACAAAACAGACTTTTGCCGCGCAAACGACGTGCCGTCACGGAACACGCCATGCCATAAAGCAATTTGGATTTTATCGTTCGGTAATAGAGATTACATTGGTTTATCACAACAATCCTCTAATTACTGCCGCGCATACAAGCATTAGCACGCCACCCACTAAATGCAATGTAAAAGCAACCTTATAGCCTTAGTATAGAACGCGTTTTTCTTATCACATATCAAGATTCTAATCAAGTAATCTTGAACAATTTCATTTGAAGGAAATTTGACTTTAAATTTAATGGGACAAGATTTTAAATTGAACAGCGGGTAAAAATGTATGTAGTGTCATCTATCGGACATTAGATCAAGTTAGTTCGTTCCGGAATGTTAATTTAATTAAAATTGGAACGTTTTGCCGCGTGCCCCCAAGTGTTGCCACGCGACACGACGGATTTTTGTCGTTATTCAACTGTCACTTCATTATTGGAATTGAATTTGGAACGTTTGTGGGTTATTTTTTATTTTTTTATGTCGCTGTTATCTGATTGGTTGTTGGTTTTGCATTTATAAGATTTTTCGCTTTAAATATACAAGCATTTTATAGGGGAAAATTTTAATATTAACATTAAATTGAATTAACTTTTTGTAGTTCCTATTTTAATAAAATTTGATGATTTTTTATTTCTCTTTAGTTATTATTTTCTATACGAATTCGTCTATGGTCTCCTATAATTGAAGGAGTTAACATATTTAAAATATTATTCCACGATGTAATGTACTCGTAAGTGTTGGAGATAATAAATTAATTAAATTTTTGAAAAATTGAATTGGATATATGGAAATTCTTGTTATTACCTAAAAAAAGTTGAAGTATAGATAAAAATGTGAAAACATAAACAGAATTTAAAAAAATTGTTGATTTATTGAATGAGTTAGGTTATCTTACAGTTACTAGCGAATGGAGGCATAGGCGGGCCGGCCGTCGGAGCGTCACGGTAGCATGCGCAAGCGATCCCGTAGCGCTCCCGTTAAGACGGGAAGGGTACCGCTGCTTTTTTAGTGGGTATTCCGATGACCGGGGCGCACTCGGCGCCCTGGTTCCCGTGGGGGAAACGGGTAATGCGTATTTCGAGCGTAAAAAAAAAAAATGTTATCTTACAGTTTGGTAAATAAGTGTTAAGACAGATCTTATATATATAAAGGATATATATATTTTTTATAGCTTAGGTAGGCGGACGAACATATGGGTCACCTGACGTTTAGTAGTCACCAACGCCCATAGACATTGGCATTGTAAAATATGTTACCATCGCTTACATCGCCAATGCGCCACCAACCTTGGGAACTAAGATGTTATGTCCGTCGTGCTTGTAATTGAACTTGCTCACTTACCCTTCAAACCAGAACACCACAATACAAAACACTGCTGTTTTGCGGTAGAATATCTGATGAGTGGGTGGTACCTACCCAGACGAGCTCTATCATTTTTTTTTTTTTTTTTATAGTATGGTTTAGTGGACGAGCATGTGGGCCACCTGATGGTAAGTGGTCACCAACGCCCATAGACAGTGGTTTGTATATATCTTAAAAAAAAAAACAACATCACCACTGCGCCACCAACCTTGGGAACTAAGATGTTATGTCCCTTGTGCCTGTAATTACACTGGCTCACTCACCCTTCGAACCGGAACACAACAACACAAAGTACTGCTGTTTTGCGGTAGAATATCTGATGAGTGGGTGGTACCTACCCAGACGAGCTTGCACAAAGCTCTACCACCGAGTAATGTAGGATAACAATAAACTGTACTGCAGATTCAATACTCCAATCATGATGATGATGTCTTGCTGACCGATTTAGACCACATACTCCACTCTGAAGGGAGATAAGCCAATTGCGCAGGACAACGTGATGATGTAAGAAATGTCAACCCTTTCTTACTTCGTGTTAACGGACAATCAACCTTAGGAAATAAGATTTGACGTCCATTGTGCCTGTTTTTACATTTGCGCAATGAAAGCCGAGATGGCTCAGTGGTTAGAACGCGTGAATCTTAACCGATGATTGTGGGTTCAAACCCGGGCAAGCGCCATTGAATTTTCATTTTTGACTTTATTATTTCATCTCATGCGTGACGGTGAAGGAAAACGACATCAGCAAAACTGTATGTGTCTAATTTTACTGAAAACTATTGGAGCAGCGTGGTGGAATAAGCTCCAAACCTTCTCAAAAAAGAGAAGAGGCCTTAGTCCAGCAGTGGGACATTTACAGGCTGCTACTTAACAGTATTCTTAATAAGAGGGGTAAACAGGAATAGAAAACGGGCTTTGCTATTATTCTATATATAAAAAAAAGTATATAAATTATGTCCTTAGTTTTTTATTACCGTAAGTTCCATAGACAAAACTCATTTTATGCTCTTAAGACATTTAAAATGCTTAAGATAACTATAGTGTTATCCTTTGAGTTTGTTTGTTTGTTACGTTTTTCAAATAACTACTCAACAGATTATCATGACATTTTAAATATACGGTGTCAGAGGTACAGGAAAGTACCTGACATCTCCCCTCCACACACGGACGACGCCACATGTAAAAACTAGTTTTTTTTTTCTAAAAGGGAATCAAACAGTTTATAATTACATTAAATAAATCAATTAATTCAAAGACATAAACCATCAAAGTTTTCTTTTAAAAATAGAACACTACAGAGAGAAAGAAACTCAAACAATAATCACAATTAAGCTGCAATTTTTTTTTTTTTGTATAGGTAGGCGGACGAGCTTATGGGCCACCTGATGGTAAGTGGTCACCAACACCCATAGACAATGGCATTGTAAGAAATGTTAACCGTCGCTTACATTACCAATGCGCCGCCAACATTGGGAACTAAGATGTTATGTCCCTTGTGCCTGTAATTGCACTGGCTCACTTACCCTTCAAACCGGAACACAACAATACCAAGCACTGCTGTTTTGCGGTAGAATATCTGAGGAGTGGTTGGTACCTACCCAGACGAGCTTGCACAAAGCTCTACCACCAAGTAAATTAAAAATTAATTAAAAATTAAAAATATAAAGTCAAGATAAACTTAGAAATGATTAGGCAATAATAATAATTATAGAATACTGATACCTACGTTCGAAAATTTATAACAATTTTAAGATTTTATTGTAACTTATATAAATAAATATGATAAATTTATTTAAAATAGATATTATAATATATTCTCAGATAATACTTTCGTAATGTCTGAAACAACGAAACGATATTCAATTAATTATAGAGTAATTAGAATGTGAAATATCCTATACATCCACTGTCAATTCACGTGACAGATAAGCGAAATGGCCGCTAATGGTCGGCTCGCTGTCAACTATGTTTGTTTTTTAAACATGTAATTATTCAAATTTCGAACGGCAGATGCGTATGGATACGTTAATCGATTTTAAACGCGTGTCGCTCGCATTACGTCTCTCGAATATTTATTTAAGCAAATTTAAACCTTTTTACTGAGACTATAAGCATTAATGTTTAAAAGCTCTCAATTTTATATGTTATAAATTATTTTATTAAATTTTACAAATATACTAATCCGATAATGGTCTTTATTATGATGATAATAAAAACGTTTTTTCTGTCAAACTTAGGTTTTTTTTTATGATATTGGTAACATAAAAGTTAATGATGTGTTTGATTACAATTATGTTAGTGGAGTAATTAAATGGATTAATGACTCTTGTATGTTAGTGATACTGAGTAATTTTTCATTTATTTGAGTTTACTGTTGCTAAACTACAGTGTAAGTTAATTCTTTTGTTAAATGTAACCTTAATACCACAACTAATATTTAACTTTCATGATCTTAATTTGTGCTTAGAATTTATCTTATGTCCGGATGAGGAAAATATCGAATGAAAATCTGCTAAGTGTCGTCCACCAATCCGCTTCGGAGCAACGTGGTGGTCTTTCCTCAAAGGGAGCCCAGTAGTAAGACATATAGAGGTAGTTAAAACAGGTATCATATATAAATTGTAATAAGTAGAGTCTGATAGAGATTTTTATGTAACTAAGATCGATGGTACGAAGCATTGATGTAAAGAGTTCTCGTGGGATACATTAAAGTTCAAGCGAGAGACTATTGATTCGTTTCTATATAAATCACATTTAAATTTCTTTATTCTTTCTTATATTGTATAGCGGACCTATGACGGACATATGGGCCATCTGATGGTAAGTGGACACCAACGCCTTTAGACATTGGCAGTGTAAGAAATGTTAACCATCGCTTACATCGCCAATGCGCCACCTTGGAAACTAAGATGTTATGTCCCTTGTGCCTGTAATTACACTGACTCACTCAACCTTCAAACCGGAACACAACAATAACAAGTACTGCTGTTTTTGCGGTAGAATATCTGATGAGTGGGTGGTACCTACCCAGACGAGCTTGGATAAAGCTCTACCACCAAGTGGTACATTATATATTTACATTAAAGCCATGATGGTACATTTAAAATAATATGTAGTTATTTTTTTTTTTTAATATTTTAGGAAGGCAGACGGTATAATGGGCCACCTGATGGTAAATCATCAACTATAGACATTGGCGATGTATAAGCACTCATAACATCGCCAATGTCCCAATTTTGGGAACTAAGGTGTTATATCTCTTGTGTGTTTAGTTATAACGGCTCACTCGACATTTAAGCCGAAACGCAACAATCTTATTGTTGTTTAGCGGTAGGTGTGATCAGTGGTATCCCTAGTCCCCACCACTAAAAACTACGCTTACGTTTGTAGATTAATTGTGGCATTTTCATATATTAAAGTTATTTTTTCAATATTATTTTTAATGTCTTATGTATAATATATATTACGTATATACATATCCTCTGACATGAATATTTTGTATACTATAACTGTAATAGCGACTTAATTACTTTTTATTATCTCATAATATGAAATGAAAAATTATTGTATATAAATATCTATATCTCGGAAACTACTCTGAAGATTTGGTTATTTTTTTATTAAGATAAGCTTTTGTGTTTTAATTTTATCTATGTAAATACGAATTAAAAAAAAAACACAATTTATATCATTTTACTTCTAATTAATCTTGTAAAGTTCCTATTTGAATAAATGTCATTTTAGTCCAAAGTAACCACGAGGCCATTTTAATTAGAAATATTTATTAAATTCCTTGGGAAACCTATAATTATAACAATTAAGTTAAAAAAAGATCCCGCTGATTTTAATCGTCGTTTCTTCTCTGGTTTAATATGACCAACCGGCGGTAGATTTTTGTCAATCAATAAGTATAGCTCTTCTGTATTGAATATTTTTTTATTCTAATATCTGGAAAGGCACATACGGCACATATATAAAATAGATATAAATTCAAAACAATTAATAATATCTATTTGAGATATGTACCAATTATAGATATGCACCACACTGATAACGTAATTTACTTTTTAATAGCTTTGCAAAACATATTTATAGCAATTTTTTTTTTTATAAGAACTCAATTTGAGTGTTAGCTTAACTTAAAAATATGTAATAAAACTTATAAATACATTCTAAAAAAATATAATAATAAATTTAACATTGATTTTTATTTTGAATTTGAATATGTTTGTGTTAAAATGTTTATGTGTGTTAAGTGATATAATAACATATAAATGCAGTATAATTCGCTTACCCAGCCCGAACGGAATACTATGTAAGAAAATAACAGTAAAAGATGGAAAATGTAACGATCAGATGTCGTGTTAACGACGCGTTTATAAGAATTTTCTATTAAGGTTAGGTTGATATTTTGTATCTTTGCTAAATTAATTGAAATAATAAAAAAGTAACAATATAATTTAACTTTTTAATTTTAATTGTGCACAAATATCACGCAAAGGTGTTATTTAATTTTTAATTGATGAAATAAAAACGAGGCTTTTTTTAATCGGTACAAGTGTAACTCTATTTTCTCTCACTTTATAACTAATATTAGTAGATATAAACGTAAAAGAAATTATATAGTTTTATTAGTTTTTTTATGATTGACACCGCGATGAAAGCAGTGAGTATTGGGTAAAGCATCTATTTTCAGTCGTCATACTAAAGTGGAGCAGCGTGGTGGAATAATCTTCAAGATTTTCTACTAAACAGGAAATCAGACCTTTGCTAAATACCCCATTATCCCCTTACATTTGTGGGCTGGTACTTCCAAAACAAATTTAAATTGGGAATCAATCAAACACGCCATCTATATCATAGAAGTTTCGCCATCTATATCATTTTTTTACTTAAATTGTTAAAAAAAATGTTGTCCACTATGTGTGGGGTGGCCAATGGATGTTTATAGTTATTTTTTTAATTTTTAAACCGTCTTCCCCTTATGTAAAACGGCAGTTCTAATAACACAAAGTGACCACAAATATAGCTGTAAGATATGTTGATAGTTAATGCGCTTGTAACAGTTATTGATTCATAATTCATGTTAGATTAGTCGAATCTCGTGACTGTATGTTTGTATTTAGAACCATGTATGTAGATTTCGGGGTTGAGTTGTATATAGCTTGTTAATCGCTAATTTTATAGCTTATAATGGTGACATAATTTATATTAGGTAGGTTCTTAAAAATATTTAACAAGCTAGTGTAGTTTTAGCCATAATCAGGTAGAACGGCAAATCGGATACGATCAGGGAGTGACCAAAGATCTTACGCATTTTGCGAGTGGAAACATTGCCAAATCTCCAGACTAAGATTCGAACCCTAATCGACCGCGCAGTCAAGAAAATGCCGAATATGGTTTGAGCAAGCCTATCTGGGTATGTACCACCCATTAATCACATATTCTACTGTAAAACAGCAATACATTATAATGTTCTGTTCGGTGTGAGTGAGCCAGTGTAACTACAGGCAGAAATAACACCTTAGACTTAGTCTTCAAAGGTTGGCGGTGCATTGGCAAGGTTAAGAATAGTCAATATTTCTTACAGAATCATTATATACCTAGTTCATAAAAAAAGCATAAACAAAGCTTGTGTTGTGCTTGTGTGTTCACCACATGTCAATGGAAACAAGAAAGCGAATGTCACAATCATCCCTTAAAAAAGATAATTTATTATATTTTAAGTTTTAAGCAGCTCAAACTTTAGAGAACATATTATAAATGTAACAGATTTAATGTCATCTTGAATTAAACTAACTGTATTTTTTTAAAGCTTCCAAATTTTGAGCTTAATTATTTTCTTAAAAACGAAGTAAATCGATTTCAAAGTTATTTCTTTAAATCTCCAATCGATCTATCTACAATTAGTAGATCAGTAGATTCGAAACACACAAAAGTGAGTCAATATGTTCATTGACTGACTTTTTACTGGCTCACCTTATTATTATTTTTTATATTACTTTTACGAAACCAAATCGTACCATCAGATGTTAATCGGTAATAAATTTTGCAAGTCAGACATTTGCCGTGGGGTGGTCGTGTTCTAATCATTATTTTGAAGGTTTTTAATTAAAGTACATAATATATATGTCCAAATGTTAATCACATAAAAATACATACGATTTTACTTATACATTTTATTTAGCGGGTGATTAATTAAACAATGCTGTGTCTTTTTCTTTCGATTGCCCCACCAATAATGAGAGAAAGAGATACAATAATAATACATAATGACATTTGGTCAAAGGTTTTCTTATATACTCTACTATAATAACGGCAATTTATAATCTGTGCTCCGTCATTTCACAAGATTATAATGAACTAGTTTTTGCTCAGAATATATAAATAATTCAAAATACGCTATATAATTCCACTTGATTCTTAAATATTATAGAAAAGTGCACTCTAATTATAACATTTTATTGCTTTATTTCCAATGTATATTGTACTTCGAAAATGCATGTGGCCGTCTTGAAAAGTCGCGCGCTTTATGTCAAGTCTGAATGTGGTTTTATTAGTACATATGTAAATGTAGTGATTGCCCTTAATAATTAATTACATAACACAGCCATAGAAAAATTCTGATTAGAAGCAATTACTTAAAGTTTATATTAAAGTAATTTCAGAAACGGACGGGTTGAATCGATTTCAACAAATGACACAATCAACAAATTTTGTGAGGTGACTGGAGAATTGGCTGTAGCTCTGGTTTCACGAATATCGAATCGTCTGATTGCGGTAAGTAAAAAGTTATTTAAAATAATTATCATTTTGCAAATGACGGTAGTTCGTTTTAACGCGGTATTGAGTAGAGATATAAATATTAATATCGACTTTTAATGTAATTATCAGCTTTAGTTAGTACTAATTGACAAGTCTAGAATTAAATGTAAATAATATAATTTTATTTAGTTTATTAATTTGATATTCAGTACAACGTAATGAAAAATTAGCAACAATGTTGCCCTGTTAAAACCAAATGAGGTAAATATGACGCCATCAATTCTCCGACAGCACGTTTCTTATGTAATCAAAATATATAATAAAAATGATTACTTACCAAGCGTATTTAACACGACAATACAAACAGACAGAAGACCGTTATTCCTATCTCGGTTAGATCTATATGTAGATAATTATCACATTTTCGGGGCCTGCGCACGCGCATAATTTTCGGCTTTCGCCCCAATTTTAATGATCGAACGTGGAATGAATATGAACTGTTATGCTGTTTAATTTACGGATGTACCGCACGCGATACACGCTTATACCATTAGTGCGACATTTTAAGATATCGTCGTTATATTTAATTATTATTTTATAACAACACTACTATGTAATTGATGTTATTCAACTTATGAATTTATATAACTACTATTCTATATATAGAATTCTAAGTATAGAATCATTTGTCCTGACTATCAACACACAGTCAAAATAAATGATTCTAGAAAGCTGAAATTTGAACACAGATTTATTTTATAACGTAAGCATTCGCTGTTAAATGATTTCTGAACATTTGCAGCTTTAAAGGAAGAAATTGAAGGTGGATTTGGGACGAGCAGCAAACTATTTTTTTTTTTTTTTTTATAGCAAAGAGTTATATTCATAGTGACATTGTAAGTATAAATGTGTCTTAAACTCTTTAAGCCGGAACAGAGAATAAAATATTGCTGTATGGTACACTGGTAAGTTGGTTGCTTTTAAAGAGTTTTAAACTTAAGGCGTCATTAATAATTCAAGTACTCGGTGGTAGAGCTTTGTGCAAGCTCGTCTGGGTAGGTACCATCCACTCATTTGATATTATACCGCAAAACAGCAGTACTCGGTATTGCTGTGTTCCGGTTTGAAGGCCGAGTGAGCCAGTGTAATTTCACGCACAAGGGACATAATATCTTAGTTCCCAAGGTAAGTGGCGCAATGGCGACGTTTTTTTTTTTAGAAATGTACAATGCCACTATCTTTGGGCGTTGGTGACCAATTATCATCAGGTGGCCCATATGTCCACCTACCTATACTATAAAAAAACGTTACAGAACTTTGACGATGACTATAGGCAGTTTGTATTCGCTTTTGATTTTGTTTGCTCTATTTACCGCACTATAATGACGTGTAAAGACCTACCATTTTACATAAACACAAATATACGTTACATATATATTAAACAATACACCCACACAGCCATAAACAATAGACACACATGCATATAACATACAATTATTAATTGCTCATACCTCAATTATTGTAGTCAATCGTAATCAACGTGAAAAGGTGATATGCGATATTAATTATTATAATAAAATTATAAAATTTAATCCAGATCCAGAATTTGGTCACGGTGGCCAATCTCAAGAGTAAACAGCCTGCACAGAACATATTATAGTACACAAGTGTGTGCGTAAGCACAGATGCACTCTTTATTCAGAGACTCTCATGATCCGTTGGAACAGCAATCTGACGCGGCCGGAAAGTGTTTTTTTTTTTTACACAGGAAACCGGACGAGCGTATTGGCTATCTGATGGTTAGTGATCACCAACGCCCATAGACATTGGCATTGTACATTTCTTAAAAAAACAACAACCTATACAAACGCCCAAACGTACCAACGCCCATAGACATTGGTATTAAACATTTCTAAAAAAAAAAACACCGCCAATGTGCCACCGACCTTGGAAACTAAGATGTTATGTCCCTTGTGCCTGAAATTACACTGAATCACTCACCCTTCAAACCGGAAAACAACAATAGCAAGTACTGCTGTTTTGCGGTAGAATATCTGATGAGTGGGTGGTACATACCAGACGAGCTTGCACAAGGCCCTACCACCAAGTATATTCAGGCACAGGACCAATAGCTTTACGTGCTTTCCGAGGAACGGGATTGTACACGCTTCCAACTTCCAGACACCGGGCTGCTATTAAGAATCTTCGACAGAAAACCCAACAACCCATAAACCATAGACAAACGACGTAATTATGACAAAACGCAAAAGATAATATATCTCTGTCACAACACAATCACAAAACTATGTATAACAAATTCAGTAATTAATTCGATAATTAACATGAAAACAATTAATATGTGTTACACGAATTGCATAATGTTGTTTTGCCTTTTCATATATTAGCTTATCGTTGCAGACGGACAGACAGATATAATTAGGCAATAAATTTACTTCCTTATGAACGAAGCGATAATGTAGAGTGGGTAGCCGTAATACGAACGCGATGGATACGGGTGCGACGGATATTTTTGAATTTCGAATATTCAAACTGTCAGAATCCGCTATTGACGTCTGTCAATCTGTCTGTTGGTATCGTGGCGATAAAAATATTAATCAGCAGTTGATATAACATTGTAAAAACGTAGTGTAAATTTAAAAAAAAATCTTGTTCATTTAAAACTTATAATATTTTAAGTTGTTATCATAATATAGTTTTTAATTATTTATCGAAGTTTATGATGATACTTTATCATGATAACTTTATTTACTTTACTTTACTTTTATTATATAAGGAACGCATTCTCTGAGTAGTTGGAGATTACATAATTTGTGAATATATATTTTATTATACATAAACAGTTCAATGATTTTTTATGTAGCATTTTTTTATTATGCTTTTAAATACTATATTATTATTATTAATATATATTTTAACATTAATCAAGTATATAGCTTAGTTTGAAGGTTGTCAAACAAATACATTATGTATCTTTGATACAATTAATATATATTCTAATAGTGTTATGACTCTGTGTGCGGGGTGAAATTATTTGTATCCGTTTTCTATTTTTAGTTTGGTTATTTATTAATTTAACATTATAAGCTAAACAGCGCTTTATCTGTTTTCTTTGTCCAGCTAATACGTTGTGTCTCAAATAAACGTTTTCTCTATCTCGCGCTTTAAGAATATAGTCATCGCTGAAAATTTAATTTCGAATCAAACTAAAAAAAAAAAACTAGAGACTTTTTAAAATACTTTTTAACTAGCTCAGGGTCCACTCTGTGCGGTCGTGTGTTCGGAGCCGGAGGGCGATCGGTTCACTAATGTTTATTTTATGTAAAGCGCACGTCCTCACTAGGAATTAGTCAAATCCAATTACTGAGCCGCGATCGAGCGAACCGTTGCGTAACATGGAATGGTTTTAAACCTTTAAGATAATATATGTCTTACATATATATAACAATTCATATTAAAGTATGGTAAGACTGTTAATGGCTCATTGCTGGAGTTAGGCCTTCTCTCCTTTTCCTGGTGGTAGGGCTTTGTGCAAGCTCGTCTGGGTAGGTATCATCCACTCATCAGATATTCTACTGCAAAACAGGAGTACTTGGTATTGTTGTGTTTCGGTTTGAAGGGTGAGTGAGTCAGTGTAATTACAGGCACAAGGGACATAACATCTTAGTTCCCAAGTTTGGTGGCGCATCGGCGATGTAAGCGATCGTTAACATTTTTTACAATGCCAATGTCTATGGGCTTTAGTGACCACGTACCGTCAGGTGGCCCATATGCTCGGCCGTCTACCTATACTATAAAAAAGAGTAGAGTAGCTTCGAATAGTTTCCACCACGCTGTACTAATACGGGTTGGTGGCAGATATTCATTAGACACATGCTTATCAAGTGTTTAGCGGGTGATTAGTTAAACATAGCTTCAAATCAACAATGACAGAAAGAGATAAATCGATTTTTAATAAAACAGCCGCTAAGCAACATATGTAATTGATAAAGTTTCTTATATCATCGGGAATATAAAGACACTAAAGCTTCATGCAGTCAAAATAGAGGGCACATGTTCATTTAATTTCAATTTAAATAATTAGGCAGACTGGCAAATTACTAATTAGCCACTTGATGGTAGGTATGGTATTGGTAGGTATGGTACTGTAAACAATTACTCACACACACACAACAATACTAAGTGTTGTTGTTTGCTGAATAATATATGATGAGTAGTACTACCCCGACGGGTTTTACTTACTTTACTACCAAGTGAGCCGTTCGCCGTCGTGTGGCCCATCTACCATCAATAAAAACACAGCTGTTTATATTTTAGTATTATAAACTCAAAAAGGGCTGAATATTTCAATTCCTTTGCGTCGTTTTAATTTAAACAACATTAATAATATTAATTTGTCTCTAGTTCACATTATAATTTGTAATGTTATAGGACGCTTCTTCATAATGTTTCTTGTAGAAAATAATATGAATATTTATGTATGTTTTTATAATTAATTTTTAATTAATACGCAATGACGGTATAAAATTTAATCGTCACTAAAATAAGTATAAGCATAACCTTAGCCTTATGGTCTAAATTTAAAAAGAATTAACTTCATGTCATCGAAGATGTTTTAAACTAAACAAAATATCATGCTTCAAGTATCGAACAATGGGTATATAAAAAAACACTTCAATTCAATAAAATAAGCAAAAAATAACTCTATTCGTAGATGATAAAGATCACATTAATATATAGACAAATCAAAATATACTATTACAAAATAACAATACGTTAAAGAAAAATGGACTCTAATTCCAAGGGAAAAGACTTATGATAACTGTAATTTTTTTTTTGTAATATCTTAATACGTTTTGAAATTTGAGGTGTGAGTGACGACAATTCAACGCCGTTGACGCGTCGTATTTAAAAACATTCGATTCCAATTTCAAGCTTTTGAGAAGTACGGCAACAAGGAAGTTTTTATTTTTATTTCAGTTATCATAAAATTTTGAGAATATAAATAAATTATAAAAAAAGAAAAAAATTGTCTTCGTGTACAATAATACTAAGCATATTAAATATCATATTTTTGTGTATCTAATACTTTTTTTAAAGTTTGCCACTGCCAAGTTTGCTACTAAATAACATATTTATATGCATACTAACAGGATTTATATCAATTCAACGTATATAAAATGGTTTTCAATAGAGCCTTTTCACCGGCTGGTTTTAATCAAATCGACGTCGAATATTGTCTGCCTCAATTATTTTGATCATACACATTTAATTCCAGTATCGTTTGCACAATACGGTTCAATTAACAGCAAATAGTGCTCAATTGTATTTCAGCACTAATGTTATTTACGTTTATGTTTAAATTAAAAACCGTTGTAATATTATATACATACTATTGTTTGCCCTTAAAGTTCTACATAAAATAAGACAGGCTTATTTAAAAAAAAAAAAGAATATTAATGTGCATATTTAATTTTAATCAGAAGAAAATATAAAAGTTAAATTTATTAAAATAATGTAAAATATTGAATCAAATACTTCCTTGTTGCCGCACCCGAGAGGGAGTGTTCAATGACATCTACTGATGTTTTGAAATTAGAACGCCGCATTCGCAACTTGAACCTACGAATTACAATTTAAAAAAAAAGAAGGGCGCTGTTTTTTCTTTTCTGCTTCTGTTACCGGCGCAAACTTTAACATGCCTTAACTAAAAATAAATAAGCGATTTTGCGTCTTATTTTCAAATACAGAGAACATATAAATATTTTGTAGTTATAAATTTATGTTTGTCGAATCATACAAAGCCGTTTATTTTTCTCTTTGTCGCGTATTAATGCGTCGATTTGGGCGTTAAGTTCCTTTTTTGAAAAATGAATAGGTAAATACTATCGGGTCGTATTGCATGGCGTTTAATATAAGAGGTTTGGGAATGATAGATTTATAGAATAATATATTTTAATACGTATGACGGAAATTTCATTTTCCAATAAAGGGGAAGACAAATCAAAATGTATTTAGATAATAAGCTTAAGCATGCGAAATAATATAAAATATGTTAGGGGCACATTGTTTCGTAATAAATAACTTTATAATTTCTCGTATATTTGTGTGTGTAATTTATGCGTTAAAGAAAATTATAATATTTAATCAATAATTATTAGCCTAATATTGTTTTGGAAATTATAATATAGAGTTTATTTTTATTTTTAAAGAAGTTGGTAGTTTGGCAAATGACCTTTATGTACGGTTTCGACATTGTAAAAATACTAAGTACGTATTCCTTACATGGCTATTGCGCCATCAGCCTTGGGAACTAAATTGTTATGACCCTTGTGCCTGTAATTACACTGGCTTACTCACCCTTCAAACCGGAACACGACAAAATTAAGTAATGCTGTTCGGTTGTAGAATAAATGATGTGTGGGCAGTACATATCCAGACGGGCTTGCACATATCTGAATACGATTTGAATACAATTAACATTAAATGACAAAAAGTTTTACGTGCGTAAGTAAACGTTAACAGGCCGTAAGTATTCCACCGCTGGGCAAAATTTGTCCTTTTTGGGAAGAAGGTTTTGGATTTCATTCCATGTGACTCAGTGCTCACTGTGCTGTCACTAAGGATAACAATATATGGTCCTCCAGACCGTTTTCGGCCACGGCGACCAATTTCAAGAGAGATTAGCCAACTGCGCAGGAGATATTATAGTGCACAAGTGTGTGCGCAAACACGGGTACACTCGCTCTTCCCTAGCTCTCATAATCCGATGGGACGGCAATCCGACACGACCGGAAAGAGTTCAGGCGCAGGACCAACGGCTTTACGTGCTTTCCGAGTCACGGGAGTACACACTTCCAACTTCCAGACTCCGAGCTGCTAATGAGAATTTTTCGACAGAAAACCTAAATAACATCTGACTGGCTCGACGGGGCTAACAATAAGAATAGTAATGGAAGAGAACCCGCAACCTAAACGAAAGCAACCACTGAACCAAATGACAAATATACTTTTTAAAAGATACATCAACGGCAGATGGTCGGAAGTCACGATTAAAATTAAACTAAATGTGACAACCCCATTTCCTAAGGGTTTAATTGTCCATCGCGACCTACCCTTATCTATGAATTTTATTTATCTATCACAGATAAAAAAATAAAATAATTTAATCAAGTCATTGTCACAAGTTTATAATGCTTACTTGTATTTTAAAAAAAAAAAGTATGTGTATTGACCATTGCGCTATTGACGCTTCAGCTTATGTCACTTTTTTATATAATAATTAATATCACATATATATATATTTATATATATATATAGAAAATTTATATATACGTACATATATACTGTGACAGTTATGTCACAATACCAACTTTCTTAGACTCTGAGGTAATCTCTAGCTCTTGAAATGTATAATTTAGGAGTTTATAATGTAGGAGGAGTAGCTCGTCGTGTTTACATACCGTCACTTGATGGTAGGGCTTTGTGCAAGCCCGTCTAGGTACCACCCACTCATCAGACAATATACCGCAGCTAAACTGCAGTATTCAATTCAATGTTATTATACCGTTTGGATCCAATATAAATACACTTGGTGGTAGGGGTTTGTGCAAGCTCGTCTGGGTAGGTACCACCCACTTATCAGATATTCTACCGAAAAACAGCAGTACTTGGTATTGTTGTGTTCCAGTGTCTGGCACAAGGGATATATCGTCTTGTTTACCAGTATTGACGATGCAAGGATTATTATATCTTACAGCGCCAACAGCTATGGTAACCAATTACCATGCAAAACGCAATAAAGTGTAATATTAAAATAAGCAAGTAATTGAATTAGAATTAATGCAATGTTAAATTCCGAGAAACGAGCTTATAACGATTAATTTTTGGACAAGAACATCTGATTACAATCTACACACTCCGTGTATTGTGGGACCACCGACACTTTGAACTTCACTTCGATAAAATATTGTTTAAATTGTTTAAATACCAGTAGCCATATGTGTGCGTGTGCGTGTGTGCGTGAGTGTGTGCGCGCGTGTGTGTTATTATAGTAATAAAATAATTTATCGTATTTTTATTAATTATACGCGGGGGAAGCCGTGGAGTAGAGCTAGTATAAAATAAAGCGGTGGCTTTTAACCGTATATTAATATTATTCGTCTTCTTCGTATGTTATGTCTTCGTATATTTTTTGTTGTAGTTTTTAATTTGTGTACAGTTTAAATGTAGCTTCAATTTCAATGTTTTGTAATATATTTTACCAAGTAAATCTCACAAGAAGATGTCAGTTATTTCTATTTTCCCCCTGTCGATTACATCCTCTTTAGAGTTTACATAGGATGTAAAGTTTTGTATATGTGAAAAATATACTATTAACGATATGACATATCATAATTAAGTTTCATTTGTTCAATCATTTATATAAATCTATAAGTCATTATAGATTGAAATTCGAACACATCAACGTATAAAAAAAACCTTGGTATGAAATACTAATATTTAAAAATTGTCCCAAGTTCAAACTTATCGTACACTAACCCATTATCAGTTAAACAAAATTAATCAAACACGTTGCGATCAAAACAGCGCGTGTCTAATTGCGTTTTTATTCAAATAACGTTAGGATCGGCAGATAAACGTTTTATATTAGTATATTTACATACAAACATACGCTCATAATATATGTATGAATCATCGTATTATGCGTATGATAATTGATTAATTGATAAGCTTTTTGAATTTGGAATTATTTTTTTTTAAATTACGGGATGCTTTGTTGTTTAGGAACTATAATTATGTTACAATGTGTACGAAAGGTTATTGCACACTGTTGCTAAATTTGTAGAGTGGGGAAATTGGGGATTTTCGTCTATCGAGATAATGTAGTGGAGATATATTCCTTGAGCGATTTCTAGGGAGTAATGTTGGGTAGAAGGGGTTATTTTTAACAAATTATATATGATCTAATATTGTGACTTATGTTTATATAATAAAATAAAAAAAAAACTTCTATAGAGTAGCAGTGGTTTGTTTTCAATTTACAACTTTTACGGGTAAATTTGTGTGAAGTTAGGGAGAAAACTCAAATGGGCGCCTCGCAACATTCACTGTGAACCAGCAATGATTGGCTGTCACTCAGGTCTATCCTTTTTGCGGTAAATTCTGTACCAACAAACTCGACACATGACGTAGAGCACAATGAAATGTCAGATATGCTAAACGATATTGACTACAATAATTACTTGGTGGGTTATGTGCAGTCTCTGGGTACCACCCAAATACGAGAAATGGTACACGTGATTGTTAGTCACCATCGCCCTAAGACCTTTTGAAACCATGACGTCATGGCTCCTTGTTCCCTTAGTTACCCTGGCTTACTCACCAGTGGCGTAGCTAAGTGGACAAGGGCCCCGGTGTATAGAGAAAGCCTCACCCCCTCTTTCCACGTAGCTTGAACCTATATATTTTTTCTCTCTTTTTCTTTTATGCTCCTGTCTTTTCAAATCTTAGGTTGGAAGGCTCCGATAGCTACGTCACTGTTACTCACTCTTCAAAAAAGAAACACCATTACCGTTTGGCGGTAAAATATGTATTTAACTGCTTTAGAAGATATATCTCGGTTTAAATTTAACAAATATACAAACACACGGCACGCTCCGTCCAATAACTAACGCCGGTTAAAAGCTCAGTGACATACAAAATTCGTCTCTATCCTCCCATACGAATATTAAACCATTAGCCGCGAAGCAAACGAAAACAAATATGTGACGTCATACGTTACGATAACGTTACGTAGAGCCGTAAATAAAACACGTTCCAGTAATGACTGTATAACTGATATTTACGCGTTTTCATCAAGGAATATTCGTAATGCGGTTCGGGGATTCGATGCTTTTGTTAATACGAAATAATATACTTCTAATTTTAAGTCATTTGTGATCATGTCATTAAATTGGTACCTAATGAGATACGTCTATGTAACATTTTACTAAAACTCACCACAGGCAATGTTACTATTAAAGCGAGATGCTACAATATTCGTTTTTTTTTCAGTGGATTGGGATAAAATCTGATAAATGTTGGTTACTAGTCGTAGCCTAGTGGTTAGAACGCGTGAATCTTAACCGATGGTCGTGGGTTCAAACCCGGGCAAGCACCACTGAAATTTCTTGTGCTTAATTTGTGTTTATAATTTATCTCGTGCTTGATGGCCAAGGAAAGAAATCGTGAAGAAATGCATGTGTCTAATTACATTGAAATTGTGCCATATTGTGTATTCCACCAACCCGCATTGGAGCAGCGTGTTGGAATAAGCTCCAAACCATCTCCTCAAAAAAGGAGAGGAGGCCTTAGCCCAGTAGTGGGACATTCACAGGCTGTTATTATACTATATATTTACTTACTGATTACCTCGTTGGTCTAGTGGCTAAATATTAGGTGCAGGACCCGGTGGTCCTGGGTTCAATTCCCAGGTCGGGCCAATAAATAAGTTATTGGGTTTTTCTGACAGAAAATTCTCAGTAGCAGCCCGGAGTCTGGAAGTTGGAAGTGTGTACCGCCGCCCTTTAAGCCGTTGGTCTTGCACCTGAACTCTTTCCGGTCGTGTCGAATTGCCGTCCCATCGGATTATAAGAGCTAAGGAAAAGAGAGTGCACCTGTGTTTGCGCACACACTTGTGTACTATAATACCTTCTGCGCAGTTGGCTAATCTCTCTTGAGATTGGCCGCAATGGCGAAATCGGTCTGGAGGACCTTATTATATATTTACTATACTGTACTATACTACGCGTTAGCGATACATGGCGTTAATTAAATCTGTCAGTTCAGTCAGAGAGCGAAACTAGACAGCGCGAGTCTAGATTCGCTACTGAATATGTGTGAGTGTGAAAATGATTTTATTAAATTGATCAAATCAAATAAATTATATAGTTGTACAAACATGGGAAGCTCTTCCTTAGTTGCATTTACCGTTTGATCAGAAATTATTTCGGCGTAAACATTAGTATCGAATGATATAGCCTTAATACGAATACACATTACACCGAAGCCGTGCAGCAGTCAAAAGTAATATTCGACGAATAAAAAGCCAGCCGTAGTTATCATAGCAAAACGAATTAAAAAGCGGGCCTTCTAAAAGTATGGTTTCGGCAAAGGATTGGATAAAATGATAAAAATGAAATATGATGGCTCGGAGCTCGATGCGAGTGAGGTGCTAGTGATGGGATATTAATTTATCGATACATATTAGATATGTAAGTTATGTCATACGAATTATATGAGTTCTTAATTATAAGTGTTAAGCTATTGATATCACTTATTTTCGGCAAACAGTGTAATATATGTATATAAGTTTGAACGTGTGTATATAAGTTTGAATTATTTTAACTTATTCAATAGTTTTAACGTTTAATTCCGATTAATGTCACTAGATGGCGTACTTTTCATTCAATACAAATTGCAACCAGCTGAGAATTTAAGGACTCGCTCCTTGCTCGGTGACGCTGTCGAGGCTACTTGGGCCAACAGCAACAAGTCCATTCGAAAAAAAAAAAACAAATCGCTGTTACATGGTTATCGAATAATTATAAGAACTTGCACTAGATACACTGAGTAGGTATGGCAGTGAGTGTAATTTTTACATATTTACTTTCGAGATTTTAAAATGAGATGAGAATGAGAAGTAAAATGCATAAATGGTAGTTCTCATGAATGTGTGCATTTTTATTCGCGAGCTACACTTGATTTTTGTGACGTATTTATTAGCTATGTACATTAATAGGACGATTCAACGATGTTAAATATTGAAGTACTATTTTTACTAATATTATAAATGCGAAAGTGATTCTGTTTATTTGTTTGTTTGTTACGCTATCACGCCTAAATCGCTTAGCCGATTTTAAAAATTCTCTCACCAATGGAAAGCTCACTTCACATTATCAGCGAGTAACATAGGCTAAATTTTGTCCATATACTCTCACGGGAACTACGCGGGTGAAACAGCGGGCAAAACGAAAATGATTTTACATATTTGTCCGTTGCGTTTACCTCCCCCTAATACGCGGGCGAACCTTGGGCTGAAACTAGTGATATAGGTTTGCTATTGTTAAATCATATTCGATTTATTTATTGATTGAGTCGGTTCCATAAAAATATATTTATCGATAAGCGTCCCTCCCTAAACACACGAACGCGTGCCAGACCCATCGTCAAAAGAATTAAAAAGTGGCGCGCTGCAAATGGGTTGCAAAAAATCGAAAGCTGAAAATCGTCAAAGTAACATGATTAAGGCTTTGAGTTCGGATTACGAAAAATCTAGATATTGGTACCTGAAATATTGTTAGAATTAATTAATATTTCTTTATTATTTTAATAGCTTAAATTACAATTAATTAATTAGAATTAACTTAGTGGTATGGTTCGTGCAAGCCTAGTCATCACATATTGTCTGCCTTGTTGGTCAAGTGGGTTCAAACTCCAGGTCTAGCTAATAAAAAGTCATTTTATTGGCTTTTTTGATTCGCTGACCAGACCATGATTTTCTGTCAGAGGTACTCAGTAGCCCGGAATCTGGAAGTTGAAAGTGTGTACAATCCCGTGCCTTAGAAGTAACGTAAATAGTTGGTACTTCGCCTGAACTCATTCCGGTCGTTTCTGATTATGAAGTGAGGGAATAGAGATTGCATCTGTGTTTGCGCACACACTTGTTCACTATAATATATTCTGTGCAGTTGTCTAATCATTTTTGAGGTTGGCTGTCGTGGCCGAAATTGGTCATTACATCGTCATCGTAACTAAAGGCGCATAGAACGAAACATATTAGTTTCTAAGCTTCTTGCACATTGGTATTTAAGGGATGGCTTACTTTTTTTACACTGTTAATGTAAAAACTATCGGCGATGGTACCAACAGGAAGCCAATTTACAAATTAAAATAAAATAAGAGCGAATACCAAGTTTATTTTTTTCTATTCCGGTTTTAAGAGTGAGTGAGCCGGTGTACGTACATGCATAAGTGGATTATTATTATTATCAGCCTGGTGTGTCCCACTTCTGGGCAAAAGCCTCTCTACTACTCCACAATTCCCCATTCTGCCATATTAAATCAATCTTTCCGATATACGTCCAGCTCATCTCGCCATCTCCGTACTGGTATCTAATGATACCAGTTGTCTTTATCGTGCTGACTATAAAACGAGACTTGCACACTTTAAAATGATATGCACAAAGGGATGTTATTTATTTATTTTGTGATCTCTCTTATATACCCCCCCCCCACCTCATGTGGGGGAACCGCGTAAATGCGCTTTTCCAGCGAAAAAATGGAACATAGACGATAAATATTTTCAAACTGTCAAAATGGCGCCGCGTGAAATACCTGAAATCGCTGCGAACAGATATAATAAATCATATTGTTGCCGTAATTATTAATAATAATTTATTTAACAATGGTAAAGCATATTATGTATATACGTCTTTAAATGTTTAAACAACAATCACCGTTACAACAAAAATAATATAAACCAAACTAACCTATACAAAAATATAAAAATCAAACGTTAACTACTAGATAACATATTATAAAACAAAAACAGGTATAGTGCTTATACGTTATAGCGTCATAATCAAAATTCCATTAAAACGGGATAAAAAGGCCAAAATATGTTAATTATGTCACATAAAGCTATTATAAAGCTTGAAGACACTCGATTTGGCGTATTTATGATATGAGTATTGTTTTGGTTTTGGTAACTCGCAAATAGCCGTATTAACTTTAAACTTCAATAAAACGGATTAACATACAACCGTTCATCCCCTACTCCACCCTCTTGAGGGTTGATTTAAAAAAATCTCCGAAATACATATTTATTTATTTGTAACCAGAAGCTTGCACTCTGCACCTGTGTTTGCGCACACACTTGTGCACTATAATATCTCCTGCACAGTTGGCTAATCTCCCTTGAGATTGGCTACCGTGACCGAAATCGTGACGAAAAGAGAGTGTGTGTGTGTGTGTGTCAAATTCAAATTCAAATTTATTTATTCAATATAAAAACGTTACACTTGCTTATTGATTGTCATAAATCTACCACCGGTTCGGAAATAAACACCTCAGACCTGAGAAGAACCGGCGAAAGAAACTCAGCGGGGTTTTTTTTTAAGCTTATCCTTTACAATTATAATTGATTTACATTATAATATTCTTATTTATTTGAAATAGCCTGGATGCGATCGTGTCATTCCCAAGGTGTGCAATCATCTAAGAAGTCATTGATTGCGAAATATCCTTTAGCACATAAGCGTTACTTAACAATTCTTTTAAATTTCACAATTGAATATTTTTGAACACTTTCTGGGATCCTGTTGAAGAAGCGTATACATTGTCCCATAAAAGACTTACTAACCCTGTGTAATCCAGTAATAGTGGTTGTAAGTTTATACTTGTTCCTGGTGTTAACAGTATGTACGTCACAATTTCTGGGAAAATCTTTTATGTTTTTGCGTACATTTGCCCAGGTTGTAAATTGCACGAATAGCTCTCTTCTGCAGTACAAAAATCGTATTTATCTCGGCTGCATTACCCCAGAGTAGAATGCCATAAGACATTATATTGTGGAAATAGCTGAAATACACTAGGCGAGCCGTATCAACATCAGTCAACATTCTAATTTTTTTTACCGCGAATGCTGCAGAGCTGAGTCTATTTGCCAATTTATTAATATGAAGGCCCCATTGAAGCTTAGAATCTATTGTGATACCAAGAAATTCTGTTACTTCTACAGAATCTAAAGGTTCCCCATTTAAAAGTACTGTCTCTGTGTGTGTGTGTGTGTGTGTGTTAGGTGTTAGAACAACGTGTAAACAAATTTCATGGTAATCGTTTGATTAGTTAAGACGTGATTACGTAACAAACATACTAACCTACGCATTTATAACATAAGGATTCAATAAATGTTTTTGCTGACAGACATACTTTTGAGCTGAATAATTCGTTATCTTTCAATCTTATGTCAATAACTATTATATATAAAATACCATATAATAATACCTTAAATTCATTCGCTTCGGCGAAAATAAAACAAACGTTGAATTTCAAGGCGGTATCGAATACAAAAAAAAAATGGCAGACGCCACGAAAAAAATTGGCTTGTCTATGACCAACAATAGTCTTTATACCCGACAAAGGAATTACCGATGGTACTATAGATAAATAATATTTTTCATAGCCACTGTTTATGTGTGGCCTTTGAGGAAGGCTGTAGCGATTTTATTCGTCAAGCAATAGAGTTAGTAAAATATGAAGGCATAAATATGTTTTAAGTAAAATAAAATAAAAACTAATAAAAAAGCTTATTTTTTCATTAATATAAGTTAACAAATATAATTAATGAATGTAACGAATATTTGTATTGATATAACGAATATTGATAACTTAAAAGGTGCAGTTGCAGCGATGTGTTCACTTTGCATTTTAGAATGACAAAATGGCTTCCAATTTCAAAATAATACACACACACACGCCATGGGAAACCACCTTAAAAATAATTTAACATGTTCTAGCAAGTACTAATGAAATAGGAATTTTAATCATTGATCTCTAAGTTAATGACGTCATACCCGCTGTCAGCTCACCCCGTGGCGCTCACGAGAGGGTGCGCTAAGGGTGTTTCATACGAGTTATTAGCTCCTTTGTCGATGTTCTATATTTCACGCATCGCTGGTCTCGTGTGGGAGTGCACGGATCAGATCTGACCGACGTTCGTTTTAAGTGCTGTTTGTTAACATTGTTGGATATTATGTTATAATTTTTAAGTGTAAAGAAAAAATATTATGATTTTTAACTTGTATAGTTTTTTCCGTTTGTTTTTTTTGAGGCTATTTTGTTAGTCAAAAATATATAAAAAGTTTTATTTGTAAAACTTAAGTTCGTTCATCATCTATGTCGTCTTATGAGGTCTTATCTTAGACTAGCTGTGTCAAGCGGCTTCACTCGCGTATAATTAATAAAAATATTATGGCTACTGGTAAAGAAAATACGTAATTAACGATTTGAAATTAATTTTCATAAAATACCGTAGGGTTTACCGATCTTATATATGGCCTAACATTTGCACCATCACATGTTCTTTGTGTGTACCAATTTTCATCAAGATTGGTCAAGCCGTTCTTGAGTTATAAGAAGATATACAGACAGACAGACAAAAATGACAAAAATAGTATAATGTGAATCACTGCATCATAAAACGATAGCTTAGCACAAAATTAGGTGGAAAAAAATGTACAGACAGACAGCCAATAGATTTATATAGTAGTATAGATTAGAATAGATCTGTGGCTTTTAATACTAAAGTCTTGAAACCAAACTTAGCTAGTAAATATTTAAAAAATAATTTATATTAGTTATTCCTTATGAAATGCAAACACACGTAGTACTTACAAATGCTATTGAAAAAAATATAACAGATTCTAAAAAAAACACTGGCCGGCAATAATTTTAAAATAAACGGATCATGTACGCTTAATTTCACCGAACTGAATTCAATGGCTTAGAAAATCGCAAATTTTATCTATACACAAAGATGGCCGCTTGACAGATGTAAAACCGCGCCAAACCCTTTGGGAAATGTCAAATGGTAGCAGATGCCGGTAATTTGGTATTTGCCAATTTGTTGACAATTTCATTGTAGTTTAATGAAGTGTTATAATTGTTTCGACAGTTAGAGTATTCTGTGCATGCGTGTGTACGTATATACTTCAGCTTCAGCCCGAAATAATTCTGCCTTAACATTCTTAAAAACTGTTAATCTAATTAAAGTTTCTTTTTTAAAAAGTAAATAATATGATTTGAAAAATAACGGAAAATTAGATATGATAACAATCTATGAGCAACGGTTTTATATTGAATGTTATATATTATTGTTAGTAATAAAAAAATTGTTTGTATTAAATAGGTAGACGAGCAAATGAGCCACCTGATGGTAAGTCGTTATCACGTTAGATATTGTCATTGCAAGAAATGTTAACCATCACTTACATCGCCAATGCGCCACCAACCTTGGGAACTAAGATGTTATGACCTTTGTGCCTGTAAATACATTGACTCACCGGAACACAACAATACAATGTACTGCTGTTTTGCTATAGATTAGAATATCTGATGAGTGAAAGAACGAATATAAAAAACCCTGTTTATATGTACATTTTATATTTGTAAATACTTAAATATTTAACTCCAGAAAACATTTCTCACATACGCCTACGTCCAAAGAAGGATCATAAAAAAAATTAAGTATAGTTATAAGTTTCAACCATATATCATAAATACATATAAATATATATAACAGATTATGAGACATTATTTGGTTTGTTGTCTGGGGCGAGTAATTGGAAAATCAAGTAACCCCATGAGGGTGTGGTGTTCGAGTGCGGATAATGGGTTATGAGATTATAGTTAATAAGCGCCATTACTTTGTTTCGTTTTAATACTGCAGTTTGATGTTAGATGAAAACATTTACGACCTTACGTTGTTAAGCAGGTAATTGTTTAAAGGATCAGTGTTTTACTAAACAGCCTCTAAGCAACTTTTAACTTTATAAATAAGGGCCTATATAATTATATATATTTTTTATTTCAATTGACTTATATATACCAACCCGCATTGGAGCAGCGTGGTGGAATAAGCTCCAAACCTTCTCCACAAAAAGGGTAGAAGAGGCCTTAGCCCAGCAGTGGGACATTCACAGGCAGTTACTGCTGACTTATATATATGTTTTAATAAAAGAACTTCATACATTTTCAGGAAACTTGCCTGTGTCGGATGTTTTTCTTCACCGCCAACACATAATTAACTATATATACCTAACCAAAAACTTAATGAGGCTAGCCACGGTTTGGTCCCTTAAGGTTCACGAGTCCTAATGCTTAGGTTCTTATGCTTAGACATCGGCTACCATCATCAATTAACTAAAAATTAAACATTGTCAAAAGCAGACATCACAAAAAAAGTAATCGCCAACGAAGTAGTATGAATCTCTATATCTTCTTCATTTAAGTGGCACGAACAATGGGACTTCAAACACCCTAAATGTATTCAATCATTTAACTAGTGTTTATAGTCATTAAGTACCCGGATTTGTCCCCTAGCAATCCCGAGCGATCCCGGATGAATCCCGCGAGGCACATCGCAATCCCGCGAGACCAAGCATCTGATATGTCCATAAAATTGCCATGTTTTGGCAGTTGTTTAAGCAATACCTATATGGGTTTTGCTTGTGGTTCTTTATGTCTGCTATGGGATGGGGAATAGATTGTTTTTTATGAGTTATTTTTGTTTAACTAGAAAAAATTAACGATTAAGACATTGGAAACTAGTATTGATTGAGTTATATAAATATTTCTATATATTCAATTCAATGTTTTTATACCTATAAATAATTTATAAATTGTCGTGGCGATCGGTTGAACGGAGTGACCGTTGATGTGCTGTAGCGGTGATTTACATCAAAGTATATAGTATATCAAGCTTCTACATTAAAATACATACAGGGTTCCGTCAATAATTTAAATCAGTTGACCCTTACTCAGTTACACTACGACAGTCCACAATTAAATGAATAAATTCTAACCTCTCACCAGCTCGATGTCTGGAAATCCACAACAACGCGATCTTTAAGGCATTTCTTGCTTCGCACAACCACTCTGTGAAACCAGCTTCCATCGGCGACTTTTCCGAACCTTATTCAAACCGAGATTCAGAGCAGAGCGTACACATTCTTTCAAGACCGCATCTATAAGCCTATAGCCTCCTGCTCGTTTGCCCTCTGATACATAAACAAAAAAAAAATTTAAGGATACTGTTTTTGCTGTTTGTATACGGAAAAGCTTTCAATCATTTGAATATGTTTATGAAGGGTCCTATTGTATTAACAATTTATTTAATTTAACACAATATATACATTCTTATATACTACCAGCTCGTGATATAGATTCAACTAAGAGGCACCAGCATCTATTTTCCGACAGTTGAAATACATTAGCTATGTATTTCAATTAAATACATAAGAAAACTACTTTATGCTGTACTATAAATGTATTGGTATTGCATCATAAAACAATATTAAACTAATAATCAAAACTTTGTTATTTTTTATTATTGTTTCTATAGAACATTTAAGACATACCAGCCCCCGCCTGGGGCGCCACTAGTCGTCCAATTATCCTCCCTCGCAAAAACTCTCTTATGCTATTGGCCGAAGAGTAATTACTACGCGACTTAATATCACGTATACCCTTTGATGTGCCGCTTTGATGTTTTCGGTCCTTCGAGCCGGATGTATGAAGTTATATCGTTAATTTTTCTTATTATTACTGATTTATCATTTGATTAAGTAATTATATAAAAAGAAAAACTTAGTACTAAGTTATATTTTGTTACAAATTTGTATTATTTTTATAAAATCTATTTTATACCTAATATGTATTATACTTTTATCTGTATTATAAATATAATCATCATTTAAGATTACTTTCGAATTAAATGTTAATTGATCGCTTAAATACATTTCCAATCAATCAGATTCCAAACCTCAAATTCGAAATCAAAACTTGTTACAATTCGACGAGTCGAATTAAACCGTAACCATCGAATCGTAAACAAATATCTCAATTCAAATTTCGAGCGGGCTTATTCTAAATTCAAATAGACAATGCTGGCTAAAGAGGCACATTAGAGATTTCAAACGGCAACGCACACTAAGGTTTGATAATTTTTTATTACTAATAAGAAAAAAAAAAAATCCTTACATTTATTACATTATATTTTCTTTAAGATTATTTGGTTGTTTTTTTTTATTCTTGTATTTGTAACTCCACATATACTCACTAAAATTTAATTTTCAATAGTCATCGAGGCCTTTGTCTATTATTAGAAGCTGGCCGCCTGTGACATGCTCAACCCGCTTTAGTTATACTGTTGGTCGAGATTTATATCTAATAAAATACCGGAAAATACATGAAATTTACAATTTAACAAATTTAAAAACTTTATTAAGTCACGGTTAGTTAAAAAGAGAACTAAGCGCGTTCCTCAACACATTTCTCGCTAGAGTTACAATTGTGACCATTCAAAAACGCTTTATTGTAAAGCTTATTTAAATAACTCCAATTAAAAAAAACGTACAATCATAATCAATGAGTTTATTAGCAACGAAATTATTTATTTTACATTTTGCAAATCTTCTACACGTCGAGCGTATTTTAATCTAAGAAGTATTTCAGTGTTAGTTATTCTTAACGGGACTATTACACGACCGGTTGGCCAAATGGCGCGAAATCCGACCCCCGGCCGAACCCAAAACATTGGGGCGGGCGCGCCATAGACTATGAAGCAATTATTTTAGGTCATACCCTGTATTCTATTTAAATTAAATCTTTAAGCTTAATGTTTATTATATATAACTTATCCCTTATGGCTTAGTTTTGGGGTCTAGCCCCCTTTATTCTGTGTCCATGACATAGTAGCTTACGAGCGCACGGACCGATTTTGCATTATAATTTATATTATTATAGAATCTTTGTTTTTATTGTAGTAATCGTAGTGATAAAATTTTGTTAAAATTTTATTTTTAGCATTTCTATCGTTTAGTCTATGCCGCATTAGGCCGGAGCGCCCGCGGGACGCATAATGGCGCCCCACTAATGGCCCCAACACATATTTTCAATTCATTCCAACCTATTAGCGGTCGTCTAGCTCCGGCTTTATTATAACGGATCAATTCTTTACGATTATCTTATCTGTGTTATATTGTCTATGGTTTGAGGTTTTATATTACAGATAAGTAATATTTTCATGTGTATGAGACTTTATTATCTGTTTTTATACTACCGTCTACGTTATCAATGTGCAGTAGAAGGACTTCGTCAAAAAATAGAATCAACAACGTTTATTACTATTAAGGGTGTGTTTTAATATTTACTGACGTTTGGGAGATAGCTTACAACCAATTTAGGTAGGTAACACCGACGGATCAGTTACTCTACCGCTAAAAATTAATACTTTAATTGATTTTTATAGCACAAGATTATATATACAGTGTAAATCTTTATGAGCTTCGGTAAATATTACCATAGCTCGTTTTACCGTTGCTTTCTTTTAAAAAAAGAAAATAACCTCAGTAGCAACAGGTGCATTATTTTTTCAGTTCTTAATTTAAATTCAAACAACAGTATAATTTATCACTAAAACTAACAAATGAGATAATAAATGAATTTAATACGTTACGAAAATAAAAAACACATCCACTTAATTGCGACATTAATTTCAACGTTACGTCATTTATTTACCGCTAACTTGTAATGGGCTTAATGTCATTACTTTTAAAAAAAAAACAGACACACCCCAAACATTACGGCCAGTAGTAATTTTATTCATAAACACTAATTGACACGGAAACTGATTCATATAGACTTAATTACACGCGCCACCCTCGCTGTAGCGGGTTTTAACAACGAATTACTTTTTTAAATACTCGACGATCTTCATGCTTTTAAAAAAATAGCCACTGTCAAAGGGATCCATTGTAAAACAGCGCGAAAAGAGGTTTTATACATTTGTATTACAGCGTATAATCTGTGAGATCACATGCGACCTTCCGATTCGGAATTCGAACGGCCCATCTGCCGCCACAATGGGCACTTACATGCGCACTTGGAATGCTTTTTTGAAAATCGAATGTCATTTTCTTCTTTAATTAAAAAAAGACTCTATTCTGTATGATTATAAGGTACAATTTTATGTAGTTAATTCAAAGGTCTCCCTCGATTTTATTCGGATTAAGTATAATGAATCGTAAATTCGATCTTTGACACCTTTTTCATTTGGATTCCATACATTTCTGTGATTGTGTGATATAAGTATTAGACCTTTATCACATTTATTTCCTTAACAATAAGGTTCAGAACTCTGTGTATCTTCAACATGTGTATTAAGATGTCTATTCGATAGTGATTTGGAGGGTAAATGGAAGCTAAGCTTGATTCTATTTGTAATGTAATTGTGTTCTCTTGTGATGTAGACCATATTTATTTTGGTTGGTTCTTTTATGATACTTAATTCAGCTAATTTACCATTTGTAATAAAAATAATACTTATATAGAATATGTCAATATTTATTAGATGTTAGATTCAAAGAGTCTATTAACGTAACATATAAATTTATAACAAGATATCAGAATTGAAATCTTAGAATTAAAACTAAATAAAAACGCAATAATTATAATAATAAATTTTAAATAAATTTTAAATAAATCTTTAAAATTAACAATTTAATGAAATGTCACTACAGACCGCGAAATTATTTATTTTATTGTCGCGAAATCCCTTCAGGCTATACAGGCTTGCAGGCGATCTGAGACTGAATTTAAATTTGGAATTGCATTTATTTTATTTATTATTGAATATGAAATCATAATTCAATAAAGTAATTGATGTATTGGTTTATAAAATACTTAAACAAATAATATTGTAATTTAAACATTTTTTGTAATCGTACGTAACTTCGTTTATATTTTAGACAATATGCACCTATTGAATTTTCATGTTCTCTTTATCATAATCAGTGGTTTATAGTCTGTGCTTGCTTGTCAAGCTACAGAGTAACCGCGGCTGATTTCCCAGAGGCACGCGACGCGCCAATCACAACGCTCCGTAATAGGGCTGACTCTAATTTTTTTTATAATATTTTAATCTCAACATAAAAAAGAGGTTTTATACAAATACCTTCTTTAAACATTTTTTATTTTTGGTTTTAAAGGTTTGATTAAATGTTTGTTTATTCGTCACATTAATTATAAATATACATATATATATAAAATTAAATACATACGAATATTTAAAATTAGTTTAACTTGAAAGCACCTAAGCAATAGAAAATTGTTAAAGTTTCTCATTATCTTTATTACAATTAATTTTATTACAAAATAAAATATGTACAGTATATGTATATTTATTTTATATCTTTGATAACATATTATCATTTGTAACGATAACGCAATATAATGTGACAGCGTGCGATCTTCCAAGTGAGTTTTATTATCATTAAATCAAATTAAATTATCCAACGAAGAAGAAGAAAAATTTAAAGTTATTGATTCTGGTTCAGAAAAGAAATACCCTGACTTTTTATTGTATAGGTAGGCGGACAAGCATATGGGCCATCGCTTACGTCGCCAATGCGCCACCAACCTTGGGAACTAAGATGTTATGTCCTTTGTGCCTGTAATTACACTGGCTCACTCACCCTTCAAACCGGAACACAACAATACAAAGTACTGCTGCTTTGCGGTAGAATATCTATTTTTTATCGTGCTTGGTACACAAATATTCAGTATAAAAAAAATGCCAGGTGATCGTTTCATTCTCAAAGTGTCCATGAATTCACTAATTGTAAATATCCCATATTAAATAATGTACGTAGTTGAAAAAAAAAAAGAAATATAATTAATCAAAATAATTACGGTAAGTTTAGTGACAACCTTGACCCCTAATCCAGCTCTCAGTAATCAACAACCACCTCAAAGGTGTCTCTCCGAACGATCCCGCGCCCTACATTCCGAATTAAGAAACAGACGTATGTCACTTTTGAAATTGGAACAACAATCAGTTCGTCTGCTTGTTACATTTACCAAGTCCAGAGATCTCAGATTCAATTATAAGACGACATATACATACATAATTATGTATCACTAGATATTGTGATTCGATTTTTAAATTTCGCTTCAAATGAAACAGATTAAAAATATCAGATAGAATAACTTTATTAATCTATGTACAAGTAATGGAATGCTAATAATGTTATAACGAATACTAATTAATTTTAGTAATATTATATTTTAAATAAATATAGCAGATTTTAACTGAAAATAATTTTTTTTTTGGCAACGTATTTCTTTTTTTTTTGTTATTGTATAGGTAGGCGGACGAGCATATGGGCCACCTGATGGTAAGTGGTCACCAACGCCCGTAGACAATGGCATTGGCAAAGGCATTGTAAGATATGTTGCCAATGCGCCAGCAACCTTGTGAACTAAGATGTTATGTCCCTTGTGCCTGTAATTACACTGGCTCGCTCACACTTCAAACCGGAACACGACAATAGCAAGTACTGCTGTTTTGCGGTAGAATATCTGATGAGTGGGTGATACCCAGACGAGCTTGCACAAAGCCCTACCACCAAGTAAAATACCACAAGATATATATAAGTAATATATGTCGGAAGAAAACAATTCTGACGCGCCGCGTGAATCCATAGTTATATTTTTTATGACATATAAGTTTTGTATACATAGACCTCCTACCCGTACGAAGCCGGGCTGACTGCCTCGTTGGTCCAGTGGTTAGATGTAAAGCCGCAGACCCGGACGTCTGCGGTTAAATTCCCAGGTCGGGCCAGTATAAAGTTATTGGAATTTTCTGTCAAAAATTCTCAATAGCAGCCCTGAGTCTGGAAGTTGGAAGTGTGTATATTCCCGTGCCTCGGAAAGCCCGTAGAGCTGGGTGGTCCTGCGTCTGAACTCTTTCTGGTCGTGTCGGATTACCGTCCCATAGGATTATGAGAGCTAGGGAATAGAGACTGTATTTGCGCACACACTTGTGCACTATCTCCTGCGCAGATGGTTTATCTCTGTTGAGATTGGCCGCTGTGGCCGAATTCGGTCAGGAGGACATTATTATTATTATTATTACAAAGCCGGGACGGGTAGCTGGTTATAAATAATTATGTCATGACAACACATAAATCACCGTATTACTCACATAATAAAAGAACACTCCACTATTTCATTAAAACAATGTCGTTAAAAATAAACGTAAATAATATATTTCAGTAATATGAAAATACATAAAACAATAAAAAGTACATGTGTCTGTGTGTGTGTGTGTGTGTACATAATTTACAGCAAATTTAAGGCAAAAAATATATATATTTCAAAAATGGAAAAAGGCGAATTCCATTAATTCGTTTGTCATTCATGGGAGTAACACTTAGTGTTGGTTTTTCTGTAGGTACCACTTATTCTGTGCATATAACGCACATATGTGATACAAAGTACTGTGTGCAGTTCAAAGGGCAAGTAAGAAAGGATAATTAACAATAGGACAAGTACAGCGGTTATAACGTCTGAGATCTCATGGCAGATCATTGACAGTAGTAATTTTTAACCAACTTTAAAAAAGGTCGTATATGACCGACTCAAAAAAAATTTTTTTTGTTTAATTTCTTTTTATGAAATGCCTTCGATAAAAAATGTTTTGTACTACACATTAAACTCCTTTAAGATATATGTTGAAAACTTCGTTCGCGATATCACTGATGTTTTGAAACTGTCTTTAATAGTCCTTTATTACAAAAAATAATGAACATTCCTTAAAGTATATATGTATTAGTTATGTATTATAAATGTTATGAAAACCACCGCCCATGGACATCTGCAATACCCGAGGACTTGCAGGTGCGTTGCCTGCCTTTGAGGAATGAGTACGCTCTTGTCTTGAAGTTTTTTATGCCATATCGTTTCGGGAAAGTCGCCGGCGAAAACTGGTTCCACAGAATGGTTGTGCCTTAAGAATCGTGCTGTTGTAAAATCACTGAATCACTTGCTCGGCATCTTACGAAATATTTAGCATCATGACGAATAAAAAAAAAAATCGATGTTTTCAATCATCAATAATCGATTATTTCAAGTAGACTATCTCTGTCTCTATGATACGTATGTTCTAAATACAAAATATTCTTTTATTTATAAAATCTCGATTGAAATAAATCGCATTGAGTAGTATCACACGCTATTATAAATCTCTGTGTATTCTAAGACGTGGTATATGACTGAGAGTTTTTTTACTTATTTACTTGATGGTAAGACTGCGCATCTGGGTAGGTACCGCCTTCTGGTCCGATATTCAATAATTAATGTTGTTTTGCGGGAGTGTGGCAGTGTAACTACTGGTATAAGTGACATAACGTCTTATCTCCTAAGGTGGTGGTGCATTGGCGATATAAGAGACGTTTAATATTTTTTGTAGTGGGCGGTAGTAACTATCTATACTACTATATAAATCTATTGGCTCTGTCTGTACATTTTTTTTCACCTAATTTTGTGATAAGCAATCGTTTTATGATGCAGTGATTCACATTATACTATTTTTTTCATTGTTGTCTGTCTGTCTGTATGTCTTCTTATAACTCAAGAACGGCTTGACCAATCTTGATGAAAATTGGTACACACAAAGAACATGTGATGGCGCAAATGATAGGCCATATATAATATCGGTAAAATACACGGTATCTTGCACCTACCCCTTTAAAAAAAATAGTTTATTTGTTTTATATTTGTACCTATATTATGTTTATGCAGATATATGATATAAAATATATACAAATATAAAACTTATGAAGTATTAAGCTACCTAACAAGTAATTTTACAAATATGATCTAACAAACATTTTACTCGGTGGTAGAGCTTTGTGCAAGCTCGTCTGGGTAGGTACCACCCACTCATCAGATATTCTACCGCAAAGCAGCAGTACTTAGTTGTGTTCCGGTTTGAAGGGTGAGTGAGCCAGTGTAATTACAGGCACAAGGGACATAACATCTTAGTTCCCAAGGTTGGTGGCGCATTGGCGATGTAAGCGATGGTTAACATTTCTTACAATGCCATTGTCTATGGGCGTTGGTGACCACTTACCATCAGGTGGCCCATATGCTCGTCCGCCTACCAATACAATAAAAAAACACATTATATAATAATGAAAGCTATTGTAAAAAATATATGATATTATTATAATACAATTTTATGGCAGTTATGAAGTCGCACGTCTCAATACGACTATTTTCGTGATGGCATTTTTTTTCATCCGATGATTTTTCCGTTTCACCACACTCGCGAATGACTGCGTTCTCATTTGAGCAATGGCATTTGACGGCTGTGCCTTTGTCGCAGTGGAGTGAAAAAAAAATGTTTTTTTTTTCGTTCGCGCCATTTTTGATTGAAGCTTTGGATACAAGTCTTTTGGGTTCAGTGAGGGAAAATTATTATTTTGAATCGTTAGATGTTGCTAAATCAATATGTTTTTTTTAGAAAAATTAAAGACATTTTAGTATATAATAGGCACATATATTTGAATAGATTCTAAAACAATATAATAAACAAAGACGCCAACGTTCATTGAAAAGGACCTATTTTACATAAGAGATATTACGTAAACTTTTGAAATAACATTTTTGACATATAACTAATAAGCTTTATTAAAAAAAAGACACAAATTTTATCTGTACTCATCTAATTATTCATTAAAATCAAACTCAATATAAAAACATTCGTTTGAAAAAAAAATACAAAGTCACGAAACTTTATTAATCAAAGTAAGGGAAAACAAACTCGAATAATCCAATAGGATCTGAAACTCATTAATATTTATTGAAAAAACTGTTCGTGTCGAATGTTAAACAATTCCTCTGTTACATGGCAAGTCAGGTGAAAGATTATTCTGTAACACCATTCGAAAACAAACACAAGCGAAAATAGCACCTACATATCTTAACATAAGGGCTTCAAATTGTTTACGTAAACGCAAATACATTGACATAACAATGTCCAAATACAAATTACTTTTGCGTGAAAGTTAATCCGATGTAACTAATAATAATCCGTATTTCGATTAAATAAGGTTCAGTTTCATATGACTTTTGTTCCTTATATACAAATGTTGGTTGTGGTATATGATAATACCATTTTTCATATTAAAACTTGTCCAATGCGACGTGGCATTCCCGAGTGAAATATTGAAGGAATGAAGTTGTAGAAAAAAAAGATATTTTTTTGAATCAAATCTATTATCCCCTAGCTTATAGATAACATTATCTATTAAAATGAACTGTGAAAACTGTGAGTTTTTGTTATTAACAGAAATATTATTATTTTTGTATTAATATAATTAAGAGTATTCAAAAAATTTGCAAACTTAACAGATTACTTGGTGGTAGAGCTTTGTGCGAGCTCGTCTGGGTAGGCACCACCCACTCATCAGATATTCTACCGCAAAACAGCATTACCTGGTATTGTTGTGTTGCGGTTTGAAGGGTGAGTGAGCCAGTGTTATTACAGGCACAAGGGATATAACATCTTAGTTCCCAAGGTTGGTGGCGCATTGGCGATGTAAGCGATGGTTAACATTTCTTACACTATCAATGTCTAAGGGCGTTGGTGACAACTTCAGGTGGCCCATATGCTCGTCCGCCTAACTTTCCTATAAAAAAAATAAAGATCGAAAGAAATATTTCTTACAAGCCTTCCTTGTGCCTCGGCCGCGTCAAATATTTTCTTGTAATTCCTCTAACAACAACCTTTTATTTAACTTGCGATGTTTGTCAGTTTGTTAATATCAAACATTGCAAGCAGAGTTAGAGCCACATACGGGGTTGATATTTTACATGTTGGTTCAGTTCCCATGATTGTTTTTTTACGGTAAGCATGACCTGATTCTGCACGCGACTGAGTCGATACGAAGGAACTCTTACCAGATCAACAGCATTTTATATGTTCAACACGAAAATCCTAAGAAAAGTAATAGTTTTAATTTTAATTCATACAACTTCAACACATACGGTTCAAAGTTTTATTTACCACGATATGAGTAGTTAATAAGGTCCTCCAGACCGATTTCGGCTACGCCGGCCAATCTCAAGAGATTAGCCAACTACGCAGGAGATGTTATAGTGCACAAGTGTTTGCGCAAACACAGGTGCACTCTCTTTTCCTTAGCTCTCATAATCCGATGGAACAGCGATCCGACACGACTGGAAAGAGTTCAGGCGCAGGACCAACGGCTTAACGTGCTTTCCGAGGCACGGGAGTGTACACACTTCCAACTCCCAGACTCCGGGCTGCTACTGATAATTTTCTGACAGAAAAACAAAATAACTATTTATTGGCCCGACCTGGGAATTGAACCCCGGACCACCGAGTTTGCGGCCTTATATCTAGCCACTAGACCAACGAGGCAGTCAATGAGTAGTTATAGAGTATATAATCCAGTATATAAGCCGAAGATGTCATGAAATAAATATATGGTATTAATTACTTGACAGTTCTAAGTTTTTGAGTTACATATTCATGAACATAAGCCAATAATCCATTACATTTTTAACTCTTAAAGATTTCATTATATAATTTATAATTAATTAAAATTTTCATTGAGGTAAAAAATTCAACATTTTAAAAATGCGACATAACATTCTCCCTCTATCTTCAATTATAGATGTAGTAACAAGAGCAAATCTTAAGCCCGTAAGGGTGGTTATTCCGAACAATAAATATATAAAAAACTATTATAACATTTGAGAAGCTGACGGTGCTGTGCAATCTATAATAGATCTAATGAGACTATTTTATTTCCTTATTTATCTTACGACTATGGATTGTTTTAAAGAATTAGAACTGTCAAAGATTTTTTTTTTTTAATAAATGTAAACCCCATCTCTTGTCTTGCGTTGGAAGGCACGTAAAGCCATCAATCCGGATCTTGGACTCCTCTAGTCATGACAGATTGCCGTCAAATCATTTCACCTGTGTTTGCAGGCGTAGGACTTAAAACAAAAAATATCAAGGAAATAAAAATGTAGCTTCTAAGTCCTGAAAAAAAAATCGAAGGCTTAAAATATTTTGTTTCCATCTGCCCCGGATTTACATAGCTATCCGAGGGATTTCCACCTCTCTCCCTATTATGGGGGACTTAGTTTTATGCACTACGTCACATAACCACATAAACGAAGTCGTGTGTAGTGAGAGTCAGATATTTCAGAACTGATAGTGATCAGTAGTTAGTTTATTTTAATTTATTTATTGAGGTTAGTTTTCGCGGCATCACCTGTGTATTAGGGGAGAGGGGGCAGGAGGTTCAAACTTGCTTCATACAAAATTTCATCAAATTCGATTCAGTCGTTTAGCCTTGAAAGCGTAACAGACAGTCAGGATTATTTTCGCGTTTATAATATTAATATAGGTTTCCAACTAAGGATACACTTACGAGTATATGGATTATGTTTTAAAATATATGTGCTTCTCATTTATAGGAGACCACATCAAGCACATTAAATAAAAAAGAAATATTACATAGTGGTTATCAATAAAATTGAGATTGCACCACAGAAAAGCTTAACAATTTTAATGAAGACTAAGTTATGCAAGTGTGAATTTAAGTAAAAATTACAAAACGAAATATAAAATATATTTGAATAATTATAATAATAATAAATGTAACGAAAATTATAATAATACTTAAAGACAAAAACTAAACAATTTTACTATTTATTTTTTTATTTCGTCATATCACTGGTGTCATCTTCTGGTGTGTGGTTGTCATCCAGAGACGTGTACAAATAAAACAAAGCTATCAATCTGGGGCGTAGACTCTCTCCAATCATAACAAATATACGAGAGACATTATACGAGAGACTAGGACCTGGATAAGAACATAGGATTATAAATTAATAGTAAAAAAACATTTTTAAATACAACCTTTTTATTCACAAAATGTAATACATTGTATCAGTAATTGTAATGTATTTATAAAGTTATTTTATTACTTGTATTTCGTTGTACGGCCTTGACTTGTGTATAACACGGAGCTCCCCGTACCGTAACTATCTAAGAAAAGTTCATCTGTAATGTTATTCACAACATGCAAAAAGCAATCAATCAGACACATGCATTAAAACCTCTTCCAATTACAACCCCAGTTATTTCGATCGGGCAACACTAAATTACCGAATAACATGTTGACGACAAAATGCTTTTCAATCAGTACTAACAATATTCCCCCAAAAGGGCCCCTTTTGTACAGTGGCCCCCAAATGCCAATCTGAGAAGATTGCTTTTTTTCTTTTGTTAGTTTTCAATGCGTGTATGTAGCTCTGAACTCAACGAGGTCCTTTGTAGGTGATTAAATATGGCGTTCTGTCAAAATATATTCCCTAATATTTCGAGTGTACTCTGTGGCATGTGACGTAGAGTATAAATTGAAATGTCATTTGAGTTTTGGCGGCAAATTGTTTTGCTTTATAAAATACAGATTGGTTGTTTAATGGTTTCTTGATTCGAGTACGATTTATCCCGTGATTAATTCCAAGCTTTGAAAGAGATGAATTACTGTTTAAATATACTGTCAGAAGTGTGCCATGAATTCTTTACTAGAAATCAATGGGCACTTTGTAAACGTTTTGCTAAAGTTTGAATAAAAGCTCTGTAGTTATTGGGAGTTTGTCTATGATAATATATTTTTGTTCTAAAAATTTTTAGTCTAGATTGTGGTAAAATTGTTGAATTTAGTAGCCTGTGTGTCTGTTGACATGAAATTTACGTCGAAATTATACATTAATTAAGATATGTTAAAGTACATAATGTTGCTTTTAATCATAATATATTTTAATAATAAGGAGATACATCTAAAATAGGTATTTTGTATTTATATTTCTATTAATAGAGTATATGTCTGTATATATAAGAACAAACTATTATTCAGCTTAATTTTTTTTTTTATATTTTCATTGTTTTATAAATTATAATTAATAAATGAGACTGGCCTTGGGGGTCAGGGTCGTGTTATCGTATTTTGGGGGTCCACGATAATCAGAATTAACTAGTAACTTGTTTTATTTTTAAGCAAATAAATATTTCTTTATTTTATTTGTCCAATAATAATCTAATGACCATACCATTACGCGCATTTAATTAAGGTATTTTTTTTATTATATTTTTAGTCTTACGCTTTCATTTAAATGTTTTGGGTTTTAGGGTTTACTAACCCCCTAAAAACATTTAAAAGATGGTTTCTTCTTTCGAATTCAAACAGTGTCTACTTAAACCCCCATCAATAACGTGAATAAGGCCGTTAGTACTCTTATTTTGTAATTATTATCTTAGTTTCAACCACTGCCATTATTGGCTTGCTGCCTATTTCGTTTTTTTCAACTCCTAGTTATTATTGAAAGCTGAGATTGCCAGATTGAATAAATAAATGTTAGAAAACTTGCGACAGTTAAAGTACAACCTGAAACAATTATAACCATGAATCTAAAGTAATAGAGCTTGTTGGATTAGATGTTGTATATCCCTTGTTCAACTGTGAAACATATGACGAGCCGGTTGGCGTGGTTGGTAGATTTCGCACCACAGGTCGTGGGTTCGATTCCCACTCAGGACAGACATTTGTGTGCATGAACATGTCTGTTTGTCTTGAGTCTGGAAGTTATTATCTATATAAGTATGTTTTTACATAAGAAAATGTAGGATATGTAGTATATCAGTTGTCTGGTTTCCATAGTACGAGCTCTCCTTAGTTTGGGATCAGATGGCGTTATCTGAATAATTTCCCAGGATATTATTATTATTATTATATAGGCAGTTACTGCCTAAGCCACTACTAACTACTAAGTTGTGGCCGCTTGATGGTAAGTGGGTCACCACCGCTTTTAGATATTATCGGTGTAAGAAAAAGATATTCCACTACACCAGACCACCTTATACGTAATGAAATTAAAAAATAAAACTTAACCCCAATATACTCTGATCGCTTGGATTTGAACTCGTGATTTTCGATTAAAATCCACGTGTTCTTTTCACTGGGCATCTCGGTTCTGATTTATGTGAGTGCAAATCTATCTCAAGCTCCCCTCCGTCCGATTTTTAACAGGACGTATTAAAATAAAATAAATCAAATAACAATATGCTTTTAGCACCCTCAAAAGGATTTACAATCCCTTCAATAAAATCAAAAGTAATCGAGATAATTTAGACGTCAATTGTCGAATATTGTTGATATCTTTATATACATATATATTTTATGATATACAGGTTTATTTGTAACGACCCAGCAACCTCGCAGGACTAGATAGCTAACACCATAAGCAACAACTTTTGTTCACAAAGTACTGCTGTTTTGCGTGATGAGTGGGTGGTACCTTTTTTTTTGACGCTGGGAAAACGCTTTACACGTTTCCCCCCACGGGAACAGTGGGGGGGGGTATGTGGGGCTCGCCATATGTCTAAGGCACCGAGCGTGCCCCGGTCATCGGAATACCCACTAAAAACCCAGCGGTACCCTTCCCGTCTTAACGGGAGCGCCACTGGATCGCTTGCGCATGCTACCGTGACGCTCCAACTAGTGGGTGGTACCTACCCAGACGAGCTTGCACAAAGCTTTACCACCGAGTAAGCTCAAATGATTTTGACTTTTGCGGTCATTCCAAGATACAGGTTTATCGCCTAGTTAGGAAGAACTTCTACTAGTTCACTTGTACTGTTTTTTTTTGTAAGGTTATGTTTCTCACAATAAATTATTATTATTATTATTATTAATAATAATAATAACATTGAGTGAGCAATTCTTTTGTACATACATGCATACATATCTCGTGTATCTAGGAAGTGGCTCTATCGATTTGAAACTTTGTATTTAGATAAGGTATTGCTTTATAAGTTAATTTATATAGATGTCTACGCTAATAAGCGTAAATTTTCAATCGCCAAAAATTAAATCGCCTCTACGATCGATCGCAGCGACAATTGGTAAATTATTTATTTATGTTGGCAACAAACGGTAACGTTAATATTAAAGTAAAATATTATAGAAATAAAATAAATAAGATATAACGAAAGAGGCTACTACATAAAAGTTAAAAGAAACAGTTTCTAAATGTTCTACTTCAGGGCTAAGGCTTTGTTAGTTTGTTGTGAGTACAAGAGTAATTATAATATATTAAATTTGTTTTGAATTTTAATATACAATTTATTTATTTTTTATTTAAGAGGGGACGCCCATGGACATCTGCAACACCCGTGGGCTTACATGTACGTTACCGGCCTTTAAGAAATGAGTACGCTCTTATCTTGATTGTTAGTGTGTCATATCATAATACTTTTTAAATTATAAAAAAAAGAAATCGACAATACATTTTTATATATTCTTTAAAAAAAAATATTATATAATATCATAACATTTTTAATCAATTTAATTCAACAACAAACTCCAATTTAGAAAACGTTATATTTTGATAATAAAAACAAAATACACGTTAAAAAGGTAGATTTACTTTAGGTAATAAAAAAGGAGTTTAACGGTGTTGCCAGCTTGGCTCGCCAAATTACCTCGGCAGCTCCCCCTATGGGGGCAAGAATCACGGGGAGTTCCAATTTAGTCTGTAATGTACCGGCTTTAAGGTGAATCTGAGGTGTTATTTTATAGCCGTACAGACAAATATTCTTTTTTTTATGTGTAGATATTATTGTATTGTCTGTTTTTATAGCATTTAGAAGTCTTTAGCTGCGTTTAATTTTCTCAATGAAACGCCAAACTTACACAATTCAACCCCAAGATAAAGTTACATTCGTAACTGTATGTATCATTTGAATTATGATAAGGCTTCGGTACCCGTCTGGGTAGGTACCGCATCCTATTCTACCACCAAACCACAATACTGAGTTTTGTTATGTACCGATTTAAACAGTGAGTGAGCCAGTGTACCTACAAGTACAAGAGACAGCTAATGCTGTTAATTGCTAATGTTTATGTCCGGTGGTAACCACTTACCATTCTCATCAACACGATACGTTAATGAGTGCTAACAAGGTCCTGCCATCAGTTATAGTTACGACTTATACGCATTTAGAAAATTATTTACATATGCTAGTATATACGTGTACATAGATATCTTACAATAACTCATAATCTATATGATCAATTGCTTATTAGGGGGATATTATCTGCTTATGATATCATTTTAAAAACAAAACAAACATTAAGATAATGAAATATTTAAGAAACTGAAATATTTAAATTCCTCCCACGTATAATATGGAACCTGTTATACAATCAACACTTTCCTAGCGTCTAATAAAATGTGGATGAAATAAATAAATTCAGGGCTAACCGAGCGACAGCGAAAGTTAATTTGAAAATGGAATAAACAGCAACCGGCCAATGGAGTAAGGGCTCGAGGGAGCGACGGCGAATCACGGCGCGGGAATTTTCGCGCGCTGAATTTTTATTAGCTCAGATAATAACGCCATTTTGCTACTCCCTTCTTCGTTATTCTGTGTTGCCACATGAGAAATTGAAAGTGACGTAAATGTGTATGGAGTGGTTACGTGACCAATTCGTTTGGGGATCTCTTGTATTATTTGTTGTTTTGTCATAAGGGGATAACTGTAATAGTCTAGAAATTTATTTTCACATATTTATAAATAATATATAGATCGCAATTAATACATAAATAAATTATTAAAAAATATAATCTGAGTTTAACTGATAGTAACTTATGACAAAACTTTGAGTATCTGAAATCTATTTTTATCTTCAACTTAACTTTTTCAGTTAAGTAATAAAAAATATGTCTCAAAAAGCATTTCTTAACTTGTATTCTGGTGCTTACTGCACCTCTAGATACAGAATGTGTGCCCATAATGTAGTTTAAAACATTCGAGAAAGTTCTATGACTGGTTAAGAATCTTAGTACAGAACAAAGTTAATCTCGTTCGTTTATTGGCTAGCTTATTGAATATCCCGAGGTTCTAAGTTCAAGTCCTGGGTCGAGCCAATAAAAAGCTATGGTATATTGGAAGATTGTTGGCCGAAATCAGTCAGGAGAACATGATCTTTAAAGTAGTTTGTTTGTTATTGTATGTATTTATCGGTAGTAGTTAGAGCCGTGATGGCTCAGTGGTTAAAAGCGAATGTTAACCGGTGATTCCGACTTCAAATCCAGGAACATATTTTTCATTTGTTATTCAACATCGGCAGGAAACCTGCATGTGGCGGATGAGATACATATATATTAACTAAACCGCACTAGATGAAAGGAGGTAATTGCCCAACAGTGGGGTACTTAGTAACTGTTACTGTTACTATCTCTTATATACGTTCTAATTAATGATTCATAATATGAACTCTACTGAGAAAAGATAACTATAAACACATCCGAAATTACTTATAAAAGTATCAGAGGGTGATTAGTTAAACAATGCTGTCTTATTCTTTCGTATGTCAAATCACTTACGACAGAAAGAGAGAAATCAGTGTTTAACTAAACAGCTATGCAACGTTTAAGTAAGGACGTTTGCTTTTTATACTGCTTATTACATTCATTTAATAAAAACGATATTTGAAAATCGAATTAAAAATAAAAAAAGGTTTTAAATTATACAAAATGAATTTAATATCAAGTTAAAAACAGATTTTTCTCTTTCTGTCATAATTGATTTGACATTCAAAAGAAGAAGACAAATAATTATTTGACTAACCCCGTAAATAAAATTAAAAAAATGAAACATTTTAACTTGAAAATTATTATATTTACATAAATTGAATAAGATATAATTCGAACGAGTACTACACTGACTTTGTATAGCGAGTTTCCTCAGCCTCGGGCGGGACGTGGGCCGGCTAATTATTTCCCGCCCTTTCCTTCCCGCGCCCGATCAACGCTTCCGAAGCGTGGAATTTATATTCGAATTTCAAATGTTCAATTTTCGAATGTCTATTGAAAATAAAAAAATGTCAACGTGCCATGCAAAAAGTTTTTATATAATGCAACTCTTTTGAAGTAATTGTTCGGTTATGATACAAATATATATTATTAATTTATTTATTTGTACTGATATGATATAAATAATAAAAATATACAAAATAGAAACCAACTTACTGAAACAGATCTATACTATCATAAAGTAACAGCCTGTGAATGTCCCACTGCTGGGTTAAGGCCTCCTTTTTGAGGAAAGGGTTTTGGAGCTTATTCCACCACGCTGCTCCAGTGCGGGTTAATGGAATTCACATGTGGCACAATTTTCGTGAAATTGGACACATGCAGGTTTCCTCACAATGTTTTCCTTCACCACTGAGTACGAGATGAATTATAATCACAAATTAAGCACATAAAAACTTGTTATATAGTGAAAATAATATTATAGCAAAGTAAAGTAACAGATTGTAAATGTCCCACTGCTGGGCTAAGGTCTCTTCTCCTTTTTGTGGAGAAGGCTTGGAGCTACGCAGATTTCCATGTGCCATATCCTCACTATGTTTTCCTGCACCGACATAAAGTTAACCGAAGAACTGGTACTTACTAAGCTCAGAGACTGCACCCAGTTCAGTGACGGGACGCCGATAGCATCCTGGGTACAATGCAACAGGACAATATTTTGGACAGCGTGTCTATACATACTAGACTACTATACTATTATGTAATTTGAGTTTTGTATAATTCCTTTTTAGTTTTTTTTTAATTTAGCAAACGTCGAAAGTGAAATGCCAAAACAAATAAACATACAAACGCCTTTTTAAATTTAAAATATTAGCCCGGATAAGACTCCTTAAAATCTAAGATGATTCCTCAGAAAGGAATAATCTTATATACAGTTTAAAAGACGAAATGATAGCAATCTTTTATCTTTTACCCTTCTATATTAAACTTTGCGAGGGAACGTCTTCATAAAGATATGAAAGAGATGGGAATACGAGTGAGCACGGAACAGCTGGCTTAGACGAAATGCTATCGATAAATGCGGATATTCATTTCTAAGTGGTCGCAGACCCAGTGGTCCTGGGTTCAATTCCCAGGTCGGGCAAATAAATAGTTATTGGATTTTTCTATCAGAACAAAATCTCAGTAGCAGCCCGGAGTCTGGAAATTGGAAATGTGTACACTCCCGTGCCTCGGAAAGCACGTTAAGCCGTTGGTCCTGCGCCTGAACTCTTTCCGGTCGTGTCTGATTGCCGTCCCATCGGATTATGAGAGCTAGGGATGAGAGAGTGCACCTGTGTTTGCGCACACACTTGTGCACTTTAATATATCCTGCGCAGTTGGCTAATCTCTCTTGAGATTGGCCGCCGTGGCCGGAATCAGTCTGATGGAGGACATTACTATATGACTGTCTCGTTGCCCTACTGACTACACTGGTTCTAGGTTCAAACCCCAGGTCGTGCTGATAAAAAGTTATTGCGTATTTTAAAGCATACCATATATAAGACATTCGAAAATTTTTGAGAATATTTTGTTGCCAGTCAAAAAAAAAATAAGACATTGCGTAGAAAACTGTAGGTACTATTAATAGTAGTAAGACTTGTGGAATAAACGATCTAGACTTTTTTTATTTCTCTAGATCGCACATACGCTTTTACGTTTACGTAAAGGGGATATAGGCTTCACCGGCGCCTAGTCCGTCATAATACACACCTAAAAGACGAGCACTAACCACTCCGTCTTTTAGGAGTCTAGTGATCGTTACCGTGATACTCCGACGGTGGGCCAACCTCTGTGGGCCTCCAAATTGTGACACGTTTCCAGGGTACAGAAAACCAACCTAGCCGCGGCGCTTATGACGGGTGGGGAAAGAGCATATAGCACCGACATTTTTAAGCCTCGGTTTTTTCACGATCTTTCTTTCACGACATAGACGCTCTCCAAACCCACTTAACCTAAGAGGACACTGCCAAGCAGTGGTACGTCTTGTTAGTGCTACTTACTTTATATCTTAAATCAAAAACCTACTTACCTTAACACTGCCCAGCGGTGGGACTCGTACTGAGTGCTACTTAATATATTAGATCAAACTATGCCTCTTCCACGGCGCCGCCTGTTCTCATCTCGTATAGGTAATTAGCGAGTCCCTCGCAAACGCAACTTTATTTATTTCGACGACTCGCCTTCATTTAAGAGGTTTGGGGTTTGTGTGGATGGAATCGTCTTGATACATGAAATAAAATTTAATGAGATTATTTGTGAAATTTAGGTTTTATTGACATATGTCTTCAAAATTAAAATCGTTTTAACTACATAGAAAAACTGATCTTATTCTTAAGAAATTAAGTATTTTATTTGAATAGCTTTTTTGCTGTGGTTAATTATTTTTTGAATCATGTTCTCGAATTCATGCAAATACGAATGTTTTTGTGTTAAAAAATATATAAATAAGGCAAACATGCAAGCGGTCCATCTGATATAATATTCCGTGGTCCCCTTTTATTATAATAATATCATGGGACCTTGTTATGAAAACCAGACAACTGATATGCTACATATACTACTTTTCTTTTGTAAATACATACTTATAGATAACTACACCCAGACTCAGGACAAACAGACATGTTCATGCACACAAATGTCTGTCCTGGGTGGGAATCGAGCCCACTACCTGCGGCGCGAAAGGCCAACCTTTGCCTATAGAAACTGGCACTGTAAGAGTATATAAGCCATAATTATATATTTACCGCATTATCATCGCACACACACAAACACATACAATTAATTTATTAATATTATAAATGTAACGAGAGAAAACTTTATTGAGAGAAAGAAAGATATATGATGGAAAGAGAAAAAGAGTTATATATTTAAGAAATAGTATTTTTTATTTTGCGAAGCAATCATACAATTTCATACTACTGTACATTCAATTAAATAATATTCTCAACATTAATCAAAAACTAATAATAAATACAAAAATTAGATGTCCAACGTGCCCGGATATAAGGCAGCAAATCCCGAGGCCCTGTGTTAAAACCCCAAGTCGGGTCTATAATAAGTTATTGAGCTTACCTATCGAAGATTCTCAGTAGCAGCCCAGAGTCTAGAAGATGAAAGTGTATGCACTCCCGTTCACTCAGAAATCACGTCAAGCACGTCACGTTAGTCCTACTACTGAACTCATTCCGGTCGTGTCGGGTTACCGTCCCATCGAGTTATGAGAGTGCATCTGTGCTTGCGCACACACTTGTGCACTATAAAAAGTACTGTATAGATGGCAAATCTCTCTTGAGATTGGCCTCCGTCATCGAAATCACCATTAGACTTCAATTTCTTTAAGTTTCGCATATTATATTGTTATAATTAATATAGTGGAGTGTGCTAGCGTTATTTATTAAGCGTCTATGATTTATCCAAATTTACTATTATTTTTGTCTGTTTTATAAATTTAATTTAAAAAAAGATAATATAATGAATTTATATGATCAAGTATCAAGTGGTGTCGATCAAAGTATAAGAGTTTATTCATGCTCTTTAGAAGAATATCTCAAAGGTGTAGAGCTAAGTTACAATATGAGATACATTTGCGCGCATAAATCCTAAATATAATAAATTTCACTTATATATTTATACATAACAAGCTATGTGGCAGTCAAAGTAATGAATAATATTACATATTAAAAAGCATATTGCCTCTAAATTCATATTATAAAAATAAAAAAAATTAAGTTGCCTTATAACATAATTGTTTTTAAACTTTCCGTTCCCAAACATTATAATACTGAATATGGCAACACAAGCAACAATTCTCTCTTATTTTTTAGATAGAAAAAAATATATCAACATATTGCTAGACGTTAAGCTTAGCAATATATTTGACATATCTTAAATACTTTATCCAAAAACATGTATTACGTAGTAAAAGAAACGACGAGCTGGTTGGCGTGGTTGATAAATACTTGCTTTTCGCACCTATGGTCGTGGTTTCGATTCCCACCCAGGACAGACATTACGCTATTGACGTTTCAGATCGTATTATAAGATTTCATTTATATACTAGTATATAATACAAGACGAGATGGCCCAGTGGTAAGAACGCGTAAATCTTAATCGATGATCGTGGGTTCAAACCCGGGCAAGCACCAATGAATTTAATGTGCTTAATTTGTGATTATAATTCATCTCGTGCTTAACAGTGAAGGAACACATCGTAAGGAAACCTGTGTGTGTCTAATTTCACAGAAATTCTGCCATATGTGTATTCCGCAAACCCGAAGTTGAGCAGCGTGGTGGAATAAGCTTCAAACCTTCTCCCCAATAAATGAGAAGAGGCCTTAGCCCAGCAGTGGGACATTCACAGCTGTTACTTTTAACGTATGTTAATATAGCACTTTTCTCCCCGAGCGTGTTTTAGCTAAGATGGTTGTCTCCCGCAAAATTTGGCCAGCGCTGTTTAACACTAAATGTTGTATCATACACCCACGACGATGGATTCGTGAGGATATGAACCGTCAATAAAATATATGAAGCACGCAAGCTGGCAGATAGGATACCTGGTCATATCCGCTCATAGATGGCTGTGTAAGTAATGTTAAGCAAACCTTACTTTGTCTATGTCCAACATTAAAAATCAAGATGTTGTGTCTTGCGTTACACTGCTTAATCTTTCAAACCGGAAAACGACAATACTAAATGTTGCTTTTTGGTAGTAGAATATGTGATGTGATGTGATGTGGTGGTACCTACCCAGACGGACTTGCACAAAGTCTACACTTAGTTACAAATTATTATTATTAATTATTTGTATAATTAATGCAAAGACAGAGAATGATAAAAGGTTCCTATCAACGTTATCAAAGAATATCGTTATGTTGCAAATAATACATAAAACAACATGAGATTAACAATAACAACAATTAAAAAAAAACGGTATTGAAATATCAGAAAGAACTCATTACATTACTGACCCGTCAAATACTGACAACTGACTTTTTTTTTATGTTAGAGGGGGGCAAACGAGCAGGTGGCTCACCTGATGGAAAGTGACTACCTTCGCCCTTGGACATCTTTAACACCCGAGGGCTTGCAGGTGCGTTGTCGGCCTTTAAGGAATGAGTACGCTCTTTTCTCGAAGGTTGCTGTCATATCGGTTCAGAAAAGTCGCCGGCGAAAGCTGGTTCCACAGAGTGGTTGTGCGAGGCAGCAGAATGCCTTAAAAATCGCACTGTTGTGGATTTCCAGACATCGAGGTGGTGAGGATGGAATTTCGAATTCTGGCACGATGTCCGATGTCAAAATTCAGCAGCCGGGACTAATCCAGACAACTCCTCAGAACTTATAGTGGTATACTATTTTGATGCGTGTATTCTTGAAATGTCATAATGATTACTGCGGTGAGTTTTGAGTTTGTTCATACTGAATCACAGGAAAAAATAATTTGTGTCATGAAGGTGAAGGTGCTTATAATCTGTGAAGGGAAAATAAAAGTTTTGGAACCATTGGTAAATAAAGTTGTCAATATATTATCTACAAATGTCTTATCCATATTATTTCAACCAACTCCTCATGCCTCGGGGAACAGCAAGAAAGTCACAAGTAAAATTTAAGTAATTATAAGGAGCGCTAATCAACGGAGTTTCTTAATTACGATTAACGGTCCGTCCGGCCCCGCGAGATGCTATCGCTTGTTCACAATTTGAATTTTCAAATTAAGAAGACTAATATAGAAAATAGACAGCGATTTTGTTTTTTTTTTTTTGTTTAAATATTTGACAAAGAACAATTATTTCTGCCTCTTGTAATGTTTATCGGTATTTATAATTTGGTTTTCATAGCTTTTAGTTTAATTGTATTTTTAACAATCCGTTTTTTAAATGAGACATTGGTACTATTAGAAATATTAATCTCACATGTTAAATACGTCAACCATGATGCTAGAGAAAAAAAACTGCGCTTGTAATTACACTGGCCTATAATTTTGACACTTCAACACAGCGACACAAAGTGCTTATTTTGTGGTAATATAAATGACGAATAGGTGATCAGCGGCCAGCCACCCAGTTCAGTCGGATGGACCGATGACCAGAAGGTCGTCATACAGCTAAATGAGGAAAATGGACAGCTTGTGCACAGATTGAAAGAGATCTTTATCCAGCAGCGATTGACTGATGTTTACGCGTGATACCTACCACAACGGACTTGTACAATATAAAAAAAGAAAACACAAATACCGCATCCATCAAATATATCAAAATCTTTGTGCAATATCCTTAACGTTGGCATTCCTTGAAATCATTCTAAATTGAAAGATTGAAGGGAACCGGATGTGACGACAAAGTTATCTCAATCTTAAGAAACTGGACGTTAAACTTACCCCTATTTCTTGTAAATGAAACATAAACTATATATAAATACTTACGTGTATATGTATGTACTAGTAGAGCTATTTTTCAAGAACAAACTCGATACTCACCGTAGAAAACGGTCGTGAACTGTCATAAAGTGACACGCGACATTGACCATTAATATCATAACATTACAAAATACACGTCAAAATACGTGTCATTTCACTCGGCGGTAGAGCTTTGTGCAAGCTCGTCTGGGTAGGTACCACCCCCTCATCAGATATTCTACCGCAAAACAGCAGTACTTTGTATTGTTATGTTCCGGAGTGAGCCAGTGTAATTACAGGCACAATGGGCATAGCATCTTAGTTCCCAAGGTTGGTGGCGCATTGGCGATGTAAGCGATCGTAACATCTCTTACAATGCCAATATCTATGGGCGTTGGTGACCACTTATCATCAGGTGGGCAACAAGAACGCCGGCCTAAATAAAATAAAAAAATTGTACATCACCATAAGTCGGTTGTCAATATTTCACGAGTGAGAAAATTGTTCTTACTGAATCACACAAGTAGATTAATAAAGAACTTTGTGTGAAATCTTGAATAGATAGATATAATGTCCGAAAAGTGTAAAAAGCCGAAATGGCTCAGTGGTAAGAACGTGTGAATCTCAACCGATGATCGTGTGTTCAAACCCGGGCAAGCTCCACTGAATTTCATCTGCTTAATTTGTGATTATAATTCATCTCGTGCTCAGATTTCACTAAAATTCTGTCACATGTGTATTCCGCCAACCCGCATTGGAGCAGCGTGGTGGAATAAGCTCCAAACCTTCTCCTCAAAAAGAGGAGAAGAGGCCTTAGCCCAGCAGTGAGACATACACAGGCTGTTATTTATGTCCGAAAGTCTCAAAAGACTAATCAACTGCACGATATATTATATATTATAATGCACAAGTGTGTATTCAAACACAGGTGCACTCTCTATTCACTCTCATAATCTAATAGGTACATCCACAACGACCGGAAAGAATTCAGGCGCAGGACCAACGGCTTTACGTGCTTTTCAGGCAACTAAGAAATTTTCAATATAAAAACCTATTAACTTTTTTATCAGCCCGGGGCTTGAACCCGGAAATACTTCGTCTGCAGCGTTTTAAGCTAGCCACTAGACCAGACACACGTACAGCCAGGTAACATAATGTAGTAACAGTACAAAGTTTGGCTGAACAATGTCTCTGCAAACGTCACCACGACAAAGGGTTCGTTTGTTACAGATTAAATCTATGCTCTGTTATCTGTGGTATGTTTGTCTTTGGCAACATCTTTACATAGTTAAGGTGTAATAAATTTGGCTTGCGATTTTGAACGACATCTATTTTAATATACATTATTACAACATTGGCACTACTCGCCAATTATTGAAATGTTATATCTGTTGAGTCTATAGTATACACTGGCTCACTCACTAATGAAATTAAACTAATGTAAGTTGAACTATTTAATATTGAAATTGTTAAAGTGAGAGAGTAGGAGCCTGCCTACTGCTGCCTTATGCGTGAGAGAAAGGGAAGCCAGACAGAGTGGCGTCGTAACGCGTTACGTTACGAAGCGGTTTACCCTCCCATAAGAAGTTATCACTTCAAAAAAAAAAGTAGAAATTGTAAAGAACTTGACATCAATGAAATGAATGAAAATGATCATGACATATTGTTTCAGAATTCTAGATTTATAAACAAAATGATGTAACATTTTGTTTATAAACCTGACATATCTGTTTATAAACCGGGACAGTGTACACAAGGGTTAATCCGTCACCATCGACAGTATGTACACAAGCTTAAAATGTATAGAATGCAATTCCGTCACAGCTTTTCCGCCCCATTTGCAACGTCCTCGTACAGTCGAAATAGTCTTTGAGCCGTTTGAAAATCGAACCTGAGCGTCAATCAGCCAAATTGGAGGTCCATAAAGATCGGAATTTAAAAGCCCGTTTACATTAAATCGAATCGGTTCCTTAACTGGGTGATAACTCAGCTCTTTTTAGTAAAAAAATATTAAAAAATGCAAATGAAAACATGGAGAAAATATTATGAAAATTGGTTCTATTATGTTATTAAAGCAGGATTTTAGTACTTATACAATTCTAATTATTATATCAAAGCAACGTCTAATCAAAGCAACGTCTTGCATCCTCATCACAGAGCAAGAAATTTATGTTTATTTGGAATACCTTTAGTGCCAAGCGTCTTATTATCTATATGATCATTTTATTAAATTTTAATGTGATGAACACAGACGTTTCTGTAAACTATAAAAAAAATAATTAAAAAACACTAGAAATCTATAGTTTACGCTAATTTTACTTAGATTTGTAAAATTTTCATATAAGTATAATTTCAAAAATATATATTTTGTTTTGATTCAAAAATAATATAAAGTTTTTTTTTTTTTAAATAAATTTTAATACGCTTTCGCAACGAGGCTACGTTACATTTTCATTAATAAAATCGCTTTCATTTTTTGTAAACGGTCTCTAGCGCGGTCCTTTTACGATTCTCAATTCAAATTTCAAATTCGCCACGTTTTGAAATTGGAAATGAATGGGCGTTGGATGTGCCTTCTGTTTTACGATATTCAAAATTGCTGAAAACATCTATGGCCTTTTGATTTTTATTTCGAATGCTCCTGAAAAAAATGTTTATTGGCGTTATTTATGGAGTGTACCTAGTATGAGAATAACGGTTAATGTTTTATACGTATGAGAGATTTTTTTTAATTATCATAACTGCCAGTAACTTATTTGCAGTTTTAATATTTTTCTTATTTTTATGATGATTGACAATAACTTCACCAGCCAGTATAATTATTATTTTTCCTTCTCTGCTTATCTATTTTATATGAAACATCAGTAATTATTTATCTTAACCTAGATAAATAGTACACTACAACAAACGTACTTATTTAAAAATACGTTATTATATATTGTAAAAAGCTATAAATCTACCTAAACTATCTTATGATTGTCCGTCAGCTAAACAGATAAAAAAAAATACAGCTAATCACCCAAGAAATGAAAATATTCTCTTTGTTATAAATAAGGTAAGTAGTCAGCACCTTCATTGACATTAGCAATGAGAGAAACATTAACCATTCCTTAACACCAACACGCCACCAACCTTGGGAACTAAATGGGTTACACTGCTTCCTCACCTTATCAACCAGAACACAACAATACTAACTATAGTTTTTTGTCGGTAGAATATCTGCTGAGTGGTCGGTACCTACCCAGACGGGCTAGCACGAAGTGAAACAATCAGACATATTGTATCCACAGTATGAAAAAAAAAGTGTTCATCATTTAACTATCCACACAATAGTTACATTGTTATAAATATTTAATATAAGGGTCTTTGGAGAAGATTTAGAAACACAAATATTCAATTATGACCCTTATTTCTTATATCATAAGAATCATGATAATTGTAAGCACTTATAAAAATAATAATTTTATTTCGTTCCTTTTTATTTTTGAAATAAGAACGATTGATGACCAAGCTTAAATAAATAAATAATGTTTGTATTTTAAACCTTATGTTTAATGTATTTAGAGCTATAATTTAAAATGAAACATGCAGATTTAAGTGCATTGTTGATTCATCACGCCTGTATAAATTGGCGGGAATCATTAGATTTGTGTCGTACCAAATAGAACATATTTTGTTGTATTTTTTTTTAAACTAGTGACCAATGACCATTCGCTATACATTACTAATACATTTTTTACGTAAATATCGATTAAAAATAAGAAGTTACAGATACAATGCGATCAGGTAATTAAAGGTAGGAACGTACTCTATTATCATAAACAAACTATTTTTATGTTGTAAATTAAAATAAGTTGCAAAAATATAAATAATTAAAAAATGTTATAATTAAAAATTTCAAACAAAACTCTTGATAAATTATTATAACAATAGAAAAATTGTATTATTAAAAAAAAAATCAAACCTTAAAATATAAAGGTTTCCACACACGCGCCTCTTTATCATAAGCTTATTCGGCACGGTTCTCACAGGCATATTGTATTTAATTAAGGCGGTAATGGCAGGCGCGTGGCCCTCGTTTATTCGAGTACTTAACTAAGTGGAGGTGAGTGGGTGCTTTATATATTTTTTGAGTTTGTAACTGAAGTATCGCTGGTTTATTTAATGATTGGGAACTCGAGTGCTGGTATTGATGAATGATTCGAAATTTAAAAAGGGTTTTGTGATATTGTCGTGTAAATGGTTTGTTTTTGAATTTAGATCATTATCATTAAAATTTTATTTTTATAAATGTATGTGTAGATTGACATATTTTTTTAATTTTTTTTTTATTATCCATCAAAATATGCACTAGGGTATATAATTAAAAGTTACAAGTGTTGATTTAATTTTACGATTAACTAGATACTTATCATTTTATTTGTATTATTTTAATTGAATATAGTTTGTAATATATTATATATATAAGTTAGATAAATGAAAAGTTTCCGAGTTAATATTGGATAGGACACGAGGAACATGGGGTCGAGATCTTTATGAGAAATAAATGTCTCTAAACCGAGCTCAAACAAATGTTCTAACGAACCTATATAAATTGGGTCAACTTTGGAATTATAATTCAAGATCTTACTTTTTAATTGGGATTTTAAAATTAACGTCTTGAACTACAAAAACAAACCAATAAAAAATATACACAATTATCCATTTTAACAAATTGTCACATTTATAACATAAAATTTGTTTAACACATATCAATTATCCATTGCTTTTTTAATACTTTATTCTGATCATATTGAATGCTATTATAATTCATTATTTATACGTAGTAATATATAAAAGATATCCCATAACATAACGTTATATTATGATTGAAACGATAATTCAAACAGATAAAATGATAATATAACCCTCCGCACTAATTTTAGTCGTTAGTCAGAATGAAAATTGATATATGGCGCAAATTGTGGACACGTGTGGGGGAGGCTTTAATGGATTCACTAAGTTGGTAGACCTGTATAATGAAGAGCTGTCACAAGCTAACCCTTTGTATAGGTTTTACAAAAGAGGTTGTATATGTTACCTTGGCATTACGAAAAGAAATAAACAATGAATTACCGTTAAGGATTCGCATATTATACATATTAATTGTGGTAAATATAATGATTAAATTATTACATAAGCCGTCAATGCAACTGAATCTATGGGATCTTATATGCTACGCCTTATATACTGGCTGACTTACTTATTAGACCAGAAATTAGCAATAATTAAAAATACTGGTTTTTGGGTGGGAGATGAGTATTAGCCGATGAATGGGAGGAAAATATATATGGTGGTATATTTTGATTTGATTTGATTTGGTGATGAGACGTGGAACTAACTGAGAGACGAGTCCATAGATTCAAGATCACTCGGTATTAAAATTTTAATATACGGGGAAGAATCGGAATTACAAACATTATTTAATTATTACTTTATATCCCCGATGAATTGCCTTAAGCTAAACATTAAAAATTTACATAAAAGCTGGCAACAATAATATCTATTTATTTTATCCATTAAAGTTACAATTCTCAAAAAAGATTAACTACTTTAAATGTATACCTTTGCTTTTGTAATGATTTTATCTTTAAAAAAAACCTTTTAAACACAAATCGTAATCCGAGACGGTGACGCAAAGGACACTTTCTAGTACTTATCACGTGATCTGGAAACGAGAAATTGTAAACAGTTTGTAAACAGCGATAACGCTCTGACACACGCGCACAATGATCTTACGACAATTACTTTAAGGTTCCTTAAGTAAAAAACTAAACCAAACCAAACTTTTAATGTTATCATAATAACAGTATGTATTACGTATTAAAAAAACAGACATAAGATATATAAGACGGTATATAAGGTGGTATAAATAGAAAAGTATACATAACATATAATTTTCATTCATCTTTGTTGTCGAAGGCCTTAGGTCCCGCGGCAGGCCCAAAAATCACTGGCTCGATGTTGTGAGAGACGAAATGAGGGAGCACGATCTCACTAAGGAGGATGTTTTAGATCGGGCAAAGTGGAGGAATAGATGCAGGAAAGCGGACCCTGGCGTTACTAGGCCGGGAAAACGCTAGGCAAAAGAAGTCATAACATTAAATTTTCATATTCAGTATATAAGATAAATAATAAGCTGCGTTTATCTTAAATAATTGTGCAATCAAGCTTGTATCTTTTATTTTTATGTTTTATTGTTATATATTATTGTAACAATTTTTTGATGGCATAGGAAGGCGGACGGGCATATGGGCCACCTAATGGTAATTGGTCACCAACGCCCATAGACGTTCGCATTGTAAGAGATGTTAACCATCGCTTACATCGCCAATGCGTCACTAACCTTGGGAACTAAGATGCTATGTTCCTTGTGCCTGTAATTACACTAGCTCACTCACCCTTCAAACTGGAACACAACAATAGCAAGTACTGCTGTTTTGCGGTAGAATATTTGATGAGTGGGTGGTACAGGCGAGCTTGCATAAGGCCTGGTAGGACTGATAAACTTATATCTATATATAAATAAATAACATATTATATAAATATCATATCATATCATATCATCTCATATTATATATTTACACGTAAGTTATCAAGCAATGCATATAAAGAATTAATTAAGTAATAAGCACAAAGTTAATATAGAGCGTGTAACTTAGCAAGCAGATTAGAAATGTTTTTATTCTAGGTTAAGTAAGTAGATGGGCGTGGCTTATATTTGATACGAAATCTCTCCGTCCATCTTAAGCGAACTAAAGAGCGTAACCATTAAATACGTGACGTTTACTTAAAACTAACTTACTCACACTAATTGTCAATTTAATACACATAAATCATTTCACAAGATATATTACATTTAAACCTACCCCCGGTTTCAACCGTAGCTTTAAAATACTCAATAGTTACTCTTCATCGGTAGTGATTACAATATAATTGTATACGGAACCATATAAATAAATAATACACTCACACTTGAGGAATTTCTCTAAGAATATCTAATTCGATACTAATCCGTTATCAGATGACATCGGTGCGACGACGAACACTTCGGACGCCATTATTAACAAAACATTACGCTTGCGTATTCTTTGGCTATTATAATATGGTCTTCGCGATTCGTAATTATATAAATCTAATACTTATGTTATATAGGGTTTTCCATTAAGGGCGCTTGATCTTTGAAATGCAAAAAAAAATACATGTAGAGATATTTGCGAATTTTTTTTTTTATTTGGAAGGTCTATCGACCCCATTAGTATGGAATATGACATCATTCAAATGACCGCCACGGCTTCGGTTGGTGGCGCGCACACGAAAGGTCCAATTTTCGATGACTCTGGCGCACAAATCGGGCTGTATTTGATCGATGGCGTGGCGTATGTTGACTTTGAGGGCATCGGTGGTTTGCGGCTTGTTGGCATAGACCTGCGACTTAAGAAAACCCCACAAGAAAAAGTCCAGCGGGGTCAAATCGCACGATCTCGGTGGCCAGTTCACGTCGCCTCCGCGCGAGATGACCATGTCCAGAAATTGCTCGTGCAGAACTTCCATCGTAGCGTGTGCTGTGTGGCACGTAGCGCCGTCCTGTTGAAACCACATGTTGTCCAGATCCATATTCTCGATTTCAGGCCAAAAGAAGTTGGTTATCATCGACCGGTATCGCTCACCATTGACGGTGACGGCCACACCATTATCGTTTTCGAAAAAATACGGACCAATCACGCCTCCGGCCCAAAATCCGCACCAAACAGTCACTTTCTGCGGGTGCATTGCCACTTGGTGAACCTCGTGTGGATTGGTCTCGTCCCGAATACGGCAATTTTGCTTGTTGACATAGCCATTCATCCAAAAATGCGCCTCGTCGCTGAAGATGATTTTTTTGCCAAAATCGGCGTCAACTTCCAACTGCTCTAATGCCCAGTCAGCGAACACACGGCGCTGTCTATGGTCATTAACCTTGAGCTCTTGGGTCAGCTGGATCTTGTACGGGTGCAGGCTCAAGTCACAACGCAAAATTCGCCAAGTTGTCGTCTGCGAAAGGCCGAGTTCCTGTGCGCGACGCGGAATTGACTGCCGCGGGTTTTCGAGGACACTGTCGCGCACAGCGGCGATATTCTCGGCAGATCTCGCGTTACGTTGACGCACGGGAACCGGCTGATTGTTAACTGACCCGGTTGACTCGAATTTGTCCACCAATCGACGGATAGTCGACTCGGCAGGACGATCATCGCGACCGTAAAACGGGCGAAGTGCGCGGAACGTTGCTCGAACTGAAGACCCATTTTCATAAAACAATTTTATGATTTGCACGTGCTGCTCGACACTGTAACCTACCATGGTGGTTTGGGAGGACGGAATGAATATAACACACTGCATTTGACAGCTGTCACTCAAATAACATGGCCGCAATCAGCTGTCAAAGTTCAAGCGTCCCTATTGGAAAACCCTATATATAAGGCAATAGAAGTGGTCTATTTAGATATAACATTAATTTGGAAATTTTATATTTACACTTGTAAGTATAAAACAGATTAAATAGATTTAAAAAGTTAGTGTAGCTGAACGCCGCTCGTATGTATTCTTTTACATATTTATACAGAACTAGGTTCCACCCGCGGATTCTCCTGCGTGAGGTGTTATTAGGTATTTTATGACCTTTTCTATTACCCTGATAACATGTATGCAAGATTTTACGATGATCTTATCTCATTATTTCGATATTCTCATGATAAAGACAACAACATTTAAAGGGTAATCAGTTAAACAATTATTTATCTCTTTCTGATACCAGTGGATTAACATTCGAAAAAAGGAGACAGCATTGTTAAGTGCCATGCTGTGATTAGTTAATCAACCGCTAGGCAACATTTATAAGTAAAGCAGCTACAGATTACGCAAGCCGCACTATTTTTGTTTTCTTTATCAGAGACAATATTGTTTTTTTTTTGTTGGCATTGGTAGTTCCAGAGACAATTTTTTTTTTTCGTCTAACGTCATTGAAAGTAAAAGTAGGATTAAGGAATTAAAGTTTCGAAGGCCAGTCGGTAAGTGTTTTTTTTTATTTACATAACATTTATTTATATTAAAAGCCTTAAATAAATACAAATAAAAATTAAAAATAGCTAATGTACAGATCGTGACCGTGTGGAATGGTGGCAAGAATGCTAGCAGCAATTCCGATTCTCTGGGCGAAAAATGAACCAGCCCTCCTGTCACCAGTAGAGGCAATAAGTTTAAATATTAATTACATTTTTTATATATGTTAGTTTCATACTATATATAAAGGGATTTTACGAAAATTTGATTTGGTTACAAGTTAATTCAATCGCTCATCAAAGGTGCATTTTTTTAAGCACAACGAGATAAATAAATGTACATACGCGTTTTATGGATTTGACAAACGTTTTTGCGTAAAAAACAAATTCATATAGTTTTAACTTTCTGCGATCAAAGCGTTGTTACAGTAACAGTCTGTGAATGTCCCGCTGCTGGGCTAAGGCCTCTTCTCCTGTTTTGAGGAGAAGGTTTTGGAGCTTATTCCACCACGCTGCTACAATGCGGGTTGGTGGAATACACATGTGACAGAATTTCAGTGAAATTTGTTTTTTTTTTCTTTATTGTTTTCCTTCAACGTCCAGCACGAGATGAATAATTATAATCACAAATGAAGCACATGAAATTCAGTGGTGCTTGCCCTGGTTTCAACCCACGATCATCGGTTAAGATTCACACGTTCTTACCACTGGGCTATCTCGGCTTTTAGTGAGCGTTGTTAAGCTAGTATTATTATTTTTAGGTTTTATATATTTTTTTGCTATGTAAATAAATAATTCGATCAGTCAGTAAATGACAAAAAGTACCACTGAAACGTTACATATAGAAACGTTGCACGCAAATTCAATTCCTAAACTTTTACTATCGCCGTATTCAATATATATTCACATACATATATATATTTATATTTTAAATAAACTTTTAGAATGGCCTTACTTATAGACGTTGCATAGGTGTTTAGTTAAACACAGATTTATCTCTTTCTTTCATTACTGATTTGACATACGAAAGATTAAGACAACATCATTTAACTAATTATAACTCGCTCATAGAATAACATTAGTTCGTACAGTGTCAACACAGATGACCTCGTCTATCTAAAATTTAAAAAAAAACCAATGACGTCACAATCAATGCGCACGCAATAAAATCGACATATCTTACAATATTCGCGGTATAAAATGAAATATTCCATTACAATCGCAAGAAGAGAATTAAATATTGTAATTCTTAGTAAGTTTATCGCATTAGATCACAGTAGAGTGAGCTTTTTTTTATCTAACCCCGACAAAGACGAGCACACAATGGCGTTACGTAATGCGAAGCTTTATGGCGTTTCAGACGAGATATATCTTAAGTGAAAATCTTGTAATGATCATTATTTACTGGTAATTATTTCTAGGGAAGTTAGGGTACTCGCTCATAAATTTATCCGTTATGGCTATGGTTGTGGTGGTGGCGTTTTAACACTGCACTACTCCCATTGGGTAAATATACTTATAATTAATGTATTAAACCTTTTATTTAATTATTTGTTAAATGAAAATTATAGATAAAACGTTTTAATGAAGTAATATCATTTAATATACCGATACAGTGGAACTATTCTTTAAATTAGACACCGGAAAATACGATCACGAAATGTCAAAAGGTGACACTGACTAAAATAATTATTATAACATAAGGACACACGTGTCAAAATAGCGTATCAACGTAAGCCAAGTATAAAAATGTGAGTTATTACATTATATCTGTCGAATTTCATAAGTGGTTAAAATAAAAAATAAGCGCAGAACCGCTGACACATTAGCGTCATCGGTTCTGCTTTGACTACTTGAAGCAAGGTAAAGGAGTTAAGATAAAAGGTAGTTAAATAATTACAGACTCAAGTTTACAAGTGCTTTATTTGTACAAAAGGAAATTAAACAAATAATTATTATTAAAGATGATAGACTAGCAATTAATCAATCGGACATAGTTTCTACTTACAGTGTGTTCTCTTCGAAAGTCGGCGGCAGACTGAGCTCTGCGCTCAATTCACCGACTATAATGCTTTCGCTTGCCCCACCAAAAGCAAACGTCACATCACAAAAACACTAGTGTAAACAGATGTCTATCATCTCTGTTATTTTAATATAATTATGGATGTTATTATTTATTTAACATAATTCTAAAATCACATTGCTTTATCTAAATTATTTTACAATAATTAAAACTTTACAATAATCAATTTCGCGCGTCATGAATTAGTCAAATTCATGACTAAATTAATTTTAAGCTATTTATTATTAAACATAAAACCTAAAACATAACATAAATCATAAAACAAAATTAATGAACTTGTAGGGAAATTATTTTATAACAAAACCGAAGTAAATAATATGTCTGCGGCGACACGGCTATTCTGACGCGCGATGCGTGCTCTGCATCACTCCTGGTCTCTTCTCCAATAAATTAATTAATATTTGGCTAGGCACTTCCACAATCGGGGATCGAAAGTGTTCGCTCGCAAGTTTGGGAGGCCACGTCTGACAAAACTTAAAACTGAAAATGGTAGGGTCGTTACCTCAAGGCCTGAGATCGTCGGAGAAGTAGAGAGGTTTTATGGGCAGCTGTTCTCTTCAAGATCGGATAAACCTGTGGGAATCAGTGTTGATGACCAGCGCGCCCCTCTTACGCGCCATTACTCCGATGAGCTCCCGGTCGTTGACCTAGGCGAGATTAGGGCGGCTCTAGAACAGCTTAAAAACAACAAAGCTCCGGGAGATGACGGAATCACAACAGAGTTGCTTAAGGCAGGCGGGACTCCGGTCCTGAAAGAGCTAGCAAGCCTCTTTAATTCCGTCATCCAACATGGCAAGACCCCGGAAACGTGGAGCGGGAGTGAGGTGGTACTATTTTTCAAGAAAGGTGATAAAACCCTCTTGAAAAACTACAGACCAATCTCCCTCCTGAGTCACGTGTATAAGTTGTTCTCAAGAGTCGTCACGAACCGTCTCGCCAGACGACTTGACGAGTTCCAGCCCCCAGAGCAAGCCGGCTTTCGATCAGGCTACAGCACCGTAGACCACATCCATACTGTTCGGCAGATTGTGCAGAAGACCGAAGAGTACAATCAGCCGCTGTGTATGGCTTTCGTGGATTACGAGAAAGCCTTTGACTCCATCGAAACCTGGGCTGTGCTCGACTCATTGCAGAGATGTCATATCGATTGGAGATATATCGAGGTACTGAGATGTCTGTACAACGCCGCTACGATGACTGTCCACATCCAAGGCTGTAAGACGAAGGCGATCCAACTGCGCAGAGGGGTGAGACAGGGGGATGTAATATCCCCGAAACTGTTCACCAGCGCGTTGGAAGACGTCTTCAAGACGCTGAATTGGACTGGATATGGAGTCAATGTAAACGGCGAGTACATCTCACACCTTCGATTTGCCGATGATATCGTCATCATAGCAGAGTCGCTGGAACAACTCACCGAAATGCTGCGTAGCCTAAGCGATTCTTCCCGGCGTGTCGGTCTCGGTATGAACTTGGACAAGACCAAGGTCATGTTCAATAGGCATGTCGTGCCGGGACCAATATTCGTCGAAGGGAAACCTCTCGAAGTTGTTAGTGAATATACCTACCTAGGACAGGTTATGCAAGTCGGTAGGAACAACTTCGAGAAGGAAGCCGATCGAAGAATTCGCTTAGGATGGGCAGCATTTGGCAACCTTCGTCAAGTCCTCACGTCGTCTATACCGCAATGTTTGAAGACGAAAGTCTTCAACCAATGCGTCTTACCTGCCATGACATACGGTGCCGAAACGTGGACACTAACTGCGGGACTAGTCCACAAATTCAAAGTCGCTCAGCGTGCTATGGAGCGAGCTATGCTCGGAGTATCTTTGAAGGATAAGATCAGAAATGAGATTATCCGGAAAAGAACCGGAGTCACCGACATAGCTTGCAAAATTAGCAGGCTGAAGTGGCAGTGGGCTGGTCACGTATGTCGTAGGACCGATGGCCGTTGGAGCAGACGAGTCCTAGAGTGGAGACCGCGAATCGGCAAACGCAGCGTAGGGCGCCCTCCAGCCAGGTGGACCGATGACCTTATGAAGGTGGCGGGCACCGACTGGATGCGGAAGGCGGAGGACCGGGAGCTTTGGCGCACTTTGGGAGAGGCCTATGTTCAGCAGTGGACTACGATTGGCTGTTGATGATGATGATTGATGAGGCACTTCCACAGTACACACAAGCCTATAGTTACGATCTAGAAAATATGCCATCTTGTATTCGTCGACTGATGATGGCTACTTCATATGGTAAAAGTAACAGTAGTCATCGTTACTTTTATAATACTGCTCATTCCACATGACAACAGTATTTTCATTTTATTTATTGTAATAGGGAAGGATAGGTGGGTGAGAGGTCGGTGCTGTATAAAACAGAGGCTCTAAAGGATGATAGGATAGGTCGATGCTGTGCTCTAGGCGGTCTCGTACGCCGTGGTACACAGGGGACCATTATTCTTTCAGGATGGGCTTATAAATGGCTAATTGAACGGCTCTACACGTCAATAGCATCTTTTAATTTATAATACTGCTCATTCCACATGACAACAGTATTTTCATTTTATTTATTGTAATAGGGAAGGATAGGTGGGTGAGAGGTCGGTGCTGTATAAAACAGAGGCTCTAAAGGATGATAGGATAGGTCGATGCTGTGCTCTAGGCGGTCTCGTACGCCGTGGTACACAGGGGACCATTATTCTTTCAGGATGGGCTTATAAATGGCTAATTGAACGGCTCTACACGTCAATAGCATCTTTTAATTTTTTTTTGGCTTATTGAACGGCTCCACACGTCAATAGCAATTGTTTTGTTATTAAAGTCTATTAAAGAAAGTGCTCACCGTTATGTTCACTGTTCGCTCGAGGTTGTCGGTGCATCCAACACGATGGGCATGCGAGGGGCGGCTGCAATACTGGAAAGTTCAGCTTGCTAGTCTGGTGGCGACACGGCCTCGCGGGTGACCCCTCCAGGTTGTGGGGCGCGCCTCAGTTGATCGTGCGCGACCTTCCGAGGTCGCCCATGGTGTGCCACTACCTTTTTTTACGCCTTGCTGTATCGGCTCCTTATTAGCAGGTGAACTTGATCCGGAACTGGCTTGACCGGGCACTGCATAAATTGGCGGGCTCGGTAGTGATGATCTGTTCTGATCAGCCATCGTGACGCACAGGATGAAACGTAGGCAGGTAGTATGATCAAGTCGAGCGACGGAGGCGAAGTGAAGTGATTCTGTAGTTTACCGTGCCTTTTTATACACTGGACCATGTTGATTACTCTTGGAGGCAGAGACCTCTAACACGGTCTCTCCTGACGAGACAGCGTCCTCGGGCCTTCACCCTGGTCACTGTCGACATAAGCACGCCTGCGCGTTCGTCACGCTCGGCCACCAGCACCATGGCCGTCAGGCAGGAGAGAGCTTTCCGGCGAAGGGTTAGCCAGCAGCACCAGTTGTGCGCAGGCTGATGTATCGCACCCGAAGCACTGAAGCACCACGTCTGGCAGGCTGGGGACTGTTGACCGGAAATTATCAGCCCGCAGCTCCAGCGGTGAGCAGGCTGGCGATTTGAACACGAAGATTAACTCCGCTCGGCTATTCCTGATCTTGACTGATAGTGTAACCTGTAAAGCGCTTCTTTAAATCAATAGAAAAACCCGCATTTAAAATAAATAAAAAAAATAAAGACTGACTATTAGGGCCAGTACAGTCTTTTACTCTCAATCGAAGAGCGCAGTATATGCTTCGCGATACCACTAATTGTGCCAGGCTCAAGCATCATTTCAGACAATTACAAATGCGAGAAACACAATATCACTCCTTTAAAAGTTTGCGGGAAAAATATTCGTTTGATCATATCAAACCAATGATACGATCGATCGCTCCCGCATCGTGGTTCATGGTAGCCTCACGGAACGCCCTGGCGAAGGCAATGCCGTAGAATGCCCGATGCTCCACCATAGTCACAATCACTATACGCGGTCGCGGCGGCGGCCCGCGTGGAGGTGAACGACTTAACGACGACGACGTTAATAACAACGACGTTAATCGCTTTCTGAAATGAGAGTCACATTCACACGACTATTATTAGGCAAGTTTCTTAGCTATTATTGCGTAAGGTTACGATAATTAATTAATAATTCAAAGCAGGGTAGTTAAATAAAGAAATTATCGCAATGTAGGTAGGTTGTGAAATTACTTATAAAGTATAAAGTATCCCACTTCTGATGTCGAATTTCATAAGTGGTTAAAATAAAAAATAAGCGCAGAACCGCTGACACATTAGCGTCATCGGTTCTGCTTTGACTACTTGAAGCAAGGTAAAGGAGTTAAGATAAAAGGTAGTTAAATAATTACAGACTCAAGTTTACAAGTGCTTTATTTGTACAAAAGGAAATTAAACAAATAATTATTATTAAAGATGATAGACTAGCAATTAATCAATCGGACATAGTTTCTACTTACAGTGTGTTCTCTTCGAAAGTCGGCGGCAGACTGAGCTCTGCGCTCAATTCACCGACTATAATGCTTTCGCTTGCCCCACCAAAAGCAAACGTCACATCACAAAAACACTAGTGTAAACAGATGTCTATCATCTCTGTTATTTTAATATAATTATGGATGTTATTATTTATTTAACATAATTCTAAAATCACATTGCTTTATCTAAATTATTTTACAATAATTAAAACTTTACAATAATCAATTTCGCGCGTCATGAATTAGTCAAATTCATGACTAAATTAATTTTAAGCTATTTATTATTAAACATAAAACCTAAAACATAACATAAATCATAAAACAAAATTAATGAACTTGTAGGGAAATTATTTTATAACAAAACCGAAGTAAATAATATGTCTGCGGCGACATATCAAATAATCATAGAAATCTAATATATATTAAATTATATATTATAGTAGATTAAAACAAAAATCAAAATCTATATTATATTGTCCAAAACCGTATATTTCCGTTTGTCTTTACACTAATAATATCCTGGGACATTATTCACACACGGCCATCGGATCCCAAACTAAGCAGAGCTTGTACTATGGAAACCAGACAACTGATGTACTACATATACTAGTTTTCTTTTGTAAATACATACTTATATAGATAATTACACACAGACTCAGGACAAACAGATGTTCATGCACACAAACGTTTGTCCTGGGTGGGAATCGAACCCACGACCTGCGGCGAGAAAGACAACACCGACCACGCCAACCGGCTCATCAATCCGATATTATTATTATAGTATTTTATTTATTACATATTATAAATTAGAATATAATATAATTGGTAAAGAATATTAATTCGTTTCCAAAAAGTTAGAAATGACGATCAAATGATCATTTCTAACTAATATTATAAATACTCAAGTGAGATTATTTGTTAATTTGTTTGTTACACTTTCACGTCTAAGCTATTCAACGAATTATCATGAAATTTGACATACACATCTGTGATATAGAAAATGACATAGAAAACAAACTACCACTATTCTTTATAAATTTCAAATAAGGAATACATCCGTGTGAAACGCCCTTAAAAGCTTTAAAATCTCAATGCGATTATCGTAGGGATTATGCCATACGACCGACACTTACCTTCAAACAACAATGCGACGCTGGTCAACAAAGAGGTCTCATGAGTACTTATAAACTCATTCGAGTGTTAATCATGGTCACTATTGACTATAATGTAACACTCAGAATTACGTGGTCCCATTTGTGATCATCGCTATCTAAGTTTATAAAAAATCTTGAGATTTGAGGGAACATACGATCAAGTTAAATAACACGCCTGTCTGAATTGCAACTATAGTCAGGATACCGCCAAAGAGCATCTGTGTTGCATTAATAAAATATGTAGCAAATTTTCGGTGAGTGAGACACTAGCATAAAGACAGTAACAGTCTGTGAATATCCCACTGCTGGGCTAAGGCCTCTTTTCCTCTTATTGAGGAGAAGGTTTAGAGCTTATTACACGCTGCTCCAATGCGGGTTGGTGGAATACACATGTGACAGAATTTCAGTGAAATTTGACACATTCCTCACGATGTTTTGCTTCACCGTCAAGCACGAGATGAATGGTAATCACAAATTAAGCACATGAAATTCAGGGACTTCTCCTCTCCAAAAAGGGGTTGGGAGTTGGTCTATACACAGGAAGTATATTCACCAGATCGAATCAGATACCTCGCGGTGTTATCTTCATTACGAGATGAATTATAATAAATACAAATGAACCACTTGTTAACTCAATGCCTATTATCCTTATTTTATTTTTTATTTTTTTATCGCTGGAAAAACGTATAACACGTTTCCCCCACGGGAACAGTTCGAGGGTGGGGTTTGCCAGTGTCCAGGACGCCGAGTGCGCCCCGTACATCGGAATACCCACTAAAAAACCAGCGGTACCCTTCCCGTCTTTACGAGGAGCGCTACGGGATCGCTTGCGTATGCTACCGTGAATGCCTATTATCCTGACTAAGCTTGCAATCGTAAGGAATATTCACGTATAACTAATTGGCTACCTCGATCCATGTGCCGGCACAGACTGGCATGGCAAATGGCCATTCTCAAGGGAGACTAAACTTGAATGGATAAAGATAATTTCCTCCTAAAGGCGGCCAGTGTCAAGAGACTAATCAACTGCGAGGATCAAATTATATTGTACAAGTGTGTGCAGAAATAGTTCAGGTGAAGAACCATCCTTTCGAGGCACTGTAATGTAAGCAATAGCAACTTACATAATTCGGACTGTTCTCCAAAAATCCCATGAACTTTTTGTGAGCCCGTCTCGTGATCCTCATGATGCCTCATGATGCCTTATATACCTACTAGCAACTAAACAAGTGAGCCAGTCACAATAGGAACTCTATCAAAGAAAAGTAAAGAAATAGAATATTTTACACAAAAATGGTTCTAGAGTTTTATATATATTTATGAGACAAAGGCATAAAAAGCCTCAATCAATTACAGGACGCGAGTAAAAAGACCCAGAAAAGGAATATGATATAAGTAGAGTAATCACAGTTATTACTGAATTGAATTTCCCTTCAAGTTACACATATGTCTGGACTCAGCTTTACTTGGAATTATTACAACATTATCGACGCATTACATACGCGGTTCTAGGTGCAGCATGCGTGCTAAGCATCGGGACATTCGTCGTTAGTAATCGTTAACAACAATTAGGGCTCTTCCAACCGGATCCCGCTTCCTTCTGGTCATGAAATATCGGGACGGAAATGAGCGGTGTTCGAAATTGGAACTTTAATTCGAAAATCGAGACATCTAAAACTCTTTACCTAACACATTAAAAGTCAATTAACGTGACAAAGAAAACATATGGTGGTAACTTAATACTATTCTAACGTAATAAAACAGAATAGTAACATAAAGACAGGTTGACTTAGCTTTTATATATATAACCTCGAAGCGGATTTCTTAAGGTTGAGTTGCGCTGTCAGCGACGTGAGAGGTATAGCCGGGATGTATCACTGTGGCAAGGGGAGGGATGCTAGATTGGTATGGAGACAACTTTTTTAAAAATAGAATGATATCTTAAGTTACTTCTAAGATTGGTTGATAAACATTTGACAGAAAGTCATGCTTAATGTTCTCATACATCGCACAAGATAAATACAATTGTATATACAGCTTAGATACAGGTAATTTACAAACGTTTTTTTTTTAAATCTAATATTTTCATGTAACGTTTTTTAATCTGCCGACTATTGAAAGTCAAACAAAAAAAAAAGAATTTCTTCTTACCACTAGTTATATTATTGTAACAGCCTGCTGGGCTAAGGCCTCTTCTCCTCTTTTTGAGGAGAAGGTTTTGGAGCTTATTCTACCACGCTGCTCCAATGCGGGTTGGTGGAATACACATGTGACAGAATTTCAGTGAAATTTGACACATGCAGGTTTCCTCACAATGTTTTCCTTCACCGTCAAGCACGTGATGAGTTATAAATCACAAAATAAGCACATGAAATTCAGTGGTGCTTGCCCGAGTTTGAACTCACGATTGTCGGTTAAGATTCACGCGCTCTTACCACTGGGACTTTTTAGGAATTATATATTCGAAGCACCCAAAACTCGCGCCAAAAAGTAATATTCATCTATGACGGGCGATGACGCGCTTTTCTTTTTTTTTTTTAACATAATCCGACACAAGGAATTGATACATTCAGTCGAATATTGTTAATACAATATTAATTAGATATAAAACCTCTTCCACAGCTAGCGAGCCTCTCGTCACATCACCTCGTCCATATTTCACGCAAACAAATATAATAAAAGCCTCAGACTGAAGTATTTCATATTATATTATGTTATATGTTTTCATCTCGTCGCCTCACTGAAGGCAATTTTAAAAGAAAATATTACATAAATGATTTCAGCTGACTTTCATGTTGCCTTACCTCACCTATTTACCTTTATATAATAAGCCTTTAGCGCCTATTGTAAAGTATACAATGATATGAATGCAAATGCGAATTTGTTTATTTATTCATTTGTTAACTATTCAAACGATCGTTATGAAATTTTACATACACATAATTGGAACTGAATGGATTTGAAGTTCTTTTACGCGGCTTACAGTAGAGTGAAATGGCGGTGGCCAAAGGTCATGTCATACTGTGCCTACCAAATGCTACAAAATGCGATGCGTTGAGTGTTCGAATTTAGGAGGTCGATATTAGGAGTTCGATATTAAGGAGGCTGAGGTGTTTTTTGGTGTGACAAAAATACAGTAATATAATCAATTAAAATCTACATTTTAAAACACGGCTCGAGTCGAAAAAATATCACACCGAACTTCGTTCCTGACGGGGTCCCCCGACCGCACAATTTTATTTAACTATATACCTATATTATATATACTATAATATACTTACCTATTTAGAAAAAAATGTATATAAATCGTAAATAAAAGGACAGTTATTTAAAAAAAATATATAAGGTATGTGTATTACAAAAAAAAAATTTAAACGACTATTGTGTTGTCCCATGCAGTTGTTTTACATAACGTTCTTATTATATAAAAGGACACATAATCTATATATAGAAATCGTCGGCGTCTTTAAATAATTATATAGTAAAAAATATATAAATTATCACTAAAAATGACATTTTTTTTAATACAATATAAATTGTAAATATTACAAACAAAAAATAATAATTAAACGACTATTGTTATTGTCGCAAGCAATTATTTTACATAACGTTTTTTATATAAAAGGTTACATAATCTATATATAGGTTTGTCGGCGTCTTTGAATAACAATGTGTATTGAAAATGCGAATGATGACATTATTATATTTATTAAATTTAATGTCTTAGAATAGTTTCAATCAACCATCAAACTGGAACACAATCGTAAGTATTGCTGTTTGGCAGTAGAATGACGAGTGGTACCTTACCAAATGGGCTTGCACAAAGCCCTACCAAGTTATCACTCCAGACCCAGGAGATCCCTGTGTTTTTTTTTTTATAAAGAGGAAGGCAGACGAGCATATGGGCCACCTGATGGTAAGTGGTCACCGATACCCATAGGTATGGGCATTGTAAGAAATGTTAACCATCGCTTACATCGCCAATGCGCCACCAACCTTGGGAACTAAGATATATACCTTTTGCCTGTAGTTACACTGTGCTTGCAGCTTGCACACACACTTGAGCACTATAATAATTCCTACAGAGGCAATTCGCTGTTAGTAACCGAAAATCGGGATATCATTAACAGAATCAAATTTCTTTATTTATTATAGAAGCTTACATACTTGTTGTCAAATTTGAAAATACCCTGAGAAGAACCGATGATCGAATCGCGGGTTTTCTGACTGGATCATGTAATTTTTAACAAATAAAAAAAAAGCAAAGAAATACCCAAGAGGCGTTCGTTTTATTAGCAAACTGTGCTATCATGCCTACACTCAATAATTGTGCAATAACATTTTACAAACACAAGCTTTTTTTTTTTTAATTTAACAACAGAGACATTTTGAACACTTTCTTTAATTCTGTTGCTAAACATATACAAGTAACAGGAGTCACAAACAACATCACATACATACTCACAAGCGCTCTCTCATTAAATCTCCTTCTTATGTTTTGTATGGTATACTTAAACAAAATACATAAGGAGACATTTACGTTATTTATATGTTAATTTAAACAATATAAATAAATTTTTCGGATATTCTCATCTTTATGAAAAACATAATGCGTCTGCCGAAACGAATCAACGCGATCGGATTTCAGATCTAAGTGCACTCGCCATAGTTAAGGTAGCAACGACTCATTGACTCTCAAGTCCCTTATAGAAACTATAATAACGAAATACAACTTTATCATAACGTAATAAAGTTTAATTCTCAATGGCAATGATTAAGTCGGAATCAGTGTTACTAAATAATTGTTTGTTGTGTTCCGCCACCCGCGGCGTTTGTTTGAATATCGTTTTTTTTTCAATCGCCCCTCCACTATTGTTGTTATTTTTTGCTTTACATTATTAAATAAACTAAATACCGAATATAATGAGTGTAAAAATTGGATAATCCATTGTTGTTTTGTTAGTGTCGTGTGTTTATTTAAGCGTTACGTAATACATATGACCGTGTAAGGGATTTAACTTTGTTCAGTTATATTTTGTTGTATGAAAATGTTTGATAGGTATATTTTGTTTTTTTTTTTTTAATATAGAATATATTTAATAATCGTAACAATCGATAAATACCCCACTGTTGGGCTGAGAGCTGCTTTTTTGAGAGTAAAGTTTAGAGCTCTACCACGCTGTTACAATAAACACAAATTGACATGAATGTTCAGTTCTCTTCCCTTCGAACTCGCGATCATCAGTTAACATTCACGTCGTCTAACCACTGAGCCATCGCGGCTCGATTATTATAATATAAATAGAATAAATTATAGTCGTTATGCGTTTGTCAGTTTATTCGCTAAATATTCGTGTGGAATCTTAATGCAGTTATGACTATTATTATCATTTCTTAGGAGAGGATTTAGGTTGCACACGGCGACCATTTTCAACAGAGTTTTGCCGACTGCTCAGTTTATTTGAGTCAAGAGAAAACTGCAAACACAGGTACACTCTTTATTTTGATGTGGCGCCAATTGTGGGGAGACTACTTGGTGGTAAATATTTGTTGCCCGTCTGGGTGTATATACGACTTCTCATTAGATCATCACCTCCCCCCAAATAGGAATACTTTTGAAGAGAGAGAAGAGTATTGCTTATAGTTTGATGAGTGAGTGAGCCAGTGAAACCACAAGGACAACATTAGTTCCCAAGGTTAGTGGCGCATTGGCAACATAATGAATGTTTAATATTTCTAACAGCGACAATGTATATGCGGTGCGGCGGTGGCCATCTCCCATCAGGTGGCCACTTTGCCCGTCCTAGGGAAAATCGTTAGTTGACTCTAGACTAGAGTTCAGCGACTTCGCTTATATGTTTCGATATTAACAGTCTGTCAATGTTTTAATTATATAATAGTAAATTCGCGTTTTGTAATTGTGTCGTTACAATATGCTATTATGGCGCTAAGAGTAACGCTGACTTACGCTCAGTTAATTCATTTTATTTATTTATTACGAAGCCATACTAAATACATTTTCTTAATGCGTAGTATAACGTAACATAAACCAGTGAATAGTCTTATGATACACATGTTTGAGAAAAAATAATTTTTTCGAAATCAATCAAATCAATCAAATCAATCAATGTTAAAAATATCTGAAGAAGAATTTACGACGGCATATTTATTTCAAATATCTCACAACAACTTCATAGATAAAAAAAATGAGAAAAAACCGACCACTGATGTCTTTATCTTAACTTATTTAGTGACACTCATCAAAGGAAACCAACTCAATGACAAAAGTACCAAGGAGAGGCAGGCAGACTACCATAAAAGTCTGGCAAATCGTTTATTGATTTATTATCTTACTTGTAGTCTAAAGCACAAATTAAATAAGAGCCACCGAATGTTTATGACTTGATTAATGTATATCCTCGGATACATTGCCTTTTATATTGTAATCACTACATTTTATATTGCAACATTATATAATTATAAATGTTAAAAACGATCACAATAGAAAAATAATCAAAAGATATCAAGATCAATGTTAAAGATTTCTTTTATGGATTTTCGAGTATGAATATGACTTACCTTATTTAATATTTTTTTATAGTCCAAATTCTCTAATATTTTTAGAATTGCTTATAAAATATCGTTAAATTTAATAAATAATAATAATACATATAATTATTTCAAGGATATTTCCAAATACATTATATTTAAAATTCCTTGATCGATATACATGTTAAATGTTTTACGCTTTTCGCGTCGTTTTGACCAAAAAGCACGAAAAACTTTCATAAATTTTCTTAAAAAACATAAAAACTTCTTTATGTTAACGCTTTCTATCTTAACCTAAGAATAAGACATGTTTGACGCACAGTTTCTATAAAATTATATAAAAAATTGTATACGATATAATTTAAAAAATTAAAATATTCGATATAAATATAAGAACACTAAATATGTTGCTTTAAAAATAATAATATTTAAGTGAAAATTGTATTAAAACTAAAAAATACAATTTTCTCTCAAGTATTTGCTGTTGTACGCACCATAAATATTCCAATTAGAAATAATATACTTGCTACAAAGAAAATTATAGCCGATATCGTTGTCATAAATAAAGATATTTGTAAAATCCAAGCGAATAAACCACTTGATTTACAAGCTTCTGGGACTAGCAACACACAGGCATCAAGCGTTGAGTTAAACTGTAAAAAGAGATATTAATTCATATTAATGCGTGTTAATATCGTACTATAATTTTACTCTACATATATACATACATACATAACACAGCATATATACATACAACATCTACATACATATGTATATAGGCTTGATATAGTTAATGCAAAACAATATGTATTTTAATGTCTACACAATTTCGTTTGAATGCATGCTTCCTAATAAATTGAAAATCCTTTAGATGGGCTGTTTATATTTAATGTACATGACATCTATTGATAAATAGCTGAACCAAATATATTTTGCAACACTAATGACATCTATTGTTCAATAGTTGAAATGACGTATCTTGAAAGCGTGTTTTTATCGCACACCATGTAATTAATATTAGCACTCATAGAGGGCGCTTTTACGAAATAAATTAATAACATGCATTTTATTTTGGTTTTCAAAATTAATTTAATTTTTAAGTTTCGAATACGTTGTAAGAAATATATTCAAAGTTTAAATTACTGAACGAAATCAAATTAAGTATGTGAGGTTATTGAACAGAAACAAGGAATTGCAAATAAAAAGCTATTCTGTATATTCTAGAATGATGAAATTCTTCTACTTTTAGTTAGAACAATTGGTTTAGAAATTAAAAAAATATCAAACCGTTGCTTACTTTACCTTTTAAATTCCTAACTTATAAATTCAAATTAAGTATTTATTTGTTTTTACTAAATAAACAAACACATAAAACAAAAAGATTTTATTTTATAAAACACATTATCATAACTCAACTTTTACATATTTTTTCCTTTTCGTTATAGAAATATTTAGATTATCTGGCTTCCAGTTCTCCTCCACTATTCGTTCTTCTATAATTCTTTTATAAACTAGAGCTGATAATCTTGCTTTTCTTGTTTTTTCTTTAGAATCGAAGTTCACTTCATATAATCCAAAACGCTCGCTGTAAAATTGCATAAGTATATAATTTATTATGCTGAAATACAACCAGTGGCGCAACTATCATAGGGCAAGACGGTGCGGGACAACGGGGCCCCTCTAAGCGGAGGGGGCTTCTAGGTACAACGTATTAATAATGAGACTTATTTGTTCATAGGTTTTATTGAAAATAAGCAATACAATGTACCAAATATTGTATTATATTTTACGCTCGTAGATACAAGCAGAAAAGAAACAAAAACGACAACGGCACACCGGGGCCTTTATCCACTTAAATACGCCAGTAAATTAAAGGTCAGTTTTCATTAGTAACTTCACGTAGACATATTTGTTAATTAACGAAAAAGAATATGTTGTAACTTGTTAATCACAACATAATAAACGTGTTTGTGTGTACCTATGTGTATTTGATTTGTACGGTGAAATGGAATGACATCAAAAATGGTACGGCGAAATTAGTTGCAAACGAGATTGAAATACTTACTTACGTTACTTGGTGGTAGAGCTTTGTGCAAGCTCGTCTGGGTAGGTACCACCCACTCATCTATATTCTACCGCAAAACAGCAGTACTTGCTATTGTTGTGTTCCGGTTTGAAGCGCGAGTGAGCCAGTGTAATTACAGGCACAAGGGACATAACATCTTAGTTCCCAAGGTTGGTGGCGCATTGGCGATATAAGCGATGGTTAACATTTCTTACAATACTATTGTCTATGGGCGTTGGTGACCACTTATCATCAGGTGGCCCATAGGTCGTCTGCCTAACTATACAATAAAAAAAAAATACGGGCGAACATAGGAATAAGTTTCCTATGTTCGCCCAATAAAAGATATATTAAAACTGCCTAATCTTATTCATTATTTCTACTATGAACATGACCTTCTTTCAATATATGTATATAAAAAGATACGGTTATTGTTACGGTATCTATGACACTTGGTGATGGGATCGAATGTTTTCGCTGCAAAAGATTAAATTGAATGCAAGAGGTATAACTTCTACTTAATTGATCCAACCTTGTCTTCGGGTACAATAATAAAGTAAATCAATTATTGTTATTACCTGGTACCAGCCGTCCATTCGACATTGTCCATCAAACTCCACGCCGTGTAACCCATCACATCAGTTCCGTCTTCAATGGCTAAGAGGAGAGCGTTGAAATAGTCCCTCAAGATTTTAACTCTTGAGGAATCCTTCAGACCCCTAGTTGTAGACCAGCCGTGTTCCGTGATGAACACGGGCGGGTAATCGTAGACTTTGTTGATGTGCAGACTCATCTTGTAAAGTCCGTAGGGCGCGCTCTACGAAACAATAATAATATACCTCTATAGTCAAATGTATTACTTTTTATAAATTGGACTTTAATGAGAAAATCTTAAGGCATAACATAACAACACCTTAACGAGTAATGCTGTGACATCGGCGACGTATGTTAAGGTAGTTGTCAAAATATATAGATAGATAGGTACTCTTTTTTGTAAACGCAGGAAGAAATATAAGGCCCTTATCGTTTAAAAGCGGAAATAATAATGAAATCTTCAACCCCTGGTAGCGGATATAGAGCAATAGCGCACTAGCGACCTGACAGCGCGGCCATGACGCGCGGCTCGGCCGCAATGGTTGCGATTTGCAACGCGGCTACAATCGTCAATTGCACATACAGCGCGCTTCAAAATGGACGTTGAGGAAATAGCAGTGCGTGAGTATCTTTCAAGTAAGAAGCGGAAAAACAAAAGGAAAAAATATAGGGTTCATCCCTTGCTACGCGAAAGGCGTACAAAGGGATTATTTCATACTTATTTCACCGACATATTATTATTTTATTTTATTTAGTCTTCACAGGATATGTCCCACAACGCCCTCCTCGTCTCAATCTCGGTTATAAACCTTTCCGTGTCGAACGACATCGCGATGATCACAAATCACGCTGTAGTTCCACAAAACGTGCGGCCACCGCGGCCAGTGCGCGCACATTGCTGTTTTATCTACAATGCAATTGATCTCAGTGGCCGCAGCGGCCAGCGACTGAACACGGGCCGCAAATGCGTCGCTTCGATCTCGCTGGCCGCTGCGGCTTAGTGTGGCCGGTGCGCGTGCTCTATGGCGATTTCATACTAATGTGTCTATCTCGATGGCCGCCGCGACCTGGCCGCTGCGGCCTAGTCGCTAGTGCGCTAATAGCCATATACTTTTTCAATGTATTACAATTAATATGCAATAAAGACATTATGCTTGATAATCGTACTATTTTTCTAGTCTTAGTTTATATATATTGTCATAGTTAATATATGCTTTCCGTGACATGGGAAGGCTTATATAATGGTCACCAGTCAAAAAAAGCCAGTCTTTAAAGCGTCAATACGCTGACTGAGACAAAAATATAATGTCCTCAATTTCTGTAAAGTCGAAGGACCACATCACACAAACACTGGTTATAAATTTGCTGATGAATAAATTGGCACCAACCTAAAAGGACTTTCTCAAAGTTCCCAATAAATTATCTAGATAACACTTACGTAACGTTATCAACTCTCAGATTCAAGCAAGTTCTTGTTGTGAAAGGGTATATAATGTCCTCCTGACCGATTTCAGCCACGGCGGCCAATTTCAAGAGAGATTAGCCAACTGCGCAGGAGATATTATAGTGCACAAGTATGTGCGCGAACTCAGGTGCACTCACTATTCCCTAGCTCTCATAATCTGATGGGACGGCAATCCGACACGACCGGAAAGAGTTCAGGCGCAGGACCAACGGCTTAACGTGCGCTCCGAGGCACGGGTGTGTACACACTTTCAACTTCCAGACTCCGGGCTGCTACTGAGAATTTTCTGACAGAAAAACCCAATAAATATTTATTGGCCCAACCTGGGAATTGAACCCAGGACAACCGAGTCTGGGGCCTTATATCTAGCCACTGGACCAACGAGGCAGTGTGAAAGGATATCGTGAGGCTTAAAATATTTTTACCCTTAACCAACTCGATTGAGAAGTTTTCCATTCCGATCCTTGGCTGAGTTCAACGCCCATGTCATCATCGATAGACGGAGATGGAAGGCGTTTCTCTGCTTTCTTCACCAATGCCGTCGTGTAATGGTTCGCTCCCAAGAAATCTGCTGAACCTGTTGTTGACAAGTTTGTGTATTTGATGAATTATTGCAGCTCAAAGTTTTATTACTGCGTCCAATGAAATAGTCTTACCTTTTAAAAGAGTTATCTCTTCTGAACTAAATTCTGGCAGTCTAGACTTACGGTAACCCTGTTCAATACTTCTTTGTAAGACTCTCTTTTTGACTACAGCCGGGAAATCCCCTTCTTTCGACCATATCGGATTCATGTATAAGCCGATCTGTAAAATAATAAATTCGTTCAGTAAGTGAATATTTCAATATGTAGTTATTAAGTTTATTAAGATCTAATGCTATATATGGAATATGTAAAATTAATATTAAGCCAATCCCGTATAAATGATAATCACTTGTATAGCTATCATAGAGCAAGGCGCTGTGGCACACCAGGGCCCTTAACGTGAGGGGGCCCGAAGACTTATGAAATAAATTATATTTCCATATAGGGACATCCGTACCAATCAAGGCAACGCTGCAACGGGGCCTTTATCCGTTACGCTAGACCTTATTAAGATCTTCAGATATTGGAGCTAATGCCACTCGCAATAGGTCAAGGTGAGTAGGGCTGGCTGTGATTAGAAAGTCGGAGTTTCGACCATGATCGCCTTGTTTTTTTAATCAAGCACACACAATTGAATTGCTATTAATACAACATCATTTTAAATATTATTTTAGTTCCATATTTTGAATACTAATATAATGAGAAACACATACAAACATACATATTTTCTTATAATATAATAATAATATCCTGGGACATTATTCACACAAGGCCATCTGTTCCCAAACTAAGCAGAGCTTGTACAATGGAAACCAGACAACTGATATACTACATATACTACTTTTCTTTTGTAAAAACATACTTATACAGATATTTACACCCAGACTCAGGACAAACAGACATGCTCATGCACACAAATGTCTGTCCTGGGTTGGAATCGAACCCACGACCCGCGACACGAAAGGCGATTATCTACCAACCACGCCAACCGACTCGTCAATATTAACTAATATTATAATCTATACTACAATAATAATATTACACTAAAACGAAATTAACGACAGATTTTTTTATTATTAAATCCGATTACCTTTATCTGTGCTGATATAGAAATATCGTATTATTTCAAGCGTTAATTTAATCTATAATTAAAAAGATAACTCACCGTGAACTCCCTGTATAAATCAGTCGATTCAATATTTTCAGAGCTATTATCGTATGAGTCAGCCCAGTTTAACGCTAAAGATATTCCCACGGTACCTAAATAAAATATAATGACGAAATTAATATTAACATATAAACTATTGTTACAATACTAATAAGATCTATAATATTTTTAACCTTAAAAAAAGCGAGCGTTTTAATTGTTAATTTCGCTTTTTTCTTTTCATACGCAAACTTGCAAAATAACGCTACAATAAGCCTATGGACTGACACTGAGTCATACTAAAGTATGACTGTCGATTGCGGATTAACTGTAAGTGTTTTTAAATATATACAAATAAATAAAATTGAAATGTCCGTCTGTGATTTTAAATAACTTGCGCTTTTTAAGTTATTGAGAGTTATTGTTTTTATTTTTGTTTGTTCGGGGTAATTTCTAGAACGTGTATGAACACAAATATAATTAGGTAATTAGATTATAAAAGGCATCATTAATTCCAAGGTCTACCTACCATTTGATATAGGGACTCTTTCATAAAATTCGGTTGTCTCTCAAGGGTTATATGCAACATAAACTTGACATACCCTATAATATAGGTTATGTAAAAATTAATTAAAAGTAAAAAAGTTATAAGGCCTATACATTTGTTAACCTCCCTTGTAGACATATAAGTAAATAATGATATATACCTTTATATTTAGCTTTATATCCGTTTTCATACAGTCGATACGCTTTCGCATGCGCCAACATTACATTCTTAATACACAGATAATCGCCAACACCACTGGATCCAACCGCGGGAGCAAACTCGATCCCGCCGTAACCGTCCACACATATGGAGTTCGGTTGGTTAATTGTTATCCAATATTTGACTTTGGGGCCAAACTTTTCGAATACAACCCTAGCGTAATCTTCGAACCATTCGACGGAGAGCGGGTTGGCCCAACCACCAAAATCTTGGAGGGCTTGCGGCAAATCGAAGTGATATAACGTGATCATTGGTTTTATATCGTATTTTAGGAGTTCGTCTATTAAATTGTCGTAATATTCCAAACCTTTTTCATTAATTTCGTTCGAAAAACCTAAAAAATACAATAAACAATTATAAGACAAATCCATTCAAGGTATGAGGCCAACATTGGAAACATTTTTTCATCATAATGATTGGAAAGCGGCTCTTATAAATTAACTCGAGTTTCAAGTGAGTGAAGTTTCCATGGATAGCAATGCCAATACACCCGAAGCGCTCGCACGGGGCCCCTGATTATTTCGAAAATTGTTGTAAATAAATGCTTCCACCAATACTTCTCATCCGAGGCTTGACAAAGCAGGTTGTTAGAACAATAGATAAGGGGACTTTTTTTTTTATTGTGGCCCGTAAATGGTAGTCATATCACTGACAAGTTCCTTTATTATTAACATTAGGTCCTTACATATGAAATTAGTGTTTTGTCGTACTGACCGCTTTGATCTGAAATATCTCCTCTTTTGTTAAGAATATCAAATTCAAATTTATAAATTCATTTAGCTGGTACATTTGAGTTTTGAAAACAGTCATACATTTGTTTTTACCTCATTATTTTTTTCTTTGGCGTCGCTTATTACCGCACAATGGAAAACATGAAATATCGGTATATTTACGAGCACGAGTTCTACCGTGGCACCAGTGCTGCAGAAACAGCTCGAAGGATTAATGATGTGTACGGCGCTGGTGTCGCAAAAGAAAGCACGGTACGTTTTTGGTTTCAACGTTTTCGTTCTGGAAATTTCGACCTTCAGAACCAACCCCGTGGGCTATTGTGGTAGCGGATCCATCACAAAGCACTTCAGAGATAGCTGCAGGCTTCGGGGTAAGTGATAAAACTGTATTAATCCACTTGAAGCAAATCGGGAAAGTACAAAAACTTGAATGATGGGTACCTCATGAATTGAGTGAATCGAACTTGCAAACACGCGTCGAATGCTGTGTTACTTTGCTCAACCGACACAATAATGAAGGGATTTTAAATCGAATCATTACTTGTGATGAAAAGTGGATACTGTACGATAATCGGAGCGCTCGTCCGTTTCGTCTCGTCGTTTTGTAGTAAAGGGATCAATGAACTACCTATGAGATGGCAAAAGTGCATAGATAACAACGGTGCATATTCTTTTATTAATTAAATATATTTTACAAAAAAAAATCGACTTTATATTCCTCCCGTACAAAACGCCAATTCCATATGTAAGGAACTAATAATAATAAACTACGCGTTTTGAAATTAAAGCAATAAGGCTACACGAGAACATACAAAATTAACTGATAAATTGGCAAATTCTTATTTAAATATATAACCACATATTTACCTGTCGGCAGAATTCTGCTCCATGATATGGAAAATCTATAATGGTCAACCCCCAATTCCCTCAACATCTCCACGTCCCTCTGGTACTTGTGGTAGGAGTCACATGCAACATCACCATTCCTACCGTCCGCTACAACGCCCGGGTGCTCGTGCAGGAATCTATCCCATATATTTTCGCCTTTGTCTGTTTGTACGTATATTTTTGTTAATAATAATCATTGCTGAACAGATTTTGGTCTAGTTTCCAATGTTTAGATATAGAAATACGAATATTATTTTGTACGTGTATATTTTTAATAATTTGGATAAGTATCTAGTTTATAATTAGTTTTATGTATGCTTATATTATTAATATAAGCCGAGATGGCCCAGTGGTAAGAACGCGTGAATCTTAACCGATGATCGTGGGTTCAAACCCGGGCAAGCACAGTGGTGCTTGCCCGGGTTTCATGTGCTTAATTTGTGATTATAATTCATCTCGTGCTTGACGGTAAAGGAAAACATCGAGGAAACCTGCATGTGTCAAATTTCACTAAAATTCTGTCATATGTGTATTCCACCAATCCGCATTGGAGCAGCGTGGTGGAAGAAGCTCCAAAACCTTCTTCTCAAAAGAGGAGAAGAGGCGTTAGCCCAGCAGTGGGACATTCACAGGCTGTTACTTTATATTATTAGTATATACAAATTTATAGAAATACGAATATACAGTGGCGAATTTACCAGCAGGCTGAGTATGCTTAAGTCTAGGGCGGCAGATTTTTGGGGCAGCAATTTGACTTGAGTCTACGTTGGCGTGCCGTTTTTCGATAGGGAAGAACTAAAATGTTGGCTTGACACATATGAATGCAGGCAGAAAAAATAAATCTCAGCAACTCAACAAAAGCGTGAACAAAGGGCGGCAAAACCTTTACAGCCTATACCTTGAAAATGTGTAAATCCGCTTCTGTACAGATATGTTATTAGAAGTAGTTATTATTTAATTATTATTATATTTTAATTTACCTATGTATATAGCTAAAGCGTTTTACATAATGGCCGCTTCTTAAGTATAGGCATTTATAAGTGACTACGTATGTACAATCGCAACTATTATATATTTAGTGCTGCCAATCAAAATAAAACATCTTGATTTTTTTTTCAATTCCGTATGATTTTTATCAATTCTAAATTCAAATTCAAAATACTTTATTCAATATTGAAAAGTATTACACTTTCTTATTGATTGTCAAATTAGAAACTACCACCGGTTCGGAAAAGAATCTCCCAGCCCTGAAAAGAACCGGCGAAAGAAACTCGGCGGGTTGATTTCTTTGTATGTATTATGTATTGCTTACAACACAAAAATTAGAAACAGCCATGCGGCGATCGTCTCATTCCCAAGATGTGCTATCATCCATAAATTCATATCTACAATTTTTTTTTAATTTAGCAACTGAGGCATTTTGAACGCTTTCTGTGATCCTGGTGTAGAACCATATACCCCACAAAAGGTTTACTGACCCTATGCAATTCTATATTAACTTGCTGTCTTCGTCTTTCTAATGTGAAATTAAAAATGTCAGAAAGAAATAAAGTTAGCTTGACAATGTTTGTTAATAAAGTTTTTCTTATTTATTTAGTTCAAAATCTCACCATCGATATCCCAGCCTCCCTCCACCTGATACGCAGACGTCGCGGCACCGAACAAGAATTCATCTCGAAATCTTCTCACTTTCGTGTCTGTCCAGCCATTTATTCCTGTAACACTGTCATGGACTGCTCAAAACAGGCGTCAGTTATCCTAAGGTAGGTAGCCTATGTCCTTCCTTGGTGTTCAGGCTTACTTCACGCCAAATTTCATCAAAATCGGTTCAGTTATTTAGTCGTGAAAGCGTAACAAACGGATAGAGTTACTTTCGCATTTATAATCCTAACTAATATTATAAATTCGAATGTGTGTTTGTTACGGTTTCACGCCTAAAGCACTAAATTGATTTTTAAATTTCTTTCACCAATGTAAAGCTACATTATCAGCGAGTAACATAGGCTCCATTTTGTTCCAGTATTCCCACGGGAACGGGAACTACGCGAGTGAAACCGTGGGCAAAACCAAATATAAAATATATAAATTTAACTTGACTCAGTATGCTCGATGGTATAATATAATCTCGTTTTGCGCCATGTTTTTCCGTCACCGCCAAATTTAAAATAAGCACTTATTTAGACCATAACATAACATCTTAGTTCCCAAGGTTGGTGGCGCAATGGCGATGTAAGCGATGGTTAACATCTCTTACAATACCATTTTTTATGGGCGTTAGTGACCACTTACCATCAGGTGGCGCATACGGTCCGCCTATATATACAATATAAAAAAGAAGCGCTATAACCCCCAGTGGTGAGAAGACTTGAATCTTAAACTATGATCCGAGTTCATACCCGAGCAAGCACTATTTAATTTAGTATTTTAAGGATTTGTTAATGATTTGCTCATTGTAATTTCTATATGGAAATAATTACGGCGTCTATACCACAAAACAGTTTTCTAGATATAACACAATGTAACAAACAAACAAAATAAAACTGACTACGGTACCCTGAAAATTAACAAATAACCACTTAATAGTGTAATTATAAATACGGTATATAAAACATGTTTAAACAGGTGTTTCATTACGTCATGAAACAGGTGAAGATAAAAGCGAATAATTTCAACGACAAAATTAAAAAAAAAATGCAATAAAATTCAAGTCTTAATAAAAACATGGAGCCGTCATGGCCTAGTGGTAAGAACACGTGAACCGGAACAAAAGATTGCGGGTTCAAACCTATGCATTTTCATGTGTTTAATTTGTGTTTATAATAATTCATCACGTGTCCGACGATAAAGGAAAACATCGCGAGAAAACGTGCGTGTGTCGAATGAAAATCTGCCACGTGTGTACCCACCAACCTGCACTGGAACAGCATGATGGAATAAGCTACAATCCTTCTCTAAAAACGAGACGCCCAGCGGTGGGACAATTACAGGCTGTTACTTTTAATTATGCAAAATCATGACTCGACAAACAATTGTAATCCATAAATTCACTAACGAAAATTTCTGATTTAAATATTTTCAAAAGATTATTATTATTATTAAAATAACTCACCTAATTAAAACTAAAATCACAGTAAACATTATGTCACTTCAGTAATACAACTGTGAATGCAGAAACATGCGATATATGTACGTAGATAATAATTAACTGATAATGATAGCGAAACAAGTGTTGTAGCTATGAAGAACGACATAATTATGTCATATGTTAACTGTGGACTGTTTCTAAAAGGGCCGATATCAAACTCACTAATAATAATAAGAATAAAAACAATGAAAAGATGTAGTTTGTTTTTGTTTTATTGTTGCTATGTGACTATTGTGTTGTTTAGTTAATTTTCCACTATTTACGTGTCAATTGACAGTTATCCGGTATAGATACACACACGTAGCTTTGTCGCGTACTGTCAGATCTAATCAAAGATATCAGGATGACGACATAGACAATTGAGTACTTTTTAATGTTGTAATGTATGTTGTCAGCTGTGAACGCCATGCAGAAACACTCACGCAAAACACAAAAATATGTATGTTTGCTCGGTGTTAATCATCAGGCGTTAAAATTTCTATATGACGTTTTGCACTTCAGTATGATTTAGTTACTCGTCAACTGCAACTTGTAACCTGCACGTCAGATTAAATTCAATCAATCAATCAAACAACAGCCAATCGTAGTCCACTGCTGAACATAGGTCTCTCCCAACGTGCGCCAAAGCTCCCGGTCTGCCGCCTTCCGCATCCAATCGGTACCCGCCACCTTCTTAAGGTCATCGGTCCACCTGGCTGGAGGGCGCCCTACGCAGCGTTTGCTGATGCGCGGTCTCCACTCTAGAACTCGTCTGCTTCAACGGCCATTAAATTGCTAAAGCTTAATTAAAGAGTTTTTATAGAGAATTCCACATATATCCAAAGATACAATAACATATAATGCCTTATGTTTTAGCAAAGTTAAGCATAATTTTAGTACAAATATTGATTTGTAAAATAGCAATATGAGTTTATATTTTAATCAATAATGTACTTTGGTCCATTTTACACCAGCTATGCTTTCTATACAATCTCACTTCATTACTCACACGTGAAATGTTGACAACCGACTTATGGTGATATACTATTTTGATCTGTGTATTCTTGTAATGTTAAAATCATTATGGTCAATGTCGCCTATCACTTTCCAACATGGAATCTATACTAATATTATAAAGAGGAATGATTTTATCTTTTGTTTGTTTGTTACGATTTAACTGAAGAACTACTCCAAAGATTTTAAAAATAATTTCACAATTAGAAAGCTACATCTTTACCGAATAGGTAATATATATATTTTCTATACGTTTACTTTTTCTTCGATGGGAATATATTACAGTTTAAGTATGAATATAACATATACATATATAAACCTGTGTTTATATATTGATTATTTATTTATTTATTTATTTATTTAATGGAAACAAACAGTAAATAATAAATTTTATAAATATTAAATATTGACAAATCATTACCAAAATAGTTTCCAATGATTAAAAATTAATTAATTATTTTTCACATTCAAGAAATAGGGGCAAGTTTAACGTCCAGTTTCTTAAGATTGAGATATTTTTGTCGTTTACATGCCGGTTCCCTTCGATCTTTCAGCTTAGAATGATTACAAGGAATTCGAAAATTAAATATTTCGATACATATGATGGATGCAGTATTTATGTACATACTCAAGCAGCAATGTCAAAAGTAGTGTGTCAGCCTAAATAATTATGATATTATTGAATTCAAGAAAACCCTGTATCAGAAAATAGCAATTACGCTGATCAGTGAACAGTGTTTAAAATATTAATTTAAAAAAAAGTTATGTTATGTTTGTCATAATATATACATATATGTTAGAGAATAAATAATATATTTAAATATAGATCACGGTCTTATACACAGGTCTATCAACAATATGTACGTACGTCGGCTTTTTGATGCTATTCAGTTCAATTTACGGCCGCTAGAGACATGACAATTCGCGTAATAATTATCCCGAACACTTTTTCAGATCCAAACAAAACAGTTAAATAACAACAAATCCGCAAAACGATATAATAATGATTAATTAACACAATACTTGGGAGAGAAAAAGATACGACGCGTGTCACTCAAACACGTTCGATAGCAACGACGTACGGCGGGCGTTATTGCGAAATAAAAGTTGTAACACAATCGCACCAATCTCTCACCTCTGAAATTGGGCTCCGTTGATAGACCTGTATACAAGACCGTGGTTACAACGATATCGGATATACATCGCAGAGTATACAGAACCGATATCCGTGGATATTTGAATATATAGATACCGATTTAGTACCAAAATATAGATATTGCCCATGCCTAGTTCAAAATCACTGTATTGAGAACACTCGACACGTGCACACTGATAATGTCGGACGAACAAATTATATTAATCTAGCTGTGCCGCGTGGCTTCACCCGCGTATAATTATTAAAAATATAATAAATTATTTTATTACTATAATAACACACACACACACACACACACACCCAAGCACACATGGCTACTGGTAAAGAAATACGTAATTAACGATTTGAAATAAATTTTCATAAGATACGACGTAGGGTTTACCGATCTTATATATGGCCTAACATTTGCGCCATCACATGTTCTTTGTACGTACCAATTTTCCTCAAGATTGGTCAAGCCGTTCTTGAGTTATAAGAATACATACAGACAGACAGATAGACAGACAAAACTGAATAAAATAGTGTAATGTGAATCACTGAATCATAAAACGATTATTTATCACAAAATTAGGTGAAAAAACAAAATGTACATATATACATAGTAGTATAGATATACAATATCCCTCGGCTTCTGCAACATATATAATATTTTTAATATATATAATATTTTTAATTTTATCGTATACTATAGACCATTAAGGGTTAATAGCGCAATGGTTAACAGGCCGCCTAGCGATGTTAAAGTCGCAGGTGCGATCCTGGCCCCTTGAGCTATTGTCGTTACTACTAACACAAGCTTTACACTTAATTCGAGAGGTAAATATTTTAGTAATATCCTTATCAAATATATTATTTTATAAATAAAAACACATACATTATTTATATTGATAGTAATCAAAGGTCATCTTGAATCACTTCATTCGCGTAATTTTATCACATAACTGGCGCCGGGTTACCGTGACGGCTTAGTGACTTGATGATTTGTATGCATCATATTTGCATAATTATTTATTCCTGTTTCAATACGATGCAATATTTATTGACGAATACTCGACATGTTTCCTTGTCCTCGATGAGTTTTCGCATCCGTTATGATGGGAACCGTAGAGTACCCAAAACATGTTATTGCACACCTTGGGAATGAAACGATCGCCTCCAGACTATTTCAAATAAAGAAACATTATTCTGTAAATGTATAAGTAAAAAAAAGAGTTTCTTTCGGAGATTCTTCTCAGGAGGTGCTTATATCCGGACCGGTGGTAGATTTATGACAATCAATAAGCAAGTGTAACATAGAAGATGTTCAATAAAGATTTTTGATTTTTGAATTTGAATTTGTCGAATATCCTTGTGTGTTACATATCTATATTATGTACATTATATATCTCTCTCGTTGAACTAGTGGCTAGCTTAAAAGTTGCAGATCGCGAGGCCCGGACTTGGAAATCCAGAGTCACTTGGCACTTTGACATTTGTCCCCTAATACCAAAGCGGTTGGAGTAAAATGGCGGGGTTCTAGACCGGATCCCCTACGCAGACCTCTAGTCCGGAAGACGGCACCACCATCATATATTAAATCTACTAATATATTAACCAGGATTTTTTACAAGGTGCTAGAGCTTTGTGCAAGCTCGTCTGGGTAGGTACCACCCACTCATCAGATATTCTACCGCAAAACAGCAGTACTTGGTATTGTTATGTTCCGGTTTAAAGTTCGATCGAGCCAGTGTAATTACAGGCACAAGAGACATAACATCTTAGTTCCCAAGGTTGGTGGCCCATTGGCGATGTAAGCGATGGTTAACATCTCTTACAGTACCAATGTCTATTGGCGTTAGTGACCACTTACCATCAAGTGGCCCATATGCTCGTCCTATGCTATAAAAAATAATGATTATCAAAAGAAAAAAAAAAATGCACTTATAATAATTTATTTACATCATTAAATCGTTGGCATAAATAAAATCAGTCTAATGTCCTTCATCGATCCACATCGTGTGGGTATCAGGCTCATAGTTCGGGTCGATAACACGCGTCTTCAGGATTTGCTTGTAAATGAACGCTGATTTTCTTGGAGTTCGCATCCTAGCCGGGTCTTCGAAGTTGACATGGTATAAACCAAAACGCTCTCTGAAATATTTGATCGATTTAATGACGAGATTTGATATTAAACTTTAGAGAATGTTGCATAACATTAGTAGTCAAACTTATTTTAACAAATTGTAAAAAAAAGTTATAAATTGTTAGTGATGTTATATAACTTAATGTAACAAAATGTTATACAACTAATTACAACATGATACAACATATTATAACTTTTGTAGCATACATATACATATTGACAGATCCAAACTGATGCAGACCTGAACTGAGTTGAATCAGTGTGAGAACCTTTATAACATGTAACATTTTTAACACGTTTGAAGCTTTCATTGAAATAGCCTGAGATGCGAAGTAAATTAAACGGTCCATTATGTATATAGTTACTGGAGATTAAAGAGACGTAAGAACTAATTGTGATAAGGAATAAGAAAATCAAAGCGGTTATCTGATGGTAAGTGGTGGATCTGATACACAAATCATAACGACTTAGCAGGTCGTTGAGTATCTAGAGTTTTGTAATTAAATGGATTCTATTTGATACTCACGTGTATCCTTCCATCCATTCGAAGTTGTCCATCAGACTCCACGCCATGTAGCCTTTCACATCAACACCAGCATCCATTGCATCTAACAAGGAGTTCAACGCCATTCTATAGTACAAAACCCTATCATCATCTATTAATCCACTATCCGGTGTTGAAGACCAACCGTTCTCAGTTATGTAGAACTTTATATTTTTGTATTTGTTGTGGAGATGCGTCAGGCTGTTGTATATACTATTTGGTGATAGCTGGAAGAAGACGAATATAATATTAAATTATATTGTTTACATAAATAATGCTTTATTACAGATTTATTTACATTAAAACATTAAATATATACGAATAAAATTTAAAAATAGCTACTGTACAAATCGTGACAGCGAGGTGGCAAGAATGCTAGCAACATTTCCTCTGGGCCTAAAATGGAGCAGCCCTCCTTTCACCAATAGAGGTAATAAGACGAGGTGTAATATTTTTCATTTATTTAAAATTAATGGCGTTAGAATTGAAGCTTAAAATAAAATTTTCCATATCTTACTTTTAACCAAGTAGAAGCAGATGCGTGCCATTCTGGTGGTACGTAACTGCCAACATCGATGTCAGCAAGTAGTGATGGAGTTATATAACTGCCTTTATAGTCTTCAGCTGATACATAAGAACCAGTGTAATGATTCACTCCGAAGAAGTCAGAAGTTCCTTGAATGTATTTCTTCTCTTCGTCGGATAATTCTGGCATTCGTGACTTTTTGTAGCCCTGCTCAAGACTTTTCTTTGCAACAACTTCTGATAATTCCTTGGGGAAGCTACCATCTTCAGAAAATATTGGATTTGCGTATAATCCCCACTTAAAAAAAACGTAGTTATGAAACTTTTGTTACCATTATTGTAAATATTGTCAATTATTAAGTTCTCTACTTTTATGATAAACTTACCTCAGCTTGCCTTTTTAATTCAGCTGCATATTCATCGTCTGCGCTATCAGTCAAAGGCCCAAACCAGTTGACGCTAATAGTAATACCGCATTCGCCATTTTGGGTGGCCTTAAAGTCATTAACATAAGCTTTATATGCACTCGCATGGCCCAGAAGCAGATATTTGGCACAATAGTAAGTACCTATATCAGTAACATTCAGGATAGGAGCTTTAGTAGTCCATCCATAACCTTCGTAACAAATTTCCCTGGGCTCGTTAAACGTGATCCAGTGTTTGACTCTATCGCCAAAATTCTCGTAAGCCACGCGAGCGTAATCCTCAAACCATTCAGGGAACAGTGGATTGAGGAGCCCTCCCAAATCTTGCAATTTCTGTGGTAAGTCCCAATGGTAAAGCGTAACTATTGGTGTGATGTTGTATTTCAGCATTTCATTAATGTAATTGTTGTAGAAGGTGACTCCAGCCTCGTTGATTTTGTACGATAAGCCATTTGGCAGAATTCTCGACCACGACAAAGAGAACCGGTATGCATCCAAGCCCAATTCCCTCATCATCTCGACATCACGTTTATAGTTGTTGTAGGAATCAGCAGCGATGTCTCCATTACTATGATCCTTGATGACGTGAGGTTGAGTGTGAGTCATACGATCCCAGATATTTTCACCTTTACCTGTACACCATTACAATGATAAATATTATTTAAATAAATATTTGTAAAATCATCTATCAGCTCTTCCGTATCTAGGTCACAGTTCAATATCATGCTATAATAATTAAATTAATACGTCAACGATACATGATAAGGCTATAGTATTTTTGATTAAATTATGCGTAAAAATACGTAATGCGCGTTAAATATTTGAAGAGCTATTTTTGTATCACCGAAGATAACAATGGTGTAGCATCCTTTAGATATTAATTTCACTACCGAGCAAAAGCATTAAGCGTAAATTGAGCAAATGAGAAATCAGTGGTGTTTGCACTGGTTTGCACCAAAGCTTTTGCACGATTTATGGTCTATGTCAATGTATTGCCGTTGTTTTCTTTTGGTTGATTGTATTGGAATGTCTGAAGTCGCCAATGTAATATTTGAATGCGAGCACATAGTTGTAAAACATAAATGTATCCATGTAAAACATATTTCTTTAGTAATATTATATTATAATTAGATAAATACCGTCAACATTCCATCCCCCCTCAATCTGGTAAGATGCTGTGGCTGCTCCAAAGATGAAATCATCTGGAAAACGCCTTTCTTGCTTCAGCTGAGCATTGCAGCCTGCTATTAATAAACTGTAAAAATGTATGTACTATTAATATATAAATCATACTTTACTATACCCTACACAATTGTCCAAATGATATTCCAACTTAACTCCAAATGTTTGACCCAACATTTATATTCTCACGGCTACCAGGGTTATAACATCATATTAAGTCTTTATGTGTGGGAGGTCAGTTACAGTCAGAAGTGGATTTGGTTTAAAACAACACACGAAAAAAATCATAATTATCATCGAATAATGAAGAAAGACGACCCTTTGGAGATGATAAGTCAAACAGGAGACGTAAAACGAAGGTCTCATGATTTACTGTGACGGATTAGTGGTTTTATCTGGACGATAATAATAATAACTAAAAACTTATTACATAAAGATTAGCGGGCCTCAACATTAAATAATAAATAAGTAGGTATATATATATAATTAACAATATTGCATGTTTAAATCAAGATCGCAAGATAAGCTATTCATTCAAGCAGCATTTCTCCGAAAAATGTAGCAAAGTCTCCTTCTTTAGGCGATAAAGGTGTTATTTAAAAATATGTTTTCAAACTATTATTTACTCCTATTATAACAAGGTACCATTAAACAACGCGATATCGCTTATAACTTTAACATGGAAAGGTAACATGGAAAGGAAGATCATTCATAATAAAAATGACCTGAAATTGATATTCCTAAAATCTCACCAGCTATCTCGATATATCAGATGTGTCACTGACATCAGACATATTGTTTTGTCAGATATAGTTAATCTCAAATATCTTGCTAAAAACATAATCCATCCATATTTTTCTAAAATAATCTTTCGTTCCTTTATCATGATTCGCTATCACGATAAATACATATGACATATTGGTAAAGGACCCCCATGGCATGTCATGGGACAATTTTTTTTTTGTTTTTTAGTTATACCACGTCATCACTGTTCGTGTACCACATGGTGATCAAATATTTTGCTTACGAGATTAGTGCCAAGTGGATTTTTAGTATCCACGACTAGGTAGGTCCTGTATAGTGAGGATTTCTTGTCTGGAACCTTTACCGAGAGGCTGATAGATTATCCTTTTTTATATTTTATAATGTCAAAAATGACAAGCGGAATAAAAGACACGATACTTTTAAACACGTAACAAACTTTCAATTGAGGAAAATAATACATATTTTATATGCAATTAAGTTAAGGTTTTTCCTGGCACTTAAGATTTGTTTAGCCGATATCAATGACAGGAGGAGATAAATAGACAACACTGACCTTGATCAAAAACAAACTGCAGTATTTATTGTGTGTATTCACTACGGATGGTGGCAGAGCTTTGTGCAAGCTCGCCTGGGTAGGTACCACACACTCATCAGATAATCTACCGCAAAATAGCAGTACTTTGTATTGTTGTGTTCCGGTTTGAAAGGTGAGTGAGCCAGTAATTACAGGCACAGAAATAACATCTTAGTTCCCAAGGTTGGTGGCGCATTGGCGATGTAAGCGGTGGTTAACATTTCTTACAATGCAAATGTCTATGGGCGTTGGTAACCAACAGGTGGCCCATATGCTCATCCGCCTAGGTAGGCAATATAACATAGGTTTGCTATAAAAAACATCAACGAAGTTGTTATCGTAACTTTAAAAGTAAAATTGAAATAAATATAAGTTAAGTAATAGTGTTATATTATACATAAAAATATATCAAGAACTGTTTAAAAGTATATAATACAGCAGAACTATAAGCAAATCGCATAGAATATGTAAATCCAAGATATCTTATATATACTCCAGCTGTCATCGGAGTACATATTATTAGTTATATTTAACTAATTTATGAGTTATCTACACCTATTTACATATTCATTTAAATACAATGACATCATATATTGACGTGGTATTTATAAAATAAATGTCATTTCAATTTAGTTACGTATAATATTAATTACTTTGTGTAACCAAGGGATCAATGAAAATGATACTTTTTTATTATTATTATAAAGTGAGTTCAAATCTCAAGATCTATCAGTCCCATTTATTTAGGACTATTTACCATCATGCTAGGATCCTAGAGGTGTAGGTGGTGCATTAATTTTTAATGTGGTTGAAGCAAGTTACTCAAAAAATATGTCCGATTTGAGAAAAAAGTTTGATATCCCGTTAATTGATGAAACAGGCATGTTTAATGGGGGAAACCCGATTTGTATGAAATCCTTAAAACTGATTGCCGTGAACAGTGAAGTAATTTAGTATAGCTCGACGGCTTATGAACACTCAAGTCGATTGTCGTCGGTTCCATTCTCATGCTTGAGCTATTCATATACGCCTACTTTTAAGTTAAAGGCTTAAACGTTTAATAACTAACCTAGAAATAGTTGCTATACTTTAAAAACATAACAATATTTAGATAACAAATACATTAAATAAAACATGCCAAGTGTCTTGTCGTCCGATTATCGGATGAATAAAATTAATTAATCGTCCGCTAAAATGGGTTAAATACGAAAAATTACTTCACTTCCGCGGTTTCTCTCGATTCGCCTATTACACTTAAAATTCTAGGGCAGTCATGTAGATTAGGTTATGTTAGGTTACTTTTAAAGCAAAGCCAGAACCGAATCGGTCCATGTTCACTAGTATAAAATATAAAAAAGAAATATATATATAAAAAAATATTAACTTTAACCCAGAGGTTTTCTGAACATGCCGTTTTGCACCGTTTAAACTTATGAAACATTAATTGTTAGTGTTAAAAATGATTAACCGTTACAAAAGGCAAGATACTAAAGTTTTGATGAACGCCTATATCCATTTTAGCGGACGATTAGCAAGAGCCTAAAACATGAGCAACTATGTACACCAAAAAGGTTCCCATCACATGTTTCATAGGAATGTTACACTCAAATTCCATCAAGAAAAACACCCAATGTAACAACACATTACGCAAAACTATGTACGAGGTATAAAAATAAAATAAGATATTTCAATTTAATCGTTTCGATAAAACACCAACATTTAAATAAGGCAGTTTGTATAATTTATATTACAATTGCCTTTATCACGACTAATTTTACATATTTAATAGCTTAAAATTTATAATTCACACATTGGAAACTCTTATTGGTAACGATTTGTTGATAATTGATATTTATTTAGATAATGCAACAGTTTATGAAATTTAATATTGCACTGTTTGTTTCCTTAAAATACAAATAAATAAGAGAATAATTATATACTTACCCTATACACAATAGGACTCCCATCATTGATGGAGACTGAGCTACTGACATATTCAAACTCAACTTAGTACCGCAGCCTTAGTACCGCGGTTATATAGCGGCCGTCATGAACGAGCCACTCCAACGTACTAATCTTGTAATCAGACAATTTTCATGACTGACATCCTCGTAAAATAGAGTGTCCATGAAACATAGTAAAGTATATCCACTTTTCAAATTAATACCTTGGACCTCTCTCAGTAATACCTTCGATATCTTTGATAGATTAAAAAATAAACAAATGATAGAACATTTTGTCACATATAAATTACTACACAAGTGCACAATAATTTGATTTTACAAGATCAGTTGACGATCAATGTTTATGTAGACAGATAGATAGCGTTAATTTTTTTTAAGAATAAAGGCATTGGATGATTTATGAACATATTGTGAATAAGGCTTTAATTGCGTGCAACGGAACGTTAATCAGAAAAACGTCACTACATCATTAGAAATGCCGCACTCAATATACGAATAACAATCAACAAACGAATTTAAAAAGGTAATTTAATAGAATATTTATCGTAGATTAGGTCCCTCGGTCTATTCATTTTACAAAAGTTTTAACCTAAGTTTTAGTTCTGAAAACTTATTATAGTTGGTGACCCTAACATAATTATGACGCTATTCTTCAATTGTTTTTTGTTGTTCTTAAACATTAAATTCGCTCAATGTTCATACATCTTTAACTATGTAAAGCAATTTAAAACGCAAAATAAGTGGCGGGAATTGTTCTAAAACGTTTAATTTTTTTTTATTAACATTATAATTGTGATACATTTTCATTCTGTCTGGAGGCATTATATAAAAAGATTTGTCCTGACTGACTCATCAACGCAGAGCCTAAACCACTACAATGAAAACGCGTACTAAGAAAGGATTTTTGGAAATTCCACTCCTAAAGGGTTGAAACAAGGGATGAACCGTTATATGGAAATCCGTCATTTTCAAAGTTAGAAGCATGATATTTCATACACAAGTTTCTGGTTAAAAATAAATAAGAATACAAATCCAAGTTTTCCAAAATTCACCACATAAGAGGGTGAAACAGGGGTTGAAAGTTTATATGGGGACTTCGTCATTTTTGATCTAAGGTGCATGAAATTATAATTAAGGTGCATGAAATTAAAATACAATTATTTTTAGAAATAAATAAATATATAATTCAAGATTTTTAAAAATGTACCCTCCAAGAGGGTGAAATAGGGGTTGAACGTTTGCATGGCGACTCCGTCATTTTTGAAGTAAGAAGCATGAAATTTTATATACAAACGTCTGGTAGGAAATAAATAAAAACGTATTTCAGAGTTTTCGAAAATCTACCCCCTAAGAGGGTGAAATAGGGGTTGAAAATTTGTATAGCGGGTCTGTCATTTTTGACGTAAGTAGCATGAAATTTTATATACTAGCTTCTGTTTAGAAATAAATAAATATATATGTAATTCAAAAATTTTTAAAAACTACCCCGCAAGAATTTAATGTACGGGGTTGAAAGTTTGTATGGCGGATCCGTCATTTTTGATGTAAGAAGCATGAAATTTTATATACAAGCCTCTGGTTAGAAATGAATAAATACGTATTTCAGCAACATTTCTCCCAAATGGAGAAATGGGTTATTAGTATAAAAAAATTGTCTGATTTGCTTGAAATTTACTGTTTTCACAGCTACAATAGACCATAATTAACATATTTTATTATTTTTGATTATGTCGCGGGCAAAGCCGCGGGGAAACCGCTAGTTATTATATGAATGTATTATGTAAGCCCTTGTTTTATGTAGTGAGTATCCCGGCTTCGCACGGTAATATAAGCTTTTTATTTCTATTTTTCATTTAAGACACTTGACTCATAATATAAGTTATCCAAAGCATGTGTTTCTTGAAGCTTGTTGGAAGTAAACTGAGGACAGCCATAAAAAAAATGTTTTTTATACATAATAGGTAGGTGCACGAGCAAACGGGCCACCGGATGGTAAGGGGTCATCAACGACCATAAACATTGTAAGAAATATTAATCACCAATACACTTACATCGCCAATGCACCACCAACTTTGGGAACTAAGATGTTATGTCCCTTGTGCCTGTAATTGCACTGGCTCACTCACCCTCCAAACCGAAACACAAAAATACCAAGAACTCCTGTTTTGCGGTTGAATATCTGATGAGTGGGTGGTACCTACCCAGACGAGCTTGCACAAAGCTCTACCACCAATCCGTAGTGAACACACACAATGAATACTGCATCTTGTTTTAGATCTCGACCAATAACGTCCCGTTAATTCAAGGTCAATGTTGTCTATTTATCTCCTCCTGTCATTGATATTGACTATACAAATCTTAAGTGCCAGGAAAAATCTTAAGTGGCAGGAAAAACCTTAAGTTAATTGCATATAAAGTATGTATTATTTTCCTCAATTGAAAGTTTGTTATGTGTTTAACCCATTCAACTCCGAGGACCCACGTAGTGGGCCGACTCTTGTCGAACCCACTAGGCTCATTTTAAAAGTATGTTTTTCTTCGTAAAAAATCCGTAATAAAATTCGACACTCAAATTGTATGATCATTTTAACAGTAACCTTCTTAGTATTTTTTTTTATGTTGTCATATTTATTTTTTAAATACATTTTATCTTCTTGTTAGATGCCAAAGACCCACGTTGTGGATTGTGTTGCAGGTGTAGAAAACGTTGAAAAAAATTAAATAAAAAAGACAATATTTATGACAGCAGAAATGAAATATTAAAAAATCTACTCTCTTGTTGTACGCGAGTTTGTTATTTATTTATTTATTGAGATAGTTACACAATCAACTTAGTGATAAGTTGATTGTGTAACTATCTCAATTACTTAAAATTAACAACTTAAGCAATTACTCTTACGAAGTGATACGTCTTTAAAGGCGTACACAACATTAAATAGTGTTCACAGTACTACATGAGACTTAGAAGAAAATTTTGATGAGGAAGAGGAGTCTATACTCCACGCACGAAACGCAAGAAAACCTTGATGATGAACGTGATGATGGAAGGGAAGCTGATGTACAAATGGGTTGGAGAATGGATAATCCATTTCCGGAAAATCAAAAGCTATTTGAATTTTGTGGGAATCCAGGACTAAAAGTACATCTCGGAAATGAACCAATTGATTATTTCAGAGCAATAATGTCGATGAGTTTTCTAGAAACGCTTCTGAAATGTTCAAATGATTACGGTAATGAACTAAAACGTCAATCTAATTCACACGCAAGCGTGGCGACATGGAAAGAGCTTCTTTTCCATATGGGACTTATTAAGATAAACAGATTAGTTGATTACTGGAAAAAAGAAATATTTTTTAACCAACGGATATTCACAGCAAAAATGTTGAGAAACCGATTTTTTCAAATTTTGAGCGTGATCAATGTGCAAAACGTGACAAGTACTATGAGCTGTGGTAAGGTGAAATACATAATTAAATTTTTAAATAAAAGAATGCTTGAAATATATTCTCCGACTGAACACATGCTCTGGAGAGGTCGCCTGAAGTTTAGGTAATATTTAAAGGGAAAGCGACATCAACATGGACTAAAATTTTACGTGCTTGTCGATCAATTAGGAGTATAGGGTTTTCCATTAAGGGCGCTTGATCGTGCAGAACTTCCATCGTAGCGTGTGCTGTGTGGCACGTAGCGCCGTCCTGTTGAAACCACATGTTGTCCAGATCCATATTCTCGATTTCAGGCCAAAAGAAGTTGGTTATCATCGACCGGTATCGCTCACCATTGACGGTGACGGCCACACCATTATCGTTTTCGAAAAAATACGGACCAATCACGCCTCCGGCCCAAAATCCGCACCAAACAGTCACTTTCTGCGGGTGCATTGCCACTTGGTGAACCTCGTGTGGATTGGTCTCGTCCCAAATACGGCAATTTTGCTTGTTGACATAGCCATTCATCCAAAAATGCGCCTCGTCGCTGAAGATGATTTTTTTGCCAAAATCGGCGTCAACTTGCAACTGCTCTAATGCCCAGTCAGCGAACACACGGCGCTGTCTATGGTCATTAACCTTGAGCTCTTGGGTCAGCTGGATCTTGTACGGGTGCAGGCTCAAGTCACAACGCAAAATTCGCCAAGTTGTCGTCTGCGAAAGGCCGAGTTCCTGTGCGCGACGCGGAATTGACTGCCGCGGGTTTTCGAGGACACTGTCGCGCACAGTGGCGATATTCTCGGCAGATCTCGCGTTACGTTGACGCACGGGAACCGGCTGATTGTTAACTGACCCGGTTGACTCGAATTTGTCCACCAATCGACGGATAGTCGACTCGGCAGGACGATCATCGCGACCGTAAAACGGGCGAAGTGCGCGGAACGTTGCTCGAACTGAAGACCCATTTTCATAAAACAATTTTATGATTTGCACGTGCTGCTCGACACTGTAACCTGCCATGGTGGTTTGGGAGGACGGAATGAATATAACACACTGCATTTGACAGCTGTCACTCAAACAACATGGCCGCAATCAGCTGTCAAAGTTCAAGCGTCCCTATTGGAAAACCCTATACTTAATATGGGAATGCCTCCAAAAATACTGTTTATATCAAAACGACCCAAAAAATATCCAATTTAACTATACTAGAGCGTTTTTTTATCAAAAGTACTTACCGTATACCGACAGCCCGACGTGGGTTCAACGTTATTATCATATGTAATGCCGAGGACCCCGCTAGCGGGTTCACTAACAATATGTACGATGGCATAGCGTATGAGGATATGAAAAGTGTGGAGGATGCGATTGGGTTAAATGTATCATGTCTTTTATATCGCTTGTCATTTTTCACAATAAAAAAAAAAAAAGTAATCTATATAGTGATGACCAAGGCTCTCAGTTAAGGCTTTCAGATTGTTCTTTTTTGGTTCAGGCTTGGTAGTAGACCAAGTGAAGCATGCACATGTGACGGTACACCTTCTGACACATGAGCGTGTTTTCCTGACGATGTTTTCCTTCTTGCAAATTTAGCACATGAAAATTCAGTTGTGCTTGAATCCTCGATCATTATTTCAACAGGTTTAATCCGCTGGATTTCATAAACTTTCTACTTTCAGACCTGCCATTTTAACTATTACAAGGTATACTTGATCATATTATGTAAATGGATTGTTATTATCAGCTACTGTTAATAAAATTGCATCACGAATATTCTCGAAAATACTTTTCAGATAAATCTAGTTTTTTTTTATTGTGAGTGAAATCTGTATTTGAAGCACACATTGTAACCCCCTGCATTTCTCGCTAGTATCGCAGTGAGAGGCTATTCCGACTGCTATCACTCGGTGCTAGAGCTTTGTGCAAGCTCGTCCGGGTAGGTACCACCCACTCATCAGATATTCTACCGCAAAACAGCAGTACTTGTTATTGTTGTGTTCCGGTTTGAAGGGTGAGTGAGCCAGTGTAATTACAGGCACAAGGAACATAACATCTTAGTTCCCAAGGTTGGTGGCGCATTGGCTATGTAAGCGATGGTTAACATTTCTTACAATGCCATTGTCTATGGGCGTTGGTGACCACTTACCATCAGGTGGCCCATATGATCGTCCGCCTACCTATAAAATAAAAAATAAAAAAAATCTTCCTCAGGGCCGTCTGAAATAGGACACGTGAGGCCCCCCATCACGCGTCAACGGCGCCAAGCTTACGTCTTATCTCTTAACCGCTTTTCATGTTCCAGTTCAAGCTGATCTGTACAAAGTTCGACCAACTGTTTATGTATATAATATGAAAGAATTTGTTTTTAATATAATATTTGAAGAATATAAAGAACACATAAATTGTACAAATACAATTGTATCTCTTGTTTGTGTACAATTGTATGTACACTTATGTAATCCCGATAATGCGTTTACCAAATCTATAATATGACAATGACACATTTCGATCAATCTTATCACACAGGTACTTGAAATATATAATCTATTGTTTTTATTGAACATCAAATGATTATTTGACGCATGTGTTTTGTAATAAACAAGTAAGTTGATTACGTTATAAAAATAAAGTAACTAACAAAAAAGGTTGGCCAACTTGATGTTAATTTATTTTGAATTATTTCAAATTTCTAAATTTTTTATTAAAACTTAAATAATCTGAATTAAACAATTGGTCGTAGACACGGACACTGCAAAGTGTTTGAAACGTTAGGAAATTATAAAAAAAATGTTTAAATATACATAACATCGTTCATATTTGTTTAAGTAAATTTTTTACAATCCCGAAACCTTATATTGCCTAAATGGACGCTCCAGTTCGAAAAATCCCTAAGCCTTACTTAGGGATTTTTCGCACTAGTGTCACCGGCTGATCGGCATTTTTTCTCTATCTATAATCTCTAAGTAGGTTTTTGAAGATTAGAAATCTATAATATAGAGTATAGACTAACATCACGCTACAGCAGTAAGGAGCAATAGTAACGTTTAACGTGGGAGAAGCCAAGCGGAGCAGCTAGCTATCACAATATTTTTTTAAAAGTATCAACACATCTCTAAACACATGAAATTAATTAAAACTCATCGAAACTTATTTATTCTTTTTTTTTTTAAATTACATACGTTAAGCTTAACTTTTTCACAATTAATAACAAAATACTGATCTTCAATTATTAAAAATATTTTGAATAAATAATAATAAAATGTGAGTTTCCAAACATAGTGAAAAAATATAACTACTTTCCAGACCCGCCAGTTTTTATATCATTTGGTAAAGATAATAAATATTTTATGAAGAAATCGTGATATTCGCGGAGGCAGAAATCTGTGTTTTGTAATACTAACGAGATGATACGTCATACGAACTATACATAATAATATTTACTTGTGCGTAAATATGTAACGTGTTATTTCATTCAAAACAAAAATATGAATGAGGTGATTTAAAGGAAAGATAATATTATGAAATTTTGTTAACGATCTGGCCTATTTTATTTTAATTATCTTTATAATGCTATCAAAATCCAGCAGACGTTAACCTTAACCTGCTTGTTTCTATATAACATAAGAATCAAAAGCAACGTCTGGTGAGTATTATTCCATAACGCTTCGAAAGAACTCCTTATTCGTATTCGAAAAAAATAAGCAAAATTATTTTCATGGTCACATAAACTGCGATATCAAAGAAAAATCGAACGGAGGAAAAACAATTGACAAACTATATTTCAGAGTAATGTGATTGATTATATATAAAATTTAATTTGCAATTGTAAGTAAATAGAAAAATAATTTTCACTCAAGCCAGCAATAAAGCTTAGTAAATCAAATCTAATAAAATAATATTAATATATCCTGGGACATTATTCACGCAAGGCCATCTGTTTCCACAATAAGCGGAGCTCGGACTATGGAAACCAGACAACTGATATATTACAAATACTACTTTTTTTATGTAACTACATACTTATATAGATAATTATACCCATACTCGAGACAAACAGACATGTTTATGCACACAAAAGTCCGTCCTGGGAATCGAACCCACGACCTACAGCGCGAAAGGCGAGTATCTACCAACCACGCCAACCAGCTCGTCAAAAAGGGTGATATGATAAAAGGGTTCCATAAATTACCAGAATGGCGCTACAGCACCAAAAGGGTAAAATTAGCTGTAACACCTCTTAGCTCTAACAGTGCCATCTAAATTTCATACATTTAGAGTGATATGGTTATCTCAAAGATTTTTTTTTTTTTTGCAAGCATTTATTCATAAGCAATCTTTACCTAATATTTAATTGGATGTCTATGTACAGACTATAGTCATATTGTGTAGTGGGTATAATTTTGTATCTGTATTCTGTAGAAACGTAGTCATTTTATACTCTGTGCTTTGTAGTCTATGTTCTGAATTGACGGACGACGGACGATCGGTCGAGGACGGGTTTTGTATATTACTCATCGTTGATTTATGCTGTGTTTTTAAATATCAAAAAATACAAAACGTTTTGATAGAGAAAATAAACATCAATATTTATTATTGTTGTTTACTCATAAGACAGGATGCATCGGCGGCGAGGTCCTAATTTCACCTACGTTAGTGGCTGTGTGAAATATATGATTTTTGTTTTGAATTTTATTTTTTGGGTAAGCACCATATTTCATTAATATTACTAAGTTTCCCATATGGAAGAAGAATGAAAGTCTCGTTGTTGTATTTGTAGTTTGATTCTATTGTGTGCATGTTTTAATTTTCATTTATTGTTCAGCATCAGTGTGTGAATCACAATCATTGTTTGAAGCGATAATGTGGGAAGATTACGTTCATGAACAATATATACATATAAAAAAGTAGATGTCTGTCTAGCCGTTTCCGCTAATGAAATTACTAAATTGTCCAATTCAGTTCTAATAAGTTACGCTAAAAATTAAACTAAAAAATACAAACTAAATTGACGCGAATATAATAATTAGGTATTTATCGAAAGCGTTTTTGTATTTGTCTTTTAAATCATACGTTTTTGTTTGTGATGTATAATTTAATGCGTAAGAGTTTTTAATTTACATTCGTAATTCCCATTAATATTAATGTGTAAAATGTAAGAAATAATGAATACAAAAATATCTTTTTTTTTTTAAATGACTTATTAATTTAATGCAAAATAATTCATTGTTGTGTTAAACAATTTGGAAAAATGAAAGAAACATATAATATTATTAAAGCAATGATTATATTTTTGCTTATCAAATTTTTTATAGCATGTTTATATAATATATCAGAATTTATCTGCAAGAGTTCATTTATTTATACTGATAAGTTTATACTGTTAACACATTTCACCTATGTTTGGTAATTTTTTGATTATTTTATTTTATTTGTAAAGATAAGTCCTCAGTATAATACAATTGTGTGGTTGGTAAGACTTACCTTTCAAGCCGCAGGCGACTTGGACAATATTAATTTAATAATGAATTTTAATATCTATGACTAATTTTGATATTGATTCCAATAATTCCTCGAAATTATGTTAAAATGCATTAAATACTGTTGAAATATTATACAGTCACTTGTTAATTAGTTTATAAATATATCCCGTTTTCGTTCAATGTGAAATGTACACAATTATAATAATTACAATACGTTTAAAATAAATTAATACACAATAAACATACATCTCCAAATGGCCAATCTCAAGAGAGATTAGCCAACTGCGCAGGAGATATTATAGGTCACAAGTGTGTGCGCAAACACAGGTGCACTCTATTTTCCTTAGCTTTCATAATCCGTTGGGACGGCAATCCGACACGACCGCAAAAGGTTCAGGCGCAGGACCAACGGCTTAACGTGCTTTCCGAGGCACAGGAGTGTATACACTTTCAACTTCCAGACTCCGGGCCACTACTGATAATTTTCTGACAGAAAAACCCAATAACTATTTATTGGCCCGACCTGGGAATTGAACCCAGGACCACCAGATCTGCGGCCTTATATCTAGCCACTAGACCAACATACAATGTATGTATCAAATTTATTTTAGTCCATTACCTCGATAGAGTCAGCTATTAATACAAAACTAACTCTTAAATTCTAATCTTTTTGGATTATAGGCTAAGTCTTACCTCAAGGGCATAAGTGCTTACATAAATAATTTGTATACATTGTATATGTTTGAAAAAATATAAACAGTGACTTTTTATATAGAGTTGAGTTTATATAGTCAAATCATGGTGTTTTTGAAGTTTTCGAGGTAATTTGTTGCAAAATTCTAAACACATATATGACAAAAAAGACATTAAATTATTAATTAATATTTATGCAGGTTTTTTCAAAGAACAATATTTTGACAAGTAAATGTATCATTGGTATTGGGTTCAAATAAATTTGCCATGGTTGAAATGTTATAAAAAAATTATTAGATTTTTCTGTCTAGATATCTCTAGCAGGCCCATAGTTGTTCCGGATATCCTTTGGAAAACTTGATTGATAGATCAGTCGTGCCGTAATTCCATTCCATTCCATTTGACTGAGATTAAGGGAATAAAGAGCGAATCTCTTCTATCATACAGTTGTGCATTATAACATGTCCTGTCCAGAAATTCGACCTCGAGAAATTGGCAATTAGAGTTTAAAAATAATATTTTTTCAGCTGTTCGGTGGTTTACTGATCGGTGTTGGACTGTACGCTTTCATCGACAAATGGCAGGCGACGGGTCTTATAAAGGTAAATAATATTATACTAGATTAAAAATGTACAATTTTGAAATAGTACGAATACCTATTGTTAATTATAACATTATTACAATAATCTATCGATTGAAAGATTACACGTTTGGTAACATTTGACGTCAGTAATGGGGTTCATGTTTGCTTCATGATTTGTTTTCGCGCGAGTAGGGGAGGGGAAAGGGGGGGGGGTACAGTTTTAATATGTTAGAATACAATATGCATTATTGTACACTAAAATAGTTAAAGAAACATACAGTTAGAAAGACAAACAAAAATCTATTAATGTACAAAAATATGTTAGCTATAAGTCTGTCTTTGGAGTTCCTTGGTTCATACCAAATTTCATCGAAATCGAAGTTTGTGGTTTAGCCACAAGCGTGCAAATAGTATAAAAAACAGAGCGATGATGATGTCACGCGAGCGGTTTAGTAGTGTGCAAAACGGAAACATACATAATCGTTTTAAAAATATAAATTTATAGCTAGCTTGATTGTAAACACGACTTTATGTAATATTATTATTTACAAAAAAAAAATACGTATGCGTCTCGGGACGCTTGACAGAAGTGACAATATTTATTATTAATTATAATATATTGAATATAATTTAAATTAATACTTCAGAGTTGCTAACTTATTATAAGTAATATCTGTATACGCTAGATGGCGTTAGGTTGGTAACTCTCAGGTAAAGCAGTCCGCGTCGGTAATAGTGGCACCGTAACGCGTTACCTTACGAAGCGGTTTACCCTCCCATAAGAAGTTATCACTTCAAAACATACCTATGTATATTAAGTACATATACAGTATTAAATATTAGATCTTTGTATGTATATATATGTATATAAGTTGTTTACGAGTAATGTGCAAATCAGAATTTAAGGTTCAGGAAGATGACAGGTACCCAATATACCGAGTGAATGAAGTATTTAAACGTCAATAGGTCAATGGCTAATGGACCGCCTAGCTATGTAAAAGTCGCAGGTTCGATACTGACCCCATGAGCTACTGTCGTCCCCAATTCTAGCACTTTGGGCTTAATTGGAGGAGTAAATAGAAATATTGGTTATTAAAAAAAATCGTGTAGTCCAATGAAAATTTGTGAATTTATCCTTATTAGAAATGAGAAAGTGTTTGTTTGTTTGTGTGTTAGGCTTACACGTCTTAACTACTTAACCGATCATCATGAAATTTTGCACACACGTTCAAGTTCACGTTAGGTATACAGAGAAGGATATAAGATACCTAACACACGGGTGTAACCGCGGGCGGAATCTTGTAATCCCATAATTTAGTTTGTTATGCTGCTAGGAAATTTAAAAAAAAATCAGGCTCATGAAATGTAATTGTAATTCCTAATAATACAAAATATTACAACAAAGACACGGACAGGTCTGTGGAGATATAGTTAGTCGAAAGAAAAAATAAATCGTGACGGTTTTTCCATGAAAAATTTACATAAAATTTGAAGAGTTTGTACAACTAATAATGGCAAAATTTATCATTTTTATGTTTTCAACATCACGACTTGGCACACTTGGACGGACGGACTTTTTGTGATTAGTGTCCAAGTAACAATAATAATATTGTTGATGAACACATTTATATGTATGAATGTGTACATCACAAATACAATTTAGTTAAGATGTACAAAGGCGGTCGTATCGCTAAAAGGCGCTTCCAACACAACCTTTGGTCATAGAACTCCAATGTAGTTGCAGCGGTTTTAAAATGTACATACTAAGAAAATGTTGAATATATTAACATAATATACTTAGCCTGATGTAAAAAACTTATTTACCAATAAATGCTATCAATATTATATATTCAGTCCCAGATTTATGCCTAGTCACCGGCCAAAAGGCCCCGCTAGCCGAGGGGCCCCATCTAGCCGAAGACCCTTCGGAGTGGGGGTTTAAATGTCAAAGTGCCTAGGGACTCGAATTTACACAGAATAACTCTCTTCGCTTATTTTTATTCGTCTCATTATTTTTACAGCTGGATACGGTGTACGATGTGATGCTGAACATAAGCCTGCTGATCGCGTTGCTCGGCGGCGTGGTGTTCATCGTGAGCTTTGCCGGCTGCATTGGGGCGCTACGGGAGAATACGTGCCTCTTGAAATTTGTAGGTTAACATTTCGTTCTTATTAAATTAACTTAGTTATTATATGTCTAACGTCATAGGTCCGTCTGCTGTGTTCTTAGTTTATAGAGATAGGTAATCAACTTCGAGAGCGTTAACCTGTAATGTAACAAACAGGAAAGGAAGTTTTTATTTGTAAAATGTATGTGGACGTGTTTTTGACGCCCAGAGACAATGGCATTGTAAGAAATGTTAACCATCGCTGACATAGCCAATGCGCCACTGACCTTGGGAACTGATATATTATGTCCCTTGTGCCTGTAATAACACTGGCTCAGTGGTGAAAAGTTTACATCAGTTCATGAATAACGGACCTTGGTGAGATATAGAATATCCGTAGGATTATTAGCAGGAGCGAAATTTCGCATGCACTACGGACGTTTGTACCAAACGTAAGCGCGTTTTAACGTACAAGTAGCGCCACCTACATTGCTAACTGTAGTATTCATTTTCGTATCTCTTTGAATTATATTTCTTTCATTTTGGTTATGATCATAGTGAAATAATTCAAATGAATGATTTGATTTGAACTTTCTGACTGAGTTTTTTTGGGTGAATTAATAAAATAAATAAAATATGGTGATAAATATTTCGTTTTTCTGTGAGTTTGTGTGTTGACTGTAAATTGTTTTGTTTACTGTAATGTTTCTTTTGATATAAGAGTTTATATGTCTAACTATTATATAATATAATATTATTCGCGACTGTACTCGCCGTCGTCACGTTTGCACTCTACTACCACTTACCATCAGGTGAAGTAGAGCAATTTGCCTTCCCGGCAGACAAAAAAGAACTTCAGATGAGACAAATTTCTTAATAAGCTTGTGTTTAATATCGCTTATATCTCGAAAACGATGGTTTTCATGAAAGATACAGCCACGGACAGTAATACTTAGCGGTGAATGGAAATATTATGAGGAAATTTGCATCGGATGAAAATCTGCCACACGTGAATTGCATTGGGACAGCGAAATGAACGTAAAAAAATTATTTATATTAATATATATGTACTTATTTTTCAGTATTCCCTCTGTCTGCTCATACTATTCCTGGTGGAAATGGGTGGGGCGGTCTGCGGTTTCGTCTTCCCCCGTTCGCTGCACGGTCTCCTCGAGCTCAGCTTCACTGAGCGCGTTGTCCACGCGTATAGAGATGATCCGGACTTGCAGAACTTCATAGACTTCGCCCAGAGTGACGTAAGTATACATACAGTAGCATTATCTATACTAGTGTTTCGCCCGCGGTTTCACATGCGAAGTTCCCGTTCCTGCGGGAATACGGGGATGAAATATATCCTATGTTACTCGCTGGTAATGCAGCTTTCCACTGGTGAAGGAATTTTTAAAATCGGTTCAGTGGCTTAGGCGTGAAAGCGAGACAAACAAACTCACATTCGCATATATAATATTAATTAGGATGTTATTTATATAGAAATTATGTACTGTTTGAATGGTTACTATTAAAGTTTTATATAAAAAAAATATATGTAAGCCCATTCCAACTATAAGATGAGTAAATTAATAGACAACTTTGACCTTGAATTGACGCGATATCATTGGTCGAGATCTATAATTGTCTATGATTTTAATTTTGGATCGGCGATATAATTGCGTTTTGAATGTCGGCGAATTTGTTATCGAAACTGGAAGTAAAATTAAAGTGTATTTAACTATTTAAGGAATGGTGTTGTAATATAAATAATAATATCTATTTCAAGAACTGTTCGCTCGTTCGTATATCTATACTAATATTATAAATGCGAAAGCAACTCTGTCTGTATGTTACACTTGTACGGCTGAACCACTGAACCGATTTTGATGGAATCTGGTTTGAAACTAGCTTGAATCAGAACACTTCCCACACCCACCTAACACGCAGGCGAATTCGCGACCGACAATTAGTATGTAATATGTCATTGCGTCTTATACTTTCAACGTTCTCGTGACTCGTACATCAAATTATATACTGTGCAACCTATCGCCTTAACTGTTTTTGATTTCTCAGCGGTCGACGACCATAATAATTATTATCGAAAATTCGAGAAAAAAATACATGGAGAATAAATGGCACTAAATAGTTTTGTCTTTGCCTACTTTATATGTGGTTATCTACAATAACCATCATGATTATTGACGAGCCGGTTGGCGTGGTTGGTAGATACCTGCCTTTCGCGCCGCAGGTCGTGGGTTCGATTCCCACCCAGGACAAACATTTGTGTGCATGAACATATCTGTTTGTCTTGAGTCTGGGTGTAATTATCTATATAAGTATGTATTTACAAAAGAAAAGTAGTATATGTAGCATATCAGTTGTCTGGTTTCCATAGTACGAGCTCTGCTTAGTTTGGGATCAGATGGCCGTGTGTGAATAATGTCCCAGGATATTATTATTAATCTAAGTCCGTAGTAATTGGAATCTTTTTCTTGAATATGTTATTTACATTTCTTTTTTATTTTAAGGTCTTAAATTTATTATCTGTGTACCTATTGTGCAATCGTCTCCGCGTGGAATGATTGCAAGAATGCAAGCAGCGAATACCGTAATTGATTTATATATTATACACCTTTCAGTTTCACTGCTGCGGTCTCACGTCCGACGGTTACATGGACTGGTCCAAGAACGAGTACTTCAACTGCTCATCACCGTCCGTCGAACGTTGCGGAGTACCGTTCTCCTGTTGCATCAACGCTACTGACATTAGTTCGGGTCTCGTGAACATAATGTGCGGTTACGGCGTACAAAACTTTCCCGTGAGTTGAAAAAGGATAGCTATATGTTTAATGTTTTCTACTCAATTAACGAAATTCGGTGTAAGAGGACCAGAAGTGGTTTGAAATTTTATGTCGTTTTAGAATGTATTTGAGTTAGTTAAGTACACGACGTCTGTAATGTTAGATACTGCCTCGTTGATCTAGCGGCTAGATATAAGGCCGCAGACTCCAAGGTCTCGGGTTCAAATCCCAGGACGGGCCAGTAAAAATGTATTAGGTTTTTCTATCGAAAATTCTCAGTAGCAGCCCGGCGTCTGTAAGTGTGTACACTCCCGTGCCTCGGAAAGCACTTAAAGCCTGTGTAAGTGCACGCACTTGTGCACTATAATTTCCTGCGCAGTTGGCTAATCTCTCTTGACATTGGCCGCCGTGGCCGAAATCGGTCCGATGGACTTTATTAATGTTAAGTAAAATAAGTTAATGTAAGAACACGTCACGATACTCTTTTTCATGTGTCAAAAGTCTGAAGATATAATTATAAGTATTAAAGTCAAGTTTATGTAAATCATACAAGTCACAAAGATGAAACGTTTTTGCATTATCATCGTCTTTAAATTGTACTTAAATTTCGCCCGCAGAACTTTCAGTGAGATGAAACATAATTTTAATATCATAAATGACAGCTGATGCTTTGGCGCTGCCTGACCTACTGACCTAGAAACACATATCAAATTTATAATTCTAAGTACGTAGATGTATAGTGGTAATAGAAGTAGTAGATTTTTAATTAGTCACAAGTATTCACGGTGGCCAAGATGGACCAGTGGTTAGAACGTTTGAATCTTCCCCGTGGGTAGAAACCCGGACAAACACCGCTCAATTTTCATGTGCTTAATTGTGTTTATAATTCATCTCGTGCTTGACGGCGAAGGAAAATCGTGAGGTAACTTGCATGTGCCTAATTTCACTGAAATTCTGCCACGTTCCACTAACCCATATTGAAGCGTGGCGGAATAAGCTCTAAGCCCAGCAGATATTCACAGGTTGTTCTGACTGATAGACTGACTAAAGGTTACATGTTTGATCGTTTAAAAAATTTGACAAGGATTTTTTGATAATTTAAGGTCGCCGAAGCGAGCAAACGAGTTTGGACGAGTGGATGTATCGAAATCGTCCGATCATGGGCGGAAAGAAACCTGTATACCATCGCTTCAGCGGCACTAGGAGTCGCTCTTTCGCAGCTCTTCGTCATTTACCTCGCTAAGACTCTGGAGGGACAGATTGAATTGCAGAAAGCCAGGTACGAAAACGTAGCTAAATGCACCCCGCAGCATCATCGACATAGATAATCAATTCTAAGTAATAACATAAGAGATAATTTTTTAACTTATCTGTAAGACCTTGTAAAATTTTATACTAAAATTTATCTTTGTACTTTTGCTTACTTTGATTGTTAACTAAAGCTTTTAATTATTCGGAAAACATTATTATTAAGAAAAAATAACATGACAATCATATATTTTAAATTTGCAATATTTTTTAATCTGTGCATTTAATAAAAAAAACAATAGCATTTCTTTCTGACTAACAGTTTTCTTTCTTACTTCTGTATAACTATATAATATCATTAATTAAATATTAATTTAATGTATAAAATCCGGCTCGAAGGACCATCTACCTTAAATATCTTTGTGCAATATTTAATAAGAAAAAAAGTATGGAAATTTGCGTGAAAAAAATACATATGGCTAATTGACATATTTTGTATAAAATTTTAAAAGTATGAATAAAATTTATCGCTGAGACTGAATAGCCAAACCTAACTAAGAATAGCTTGATATCTAAGCATATAAAATGTATCGAAATTCGTATATAATATTGATATAAATTAAATCGCCCAGTTCATGAACTTTATGGAAATTTGTGTAATTGCTTTACTAAAATAAATAAAAAAATAAATGCTTGTATATTAACTCTGTGCGAATCTTAAAACGAAAAAAATCTAGCTTTATATAATTGTTTATGTACACAGTGTACGGTGATCTGGTCTAATTATTTTAAAGACATTGTAAAGTCTGACCGATGATGTTATGCGTTCCTGCCAAACAAAAATGAACAGTTGATATAACCTTGTAACAGCGTAACATTCGTAATTATTATATTTATTATGGGTTGACATAATTGTAAAATTTTTAATACAGTCATTTTGATCAAGGATGTGATGGGAACGTTTTCCTTCAGAGATCAGATATTCTGTAATGCTATTGCTGGTCCACTGGCTGTTCCCCACATGTGAGGGGATTTATCTTAGTGTATAATTGTAATATTACATAATATTTTAGTAAATAATTAAGTCTAAATGTGTAACCAAAAATCATTGTATATCGTAATCAAAGTTTGCCATCTACATAGTGTCTGTATAATAGTGTATAGTCGATTTCAATAGAATTGATATAATTATCGGTCATACTGTCCATCTGTCATACAGTCAACAGTAACAGCCTGTGAATGTCCCACTGCTGGACGAGGCCTCCTCTCCTTTTTGAGGAGAAGGTTTTCGAGCTTATTCCACCACGCTGCTCCAATGCTGGTTGGTGGAATTCACATGTGGAAGAATTTCAGTGGAATTAGACACATGCAGGTTACCTCCCAATGTTTTCCTTCAACGTTAAGCACGAGATGAATTATAAATACAAAAAATTCAGTGGTGCTTGCTCCGGTTTTAACCAACGATCATCGGTTAAGATTCACGCGTTCTAACCACTGGGCGATCTCGGCTTTTTTATACAGTCAAACTGAGAGAAAATTGCCAGTGTAGTCCCGTGCCTCACACAGCACGAAGAAGCCGTTAGTAATCTTGAACTCTACCATTGGGTTGGGTTGCATCAATAGCCCCATTGGATTATGAGATGAAGAGTGCACTAGTGTGTGCGTTATAATAACTCTTGGATTGAAATCGTTCATTTCATGTATCCTCATTTCTACATAAAATATTATAAGTAAGTAATATTTTATTTATAAATAGTTTTCGCCCTCGTTTTAGGGGAAGTTTCACGTATTGGGGTAAAAAAGAGCAGACTCGTCTTTCCTCGTGATTCAAGCTTGCTTCATACCAAATTTCATCGAAATCAGTTCAGTATTATAGTCATGATGGAGTGACAGACGGACAGTGCTACTTTCGCATTTATAATGTTAGTATATATATATATATCGATTTTGTCTGTGTGCATATTCAATTGATATCGACTATGTACGACTATCGATACAACGACTGATTTTACTTAGCGTATACAAAGCGTAGAGAATGTTATTGGAATTATTATGTACTTCGATGATAATTATGTAATTACAATGTATATAATAGAAATATTTTTAAGCGTGTTCCAATTTTAATGCGGCTACAACGATTTTATAGAGATCGAGTATTGATAAGTTAGTTTTAGGCGTGGTTATGGGTAGATTATGTTTTTTTTTTTTACTGACATGACGTCGCTATTACGTTCCCACACGTCGAGGAAGTTCCATTCGTTCGAATGGAAGTCATTTCAGTAAAGATACCGAAAAAAGAAAGTCATAATTAGAAAAAAAAAAAAAAAAAAACGAAATAGGTAATTTTTTTTTCTAGGTGGCAAACATGAAATAGGGGCGCAGCGGGCGCCTATAGAGACGAGTGTCGGCGCGCGCTGCTGTAGCCGCACGCGGGACTCGAACCCGCACCGCGCGCCGCGCCCGCCGCGCTGCACGTGTAGGCTCGGCTCGGGCCGGACGGACAGTGCCATTATGAAACTATTCAGTGTCGATAAAACCTGTGTCGTGTTTTCGAACGTTACACACGTAACCGTTTATATTAAAAACCTTTACGGCTTCACCTACAAACGTCGCTCCGGGCTCGATGAGCTACATGCTGTCTCTTTCTATCGAATGTCAAATCGTTGATGTTAGAAAGAGACAGAAGGCGACTTTGTCTAAAATGAAGGTGTCATTATTATTTCAATTTAATTATATAATAATCGCTTGATTGATATAAATATAAGTTTGGTGCGCTGTTTAATCTGTGTCCGTATGTAATACTCCATGGCTCAATATTAACGTTGCATTATAAACCTTAAGCGATTGAAATAAGGTTTAAAATAGTTTGTATTTTTAGCGGCATTGATCCTGTGCCATTGTATTTAAGACTGAAGCGGTTATAGTCTATTAGGATTATACCTTTATTGGATAAAGTTCCAAAAGCTTATCAGTTATTATAATTTATATTAATAAGTTCAATTTAAGAACTTTGTCGCATTTATACGATCTGAATGATTTATTAATTTTAATTCGTCGTATCTTTTTATCATTGAAATTAAATAGTTTTAAAAATTACACACACACTGATATACGATAGAGAATAAAGCAATTTCATTGGTTAGTTCAAATTGATTTCTGTAAATCGGCCTTCCCATTGGTCGTTTACAATGACGTGATAAATATGTAGAATCAATTAAGATGCCACAAAAAATATTAGTTAACTTCCAATTTCTTCCTCTATTAAATAATTTACTTTTGTTTTCTATAGTACATAAGTGATCTACACAAATTTAACGATGTTATCTAAATATATATGTATTTAATGATGAAACAAGAAATATCTATTTTTTATGCAACAAGAATGTTTCACTCAAACGTTACATCAGAATAGTTGTCTCTAGAGATCGGTTAATAAACGATTCGTTTTGCTTACGGATAGTGAGTTTGTCTCTTGTTATGTATTATATTAATTCTACTATCTTTTATTTGTATCAGCAATGGTAGCTTCGCCTCTGGTCAGTCTCGTAGACAATTACACGTAGGCGTCAAGTAAACCAAATATTAACAACACGATCAGAAAAGAAAGTAATCTATGTAGGTATTGTCATTAATAGAAATAAATTAATATTCAGTATAAATATATAAATAAATAATTTATCATATAATATAATACTCGATGACCACTGCCATATAACTTTTAAAATGTTATCTTTTTTATAAAAAAATAAATAAAGTGCACATGACAGAAATTTTTCCCGCCTTTTTGCGTTCACAGAAAGAACTAAAAATTTGTAAAATGTTATATCTGGTAGTTCAGAACTTCTCTCGCTCGTTTAGTAATCCTTGATAGTTGAAACAAAAATAATTAGCTAAACCCATACTATTTGATCCTTTATGATGTTTATAAGTATTACCAAGACCACTGCCATTTATTATAAAAATAAATACATATAGAAATCGATTATTCATGAATAATATAGTGATTTAATACTTGTTCTGATCTCAGGAATTTATACAAAAATTACATTTATCGTTACACAATTAATGATTTAACAACTATACAAATATAAAATTATCGAAATGTATTACAAATAATTCTTAGAAGCAATTTGATTGACAAAAAAAAAAAAAACATTTTGTTTATAATTAAATAAAGTACAACTTATTCCGATATTTACTGAAAAGGTTTTATCTTTTTTTTTCTTCTAAATATTAAATGCTCTGGACGCATTCCTTTACAGCTTTCCATAAAGTATATTGTAACATTCCTTTAACAACTTGCCAGTGATAAAATTATATTAAAAAGCATATCTTTGATTTAGTTATCTTATATTTTATAAGATGTGTTCCTTCGCAATTATTAGAGATTATGCTTAATGAAAGGCAATAGTTGATGTTCAATAGTTTCATAATTATCTCTTATTAAATGTTGTTTCATGTCGTTCTTCTTTCTTACGACTAAAACTCGCGTTTCCAACTTTATATTACGTGAGAATAGTCCCTGTCTATAGTGCTGTAGTCCGCGTATGGAAACCTAGCTTTACAAAATGCTCAAAACGGTAACCAAATAATTAAATTATTATAATAATTAAAACAAAAAATAAAAATAAAATTTTGGACATTTCATTGAAAATAATGATATGATTCTATTTTTAAATTTGAAAAATATTCGAACGCGAATTATTTGATTTAAAATATTTATATTTAAAAAAAGAACGGGTGCAATATTGTAATGAAATATCGTTTTCAAAGTAAACTCTTTGAATTTGAGTCGTATTGCAAAAGGATAAGGTGCATTTTCGATGCATTTATTTTCAACATTTAAATATTAAACATAAATAAAGTTTTACCTATAAATAGTTATTTAGCGGGTGTCGGGTAAAACAATGTTGTCTTCTTCTTTCGTTTGTCAAATGAATGATGACAGAAAGAGATAAATGTTTAACTAAACACGGTAAATAACGCTTATAAGTAAGGCCGTTAATATCCAGTTATTGTATTCAATATTAAATTGTTAGTATTAATATAAGATTAGTGTAGTTTTATTTGATATTATGATCTTTATTAACGCCGTAATATGTAATTAAATTACATAAAATGGCTCGTATGTTTATTTCTATTATATATAATGTAGTTACTGGTTACTCGATCGCAACCAAATAATATGTATATAGCTTTTAAGAATTTTTACATAATAAGATAAACCGTTTTTGCTTTTATTATTCAAATTAGGAATTCGAATTACATTTTGTAGTATAAGAATAGTTGCTTTAATACTTTTTTTTTTTAAATTTAATCTCTTTTCTTTACATTTTGTCGTGCCTCGTCTGTTTGCATGTTTGTTAATGAAATATCTGAAACTAAAGTTGTCTGAGATTGGATTCGATGGAATAGAAACAATACGATCAAGACTTTTTTTTCGAATGAGAATTTAATTTAATTTACGAAAAGTATATTAGTAACGTCAGCATATAAATGATTTTTTTGTTTTGGATGATTATAATGTTTGTTAAAATGTATACTGAATTATATCATCAGAATAATCGTAAACATTAGAAATTGAACCTTATTTAGATAGGGATAAAGCTATTTTTAAAGCTACCTGTCTTCCGTAGGTAATAAGTAATAACCGAAGCAAGGGCAAACGACTTCGTTACGTCCTTTTCGCACGTATCTACAACTGTGTATGTTCATTCCATTCATAATGTCGATGAGAATAAAAAAAAAAAAAACTAATTGTCCCACTTAACTTGGGCAAACGTTTGCTCTCTTTTTTTTTTGAGGTTTCGTGGTTTTCATCGCGATGCTCCAATATGTGTTGGTGATTCAACGCCGAGCACGTGATGAATAAACACAAATTAAGCACATGAAAATTCATCGGTGCTTGCCCTGGTTTGAACCCACGAACATCGGTTAAGATTCACGAGTTCAAACCACTTGAATCTTTTATCATCACGGCTCTTTCGTAAACATATAAAATCAATAATATATATCTTATTTAATATATAAGTTGCCCGAAATGTATTTTATACTTTTAATATATTGTAAATAGATCTCTTATACACGTGAGTCGCCATTATTAATCTCATGGCATAATAGTAATTTATAAATATTAAATTAATTTAATTTAAGTATATTATCTCGTCATAATATTTAAGATTATTAATCGGAATTCAATTTTAAACCAAACTCGATATTATAGCCTTGTCTCGCTTCATCATTCGATAAAAAAAAAACCCTTTGTGTTTCTTGTCTCACTCGCTCTCGATTTCGTATCGAGAATAATAATACATTCGTTTATTATTGTAAATTTTACCCAGCTTTTTGTTGACCGTATTTTTTTATTTTTTTTTGAATATTTTTAATCATATGAAATCAATAGTTTTTCAATTATATTCGCGTACAAAGTGTTTTAAATTAAATTTTATTTAATGTGATAAATGAATATTCCAATATCTTTATGATTATTAGAAATAAGTTTTAATTATCCGATAGTATAAGTATGTAGCGTCAGAAGAAAAAGTTTAACGCTGTTGATTCTGATTTGTACACGTTCGGCACAATTCCATTGTCTTGTATAAACGAAGATGTTATTCTTATACATTGTGTATGGTGTTGAAATGATAGTCAATAAAACTATTTATAATCACAATTATTTTATTTTAATTATTTAAATCCTATGTAATGTATACATAACTAATTAAATAGCTATGTTTTAATTAATACGGACAAACAAGATATAAAACATTTTTTTTTTTTTATGGTATAGATTAGTGGACTAGCATGTGGGCCACCTGATGGTAAGTGGTCACCAACGCCCATAGACAGTGGTTTGTATATTTCTTAAAAAAAAAAAAAACATCACCACTGCGCCATCAACCGTGGGAACTAAGATGTTATGTCCCTTGTGCCTGTAATTACACTGGCTCACTCACCCTTCAAACCGGAACACAACAACACAAAGTACTGCTGTTTTGCGGTAGAATATCTGATGAGTGGGTGGTACCTACCCAGACGAGCTTGCACAAAGCTCTACCACCGAGTAAATAACATAGTTAAAGACTAATTTCTATGTTTATTTAGGGTTATTTGTAACACACCAGCAACCTCGCAGGATTAGATAGCTAACACCATAAGCAACAACTTTTGTTCTGAGACTTTTGACAGTTTGTTAGATTTTATTTTCATACAAAAATAAGTATTAATTTAATTGCCCGCTTCAACGTTTATAAATCTACGCGCGTCGCAAAGATTAAGCGCGCGCGAGCGTCGCGTCGTCCTTTCGTTTATGAATGAAACATAGACCTACAAATGTCACGACAGTACGACAAAAACTTGTAAAATGTTTTTTCATGTATCGAGTAATGTCCGTCGTAGAACAAAAGTTGTTGTTTATGATGTTAGCTATCTAGTCCTGCGAGGTTGCCGGTTTGTTACAAATAGCCCTGCATACATATTTAAATGTACGAAAAATTAAAAAACAATGTTATCCTATCAATTAATATTCCCATATTTGTCCAATTACATACTAAACGTCCAGTACGAAATCTACTCGGTCTTGGCATAATATTGGTTCATTTTTTCCCCTTCCCCTTCCCTTTTCCCTTCAGCTCGGGTTCTGGTTCTGGTTGTGGTTCCGGTGGTGGCGGTGGCCAATACTTGTCGAAGAATTCGTCGTCCGCCGCGAAGACTAGTGGCAGGATGTGGGAGCGACGATTCCAGTCTTCTCGGTCTTTGTCTTCCAACTCTTCGAGTTCGCGTTCGTCTTTAGCTTTGAGCTAACAATAAAATTAATCATAGAAATATTCTACTATATTATTCCAGTCCTGGATTCAAACTCCAGGTCGGACAGGAGACAACTAAATTACTATGACGTTTAAATTGACGTGATATCATTGGTTATTAAATCTAAAATAATCTATGACTTTCACTATGGATTCGTGAAAAAATGGCGTTTTAAATGTCGGCGAAGTTGTTATCGGAACATTGTAAGTAAAATAAAAAGTTAAGACAAATAATGTATTAGAAATATAATAATAATAATAATAATATCCTGGGACATTATTCACACACGGCCATCTGATCCCAAACTAAGCAGAGCTCGTACTATGGAAACCAGACAACTGATATACGACATATACTACTTTTCTTATGTAAATACATACTTATATAGATAATTACACCCAGACTCAGGACAAACAAACATGTTCATGCACACAAATGTCTGTCCTGGATGGGAATCGAACCCACGACCTGCGGCGCGAAAGGCAATCTAGCACCCACGCCAACCGGTCCGTCAATAATAATCAAGAACTGTTCGTAGTTCATTATACAGCAGAGCTATTAGCGAATCACACAATATGTGAATCTAAGGTTTGAGTGTTATATAGATATATAATGATTAGGTATCTTTTTTTTATAGACTAGGTAGGTAGATGGTAAGTTGTCACCAATGCCCATAGACACTGGCATTGTAAGAAATGTTAACCATCGCTTATATCGCCAATGCGCCACCAACCTTGGGAACTAAGATGTTATGTCCATTTTGCCTGTAATTACACTGGCTCGCTCACCCTTCAAACCGGAACACAACAATACAAAGCACTGCTGTTTTGCGGTAGAATATTTGATGAGTGGTACCTACCCAGACGAGTTTGCACAAAGCTCTACCATCAAGTAAATGGCCCATATGGCCTTCCCGTTACGAATTAAACCAAAAAACCGATGTTTAACTGAAGTAGATTATTTAGGTATCAGTACCCACATCACGTGAGACAAATTGAATGAATATCAATGAGACAACGCATCGAGAATACATTAAAGTAGAAGATTGTCCAGAAATGTTCAGAAGCGATATTTCGTTATTAAATACGACAAAGATATACCTAAATAAGGATATTGGTAGTTCTATATACATCTATGCTAATATTGTAATGAGATAAGATTTAATTTTTTGTATGTATGTTTGTAACGAATAAAATCAAAAATTACCAAAACGATCGTAAAAACTCTTTCACTTATAAGACCCATAGACTTAGCTTCATTACAAGTGAGTATTATGTTGTATTTTTTTAAATAATTAGAGATCCTTACGAACATCGCAATAATGTAACCTAAGGTATCAAAATTTATCCTATAATATATCTATTAATGGTTCAACCCGGACGAAATCAGGGCGGGCCGCTAGTATATATAATCGTGTAGAACATATGAATCTTATCTTATCAGCAGTCAAGCACCAGGCAAGCACCATATGTGCTTATAATTCATCTCGTACGAGACATTGACATCGTAAGGAAACCAGGAAACCTGCATGTGTTGGATGAAAATCTGCCACACGCGTATCCACCAGCCCGTATTAGAAGCAGCATTGAGGAACAAGCTTAACTTCTGCTTAGTAAGCTCAACCTACCCGCGGAAAAGCAAAACAAGCAAGAAGTTATTTACAACAAAATCGTACTCACTTACCTCCATAAGAGCCAAATATTCCTCCGTGTCAATATCCTTCTTCTTCCCTTTCGGGAGCGGTTTCTCCTTCTTCGGAGACTTCTCTTTCTTCGTCTTCGGCTTCAGTGGTGCGAACAGCTTCTTAGGATTTTGTATTTGAAACGGCGCATCGAGTATATTATATTCTGGTGTGAACGTGAAGACAGAGCGGACGAGATCGTATTGGTAATCCGTGCTAAATCTGTTTCACGTGATATATTTTTTATTGCTTATTATATCTAGGCAGATTGGCAAGTATAACTGGTAGGCATACTTAATATTTATCAAATATTCAGAGAGAGATTTAAGTTCCATCTGTCCTCACAAAGAGCTCAAATGAAAATCAAATAAACCAAAAATCTTTATTCAATACTAGCTTTCCCCGCGTTTTCACCCGCGTAGATCCCGTTCCGTGGTAATACGGGGACAAAATGTAGCCTATGTTACTCGCTGATAATGTAGCTTTCCATTAGTAAAAGAATTTTTAAAATCGCCTTAATGGTTTAGGCGTGATAGCGTAACAAACAAACAAACTCACTTCGCATTTATAATAGCTAGGATCTAGAGAGAGGTTAATGTTCCATCGTGACCGTACGAAGTCTAAACGGTGCCAGTTCTACCCTCACAAAGGGCTAATAATTTTTTTTATTGATTATTTATTATATGTACTCACAAGTCAAATATATAATGTATTATATTGGTGAGATCTTTCAAAGAGCATTCGTATGCAGCCCCCTGGAATGTGACCGAGTGTGTCGCCTCCGGCGCAGCTGATTCAGCCGTTTTCTCATTTGCGTCTGCCTTATAGAACACCCCAGCCTCTTGTGGTGTTGGGAGACGTTCCACTTGTGCAACGAATCGTGCTGCTGATAGCATGTTCTCCTGAATTTTTAAAGAACAGTAGAACAAGTAGGTACCCAGATGATAAAAAGCTCTGAGGCCTTTCATTACTTTCCATCTAAATATATACGTATATATGTTTTAGATTGTATTGCATCGGATTAGTTACAGAGCTAAATTATAATAATTGTATTCAAAACAAACGAAAAACACAGTTGTAATTAATTAAATTGGGCATAACATGATGTTCTGAATCTCTAAATAATTGATATAAAAAAATCGTACGTCAAAAGTTAAAAAAAAAACAAAAATCGATACTAAATGTATTCAATGTAAATAATAGGTAAACACACCCGAAACCGTCTCAATGTTCGTTGACGATCAGCCGCGTCGAAGTTTTGTATCTCTTTCATCCACTCGCAAAACCAAAGTATTAATACTACTTGTGATACTACAAACGGCAGAAACATTTAATAAGACTCAAAGCTAAACATTAAACAAAATATATTACCTGCTTTACTTGGTGGTAAAATTTTCGCAAGTCCGTCTGGGTACCACCGTACACCAACACTTAATATTTTTGTGTTCCGGTTTGAAGAGTGAGTGAGCCAGTGTAATTGCAGGCCCAAGGGACACAACATCTTAGTTCCCAAGGTTGGTGGCGTATTAGAGGGAAACAATGTTTAATATATCTTACGGCGACAATGTCTATGGGCAGCGGTGACCACATACCATCAGTTGGTCTATATTAAAAAATGATTAGATTACACAGCGTAATGCTCGCTCTAGAGCAATGTGTGGAATAAACTCCAAAAAGCAAATCTATTTCCAATTTGCTAGGTGAGGCGAGATGAGGCCATAGAGATTTAATTTAGAAGAACTATGTATAAAGCATTACTATATACAAACATCTGTCCATTTCGTCTTCCTGCGCACGTCTCAGCAAGTTAGCTAATGTATCCAAAAACCAAAATTCAGCCAAACTTTTTTTATACTGCGTGCAGCCTGTGAGCGTTCCCAAAATGTCGATACATTTTTGCTGCGGTGTCATGTTTATTTTAGGTATGGCTGCTGGATCGATGTCAGTTCTGAACTCATTTGGTAGAACATGAATTCTGTTGTATCCCTCTATCTCTCGTACCCTTTCGGGTAGGATTTTCCTCAATGATGGTGTAGGGAATATTGCTGCTTGCTCTTCTCGGACTTCCTCAGCCGAAAATACCGGTGTTTCTTCTTCAACGAATACTTCTTTTACTTCTTCTTCCTCTTCTATTATAGGAGCTGTAACAAAATCTTGGATTACTATTTTCATCGGATAGTAGGTTAATTACTTGACACTATTCATGTTGCCAGAATTGCTAGAAAAAATGCATATTTGGATGGATTTAATTACACAGTTAACCAGCTTACCTACTCTAATATCTATTAAGAAATCTATCGTTACTTATTTATTTTAACTTTACTGCTGGAACTAAATATATAAAAAAAAGTGTGCGTCTCGGGACGCTCGAGAGAAGTGATAATATTTATTATTAATTATAATATATTAAATATTATTTAAATTAGTACTTGAGAGTTGCTAAATTATTATAAGTACTATCTGTATACGCTAGATTTTTTTTTTTATAATACCCGGCAGTGCTTATGTCTCTACTCCACCTGATGGTAAGTGGTAGTAGAGTCCAAACGCGACGACGGCTAGTGCAGTCAGGACGAATGACTTGCACTAGCCGCCCCCGCCTTGCCGGCCCGCAAGATGTCTCTACGCCTCGTTTGAAGGAACCCAGGTCATAAGAGGAGGGGAACACGTGTGCTGGTAAGGAATTCCATGTTTTGGAGGTGCGACAAAGAAAAGAGTTGCCAAATTTCATCGTGCGCGATGGAATTGATGTCACAGTTAGGCGGTGACATCGAGAGCCAGCACGTGTAGACTTGTGAAGGAATGGGGAAGCAGGAATGACGGAGAATAATTCCTCTGAGCACTCGCCGTGATACAATCAGTAGAAAGCGCTCAGCGTCGCTATCTCTCGATGCAATTGTAAAGGCTCGAGGGTGTTGGTGGTTGGTGGTAGATGGCGTTAGGTTGGTAACTCTCAGGTAAAGCAGCCCGCGTCGGTAATAGTGGCGCCGTAACGCGCTACGTTACGAAGCGGTTTATCCTCCCATAAGAAGTTTCACTTCAATACAACTTATATATAATATTTTTTATCTGCATCTAACACATAAGATTTCCGAGTTTAGTGATCACCGTATTCTGTGGCCACTTCCAGGTGTTTCCATTATTATTTCTCCCATGTCTTGACCAGATTGAGACTTATTAACTTAAATAAATAATGTCTATTAACCTTCTTCATCTTCCCCAGATTCTGAAGACGATACCAATGTTTCTGGTGCTGATCTCATACACTCCAACCCCGAGTCTGAGAGTAGTTTATCCAGGAGTAGCTTGTGTTCATCTTCTGTTTTACGAGACGACATCTTAGATGTAACTGGTGACTACTGGTTGTTATTCTTCCAATGTCAGGTATAATGGAGAACACAGGAGACTGATCGGTCGGCGACACAAGCCGATATCTAAATTAACACAATAAATAGGTACAAGGGTACAGTGACAAATAAATTAATACTTTAAACATAAGTAAGATATATTTATGCTAATGTTATAAATGCGAAAAAATTAACGACTCTATAAATATAAATAAAAAATATTACCTTTCTATATATTTTATAAGAGACTCATCAAAGAGTATATGAACTTCCGACGGAAGAGACGCTTGTTAAATGTCAATCCCATTTGATTGTTTATCGACAAAGGTTTTATATGTTGTCACAAAAAGGTTTTACTGTAAAAAGTTTTACCATTTTAACATTTTTGTGACAATGATATCAAAATTAATTACTACGTAATTCCCAAATAGCAATGTTTAATTAAATACGATACAAGACTCCACAAAATCAAATTAATTCCTGCATTAATAGTTTTGCTAATGCCACTTTACACAAACGCGTTACACTATCTTGAATTACAAAGTGATATTTACTCACGGTAACATATTCGACCTTATTACCGTTGAGAAAAAGTTCAAAATGCTATACGAAAGCTTAAAATAAATTCAAATATAAACAAGTACATCAAACAAAACTGAGATTTCATTAATTTGACTTGACAATTAGTGAACACTAATTGGAAAACCAAAAATGGGGCCCTACGAAGGGTTACCGAAATATAGTTAAAAACAGACATAGTTTGTGTATTTCAATGTCATGGATCGATGAATGCAATAGTTTTGGGGGAGACGGTGGTTGGAGACTAGTTTTATGGAAACATGTTATCGGTATATTGTACTTTATAGCAAAGACCTTTGCCTATCTGCTTATAAAATATATATATATTTAAATTTCGATTGTTGGACTTCAAACTTAAATAACAACGATGGAACGTATAAGTTTAATTTAGTCTGACAAATTAAGTCATACAAAAAAGTTATTGGATAAACAGATGGGAAAATGATATATATCTGTTTCTTTAAATTGTCTACCTACTACCGACTTATAAATTTGTAAATATATGTATATAAGTAGGAATTGACAAAGCGTATAGGAAACGTGGTCAAGTCTTTTCGTCACGCATATGCAACCGCACTACCGCAATGCTTGAAGACAAAAGTCTTCAACGAGTGCGTCCCACCAGTTATGACTAACGGAGCCGAGACGTGGACACTGTCAGTGCGTTTGGCCCACCATTTCAAAGTCGCTCAGCAAGCTATGAAGAGGGCTATGCTCGGAGTTTCTCTGAAAGATCGAATCCCAAATGTGGTGATCCGACAGAGAACCAAAGTTATCGACATAGTCCAAAGGATTAGTAAGCTGAAGTGGCAGTGGGCTGGTCACACATGTCGCAGAACCGACAATCGCTGGAGTAGACGTGTTCTGGAGTGGAGAACACGCCTTGGAAAACGTAGCGTAGGGCGCCCTCCTGCTAGGTGGAGTGACGATATACGCAAAGTGGCTGGCAGCGGATGGAAATCGAGAGCTGAAGATCGAGCTCAGTGGCGTGCCATTGGAGAGACCTATGTCCAACAGTGGACGAAAAATGGTTGATAATGATGATGAAGTAGGAATTGACAAAGAGACTTCAAAAGCAAACTCGATGTAGAAACCTACACCTGAACATCGTTACACTGCGATTTATATTTATTTTCGGCAAAGAGTGACGGCATAGAAAATTCAGAAAGACTTTTCAGTTATAGTTTTAATAGAAACGATTGAGGATAACATGAACTCTACCTAGTATTTTACAAACTTCTACTCATAAATAAATTAAATTTTTCTTTAAAAAAGTAACTTTATAGTAATATAATAATAGTAATACTTACGCTGTTAGAAATATTAACCATTTTTTTTTCACGCCTTCTGAAATGTACTCGCGTGGGGGGGGGAGACCGGGTTATGTGGGATTCTTACCCACTATAGCCTTATCTGCTTATTTAAAAGGACACAATTTTCTGTGATTATCGTTTGCAGTTACAATAAATAAAGCACAGTCAAATCTTTCCCTGTGCCTATAATAAATAAAGCACATTCAAATCTTTCCCTGTGCCTTTCAAGTTAGAATAGACTTAAGGGAATGCTGTGTTCTTCTCATAGCCAATTGAATGCTGCCATGTCTAGATCCCGGTGCGGTGAAAACCAATACATACTAATATCCCACGAAAATAAAACTAAAAATGTTGTATATACTGAAATAATATAAGTCTGTTCTTAGTGATTTCTTTAAGTTACCAGCGGGTGAAACCGCGGGCACTGCTAGTTATATAAATATTTTTTATAGATAATTGCATGATGTATACATTTTTTTTTCTAATATATCTATAAGATCACACTCTCTACTGACGAGAAAAAAGCAACTATTTTTGACGTTTGACTTTGAATATTTAGCAGACGTATGATCGATGGGGATTTTAGTATTTCATTTGTTAGTGGCATAACGAGCCGAGATGGTCCAGTGGTTAGAACGCGTGAATCTTAACTGATTATCGTGGGTTCAAACCTGGCCAAGCACCACAGAATTTTTATGTGCTTAATGTGTATTTATAATCCATCTCGTACTTGACGGTGAAGGAAAACATCGTGAGGAAATCTACATGTGTCTAATTTCACTGAAACTCTGCCTCATGTGAGTTCCAGCAACCCGCATTGGAGCAGCGTGGTGGAATAAGTTCCAAAAACATTCTCCTCAAAAACGAGAGGACGCCTTAGCCCAGCAGTGGGACATTCACAGGCTGTTACATTTGTTAGTATTAATTTAAAATATACGAATTTTTAGTTCTATGCGAATTGTTAATTAATGTATATTTTAACCGTATCTTACTCGCTAATGTCTTTTTCAACATTTACATTTAAAATTGTTAATAGAGAAAGTTGAATACATCCAACAAATATATATATGTAACATACAAATAAAGTATACAATTAAGGAGCAAAAGTATATAATGTATCGTATAAAAGGTACTTAGGTATGATATGGAGGATAAATACTTGTAAGTAGAACTATTAATTTTGATCTTCAAAAGTATAAGCAAAGATCTTAAACATACTTCCCACTAAAAAAAAAAAAAACAAACATAACAAACTAATAAAAAATGTATAATTAAAAAAACGAATGTAAACATAATTCATTAATAAAGCAATGAAATTCAAACAATACACACTCGAAAGTTTAATTACGCCATTTTCGACAGAACCGCCGTCGAGAACTAGTTAATGCCTAGTTAAATATATGCAGTAGTTTTGGACCCTTCCGAAATATAATGAAGGGAGTCCCCTAGTTTATTCCACTCTAGTTTTAGGCTAGATCTGAACAAGGTTGCCAGTCTTGACTTTGACTTTGAATTTTTTTTGAGAGTTCCTAATTTTTTTTTTTAGTTGTTGTTCTCTGTTTTATTTGGAGGTAATACATTAAAATGACTCATCATATAAATACTTAAATATTACATTTTTTTTATTTACTTATTTCATTAGGACCCGTGTGCCAATGGGTTGTAAGTGACAACTTAGAGTTTTTTTTGGGTAAGCCCAAATTGATTAAGTGATAACTTACGTGCAAATATAAGGACAGTAGAACCTCGATTATCCGAACCTCGATTATCCGAACCCTCAATTATCCGAACGATGACTATGTTTATCCGAACATTGGTGCGAAAGATATATTGTTTGTTGAGACTTGGCCGCGCAAAACGGGTTTCAGCCGTTCATTAATTAAAAATTGATGATTTTATACAAAAAATATAACAAAAAGTATTTGACTTTTTTCAGGTGTTGAAAAATATATAGGTATATATATGTATGTACTATTTTTTATGTAAAAAGATGTTGATTATGATCTCGTTCCAAAAAACCCACGTTTCGATTATCCGAACTTTCGATTATCCGAACTAGTCTCAGTCCCAATTGGTTCGGATAATCGAGGTTCTACTGTAATTATTTATTGTTGAGCCAACACCGTTATGACAGTAAAATAAATACTACATAAAAAGAAATCAAAGGGATCAATAGATTTAACTATTATGTATAGAATTACAGCTTAACAGAATAAGAGAAAATATTTTTCATTTGGAAAGTCGAATCACGTTCATCTAAAGGTAGACAAATATTTGAGTGCTTAAGCGTTGACAATATTGGATACGAGAAATACGGACAGAGACGACGCGATAGCTAAAAAAAAATCTCAGCGAATAATTAATTTAATTTTGGCAAAATATAATAGGGCCCTTGAATATTGAGAGACAGTTTTTGACAGATTTACAACAAATTTGAAATGACGTATTAATAGCTATAATACGTCAAGTTCGTTATGATTTCATTCGATAAATGCAGGTTTACTCACGATGTTGCCCTCCATACAAAATTACCCCTTAAAAATACATTAATAACACCATATTATAAATCTCATCTGAACCTATGATCTTCAATTAAAGCTCTGTATATAAAATGAGCTATTTTGTATTTTATTTCAAAAAAATCTAGTTTTTAAAATACACAATAATTGTCAGCCCTGTATAGTTTCCTCAGTCGTATTGAACCCGCGCCCCCACCGCTCGAGGGCCCACCTCGCGAGCTACGGGGCCTGATGTTTACCAAGGCTTGCTACTATTGCAATTCGGATAGCAAAAAAATAATTAATCTCCATGTGTTAATTGTTGATAAAAACACATACGTTATGTTTTAAGAGGGATGGGGGGGTAAGTTTGTCCAAAACAAATAACAAATAATATAAGAAGAAGTTTTCTAAAAACGGTTGTTACCGTACATGTACATTATATTATTATTATACTTATCACTGTAAATATTACTCTATATAATAAATAATGAAATATATTCATTGATAAATATTAAATTTAATTGTGTCCATTATTATACCTATGTAAATAAGCGAAAAAGAGTATTTGAGTTTCATGCCAGTTCTTCTGAGTAGAATCTTCATTCAGAACCGGTGGTTGCTTTACATTTATTTTATTGAGTCATTATGAAAGCGCGTTTGTATCTACAGATTATATTAAACGAATGCATTTGAGAATGCACGGTTTTTTTTATGTTCAAATTTGAATCAAAATCTCTTTTCTTTTTAAAGTGTCGATGAAATCTGTTTATACAGACACATTATTGTACTCACTGTAAAACATTTTCATTTCGAATATAAAATGATATATTATGTAATTTATTGAATTGTCAAAACAAAACAATAAAAAATTCAATGATTGTTGTACTTATATATATAATAATTACGAACGAATTTATAATCTGCTCAATAATTATACTTTTGGTATAAAAAAAAAAATATAATAAAGTTTTATAAAAATTTAAAAAGTTATCCACACATAACAGTTCTATTATTATCAGTCGCGCCAAAAACAAAATTCAAATTTTGAAAATCGAAAACATCTTAGAATTTAAAAAATATGTTCTTATTTCTAGACGCAAGGAACACGAAATATCGTTTATCGCACGCATTATTATGTTATGTGCATACCGTTGTTAGTGTGTGTATACGCACACGAGACGGTGCGTGCGTGGCAAAAATGCTTCGCGACTTGGGTAACTATCGGACGCGTTGGAAATGTGTAGAGTCGCCGTGGTAATAAAGATATTAATTTAATATTATAAATTAATTAATTGAATATTGTCACTGTTATATGCTAAATTTATTTGTTCTGGAAATCAGTATTGCGAGAGTTTTTTGAGAATTTTCAACTTGTTGGAACGAAGTTCTTTTACGCGGCTTACAGTAGAGTGAAATGGTAGGGGCCCATATTACGAAATAGCGTTCACACTGTGCCTACAAAATGCGATGCGTTGGGCGTTCGAATTTAGGAGGTCAATATAAAGGATGTGGAGGTGCCTTTAGGTGTAGCAAAAATACAGTAATATAATGAATTAAAATCTACATTTTAAAACACGGCTTGAGTCGAAAAAATATCGATAACTGTGGTCCCCCGACCGCACAATTTTTTTTTGAACGAATACGTGAAAGTCTTTTGTATTATGTAATCGATTCACGTACGCACGGTTTTTTCTTTTTCTATTTGTTTTAAATTTAAATAATATGATTTGTATTTTATTACATCGATCGCAACAATAAATTAAAAAAAAACATAATGACCACTCCATTCCATGAATTGCTCCCAACTTCCCCAACTGCCGAGGTGAACGAACTCACGAAATGCACGCACACACACGCATATACGCACACAACACAGACAAGCCGTCAAACATTAACGTAGGTTAGTGCGGGACGTATAATGTATAATTTTTGTATAATTTTCACGACACCATACAATATTCATACATTTGTATAACGCGAACACACACATATATATACAATTTTATTTTGACGATTCGCGATACGCGAGTTGAACGAACCCTTTTTTTCGTTAGTTTTAGGGTGGCTAAGTTAAGGGCTGGACGATTTTTTTTCGTGTACTTAAGCGATGGATTTCGCGTTGATTAATACGCGTCGGATCTTGAGAGACTTCGTATATATATAATTCGTATATAAGGTTATGTTTAATCTGCGAAATTTAGCGATTGTGTTTCTGTATTTGGAATTTTATTAATTCTTAAGGTAACTTCGAGACAACTGTCATTGATTACAGCAGAGGCACAGATTATAAATTGTAAAACTACCTCCAATTGTATTGTCAATCCTTTTACTACATAAGACAAATATTTATGGTCATATATGTTTTTGTGATCAACGAATAAATCGCGCTGCATACATTTTTAATTTTCAAAGAAGAAGCTTTTTTTATTTTGTTACCTCACAACTCGTTATTTTTTTTTTTAGGAGAGTATGCTTCCAGTTTATCTGCCTAGATCCATCCACTCATCAGATATTGTACCGCTAAACAGCATTAGATAGTATTGTTGCGTTCCGGTTTGAACATAACCGAGTGGGACATAACATCATAGTTCCCAAAATTGGTGGCGCATTGACGATGTTAGGAATAGTTAATATTTCTTACATCTTACATTTAATAAAAAAAATTAATAAAAAGTTAGGTCCCATTTCAATTTGAAGAAAAGAATACAATTTTATTTGAAGTCGGTTTTGACCTATTAAAATAATTTCTGTACCAGGACGAACCTAGTTTCAATTGAGTCGAATATATTACTTATATATTTTTTGTAATAAATAGCTTTTTTTCAGCAAAAAACACTTAACAGTGCCTTAGTTTCACAGTGAGAAGCTTACTGGCATTTATATTATTTGGATTCGGCACTATACGGTATTCATTGAAGTTTTGTTAATAATTTTGTTACATTACCTTTTGTGTTGCGATATTAATAAATATATACTTAACATAACAATCAATGTAATAAACACATCACGACCCATCCCGCAACCCACCCCGAGATAACATTGTATATATAATATTTTACACACCCTATCTCCTTTTTCATATTCACCCTTCAATATTATGACATCACCGAAATGTTTTGTTAAACGCTTAAAGTAATTACACTAACAGCCCCGTATCCCACAAGTGTGCTAAAGGCTCATCTTAAATATAAATTTGGGTGTAATATATCATTCTGAAAACATAACTTTCATTGTACTTATATATTGAATATTAAATTATTTTAGAACGTTTAAAAATGTTAATTTAACGTATTATTGTTTTGTAATAAATTTATTTATTATTCTACACATATTTTACTACCCCGGCAGACGTCGTCCTGCCCCGGGTTTCCATTCCATTCAGTCATTTTTTCATTTGGTGACGTACCGAAAGCAGCGCCCCCTACCGCGTCCAATTGTATTTTCAAACCATCCAGGGTCATTTAATATTATAAATAAATTAATTTAATATTGTCAGACTATTATATTATTAAGTTTATTTGTTCTCGGAATCAGTATTGCCTGAACTTTAAGCCAGTTCACTCAACAGATTGAGATCAAACTTTGCACACATACAGTTCTTGTCACAATACAATTTAGTGCAAGTATTAAGATTTGTTTTTTTTAACGCTCCTATTTAAAGTCGACGTCGTAGCTTGAACTGCCAGAAAAATATTTCAATAGTTAACTTATGAGTTCGCCCATACTAAATTATGAGAGTAAAATTTCTTTGTCGGCTTAGACGGTAATATTTGTGTACGTAACGTCTTAACTCATACATTACACACAGAAACGTTTTTTTGCGTAATTATTATAATAAATGAATTAATTTAACTCCATTCTTAGTTCAAAATATCTTTAAAAAAATATGAGAAAGTCAATTTTAAATAAACCTCTTTCCTAAATCATTTTATTATTAGTACAGATTAAAAAAGTCTTTTGAATGTTAAAAAGCATTCAATGTCCGTCCGATTCTTTCATTTCCACCCCAATATTTGAAATTGAAACTCCGTTTTATGTTACGTTTTTCGTTTAAACCTTTTGATGAATTTTAGAAGGAAATTATTCGAATATTTGGAACTATTTATAGAAAACATTCGTAATATTAGATTTTACAATATTTCATATATTGTGTATGTACGTACCTATATATTGACTTGATTTTAAGGTACAGATTATGAAGTTATAAATTTGAACTCCGGATAAAACAAATAACATGAATGTCTTCATTTATATAAGTATATATTGACTCATTAGTCGAGTGGTTAACTTATAAGCTTGAGATCTCAAAGTCCTGGTTTCGATATCAGGGTAGAGCGAATAAATCAAGTTTTGTTCAAGGAAGGTCTGCAGGATGCTGGTCGTGTTACGCCGTTGGTCCTGCGAGATAAGAGATATGCGAGGTGAGAAGAGTGAGTGCATCTGCGCTTGCGCACCTGTGCAGTATCTCGTACTTGAAATTTTAATTGAATTATTATTTACTGTATTTTTTTCTTTCATAGAATGTATTCCATTTTTAATTGTACCTTCGTTTACCTACTAACTCGATGGCTCGGCATACATACAATTTTAGTAATATTTTTTAAATTAACTTCACAAGTTAGTGTGTTCATGTACGGATTAAATATTGCAACTGAATATTAATCTAGTCCCACATAACCGATTAATGTGTAACGCACACACACTGAATGCGAGAATAAAATTTTGTAATGACGCCGATGATTTTGCTCACGACGGCAATTCGGTAGCATCCACATGCCGAAAGCGGCTTCACTTTTAAAGGATCTGTAAAATTACGACTAAACGGTACTAAGAACCTGTTTGAATAACGTCAATTTTTTACATTTTATTTTATAGGAATTTCAATCGTATTGTCTTCGTTTAGAGTCCATTGTTTATTGAATAAAATCGTGCTAAAATTTTAAAATTTATTTATTCAATTTAAATTTTTCTGTTACACTTAGAAAGATATAATGTAAATAAATATAACAATAACGATACAAAATATTTTATAAGGTTTTGTTAAACTTTGTAATGTTATTTTTTAAAAAAAATAAGAATATTTAAAACATACATTTAAATATGGAATCCGTTCCAGCGTCAATATTTAAAAATCTTGAGGCGTTCACACATCCGCTTATTGTAATTTTTTCTATGTATCGGCCAAGTTGAATGACCGGGCGGAGGCAATTCATCAAACTGCAATAATGTGGGCAAACTGCTGGGATGGGCCTAGATGCGAACAGGGGAGCCACGCACCCCTCCAGCCTACAGCGCTGCATAGATCACTGCAGCTTACTATTTGCTTAAATACATATAATTTTTATGCATTACTTTATAGTTACAATTAATATAATTTTTATTCAAATAAGCATTAGATGTAGGTAAATATCTACATTAAAAAGAGATCAAAACAGTATGTAATTAATGTCAAAGAAAATCTTCAATGCAAACATAGTTAATTGCGACAAATAAATATAATGTACTAAATAAAAATCGCTAGTTATTAAAATGAAAATTACCTGATACAGCGGGAGAAAGCAGCCTTACACACTTAAAAAGGGCTGTGAAATATAATTATTTAACAAAATACACAAGATATATTACCTATATGATAAATTTTAGAAAAAATATTTTAGGGAGACACGCACCCTTGCAGCTGATGCTGAAAGGGTGCATGTCTATTTGCAGTAGGCAACTGCGAATATGTTTTAGTGAACTATTCACACATTTCAATAAACTTATGGAAAATGTTGTTTTTTCTGTGGATAGTTGTCTTTTGTGCCGATAATTACTAGCAAGTTAACTAAATTCTGAAAATGTAATATCGAACACCGCCTCGGGATCGCGACCTGCGCTCCCCGGATTTTAACACAGACGTTGCTATATTAACACTTTATATAATTGTAGTTTATAATTTGATACATTCAATTTCATAATTTATAAAGTATTTTATATTTTAAGGATATTAGTATTGCCATCGTTTAATAATAGTTATTTTATATTCTTAATATTTCATTTGATTTAAGATTTAATGTATTTGTTTTTATTTGTTTGTGGCTGTGCGCAGTAGTGTGCGCACAGTGCGTTATATATTCATTAATTGTCACCAGTTTTAACCGTTATCATACAATCCAAACTAACTTCTTGTTGTTTTGGAAGCCAACGTCAGATGGGTAAAGATAGTTTTATTTACACTATATATTTACATAACTTTGAAAATCATCAATTTTGGTACTTATCATGATATCCGGGACATTATATACAAGGACAATTATGTATATAACTTTTGATTGACTAATTCAATTAACACGACTTGACTTGGCTTTCTATGTCTTGCGTCTATGCTTAAAACACGAACTGCTATAGTACACTCAACTATTTCATATAGGTAACTTTAAATGGAATTAATAATTTTATAATCAGTAGGTAATAAGGACTTTTCTTCTTTTTACTTTACCCTTTAACACTAAACCGAGGAAGCCAAGTTTAGTTTTATCTTTAGGGAAGAAATGATTAGGGAGATTTACACCCTTTTATATTAAGTCTTTATCTTATTTTTGTACCATTAATGATCAAAATGAGTAAATTTGTTTGTACTTAGGTCGTGTCTTATATATTTTGACGTGTTTAACTGTTATCCATTTGTAAACTATGCAACTCAAGGTAGTAACTCCTCAAGGAGATTTGCACCCTTTTATATCAACACGATCCTTTGATTTAAATTAAGATATAACTGATTAAGTTTATGAATTCGATATACTCATAAGGTTTTTTAATAATGCCGTAAATATCTGTGATAATTTTATTTAAAAAAAAATCATATTCATCTGTGCAATTAATGCAAATATATTATATTTGACAAATTATTTTTGTATGAGTATTTAAAAAATCCATCTAAGTATAGAAAAATTAAAATCTGTCACATCGTTTGACTGAGACACAATCAATACATACATGATAATAATATTTGTAAAATTCAAGCGCTTCACCTTATCTATGAAGCGCTGCACGCTTGTTTTACAAAACATCCCCTATCTATAACTACGGTGGCGATTGGCGGAACGCGGTGGCTCAGTGAAAACCTACCCTTTTGTGGTACAACAAAACATTTTTGCGTTAATCCATGGGATACTAGGGTTAATGGCCGGTGAATGGGTTAGACGCAGGTGGAAATAATTAGCTAGATGAGAGGAAAAGTAGACTCTTTTTTTTTTAATTATGGAAATGTGTTTTTGATGTTTGTTTAATGATTTGTATATCAGAGTAATGAGCGTAACCCGTTTTTTTTTGGGGGGTCAATTAGACCTGGGTCATATAAAATCTTTTCACTAACAATGTTGTAATAATTATTCATAATAAAAATAAAATATGTAAATGATTTTGCTTATTAAAAAAAAAAAAAAATCTTATTAAACTTCGGTAGTCTCTTACAGCCCCAGATTTATGCCAAGAATAATATAATGTTCTTCAAACCGCTCCCGAATGGGGGGGGGGGCTTAAATGTCAAAGTGCCTTGGACCTTGAAGTCCGTCCCTGTTCTCTTAACCATTTTTGATACTTAATACAATTAAAATTTTGTATTTCATTACAACACACACTGCAATAATTAGAAGCCTTTCAAAATCAATATAGGAACCATTTCACCTTCGGTTCGGAAAAAAATACCTCAGACCCGAGAAGAGTCTTATTTTCATAATTCATATCTCGCATTAAAAATTAAATAACAAATATATATATTTAAAGAATCGAATTCAATTTTCAAAAACAACAGTGAAAGCAATTCGGCACTCGTAACTCGTATCCACAGTACCCGTATCTCCCCACCCGTAAATGTACAGTTAGGTTTAAAAATATAAAAATCTGGGGTGTTTGACCGTCAGTCGGGCTGGCGGCGACCACCTGCCGTACAAAAACCTAACCGACCAGCTTCTGAGCTGATTTAATGACAGTTTTCATTTTGTACTGCGATTTTGTACCAAGCCGAAGGCTTATATTAGAATATAATTGAGCCTATACTATTATGAAACAAAATTATTCTGAACGAAAAATAATTCTATTTTCAAATTAATCTTTCAGAGAATCTGATTGGCATATGAAATAAACTTTTAAATACATAAATAAACTTCGGTTCTAACGCATGTAGATTCAATAAATTATACAACCACAACGCCACCTTAAATCTTTCGAACACTTATATAAAAATATATAACTCTTAAATAAATACGAAAAAAAAATCTATGTAAAGACCTAAAAAGCGGAACTAATCGATACATAAAGAACCCATCTAAAATCGATTGACCAATACAGGCGCTGGAGCGGACGAAAAAAAAAAACAAAGCCAGTTTGAATTTAGAATCCCGAAACCCGAACACGTAATACGCACACACATAAAATATCCGACCTACCTCAACCGATCGAAAAAACGTTACATTAACTCACGTTCTATTTTTAAATGGTATGAAAAATGCAATTCGGTTGCGTATGTATGAGTGTTTGTTGTACAGATAAAATATTTCGAACGTTGTTCGTTTTATGGCAATTATCAACGAAATAAGTCTTAGTTCTTACGTAAGGGTGTCATTCTTAGAAACTTTGTTGCAGTTTATTGTAATATCAAATATAAAAAGTGCATATAATACGTATTATAAAAAGCATAACTCGCCTTACGTGGATAACTATGGAGTCACTTGTAATTTAATTTATTATAATATAATGGGTAATGTTACGGGTCACAACTAAGCATGTCATAAAAATTCTAAGTGCGATTTTTGTAACGAGCAACCGATTCGCATTCAACTCGAAAGGCGAAAGATAATTTTTGTTTCACACATACAAAAGCACGCACACGCCGAATTCCAAAATGAAGTGCATGAGATAATCGTCATGCAAAAAAGTATAAGTTAGAAAGGGATAAGTATAGTTTTCGATGTTCCGTTCGGCCAAAATGCAGCCGATAAAGAATGACGTTTCTAAGGACATTGACCTTGGCCGAGCGTAGTTTGGACATTGTTTTTTTGTTCAGTTAAATTCATGCAGTTTTTTATTTATTTAAGAAAATGAATACACATTCTTACGCAAATATTTGTTATCGAAATGTCAAAGTAATACTAATTTAATGATTAGTAATAAATTATATTTATTTTTCTTACAGTTAAATATTCTTTTTTACATATATGATAAAGAATTTAACCAACAGAATATTGCTAAAATAAAATTTAAAAACAATGTGACGGTGTCTGTTTAATCTGTCACGCTCGCTCTTGGCACATTCCCCCTCCAAGTGGCGGCCATTCGTCTTATTTCGCGAATAAACGCAAGTCGTCGACCGACGTCAAGGCCGCGACGAATTCGCCCGACATGACCAACGTCGACGGGCAAACAGGAATAACTCTAGTAAAAAAAATATTTTTATATTTTAGATTTAAAAAAATCACACGACTCAGATTTCATTACGCTTCGAATGTTACGATAATGTTTTTATTTTAATTTACAGAAAAAGCCTTCAATCGTTACAATTTTTTTTATATCCACGAACAGATTTAGCCACATTCTATATAACTTGAAAAAGTTTAAAAAAAACTTATAAAATGATCAGTAAACAAACACATGGTTAAAAAATGCTTAAAAAGCTTCTGATATTTAAGCAAAATTTTAATACCAGTTGTATTTCCTCGTTATACATTAATCACTGATTGCCTCATTATACAATTATTTCAATTAATAATCCATATATGAGCTGATTTAATTAGCTGTATCATTATGAGTTTTATTACAGACTATTCTCTGGTTAGTTCATCGTTTCATCGAGCATGGGATAATTGTACAGAAAATAAATTACAATGTAAATAAATAAATACACAATACAATAATAAATAAATAAATATTATATTAGTACTGTTGTATTTCGGCCTTAAGGGTAAGTGAGTCAGTGTAACTAGAGGCTGCCATGTTGGTCTAGTGGCTAGATATAAGGCCGCAGTGGTCCTGGGTTCAATTCCCAGGTGGGGCCAATAAATTGTTATTGGGTTTTTCTGTCAGAAAATTCTCAGTAGCAGCCCGGAGTCTGGAAGTTGGAAGTGTGTACACTCCCATGCCTTGGAAAGCACGTAAAGCCGTTGGTCCTGTGTCTGAACTCTTTCCAGTTGTGTCGGATTGCCGTCCCATCGGATTATGAAAGCTAGGGAATAGAGAGTGCACCTGTGTTTGCGCACACACTTGTGCACTATAATATCTCCAGGGCAGTTGGCTACTCTCTCTTGAGATTGACCGCCGTGACCGAAATCGGTCTGGAGGACATTAAGGTTTTAAGTCTTAAGATATTTATTTCCTAAAAAAGAACAAAGTCCACTTAAACTTAGGAAATACCATTAGAGAAATATAAGTACTATACCATAACTTACAAGTCTACTTTTTGTGTTAGTAAATATTTTTTTTGAAAATATTGATTGAATTTGCATTTATATCGTCTTTTGGTAATGAATTATATCGCTGTGCTCCTTCAAATAATATATTTTTTATGCCATATTTAGTTCGGAATTTGGGCAGTTCGATTTTATGTCGGTTTCTAGTAAGATGAGAATGGGTTTTAGATTGAAAGGTAATTTTTGAATGTGTGGTGTTTGTAACTACATTATTATTATTATTCACTACAGGCACAATACGACATCTTAGTTCCCAAGGTTTGTGGCCCATATACGATGTAAGGGATTGTTGATATTCCTTACAGTGCCAAAGAGATATGTTACACTATTTTATTTATTTAAATTGTCTATTTTCATTTATTTGTACTTATTATGAAAATTTAATTAAGAACATCATTTTTTTTACTATTATAAATGTAATATTAAAATTTTGTATTTACATGGTTGTGACACTTTGCCACTGATCTGCATGCGCGGGCGCAGTGCAGAGAATTCGTTGCATGCATTTTGTGAGGCGTTGATTATCTGAACCGCTTGGTAGCCTCTGATAATGAGAGTATTGAGCTTAAATTTTGCATAAAATATTTAATTTTCTACTATTATTTCAATATATTAATAATTAAATCATATTTAATATGCAATATCATTTTTAAATTCTTCTCTTTTATCAACCTATAGTGGAGCGACAATCGATATATTTCTTTATACAGACTATAAAGGCTGTTTATGTTAATTTATATGAACCTAACTTTTACTTCGGTGGTAGAGTTTTCTGCAAGCTCGTCTGAGTAGGTACCACCCACTCATCAGATATTGTACCGCAAAACAGCAGTACTAGGTACTGTTGTGTTCCGGTTTGAAGGGTGAGTGAGCCAGTGTAATTACAGGCACAAGAGACATAACATCTTAGTTCCCAAGCTTAGTGGCGCATGGGCGATGTGGTGGATGAAAATCTGCTACATATGTAGCAACCAAGCAGTTCTGAAGCAGCGTGGAATTAGCTCCAGACCTTTGCCTCAAGCAATGGGACATAACCAGGCTGTTACTTTACTTCTTAAGATAATAGTAGAACTTGAGATAATAATTCATCACAGAATAATAATAGTAATAATATCCTCGGACGTTATTATTCACACACGACCGTCTGATCCCAAATTTTACCCAATAATTTTGTAAAAACATACTTATATAAGATAATTACACTCAGACTCAGGACAAACAGACGTGTTCATGCACACAAATGTCTGTTCTGAATTCAAATCGAACCGATGACCTGCGGCGCCAAAGGCAAGTTCACCAACCACACCAACCGGCTCGTCGTATCGTTTCGTATTTATGTAATGTATTGTAACTTTAAAAATATATAGAATTTTTTCCTAATTATGTTTATCATAGAAATTCTTTCTCATCGGTACAATAAATTTCGTCAATTATAAATTGTAAATTTCATCTCCGTAACGTATGACAACTGCTTCTTATCCAGCAAAATTTTACATAAACTAACAAGCAATGAAAGTTAAATAAACTTGTTAAAAGAAAAACGGTCACATAATAATTGAAAACATAATGTATATTATTTACTACATAATATATTGTTGCTTGACTGCCTTGTTGGCCGTAGGCCCGGAGGTCCATTGTTCAATTCCCAGGTCGGGCCAATAAAAAGTTATTGGGGTTTTCTGTCAGAAAATTCTTCGTGTCGGATTGCCTACCCATCGGATTATGAGAGAGTGCACCTGTGTTTGCGCACACACTTGTGCACTATAATATCTCCTGCGCAGTTGGCTAAACTCTCTCGAGATTGGAGGCAAGTTTTGGTTAATTTATAAGCTGAACTAACTTGCTAACTAATTTAGGCGATGTGAAAAAAAATCTAAAAATACCTAAAATTTATTCGTTTAAAAAGTGATATATGTCCGTCGATACGTTCCCGAGTAGAACGTAAACGATTCAGTATATTTTAATAGACTTAATGTTAATCGCTTGCCCAGAATCTGTACGCGGTTTGAAAGTAAAAATGGCCGCCGATATCGTAATTCGTATATTTTTCTGTTTTAAATTTCAAAAGATTGAAAGTTGTATTATAATTCTTTTAATGCTAGCTCTGATTAGCTCTTTTAATAAGACCGCCTTTTGTATATCAATAGTCTTTTTGTTTGTGCTTATAACTGTATGTTTCTGCAACTCTTTTAGTGTACAATAATGCATATTCTATTCTATTCTATGGTGTTCTCCTGACCGGTTCCGGCACGGTCACGACAGTCTATCTCAAAGGCTAGCTAACTTCGCAGGACACATTATAGTGCACAACACAGCTATCGATTACCCAAGTGCGCCTGGCACTCTCTATTCCCGCACACTCTAAAGCTGATGGGACGTTCCTATTTCTATTCCTCACAATTCAGTTCCAATCCAACTTCTACTCGCAAGTGAATTGCTGTAGTATATAGAATAGGAAAACGGCAAAACGGCAACGATTACGATTCGATTGCGATAAAGTGACGATTTGTTAGTGGAATTATCAAAGTTAATAAATTATTATTAACTTTGGGCTATTGATAATTAATCGTCAGAAAAACTAATTTATATTGTTATGTTATAATTTATTTATTAAATTTCAAATAATGACACATTGACTTATGAGAGTAATTAAGAGAAATTTATGTTATAGGAATACTTCGCACTGAAAGTATGAACCACTTGTATGGCAAGGTATTGCCTTGTTATTTTATTAGTACGCATAAATAAATATAATGGAAATTATTAATCTACAAGCCCCCAGGCCTTCCTAGCCCCTAGGCCTTCCTATGTAAGTACATAGGCTACTTTTTGATAACAACACTAACCTGACGAACGAAGCTGCGAACGAACACTAGTATTTAATAAACATGCAAAATCTTTTAAGCAACAAATTGTGAACGATAAAACCTTTTAAGAGAATAATTTCTTAAACGCAGTACAAATGATATTTTATCTCCGTTTGTGTTTTAAATGTCGGTGAACAGGCGAATTTATTGCGGAAATGAGTCGCGCGGCCTTGACGGGACGTACCACACACCCGAAACTGCATTTCGGCGCAGGCGCACCGCTGCACACGAGACGAATTATCTTGGCATAAATACATTATATTGTATATATATTTAGCATCCAGAAGTGAAAACTTATTTTATGAAAAACTCAAATTGGTCTATTCAAAAATATAACACTAAATCATATAAATTGATGTTAATTACTCACTCAATTACTCTTAAAAGCCAAGTAACACATATGAACACATTCAACAAATCACAAGTCGCGCCAATAATGAATTAATTACTTTACCTTTATGTGCAGTAACAAGATGGCGGCGGTTTTTAAAATCAGCGCGCTTTTTTTTTTTACAACGCTGTGATATGGACCAAGGAGTCTCCTAACTGTACATATTTATACATATACTTGTAAACTCATAGAAAAATATCAAACGAACCGACATTATTTATCCTGAGTGGACATCGAACCTGTAAACGTTGCTGCTGGGGTGGAATTCATGCCTTGGTTACCCTAGGCCGATGGAAGGCAGTACCACCATATATGAATACTATATCGCTAGACCGAAATATATGCCTTGGATAAACCTTGATATAGCTTTTAATATATTCTTATATTGCATGTATTACCTTGCCCTTAAATATACGTAAAGCTCATTAGGAATTTTTTGTTTATTTAAAAATTTTACATTGAAAAATTGAAGCGTTTTTCGGTTAGGTACAGTTTTCTCTTAAAATTAACTATATTTAACTTCATTCATGTTCGAATGTTTGGTTAGAGTGTTTAAGACTTAATAAGTAATAGATGTAGATTAGGTAAAGATTAAAATAAATGCATCTTCAATAGCTCAATGAAGCAAATATACAGCCAAGCAATGTAGTCCATTGAAAAGTTACAAAAATATGGCCTAACCTTGCATTTATCAAAGTCAGCAATTTTTTTTTTGATGCATAGGGTATGGTATGGGAGGCTTAAAACCGAGTTTGTGGGGTTGCAACCCTTGGGGAAAATCCGCCATCTTGAAAAAAGGGGTAAAATCGTTTTTGCGAAATAACAAGAAAACTATCCATCGCGTTAAAAATTGCTCTCTTGACTTTTTGTCGTAAAATTGAAAATAACAAAGTTATTAACAATTTTTTAACGCGGTGGATAGTTTTCTTGTTATTTTGCAAAAACTGATTTACCCCTTTTTTCAAGATGGCGGATTTTCCCCAAGGGTTGCAACCCCACAAACTCGAACTTAAGCTATTAACAACCCCCCCTATACATCAAAAAAAAAAATTGCTGACTTTGACAAATGCAAGGTCTATGTAACTTTTCAATGGACTAATGTGAAAGCGGTAGTTTTGATACAAAACCCTTGGGCTTAAGTCAAGCCCCTTAAGATTCAAATAGGAAAACAACACAATACTACAATTTCAATACACGCTTAATAAAACCTCCTTACTAAAATAAAATTCTATAAATACAATTAAAAATTAAAAGAAATTCGATCCGTAATGATTTCCAGTCCGTCATATTTGATCTACATCTTAAGATTCAATACCGTGTGTAATCGAATGCGCCCGCGCAATGATGTTCGCTCAAATCCCGTTTTACATCGTGTGTGTGTGTGTGCGTGTGTCGCGTTCGTTGACACCGTTTTTTTTACACAATGCACTTCTGAGATAGGTCATGGACGCAATTTTTAATGCTTGACGCATTCACACAATTTTATCGAGTTTATATACGTGAAACCTCTTTGGTTTAACGAAAATGTCAATATTTCGATATTTTTTTATCTACTTTTGTATTGTAATAGTTTAGTAATGCATTTCTGTGTCTATTTTACGCTTGAAATTAATTATTTTTATTAATTACTTGGCCTTCTTATTTGCTAATTGTTATTGCCATTAATTACTATATATACAGATAAATAAATAATACGTTAAAAGCATCAAAATATTTCAGAATTATTTATATAATTACAATTTAATATAATAAGTACTCACAAATATTAAACAAAGGTTGCATACATAATGTAAGCTGTATAATGTACCGATTTTGTATATTTTTAATAATTAAGTAATTACAGGCTGGGACATTACATCTTAGTGTTAGGCGCATTGGCAGTGTAAGTGATGGTTAACATTTCTTACAATGCCCATGTCTATGGGCGTTGGTGACCACTTATCATCAGATGACATATGCTCGTCCGCCAAATGATACAATAAAAAAATTAAAAAATTTGCTTTTTTTGGATACTTAAAACAGTAATTATTGTTTTTTTTTTTCATTTCTTGATTTATTAAAGGGATGAATGAATTTATTGATTATAAATATAAGAACGACTCCGTAGCCTTTAATCCGGGTCGAATATGACCATCGCAAAGGCTTTAGTGGGTAAGCGTCTCATAAACACCCTACCAAAGGCTCAGTTACTTTCTCAAGATTTCCTGTAAAAAGGAAAAAGGTAGCTGTAGATGGTAGATGGTATGTGGTCACCACCCATAAACATTGGCACTGTAGGAGTCTTCAGTCGTCTTTCCAATGCGCCAACAAACTTGTGAACCGATGTTTCACTAACTCAAGCAGGCACAACTATACTCAGTGTTACTAGTTTGGCTTGATGAAACCCCTACCACCAAGTATTATATTGTAATCAGAAATTCAGCACCTGAAAATTCAATTGTTCTCGCTAGGATTTTAACCCACGACCAATTAACATTCTAAGCACTGAGTCATCGAAACTATTGTATTATATAGATATAGGCGTTAGACTGTAGAGCTTAACCGTCGTTATTCTGTTGTTTGTTAAATATAAATTATATTTTGTACATAACAACGCCCGAAGCTGTTTTTTTTTATATATTAAATGTAAACAAGTACACTATGTACTTGTTTTTCGACATAATTTATAAGCAATTAGGTTTATATACGTTGAAAAAACTGACATTCAAAATGAAATGTAACGCACTGTTTTTTTGTTGTTATTTAAATAATTTAATGATTGGTTTTCCATACACGAATAATTGTCTAAGTATTATTTCCTCAATCACACCGTATGCGTTTTTATATCGTTATAACATAATATATTTAAACTAGATTCTGTTATGACTTACGTACACTCACATATTAAATTAACTTCAAAGAAAGAATCTTAATTAATTTATCTAAATTAATAAGTATATACGACTTGTTTGGTAACTTATCTAGAACTTGATTGGAACCTCAAAGAAGTTCACAAATATCACAAAATTGCTAAGCAATATCCACCATTGGGCCACCTGATGATACGATAAATTCAGTTAAGAAAAAGTAAGGCTGCTGACTACTTCGGGTTCAAACCCGATCAGGCATTACCGAATTTTCATATTCTCATATATAAAACGACATCGTTAACAATCCTAGACCAAAAAAGTAACTCTGTACATGTCCAACAGCTGGGACGAGACGATAACCCCCATTAGATGAGCTTGGTGGATTAACTCCAAATCACCTCAAAAGAAGAACATTGGGTAGGCGGATCATTTACATGTTAGTAAAAGTTAAAAAAATAATTTATCACTTAACAAAAGCACACATCAAAATTTAAAATTTATTAAGCTCAAGCAGATTAGTGGAAACAGCAATCGAATAGCTTAGTAGCTTACATAAGATTGGGACAAATTATGACAAATAATATAAGTCGATGTTACGTTACATTCCGGTGTAATACTTCTAATACGTCCAGGCCGTTAGGTTAGGTTATAAGCTATACCACCTGGTGCAGGTGGAGCAGATGCACTAGACACCGGCTAGGCAAACCAAACATGGAGCTAACACTAGCCCGCTAACATTACGATTGAAGCGGGACGTTTGAAAACATGTTTTTCTGTTAATCTATTTATTTGTTTTCTATTCATACATTATGTATACCATTCAATTCCATTTTTTAACAATATATATATATATATATATTTTTTTTTTCTTATATTTGTATCTCCACAGATGTTGTTCGTGTTTTTGTGTTCAAATTCTAAATCTTTGACTAGCTAAGCGTCTACGTCGGGGAAGGAGTAATCGTGACAAATTTCAAGTCAATCGAGCGGATAGAGATTTGGAGAGATTTAGGAGATCTCGTTATGCGTTGTATTTCGCTTATATATATACTTCTCGTAATGTGCCTTCATGTTTTTTAAGCCGCATCACAATCTACGTTTAAGAGCTACAAAAATGTTCGAGATGTAGTATTAATTAGCGATAATATTGGTTTGCTTTTGTGATCGTAGAGTTCGTATAACTTCCTCATTGGCTCAGAATGTGTTGACTTCCTTGAAGGTTGTTGCTTGTTAGTTGTCTATGGAATTCTGGATGCCACTAATCTGGTATGGTATTCGATTCGACCATACTGTAGGCTCATACGGTCATCTCTATAAACGATTGCAATTTTTTGGTCGTTATCCAGAGTTTCCTTGGTAGACGCTATTTGTGCACCCTTTAGCAGTGTTCCCAGTCATTCCCATATTTTTAGAAGTTCCTTACTTTGTTAATTTTTATCGAGTGTCTTAGATTTTTCTAGAACTTCTTTTTCTTATGTTTACAACATAACGTCATTTACATAGAAACAAAAAATAATATGCTATTAAGTACAAGTTACTACCATTTAACGTACCTACTTTTAAAGTGGGTAGTTTTAAATATGTCCCGATAGCTTAGATTTAAATACATTAAACAGCTTAATCCTCTTACAGCTAAAAATATCGTAAGTAGAAATAATAATGAGTTTATAATATATTTAGTAAATATTCAGCTGCTGATCGTCAGCGTACAATCGAAGGAGTCGACGAACAAAACTTACATTTACATATATCATGCGATGTAATAGCTTGTATATTATGCACTATAGTTATTTATTTAGTTGGATCAAATATATCATCCAAATATGGACATCCAAAATAAGCTTAACATTACTCGGTGGTAGAGCTTTGTGCAAGCTCATCTGGGTAGGTACCACAAACTCTACTAATATTCTACCGCAAAACAGCTTGGTACTGTTGTGTTCCGGTCTGAAGGGTGAGTCAGCCAGTGTAATTACAGGCATAATAACATCTTGGTTCCCAAGGTTGGTGGCGCAGTGGCGATGTTATTTTCATTTTTAAGAAATTTACAAAGCTCTGTCTATGGGCGTTGACTTACCATCAGGTGGCCCATATGCTCGTACTAACTTATAATATAAACAAAATACCATTCCCAAACACAATTACAAAAAGAGGTAACTGATAAAATTTTAAACAAAATTTTAATTAAAAAATCAAAAACAAAAAGAAGTAACAAATTACTAATTTTGATTAATAATTATTTATAATGCAATACAATTCCGCTTAACTACTTATATCCACTTTAATTTTACTTCAAAGGTTCCGATAACAATTTCTACGTCATTCAAAATACAATTTCTCCGCGTATCAATAATGAATATCATTGATTTTATTCAAGACATCGTACAATAATATCTCGTCTATTCAATGTCAGAGTTATTTATATGCTTTTATTCATGTGGTTGAAATACGCTAAAAAATACTTTTTATTTTACTTGGTGGTAGGGCCTCGGCAAGGGTCTTAAGACAGGTTAGAAGATACATTATTATATCTAACATGTCCCCAAACACGGGCAAAGTCGCGAGCGAAAGCTAGTGAAGAATACAACATGGATTGTGAGATCTGAAGTTATACTGTTATTATTATATAAATCCGTAAGATATTATGTCTGTTTGTTACGTCATCACGAATATATAATTTAAGAAATGTAATCTCATATTGGTGTAGTAATAATAATAATTATAATAACTTTATAAGATTGACACGGTACTTATAAATTTTTTTAGTTGTATAATGTCTCAATGGGAAACTACACTTAAAGTTTATTAGAATAACACACCAATTACTACTGATCCGATTAAAATACAAAGAGGAATATTTCAAGGAGATGCACTTAGTCCCTTATAGTTTTGTATGGCTCTCAACCCACTTTCCGATTTACTTAACAATACTAATGCTGGTTTCAAGCTAAAACATAATGACACACACTGTGTTATTTCCCACTTAATGTATATGGACGATATAAAGATCTATGGAACCACTAAAGCCGAACTTATAAAACTAACAGACGTCACACAATCTTTTTCTACAGACATACAAATGCACTTTGGGGATGATAAATGTAAAATGCATTCAATAAATAGGGGCAAAATAGTAACAAATACATATATGTTAGAAACGGGAGAACAAATAGAAGCAATGGATGAAATGAGTACTTATAAATATTTAGTATTTTACCATTCTAAGCAAATAAAACCCAAACAAATTAAAAAAGAATTGATACAAAAGTTTAAAATAAGGTTAAATAAAATATTAAAAACACATTTAAATTCACGCAACAGCACAAAAGCCATCAATACCTATGCAATACCATTACTCTCATATTCCTTTGGAATTATAAATTGGTCTAAAACTGATCTGCAAAAACTACAGCGAATAATAAACACACATATGACCACACACAGGAATCATCATTCCAAAAGTTGTATACAGAGACTCACACTACCACGCGCTGAAGGAGGAAGAGGTTTCATTGATATACATAACTTGCACAATAGTCTCATAACTAAGCTGAGAAAGTAATTTTACGACAAAGCAGAAAATACTCCAATCCATAAATACATAACTAAGATTGATAAAAAATTCACTCCACTTAATGTACACAATAGAAATAAGCAATCAAGCGAACAAATAATTAGTAAAGAACAAAAAATGTGTATGTGGTCTCAAAAGTCATTGCACGGGAGACATCGAGCCGACCTGAGCCAAGCACATGTCGACATGGATGCGTCGACTGCGGCGTGGTGAGTTTCCCCGAGACAGAGGCTTTTATGATAGCCATACAAGACCAAGTAATAGACACCCGTAACTATCAGAAACATATTATTCGCACACCTAATTTACCGACTGATTTATGTAGACGTTGCCTCAGCAGTTCAGACACAATTCAACACATAACCGGTGCTTGCAAGTCAATCGTCCAAACTGATTATAAGCACAGGCATGACCAAGTAGCAGCAATAGTTCACCAAAACTTAGCCCATCAATATAAATTCATAGCAAATAAAGTAGCTTACTATAAATACCAACCCTGTAAAGTCCTAGAAAATAATAACTTTAAGATTTACTGGGATAGAACGATTATCACCGACAAAACCATTCATTACAATCATAACAGTAATAGACAGACATAACAGTAATAGACAAAAATAACAAAATTGTTTTTATAATCGATATTGCAGTATGTAACACACATAACCTACTCAGTACACACACTGAAAAAGTAATCAAATACATAGAATTAGCTACTGAAATTAAAAAACAATGGTCAATAAACACAGTTAAAATTCTACCAATCATTATTTCCAGTACAGGCGTTATCCCAAAAACACTCAAGAACAATCTCAATATTCTCCAAATGTCCAAGTCCACTCTCGCACTTTTACAGAAAGCCGTCATATTAAACACCACACGTCTTACTCGAAAGTTCCTCGCATCACCATTGTCAATTTAATATTTAACTAAGCTATCACGCTTGGTAATGGCCCGCGCGATAGTTAAAGTTACCCCAGTAAAAAGGGAGATAAAAAAATAGACACAAATAATAATAATAAATATTGTTCCCATTGTCATATCATCAACTGGAGTCGTACCTAACAGCCTAATACGTAGCCTTGATATGTTACAGGTTCCTCAACACACTCATCGTTTACTCCAAAAGGCAATCATACTCAACACTCAACACATGTCGTCTCACTCGCAAGTTCCTTACGACTTCATCCATCTCATCTGCTTATACGATCACCTAGCGTCTACTCGCGCTTGGCTACGTTTGTTTAGGTTTTTGTTACCTCATAGGAGAGAAAATGTAAAATAACAGTATAATAATAATAATAATAATAATAATAAGTCTTTATTTGCATGAATTGTGTACAAGAGATAGAATAATAACAACAATTAGTCCAATTCACATTTCATTGGTACTTATTAACTAATGATCCCAATTTTACAATAATTCATTCATTAATTCAATTTTACATATCGGAATTATAATTAAAAATAGTCATAAGTTAGATTAAAATTATTATTGATCAAAATCAAAATATTTCAAAATTATCATAACAATTTCATCATTAGATTATTACATTATCAAAATTTAAAATTTTAATGTATCATGTATAGAAAATAAAGATATATGTGGATGAACGCATAACGACTAGAAGAGTAGGTATTTAAAAATAATAAAATAATGTTTCCATTATTTATATATTTAATAACTAATATATAATATTTGATATTATAAGGCGCAAATCATTATTTCACAGCCATGTAGATAATACTTAATGTTGTAAATTTTGATTAGACATTATACACAACACATGTACATAGGTATTATATACGACACGAATACGAAAACAACGAGTACTTAATCTTTTTTTTCTAGTATGTTAAATCTTCTTTATTTATAAATTTGTGCTATTATATATATATTTCAAAATCTTTAATATCTTAATTGCAATGTTACAAGAGGCTCATCATCTTGGTATTTAAAAAAAATACGTATGTATAACGATAAAATACTAAATAAAAAATTCTAATTCGTATTAATTAATTTCGTTATCGATCTGTAAAATGACGATATCCTCATAATTAAGGTACTTCAATAAAACATTTGACATCTACTGATATTATTCATTCAAATAAGATATATATAAAAGCAAGTAAAGCAACGACCTGGAAATGTCCCACTGCTGGGCTAACGCCTGGGCTTTTTAAGGCTTATTCCACCACGTTGTTCCACTCCGAAATGGCGCTGTCCTTATCCCTTCACGAGATCATTATAAACACAACTTATGAATGTGTAAATTCAACGCAACTTATCTTGGTTCGAACCCGACTAAGATTCACGTCTAACCAATGGACCATAGGCTCCATTAGATATATAAACTGAATATAGTTTTATAATAAGTGCCAATTACTCAGTAGGCAGCGACGTAGGCAGTGAGAACGCACAGGCAGTGTTCGACGGCACGGAAGGTTGATTGGGCAATTACACCGCACGGTGATCACAGGACGTGCGGCGGTGCGCGCGTGTTTTTTATCACTTCAAACAGATACTGAGCAGTCTGAAGTGTGCTTTATATAACAAACGTGGATTTATTAGGGCACACATTTATTTTAAATAAATATATTTATAAAACATTAATATGATTTATTGAAATATATTGGTTTTGTTTAGTGTTTTTTAAAACGCTTGATGATATTGATGTTTTCTTATTTATGTAGACTGCCTTGGTGATAGTGGGTTCATATTAGGTCCATATGGAGGTCCTGGGTTTAAATCCGAGGGCTATTAAAAAAGTTATTGAGGTTTTTTTTAATCGAAAATTCTCAGTAGCCACCAGGAGTCTGGAAGTTGGAAGCGTGTCGGAATGCTCATAAAGTCGTTGGTCCTTCTCCTGAATAGAGAGTGCATCAGTGTGCATCTGAGTCTGTGTGTAAAAACACTTGTGCACTATAATATGTCCTGCACAGTTGGCTTACCCTTGAGATTGGCCGCCGTGGCCAAAATCGCTCAAGACCAAATCTTGATTTATACATGTTAGAGAATAAAACGGAAAGCATGTAAAGCTGTTGGTCCTGCGCCTGAACTCTTTCCGGTCGTGTCATGAGAGTAAGGGAATAGAGAGTGCACCTGTGTTTGCGCACACACTTGTGCACTATAATATGTCCTAAGCTAATCTCTCTCGAGATTGGCCGCCGTGGCCGAAATCGATCTGGAGGACTATTATTATTATTATTACATGAATACTATCGATTACTTTGACACTGCCGTCATAATGATATCGGGTTGGTGAAGATTTTTGACAAAGCACCATAAAAAGACATTACAATGCAAGGGCTTGAACAAGTACATTAATAGAATAAACTATTGAATAATAATATCATTGTATGTATGTTTGTCACATTATATATAGCTTATTGAAAGTATTCTTCTAAAGTCGCTAAAAGCATTTTAATTGCACTCAAGTTGTTTTAATTGCCGCTATAAAAGAAAATCTCTACATTATTGTGATTTCAGGATCATTACTCTGAAATAACGACAGTACATACCTAATCATTGTTTATTTATTTATTTAAAACTTTTTTGCCCACCACATTGTGTAGTTTGACAAAAGGCGGACTTAATGCCTAAAGGCATTCTCTACCAGTCAACCTTTAGGCTAAGCGGAAATTCGTGAAGGCGGTAATTGATTTTGAAAAATATAGATACATACAAATATAACGACAAAAAATAAAATAAAATACAGAGCTATTATATATACATGTGAATAATATATATATATATATATATATATATATATATATATATATATATATACATATATATATACACATACATAGATACACACATCCATACATACATACACATACATAAATCCATACACACACACATACATACAAATATACATATAAATAATAATGCATTATAGATGTCAGAGATGAAGAGAACTAGGAGTTTTCTGACAAGATATGCTCACGGAGACGAGTCTTGAAAGTAAGTTTAGAGGTGGCTTTCCTTATATGCTCAGGTAATTTGTTCCATAATCGGACAGCTTGAACGGAGTAAGAATTAGAAACGAAACCAGAAGAATGAATAGGAACAGAAAGAAGGTAAGAAATCTTAGAGCGTAGCTGACGATTGTGATTATCACGCAAAAATTTGAACCTGTCTATATGTAAGATATAAATGATTTTTATGTTTAAAACTATATTTTATTATTAAATAACTGAATAAAAAAAAAATTAAGAGTCTCGGATCTTCCTTCTCAGGTGGTCAAATGATTTTAAAGTTCTCGGTTCGATTCTGACCACAGAGGCGGAGCAGTTAACATTATTATACAGAAAGACAGGCCAATTCTCTGTGTAATATTATAAACTGTTAAGCCCTACCACGGCTTTATACAAGCCTGTTTAGGTAGGTACCATCAATTTATCAGCTATTCTACCGCAAAACAGTAATAATTAGCATTGATGGGTTCCGGTTTATAGGGTCAGTGAGCCAGTGTAACAGACACAGGCAAGTTGGTGGCGCAATGTTTATGGGCGATGGTGACCCTCAGGTGGTCCATTTGCCAGGCCGCCTACTTATTATATAAATAAAGACAGTCGCGGCGGGGAGACTTCGTTTTATAATATATAGTAATATATATTTTATTCGTTTTCATGTTCTAAATATATCTACGACGTAAGGTTTGAGTGAGAAAGCAGAATCCAAAAACAAACCGCCTTCACAATTACAAAAATAAGTATTTACTTAGTCGTATTAGAAATAAACAAAGTTATAAATCTATGTAAATAAAGAGGAATGTTACAACAATCCAGGATCTAGCTGATTCAGCAGTTAATTAATTGCAAACTAATCTAGACTATAAAGATGGAGTAAGCTCTAAGTGCTAGGCTATGTCTTAATCTAAGCCTAAATGTCTGATATCTAAATGTCTAAGTGTGTTTCTGAGCATTAATTTTGGTTAAGTGAATTAACCGACATGTCCCAGTGGTTGGAACGTGTGGATCTTAATTGGTGATTGCAGGTCGAAACCCAGATAATTGAATTTTCACATTTCATTTTGTGTTTTTAATCCATACCGTGCTCGGTGATGATGGAAAACATTGTAAGGAAATGTGACTAACCCGTTTTGGCGATTGAGAGCAGAGCTTGGTGGACGAAACTTCAAACCTTCTCCTCAAAGGGAAAGGTCTTTAGTGTAATTTATGTGTAATTTTAATTCATAACGTATGAATGTTACACTATTGGGAAGGATTTTGCGCCCTCTTCTGGCCAGTAGGGTTGTAATAGTGTTTAGACAAAATGAAAGTACAACATAACATTTTAATGGAACGCGTTTAATCAAACTACGGTGCATTATAGGCTACTTGCTGTGTTGTTTTCTGATGGGATCCCAAGGATTAAGAGGAAGGCTATGAACCATTGAGATATACCTATTTTTTATTATGCTTCCAATGATTTGACATTTAAAAAAAAAGTTAATTAAATTTATGTCGCTCATTTATAAGAAGAGAAGTAAAGTCGTTTTTTACAAATTAGTTTTCATACAAAAGTATCAAATTCAAAATACTTTATTCAATATTGAAATATTACAATTTATTATTGATTGTCAAACTAGAAACCACCACCGGTTCGGAAAAGTTAACGTCCTTGGAATTTTCATGTTAACCTACAAATATGGATTAAATTTATACATTCATACATATTTCAAATATCAATGTATTAGTTTTTATATAATGAAATTCTATAGCATTCCAACACACCAATAACAATTATTTTTTTCAATTCTTTCATGTTTAGATCAGGTGACCGTTTGCCTTCTAGAGCGATCTACAAAACAATATATACGTTTTAAATACTACCGTTTGTGTGTGAATTTGATCAGGAATTATCGTTTTATATTTAACCTTTTTAGGGTTTAAAGATCATTAAAAATATTTAAAACGATATTATGTACAGGTAAATCGGCTTACAGAAGTTTTTGCGTTTGTATTAGTTTAATAGAGACAATGATTAAATCTGAAATAAACCGGTTTACGCGAATTCCTCGAATTAATGCATAAGTAGCGTTAGAAGTGTCAAGGCAAATTGTTATTAATTACTAACACAATTAGTTCATTGTTCGTTAATTTTTATTTGATATTAATTTTTTTAATTTGAAATTAATTAAATTTAAGGTGTCTTTGTGAAAATTTATGCCGCAAAAAAATTACTAATGAATATGAATGCTAAGATGACATTAGCTGAGGAAAATTTTAATGCTATAACTGTAGAGGAATGATATTGAAGAGAAATATTAGGCTGTTAATATGTTATAATTATGACAATATATGTATATATCGTACTTCATACATGAATAACGTTTTAACAAGTAAATTTGAATCGTCAATTATAAAAGTCTTTCATGACATTTTCACTTAGTCTAAAATATATAGTACCGGCCGCCATATTAAATAATTGATGACGTCATATACCCTGTAATTTAAGCCCGTTTAGGGTATGATTATGAATGGGACTTTAGGTCAAAGTGATTTTACTCATTATTATTAATTATAGATGTATTCAGCGTCATAATGTAATTGTTATTAATAATATTATTTCTTTGAAAGAATTTTAAGAATAATCCAAACCGTAATAGTTCAACGGTATCAAGTCTGGCTACTTATTTGAAAATCACAGGTTCAATCCTGATTGTATTGGAAAATTTATTTGGAGATATAAAATGTTACAATAACTTTTTATTTCAAGCAGGTGGGCAGACTGACAATGAGTTACCTGGTGTTAAGTGTTCACCACCATAAAAATTGGCACTGTGGGAAATATAAATCCCATCCCGTTACATCGTCAATGCGGCACCAACCTTGAGAACTAATTGTAAGATGTTATGTCCCTTGTGCCTGAAGTTACATTGGCTCACTCACCCTTCAAACCGGAAAACAACAAAAATAATTATTGCTATTCCAAGGAAGAATATGTGAAGAGTTGGTGGTACCTACCCAGATGGGCTTGCACAAAGCCCTACCAAGTAAAAATGTACTCTTGAGTAAATATGATGGCAGTATTATTTAAATAACTATTACGATTTAAATATCATCAGCAATTACGCGTCAGTTATTATTCTCTTATCTTTTTTTTGCATATATTTTCATATTCAACACAACAATTAATACATGAATGCAATTCAATTGCTTACATTCAGGTTTGGTCATTGAAATCTAAATTAATGGACCGAAATCCATGGATTTATACTGTTACCAGGTCATCGTGAGTTATGGGGGCACAGGGGGTCTTAGGTGCGAGTGAGCGTTCCACGTTTATGGTGCCATAAATACGGAGTGCACGTTATGGCTTCCATTACAAGAGTACTATCTGTTCTCGAAACAAGTGAACAGACGAACCATCATCATCTGTCAGGCGAAAAACATAACTCCTAAAAAATTCCGTAATGGATGTATCAAATAAAAACTTAATAATCTTTTTTTTTTTCTAGTATAGGTAGGCGGACGAGCTTATGGGCCACCTTATGGTAAGTGGTCAACAATTCCCTTAGACAATGGCATTGTAAGAAATGTTAACCATCACTTAAATCGCCAATCCGCCACCAACCTTGGGAACTAAGATGTTATATCCCTTATAACTGTAATTACACTGGCTCACTCACCCTTCAAACCCGAATACAACAATACAAGGTACTGCTGTTTTGCGGTAGAATATCTGATGAGTGGGTGGTACCTACCCAGACGAGTTTGCACAAAGCTCTACCACCAAGTAAATATTAATGAAATCGAGGTGTGACCATCTTGAAGCTACGATCTTGGAGGCTGATCGTCCTGGAAAGAAAATTCATGAGGCAGATATCCCAGGCTGTCAATTGACATTGCAGTGCTACCAGGGCAAACATGACCCTTAATATTTATGGCACTATTATCACTATTAATAATGACAGCCACATGAGGAAATCCCTTAGTATATGTCCATACCTATTATATCGTCAAATAATTAAAAAAAAATCCGGAATAAATTATGTAAGATCGATGCGTAATATTTATATCTCCTAGTTTTCGCCCAATGGTCGAAGTTTGACAACAATCAATAATGAAAATATGAGAAAAATACATGTGATAAAAAAGCCGAGATGGCCTAGTGGTGAATAGAACGCGTGAATCGTAACCGACGATCGTGGGTTCAAACCCGGACAAGCACCACTGAATGTTCATGTGCTCAAGTTGTGTTCATAATTCATCTCGTGCTTGACGGCGAAGGAAAACGTCATGAGGAAACCGGCATGCATCTAATTTCCCTGAAATTCTGCCACGTGTATTTCACCAACTCGCATTGGAGCAGCGTGGTGGAATAAGCTCCAAACCTCCTCCAAAAAGGAGAGAAGCATAGCCCAGCAGCTATATTAGATATAAAAATAAATTTTTAATTTAGATTTTGTTTTCAATTGTTCATATTAGAAATCCAACATATATTGTGATGGACATATAACGTTCAATGAAACCCTCTCTTATCATATTTTCCCTGGAAACTATATCATAAACGCCTAATGATATTTTTCAATAACAAACGCACATCGCCATCAAAAGTAATACTCGTTTATTAGCCACCCCCCAGCCCCCCTGTACGGAAACACACGAAGTTGTCCGACGACGTCCGAGTTCCGACATGCCGATAATGTCCAGTGAAATAGTAGCTAAACTAAAGTTTTCAAACGATATGTCCAAGGATATAAAACATATAGAAGTGTCATCGCGGGTATGGCGTAGTTGTTACGTCACGTGAATATTAACTGACGACTACAGGTTCAAACCCGGAAAAACATTTAGTTTTCATGAGCTTAATTTATATTTATAATTACCTAGTTTCTGCTCGCGGTTTCGCCCGCTTATCTATTTAAATCATCAATTAATCAATCTTATGAAAATAACTTTGATGAATAAATGAAATATATTCGACTTGGAATATTTCTGTTATTGTAAAGATATGTATTTATATATACATAATACACCAGCTAAGTTTACACCGATAATAATAATAAATTATAGTAAGCAATAATTTTAGTATTTAACGAAGGTTTTCTAAGAAGTGCTCCAACAATCAAAATTAAATTTTAGGATGTCAAGCAAATACAAATTGAATGCGAAATTCACAAACCAACTTTTCCAATAACTTACAAGAACCCTTGGCAAATTGGGTTGCTAATATATACTACTTATAATGAATTATCTATACTAATGTATAAAGCTGAAGAGTTTGTTTGTTTGATCCGGCTAATCTCAGGAACTACTGGTTCGAATTTAAAAATTATTTTTGTGTTGTAGAGTCCTATGATTTTTATTCATTATACTTTTATTAATTACAAAATTGTACTGAAATATCAATATTTTTATAGGAAAATTAAATACATTCACTGGGTAGCAGGGCTTTGTGTAAGCTCTGGGTACCACCCACACATATGATACCGCCGAATATCAATACTTATTATTGTTGTGTTCTGGTTGAGTGAGCCAGTGAAACGTCAAGGCGTCTCAGTTTCCAAGATTGGTGCATTCGCATTCGCAAGTTAATATTTCTTACCACGCCAATGACCACTTACCGTCAGGTGGACCACTTGCCCGTCTCCTCCTACATATATCATATCACTGTAAGTGACAAGCCGCCTTTGCGTGCTATATGTACTACTTGTTCTTTTATATAAAGTTTATAAATTGTATTGACTGCCTCTGTGGTCTAATGGCTACATGTAAGACTCCGGTGCTCCTGGGTTCATATCCCAGATCGGGCCAATAAAATGTTATTGAGATTTTCTGTCTAAAATACTCGGTAGCAACCCGGAGTCTGGAAGTTGGAAGTGTGTACACTTCCGTGCCTGGGAAAGCACGTAAAGCCGTTGGTCCTGCGCCTGAACTCTTTCCAGTTGTGTCAGATTGCCGTCCCATCGGGTTATAAGAGCTAGGGAATAGAGGGTGTTTGCGCACACACTTGTGCACTATAATATCTCCTGCGCAGTTGGATAATCTCTCTTGAGAGTGGCCGCCGTGACCGAAATCGGCTTAATAAACATATAAAACTATAAAATAATTTACATAAAATCGTAAACTCAATAACACATTAACTCGTATAAATATCCATTAATAATAAAATAACAACGCAAATATGAAGTCTTACGTCATTATAACAATAACATTAAATTTGAAAGTTATAAATACTGTCTGTTTGTTCAACAACGTATAAGGAAGTTCAATTAATTCGGAGAACCGGTTGAATGACCTTCAGTATATAATATCAACAACAAAATTTGATTATACATTGTTTTAAAGGTACAAGTCTCACAAAAACATACATTTTAAATATATATCTGTTTCGTCAACGATGTATTCTGTATTCAAAAGTTAAAAATGTCGATTTAATAAAGTCGTAAGTCGTTACTAATGAAGATGGCAATACATTATATATGTATTTCGATGTTAAGACCAGGGTTTATGCCTCGTTGGTCCAGTGGCTACATGTAAGGCCGCAGACATGGTGGTCCTGGGTTCAATTCCCAGGTCGGGCCAATAAAATGTTATTGAGATTTTCGGTCGAAAATTCTCAGTAGCAGCCCGGAGTCTGGAAATTGGAAGTGTGTACACTCCTGTGCCACGGAAAGCACGTAAAGCCGTTGGTCCTGCGCCTGAACTCTCTCCGGTCGTGTCGGATTGCCGTCCCATCGGGTAATGAGAGTAAGGGAAAAGAAAATGCACCTGTGTTTGCGCACACTCTTGTGCACTATAATATCTCCTACGCAGTTGGCTAATCTCTCTTGAGATTAGCCGCCGTGGCCGAAATCGGTCAGGAGGTATATTTATGTAAGAGGGGGGCAAACGATCAGGAGGATCTCTTGATGGAAATCGACTACCACGGCCAATGGATATTTGCAACATCCGAGGGCTTGCAGGTGCATTGCTGGCCTTTAAGGAAAGAGTGCGCTCTTTTCTTGAAGGAAAATATTATATTATATTAATATATGTCGTATGTTGATATTTACTACATTAAAAATTGTATACAAAGTATCGTGTATTTCGATTTAAAAGGTGCGTGAGCTGGTGTTCTTGCATATGTCAAACTCAACGACCACATTGAGACCACTGACTAGAACACAATACTGAATACAATACTAAAAAAAAACACAATATTTTCATTGGTCCGACCAGATGACTGTGAACCTAAGACCACGGCTGGTAGCTTATAAGCTACTTGACCAACGAAATCTAATATAGAAACAGCCTGTGAATATCCCACTGCTGGGCTCTCCTTTTTTGATGTGAAGGTTTGGTTTCCTCACGATGTTTTCCTTCATCGTCAAGCACGAGATGAATTATAAACACAAATCAGTGGTGCTTGCCGGGGTTTGGACCCACGCTCATCGGTTAAGATTCACGCGTTCTAACCACTGGGCCATCTCGGTTTGAAGTCATATGTGGTATAAAATACCACACGTAATCCCATTGCTCATCCAGCGCTATAAGTCACTGGTGTCATCGCTCGGTGTGCTACATTTAAATGAATATAAGCTTCACGCGCGTCCCATTTCCTCCCACTTATTTACTTTTTAATATTGATAATACATGCAGAGAGTATATAAATATATTATTTGGACATATACACATCCGCTAATAATGTTATTGACTTACTAACGTTGCCAAAAATGTTAACGATATGCAATCATTTTGTTTGTTGTTACAAAATTATACTGGGTTACTTGATTACGGAATTCCTTGGTAATCAATGAGAACTTATTCTAGAGTTTCAGCCGTGAGAGCCTTTCCTTTCAATTTATCCCTGATACCATTATTAGGGTGTGTTTTATTTATATAGGGTTTTCCATTAAGGGCGCTTGATCGTGCAGAACTTCCATCGTAGCGTGTGCTGTGTGGCACGTAGCGCCGTCCTGTTGAAACCACATGTTGTCCAGATCCATATTCTCGATTTCAGGCCAAAAGAAGTTGGTTATCATCGACCGGTATCGCTCACCATTGACGGTGACGGCCACACCATTATCGTTTTCGAAAAAATACGGACCAATCACGCCTCCGGCCCAAAATCCGCACCAAACAGTCACTTTCTGCGGGTGCATTGCCACTTGGTGAACCTCGTGTGGATTGGTCTCGTCCCAAATACGGCAATTTTGCTTGTTGACATAGCCATTCATCCAAAAATGCGCCTCGTCGCTGAAGATGATTTTTTTGCCAAAATCGGCGTCAACTTCCAACTGCTCTAATGCCCAGTCAGCGAACACACGGCGCTGTCTATGGTCATTAACCTTGAGCTCTTGGGTCAGCTGGATCTTGTACGGGTGCAGGCTCAAGTCACAACGCAAAATTCGCCAAGTTGTCGTCTGCGAAAGGCCGAGTTCCTGTGCGCGACGCGGAATTGACTGCCGCGGGTTTTCGAGGACACTGTCGCGCACAGCGGCGATATTCTCGGCAGATCTCGCGTTACGTTGACGCATGGGAACCGGCTGATTGTTAACTGACCCGGTTGACTCGAATTTGTCCACCAATCGACGGATAGTCGACTCGGCAGGACGATCATCGCGACCGTAAAACGGGCGAAGTGCGCGGAACGTTGCTCGAACTGAAGACCCATTTTCATAAAACAATTTTATATTGTTGTGTGCGGAATGAATATAACACACTGCATTTGACAGCTGTCACTCAAACAACATGGCCGCAATCAGCTGTCAAAGTTCAAGCGTCCCTATTGGAAAACCCCATAGTAAGATAATAATCTCATCCTGCTCTTATCCGGGATTGGTCAATTTAAATGGAGAGCAACACCAAATTATTCCCAAATTATTAAAATCCAATGAGATGAGTTTATTGACGAATCCGATATGTCCACTAATCCACGAGTATACGCAAGCATATAAGTGTCTCAATACAAATACGAATTTATGTGAATCTTAACCGATATACTGGGTTCAATTCCGGAAAAACACCACTGAATTTCATGTGCTTAATTTGTGATTATAAATCATCTCGTGATTGACGGTGAAGGAAAACATTGTGAAGAAACCTGCATGTGTCAAATTTCACTAAAATTCTGTCACATGTGTATTCCACTAACCTGTATTGGAGCCGCGTGGTGGAAACTTTCTCCTCAAAAGAATTGAAGAGGCCTTACCCCAGCAGTGGGACATTCACAGGCTGCTACTGTAATCTGCGTAATCTTTGTGTTTCAGTATATAGCATTCCTAAAATTACTACAATGGTTAATTTAAGTTTAATACAGTAATACGTCAATTCCACACATACCGAGGAAGCACCACTGCTTAAACTTTAAAGTCACTGACGTTTATTGTTATTAAGATTTAACATACACATAAATCAAGCGCGCATAATTGAAGGTTAATTTTCTTAAAATTTATTTTTTACCATAAAACGTAAAAAATTTATATTTTATAAAATATGCAATAACATCGTTTGTTGTTTTAAAATCAACGAATTCGTTTATCTTATAGGAAAATATTTACGAAAAACTATTTTCATTTGATAAACTTATTTATATAGTTTTAATCAATCCGTCCGAATCTCCTTCGACCGTTTTCATTATTTCTGTAATCGAGTTATGTACAGGTACATTCCGAGTTATGAAATATATATAATAATAATGTTTTGTTCGGGATCGTATGGCCTTGCGTGAATAATGTCCCAGGATATTATTATTATAATTGATTTAAGCAATAAACACAGATAACAGATAATTTATTTTATATACTACATACAAGGCCACCGTATTTTATATAACTATTACATAAGTTGAAGCTACCTAAATGTTCGAAAGCTCGCGATATAAATTAACTTAACGCTCTCGAAGCCGTAGGACGGACGGTAATGCAGCGGCTTTCTATATATATACAAGTCCAAGCCGCCTGTTTAGTACTCTACCTGTATATTATATATTTCTATTTGGTTTTGATTTGTATATAAAATGTATGCTAGTTTAACAATGTATAAGAGAAACACACACGCAAGTCATCGCCTAACAGTGACAATTTAATCGTGCACGAAGAAATTTGGCAACTCAGTGGTAGGGCTCTGTGCAAGCTCGTCTAGGTAGGTACCCACTCATCAGATATTCTACCGCAAAACAGCAGTACTTTGTATTGTTGCGTTCCGGTTTGAAGGGGCCAGTGTAATTACAGGCACAAGGGACATAACATCTTAGTCCCAAAGGTTGGTGGCGCATTGAAGATGTAAGCGATGGTTAAGATTTCTTACAATGCCAATGTCTATGGGCTTTGGTGATCACTTACAATCAGATGGCCCTTTCGCTCGCCCGCCTACCTACACAATAAAAAAAAAACTCTTTTCTTTGTCGCACCTCTAAAACCAGTTACCAGTACACGTGTTCCCCTCCTCTTACAACCTGGGTTCCTTCAAACGAGGCGTGAAGGTGCAGAACACTCTTTCCGACTTTACTGGCCGTCGTCGCGTTTGGACTCTACTACCACTTACTTACTTACACCTGATGGTGGAGTAGAGTCCTACCTTCCGGGTAGTTATAAAAATAAGGGAGTCGAGAGTGGCGACAAAGAGGACATAATGACATAAGATGACATAGCTTGTTATCAGTCTTGCTGACCCGTGAAGTCAGACAATCAAGAGTCGAAATTGACAATAAAACACAGTCTAGGTAACCTAGACCTACGTAGGCGGTAGACGCATTCCAACGAAATTGCACTAAATTTGCTAATAGTATGATCGACCTAAATTAGGTGTCTATCTTACTTAGCCTAGATAGTAGTTACTCATTTTGTATGATTAGGATCATACATCCACTAGGAAATCACGTAAATATATATACTTTTCAAACCGTCTGTGTTTATAAAATCGTTCTTGGGGCCGAATTTTACTAATTTATAACGATTACGATACATTCCAGATTCAATTCCACCCTAACTATGATTGTTCTATATTTATTCGGGTAGGAACCGATCCGATATGATGTTAACTTATGCCGTTACGTCAAAATAAAACTTAATTAGTCGATAATTAAATTAAAGAATAGTAAAACGGTTAAACGGCGACGATCACGCTTCGATTCGATAGCGATAAAGTGTCAATTTGTTAGTAGAATTTTCCCCTTGACTGACTATCAACACACAGACAAACTGTTGAGCCGGGAAGCTGTTTGGTTAAGGTCGCTAAGATAGGATTTTTGTAAATGTTATCTTTCAATGGGTTTTTGATACTTTTATGAAATTAATCCGACGAAGTTGAGATGATACTTATAACTGACATAAGTTATAATGGTCTTTAATATTTGTAAACAGGTCGAGTGACATGCGTGTTGATGGTGTTATGCTAGAAACCCAAACGCGGATACCATTAACAACTGGCTCACTCGACGTTCAAATAGGAACTCAATACTAAGTATTGGTAATATGTGACAAATGAGTAGTTCCAGACGTGCTTGTAAACAGACAACATGGCGATTTAATTGTAAGTATATAAAGGTCTTCTGTATATAGTATTATTGATTTAGTTGGAACTACAATTAATATTGGAACGCGTGAAAATTTTTGGAATAAGGTACTCGAAACTGCTTAATAAGCTTAAAAGCATTTACGTGACGCAAGTGAAAAGTAACTAGCGATTTTGCGATCATGAGCTTAATTTGTTATATTAAATTATACTTGATGGTAGAGCTTTCTGCAAGCTCGTCTGGGTAGGTACCACCCACTCATCAGATATTCTATCGCAAAACAGCAGTACTTGGTATTGTTGTGTTCCGGTTTGAAGGGTGAGTGAGCCAGTGTAATTGCAGGCACAAGGGACATAACATCTTAGTTCCCAAGGTTGGTGGCGCATTGGCGATGTAAGTGAAGGTTAACATCTCTTACAATGCCATTGTCTATGGGCGTTGGTGACCACTTACCATCAGGTGGCCCATATGCTCGTCCGCCAACGTATTCAATAAATTAATTTACCTCGTGGTTGAAGGGAAAAACATAATATATCAAAGTATTAAGATTTTATATGAAAGAAACATTATTAATTAAATCTACTAATTAAATCACATATGAATGTGTAATTTAAATACAGGACTTATATGTCGCTATCATTTGTTTTGGAATAAAATTTGTGATATTGAGTAATTTTTATGAAGGCAAAATTATTTATCATTTTAGAAAGATAAAGATATAAATAATAAATTTTGAGTAAAACTGTATGTAGTAACAACTGAGATGGGTTTAAACCCAGGCCACTGAATTATCAAGTGCTTAATTTGTGTTTTGTGTCATCTGCATGTGTCTAATTTCACTGGAATTCTGCCACACGAATTGTATTGGAATAAGTTTCATCTCCTTAAATGGAGGGGAGGCCTAAGCCTAGCTGTGGGACATCCACAGCCGTAATATATTTAATTGTATTTTATAAGAATTACATCAACTTATGTACAAGTATATATTGTATAACAGTCGGTTTGTTTATAAAAAAAAATGTATAGCGTAGGTAGGTGGACGTGCGTATGGGTCACCTGATTAAGTGGTCACCAACGCCCATAGACATTGGCATTGCACCACCAACCTTGGGAACTAAGATGTTATGTCCCTTGTGCCTGTAATTAAACTGGCTCACTCACCCTTCAAACCGAAACACAACAATACAAGGTACTGCAGTTTTGTGGTGGAATATCTGATGCGTGGGTGGTACCTACCCAGACGAGCTTGCACAAAGCTCTACCACCGAGTAAATTATAATAATAAACGTAAAAAAGGATTATTTTTGCGTATGAATTGTACCATTTTTTTATTCGCCACTGCGAAGTACAGGATAATAGCGTGGAAAGAAACGTCAAATTTAAGGATTATTACAGCATTAAAGTTTAATTAATTACTTGGTCACTTATTCTATAATGAAAATTTTAGATCAGGAAAAAAAACACTATCAATATTCAAGCCATCAGTCAGTCAGTAACAGCTTGTTAAGGTCACACTGCTGGCGTAAGGCCTCCTCTCCTTTTTTGAGGAGAAAGTTTGGAGCATTTTTCTATGACACGGAACACACATGTGGAATAATTACAATGAAATTAGACACGTGCAGGCTTCCTCGCGATGTTTTCCTTCACCGCCAAGCACGAAATGAATTATAAACACAAATTAAGCACATAAAAATTCAATGGTGCTTTCCTGGGCTTGCACCCACGATCATCGGTTAAGTTTCACGCGTTCTAATCTCAAACCACAAGAGTCAAGACACTTTATCGCTATCGAATCGAAACGGATCGTTGACGTTTATCCGTTTTCCTATTCTTAAATTAATTATCGACTATTGGTATAGTTAACAATTAAGTTTGGTTTTAGCTTAACAGTATATGTTAACATCATATCGGTTCGGTTCCGATCCGAATAAATATAGAATTATCAAAGGTGATTTGGAATCGAATCGGAAACGTATCGTAATCGTAATAGATTAGTAGAATTCGTCCTCTGGTTTATTACGGTTTCAGTTACTTTGTGTGTTACACTACTACATATGCAAAAATTTCTCCGAGTTGATTATTGTATTTCTGGACTTTTTTATAGTATAGGTAGGCGGATGAGCATATAGGCCACCTGATGGCAAGTGGTCACCAACGCCCATAGATATTGGCATTGTAAGAGATGTTAACCATCGCTTACATCGCCAATGCGCCACCAACATTGGGAACTGAGATGTTATGTCCCTTGTGCCTGTAATTACACTGGCTCACTCATTCTTCAAACGGGAACACAACAATACAAAGTACTGCCGTTTTGCGGTAGAATATCTGATGAGTGTTACCTACGCAGACGAGCTTGCAGAAAGCTCTACCACCAAGTAAACTACGTAGGCTGTGCTATCATACTTCTGACACCGTTAGCAATTAACAACATATTAACCCTTAAAATAACTAAGTATTTGTCAACAAGTTATAAACTTATCCCAATCGCCAGTAAAATGTAATTTAAAAAGTATTTTCAGAAGTAGTGTTGCTTAAAAAGTTAAAAGTACAGTCGACTAATGCGAGTTGTCGCTACAAGACACTGACGAACGGTGATAATTAGTATTAAAAATTGCGAGCCACTGTACACACCGCGGGCCAATAATATGTACACATTTAGGCGAAAGTGAAACTTCTTACGACAAAAACGTAAAACATAAACGTTGCAATGAAATTTAAAATCTTGAAATGTGTATCGTCCAAAACAGTTTTAATTAATACTAGGGGTATATTATAACAGCTCGTAAATTACGTCGACATAGATAGATAGCTCAATAGATACCCGCCAACCCACCCAGTGCTAGGCCGGAGATCCACGTAGGTAGGTAAGTACATACCCCGATGGGCTTCCGGCTCTCTTAAAGTAGACCAATAAAGTGTCCAATGGTGTACTTCCCCGGTATTCTTCCTAACATTACCTTTAATAAATATAAATTAAATGTAGCGATTAAATTTTTTTTTATTTGATTTGTTTCATTATACAAATCACCTACCTACAAATCTCATAAATACCTTCCTACCTTATAAATTGTACTATAATTAGGATAAGATTTCAAGATTTAAGGTCCAGTTCGGTCCAGTAAAATGTTATTTTGTTGATAAAGCTTAAACCGTGCCTCGGATAGCACGTAAAGCTATTGATTCTACGCCTGAACTCTTTGTCAGATTTGCCGTCCAATTGGATTATGAGAGAGCAGAGAGCTATGTCTCTTGAGATCGCCATGGCCGAAATAAATAGGGCATCGTCATAATTAATTTCTATTCCTACCTATACCTTATAGACCTACCTTTTCTTAGTTCTCATTGATAAGTATATATAACAAGTGCTGCCATCTAGTTCATTAAAGGAGAAATATAACATAGATTTAGCATCCAGAAGTGAAACCAATTCTATCAAAACTTCGATTTTTTTTTTAATAGAACACAAAATCATACAAATTAATGTAAACAACTCGCCCAATTACTCTTATAAAACCAAAATAAACATTTCTACACATTCAACAAATCACAAGTCGTTCCAATAATGTAATTATTACTTTATCTTTCCGTCTACGGGCGTACCCAGGGCGGGGGGCAGGGGAGGGCAGCAGCCGTGAGACGGTGAGGCTACCGTTGTTTTTTATTAGGAATTAGAGTGCTCTGGGGTACCAGGGCACCCTAATTATACATGCCCCCCCCCACTTCATGTGGGATAAACGCATAAATGGGTTTCTCCAGCGAGATAAAAAAGGATCTCCTGTTATTTTATGTTTCTAATCCGAACTATAATGTTTCATGTTTTGTGAAGGGCAAAACAAGCGCGGGAGCTCAAGAAATTTCTCACTTACCCCCCCCCCCCCCTGGATCAAAAGCTGGGTTCGCCCGTGTTTCCGGCCAAAATGGCGGTTTGAAATTTGCGCGCGTCTTTTTTTTTAAAACACTGTTGTATGGATCAAGGAATCTCGTGACTATGATTATAAAATGTTTGAAAATTTTATTAGGTAAATTTAAAATATTCAAGAACCGTCTTTAAATAATATAAATTTAAACGAGAAACTAGTTTACGTCTAGAACTAAGTTAGGTCGTAAAATCAAGAATATATTCAGGTACCTACCTAACTTTTTATCTCAACTCTCTTGCTTTTCTTTTGTAAGTTGAAAAATGCTTTTACTGTGTGTGATTTAGTAAGCCTACTTACTTATTAAGTTACTGATTTTTTTATAACATGGGTAGGACTGCAAAAGGACCATCTAATGGTAAATAGTCACCATCGCCCATCATATTGGCGCTGTAAGAAATATTAACCATTCCATACACAGCCAATGCGTCGCCAATCCTTGGGAACTGAGATGTAATGTGTGTACCTGTAGTTACACTGGCTCACTCACCCTTAAAACCGGAACGCAATACTAAATATTACATTTTGGTGATTGAATAATTGATAAGTCGGTGGTAACCAAGCGCTTGCAAAAAGTCCTACCATCAATTAAAATTATTTACTATTTTACTGTTATAATTTAATTTTATAGGCTTGGTTGAAGAGCTGTGGAGCTTATTTTTAGGTAGGTACTCCAGGTCCAGGTTTTACTAGTGGGGAACCCAATGAGCCATGATGACAGCGCTATAAAAAAATATAATATAATAAAAATATAATAACGTTAAACTTTAAAATCTTATCTTATAATATATAGCAAGTAAAACAAATATTTTTTAATTTAAATTAATATTATACATCTTTCCTTCGCAACACATATAACAAGATATATCTATCTCTTTCTAATCACCGAATTCTAAACGAATAAATCATTCCATGCACATTCATCACCTATTCAAATGCTAATAGCAACACATGCATGCATCTGTATATTATACAAAAAAATTATATCTGTGTGCGTCTAACTCAATTTCGGCCACTCAGACGCAAACGCGAAATTTGGAGGCGTCTCATTGGTCAAATTTTTTGTTAGAAAAAATTAGGAGGTAGATTAGATGTCACGACTGAGCGAAACCAGTTTTTTTTTTTTTTGTATATAATGATATTGATATATAAACTTGAGGCTTATTTAATAAACTTTTTTTTATATATTTTAATATATATACATTAATATTATTATTAATTATATTATTTTTATTACAAAATAAGTTTTAAGTTTAATATTGAAGTATTTAATGTGTATCTAATTTCGACCACTCACGCGCACCGTAATATTTGGAAGACAGCGATTGGCTCATTTTCGGTTAGAAAAAAATAGAGGTATCTATGTTAATGGCTAAACGTGTGTTCCGTTTTTAAATATCTTTATATTTATTGGTGGAGATTTTAGTTTTGATTAATTTTATTTTATTTTATAAATATTTTTGCGGTTTTTAATAATCGTTAAAAAAATAACGATTTGTAGGTGTACTTATCTATTGTAGCGTAATAAGAGGTCTTTGACATTACCAAAAAAAACAAAAAAAACGAAAAGTAAGTTTGCATACCATAACATAATTAACTTACAATCATAATATTATTGACATTAAGCAAAAAACACATAATGTGTTATTAAGGATTAAGACATTTTACTGAGTTACAAAATAACTTCAAAATAAAAAGCACAAAAGAAAGAGACGGAATTACATAAAAAACCTCTTTAACAAGAATGTTATTGTTAAGTGAACCCCAAGGATTTTAGAATTCGAATTCTTTATTTAAATATCTCTGTGTGCGTCTAACGCCCCCCGCTCACGCGCAACCGAAATTTGAACTGCGTTAGACGATTGGTCGATGCTACATAGGTTTTTTATAATAGTCGGATAACCGGTCGAGTGGGCCTTTTTACTGCATTTTATTCTTTGCTTTTATTTTATTATAGACGAACATGGCGTCTTCATGACGAGGTAAGCCGGAATGGTTATTTAGCGATATGGGTAGCAATTTTAACTTAACATATTAAAGTAACTTCGTTTTTAGTGAATGATTTTTTGTTTTCAAGCCAACTAATGCTTCTAATTTTTGTAATAAAATAACAAGTTTCTTAATTGAACACAAAAATATTATCCGTCACAGAGCAAGAGCAAAAATATAGCAATTAAGCGTTTATAAACACCGAAGGGTCCCATTGTTCGTTGCATTAAAAAAACCCAAATTGCACTCACACAACAAACAAGTGAAGCTCATTGAATGCACACAAGCGTATACCCCAATTCGAATTCCGAACGCGCACAGCACAGTTTCCGTAATGGCGGCGCGGTCGTCGACCCCCGTTTTGGAGGGCGCGGTGACGTCACGGCGCTGACCTGCCGCAACGACCTTGAACGCGAATTCGGGAGGGGACCACTGTACACACACACGCGCACGCATTGTTTGTTGTGGTAGGTCGTGTACGTACGCCGAAAATTGTTGCTTCGAGTCACGTGACTCGCGATTGATTTCATTTGCGATTATTGTAATTGAATTCGTGTCGTTACTGTATCGTATTGTAAAGTATATTAACATTTTTGAATATCGAATTATTCTTTTAGAAGCTCATGGCGACGTTTCTAGACGTTAAAACGTTATATAATCCATACATTAAAATCCGAAATAAAAATGTTTATGAGTGGGTACTATGACACTCATAAACATTTTTATGAGTGTCATTAATAAATTTAAAAAAAATAGTTATTTTTTTTTAATTTATAATTTCTGATTCAAGGTTTTTTTTTTCTGGAAAGCAAATAAAGCCTTTGGTCATGCACCTGATATATCCGATCGTGAGACAGTTACCGTCGTAGCCGAATATAATTAATTTCGTCCTATGTCCTTTTTTGTACACCTACACAAGTTCATGATGGTTGGTTGACTTAAGACGTGAAAGCTTTACGCGGTGGTAGATCTTTGTGCAAGCTCTGGGTAGGTACCACCCACTCATCAGATATTCTACCGCAAAACAGCAGTACTTGGTACTGTTGTGTTCCGGTTTGAAGGGTGAGTGAGCCAGTGTAATGCTCGTCCACCAAATACAATAAAAAGAAGCTTAACAAACAGACAAAATCACTTTCACATTTGTAATATTAGTAAAGATATACTGAAAACCAGCCACAAACATAACCGCGTTCATTATATATTATGTGATAAATAATACACCACAGTACATATACATACTAAAATTGACATTTAAAAATTTCTAAATCACTTATTGATTAATTACGTACTTCGAAGAACCCAAAAAAAGTCGTAGGTTCGAATTCATTTAGGTATTTGTTGTTTTTTTTTTTTAATTATATTTGATGTTATGGTATTGTAATTTGTATATAACTACTATTATGTAGGAACGTATTATATGAGACAAGTTACGTCAATTTGTATTAATTTAAATATAATTCATATAGGGAAGTAAAGCCCGCTGAGTTTCTTTCGCCGGTTCTTCTCAGGGCTGCGTTTATTTTCCCAAACGGTGGTAATTTCTAGTTTGACAATCAATAAGAATGTGCAATACTTCAATATTGAATAAAGTATTTTGAATTTGGAACACATATATACTAAAAAGGTAATTTTATATACCTACGTAATGTTGGAGCTTCTAGTCACAGCTCTGACGATAGGTCTGTTCGCACTTAAAACCCAGCTCAGCTGTGAAAACTGAAACGATAGCAACGAGGTATATATACACGTCGCAAGATATTCGGAAACAGCCCCCAAGCCGTATTAAGACGAGGGGGATTCACCGTTTACATTTTAGGGAACGCTTAATGGACACGTAGACATTTTTCATTTGAGTAAGTTTTTAAGTTTTGTCTTTTTTATTTGTTACAATTTATCAAGTTTAATAAGTAGTATAATAGTATTTAATGAAAACAATATTTTTTTCTGTACATATTACATTTTTATATTAATGTTATATTTTAGAAAAATTAAATTTTTAATAAATAATGTTTGACATTTTAAAGTTTTCATATTTTCAAATTTTAAAATTATCCATGTTTGTGTGTGTAGTTATTGATATGAACATAATTAGGTAATTAACAAGTCGTATTTTTCTGTTTTTTTTTAAGCTAATGTCGTCACAATATCCAATGCAATAAAAGTCTTTTTGAATTATCAAGTGTGAAAACATAACATCTTTAATTTTTAATTTTGTAAAAGGAACACGTTACATCTTGGTATTCAAAATTTTAAATTTAGAACGTTGATATTTTTGCTTATTTTATATTTATTTCTGATGGCTTTAATATAAGGGTTTGAATGCTTTCATAATCTTTTAAAAATTTAATTGTTACATTTTATATTTATTCGATTCTTTTAATAATGGAAATCTTACAATTATGAAAACAATGTTCTTGTGACGTAATCGACCTATGTTTCTTGCTTCAAACATTTTAAAAGCATTTGTTTACTAAGAAACTTAGGTCTATTTAAGGATGTTAGAAATTTATTGTGAAGTAAGGAAAATAAATGTCCCTATACTTATGTTATAGTGATTAGTACCCAAATTTGACAGAGACAACTGTAATCAAGATAAGATAAGACAGAAAGAGATAGAGTCACACAAACAAATGATGAACAGACATGATTCAGACGGGTGCAATGACCCCACATTTTGATGAGACATCGCGTATTACATATCCATGTAGGGAGGACATTTTATAATATTTTAAACTTTAAACTATCGTGATAAGAGCTAAAATTGATTGACGTTCCGTCAAAAGAATCTTTGATTTGCTATTTGAAAAAAGAATTTTAATTCTAGCTTGAAAAGGCTCTGTTATAATGACCTTTGGAATATTTCAATATGTAAAACCTTCACGGAAATTAATTTTGTCAGTATTAAGAGTAGCGGCTTAAGTAGGTACCAGTGGTGAACTGTGGCTTTGCTTATAAAATCAAAATTACTATACCTTATTATAGTAGGCTCATACAAGCACTTTTGAAATGTAATTTTAGATGGTAATAAATAATTTGTAGCGAGTATATTTTTACACTGAGAATTGATAAAAGTATTTACCATATATACTATAATGGCCGCTTATTATATGATTTTTACTCTGCTTGAAAATCAATGAATACTGACTAATGTCATCTTTTACGTAGAATCTTTACTTACATTATACATAGAACATTCGTTAGGAATAACACCTACCTAATTTACATTTTTTTCTTTATGTTTAAAATTTAAAAAAGTACGTTTTTTATTATAATTACGATTTAATGTATGTAAACAAATAAGTTTATACATGTATTAAACAGTTTCGTTTATTTAAAGGATATTGCGTTATGTCTGTCTTATTAACCTATATACTAAACCGCAAAATGAAAACATTAATGTCGATGTACCTACCGTCTTAATGGTACCATTTGTTACAAGATATTTCTGAGTTTATGTCGAATGTAAAACGTATTTTTACATTCGACAGTTTTTATATACGATGTAGGCAGACTGACAAATGGTTGTGATGGTAAGTGGTCACTATACTGCTTGTGGATAGTAGTGCTGTAAGAAATATTCCTTATATCGTCAATCCGCTATTAACCTTAGGAACTAGATGTGCCTTTGACACTGTCATATTCAACATTTATATAAAATAATGAGAATAAGTAATGAGTAGGTGGTACCTACATGACGGACTTACACAAAGCCTTACCACCAAGTAATGTTATTATATTAGCTTAAACTAATATAAAAATAAACATTTAATTATGTATCCAAAAGTTAATGTACAAATAGTAGCTAACCGCTTTTACCAATATCTTTGCCCGAGTGAGTGTTAATGTGTTAGGTACCACATATGTTAAGCTATCTCTGTTCCAAATTTCATCCAAATCGGACCAGCCGTTTTTGCGTGATTGACTAACAAATATCCAGACATACAATCTTTCGCATTTAAAATATTAGTAGAATTCGAGAGTTGAATGAGAACCCGTGGTACCACCGTCTACTATCAAACGGCACTGACCACTTCAATGGCACACGAAATGCGGCGCGCGTTATCTAATTAATTAGTAAATTCTATTAATAATAACGATTCGATAATATTCACGGATATAGGAAAAATATAATGAGTTCATTGACCCCGGGGTCAGTGACTGATAAGGGGTTCAAGGTTGACATTTGTTTTTTAAAAAATCCTTGCAGTTTTTGTTACTCAACCGCGATGTAGCGAAATGTGCCTGTGTTACACTTTCCTTTGTGACGGGCCGAAAGTTAATTGAAAACGAACCCACACACACAGAGACATATAACAAAACCTTTTGTCGTCTCCAATAATATCTCTACAAAAAGGTTGTCCGTGAACTATTTAGTATCTCATCTATTATTTGGTTTTACGTCGCTGTGCTTCATGTTTTTATTTCCGCACAGCATCACAATCTTAATTCTAGAAATATCGGCTTTGTCTGGGAGCAGGACCTTCTTTACCGTATTGGAGATTCTGGGCATAGCTTGCCCTAGATGGGCCCTGTATCAAATTTCCCGTCGAAATTTGATTTTCATCATCATATCCGAATTAATTGCGGCGATGGCCGTCTTCGGTAAAAATATCGGTTATTGTTTGGTTATCTGGACTAGGGGCCTTATGGGGGTGGTATATAACAACACCAAGTGGCGGTAGAATCTCACAAAGCCTAACACCAAGTTTATTAAACTCATAATTCGTTGGGATAGCAACTATCAATGAAATATATTTGGCTCAGAATCAACGGCAGTCGTCATAGAAAGGAATAGAATATGCTTTATTGTACAACACATACAAGTTTACAGGAATACAGTTATAAATACTATTTAAATATATAGAAATGTATGAGTGTACATAGGCGGTCTTATCGCTAAAAGAGCGATCTCTTCCAGACAACCTTTGGGTAAAGGACACGAGAAAAATAAAGCGGTAAGAAGGTGTACGAAAACTATTTTACTTTTAAATAAATATGTATAATAAATTAACAAATAATATATATATTTATATATATATGTCATACTAAACCTAATGAAATAAAATTCAATAAATTTTGTATATGTGTTCTGAAGATTGAGGTGTCGCAAAGGACATACACCCTTATAAGGAAGTTAATCGTTCAATGACATTTTAAATGAAAATATACAATTCTACTATTGCATATTACGTGTAATTGTAAAGAATTTAAAAAAAACCCACTGAGTTTCTTTCGCCGGTTCTTCTCAGGCCTGAGGTGTTTATTTCCGAATCTGTGGTAGATTTATGACAATCAATAACCAAGTGTAACGCTGGAAGCGTTAAGCTTTTGATTTTTTTTTTTTTGAATGACGCGATTTAATTTTTGTTTATTTATTTATTAAGAATCTCCGGGAATAATTACACCAGTACAACCATAAATAAAAAAAAGCAACTTATAGCTTAAAACGAATTCCATTACCTATCAAGGAGGCCTCATGCAATGCATGTTTATAATCCAATGCTATGTATTACGGTGACATAGCTTTTGTAATCGGGATCGCTTTTACATAGATTACGATCGTGATTGTCAGTCTGTTCGACAATTAAGATGACGGAGAAGAACCCAGAATTTATCATCGATGCGGGTTTTAAGGGCCAGCAGAATTTAACTTACAAGTTCTTATTAATTCTTTATTATATCTGAGTCATAACATTGATTAATTTGTCTTTTATGATCTTATTAGTTGATTATCAAATTATAAGTGACGTCGATTAAAAATGTCTCAGTAAGCTCATGACGTCATTATTGAAAATATTATTGCTCACTTTAATTCCTATTCGTTTCTCTTATGTTCTTTTCTTTATTAGTTACAACTTTGCAGAAGTTCACGATTATCGGTTGAGTAATGACGTGAAGCGTAAAAAACAAACTCGCTTTCGCGTTTTATAATAAATGAGTTTGATAGTTTGTATGATATTTTTTTATTTAAATTATTTTGTTTCGTGGTATCTATTAATGTGATAAATGAAATTAGTGGACGTTAAGTTAATTATTACATTTTATTGCTTTATTTCAAACGTTATTAATATTTTTTAAATCATATTTCATAGAAATGTATTTAGCGATTTTTAGTATTATAAAAAATATTGTTTATCTTATAATATGTTTTAAGTAATATAAAAATATATGTCGGCGAGAGCGATGGCTGAGCGATAGTACTGTCTCCATCTTGAGTAAGTGGTACGGGGTCCATTGCGTAGGTGATGTAAATGATAGTGTACACTTCGTATGACCTTACTTTATTTTCTTTCGAACACAATAAACACACTTAAAAGTAAACTAAGTAAACCGACAGTTTCGTTTTGGAGAAGTGACCTGGTCGGCGTCCCGAATCGTAATGTGCCGTCTCAATTCCTCACTTTCCAACGACTCTGTCCTCGTGCCGCCTTTACAACAACAAGTGACGTCACGGCGTTTACCCCTTCTCTATTACTATGATACTCAAATGAGCAACTCAATATTAAACGATATCGCTTTCCACGACATATATATGAAATCCATGATGTGGCCGTCTTGAAGAGTCGCACACTTTATGTCAAGTCTGGATGTGGTTTTATTTACATGTGTAAGTGTAGTGACTGCTGATGGCCCTTAATAAATAAATAATATTAGGATCAAAAGCAGAAGCAGAAGAGTAGCTGCAAATGTCCCCCAGTTGGGTTAATGCCTCCTCTCTTTTTGAGGAGATGGCGTTCCACCACAGCGGTACCCAGACGGTTCTGTACAAACACACACTGACTATTGACGTGACGTCCGTTAATTTCAATTCAATTTCAGTTTTTTCTTTGTTCTTGTGTTTACAGTACAGTAACAGTAACAGCATCTGAATGTTCCACTGCTGGGCTTAGGCCTCTCTTCTTCTTAGGAGAAGGTTTGGAGCATATTCCACTACGCTACTCCAATGCGGGTTGTTGAAATACACATGTCGCAGAATTTCAGTGAAATTAGACACATGCAGGTTTCCTCACGATGTTTTCCTTCACCGTCAAATTAAGCACATGAAATTCAGTGGTGCTAACCCGAGTTTGAACCCACGATCATCGATTAAGAATCACGCGTTCTTAGCACTGGGCCATCTCGGCTCATGTATTTAATAATTGATAAACTATGTCAGTAGATTTATTAAATATTAAATTTGACATTTGCAATAGTGCAACGCACGGGATCGGATAAAGTGACTTGTTTACCGATAACGCTTATCAGTCTGGGCGAAAATTTTGAAATAAACAGCCGTCCGGTTCAACGTACCCTTCGTAATATATTTACAAAGCATTACGTTTAATTATTAATGTACCTATATTTATTGTACAAGTCGTGACCGCGTGGAACGGTGGCAAGAATGCTAGCAACAATTCCCTTTTTAGTCGCAATTCCGATTCTCTGGGCGAAAAATGAACCAGCCCTCCTGTCACCAGTAGAGGCAAACATAATTCTTAATTATTATTTGTATTTATTTTTAAGGTTTAAATGTACATAGAGAGGAAATAAACAAGATAAAAAAATACGTATCGATTATTATAGTACGCTCGCCCGGACTTACTACGGGAATAATTAATGTATAACACGCCGATGATCCAGTGGTTAGAACGCGTGAATCTTAACCGATGATCGTGGGATCCCTGGACAAGCATCACTAAATTTTCTTGTGCTTAATTTGTCTTTATAATTCATTTCGTGCTCGACGGTGAAGGAAAACATCGTAAGGAAATGTATGTGTCATTTTCTTACTTTTATTGATTAGAAGAAATTCCCCTGAGTTTCTTTCGCCGGTTCTCAGTTCTGATGCGTTTCATTCCGAAACGGTGGTTTATGACAGTCAATAAGAATATGTACCTAACGATTGTATATTAAATGAGTTTTTTATAGTTTCTAAGCTGTAATTAATGAATTTCATCTTAAAGCACGTTCATTTCTAATCATATTTTTTGTTCTAAAATCCTTCCTGGTCTATCACATAGATGATTCAGAGTTCATTCCACCATGCAGCTCTAGATCAGGTTGGCGTGCCTATTACATAACTGTCTTTAAATTTCATCTTAAACGAACTTTTAAGAATTTATATGTACATTTTATATATTCAATTAAACATGATATCACGAACGATGGCTTAGTAAAGTTTAAATCCACACAGAGCATCTAGTTAAAAATATATTGTCTTCGATAATGATTTGACGTTCAGGAAGTAAAAACCACGAACGGGACAAACGTATATCGTAATGACATTGATGTCCTTCAAAACCCAAATTACAACCGAATTGAATAACAGGAATTAATTAACTTATCATTGTAAATCCCCAATTTATGAGAACAGAAACAATAACAGTTACGCAAGATAGGTACATGGTTGTGTACAAAAATTTGTATCATTCGTATTTACAATTAAATTTGGTAATTTTGCTTAGAATTTTAGTCGTGTTTGCTGGTTTTCCTGCTTCCAAAAATATAACATTGATTTTAGTTCTTGTTGGAAGTGACGCGAGGTTTTTAATTATTATCTAAATAAAAATAATTGTGCGGTCGGGGGACCCCTGTCAGTAACAAAGTTTGCGATATTTTTTCGACTCAAACCGTGTTTTAAAATGTAGACTTTAATTGATTATATTACTGTATTTTTTTCACACCAAAAAGCACCTCAACCTCCTAAGTTCGAACGTCCAACGCATCGCATTTTGTAGCATTTGGTAGGCCCAGTATGAACGCTATTTCGTTATATGACGTGACCTTGGGCCAGTTCCATTTCACTCTACTGTAAGCCGCGTAAAAGAACTTCGTTCCAAAATGTAATTTAGTAATAACATGTTTGTTTGTAGACTTATTTTAAATATCATTTTGTGCTTAGTTTTGGTGTAAAATTAAGGTATTTTATATTAATCTAGTATAGAATACCTATTTACTTATGTTATGTAATGTCATCTATATATATATATATATGTATGTATATAAGCTAAATCACGAGGTCCCTGAACTATCCACCCGATTGAATTTAAATCTGTCACAGTTAACAGACGTAGACGTTCACTAAGAACAGATTTTACCCAAATCCTATCGAAAACACATTTTTCTTCTTAAGCGATGCCGGGACGATTCTCTAGTAATATATTACTTTTGTATATAACTCTATATACCTAGATTTAGATTCGTCAGGTAAGCCGAGCTTAGGGAGGCATCTATTTAAGCAATTGTTGTCTATAATTTTTTTTTTTTTTAATTTCTTCTGAGGCCAAAAGCCTCTACTCCAATTTAAATATACACTATACTTCGGTATAGAGTATATTTCAAATTCAAGTACATATTCCAGTACACTTTAATGCGTTTTGGTGTAAAATATTGCCATGTATGTCATTTCTGCTGCAATCGCTGGAATTGTCAAAACTTTGTTTTGTACCGTTTATCGTGTTTGTGGTTGGAATTTCGTCACCGCCTTGTCCCCAATTATTTCTTCGGCCATTGAGGAAGTCTATACTAATAATAAAACTACAATAGTGCCGGTTCTGGACAATGACGTGTCTAACTTTAAGCACCGACCTATAGATTATATCCTTATATTTCAGATTCTACGTCTGCATTGTATCCAGGACAAGACCACGGTGCGCATCTATTCCCAGTTCCATAGAGACAAGTCAGGTGATCTCAATACCCTGAGCCCTCTTCTAGGTAATGCTTGCAGAGTAAGCCGGGTATCTTTGACGGAGTGGGTACCGCTAGGTCAATATTTTGCTTAACTATTTCTTTATTGTAAACTAAACCTATGCGGCAAATGGTAGCTCGAATATAAGAACATAAATTGTCTAGTAAGCAAAATATATATAACGCACATACACAAAATATATATACATATATATATATATATTGGTAGCGAGTTGGTGACCACTTACCACTTGGCTCATTTGCTACTCTGCCATCCTATATCAAATTATTTGTTATTAATTAGTATTAATATAAAATTTAACAATCATTGATTAAAGTCATTAAACAAAAAGATAATACTTGAAATTTGATCGTTGAATCACTTTTTCAAATAATGTTTGGAAGGAAAAGTTATCCAATAATTAATGTAATTATGAAACATAATTACGAAAAAATATATTTTATAATTACAACTAAATGATATATTAAATTACAAATAATTAATTGTACTGAACACACACACACACACAAAGACAAAATACAGTAGGTACATTAAGTTCACAGTGAATTCGTCTCAAATAATACTAACTTTCATACCACACCTGCGTCAATAGGGCATTATAACGTGTGCGAGTGAGAAAGGTAAAGGTGATAAAGGAAAGTTAGAAAGAGACGATAGCATCGTACCATGACCTTAGCCAAAATGTGCAGAATTGTCAGGTCAGTGACACGATACAGCTGATAAGATAAAGAAATTCGGGTGAACGGGACCGTTGTAATATTGTTTAAATAAACAAGTCGGCTTAATCTTGTTATGAAATTTGTTCTTTCATACGTATAAAGAACAATTAATGTATTTATTTAATAAAGACTGTGCTCCTTTTATTAAATTCGAAATTCAAAAAACGTAAAATTTAATTTGCTTTTTCCGTTTGGAATATATTTACATGAATAAAGAAAAAATATATTAAGCATAATATTAAAAATAACACTGTACGAAATCCAACCTTAAAACAACTACTAGCATTTCAAAAAAAGAACACGAACCAGACAGGATTTAAAAAGTAAAATTCGAACGCGAATCCAAAATGACAGCGAAAGTAAAAGCCGACGCACACACACACAGACCTAACCTTACCCAACTTTAGTGTACGTTGGCCGAATACTCGAGGCCAATGACACATGCACTGCACCGAGGCCGAATGCAATGCATTTGGCAGGACTCGTTTAAAAAAAGAATACTTTCGCTGGAGCGTGGACGAAATTCGCTGGATTTTAAAATTTTGTACTCGATTTGAATTTGGAACGTTGTTGTATTCTTTATGAATGAACGATTGTATTTTTTACTTTTGTATTTCATTATGGAATTACGTCATATGAATACTACTCACAAAACTGTAGTTACACATTATTTGATTTCTACTGTTTTGTAGTTGTTTTTTTTTTCGTATTCTATTTTTAAACACTACTGTCAGTAATAATTATATTTTATTGTACGTACATCTCATCAAGGTAACGGTTCTTTAGATTTTTAATACCTCATTTTATAACATATTTTGTGTATTATTTAAAAGTATATTTAACTTCATAGTTAATATACATATAATATTTTTATAATTAAAATAAAATATGTTGTATTAACCAAATCTTTATTTGGACTTATGTACGTAAATTTATTTTGTTAATGATTATTTCAAACATAAAAACATACGATTACTTTCCAAGACATTGCTATAGGTACTTAATACCTTATGCGAGTAGGTATATAGCCTGTAAGCAATAAGCGAGTTATAAATATAGGTTACATTTTTTGTTTCATGTAAATCAATCTAGAATATGAAGTTTCTACATATTTTTTAACTTATACTGCAATTACAATGTAAGTTACGTTTCATTTTTAATCCATTTTTAAATTTAATTGTATTCGATAGTAATCAATATATGACACACATATGTATGTCAGAAGGGCGCATCACATATAGCTTAGAGAATAATAAAATAAAATAAATGTTCCCAATTTTTTTTTTGTTTGCTCAGTTGTGTTGAAATATATTTTTATAGTAACTGTTATAGAATGTGATTTAAAATATAATATATACTTAGTAAGAGTTATTCGTCAACACAACTATTTTACAAGATGGCTACCGTCCACTCATTTTTAAATTATTGTGATGTCAATTGACTAGACTCAATTTATCTACAAAATCAAAATCAAATGGAGAGAACACCTGCTGAAATAATTGGCTGTATGTCAGTATAAATATAAGAAAAAAAAATTAAGATCTTATTTTAAAAATATATAAGATTCCAACCTATTAACAAAACGAGTTTAAGCTTACAATTATATTTTATTGCTTTGAAAAAATGAATAAATATCGATATTAAAAATAAAATGTCCGCACGCATAATAATTTATCTCAACTGTCTGGAAACCGCTCTAATATTTAATGTTTTTGAAATTTCGCCGGAAAAACCTACGAACAAAAATGTTTAATAGTTGTTATTGTGGTGTACAACGTAAAGTGTGTTACACAACTAAATACAATCTATTCAAGTGCATCGTTGATGACGATTTGTTATTTTAGCAAAATATATGACCTAGATTAAAATGTTATTTGTTGTGAATGCTTTTTTGCTATAGAACACTACTTAGTTGACTTGACATATTCTATAAAATATTCGTATAAATTATGACGTTCTATTTTTGAAATTTAATTCGTACTTTTTTATTTTTTTTATTAAGAATATGGGTAATGGTATTAATTTTGTTGACAATATTAAATGTTTTAATAGATGGGTAATATAATTACATTTTGACGTTTATTTTTATAGGTATGTAAATGGTTTTTTTTTTTTCTTATAATATCCTAGTTCCTAGTTACGAATCTATATCAAGACAAAAGTACATACAGATAAGCGGTATGATATTACATAGTTCGCGTTACAAACGTACCATCGGGCAGTTTATTGACGCCGCATCCGTCTGAACTTGGGCTTAAGCCTTTGTGAATGTCATCTAGCCTCAGTACTACTGCAGTTGTGTGCGGCGTACGTGTGTCATGCACCGCGCGCTTCCAAAACACGCACGTCACAAACAACCCAATTTAAGAGAAAAAAAAAAAAAACAATAAGTGTCACTTTTCAAAATAAATTCCCGCGCGAACTAGCATGTTGAAAAGAGACGGCCGTATCTCCACGCGACCGCTATTTCGGTGACGTCGCCGGTGCATAGTGAAATAAAATAATGAAAAGTGGCATTCAGTAATTTCGTTGTGTTTACGCGCGTTGCTAGTTTGTTTGGCTCGGTTACGCTTCTTTCTCGCTGCACCCGTGGCGCCCTCTGCCGTCCCATAGCTAGCACACATGGTTGTAATTCATGGAGCTGTCAAAACAATAACCTCGATCGGGCCGTGTGCGAGGAAAACGCGATGTGCCGAAGTTTTCGGCGCGATGAGTCCGTCGTGTGACCGCGAGCTGGAAAATTGAAGTAGCGGTGTAATTTTTTTTTCGAAACTTAACCTACGACAAACTTCAGTTGCGCGCGAGCTGTCCCCGCACGCGCCTCGCGCTGCATCCGTAACGAAAAACTACGAAAAACCGCCGAATGGACCCCGAAGCGGATCCGAATCCCGCCGAAATCGCTTTCCGAACTTTGTGTCGACCTGAACTTTTAAATTTCGAACGCGAAAAAACCGCGTTCGAATCTAGCGAGTGAAACTTTTTTTTTGCTCAACTCTGTGATGTAGACCTAAACAGTACACATAGTGCCTTACGTACAAACTAAATAGATTAAATTGTGATGTCATAGTGCAAAATTAATTAGAAACTAGTTTAAAGTGTAAGTGAACTATATTTTTGGAGCAACATTGCTGATTATTTTAATGTGCTTATGGACTACTGCATAGACTGCATACGGTAAGTAATACGTTTCCACTACGAGTCGTTTTAATTACAGTTATAGGTAATTTATGTTGTAGGAACGCCAATCTTAATCTATGAACTTGATTGCATTGACGCGAAGTTGCTTACAAGTCAAGTGCATTCCTAGCTGCGCTTGCAAATTCACTCATGTGCTCCACTAACTTCTGATTGTTGAGATGCAAACGAATTTCGACTTTATAGCGTGAAATGATATTATTTTTTTTCGATGCGATTTCGTTATAAAACAACAGGTTTTTCATAGAAATAGTTTTGTATTATCTCGTGTGTATTAGGTTGATTTTTCCTCGTACCTCGTGGTCGTGAAGTCGGTCTAATGACCATGGCTACTTGCTATCGTATGAACGTACATGTCCTAAGGTTACTATTATGATTTGATTGAATTACCTATTTATTTCCTTCAACTCTTCAACATGTTACTTCAATGGATTCATGTTTTTTTTTTTTTTTTTTTTAAATAAACAAAAATATATTTAAAAAAAGTGTGTTATAAGTTTTTGTATATAATTAAATAAGAACTTTTTACGAACCTTCTAGAAACTTTTTGTTTTACAACTTGTTTTACTTTAACTAACTTTAAGCGGGTTATATTCATTTAAAATAATGACAAGCATAATTAATCAATAAATATATATTTTACTAGAACGAGGTCATATATCTAGTGTTCAGAAAAAGTTATTAGAAGATTCATCTCAAAGAAATATGGAACAGTTGCAGTCGACGTCGGAGGGGATGACTACGGCTAGGAATAAATATATAATATATAACATTAATTATGCTTAAGAATAGTATATCACTTGATTGTACTGGACTATTTACCATTGCCCAATATTATCTAAAAAAAAAATTATGTATATCTTAATAAATTGTCTTACAGAAAGATTCGTTCAAATCGAACTAGCAAAATCCTAAAACTCTAGGCATAGATAAGTATATATGTTTTTGTATGGTTTAATAATTACTCATCGTTATAATATGTACATAATATAATTAAGAAATACATACAACTATAATTCAAGTAGGCGCGTCAGAAGTGTTACTACTGAGTACTTTTGGCTCGTCGTTTTCGCTCAGTCAGTTGAAGCTACGGGTAAATAACAAATACGATCGCATATCACATGTTGATATGCGATATAATAATTATTAAATTTAAAGGATACACGTATCGAAAAAGCGTGTCACCATTTTACGTGTGATATGTAATGAGTTCTTGAAGAATAGCTGTCTGGAATGTGGAAGTCTGACGAGTGATGGTTGACATTGGAACAGCGCTTATATTCGTCATCGAAATGTTCCAAAATATACCTTCGACGTTAAAAGGCAATTTTTTTTTATAAAACATCTAGGCGGTAAGTGGTAACCACTGCTCTTAGATATTGGCACTGTACGAAATGTTAACCGCACATAGTCGATGCGCCGAGAACCTTGGGAACTAAGATGTTGCCCTTGTGCTACACTGGCTCACTCACCCTTCAAACCGGAACACGACATTATTAAGTATTGCTGTTTAACGGTAGAATATATGATGTGGTACCTACCCAGACGGTGATCGCCCATTGGTTGTGTATCGACCGTAATTAATTGATTATAATAATGAATACATCAGTTTAGAAACTGTAGTATCTGATATAAAGTTCATATGATTGTTTTTATGCATTTGTTTGTGAATTTGGAAAAATAGACTTAGTTTGGTGGAACCTGGTCAGCATGGCGACCTCGTGACAAAAAACGCGTTATTGGTTTGTAAGTTGACACGCGGGTTGATTATTATGAATGTTATGCGCGTGTGATTTTAAACTAGAGTCGAAGGTATATCGTGCTGTCCGAGGCATGGGAAGGAAAAAAAAATCGCCACAAAAACACAATAGCTTTCCAGCCCGACCCGGGGTTCGAACTAGTTACTTCGGGCCTGCTTAATATATCTACTAGACACACGAAGTAGGTAAATGTTTATTTTTTTCCTGTTATTTCTATAACCTTTCTCAATAAGGACTATATCGCGTAAAAATAATATAATAATTATTCGTGTAACTTTGCCAGTTGTCTAGCTTTATAATATACTAGCTGTGCCAAGCGGTTTCACCCGCGTATAATTAATAAAAATATAATAAATAAAAATAAGCCTAGAGCCTTCTTCGATAAAAGGACTATCCAACACAAAACTATTTTTTAAATTCGAACCAGTAGTTCCTGAGATTAGCCGGATCAAGCAAACAAACTCTTCAAATTTATATATTAGTAGAGATAAATACATATTATTATGTAACAACATATTTATATATTTATAAATCAAACAATTTTATGACTACGTTATAAAAAACCTTTATTTTTTTTTCTTTTTCTAAATTTGAACACAGAAATATTTCCGTTAAACACTTTTTATCTACATTTGGTTAGGATACCCTATGACCTTTAATAGGAGGTAAATAGGACGGAGTAGGTATATTTGTGCATTATAACGTAATAGATGTTTTTAACTATTATCTAGGTATTTTCCTTATATACTAATGAGTAGAAGTTAATTAAATAAATTCTCAATGTCATATTTACTCATATATTGGGAGATACTGGAGACCATTCTTTTTTGTTCCATTGTTAATTGCGATTTTAATTCTACAAGGTAGTTATATAAATATATATGTACATATATAATTACATCTATTGTGATTCTCATTCCGAGTACATTGAAGGCTAATTATTGATTACAATAATTAATATATATTTTTTTCTCAGTTGAGTAACAATTTAGAACGTAGCAAGTATCAAAGTTACTTATTTGCGTTTATATAGCTTGTTTCTCAAATCTGATTGGAGAATTATTTTTTAGAAAATTCGACTTAAAATTATTGATAAAGTAGTCAACGAAAGGCTCAATAGGTAAAATTTGCTCCCATAACGATTGGCGATAGGGGTTTTCAATTAATGGGGAATTGTTCCTTCATCGTGTGGAACAAGTTGTATCTTGGTACACCGTATTGGCAATGAAGATGGTTAATATATCTTAGAGTTAATGTCTATAGGCGGTGGTAACCATACCATCAGGTGGTTCATTTGCCAGTCTGCCTACCTATCTATATCTATATTATAATAAAAAGAAATCTCTTACTAATCACTAAACAGGAAAACCCAAAAATGTTTACTAGACCCGGGGATTTTAATCTATGAACTACGGAATCCGTACTTATTACAAGTTGCTAGACCAACGATGCTTTTTAATATTATCATTATAACTCAATCCCACCGCTGGGCAAACTTAGCCAGTGGTAGAACTTTGCGCAAACTCGTTTGGGTAGTTGGGTGGTACACATCAGATATTCTACCGCAAAACAGCATTACTTGGTATTGTTGTGTTCCGGTTTGAAGGGTGAGTGAGCCAGTGTAATTACAGGCACAAGGGACATAGCATCTTAGTTCCCAAGGTTGGTGGTGCATTAGCGATGTAAGCGATGGTTAACATTTCTTACAATGCCAATGTCCTATGTGCGTTGGTGACCACTTACCATCAGGTGGCCCATATTCTCGTCCGCCTACCTATACAATAAAAAAAGCAATAATATTAGGAAAATATTTCAATATACTTCCGAAAAGTTCAAATTTCCTTGTCGTTATCCTTTACACGAACCGAATCGTCAAAACAAATTTAACATTTAAGAAACGGCGTTGCTTCGTGGTTACGTTTCATTCGCCTTGTTTCCTTGCACGTGTGTGAGTGGTCTTATGTAAGGTCAAACACTTAGCAAGCACTGTCGCTTACCTTTCGTACTGTCATATACTTTGGAAGTGTTACAATTTTACAGTATAAATAAATAAATTTTGACTTCTCAACTAGCTTCAGTCCTAAAGCGTAGAAGTCAGCGCTGAAAAATGAATATGACATCATTATCATATTCTATTTTTTGTGTTTGTGTGTGTAAAATTAATACCTGGGTAAGCCCACTTCTTTTGAAAATAAGGCTTGCAGCTTAATCCAACACATGCAGGTAAACTCATTATGTTTTCCTTCACCGCTGAGCACGAGATGAATCACAAACACAAATTGAGCTCGTGAAAATGGTGATACGATTCACGTGCACTACTAGGGGCTTAGGTGCCCCGCCAGCCCAGGGGTAGGGTCTTCTAAAGGGTTCTAGGCAGAAATATTATAATTTTACTTCAACCGCTTCGAAATGGGGCATCCTATATCAACGTGCGTGTTTTATGTGTAGTGTTGTGTATGTGCAAACGAAAACTGAACATTATACAACAAACGATCTCATTCGTTAGGCTATTGCTACGCAGCTCAATTTATTAAGCAAAAGTTATTACGGTAATTCAACAAAGATAATTAATTACGTTAAATTTTATATTAATAAATAAACGATGGTATGTTTTTATTTGACTGTTTCATGTGTGTGTGACTTTGTATGAATGGCCGATTATTTATGTGTTTCCTGTTAACATTGTAAATTATATTTAGGAAGTTAAATGTTTATGTATCCTCGCTTGATGCTGGAATTTATACTGGCGTTGCTTGTGCTCGTCTGGGTAGGTGTAGTTCGTACGATATCTCGATTTATGAAATTAAAAATGAATTGAAAACGAGCCACACAATATTCTTCATTCATATAAATTACAGACGTTATTTATATTATAGGTTAGTGGACGATCACCACCGACGTCCATGGCTACAGGTTTCCTCGCGATGTTTCCCTTCATCGTCAAGGAAGAGATGACTTATAAACACAATTTTAGTAGATGAAAGGTTTGAACCCCCGATCATCGGTTAAGATTCACGAGTTTTAACCACTACGCCATCTATTAAATACAATCCTTACTAATCTTATAAATACGAAAGTGTTTGTTTATTTATGTGTTACGCTTATACCTCTTAACTCGAGTCATTATGTGATTTGGCATACACTTGTTCAGGAGTACAGTATCCTCAGCCGGAGGCAGAAACTACACCCGGCGTCAAAAAAATCGCACCTTTTGAAATTTTGACTTCAAGCGAATATTACTCTTAACTTATTTATTGTACCCTACCAAAATTAATATCATTTGAAAGCACAATTAATACACTTTAAAAACGCGTATCGTTCTTTTCTGTAAAAACAATAATCACGAAACGTTAGGGTCTTTAAAAAAAAGTGCTGAAAAGCTCATTAGAGGACTCACTACTTGTGCCACCTTGGACACGAATAAAAGGGGGGGTAAAAATTAATTATGGGTCATTAGCTATCTAGACATCACAGAAGTCACACCTGAACAGCTCCAGTAAGAAAAAAACCCTGAAAAATGGATACCACGGCAGAAGAAGCAGCTCAAGTGGTAGCACTACTGCAATCAGGACTACGCCAAGTTGATATTGCTCGACAACTACACATAAGCCGTTTCCGGGTGAAACGAGTATCCCAGTGGTTCCAGGAGACTGGAGGCTACATCAGCAAGCATGGATCCGGCAGACGACGTTGCACTTCCGACAGAGACGACCGCTATATTGTGTCGACGTCTTTGCGTAACCAATTCTCCAACGCTGTTGAGCTGCAACAGCAGCTCCGAACAGCTCGGAGGACGTCGGTGAGCGTCTCCACAATAAGAAGAAGGCTGCGAGAGAAGAAAATCCAGGCCCGTAGGGCTGCTACTGGCTCCAAATTGACAGCAGAGCATAGGCGAGTCAGACTTCAGTTTGCCCGAGACCACGTGGATTGGACGTTCGACCAATGGAAGTCTGTCCTCTTCTCCGACGAGACTAGGGTATGCCTTTTCTGCAATAATAGGCGTAGAAGAGTGTACAGGAGGCAGGGGGAACGGTACTCACAGGCCTGCTTTGAAGAAACCGTCAGCTACAGAGGAGGATCCTGCATGTTCTGGGGCGGAATTTCAATCCAAGGAAAAACCGACCTTGTGTGCGTCTCCTGCACTTGAGGTGCACGTGGCCAGGGGTCCCTGACTGCTCATCGGTACATCACAGAGATACTGGAGGACCATGTGGTCCCGTATGCTGGTTTTGTCGGGCCTGAATTCACATTCATGCACGACAACGCCCGCTCCCATACGGCAATCATTGTTCGGGACTACCTGAATCAGGTTGGGATCCCCGTGATGCAGTGGCCAGCGAGAAGTCCTGACCTGAATCCCATAGAGCACCTTTGGGATGATCTGAAACGCCGGGTGCGGTCTCGTGATACTGCCCGTGCCACCCTTGAACAGCTTCGGGACACCGTCGTCGAGGAGTGGAGTGACATTCCTCAAGAACGCATCGTGACGTTGGTGAGGTCAATGAAGGATCGCATGGAGGCTGTAATTAGGGCTAAGGGAGGTAACACTAGGTTCTAAGTTTAGTTTTAAGAATTTGTTTTACTGTATTTTTTAATTTTGTTATGTTTTTAGATTAATTAAATTAAGTAATTTTGGCGTGTTTTTCCTTTTTTCATGAAAAATGTTTTTATATGCTTAGTAATCACTATAACAGTTTTATTATTTAAAGGATTCAATAACCTTTAAAATGAGGTCCCACACTTATACCTTACCATAGATGAAATAGGGTTTATAGTTGCTTGAAGTCAAAATACCAAAAGGTGCGATTTTTTTGACGCTGAGTTTAGTTATATATGCCAGAAAATCAAAGAAACACGAATGCCACTCTATTATGTAATGTAATGTAATGTTGATTAAAAACAATTTTATTGTCAATTAAAAATAACCACTGAATATTTAGCCGGTTCTGTTAGAATCTACTATTCAGAACCGGTGGTAGCTTTATAATTCAATATTCTAAAATGTAATTCAAACGTGCTCGCAAGAGTATCTTGAATAAAGAATAATTTGGTGTGTGTATTATCGAACTTCGTGAAACTAGGTGGTAGATCAGGAATGGTCACTCATGGTCAGTTACGTCACAGCTGTATTTAAAGTTAGACTATTTAACTAAACAAAGGGAACAGCGCTCGTATCGATTTCCGCTTTCGAATTACGCCCGATGTGATATTAAAAAACTAGTTTGGACATTTTTAAGCAGCGGTCGATTTAGCTGTGATTGTGGAACAAAGAACAATTTATAAATATATATACTTTGAGATATTTATATATATGTATATAAGTCTGAAACCTTATTATGAATATAACCCATATAAATAAGTCAAGAATAGTTTTTGGGAGGTATTAAATGTGTAAATATCCCTTATTAGGTTAGTCAAAATCTACTTCTTAAGACTGAAAAAGAGGACACCAACACACATAGACTATACATATATACATAATACCTAATAAGATAGCTATTATGTCTACACACTGATTACGTATATATAGTGATTTATATATATAGATACGATTTATATATATATAGATAATGATTACGTATATATAGAAGTTGGAAGTGTGTACACTCCCATGCCTCGGAAAGCACGTAAAGCCGTTGGTCCTGCGCCTGAACTCTTTCCGGTCGTGTCGGATTGCCGTCCCATCGGATTATGAGAGCTAGGGAATAGTGAGTGCACCTTTGTTTGCGCATACACTTCTGCACTATAATATATCCTGCGCAGTTGGCTAATCTCTCTTGAGATTGGCCGCCGTGGCTGAAATCGGTCTGGAGGACGTTATAGTGATTTAGTTTGACCTTTCATTTTGTTGGTTTTTTTTAATTAAGCAATATTTGTCTTAAAGTCATTTGTAACTTATTATACTAGCATTTTGTTCATGGTTTCACCCGCGTAGTTCCCGATCCCGCGGGAATACGGGGACGAAATGTAGCCTATGTTACTCGCTGATAATGTCGCTTTCCATTCGTGAAAGAATTTTTAGAATCGGCTTAGTTGTTTAGGCGTGGAAACGTCACAAACAAACTGACTTTCGCATTTATAATATTCGAATATTGCGACTATTTAGCGCAGTGGCTGCAATTGTCGATACGGTATGGAGTTTTGATTCTCATAACAAATATTTAAACACCACGGCTGCGTTTAATATATCAAGTATGCAAGTAACATTGTCGTGAAACATTTCGAAAAATTGTGCAGTTCTACGACATATCATGTCACTATAATTATGACGTGATGTGTATATACTAAATATATATGACGTAACTCTGTGTTCGTGTCCAGATTGTATGTGCAAAATAACACACAAATATTTCCATAATTGATTTAATAAATGTTTTGTTATTGTACGGTCTACAAATTAATTATTTATTATATATTTTTTCAATTTAATTCAATGTCCATTGGAGTGAATTATAAAGTATTTTAAAGTAACTATGACTGTAGATAAAATGCGCTTCGCTTTTAAGCCAATTACAGACGTTATTTGTGTTAAGTATGCATTGGAATAGTCGCAGTATCAACTGTCAAAGTGGTCAATGCCCCGTAGAGTACAGTCAGACTCTAAAACATGTATACGTTCAAGTGTAATGTGATTCAATTTAACACAATATAGTTCTTTGTAATCTTATATCTGTTTTCGCGGTCGACTGTATTTTTTATAAAACCTTTTCGTTTGTAACCTCTTTTTTGTAAATCGAAATTGTTTAAGGGAATTATATTTGTATTTAATATCTTTTGTGAGCTTATTAAAAACATATGGAGTGAGTTTTTTTAGTTACGATGCAAGATTATAAATAAAAACGTTACTTACCTAAATTATTTATGATTCGAAGTAATTTTTTATCTATATTTACCAATATGTATTTACTCAGCTATGTCCATTAACTGTAAACGTTTTTCGTTTTAGGGTTCCGTTACTGTAAATAATATTAAAAAACGCCACTCGGTGATAACAGCGCAGATATTGTGACTGTTTGAAGAGTTATGAAACTTGTGACTAATTACACTTGCTTGTTCGCCGTAATGATTTGGTGGTACCACCCGGACTTGTGCAAAGTGCTACGGTGTTAAGGAGGATTACTCAAAACACAAATATATATTATCAAAAAAATATTCAACTTATCTTTATCTTATCTTTATAGCATAATAAAGCTGTGCCGTCGTTTATACGTGATGTGATATGCGTGTGTGCGTTGGTTATGTGTTCGCACCAACACATAGATTGTAATTATATTATATATATATCTAAGGCTTCAAATGAGTTACGTATTTGGATAGAATTATCGGAAGCGAAAAAGTATTTACGTCCGAAAATACAGTTAAGAATATAATTCTAACTAATATTATAAATGCGAATGTGAATTTGTTTCGTTGTTACGCTTCCACGCCTAAGTCACTACACCGATTTTAAAAAATCTTTCACCAATGAAAGCTACATTATGAGCGAGTAACAAGGCTACATTTCGTCACCGTATTCCCACGGGAACGAAAGCTACGCGGGAGAAACCGCGGCCATAATGCTAGTATTATATATGTACGGAACCCATTCGAAATAATTAAACTCTGACCGACCGATTTTTCAGTATTTTAAGCTGAAATTTATTCACGGAAAAACAATTCGGGCATGCACGTCGGGCATTATCGTTAGCGATTCGGCTGTATTCGTGTCAGTGGCTTTTTTTCTTTTTTTTTTTTGTGTTCTATTGGTCTTTGTCACGGAAACCTGGGTTACTTTGTAATGGTATACAGGTCGATTACTCACTGTTAAAACACATATCGCCGAATATTTACTAAGCTAAGCATGCCGTGTATGTCCAGTGATTAGTGCTACGACTTTTGGGTAATATCGTTGATTCAAAACATTTATGGTTTAGCTCCGGATATCGTGAGGATACCCGAGGCCAATTCTACTAACAAATTGTTACTTTATCGCTATCGAATCGAAGCGTGATCGTTGACGTTTAACCGTTTATATATTCTTTAATTTAATTATCGACCATTGGAATAAAACTTAACAATTAAGTTTGGTTTTGACATAACGGTACATGTTAACATCATATCGGTCCGGTTCCGATCCAAATATATATAGATTAGTCAAAGTTGGATTGGAATTGAATCGAGAACGTATCTTATTCGTTATGGATTAGTAGAATTGGCCTCCTGCGAGTGTTAAATCCACTAACTAACAATAGCTTTAATTGTTTTCATTTTGCCGTTAAAGTCTTGTTAAATTTAATGGTAATTTAGTTTTATGGAATGATAGAATAAATTTGGAAGTTGATTACGTTATTATTACAGAATGGCTGTTCCGAAAATATGAAAAAAAATTACTTCAATAACTACGTAACCAAACATTAGTTACGTGTTACTGTATAAAATATTAAAGCTTTGCCTGCGACTTTGCTCGAGGCGTAAATCAGAATTCCGTAGAGTTCTTTTTGCAAAAATAAAAAAAAATCATACATCTATTCTACAAACTTCTGCGTAAAAGAACCCGCATGATGCTAGATAATAAGTTATTACTTTATAAAGGATATATAAGGCTATCCTTTATTAAACAAAATATATAGTTAAAGAAGCTTGGTACGTACCTATTAATAAAGTATTAATTTTGGCATAAATAGACGAACAGACATCAACATTAATAGAATTATTACATTACAAATTTAACAAATTTTAAATAATTATAATTTAAGATAGGTACTTAATTAAAAGTAAAACAAATATAATTGTTAGTAAGATAGATATCAAAATATACTTTATAAATACAATTTGTTACGTGGACTATTAAGACAATACATCTTAAACGCGATAATAACAAAATGACGAAGAGAAAACTTATATAAGTTCCGTAATTTGAGCGGGAGAAGTCATCACCCGATGTCCAAGATGGCGTCGCATTTTTTTGTCTATGCGCTAACGGCCAGCGAATGTTTTAGAACGAGTTTCTTTGCGTTTCATACACTTAACCTTGTCATTAGGCTCGACTAGTCATTTTTGAATTTCGAATCGAGCCGCCATAACTTTCTCACATCCACAATCTAATATGTGCTTTATATTATATATTTATGGTTCATATTAGCTTGCAATCGTGTGGATTTATCACATTTGCTGATTGGAATATGAGAATTTTCGTCACAGCACTACATTCTCCTTCCATAGATAGCTAAGAGCGATGACATGACGCGAAAGTACAGACTATTATTTTACTCGTTTGTTGGTTAATTTTAAAATAATTGTTTTTATCATAATGTGAGAATGGATAAGTTGTGAGTTGTTTATTATATAACGATGACGATTGCTATTCTTAATGGATTTTGTTACTTTCGGTACAATCGTTTATATTACCTTTTTAAAAAAAGATTATTTTTAATTTCAAATGAGCTATGGAAGATAGAATTCATTACATATGAAATATGACAAAAGTAGTTGATGACTTAATCATTAATATTCTCTTATTTGGCTGTTTGCTACGTTTGGTTGGATTGTGTGAATTGATCAGCTTATTCGAAACGAGGGTAGGTTACCCATACAAGGACATGGATCGACTTATGACTACGAGACAGTGGTTATTGTGCGACATGCTTAACAAAACTGTCGATAAACCAACATCGTCCATGCGGCCACGTAGATCCACCCCCAAAACCCCCTCCACATTTTATGAGTGCAGTTGTAATCTGTGTATTATATTTATTTGTATAAATTATAAGGTAAATAATTTGTAGGCATAATCGTCATATTTATTTATGCACGTATAGTTGAAAGTGGAGGGCGATCGGGAGTGATTAGAACTGCACAGGTGATAGTGATGTTGTCACTGATGATGTACATCCAAAAAGTTAGCTGACTGTGCTGACGGGACTGAAGCTGTAAGAAATAAAATTGTGTGGTCGGGGGACCCCCGTCAGGAACGAAGTTCTGTACAGTATTTTTTCGACTAAAGCTGTGTTTTAAAATGGAGATTTTAATTGATTATATTACTGGTTTTTTTTTAACACCAAAAAGCAACTCAACCTTCTTCATATCAAGTTCCTAAATTCGAACGCCCAACGCATCGGATTTTGTAGCATTTGGTAGGCACAGTATGAACGCAATTTCGTTATATGACGTGCCCTTGGGCCGCTGTCATTTCACTTTACACTAAGCCGCGTAAAAGAACTTCGTTCTAATATTAACTATTCCGTGCACCATTGCGACACCAACTTTGGGAACTAAGATGTTATGCCCTGCGTAAATTAACGTATAATTTAATATACTCATTACGTTTGTCGCGTGGCTGTGAAATATTAAATCAGCTCTGTGACGAAACACGATCAATACTTTATACTACATATATAATAACGAAAATAGCATATTATGACGATATAGGTATACTCGTATACCTTTTTAACGATTATTTTCACATACGTAATTAAGTTTCATTTCTCTGGGAAATAGACCAGCCGTTCTGTCACAATAGAGAAAACATGGACTATCATTTACCAATACACCACTTTTATTAAACATAGTCATATTTATATAATACTAGTTCCATCATCTTATCTCAGTCTTGGGCTTATGATTTGAAATGTTGCCTATGTATGTCTTTTCTTGGGGTCCAAGCTTGTATATGAAGGTTGGTGGCGCACTGGCGATGTAAGCGATGGTTAACATTTCTTTCAACGCCAATGTCTATGGGCGTTGGTGACCACTTACCGTCAGGTGGGACAAAGGCTAGTCTGCCTCCTTATTCTATAAAAAACAACTACTTACCGTTAGTTATAACGATCTTAACACACTATGCGAGGTGATAAACTTACAGTTGATATGCTAATTAGTGCAAATTATCTATTAGGCGTTGGTTGCGAACATTAATAATTCTAAATATCTACAAATATTCGCCTATAATTAGCTTGTTAATATTATTATTATGATATACTAATTTACTCGGTGGTAGAGCTTTGTGCAAGCTCGTCTGGGTAGGTACCACCCACTCATCAGATATTCTACCGCAAAACAGCAGTACTTTGTATATTCGTGTTCCGGTTGGAAGGGTGAGTGAGCCAGCGTAATTACAGGCACAAGGAACATAACATATTAGTTCCCAGTTAGGTTTTTAGCGCATTGGTGATGTAAGCGATGTTTCACATTTCTTACAATGCCATTGTCTATGGGCGTTGGTGACCACTTAACATCAGGTGGCCCATATGCTCGTCTGCCTACATATACAATATATATAATGAAATTAAACAATTATCTTATGACATGTAATTGAGCTGTACTATATTTAATGCACTTTACTCATGACAGAATAAATACTCTTTGTATACGTAGGGTAATGCACCGTGACATTGTTTATACAATTTTTAATATATTCTGCGAAACATAATAACAAATAGACATGACACTCGTAGGAAAAGCTCATTTAATCGACCAAACTTTACAACGAAGTCTGTCTAAAAGTTTGATAGTCATTTTTTTGCAATATAGAATAGGAATTTGTATTTTTTTTAATTATATTTTTTCCATATAAGTAACCATAACATGGAACAGATATACGTTTCATAGTGAAATGGAGATTGATGAGTTGAGTCTAGTCTCCACCAACCTGCGTTGGTGTAGCAATGGTGGAATAAACTCGAAATCTCCGCAAATGAAAAGCCATTACAGGCTCTCACTGTAATGGTACATAATAACACTGTAATGGTACATAATAACACATTAAAGATATCAGTGGCCGAAATGAATCTGCCATATGTTAGTGACGTCATACTAACATTTTCTTAAGTTCCTTTCGCCGGTTTCGAAATTTTCCGAACCAAAAACGTAACAGCCTTCAAGTGACGGGACATTTGAAGGTTGTTGAGATTAGGCTTTCCTCTTGAGAAGGTTTAGAAGTTTATGCTGATACAATGCTGGTGGTACCAGTAGTGGTTTCTAATATAACAATCAAAAGGTAAGTAATCCTTCTATATTGAATAAATATAGGATGTTGACTTCGAGTTTGTCAATGAGTATCGTTATACTCAAGTCGACCTAGACATTTCAATCTCAAAGGGACAAAAATAAGTTTCACATCAAAAAGTTTTTATATAATTATAAAACTGTATTTACGAACTAAACAAGTTTATATAACCTACCGTAAACGTAAAACGTCTAATTCGAATAGTTTCGAAGCTATTCATAAACATCTGTGTGTATGTTTTTGTAATGTATATATATTTTATTACTTATATGGGTAAATAATAAATTCCGATGACTAATACGCTTTGTCCGATAAATAAAAACTATTTTAACATACCTCCTTTCAACGCTTGTTGATCTATATCACACTATATAAAATGATGAAAAAGGTTCCTAGGTTTGCAGTGACATAATTTTAATTAAAATACTTAAACCATTGTTAAATGAGGTTTCACTATGTTAAGAAAATACTCGTTCTGATCATCTTAAAAAAAACATCGTATGTAGAATAACTCACCAAAGTTTCATCAAAATCGGATAGCTTAGAAACGTATAGGGAACAAACATACAAACATTATATTTTATTTATAGATAGATAGATAGAAGATACACTGTGAATTGGTCATATTTAGATAACTGACAATGGATTGAGTTTTTAGTTCAATCAAACTCTTTTTGTGAATATTTGCATATTTAGGAAAACATTTGAATATAAACTCAAGTGTGACGAACCCCAAATGACTCGCCGACCCTTAGAATTTAGCTGCATTTGGTCGGAATTCGGAGAACTTACGAAATTACCAATTAACCTACATTCTAGGGGCTGTTTCGAAGCTAACCTAAATTACTTTTTAACGTAACGTAACGTAAAATTAGACAAAGAAATTAACAACACTGGCGCCACAAAACGTATAAAATGACAATGATCTACACAACAAATTTCCATTCCAATATGACCCTTCAAACAATCCCATTAACGCTTATTATGTCATAAATATAACAAGCGATACAATGAGAGGGGCCAATCTATATTTGTCGTTACGACGCAACACGAAAATAGCCGAGCGTAACCAACATGGCGTCTTACGCGTCACGGTTTTGAGGTTAAGGTTTGAAATTTCCAGCCGCTGTCACCGCTAATATAACGTAACATCTGTACACGACCTTATTGCAATCATATAGTGTTGTGATTCGCTTGACGCGGATGTTTTATTAATGTTGTCGTCACGTAAATGGCGCGTAGACGTTTGTCATTTTCTTACGCGAGTAAAGGGTCTTGATCTTTACATTGAATTCGCGCTCCCGATGTTTTGCAATATTATTTAACTATGCATGTTCCCACGGCCGCGTTCGGTTATTATTACTGTTTTATACGATTGCGGTATTAATTTGTCTTTGGTCTGTTATTATAACTTTCGTTATTTACTAATAAAATTAAAGTAAGAATTCCTATTGTATATATTACGGTGTGTTTTAAAAATTCCAATTACGAAATTCATAAATTTATTACTTAAAACTCTTACTTTATTCGTGAAATGTTTATCCATAGACAAAATTTAAAACGATCACGTAGAGAGACCTCGCGAATGGAAACGTATTATAAAACAATGCACTCTTATCACCAGCGATTATGGCGGCAATACGAAACTGTAGCGCTAAAATGTTGCATTATTTTAATATTTCGTTATTTTTGTAAATAAAATAATATTTAATCTGGATGAAAATAAACTGGTATATTGCAAAACGCGCTTTTTGCTTCAACAGCTAACAGGAGGGTGATTGATTGCCCCTGCCGATGAAGATTGACAGTGTAAAAGATAATACGCCTGTTTTGCATAGCCGATGCGCTGACTACTATGAGATTTTATTTGATATCATAACTAAGTTTATATTTTGGAAAAAAAAACATTCATTGTCATTATAGTCTGACGAGCCGGATGGCGTGGTTAATACATACTTGCCTATCGCACCGCAGGTCGTGGGTTCAATTACCACCCAGGACAGACATTTATGTGTCTGTACGTCCTGAGTCTGGGTGTAATTATCTATATATGTGTGTATTTACAAAAGAAAAGTAGTATATGTCGTATATCAGTTGTCTGGTTTCCATAGTACGAGCTCTGCTTAGTTTGGGATCAGATGACTTTGTGTGAATAATGTCTAAGGAATAAAAATAATATCTACAGTTGTAATTTAACAGATACTTAACTAGACTTACATATTTTAAATCCTAGCATGAAGACGCGATAATTATTTATTAATTGCCTTTGAAGTCACCTTAGAGCTTTCCACCGCTAAATATGGTCAATTTACATTACGATTTTTTTTTCTTAACAACAGAGCGTAAGGTATTTAAGCCTGCGTTCACGTTAATAGTTGTCTATGGAAATAATTCAAATACCTTATAACGCAGCCTAAGAATATTCAACTTATATATTATAACATAATTGATAGGATTGTTAAAGTCAATTGCGTTTCACTTGAACCGTATATATGTATACATGGGCCACCTGGTGGTAAATTGTCACCGCCGCCATACATACCGCACATATATATATATATATATAGGTACTGTAAGAAATATTAACCCTTTCATTTCCAATGCGCCACCGACCTTGAAAACTAAGATAGTTTTACTTACCTTTAGTTTCACTGGATCGGAGTTTCATTCAAATCGGAACACAATAATGCTGAATACTGCTGATATGTGATGGTGGGTGGTACCTACGGATTTTCACAAAATCCTGCCATCAAGTGAGAGTTGAATTTAAGGATATATAAATAGCACATTTGTACGCGAATCGTGCAATGTGTTGTCATGCAATGATTTAATTTTGAAGCGATTATCAATCACATAAGCTACATGACCTGCCGTTATGTAGATTATTAATTATCGTTTCATAATCCTTGATAAACTAGCGACCCTATACATACTTATTAATATTGAAATACGTAATAAATCATTTCAAATTAACTAATTTTATGCAAATTTGCGGAAATCCGTGACATACAAAATTGTGAGAATGTGTGCAATTATTAAACGGTAATTATTATTTAATCTACTGATGAAGGTATTATTACTATGTCAAATCGATTATAAATATTCGCTGACATATCATAAATATATCACGTACCTAATGTATGATGCTATTCTATATTTATAATTATATATCCTAATTGCCCGTTCCGACTTCTCACGGGTGATATAAGAATTATATTTTTTTTTTGTTAAAAATAAATCATTGAATCTGACCGCAGCGCCAACTGGATCCGATTTAAACCTTCCTGTGTCAAATTTAACACCAATACATACATAAGATATATGTATATATAAATCAATTTCATATGTATATTAATATTTTTTTTTGAATATTGATTGGAATTATTGAGTAATGTTCTAAGCTTAATTATCTTGAAACGGTTAAATGACACAAGGGAATTCATAGGTAACAGCTAGTGTTGTAAACGTTCAAAACTTAAACTGCTTAGTCGATACTGCGAACTCAACGCTTACTCGTTGCGTTATACAAGTATTTATTGCAGATTTAAACACACGTGGTCAAAATTATAATATTTTTATAACGATTAAAAGTATTAAGCAGTGATGTTACCAATTTTGTTTTTTTTTTCTTTGATTCTTATATATCATTCAATTTAATGTCATTTAATCGTAAATAATCGACTATTAAAATATTTTATTTAAATGTCACTAAGTATTAATCGTTTCGGATGAAACCAAACAAACTTTTTTTTTTGTTTAATAAAACATAAATCTCGTTTTTACTTTTATTATGACATCTAAATCTAAACACATACATATAACATTTTAAATACCACGCTTACATGTACTTACTGAAAAAATAATTAAATATGTAAATCGTGTAGTGTAAGCAAACGAAGCCCCGCCGATCAGAACCCGCAGCCAAACATGTGCGTCTTCAGATTATTACGTTACTAGAGTGTTGACATATTTGTTATGTTTCTATACATACTTGTTAACATGTTCCGTATTGATTATGTTGTTCTATGTATGTAGCTAGTCGTATTTAATTTAACAGGTTATGAGTACATTTTTATTCCAATTGAAATCGAGGACAAATTTCAAAATAGTTAAAGAATTTTCGGTCAAATAAAACATCATTTTAGCGGCGCAACATTTGTGTTCTCAATTTAAAATCCGTTCGGGGAACACGAAAAGATAACAAAAATTTCCGCGCCAATTCCGGGGAAGGACACTCGAGCTATTGTTTGAATTGAGAATGCTTTCGGCGAAGTGACATTTCATTTTACTTATTGCGTTCCAAATTTAAACTATTTTTCAACCTATAAAACCAAATTCGTTTATTTTCAACCAACATTCGAACTTTCATTTTTGACAGATTCGTTACAGAAACTTCCGTGAGTTTATTTATATTTAGAGCTAAATACGAGCGGAAAATTTGTTCGTTTAAAATTAAACAGAATTGTTAAAATCTTGATAATTCGTTTAACAACAGCCAAAGTTTAATTGTTATTTTATTATTGCTTATTGCATTAAATTCAGATTTTAAATAATAAAAAAATAATATACGTATTTTCGGATATATTTAAAGAACCTAATAAAATTATGATTGATAATTTATACACATTAAGACGATCCGATGGGTAGAACAATGGATGAAAATAATAATAATGTCCTCCAGACCGATTTCGGTCACGGCGGATAATCTCAAGAGAGATTAGCCAACTGCGCAGGAGATATTATAGTGCACAAGTGTGTGCGAGAATTTTCTTACAGAAAAACCCAATAACTATTTATTGGCCCGACCTGGGAATTGAACCCAGGACCACCGGGTCTGCGGCCTTATATCTAGCCACTAGACCAACGATGAAAATAAACAATAATAATAAAGACATAAAAATCAAAGACGCTTTCCCGGGTTGGATCCGGCACTTCCGTTAAGACTCGTATTCTTACCACTAGGACATCTCGGCTTCGTCCACTCATAATTTGTGTTTATAATTCATCCCGTGCTCGGCGGTAAACATTGAATATACATGTGGTGTATGAAAATGTACCACGTGTATCCGCCAACCGGTATTGGAGCAGCGTGGTGGCAAATTACCATCAGGTGGCCCATATGCTCGTCCGCCTACCTATCCTATAAAAAAACGGTCGGTCGATGGTAAACGGTGACCGTGTGAGGAACAGTTACAATTTTTTTTTGTGGTATTGTCTCTAGGTCGTGTCCAGGTGTATAAGCCTAGATGACCACTCATCAGGCAGCACACCTATCTAAATAAAAAAACCCCTATGTTTATTCTAGTGGATATAAAATTGTGACAGCAACTTGTGATATATTTTTTTTATTCATAAAGCAATCGATGAAAATGAAAATGGCAGTATACACATTGTTCTTGCGTCAGCTTCGGACACTAGGAAATTAAGTCTGGTTAGGCTGTTGTTATACATTTTATTTTACTATTTATTTATTTCAAACTAACGCTGTACTCGCGGCTTTGCTCGCATTATATTATTTATAATGTGACACCAATTCTACTAACATAATTGTCACATTATCGGAATCGAATCGAAACATAGTCGTTGACGTTTAGCTTTCTCCCTATTCTACTAATACAACGATTCAGTTGCGATTCGATTCCTTGATGGAACGTCAAAAGTTAACAATTAAGTTTGACTTCGACATGGTTTTTTGGCTTTTGTATATGGTGACATCATACTGATTCGGTTTTATGAGGAATAGTCGGAGCTGGATCAGAATCGAATCGAGAACGTTAATAAACGTTTTACATTAGTGGAATTGGTCTCCAGAATTGTTTCGTGTTTCAGTAGAAATCAATTTCTTCTCTCAAGCTCTTTCTTCAAAGATAAGGAATTTGCATACCAAGTTTCATCCCCTCTATCACAATCTTAATCAGGGTCGGATTTAGAGTTGTAGAGGCCTCGGGGCAACATAGGAGTTTAGGCCCCTGGCCCCAAATTATTTTCCAAATAAAATTAACAATTTTTGTCAGTCGAGTTTTTCAAGAAATAATTTATTGTGTAACCAAGTAGATTCTGAAGAAAGAAAAATAAAAGGCTCAACGACTGCACATCAGCAAAAATTATGATTTCCTTCAGCAAGATTTTTAGCAACGCAAGCCGGCTTGAGGGCCACTGGTACCCCGGGCAAAAATGTTGTGGAAGGAAATCATAATTTTGAAAAAGTCGCTGAGCTTTTTTTATTACCACCGCACTCAGCCCTTGGGATAAGGAGAAGTTGTTTCCTAATCGGAATTTTAAAGATTTTTTTTCCGTAGTCTCTATTGTGGAGGCCCCGGGGCTGTAGCCAAGGTTGCCCGCCTTAAATCCGGCCCTGATCTTAATACTATCATGAGATGTTAATTTTAGTATAAAACCTATGAACATAAACTGAATGTAACAAAATCCTTATAAAAACTTTTAAGGCTAAACTTACTATTAAAAGGAATACTAATATGATTGCGTTTACAGAGCACCAAGAGTGTGTTCTAATTTTCGGTTAGACAGAACTGGTTTAAACCAGTTAAAATAATCACGGCCATACTTACAGGAGACGTTTACTAAAACTTGTAATATGACTACGAAAATTTACCTTTGAATAAACTTCAAGACAAACATAAAGTTAAGTATTTTAGGTAAATATTTCAAAATAATCTTGTCATTATAATATTTAACGAAAAAATACACTTTCTAGATAAAGAGTTATTATGGAGGCAATTTTTTGCAAGTCTGTTTTTATCTTTTCGTAGTGGAATGCAGCCTCTATTTCTCACTCTCATAATCCGATGGGATAGCAATCTGATACGACCTGCGGCCTTAAACCTAGCGAATAGACAGACAACGCAATTAAACACCTATGTGTATATGAATTATTATATACACATTATATAGGAGATACGAATCAGCTTCTTTAATTTCTTATATATTAAAAAAACCTTAGGTATAAAATATCTTCTAGAACAATCTTTAACGCATTCCAAAGTAACATTTGAATTTAAAAGTACACCTACTCAGTGCTGTAACAGTACAGTACACTAACGGCCTTATTCATAAACGTTGCTTAGTTACTGTTTAGCTAAACACTGATTTGTCTCTTTCTGTCATTATTGATTTGACATACGAAAGAAGAAGACAAAATATTGTTTAACTAATCACCAGTTAAATAAAGTTTATGAATAAGGCGGTTAGGCTCTAAAACTTATTTGTAGTGTTATTGTTATGATAATATACGAAATTTCGGCTGCTTGGCTCGCGTATCAACGATTTGAAAAGTACGAATAGACGCTCCGAGCCTCGAAACACAATCGACAAAGATCGGAAACCGTGTACAGTTGGGTACAAATAAAACATGAAAATAATTATAGTATTAACGTTACATTTTTACTTACATTACATTAGTTATTGTTAAGCACACTTACAATACACATACATTAAATACAATTAAACGACAAAAAACATTACATGAATATCAATTACAAGTATAATAATAACATTATATAAAATACATTTCTACTATGTGGTAGGGCTCTGTGCAAGCCCGTGTGAGTAGGTGGTAAACTTCTCATTAGATATTCTACCGCTAAACAGCAAAACTCAGTATTGTTGCGAGCCAGTGTAACTACAGGCTCAAGGAACATAACATATTAGTTCCCAAGGTTGGCATTGGCGATGTAAGGAATTGTTAATATTTCTTTTATACCTAATGACTATACGCGATGGTGACCACTTAACATAAATAACGATATATACTTTAGTATATTCATCTTTTCTTTGTTAATAGTTTTTCTTTAATTTATTTACAGGTGTAACAAAATTCGTGTCCGACGAAATGAAGTTAAGTGATCAATAGTGTCGTTAAACACGATTAATATATTTTTAAGTAACTTTTTTGTTTAGTATTTTAAAAATTATTACATAAATAGAACCGACACACGATACGTAATAACCACTCACGGGTCGGACACGAATTTTGTTACACGCTGTATATGTTCAATCATGCCACACTACACTAGTTTCATACAAGTGACTGGTACATTAGCAAACAATTATTGAGACTATTAGATTTTATAGCGATAAAATATTAATTGTAGGTGTCCAGGTGTCCCATATATTTAAAAGATCCATTAACTTAATTGCATATAGTTTTCATAAAAACACTAATTACGCACTATAATTTAATTAACGGTCAGCTTAAGAGTAATTAGTCCTTTGTCGGACTAGATCGAAATAGTTGAAAGGAATGGAGATTAGTCAGGTGAATATACGCTATTTTTTACTTATGTAAAGTAAATAATGTTTTTTTTATGTGAAGGGTTCAATGCACCCACCCTGGAAGATGGGTAGTTTACCTTTGTCCAATCAGGTACTTGCAAATCTTTTCTAAAATAAATTAAAAAATGAATCGACAATTATATTCCGCCGACTGTACTAGTCGGATATGCAGCCGGCGTCGGCGAAATCTGACGAGATTACCCGGAATCGAACCGAAACTAAACGGTTAACGGCATTGGCGACGGCGCGCTAAATGCAGTTTCGCTTTATAGCCTTTGATTTTATTATACTTTAGTATATCGCGGTACGAATAAGAATCGTAACGCTAAGTCGTAAATTGGACGACTATTAATGGCTATGACTTTTTATAAACAAGTCTGTGATGTAATTTTTTTTGCTATTCAGAATAAATAATGTATATAATAATAAAGGATATATGTATCCTGCTTCCTTTCTTTAAATGATTCCATGCATCCCCACCACCGCTAAGAGTTTAATCCTTATTAAAAACCAGTAGTAACTTTTTAAATATTTTATTTACATAAAAGGTAAAAATTAAAAAAAAAAGAAGTCTATCATGTATATCAGGAAGGAAACCTAACGTGACAAAACTTCAAGAACTATCCAACTGTATACTCTTACGTGTATTTATCATCACGGCATTGGCAGAATAATTTTTACATTTTTTTTTTATTGTGTAGGTAGGCAGAGCATATGGGCCATGATGGTATGTGGTCACCAACGCCCATAGACAATGGCATTGTAAGAAATGTTAACCACCGCTTACATCGCCAATGCGCAACCAACCTTGGGAATTAAGATGTTATGTCCCTTGTGCCTGTAATTGCACTGGCTCACTCACCCATCAAACCGGAACACAACAATAGCAAGTAGGTACTGCTGTTTTGCGATAGAATATCTGATGATTGGGTGGTACCTACCCGGACGAGCTTGCACAAAGCTCTTCTACCAAGTATACGATCACCTAAAGAAAAAACAAAAAAAAAGTTACATAAAACCACATAACCGTATATATATATATATATAAAACAGTATTTAAATCAAGACACAAAAAGCGAGCTATATTATGTAATTTCGGCACCGTAAAAACTCGACTGTCCCGGATTGTTCGCGTCGTCGAAAACTGAAACGATTCAGTTGAAAATTCACAGGATAATTACGGATAGTGCAATTTTCCACGTGGACTGGAGATTTAAACGCGTAGTTTCCGAAAAATACTAAATTGCAGGATAGTCGTGCACGCTGGTTACTGTTCCACTATGACATTAAGACTTTAAGGCTAACTTATCACTGACGTGACGTCATAAATATATGTTGTTTGTTTATGTTATCTGTTTTAAGTACAGTTAGTTTTATATGTATTCATTATACGGATGGATTTCTAGTTCGTACACCTCGGATTGTTGGACTCATTTTGTTCAAATGTTTGTTAGCTCAAACCAACGTCACGCAAACCTTTATCCTACTAATATTATAACCGCGAAAATCGTATAATACACTATTATGTATAATATAACCTTATATATTATGCATATATACATGTATTAGTATGTCTTTATCTCATGTAATAAAAGATTATTTATACGTGCACCGAAAGATCCATTTTATAATAACTGTCGTCTGTTTAAAACGTTCATCACAAAAGGTCTTTTGTCGTCGAAACAGACAGACACGAATAACGATATAGTGTAGTCAGAGGTGAAACAAAAGATTATTTCGTGGAAAAATCGAACACGTCCCGTTGTCGTGTCGTCGCCGTCACGACACCGGACACTGTCTGTCGATCGCTCGTAATAACTAGTTAGCCGAAATGGATAGGAACATTTAAATATATAGAGACGCCTTTACGCCTTTGTTTTTTTAATAATTTTGTACGTACAGTAGAATCTCGATTATCCGAATATCCGATTATCCGGACTCATTCTTCACGCTCTATTTACCGATTTAGAAATGTTTTGACGGTGCAACGAGACATGTTACGTAGAGTTTATTCCCACTTCCGACTTGTAGATACTCCCGTTTCTCATTATTTTGCCCAAAAGTGTTTGTTATTGTTTCATTTTATTTGATATCGTTCAACTGATAGCTTGTATTTTTGAGCTTTTGAAGCTCTAGTTGTTGCTTTTAAATGATTTGAAAGACAGGACGAATCGGATTCCATACAGTTATTACAACTGAAGCGCATCAGGGACTTTGCCGCAATGAAAAGATGTGGTTCATTACGTCAAAGATCAATTACAAATTAGTAATTAAAATTTAATTATTGATTGATTTGACTTTGAAATCGATTATCCAGATTTTCGATTATACGGAATTCCCCTGGTTTTATTTATTTCGGGATAATCGGGATTCTACTTTACCTACGGAAAATTACATAGTTAAAGAAAGTTAATATAAGTAATCAATCGAATTTTTTGCAGCGAAAACGCAAATTAGATATATATTCTATATTTTATAACCTATAAAACATAATATCACAAATAGTTTCATTTGTAAGATAAAAGCAGAACTCATATCATTCATATACAAGAGTAATTACACAAGTGATAAAAAATAAATAAAGAAAAATGAAAGTCATAACAAATAGAGAACTCCACACCTGTCTATGTTCTCAACTCTTTTTACTAAATCGTATTGGGACTGAAAGTGAGTGAATTTCGTGGAAAACAAAAACGAGACCCGGCTAATACGTAAAACGTTTGAAAAAACACTCGACCGCCACGAAAATAGACGAAAAAATTAAAAAAAAAAACAAACACAAACGTTTGCACACGAAAGTTACACTTGTAGCGCAGTTTTGAGTATTTATTACGAAAATATATACGAGATTATTTATAAAGTCTTTGCTTATATGTATTATATATTTATTTTATGTTTTCAGTGTCATTAATTGAATAGATAGGTGGACGAGCATATGGGCTACCTGATGGTAAGTCACATACGTCCATAGATATTGGATTTGTAAGACATCTTAAACATCGCTTACATCGCCAATGCACCACCAACCTTGGAAACTAAGATGTTATGTCCCTTGTGCCTGTATTTACACTGGCTCACTCATCCTTTACACCGGAACACAACAAAAACAAGTATTGCAGTTTTGCGGTAGAATATCTGATGAGTGGGTGGTACCTACCCAGACGAGCTTGCACAAAGCTCTACAACGAGTAATATTATAAATGCGAAAGTATCTCTGTCTGTCACCCTTTCATGGCTAAACTACTGTACCGATTTGGATGAAATTTGGTATGAAGTAAGCTCGAACCCAAAGGAAGGAGATAAACCACATTTTTTAACCTTATATCTGCCCCCTTCCCCTAACACGCGGGCAAAGCTGCGAACAAAAACTAGTTATAAATTAGTGAATATAAGTAATGTCACTTATTACTTTTTAGTTTTTATCGAATGTCTGCTGTGGGCTTAAAGCTTAATCTTATATAATAGATCAAGTAATTAGTAAGTACTGTTTGTTGGAATGTTTCGGTTTGAAAAGCGGGTGAGTCCTTTGAAGAGGTAGTGAGCTCTTATAATTGAATAATAGAGGAATGTAGGATGAATAACATGTCTTGATTGGAGGCGCTTTGATAGTAAGGAGTATTTAGTATAATATATTTCATACACTGCCAAGGCCTATGGTGGTAACCACATACCACCAAGTCACATATTTGTTCGGTTATTCTATAAGTAATTATGAAATCGTTTTTTTATCTTGCCGATGCTTATGGACGGTGGTAACCACTTACCATCAGGTGCCCATTTCTCTGACCGCCTAACTAAATAAAATATCTTTAAAAAAACACATATGAAGTCTACAGGTAAGGTAACAGGTAAGGGTTGTAGCTTTTCTTTAATTTAAGATGCAAAATGATCGCCACTTGCTTTGAGCTGGACATCACCATACAGATTGCGTCTCTCAGACAAAGTAATTTTCTTGGGACGCTGTATCCACGCATACATGTATATATACAGGATGTTCAGAGTTAAATTGCCTTGTAAACTTTAGTGTAACGAATCGAATTTCAAATAAAACATTTCTTCATAAATTTTAAAGTGAATTTTAAAGGTTGAGTTGGTGTTATAAATTTAATGTTTTAATTAGTATCTTACAAAGGTAAGGTAAGGTAAGAATTAACCTATATAGTTGGAAGTTCACATATGACAGAATATCGTCTATCAAATTTCACAATTATTTAACTCACCTTCAACGCGAAATTTTAAACATATGAAAATTTAAGCGCTTGCCCGGCTTTGAACCTGTGTACTTTGAGATTCACGTGTTCTAACCACTGGGTTATCACGGTTCGGCTTGAATCCGCAATGGTAAGATTCATCTCGGCTTGTTATAATTATATAATACTAGATACCCTCCACGGCTTCGTGTTTGTGAGGAGAGGTGTCAGGTATCTTATATCCTTATTTGTACCCCTGACAATACGTATGCAAAATTTCATATTGATCGATTTAGTAGTCAAGATCTGTAAGCGTTACAAACAAACAAACAAACACACGTTAACATTTATAATAATAACTAGCGTTTTGTCCGCGGTTTCACCAGCATAGTTCCCGTTCGCATGGGAATACGGGGACAAAAGATATGTTGCTGGCCGATAATGTAGCTTTACATTGGTGTAAGAATTTTTAAAATCGGCTTTGTGGTTGAGTCTTGTAAGTGCAACAAACAAACAAACTTACATTCGCATTTATAATATTAGTAAGGATAACTAGCTTCCGCCCGCGGCTTCACCCACGTTTTGGAGGGGGGTCGTTAGGTACCCTATGTCCTTTTATGTACCTCTGACAACACATATGCAATATTTCATGATGATTGGTTCGGTAGTTAAGGCGTGAGAGAGTAACAAACAAATAAATTCGCATTTATATTAAATAGTTATTTTTAACAATAGTCTACAACTGAGATTATCGCGTCGAAAAGATAATCCGACTAAGTTATGTAGTCATTTAACGCGATTCAAACTAAGAATGTTATAAGCCCAACCGTCCCACAGTTTTGTGTAAATCAGGGCTAAGATTTAACCTTGTAAAGTAACCGCTCACCGAAAACCTAGGTTAGACGTTGGCCGTAGTCTAGATAAACTTAGGGTTGCTTAGTCTGTATAAAATGTAATTAATAAGAATTCTTATTGTTACTCTTAGTTCCAAATATAATTCTATAAACGCTGATATAAGTGTTTATATTCCTAACATTTTTGCAAGTAATATTAAAATGTATGAAATGTTTTTGTTGCCAAACATTTTTGATGTGATATCGTCTTATAAATCTATGAACGCCGGCTGCACGTATGAAAAAGCATGACTCATAGTAACGTTCCGCCTGAGCCGAGCGCGCAAGCGAGAGCGCGGAACAAGCGATAGAGAGGCACGATCGGCCTAAGCGTTCGGCTTGTGATGCATCTATCTCTCTTCCACTATACCGGCCGATGCGTCCGAGTATTCATCAATGTTTTCTTATGATGTTATGACGTAAAATTATCGTCCGTAAGCCGAATTTACAGTCAACCATTTTTTTTAAATGTAAGACAGCAAACGGATTCACTTGAAGGAAAAGTAACTACCACCGCTCATGGACACTAACAGCGCTGGAGGCCTTGCAAGTGCGTTGCCGGCCTTTAAGGGTTGAGTTTTTTTTTTTTTTTTTTATGTAAGAGGGGGCAAACGAGCAGGAGGCCCACCTGATGTAAAGTGACTACCACCGCCCATGGACATCTGCAACATCTGAGGACTTGCAGGTGCGTTGCCGGCCTTTAAACTTTTTTGAGTACGCTCTTTCCTTGAAGGTTTCTTTGTCGAAGGTTCGGAAACGTCGCCGGCGCTCTTACGTTAAAGGTATGTTCTAATATTCTCGATAAATTGTTAGAAAGGTACAACTAACATAACGTTAGTATTTTAAAACATATCACAAAAGCATTTATAAGAATCTATGTAAATGTCCCACTACTGGGTTAAATCCTCCTCTGATTTTTTTGAGGAGAAGGTTTGGAGCTTATTCCACCACGCTTCTCCAATGCGGGACGGTGGCATACACATGTGGTAGAATTACGGTGAAATTAGACACATGAAGGTTTCCTCACGATGTTTCCTTCACCGTCAAGCACGAGATCAATTATAAACACAAATTAAGCACATGAAATTCAGTGGTGCTTGCCGGGTTTGAACCCACGATCATCGGCTTAGATTCACGCGTTCTAACCACTGGTCCGTATCGGCTAGGCTTGGAGTATTATATACATGAATAAATGAACAAATATATATGTATTTAACCACCAACCAACATTGGAGCGTGGTGGAATACCAAACCTAAAACGGGGAGGTTTTAGCCCAGCAATGGACTTTTACGGGCTGTTACTTTTGTATAAATATTTGTATGTATGTTTGCGTGTTTCAGCCCTAGCACTAGGTACCAAAACATTGTTTAACCCAGATCCCAGTAACCTTGTACCCAATCGTTTCTATCTGTTATTCTGTACCGTGGTCCTCATGTACATATACGTTTATAGCAATACAGCCATTATCTCTACGGATATAAGGACTTAAATTGCAATTACATATATCGATCTAAAGGTTTTGATTCAACGGATGATTTAGAAATAATCTTTAAATTGGTTTTGCTGTTAATAAATACCTTTAGTGACTTACAAAAATTATATCTTAAAATTTTAAGTATACATACATATGTATACGTAACTATGTAGTTATACTTATTTGGAAGATTTTTTTTCAATAATGTGATCCCTTTTTTATCGCATTGTGAGTGAATTTTGGTGCAACGTTTATGTAACGTTTGGGTGAAACGTTTCTGACTTTTTTTCAAACGTTACAATCACTATGTGACCCATTAACATAGTGCGTTAAATACCATTCCTCCATGAAAGACAAGTCGAACTGGTAATTTTTATAAAAATTAAAGTGCACAAACCTGTGCGCGAACATAAGTGCACTCTATTATTCCCCCATCAGCCTCAAAATTCGAGACAGTAAATCCGACACGACCGGAAATCGTTCAGGTGCAGGATCGTTGATCCTTGAACCTAGGACCTTATACTCTGCGGTCTTATAATGTAGCCACTGGACAAATGGGGCCGACAAACCGACTGTATATGTAGATCGTATAGTTAGGTAGTTATTCGTAACAGCACGGCCTTGATCTCGATCTGATTTCAATGAATTCGTTCCATGATGTTTCAATTGTTTTCAGTGACGTCATACAACAGGTGATATGTACTTAGATGTCCGTTTGTTTGTATGATGTTTGTTTGTTACGATTTTTCTATAGAGCTGATGACATTGGATTTCTATTTGGAAGTGTAGCTTAATTACATTTATGCTTGTCGGAATAAGCTCCAATCCCACTCTTCAAGAGGAACGGTTTTAGCCCAACCAGTGGGATAGTACAGGCTGTAACTTATTTAATAGTACTATAGTTTAGTTTGGTTTGACTGCCTCGTTGGTCTAGTGGCTAGGTATAAGGCCGCAGACCCGGTGGTCCTGGGTTCAATTCCCAGGTCGGGCCAATAAATACTTATTGGGTTTTTCTGTTAGAAAATTCTCAGTAGCAGCCCGAAGTCTGGAAGTTGGAAGTGTGTACACTCCCGTGCTTCGGAAAGCACGTTAAGCCGTTGGTCCTGCGCCTGAACTTTTTCCGGTCGTGTCGGACTGCCGTCCCATCGGATTATGAGAGCTAAGGAAAAGAGAGTGCACCTGTGTTTGCGCACACACTTGTGCACTATAATATCCTGTCCTGCGCAGTTGGCTAATCTCCCTTGAGAATGGCCGCCGTGACCGAAATCGGTCTGGAGGACCTTAGTTTAGTTTTGAGATGTATTGTTTAGATTTATAACTTTAGTATGAGATGTAATGTACCTAAATTGGTTGTAAACAACGCGATCCTTATAAATACAACCTGTAACTGACCTGGGGCTTGTACCCACTACCTTGTGATGTATCGCATTATGTCCAGCCACTAGACCAACGAGACATTAGTAATAATAATAAGGATAAATGATAATATTTCAATGAAATATTTAAAGATAGACCTGCAATGCAAATAATAAAATATTAATTGTAATCAATTAATGTGAAAACTTTGTTATAAAAAGGTTTGAAATGTTGTAGAGTACAGTTAATATGTAAACAATTTACTTAATACGTTGGTTATTAGTACAGGAATTTTAGCACCAAAAATGCGTTCGCTTTGCATAAAATCCCGCTACTCGATTGTTCAATTGGATTATGTTAGGGGGCACCAGTGACAAGACCGCGAGCGTTAGCCGCCATCTTGAAAAACGTAATTTTGCAAATATCTCGAAAACGGTGTTTTACATTCAATATAGTTGAAACCCTTTTTGTAGACGATAAAATTTTCCATCTTTTTTATTTAAAACTTTTTTCTCTATTGTTAATATTGTACGAAAACCAAAGGTAGGTGTTTTTTAACTAAAAAGTAACGTGTGAAAACTAATTTAATATGCATTTAAACTAGTAATGAGATACGTATACAAATTTATATATTTTATCACTAGATTGTGTTAAATTGTTCAATTAAATAGAAATATATCTATATAATTAAGAAACGGACGCTGGATGTTAAACCGCTTTTCAACTCGCTCATACATTTTAGCCGACTGTACAATCAACTGCTAGACAAACAAAACACAACGACAAGAGTCGAATAACGCTCGCTGGCAGACCCGTGTGAAACCGCGCTTAAATATTTCGCATGATATTTGAGTGGGAATAGAAGACTTACTGTTAAGTTTTTAAACGCAAAAATATTTGCACTATTTAGTTTCATATAATACTGAGCCAAACTTTATCTATTTTGTACTACTTGGTGGTAGGGCTGTGTGATGGTCGTCTAGTACCTGGGTAGTTACCATCCACTTCAGATAGAACACAAACAGTAATCAGTATTATTGTTACCGTTGAAAGGATGACGTTATGTAACAACTACTAAAAGAGACATAACATCTTACGGCCTTATTCATAAACGTTGCTTAGTTGCTGTTTAGCTAAACACTGATTTGTCTCTTTCTGTCATTATTGATTTGACATACGAAAGAAGAAGACAAAGTATTGTTTAACTAATCACTAGGTTAAAAAGGTTTATGAATAAGGCGGTTAGTTTCCAATGTCGGTGACGCATCGGTGACGTAAAGAATGGCTAATATTTCTTATAGCGTTAATGCGTAAGGGTCGTAGTGATCGCTTATCATCCGGCGGTGGATTGGAATGTGGATTCCATCGAAAGGAACCGGCAAGAAATTAGTAGTTACTTTTTTTAATGATAACTAACTGAATTATCTTTACAATACAGACAATTTATACAATGACAGTTTTATTTTTTAATTAGAAATACCCTGGAGGCCGTCGTTTCATTTCCAAGGTGTGCAATCATCTAACAAGTCATTGGTTGTGTAATAACCCCCTGCACACAAGCGTTCCTTAACAATTCTTTTAAATATCACAATTGAATATTTTTGAACGCTTTTATACCCAACAATCACATATCACAACATCATATAACACATGCTTGTATAATATTTTAGATGATCACAATTCACAAATACCAAATTTAATATGCAAGCTCGACACATACAATTATTATGTAAATCACGTCTCAATAAACACGAACGCTAAAAATATTTCGCTGTATAAATTAAATTTTAGTCGAGAATGTAACGTCTTTTAAAAAACATATATTTCCAATACTGCGGAAGTGTTGCTATTTCAAATAACACATTGTTACATTGTGTGTGTGTGAATTAATTTTTGTTTTAGTAAAAATAAATATCCCACGGTTAAGCTAAGACTTCTTTGTAAGGGGCTTATTCCACTACGCTGCAGGGCTTTGGTGAAAAATCAACACATGGCAGATTTTCATTAGACACGTGCACAATCATGAAATAAATTAAACACTTGTAATTTACTTAAAACTTACACATTGAAACAATTGTTTTATTATTATGTAAAAGTTATTAGTGATAACAGGTATATTATAATTATATGTATATATATTTATATAAAACAAGCATATAGACGTTTAATCTGTGAAGATTCAATTTAAAAATAGAATGGCTATTTTACTATAACTGAGTGCAAAATACGTATAAAAACGGGGCATGAATTTTTATTACATACTAGCGTTTTGCCCGCGGTTTTACACGCGTAGTTCCCGTTCCCGTAGGAATACGGGGACAAATTGTAGCCTATGTTACTCGCTGATAACGTAGCTTCCCATTGGTGAAAGAATTTTTAAAATCGGTGTTGTGGTTTACGTCTGAAAGTGTTATAAACAAACAAACAAACTCACTTTCGCATTTATAATAATAATAATAATGATCCTACTGACAGAATTCGGCCACGGCGGCCCATCTTAAGAGAGATTAGTCAACTGCGCAGGAGATATTATAGTGAACAAGTGTGTGTGCAAACACAGGTGCACCTTCTATTCCCTAACTCTCATAACCCGATGTGACGGCAACACGACCAGAAAGAGTTCAGGCGCAGGATCAACGGCTTTACGTGCTTTCCGAGGCACGGGAGTGAACACGCTTCCAACTTCCTCAATAACATTTTAAAGGCCCGACCTGGGATTTGAACCCAGGACCACCGTGTCTGCGGCCTTACATGTAGCCACTAGACCAACGATGCATCAGCATTTATAATATTAGGATAACAATCATCAACAAATCAGCGTTTTTCGTATGCTATGTCAGTAGGCTGTTTACTATATTGCTGATTGTGAACATTTTAATAGTTGTGACATGAATAATTATGATACCTATTAAGTTACTTTTTTTGTATAAATTTATGCAAAAGTCCACAGACATAATGCCTACGAAAAAATTGTTTACTCGGTGACTTCTGAAATAGATTATGCCTATTTGACTCATAGACAATAGTAACGTGTTTATTTTATTTTAATTTAATTGACTTGTTTTCCGTAAAGAGCACGTTCGATTATCGATTATATGAATACAATAAAAAAAATTGTTATACTGTAAAAAAATATTATAAATTGTACTAAAATTGTGTATGGAAAAACAAGTTTCTGAATCGCGCTAGCGTTTTGTTCATTCCGATATATATAGGATCTCGACTTTTCAAATATGAAGATCTCATTCATTACGGCCCGTCGACGCTTAGGTGTCTGACGGCGTAAATAAATGCACACGTCTTTCTTTTTACCCGATCTTAACGGCTTCCTAAGCCGAGGTCCGGCCTCACAGGAGGCACCCTTAGGACGTCCGTTCCCCTTGAGCCACATTTATGTCGGCTCCCATTCTCCGGCCTGAGTTCATCTCGGCCCATCCCGCCCGGTGACGCTGTAGAGGCCAATAGGGCCAACAGCATACACAAACCGAAAAAAAAAAAAAAAAAAAAAAAAAAAAAAAATATGAAGATGACATTTTTGGAACGTTTTGTTCTTTTGCAATCAGTTATTACTGGTAACAAGCGTCAACCGGAAACGCGGATATGATCGTGAGTGTTCTGCTGAGTAGGTGTTTTGTGTAAGCCCATCTGGGTAGGTATCACCCAGTCATCAGATATTATACCGCAAAACAGCAGGTCTTGGTATTGTTGTGTGGTAATTACAAGGACAAGGGACATAAAATCTTAGTTCCCAAGGTTGGTGGCGCGTTGATGAATGTAAGGAATGGTTAATAATAATTAACCACCAGTTCGATACAGATTCTGCCGAGAATAAACTCAGTAGTGACTCTATAACAACATTTAAATTACACAGTCAGTCAAATACAATAAAACGCATACATATCCTGGTTGGATATCAACAAATACCAACTAACATTTTAACATTTAAATAAACTTGTCTTGAGTAATACATCTTATTTATTAATGCTCTATTGACATTATATTTAAATTTATTAATATGCCAAGTTAAAAATAACTCACCAACTATTTAATGTTTCAACCGTTCACCAGGCTCATCTTGGATGTATGACGTAAAGTTAAATTCTATTGTGTATTTATAAATTAGAATGTAAAAAATTGTTCATTCGTTCACTGGATAGCTAATATGACATTTCAAATGTATTTAAGAATGTTTCGAATGTCATGTTTTGATGCAAATTCTGAGAATTTGCACGCTTGTTATTTTAATAGTTATAACGTAATAATTATTTGAGCAGATATTGTTACAATTTGAAAAAATATATCACGATTTGAAATTACAACAAATTGTTACTCCATTACAATAAAAAAAAAATTAAAATTGGAACATACAATGTTCAATTAAAAAAAAATAATGATATGTATTTCACAATTACATTTATTTAAATATTATATTTTAACATTTTATTATATTTATTTAAAAAAATTAAGGACATATTTGGATTTAAAAAAATTATGATTAGAGCATAATATTATAACATTTTAAAAATTGCGTGTTTCAAATTTAGAATGCTGGCATGCGATGTAAACTATCTGACAGATGCGAATATGTAACATTTTATTTAGCTTAGCTGCTTGCCACCTGTTGGAATATGGTCACATCTAACAGAACAATGTGAGTAGAACTGCACTGTTTATTAAATATTTACTAATATAATAATATTATAAAGAGTAAGTTTGCAATCGATGATTTCTTAAAATCAATTTCAACAATTTTTTCGCCATTAGAAAGAAAATTTATACAGGAGTATAAATATATTTGGTAAATATTTACAATCGCGTATTTTGTGAAAAATGCCTCCAAATTTTCATGACATGTTTTTTATCAATAATGAATGATATTTCATGCAATGTTGAGGAGGGGAACACTTCGAACATGAAAAGAATTAAAAATAAGACAAAAAAGATGTAAAAGAACATTTTCACATCTTTTTTCTTATTTTTATTTACACATAAAATTCTAAGGTAGGTAGGTATCGCTTAGATAAATATTCTCATCCCCCGAAATCAAATCTTAGACTACTGAACATGGGCCGATTCGGTTCTGGCACTCGCCGGCCATTACCGCGGCACATTTTATTTCAGTAATCCATACAGTATTCCACGCGGGCTAAGCCGTGGCTATAGCTAGTGTGTTGGAAGACTTACACAAATAAATGAAAATCCCGACATACGCGGGCAGGTACAGATACATTGATATCTGCCTCGTTGATCTAGTGGCTAGGTATAAGGCAGCAGATCACGTGATCCTGGTTTTAAACCCCAGGTCGAGTCAATAAAAAGTTATTGGCTCGGTGGTAGGGCTTTGTGCAAGCTCGTCTTAGATATTCTACCGCAAAGCAGCAGTACTTGTTATTGTTGTGTTCCGGTTTGAAGGGTGAGTGAGCCAGTGTAATTACATTCACAAGGGACATAACATCTTAGTTCCTAAGATTGGTGGCGCATAGGCGATGTAAGCGATGGTTAACATTTCTTACAATGCCATTGTCTATGGGCATTGGTGACCACTTACCATCAGGTGGCCGAAATGCTCGTCCACATACCTATACAATAAAAAAAATTGGGTCTTTCATATAAAAATTATTTATTAAATAAATATTAAATATTATATCTAAATCATTATTGAAAAGTTGATGATAACGTATAGCAATTTGCATATTTCGAACATTTGTTTTCAAGAAGACAAATGTTCGAAACAGATGAAAAAAGTTACTGAACTGTTACGTCTTTGCCCATTTACATAGACATAAAAAAAATCGAACTCAGAAACAATCGTCACATCACGTGGCCTTATTGAATATACTTAATATCAGACATTCGTATTAAGTCTTAGGTCGTTTTAAAAAAAAATCTATATTTAAAAAAAAAACTGTTTCTATACGCCTTATCATTTTATATTCTACGTATTTTATTTAAACACATTTCAAAAGGGTGACCAATAATTTTTCGTACGCACACATCACATATTATATTTAAAAAATGAAATAGCTTAGAAGAAACAACAAACAGACTATTTTTTTTTAAATTCATGTATATAACTAACAATATTTTTATTCACAATTAATTATTGTTACAATCAACACATTTTACGCGACAACATCGCGACAACATTTCGTAACATTCGAAATTCAACTTCCATAATTTCGAAATATTTTAAATTCAACGTCAAAAAATTTCAAATTTCGAACGTTCTCTTATAAGACATTTATGTAAATTGTTTATTTTATTTTTATTTTTTTTTATTAGACAATCATTAAGGCTGATTGGTAAAAGCGTGTCACAGCTTTTAATTTTGACAAAATTCGTGTGTGTTTTCCTAAATCATTGTGTTAATAAATTAAAAAAGAGCACTGTAAACAATAATAACTATTTTATTCTGTTAAAGCTCTACTTACCATGGGAACTGTGATAGTATGTCAGTCGTGTCATTAACAACGTTCAATCACTCACCCTTCAAATTGATAAACAGTAACACAAAGCATTTATGCTTAGCTATAGAATACTTGACGAGGGGGTAAACTTAATAACTGGTAACATTGAAAACTTAATCCTGAAATTATAACGTATGGCAACCCTACATGGTAAATGCAGTGACCTCGGTCAAATGCAGTTTTGTCTAGACGAATAATAAAATCGCATTATGGACGAACGAATTTATTCCAGAAAAAAACATATTTGCGTAAACTTATGACCTAACCTAGCCTAATACAGACATACTTACATATATTATAATATGGCCTTCGATAAATATGATTTTTATTGTAAATAACGATTTAGAGGCCAAGTGTAGAAATTGTTTTGATTTCTATTAGATTTCCATTTATTTTCACTCTACACCAATCCACTGGTGAACATAAGCATCTCTGATGCGCCAATTCCCAATGTCCTAAATGAATCCATTGCAAGACATTTTGCTAATATTTATAAAATTTAACTCAGAAACCAATATAGTGCAGTGTAGTAGATGCCTAAAGCCATTCTCTACCAGTCTCATCAGAACATGAAGGTACATACCAAATCTTTTACCATAATCTTAAATACATATAATCAATCCAAATCGTGACCGCTTGGAATGGTGGCTAGAATGCTGGCAGCATTTCCTCTTAGAATCGCAATTCCGATTCTCTGGGCGAAACATGAACCAGCCCTCCTGTCACCAGTAGAGGCAATATGACGAGGATGATATAATAATTATTGTCAGATAGAGCATACGTAATTTGTCTGATGTCATGGAAAATTTTGAACTCCGATTTTAAGCTGAACTTATTTATTTATGTTTATACAATACCCATCAACGATATGCCGAGATGGCCCAGTGGTAAGAACGCGTAAATCTTAACCGATGATCGCAGGTTCAAATCCGGGCAAGCGCCACTGATTTTCATGTGATTAATTTGTGACTATAATTCATCTCGTGCTTGACGGTGAAGGAAAACGTCGTAAGGAAACCTGCATGTGTCAAATTTAACTGAAATTCTATCACATGTGTATTCCACCAACCCGCTTTGGAGCAGCGTGGTCCAAGCTCCAAGCTTATTCCACCACGTTGCTTCCTTCATCTTATTCTCAAAAAGAGGAGAAGAGGCCTTAGCCCAGCAGTGGGACATTCTGTTACCTGTGCACTGTACCCACCAACGAATACATAAGATCGTGGAATAATGTTTTAAAATATATAATTATACTACCATTACCATTGAATATCGTAAAATCAATCGATGTAAATATATGTATATAAAAAACATGACATCAGAACGGATGTAGAACTTAAAACTGTTATCATAATACTAGACTTTTGACTGTACAATGCCTAGGCGATTCACACGAGGCTAGATTTTAAAACACGCTTTGTCATATGACCTTCTGTATAATAGTGAATGAGTTTTGTTTTGAATACTACATTCCTAGGCATTGTGGTGAAAACTATACAATAGAAATGAGATGTAATACTTGATGTATCTATATTTAATTTTTATACTTACTTAATTTGCCTGGGTTATAATTGTGATTCTTTATTACTAGTTATGTGGCTATATGACCGACACAAAAGACACAACACGGAGTCTTCAGGTGAGCCCCGTTTGCACTCTTTTCCATAAAAAAAAAAATATTGATGCAATATTCCTTAACGTATAATTAGTTACAAAAAATAAATTATGTGTTAAAATTGTGTCAAAAATAGACTAAATAGAAACAATACTTATGATATAAATGAAATAAAATCAATGCGTTTTTTGTTTAAAATATTTAACATTATTGTAAAATCAATACTACAAATTTCAAATAAGTAAAAATTTTTTTTTTACAATTTTTTTAAAATTTTACAAATTTTAAAATTACACGGGACACGCTAATCGAATCGAATCTCATTTTCATTAAACATGATTAATATTGTGTTGTAGAAGGATTATTTAGATTTGAAATTTTTAAATAATATATATGTTAAATTTATAAAAGCGAGGTGTTACAAATCCTTGCATCGAATAAGGACCAAAAGGAAGCCATTTTGTACAAACAAAATCCAATATAGAGCTCGTGCGAGTTTGTTTCTGAGCGAGAAGTTCAGGGCGGTAGTTATAGACTTGGAGCTGAATTTTATTATTAAATATAAACAGACAGACAGGAATCGTCAAGTTATGTTTACTGATTATGTAGACATCGACAATGATTAATGATAGCAACCCAGACGTGCTTGCCCTACCACTTAGTATTTTTTTTATATATTTTAAGATTCAAATTCAAAAGGTAAAAAATAAAAAAATATATTATCACCAATATAGATATCAATCCAGATTATTTTTTAATTAGAATATTATAATTATAACATTAGAAAAGTTTTAATAATAACTTGATGATAAATTTGTTTGTGTTTTAATTTCATTATATTTTGTTCATTTTATAAATAAATAGCAAATAACGAATCCATTATGAGTAATTTTACATATTCTGACATATTCGTTTTGTTTATAATTAACAGTTCGTATTACATTGTTTTAAACCACAGATAAAAAAATACAAAATATAAATAATTTTACAAATTGGCGCTACTATGATTTTTTTAAATTTTCCATATTAATGATGAATGAAAATGAATAGAAGGGGCCTTAGCATAATGTGACGAGTCAGTGACATTAACAGTGTGTTTCCTATATATGTATATGAGGGTCCGTTGTTTTGTATTACCTAAGTGATAAAAATACTAAACAGATATACATAAAATCTATACATTTCGGAGGTTCTAGTGTAAAATCCTAATAATATTATTACCGCGAAAGTTTGGGTTATAGATAGATCTTTGTTACACTTTCTCGCAAAAACTACTGAACAGATTTGAATAAAATTTGCAATACACATAGTTCTTACCCTGACTTAACATATATATAACAACTGACCCCTGACTGATATTTTTCACGTTATAGAGAAATAATTTTTTCTTAATAGCTACGAAAAATGAAATATCAGTTTAATAGAATAAGAAACCATTCATTTACATACATATAGGTATATAAAAACATCTATGGAAAATCGATTCTCTAAACGCGCAGACGCAGTGTCTGTAGGCTAAAAGGAGAAGAGACTCATAAAATAATGATCACACTACGTTTCAAGAAGTTCATTTGATATAGTGATGTTTCGTTTCGACGTTTTTCTTCAATATCAATAATGAAAATAAAATTATTTATTCAAATTAATAGCAATAAACTTTCTTATTTAAATTGAAAATGAATTTGATCAGAATTTATATTATTTCATTGAATTATATTTTTAATAATAGCAATAAATAATGGTCTTCGCCGTCCCAAAAAATAATTTGTGCTAAATTGTTTCTAAAAGACTAAATAAATTAATTAATTTAAAATTTATTCTAATAACAAATTTGAAAATCGTAACTTGTGTTTGATGAATTCCAAGCTAACTTTATTGAAATCTAAATTAAAAGGTCAAATTTAATAAAAATTCCAATATATATTTTGAAATACGATGTTTCAAATAAAATATTATAACGAAAAGTAGATGCTACTATAGCTAGAGTCGAGATCTGTACTTGTTGATTCAGATCGGTAGCACATGTCATGTAACCTATATTCGGAGCGTACACACATACATGCATATTTATATATACTAATGGCGCAGTGGTTAGAGTGTGAAAATAGTGGCTAAAAAAAATTATAATTGGATCTTTTATTCTTTATGAGAAATTAAGCGTTATTTGAAGCGTCAATAGCGTAATGGTTCGATGTAAAAGTCCTAGGTTCGGTCCCCCTTGGACTAGTATCGTTCCCATTCCTAACACGAGCTGTAAGCTTAATTGGAGTGGTAAATAGGGATATTAGTAATTACTAGCATCTTTAAAAATACCAGTAATTAATAGTTTTACTAGCGAATACTAATAACTAATTACACTAGTTACCACTACTACTATTATGTAGCTGCAGATCTCGAGGTGTTTGGTTAAAATCCGGGGCCGAGGTAGTAAAGAAATGCTTAGTAATTTGGACAAATAACTCTTATATTATCAGTAAGGTATCTTATATTACAACTGATGGTATCAGACATACCTACATACCCTTAGCTGCACAGTAGCATCATTGTAGGTTTAGATCCCATGGCTGGGCAAAATGTCCTGTTAAAAATAAGCTGGCAGTATCAAGATTAATAAATATATCCTTGTATTTAAACCTGTGACCGGTTACGATCCATTCATTGTATCCACTAAGCTGTCGTGGAATAAAAATAATAATTACTTTTCTAATTTTAAAGTTAAGTCATGATACTAATGCATGACGTCATTAGATTAATCTCATTTAGGGTTCCGCGGGGATAGCTAAAAGCGCCGTGATTAACGTCCTACGTGACCAGCTTAGGAAGGCAGAAATTACCAAGTTTCTAGATTGTTCGACGAATATTGTATTTAAATGAACTTTGGAAATAGAATGAAAACATTCAGAGCGATGAACTAGTTTGAATGAAATATTGTTTTCGAATTAGATCTTATAACTCGCTCCAGCCTCGTACGGATGATTCATACAAAGTAATTTATTTAATTTTTTATTTTAATTCAAAACTTATGTTCCAAATTCAAATGTCAGATGATGAAAAATTGATTTTGTATTTCTTCGGACTTTTTATTTTATTTTACGATTTTTAATTTAAAAATGAATATTATTAAAATTCATTACAATCAAAATTAGAACATAAAACCGTTTTGAAATAAAATCAATTCGATTCAAATCGATTTTTTTATATTTGAACTTTTAGTGTTTCAAAGTTTGTTATTATTATAATGTTCTAGTAAAACAATAATGGTAAAGTAGTAAATTTGAGTTCATTTAATATAATAATATTAACCTATGCTTAGTCATAGCATCATATAAACATACATATGTATGTATAGCTCATATTATTAGTTAGTATTATATATTAATTATGCTATTTTGTTGTAGTTATTAATAATATGAAGTATTTTCATGACATACAGATTGTAATTGTGACAATGGTGGGCAAATACTACCCTATTAAGGAGAAGCCACAATATAAACCCAATCCCAATAACGAGTGGTACTATTACTTTGGGGACGGCGATTGGTCCAATTTTCATATGGATATTATGTCAATATTATAATAATGAATACGAATCGAACTTTAACTTACGTTACCATTAGTTACCTACCTTGTATCGTACCTTCTCACTTGGGTGAAACTTACCCATTTGTTAGATTCCATTACATTTCAATAGGTGAGAAATTTACATTTAACACATACAAGTTTCCTCACGAAATTTTCATCTATTCAATGTGTTATTAAGAAAAATTAAGCCCAACAAAATTCAACTTGGGTTTCAACCCGCAATCTTTAGTTAAGATTCATATATCCCAACCACTGAGGCATAGAGGATTACATAAATATCATATCAATACATTGTGGTCATAAATGGTCAAAACAAAGGACCACAACCATTAATAGTAAATATTAATTATTTTCCATCGGTTTTAAAAACGCAAACAGTGACAGCGGGGCGACGTCCACTTAAGCTGTGGGATCCATTCCACCCCTATTGATTTTGCTCACCCCTTACCCCCTTTTTAAAACGACCAGACAAAGGTTTGGCGAATTTTTCATGCTTTACTTGGTGTTGTCTAGACTAAATTACTTATTGGCACATTTGGTACATTCATCGATCGTTGTTAATATCTTGGAAAAGTTTTTAAAAATAACTGTCACTCTAAATAATATGAGTTTAATAACTCTCCTCAAGTTATTAAACTCATATATTAATTACATTATATATTATAATACTTTCGAACGCTTGAAAATATTTTTCAGGTCATTATTTTTTTTTGTTTTTAATTATTTTCTTATATACTTGTCACAGTTAAATGTGTTCATATACATTAAAAAAATCTTTTATCTCGTTCAATGTATTTCAATTAATATTTTATCGCTATAAAATCTTATAGTCTCAATAATTGTGTGCTAACGTATCAGTCACTCGTATAAAAATAGTGTAGTATGGCAAGATTGAAAATATATACAAATTAAAAAAAAAAATTGGTAATAAACATAAGATGTATATACCGTGTATGTACCGATGTATATATATATCGTGATTTATGGTAAGTCGTCACCACCACCCATAGACCTTGGCATTGTAAGAAATATCTCATCTCTTACATCGCCAACCACCAACCTTGGGAACTAAGATGCTCCTTGTGTCTGCAGTGGCGGATTTACCTGCACGCTGAGTATGCTTCTGCCTAGGGGAGAAGATTTTGTGGGACGGCAAATTTAGGGAACAAATATGTTTATTTTTGCTACGTTATAGATATCAAAAAGATTTTTCACTGTTACATTTAACGGTGCAGCAAACTTCCATGTTCAAGAGCAGAGGTTCCCAGACTTCCAGTGAATCCCCTGCAGCTTCATTTCTACTATATTTGACTGCCTCGTTGATCTAGTGGTTAGATATAAGGCCGCAGATCCGGTGGTCCTGGGTACGATTCCCAGGTCGGGATAATAAATAGTTATTGGGTTTTTCTGTCAGAAAATTCTCAGTAGCAGCCTGGAGTCTGCAAGTTGGAAGTGTGTACACTCTCGTGCCTCGGAAAGCACGTTAAGCGGTTGGTCCTGCGCCTGAACTCTTTCCGGTTGTGTCGGATTGCCGTCTCATCGCATTATGAGAGCTAAGGAAAAGAGAGTGCACCTGTGTTTGCGCACACACTTGTGCACTATAATATCTCCTGCGCAGTTGGCTAATCTTGAGTTTGGCCACCGTGACCGAAATCGGTCTTGAGGACCTTATACTATGTTCCCAAAAAAATGTGATCCATCCAATTTGTTATAATAACAGTCGCTAGCTCAGCTCGCTCAGCTTTTTCTTTTCGTCTCCGTGAATAAAAATTTAAAATGTGTGAATCCGCCACTGTGTGTCTGTAGTTACACCAGATCATAACATTACTAAGTATACTGTTTGGCAGTAGAATATCTGATGTGGTGGAACTCAAGACTTGCTCAAATCCTATGTAGAAATATTTCGAAATTAATTTATAGTTGTTCACATAGAACCGTTGTACTCAACGATTCAAAAGTATATTTAAATAACTTATGTCGACTAGGAATTTAAGTATTAAGTTGACTGTACAGTTTTATTAATTTAAGTTAAAGTGTTAGGTATCCAATTGTCCTACCCCTGACAAATTGTATGAGAAATTTCAGGATAATTGTTGAGTAGTTTAGACGTAAAAGCGTCACCAACAAACAACTTAATTTCGGCATTAATATTAGTAAGCCGACATGGCCCAGTGGTAAGAACATGTGAATCTTAACCGATGATCGTGGGTTCAAACCCGGGCAAGCACCACTGAATTTCATGTGCTTTATTTATGATTATAATTCATCTCGTGCTTGACTGTGAAAGAAAACATCGTGAGGAAACCTGCATGTGTCAAATTTCATTGAAATTCTGTCACATGTGTATTCCACCAACCCGCATTGGAGCAGCGTGGTGGAATAAGCTCCAAACCTTCTCATCAAAAATAGTAGAAGAGGCCTTAGCCCAGCAGTGGGACATTAACAGGCTGTTACTATAAATATTAGTAATCTTTCAGAACCTAGATGACTTAGTTAACACGTGTAACTCGACCGATTGCCGGTTCGAACAACACAATTCCGTGAATCTGAAATGAAATATTTGACAGTGCAAAATTTTCAGACTCGTCCGAATTAAACACTTACCAAATATTCGATCGTCAGTTTCCGGTGCTCAGGGGGAGTGAGCCGGTGTAATTACACTAGTGACGTAGCTAGGGTCTCGTTTTTCAGCTACCAGACATTGCATCGGCAACATTTAAGATATTTTTGTCTTATTTACGCGTATTTTTTTAAGCTTTTATATACTAATGCCGATAGGCATTATTCTGAAACATATACTATGTTACAATACGAAGGTCTTAACGAAGGATCGGGGGTTCAAATCCGGGCAAGCACTAACTGAATTTTCTTGTTCTATTTGTGTTTATGATACTCATGTCATGTTTGTAGTTAGGAAACCTATGCGAGTCGTATGATATTACCAGCCTGTAGTCAAGCAACATGGTGGAATAAGCTTTAAGCTTTTTCTTTAATAGGAGATGAGACCTTTCCATAATAGTGAACTTTATGTGGTTACCTTAAGGTCTGTAAATTTCCATTTGATTGCCCAGCGTTAGAAGTTTGAAGAATAACTTAAAAACAATGTTACTTAAGATTTGAATCCGCGACTGTGTTTTCCGCGCGTTTCCACTGGGTCATCGAGACTTACATTATTTCGTAATATAATTTTGTTAGGCGTATTTAAATGTTATTTTATTTATAAATTAGAAATAAATTTAAAATAAAACATCAAATACAAATAAAATCATAGTCTATGTCATATTTGATGAGATTTAACCCAGCGCTAGGTCGATTTTTTATTTAATGTCTAGCAAAATGGGCAACCTGGTGTAAAGTCAAGTCACCTACCCCCCAGCTTATTCCACTCGAGTTATAGACTGAACAGGATTGCTGGTTATAACTTTTTTGTGCGTTCTAAATTTTTTTTTTACTTAATGTGTATTTGTGCGTAGATAAATCGGCCTAATGGCGAAGTCCTGGGTTCAAATGACAAGTAATAGAAAAGGAAGGGGTTATCGATGCCCTAGTGATTATAACGCGTGACTCTTAACCGATAAATGCAGGTTCAAACCCGGGCAAACTACTCAATTTTCCGGTAAAGGAAAAAAATCGTCAGAAAACCTACATCTGTCGAATGTGTCACCAGCACGCATTGGAACACTGGTGCACTGTTATTTATTTCACTTATATTATAGCAACTATATACTACATAAGTATTACATTGAGCCTTGCAAATGACATAAAACAGCAGCCAGCAGTGAACCAGTGTAATTACAGACACAAGGGACATAACATCTTAGTTCCCAAGGTTGGGGGCGCATTGGCGATGTAAGCGATGGTTAATATCTCTTACACTGCCAATGTCTAAGGGCGTTGGTGACCACTTACCATCAGATGGCCCATATACTCGTCCGGCTATAATATAAAAATAACACATAGGACCTTATGGAGTCGTGATCATCATAATAGCGTACTTACGAAAGTAGGATGTTTGTCCGGCGAAAACTTTCCGACCGTCTCAGTCGGATCGAACAAAATCAATACGATGGAAGTGTTTCAGCGTCACGTCTGTCTGCCGCCGTAGCTACGGAACCGGGCGCAACAGTTACGTACACCCGCAGGGGACCACGGTTCGATTACCGATATTTTTTAATTATGTTAACATTGTGTCGACATGATAGGATTATGAAAATCACGTGACTAGTACTATTAAATTTATTGTTAGTAAGTTTTTTTGTATTTTATTATATTATTGTTAGCACATTGCTAACAATGTTTACAGAAATAATACTGTTGAACGAATATTTAAAAAAAACTGTTCAATCATCGCGTACTATATTAATTTGATATCAATATCATAATCTGTATTTGAGAGACGCGGGATGAAAGAACTTAGTGGTAGACTTATCATATGCGGTAGAATGGTGAGTGAGCCAGTGGAACAAATACAGACACATTACATAACATTTTACGTAACGTTCCCAAGGTTGATGACGCATTGGCAACGTAAGGAATAGTTAATAATAGGGCTAATGTCTAGGCAGTGGTAACCACTTACCAACAGGCGGCGTCTAAAAATCATGAAATTGAATTCTGTCAACCAAATCTTAAATTAAAATAACAATTAAAACCATTAAAAATAAACAAATACCAACTACACGCCATTCATCTAAATAATTTTGTTTAGTTATAAATACATTTTCTATAAACATGAACAAAAATAAGATGTTTCACAAGGAACAATTTTAGGTCCAATTTTATTCCTCATACACATAAATGACCCTTTCAACGTTAACGATTTTAAAAACATTGTACGGTTCGCTATATGTTAAGAATAATCGCATCTAACTGCTTATATATAATTCTGATTATAAGTTAAGATGTAAAAAAAAAACATAAGATGGGCATACAGTTACGTATCTGGAATGAATCTCCATAGGTCAGGCTTGTCCTCAACGCATGGACGCATTGAAATTTAATTAGACCTAGTTTCGCGGCATTTGCATCGAGCCAATGGCGCATGCGTCAAGGTTGGCATGCTTGTCTCTGACGGGCCTTAATAACAAACTAGATCGTTATACAAAATACATATATTTGATGTATCTATTCTAAATTCAAATCATTGTAGTGTTTCCATTTTAATTTTTTTTTAAACATTCCATTACGAAACTAACAAATATGAAATATTTCATTAAAAAATGAAATATTACAAAATAACAAAATAATAAAAAAATAAAAACGTATAAATTCGTTTCATTTTAAAAATTCCATCGATAAATTCATATTTCATTGAATTATAAAATATATAAACAGTTTCTTAAAGTGTTAATTATTGTTTCGCAAAAGGAAAAAGTAAGTTCATTACGATAATCTATCCTTACAATTTAGAACGTTTGGAATAATGCAAAAATTGTCCTTATTATCGTCCTTTGAATTTAAATTGTGAAGTTTGAGAAGCGATTTTATTAGAGCAAGGACTTATGGGTGAAGGCCTTCATATCATTTATAGTAATGGTATATCGTTAAAAGTTACGTTTTGCAAGTAACCATTTCAAACAGCGTTCGATTTTTAAAATTTTCATTATTTCGAATTACATAAATCCTTCGCAAATAATATTTTTTTAATTATAGCAATTTTTTTATATAAGATATTATAGGCAAACGAGCAAATACATTCCTTACACCGCCAATGCGCCACCAACCATGGTAACTAGGATGTTATGTCCCTTGTGCTTGTTGTTACACTGGCTCACTCAACCTTCAAACCGGAGCACAACCGAACAGAAGGGCTTACTATGATATGCATGATAGTATGATATATATCATATATACACATCATATCACTTGATAATTCCGTTGGACGATCCATTTGCCTTGATTCCTAACATGAGCTTTATTTATTTTTTAAGATAATAATCGACTGACAAAAATATGATGCTTTGTCTGATTTCTTAATGTACTCTGTCGATGGTAGCTAGCTTATGAGGCCTGATCCGGAGAACCTGGATACAAAACCTGGGTAGTTTAGTTAAAAGTTATTGAGTCTATCCAGATATTCTCTATAGTTCACAGAGTAGAAGTCGTCAGTGTTTACATACCCACTCGGAAAGTACGTAAAACCATTTAACCTGCTGGTGATCTTTCCAGTCGTGTCGGATTGCCATCCCATCGGATTGAGAGTGCAATTCTGTTTGCACTCAGATTTGTGCCTGTCCCACGCTATTATATAGTCTCCTTTGTCAATACATCTGAAGGCTGAATCAGTCACGTGGATATTAATAAAACTATCTGTTTTGATTGTAATGTTTTCATTAAATTCAACATCAATAATTCACCAGATTTACAAAACAATGTTTAATAAATAAAAGGTACAGCAAATGGGTCCAAGGTTTTCAATGTATTTAATTGCTATTACTTATATTATAAGTGCAAAAGATCGTTTGTCTATTTGTTTGCCTTTCGTACACAAAAGCGATGGATGAACGAGCTTTGTGCAGTTACCAGTGAGCCAGTGGATTGAGCACGCAATGCGCCACCAACCTTTAGAACTAATGTTATGTCCTTTGTGCCTGCAGTAACACTTGGTCAGTCAACCTTTAAACCGGAACACAACAATACTATGTGTTGGTGGTGGAATATCTGATCGGTGGGTGGTACCAACTCGGTCGGGCTTGCAATGCCACAGCAAATTAAACTGTGATTGATTTTTTCGGTTAGTGAAATATGATCTTTGTGAGTTTATATTAGAAACGAATTTCCCGTCGTTTAACTTTATCATAAGGATTTTTTTAATTTCAAAAATAGGCCATAAATAGACGTAATAATAAAGTACATTAAAAATAAATAAGTAAATAATACCAATGCATGTCAAAATAATTGAAACATTTATAATTCACGCACAGCTGTCTTGCAATGAAATTACTCCATCAATATATTTTAATGATAAATAAAACTGTGGAGCGTTGCTAATTATATTAGTTACAATAAAAATAAATTATTAATAAATCTAACATTAAAAATAATGATATAAAATCATTAATAATATTATTAATAGTTTCAGTTATCATGTTATGAATGTAATAACATTATTTATATTATTTATATTTGAAAAAAAATATTGAATTATATTTTTGTTTTAAAATAAAAATATTTATTGTGTATTATATTCTACTTTCGCGAAACTACTAGATTATTATATGCTACGTCATCCGGTACTGTTCAATGTTTATTTTTCAAATAAATAAATAATATTTTTAGCTAATTTTAAATATAATATTGTAATTAAATAGCTTAATATGTCTTTTTATTATTTGTTATGTATAATTATATCGTATTTTTTGTTACTAGGTTTAATCATTTTATATAATCGTATCTTGAAAAGACCAGATATTGTGTTATACATAATATCTGGTCTTTTCAATATACGATAAGCTATGCCAATTCAGACTGTGGGCTACCACTGAGATTTTCTCGACGGAAAAACTCCTATAAGCTAGCCTCTAGATAGTCTTACACAAGATATATAACTAAGTCGATATCTGAGATGCCTTCACATGACTTCGATAATTACCATTAAACAAATTAATTATACGTCATGAAAAAAATAATAAAAATAAACGCTATGATTTTGTTGATTACAACGTTAAAAGAGTCGACAGCTCGACATTTTCTCAGCCAGCAATTAAATATTCAAAACATATTCAAAACGTTTTTTCATACGGGGCAGGTGCGACAGGTGTTTTGTTTTAGTCTGTAGTTTAGATACGAATGAAATATAAATGTTTACGACGCAAAAACTTATCTGCAAATGGTCGTTGTTACCAAACGGGTTCATATTTGAGGACTTAACGCCTCCTATTTTATATTATATTTTTTGCTATTCATAAAAGTATTACGTAAATGCCACAATATAGAATATATGAATTATCTATCTATTTGGTAGTATGGCTTAAAGTTTTGTCAATGGTTCTCAATACTTTCTGTTGTATGGGACTGCAGTCATCATTCTTTCTATTGTATGATTGTTCTTCCACTGCATTGGGGAATAAGAGAGTGCACTTGTAAATCTCTTGCGCAGCTGTATATCGTTCCTTGAGATTAAAATCTTGCGTTATCAGCACCCTGAACTGATGTTCAGGACACAGTTCCTTCTGATTTCGTTTCGTCTTTTAAATTGTGAATAATTATACTTCGTTTCGTTAACTTCTATTTTGAATGTGGTTCATTAAAAATATGTTATTTTACATTTAGATAATCTTGAGGCTTATTAGAAAATCTCTTTTAATTCGATTTTATAAATTGAATCAATCATATTGAGAGATCTTTGTTCTAAAATTTAATTCCATTAAATGAGATTTTAAGACAAAAAGGAATCTATTTCAATTCTAATCAACTAATCAAGTATTCTGTCTGCGCTTTTATTCGATCGTGTATTTTCGAATAGACTTTTAATTGAAGTTCTGTTTAAACGTTTCATTATGTACCATCAAAGGTAGCCATTTTTCTTTTGTCTATGGGAATAAACTTGTGTTCGTTAAATTATTTCAACGTATCGATTTATCAATTATGGGGCAGTTTTGTTTGTAAATAACTGACTGAAATTTGTTATAATTGAAATTTACATTAAGTACATATATATTGTAATGTTACTTTTATTACAAGGGATTGTTTTTAATGTCTTCTTCTATCATATGTCAAATCAATGATGACAAAAAGAGAGCGCTGTTATGGACTATTATTTCAGGTTGGATAATTTATTTTTGACTGCCTTGTTGGTCTATTGGCTAGATATAAGGCCACAGACCCGGTGGTCCTGGGTTTAATTCCCAGGTCGGATCAATACAAAGTTATTGGGCTTTTCTGTCAGAAAATTCTCAGTTGCGACCCGGAGTGGAGGTCGTGTCGGATTGCCATCCCATCGGATTATGAGAGTGCACTATAATATCTGCTGCGCAGTTGTCTAATCTCTCTTGAGATGGGCTGCCGTGGCCGAAACCGGGCTGGAGGCCATTATTATTAATTTTTTTACAAATTTTCTTCAAGTATTGACTAAAATTATATATTTTTCAGGCAGCAGTGTTACTAGTGACTCATAATTTATGTTATAATATAATAATTTAACTGTAAGTTCGTCGTTTTGTCAAATCGTCATATCCACAGATTAAAAATCAAGATTTTTTATTTGATGCGGTTCTTATTTGTCTTAGTTAGTGTCAGTTGTGTGAAAGCTATTCGTAAGCATCGTTGCAAATATATTCTTATTTCAAATTTAAAATCTCAAGTCCAATGAGGCCTGCGCCTGTACACGAGGTGCACCACCTGTGGCTTCGTAAATTTAGCATATTGCTCTCCTTTTCTGCCGCAAAGCAAATCGCTATGCCCGTTTCAGTCTAGCATGTTTTCACAAATAAGTTGCATCCGAAAACAACATAGAAAATCTTCCTGGTTTTACAGTGGAATATTTACTGTATAGTGCAGATATTAAAGTCGATTTTCAATTGGCTGTGTGCGTGTTGAAAACTCTTTGTTAGCCTTTACTGAAAGTTTCAGGGTAGGAAATACACAGCCACATTGCATTCTCTGATTGTAATATAATGCGATTTAAAATAAATAGTGATGTCAACGAGATGAGACGAAAATATCGATAAATAGAGTCAACGGTAAACCTGCACGGGGTATCACTAGTCTATATTATGTACATAGTTCGAGAATCATCCACAGATAATAGACATTTTTCGTTCTGAATTTGGTTATTCTTACAACAATTAACTTACAATGTTCATTAGAATATAAAGGTCCGATTTTCTATGGTCCATTTTTGATCGGTTATGAAATGTATGTATGTGCATAATATGTACTTCAGGTGAAGCCAAGGTGGTAGGGCTTTGTGCAAATCCATCCGGGTATGTACCTCCCACACATTAGGTATTCAACTGACAAGGAGTAATACTTAGTAGGTATTCTTGTGTTACGGTTTAAGTGGAGAGTGGAAGTTTAAGTGGAAGTTACGCATAAGGATTATAACATCTTAATTCTGAAGGTTGGTGGCGCATTGATGATGTAAGTAATAGTTAATACTTATTTCATCACCCATGTCTATAGGCAGTGGTGAACACCTTTTTTTATCGCTGGAAAAACGCCTTTACGCGTTTCCCCCACATGATGTGGGGGCTCGCCGGCGCTCTGAAGGCGCCGGAATACCCACTAAAAAACCAGCGGTACCCACTCCGTCTTTTCGGGGGACGTCACGCATGAGGTGACCCATTTGATAATCGATGGTCTAGTGGGTTGAGTTTCAGGATAGTCTTCTGGGTTCAAACTCAAAGCAAATAAATTCGATTTTTCTAAAGAACATTTTGGGGTGGGCGATCCATTGCATACGTGTACTATGATAACAGCAGACACGGGGAGATGGCGTAACATCCTGCAAATAACACATCAGCCACTACTTCATGACGACCACGACCGCTCGGCCAAGAGCGTATCGACTGAGAAGAAGAAGGAACTAACATTAATCGAAGTTTGGAAGTTTGTTTACACTCGTGCATTGGAAAGCACATAAACCAATGAATACATACCTTATATATTTAAATTAATTTAATACAATAAAGTTATAACTCAAAATTGAAATCTTTATTCAATGTAGAAATTTTAAATTTTCTTAAGCGGATGGCTGAAGCAACTGAATCTTGAACAATGATAATGTGTTCGAACCTAGGCAAGCATCACTAATTTTCATATGTTTGTAACTTATCTCATACTCGGCGGTGAAGGAAAACGCGTATCCAGCAACCCGCATTGGAGCAGCGGGGTGGAATAAATTCAAAACCTTATCCTCACAGGGAAAAAGATGCCTTAGCCCAGCAGTGGGACAATCGCAAGTTGTAATTTTTTTTAAGCTGATTGTAAAAAATCTACCACTAGTAATAATGCTAAAGACGATTATTTCTAAATTGATCTAAATAGTTATAGTCGATAAAAACTAATATCACTAGTCGACAAAACAAACATCACTACCCGGTTAGCGGTGTAACACACCCGTTTACAAACTGGTTACGAATTTATGCTCCGTTGTCTCCATTGTTTCGCTTAATCGCCAAAATTCTTGCGAAATTCTCTTATTAAGCGCGAAAATTCACACTTAAGTTTAACACTGAGAGTGTAAAGTAATGTCGGCTACTTTTCACCTCGGTCGGATTATTTACTTCATTTCGTCTGTTTGTTTATCGTTGGGAAAATAATGCTCTGGAATTTTCTATGAGTGAGCCATTTTTTGGCTTACGAGCAAGGTTTCGTGGTCGTTATGCGGTGGGCCATGTTCAACAAATCGTGGCCTATTTACATTTGTCTTAAGTCATAATGTTTTGCCAAATTATTTTTATATTATATTGTATTTATAATAAGAACTAATTTCCCATATATTTTACAACTGGCATGTAAAGTTGCCTGGGAAGTGCTTCGGCAATAAGCCTGTTGCGTCTTATGGAACATTGTAGCTTTAGTCGTTTCATTTCTGACGTTTATTTCTTTTAAGTGGCGTACAAGAAAAAATAAAATAAACAAATTATACGGCATATATAATACCTAACTTTTATTTTTTAAATCATAAATCCATACATGTTTAAGAAATTATTGAAACGTAGTAAGTACATTAATTTTTATTTACTTATAGTTCTAAATGAAGATACGCCACACTATGTCTAAATTATTTTCGAGTCAACCTTTTATCAGTGTTTTTTTTATTTACATTAGAAAGGCTGACTAGCAAATGGACCACATAGTGGTAAGTGGTAACCATAAGAATTATTAAGTAAACCTCACACAGCACTTTCATCTGTCATGTATCTTGTGCCTGTGATTACATGGGCTAATTCACCCATCAAACCAAAACACGTTGATATTTGATGGTTGAATAATTGATCAGTGAAACCTACCCAAACGAAGTCGCACGCTCTTCCACCAGTATTGTCTGCTCCAGCAAAATCCGGAGTGTACTGTCAATTCAATTGAAAATGATGCAAATTAATTCATCAAGAAATATCCAAATTCGACGAGCCGGTTGGCGTGGTTGGTAACTGCGTTTCGCGCCGCAGGTCGTGGGTTCGATTCCCACCCAGGACAGATATTTGTGTGCATGAACATGACTGTTTGTCCTGAGTCTGGGTGTAATTATCTATATAAGTATGTATTTACAATAATAAAACTAGTATATGTAGTATATCAGTTGTCTGGTTTCCATAGTACGAGCTCTGCTTAGTTTGGGATCAGACAGCCGTGTGTGAATAATGTCCCAGGATATTATTATTTATTATGTAATTAATAATAAAAAACACAGACGAACAATTACATTACATAATATTTATTGAAGATTCATCCGTCGGCGCATTTTCTAAGGTCATAGGTTACACTTTCTCTATGAAAGTTACTTATTTGTTTTGTGAGACCTCTATGAGACCACCATATACTATAAATTACGGTGAAATTTATAAAACAACGCGCACCGAAATGGCAATACGTCATAGGGTTGCCACGCGTCGGGATAAAGACGGACACAGGCTTATTAGTCGGTATCCTGTATATCCGGATTTTGGTAGACGCTATACATCTTACAAGACGTTATAGCTAAAATATTTGATATGTTAAACAAATAAAATCAATAAAAACAGTAGTACAGTAACAGTAACAGCCTGTGAATGTCCCACTGCTGGGCTAAGGCCTCTTCTCTTTTGAGGAGAAGGTTTGGAGCTTATTCCATCACGCTGCTCCAATGCGGGTTGGTGGAATACACATGTGACAGAAATTCAGTGAAATTTGACACATGCAGATTTCCTCACGATGTTTTCCTTCACCGTTAAGCACGAGATGAATTATAATCACAAAGAAAGCACATGATATTCAGTGGTGCTCGCCCGGGTTTGAACCCACGATCATCGGTTAAGATTCACGCGTTCTTACCACTGGGTCATCTTGGCTTATATAATAAAAACAAAATATACTTTATTCGAGTAAGTTTTTGCAAGCACGTGTCGTTTTACAATATTAAATAAATCCAAAACTACCACCAGTAAGAACCGAAAAAGTGCTCAGTAATTACTCTAATCCGAGAATCGAGTTACAAACATAATTAAATACAATTGAATTATTATTTATCCTGCATGGAAAACGAATAATAACTCCACACTTATTTGCTTAATATTCTAATTCAACATGGAATGGTTAACATTTCTTATAATAAAAATGTCTATGGGCATTGGTGATCACTTATCATCAGATGGCCCAAATGCTCGTCCGCCTACATAAACAATAATAAAAAAAATTAAAGAAAGAACCCTTAATATACTTTTTTCTAAACAGAATGACACTTCATGCTTCTTACTTTAAAACTACAGACCAATTCAAACTACAAACAATCATTAATCCTTTACTTATACTTAACCGCGAGCGAAGCCGCGGGCAACTGCTAGTTTATCTATATAATATTTTATCGAGTAACACGACTTACTAATTAAGCTTTCTTAACATATAACTTAAACTTATTAATTGGCAAATTATTTAAGGAATTTTACTTAAAGACCTTTACGATTAAATTTTGAAGGATAATAAACTTGCAGGTGTACAAACCAAAAATATTTAACATTTATTTAGTTCATTTGTATTTTTATAATTAGGCTTGCTATAATAACAATAATAATAAATAACTTTATTGCAAACTCACAAGGAAAAGAAAATAAATGTAAAAATAAAAATAAAGAAAAGCTTAATAATAGTCTCACTATATAATCGGGCTATAATTAGGCGTTTGTAGATATTTAAATAAATAAGGACTTCGTCAATTTATTAGGCCGTCAACTACCCACGGGTCACCTAATTAGTCCACCTGATAAGCTGGGCAAATAGGTAAATACCAGTTTGTAAAGATTACATCTTATAATAGCGCAAATGTCTCACTTAGATATGTATACACTTATTAAAATCAATAAAATATCTGTTGTAATACAAATATAATTATATACTTAACGCTAAGTTGTAAAAGACTGACGATCAAAAGAATTTAGGTACCTAGATAAAAACTAACTAACGTAGGTACGTATTAAAACTTTGTTATGTTATTGTAATTGTAAATAAAACCAAACACAATTTTAACCTTAACTTTGCGATGCTACGCCTTATCTGAGGCCCGCACGCAAAGATAAATACGGGCGTATCAAAACAAAATGGCTGCCAAACTGCTATCTATCATAGTAACAAGTGACCTAGAACAATTTACTAGGAAGCGTCGTTTTGACATTGGGCGCGACCTTGCAGCTCGGCGCGTGATTGGACGAAAAATTCAAAATGGCGGGTGCGCCTACGCAACCGGCGTCATTGTTTCTGCTAATTAGATGACCGGTTTGGTGTGTTTTTCAAACGTTTGTCAATAGATCGTTTTAAAAGATATTTGCATTTTAGTCTCGCGGTGATAATGCATTGTTTATTAATTCATTTATACTTAGACGGCCATTATTTAAAACGTACCTACAAGTTCGTATATCATTAATACACAAGTCGCATTGTGCCGTGTTAGGAATGTTTTATTTAAATTAAGCTATGTGCTTTAATTTACTGTATAAATATTTATTTATATGGCGTATATATATATGAGTCGAAATTTATAAAAAGTGATCCATTTATAACAGTATATAAGTACCTATAAGTCGGATGCCAATAATTTGCTCTAGTTATTATATGGTCAATATATGTAATTCACACTTTTCTAACAAATTTAATATGCTAACATTTACTTTTCAATTTGAATTAAAGGTATTCTGTGAGAAAAAACTCATAATTTACTGCTGACAATGAAATGTCAAAAAAATTATTTGCGACATTGATTATAACAATTATAACATTTAAAGGATACACGGAACAAAATAGCGTATCAACGTAAGACGACTAATAACATTTTACGAGTGAGATGAGAAGTGAGTTATAACTGAATAGCATTGATGGTTGTAATAAAGCGAAATAAACGAAAATGAAAACTTAATTATTGTAAAAACATAAACAGTATGGCTATTCTGTAAGAACAGACTCGATACTCACCGCGGTCGGAAAGCGGTCGTGAAATGTCAGATAGTGATACGCGACAATGACCGTTATAATCATAACATTACAAGAATGCTCGCATCAAAATAGTATATCACAATAAGTCGGTTGTCAAAATTTCTTACAGAATGGCACAACGATATGCGTTCCCAGATATATTATATGTGTGCCTCCATAAATACTTCAATTTTAAATAAGTAGTTTGTTTCTTTACAAAGACTTCTCATTATCGTCTTTAGTTGAAGTTTAATTATTCCTTACGAAATATTTTACAAAGCCTTTTTAAGCATTTACACAATCATTACACGAACCCTTCCCTTCTCCATTCATATTAAAAATTGTATGTACATAAAGTACTTTATACCTATGTTCCCTTATAAAATCTATTCGATCATTTCTGTGATATAAATACAATAACTACATAAAGAAAGTTTTGACTCTTCTAAAAAAATACTATTTTCACATCATTGTTACAGATTAATATAAAGAACACACACACATGCGCCCTGTTTGCGTGTGTGTCGTGACCTTGATGACGTCACAATCAATTATATAACACAATCAGTACGAGTATTATCAAGATGAATTGTGACGTAGGTAGAAGTCAGCTTAGTGTGTCAGTATAATTTCTACTATATCTATAAAAGTTACATTACATATAGGTATGTGAAGTATTCATCAAATTCTTTACATTGAAAATTCATATTAAAGTCAAACAATCGCTGAAAATAAAGAATTTTTTTCTAAAAACACCTTTTGACCGTTATCCTATAACTCGTTTTCACTCGCGGCTGTACCTGCGAGTAAACCCCTGACAACATGTATGCCAAATTTCATGACATCGGCTTAGTAATAAGGACATGAAAGCGTAACAAACAAACAGACCTACTTTCGCATTTATAATATGTAATGAAACAATTTTGATATCCCCTCAACATGTGAGATATACACACCACATACACACTATGTGTCTTCTCTATAATCCTTTTCTTGTTAACAAAGGTTTGGAACTTACCTAATCCAGCGAGTATGTAAAATTCTTAGAAAGTTGCCTCACGTTCATGGGGAGTTAATGGGATATTTTAAGATAAAACTTACGGTGTCTTTTTTATAGATATTACAAATTTTAAAATTTTCTCCAACTAAGTTTCAAAGTTTGGCTAAAAGTGTGCACGATTATGCCTATGCTGAGAAGGTTCTAAGACTTGGAATAATTAACTCGGGACTTTTTGAAAGCTCGTCTGGCCACTCTAGTCACTTACACTGGTGAGCACCGAATCGAGGAACATAAGGTCACATGCTTGATGGAAAATTGTCACTAATGCCGTTCTTACATTGCCAATGTTATGGGAGTCTTACTACCAACGCCCATTTTGGACATCTCATTTTATAGACCAGATGAATCTGCTCGTATCCCTTCAAATACAAAAAGACCTGATAATTCAAACAGTTGAATTCTTTAATCTGTGATCAAGAAAACTCTCAGTCAAGTCATCTATCAAATGAAGATAACTAAATCGAAATCGGTCATCCGTTTAGGGGTAACAATGTGCGTCAGGGGCTAAAAAGGATTTTGTTGGCTTAACTGAACTGAACGATAAAAATAACGTCTTAAATTTCTACATAAACAATCCACTGGGCCATAACCGCTCTAATAAAATAGGCGGTAAAATGTATCGATCTACAAAGTAGTCTAGAACATTCTAATGTATCTAAAGGGCATTCTTATTATGGCCGTCTGTTATTATCAACTTTTTCATATTCCCCTATTTGGCGTCTAACGACTTAATTAATGTTAGATTTTTTTTTCTTGCTTCACTTCCGGATTGAATTCTCAACGTGCGAATCTAATACCCTTTTCATTCATATACTAAACTTGACTAATAGTTGTTCTTATATACCAATTTTGTTGCAAGCTCAAAAATTTTCCTAAATACATTCTTTGCTATACATTCTAAACAATAATAAAATGACTTATTTCATTATTATAATAATATACTATGGCAATTAATTATAATATCCGTTTTCATGTAATACTATACTTCTGTATTTTTGCCATCGTTAAATTTGATATATTGGATGAGCTTGGCTTGACCTTTGTCAAATTAATTACTCGGTTATAAAAAAAAGCACGCTGATAATGTTAATCATTAATTAAGCATGTGTCAACTATGATCGAAATACGACAATAATTTAATTTATTTTTAAAAATTCAACCATTATGTGTATACGTCAAAAATGTCAAAATGATATTACTTATAAGAACAAAAATTACGGAATAGAAGTCTTCAATAATAAGCCTAACTAATAACAACTGTATTTTTGATAAGCAAATTTATTAAATTAATACCATAAATGGGACAGTTGGCACTTTTCAAATGATTCATTTTACAACTCTCGATGGTAATACCATGAAAATATTCAATGAATTGTCAATGTATAATATATTTATAAATCATATGAATCGAATTAACAATTAATAATAATTCTTAAGAAACTTAATTGTTAACAAAACACAAGGAACAAACTCTGTGTTAGAAAATATGCAATCTTTAATTGTGCAATCAAGGATTATGTACACTTGATTCCAGAGAAAAATCTAGAAAACAACAGATATCATCACCAATAAAAACCATATCCCATTTTGTCAACATACTTCACATAAGATTTATAATTCTATATTAAAAAAGTTTACGAGATATTATCATAAAAAAATACATTAATTATTTTAATCAAAACACGAACAAAGTCGAAGACGTAGTATAAATGAATAAAATGGTACCATTTAAATGCCATGGAGTGGAATATCTTATAATTCACCTCAGGAACTTTTTAATAGCGCTGCCAAAGGATCGGGCGAAAACGTAAAAAACTATAACCAGGACTTCAGGTACGCCACTTTGCTCTGAAAGCTTACCTAAAGTTGAGATAATACTTGATAGAAATCTTACATCCACGATGGATATAAATATCAAATAATTCATCAAACTTACTAATAAATCGCACAAACATAACAACACAAAATTTATATATTTCGAATAACAAACTTACTCCATAATTTGGCATATTTATTGAATTTATTTTAATCAGACAATCACGAATCTCAGTTTAACGAAATCAGTTCATGCTGATCTTTCGGAAAAACATACAAACAGTAAAGACATACAGACGGAAGCGATAGAAATACAAACGACGATTATCTTGATTCAAATGTTGTCTTCGATAAAAATATTAAGTGATTAATAAATTTCAATTAAGATCAAAACAATAATTAAGTTACACAAATGTAAATAAATTGTGAAGATTATCTCCTATTTTATTTTTCTTAAACTTCTCTGAAAGGTTGATGTCTATTTAATTATTAAAAACAATTTAATATATTAAAAATTCCACTTAATATAAATGTAATGCAATTTGCGAATATTAGAAGATTGTGTCTGAGGAGCAAAGAACAAGGAGTATGTTAAGCGAGAAGCCAAACTAACATCGATGTGCTCCAAAAACCCCTTGACCTAATTTCATAAGCCTCCCCGTTACCGGCTAAATAAGATCTCGAACGAACATATAATTCTCAGAAAACGCATCAAAATTTTCCACAAACTCGACAATACTTTGTCAAAACTTGTAATATTTTTCGGTATGAATCGGTTAAAATTAAAACCGACTTTAATTGAATTCAGACTTTAACGGAGGGTCATTATGAACCGTATTGTTTGATCTTCTTTTATCTCAATTCCTCCACAAATGGACCGAAATGAATAATTTTTGGCAATGATTCAAAGAAACAAAAACGTTTCGACTTTCGAAAAGAATCCAGCGGGCAGGACATCCAGACCCTGAAGTCGAAACCTAATTAATTATTTAGACGCATCGCATAAAAACTGAAGCTCGAAATATTGATAAAGGGTGGCGTGATAAGGGGGTAACTGTACTATTGATCGGCGCCAACTCCCCAAGTGTATAGGTATAAAAAGCGTAACAAATTTTCGTCTTAAGAAAAGGAAAAGAAAAAATGTATACAGCCACCCTTTCGCTAGGGAGTGGGTCGTCCCCCTAAATGGGGGTTAGGGGGGTGCATTTTTCTCGCGGTCCCGCTCTCTCTCGGACGTAAGATGTTACAAAGGATTCTTTGTTGGTGGACCAGTTAATTAGATTTTGGATATGCAGTTTTTCGGCGTCTCTTTTGTGAGCGACGGACGTTATGGCGTTCTTTGTCTGGGCTTCGGTTGAGATAATTAGATGAAGATTGGATCAATTTTATCCATAATGAGACATTAGGCGAAGTAGGACGCCGCTGACTTCTTATTGTCTGATCAAACCGTATTCATACAAATTTTAGATTTTTTTGAAATAATTTTATGTAAAAGTTATATATGTCTAATCTACATCGCATCAAAAGATTATAAACGTTCTTTTATAATTTCGTAAGAAAATTTTAAGCAAATTTATTTTTTAAATAAATTTTAGCGACCATATTGATATTACAAACTTCATTATAATATTTTCAAACATTAATATAAAGTCAGCGAAACGAATTTCGTAAGAAAGTAATAATGAAATTTTTTTCGTATATTCTTCAGACTTGAGTTTTGTCGATAGTACAAAATACAGCGACTGAGCCACTGGGTCAACTTGGTCACGATCCTAATAACGCGGACGAACGGCGAGGAAAATTCAACTTTCTAGCATACGAAATAGAGTCCGAATTCCAATGAAGCAATACTTTTATAGAATATCAAGTAAAATTATGATAGCCATGCGACAGGCGTGATACTTTTGAATAGGGGAGTACAAAACGGTGTTATTGAAACATGAACCGATATATGCCTTTCGGAATTGACATTTGATTTTAGATTATTTTCTTTTTTAAGAACACATCTCGAAATTCAACATTATTTGACAAAAGTATTAAGTTATTGATCCTTCTATCATATCATAACTTATTTTTGGCTTTTTCTATAAGTAGATGCTCTCTGCGGACTGCGGCATACACCTACGTCCAAAAGTTCACGCATATTAAAAAAAAAGAAATGTAACTAGACGCCTACAAATGATCTGTCGTTTCGACAGATTAGTTCAAACGTAGAATCAACTATAAAGAATCGACAGAAACTCAGTTATAACTGTTTTGCAATTATTAATTACTTAAGTAGATATGTCAAATAGAATTGTAATAATCAACCAATGAATTCTAACGTAATATTTATCGAGTAATATGACCTTATTCATGAATTTTTTTTTTCACGATTTTTTTATCTGTGAATTTGCAAAGCTGTGTTTGTGTATATTCTCCTTTCCTGTTCGAAAGCAGCAATATAACCTAATTTTATTTAACACATAATTATAGTTACCGGTAATGTAATGCATACGATAAAAAAAGAGGAAATTACAACTACGTTTAAAAGGTATGTTTATCCTTTTGTAGAGATTTATTTAATTTTATATGTAACATGAAATATATAATAATCGTATTGATAGTTACAGAGATGAGAACATTTAAGCATACAAATGATATTCTACCGCAAAACAGCAGTACTTGGTATTGTTGTGTTCCGGTTTGAAGGGTGAATGAGCCAGTGTACAAGGGACATAACATGTTAGTACCCAAGGTTGGTGGGAGATGGGCGATGTAAGCGATGGTTAACATTACTTAAACTGCCAATGTCTAAGGTGGTGACCACTTACCATCAGGTGGCCCATACGCTCGTCCGCTTATCTATCCTATAAATAAAAAAAACATCAGCAATATAGTGTAGTTTATAGTGTATATTAAACACTATGAACGCCATTAAAACCCAATTATATACTAATTACCACCCGAAACTTTCCGGTGAAGTCATCATCGGGCATCTTTGGTATAAAATAGTAGCTTATGTCCGTCGCAGGATTCAATATTTATTTATACTGAACTCCATCAAAATCGGTTCAGTGGTTTATCCGCGAAAGCGTTACTTTCGCGTTTACAATATTCTATAGATATATGAATATTATACATCCATATATATGTTTATATGTGCAGCTGCCTCGTTGGTCTAGTGGCTAGATATAAAGCTGCAGACCCGGTGGTCCTGGGTTCAATTCCCAGGTCGGGCCAATAAATAGTTATTGGGTTTTTCTGTCAGAAAATTCTCAGTAGCAGCCTGGAGTCTGGAAGTTGGAAGTGTGTACACTCCCGTGCCTCGGAAAGCACGTTAAGCCGTTGGTCCTGCGCCTGAACTCTTTCCGGTCGTGTCGGATTACCGTCCCATCGGATTATGAGAGCTAAGGAAAAGAGAGTGCACCTGTGTTTGCGCACACACTTGTGCACTATAATATCTCCTGCGCAGTTGGCTAATCTCTCTTGAGATTGGCCGCCGTGGCCGAAATCGGTCTGGAGGACCTTATTATATGTGCAGCAATCGTAGTTCTATAATTTAATAAAGAGTTTTCGAACATACATACATAATAAATCTATATTTCATTTATATATGTCAGTATTGTGCTTAATTGGTACCAGTAATTACCTCTTTATACCTGGTGAACTATCTCAAGTTCCTAATTAGTTGTTAATTAGGAACCTACCCACAGGACCTAGTTGTTATTGTTTTTTTAATCTGTTACACTCTCATTACTATGTATGTTACATGTTTTTTTTGGTTTCGACTTAAATTATATCACTAAATTCATGTAAAAAATATATCGGATATTTTAATTCTTATAGATCATTAAGCTATTGGCTGAAAGAGTAATACTATTGTCATATCATTTAAAAAATCTAATCGAAAACTCAATGACACTTCTAAATAACAATATTATCTGTGGAAAACAAACCTCACATACAACGTTTATATTAAATATTACCATCTAATTAATATATTATAATCATATATTCCACACATCGAAAACAAAAAAAAGCAACGTATATTTAATTACTGACGTAATTAATAAAACATGCCCTCCCACAGCTCACAGCGATAGAACGCTATCTTTCGAACACACACAAACTAATAATTAATCATCCAACGTCTTTGCCCCCCTCTCCCCACCCCCCACCCAAGTTTAATTCCTGCTTCACCCCAACTTTTTTCCGTAGCATGTTTTCATTTTGTACGTCTGGGAGTATAAGAAGTATTTTCTGAACGTGCAAATTGAATTTTGTGGTCACTCGGAATATTTTAGACGGTATAGAATATATCGGGTGGTTTGCCTTCGCTGTTTGTTTTAATTTCTTTTATTTTTATTTTTTTTTCATGTCTGATTTACGGCGCTTCCTTTATTACTAAGAATTTCTTTTTAGAACTAACTATTTTCTATTGGTTGATTTTGTAATAAAGAAAATGAATCGGAATGAGCTCTTATAATAATCATGTAAATGGTTCAACCGAGTTATTAAAACAAAAATGGGTTTTTTTGAAATTAGATATCATTAATAAATTGTAAGAATGAACTATTATTTTATATATATATTATACACTTATACAGACTCAATTATATAACCGTTATAACGAAATATATTATGTATATTATACACGTGTCGTCTGTCCCGGTAACTCGGTAACCGTATAACCCGTCCCGACTTCGTAGATCAGATTAGCTTCACAAGGTAACTTCGAGTTTAGATGTTTTTGAAAATATATCGAAACCCTAATTCAATTAATAATGTTACATAATTGGAACGACCATTTTTGTATTCCAAATTCCATTTTTTGAAAATAGAACTTCGAATTGTTTTATTTTATTAATTTACAATAATTATATTGAAAATATGTTTTTCGAATTCGAATTATTTATTTAAAAAACTGTTGTTTATTTTATATCCTTAATAAATTCGATTTTAATATAAATTTAAATGCATAATATAATAAAGTTAGTTGTGTCAAATTGTCTGTCGTTGCAAAACTTCTGATACAGTTACAGTGTGCGCCTGTCTGTCTGTAATATCTATATATAATTCCTAACTGCTCAGTCTCGAATTACAATTACTTTTGCTATTTTAACATGCTTTCATTAAAAATGTGTGTTGTAATAATATTACAAATGCGAAATGAACTGTCTTTATGAATTATGAAAACAATATTGTTTTATATTACATTACACATACATACATTACATACATTAATTACGTTATTATAATATTACGAAATTTTTATTTGATATATATCTTTTCATATTCTTTCTTTCACATAATGTGTTAAGCATCGGATGCTTATTATAGGCTTAGTATTAAAATGTATATTTTAAAATAAAATAATTAATTATAGATATATAAGTAAATATATAAAAAAGCGAGATGGCCCAGTGGTAAGAACGCGTGACTCTTAACCGATAATCGTGGATTCAAACCTGAGCAAGCATCACTGAATTTCATGTGCTTAATTTGTGATTATAATTCATCTCGTGAGGAGCTTCACATCGTGAGGAGCTTCACATCGTGAGGAGTCAGGTGTCAAATTTCACTGAAATTCTGTCACGTGTGTATTCCACCAAACCGCATCGGAGCAGCGTGGTGGAATAAGCTCCAAACCTTCTCCTCAAAAGAGAAGAGGCCTTAGCCCAGCATTGGGACATTCACAGGCTGTTACCACTACTATAAAATAAGTATTCGCTATAAAATGTTATTTTAATTCGGTGTTCTATAATAATAGGTTTGAAATATTCCATTTAATCGATATTCATCGTAAACAATGTGTTACAGCGGTGTAATAATAGTGAGTGAAATAATTATAATTGAAATATTGAACGAAAATTTTGATTACGATATGAAATATCGTTAAATTCAAAGAATTCCTAAAATATTAAAGTTTACGTTTAATTTATAGTTATAATTTTAATTTTACTTGCGCCAGACGAGTTACGACAAGGGCTGTTTCACATTGACCGATAATGTTTCTATTATCATTTATTAAATCTTTTTTTTTATTGCATAGGTAGTCGGACGAGCATATGGGCCACCTGATGGTAACCACCACGCCCACAGACATTCGCAATGTAAGAGATGTTAACCATCGCTTACATCGCCAGTGCGCAATCAACCTTGGGAACTAAGATATTATATCTTGTGCCTGTAATTACACTGGCTCGCTTACCCTTCAAACCGGAACACAACAATACCAAGCACTGCTGTTTTGCGGTAGAATATCTGAAGAGTGGGTGGTACCTACCCAGACGAGCTTGCACAAAGCTCTACCACCGTGCTAACATAACTTTAATAAAAAAAGATTCATATATTAACTACAGTCCTAAAATAAATTAATAAGTGACGATGAATTCTATATAATTAGAATACTATGAATCGTAGTCATATTGTGACGTCATTGTTGCAAAATAATTTATAAAGTAAAAAGCAGATTAAAAAGTGAATCTATCAAATAAACAATATCACTCTATAACCACATGCACCAAAACGCTTAAAATTAAAAGCGACAAAATGGCGTCTTCGAGGCGATATTATGTTCTCAATTGAATAATATCAATATATCTTACAAAACTTTGGCGCGCAATTTTTTTTCTAGATGTTTTATCGCGTGTCAGTTGTCCAGTCGGAGTCACTGTTGTTCCCACTCGTGTCTTGATGGCAGGCGTTCCTTTTTCAAACTTCAAAGTATCAAAAACAACGGTGCTTCTTCACAAAACCACACAATACTTTCACGTGAAAAATTAAATAATAAAAGTAACAAACGACCCGTGTGCACATCCCCTAACTTACCCCGTTTTGTCTTTTTCACGGCTTCAATTTAAAATTTTATTTCCTCGCTTGACCCGAAGGGGGTAGGAGGGGGAGACACTCATTATGACCAATTTTCCCCCCACTATTTTTCCTAGCATTGTTTTAACTGTGATGGCTCATTTCTGTCTTTCATTCGGGTTTTTGTTAAGATTCAACAGCGACTTATGTTTGTTTATTTTTGTTTCTTTTAATTTTTACTCCTTGACAATTAAGTTGAAGGTTTAAATGGCTGATCTGTTTAACCGTTTTTACTTTGTATGTGGAACGATATGTAGAATATATCTAATTAACGGACTTCTCATTGGTTGTACGTATTTTTTAGATACGGTGAGTGTAAAAAGTGTTCGTACACTTAGCTTTTTTACAAAAAGTAACGTATAAAATTACACAGATATCTAAAAATATATATTGTACAAATGAACATTATAAAATATTCTCTCAATAATTCGAAACAAAAAAAAAGACTTATAAATGAGAATATTTCAGTTTGCAAAACAAAAAATAACGAAATAAGAGGGGTACAAAAAGTATTCGGACTGTGATATTAATGACAATATTTGGTCTCAAGTCAGGAACACTTTTCGTACGCTTATTTGCAAGACCGAAATGTAGAAGTCGGTGGTGGTGGTGGCGGTGGTGTCTTTTTTTTTTTGTTTTGAATTATTGAGACAATATTTTATAATGTTCATTTGTACAATATATATTTTTAGATATGTGTGTTATTTTATACATTCATTTTTGTAAAAAAAATAAGTGTACGAATACTTTTTACACTCACTGTACGTAGAACGTTTTAGTAGAATTTAGAATTGTTTTAGTTTGTGTGTGAAGAAACGTAATTCTCATTCTAAAATATCGAATAATTTATTAGAATTTAAATTTATGTTTCAAAAATAAATGTTGAAATATTTTTTATACCTTATTGAGAATTACCAATGACGATATACGATCAAGGGAATTATCATTTCATAATTTTTGAATATAGAACGAATTATAGTTTTAGATTGAGTGTGGATAAACCAAATTGTATATCGAATACTTTATTACAATAAAATATAAATTTGTTTCAAAAATATGTTGAAATATTATTTTTCAATTTCGATCAATTTCAATTTAACCTCGATTGACCCTAGCGTATTTTGATATAAGATTGGTTTGGAAGATTGATTGCACAAAAAAGAAATTACTTTTACCGACATTTTCTATAACGACATTCTCTTGGGTTATGTAGTCGACAGTTAACATAGCTAACACATATAATTATATTTATAGATGTTTTCATGTATTTAAGCTTATAATTTAATTCTTATTTTTCTCGTTCTAACGCCCAATATAGTTTTGTTAGTATGAATCCACGATTCAAGTGATCTGTCCTATGGACCCTTAAGCTAAATGTGTATGATATATGTACATATAAAATTACTTCCTTCCTTCCTTCTAAAAGTACCAACAAAGTTACAAAGTACCCACTATAGATATTAAAATCGAATAAACTTTATAAATAGCTAAAGCAAATTAGACTATCTTTAGATAATTATATATTTCCATACATTATCTTACAAACCCCCCCAACCCCATATAACATAACTTAATCATATTATAATTATCCCTCCCAAATAAGGGGGTCAAGTAACAGGGCAATTTAAAGTGCCCGCTGTATTGATTCCTGCATTCTTTCACACAGGCGCGGAGGAAGCCACCCCCTCTTCCCCCCACAAGTTGGGATAAACGGGGGATAAGATTTTTTTCGGCTCCCCGGCACTTCGGATTGGAAAATTATAAGTTATTGAACGTTTAATATGTTCAATAACTAACGAAGTAATAATTGGTTTTCATCATACTTTATAACTACATTTTACTTGATACAAGTCATTTGGATTGAGACATTTCAAAATTAGAATAGCATAACTATTATAAAAATAGAAAGATCCTTTCATAAACAACTTCTATAATATATGTATGTATTCAAGAATTGTATACGAAAAAAAAAAAAACATTCCAGCGCTTAAAATAACAACTCGTCTGAAAATATATTCGTACTAAAAATCCAACTATTTTCCAGCACAACTTTAAAAGTCGAAAATACAACATGGTGCGTTTTTTATTCGTGGCACGGCTTTCATAATAAACTTGTTGGCGGCGTGAGCCAAAACTAGCAGACGAAAACAATGGCAGCAACAGGTATTCAACCTACTGGCACAGCCAGTAAATACGCCGCCGCGAACTAATGGAAACTATTCTCAAATGCAATAACTGTTCGACTTACTGGTTATTTTTTGCGAAACTGTTTAAAAAATTAAATGTGACTAATTTAAATTTCTAAAAAAACACCTTTATTTGAATTTGAAATTAAATTTAAATTAAGAATTCAATTGTTATAAATATAAATTTATTTAAATATATTGTTTGAAATAAAAAACCAGTTTTTATCTATTTTAAATCTCGAACGCTGTTCGCGTAACAGCAAAAAACGTAAATCCGTTACGATGGAAGAATATTTGTGGGTCACATTCAAATGTTCAAACGATTCGGAAGAAATTCCAAATTTATATTCAAACTCGTGATGCAGCGTATTTTTTTTGTAAAATATGTTTGATTTAAATTTTAAAAATGCTTGCGCGTTCCATATTTGAATTTCATAGTGGCATTGCCATTTCCTGCGTATTATGATTTATGGGATAATAAGAATTTGGTATACAAATAAATATATCCGAATAATTTGTAATATAGTTATGTAATACTGAGCTTTGAAAGTACATTATTTATTTTATATGTAGCTATAAAACAAGTGCAAACTAGTATAGACCAGTATAAGCAAATATGATAAAACAAAGACAAGAGTGGTAATTTTATATTAGAAAAGTCACAGAAGGACATAAGGTTTTATAAATTGTATCAATTCCATTTAAGATAAGCTCGAAGTTTGTTAGACAGTTGGGTGGAAAATCGAAATTTATTATTGACCTTTAGGAGATTAAAAAACACTATCACAATATTAAAATACGCCAAAATAAGCATATTTTTAATAAAATACGCACTCATTTAAAAAAAGACATATATTAAAGTGTCCTTATCATGTTTTAATTACAAGAACATATAACATCTTATTTGCCACGATAGGTGCAAATAAGATGTTGTTTAGGTACATAGACGCGTGATGGCTTAGGGATTTCTTAATAGTAAATACTTATTTCAACCATTTAACATCAGTTGACGTCTTTGCCTTTACTTTATTAATTTGAAAAAAAAAACAAAAAAAGAATATTCCATAAATTAATACAAAAATAATTGTTCCAATTTCAAATATAACTAAATTTAATTTAAATGGCATTAATAAAATGAACCACAGATTAAATTTAGAACTAACATAGCCGATGCAGAACCGTGTAACTACCAACATCAATGTACCAAAATCACTTGTTAGATCAAAGCGTGGCAGCGTCGAGAAAGTTCCATCCATTGAAATTTGAACAATGGCAAGTTTTCAGGAAGCGGCCGGGTTACCGTTTCGTTTTACATTAAAAACTTTGACGAAAATTGTTTCACGCGATGGTTATTCAATTAAAGTTTTTGTGATATCGGTCGTGGTTTAGGTTTGATTGACTTGCGATTAAATTGATTCAAATAATGATTTTTATATATAAGTATGTAAGTCAGCCATCTTTTTTTTTTAATTATGCATTCTATCATATACAGTAATATACAAAATCATATGTTTGATTTTAAATGTTTTTTTTTTAAAGTGAAACTTTCATTTCTTTAAGCGACTATGTAAAGCGAAGCTATAAGACTACTATTATAAAAAACTTCACTATTGAGCTACGACAAAGTTTTTATAAATAACCTTAAGTGTGAGGTTTTCATGGAAACATACGTTTTCATTAATTGTTATTAAAATTACAATCTAATTATAAATTAATTCTTAATTAATTATAATATCATATGTATTTAAACGAATTGGTAATTAAATATAAATAATCAAGAGAAGAACCTAACAGTTAGTTCTAAGCAGAGACGCGGCCTAATAGAATCACAAATAACGAAAGGATAAATAAATTAATTTAATAAATAATAAAAACGCGACGGTGGCGACCGACCGACGAAAAGCGTTGGAAACTAATTAAAAACATCAATTCCGAGCCACGGTACGGGGGTATATTTCAAACACACGCACACACGCACGCCGCACCCCCGTGCACACACGGACGTGACGCACACAACAGTTAAAAATAAGACCCGGGCCATACCCGCGTGAGAGAATGCTAAGGTTGTGTAACGTGGAGGAATTTATATCTGACAACATATTAATCACAGCACGCAAAATTTAAAAAATAATGATTACATACGCCGTTTGACAAACTGTTTCTATAAAATTAATACAGCCGATGCGTTGTTTTGTAGTTATACTTGTAAGAACAAACAAACACACACTTTTTTGATTAATGACTTATCACGTATTACGTGGTTCAAATGTTGCTATTTCACTGTGATAGTATTGCATCAATTCCCACTATTGGGTAAAAAAACTTTTATATACGGGGCGTCTTTGTTTCCACGTAAATTAACACAATCCGATCCGAAATATACTAAATCTTACTGTATTCAAGATTAAAGTACTGTAACTGTAATATTTATATGAACATAAAAAATCAATCAAACGCCGACACATACCGCCATATCAATTTATACTACATACCGAGTTCTACCTCATCCCTACGATTCTAGAAGTTATCCGGGGGGACGGGGATAGCCGGGTGTCTTAAGGAGGAGAGAGACGGCGAAACCGAGTTATCGTAAATTGATCTGGGGGGTAGGGGGGAACCCAAATTTGACAGCGATTGAAATTGGCGGGAAGATTATTGGCTTTTTTGTGCGAAATTAGCATGCATTTGTTCGTATCGGAATCTGCATGTTATGAATAAATTACATGCTTTTTACCCCCCTCAGTGTGTAGACATTACCTCCCTTTGTGTATTGTGTCATCGTTTTTTTTTTTTTATTTATATATTTGTTTTTATCAATTACGTAGCTAACTTTACTAATTACGATTACAATATTCTTATGTAATTATTAAATAATATATCATAACTTGTTTTTTTTACCTTTTGACGTTCTTTGTCTTGATTGGATATGTAAACGTTAAAGAACTTAAAAATTATCGAATGTACTAAAAACACATTTAATTTAATTATATGTAGGTATAATATAAGTAGCTTACTAATAAATAATTCAGATATACTCACTAATCAATCGAAGTTTTATTTTTGAACGTCTCATAGAAATGTATTGAATTTACATCGAAACAGAAGTCACAATGGTACAGTGACACAATCTCTCTTTACTGACTAGGTTAGGACCTTGGAAGGGTAGGGTTCGAAGCTTTATTCGAATATAACACTTATTTCACAGAACATAAGACTTAATTTTCAATGCACCTAATATTCCTCAGTAGAACGTTCTATATTAATTGTAAGAGATCAAATAGAAAGGTATTTGAATAACTTATCTCTTCAATAAATGGATTTAAATATTGTCTTAGTATTAATTGTTCATTTAGTTAAATAAAAACCAGCGTACGTTGATCTCTATAAATAAAAACGATTACAATTCAATACACGCTACAGAGGCTTCTGAAAATTACATTCAAATTCTATTTTCAAATTTAAAAATCCCGTAATAAATAATATAATTTACAACGAGATCGACATAGTTCTTAATTTAAAAATACTAAAGAATTATTTGACAAAATTCTTTTGTATATAAAACTCCTTATTCTCAAAGCGAAAATTTTTCTTCACACAGTGTTCTTAAAAAAGTAATTAACATTTTAAAAAAGTGAACATGGCAAAGACTGTCTTTGTGCCGTCTTGGGACATAAAGCCACACACACAATCTTAATAACAAAATCGGAACGCTGCGAGCAATTCTAATGCTAATCGTTCACGAAAACATGGCTATGTATAGCTTTAGTAGCATTACATTAAAATAAATGATCATACTATAAGCAGATTAGAAATGATTTTCAATATTCATCTAGATAAGATTTTACAAATGCCTTGTCAAGACTACCAATTTTAAATACTTTTAAATAGACATATAGATATAATATAGACATAAACACTCATAAAAATTTGTGTATTGACAGCAATATACAGATAAAAAATGCCACAAATGTCAGTTTTTTTTTTCTAAATTGAAGTTATCGGTCATAGATCTTAAGTTATTTATCAATGACAAAGAGAGTCAGTAAACCATAGAGCTGCATAGCTTTATCATCTAATGGGTGGTTAACCTGAAATAAGAATATCATAACTGGCCAGGGGGTGGACTTGGTACCTCCACCTCCTTGGGTTTTTAAAAAAGATTTTCGGTGAAGCGTCATATTCTTTTCGGCCAGTTTCAAGTTTTATTTGTCGCTTGGCTGTTATTATAATGTCTGGATTGTTTTTGTTTCGTTATTTAAATTGTTTATTTTCCGGGCCTAACAATTTGAGATTTTTAAGAACGTTGTCTGTTAAATTTAACTGCTTTGTTCATATTAAACAACTAAGTATAATTTATTGTGAAACAAAACAGAAATGAGCCCTAAAAGAATTTATTGTGAAAACGTTTATTCATCCGTATGTTTATTCGAGTGAATAACTAAATATCCTACAATAGAGTTAATGATAGCACATAATATGAAGGTTTCGTCGACTGAAACAATAACACAAGTATATTAGTATCGATCTCACCCTTGATATCCCGCTTACCCACTCGAGCGTAATGGCGTCTTGAATAAAATAAGAAAATTATCACTGCCCGCTGGCGCGGGTGGATTTCGGAAGAGCTCACCCCCCTCGGGTTTTAAAAAGAAAATTTCGGTGGAGCGTGATATTTTTAAAATAAGAACCTCTTCGTGGCATATTCCGTGGAGAGATTTTAAAATAAGAATAGTTTCGCGATACCCCCTACCACCCCGTTCGTCTGGAGTTCGAAATAACGACGCGTTCAGTCTCACCAATAACTGGCAATATTTAATCAATTAAACATATTAACTTCAAATAATAATTTAAAAAAAAAAATACTTCATTCTTCACTCGACAAAAGCTTAATAGCAACATATCACAACGGCTATACAAATTCGAAATATAAAACTATTTAGAGAACGTTCCAATTTTAAAATTATATACAGAAGAATACAAATTAGTCTAAGCCGGTTTTAACGAGGAAATTCCCGCCTAAAATTATGCATGTAGAGCAGGATATCGGGTTTATTTCCACGATTAATTTTACTCGTTCAAGTAAATTTGAAGTTTAAACGCGTCTATAAGAATTCGGGGGCTAAAATCGGGTGGTTAGGGTATATTCGGGTGCTAGGGAGCTCCTTGATGAGAAGGTTTTTCGAAGAATCCATCCAGGGGTCATTCACCGGCGCACTCGATACGATGTTATAGTAATTGGATCTGCTAACGGATTGTGAAGCTTAGTATTAGTAACAGGGTACTGTTTCGAATTCGTATTTATTTACTTTTTATTATTTCGTTATGTAAATGATTTATAGTTTTAAAATGAGAGCAGACGACTGAATATTATATTATATTGGTTTAGAGGATGTTTCTTTATGTTATAAATATCTAGTTAAGATTTTCTTGTATGAAGAATTTAATTTTATTTACCACAATTGCGTTTTTTATTTTCTAGTAACTTTTAGGTATTCATTTGACCTTTTATTGTCTATGGATAACATATTTACATATACCTATTTAAAATTAATAAAATTATTAACTCACAATTTACAAAAAAAAATATATTATAAAAATATGTTACATTATATGTTATGTTATGTTTCTTATTTTTCATATTCTTTGATTTGAGCCCGGTACAATAGGCAACATTTAATGTTTGTATGTGTTGTCGGTACTAGGTGGCGTTTTTGTTCCGTTTCACGACAAATACAAAAATTAAACTTGCATCCCAATGGTTGTAGAGTTTTATTATTTATCTGTATTTCGGTTTGACTTGTCTATCAGTCAGTGTATTAATACTGGACAGCATCGACGGTGCAAGCCGTAAGCAACGATTTCTTATAGTCAATAGGTGAACGGGGTCACTAACCAGCGACTATCAGATAGCAATTTATAAATAATCAAAATATTTACAAAAGATTTTACTTAATATAAGATTATAAAAAAAATAGGTTTATTTTATTGTATCTGTATAGGGATTGTAGTATGCCCTTTTACTTGCCTTAGCCATCTAAAAAAATGAAAATGTTCCTAGTAATACCTAAATTATATAAATGTATAAGAAATGATCCTAGGTGACGATAACCTACTTGGATAATTGTTTACAAAAATAATAATTAGGCTTTACAATAGCAACATGTGCCACGCATTAGCTAATTAGTAATAAAAGTAATGTTTTCAGGGTTGTCGCACGTGTGCAATGGCGGAGTGCTCATTCGCGCGCTGTCAGCAGGAACGCAGAGCTATACGGAAGGAGTTGCAGCGTTGGACGAAAAATATGGTCTATATACTAGGTTAGTGTTTATTGGTTAATAATATCATCAGTAGAGATTTGATGAACATTCATTGATTGATAATTGTCTCTAAAAGTGACATAACATTTCGGATTTGCCGTACGGATATATTTGAATTTCGAATACGTTCGAATGTTCATAAATCTGGAAAAAATAACTAATCTCACAATTCAATTACGGTCGTTCGAATTTTAAATAAAAAAATATATTAAAGTTGGAAAATATTTCGTGTATTTCACAAACAGATTATGTAATACAATTAAATTCTAATTTATTATTTATTCAATCCACCAAATAGCAATACAATTTTAAAATAAAACCACGCGAAACAAGCATAAATTCGCTTTGAAATATTAGCTCTGCAAAACTAACGCGTGAATGACTACAACAAAAATGCACGACTAACTTTTACCTCTATTTTAAAGCCGCTAAAAGCGCTTCGTGACCAAATACAGTTGAATTATTTGATAAGAAAATATTACTTGTATGCAAGATGTCATTTTGTAATACAATATTTGAGTGTGTTTTAAATAATTATTCTTAAATCATTAAAACTCAATAGCTCATCTGTTCTTCTGAGCTTAATTTTTTTTTTAATTATGATCATTATCAATGCAAATGAACGTTCTTTATTCAAATAGGTTTTAAAGCGTCTCACGTCAACGCGTGTTGCCAATGTTATGTCGGTGTTTCTGAAGAATTGCAAGCACAAAAAATATTAAATTGAAAGCATAGTTTTTTAAGTCACACACTTTTTATACCTAGCAATAATACAATATTTGTTTTCATGAGTTGAGATAGTCCAGTGGTTAGAACACGAATCATAACCGAAGTTCGCGAGTTCTAACCCGACCCAATGAATTTTCATGTGTTTGGAAACAACGTGAGGAAACCTATCTGTGTCGAATGTAATTCTGACACTAACCTACATGAAGTTATAATCAGATCTCAAAATTCTCAAAAGAAGAGGATGCCTTATCTAATCCAGATCTCTTATGTAAGTCTGAACTAAATAACAAAGTATGTAACCTAAGTATATAGATATATGGTATTAAGAAATTTAACTACACCTGTTAGTATGTGTGGATCACTTACAACTGAATTTTAAACAATTCCACTTATGACATTACTTGGTATAGCTTTGAGCAAGCTCGTCTGGGTAGGAACCAACCCCTAAACAGATATTCTACCGGAACAGAACATAGGTACTTATTGTTGTGTTCCGGTTTGAAGGGTTCTGGTAGAGCTTTGTGCAAGCTCGTCTGGGTAGGTACCACCCACTCGTCAGATATTCTACCGCAAAACAGCAGTACTTGCTATTGTTGTGTTTCGGTTTGAAGGGTGAGTGAGCCAGTGTAATTACAGGCACAAGGGACATAACATCTTAGTTCCCAAGGTTGGTGGCGCATTGACGATGTAAGCTATGGTTAACATCTCTGACAAAGTCAATGTTTATGGGCGTTGGTGACCACTTGCCATCAGGTGGCCCATAACCTCGTCCGCCTACGTATGCAATAAAAAAAAAAGTGTCGACAGTCACGAGGGACATAACATCTTGGTTCCCAAGGTTGGTGGCGCGTTGGCGATGAAACTAATGCTTATTATTATCTATTGAATATAATTTAAAAATATATGTAAAGGAACATTTCTGTGTTAAAGCTTATTATACAACTAGCTGCGCCCGCGGTTTTACCCGCGTATAATAAAAATATAATGAATAAAAATCAGCCTAGAACCTTCCTCGATAAAAGGACTATACAACACAAAAATATTTTTTTAATTCGAACCAGTAGTTCCTGAGATTAGCCGGATCAAACAAACTCTTCAGCTTTATATATTAGTATAGATTAGTGAGCTTATGGATGATAGCACACCTTCGGAAAGAGACGATCGCCTTCTAGCAATTTTTTTTCACTAAATATTTGTAAATAATTACAAGACATTATAAAAAAATAAAAAAAACCCCTAAAATGCGGAAGAAAACTATTGTCGATTAGCGGTTTTCGATTTGAATTTAGGTATGAATGTTTATACCCTATTATGGAACAGGTAGTGAAAGTTTACAATTTTAGTGCATAAATAGAACAAAAATACGTACAGAGTAAGTTTTGAATTTTCTAGACATTTAGCGGGACTCGAAATTTTCAAATTAAAACTGTCGGGCGGACGTTAGCTGGTTAATATCATACTCCATACTCTACTCATTTTACTGTACTTGTGTGAAATTCTGTTTGCTGTTCGCAAGGGAGTTTTAGATAACGTCGTCACGGTACGGGCGGACGCGGAAGCGATTAGCGGGTGATCGATTCGAACTTATACATCTGTTATTAATAAAAAAGTAAAATGTTACATAGAAATGTAATACATTTTTTTTGTACTTTTATTATTATGCGGTAAAAGATAGTCGCTAAACCATATTTGTTACATTATGACAAGCACAAAGTAATTCCTTTTTTTACATATATACTTATATATAATTTAAAACTCTAATTTTAAATAAAATTAAATTTATCATTAATGTAGGAATATACTTTAAATGCACAAATTACCAAAGTAATATGTAAAATACAAATATTTATGTTTGTCACATATAAAACGCTTTCGCTTCTATATACGCTCCCGCTGTTCCTCGGTCACGGCCATAGAAGTCATATTATGAAGGAAAGGGTTATTACGCAAAGTTGCTACTAAACATTTTGGAGAGTTCAAACTTCACGTGAGATTGATTTTGTTTTGTACACCGACTCGTACACATGCACACACACATACATACACATACATACACACAAAGTTTAACTTAAATAAAATTATATTTATTTTGTATTGATAAGTAATAAGAAAGATGAGTAAGGCTTCTTCTGTACTAGCCTATTTTTCATGTTAAATATGCGAACTGGCAAACGAGCCAACTGATGGTAAGTGGTCACCGCCGCCCATATAAATTTCACTATTAACCATTCCGTACAGCGCCACCAACCACGGTAACTAGGATGTTATGTCCCTTGTGCCTGTAATTACACTGGCTCACTCACCCTTTGAATCGGAACACAACAATAAGAAGCTAGTAGCGTTAGACGGATTAACCATAGATTGTGAGTTTATTATACTGAAGTTATACGTGAAAACCTTGTGTGGAACAGGTCTCCACGTATCTACCGGACTACGTGGGAGCAATAGTAGGAATAAGAACTTTATCCTTATGTGAAGAGGAGACTAGCAGTGGGAAATCATCATCATCATCCCTTAATCCACTGCTGAACATAGTCCTCTCCAATGGCACGCCACTGAGCTTGACCTTCAGCTATCAATTTCCAGGCGTAAATCGTCACTCCACCGAGCTGGCCACGTCCTATTCCACGCTTGCCAAGACTCCACTCCACTCTTTTACTATATTTTTTAATCGTTTTTATTGATTTAAAAAAAAACATAACTAACCTAACAATAAGTATAAGATCATTTCTCATGTCGGGACAGTGCCTTCATTACAAAGTTCGCTAACCAGCGAGCCAGACGGCTGTTGTGACAAGGAGATTATTTTACGCCCACGCTCTGAATTTAGCAGAAAAATTGGAAATATCTGCAAAATTGGTTTCATTATATATAATTAGTAAGGCAAAAGCCTTCTCTACCTCTCTTGTAGTAGGCTTAGAGCTTACTACACGACGCTGCTCCGATATGCCTTGGTGGATACATTCAGAAGAGGTTTAATCGTCACATTATTAAAAAAAAATTATACACACAAATTAAGTAGCTTTTCCAGGATTTGGACCCGCTTCATGTAACCACTGGCCCATCCCGGTTCAATTACTACAAATAATTACTGTAGTAATTGTAAGCACCCTATAAATATTTATAAATAAATTAAGTATAAAAAATAAGTATGTACTTAACAAAATAATGTTATTTACAAATTTTAGTTTTAATTTAATATGAATATTTTATATAACGTTACGTTAAGTTAACGTTACGATTACGTTATTTATAAGCCAGTGATGTCCCAGTAATTAGAAATAAGTATATAGCACATCTCGTGCTTGGTGAAAGAAAACATTACGAGGAAACCTGCACGTGTCTGATTTCACTGAAATTCTGCCACGTCTGTATCCACTGACCCGCATTGGAGTAGCATGATGGAAGAAGCTGCAAGCCTTCTCCTCAAATGGAGAGGTCCTAGCCCAGCCGTGGGACATTATTAACAACATGTTACCTATTTTACCTCTATTTAATAATAATTTAGTTAGCTAAAATTGTTTTCATTGCTTATTTTGCTAATTTAATTATCAAAACCAATCATTAACGTGATTTTTTTTAATTATCGTTTGTATTCATTTCATTAATTAAGCAACGACTAATATCTTCCAAAAAAAGCATTTATCCGTTTTTATATATAACGTACAAAAATTACTTTAATATAACTATAATCATCACGAAATCTCCTAAACTTTCCGCCCGATTGGTTAGTGTATGTAGCAAGCTATATATATAATAATAGTCCTCCAGACCGATTACGGTCACGGCGGCCAATCTCAAGAGAGATTAACCGACTGCGCAGGAGATATTATAGTGCACGAGTGTTTGCGCAAACACAGGTGCACTCTCTATTCCCTAACTCTCATAATTCGATGGGACGGCAATCCGACTCGACCGGAAAGAGTTCAGGCGCACGACCAACGGCTTTACGTGCTTTCTGAGTCACGGGAGTGTACACACTTCCAACTTCCAGAACCCGGGCTGCTACTGAGAATTTTCGATAAAAAATCTCAATAACATGGTATTGCCCCGACCTGAAAATTGAACGGAGGACCGCCGGGTCTCCGGCCTTGCATGTAGCCACTAGACAAACGGGCAGTCAAACTTTATATATATATAAAGTACTCAGTACGCATATACGAGGGTAGTCCGCTGTAATCTAATACGGAAGCGCGAAAGAGCGTCAAATAATTCGTTTAAGGCCATTTTGAAGTTCGGCAGTCCGTCTACCTTTATATGGGTAATGAGATTTCGTCCAATGTTAGTACCCTTAAGCTATGTTTCAATTCGTTAAAGTTATATACATAGTGGATTATTACATAATACATATAATATATAACAATTTAAACACAATTTCAAATGTATAATTAATAATAAATCTGTTCATGATGGTCGTTTGAGTAGTTTAGAGGTGAAAGCATAACAAACATACAAACAAAAATTTATTAACAAACTATTTATTGCATTTATAACATTAGAAAGGTCCGGATGAAAAGACAAAGATGTTGGTCCGGGAGGTAGCATTACATTTTAGGTAGTGATTTTAAGACGATCGATTGCCGTCATTTTCAATAGAACTCGAATGACTAATAAGTTAACCAAGCATCAGCTAACGCACCCGCGGTAGGTTTGGCTACGGGAGGGTGCGAAAGTGGTAAAAAAAAACAAGAAAAAAGTAATAGTAGCCCGCCTGAAACGTTTTTTCATTAATAGTTAACGTCATACTGAACTCGAAAAAAATCGTCAGCGTCTTTTTTTTAACTCTTTCGCAACCCCCCACACCCAAACCCACCGCTACTTGGACAGCTGATCGGTTTGCTTATTAACTATATTAGATCAGCTATCTATGTCAACATCAACCGGCTGGCTATGACTTTTGTATCTGCAACGATTATTATCTACTAGTTTTCACCCGTGGCTTTGCCCGCATGTGAGGTATGAGGTATTACCTACGTCCTTTTCTGTACGTAACAATATGTGTGCAATATTATTGATCGGTTGAGTTAAGCCGTGAAACCGTAACAGACAGAGAGACACATTCCCACAGTTATATTACTAACGATATAATTTACGTCATCAATATTCATCTCGCTAAGAAATTCTCACCAGCCGTGGGCTTTGACTTTATCGTTACTGTGTTTGGGAGAGCGCGAAAGCCTCTATCTGCTATATCTGCTATCGTTGGCGACCGATTAGACTCTACTCCGTAATTCCGTGGGAATACGGGAATAAATTGTAGCTTATGTTACTCGTTGATAATGTAGCTTCACGTTGGTGAAAGAATTTTCTAAATCGGTTTAGTGGTTTAGGAGTGAAAGCGCAACAACAAAACTCACATTCGCATTTATAATAGAGTGTCTGATACACGGACACATCCAGCTTCCGTTGAGTACTGTAGCCATAACTGAGCATAAGTATATTTATTTAAATATATTTGGTCATGTCTAAATGTTATTAGATCTATGTTTTACTTGTTTATAAGACGTGCGAGCCCTATGGTCAACCACTCATCGATTACCCATCCTTATCTTTCTGTATATTTGTATATCTTAAAAAACATCTACGTGTTAGTAAATATACATGTGGTATTTCATCCGACATGCATCTCCACAGTGAGATTGGTTATTACCAATTGGTTATTAAGACACCCAATAATCTCATGGTTCATTTCTATGACATATACATACATATTATGACGAGGTTAGCGTGGTTGGTAAGATACTTTCATTTCGCGCCGCAGGTCGTGGGTTCGATTCCCACCCAGGACAGACATTTGTGTGCACGAACATGTCTGTTTGTCCTGAGTCTGGGTGTAATTATCTATATAAGTATGTATTTACAAAAGAAAAGTAGTATGTAAGTATATCAGTTGTCTGGTTTCCATAGTACGAGCTCTGCTTAGTTTGGGATCAGATGGCCGTGTGTGTATATGTGTATATGTCGTTGTGTGATATGTCTATGAACCATAAACTGGAATTGCTTATTTTTATTATTTTTATTTATTTTTTTCTCATCTGTGAATGTGAATGTGAACCTGTGATTAAATCTACGTGTGAATCCACCATATTGGGTTGGAGCAGCTTAAAAGTAAACTAAAAACATTCCCCTTAAAAGGATAGGGGGTTTTAGCCCAATAGTGCATTTGCAGGATCTTAATTTACTTCTTTAGTATATATTTAACAAGTATACGTTGAATGTATAATATTCTGAATTCAAAACTAATCAGGTACCGTCTGAGTGATGGTGTACGTATAGCGTGGGACGCACCACCCTGGGGTGGTAAGACGGTATCTAAGCGTATGGGTATTCAGAGATAAAGGATTCCACCTAATTCTACATGCGGCTATAGAGTTAGGAGCGAATGCAGGGGACGATCCGCAATGGTCGCGTTTTATATACGCTATATAATAACCATATATATTTAATAAGACATTTTTTTAATATTAAAAAATAAAATCTGTTAAAATTTAACACATAATCATTAAAATAATTATGATTATAAAGATATTTTTTTTTAAGTTTTGATTTTTTAAAACGATAAATAATTAATCTTTGAATTATGTCAATAAATATACCAATTGTAACAAAAAATACAAATATATATTTTTTAATTATAATTTTACATAACGTTATACATATCGGTATTACATTTTGAAATAAATAACAGTTTATCACATAAAGATATTTACATACAAACAAATGAATTATCTAAAAAAAAAAACAGATAATAAAACCTTCACGGTATAACGAGATATGTGTTAAGTACAAGGAAATATAAAGCTGGATGTTTAGCTGCCACTGTGGCGCGTTGCATCGCTCGTCCGCAGTGCGCATGCGCCCTGTAGTTCCTCCGCCAAGCAACCTGTTGCAACCAGGCCGGCGTGCACTAATGCAACTTCGCCGCTCCGCAATCACAATCTAAATTCTAAAACATTTCGACCACATTAATAATCAAATTAACGCGTTACAATAAAAAAATAACAATCCCGCATTAACGATACGATCCCGGTGTCCCGTCTCTATATATCCCATATTTTCCGTAACGTCAAATTTCTTGTAAGTGCGGTCTAAGTGTCTCCGAGAGTTTTAAGACGTTGGTGAAGTGCTGTGAGTTGATTGCCATAGGTGCTTAAGATCGATATTATATTTTGTAAATAGTATTGTTCGGTTTGTTTAAAAAAAAAAGTTTTATTAAAAGTGAACTATTTTAATTATCGCAGTTCCTGTTACAAGTTCCATAAGTTGGCTTAATTAGGCTTCGCGTAGTGAAACGTGCTTGAAATAGCGTTGAATAGGTAACATAGTTAGTAAATAGTTCGTAATTGTATTAAAAATCGTTAATATATATTCCGGGATTTAAATTTCGGTCCCGGGATCGCAAGTCGGTAGCGAGTGCGGATAATTGGAGCAAGTCGGGGTGAATATCCGAAGTTTAGCAGCGTCGTGGAAGCGAGAGTTGGTGCTAGCAACAAGTGGTCGCCTGATGCATTTCCCGGTAACTGTGCCACTGTTATACGACTTTGCATGCCCGCTTTACGGGATTACGTAGCTACGTGTCCCGATCCCGGGATCTAGAATACCGAATTTTTATTTTCGCTTTATCCCGTTGTTCATTTTACAAACACTATTTTCTAGTTAACGTTAACTGGCTTCGTTTTTATTCGAAATTCGAAAATTTGATATTTTTTTTAAATATATTTTTAGTTTTTGTGTATGTGTGTGGGTGGGGTCGATACTTCTTTTGTTTTAGACGTGACGCGCCATCTTAGGTCGGCGACAAAAAAAGTGTCATGGCGACTTCTATAAAAGAAATTTTGCTCTAGTTTTTGCTTGCCCATTTAAGTTCTTAACGCTGCTTTGAGTCTTGACAAGTTATGTGAACAATTTTATAATAAATCACTAGAAATTTCAAATTTAGAATGCATTACTTCTTTTTTAAATTTCAATTTGAACTTAACGTTTTTTGTGTTTACGATAAAAGATTCCTGTTTTACGGCACAGATTAAAACAACCACATCATAGCTATACCTTTTTAATAATAAAATTTCTCATTAATTTAATAAAAACAATTTTACAAAAAACAAAAATCGAATTAATATATTTAACAAACTTAAATGGCAATGAATATAAAAATGACAAAGAAATTTATCGATAAGTGTTGCACAACAGCACAGTGTACCGTTTTAAAACTCACTTAAGCTGAAAAACGTTGAAAAATATACCCGCGGCCGATACTCCGTAGATTACAGTAACCCGTTAAAAAACGCTACACATAGCAGCAATTTTAAAATAATACAACACCGGTCAATATAAGTATACGTTTATTGATTAAATTAAAAAAAAAATACATTCATTGTCCAGCGAGAAGCGGTTTCCTGTGCTTAACTTGTGCTCGGTGAACGTCGTGAGGAAGATGTGTGTGTAAGATTTTAGTGCATAGTGAATTGTCATTACATATATAATATCATTACATAAAATAGATTGAAAACGATTTTTAGAAATTAATTATTAGTCATATTCAAGTAAGTTATAAACCGTTTTGAATCATATTGATTATAATTATAGATAAATTGAATCACAATCGTAATTAATCTTATTTAATCCGTACTTATTAAAAACATCATATACTTAGTTCTCCGACGCGGTACGTATTTTATTCGCAAAAACATAAATGATCATATTAATTGACGTTAATGTATATAAAAAACGATAATTTAAAAGAGTTGATAGATTAATTTGATAATAATTTAATTAGTGATTTATATTTTTTCTCAACGAAGTTCTGCTAAATTTCCTTTGTCCTAAGTTTAGGGTGATAGGGTGCGCTTCAATAGTTAGTACAATTTCATAATCATAGAGCTAGTTTTCGGCCTTTGGTAGTAGACTAATTCCATTTTTGGAGTGTAAGCTTGCTTCACACCAAATTATACCAAAATCGCTTCAATAATTTAACCGTGAAAGCTTATAGAGTGTAGAATAGTTTTTATTTAAGCTTTCATAAGAGCTTGAAATTCGACTTAGTACTTAATCGTTGTATGTCAGAAAGGTATATGAGACACTTAGTTAACTACATATAATAATATATCCTGGGACTTTATTCACACAAAGCCATCTGATCCCAAACTAAGTAGAGCTTGTACTATGGAAACCAGACAACTGATATACTTACATAGACTACTTTTCTTTTGTAAATAAATACTTATATAGATAATTACACCCAGACTCAGGACAAACAGACATGTTCATGCACACAAATGTCTGCCCTGGGTGGGAATCGAACCCACGACCTGCGGCGTGAAAGGCAAGTATCTTACCAACCACACCAACAGGCTAGTCAACATATGTGGTAGGGTTTTGTGCAACCCTGTCTAGGTACCACCTACCAATACATAGTATTGTTGTGTATCAATTCGAAGAGTGAGTGAGCAAGTGTACAGGCACAAGGGACGTGACTCCTTAGTCCCCAAAGTTGGTGGTGCACTGGCGATGTAAGGAATGGCTAGTAATTATATGGGCGATGGTGCCCTCTTACCATATGGGGTTCGTTACTCTACCTATATATTTAAAAAAAGCGACATCAGTCAAATTTGAAGTTTCAACACTTCACGATACGGTCGTTCATCAATTGTAAATTTTTTGCTTGCTTTGCGTTCTTTATTACTGTAATTAGTACAGGCCATTGCTAGTCGCACTTATTAATAGGTATAAACTTACACCATACATATGTATTTGAAGTAAAATGTCCGTATCACTAATCCAGTAGTCGTATAAGAATATGATCTCTTCGTCGAAATTTTCGTGCTTTGAATCACGACGAACACGATATTCAAATACTATTTAAAAGAAATATTCAATTATGATCGATCGTTTATCAGATGATATTTGTTACATATTGAATAGGCTTACAAATACGCTGGCTCTGACGTCATGCAGCCAGCGCTTTTTCAACAGACGCAGCGCTTAATATATTTTGTAATCACGTTGGAATAACACACACATTAATTAATATCTTATAGATTATACTAAAAAAGTAATCTATGTCCTTTCTTAAGGCTTAGGCTTGTTTCATACAAAATTTCGTAACCGACAGAGTTACATTCGCATTTATAATATTTGTATTGATTACGTTAATTTCTTTATTAGCATGAGGTTATGGATCCTTGTTATGATTTTCATTTAACATTATATGTTATAGTCCACGGTTTGTGGTGATCACTTCTCATCAGATTGCTACAGTCCATTTTCCACTTTTATATAAAACAGTGTTTTGCTTGCAGTACTTTTTTTATTTTTTGTTTTGTCGCTGGGCCGTTTTCCGGCAAGTGAGTGTACTCTGTGTAAACAGCGTAAAGCCCACACGGTTTCAGTCTCAAAATTGCCGAATCGTTGTTTTTTTTTATTATTTGCTTCATTTTGATTGGATAATACACGTGCTTTATTGAACGCATTGATTGTGCTTTTATTAAACTAACTTAAATATACAGGATGTTTTTAAATCGGTTGTTTCTTTTCGTTTGTGTTTTTTTTTTATTAATTTATTTATACTTTATGAAATATTTTCTTTGTACATGATGTATTTTAATTTTTATTTACATTATCATATTCAATATATGATATTCAACTCGTGGTCCGTGAGACTGTATATATTATTAGTAAAATGTCACTTCTGTACAAAAGAATTATATAGCTTTATTTATTTGCATTAAAAATAAAAAAGCTCGTAAAAAAATTGCGATCCTATTGGATTTGAACCTTGTACCTTCTGTTATATTCCAGCAGGGACTTTGAGCTCGTTACCCACGTAGATTTACATTAATAATATTTAATTTCTGTGTACTCACTCAATTCCTTATATACTACAAAATAAACTTTTATACAACTTCACCGGTTAGTGTGTGTATCGAATCTTACAGCTGAAACTTTACACTATTCCGTATACGGTAACAGCCTGTGAATGTGCCACTGCTGGACTAAGGCCTCTTTTCATCTTTTTTGAGAAGAAGGTTTATGGAAGCGTGGTGGAATAGAAGAAAATTATTTACGTTTTAGAACGTTAAGAAAAAATTTAAAAAAACGTTCGGGAAATTTTCGGCCTATCGAATATATGAGACGGACTTATCCTCTTTCCCTTTAATTGTACATAATAACGTCCTTCAGACCGATTTCGGCCACGTCGGCCAATCTCAAGAGAGATTAGCCAACTGCGCAGGAGATATTATAGTGCACAAGTGTGTGCACAAACACAGGTGCACTCACTATTCCCTAACTCTCATAATCCGATGGGACGGCAATCCGACACAACCGGAAAGAGTTCAGGCGCAGATCCAACGGCTTAACGTGCTTTCCGAGGCACGGGAGTGTAGACACTTCCAACTTCCAGACTCCGGGCTGCTACTGAGAATTATCTGACAGAAAATCTCGATAACTATTTATTGGCCCGACCTGGAAATTGAACCCAGGACCACCGGGTCTGCGGCCTTATATCTAGCCACTAGACCAACGAGGCATTGTACATGCGACATATATAAACTAAGTATTGTATATTTCGAAATATATTGAATTACATAAATAAACTTAGCGCTTATACAGACAATATATACTTATATAATACAATAAGAATGCTTAGAATATAAATATACCAAGATTTCTAAAAATATAATATAATATACCAAGGTAGGGTAAAATTAATACAAATTTCTACAGTATTGGTCACCAATTAGACAAATATAAGTTCAACGACTTATGTTCACAATTGTAAATAACTTACCTAACTTGAAGTCAATAAGCCCACTTACTCACTTAACCCGAATATCAGTTTTATAATTGTATATTTTTGTGTGTCTGTCATATCGACCCGGGCATCGAAGGCCCGTCAACGCCAGACGCGCCCGCGAACCACTGGACCGTTATATTCACGATGACACCCTAAATGTAACGTTTTTTATGAAATATTTCTAAACAGACAGACAGTTTGTTGATATCATTCGTTTTTTAATTGGTCGAGAGTAACACTGGCTCACTAAACATCTAATTAACAAAGCAATACGTATTATTGTAGTATTGTATTGATGGTTCAAATAGCCGAGATGGCCCAGTGGTTCGAATGTAGGATTCTTAATCGATCGTCGTCGATTCAGACTGAATTTTTATGTACTCAATTTGTGTTTAAAATTCAATTCGTACTTGACGGTGAAGGAAAACATCGTGAGGAAACCTGCATGTTTCTAATTTCGCTGAAATTCACATGAGTATTCCACCAACCCGCATTGGAGCAACGTGGTGGAATAAGCTCTCCTCCTCAAAAAAAAAGGAGAGGAGTTTTTTGCCCTGTAAAGTATACCTTTTAAAAGGACAAATTGACCACCTGATGGTAAGTGGTCACCACTAACCACATTGGCGATATAAGAAATATTAACGATTCCTTACATCGCCAATGCGTCACCAACCTTCCCTTGTGCCTGTACTTACTGGCACCCTGCATTTCCAGATTTGAACCAACGATCCCCATGTTATATACATATATAAATACGAGTTAATTACATAATATATACTCATATGATTGCAGCTTCTACTAATGTGAGACTAATTAAAAAAGTATATTAGTATGTCTGGAACTCACTTTATACAGCATCAACATCTTATGCCTTATAATAATTGAATTAGTTTTATAATAAACAAAAATCACGTATTGATTTCATTATTAGTAAAAGTAGGTCAAATGGCTTAAAACTAAAGGGCTTTAAATAAAAATAAATAGAGTAAGTCAGTACGCTTTTTAAATGGGTTGGTGGAAGTTACACTTATTATATTATTATAGTATCTGTACATTTATATCGAAATTTATTAATTAATTAAATTTTATAAAAAAATACATTAAAGTAATATAATCTGTCTATTTGACGAGCCGGTTGGCGTGCTTGGTAAGACACTTGCCTTTCACGCCGCGGGTCGTGGGTTCGATTCCCACCCGGGACACACATTTGTGTGCATGAACATGTCTGTTTGTCCCGATTCTGGGTGTAATTATCTATATAAGTATGTATTTACAAAAGAAAAGTAGTATATGTAGTATGTCAGTTGTCTGGTTACCATAGCTCTGCTTAGTTTGGGATCAGATGGCCGTGTGTGAATAATGTCCCAGGGTATTATTATTATTAAAAACTATAACTTCACCACTAAAATAACAAAAAAAGGCTGTGGTAGGACTAAAATAACAAGCTCGTCTGGTAGGTACCACACACTCATCAGATATTCTACCGCAAAACAGCAGTACTTTGTATTGTGTTCCGGTTTAAAGGGTGAGTGAGCCAGCGTAAGTACAGGCACAAGAGACATAACATCTTAACTTCCCAAAGTGGCGCATTGGCGATGTAAGCGATGGTTAACATTTCTTACAGTGCCAAAGTCTATGGGCGTTGGTGACAACTTACCATCAGGTGGTCCATATGCTCGACCGTCGTCATAATAAACAAAAGAACGTTTTTCAAATAACTAATTCAAATGTTAATCCAGAAACAGGAAATCAAATGATTTGAACAGCTATATCACACACTATTAAAACAAATTGCTGAATCGATTTTAATAAAACTTTTCGTTGTACTTTTTAGAAACCGTAGTATGATGTGTCCACTTGGTTCCATATGAAATACATATATCGTTAAAATCCAGCTTGAACCAGTTTGTTACATAAACACTCACTCGAAAGTGCGAAAATTACCACCGTCCACGTCTTCACTGTGTGTGCAGAGTAAATATGACGACTGTATAAAAGTTTTACTAAAACCGATATAGCTTACTATAATTCCTGTTTTTTTTTTTAATAATCTGTCGGACTGGCAAATTGGACCGTAAGTGGTCACTAATGCTATATAGTGTAATAAATATTAATGATCCCTTACATCACCAATGGGCCACAAATCTTGGGAACTAATTTGTTATGTTCCTTGTGCCTGTAGTTACACTGGCTCACTCACCCTACCGGAGTACAACAATACCATTGCTGTCTAGCAATAGAATACCTGATGCGTCGTGGTATTTACCCAGACGAGTTTGCACAAAGCCCCACTATATAAGCTGTTAGAAGTACGTAAGATCTTAAATAAGCTGTTGCTTACGACGTATCGTAGAACGATCCCACCACCAACTATTCCAAGATCACGTGACTTGTCTAAAAATATCTAGAAAGTTCCATGGAAAAATTTAATACAAACCATTTCTTATTGATATGAAAGTACAAAAGCATAGAATAGAAGGATTTAAATAGTACTTAATATAAATAAAAAAAGTCGCCTGTGAAAAAGGGTATCGCCATTTTTTAACACTAATTTACTATTATTTAATTATTTACACTTCTATGGTATCTTTATAAGTTTGATTCCCTTCGTTTTATAATAAATACTCAAGCATGTTCGATATTTAAGTTTTATTATAAAAACTATTATTTCTAAATCATTAAAAATTGTTCAAGCAATCGAAAAAGTTTCATTAAAACGATGTATGATGAAACGAAATAGGACAATAATAAATAAATTATTCCGATCACATCCTGCTGCAATCATTATTATTATTAAGTGCCATTAACAAACTAACGATTATCTTTAATAACCTTCAACGCGTCACGAAATAAAATGGCTTCCCACCGCGATTGGAAAATGAATATAGTCATGCTAGACTCGAAATTTTTTAAAAGTATCTACAAACTAATCAAGTCTCTATGACGTTCGAAATAGAAGCGCTATCGGCGTGAACGTATCGATACATAATTTTTGATGGTGCTATTTGCATCATAGTTACAGCGCCATCTATACGGATTCCGACAAAATTTTTCACCGAACCATTTCTTACAAGAACTGAGCACACATACGTAAATACGTATGCACTAACCCACACACCCGCAACAATGACTACACAATCGAACGCACCCACACTCCGAGAAAAAAACGATAAAAAAGTGCACACAAACATCTATTCGAATTTACTTTGCACACTAGCGAGCAAAGGATGGCGTTCTATTTTGAAGTTTCGAATTTTTTCGAAATTTCGCTTCGCGGATTCGCTACGAGTTTAAATAAAATGTACACGGCCGAATTCAAAAGTCTTCGGTGTTTGTACGAAAGATAAGATAAGTAAGTATAACTCAAATGCCCAAGGTTCGAATACAAGCGCGGCACTCACACTCGTGCAGACTTCATGAACGACGGTGCATTCTGCGCATGTGTGCCGTGTAGAGCGACTGAGCAGCTTTGAAATGGGTAACGTACTTTTATCTATGTATTTGATGTCACACTAACATTAAGTATTTAAATGTTTATTAAAAATTTATTGAAACATTAAAAAACTATTATGATAGAATTTAATATTTTTTTAAGTCCATTCTAAAAACTTTCTCAATTGTTTAAATCATGTTTTCGATGTCCGAAGTTCAATATAAAATTATGAAAAAAAATAGAACAATGTGATACATTTTACTGTTATCTAAGCTTATTTCATTATTTTTAATATTTAATACAATATAAAAACTTATATCGAACTGAAAAGCTCGAAGAAAAATTGTATATTTTTAATACGATTGTGGGTGCAGCAAGTATCAAGAGCGCATCGCCGGGCATTCTCGGTCGCAGTAAATACAAGGTAATGGCTAAGTACGCACGCGGTCTAGTACAGTGTGCGCCGTCGGTGCAGTGCCGCCTATGCACAATCAGTAGAGAGTCGCATTTCCGCTCCCATTCAGGACCACGACACGCGACAACCGCTAAAAACCTCCAAAAAAACAGGAATCCAAATTAAGAGAAAAAACTAAAAAAAAAATTAATATTTTAAACAGACTATATTTTATAAAATAATTAAAAAATATATATTCATATCATTCGCGTAGTGCATTCTCGTGATACAAAATAAATATTTTTGGGATTTAGTGAATTTTTTCGTCGTAACGTTGAACAAAAAAAAAAATTATTACGCTGCGATGCACACATATCAAATGGAAACTTAGGACCCGAACTATATATTAATAGGCTAAAGAATATTTTTGTGTAAGTGACGAGCGTGATGTGCTTGTATATCATATGTGACAGTGTCGCGAAGTACGGCTGAGCGAGTGTTGATGACCAGGTGACGCCGATCCGTGCTTGGAACTTTTTCGTTGTTTTTCTATTATTTTTTTTCAAAAATTACCACCGAAGTGTCAAACTGGACCGAGGAGGAACAGGCCACCTCTGGCGCATGTGAGTACAGTTGAATTTAAACCTCCGCGGACAAAGAAAACTTTTGCGTTTCTGCTCTTCGATAGCGCCCTTAATCTTACCGTCTCCTTGACTCGGTGTCACGGTGTGCGTAATGTAATCGAACGCGTACGTGTGCGTGGGGTTCACGCACATTTTTTTGTGTTTTTCTTTCGACCCCCTCCATCGCGCCCCACCTATACTCGTTAACGTTTATCTGTCCCACTCTTTTTTTCTATGACAACGCGTCACCCCCGTGTGCGTGTGTACGCGTGTGTGCGTTAATAAATTGCAACCTATATTTTGATCGAAGGCCAATGACGGCATAGAAAATGCCATTCTAGATTTCTATTCCATATTTAAATATTCAAATTTTTCTTATAATATTAGCGGTCATAACTTCGATTCGATTGTGAGTTGTCGCGCGCTGAAGGAACGTAACTTCGTAACAGCATACATTTTGTTACATTAAACTTTTCAAAAACAGAAAAAACTTCTACGAAATCAACTTTAATTATTTTTCTATTAATAATAAATCGAAAACGTGTAGTTTAAGTAAGTTTTAGAGTAACTTTCTTAATAACGCTACGAAGCTACGCGGGGTCGTAGGCTAAAACTCAGCCGTCGGAACTTTTTGGCGCCCCAAAAATCATAATGCGTTTTCCATCTTTTATAATGAAGCTATATAAAAACTTATTATATTGATTTACTCATAATTACAAATACATAATACATATTACAATTAAAACGTCTAACATCCTAAAATTTGCAATTTTTAATATAGAACTTATAATACATATATATATGTGCAAAAATTGATAAATTAAGTCGACGCGTCGTCCTTGAGTTGTATTTTTAAAATTGAAACCAGGTCACGAGCGTTGAGGATATTTGATAAATGCACTTGCAGTTTTGACCTCAAAATTATTGTTTCAACAAAACGTACAGCGCCAAATTTACTCCGTACATATTTGATAACAGAAATTGTAATACTATAATGTAAAGTAAAATATTCATAAAGATGTTGCTTAAAACATTATACTTAAAATAAACGTTAAATTTTAAACGATAATTATTTAAATATAGAAGTGCGAAGATTTATAATAAAAATATAAGAAAAATTAAAGGCATTCGAAATTCAAAGTTCAAGTTCGCGCCCTCGAATGCGCGCGAGTCCTTGCGCACGCGCTCGGCCAAGGCGAACGCTGACACAACTGTCAATGTTACAACTAGTCACTCGATCGGCGGCCATCTTGCGTTTAGAAATACGTACAGATAATGTATTTACTTATGTCTCAATATCCTTCGTCTTTGCGGGAAAACGACTGTCGATTTAAACAAAGACTTTTTATGACATCACGTTTTTATTGTTTTACAATTTAGTCCTAAAGTGATGTTAATTTATTTTAATTGTTTATTTAAATAAATTATTTATTAACAAAGATTAATCCTATTGATATAATTATAAATAAACGTTTATTATGCCGGCGCATTTTCGAAAGAATCGCGTATACAGAAACTGTTTTAAAATATATTGGTATATAGAATATAATCTTTGAAGTTATTAATTTTATTTATTTTTTATTTGTTATTCGAAGAACTAATATATTCGAGTAAAAACAATTACTAATTTAACTTAAAAATAAACCTCATAAAGAAATATTAAAAATATAATTGAATTATTTCGGCAGCAAGTTCGTATTTACATATTTATATAAATCGCATTTGACCTCGCGAATTATATATATATATATATACATACGTTTAAATTGTAACGCGATAAATAATCTTGATAATCGACAAGGAATTAACGCCAAATGTCAAGACAAACTTGAAGAAATGTCAAAAGTTTTTTGAAAACATATTTGTTTTACGAAACGAACAAAATATCAATACAATGATTTCCATTTAAAATTAATATGCTTTAAATAAGTATAATAAAGATCATTCATTTAAAACGTTTTTTACTATATTTATAAAAAGGCCGATATATTTTAAGCTACAATAGTACCAAGATTGAAAATAGACTTGAACGTTGAAAAATATCAAAACATATTGGCGTTAAGGTCATTGTCCTTTTATTACATTAATATTGTTAAACAAAGTTTTTTTCCTGGTTCATATTTATCATTAAAAAACACGTACGCTACTTACGTATGTTAATAAGAATTCGTATATATGCTATTTGTCGATAGTTATAATTTAACTTTGTATGATAAATAAATTCACTTTATAATTGACAAATAAAAAAAACATTATCTAAATTTGTATTTTAATACACATTTATTTTATAAGTGTACTTAGTAATAACTACTAATAATCAAACAAACATCATAATAAACATGATAACTAACTTTACAAAGTAATAAATCCTTAACAGTACAGAAAATTAAATTTTGTTACTATAAATAATGTCATTATAAAGCTACAATTTATTTATTATATTAAACTACTCGTTAAATGACAATTAAAACTGCAAAGAATCTGAAACATCTAAATCATTCAAATACTTTGTACAATTACTCACAGTTGTGCCAAGAACAGAAATTAATATAACAATCAGAGTGACTGAAGAATGAAACTATACAATATGTATTCTAAATTTAAAATAATTATTTATTTTCATCTAAGTATTCAAAATCAAAAAAGCGTTCTTAATTTAAATAAACCATATTCCATTCACGTATTATACAGTGTTCTAAATTTAAAGTTCAATTTAGTAATATAGATATTAGCAATCCAATAGACCACAGATTAAGTGAAGTTGTGAGAGGTCGAGTCGAACCGGAATTGGGAACGTTCGGTCAATGTTACTACGTTCCTATTTCGGCTCAAGAAACACAGAGCCAATAAAAATAATAACATTATAACAGATAAATAATACTTTATTTGTTCCACAATAAATAACAAAGCTGTTTAGATAATAAATATAGAATTGTGCGTAATTATTTTTATTCTTTTTTTAAATTGTTTATGATGATATTACAAATTGAAACGTTTGTTAAATTCAATTGAAACAAACAGATTATTTGTGATTTTTACTATTACATTTAAAACTTTGTAAGGCTAACCTAAATCGAGTTATATAGATTCAATGTCCCACTGCTGGGCATGTGTAGATCGAGATGAAACATATATATTATAGAAAGGTCAACAGAAACCTGAATCAGGAACGGTCAATGTTACGCCATTACATTTCTATTCCGGTCCGAGTCTAGGTCTGGCGCAATCAAATGCTACGTAGGCGGTTTAGTACACCTGTTCTGTGAGGGACATTTGTAAAGTTTGCGTGTGTATCGACTAATTGTTTATTTAAATCGATTATATATTTAGTAGCCTTTATATACTTTGATATGAATGATTGAACGTGATTTTTTTTATTATTATTTAGTTAAATCATTATTGTGTTGTTCTTAGAAAGTTCGTAAAGGCTTAGTTACGTATGTATCACAAATTACTAGTAGAAATACCTCCCAGAGGGACTTGAAAATAGTCTTACCACCTAGTCATCAAATAACAACGCTTATACATTTTTAATAGCACTATACAATTTCAAATTTCACATTAACATTTATTGAATAATACTTTATCAGAAAATTGTAATTTTTTTTTTTAATGTTATTGGTAGTGTTTTTATTGAAATAAAAATTAAAATTCATTATGTATTTCACTTATGATAATGTTTTATTAATTATATTTATGATATATGTAATTCATATATTATTAATTTTGCAGTGAAATCACACACTGGCAGGGCAAAGATCAGATTAAAAATAAAAAAATATTTTGGATGAAGTTTATTTAAAAGTTATTCAAGTTGTAATTCGTAATATAAGTACAGCTTAGTCACATATCATTGTAAGTGCTTAATTAAAATTCATTACTATTAAACGATTCACAAGTTTTGGAACGAAATCAAAATTAAATTCGCTTTCGTTGGAAAAGGACAGAGAATGAGTGAATAGTTGAGTCATAACTCAATTTATGCGAAAACATCTGCTAACCAACATCCCGTTAGGCTGCTTACATAGGAACGTTCGTCGTCGAAGACATTTTTTTTTTTCGATTAATTTATTTTATTTGTTTTATTCTTATGCTGATTTATTGCTATGAAAATACATCTTGTTAGGTGGTTCGCACACGGACGATTGTTATCTACTTGATTGCATTGCAATATTACAAAGTATGCAATATAAAAAGAAGTAATATTATGATTTGGGACCAATGTATTATATCGCATTTATTTGGATTTATTTTACATTCGTAACACGAATATATGTAATAACACGTTACTTTATTCTCTCCGGTAGTACTATAATTATATATATATTAAAATTTATCTTGAAATTAACAAAATATTCTCATGGATATCACGCCAATGCGCCATGTTTCTGCTATTAAATTTTATTATTAGGCAATTGAACTGAAGAATATGTGAATTATAATTTATAAACAGTTAGAAATATATTTAATATAAAAAATAACGCGTTATTAAATTATTAACCAAATGTCGCTTAAAACAATAAAACCTACGTATTGATATAATCAAAAACATTATAATAATAATATTAAACAAAACAAACTGTCAATATAAATTATTTTTAAAAATCGAACACGATAAAATTTCGAACGAAAACTTCTCTGTATGCTCAGCCTTGCCAGTAACAATAAGTACGCAATGACCGGCCTCCAGACGAAAGCAATGAGTAAAAAAGCAAAAAAAAATACACACTTTCGCTCGGCCCGAAATTGAATGACCTCATTTCGTTCGTTATTTTTTATATTTTTTGTGTGTTTCCAACGTGTTTTATTGTCTGTGGTAATATCGGTTATTATTCCATATTTCCTGAGTAATGTTAGGGGTAACGATTTATTGATCCTTGAGGTATTAAATATTTATAACCTTAAATGTATATATAATTACTTAATATAATCGATGGAATTCGTTTAAAAGTTTAATTTAATAAAGTTTTTCGATTAAAGTTTTCTTAAATTAACAATAAAAAAAAAAAAAATTGTGTGTCCTTAAAATATCTTCGTTTAAAAATACAATGCAAAAATGTATAAATGAGATTTTTTCATGTCAATATTACATTAAAATAGTTCTACTTACTTTTAGATAAAATTTAAAAAAGTAATTATTATTGCCGAACAATATAGGAAACGAAAAATGATTATAATCGACTACCTTATGTAGTCTGGCGGTTAAAATGTATGCCATAGTAAATTGTGATATTTTATATAAGTATTTCAAAATTATTGTAATGCTCGATATAATTTCTGAAATTTATAAAATATAGTTTTAGTCAATAACGTAATTGTTTGAAATAAATAATATTTCAAAATATTTTTAAAGACAATATGGAAATATATTTCATCAATGCGCTGCGACATTTATTATAATATATACTTATATTTTATAAAAAATATTTAAAATTAGAATTAAACGAATATTTATTCAAAACAATGTTTCTTATATGAGTTTTCAAATCATATTTCGAACTTACCACATTAACATTATTTATAAGTACATGTTAAGAAATATGTAATAGATGAAATATTTTAAATATTGTATTTAGAAATAATATTTTAGTAATAATTTATTTTTAATTTCTTTTATTTTATATTTATTGTGAAGATGAATATTAAACCTCAACTTTATTGTTTTATTTAATAGCTTTATTAATTTAATAAATTATTAACTTAGAATGATTGCAATTTTTCATTTAAATATTATGACAATTATAATCACATTCTTGAGGATTGAATAAGAATGATTGATTGATAGCAATTAACGTATAAAGGAATTCAAAACACGTTATAGATTTGTTATCATTCGTCAGTTGTTTGCTAAAAATTATACTCTTCCGTGTTTGTTTGTTTATATAAATATAATTAAGATTACGATTCCCTGCTGATGAAATATATAATAATAGCAATTATTATTTTATTTTTATTGATGAATCAATACCAATTATTTATACTTATTCGATTTCTGGCAAACTTTTGCTAATCTTGTAGAAACTACGTATTACATATATAAGCTCTCTCTCTCTCTCACACACACATTCACACACACACACAGACACACAATTTACAGTATATTACAATATTGACATGTACATTATGATGGTTATGGCATTTTAATAGTAAATATATTTTTTATTTTCTATATATTTTTTGTGTTTGTTTCACACCACAATCGAAACTTGGCGATTTTTAATTACAATAAGATGTTTTTAATGATAAATGTTGTCCGTGTAGCTACTATTGATAGTTATAAGTAAATAAAAGAAGAAACTACGAAGCTTATGTTATAAAAAGACAATTCAAGACTGCTTATATACTTCCATGTACTGCTATGTAGATTCCATCTATCTTAGTAGATATTTTATAGAGAAATATTGATGATACCTTGGGTTGCATTATTGCGATTTTTGTAAGGATCTCTAATGTTTTTGAAAATAAAATACAGCTTACGTTACTCGCTGATAATGTAGCTTTCTGTAGGTGAAAGAATTTTAAATACGGTTTCATAATTTTTGAGTTTATCCATTACAAACAAACATACAAAAAATCAAATCATATCTCTTTATAATAATAGTCTAGACTCTAGATATACCGGATAACGGATGTTAGTTAGATGAAGTCTCAATTACATATCGGATGTAAGTTAGGTCAAGTCTCAATTGCATTTTGAAAGACAATTTACAAAAAAAAAGTTAGTTTCATATAATTTTTAAACGGAATATTTTCCATAACATAAATAAATACGCGCCATAACTAAAACCTAGCAACCAATAATTTTGAGTAGCACAGATTAAAATCAAAATGGCGGCCGTGGGCAAAGGATCAGGTTATCCATCGTTGGCAGGCTGCAAAATAAATTCCTGCTAGTAAAAACTGATGCAACTCATCCGCCGAGATCTTAAAACGAGAAATAAGACGTGACAAAAACCAGCCATGCTATTCCCGCTCGTTCTAAGATGCAATTTGTGAGCACCATCTTGTATTGTCTATGGCGCGCTTTTTAGGAACGCCTAATGGAGTACTTGATGAATATTCAAATAAATTTCCGCTGATAATATCATGAAAACTTTTATAGTAAAAATCAATAATTAATTAATGTAAGAATATTTAACTAAATAACGATTCAGCTTAATATAATATCTCATTTACCATACAATGTTATGTACATAAATGGACACGCCTCCAATAAAAGGACAAACAAACGTCTAATCGTGAGAAAATCTACCGCGGACGAGTTCGGTTCGCCGAATTTAAAAAGAACATTCTAACCGGATGACTTTTTATATAGATTCTAACTCGCCCAAAGCTTCCGAGAAGTATCCAGTTACGAACCAGTTTCTACGTCAGATACTAAAGTTATGCCTTATATAATTTAGTCTCGCTCGCCACAACCACGTCAGCGGGCAGCGCTGTCTCGAGCTATGTCATTCACGCCGTTAGATATTTAAAGCGCTGATGATTGCTACAAGAGCGATATCTTAAAGCGCTCATAGCTTCGGTGCTACGGACAGTGGATATGTACCTTTATATTTATATGAACGCACTTATTACGTGTATATACGTGTGCATTTAGTTTGTATGCGGGTAAAAAACGAAATAAGTCGACGGTGAATGACCGCGGCCGCGGTTGAGGCAGGGCAGGTTTCAGAACGTCAGCGCGGGCAGTTTGACAGCTTTGGCGTTCTCTTTTTGAATTGTCATTTTTTTATTGTTAGATCTTGTATCATGGCTTCGGATAATGTTATACGGCCATGTTCTAAAGGAAAGTGTTAAGCTGTCTTTAAATTTATTTAAAAAAAATATAACATTTCAAACAATATATCGCTTCTAAAAGTTTATCTAAATTAATTAAAAGTTATATATTTCACAATCTTTATTGGATAATAAATGAGAATCGCAGACACCGTAGTTTATTACTGAGCTAAAAATGTTACATTTAAAGCCGAGATAACATTATCGATCAATGTTTAAACATAATAAAAAAATACAAACAATTTAATTCCACATTTCAGATGTATTGTTTTTATCCATTAAAGTGTTTAATTTATTTTTAATTTACAAATGAATCAATAAATCTTAATATCAATAATATTGTTTGTGATGTATATTCATTGTATGTCGTTCGGGGATAACGATTCTTGTTTTTATCAGTTCACCACACTTTTTATGAGTCAATACAAGAGAATTGAACTTTTGATAGCCAATGTTATATGAAACGGAATTTTCGCATCTACGGCAAACACATTAAGGAATATATTTCTCTAAACACGTAATATGAAATAAAATCTACAGACTAATAGATCATTGACACTTAACACAGAATAATTGCGAACGTTGAACTATGAGACAGTGTAATTAATAATACAATAAATATGATACGTAAAAAGTCGACAGATAATTAAAATTTAAGGTAAACATTATACATTACTACTATTTTTACATTAAAAAAATGTCAGTGCAATACATAGCGGAATTAATATTTACATTAAATCTACTAATTACCAGCAATTGTTACGATTGCTCGTTTGTTGTGTATTTCTTATATTATTCTCGAATGTGTTGGGATAGCTCTTCTATTAGTAATACATGCAAAAATCAAAGCGGAATTCGGTTCAAAACTAATTTAAAAAAGAATGCAATAAGTAGAACACAGAACGCATAAATAAATACAGTAGGAACGTTTAGTTTGAGTTGAGTTTTTGTGAAAACATTTTCATATAAAACATTTATAAGTAAACAAATTTTAATAATGTATGTATTTCTATAATATGCCTAATAATTTTAATAAGACAAAGTCAGGCAAATAGGCCATCTGATTGTCACCTTTGCCCACAGACATTAACATTGTAAGAAACAATTTCCATTCCTTATATTGTCAATGCGCTGCCAACCATGGGAACTAAGATGTTATGTCCCGTACACTCATTATTATACTACTAACAATACTATTATACATTTATTTCTTGAAATGTAATAAAAAAAACATAAATTATAATTTATTACAACCTCGTTTTAATAGTTTTAATGAAAAATGAAATTAAATCTTAACATAAAACGTTTTCATTCGCATTATTTTAAAATGATTAGTTCACATGTATTCTGTAAATATATTTAATAAAAGAATAAAAAATGATATTTGAAATGAAAGAATTATTTTATATTTCAAAATTAAAATATTCTTTTAATGCGTCATTTGAAATTTGAAAATAGAACTCTTTCAAAATTCCATTTAAGTCATTTAAAAATATATAATACTTATGTAAAAGTTTGTAGCTAAGGAAAGTTTTATTAATGAGTATCGAACGGGAAGCCAATATAATTGGAAACTCAAGTTTTCTAAGTTTTTGACGCAGGTTACGAATCTTTGCAAACGTAACGTCTGGCCGAGCGCGGATGTACACATTCATAATGCTATTATTATTAATGTAAATTTCAAAAACATATAAATGTTTTAAATATTAATAATAGTTTTCTAAGTAATTTTTAATTTATTATTTTTTGAAATATTAATTCATCCTTGGTTTTATTGATTGATATATTAAATATTAATTTATTTTTAATAATTAAATTAAAGGGTAAAAAGTATAGCGACTTTATATCTGAAATGTGTTTAAATAATTAATTAACAACATATTGACTTGAATAAAGTTTCTTTTTTTTTAATTTTATAACAAACTAAGATTATTATTTAGAATTCATAGTCTAGGTGGGTTCGTACCGACATACGTTTAATTGTCTAGTGTTGGTTTAAAGTTTATTATTGAGATGGAAACACAATCCTTCGCTTATGAACTAGGCGTTGACCGCTCATGCAAGACACGCTTTCTACGTCTAGCCTTATTTATTATTTGACAAATTATTATTATATTATTCAATGAATATAATCAAAAGATTAAAAATTACTAAATCTGTATATGTATTGTTGTAACAATTTATGCCGAAAATGTTTTTTAATCATATATGGCTGGAATTGAACCGGATGCTTCAGTTGTAGTGGTGAAAAGTTGCTTGAATATTTGTCATTATAACCATTGTTTATACATAGTGCAATTAGAATCTAACCCGTAGTGGTTTCGATTCGCAAAACAAACATACATATACAATGTTATTATACATAGAGTATATAAAGTCGTAAGTAAGGTTAAGTGTAATATAGCGTGCTTCAGTTAGCTTATGATAAAACGTTCGGTTTTTAAGAGACAAAGCCGGGTTCGGCGTGAGGCGATCGATAGCGTGGAGTGGACGAATCGACGACCCACAGAACTGAAGACGGGACTGAGATGCACGAAACTATTGATGTGCTTATCTTAGCAATTATATTTTATAAATAAACAAATGAATAATGTAACAACAGTTTGGAATGCATATATGCATGTGCATGCATATCCGTACATGCAATGGTTAAAAACTCAGTTGTTTATTGACGATTTTGGTGCTCAGTTTATAGTACTCGTATCTCTATTCTAAAATATATATAATCAAATATATGTATATTGTATATAATAACTTGAGTTTCTTATCAGGTATTCAAATAAAAAAAAAATTACAAGTAACTTTCTTTCGCCATATCACATCTAATATATTATAATCTACGTGAAGTTAACATGAGATTTATGAAACAACTTCATAAATAAAGTATTCCGTATACAATACGTATTCAATGTAATTGAATGAAAATACATTTTATATTATATTTTCAATATAAACTTCTTATAATATAATACCGCGTCCACATGTTATAAATTTGGTTAGAACATCAACGAGCCGAGACGGTCAAAGGTCCCGGGGGAGTCTAGGGATAAGGCGCTGATGTTAACTTTAAAACTATTAAATGGAGCCAGTTTTGACAGTATTGCATTTTCAAACTTTTCATAATATAAATAATAAAACATTATTTATAATATTTTTGCTAATAAGATTTTTTAATTTTCGAACATTCGAATTAATTCGAATTTCAAAATCGTTCTTTCTGCATACTAATGCGATAGGATAATATTAAAAACAAATACGAAAACGTTGGGCAGTAATATCTGGTAATAATTTCTTACATTTCAATCAAACTGATCAGATTGTTTTTTTTTTTTTTTTTGTAATCTTTTATTTCATTTCACCTGTTTGCTTGTGTGGATACATTATGCCTGTATTTTAAACTGGTTCCATAAAACTGGTTGAGTTGCAATTTTGTACAACTTTTGTTGTTGTTGAAAAACCAATCTAGAATTAACATATTCGGCCGTAAAAAAAAATTGTGTCTTTTTCTTTCGTATGTCAAATCAATAATGACAGAAAGAGACAACTGAGTGTTAAATTAAACGTTCGCTTAGCAACTTTTATAAATAAGGCCGTACATTTGTCACGTCTGCTCAAAAATGGAGTGTAATGTTTTCAATGTTTATGTGTGTATTTGAGTTTCTTTTTTCTATTATAAGTTTTAAATGCCTGAACAGATTTGGATGTATGAGGTATCGATAAATCTTTATATAAACGGCATCCTGACTATACATTTTCTTTGGCAGAGCAGCCGTGTTCTTTTAATAAGTTATTGTAATTAGGATGTATTGAATGATAACTGAAAGATTAATAAAATTTTGAAAATGTTACATTTTAAGACAACATATTATAAGTAGATTATAAGTATTAACAAAATAAATACCTAATTCTAATATAATAAATAAATTAATATAACTGTATCTTTTATTTATTTTGAAATTAATATTATTTAAAATTACAAAAATATTATATAAGATATTTTACTTCAAATTTTTCTATAATTATACATCCACATTAATAAAGTTTCATACCTTCATTTTAAGAACGTAATTATTACTTACATTTAAAATAAAGTTTCTATTTAAATTTTGTTCGAAAAAAAAAAAGTCCTACTCTTAAATTATTTTATTCGAAATATGAAAACAGCAAACTGTAATTTTTTTCAATGACAGTTTCGTATACCAATTTCGAAGTAATAATTTTGGTTTCTATGACCTTGAGATAGAGTACAAAATTGAATGTTACATCGAGATGCAAAATTATTCCAACTTTAATACATCTTAAGAATTCACTCTCAATGCCACAGTTGGCGTGTTGCCAGCTACATTTGTAACTATTAACACGTCTGTCCGTTTGTTTTGAATCCATTGTTATATTATATTGACGATTGATTTCAAGGAAAGTTTTACGTTGGAATTTAAATTATATATTTCAAATAAAGAATATGTTCTTTTTTGTTGTTAATATTAGTTAAACATGTGATACTGACTCTTTGCTCCCGTTATAAATATCTCTGCTCTGCTCTTAGCAATCTTTGCGCTAGGAATAATATAAATAATTTAACTTAATTATTATTTACACACCGAAACGAAATTTTTTATTGATTGTCTTTATTAATTACAGCTTTATCACATAGGATAAATATTTTGCTTAACTAATTAGGGTAAGGCTGCGATTTGATTGGAATCAACTTTTGAAAAAATAATAGAAGTATGGAGATATATCTGTGTTGTTTAACAAACAAGTTTTCAAATGAACAGTAAGTTACCCACAATATATTATATATTGTACCTCTACTGTTATGTTAAGTATCTTAGTATGCTCTTCATTAGTAGCGTCATATATTTATTGATGTTACTAATTAGCTATACTTATATTATAAAAGCGAAAAAAATCCTGTCTATAGCTCTATCTGTGTAAAGCTTTCACGGCTAAACTACTAAAACGATTTTGATGAAATTTGCTGTGAAACAAGCCATGGTCATAGGCTGCTTTTTTAAAGCACCTCGCCTCTTGTAACACGCAGGCATAGCCGTGGGCGAAGACTAGTATTTAATTTGTTGATATAAATTTTATATTCATTATTGTTATTTATGGACAACTCTAAAGTGCGAAATGGCTCGATGATAAAGTTAGTAAGACCGTTCACTAACTTTATCTTTAATTTCCAAGAACTTTAAATAAAGTATGACAGGATAATTCCTGGAACGATGTACCTTATTAGCAAATATTACTAACACAATAAGCACACATGTATCAAAAGTCAAAAACAACAAATCTGTATTTCAATTAATTGCTATGGAGTATAATTAATTGACTTATTAAATGAGTAAGAATAATTGTAACAAACAGTAAGTACTTAATTTATTTCCATACACGCCAGTAAGCCAGTAAGTGGATATTATATAATTTGTTGCCACAAATATAGTATCTTAAGCTCGATCATGTAATTTTTGTTCTCCAATAAAATTATAGTTATTTAAATTGTATTTTATTTAAGTAGCTGTTAGTAAGCCTATAATATTAATTACCTGTATCTCAACATTCAAAATGTCTTGCTATTTAATAATTAAGTCTAAAATAGCGAACCTTACGCTAACATATCTAAGTAAGGTTTGTAGTAAGCGCCATATTGCACACACATGCATGCATATAAATAGTGCATTTCTTTGATAAATTAATTAAATTTCGATGATAATTCCATTTTTAAATTCGAATTATAATGTAGTTATGTAAGGATGTTCTTAATTTAATAATTTAAATTTTGAATTTATTTTAATAAATATTATAATTTCTAGATTTCGAAATTCTTTTTCCAAAAAAATTACTAAAAATGTATTTTTTTGAAAAAATAATTTCGAGCCTTTTACCTGAGACAATATAATTAATATGATTTTTTATTTTTTATTAATTTTGTTGTATATTGTTTCTTATATTGTGGAAATTGATTTATTTAGCAATTGACCACTGAATAAATATAAATTTAACGGTAGACAAACGTAAATTGTGTATTGGGCAATTTATTTATTGTATAAAGTAAAGTATGTTTCATTTAGAATTTCCAATATTTATTTAAATAAATGAATTGCTTACAAAATACCCAAATTATGAAGAGCTTTGTTCGATAACAAAAGGGAAAATCCAATACGAATAATAGTCCCTAATTGTTTTCTGCATTTCAATGATGAGAGAAAAAAAATATTTTTCCTTATATTATGATAATAGCTCACTATTTTTTAATCCTTTTGTTTTCGGCGTACATTACGAAAAACACGTAAAGCCCAGCTCGACAAATACGCGAAGAACGACAAAAACAAAAACTCGTCACAAAGCGAACAAACGAGGAGCGTAAACATCGAGCTTGCCCGAAAAACCTCTAACGTGTCCAAATCATCAAATGAAAAAAAATAAAAGGTCATTGTCTACATGAAGTCAGTCGAATTGACAGGCCCCGCCCGCGCACGCCATTGGAGGGCCGCTTCGAAATTTGTACAAAAAACCCCAACCTAGTTCCGCCTTCTAAAATGTTTTTAACGAACCAAAATGGCCGACCGCTCTATTTGTTTATAGAACGCTAGACCCGCGCGCTCATTGTTTCGATGTTCGCATTTAAATTAAATGGCACGTTCGAAATTCGAATTTTAATTTATCGACTCCATTGTTGACTTTTTTTTAATATTGGAACGTTACCGCTAGATAGTGCACGTTATATGTGTGTGTGAGTATTAGATAACACACAAATAGCTTCAGGGTTGAACCAATCATGTTCAGTTATTTGTGCCCACGTCGAGTTGTAACGTGGAAGTGAAAATTTATCAGTAGATAAAACTAGCAATATGACGCCATGTTTAACATCTATCCACCTAAATTATAAGTGGCCAGTTCCTCGTATTAAAATAAAATCGTATATTTGTAATTGTTTTTTTCTTATCACAGACATTACAGACGCATGAATCATTTTCCTGTCAAACATTTAAAATTATATTATTTTTCACATACCTATTATATTTCATTGCATACAAAAATGTCGATAACACAATGGAAATAATAAATACGTAATTAAAATTACAAATTGAAAATATTTTAAAACGATTACGAAGTTTTATGTTTTACAAATGGAACTACTTTTTTTTTAAACTAACAACATTATGTTCGCGCCAATTTCTTGGCATAAGGTGCAACGCACACTGCGCTCAGCTTTTAGTTTGATTGGATTGTGTCGCAGGCGCGGTCGGATGTCAGAATATTACTAATTTTATCTTTAGACTATTTTATTATAAGTTTCAATTCCATTAGATAACGATCTACTAATAAGGTTTGATACTGGCTTGCAATATTAATTTATTTTAAGCTTAGTACCTACCTGATATTATTTACTTTAAATTGTAATAATTTATTTAAAAAATGTAACGATTTTCTAAAATGGAACAACCGTTTTTTTAGTAGTAAATTTCATTAATATTTTAATCGAACCTTATATAGCTACATAGGTTTTTAAGATGTAGCTTATTACAATAATAGGTATATAATAAAACACACTAACCTTATGTCGAAACACATTAAAATATGCACATAACAAATAGTTAGATAATATATAATGCCTAAGCTTAAAACTCCGTTTATAGACACCGTTTTAGTACCTAAGTATTACAACAATAAAAAATTATAGAGTCCTATTAAAAGTATTTACATTTAAAACTGTGAAAACAATAGTATTTCATTAATGATTAAATTATGCGAACATCATTTTGCAAGGTTTTCCTGTTTTCAATTTAAATTGTAGAAGTTTGATGTAAATTTTAATTATATATGTAGTTTTGTTTTACATAGATATCACATAAGAACGTAAACATAACACAAATACCATTATCACTGACGTATGGACATGCGGCATTTGTATTCCAGCACAATTGCCGAAGTGTTTTCGTGTTATTCGGTGATAAAGTTCGCGAGGTTTAAAAAACTACTTTCATTATAAGCCAAGTCTACGTTAATATTGATTTTCACTGTTTTTAGAAATAACAAATAATGTATCCAGATATCTGTTATACCCCCTACAATGTGCACCCAGAAAATAAGAAACATATATTGGGTATTCTAAGCATAAGGATATACTTACTATAAAATCACTCTAATAGTTTCTAAAACCAATGGTAATTTCAACAATAACATAAGATACTTATATAGAACATGTATATAAAAAAACAGAACTAACTTTCGTCATGTTTATTTATCAATAAGAAGATTCTATAAAAAAAAATCCGGCAACGCACCTGCAAGTCCTCAGATGTTCCAGATGTCCATGGGCGGTGGTAGTCACTTTACATCAGGTGGGCCTCCTGTTCGTTTGCCCACTCAAACAAAAAAAAAAAAAAAATTTCTGTGCCAATATAATAAATAATGTATATAAGTACATTTTTCTATTATATCTTAAAAAAAACAACACACACACGCTAAAGTTATTAAATCATTCGCTTGGATTTAATAAAAATTCAAATGTAGCAAATTAATCATTCTTTTTTTCGTACATTCATTCCTTCCTTCTATAAAATCTAATAGGTTTAAAATGTTCCCTGTCATATCGTTATCGGTAGCAATAAACGCAATATCAGAAGCGCAATAGACCGCGCCCATGTGTTTGAACCACCTTTATTTGCGAGCGATGTTTGCGCTGTGTGCGCTCGCCTTTATCGTAATTGATGCGTTCCAAAATAAAACGTTTTCGAATTTTAAATTTTTATTTTTTAAATCATTCTATTTTTATTTAAATTTTAAAATACGTATCGTAGGTTGTTGAGTTGTCTTTCGATGTAAGTTTTTGATGACGTTTGCTTCTTTCAGTAATATGGATTTAATAAAAATAAATAACCATTAAATAACTATTATTTCGATTTAAATATTTCGAAACTTAGTTATTATAATAATACAAGTAATAGGGTACCGAAAACTTCAGCAAAATATCAAAACATTAGTAAATGGGTGGTCAAATTTCATTTGCCGACGGAATTTTTTTAAGTCTTCGATTTCAGCTTCTATTCACTAATAAATTATCTTAACTCTTACAAATAACATCATATTACAGAAAGAGTTTATTCCTGTTATAAAATGCAATATTGGACGATAAAAAAATAAACTATAATCTATCAAGGAGACACGGGCGACGGCGAAATTACGAAGCATGTCTAAGGGGCATCATTAAATCGAATTACTGAACAATTTTATAAATAGAACGGCAAAAACTGCAATCACGATGCGAACAAAATTACAGGAATTTTGTCCACAAAGTAATCACAAAATTAAGAGCAAAATGCGTAACCCGCGCACGCACACATCGATACGAAACGCATGCTTTTTTGCGTGCAAGTTAACGCACTCGAAGGCATCCGTTACTCACACAACCTCGCCCGTACGAAAAATGCGAACTGTATCTGTGTGCAAGTACGCACTTACACATAAGCGTAAGCTCGAAGGACACGCGGCGAGGTCGTTAACCCCGAGTTTTTTGCGAGCGAACGCAGCCGCACCGCGTACTGCTCTCGCCGTACATTGGCCGTTGCGTTTATTTTTTATTTTTTTCGCCATCTCCGAAAGATCGTTCACTCGATCGCATCAGTTGATATTCGAGCTACGCTCTGTGGGAATAGGGATATGATGTCAGTGTTATTTTTTTACTAACCGGTTCCACTTGCCTTTATACCGTTTATTTAGATTACAGATAATTTCTGTTAGCAGCTTTGCTAGTTGAATTTATTTTTTTACAGCGCCGCAGCTTCTATATAAAGCTTAATACTTTAGAAAAATTAAGTCCATATTAAATGACTCACCATTCAATTATCATAACAGACGACAATTTCAAGCGGGCTATTTCGTACAACATTAATCTCGAACCAATGCCATCTAACGCTTTAGGTTCAACCTTGTTCCGTTTAAACCAGTTAAAACTGGTAACGGCTACTTTTTATATAGTACCGCTACTTGTATAAATGTAAAGAGAGCAACATCTGAATACGAACCAAGAATGGAATCGTCCGACAAAGCGTAGTTTATATTTGTAGTAATAATACTTGTAAACATCTCAGTTACAGCAAATTTTACGATCGGAAGCGCTTAATAGTTGTGCTCGTAACCAGAAGTTTCTTTTTAATTGCAATGTTTTCTTCTGAGATAGTTATCGATTTCGAGTCGTACGATTAGTTAGTTTAGCAGTTTTATCGTTATAAGTTTAACATGAAAACAAATTACCTCAATTCGAATAGGATTTCTCTAATATAGTTGACTTGGCCTATTTAAGTTGTACGTCCAAGTAAACTCTGTGATTGCTAAATTGAGATCGTAACAGTTGGAAGTCTGTGGTCTCAACTACATTGCAATTAGAAATAGGCACTAGTTCGTATGTGCATATCGAAGTTTAGAAAGTTTAATAACATTGGCTTTTCATGCAAGACCAAATGAAAGTCTTAGTCGAATCTGACTCTTTGTAAAATGTTATTGACGTTACGAAGCCGTAATGAGTCACCGCGGCACGAATGTCAAGATTAGCATTGTGTTGTAGTCGAGTGTACACAAAAGCATGTTTCAAAAAAAAAACACAATAAAATAATACGTATAAAAGCTTTTATACAAAACTTTAATTAATACACGTACGCAAAACTTCGATATTATTCATTACAAAAAAAAAAAAAAACAAAAGAAAAGTATAAACACGAGCCAATTCTCTGTTCCCCCAGTATATTGTTCCGGACCTAGCCCAACATTCGGCGAGCCACCCCAATTCCGTCCCGAACCTACCCCAAGCTGACGCACGTTACGTCTGTGTAAACCTTGAGGTTTATGTGTGCGTACGGATTGAGACGTTCGATTCGTTGGTTCTTTTACTCACTTACTTTTTTAATTCTAATTTTAAATTTAAAGGCGGGACTATATTTTTTTTTATTGTTCTAATTTCAAATCCAAAGACCCTAAAAGAGGCGGGGCTGGGTATTGTTTAGTTGTTCTAATTTCGAATTTTTGAAGACCCTACATAAAGGCGGCACCGTACATTTTGAAGCGTTCTAATTTCAAATATTTAAGGAGTCTGATAGGCGGAGTTTACTTATGGGAAGAATAATTTATTGCTATATGAATTAAATCTTTCGCGAAATGAGACAAGGGTTATTTTAGTTACCTACTAATGGGTTCTTTTTCCATATGATCTTGTTTGTTTAATGGATCTAGAACTTAAGCGATTTAATTAGTTAGAATTATTTTATATTATTTCCAGTACACAATGTCAGTAGTCTTATAAAGACAGAGAATATTTACAATATTTAAAAACAAGTAAAATATATATAGTATTCTTTTTATTTTCGCAAATAATAAAAAAAATTATTACTGATAGGGAGTAAATTTCAAATTAAAAAGTTTATTTAAAAAACAATATTCACATAATAAATAAATATATTTAAAATATACTGTATCTATGTATATTAAAATACCTCATAAGCCATGCTTTGTGTTTGTGACTCGACCCATATAAAGGGGCATGTGTGCGTGCCCCACATAAATACAAATACAAATTAGTGTTCAATCCGTGTGCGTACGTGGCGAGTGTGTGCGTGGCTTCTTCGCGCGGAATTCCAAGTTTGAAATTGGAATGAATGACGGCTGGGTCACTGACCTAAGTCAATCCTTTAGAATAAATATTTTTTAGTCTGTACATTCGGTTTGACAAGGTATTCATATTTCGTACCTTTATTCGATTTTTAAAATGTCTCCAGTTTTTTTATTTATTTCAAATACGGTATTAAGATTTATGCTTTTAAATTTTGTCAATATATTTATATGCAAATAACACTATTTAAAAAAATAATTTGTGAAGTTCTTTTTCTGCTTACTAATAGAGATTGGCGTTGTTTATATTGCCAATATGCTGCCGACTATAGATGTCAATTTCCAAATATTACATTAGTGCAAGTAGGCTTTTGTGGACCCTTTTATATCGCATCATTAGAATGTCCTAGTAAACACATTCCTGATTGTAGTCGATCACATGAAATAGGAAACTTTTAAGCGATTGTTGATTCGATTTTACTTTCGTTGAAATCGATTAAATTCACCTGTGCCACATCATTGGTGGCTATAACACAAACGTCAATATGCAATGATGTGACTGCAACTTTGAATCGTATCAAAATAGATATATCCGTTTTCATGAAATACCTTGATTTATGCCCACGTTAGATTTGATTTGAGCTTAGCAAAGTCTAACAAGTAACGGGTAGCTGCAAATTGTATCCGTACAGTTTGATGTATACTGACTATATTAAAATCTATTGGCAAGATTATACATAAGGTACTTATCATAAGATATATTTTTATCACTACATTTTTACTGAAAGAATGTAAATAATGTCACATATTAAAATGAAATAAAAAAATATTTAACAGTAAAGTTGTAAACGTTATACTGTTAAATAAATAAAATAAAAAAATATATTTTATTTATTTCGTACATTATAGAAATTTATATAAAAAAACGTTTGTAATTATAACTCTACTTGTTCTTTTGATTTCAAACTTTAAGTTGTCTGTCAAAAAAAAAATGTAATTAAGTAATATAAAAATATCTTTAAAATTTATTCATTTTGTTAAATAATGATTTAATAATGATGAAAGAACACGTTCGAAATATAATTTTAAATTTCGTTTTTTTTTTACTGAATTTGTTCGGATTTTTTTTCATTGTTTTTTATTCATTCGTTTTCATTCATTTAACTCAAATTCAATGACTTCAAAATAATTATCTCGTATAATCAATAAAAAAAATTTATATTAGACCCCATCAACAGAAGGCAATAACACACTTTTCACGTACTTAATTTGTGTTTATAATTCATTTAGTGTTCCGCTGTTGATATCTTGCGATAACCTGCTTGTGTCAGATGAAATTAACAACGATACATTTACCAATCATTAAAGTAGCGTCGTGGATTAACTCAAAACCGTTTCTTAAGATGAAAGGAGATCTTAGTCCAGCTGTGATATATACTTACATATCAAATATTTTACTACATTTTTAACTGTTTCAAAAATTAAAAAAAAAATCTTTTTCACGTTTTACAACAACAATATTTTTATTTACTTTTACTTTATTTTTATACAATTCGATATCACTAGGCTTATTTAAATTAATTGAAAATAAATTAAATAACGTAAGTTTGATTTAAATATGGCGACACGATATCTTATCGTCTGACGTTAAATTCGGATAAGTTAGAAAAGTTTGAAGTTTCAAGTAGTAGAGCAATACTAAAACAATAATACAGAAATATATCTCATTTCTCGCCCCTGTTCATTATAAATACCACATTATACCAATTTAAATCGAAATGTCTCCGAAAACCCAACTTCCGGTTATTTCAGAAAAAAAAAATCAAAAGCCTTACTTTCCGTAGGCGTTTCCCCATCCGTGTGGGAATGAGACGGAAGATGTGCGTAAGTTAGTGCGGGAGGGGGACGGAATGAGGGCGATGACCTCTAAAACAAATCGTTGGTAGAGAGGGTTCGGTTTTAATATGGACAGCAAAAAAAAAATATTTTTTTTAATAATTTTTTTTTAAATTAATTGACCAATATATATATTTGTCCATTTTATTTTATCATTTTATTATTTATTAATTAAATAAAAACCATTAATTAAAAATAAATCAATTCTTTTCTAAACGTTTTTCGTAAGACTATCTATTGAAACTATGATCTCTATGTCATTATAGAACTGGAAAGAGAAAGATTTAGATTTTATTCTGACTTCTTAAACTATCGGCTATCAAGTCCTTAGTATTAGTAATGCAGGCTTTAGTCTCCATTATTTTGAAACACTTGAGAAAAGAATGAAAAAAGCAATACCTCTAAATTTAAAAAAAAAACATACATCTTAAAAATTCAATAAATAATATATAAATAAATAAATCAAAACTTTAGAATAAACCAAAAATATTAAATAATCTCTGAATATTTTTTACTTCACTTGTATAACTTGTTAATTTTTTTTGAATTATGATTATTTCAACTAAAAAATTATAATAAAAAATTTCACGAAATAAATTTAAAAAAAGTAACATTTTTCTGTAACCATTACCTTATCTAGGCACCCTATTCCCTAGACTCGTTACAAACCTAGACAGGGACCTAGGCGAAAAATTGCAAGGGTGTCCTATCATTGATAACGTATTTAACACAATGGTGTGCGTGAACCCACACATTGTTGATGTTTGCGTTCATTATTAGTCTTTTTATTTTTTAATCTGTAAAATTGTAGAGAGGTTTTATATGATATTGGACTTTTATTTAACTACGAAACTAGTGTTATGCTTTGACTTTCTCTGGATAATATATTTTTATTAGATGTTTCTTTTCTTTCGGATATATTTCTTAATAGTACACGTTGTGTTGAGGAGAATAACATATATGAAGAAAAACCGTTGTTTACGTAAAAACAAACAGTTAAGATTTTTTGTTTCTTTTAGTCTTAAGCATTTTAAAAAGCAAAGTTAAAAATTCCATGTATGTATATTTATTGTAAATGTATGAAAGAAAATCTATAGAAGTCGAAATTGACTTTGTGCTTTTATATATACATATATATATATTTTTTATTTCAATTTACATAGAGTATGTAAATATGCTATACATAATACATAGAGTCGCGGTAAATCAAAGCATCGAATCCCATGTGTCTACATGTCCAAAGTACAAACAAAGTCGGTCGTAGTTCTTAATTAAAAATAAATTCGTCTATGACAATTCCGATCGTCCCACCCTCGTCCATTGTCTATGAAACGGTATCAGCCTATTAGTGTCCCTCCGGAACATTCCCACTAATGAGGAAGAGGGTTGAACAAAGGTATATCTTTGATAATAAAATAATATCACTCTGAATTATATGCCATGTTTTAAAAAAAACAATTTCAATTTATGAATAAATGTATTCTATTAAGAATTACGGAGAAAACATAGACAAAAGAGAATAAGATATCCTACTATAAGGGATGATGATTGTCTATGCAAAAGTTGTGTTACTCTGTGGCGTTGATGTTTAGAAACTAAATACAGGTTAACTATTAGTCTCTTCCATTATCTATATAAGTATGTATTTACAAAAGAAAAGTAGTATATGTAGTATATCAGTTGTCTGGTTTCCATAGTACGAGCTCTGCTTAGTTTGGGATAAGATGGCCGCGTGTGAATAATGTCCCAGGATATTATTATTATTATCTTACTGACAAGTGACCCAACTTAATGGTCAACGACGCCGCATATATAAGCACTGTAAGAACTATGTAATATAAATTAAATTTTACTCAAAAATCAGAAAGTGAGTGAGCCCAGTGGTTATAAAACTTGAATTTAAACCATACGTTACGGGTTTAAGCCCGTTGTTGACATTTCATTTTGCTGATGTAATTATTTATTTTGTGCTCAAAATAGTTTCATATCAATAATTGAATGTATTTTCTTTAATATTTACACCGTTTGGTCCGTTTGCCCCCGATATCTGTTAAACCTTGAGATTTGGGTGTTGTTTACGTAACGCGCGTGATCTATCTCGCTCCGCTCGGATTATTTCGTGTAACAGATTTTTCGTTGTTCGAATACATTCCGAATATAGATCATATATAATTAATTTGTTTATTCACAACAACAACAGTGTGACTTATTTATTTACGACAACAAGAATAGTCGTAATTCGTAAATACCTAATTGTTAATCTCAATGTGGTAGACAGTGATTTTAAAATAAGATATAATTTGGATTTCGAATATTAAATTTAATTTTAATTGTATTCTGTTTTATAAATATTTTTGTTCTTCTTTCACTTTCAAAATCCTGATTGCAAAATTTGAAATTGGAATTACAAAATATATTGATTATATTATTATTTGAGTCATTGGTTAGATAATTTACGGCTAATAAATGTTCGATTTTCAAAATAAATAATTATCGAAACGTTTGGTAACTTTAAAAAAATATATTTTATAACAATATGATATTCAAGGTTAATTCGCTTATAGGAACAATGGCTAACCAATATTATTAACTTGTATTGTCATTATGAAGGTTAAAAGCGTCTGCTACGAATTTTGCATTTAAATGGTTTGATTATTCCTTGATTACGGCAACACTAAATTGGATTTGCATTTATTCGTTCTATAAAGGTCGTCTTACACGGACAGTGATTTATATTTTGTTGTATTCATTGATCTTGAAACAAAAGGATAATCGCTAATAAATAAATTGAAATATGAAAATTTATTTTATAAAAATAAAGTTCAAGTTATTTATCATATAAATTAATAAAATGTAGTCGACGTTCTGTTTATGCAATTTATTCTTGCCCCAACATTGTGTGACTGATAACAGAGCGCAAATATGCATTGTGAAAATCGTTGTTTCAAATGTTGAAAATTAAAAATTCGAACGTTATTTCGTTCTAAATTCAAAACATCCGAGCTAGTATCACGTTTAGTTGATATAGAGTAGTATTTATGTTCTTTGTGTGAGTGTTAATTTGAATATGGAATGGCTCGATTATAATATTTTGAATAAAGAAACTGTTCTTAATGATACTAAAATACAAATATACATTACAAAATTCTAACAAACTGATTGGATGATTGATATAGTTGCCTCAAGGTTTATTTATTTTAATTGGTTGACTATTACGTCGTCAGCTTCTTTTTACCAATAACAGTTCAGATTGAAGTATAATTAATCTATTTGGGAAATAGCTCTAAATTGAAATAATGTATTAAATTTGATTGTTAATTAGTAAAACTATAAAAAAACAATAGTCACAGATGAAAACATAAAAGTTAATTGTTGAATAATGAAGACTTTCAAATCAAAGAAGCTCCAATCGATTGTGCTGAAACGAGAAAGAAGTCACTCTGCAAAACAAAAGGCTAAAGTCCAAAGAAAAAGTCCCAATTACGTTCCCAAGTCACCCTCCCCGGATCGCTGCTTATCTCCCTCCAGGTCCAGTGTCACTCTCAGCGGAGATTACAAAACTAAGAACATTTTACAAGAATATACATAAAAAAACCGTATTGTTCTCTGCCGTTAAAAACTTTAACAATCCATTTAAATTGTTTATTTCTTTTAATTAAATTGTAATTTAATAAAAGAAAAGAATCGTAGCATATTTATTATCGTTCTTAAAAATATCAATGAGAGATAACCTGTGTCAAAGATAAGGTTAGGCAACACAAAAATAAAATAACATAAGCTACGTCATAGTTTGCGTACGGTTATATATCTCATAAAACCCTTTACGATAATGGAACCCTATAATAATAGTGACAAACTTAATTTATGAAATGTGGAATGTCATTTCAATGTCTGTGTTTTCTGATCATAACAATCCTGCCTTCAAGATGGGTATCTTGAAAGCAGGATCCATCTTAGACTGCATCAGAACTTGCCATCAGGTATGATTCGGGTTAAGTGTAAGGCAAGACAGCTTAAAAGCAGATATCAGACTTTGCAGTATTTAACATAACAATTAGTACATTCAAAGGAACATGAAGAGGCTATCACTTTTTTTTACTCAGTACTTTTAAATCTTTTATTGTGATTAACAATCATAAAATATAAACAACACACACATAAACAACATGATGATATTTTTATTAACATTGTTTTAATTAATAAACACTTACTCGAGTTAACTAAATAAAAATATATTTGTTATAAATAATTCGCGATCACACGCACCACACCGCACGCCCAAAGAGTTTTATTGCTCCGGCCGAAGGAAGTAATTTCGTAGGTCCGACTTTTAGTTTTTAAGAAACTTCATTTACCCCCCACAGACATTTTTCTAGACTTTTTCCCAATCTAGGTGTTACTTCGCTAACTTCGCGTTTTAACTGAGTTTCAGAATTGGATTCGAAAATTGTATAAAACAAATTTTGTTCAAACAACTTATTTTCTAAAGTTTAAATGAATGCAATTTAAACTTTATGAATTCGGATAATATTTGTTTTTAATAATGAAAATATAATATAAATATATTGAAATTTATCTTTTTATTATATTTGAATACTGTAACTATTATTCTTAATATTATATTTATTTCATTTGAAATTTAAATCTGGAATATAAATCTTAATTCGATTTAATTATTAACGCATTTTTATTCTAATTTAAATTTAAAAATCGAATGCAATGCATTCGTTTTTATAATAGTATATCATTTTGTACAACAATTAATCCATCATCATTTTGTATAATAATATAATAACACTACAAAATAACTGCAAGTTTACATAATCTTGCATATGATATATGTCTTTATTAATTGCAATAATTGTGAACTTTAAAATGAAATACAGAAACGATTTACACCCAAATAACTTTAATCGTGTAGTCTTGAAGGTCTCCTTATTAATTTATTATATTACGCGTTAAATAGGTAATTATACTATTTCATGTACATATGCAATATGATGACCTCAGCAGGGTCTCTCAACAAGTGGGTCTAAAAATGAACATGGACAAGACGAAAATCATGTCGAACGTCCATGTTGCACCCACTCCAGTAAAGTTTGGAAATTCTGCACTCGAAGTTGTAGACAACTATGTTTACCTAGGTCAGACGATCCAACTAGGTAGGTCCAACTTCGAGAAAGAGGTCAATCGTCGAATCCAACTCGGCTGCTAACTCGGAAGCTACGCGATATCTTCTCATCCAAAATACCGCAGTGTCTGAAGTCGAAAGTCTTCGATCAGTGTGTGTTGCCAGTGATGACTTACGGATCAGAGACGTGGTCGCTCACTATGGGCCTGATAAGAAGGCTCAAGGTCTCTCAAAGAGCAATGGAGAGGGCTATGCTCGGAGTTTCCCTGCGAGATCGAATCAGGAATGATGAAATCCGCAGGCGAACCAAAGTAACCGACATAGCCCGAAGAATTGCTAAATTGAAGTGGCAGTGGGCGGGGCACATCGCTCGCAGAACTGACGGCCGCTGGGGCAGAAAGGTTCTCGAGTGGCGACCACGAACCGGAAGACGCAGCGTGGGCAGGCCCCCTACAAGGTGGACTGACGACGTCATAAAAGTCGCGGGAAGCCGCTGGATGTGGTCAGCGCAAGACCGGCTAAAATGGAAATCCTTGGGGGAGGCCTTTGTCCAGCAGTGGACGTCTTTTGGCTGATATGATGATGATGATGATGATGCAATATTTTTGTTTCACTCTAACATCTTGCTAATATTGAGTACAGAATTCATTTTATTATTCTATTTATTACTAATTTATTGCAATTTAATGATTAATGTAATCATAGACAGATTTTGATGCAACTTCCAAATTAAATATTTGAGATGGACTATATAAAAGCAAAATAAATAATGCATATTATATAAAATATATAAAACAGCTTTTAAATCGTAAATATAACGGATAAGTTCCGGTTGACAGTTCAAAATATAAACATGACATTTAAATATTGTATTTAAAAGTGACATATAATATATATGTATCAATAAACTTGTCATATTATAGGAATTTAACTTTTCTCACTCGCCCTTGACGGGTTCACGGACCGGTCACGTGGTCACGCTACACTGGTTACTATACCAGCTTATTTATAATATAAATGATATAATTAAAATTTATAATCAATTCATTCCTGACAGTACATATATATTAAATTGATTAACATATTCACTTTTAATTAAAATAATGACAAAGTTTAAGAAAAAACAATCAAAATCGATTCAATAGAATATGTAATAATTTTATAAATATATATATTTATAAAATCACTAAAGATTAAAGTATTTATTTGATTAATAAATAATTCTAATAATAAAGTTGAAACAATAATCAGATATAAATTAAATATTACATTACAAATTAATTACAATTTATTTTTAAAATAAATTATATTCAACTTTAATTATTTATTTATTGTTTCTTAACATTTAAATAAAAAATCGAAATTTCGATTTTAATATTTCGATTTTAGTTTTTCTGTTCATTATTGCAACAACAGATCAACATGGTGTTTGCATTAAGCTTATAGTCACGGAAGATACAGTTTTATTGTAAACAATGAAATATTTGAAGCTATTGAAATAGTTATTTTGAAACAATTTAAAACTAATAAGGCAATTTACATTTGTACAGATGAAGCCCCACGAGAAACCCTTTTGTGGAGCAAAGACCTACAAACGGATACTAGTCGTGTAATCCAGTCGCGTTACTTTTGTATACAAATATTTTAAATATGTGTTTTTGGATAGGACACCTGCCTACGTCTGATAATAATATTATAAAAACAACCTCGGGATTTTTCATACGATATTTCATTAAAATCGGTTCGGTGGCTTAGCCATGATAACGTAACAAACGGACAGAGATACTGAATTTATAATATTAGTATAGATAGCTCATAGCTATATTCAATTTTCTCTTTTCTCCACGAAGTTATCACTGAGCCACAACTCACCTAAAAATAAATAAAGTATTTACTATTAAAATCTGCCCCATAGAAGGGGGGGGGGGTAGATTTTATACTATGGGGAAGACTTTCGTCCAACAATGGACAGACAAATTGTAACAAACAAACATACGTGTACATTACGGAGAATTAAAGCAGGAATTATATTAATATAATTAAATTATATATTTTTACACGGTGGTAGGGCTTTGTGCGAGCCCGTAGTGTAGGTACCTCAGATATTCTACGGCTAAACAGCAACACTTATTCTTCCGGTTTGGAGTTTGAGTGTGTCACTATAAAAGGCGGATCGCGTAAGGGATGGTTAATATTACAGCGCCAAAGCCTATGGACTGTGGTGCCACATACCATCTAAGCTTGTATATCTGAACTAATATTATAAAGAAGAAAGATTTGTAGCCTGTTTGGCAGTCTTCCTACTTACACTAAAATATTATTAACAGTAATTACAATTATAAATAATTATATTTCAATACAAATCAAAGCGTTAAATATTTAAAGCTTCGCTTCGACTGTGTCACAGTCTTCCCTCGTCTCAACTTGAGCGCGTTTCGTTCTCATTTCGTATGTATTGAAAGCAATCCTCGTTTTTTGTCTGTCCGTCCATACGTTTGTTTTGTGAATGAGATGAAATTATGCAATCCCTTGGATTTTGTATTTGAATCATGTAATGTGTATATATTTAAATATTATGTGATTTTATATTATTGAATAATCATAGAAAATAATTATTTTATATCTATATAAATGTGTAAGTGCCTTTGTTTGTTACGTTACACGTCTTAACTACTCGACCATCATAAAAGTTTGCACAGCTAGTAAACCAATGATGATATAATTGACATTATAAAATCTATACTAATATTTTTAACACTGTCTGTTTGTTACGCTTTCACTTTAAAACACAGAAGCGATTAACCAACATGAAATTTGGTATGAAACATTGACCCCAAGAAACGACATGGGTCATTTTTTCATACCTAACACCTGGCAAAGTAGGTTATTAAGTTTTTATTGTATAGGTAGGCGGACGAGCATATGGGCCACCTGATGGTAAGTGGTCACCAACAACCATAGACATTGGCAATGTAAGAAATGTTAACCATCGCTTACATCGCCAATGCGCCATCAACCTTAGGAACTAAGATTAAGATGTTAATGTCCCTTGTGCATGTAATTACACTGGCTCACTCATCCTTTAAACCGGAACACGCCAGTACAAAGTACTGCTGTGTTGCGGTAGAATATCTGATGAGTGGGTGGTACCTACACTACGGGCTTGCACAAAGCCCTACCACCATGTAAAAATATAGAATTGAATGATATTATTAATATAGTTCCTGCTTTTAATCGCCGTAATGTATACGTACCCGCACGAGTTTATACAAAGCTCTACCACCGAGTACAAAGTGAAATATTTCATTAAAAAAAAAAACTAAATATTTAACATAATTTTAGTTTTTTACAAAATAGCCGTCATATTTTCCGCCACAGTCGGTTCTATAAATACAAACATGGCTCCATAAAACTGTATCATTTAAGTAATATTGCAATTTTATCACATTAGTTTAGAGCAGAGATTAGTATTAGGTATGGAGATAGTACTAACGAGCTGTTATCAGTCTGATAAGCGAGTCAAGTGCAGCTTGTGTGCAGTTTTGTGTAAGCCGAAATTACAACACACGCAATGAGTAGGGCGGCCATGACGCGGGGAGCCTTGAAACACCATAAACATGTTGCAATCGAAGAATTTAAGATAAACAAACAGATACACAAACAATTTTCTTATAATAATAAACCTAGGTACCTACCTCGTGTCATTTTTTGTACCACTGACAACGTATTAGCAAAATTTTATGATAAACAATTGAGTAGTTACATTAAGCGTAACAAACAAACAAACAAACATTCAATTTTATTATATATATTATAAAGGATACTATTAAAATTCACTCAAGAAGTCTCTTTAATTTTACTTCGAAAGCTCTAATAAGAACTTAGCCGACATCAAAATGGCAAATCAATAACATCATAAATTATTCAAATTCTCGACCAATGATATCGCACCAATTCAAGGTCAAAGTTGTTAATTGGTCGTTGAATAAACTATATATAATAAAAGTATCTCACACGTTTCTTTTGGTGTTTTCTCTAAAATCGGAAGGTGTGTTTATAATTTCGTACTCATTCAAAGAAAAAATCGTGAGTAAACCTGCCCCTGTCTTATAAAATTCTACTCCTATAGGTATTGTAAGGTTTAATTCGGGTATTGTGGAATATTTAATTTATACATTTTTGGATATTACACAACTATAATTAATTGCGTCAATCGAAATCCCGTCGGGTTCGAATTCGGACATGCATTATTCTCATCGTGAATGATTTATTCGAATGTTATTCATCATTCCGATGCAAATGACATTCTTCAAAGTCATTCACCTCGAATTTTAAAATTATCTTCAAATTCGAATGAAAGTTGAAAAAAGAATAACATTTATTTTAAATTGAAACAATTAACTATCGACAATAAAAATTTTAGAATATTTAAGTAACTCAAATATTAATGTTAAGTTATTATAAATTATAAATTGAAGTAATAATAAAATAATAAATTATTTCATAATACTTATTCATAAAAACGATCAATTTGTATAACAATAAAAAAAGTCGGTGCTAATAAAAATTAAACTTTGACGTCGCCACTCAATCAGGGATATCGATTGCCATTTGCACAGGACTTATTAAAAAAAAACTCTATTTCCTTACTCAACGCTACACGGCCGGAACATTGAACCCAGAACCACGATATGTAATATTATTTGACCTAATCAAACTAACTATATATATTATGTAATATATATGTATGTATATACATATAGTTGGTCCTCAGAGCGTGTCCTTCCGGCCTAGGAGACGGAGTCACCCTACAGATAAGATAACAGCTATGCACTCTTAACTGATAACACAGCGGGTCGGAGCGCAAGGTTCCACAATTTGATCGTTCTTATCATACTATATGTTAATTATATCCGCTATATTATAAACATATAATATAATATATAATATACTAATGTCATACGTTGCATTTGTAAATATACATCGCGCCACCTGTTCTATGATTGTGTTGCTAGAATTACGAAAAAAAAGCATTTACCGGACATTATCTTATATGAATATATATAATCAGCGTACATATCAACATAATATAATATTAATATGCTAAGTTTTTAGGGATTCTTATAATATTTAATTATTATTTTTTTTACAGTTATTGAAAACAAAGACTATAGACATATAGCAGATAGAGACAAACATACTTTATATTATATAAAAATATGCCTGCCTGCCTCGTTGGTCTAGTGGCTAGATATAAGGCCGCAGACTCGGTGGTCCTGGGTTCAATCCCTAGGTCTGGAGGACATTATTATTATTATATTATATACACGTATTTATGAGTACACGCACACAAACAAATACTAACCTAATTCACGCAATCATAATTTTTCTAGCTTTTATACGTCAATGACAATTTAATTATATTTTTAAACGTAACAGGAATCTTGCAATATGTGAAAATATTAAAAAACATACAATATATAAAGAATACGTATGTAAAAGTACTTACTACACTATGCTCAGTGGCGTAACTAGTTGGACAAGGGCCCCGGTGCATAGAGTAAGAATCGGGCCCTCACCCTCTCTTTCCAAGTCGCTTGGTGGTGAGTCAGCCAGTGTTATTACAAGGGCCATATCTTCGTTCCCAAGGTTGGTGGCGCATTGGCGATGAAAGCGATGGTTAACATCGCCTTACACGCCTCTTACAATGCCAATGTCTATGAGCGTTGCAGACATACCATCAGGTAGCCCATACCTACCTATACTATAAAAAAATAAATTAATTATTAACTTTATCAGTAGTAATAAACCAAGTATAAACGTCTTGTAGTATATACGTCTTGTAATGTATAACTACGTTAGAAATAACCACAGTAATTGTGGTTTGGTACACGGAACCTAAATCCGACAGCGGGGTGTGTTATTACAAACATATTAATCAAACAGTGAATGTATCGACGCTGTAAATTTACAGAAAATTTGACCTCCTTCATGTAATTTCATCTAGTACAAAGTCAAGGTCTGTTTGTAGCTAAAGCCTAGATCTTGTATCTCGAACTGTGTGTACACACGGACTATAATGTCTATTCAATATTAGACTAGCAACATTGATTTAAATATATTGATAAGTATGTCCGTAGTATAATCTTTCTTCTTCTTCTTCGTTCTACTTTCGTTTCTTTTAAATAAATTATTGAATATTAGTACTGGCAACATTGATTCAAATATATTGATAAAATGTTGATAAGTATATCTTTAGTACAATCGGTTTGAAATCGAAGATTACATCAAGATGAACTTGTAAGAAACTCGATGAATTAGCTAAGATTTTCGATTAGAATCTGAGGTATACTGTCGCTGTTGATAAACTCTCGTGCCTCGGATAACACGTTAATATATTCCTAAGCATTTATTTCGATCGTGTCGGATTGCCATCCCATCGAATTATTGGAGTGTTGGGAGAGTGTTCGTATGATTGCTCACACGCTTGTTTCGTGACATCTTCCACCCAGTTCGTTGTCAAAAATTCGTTTAGGCCTTTTAATTACTCTGTTTATTACAATTATGTACAGCTTAATATTGAGAAGTCTAAAGAAAGTCAGAACCAAGATGGCCTAGTGGTTAGAACGCGTGAATCTTAACCGATGATCGTTGATTCAAATCCGAGCAAGCACCACTGAGTTTTCATGTGCTTAATTTGTGTTTATAATTCATCTCGTGCTTGGCGGTGAAGCAAAACATCATGAGGAAACCTGCATGCATCTAATTAGACTGAAATTGTACCACATGTGTATTCCACCAACCTGCATTGGAGCAGCGTGGTGGAATAAGCTCCAAATCTTTTCCTCAAAAAAGGAGAGGAAGAGGCTAATTTCAAGATAGACTGTGGTCCAGTTCTATGTACTAACAAATTGACATTTTATCGCAATCGTATCGAAACGTTATCGTTGTCATTTAACCGCTTTCCTACTCTACTAACACGATCCAGTTGTGGTTCAATTGAATTGCGATCGGAACTGTTTGCAGTGGCGGATTTACACATTTTCAAGGTATAGGCTATAAAGGTTTTGCCGCCCTTTTTTCACGCTATTTTGAGTTGGTGAATATATATATATATTTTTTAATTTTTCTGCCTGTCTAGATTAAGTCAAGCCAACATTTTAGTTCTTCACAAACGAAATCAAATTTCGTGGACAAGTCAAATTGCCGCCCTAGGCTGAAACCTACTCAGCCTGCTGATAAATCTCTGACAGTTTGTATTAGGTAGCTTATTTACTAAAAGTTTATTCTAACTAATCTATACTAATATATAAAGCTGAAGAGTTTGTTTGTTTGATCCTGCTAATCTCAGGAACTACTGGTTCGAATTATTTTTGTGTTGGATAGTCCTTTTATCGAGGAAGGCTCTAGGCTTAATTTTATTTATTATATTTTTATTAATTATACGCGGATGAAACCGCGGGGCACAGCTAGTGTATTATATGGGTGAAAACACGTTTAACACGGGTCTGTAGAGGCTAGTTATAAAACAAATATGATTTAAATATATAATATCCTGGGTCATTATTCACACAAGGCCATCTGATCCCAAACTAAGGAGAGCTCGTACTATGGAAACCAGACAACTGATATACTACATATACTACTTTTCTTTTGTAAATACATACTTATATAGATAATTACACCCAGACTCAGAACAAACAGACATGGGCATGCATACAAATGTCTGCCCTGGGTGGGAATCGAACCTACGATCTGCGGCGCGAAAAGCATGTGTCTACCAACCACGCCAACCGGCTCGTCAAATCATTATTCCTCTTTATATATTTATAATATACTTATTTGCCAATACAATATAAATTGTTTCTTGTATCTTGCTTCCGATCGGTGGAAATCAATTGAAGTTTTATGTGATGTCATAATAATGACAAAATGGAAGGCTGCTTTCTTCTTCTTCTGTTCTTTATTTAAATTTCCTGCTTAAAATGTGATTTTGATATATTTATCATATCATGTTGTATTGCAATACCATGAATATATTTCGTAAAATATAATTATCGATATCTTATGATATGTAAAATAAAAAAATGTTTAATCATTGAATTTTAATGAAAATAATTAACTTGTTTACATTTGTATTACAAATCATCTTTCTTATAGTATTTTAAATATATATATATAAACAAAGAAAAATATGTACTGTTGTCTGTCCGTTTCTTTGCGACACAATACGCTCCAATAATTCACTCGTATCGTACACATTTCAAATGAAAAATAACGGATAAATTAATATAACGGATAAATTATCAACAATACATATATAACATAGTTTAATAACGAGAAAAATTTATTTATTTACTTGTAAAAGAAATAACAATTGCCTAACACCAAGTAAATGTATAAAATCTTCTAATTCAAGATTGTTGTTTGTGTTATAAGGAATGCCTATTGTTGTAACCGGTGTTTATGGATAAAGGTGACGTTCCACCACAGGGGAATTTTCTCGACTCCCATAATTAAATCATTTGAAAGCTGAGGAACATAGGACTTATTTGTAACATGATCGTGAGCATTCGTTAAAGAAGGCTATTTGAAAATTTCAATATTAAGGCCCCCTTAACATTTTTATAAAAAAAAAAACTTTACCATTATTGACATTTTGATTAATTATAGGTGACTTATTTACTTGAACTATATAATGTATGTAGATTCTCGTTCATCACTTCTCGAACTTAGACCATAGTTATTTAGAATATTTTACAAGCTTAGAATGTAAACCGCTAAGTCCAAGACCTTTACTTAACCGCTGTGCTCGTTGTGGGGCCTCGAGCTCTAGTAATGACCTAGGGCCTCGACACTGGCCGCTGATACTGTCGCAATCCACTACCATAACATGTACACTCGGATTACTTGACTTTTGAATAATTGACAACAATTGAATAATTGAAATTTTAACATGTCAATCAATAATTTGACTGTTGTAGGGTAACCTATGTTAAGTAATTTTATAACTAAAAATTAACATTCTGTATATGTCCCACTGCTGGGCTAAGGCGTGATACTGTGGCTTCGATGGGTGTTGGTTATCTAATTAAAGTCCAAGGCAAGACAAGTTCTAGAAACTACTTTTTTATATTAAAATGTTACGTAGACATATTTAATTATTTATTAAATTTTATTAATTAAAAAAAATACATAATAATTAGATTTGAATTTACGGCTAAAAACGCTTCCAAATTAGTATTATAATAATAATAATAAAATAAGTTAAGTTTGAAATCAATCTTCGAATTTCATAAAAAGCGTAATATTTTTATGTATATAATATATAAACAGAAAAACAAAGTCGTTAAATTTTATAATAACAGTAATCGTATAATATTAGACTAATAAATTAATTGAAAATTATTTGAACAACATTGTAAACACAAGTCTGACTAACATACTTAATTCAAATAACAAAATGGCTGACAAGAGATAATTTTGAATGATAAAACAATTTTAATCCGATACCAAGTCGCAGTACCGCTATCACTGAATTCTAATTGGGTGTTTAACTTCAAGGCCACTGATAAATATGCCATCTTGTCATTACATATCAAATTATCAACTTTGATACCTATATTTGTTCTCCATTTAAAATTTTCCGATAATCCAAGACTTTTATTAAAAAAAAAAAAGAACAACAAGGAGCAACATAATAATAAAGCATTTTTTTTATCTGTAAACTGAATCAAATTGTTAATTTTAATGAAATCGAACGAATTGCGTGTTGATATTTTAAAAATTAAATTAAGAAAATGTTTTACTTTGAAGTCTTTCCTTAAAACATTAATGATGCAGATGCAGAGGTTAATATTATAACGCAATTTTATTTAAATAAAAATATACATTCGAAGAACTATAATGTTCAAATAATAATAATATAACTCAACGATTAAATTTATAATAAAACCTTCGTTCTTCTTCAAACATGGAACTCATATTTTTAAGAACTTTTAAATATTCTAAATTCAATTTAGTTCATTTACGAAAATATATTTCATTTTTAATCTTTCATAGTAGATTAATTCGTCTAGTGTCAAAATAAATTATTTTTTATAATCTGCGCTATTTTAATTTTAGTTTCAATGGTCTGTGGCATCGGACTCTGTCAAGCGTGATCGAGTACCTCGTCCGGTAATGTTATTCATAACTCGTTGATTCTAAGAATATCAATTTACTGAATATAAACATAATATGCTAACACTAACTACGAGGATTAATAAAATTGTATCAGAAAATTTATAGATAATTTTGTGGATAAAAAAAAATTGAATTAATCCATTGGAATGTATTTATCTGCTGAATATAAAAATAATAGACGTTGATTGAGTGTGTAAGTGCAACTTTACGATGTGAAAACAAAATACCTTTGTAAAGTTCGCTCACAATATGAATCATGTAACATTGTAATATCCCTGTAATTGATTAATTAACGTAGAAGACCCCTTTAACCGAACCAATAAACTAAAAAGCAATCATTTAGCACGTCTATAAACTTAAACACGCTTGCCTGGCCCGGGATTTGAACCAATGAGCCGTTACAAGTGCTTAATACGGCATACTAATTACTCTGCTTAGGGCTTGTTGAATCTATTCAACGGTAGATGGCGTTGAATAGTGCTTGTTCCGCTTTTAATCTCTAGATGGCGCTCTAATTTGATGGTTAACGTTTTGGAATTTCGATGATTGGTTTTGTGTGATTTACATTTTAAACATGATTGAATTTATATCTAGGTTAGTTTTGCTATAGCTTTTTTGCGCAGTTCTTAACGTAATTTTATTTTCGTTTAATTAAAATATTTAACTTGATTAATTAAGAATTGACCGTTTTAATTTTAAACTCGCATGAAGTTGCTACTACTCACGCTGCAAAGGAAACGAGTAATTTTTTTATAAATCCAAGCATTTATAACTTAGAACCGTAAAAAAGTCACATTCTCACAATTCGAAAACGTACCATTAGTGTTTAATTGACTTTCAAAGGTCAAACGATTACAATCCAAAGACAGCGAGTTAGAAGCAATTAATATAATAAAACATTCATTTAGGCCAAACCGACTGTTTGACGACGAAGTACGAAAATATAGCTGTTTCGCGTGACACGTGCAAAGTTTCATATCTGTCTCTCTCGCACGATCGAAATACCGTAAGCGAGAGGTACGGTGGGCGGGCGCGGTGGTTATTTTTTCACGGTTAGATAACGGCCCAAACGGTTCGCATCTAACTTCCCGCATAACGATGTTGACTTTTGGCGACACTATAAAGAACCTCGTGACTTTTTTATGCAAAATATGGCGCGAATTTTTAGTCTATACGCATTGTGTTTGAACACGAATATTGATAAACGCTTGTACTGATAAATTTAATGATAAGATAACGTGGACTAAATTTATTGAAACCCTTATATATTGTAATATATAAATGCAACGTCATTTACTTTACACAATGTAAAGTGATCATATTAACTTTATTATATACAAATAAAATTTTATTTTTGTGGTAATATAACTCTATGGTTAACCGCAAAACTACTTATTTATAATTTCTGCAAATAGTTAAGATAATGCGATTGTAGCTAATTTAAACGAAACTCATTCTTTTCATAACAAATTAATGAAATTACAGTCTTAATAATAATAATGATAATTATTGAATCGATTTTACTTATTCTTATTATTAATTTATTTGTCACTTAGGTATATTTGTAGTTAAAACAAAATTGTATAAAAGAATAAAAGATGTATTCAACTAGGTACATAAAAACAATACACGGATCATTGTAATAATGATTGACATTATGCAGTCTCGGTCCACATTTAAGATAATTTTTAAGTTACATTTAAATGTTCAAAAAAGGAAACGATTCGCATAATTATTGCGACGTTCATAAATTAAATAATTGGAAAAATAAAGTGTGATATTGTAAAACACGAAAAAATATTCAAATATATTTGAACTTGAATAGATTTGAACGATACATTACATCACACATAGGTAAAACTCATTATGCCAAAAGAATTGCCAGAAAACTTTTAAAGCACTATGAGATAACACATTCAAAGCATTTTTTTTTTAAAACAGACGAACAAGGCAAAGAACCCATTGTTAACTGAATAGTTGAAAAATAATAAAAAAAAGTAACGAATTAAGCCGTCGCCCGCTTATCATCACATCAGATGTTATCTACAACACCTTGGCCACTTAATTAGTCTACCGTATTGTTGTCCTTTATTAACTTGGCTTATTATAAGAACATTTTAAATACTAATTATATTTAGTCCTTTTTTATTTTCCTATGTTTTAAGAGAATTGAAATATAATATATTATATTTATAATTGAGATGGTTGTATTATAAAAGTGTATTTTTTAAATTTCAAATTTATATTTTTTTTTTCTTTTTTTTATGGCTGTTTGTGCTAATATCGTGTTCTCTTTATATGTCAAAGTCGCCACCATATTGCTTTTTATGTCAACATTAGATACATATCCGTCACAAATTAATTATAATTCTAAGCAGGTTTAAGCGTTATTTACGCGATAAATTTTATAGTTTAAGGAAATTCTAACAAATCTAGTATTCAACGCGGACCCAAGGCTAGGTGTAGGCAAGGTCTGGCCGTTTCCGCATTATTAAGGAAGAATAAATTTGTTTTTATTTAAAAAATCAACAATACAAACGTTAATTGGTTTTAAAGTTCGAGAAACGTCTATATGAAAAAAAAAATTAAATATTATTATTAATTTTAAATAATTAAACAAGAATATTTTTTTGATATAAAGTACCTACTTGATATAAAGATTAGAAAATTTTATTTATTTATTATTTACTTGGTTTGTTAGCGATTTTTACACAAGTAATACACTAAAAGAACATGTAATATAAAATTAACTTGCACATACTAATGCGAAATCATTTCAAAGCAAACACAACTTGCTGGAATTCAAATTCGTTAATTATCTTAAAAAAGCAACTAGATACTGAGCTCCCTGACAGTTTTCTATATAATCAATAATATATTTTCTATAGAGTATATGAGTTCAGAACCAATAACGATTTACTTTTAGCAAATCCTGTAGAATGACGATTCAGAAGTGAATCAAAATATAGGTACCTACAGGTATATACCGCTCTTGATGTGTTATCGTCGGTATCATTATTTTTATTCGCCTAGACATTTTTGTATTCATTACATAACATTTCTGTATTGTATTGTATTAGACGGTGAATCGCCAATGGCCAATTTTTGCTGAGAAATGTTTAATAAAAGCTCCGAGACACAAAGTTCACAAACTCTTGCGTATTGCAAAGCACGTAAAGTATGCACATTGCGTTGCTCTCCGTTTGTGTCGGATTACCACCCGACACTATAAGTATAAATACACTTGTGTTTTCGCACAAATTATATAATTTGTGAACTAAATTAAAGTTATTTATTAAACCTATAAATATACAGATGACATAAATTATCCTATATCTCCCGATTTATCGAACAATCCTCGATAATCGCGTGAAAACGGATTACTTAATAATCAATAATAATACCTAAACACTACACAAGTGGTTAAGTATACAAGAAAATTCTTGTAATACAAATATTTCGTCGATGCCACTTCTATTTTCTTAGCTCTATAACCACAATAGTAGATTATCTGGATATCGTTTATAGTTTTATAACATATAATAATCTCGTGAAGTTTATGTAAACTACATTTATTTACAATATGATATAAATCGCTGAATTTAATATTTATACTAAAATATACCTGTCACAGTTTTCCACTGGCAAAATTCGATGTAAGCACATAACCTTTTCTAAGTTAAACAGTCTTAAAATGAGTTAATGGGTTAGTTCTAAAACCTCGTTCATAACTTTATACTACTCGCGATTTTAATTGTCTGAACAGAAAATCAAATTGAAGCTTTTAACATCTATTCAATAAATGTTTACAAACCTTAACTATTTTATGATAAACAATTAATATGTTGATCGTATAAATAAATCCGTGTCATTCATATTTAAATTTCGAATCATTGAATTGAAAAAAAAAGTCGTTAGATTCATAAATGAAAACGGTATTTTTTACTCTCCTACAATAATTAAAATGAGATTAAAATTTATAATTCGTCAGCGTTTTTATAATTTAATCATTACGTTATATGCATTTAGTAATATTATTTATATTAACCTAAATTAAAACTTAATTCCATTAAAAAGTTTTTTTTTTGTCTTGACAAAGAAAACTTGATTCAGCCAAAAATAAAATTTATAAAAATAAGTATCTATGCCTACTACTTTATACAGTAATTATCTTTAATAATAAATAATTATTGAAATGATCTTATCAAGGCCCGGGAGAAACTAATAAAGAATCATGGCGTTTAGACTTTGTATTCTTAATATGTGATGTGTACCGTAAAACTATAAGGAGATTGTTAACGGAGCATACAGCTTATCATAAAACTCATACAATTTCGAGGTTTATAATCTTCTAGGTTAGGTTAGTGGGTTAACAATTTAGCTTAAAATTGATCGATTGAACACGATATATTAAAAACAATTTCCTAATAATCTGTCTAGATTTATTATAGAATAGCGGTCCGCGCGGACTTCGTCCGAATTGAAAATTATCTATTTACGACATTAATGATTTTTACAGGATAAAAATTGATAACTTAGGTCCAACAGTGGGACATTCACAGGCTGCTACTGATAGGTACTGACTGACTCACTGACCTTAGGTTACAATATTGAAATTTAGGGAAATCAATTTAAAAAAAAAAAAAGTATAGCGTATGTTACCCGCTGATTATGTAGCTTTCTATAAGTGAAAGAATTTTCAATTAAACATATAAGAAAAATAAAAATTTACTTCTTTATAATATTAGTATAATCATTTATAAAAAAATATTTAACGTCTGTTAAATAATCCGCGATCATTTTCTTACTATACATTTTTATATAATTACTTCTTTAGATATAACAATATAAATAGCATGTTTTAAATACTTTACGTCTTTCCGTTGATTCGTTGATGACAGTCATTTATTAAGGAATAATGAGATATGATTGTGCTCGAGTATAATTATTATTATTTAATTTTTATCAAGTAATTAGTTAAATGTACATACAAAAGTATTTTTGAATTTTTTAACTTGAAGTTAATCGATCTCACTTATGTTGTTTAGCGGATTTGTTAAACACCTATTTATCTCTTACTGACATCATTGTTTTGACATCCGTAAGAAGAAGACAGCATTGTTTAACTAGAGACAAAATTTATAGGTACCTACCTAGTCGAATATTTATTATTGAAATGTTAAGCAAAAACTTATCATTAGGAGACTTACATGTTCCACTTGCCTAAAAAAAGTAATTCGTCAGTAACAATATTATAGACCCATGGACCAGAAATGAACCTATGACTTCCATCGCTAGGCACTCTCAATAAGCTACTTAGAATATAAATATAAATGTACTATGATATTTATTAATTTTTTGATATAAATATATCCCTATATGGTCAAAGACACAAGAGACGTACCAAGCCATACAAAAAAAAAAGTTATATAAGCGATTTCATGTCGTTCTACTAAAAGTATCTACGTATCATTTCAAAAGCTTTACTAAAAGATACTTTTGAATCTTTGATTAAATCAGTTAAAAGTAGTTATTAATGTTAGTACAGTAACTATTTAAATATAGTAATTAAATATCAGACTTATCATTAAGCTTGTGTTATTATCTTAAGCGTATTAGAAAAACTCATTACCACGGCGTAGTTCATGGGATTATTCATACATACATACATACATAGAGATTGTAATTATAAGCACCTGCTTCCGCCGCCGGCCATCGGGTCCAATGCGACGTTCATTTTATTATTTTTATACGTTATATTTTTGTTAATAGTATGCTTTATATGATTTCATTATGTCTATACATATATATTCATATATATATATATATATATATATATATATATATATATATTTATTATATACTTCGTTTAATTACTTAGTCTTAATATACAATTATAATTTTCAATATCAGTATGATCTTTAATTAACTTTATTGTCAATCAATTGTTAAATGCGATCGTTATTTAAAGTTCGTTACCACAAGTCCGGTAGATTCCTTAGTAATTCTTTTATACGGATTGCATTTTACGCCGGGGTAGGTAACACCCCCCAAACGCGAACAAAGCAACTAGTACACAATAACTTAGATACAATGTTTGACTAACCTTAGTCCTTACCACTTAGTGGACAAAAACCACTGACCATTAATCGACAGGCGACTTATTTGGCCAGGTCAGTAGTTTTGGTAAAGATAAAATATATAAATATAATCACAAAACATAATTCTATATTTACCATTAATTGACGTCGAAATAAACACGAAAGAGTTTTTATTATATTTTTTTTTTTTAATTACGCATGATTTATTTTCACATTGTGAATGTAATACGAACCGGCGGAGAACCTTGTCTCAATATTAGTAACACCGAATGACAATAATATCACCCTATGTATGTAATTACAGATTAATTACATAAACCTTCATTATAAATTATATTAAAACAAATAATATTCTTCAACTTTACTTTAACTTAAATTAAAAAAATGCTTTTGCTTTTTATTATATTTTATTAAACCAGATACCGCTAAATAACAATGAGTTTTATAATTTGATATGGTAATGGTATAACGGTGAGTGAGTCAGTGTAATTATAAGTAACGAGTAGGTCATGAGTGGTCAGTGTATTAACATTGGAACGGCGAGATCTAGGGAGACTAGCCAACTCCACAAGACATATTATAATGCACAAGTGTGTGGGCAAACGCAGGTGCACTTTCTATTCCATCTCTCTCATAATCCGATGGGACGGCAATACACGTCCGGAAAGAGTTCAGACGCAGGACCAACGGCTTAACGTGCTTACTGAGGCACAGGATTGTACACACTTCCAACTTCCAAACTCCAGGCTGTTGCTCGTCTTCGACAGAAAAACCCAATAACATTTTATCAGCTTGACTTGTGGTTAAAAACCTGGGCCTCGGGTTCTGTGGCCTTATATCTAGCCACTAGACAGCTTGCCAACGAGGCAGCTTAGCAATAAAATAATAAATACTTGGTAAGTAGGTAAATATAACAATCGAATTTATATTTGACCACTTACCATCAGTGTAAAATGTGTAAGCCAATAAACCAAAATATGTATGTACACGTATGACTAAATGATACAAGAATATATTATGTCAATACGAAAATAACCCAAAAGCGCGGGAAAATTTGACGTTTCTACCTTGACCACAACATTAAAAAAGCAAAAGAAAAACAACTGGCATCGGTAATCAAGATCAAATTCATCGATCATAATCCTAAATACAACAAATACGAGGTTGAAGGACACAAGTGCTGGACGTTGAATGATTCAGATATAACGAGCTGATCGCGTCATCAATCACGATAATTGGAGAAAAATGCCATTGATTTATCGTTGAACCCCCGACAGAAATGATCGCACCTCGTTAATTTGTTTTGACTTTTTAATTATCGTTGTCCGTTGTTTTTATTTCAATTGTAATTTTAATATGTGTTTTAAGGTTTTTGTGTTAAAGGATATTATATATTTAAAGACGTTATATGATAACACGCAATGGGGATAAAAAGTCTTTTTGTTTTATTTTTCATCTTATCTCCGTCCACTGCTTGACGAAAGCCTAAGTCAAAGAACGCCAACCATCCCAATCTTGAGGCTTTGAGGCTCTGGCGACCGAAACCGTGGCGGTATAACCATTCAAATGCTGGAATCCGAAAATGCAAATCCTGATAACGGGCAGCAGCGCTATCAGAGAAAAATTCCAGCCACTGCGGTCACCAACACGCCTGCCAAGCGTTGTGACTATGGCAAATACCCTCCATGAGAAAGTCTTTAAGTCGTTTCAAATACGAATATAATTTTTTAATGTGAAAAACGATAATTGAATAAAAAAGGAAAAAATCTCTGTTTCTTTCGTTCTTCTCAGTTCTGTGTAATTTCTTTCCGGCGCTGAACTGGTAGTCGATTTTTTACCATAAATAAGTAGATGTCAAATTTAATGCTTTTGAATCAAGGTTTTGTGTTCTTAATTGAATGGTCAGTGAGCCAGTGTTCAAAGAAACATCTTAGAAGCAAGACGGCGCATTGGTGTAAGAAGTGGTTTAAGCTTCGTGCATTGTCTATTGGCGATAGTGCCTTTGCTTGCCTGCTTTCCTAAAATCAATATAAAAAAAAAACAAATTTTACGCTCGCGTGACTTCCGACGTGCTCTGTGCAAAGCTTAAGTGTGACGAAAAAAGAGATCTAATCTTGTGCAAATTTATGTTTTTTTGTGATACTAATAAGGCTATTATTAATACCCTTATTTTCTACTTCAATTAAGCGTTTAATTAATAAAAAAGTAAACTGTAAAGAATTGCTATCGAACCTGGTATGTACGTCATATCAACGGCTCGTTAACCGATTAACTATGAAGGATGTATGAACGTATAATTCAGTACGGTATAAAGGTCCTGCGCCAGATATCTCCGGTCGTGTCGGCTGCCGGTCCATCGGATGGGAGTAAGGAAATAGAGTGCACCTGCGCCTGCGCACACACGTAATATCTCCTATACAATTGGCTTGTCTTTGATATTTAATATAGGCCGAAAGTTGGTCAGGAGAATTATAATTAAGCTTGCTTAAAATTTCTATATAAGCTTTTTCCTTCCTGTTTGTATCGGCATTATGCAGTATGGCCATCACTAGCCATCACGATTTTTATTGAAAAATAAAATGACTTATTTTGGCTTTGTAAATCAATTTCGATATTATTTTTGTCACATGGTTAGGATAACGTTTGATCCCATAATTATATAAGATATTTATTGAAGCAATTTTTTATCACCGACATATAATAACAAGCGATATTTGAATTAAGAAATTATTTGATTTTCAATAAGAAATTGGAGTCATGGTTTAGTGGTTCGTGAACACGTGAATCAATCCAAGATTGCGGGTTCAAGCTGAGCATTGATATTTCATGTGCTTAATTTGTGTTTATAATTCGTGCTCAGCTGCGAAGGAAAACATCAAGAAGACCTAATTATTATATCGGATGAAAATCATGTGTATGACGCTATCCCGCTTTGGTGTAGCGTGGTGAAATAAAATCCAATCCTTCTCAAGTGTAGAGGCCCAGCTGTGGGTCAGTAATAAGCTGTTGCTTAACTTTTTTAATTAAATATTTATGTTTATGACGGAAAGGCATACCTACGAATTATTAACTTGAAAACATTACATATGCTTCAATGTTATGAATCAATGTTGTATTTTTATATATTACGTATGAACGTGTAACGTGTGCCGAGTAAACGTTTTAAAGGTGTTGTTTTTTTTTAAATTTAACGATGTGTCCACACGTTGGCACCAACTGTTTGTCATACTTGTTTGTTCTGTTAATAGTTGAGTAACACGTGTGAGTTCGTCGCTAATGTACTAAATCATTCACTTTCAAACGATCATTAAAAAAAAAACTATATGGCGGTTTTCTTTTTCAATAATATTAGTCGAATATGTTTATTATAATTATTATAAATTAATAAAAATAATAATATAAATATTCACCAGTTACAAGGCAAGTCAGAAGCTGTAAGTAAGGCTACCTACCTAGTTTAAAATTAAAAATGTAATAATCCAACCAAAGTACTCTCAAGGTACTCAGTTTAGAAGTAATATGGAACTAAGCGAATGAGTCTAAGTCTAAACTTTCCTAACTACCACTGTTGAAGTGTCATTAATAAAAGTCAATTCAAAAAGTAAAAAACAGACTTTATGGTATACGTGCGAAACTTTCACATAGAGAGTATTTAATGTTACGTATGACTTAAGACGCAAATCCACGGGATTTCATTATTGAAAATTATAACAAATAATTGAAATTTTATTTGAAATAAGCTTAAAACCTAATGAAGTACATAGGCTACTTTCTTATATCAAATCGGGTCCCACCACCCCTTAACAGATAGGGGAAGCCCCGGGCGAAAATTAGGTTATCATATTATATATATATATATATATATATATAAGTACGAACAGTACATATTTAAACAAGTTCAAACACGTGGTCTAGTAAAACTTATGTCCGAGAATCAAACCTGCAATCGTTATAAAAACATCATTAATAACAGTCAATTATGAAACGCCATTTATAAACTTAATATAACGCTAATTATATAAAAACTTTTTATTAATAATTCGATCATTAATAGCTGTTTCCAAAGCTATAACTTACCTAGTGTTACCAGTTACAAAGCAACTTGAAAGCGAATAACAGGTTTGTATCAAATAAATAGTGAATCGGCGAGCCGATCTGCGCGCAAGGTCGTTAGTCGGAGCCCCATAAAGTTGGACTATAGCGGACGAATCTAAAAATGTAATATTATATATATTAGTAATTAAAATTATAATTTGTCTCAAACAACAATTTTAACAATATATCGATATAGTCACAACAAAATTTAGTATATAATGTATAATCCAGCTAAACATTCTGGAATAAACACACGCCTTTGACTATATATTTATATAAGTAATTAATTCTTAATACGTAAGTAATTTACCATTGTTGTTTTTTATATTGTAAACGGATTTAATATTATGTACATTATTATTTAAATAATAATAATGAAATGATGTAAACTCATGGTAAACCTATATGCGCCCGCGCATATTCTAACCTAGAAACAGGCTGGATTTCGTGACATTCGAGGCTTATGCGTGTGTGCCTATCCATTCACGACTGTGTTTGTACCAACACACATTAACACAACTATGACGTATACCATCCAAAACGCTGTTGCACTTTCAACCTTAACAATTAGTGATAGAGATGAATTTAAAACGTACGCTATTAAATCGTAATTTGTATCTAAGTTGACATGGCATTGGTCGGTTTTCGTATGATAAAATGGGCGTAACTATAATAGTTTGAACGTTTGAAATGATTTGTTATTTTAGAGTATCGAGTTCGAAGCAATTTATAAAATGTACTTAAAAACAAGGCTTTTGAATTAGTGATTTAGATCAAGGTTAGCAACATCGAGACCTAAACATGTCCTTTTAGGATTAGAGCGCGAAACAAGGTCACGTCAATTTATCTGACTATGTAATACGAAGCATTCGAAATTCAAACATAAAAGTTGAAGCTGTGGTAAAAAATATTATCAATTTTAAAAATAGACATGTAGTGGCCAGTATCATCAATTATGATTTTCTAAATATAAATGATGGGTGTATTTGTAAATGTAATGAACATTAATCTAACTTGAAAGAGGTATTATTTTAACATAACGCCTTTGATTTCGGACCAATGGCGTAATTAGGTGAGGATGATTTATCATTGGGCGTGTACTCAAAACCGCAAATATGATTCGTAAAATGCGTCACACAATTTATTTGCTGTTAAGTAGCTTATATATTTAAATATATATTAAAAATAATTCCAAAAAGTTATCAATATTGTAACATATTACTATGAAGTTTAACATATTAAATATTATAATTAAATAAAGTTATACGATAAGACGCAATTGTAAGCCTTTTAGGAGAATAAACATAAATTCAACACTTCTCAGAATTTAGTCACCTAACAGGTTTCAGCGTAAGCCGACAACTAGGTAAATAGGCGAGGCTACTCAGCTAAATTCCCGTCGAGGTCGTGATAAACTGACGCACAAAATCGTTATTGTTGATATATGTTCTCTAATAAGTAACTAATTATCATCTATATAAATACTATTGCATCATTGATAAAACTTCTATCCCTGGATAGGGCAGGGCTTTTGACACCAAACAAAAAGCTGTATTTCCCATCGTACAAAAAAAAAATATATTAACCTTGTTTATATTAACTAAATACACATTATATGACGCACGTTTTTTAATTATTCAAAGGAATTTAAATTATTGCAAATTATATATTTAAATGATGAAATACGTGGATGACAAACGAATAAACTAATTTCCGTCTTTGTTTATAATATAGTGGTCTGATTTGTCATTCGTAAAATTTTCCAAAGCATGCCTACCTAAAAACTTCGAGAAGCATCGGTAATTATGATGATAATTAAAAACAATTGACAAATTTATATATATTTCGCTATTGACTACGAATGTACAGTGATAATTCGTTCAATGTCACAGCGAGGCATGCAATTTAATAAAACACCTAAATATAGATGTAAAAACTAGATAGCTACATGTTTTCGTGCAATTGTGTGCCAGGGTCGCGGCACACATGTGTGCGAAATGCGATACCTACTGTATGTATAGCTACGTAACCTTGGGCAGCTGATGTTTGATAATAATAACATTAGAAGCCACTTTACATATATGTAATACACTAATATTTTATTCAATAACTCGTGGACATTTTCCCTGTTTGTCGAGATTGACGGCATTTTAAAATGCAATACACAAATGAAAATTTTCTTAGCCATTTAAATGTGGAATTGTTTTTTTTTTTTTTATTTAACTTAGCGAAGATTAATGTAATGTTTGTATTTTCATAAAACGCATATAGATTGAGATAAGAAATTGTATAGACGGAGTATTAGCATTCGCTGACGCCTTCCTTATTCACAATAACTGTGCCTCAGTAATTTCTCTATTTAGGTAGAAAGTTGACCCCGACGACCTGTAATCGCTGACTATCTACCACATTATCGTATACGAATAATTTAGCTGTAAACCTTGTCTTTTAAGAAAACATGACAAAATTGACAGATGAAGAGAACAGAATTGTAAATGTCACGCGACTCGTAAGTCGTTTTCGTATAAATTAGAAAGCCTTATATATTGACAACATCTATATCTTAAGTTTTTGTTTCGTTTCGGTCTTACTAAATAAAATTAACATGTAACCGTTTAATTCGACATTAAAATAATTGCATCGTGCTTAACTCAAATCTGATATAAGTATTTAGTTAATAATAAATGTATCTGCACATCTCACTGTATTTAAGGAAAAAAATTATAAGTAAACTTAATTGTTACATTATTTGTTCCTTGGATCAATGTTACTTATTATTCAGTAATTAAGTATAACCGTAAAATTATAAAAATCAATTAATATTCAAATCCTTCAAATAAAACTAAACAGTAGTGCAGTTTACTTGGTGGTAGAGCTTTGTGCAAGCTCGTCTTGGTAGGTACCGTCCACTGATCAGATATGCTACCGCAAAACAGCAGTACTTAGTATTGTTGTGTTCCGGTTTGAAGGGTGTGTGAGCCAATGTAATTACAGGCACAAGAGACGTAACGTCTTAGTTTCCAAGAATGGTGGCGCATTGGCGATGTTTTTTTTTTAAAAGAAATGTACAATGCCACTGTTTCTGGGTGTTGGTGACCACTTACCATCAGGTGGCTCATAGCTCGTGCGACAAACTATGCTATAAAAAAAAAAGAAAATTAACTCAGACCTTATCTTCATTAAATTAGAATAATGGTACGCCATTAAACTTCTCAACGCACAAAAAAGAATTTCATAGCCTATATAACAAGTCGACAAAAAAAAATATTTATAAAATTTAAAAACTCACGTATACAAGACGTAAATTATTCTATTGTTAACATATTTAAAAATTTCAATAGATACAAGGTGATGTAATCACTGAGTCATCATCATTTGGCGTGATGTGCTATCATAGGTCACGATGTTTACACTTGGCATAAAACATCTAAGAATTTTAAGTGCTATGATGTGTTTTTCGTATATGCATACCTGTCGAGATTTTAGTTTAAAAGCTTTTACTGTAACACGGCATGAAGATGTGACCAGAACAAAGTTTATTTTTGTGTAAGCATTTAGAAATATATTTTATTTAAAATCTTTGATATGACTTAAAAAGTTGGTATCTTCGTTTAATAATATTTAAAAAAAATATTCTTTAACTTTTTAATTATGATAAAATGTATGGACACCCTACGAAATTATGCCGACTCTATTATAGTTGTACCTACAATTCGTATTCAAAATAACGATTGTTCGAAAACAATTAAAGTACAACGATGTTATTGCTACGTTCTTATTAAAAAAATATATATAATACGCTAATGAGCTGATAAAATTTTCCTGAGTGTACAAAGCGAGTAACAAAAGTTTATTTGTGTGTTTTGTAACAATGCACTTTATAATAGGTCGACATACTATCGTAGGAAAATGAATACACGCGCCCACACAAGAAACGAACACACACATGTTTTTTGCTAGACAAAGACGAATATTGACAAATGTTATTTACGAAAAAAGGACAGATGAAAGTCACCGTACAATTTTATACTCGCGTTATTACAAAATTGTATGAAATGAAGATTCGTAACGCGTTATTTTGCCGCCATTTTTGCGCTAGGAATTCGCGCGCTTGCAGCTGTCATTAGGCAGTGTTGCTATTTTAAAATTACGAGTTATCTATGGTCGAACTATTAAATTACTGGTTCTTGTTATTACGGGCTTGTTTCGTATGATTGTATCGTTTAAAAAGTAATTTGGGCTGTGTGAATCGTACGAAATGAGACTTTACTGCAATTGATTGATATCGCTTTTATTAATAGTGTGTAGCGGAAATAAGTCAACAGACTTAATTAATACTTATAAATTTATTTTCATTTTATCAAAAAAAAAACTTTTAATTATGATAAATTGATAACAGTAACAATTGCCAACCAATACCGAAGTCACATGTTATACTTAAACAACATATAAAATGTAATAATTATAATAAAAAGAACATAAAAAAGATACGTAGTTACGATAATCTTAAATTACATGTCTCGTAAAAATATTTTTTAACGTTCCGAAACACAAATTCGAATTCCTTTTTTAAATTCTGTCTGAGTGACGAATACAATCGAATTAAGCAAATTAATTTAATCTGTGCGTTCGATATTTAAATTATTTACGCAGTATATTCTAAAGAATTCCAGTTTTAAATTGAGAACGGATCAGATTTTTAAGTATTTCCCGATAAATAGAAGAAAGTAAATAACAATTTCAATCAGGATAGTTTTGAAGTTGACAGCGGCCAGGTGGTCGCCATATTGAAATAGTTCGGCCGATACTCGAACGATTAAACTCTATAAAATAAATGAGTTTCGATCCAGAGGCAGATGTTATAGATTATATAAAACATTTTATAACTTTAACAATTTTAATTACAATACTTGTTATATATTCGTTATATTAATAGCTTTAGTTTTTTTCAACGATTAATGATAATTGAAAACGAATTGAATTTCGAACTGTACTGATACCGTTGACATAATAAAATATAGATGTGATTTGTGTACAGACAGAATAATAATGCATCATATATGAAAAATTTAATCAAGTTAATTGTTAATGATTTAACTTAATATGTTTGTAAGCTATTTAAAGTTAGTTCCCATTAAACAAGATTGCGTAACGAACACCTGGCTTACTAGTCACCCATTCATTATATTGTTTATAATTTTTCTAGTGTTTTAGGTTATTGAAATAAGCTGTTATGAAATTCCGTTCTAGATTTAAAACAAAATTATGTTTTGGAATCCATTCAATAGTATAATATATAATATAATGGTGACTTTATATAATGGGTTATCGTTTTATTGAAATTATAAATATTTATTCTAATACTATTAATATAATTAACTTAAGCTAACGTTTACATTTTCTTAACTATAAAAACATTCATGCTATATAAGTATAAGAACATAATATATAAACAAGTATATAGAGAAAATATATAAAATTTTAATATAGATTATAACAGTTAACTGAGCAGAACTGAGAATTCTGAACCAAATATGGCGGTCACGGCTCAATGGTACGCCGTGGTAACGACACAAGAAATGTTTAGAATGATACGGACATACAGACGATTCTATTATATCGATTGTTTTTTTCTAAACGGTACAAAAAGTTTAATTAGTTATCTTAATGAACTTCAGTTTTATCACTTTTGATATAATTTTCAGTTTTACTAATCAATATAAACGTTATTCTCAATTCTGTGTCTATTTTCACTGAAATTCGTTTATCCGCCAATCTATGTTGTAACGTGACGGAATAAGCTCCAAACCACCTCAAAGGTAGAGCAGGCTTTAGCCCAGCAGTGGGACTTTCACAGTAACATTGTAATTTCAATGTAAATAATTTTAATTATATATTAAGATAAAATAATTATAAAAATTAAATATTACAATTATATAATTCCTTTTTAATTATTTTAACTAATCATATCACGTGACTCGTGAATTAATAAGTCGCCAATACTATGTATACCATATGCCCCCCCCCCCCACGGTTACACTCGCGTTAAAAGGTACCGTGACTTCTATAACCTTTCTTAATCAATCATTAGATCCTTAAATGACCACGATTATACTTTCATTTAATACTTTAAGAACCATTACGTTTAATTAACGATCATCAAAAACATTTGTTCGTGAAGAACTGTTTTCAGTGTCAACAAATGCCGATTTCAATAAAAAAAATAGTCATATCGCAATCGTATCGAAACGTTATCGTTGTTTAACCGTTTTCCTATTCTACTAACACAACGATCCACTTGGTGGTTCTGTAGACGTTGGATCGGAATAGAATCGGGTTTTGTGCAATCTCGTCTGGGTAGGTACCACCCACTCATCAGATATTCTAGCGCAAAACAGCAGTACTTGTTATTGTTGTGTTCCGGTTTGAAAGGTGAGTGAGTCAGTGTAATTACAGGCACAAGGGACATAACATCTTAGTTCCAAAGGTTAGTAGCGCATTTGCGATGTAAGCGATGGTTAACATTTCTTACATTGCCAATGTCTATGTGCATTGGTGATCACTTACCATCAGGTGGCCCATATGCTGGTCCGCCTACATATTAAAAAAAAAAAAAAATTTTGATACGTTTCTTCAAAAGTCGTTAGTTACAAACGTCTGCAACCACTTCTCTAATGTGGTGGGTTATACCTTACAACTCAATTTTAACAGGTCTTCACAACTTTACTGCCGATTACAATACAATAGTTATACCAGAAAATTGCTATTAAAGAAAATACAAAAAAGTAAAAAACAAGTGTAAGTGTGTAAAACAAGTGCTTGTTTGCCAAAAAGTTTAACGTCCTTAAACTTTTTTAATTTACTATTTTAAAAGTGCATACATTTGTTCTATAAAAAAAAGTCCTTATTAAATATAAACTGACAGCTGCTTGTAATATCTTGATCTAGGTACATTGAACTTTATATTACTTAATGTATTTGTAATTCAACTTTACCATAACCTTAAAATGCATTTTATAATTTTAATTAAACATTAATCGAACAGCTTAAAAATCCATAAAAAGAACAAAAGTATCCGCCATTAATAATTTCAAATTAATTAATCGCACTAGCTAAAAACTTATTAATATTAATATAATTCAGCCGTAACAACAAATGATCCATTACAGACCATAATGACGATTCAAATTCGATGTTTATAGCTTTCAACTGTCAATTTAAATCGATTAACTCGATTCATCGCCGCCATAAAACGATCTCACCCGAATACTATAAAAACATAACAAGAGCGATAAATGCAACAAAGTTAAACACACTATCCTCGTCCAATGACCGATTGCCAATAAAAAAACGAATAATCATAATTTAAAAATCGAACCTGGCCCAGCTGACCTTAAAAGGAAGCCATTCGATGGGAGATGTATTAAAAATTGAAATAACAAGTTGCGTGCATCGACCGTTTAGATAGAGAAAAATTATAGAACACCGAACCGGCCGGTCGCAAACGAGATCGTAACGCGATAAATTTAAAGAACTATTTCGAATAAACATTAGCACAGCAGATGTTGTTCGAAACGAAGATTAGGGGAACTAAGGCATAAAAAGCGGTCAGCCAATCGCGTCCCACCCCGATCACCCGTCCCTTTCTCGTAACCACCGCACCGCTCTTTCTAATGCTCATATTTTTTGCCATCTTATTCTAATTCCTCATTCAAATGGCTCGCATCGGATTCCAGAGGCGCGTAACCTTTCTGCTGTAGGACTCTTAATTACATTTTTACTCACCACGTCTAAGGTAAGGTATTCCGTAATAGTGCCGCTCTTTGAAAACGGTAAGGTCGGTAATGATTTCGGCTAAAGCAATTATAATATTCGTTTGAAACGATTGATGTCGGTAATTTTTTCCGCGGTCACGGCTACGCGTGGTTGCATGCATTACGCCGCGATGGGAACATAGATACCGGTAATATTTATGTCTATAAGTAAATTGTTTTTATATTTTTGCTGTTGTCGCTTTTTTTGCACTCAAGCGTACTAGTTTATGCAAAACATGTTACTTAAATTAACTTGATATTTTTGTACCTTTGAAGGAATATTATTTCCATAAAATTATAATTTTACAAAATGACTTTACTTGGTTTATAACGCAATACAACACAAAAATTTTCTCGAATAGTATCGAAAAAATTTACACATTAAATTATAATATAAATAATTGCATCATATTTATAAATTACAATAACGAATAACAATAATGTCATTTAATAAATGTAGTTTTTATAAAATGGAGTATTCTTAAAAAAATGCCAATGAAAAGAATAAAAGTGAAACCGGTTGTCGATCTCTGTATTATGTCGTATTTATATTTGGAATTAAAGACGCTATCAGCTGAGCCGGGCCTCGGGCGGAGGTCGTAGGATGTACGCATCCGCTCAGATTTGTGTTGCGTCACTTGTCTCCGCGACTGTACCGGTGTGAAAATCGTAGATGTACAATTGTGAACATAATTATTTTTCAAATAACTGTGCCTTCCCGTTGCCAATCTTTTATTAAATTTAAAATTGACTTTGGTTTACGTTAAGATGCCAAATAATTTTTCGTGTTTTATATTAACAAATTTATTTTAAAATAATATGAAAATTAATTGCATTTGAAACGATACAATATTAGTTAAACTCTTTAAGCTAATTTTCTGAATCATAAGTACTTAAATACTCAATATTCAGCCAGTGATACTAAAAATGTCATAAAGTAAAGACTTATGCGCACGACTGCACCTGCACGTCTCAACTCTCACCTCTCAAGACAGATTTGTCTCACCTCTCGCGAGTGTACTTCCAAGTTCCACACATTTGTTTACACGACTGTCTCTGAAAACATTCTTGTCAAAGTGGCGTCCAATTAGAATACATAAGACTCGATTGTCTAAAATATTATTTGTATTTTGAAGTAACTTTATTTTAAAAATATTGTAAAATGTTTATTATAATTAATTTAATACCACCAAAATTTTGAAATTATTAACGATTGATTAGAACTATTTTTAATTTTAAAAATCGAATTTTAAAATTTCGAATTTGATAGCCAAACCATACGTCTCGCATATACGGCCATATTGATTAAAATTTAAAAGGGATGAAATACTTTATTAAATTAGACTTAACTCTTACTAATACCAACATTAATTTTTCAAGTCGCTCGTCAATTGATATTACCAACCTAATTATGGAGACGGAGAGACTAAACAGAACACTTTATTCGCCGGATGAAACAGTTTCTCGCGTTTTCTAAGACACGGGAGGGTCACACTTCTTAACTCTGTCACTGAAAATGTCTTGTAAGAATCAAGTAATAACTTATTTTGATCAAACCCGAACTTGAACCTAAGACCCCGTAATCTGCAGCGTTGCAAACTATCCGATAGACTTAGGAGACAGTTCAATATCATGTGAGCGTTTTAATTACTTACAATTATTAAATTTATTTACGATGACATGAAAAAAAAAATACATATTTTAACTTAAATCAACTATTAAATTAAATATTACAAAAATTAATTCTTACATTACATTTCACTAAATTATATTACATTATAAAGGTAAAAGTCACAACTTACATTTTGCCATTAAATTATAAACCAAGATATAATAATTCTTCATTTAAATTAAAGTTATAAAATTGATAAATAAATATATTTGACATTTATCAATCAATTTATCAAAGAACCGATTTTGTTAAATTTCTGTAAAAAGTCAGCTTGAATTACATAAACTTCTCATATCATACTTAACACCTTTTAAATACCCCATCCCAACATGCGAGCGAAGCCGCGGGCGTAAAATAGTTATTAATATTTTTCCCAAATACGTTTTTATAATCGTTAAATTCTATTTAATCTGTTAAATGCCATTCAATTTCAGATTCGATCATTCGATCAAAATTATCTCAATTGTTTAAAAGTGGAAGAACAACCCCAGTGAGACAGTTAAAACCTGTTCGATTTTCAAGTTCAGGCAATATGGCCGCCATTATTCTCATCCCATTTAATCACTTGACATTGTATTAACGGTCGTTGTAATAAACAAACAGTGAATTACGTAATTTCGTCTCACGCAACTCTCCGGACAATTTAGCAGGCACGCGAGGAATGATGTCTGACTATAAGTTTAGAAAAACAATTCAGAGAAGGGTATTATTTAATAATGATAATTATGAGCGAATATGTGGGCAATTCTATGCGCATATTCGAGATGCACCGAACAAGGGCATAGTGCGTTTCCGCGTTGAATCATACGGTTGAGGGACGTGTCATGAGCGAAGAGCGGGTTGAACGGTAGGCGAGCAAATGAGCGACCTGATGGTAAATCACCACCGCCCATAGACAATGGTATGTTAACCATCACTTACATAGCCAATACTCCACCAACCTTGTGAGCTAAGATGATATGTCCCTTTTGCCTGTAATTACATTGGCTAACTCAGCCTTCAAATCGGAACACAACAATACTAAGTACTGTTGTTTTGCAGTAGAATGTTTGATGAGTGAGTGGAACCTACCCAGACGAGCCTGCAGAAAGTCCTACCACCAGTAAACAGTTATCGAATCATATTCAAATCGTAGCTATTGCGTTATGCGTGATAAACCTAATGGTGAAATGTTGAAAATCTTGTATACATTGTTTAAATTTATCATTAAAAAAAAAGAACAACAGACCACGGAAATGCATTTTTAAATATACGGTAATAAAACCGACTTTCATTCAGACTAGGTTAGCTTAATATTATAATTATTGTAGTTAATATTTGATATCCCTATACGATCGAGTTCTTCAACTTTCTAGATTGTTCTAGAAGTTTCACAAGCTCGTGACAATTGTTAATGTCTCACCATCACCCGAAGGCCTGTTTTTAAATAATGACTTACCATCAACTTATTATATAGCTAATTCCTTAATGATATCCAAAATCAAATCAAATATAGTTTATTCAAAGCTTTACAATAAAGCGTTTTTAAATTGTCACTCTCGTTTCTAGAAGTAACGGTAAGAGACTCGCGTAGTTCTTTTTTTTTAATAAACTAGATTTACAATGTGGTTAGTGTTTACAATTATCGGTTCTGATTAGTTCTGCATTGGATATCTACACTACTGGAAACAATTAAAGGAACAATAAATTTTCCTCATTTTTTCACCAAAGTTTGGTGGTAGAGCTTTTGGCAAGCTCGTCTGGGTAGGTACCACCTACTTATCAAATAGTGTACCGCAAAACAGTAGTACTTAGTACTGTTGTGTTTCGGTTTGAAGGGTGAGTGAGCCAGTGTAGTTACAAGCACAAGGGACATAACATCTTAGTTCCCAAGGTTGGTGGCGCATTGGCAATGTAAGCGATGGTCAACATTTCTTACACTGCCAATGTCTATGGGCGTTGGTGACCACTTACCATCAGGTGGCCCATATGCTCGTCCGCCAAACTATGCTATAAAAAAAAAAGTATCTCGGTGAAAAATATCGAGATAAAAAAAATAGCATTTTGAAGCCTCAATCTTCTACTTTTAAGATCTCGGTTATCTCGCACTTACTGTGCGATAATCTGTTGCCGAAATATCGATGTGAAATTCTTGTTCCTTTAATTATTTCCAGTAGTTTATTTTATCATTTTATATATTTATATTGTATAGATATTAGTAACGATTCATTAAGTGGAATTTAGTCAATATATAGGTTTTAATTAAACATGGAACAAAGCAACCATTGTTGAGTATTAATAGCAGAATGAACTAACAAAAAAATATTGAATTATTTTTAGTCTAGTATTCTTGTTGTTTGAGTGTTGTTGTTTGTTTGTATTGAAACAAAAACATCATTTTTATACGATTATGTTATTTTCAAAATGTTATTTTGATATTAGCTTATAATACTCGGTTTATAGTTTAAGAGTTATATATTTTTTAATTTGTTCAATTTGGTCGCGACTTTTTCTTAATAATTCTTCAACGCTCACTGACAACTTGTCATATTATATAAATAGTAAATATAATATATCACGGTTTATAACAATGAAAAATATCCTTAGTAAATAAAATGTAACAAATTAAAATCGTTTCTTATTATTATTTATATCAAAACACGAAAATTCTCTCATGTGTAATTTGTTAGATAAATAACCAGTTGAATTTTGGTATTGGACTCGCTTAATGCATAAAAAAATAGTTCCTCGATCCTATTATTAAAATAGTTAATAGATTTAAAAAAATATGTAGGTATCCAAATAATAATTATTATTATTATTGTGTCTCGCTGTAGTTTAAGGCATACTCCACACTTACATACACACACAAACGCACTGAGTCAGCGTGACCTTGGAATAGACGAGTCTATTTCGCAGTTTTAGCCAATCAACAGTCAGCGCACGCGCAAGCTTTGTTTGTTATACAGCTGTTATTTCGTTAACATTGCCTTAGGAAAACATATTTGTTTGTTTCAATAATTACGCCTTACTTACCTACGACTTACCTTATATTACTTCTTAAATATGACGTCCATCTCCTTTATTTTTAATAAATAATAAAATTGCTACGTTTATATCATTCATTCATTCAGTCGTTCGTTTTGGAAAACTGAATGTTAAAAAACTTCGTTACTTGGTTTATTCATCGCTAATATATTGCACTTTAAAACTATTTTCAACTTACCTTTATCAAATAAGGTAAGGTAGGGTATAAGGTAGGATATATCCTTCTATTAATTAAATATTGATAAAAAGTAATATGAAAATCGGATTGGTAGTTTTGGGGTTATCGCGTTCTGCCAGACAAACACACGGGACTTTTATAATAGTATTAATATTCAGGATTTCTACTGTCATAGAAATAAAATACATACAAGTTTATTTCGGCAGTTAAGTCTAATCAAACCCCTATCAATTCAATAAGTTCTATCAAAATCGATCTTATCAATTAAGACCCGATTTAAAATGATTTATGATGATATTTTAACCTAAAATTTCTTTGCAATATAGGTCGATATGTAAATTAATAAATAACAGAAGTGATCTCGATAATACTTCGTAGATAAATAATATATATATTTAATATATAATATTGTTAGAAATTCGCTTACGGTTAGCTGTCAGTAAGTCAGATACAGTCTGTAAATGTCCCACTGCTGGGCTAAGGCCTCTTCTTCTCTTTTTGAGGAGAAGGTTTGGAGCTTATTCCACCACGCTGCTCCAATGCGGGTTGGTGGAATACACATGTGACAGAATTTCAGTGAAATTAGACACATGCAGGTTTTCTCACGATGTTTTCCTTCACCGTCAAGCACGAGATGAATAATAAATCACAAATTGAGCACATGACATTTAGTGGTGCTTGCCCGGGCTTGAACCCACGATCATTGGGCCCAACGAATCCGCCGGGCCATCTCGGCATTTTTTTTATTTTTATTTAGATTAGCTGTGATTTGAATATAATCAAGAAAAAATATATTTCTTATCAAACAACGGTGTCTTATTGTAACAAAACATAATTAACATAAAAGAGTAAAACGCTTAATAAATTAACGCTTTAAATCAAACATAGCTACCACATTGTGGTCATTAAATACTAATTGGTGGTACATTAAAATTTACCACTTAAAGCGCGGTAGAACTTGATCGTAGACGCTGTATCATAAACTATTACATTGTACGCTTTAGAGTAAATATATAAAAGTCGCTTTTTGTTACAATATAATTAATCGTTAAACTTTTATTACAATTGATAAATGGCTGTGAATTTTATATCAGTAATATTGAAACATGTTTTGTCTCTTTCTGTTACCAATGATGTGACATTCGAAAGAAGAAGACAACTTAAATATAACCTGAACAATATGAGTAAAGAATATTATTCGATTAAAAAGTATGTATTTTCATCTAAGATATATACAGTTTAAGTATACCTATGTAATTATTATTTATTTCGAAATTTTGGAAGTTTTGAGAATCGTAAAATTTTGATTTAATAAAACTTGTTCGAGCGTACTTGTATGGATGAATAATGATTGACTATCTGATAGACTTGTATATTTAACAATAGAAATTATATTGGCATTGCAGTCTTGTCATGTTTCATGTATTGTAAAAAAATACTGTGAAAAATACATAAATAATTAACTTATTAAGTACTAAAGTCAAACATATTTACAATATGTGTTTATGTCATAAATTTAAGCTAGGAAATCAGTTCAGTATCTTCTCTTCTGGTTGTAAAAAAATTGTATTTTTTTTAATTGGTAGCCATTGATGAACTTCAGTGTTGTCAATTAAAAAAATCAGAAATAATTGTGGAAAAAATATTTCAAAATATTCAAATTTATATCACATTTCTTCAATTTTAAAAATAATCAAATGAAATTTCATCTACTGAGCGAACATTAGTATTAAATTCATTTCTAATAAAAATAAATAATTGCAATTAAATTCAAATTCAATTTATTATCAAAATAAGTTTATGTTAAAAATGATGTAGTCTATGTATTCATGTTGTATGGCTAATTATTTTTTTATTACGCCAAGCTTGGCAGGCCGTTGACTCTTAATTGTTGGAGGTCCCGCTTCAGTTGGCCAAGCTCGATGATTACTGTCTTGGCACAAAATTCTATGAAAATGGAAATTATAGGGAATATGCTTTCTAGTCATGTAGTCGTGACGGTTATTCGATTATTGCACTTATTAACGAAGACATAGAATTCGTTTTTGTTTGATAATGCTAAAAGATTTTTTTTTAATTATGATTAGTTATAACTGTATGGGACACACTGTCATAAAGTTATATGTTTATAATGTATTCTTCAGTTTACTTAGATACACAAATTGCTTCGTTGGTATATAATGAAGTTTATATGGCAGATTTCGAAGTCATAATTTCAATACGGGCTTGGACCAAAAAAAAAATCGAGTATTTGTGTCGAGATTTCAAGTTGGTTATGGTTAAGCTCCCGTGCCTCGGATAGCATATCAGGCATTTTGCGGCGGAACCACGGTCGTGTTGGATCGCCAACCAATCATTATGGGATTTGCACTTGCGCTTATAGTATGTCGCTCTCAGATTCCCTTTAGAATTGGCTACTGTGCTGTAATCATTCCGGAAGCTCAACATCTTCGTAATGGTGTGTTACTTTAAAGGATACCATATGCGTGTTTAATACACCACACCATAAATGATGTGTTAAATATGACTCTATTTAAAAAAAATAGTAGAGATATTTTTTCTATTGTAATATCTTGTGACACAGTACAGATAACTTGAATATTTTTTAATATATGTACCTACATATTTGTTACGAATATTCTTAATTTATTAAAAAATATTATGGTGGTAGAACTTTGTGCAAGCTCGTCTAAGTAGGTACCATCCACTCATCAGATATTCTACCACAAAACAGCAGTACTTGCTATTGTTGTGTTCCGGTTTGAAGGGTGAGTGAGCCAGTGTAATTACAGGCACAAGGGATATTACACCATAATTCCCAAGGATGGTGGCGCATTGGTGATATAAGCGATGGTTAACATCTCTTACATTGCCAATGTCTATGGGCGTTGGTGACCACTTACCACACGGTGGCCCATATGTGCGACCAGCTTCCTATGCTATAAAAAATTTAATTAAAAGCATTTCGAAGCCATTGGACACCATATTAAAAACGAAAATCACATTATAATTAATTACATTACAATTACAAATTACAATTACATTATAACCGACATTATGTAATTTAAATAATAAAAATACGTTGCATTATATAATAAAACATATAAAATTAATGCTTTAATAAAATTTTTAACATATAACGATATAGATTGATATCTAAATAATTAATTGTGATACTAATTCGTCAGTGTCGCATTGTAACGCCCCGTCGGTTCTACAGACCGTTTTAATACATACGACCACGACACGACATCGAAACGATTTCCGTTCATATACATTATATGATACAAAAAACAAGCAAACTCATTAATTGAAATTTATTCACAATAAAGCCTTTGATATATATAAATAAAAATTAATAAATACTTACTATACAAATCGTGACTGGTGGCAAGTATGCTAGCAGCATTTCCCATTTGAATCGTAATTCCGATTCTCAGGGCGAAAAATGAACCAGCCCTCACCAGTAGAGGCAATAAGACGGGGTGTAATATTTTTGATGAAAGCTTACTGGATTTAAGTCTCTTTAAATTATATGTTAAATGTCGTTTGATTTCATAATGATATACAGAGTCAAATTTTGGGGGCATAATTTTTTGCCTACTGGGGCCTACTACCAATAAATAATTTTTCGTCAATATAATCAATAAAAATACTTCGTAGTTCCTTTAGTTTTTTCAAAGAACACAAGGCCCCTAAGCAACAAGGGGCCTAAAGGAAACCTATATATTATAAAAATGATTTAGCATTTCAGTTAGTAAAGTTAGTAATAAAAATGGTTAGCAACAAGTGATTCGTAATTTTAATTACAGTAACGGTAGAAATTGTCAACTTTACGGTCATTATAATTCAATTACACACCAGTCATAGTAATTCGATATTTGAATGTCAAAATTAAAAGTTATTACTACAGACACAAGGTACATATCTTAGTTCCCAGGGTTGGTGGTGCATTGGCGATGTAATGGTTAACATTTCTTACAATACCAATGTCTATGGGCAATGGAGACCACTTACCTATACTATAAAAAAAATAATTGTAGAGTGAACTTCGTACCACCTACTCATCAGATATTCTATCAAACAGCAAAGCTTAGTATTGTTGTGTTCCGTTTGGAGAGTGACCCAGTGTCTATAGAATGTGCAAGCTCGTCTGGGTAGGTACCACCCGCTCATCAGATATTCTACCGCAAAACAGCAGTACTTGGTATTGTTGTGTTCCGGTTTGAAGGATGAGTGAGCCAGTGTAATTACAGGCACAAGGGACATAACATCTTAGTTCACAAAGTTAGTGGCGCATTGGAGATGTAAGGAATTGTCAATATTTCTTACTATTCGAATATCTATGGGCAGTAGTGACTTATCATCTAGTCTATTTGTTAGTCAGCCTATTTGACACAAAGTCAGTAATATCGCTGATTAATTATGACAGTATAAGACAACTGTGGATATGTCTCTCTTGGAGTTTAGACCAGCACGCTGCTTCAGTTTGGATAGACGAATATACATTTAACAGATAAACATAAATCTAAACATGAACGCTTTTTGATGACAACCCGGTTTTGAACTACAACCAAACGTGATCTATTAATATTGGCATCTTAGCGTCTTTATCATCATCACAAATCATAATCTCCAACATTATATATTAACTTTTTCTTTTTATAATTTTATTATTTTTTGAAGGCTTAAATAATATGTGTTCCAAAAATATTCATTTAAAACAGCAATTAATAGCATTTTAAAATTATTATCAACGATGTAACGAAAGAATAGAATAGCTTTATTAAAAATAATTATAACTTTATAATACAATAACTACACAAATAATTTATTAAAAAAAAAAACATTTATAAAAGTTTTATAAAATTATCCAAAACTATAAAACCAAAATTCGTTATTTTTTTTTAACATCAACGAGCTGTTCTCACGACATCATTCGCGTGTACTTTCGACATAAAAATAAAAAAAAGCATTGAATTACGTTGATTAATAAAAAATGTATTTCAATATTTAATGTTCCAATTTTAAATTATTAAATGCGTTCGAAAATTGTAAAGTATTTTGTCTGAAAAATAAAATGGCGAAACTCTTAGAGTTGATTAAACTTATAATCCGAACGAATAAATGAATCAATTAATTTCAACGTACCTTATATATGTTTGGAAGAAATAAATTAAATATTAATTAAGGTTTATATATCAATTAAGTTTTAAATGGAATTACTTCTATCAATGATTTTATTACATTTTAACATGGCGTATATGTTAGTTTGTTTATTCGAAGTAATCTTGAAAACACCGATAATAATTCTGTTTCATTTGTTAATGGATATATGTATATCATAATTGCATCAAGAAAAAAAAAGTGAATCAAGATATTAAATTAAGTTTATAAAACTGAGAAACAATAAAAAGATAAACACACACATTGCTCAATTAAAAAAATATCATGATTTCAAAGTTCTAAATTTTATACATCTATTAAAAAAAAAAATTTTGTTTTAAAACGATTACACAATTTTAATCAATCACTATTACGATATAAGATATCTAAGATCACGCTGATGCGAATAAAAGTCATTATATTACGTATAACATAGCTCAGCTCATCTTTATATAATAATATAATAAAGGTCAAACACTCGTTTCGTTTGTGATTATCATTTGTATATAATATACATTAATTATATTTATCTTGTTAGATATTAGGTTCATTGATGATAAAAAAATACTAACAAATTCAGGCAGATATCCTGCCACTATATAGTAGTTACACTATATATAGTGTAATTTCGTTCGTGATAGATCTTTGGGCAAGCCCATCTGGGTAGGTTAAGGCAAACAAGTGGGCCACCTGATGGTAATATAAGTGGGTATAAGTAAGAAACATTAACCATCGCTTACATCGCCAATGGGACACCTTTGGAACTAAGATGTTATGTCTCTTGTGTAGACACTGGCTCACTCACCCTTCTGGGACACATCAATGATAAGTGTTGCTGTTTGGTTGAATATATGATGAGTATGTGGTACCCAGACTTGCACAAAAGCATACCACCAAGTTTGTATCAGATATCCTATGAATTTGCGCAACGTTTGAGTCGGTACGTCACACAATTGTTGAGAGCGTGAATCTGTTTTAGTATGAAGCCGAGATGGCCCAGTGGTAAGAACGCGTGAATCTTAACCGATGATCGTGGGCTCAAACCCGGGCAAGCACTGAATTTCATGTGCTTAATTTGTGATTATAATTCATCTCGTGCTTGACGGTGAAGGAAAACATCGTGAGGAAACCTGCATGTGTCAAATTTTACTGAAATTCTGTCACATGTGTATTCCACCGATCCGCATTAGAGCAGCGTGGTGGAATAAGCTCCAAAACCTTCTTCTCAAAAGAGGAGAAGAGGCCTTAGCCCAGCAGTGGGACATTCACAGGCTGTTACTTTACTTTTTTTTTTATAAACCTGCAATCGGTGGTAATACCAATGATTATCGGATGATTGCTTAGCGTCCCACTGGCACTGGGCAAAGGCTCTCTTCTCGAAGATCAGAGCTTTTTCAACCATCTCCAGCCTGAGATGTTTGATATAACGTGACAAATGTTCATCCTACACATGTAGGTTTCCTCACGATGGACACTTCCGGCATTGAGCACGAGGTTATTATGTTGTCAAGCTAGTGAAATATCAGTATCGTTTGCCAGGTTAGGAATCCGCAATCATCAAAAGTCTCTTCTCATAATTTTTAAACATTTACATTTTTTTATATTACGTACAAAATATTGGCAACAAGGTACATGGATATCAAACTTAGAGCCTATTTATTAATTAATCAACATTAAAAGTATTGGATAGTTTCGGTTATTTAAAAATCAACCGTTATTTCGTTTTCTAGCATTTATTTCCGATCACAATTCTCTGTTCGCGTCTATTTTACAATTGTCTCCATTTTTGTCTTGACGCCATTTTTTAAGTCATTTGAAAACAGATGTCACCTCTCATGATAATAAAAACTCTTTAGATTTATCTTTAAATCTCTCTTTAGATCTCTTTAAATTTACAATCTTATTATTGAATTATTTAATAATTGGGATTGCCTAGTAAGTAATCATAAAACTTATTATTGTAATATACATATTTCTTACAATTAATAAAATAAATATTTAGAGTTAACCGTCGTTTGATATATTTTTGCATTATTGGATAACAATTAATAAATTAACATAAGAAAAGATATAAAAATAATTATTATATAATGTATTAAATAGTTAATTTGCACAGTTATAAAATGTAGGTAATAATTGCGTTGACAACAATTTACTTTCCCAAACTAAGATCAATTGTAAAGTAATTAAAATTATATACAACATGAAATTATATAAAAATATATATTTTCAAACACACATACGTTTTTTTGTGTTAACTTTTACTCAAAATCTGTTTCAATACGAAAAACAACCACGAAATTGCTTTTAAAAAAAGACCAGTGATCCAAATTTCTTTTGACGTTTGCACGTCAAAGGATTTTTTCTTTTTTTTTTTCAAATACGTATAAAAAGTGCGTTCAAATTTACAGTTTTAAATGTATTCATTTGAAAAGGATGATTATTTAACGTTTGCCGTTTTTGCGCGATATTTTATGTTAATACGAATGATTTAATGCCGATACAGAACATCAGCGGTCATTGGTTTTCCATGTGATTTCTAAATGGTATTGACTTAGGCTGATAATTCAGTGGCTGCACGGCGCTTTAAATCAATACATATATTTTATTTATTTATTATTATTATTTTATACGTTAATTGAATATAATTACATTATTATATATCTTATCTAAATATCAACAAATACTTTTGAATTATTATTTAATTATATTTTAAAAACAAAACCTTTAAAGTTATTGCTTTATAATAAACTATGCAGAAGTAATAATCAAAAGCGCTGCAATATTATTTATATACTTTTATATTTTATTTGATTGAAGTGCTATAACATTTCACACAAAAAAATCGCATGTCATAGCGGTGTATGATGCTATGTAGTGATGGACGATCAGCATGACTATAGGAATATGGAGATATATTCTGTGGTCGTTTTTTACTCTTGAATTATTGAATGTTTGTGTTTGTTTGTGTTCGTCTTAATCACCGGACTTCACGCTCAGTACACCGGCGCTACTGTTGCGCATGTGCGGATTCTTTTTTTCATATCATGTTTTTGTTTTTTTCATCATATATAATATACATCTTAGTATGTTAATTAGAAGTAGTTTTTAATAGATTGTGTTTTTATCATAATTGAATTATTAATTAATACTTACTAAAACACTAACATTAATAATCTAATTATAATGATAAATCATGTTTAATATATATATATTACACATGATGAAATTATTTTTTTCAATTGTAACCTACTAAATAGTTTTAACTGTATTTAATTTTTAATTCATATAAATCAGTAAATAAAGTATAAGTATATAGTAGTTAAGACGTGAAAACGTCACAAACAATCATTTTTCATTAACAATATCAATATATATTACAAAGTAAATAATCTTCGACTTTTTAAAATTCGGTCCCTTTTTATTGAACTGCATAATCTATCTTCTATACTAATATTATAAATGCGAAAGTGACTCTGTCTGTTACGTTATCACGGCTAAACCACTAAACCGAATTTGATGAAATTTGTTATATAAAGCAAGCTTGATTGGCTTTGGCATTTTTATAATTCCTGAATAAAAAATCCTATAAATAGATATATCCTGACATAAATAACTTGAATTCTGTTATAATCGAACAAATAAACTGTATATAAATAGTATTGTGTAAACGAAACATCAATACGATGAACTCTGATACCATTCATCATTCGCTTGACAATCGATATCGGCAGAAAAATAAATTTTAGTAACTCCAGCCTTGGCCGTCGCACCACTATCGCTCACTCACACGTAGACACGCTGACTTATTCTATTTAATAACACACATACATAAATAGATTGAATTCGGAACTATTTATAAGTACAACTTTTGTATGTTTTTTATCTTTTTCTTTTTGTAAAAAAAAAATACATTACAATTTTTACTTCAATTAAAACAATTTTAAATAACAGCAATGAATTCTATTTTAATTTAAAAAAAAACAGCTATCATTTAAAAATAGAATAAGCTTGAAAACTCACACATTCTCAAATAGCAATCAACACATGCACATTTATCATGGACATTAAATATCGACAATTATTATTCGATAATTATATTATATGACGGACGAAAACAATAATTTATGACGATTGAGTTCGACGACATTTTCGTCGGAGACAGTTTTCGCTGTCAATTGAGTTAATAATAAATAATTTTAATTTATCGGTTTGTTATTTAAATTTAGAAGACAGTTTTCATGAATGGAATGTTAATTCTATTTTTAAATATTTCAACATGAAACTCCTTGAAATCAAATTAATAATGGAAATGTGATTATTTATGAATATTAATTAAAATAAATTATTTATATTCGATTAATGTTAACAATATTTTGATGGTGAGCCTTTTCGTTTTGAAAATAAGATTTGTAACTGTTGTTTTTTCTAAAAATAAAACGAATTTTATATATTTCTAATTAATGTTTAAATTTCTTTTTAATAAAAGACTATTTCGTCATTCCAGGTCTAGAACGGGTGGCAGAGGAGTTGATGGGTCGCAGAAAATGGAAACTATATCAAGACGGATTAATACCAAAGCGCATAGAGGGCGAACAGTCGAGCGACGAAGACTCCATCGCTGCCTCAGACCCCCCTCCCGCGCTGAAGATCAAGACGATCGAACAGATCAACGCCCCGGAGAGACCGGAGAAGATAGACAAACAGGACGGAGAGGAGAAACCCCGGCGGCCGGAGACGATACTGGAGAGCTTGATAAAGAGGCCCGCCACACAACCCAAAGTGGAGGTCCAAGAGGAACCAGCGGACTGGAAGCCGGCGGAGAGGTGCTACTTCTGCGTGGACGGGGAGAGGGGTGAGGCGGAGGGGAGGGCGGCGGGCGGCGCGACGGTAAGTAACGCCCTTATATTTGGCAATATGCCATAGATATTATCAGTTTATTTAGGTCGGCGTTGAGGGCCCCGTGACAGATTGATGATTCGACCTGCTTTTATTGATGTTGCAGTTTTTCGACTAACATTTCGTTATCTAGCAAGTGTGACTTTGCATTACTTGTTGAACCTTCTGAGATCATTCATGTGATAACGATGGTCATATTTCTTAAGCTTTATTTAAATGTGTCTTTAAATTCTATTATAGAAATTAAAAACAAAAACATTCTGTATCCAAAAATTTAATTTTAGAATAGACTTCAAAATCCTTTAATCAAATAACAACTTGCATTTAAAAAAATAAAATAATATATTATTTTAAATATCTTATAAATATTTATGTATTAGCTTTTTTATTTATTTTTTCTTAATTAAAAAAAAAGACATAGCTTAAGACTAACTAATGATAGCAGAACATTTAGATAAACAAATTAAATAGACTTATTTTTCTATAATTAATACATTTATCCGAGTCAGCTGCTGACTGTACTCTTCCAGAACCGGATTTCAAGTGATTACTCGCCAGATGTTTCGCTCAACACACATTACTCGTAAATTGTATATACATACTCATATATAGCGAATATACAGATAACTTCATTTATTTCCATATAACTATATCACGTGTGAACTGAGAGTTTAAGCTTAGAATATAATTTAAAAAAGAATTTATTGAAAATTTATATTTGTGTTTATGTTATATAAACTTATAAAAATTAAATCGAAAAAATAACTAAATTCCTTACTTGTAAACGTTTCAGAGGATGATTGGTTAATGTTTCGTCTTCTTCTTTCTAATGTCAAATGAATAATGACTGACAGAGAGATCAGGGAGACAGTTCCACTAACAAATTGTCACATTATCTCAATCGAATCGAAGCGTGATCGTTGCCGTTTATCCGTTATCCTATTCTTTAGTTAAATTATCGTCTATTGGCATAAAAGTTAGCAATTAAGTTTGGTTTTGACATAACGGTATACGTTAACCTCGGTTCGGTTCCGATCCGAATCAATATAGAATAGTCAAAGTTGGATCGTGATCGAATCGGGAACGTATCGTAATCATTATAGCTTAGCAGAATTCGGCCCCTGTGTTTAACTGAAAACTGATTTCTCTCTATCTCGTCGCTCATCATCCCCTAAACGACTTTTAATGTGAAAATGGCAAATTTAATTGTATATTTCTATTAAAATGTGATTTAAACTATTTTTTTAATAAAATTAAATTATATAGTATTATTATTTCGTGTCTTCTAATAGTCTGTGATTAAAAAAAATGTTGGCTAGACAAATATCAAACCAGATTTTGTCAATAATACGATTTAGCTCTTTTGAGAATCGTGGTACCACTCGCTATAACATTTCAAAAATTTAATTTCATATAATTTCACAAAATATTTCATAACCCAATATGATTGACGCAAAATTGTGCGCAAAAATGTTTCATGGCTTATAATATTAATCAGTTATTAAAAATTATATAAGTGAAGTGTACTTTTTTTTTATTGCATAGGTAGGTCGAAGAGCTTATGATGGTAAGTGGTCACCAACGCCCATAGACATTGGCATTGTAAGAGATGTTATCCATCGCTTACATAGCCAATGCGCCACCAACCTTAGGAACTAGGATGTTATGTCCCTTGTAATTAAACTGGCTCACTCACCCTTCAAACCGGAACAAAACGATACCAAGTACTGCTGTTTTGCGGTAGAATATCTGATGAGTGGGTGGTACCTACCCAGACGAGCTTGCACAAAGCTCTACCACGTAGTAATAGAATATTATTTATTTGACTGACGGTTGCCCTTTCGCGTTTATTAATAACAACATGTATGTATGTGTCCACCAATTCAAGCATCCTCCTCAAAAAGGGAAGGAGGCCTTGGTTCAGCAGGGAGCCATTTACAGGCTGTTACTTCATTTTTATACTAGCTTTTGTCCAGTGGATAAAACACACGGATCTTAATCAAAAGTTTAAGTTATCTCCAATTTTACTGATGTAACTTGGAATAAGATTTTTTTTGTAAAAAAAGGTAGAATGCACAAATGGGCCACCAAGATAGGATGTTATGTCCCCTGGTCACTCCTCACTCATCCTTTAAACCGGAAAACAACAGTACTATGTATTACTGTTTGGCGGTAATATGTGATGGTTACCTACCCAGATTTGCACAAAGCTCTCCCACCTAGTAACTATACCATCCCTTTATCAGTAGAGGAGAATTTTAGTAGGAGAAGCTGTTACTGATATCGATTCGATGGAGATACCTAATGTCAATGGTTGGCTGCGTTAGATGCCTTGCATTAAATCATTTATCAAAATTAATTTGTATTATGAGAATTGGATCGTTTCTCAAATTCCGAAGAAAAATGTGTAGTATAATAAATATGACGTCACTTAATCGAATATCAACATTGCCATATTCAAAAACATTAGACTCGATTTTCTTATACTAGGTTATTTTTTTACAATACAGAAAATTATTCAGACAGTATGTATTAACATTTTGATATTTATAAATCTGAAACGATTATCATCAAAAACAGTGTAAACAGTCAAGAAATAATCTGCTTCATTTATTATACTGTATTGTACACCACAAGCATGTGAAACAGAATTATTCAAGTAATATTCTAGGTATCATAGTATAATGGTGTAAATCGAATTCTAGTATTCTAGATATATAATTATTGAGTCATATTTTAATCACATTCGTTAATAATTGACTACTAGACCAACATTAACTATTTATGTACACACACACAGGTACAAATCACGTCATCTTAAACGATGAGTCAAAAATATCCTTGCTCTTTGAAATCACTGTGATTTATATTATATACTAGTTCAGCCGCGTAATGGGTATATAAAACGAAGCCTATGTCCTTCTTTGATGTTCGATATTTAACCAAATTTGATCAAAATCATTTTAGTAGTTTAACAGTGTAATTACAGGCGCAAGAGACATAATATCTTAGTTCCCAAGGTTGGTGGCGCATTGGCGATGTAAGGGATGGTTAACATCTCTGTCTATGGGCGTTGGTGACCAATGTCTACCAGGTGGCCCATATGGTCGTCCGCCTTAGTATGCCATAAAAAAGACCCAGAAAGTGCAACTGACAGATAGACAGATCTTCTGTCACATTTATAATATTAGTATAGATTATTATCGAAGATCGATTTTGTTTAATTTTATTTCATTTATTATAAACTTTGATCACAATCACAATATTGCTTAATCACGTAGACGCTTATAAGAGCTTTTAAGTTATTTTTCAAGTCTTAATTGAATTGAAAACCTTTTTGAATTATATTAGTCGAATCTATATTAATATATAGATATTATATATTCTTATATTCAGAAAGATTAGCTCTTATTAAGTATCTTAATGAATAAATTTAAAAAATACTGATAAAAGCTAGCAAGATATTGGGTAGTTATTCTTTTTCTCAAATGAAATACATAGTAAATTGTGTACATATATAATAATCAACAATATGACAATATATATAAATTTAGCTTTATATATAGTTCGGTCTAAGAGCTAGTCCTTTTATATAGAGCTGATTGAAGTTATTTTATGGATGTTTTTTTTTTTATATTATATTATTTATTAATCTGATTTCACTTCTGTAAGTTATTTATCGAAGTATTATCGTAGTTAGTAGATTATGTCTTATCGTTATCGTGGACTCGTTAAAATCACATCGTCGACTATCAAGATCTCTTAGTGATCTATACGTTAGCTAGGCTTGGTTTGGAAGAGATAATTGTTTATATACCTTTTAGAAATTAGGGTCTTTTAAAATGTTATATGAAATCTTTTTATATGTATGATATATTATATTCAAATATAAATAAATATGTTATTTATGTCAATTATCATATAGGAAACTTTGCTATTAATGCCAATGTTACATACTAATTATTAATTAATTAACTAACATTTTTTAGGAGGAAAGAGGAAGGTAAGGTTAGTTTCAGGTTTGAGATAATAATATCATAAATTAGTATTGTCATTATCAAATGTATGTATATAAGATTTACTATATGCTTGAATTTAAATGCTCGAAATGAAGATCATTTAATTCATTTAATTTACTGTTTATTGTATATACATCACATAGTTTTAAAAAAAACACAAAAGGCTTATTATTAACTAGCGATGTTTTTCAGAATAATGTAAATATAAATATAAATTGTTGAAGACCTTAGCCCAGCAGTGGGACCTTCACAGGCTGTTACCTTTCTTGTTTGTTTAAATATAAATTTTGTATTAGAAAGCTATTATTTATTATGAATATTAAGAAGAGATCTCTCTTTTCTTACTATTCATAACTTTTAGTAAAATTTTCTCAGATGATACTTAGAGATCACTACATATGGACATTACAATTAAAAGAGGTTTAACTTGTACAAAACGACGCTCACCGGTACTTAGGATATGTCCCTCGTGCCTGTAATTACACTGGCTCACTCACCCTTCAAACCGAAACACGACATTAATGCTGGCGGCGAAACGACTGATCATTTGATGGTACATTCTAGTCTCCAACTACCATTACGTGCGTAATTAAAAAAACACGTTTTGCTTTTCTGATTTTTATTTAATCTGGTGATCAAATACTTGTATTGGACTTCGAAAGAAAAATATTTTTCGTGCATCTCGTAAATTGATAATAAAGAAATAACTCTATAATTTATGAATTATTTCAAAAATGTTGAATGAAAAACCGAATCACTCGTTCTCATTGTCAACGTTTCTCACGATCCATTCACATACGAATGATTTTCTTTAAAAGTGCCGGTTATAGTTCATTTTACCGCTACATAGAATTGTTTAGAACTCAAGAACTTTTATTTAATGGCAACACTTAAGTTTATTTTTTATAAATTATATTTTGTTGTTTTCGTAGATTGAAACATTAGGTTGTTATCTAAATAACTGTAGTTTTAACTTGAGTTTAACTTACACATAAATAAAAACTTAAATTGATTTCTAAAAATGTTACTTCCTGTTATTGCTCAAATCAGACGGGCTATTCTGTAAGAGCAAACTCGAAACTCACCTCAGAAAACGGTCGTGAAATGTTCGAAAGTGACATGACATTGGCCACAATCATAACATTTCAATAATATACGCATCAATATAGTACATCGGTTGTCAACATTTCACGAGTGAGTAATGAAGTGTGATCTTATTAGAAGCATTGCTGAAGCTTGTTTCCGAACTGATGTGAGGTTTACAATTAAATAATTATATTTAATTAAAAATGCTTATAAATAAATAATCTAATTATATAATAAATTCTCAAAGTATGATTTTGTACGTATATATAAAATACAATACTTTACATGCATTATTATATATTTATTTGTAAATAAATATGAAGACCAGACAGTACTTTATTTTTTTATTTAATTTTAGTTTTGTGCTTTTATATGACTGTTTTTTGACGTTACTTATTCAATTACGCTAAACTTTATCCAAAATTCGAAAAAAATCTAAATTATATCGATACTTAGGTAAAGAATAGTCTAGCATAACTTAGGATGTTTTTTTATTAACTTTAGTATATTAAATAATATGGATTCAATAAAAGGCGTGGCACCATTTTATAATTAATAATAATTAAAACTTGTTTTACTTCGTATGCTATATTTTAATATTAAATTTATTTAACATGTAAATAAAATGCAAGTAATAAATATACTTATATCTTGACTCATCAAAATAAAGGCTTACATGTTATTATTTATTGTGTAAGAATTTTGATCACGCGAACAATTTTTTTTTTTTTCATACAAAAATCATTAAAACACGCGCGTTATATACATGTAGTAGTTACAATAATATCATTAATTTAATAATTAAAATATATAATTAATATTTTAAAAAAAATGTTATTTATAAAATTTATAGATTTTCTATGTGATTTGAAATTACCATCAATGATTGCAAGCAATATTTCAATGCATATAATTTTATTAACTTAATTAAGACCACATTTGTATTCCACAATTCATTTAGATGAATAAGACCACTTTGAAATCACATTAAATAAATTCGTATTTATAATATTCATAGTTTTCAACGTACAGACAACTTCAATATAACATTAAATGTTCTAAATTAATTAATTAAACCTTAAATATTATTTTATTTGGCATATAAACTATTATCAAACTTTGTTGACAATATTTACGGTTAAATTAAAAGTTGACAAAAAAATACTTCGTCTAAAATAATCAGCAGTAATTAAATCAATTATATTTAATGCATTTGGTTTTTTTTAATCGACGTAATGGGTTCTTGTAATGCATTTAACCCATTATCGGGCAAGCGGTTAAGTTTCATAACAATTGGGTGGTAACAAAGGGCATTCATGATAAAATATAACCGTTCTCCACTAATTAATAAGACCGTTGCATCCGTATCAACGTTTCTAATCATTGTCTGCCCATAATTGCAGTATATTGTAAACCCTTTAGCTTACAATAGCAATTATGTACCTTGTCTAAACCAAGCTTTAGAGCGACCACCCGCCTTGACCTCCGGGACACCATACGAACCGTCTAAACGTACGGCTCTCTCCTCACCCCGGGGACTACGACGGGTCTTAGTTGGCTGGCGGTACGGCTAACCATAGTTTCAATTTACGAAACAATGCCTTATCCATTTGCTACGATTCCACGTCAAAGTAGAAAACTAGTATTTTGATTAATACGCGAGAAAGAGATGGGGTGCGTGCGTTTTTTTCTAATTACGCTCGAATATATACCTTGTTGTTCTCGTTTTAGAGTTCATTCTCGCTCGACGGATGGTTTTGTTACTGAAATAGTGAGCGTGTAGGCGTAGAGCATGAAAAGTAGGCAGTGTTTGAACAGAGAGTGGCGCGGAGTGGCGATTGTATAATTGTGCTTTTTAAACTCAAGTGTTGTTTTGTATAATAGTTAATTTGAGAGAATGAGCTACAAGAACCACTAGAGGCAAATGAGTTATGATGCTATTTAGTAATTATAAACAATAAAATTGTGTGAATAATTTTAACTAACGTCGTCAGCTAATTTCATTGTGACACGCGAGATATATTTCGAAATGTATCTTCAGTCATTGCAGAGCAAAGTTTACTGTTTCACCCTGTTTAATAAAAAACTGTCACGATCATTTTATATATAAAAAAAAAACTCTATTTACTTATTTGAATAATAAAAATGAATAAATTTTAATTCTATTCACAGTTATAACTTATTATGAATCAGAATTATATAGCATTCGATATAAAAATTAGAGTACAGCTAAGGTATAATTATGAGTTGAAACTACTTCAAGCGTAAAATGAATTCATGCTATTTGTACGTTGTAGTGTTTTAAAATTTTCATATTATTACACAAAATGCAATGTTACCTTAATGATTGACTGCGCCCAGCTATAATTATATCTTATTTCTTTCTGCTAAAAATTGAAATACATCGCCATCTATGGAATTTAAGTGTCTAAAAAACTCTTGAATATACCAAAGAGTGCATATAGCTAATTGGCCACTGAATTTATAGCCATGGATACTGCGAAATTGTAGCAATTAAGTGTAGTTATTGTTTGAATATTTTACTTTTTCTAGCGATATAAACCATCATGGAATTAATTTTTAAGTCGTTATTAAATACTTCGCATTAATGCGTCTTATGAAACATTATAACTTATTTTAAAACGCATTATTTATCCACTTAACTATTTCATTTAGTTTTGTGATCCGAAAAAAAATAAGGAAAAATATTGAAGCGACTCCATTCCGCGCCGAAGCCGATCGGTTAAACAGCATAGGCCGGACAGAAAAGCCTATAGGGGCGGTCCGCAGAGGGTGGAAACCTCGGAAAATTCACGTGCTAGACCCACCCCTTAGCGAAACACGTGCGGCCAAATAGCCTCAGTGTACGAACGCCTTTACTAATCATTGCCGCTCGTAAAAAAAAAAGAAAAATGAGCGAGCGCTTTTGACATTTCGATTCCATTTTCGAAAATAGCGCGCATTGGTTTCGGTTGGCGGGAATTTTTTATTTTTTAATCGCGTTTTAAAAGTTGCGGAAATGTTGTAAATGAGAACCGGCTTTTACGGTTTGAGTGTTCTTTGTTTTTTTTTTTAAGTGTGAAATGGAAGGGAACAGAACATGAGGCGATTTCATGGTTAGTTGAATTTATTGTGCTCGGAATTTGATCATTGGATTTACTTTTTTAAATTTATGACATGACTTATAATCACATTTATCTGCCACAGATAACACAACGTTTTTTTAATAAACTATTAATACACTTTAATAAATAGTGAGCAGGATGAGTTAAAAAGGAAGTTCAACTCAAAAGCCTCTTATTTCGAGTGTCCTTTGCAGCCTAATGGACTAGAAATGTGTGTTTCACATCTTATATAATTACAAGTTTGAATTCATTTAATTTTACATGCGATAAATTTTTAATTTATATTTTATATAATAAGAAAATATGTTGTTTATTTACTTTTAAAACTTATTGATCATTTCTATAAATTATTTCTCTTAAACTTTTCATTATAACTAATTAAAACTTCATTCATTATACTGACAAAGATATATTTTTAATTTATTTTTATAAAATATATAATTAGTTCATAAATAATTTATATTTATTATCTTATTTAAATACTTATTATAAATTAAATTTTTAACGATAATACATAAAAAATATCTGTATGTAAGTATTTACATACAGATATTTCACCATTTTAAAAGTACATAATCTACAAATTAATAAATACATAACAATGATAAGTTATATGTTAAATATATTATACAATTAGTTTTAATTTACAGATTAAAAATAAAAGTTTAAATATAAAATTCAAGCTAAACAAATAAAGCGCTTTTTTACCAGGAAACTTATTTCAGAATGCTTTATTGTGTAATACAAAAAAATATGAACAAAAGACTTAACGTCTGTACAATCACGAGGACATTTTTCACTGTAATTATTTGGTACTCGTGTAATTCCGACCGATGTAATGTTATTTACAAAAATCTATTTAGGATGAAAAAAATCAGACCTTGCACGTTAATTTCGTTTGACAGAAAAAAAATTAAATACGCGCTTTTTTACTATCACATATTGACTAATGAAATGATGACTAAGGAACATAACAATATGATATATAGAAATCAAGATTTTATGATAACAATATATTAATCAAAACTTTTCATATTAAGCAAGACTGTCTTTATCTATTTTTCACTCTTCTTCTTCCTTGCTCATTCCCACTCTATGTGGGGTCGGCTCTCCTAATTTTATGACGCCAGGACAATATATCCTGGTTTGTCGGGTCGGGCAATTCTTCCTCTGATAAGAGTTTCGTCATGCTGGTCCACCACGTAGCAGGAGGTCGAGAGGAAAAGAGAGGTAGAGCTCTTTTATTCGGGCAGTTGCAATGCTTTTCTCACTACGTGATCCTCGTCTCTTCGCATGACGTGACCATACCATCGGAGGCGACTTTCTGTTAATTTATCTGATATAGATGCGACTTTGAAACTACCTCGAATATGCTCGTTTCACAATTTTTTTAATATCAGTTCTCAAAGCCTCCGTACTTGGCTATCCTCTTATTTCAAAATAAAAAAGCATCCCATATTATAATGAGCTAATTGAAAAAATTACGAATTACAACAATTTAAAAAAAATGATTACTCGCTGTTACTTTTTTAAAAACCCACAATAGCTTTTGTAACTTTATAAAGTATATGTAAATTTTATCAATATTAAGAAAGTTTTTGAAAAATAATTAATGACGTCATCGATGTGAAGTTTTGTCTCTTTTTGGAGACAAATTAATTTTAGTTAGAACGCTTAACATACAGATGTATTGAGATAGGCAAACATACTACATTTTATTTTGTAAATTGACGACAAAAAAATACATTTTTTCCTTTACAAATAAATAACGTCATATACTAAATTTGATTAGAAATCAAATTTAAGTAACGTTCAAACACACAATACTATCAATACTAATAAATATGTCCTCCAGACTGATTTCGGTCACGTCGGCCAGTCTCAAGAGAGATTAGCCAACTGCGCAGGAGATATTATACTGCACAAGTGTGTGCGCAAACACAGATGCACTCACTATTCCCAAGCTCTCATAATCCGATGGGACGGCAGTCCGACACGACCGGAAAGAGTTCAGGCGCAGGACCAACGGCTTTACGTGCTTCCCGAGGCACGGGAGTGTACACGCTTCCAACTTCCAGACTCCGGGCTGCTACTGAGAATTTTCTGACCACCGGGTCTGCGGTCTTATATCTAGCCACTAGACCAATATATGCGAAACTAACTCTTTCTGTCTCTATTATGCTTTCACGAAGAAACTACTGAACCGATTTTGATTAAATTTGGTATGGAGACATTAATAACAGGCTACTTTAATACCTGTACCTCTAAGTCGAAGTCTTCAATAACAACTTCTAAAACTTTAACGATAATTAAATTAATTCAAACTAAATCGTATTGTATATGATAAACATCACATAACAAATATGGCGTCCAAACCGACCAGTTCGGTTCACCTTGACTATTCGCTAATCACGTCCACCTTGAATGTTAACTCGATTGTTTAGCCACGTGAGACCTGTGCACTAGGCTAGCCTAGCCACCGAACTTCCTTGAGGAAAACTGTCTATGTGTGTTGACTGTGAATTCATTTTTCGTTATAATCAATAATAATCGTTAATAATCCGGTTAAACATATATTATATATTAAAGTACATAGTAAGATGAATAGATTTCTAAGATATATAATAAAAAAATCGATCAACTGTAAATTTTCATCTAGAAACAGATTTTCGAATAAAATTTTATCGCAATAAATAAAAATCTTTATAATATATATTGAATCTGCTTAATAGAATTTATCGAAGGTGAATACTTTTGTTATTGAAACCATATGTACTGAACGGTCCATTTTGTCCAGAATTTAATTGTAATAATTCTAAACGTGACTTTCATAAACACATTATTTGTGCCTCGTCTAATAAAATGAATGATATAAGGCAAAACATTACAGGCACTAGGACATACGTGTTAGTCCCTATGATTGTCAGACTGACAATGTCAGTAATAATTAGGTAGTTGATAAAAAAGTCTTTATTTAATATAGACTACATACATGCGTTACACTTATTAATTGTCATAAATCTACGACCGGTTCGGAAATAAACATATCAGAACCGGTGAAAAAACTCAATAACATTTTTTACGTAGTAATTTTTTTTTAATTTGAAATAGCCTGGATGCCTTTCATTCTCAAGGAGTTCAATCATCTAAGAAGTCATTGGTTGTGTAATATCCTTTAGCACACAAGCGTTCCTTTAAATTTCACAAATAAATAATTCTTACAAATCTAATGTATATATCGAATTACACTAGCTAATTTTACAGCTTGGCTTTGATAAATAACAGTCGAAACTATGGTCAACGGTACCGTACGATTACACTAGACCTTAATCTACCAGGAAGCAGTACCCTCACTAACGTGACAAGACTCACTCGAATCAAATAAATACTTATAATCTCGAACTTAGTCGACAAATCGTATCTAATTTATACACGTATAATTCAAGTAAATAATGTATTCCGATTATACATTTAAACATATATGCATATTATATTCTATCTCATGGAAAATTTTCAATATTCAATTAAAGGTGATAAATGTTACTGAAATATACAAGTCTCACAAATTTTTTTTGTGCACTATGTATTGTATATATATAGTAAACTTAAGAGATATCAAATATATAAGCGAAATAATACTCGTCACGAGATCTAAACTATCCGCCCAATTGACTTGAAAATGACTTTTATCCGTGCGAAGCCGGGACGATTAGCTTGTAGGGTAAAATATATTATATTCCTTATATGATAAATATAAAATTGATAAAATTGAAAATAAGTTCTTATCGCAATAAAAATTTATACTTTACTCGGTGGTAGGGCTTTGTGCAAACTCGTCTGGGTAGGTACTTTGTATTGCTGTGTTCCGGTTTGAAGGGTGAGTGAGCCAGTGTAATTACAGGCACAAGGGACATAACATCTTAGTTCCCAAGATTCGTGGCGCATTGGCGATGTAAGCGATGGTTAACATTTCTTACAATGCCAATGTCTATGGGCTTTGGTGACGACTTACCATGAGGTGACCCATAGCTCGTCCGCCTACCTATACAATAAAAAAAAACTATATAAATGGAATATATAAAATATATAAATGGAAAATACTAACAACTGAATTTGTTGTCTTTTCTTTTCGGTAGAATCTACACTAAGCGTTATAATCTTTTAAAATTCATATTGTATATTTTGATTTCATTGACATTAAATAAATTTAGTTCCCAATATTAGTGGCGCGTTGGAAATGTAAAGAATTGTTATTTTTTACGTCTATCGGTGCTGACCGCTTACTATCAGGTGACTCATTTCGCTTACATATTTTATTTAAAAAAATAACGTAGTATATACCTAACTAACCTTTATCACATGGACAGTATATTTAAATATTTATGTTTGTATATAATACCCATAAATTATGTCAATATTTGTACATAAATACATACGTCAATTTAAAACGCTATTATCACTTTTTATAGGTATATATGTGTGTGTATTATGTATATTTAAAACCAATGTTAGTTGATATTCATGGAACATTTAATTTTGACATTTTTCTTGACATTAAGTCAATGTTATAATCGCATCAGTAAACAGTTCACTGGCTGGTTAATGCACGCCAAATGACCGACTACGACGCACAGACCGCTTCGACGACCGGCACTTTGATAAATAAATAATAACTAACGGCCATCTAATTGGACGTTGTATGTAACAATCAATGCTTCTATTTTTTTTTTCTAAGTCCATTGTTGCCGATGACAGTCGTGAGCCAGGCCGGCAGAACACAGCTGCTCCCTTGCTCCCATTATTTGAACTTGAAAAAAAAAACTACACATAATTTACCGCTCGCCAAATGGTGGGGTCTACACATTCTAATTCTAAACTTGCGGCCTCGACCAATGGCGGCCGAGGACGAGCAAACATGGCGGTCGTGGGAACCGGTTAATGGGCCGTTTGAATTTAGAATAGCATTTTTTATTAACGAGTTCGTTACGTTACGAGAACAATGGTTTTTTTACCTAATTTATTACATGAAGAATTAGATGGATTATTGCATGTGCCATATAATATATATTATTAGTGCCTCATGTTCCTGAATAACAAAGACCTCTTTTGTACAGTCCTTTTTTAATTTGTCTGAACTCTACATAAGAATAAAAGCAAAGCCATTAGGTATTCTTCTTAGTCAAAATAATTCCCTATATTTTCCTATTAAAACCAGAAATAACGTTATGCTTAACTGTAATAATTAACATATTTACACATTTTATTTATTTTTCAAGAATGAATACTGAATACTTTTCTTTTATATTTTTTATATTAAAATTGGATGGTTGTTTGACTCTTTTCTGAGCACTTAAGACTATATGATATATGTATTGTAATTGATATTGATTTGATTGATTGAACAATGATAGAACTATAAAATGTGATTCTTTTATATATTAGTTAAAATTATTTCCACCACTATAATAAGTTGGTATTTAACATTTGTAAATATTGATAAAAAAACCGTGAAAGAATACTTCTAAATTAATAGCATCATGATGATGAATTCTATAGTCGTATAACCTATAGCCCTGTAGCCTCATAGCCCGAGTAAGGCCTAATTTTTATTAACCACGCAAAGATCAAGTAACCCGGTAATAACAATGTCTTCTTAGCTTCAACAAGGAAATCATACATAAAACGTTATATACTAAAATAAATTGTGTGCAAAAAACAAGGTTAAACATTAAATGTATATTTTATCCTCATTTATTAAGCGCTTAATGCTAAATTAGCGGAAAGTTGACGCCTCGATTGCTCACAGGAAAATCGGATTGGATCAAAGTCGTTGTTTTGACAGCCATTAATGTATCTTTTATATACCTACTAGCTATCCACGTTATATACATTAATATTTATTATCTTGCATACGTTGTAATCCTAATATATTTTTTATGAGTGATTCGTTGATAATATGACAAAGACCTCCTCGTTAGAGCCAACAATAACTGTGCCGAGATTTAAAGTATTCATCTAAAAAACGCATAATATATATTACGATAAATAATTATAAATATATAGAAATAGCTGCTCGCAGTCTCACCCATCTTAAGCGTCACCGCTCCGCATATTCAGTATGCCGCAGTTTGATCTTATATAGTCGATAAACCTTTCTCAATCAATGGGCTATTGCAACAAGATTTGTTCAAATCCCTCTTGAGATTAACGTGTTCAAACAATTTTTAGCAGCTTTATCATATATATCATATATATCATATCATATAGTAAATCTTACTATGATGATTAAACAGAATATTATCCTTTAAGATTTAACAGCAAATTTATTGTATATCTCTTTAAACCTCCTTCGCTTATTACATAAATAAATAACATATTTAACGATAGATATCGTTAATTATTTATTAATTGTTTTTTTATGTATTGAATATCTTCGATATGAGGTTGAAATGATTAAAATATTAAACAAAAATATGGTTAACAGAAAAAATAAAAATTCTACTTGAAAAAGTGTACATTTTGTTAATGAACGAATTAGATACACTTACAAACGAAATAGGCACCAAATGTCTTAATTCAATTTCTTTCTTGTTCTAGAGTCCCGCGTCAGAATCAGACAGCAGTTCTGTGTCGGGAGCGAAGAGTCCAGCTGGACCACCGCTGCTGCATCACCTTCTGCAACTACAGAACCAGAATCCCCAAGCGATCGCACAGGTTTGCAAATTACATATGTAAAAGATTAAGAGTATTATTTATTAAATAAGATAGTTGGTACCACCCATGTTGGTACCATCGATTACATAAACTAACACTGCATACCCATTACATAGTAATCTTTAGAAAAACGAATCTATAAATTCATATTACTTATTCTACTTCAGTTTGAATCAAATATTTCCTTATTATTAACATTTGATTCAATAAAAAGAAGACGATGATATGGAAAAATACTGAACTTGTATAGCCAATCATATTTGAGGATGTGTCGATTCCATTTGTTGATCATCATCAATTTGCCACTATTCTATTTTTTTGATTGAGGCGTAGTTTGTTTTTAATCTCTAGCCACATACGAAGCTACTCCCTAGTAAAATTCATCCCTCACACAGACTATTCAATATTTCAGTCTTTTTCTCGATAGCCTTCCTTCCTTACCATTTTCTTTCATCATAAATATATTGGTCGAGTACTGCTAATCAACTAGCTATATAAGTTGGTTGATAAAACAGCAGGCGTACACGGAGATGTGTGTGCAGTTCCAGCAGATGATTGCTGCTCTGACGGCGCTGGGGACGGGGCTGATACCGCCGGCGCTGTCGCAGGCCTGGATGATGCAGCGGCTGGCGACGGCAAGACCGCAGACTGAGAGGTGAGTGAAAGCGAAAAAGCGAATCAAACTTTAGTAAAAAAAAGAGAATTAAATGCACTGCGATTTAACTAAGATTAAATATATTAACCAATATAATTATTTCTATTTAACGTTGAAATGATAAAATAATATTAATATGAAATAGTTTCTGTAATGACAATAAAAAAGTTAAGTTTAGCAAAAGTTATAGTATAGGTAGGCGGACGAGCATATGAGCCAGCTGATGGTAAGTGGTCACCGACGCCAAAAGACAGTGGCGTTGTACATTCTTTAAAAAAAATATCACCAATGCGCCACCAATCTTGGGAACTAAGTTGTTATCTCCCTTGTGCCTGTAATTACACTGACTCACTCACCCTTCAAACCGGAACACAACAATACCAAGTACTGCTGTTTTGGGGTAGAATATCTGATGAGTGAGTGGTACCCACCCAGACAAGCTTGCACAAAACTCTACCACCGAGTAAATATAATAATTGTATAATTTATTATATCATTCAAAGAAAATTTCATATTAGTTAAATTATCACCAACGCATTACCTAAGGTAAGCCCGTAAATGCCAAATGTATGACTACATAAACATAAAAGGCAGGCGGATATAAAAAATTATCGCTCGTGTGAAAAAACAAACATGATACAATAATACGATATCGTCAGATATACTTATAAAGCATTTAAATTGCTATTAAAGAATGCTATTTACCTAATAAAAACTGACTTGAAACATCACAAAAGTTCTTATTTCAAATAATATTAGAATATTCTAGATAAAGTTGTACTGGAGCTCGAGGCTAATTCCACTAATGTAAAACGTTTATTAACGTTCGTGATTCGATTCCGATCCAGATTCGAGTATTCCTCATAAAACCGAATCCGTATGATGTTACCATATACAAAATCAAAAAAACCATGTCGAACTTAATTGTTAACTTGACGTTCCATCAAGGAATCGATTCGCAACTGGAAAAAGTAACGTCAACGATTATGTTTCGATTCGATTCCGATAATGTGACGATTATGTTAGTAGAATTTGCCTCATGGTATTGTTAAATCAATACATATAAATTAAACGATAGCACAGTTAATTCGCAATGCATCAAGATCACAAGATATAAATGTTATTTATTGATGAAATTACACAAAACAGTTCGAAAACAACTATTCAAAACGCCATTCTAATGGCATTGAATTTTCAAATATCATGCGACGAGGATACTATCAAACTCTACATCGATCTACAGCCGATGACTTATATAAGAGACATTTTAAACTGTTTATATACCTTTAATAAGGTTAACTTAAGGTTCAATTCAAAGAACATAATTTAAGTAACAAATAAAAATGACGGATAAACATAGAATTGGCATCTATATTGTAATATCAATATGTTACAATTATACAATAATTAACAATTTCTTTAAATATTATGAGAGCAAATAAAAGAGTCAAAATTATCTAATACTTTTTATATATAGTGTCCTGTCTATAATATTTTGCTGGATAATATTTCTTCAATAACCATGGCTTTTATTTTATTTTTTGACGAAATACGAGTAAATTTTTCGGCTTCATATATAAATTAAGGTGTTATATAAGAAAATAAATAAATAAGACCATCTAACTGAACCTTGTTTAAAACAACTGCCGTAATACGACCTGTTGCTGCGAACGAATTAGTAAATCATATGAAAATCGTCACAGTAAATTTAATGCCTTTGATATCAATGTCATTACGATTAATGTAACTGTTCCTTTATATAATAAAGAACTCTATCTTCAAGCTACCAAGGTCTATTATCGAGCCCACCAGCATGTAGGTAACCGCGTGTCCCTATAAATAAAGATGAATCCTTGAGACGTGCAATGAATCGTTACTCAATACGGAACTAGCTCAGATACGCGGTTTTACTCGGTAAACCGGTTTTAACTGGTCCCAGATCAAATCACTGTCTCATTTCAAATGAGTAATTATAATTGTTCATTGTATCATATTCTTATATATCAAGTTATGTGATTTAATATATAAAGTATATAACTTCTAGAATTACACAAGACTATAAGTCATGATATTGCAGAATATTTGAAAAGAGCACCTAAATAACAGTAACAGATTGTGGTTTCAAATAAATATAGTCATTATATATTGTGATATAAAATATAAAATCGGTTGTATGTGTTTAAACAAATAGACGAACGTTGATTTTCACGAGCTCTCGTAACCTTCGATCGGCGAGAGTATCAGAGTTGCTTGTTAGTGATACTCGTAGCAAATGTATAACACAAATATTACCATGAATTACGTTTTTAGGAAGGCAGACGAACATATGGGCCACCTTATGGTAAGTGGTCACCAATGCCCACAGACATTGGCATTGTAATAAATGTTAAACATCGCTTACATCGTCAATGCGCCACCGACCTTGGGAACTAAGATGTTATGTCCCTTGTGCCTGTAATTACACTGGTTCACTCAACCTTCAAACCGGAACACAACAATACCAAGTACTGTTGTTTTGCGGTAGAATATATATGATAGCAACATATATAGTGCAATAGCTTGGTATTATTTGACGGCGTAGATTTTACATACTAAATGATACTGTTAAGATATAACTAACATTAAAATATATTTAAGTAATTACATTAAAACCTTAAATAAATACAAATTAAAATTAAAAATATTTACTATACAAATCGTGACCGCGTGGAATGGTGGCAAGAATGCAAGCAGCATTTCCCCTTTGAATCGCAATTCCGATTCTCTGGGCGAAAAATGAACGAGCCCTCCTGTCACCAGTAGAGGCAATAAGACGGGGTGTAATATTTTGGATGAAATTTTTTGCACTATTACTCCAAGGTCCAAGCGTTTCAACTGCAAACGGAACAAAAATAACATTAATAATATAGTCGGTAATTCGGTGACAGGACATTAACAGTTTCAAGCTTTTATTATGTATTTAGTGTTTTTTGTTTTACTTCAATATTAATATTATAAAACTAGACGATAAAGTATTGTTTTAGTTTAAATCGATGCGATAAAATTAATGTCTTACTTAAATTATTTCTGTAAACAGAGCAATTGTATCGAAATATTTTCGTGTTAAATTCATTGATATTTTTTTTTCTAGAATATTAAAAGTGACGTATGGCATTTTAAAATACAAAGTCGGCAGTATATTATGTATTATTTATGTTACAAACATCGATTTGTACTTATGAATGATATTAATTTAAAGATTAACAAAAACTTATATACAGGTACAAGCATTTCTTATTAATATACATTAAAATACTGTTAGTATACATAATACATTTATATATGTGTCAAAAACGTTGTCACGTAACACGTAACACGTTCGTGCACGCATATATTAATATTTTTAAAATATAATTTATATTTCGATCCGAAAAACATGGCGGCGTCTTGTGAAAAACGTAATTGTAAAAAATAGGTTAGAAAGTGTTCAAAAAAGATTTCTCTGGCATTTGACCTACAGTCTCAATTTAGCTAAAAAACTACAAAACTATGATGAGAGGCTATCATTTTTCAATCTCCTTTCGCTTTATAACCGCAGACGCGTACTGGATAACTCATTTATATTCAAACTAGTGAATGGATCAATAGACTCATCTTATCTGTTGTCCAAAATAACGTTTCGCGCTCCTACAAGATCCTTCAGAGCATCTACTTACACGCCTTTTGTCGAAAGACTTGCTCATTCACGTTTTGGTCGTCTATCCCCAATGAATAGATTAATGATCAACTACAACAGCATATGCAAAACTGCAAATTCCTTACATTACAAAAATAAGGACAAAAATAATTCAACGGTTAATCCTGACATTGACATTTTTAATGACAATATACGTAATTTTAAGAAAAAAACAATACTGTATACAAATAATAATTCATAGCCTGTAATTATACATAAATTCTTAATAGTTATCCTGGTTTTAAGTCCTGACATTTATACTGTTTACGCTTATATGAATAATTCAATTATATTTCCATTATGACATTTATTCTTACAATTTATTCAAATTCACCATCGTTTATTGTACTTAACTCATTTTTAATATATTGACAAAAAAAACTGTGTTTAAACTTTTATCCTATTGTCTCATTAATTTTGTTAATTTTATAATGTTTTATTTAATCAATTAACTTTTTATAATTATCGTTTTTTACAATGCTGACTTATATTTCAATTTTCGTGTAATTTTAGAACACCTGTAAAAAAGTAGGCAATTACCCAATTATTTATGATGACTTTTGGTTTATTGTATATTTTTATTGTACTACTTGTTGGTGTCGTCAAATAAATAAATAAATAAATAAATAAATAAATAAATAAATATAAATTTAATATATTGTAATATTACAAAGCGAGATGGAATTAGGTATGATTTTAGTATAATTATTAATTAATGTTCAAATGAGAGGATAAAACAAACTAATTATATCGGTTGACAAGCCGGTTGGCGACTTGCTTTTCGCGCCGCAGGTCGTGGGTTCTATTCCCACTCAGGACAAACATTTGTGTGCATAAAGATGTATGTTTGCCCTGAGTCTGGGTGTAATTATATATATAAGTATGTATTCACAAAAGAAAATTAGTATATGTCGTATATCAGTTGTCTGGTTTCCATAGTACGAGCTCTCCTTAGTTTGGGATTGGATGGCCGTGTGTGAATAATGTCCCAGATAATAAATTCCAAAAACAAAAAAAATAAAAAAAGTATTCGATACAAAATGGTACTATACTATATTTATTTTAATGTTAATCTCATTTAGTATTTGATAAAGGACAGTGAGACAGTTAACGACCACAGATCTATAGTACATCGAAAAATTTAAAGCGGGGTGCTACAAGGTTGAATATTTACTTCAATTTGAATTTTAAATGCGTTCAGTTTAGTATCGGCTATTGTTTGGATTGCAACTAGGGCAGTAATTAGAATGACAGTGAATTTACTTCAGGTACATGTTTTTAGGTCATGTTATAATACATTTGGTATCTATTATAGCGTGAGTGCTGATTTATAATGTTAGGAATACATTGAATGTTCTATTGATATTACGTTTAATTTTTTTAAATGTATCATTGGCAAAGGTATTACGCGTTCGATTTTTTTTTAAATATATTTTAGTAAATGTCACGAGATTTAAATAAAGCTAATGGAAGTTGTTTAATGATGACGGTAAATCTGATGATTCTGTATTTTGAACGCGATAATTTCAGGGAAAACTTGTTCGATTTGAATAATTATTTATGTATTAAATAGTCCATTTACTTAGGAATGCTATACATATAAACTATGTAACATCACGATACGACTAAGGAGCGGAGCAGTTAACATAAATGTCAACAGATATGGCTAACGTTATCCCAAACTGTCTGAAAGAACGAGGCACGGCTAGTACCTACGTCATTTTATAAATTATTAATATGTAAAGTATTTGAAAATTGCAATATCCTTATGTCTTATCTCCTCGTGTGTAAAAAATTCTTACTTGTTATATTTAGAAATTGAAGTGGTATCATGTAAAGTAAATATATGTATATTTAACATTTTCACGTCATTTTCGTTGTGTAACTTTTGAACGAATATGTTATAACTTATTCGATAAAAATAAGCGATGACGTAATCTAAACAAACATTTCACTGCGAAGAAAGGTTATAAGTGCCTATAGCAATTATAGAGGAAATTATCTTTAAATTATAATCCGTAAATATTTTTTTCCCGTGATACAAATCTCGATCTTATGACGGTCCTTACGAAGAAAAACCATGGAAAATGAACAGTTACACTCAGAGGCGAGACGAAATACAGAAATGTTCGACAGATTGTTAAACTTCAGCTTCGAAACCCGTATACATGTGCATCCAATCGTCTTTATCTCAACGGATGCTGCGCCGACAATCTTTCGTTCCCTTCACGCGGAGATGGCTTCGGAGTTTAACGGATTTTAATCACGATTCCAGAACTTACCTGACTATTTTATTTATGAACACGAATAGTTTATGTATTTAACTAGTTTATAGATGATATTAACATATTATTCTTTATTTATTTATGTAGATAACGTACAGCCTTAAATGTAGGTAATGTAACATTGTAACGTTACATAGGAAATTAATTTAAACAGACACATAATACGTACGATAGAATTATTTCATAGTTTTGCGTACACACATTTTTTCAATATTATTATATTATATGATATTACAATATAACATATTATGTTGATTGAAGACGAATGATTTATATAAAATAATTTTTTATATAGACTATGTCAAATTGTTGGTATACGATGGATTAAATTAATCGTTACTTTAAACGTCAATTATTTTAGAACTAAACAAGCATGCTAGTTACATTATAATGCATGCAATATTTGACGAGCCGATTGGCGTGGTTGGAACCTGCCTTTCGCGCCGCAGGTCGTGGGCTCGATTCCCACCCAGGACAAACATTTTTGTAAGTCTGGGTGTAATTATCTATATAAGTATGTATTTACTAAAGAAAAGTAGTATATGTAGTATATCAGTTGTCTGGTTTCCATAGTAAGAGCTCTGCTTAGTTTGGGATCAGATGGCCGTGTGTGTATAATGTCCCAGGATATTGTTTATTTATTTATTTAATGCTGCTTGTAGTATTAAGTATAACTTAATGCATCCAATACATTATAACGTCACGTCAATCAAAACACATTTCCTAACATGAAAATGTAGAACGTTCGAATGAACACAATACCTGAAGTTGTATCAAATAATTTCAATACTCAAGACGACAATACCGTCAGAGGCCTTTTGTGGTACCACGTCAGAGCCTCCGCGGAACCGCTTGTGTCACATCCGTTCGGGCACGATACTGAAACTGCATTCTGGTTTAACGGTTTTAAATATACAAGATTCTGAAATCTTGTGTATTGTTTATGCTTATATTATTCATGGAGTGGACTGATTCTTTTTTAATAAAAGCGTATCGTCGTTGAGATGGATTTGTTTTTTTTTTAAAGTTGATATATTTTATTGACGATTGTATGCGGGCGCGTAACAGCTTGCTGATAAAAATATAATTCAATTTCACTATACTTTGTATCTTATAACTTAAACTGGTTGGAGGGTAATATTTTTTTGCCTGTAAACATTTTGATACATCGTTAATAACAAGAATAAAAGGTACTTTGGCAATTACAGATACTGTAGAGTAAATAAATGTTATGTCAAATATATAATTTTATTGAGAACTTTTTTTTTGGGTGTTAATTTAAATATACATTTATCTCTTTCTAAAGGCGAGATGGCCCAGTGGTAAGAACGCGTGAATCTTAACCGATGATCGTAGGTTGAGCCCGGGAGCACCACTGAATTTCATGTGGTTAATTTGTGATTATAATTTACCTCGTACGTGCGGTGAAGGAAAACATCGTGAGGAAACCTGCTTGTGTCAAATTTCACTGAAATTCTGTCACATGTGTATTCTACCAACATGCATTGGAGCAGCGTGTTGGAATAAGCTCTAAACCTTCTTCTCAAAAGAGGAGAAGAGGCTTTAGCCCAGGAGTGGGACATTCACAGGCTGTTACTGTACTGTACTGTTATCTTTTTCTATTATCTCTGATTTGACATTCAAAAGAAGACACAGCATCGTTTTGCTAACCCTACACAAGGTTTATATGGAAACCTTATAAACGTAAGATGTAATAACCTTGTCTGTTGAATTTCAACTCAATTTCCTGATCTGTAACGGCTTCGTGTTTCGAATCCGATTTCCTTATAGACAGAACAATTAATTTTTCTTTTTCACATTACACCGAAGCGAATCAAAAAAAATGGTCTTATTATATTTAAATTGTGTACCTGCATTGTGCAACTAATTATTGCTGTTTTTTCATACTTATGAAACGAATGAATTAATTATTAATCATGATATGTTTATAAGATTAAATAGCTTAGTGGATTTAACAAATGTGACGTCAAGTCGAAGTTGATTCGGAGAAAAAATTCATTGGTTTTCTTTCGTCGGTTCTTTTCATATTTGAGACATTTCTTTAGAGTGAAGTTTTCAATTGCTTTTCGCTCAAAAATATTAGGTATTCGTTCCGGAAAATTGTAATGTCAATCTAAGATTTGTACAGAGTAGCTAAGTATGGGACATTTGGTTTCGAGATACATTAAGTAATATACTCGTTCACATAATATGCTACATGTATTTATTAGTTATATATAATGTCGTTATGATAGGACGTGTTCTTGTGTGGGACAACTTCTAAAAAAGAAAGTTTTTCTGTAACTCGAAATTAACAGCAGAACAATAAATGTCAGATATGCGAATTCGACTATAATAATAATACCATTAAAAGTAACATAAGCTTCAAAATAGCGTATCACTGTAAGATTTCAATATTCCACGTTTGTCATACGCAGTTCCTTTAGAATAACTGCTGTACATTATTTTGATGTTATATAATTAAGTTAGCGGAAGTTATGTAAGTGCCTTTTAACAATATGATGACAAAACGTTAACACTTAACAATAATAAAAAAATTATACGAATGTCTAATAAATCTATGTAAGCTTCTTATTTCCTATGGAACGGCAGAGTTATGGTCATATTAATAAGGTGTTGATTTTTTTTTTTTACAAAGTACGTAGTTGAACGAGCCTTTGGGGAACCTGATGGTTAGTGGTCACCAATGCCGATAGACATTGGCATTGTATGAGATCTTAACCATCGCTTACATCGCCAACGCGTCACCATCCTTGGGAACTAAGATGTTATGTCCCTTGTGCCTGTAATTGCACTGGACCAATTGTCACTCACCCTTCAAACCGGAACACAACAATACAAAGTACTGCTGTTTGGCGGTAGAATATCTTATTTTTACAATGGAATAATAAACAGATTATACATATATATATACAGATATATATATCTGCATATATAACTGTAAGTCTCCGGTATTATTACAACATCAAAATGAATTAACTTTTTTAAATACGTAACCGTCCGAAGCGACCGAGCGATACGTCCATAAACTATGATGGTTTATAAAAAAATAATAATGATTAATTTGAAGTCTTAAGCCATTGGAAAACCCATTAGCAATGGTTTATTGTAAAGCAATCCCAAAAATGGACATGCGGACACGTCACGTCGTTAGTCATATTCACGGCTTCACGTAATTGTCGTTTTTTCCATTTATAATTTAACAAGCATTTTTTTTCGTATTACGTTCATATACTTATAAACATTTCAATTTCAAACAAGTCTAATAGTAATTGCGAGTACCTATTTAAAAACTCTATAAATCTATCAAACAAATTATCTTGATAATTGCTAATGCTTCTGAGATGAAACTTTTGCTTTTTCATAGCTTATAGTTCGAGATCAATGATAGTTATGTAGTATGTTTTATGTGTGTCGATTTTACTGCAACTTACATCACTTACAATTTAGGACTATATTATCTTTTGCTAAACATTGTTTTACATACTAAATAAACTTAAGAATGTTATTATTTGTTAACATAAATGAAATAAAAATTGTTTTTTAATTATTTTTATAACAAATTAATGTTGTGTTACGTTGTTCTAAATTCGGGTGTAGATTATTCGCTATTAGTGTCTAAAATGTGTTTATACACACCATTAAAATAACTAAGAAAAAAAATCATCGAATTTTTTTATAACCTTTTCTAGAAACAATTTACCATTAGTATAAGATACTTTCGGATGTACTTTATACATCGTTGACAAAAACGTAATTCATACATTTTAAAGCTCTTACACAATTTATTGAAAAGTCTTTATATTTGTATTCTAAGAATTAAATTTTGTTTGGGTAACTGAAAGTTAAGACTACCTTCAGCGAGGCGAAAAATCAGACGTACGGGCGTACGAAATCAATCAAAAACATACGGGCGAAAACTCATCCAATTTTAACATAGATTTTTTGTGTCCGTCAGTATAGCAACAATAATTATACAGAGAGCAGTATCAAACGAATCCAAAGGAAACAACTAGTCCATTAAAAAAAAAGGCAGCGTATTTTCCAATTTTCATTTAACCTCACCGGCTTGCAGTTCATTGGTTCATAGTCAGAAAGCATTAAATTTTTCCGAGGCACTTAGGTATTTACGAGGGAGGGATAGCAAAGGGCGGCAAACGCGATTCGCTATATACATTATCATCCATCGTGTAATCACAGCTTTCTTCAGATCGTCTCATTATCATTACAAATACAGACAGCCTTTGTGTAGACGTGTCGCTTTGTTTGTGTGCGTTATTGAAGAACTTTAAATTTTCAAGTCGAAAATTGTGGTGTAGTTTGATGTCTAATATACCTTTTTGTTTAGTACATCGAAATTTTCTTGGTGGGATTTTTGTGTACCCATTTCTATGTGTTCATGTTTTAAAGTTAGGACCGTGTTAAAACCGTGGTTCATATCCCTTGTGCCCGTAATTACACTGGCTCACTCGCTCTTCAAACCGTAACAAACCAAGAACTGCTGTTTTGCGGTAGAATTTCTGATCAGTGTGTGGTACCCACCAGACGAGCTTGCAAAAAGCCGGCAAAGGTGTTATATTTTTAATAAGCGGTTTGCACTATTACTCCAAGGTCCAAGTGTTTCATTGCCAACGTAACAAAGACATTCAATTTTTTTTTTTTAATAATTAAATACAATTCAATTATTATTTATCTTCGAAATAAATAAATGCTTACTGTATGCTTTTTTATCATCTATAAAATCTTGTATCCTTTGTATATATGTTTATAGTAGTATGCTTTATTAATTAAAGTTTTTATCATGAGATTAATTAACTGGCTAAGATGTATTTGATGAGTTTTATCATACAAAAAAAACTTTATTGTTCTGTTTTAAGATATACGATACTTTAACGAGAGAATTTGTGGAAGACTGGTCAATATGGATTTCTGCGTCGTTTTGTTTTGTTTTTAGCTTTCCATAATGGATACATTTTTTAGGCTTTTTTTCCTTATGTAGATTGCTAAACTATGTTTAAATAATCACGATATTTAAAATTAATATAGAATATAAAAACAATCACATAATTAAAAAAAAATACTATGAAAAGTACTTAAAAAAACATTGTTAATCCCTTATTAAAATATGGCGTATGAAAAATATGAACCATCCCCGATTTGGAAACATTTAGAACCACTGGATTATAATGTGTTACTTTTTTTGACACTAGATTACGCGAGAGAAGGAAATAGTGCTTCTGTGTTTGCGCAAACAGCTGCACTGTAATATCTTCAGTTAAATTTGAATATAGAACGATATCCAGGGAAATACCTTTTAAGCCTTCACAACAACACCATGACGAAAGCTATCTCTTAACAAATAAGTTAAAATACGACATATATTTTTATCCGATATCTATATCTATCAATCTATTTGGTATATATAAGTTATATAAAAATAATAATAAGTTATATAAAAGCTGTAATAAAAGTTTATACGTATTGCCCATTCTTAATTGCAGAGGTTACATAAATATAATATAATGAGAATAATGTGTTAATGAAAGTATATAATTACAGCAGGCTATCAGAAAGCGATAAGGTAGCAGCCCCCAGCACGTCCCCCACCGTCGCGGAACAGCCCCTGGATCTGAGCGCCAAGTCTACGTCCAGCACCAGCGGTACACCGCCTCCCGACGCCAAGAATCTGGATAACGCCAGGTGAACTAGCATTTATTATCAAATATTTTAAGTAAAAAAACTAAATCCATCCATCCATCATAAGAACCTCAAGCTTTAAAAAATGCAACATTAGATGCCTTTTGTACCAATAATTTTAAAAACATCCAATGATACCTTCTAGTACTAGCAACTTTTGTACCAATACTTTTAAAAACATCCTTTAAGTTTTTGGTGAAATAATTATAATCTGGAAGTACTCTTCCAAAGGGAAAGTTCATACTTGGAAAAAACGCTTCAAGATGAATAATATCAAGAATGACTTTATGGGGGAATAAGGGATTATTATATTGTGTACCTAACATAGGATTTTGTTTGTTTGAATGCTCTTATCTCAGGGAACACTCTTTTTACATTAGATATCAACTTTATTGAGTAAGGTTATAAGCGCCAATCAGGGACGTTCAACGGAGAACGTAGTAATATCGATAAAATGTTATTAAAAACAATATTCTTCTAGCCAATATGAAATCAAATTTTACGCAACAAAAATTTCTTTAAATAAATGCACTTATCATGTGATATATCACACTAGAGAATAACCCCTGGCACTATGCAAAGGTGTTTTTAAACCAGCCCCTTAAACATTTAAAGATATTTTCTTTCTTGAAAATAAATACTATTCATTGTAAAAAAAGGTTCCTGAAAATAGCTCGTAAAAAGAGCTTGAAAAAGCCCAATTAAAATAATGGACCGCACATTCCCCGAGGGGTAGTATTTTCACCTGACGAAATAGATTATCTGCAAAGTGTAGTCGATGGCCGATTCAGATACGGGTTAGAAAATTTGCATCAAATTAAGGTCAGACACTTTTTTCTAATCCATTTACCGTGTTTAAAATGTTTTGCAACGATTATCCTTGAGTTATGTATAAATTAAAATACGTTTTCAATACTTAGGTATAAATATAGTAACAGCCTGTAAATGTTCAACTGTTGAGCTAAGACCTCCTCTCCTTTTTTGAGGAGGCTTGGAGCTTATTCCACCACGCTGCTCCAATGCGGGTTGGTGGAATACACATGTGAACGAATTTCAGTGAAATTAGACACATGCAGATTTCCTCGAGATGTTTTCCTTCACCGTCAAGCACGAGATGAATTATAAACACAAATTAAGCACATGAAAATACAGTGGTGCTGAACCCACGATCATCGATAAAGATTAGCACTATGCCATCTCGGCTTATCTATAAATATAATCCTAACTAATGTTATACATGTGTATGTGCGTTTGTTTGTTACCGTTTGAAGTCTTAAAACTAAACCGATTATCATGAAATTTTGTATACACGTCAGTGGTACAGAACACCTAGTAGGGTATATAAAACCTGCGAGGCCGAAACGTGCCAATAACATATGTATATAACCTGGTTAACATTAGAGGAGGCCGATTCCACTAATGTGAAACGTTTATTAACGTTCTCGAATCGATTCCGATCCAGCTTCGACTAAATCAAATGATGCTCATTAAATGATGATACAAAATCAAAAGCCAAAAAACCATATCAATGTCAAACTTAATTGTTAACTTTTGACGTTCCATCAAGGATTCGAATCGCAATTGGATCGTTGTATTAGTAGAAGAGGGAAAAAGCTAAACGTCAACGATTATGTTTCGATTCGATTCCGATAATGTGACGATTGTGTTAGTAGAATTAACCCCCTGAACCGTGACTAGCTCCGATAAGAGTTGCTATGTCTAGTAGTGTATGAATTCTGAATGTATGATGATGATGATCTTTATAAATAGATTCTGTCATGATTTCTTAGTCTATTTTAAAGATAACATAAATTTGTAATAAAGCAACAAAATTCTTATTTAGAACTAGCTAAGTTATTTCAGTACGCATTACAAATTTCTATGAGATCAGATGAATATCTTAAGAACTCATACGAAAGAGATATTGGTTTTTGTTCATTATTTCTCATACATATTAATAATAAATTGATATATTCCTAAACGATTTCGTTCACGGCGGTGTTTCTTGACTAGCCAACTGCGCAGGACATATTGTAGTGCACAAGTGCGAAAACACAGATATATCTAATTCGTTTATTCTCATAACGCAATGGGACAGCAAATCCGACCCGAACAGAAACCCACAAGGATGCTTTAAGTGAGTTTACACACTTCCGACTTCCAGACCTTGCAGCTTCTAATTCTTCATCTTAATATTCTTCTGGCCCAACGTGGATCTCGTTTGAGTCTCGGGATAAACACCATGATCGTTTAAGGAGGCTTAACATCCATCCAGACACTTTTTATAATATTAATAACTAAACACAATTATCGAATAAATAAATATGTACTAATTTAGCAGAAATTAAATCTCAATATAGTATGTCTGTTTGTCTATACTTGGCACTGCTCAGTGAAAGTTCTGATTAATAGACGCTTCGATAGTTCGAAATTTGTCTTCAAACATTTAGCTAATTACGTGTATTGCTAAATAGTTTTTGGGTAATTAATTATTCTACATAGACTTTATTGTCAAGAAGCTTTGAAACAACTAAATATTACTAGAGTTTGAATCCGTTTATTAACTTACTTGTATATAAGTGACGTAGGTAAATATATGAAGTCGATTTAATTGCCATATCTAAAACCAGTTCGATAACAAAAAAATAATAATAATAGGGTGAGTGAGCCAGTGTAATTACAGGCACACGGGACATAACCTCTTAGTTCCCTAGGTTGGTGGCGCATTGGCGATGTAAGCGATGGTTAACATTTCTTACAATGCCATTGTCTATGGGCGTTGGTGACCACTTACCATCAGGTGGCCCATAAGCTCGTCCACCTACCTATACAATAAAAAAAACTTCTAAAATGAATACCCCAAGATTTAGATTTATAATATGTATTTTTTTTTAAGAAAGCTAATTTTTCGTACCAAAATACTTCCAACTATATTATACGTCACATACTCTATCAATATAAACCTTTAACTATTTACATTAAGCAATCGCTTCCTATAAAAATCTACTACCCTATAAAAAAAAATTGAACCCTGCTTTGTGGCAACTAAAGTATAGAATTTTATTCAAAATGAGTACCTAGGCCTAAAGAATTTTACTTGCAGTACTTTCATATCAAAAGTGTAAAACATTGAGGCGAATGGAATCGACTAACATTTAACGACTTGTATGATTAAAGTGGATAAAGTTTAAGGAAAAGTCGATTCGTTATGGGGTATACTGCCCATAACATTCATAGCGTTCACTTCCTATTGAAATATGGCACTGGATTACACAAACAATGGCTTATGTGAACGCACCCATTAACTTTTGTAACAAAACAACCGGTCAATGAACTTCGCCGTTGTGGGTATTTGATTTTATAAATAATAAAATTTACACTATTTTATACGTGTGCCTCGATAACTATAAATACTTTTACAAATATATAAAACATATATAATCGAATATAAGTCATACTAATAATATATAAGGACGTTTGCTTTGAGTTTGTTAATCGTTTCAAACAACATCATATGATTCACTGTATATAGTTATTGGGTTAAATGGGCTACTTTCTATTCCGATTAAAGGCATACTAAAAAATTTAAAATTTCATCGATGCGACTTTGCCATTATATCGGGATAATGTTTCTGTAAATGTCTCATTGCTGAACGAAGGCGTCCGCTCTTGACAAAGTTTGGTGCCCCATGACGTCACTCCAGTGCGACTTGGTGGGTACATTACTATGAAAAAGCAATTATTTATGTTGCTGTATGTTTAGTAAGTATATGTAATTAAGGGAGCATTGAGAGATTTATTTGCTGTTATAGAAATATATACTATTAAATATAAATATATATAAACAATACAACAAATTCATCCCTTAAATTAGCAAATCGCTTTATATTCCTAAAAAAAAAAACGTAAAGATTTACAATTGATAGGACGGCGATCTTATTATATCTAACGTTTTAAATGACAGACATTTTTTTTTCTAATTTAGCTTAAGAATGCATTCGCAATATATACCATATTCCATTACAACTTATTTAACAATTTTCAAATCAAAATCGAGTCGTTCGAACGCGATTAAATAAACACACAATCGCTTATACGTTATATAAGATACTTGTATATAAAAAAAACATACAAATGACTGTGTTGATGTCAAAGAACTCATATCACACGTCAACGCCCATCATAATATTAAGATTACGAAAGATAGTTGTTTACTTACGGACAAACAATTTTATTATTAGTGAGTCATACGCATAAGAAATTCAAGTATACTCGTTTGATATAAATAAAGCAACGCGGCCGCTCGCGTTTAAAGTACGTATTTATATTAAATTCTTTAACGCGACCTATTTTTTGACGTTTTTAAAATGTATCGAAATACAGAATTTTGATACAAGTATAGACTAGATTCGGAATAATAGTTAGATAAGATTTTTTTTTTTATTAATTAATGGCTTTTTCTGTGTCATAGTATATCTATCTATACGCATGGACACTGTAAGTATCCTTAAACGTTTTAAGGCTTCGCATTTTGAATTATGCCAAAATCAGAAAAAACAGAAATAAGTTGTAATTTTTTACACGGTGGTAGAGTTTTATGCGAGCTCGTCTGGGTAAGTACCACCCACTCATCAGATATTCTACCGCAAAACAACAGTACTTGGTATTGTTGTGTTCCGGAAGGGTAGTGAGCCAGAGTAATTACAGGCACATGGGACATAACATCTTAGTTCCCGAGGTTGGTGGCACATTGGCGATGTAAGCGATGGTTAACATTTCTTACAATGCCATTGTCTATGGACGTTGGTGACCACTTACCATCAGGTGGCCCAAATGCACGTCCGCTTATCTATAAAAAAAAACTAATAATAATGAACACTGGCTCACTCATCCTTCTAATCAGACACAGCAATAGGTATTAGAATAATCGAGTGGGGTCTGTTTATTGAAAACTTAAATCAATGTTACAAGAAATCAAATCGACAATTTATAAGCGCGATTTAAAAGACGGATAGTGCCATCTTTTAAACAACACGATAAATTACACGATCGAGAGACCACGCGTCCATTTCATTTGACCTATATTCAAGCGTAATTTCTACAATGGCGACTGCCCTTTACATTGCTATATAAGCCCCTCAAATACGGAGATGAGATTAAATCGGGAGTATTTTTTTATTTATTTGCTTTTATTTAACCCACGATGAAGGGTCCAGAGAGATCACAAGATATATTCAATACATCCACCGTTCATTACATAAAGTTATGAATTGACGTCCCTATATACCTACATATGTACATACAGGGAACAAATTGGAGATCTTGTTAAGTATTAAATATACATTTATATGGTGGTTGAATTGACGTGTTCGATAAGAACTGTTAAATAATTTTATAAGTCTGTTGTCACTTTTTTTTAATTATATACGTAGGCGGACTAGCGTATGGTTCACCTGATGGTAAGTGTTCACCAACGCCCATAGACATTGTCACTGTTAGAAATTTTAACTATCGTTTACATCGCCAATGCGCCACCAACCTTGGGAATATGTTATGTAAAAAGTTTTGTGCTTGTAATTATACTGGTTGAAATTATGTAGACGGTATTATATAGTTGAGATAGCAAAATGGCTACGTGAATCAGGCAACTAACTTGGGCTAACACTGAGCTTTCATCCACCAATCGCCGTTTGAGTAGTGGAAATAACTTCAAAACTCTTCAAGAGTAGAGGAACCCTTTGATTGAAAACTGTCTAGAAACAACGCTTAGCCGATAATATATTACCATGATCACGTTACATATAATGCTATAGCGTAATAATTATTACCCATCAATGAAAAAATTAAATAATCACTAAAAATTAAATGTTAGCTAACTTTTATCGAATCGATTCAGCTTGCATCAATTTGATAGAAAGTTTGTTGTGTGAAATTCGCTATTAATTTAAGTACGTATTCTTAACATTTAACTCCTTATTCAAATATTTTATCATTATTATTGTTTTTTTTTATTCTTTTATTTTAACTATAGAATAAAAGAAGCATGTATACTAATACATGCTTATAATTTTATTGACAATTGAATCTGAATTCAGATTTTGTTGATGTTTCGTGTCTAAGCACTTGTTTTGGAGATCATATTTTAAAGCTTAAGCAAACACATATAAGTATCAATGCATATTATATACCTCGATAATATAAGAAGCATAAAATTTCTTCAATATATATTGTGACATATATCAAGTCGATTTAAAGAAATGCCTTTGCGATGTCTTCTACAGTTCAATTATAAAATATATAGTTATATAAACAGCAACTTGTAAGTTAATGACTCGTATGTCGATCGACGTATTCTCAACGGTCATTTTACGTTACGAATAAAATAGCAAAATAAAATCCATATTGTTATGTCCCTCGCTTCACTGAACCAGCAAACGGACCCTCGTTACTCGAAATGTTCGCATGAACTAAGCTCAAAGCGCGTACCAGAAAGGAATAAGACACAGTCTCGATTTCAGCACCGATATTATGCACGATATCCAATCGATAACAGAATAAATTCATTCGGGGACCGCGATGTGGGTCGCACGACTCGCCAAAACAAATAAAAATGCAGCGATAGTCGACAGTGCATCGACCTTGCATCCTCGCTCCGAACGCGAAAAACACCAAGCGATATACCCCCCTCCCACTGAATAATAAGGTCCGATATTCCATGTCAACGATATCGAAAAATAAGAAAGTAAAACCCAAGATGAAACTAAAGACGACCGTTTCGATTCATTGCAAATAGCGCCGTAAAACGTACATATAAAGTTCAATTCCGCGATACGGACGCCAGGAAATAAAAGACGAAGGGAAAAAGATAAAGACGTATTCATAGTAGTCCGTTATCGGTGAGTCCACGAGTAAATATTTCGCATTTCGCGTTATCTGGAATTAATACAGCGGCCGTTTTGAAATGTTGAATTTAGAAGAGTTTTCGACCGATTGCCGGTTGTTGACCAGCTGTTGACCCATATTGTTTAATGATTCACTCAAGTCTAACTCGTGGGGGTAAATACGAGCCTCTGTTTATCTTAATGTGCAAAGAATTGCAGACAATTATTTGTTTTATGAGTTCGTTCCCTTATATTCGTACAACGACCGTCTACTAAACTTTAATATTTTAGATATATTTGCTCACATTAATAATTTGATCAATTTCTCATATTGTGAGGTCTAAGCAATTTAAATCATGGAAGTTTGAATGAAATCGGAAACTTTATATTGTTGCAGATTAAAACGTGCAGTCCTCGAAGGAACCAGTAATAGCACTACGAGACGTGCCTACACGGAAGATGAGCTGCAATCAGCTCTGCGGGATATACAATCCGGCCGGCTGGGCACCCGCCGCGCCGCCGTCGTCTACGGCATCCCGCGGTCCACGCTTCGCAACAAGGTCAACAAGTTTGGGCTCATGTCCGACACTGGCCAGGAGTCGGACCCGGACAGCGAGCCCGATAAACCGGAGTCGCCCCCGTCCGTTATCCTCAAGATACCGACATTTCCGCCTCCCGACGACAAGAGCCCCTCACCGGCGACCCCCGTCACGACGCCGGTCACGCCTATCACGCCGATCCTACCACCGCAGCCACCGCTCAATGCAACCTCGCTGTTACTTCCGCCATCGGTCTACGCAGATGCGCCCTCCAGTCAGCATCTTTTTACGTCACTGAGTGACGTCATAGCGAAAAGTATCAGCCAAAAGTTCCAGCAGCCTCTCGATAGACCGCCCCAGGCCTCGGACCTCCAATTCATGCGAGCGCCCGACAGACACGTGTCCGTGATAAAAACTCCACCCGATAACCAGAGGAACTACGCGATGCCGAGCAACTCCAAGGCGACGCCCAACAACAACGGGCAGCCGGCGACCGGCGGGAAGGGCACGAGGCCCAAGCGAGGAAAGTATCGCAACTACGATAGGGACAGTCTGGTGGAGGCCGTGAAAGCGGTGCAGCGAGGCGAGATGTCGGTACACCGCGCCGGCTCCTACTACGGCGTACCTCACTCGACACTGGAGTACAAGGTGAAGGAGCGACATCTCATGCGACCCAGGAAGAGGGAGCCGAAGCCGCAGCAAGACGTCAAACCGCAGCCACCGAAACCTGCCCCGAAGCCCCCGACGAAACCCTTCACGAACGGGCTCAACGGCCCCGAGAGCGGCGGCTACCCGGCCGGGTACCCGTTCTGGCCGGGTGCCGGGTTCGCACCGCCGCCGACGCCCGACCTGTACGCGTCGCACATGATGCGACGCCTGCGCGAGGAAGCCCCGCCGCCGGCCAACGGCTCGTTCCTCGAGGGCATCATCCGCTCGAGCCTCGAACGGCCGGGCGCGGCGCTGCTGCAGCGGCTGAGCGGCGCGCCCGCGTCGCCGCCGGGCGCGGGCGCGCTGCGGCGCCGCGGGGAGCCCGGCGACGAGCCCGCCGCGCGCCGCCCGCGCCTCGACTCGGACCACCAGCTGGCGGCCGACATGCGCGAGGCGGTGCAGCGGCTGCGCGCCGACAAGCTGCGGCCGCGCAACGGCACGCCCACGCCGCCGCCCGCGTCGCCGGCGGGGGCGGCGGGCGCGGGGGAGCGCGCCTAGCCTCCGCCGCCCGCTCGTGATACTGTGCAGTACATTCCGCGGCGCCGCTCCCCGCGCGCCCGCCGCCCCTCCCCGGGCCTCCCGCGAGTAGTCCTCGGTTCCGCTTCCCCGAACGTTCACCGTGACACGATGTATCACCAAATATCACAATAGTTACCTAAAGTCACAACCAATTCAATATAACACAGCTTTACTAATGCAATATCACAATTAAATAGTGTTTAGACGCCCGTGATAAGTAGACCGTTCGCATTGTGTACTCCTCGGGGATTCAGGGTTATTCTGGATTTGTTTCAACTCCTCGAACCGTAGTTATAATATTATTTAGTGCGACTACTCGCTTGCCCGAAGATGAACATTTAGCTGGACGACGTCTCCGTTCAACGAATGTTTGTTTCGTTTCCTTGGGTCCGAACGACCGCGTCCGCTCGCGTCGTATACATCCATGGTAACGCTGAGTCCCCCTCACCACCAGGTTGTCCAAAATTATTTTCCTAAATCCGGAAGGCTCACGTTTTGACCTTGTTTTAAGTAAAAGACAACCAAAAGTTAATGTTATGAAATCAACTATTTAAATATTTTTAAGTAAATAAAAACAATGTAACAAATTAATTATAAAGCTAGCTATGAGTGTAAATGTTATCGATTTTTAAGTGAATAAACGCAGATTTTGTGCGGTGTTTTTATAATTAGATAGGTAATATATTGAATGAAATTATTAGCTATGGCGGGATCGGTCACACCATCTCTTTCTGTCGCGTGGGCTAGATATGTGAGAGAGAGGGACAGGCGTATTTCCGTGGCTTCACTAAGCCTAAATCGGACTTGTGCAATTATTATTTTGTAAAAAATAGTAATTTAATGTGTGTGTGTGCTGACACGTGGATTTCCATATTACTAAATGTGATATTTAGGTATTACGAGTGCGGTTTGCGTGGCGTGGTGTTTACACCGACGTACATCTAGTGAACTTATATATTTTATGTACTATTATTGTATCTTAAGAAAATATATTCTTATTTTTCATGGTCCAAGTTTTAAATGTTTTATCGACTATACAAAAATATGGATAATCAATATTATATTCTCGTCAACTTTAACAATTACTAGCCCAAAAAAAAAATTGATATCTTCACATTTGTGACATTTTTTGGTGTTCAATCGAAGTATATAACGGAGGTACGAAGATAAATAATGTATACGCTCTCACAGAATAAATTTAGGTAAAATATTTGGATATAAAAATTATCATACGATTACTTAGTAAGTTACGTGTAAATGTGCGCCTCATGAAAATTTAAGAAGTCTTTGTATTGTGTATGTAATTAATATATACATATATTATATACAAGTTAAAAAAAATTAATATTGTCGTACATTTTTCTTCGGAGACCACGAATGATGTGAAAATAGAAATACTATAGAGTTTGACTTCGACATTTCGACGTAAAATATCATAATTTCAAAAGGACCCGAAAATTGTAATTTATTATAAAAAAAAAATATAAATGTTTATATAATCTGTAAGTATCGAAATTCTCATACATATCCAAAGCCGAGATGTCGAACACTTACTCTACGAAAATTAATAAAAAAAAAAAATAAACAAAAATTTTTATATTCGAAATTTAAATTAGTCGATAGCATGTTTTCACCTTCATTTCGTTTTCTCTGTGTATAATTTTTGATGTCTTTTTAGCGTTTAATCCTCAAAAATCTATAATAACTGTTATATGCATTTATATTAGTAAAAGACTTGTAAAAAAGTATATAAAAGACAAAAGATTGTCGCGTCGGCGAGAGCCCACCAGACCGCATTTCAAACGTTTCCAAATTCAAATTTTTGATATTATCGAACAACTTTTTTTAATACGTACACAAATCTGTGTGTTATGCCTGACATTTGTTGATAGCTTAAAAAAAGTTATTTTGTGTTAGTTTGTACAGAAATAATAGGATGGGACAATTTGCAAAGATAATTTAGATGTTAATAAGACATTCCGTTTAGAATGTTACTAGATTTTTTTTTTTAAATAATAATATAAATATTTTTCACATCGGGAACAAATCATTACGTTGTTTTATCTTATTTTGTAACGTTAGTTAATTTTTAAGTGGCTTTATTTTTAAAATAACCCTATATATTATTATAATATTATATTGAGATGTTATACATGTCATTGTTTTGTGCGAAGTGTTTGGGGTTCGATACCCGGTTTAAAAGAGAGTTGCGACTGATATGTAGTAGAAAAATGCCGATTGGACGCGCTCGGTCGGTCTGTACAAATCGTATACGTCACCTTAACATTATAATGTTATGAACAGTGATCTCCGCAAATATCAGCTTTCCTACACGAGACAATGTAACGAATACACGCCATTTTAACTTGCAAAGGAATTTTATGTATAATTTAAATAAAAATCAGACATCATGCCTTTGCCTTCAGACATTTTTTCCACTGGCAACTCAACTGGTCTTGAGTGTTGCTATACTATTAAATTAATCGCTTTTCGATGAGATCACGTGTTTATTAGTGAATCGTTTATATTGTATATTGTTCAATCATTTTTTCCACATAGTTTTAAGAATTTTAGTTAATAATGTAGTGTAATTTTGAATTAATAGGTAGGCGGTAGTAATTCTTTAATATTTTGTTAATTTTTTTTCGTATTTGTAATGAATTTCTTAAGGGTTAGGTTAAACTTGAACGGTCCTCGACTGGTCTAGGAACAAAAAGACAATGAAGGGAAGTTGCATTTTTTTTAATAAAAAAAAAAACATTCTTTAGGATTCCGCGAGACGACGTGATCTAGAGTGCAATCTAATCTTAACACGCGTTTCTGAACGAAATCGTCGCTCAATATCGCTTACATTCGCTAATCAAACGCGAATAACTTTATCATACCAATATAATATAGACTGCACAATCCGTAAGAATATACGAATATACAAACAAAATAAATAATAAAATGCCTGACGCTATCAGAAACAAAAAATCACGTTATTTTTTCACATAAAACGGATTTTGTAGTCAAATTATGTAATGGTCGTTATATACCTTAAAAGACATTGCCAGATCTTATTTCTAAGCATTCGTAAACACATGTTGTTCGTTTGTGTGACTGTATCTTTGTATATAACCGCTTTCCAACTGCAGGCAAAGCGACACGGCACGCGTATCGCGCTATGTTAACTATGACACAGCGTGACACCGTGTCCCTTGTGCCTCCGGTCGTAGAGCGGATAGGATGATCTTAATGTAAGCTTCACCTAATTGTTTTCCTTCTATATCGATATGTATGTCTAGAAGATTAATTTTAAACGAAAAAAAAAATTATAATTATTGTACTTTTTTAACAATAATTCCTTATTACATTAGAATTATGGAACGGACGGGAGATTTTGTTTTAAACAAAGCTAGAAGCAGTTCTCGGACGTGGGTTGCCACGTTAAAAATATGTACAACACAAAGCATTTAATTTTAGACATATTAAATATAATGTTATCTTTATTGAAAATGATAGTGTTATTCGAAATATTTTCATGGTGTATTTATTTGTGAAAGATTAACGCTTACGAAATTCACATCACATACTGGGGAACATTGCTTTTATGAATGTTGTCAGCGTAAAAAAAAGAAATATTTTTTATTTGTGATCGGATAAGAAAATTATAATGATTTAGGTAATGGACCAATGTATATGATAGACACTGTTATTTCCTAAATAATCAATTGAACAGCTCATGTTTTTTTTTTTTTGATATTATATTAACTGAAAGGAGCTAACGAGATCAAATTATAATATTGTTATTTAATTATTGAGTACAAGTTTAATGGAATATTTTTTTTTCAATATACATTACTCGCCTCTTTAATTTTTTTTTTTTGTTATTTTGTTCCTTTAGTTTTTATCGATATTGTTTACTTTACAGATTGATGGATTCGTTAATTTAAGCGACTCAATAATTATTATTTTTATTATAGACGTATATTATTCACTTCCTCAGTAGTAAAGTGATGTTTTTACACTATTTCTACATTGACTCACATCTGTTGCGGAAATTTAAAAAAATGTAAAGTTTGGCGGTAAAAGTGATTGGCACAACACTATTGTATTGAATCTAGTCAAATTTTTAGATGAGAAAAAAATAATTGGAAAGCTAAGCTTACGGCGATTCGACTGACATTTTTGTAAAAAAGAATTAACGTCCAAAAATACGTCGCTTGGCGACATAAAAGTTGATTTGAAATTGTGGAATTGTACACGTGTATGTTTGTAACTGTTTCTTACGTATAACTACTATAATGTTACGTAGCATCATTTGAAGTGGAAATATTTTTTTTTTCATATTATGTAATGACCTTTTATCTATAAGATCTTTATATCTTACGTTATCTTAATGAAGTGGCTGATTAGGCAGGTGTAAGAATATGCAAGGGTATTTAAAACCTGTATACAATAAATTTCTTTCATTTGTTGAAATTTATTTTGTTTTATTTATCACATAATTTTTAGGTTAAGTTTTTAATATTCTATAAAAAAAAAATATGTGTAATGCCCAATAAATTCTAAGAAATCAATGAAATTATCTTATTACTTTTTATTTTAAATGTGGTTACATTTTGCTTTATCAATAAAAATATAATAAGTATAAATACATAATATATTTTCTTTAATATTATCAATATAATAATTACAAAGACTAATTTGTCATATGGGAAGGGGCTTACCTTAGAAACCAATTGACCAATCACGATTATTTTCACTAATAACACAGAGCCGCCATGACATATGAAATGTCATAACGAGACAATACCGCGAGATTTATTTTAAAATTGAAAAAAAAAATAGTTTTTGGTGATTTGCTTAGTTTTTTTTAAAATTTTGTTGTAACAACATTTCAAAATACAAACTAGTTTATTTACATACATCAACAATCACACATGCAGGAAAAGATATATGGTATATACTCCACAAAAATGGACATTTTCTAAGGCCAGTGTCCAGCAAATCAAGCCCTTTCTAGCAACACGCAAAGCTTATCGCGTTATTAAGAAACGAGAAACAAACAAAAAAACGAGAAATGTGCGGTTATCAATAAAAGTGTGACTAAAAAGAAAGATGATTTTTGAAATACAAATTATAATATAAACACCAACATATTGGTTTGGTTGAGGTTCAAACGTTAAGGACCCCATGACCCATCTTGCCTTCCCCTTCCCCTACCTGCAATCATAACAGATAATTAAAAAAAAATATACAAGGAATCATTTACTATAACGTTTCAAATTAAGTATATGGCAAATATTCGTTTAAAAAACAATATTAACCGCAATATCCATGTACTTGTCAGGACATAAATAATTTGTCATAACCTCGAAACCTAATTTAAAAAAAAAAACTTTTAAATATCGGCCATATGTTAATCTCGTTCAGGAATTGTTACGAAAGAAGTGTCTTACAATTTTTTATTTATAACAGAACCGAAAAATATTATTCGTAACCGCAAATTACACACGTAAAATAACTTTTTGGTTTAGCAGTTCCGTTTGTGAGAATTGTAAACATTTTTTTCGTACAGCCCGCAGGCCGATGCCACTTGGTCACAAGGCCGTTTAAAAAATAAACAATAAACAACATGGCCGCAAGTAAATTCGTTACAAGCCGTCGAAATGAGAAAAAAATAACCAGTTCTCGAAGCGGTACAATTTTGTACATATTTTCGTTGAGAGTGAAATTTCTTAAATCTTGTTTCCATATAAAGTTTTGTTGTACGTTGACTAGATAATTATTTATTTATAATATATAAATAGCTATTGGTATTGTCATAAATGCAACTAAACATACATACATTACTAAACGACTTTCTTATTTTTCATTATTCATAATAAATCATTCTATAGAAGAATGAATTGTTATGAATATTTTTTACGGTAACAATTTTTTTTTATAGCCTTCGTAGGCGAACCTCTTGGCCATCTGTTGGTAAGTGGTTACCAACGCCCATAGACATAGGCATTGTAAGAGATGTTCCACCACCGCTTACATCGCCAATGCGCCACCAAACTTGGGAACTAAGATGTTATGTCCCTTGTGCCTGTAATTACACTGGCTCACTCACCATTCAAACCGAAACACAACAATACAAAATACTGCTGTTTTGCGGTAGAATATCTGATGAGTGGGTGGTAACTACCCAGACGAGCTTGCACAAAGCTCCACCAAGAGTGTAGTGTTAAGTAGTAGGTACTATTCCCATAAAATGTAGGAAACACGTCCACTTGTATTTGCAATATTTATTTTATACTTATTTAATAATAAATACTATCACGCTATTTCAAAAGCAACCTAAGCTCTGTTTTATATGGAAAGATATTAAGCTGATTTGAATAACAATTAATTTCTTTATACATAACTCAATATTATGTTAATTTTAAAGTTAGACCCGCCTTGTATACTTTAAAAATATAATGTACATACGTGAAAAAAAAAGTGGCACGCCTCAAAATGAAAAAAAAAGACAGGCGACGGTCGTCCGAAAAGGGCCGAATCGCCGTCAGTGACCATGACCTTACTTAAACCTTACTTAGTGTGCATGAAGTGTATCGATGTTATTCGGGTACTTTGACTCTTGAAATCTTGATTTTATCTGCGTTGCATTGGGTTTATTTTTATTTTCGTAAGTAAATTTTTAATTCATAATTCTCTCACTCAATTGTATTGTCCGTTATAATAAAATTTTAAACCTTAAAAAAGTATGCAATTATGTTTAATGAATTAACGTGGAGTATGTCAATCAATCAAGTTGTTATAAATGAGTAACATTCATAATTAGTTATCCAGAGATGATGTTGGTTCCTCTTTAGATGAGAAAAAAAAAATCCCGCTGAGTTTCTTTCGCCGCTTCTTCTCAGGTCTGAGTTGTTTGTTTCCGAACCGGTGGTAGATTTATGACAGTCAATAAGCAAGTGTAATGCTTGAATATTGAATAAAGATTTTTGATTTTGACTTTTCGACTTTAGTCTTAAAGCACGTAAAGTCTGCCAGTGTTTTCGACTCATCGGACTATAAGAGTGAGGAAGGTGAAGTACATTTGTGCACTATGACATAATGAGCAAGATCCTATTCGGTGATTACTTGGATAGAAGCAAAGAAGAGAAACACGAAGCATTTAATGTTCCAGCACCTTTGCAATGATCAAGCTAAAATTAATTACACTCTCTAAAAAAAATAAGGTAATAGAACTTTAATGTACTGCTGGGCTGAGGCCTCCCTGTGCTCCAACACGAATCGGTAGATACACATGAGACAGATCGACACCAACAATTTATACTACGCTAACTCGAATTTTAGGCTTACGGCTTTCCTGTTATACAACTGTAATTTAAATTGAGTGATTTAAAAAAGTACCTTTAGTTAGCGTATAAGATTTGGAACTTCGTTATCTATAAAAAGACTATTATATACGACTACGCGTTCTAAGAAAGGATTTTTGGAAATTCCACCCCTAAGGAGGTGAAATAAGGGATGAACCGTTGTATGGAAATCCGTCATTTTCAAAGTTAGATATTTCGTATACAAACTTCTGGTTGGAAATAAATAAGTACGCAAATCAGAGTTTTTTTTCAAAATTCACCACCTAAGAGGGTGAAATAGGGGTTGAAAATTTGCATGGGACTCCGTCATTTTTGAAGTAAGAAGCATGAAATTTTGTATACAAGTCTCTGGTTGGAAATAAATAAATACCTATTTAAGGGTTTTCGATAATCTACTCCATAATAGGGTGAAATGGGGGTTGAAGTTTGTATAAAGGGTCCGTCATTTTTCATGTAAGAAGCATGACATTTTATATGGTAGCTTCTGCTTAGAAATAAATAAATACGTATTTCAGGGGTTTCGAAAATCTTTTTTTTTTTTTTTTTTTTTTAATAATATCCTGGGACATTATTCACACAAGGCCATCTGATCCCAAACTAAGCAGAGCTCGTGCTATGGAAACCAGACAACTGATATACTACATATACTACTTTTCTTTTGTAAATACATACTTATATAGATAATTACACCCAGACTCAGGACAAACAGACATGTTCATGCACACAAATGTCTGTCCTGGGTGGGAATCGAACCCACGACCTGCGGCGCGAAAGGCAAGTATTTACCAACCACGCCAACCGGCTCGTCAATCTACCCCCTAAGAGGGTCAAATGGGGGTTGAAAGTTTGTATGGCGGGTCCGTCATTTTTCATGTAAGAAGCATGACATTTAATTTTAAAGTTTCTGAGCAAAAATAATTGAATACGTACTTTGTCATTTTTAAAAATTCAATCTAAACGAGAGAAATGGGTTGAAGCATTCGTATAAAAATTGGTCTCATCATCATCATCCCTTTCTCGTCCACTGCTGGACATAGGACTCTCCAATGGCACGCCACTGAGCTCGATCTTCAGCTCTCAATCTCCATCCGCTGCCAGCCACTTTGCGTATATCGTCACTCCACCTAGTCGGAGGGCGTCCTATGCTACGCTTGCCAAGACGTGGTCTCCACTCCAGAACACGTCTACTCCAACGGTTGTCGGTTCTGCGACATATGTGTCCAGCCCATTGCCACTTCAGCTTACTAATCCTTTGGGCTATGTCGATAACTTTAGTTCTCTGTCGGATCACCACATTTGGGATTCGATCCTGTAGAGAAACTCCGAGCATAGCCCTTTCCATAGCTCGCTGAGCGACCTTAAAATGGTGGACCAAACGCACTGTCAGTGTCCACGTCTCGGCTCCGTAGGTCATAACCGGTAAGACGCACTCGTTGAAGACTTTTGTCTTCAAGCATTGCGGTATCCGTGACGAAAAGACTCGACCAAGTTTCCTATACGCTGTCCAGCCTAGCTGTACTCTTCTACGTGCCTCCTTCTCGAAGTTGTTTCGACCCAACTGCAAAGATTGCCCAAGGTACACGTACTCCTGAACAACTTCGAGAGGAACTCCGTTAAGAGCTATTGGTTCCGGCTTGACGTGTTCATTGAACATTAACTTGGTTTTGTCCAAGTTCATCCGGAGACCAATTCGAGCAGAGGAATCAGCCAGGCTGCTCAGCATATATTGCATGTCCTGCACGGTTTCTGCCACGATGACGATATCGTCTGCAAATCGCAAATGCGAAAGGTACTCGCCGTTTATGTTTATGCCCCGCCTTTCCCAGTGCAGCGTCTTGAACATATCCTCTAATGCATTAGTGAACAATTTCGGGGAAATGACATCCCCTTGTCTCACTCCTCGATGCATGAGGATAGGGTCAGACTGCTGGTTCTGTACTTTGACGGTCATAACAGCAGCATCTTGCAGACCTTTCAACACTTGGATATATCGCCAATCGATTTGGCACCGTTGTAAGGACTCCAGAACAGACCAGGTCTCAATAGAATCAAAAGCCTTCTCATAGTCCACAAATGCTAAGCACAGGGGCTGATTATACTCTTCGGTCTTCTGTATAATCTGCCGCACTGTGTAAATGTGGTCTATGGTTCCGTATCCTCTTCGAAACCCGGCCTGTTCCGGAGGCTGAAACTCGTCAAGTCTACGCGTGAGACGATTCGTGATGACCCTGGAAAACAGCTTATAAACATGGCTCAAGAGGGAAATAGGTCGGTAGTTCTTCAAAAGGGTTTTGTCTCCTTTTTTGAAGAACATTACGACAACACTCTTGCTCCATATCTTTGGAGTTCTCCCCGAAAAGATGACAGAATTAAATATTCGTTGGAGCTGCGCTAGTATAGGTTTTCCAGCTGCCTTTAGTAGCTCCGTCGTAATTCCATCTTCCCCGGGGGCTTTTCCATTTTTAAGCTGCCCCAAAGCCATCACGATTTCGTCTTGGCTAACTTCTGGCAGCTCTTCTGTGAATGGGGCTAAAGTGGCTCTTGGATCCCTAGGGTCCGGTTGGGGACGAGACGCTTTTGATGTATATAATTTACCGTAGAAGTCCTGAATTTCCGTAAGAATCTCGAGCTTGGAAGCGACGACTTTTCCCTTTGAAGTCCCTTTGGTCAACTTCGTCAGATGGCTACGACCTAGTTGCTGAGCGAAGATTTTCGACCCCCGATTTCGCTCGATCGCTTCTTTTATAGAGCGTGTATTGGAGTTTCGGAGGTCACGTCTTACTAGCTTAGATATTTTTTTGTTAAGATCTGACGAAGTGACTGAAGGATTTTCACGTCGTTTTCGCATTAGCTCTAGAAAGTTTGGACCTTCTGCCGGTGTTTTGCGCTTGATAGAATTTCGTCCCCTCGTCCCTAAGGATACCCACCACTTGGTCGAGTTTTTGGTCGATTTCAACGTCAATATTGGTTTCCAAGGCAGCGAACCGGTTTTCTAGTTTTAACTGAAACGTACTAGACTCCACGGCTTGGAGCAGTTTTGGCCGGAGCGTAGACCTCATTAGACGAGCGCGCTCGAGCTTGTAGTCAATATTTAAAGTGCCTCGTACAAGACGGTGATCACTTCCTGTATTGAACCTTGTGACCACGGAGACATCTCTAAATATTCGCCTCTTGTCCGTCATAATGAAGTCAATCTCGTTTCTAATCATAGCGTCAGGGCTTCGCCATGTCCACTTTCGTTGAGGCTGTTTCTTAAAGAAAGAGTTCATCAAGAACAGCCCCTCTTTCTCAAGAAAGTTGACAAGCATTTGCCCCCTATGATTCCTGCTACCAAATCCGTGTTGTCCTATTACCGTTTCGCTGCTAGTATGTACTCCCACTTTAGCGTTGAAATCCCCCATGACAACATTGAAGTGGGCCTTTTGGGTGGTGTGCAATGCCTTTGAAATGTCTTCGTACATTTCTTCCACTTCATCATCCGAGTGTGTCGAAGTCGGTGCGTAGACTTGGATTACCTTGAGGCTATACCTCTTGGTGAGTCTGATCACAAGATACGCTACCCTTGCAGACACACTGGAGATTTCTAAGATGTTGTCTGAGAGAGTCTTGTGGACCAAAAAGCCGACGCCCCCTTGGGATGGTTGGTCTCCCTCTCTGAAGTACATAAGATGGCCTGATTCTAAGGCTATGGTATCCTCCCCCTTTCTTCGGATTTCACATAGCCCCAAAATATGCCACCTTATATTCCCCAGCTCTTCTTCGAGTTGTGCCAGATGTTCGTCGAGCCGTAGCGTCGAGCCGTAGCGTCTGAAAATTGGTCTGATCTGCTTGAAATGTACTGTTTTCACAGCTTGAATAGACCATAGTTAACATATTTTATTATTTTTGATTATGTCGCGGGCAAAGCCGCGGGGGAACCGCTAGTTTTTGTATATTTCTTGACGATTTTTGCATACATATAAAAAAAAACCATATTTTAAGCAACGGCATAAAAAAAGGTAGAGTTAGCGTAGTATAAATTGTTGGTGTCGAGATTTTCTATCAAATTTAGGTTCAGGTTGGCTCCCAGGCTTGTTAAGATTCGCGTATCCTATCCACTTGGGCCATCTCGGCGCTCTACTGAGGCTCGAAGATATCTCATAAATATATAACCTTTTCCATAATACTATTTCATCTCAAATATACAAATAATATATTACATCAAACAAGACATAAATTATTATTAAATATCTTATTGCGTTGTCCCAACGCTTAAGTAAATAAACAGGAACCGTAAATATATGACTCTTCGTAATATAATCGCTTAATCTTTTATCTTTTACATTTAATTCGGTTACTTGTATGTTTATGTATACTTTTAAGGATGTCTGTGTGAGTCAGTGGACGTTGCACTCGACGATACTGACCTTGGTCACGCAGCTGTGCCAACGTTGGGCGTTGGCCGGAATTCGTCCAAAAATGCACTAAAATGTATGTAATTTAGTGCGTCCTTAACATTTTGAAACTTGAAGTGTAAAGTTATTAAAATCATAACATTTTATGATCACTTTTGTACTTTTATAGGATATTTAATTAAGTTTCATACAGAAATGATTTCCATTGTCTGTATTATTATTATATAATTTATACAGACAGACAAGCATATGGGTCACCTGATGGGAAATGGATCATTAGCCACGTTACTGCAAGTATCAAAACAAAATGTGTTGCAAACAAGATGCAGAATCTACCTAGAACATCAGGCAAGAAACTCAATGGATAATCTCTTCCATCATCTTTAGTTTTATCTAGTAATAAAACATATTCATCGATGTTTATTGATATGAGATTAAATTTTAGTAATAAGGTAAAAAACTATAAACCGTTTCTCATACCGTCAACCCTTTTACCAGAGTCGGTTAGGACACTTGTATGGTTGGGTTTAGTGTCTCAAGTCAAACAGTGGCCAGTTTTAAGCTTGGTGAAAAGCTCGATAATAATTTAAAAAAATACCAACGCTTTGACACATAGAAGGATATGGCTTGGCCTATCAATGAATTATAATTAAAAAAAAAATAAGGCCTGTTACTCGCTAAAAGTTTCCGCATCAATCATGAGTTTATTCCACCACGCTGCTCTAACGCTGCGTTTTTCGTTGCGCCCGAACACGAGATAAACACAAATTGAGCACACGAAAGCTCTGTAGTGCTCTCGGATTTGATTTCTAGGCAGCCCCAAATTTATGACTAGGCCACTCTGTGTCCTGGACATACGGCGTGCCTCACATACCCCTCCACTGTGTCCGTAGGGGAAACACGTAATGCGTTTTTCCTGCGTAAGGGTCCCACACCTAAAAAAATTTACTCTAACCGCTTCGGAAAGGGGGATTCTCCAATGTCAATGCCTAGGGGCCTTGAGTCTCGAAGTCCGGGCCTAAGTTAATGTTGACTTAATAACATTAAAAGCGGAAATCAGATTTAATTAAATATAATGTGAAATGTTTTATATACAATTCTAACGTGATTAAGTATATAAAAATAACTTAAAACAATTACTGTTAAATGTCACAGAAGTCACGCGATGCTTGGCTCCTTTGTCAGTTCGTTTATTTTTTGTTAACTTTAAATAGATTTGACGTAATAACTAATGCTTTAATTAAAATCAAAATGAAAATATACTTCATAAATTTTTTATTCATTTTTAAAAATTCAACTTACCTTTTTAATACATCACAACAATTCGTACCCTACATAATTAATATATACATTTTATATTGTAATTAATGAAACTTAATTATATTAATTTTAAGGATCGAGATATACTTGGTGGTAGAGCTTTGTGCAAGCTCGTCTGGGTAGATACCATCCACTCATCAGATATTCTACCGCAAAATAACAATACTTGGTATTGTTGTGTTCCAGTTTGAAGGGTGAGTGAGCCAGTGTAATTACAGACACAAGGGACATAACATCTTAGTTCCCAAGGTTGGTGGCGCATTGGCGATGTGAGCGATGGTTAACATTTCTTACAATGTCATTGTTTATGGGTGCTGGTGAACACTTACCATCAGGTGGCCCATACGTTAGTCCGTCTACATGTACAATAAAAAAAAATTGTATCTTCACAGATGTGCTGTCTGTGCCTTTGATGTATCTTGTCTATGAATCGTCTTGTCTATGAATCGATTCATGTTATTTTAATGTGTTTGTATAAGAGTAATGCCAGGCGGCAACACAATCTATTTTACTTAATCTTTTAACAAACTTTTATTTAATCTGTGTACTAAATAATCATACAACATTATATTGTATTATCATAAAAACCGGAACTAAATAAAGTTAATTGATTGTGTGGAAGGCCGGTTATACTTTGTACAAATAAAGTTGCAAAATAATGTGACGAATGTATTGGACATTCTAAAAGCTTAACTTACATAAAAGTTCGTGCAGACAAGCCCTGGAAAGAGACCATGTATGGAAAATAAACCAGACTGACTGAAACTAAACTGAAGGTAAGGGATTTAGTTAGGGGTGCCCAATTTTACTTGTGGGCCCGTATGGATCTTATGAATCGATTGTATTATAATATTTTATAAGCCGTTTGGGTAAGTATTTATAAAACATTCTACCTTCAAACTGCAATCAATCAATGTCCTCCAGACCGATTTCGGCCATGGCGGCCAATCTCAAGAAAGATTAGCCAATTGCGCAGGAGATATTATAGTGCACAAGTGTCTGCACAAACACGGGTGCACTCTTTATTCCCTAGCTCTCAAAATCCGATGGGACGGCGATCCGACACGAACGGAAGGAGTTTAGATGCAGGATCAACTTCCAGACTCCGGGCTGCTACTGAGAATTTTCTGACAGAAAAACCCAATAACTTTTTTTTTAACGGTCCAACGAGGCAGTCAAACTGCAATATAATGGTGACCACTTACCATCAGGTGGCCCATTTTCTAATAAGTCTACCTATTTTAAATAAAATAAAATAAGATGCACCCGATTAATATTTAAAGCTTAAATAAAACGTGCGAAGTCCAAAGACCTAGCAAGACCTAACAAAAACGGAGCTTAGGTGTTCTTAGTGTTCATTAGTCAAGCAAAAGCCTAGCAGCGGTATTTTTTTTGTTAAATTTAAGAATTCCTACTCCTAAGTTAAACGAACAATAGTGTACCTAAAACGTAAACTAAAAACTAACAAAAGTTGGTGATAAAAAGGGGTAATCGAGAACAACCCCGTTGTTTTTTTTTTTGTTATACTTAAACAAAACATTGTTTTAAGAAAACGAAACATCACGTAAATTAGGTACCGCAATTTTCTTTTGTTAGGGAAAATATTTTTTTGCCGAGACCAACTCCCCTCGACCGTTGTTTTAAATTAAGGTTGTTACAGACGGACTGACGTTGAAATGATATATAATAAAACATAATAAGAAACACGTTAATTAAATTTCGCGAACAAAACATTTTTAATTTTTTATTAACATCAAATATAAGTCCAATGAATAAAAATAATATTGGGACGAATGAGAAAATCAAACAATTAACAAGATAGATATTTTATTACGATTCACTTATACTATGTATTTAACATATATATAATATTTTATTGCTTTTATTGAACTATTTAAGAAACCCAAAAATATAACTATTATAAAGTTAAAACTTGCCAAGTATAAAATAAATCTGTGCTATCATTATTATATGATTATGTTTAAGAAACTATCGCCTTCAGTAAAATACGCGCAATTTTTAAAAACAAATTATACGTCTCTTTAGGCCGCACAGCATCTTTCATTGTACCTTTTGAAATTGTAAGTTTCATTCCCCTCTTATAAGTACTCCTAGTTTGTTAGAAATATCTCGAACAGTAGATAGAACTTTCTTGTAGAACAAAAAATAAAGGGATCAGGCCACGGTCTTGCAACTTCATTATGGGGTACGTTGACATACTGATGCTGTTAAGTTCAATTTACGACCGCCAGAGGCATGACAATTCGCGTAGTAATTCTCCCGAACATTTTTTCAAATCCAAACAAAACAGTTAAATAACAAAAAATCCGCAGAACTCAACAAAACGATATAACAATGATTAAATAGCACAATACTTGGGAGAGAAAAATATCAGCTTCGATAGCAGCGACGTAGTACCTCAAGCGGATAGTATTGCGAATTAGCAGTTGTAACACACTCGCACCTCATCTCTCACCACTGAAATTGGACTCAGTTGCAAGACCTGTGTGTACGACCGTGGATCAGGCTAAATATCGCAATACATAATAGGTGATCATGGACAGACTGGCCGAATAACAGCCAGGCAGGCAGGAAAATTGGCACATATTCCAAGTAAATGCAGAAGTGGTCACCTTGAAGTCCAATGTACAAAATTTTCATCAGGTGTATTTCATACGTAATAAATTAATTAATTAATTATTAGATATTATGGATCCATGGAAAAAAAAAACAAAATGTGATAGTAAAATAATTGTTGAGTTGGGGAGTAGCTAATCAGATTATTGTTATATAACGGTCATTGGACCAACATATTGATTAAATCCAACCATTGATATAAATTATAAGTATAGGTACGCTGATAATATTCATCATTAAATGGCGAATGAAACAAAGGTTTATTCGTTTTAATTTTGGTTTTCTGGTAGTTTTCGAGCGAGCGGACCTCTCTTGGCTGTAATAAACTTGAATTGATATCATTACCTTCTTGATATATAGTTATATAGTGCGCCATCTAGTAAAACAATAACATAACCGTTAAGGTTTATAAACTATACAACAGATGTCGCTACTATGTCACAATTTTTTTTTTAATTATGAAAATAGTAAATGACTGTAAATTACCTATTTTTATCTTCTGCATATCATACTTAATAATGTTTAATATTTTCATTTACAAATCATATTTTTTTTAACAATTTTTTAGCTATATCGTAACGACTGTAGAAAAAACAATTGTACAACATACAATTGTGATTTTACTTATGGCAATAGCTTAATGTCAAATAAGTGCTGCTATTTTCTGCCATTTACCACTTTTATATGCATGCAATAAATTTGAAAATTTTATATACATTTTTATGGTCTTGGTAGAAAATAAATTTAGAAAAAAAACTTTTAAAAAGTTTTAAAATTATAACATAAACAAATTTAACAATAAATTTTATTAAAATTAAAGTTATAAATTACGTTTAACTTTTTTAATGCTAAACGCAAATATATCTAAATTTTCTTGCTTCATCAAGTTTTTAATTATTTTTTTATTACCAAGTTTTATTTTATACAGTTGTTAACGTCATAATAAAAACAGGGTAATTATTTTTCAGCGTATAACAACACCTCCTTTAGTACCGTACGAATGGTCGGATTCTACACGACGCACGACCGCTTTTAACGTCCGCGATAAGTTAACAAAACTCGTTGAAAATGCATACATCAAAATGGTAGAATCTCTGCAAATGTTTTTATTTCTTTTCAAATCTAAATACAGACGAAAATGGTCATGGTTCTCTCCGTTCCTATGTTCAGTGCTCATAGTGTTATTGTTTTGTCACGGAGTTCTAGCTAAGTGTAGTGAACATAACTGTTTAAATGGTGTGTGTAAAAATGATACTTGCGTGTGCTACGAGGGCTGGCAAGGTCCCCAATGCCAGCATTGCGGCGGGAAAATAAAGTGAGTGTAACTTTTGTGATTTTTACTTACGAATTCACATTGCTAGTTCAGTGACCTAGTTGTCAGACGGCATGTCATCTAGGTAGATTTCGCGAAAACATCGATGCAGGATTATCCAATTATCTTCTTTGGCTTCTTTATTTCATCCTGACATTCTGCTTGAAGGTCGCATATATCTATAAAACTATTACGATCATTTGTCTACGAAATATATGTGACTTTATATGTTCTCTAAGTAACATTGGTAGACCACAAATAATTAAACATTAAACCTAGAGTGTACATGATACACTGATTATACGATTAATTCATAAAGATAAATAAAAAGATAAAGAAAAAACTATCAGGTACAGATGAGGAATTTTTAATTAAGTGGTATAATCTCTTTGTTGATTCACTTGTTTTGTATATTTTTACACATAATAAAGTTATTTTGTATATTTGAGATAGTAATTTTATCCTTTATATACACCTTCTGTCTTACTTTCTGTTTTCTCTAATGTTGCTTAAATTTGATACATTTTAATTTATAATTCAATTAATAAATATGATATGTTCTTGTATAGAAGGCTGATTAAAATTCAAACTCCTTACAACATAAAAAAAAAGTACATGGGTCACTATTACAATATTGGCTTTTGCTGGCAATCAAAGTTTAAAAATATAATTTAAATATTAAAAATATTTTAAAATACAATATGAGGGTTGAAAGGACATCACTTAAATTAGTTACTTTATATTTGTTATTAAAATTGAATTAATTGGAATTATTACAATTCCAATTTTCTTTCGATATCAAATATATTATTTTAAATTTTTGTATTTAGGATACATATGAATCAATAATTTTACAACCTAAGTATTGTTTGGTTATTTCTTAGTGAACTATTTTAAGAATAAACAAAAAAGGATTCGCGTTTAAAAACTTTTAATGATTATGTAATAAATAATATCAATTTAATTAATGCATACGGTATCGGTTCCCCTTTGTTCAGTTACTTTGCTATAAGTTAACATAACATAAGTTTGCTAATCCCAGTTATATTTTTGGTATACAAAATGGACTTGATTATAACGTCACACCAAAAACATACCTACACCCTATGATACAATTGATTTAGTTGTCTGGGTTTTATTCCCGGGTTGGGGTATTAACAGATGTAACACCTTGGATCCCGATCCGGAACTATAACGAAAATGTTCCATTGTAGTTTTATTGAATTATAATTGAGAGGGTATAGATGTTGCACCTGTCCATGCACATGTGTAAACGATATAATCTATGCCGTCGGTTAGTTGTAGAGGAAATGATCATTATGTTACAAGTGCCCACCATAATATACACATGCCTTTGGTCCTGCGTCCCTCGACTCTTTCCGGTCGTGTCGGATTGCCATCCCATTGGATAAGAACTAGGGAACAGAGAGTGCAACTTTGTTTGCGCACATACTCGTGCACTATAATATCTCCTGCGCAGTTGGCTAATCTCTCTTGATATTGGTCGTAATCGGTCTGGATGACATGATTATACTTGTATCAACTAAATGCAATTTAAATTATGATATTGTGAAATGCAATATCATATGTCAGATAATATGTATCTGTTTAAAAACAGGACTGATATAAAAGTTTCCACATTAATGGTTTGTGATTTCAGGATAACATCTTTTTTATAACACAATGACTGTGACAACATAATAAAACGTGATTCACTGTCAAACAGATATCATACAGATACGGTTGTTATATTTATATGTATATCAACATGATGTATTGTAACTTTATTGTAATGACTAATATAATAACTTGGTATATAATAGGATTAGAATACGACTTTTGTTTGTAACTATTCTTCATTTTGTCAGCTGGTTCATACAAATTGTTCTTAAATTCTTTTAATCTTTTTCATTGTATAGCAAATCTAGAGAACTTATAAATTAGGTTGGCAAGTGGTCACCGTTACTTATTTACTCAATACAAGATTATAACGATGATAATTAAATAATTGTTATCATATGTTTGAGCTGGATATATAAATATGATTAAGTATTTCATGACGAGCCGGGTGGTTGGTGTGGTTGGTAAGATACTTCCCTTTCGCGTGGCGACGCAGGTCGTGGGTTCGATTACCGCTCAGGACATATATTTGTGTGCATGAACATGTCTGTTTGTCCTGAGTCTGGGTGTAATTATCTATATAAGTATGTATTTACAAAAGAAAAGTAGTATATGTAGTATATCAGTTGTCTGGTTTCCATAGTACGAGCTCTGCTTAGTTTGGAATCAGATGGCCGTGTGTGAATAATGTCCCAGGATATTATTATTATTATGTCTGTTATTTATTTGGTAGACATGAGTCACAACTGGCTTGTAGGTTCTTCTTTCAAATTTTGATTTTGACAACTGGCATTATTGGACCTTATGTAATAGTTTGAATGTGTTTTGATATGTGAGTCATAAGGCGTTTTATTCTCTGACTGCAGTCCAACCACCTCGTTATTTGTTAAAAAATAATTTTGAATCATCGCTGATTGGTGAAAAGTAAGAAGTAGTGTTTCAATTACCAATTGTTAAAGATTGATCTTTTGTCATCATCAGATTAACCGAACCAACGGGTATAATAACCGACGGTCCGGGTAACTACAGCGTCAGTACGCAATGTTCGTGGCTGATAGTACCGCCGCGGCTCGGGCCGAACCCACCCGCGCTGCGTGTACGACTGGAAAGCTTCGCCACGGAATGTGGCTGGGACCATTTGTACGTGTACGACGGTGACAGCGTACGAGCGGAGCGTTTGTTGGCTGTTTTTAGGTATGTATGTTTCGTACATTTTTGTTGTTCATATGTTAATAAAACGGTATTGTCGTTATTTGGTACTACATTAGAAGCGTACGCTTAGTTGTATGTATGTGCATTTGTTGTAAGACAGTACGTTAGCGTTCTTCGAACTATGGCGTAATGTTATAATGGCTATACTGTACAAATGCGAGTTAAGTCAAGTGACTCTTATCAACTCTTTTGGTGATTCATCGTTGTTATATAGCTTAAGACTATTTAAAGATTCGAATGACGATGAGAAAACTTTTTACAAATGTGTCAGTTTAAATGTTTGTATTTACTAACTCGTGATGCAACGTGGTGGAATAATCTCTAAGAATTTGCTCGAAAGGAGAGTATCATACTTTCTTTATTACATATTCTTTCGTATACTAGAAGGCAGGCTGCATAATTATAACCCAAATAAAATTAGTAAACTCGTCAGTTATCGTATTAATATTGTGATGATGTCTGGCAACGAAAACATGCAGGCAATTTAAAAATCACGTATTTAAACCTGAATCCGAGCCAAGAGCAGAATACTCTGACGCTAACTTCAGCTGTTGCTGAAGAAGCAAAAGTTAAACATATATTGAAATTAAATAATGTTTTTATTTTTAATAATTTCAGTGGTGTGCTAGATAATAAGGATTCCGGCTGGACTCGACAAGTGATAGCCCGTTCCGGGAGCGTACTATTACATTTCTTTTCGGACGACGCGTACGCAATGGAGGGCTTCAACGTGACGTACGCGGCGTACTCGTGCCCCTCGAACGATCATCGTACGAATTGTTCTGGTGAGTCTGTCGTTTCCTATTTTTTTTACTATTGTGGTGTGAATAGACGGTGCCTTTTGTATCGCTGTGGTCTGAGTGCGCTAGTGTAATTAGATGCACAAGAAACAGGTTCTAAGATCCCGTGATGTCGTATTGATTGAATAAATTATAAGAAATAATGTAATGTAACTCGCCCGGTATGGACGAAGCTTTACTTTACTATCATCAAGTGGGCCATTCACCCAGAGGGGCGAATGAGAGGAAGACGGACGTCTTCATTGATAAAAATATAAAGAAATTATGTTACGTATGAGTTCTTATAAAAGTTCCAAATTAAAATTAATTAGTAGCATGATTGCGGAACTATATCCAATTTACTTGTAGCAAATAAATACGAGAGCCGAGATGGACCAGTGGTTCGAAAACGTGAATTTTCATCGAAGACTGCTGCTTCAAACCCTGGCAAAACCATTGAATTTTCATGAGCTTAATTTGTGTTTTATCATTCATGTCTTGTTCGGTGATAAAGGAAAACATCTGAGGTAATCTATATCCATCAATCCGCGTTGGAGCAACGTGGTGGAACGAGCTCCAAACACACAAAAGAGGTGTCCTTAACCACACAGCACAAAAAGCAAATCGACGATTATTGTTAATTAACATCGTTACTTCAGCTATTTAATTTTATAACTGATAAAATTAGGCAAAAACAAAAGAAATACATACATATATTCAATGTCAAATCACTTACAAAGTGGTCACTTATCTACTTAATAAAATATCGTCTACAAATCTCTAATACCGCATCGTCATAAGAATTGAATTTTCATACATGAATATGATTGTACAAAAAAAAAAAAAACCAAAATACTCGGTGGTAGAGCTTTGTGCAAGCTCGTCTGGGTAGGTACCACCCACTCATCAGATATTCTACCGCAAAACAGCAGTGCTTTGTGTTGTTGTGTTCCGGTTTGAAGGGTGAGTGAGTCAGTGTAATTACAAGCACAAGGGACATAACATCTTAGTTCCCAAGGTTGGTGGCGCATTGGCGATGTGAGCGATGGTTAACATTTCTTACAATGCCATTGTATATATCTATGGGCGTTGGTGACCACTTACCAACTCAAGTGGTCCATAGGTTCGTCCGCCTTACTATAAAATAAAAATAATTAAAAGAGGCTCTTAATTTATAAGCATTTTTGAATGTTACGTCATGATATAGTTTTAAATAGTTTCAAATACAAATTCAGCTGATAAGAACCGGCAAGAAACTGTTACTTTATCCAATAATTTATTTTATTATGTTAATTGAGAATACAATTAAATTATTATTTATCCTGCATGATAGTTACATACTAATTTCAGTCTTTTTTTGTCATCTATTTAGTCTTGTAGTTGTAAACATTGTATATCAATGATTTTGTAGGGTTCCGTACCCAAAGGGTAAAACGGGAACCCTATTACTAAGATTCCGTTGTCCGTCTATCCGTCCGTCCGTCTGTCCGTCTGTCCGTCTGTCACCAGGCTGTGTCTCATGAAACGTGATAGTTAGACGGTTGAAATTTTCACAGATGATGTATTTCTGTTGCCGCTAATACTTAAAACATAATAAAATAAATATTTAAGTGGGGCTCCTATAAATTTACTTATATACTTATTTGTATTATACATCGTTGAGCGTTTTGTGTGTCAAATATAAAATAAAGAAAAGCCATTTATAGAATGTGATGAATTCGTAAACTGTGGATCATGCAGCTTTCGACAGACATCGTGCACTTGTGTGTCTTCAACAACTCGACGTCAACCCTTTTGATAAAACAATCGAAGTGTCTTCAAGGGTTTTGAATTACACAATTTCAAATAACTATACTTATGCATAAAATATTTTATACATTTAAATATCTTTATCTTATATTATTACTAGCTGTGAACCGCGGCTTCACCCGCGTATGATTAATAAAAATATAATAAATTATTTTATTACTATAATAACACACGTGCGCGCACACACACACATGGCTACTGGTAAAGAAATACGTAATTAACGATTTGAAATAAATGTTCATAAGATACCGATCTTATATATGCGCTAACACATGTTCTTTGTGTGTACCAATTTACATCAAGATTGGTCAAGCCGTTCGTGAGTTATAAGAAGACATACAGACAGACAGACAAAAATGAAAAAATAGTATAATGTGTATCACTGCATCATAACACGATTATTTATCACAAATTTAGATGAAAAAAAAATGTACAGACAGAACCAATAGATTTATATAGTAGTATAGACGAATGATTTGTTTGTTTGAACGCATTTATATCATGGTCTACTAAACCGATTTGAAATAAACGTTTAGTGTTAGATAGGCCATTAATTGAGAAAACTTTATAGACTATTATAAATCTGGTGAGCTTATGTTAGTTATTTAAATGCGGTAATCTCAGGAACTACTGGTTTGACTTTGATCATTCGTTTTCCATTAGATAGCAAGGCGGTAAACATATATATAGGTATATAAGTAAATTATTATTATTATATTCCAAATATAAGTTATACCTACTTTATTATAATGGGTCCTTACAAGAACTTTTAAATATTAACTTTAGAAGTTATATTATATTAAAATGTATGAATAAATACTCTTTTTAATTAATCATATGTAAATATGTATTATTATTTCACGCCAATTCACGCTACTGACACAGACACGTGTTGTGAACAATGTTCTTTTGTTAAAATATCACCAAAGAGGTCATTTGTATACTCGATAAAAGATTGTCTACGTCATCAGATACCATGTGACAAAAAAAAAAACAATTCTTTATTTAAGCAGACTTAAAATTATAAGCACTTTTGAATGTTACGTCATGATATAGTTCCAATCGGTTACGAATACACATTCAACCAAGAAGAACCGACTTATCCAATAATTTACTTAATTATGTTAATTTATTATTAAATAATTTACTTATTATTACTTATTATTTCATTCGGAGTAGGAATAAAGGTAAACACGCCGTAGATTTCACAGACACGCGTTGTGAACAATGTTCGTGTTTTATAACATATATAGAATTATATGATGTGCAAAATAATTCACATAAAAATGTCATTTGGATGTTGTTGGTTATTGAGTTTAATTGGATTGATACGTTGATTCCAGATCACGGCGAGTGTGACGAGGGCTCGTGTAGATGCGAACCGAACTGGGTCGGTGTCGCGTGTGACCAGCCTTTATGTCCAAGTAAGTTTACATAATGATCTGAAAATTCATTTGCAGATTAGCCTTCGTACCTTGAAAAATACACTTGTATTTAATGGATCTTTCCCATAGACTGAATATAATAATTATATTAGATTCACAACAGTTGACTATTTTTTTGGAACGAAGTTCGTTTACGCTGTTAACAGTAGACTGAAATGGCAGCGGCCCAAGGTCACGTCATATAACGAAATAGCGTTCATACTGTGCCTACCAAATGCTACAAAATGCTATGCGGTGGGCGTTCGAGTTTAGGAGGTCGATATAAAGGAGGTTAAAGTGCTTTTTGGTGTGACAAAAATACAGTAATATAATCAATTAATATCTACATTTTAAAACGGTGTGAGTCGAAAAAATTTCCCGCAGAACTTCGTTCTTGACGGGGATCCCCCGACCGCACTTTTATTAAATTACAAGCTTTATTCAATTTCACGTGCTATATAGCTCGTGTCGATCACTTGATCGAAACCGACTTGATTATTAATAATTTTAATGCTATTTTAGAGTTAATTTATATTTTATACTCGTAGCGACAAAAGTTACTACGTTACGCGCAGCCCATCATTATCCATCGCTCGACTCGACCGACGGCATTTCGGCAATTAAAATATATGTATAAATGATTATTGTAAAATTTTAGTTTTTATGACATAATTTGGCGCCGAGGGGGCCGATATAGAAGCAACCTACAAACGCCCCGCCAATACTAGACATTAAAAAAATACGACCCCAAATAAAAAATTGAATCGAATATTCCAGACGACTGCAACGCTGCGACGGGCGGCGGGGTGTGCACGGCGGGCGGCTGCGCGTGCGCGGCGGGGCGCGCGGGGGCGGCGTGCGGCGCGCAGGGCGGCGCGGCGGGCTGGCGCTGGGCGTGGCGCGAGGAGGGGGAGGGGGGCGAGCGCCCGCGGGGAGCGCCGCCGCCCGCCGCCGGGCACGCGCTCGTCGCGCTCGGGGACGACCTGCTGCGCGTCGGCGGGGAGACCTTCGCCGACGCGCCCTTCCTGTACAGGTGCGCCGGCTTGTCGTGTACAGGCAGCGTCATGTGTAAAGTTGCGGACGACGTTACCGAATATATAGAAACGTCCAAAGAGATCGATAACATTCGTACGACCGAAGTCGTCAAATTATTTAAATCATCCATTTTGTCCAAATATACCGAAGTGCGAACGTCGTCAAATATATGAGTTCATTCAAACCGTCATTAAAATAATAACAATCTAAGCGCTAATGGTTTCTACGTATCCAAAGATTCATAAAAAGCTAACTCATTTAATCACAAATATATTAAATTACATCGTTTTAAATAAATTGTCTCTTTTTTCAGATATAAAACACTAGAAAACGAATGGATAGCCATGGAACCGCGAGGGGAAGCCCCGTTGCCACGTTTTGCGCACTCTGCCGTGATCTACGGCAACGAGTTAATAGTATATGGAGGTGTTGTAGCCTCGGACGAGCCAGAGAGGGGGTGAGCATAATATAATTGGGTAGTACGTAGAATAATTGGTTGATAGACACCTTTAATCAAACATATTGAGAGTGCAAGAAATATCGACTTTTGGTCCATATATTATGTGTAATTTTATCTTTATGTATTTTGGCAATCCAAATCTACGCCCTTAGATACTGGTATTGCAGGATGTTTGGACGGTAAATTGTTATCAAACATGACATATGAAGATTTAATGTCCCTAGTGCCTAATCACTGGCTCACTTACAAACTGGAGCACAGTAATATAAATTGTTGATGTATCCACCGTACAAAAAGTGTAACAGGTGTGGTACGCACCAACAGCAGCAATCGAAATCAATGTTATTTATTTGATAAAATATATTTTGTATTCTTATCTGTAATTTAAATGTTCAAAATATAAAAAAATAATTCTATATAAGCCACACGATAGTCGTTGATTTCCAAACAGAACATAAAATCAAATTTTGTATCTTTGTCTATGTACTTAGTTTGAGAAAAAGACTCGACTGACTTGCCGGTCCTCACGGTCAGTCGGTCTCGATGTTATCTCCTCTGCGACATTGATTAAATGAATCCTGTAAAGTGACGATTTAAAAGTGCTCGTTAGAGAATAGAGGTGATATTGAGTGTTGCGTTGCCCCGTGTGACGTCACTGAGCTGACGTAGCGTCGCGTCCGCAGGGGCGGGCTGGCGGGGCTGGAGGGGCGCGCGGGGGAGGTGACGAACGAGGTGTGGCGCGCGCGGCTGGACGCGGCGCACGCGGACTGGCGGAACGCCACGCCCACCGCCTGCTCGCCGCACCGACCGGCGCCGCTCAAGCACTGCGGTTAGACCCTTGACTTAACGGACATGTTTATGGAACTGGTGAATCGTTTACCGATAAACCGTATATTTAAATACTTTTTTTGTGTTTATTTAATGTATTTTTATGCCAGAATGTATAAGGTTATGCCAGAATATTTTTTTTACTTTTAAGGTCGCGGATTATTCTTCGGTCGTCTGTACTGTAATCTATTTATGTTGGATTCGTTGAACAAATAAAAACTATTATAATTAAATTTATCTAATGACATAGGTTAAAAGTCAAAAATGTTAATTATGGTCATGGTTAAAAGTAGTTTTATTAAAGACGATGCTTACGAATTGTTCGCAGGCGGCCTCCATCTTTCCGGTCACACGGCTGTCATGGTACAGATGGGTCCAACGAAGAAACCGGTCATGTTAGTGTTTTTTGGACATTCTCCGTATTACGGATACCTCCATCTCGTCCAGGTCTGTTTATTTTTATTTTTTTTTGTTTAGTTTTTGGGTTGCCCGTGCCATCGGCTCTCGTTAACATTATCAGAGTTACTTTTCGTTGAATTAAAGAATTATTTAGTATTTTATTTTATTTCGTCAAATTTGAAGCCAAATCTAACGTACTAAGAAAGACATTGTCCCATTGCACGTGTAAAAGTATTGTAACAAAATATATAGCAATTATTAACTTAACATCAACGGTATAAGCGAGGCGCAGTGCAATACTAACGAGTGCGCGCGTCCGGCAGGAGTACTACGTGGAGGAGGGGTGGTGGGGCGCGGCGGGCACGCGCGGCGCGGCGGCGCGCGGCGGGTTCGCGCACTCGGCGGCGTACGACGCGCTGTCGGCGCGCGTCTACGTGCACGCCGGCCTCGTGTCCGAGTCGGAGGCCACGCAGGTGCGCGCGCACTACTGGAGCTCCATCCTTGATTATGATTCAATTCGATACATTTTATATTTGTAACACTGGACTGCCTCGTTGGTCTAGTGGCTAGATGTAAGGCCGCAGACCCGGTGGTCCCGGGTTCGATTCCCAGGTCGGGCCAATAAAAAGTTATTGGGGTTTTCTGGCAGAAAATTCTCTGTAGCAGCCCGGAGTCTGGAAGTTGGCAGTGTGTACACACCCGTGCCTCGGAAAGCACGTTAAGCCGTTGGTCCTGCGCCTGAACTCTTTCCGGTCGTGTCGGATTGCCGTCCCATCGGATTATGAGAGCCAAGGAAAAGAGAGTGCACCTGTGTTTGTGCACACACTTGTGCACTATAATATCTCCTGCACAGTTGGTTAATCTCTCTTGAGATTGGCCGCCGTGGCCGAAATCGGTCTGGAGAACCTTATTTGTAATATTATAACTTATGTCACGATGTAATACGTTTTCCATCTTATTCACTTCGGTACTGAATAATTGTAATATAAGCTCAATTATATAGAATCCGCAACACAATTGTATAACAAATAACGAAATTATTTATTTAATGAATTTAAAACGTTAATATTTGAAATTAATTTCATAATTTTCATAATAAAATAAAAATAAAATAATCTAAACAATAAGTTAAATTAATTAATTAATAATAATAATAATAATATAATTGAAATACCAATCACATTATTAAGATGAAACAAACGACAATACTCGCGTGTGAGACATTAATAACTTTACAAACGCGTGTGACACATCACACGCGAGTAAGGAGAGGGGATAGACCTTTCCATGTCATAAAAATGTGAGTTGGCTTAACGATGCAAACACACTATCCATGATATGAGCCACTGAATCAATCTTATAAACTGTACTAGACACGCAAATGTACACGCAGTGTGCGGGTACGTAACGTTTTTGCGCTTGTATTGATATTTCATTAGTGGTTGAGCGTTGTGCGTGCTCGTCTGAGTGGGTATTCATCATATTCTACCACAAAACAGCAGTACTTGGTATTGTTGTGTTCCGGTTTGAAGGGTGAGTGAGCCAGTGCAATTACAGGCACATGGGGCATAACATCTTAGTTCCCAAAGTTGGTGACGCTTTGGTGATATAAGCCATGGATAACATTTCTCACAATACTGATGTCTATGGACGTTGGTGATCACTTACCATCAAGTGGTCCATATCCTCGTTCGCTTACCTATTCTTTAAAAAAATATATATTTAGGACTATATGTGAGGTTGTATCTGGCAATATGTGTGTGTGTCTTCAGAAAGTGAGTTGTATTGCATTGCAGGCGCCGTCCGCTGCGTTGTACGAGTACGAGATAGAGACGAGGATCTGGCGTCCGTTACCGTCCGCGCCGACGCCGAGGTATCTACACACGGCGCTCTTTGTGTCGCCCGGTGAGCTGGTTGAACTTTGAACTATAATAGTAGAACACATATTATTGAAAATTAATAATTTTTCAAACTAGTTTTGTTTTGCTAACCTTACTGGTTAAAGTTATTGTTTTGTTAATTCTATTTTAAAATCAAAAACATCAATGTGTACATTATTTAATAATGTAAATAAGATGAGCTTAGAATGGGTATACATGTTTGACTTAGGCTTAGAATTAATTAATTTTTATACAGGGTTATTTGTAACACACCAGATACCTCGCAGGACTAGATAGCTAACACCATAAGCAACAACTTTTGATCTACGACTTTTGATAATTTGTTAGATTTTATTTTCATATAAAAATAAGTATTTATTTAATTTCCCGCTTGAAAAATCGACGCGTCGCGTCCTTTAGTTTATGAATGAAATATGGTCTATACAAATGTCACGACAGTACGACAAAAACTTGTTAAATATTTGTTTTTTATGTTTTGAGTTATGTCCGAAGTCGTAGAACAAAAGTTGTTGCTTATGATAGTAACTATCTAGTCCTGCGAGATTACTGGAGTGTTACAAATAACCTTGTATATTTTTTGTCCCTATTACAATAACTTATTGAACATAAACGTCTTTTTATACGCGTAAATATTTAAATTGCCTCTCAATAGTACGAAAGTTGATTAAATGCAGTCATTAACTAGTGGCATCTTCCAGGCATAATGCTGGTGTTCGGTGGCAACTCCCACAACGACAGTGCGAGCGCGGGGCCGGTGGCGGTCGCGGCCTCCGCGCGCTGCTACGCCGCCGCCGCGCTTCTCTACCACGCGCGGTCAGTGGTACCACCTGCCGTATATCGTCGCCGTCGTTACAGCCTCGACATAATACGCAAACGACGAATAGAAGAGTCAGTTATTTTTGTTATGTAGTTGAACGTAAATTTGTCGAGCAGATGCAGGACGTGGTATACGGTGCCGGGGCTGGCGGGCTCGGCTCGCGCGGCGCACGCAGCGGCGCTGCTGCCGCTGGCGGCGCGCGCCTCCGCCCTGCTGCACGCGGGGTGAGTGTCCACTGCTAGTGTTGTACTATTGTATACTGTACCATGGGGTAGTCGGATTAAGTAAATGGACATTTATTCCTCAGACGAAAAAGTCACGTAGTACATGAGAAATGCTTACAATTTTTCATCTAATTTTGTCTTCGCATAGATAATTGACTTGTAATCAATTTTTTTTACCAATTTGTCGCTTTGGTTGCTTGGATAAATTGATTGTAAAATCAATGAAATTTCTATATTACTATATTTATAGAAGTATTTTTAAACGGACTACTGTCGGTACATTTCAGGTTCGACGGTCGGCTCCGGTCGGACGCGCTGCTGTTCGAGACGGGCGATAAGTGCTCGACCCGCCGCGACGAGCTGTCGTGCGTGGGCAACGCGCAGCGAGCCGCCACCGCGTGCGTGTGGCGCGAGGCGGACCGCACGTGCGTCGCCGTACGTATTGCGGGGGGAGGGGTACATACGGTCTCTGCGCCGTATATTAGTGTGTGTGAACATCGGAATCTTAATCAAGTAGTGTGACATTAAACCCGATCAACCGAGCAATAATAAATTTTTATGATGTGTTTATATTGCATTTTGTGTTTGCGTTTATTGAAAATCTGCCACATGTGGATCCACCATCCATTAATTATGGATTTGGAGGATCCATATTGGAGCAGCGTGATGAAATAACTTCCTAACCTTCACAAGCGAAAGTGTCCAGCAGTAGGATATTAATAGGTTATTTATCGTACGAGTGAGATGATAATAATGTAATTGTAGTGAAATTAGTTTAGTGTAATGTTTGTCACTGCAAGTCCTCATTATCCTATGTTACTGGATAATAACTTTCTAATGGTGAAATAATTACTAAAATCGGTGTAGTTTTAGAATTTATCAATTACAAACAAACAAATGATTTCCTCTTTATAATATTAGTATAAAAGTACACAAAAAATATCCTTATGTGTTTTTCTTTCATAATCCTATTAATATATTATAGAATTTGGTATTGCGACAAATATTAGGGTTCCATACATTTCATCTGCATTAAATATTATGATTTTTAATTTAAGAAGCCTTTCCGTTTAAGCGACAAACGGTTAAAACTGTTTTTAAAAGTATGTATTTAATAATAATTTAATTTCAGATAGAAGAGATCGGGTGGAAGCAATCGTTCGATGAGGGTCTCAGGGCGTGTTTGGACGAGCCGGTGTTCGGTTAGTTCATTAATTAATAACTAATAATATACATCATAGTAATATTCGTTTATACGAATCAATTATATTATTATCGAAACTTTGGAAGTAAAATTAAATTAAATACATAACCATTTATAACCACTTTAATTTATATAATAATTATATATATATAAATAATTAATTACTATATAAATTAATGGCTTTATGTTATCTTTTTATTTCTCGTTATGTAATCACGACATGATTAAAATAACAACGTCTCAACAACCACCACTGTGGGTTCACTTCCTTTTTTCCTGAGTGTCTTCGCAAGTCGATGTAGCCCCAAGCTTGCCCCCTCAGACGAGCACCGCTGCGCGCTGGCGGAGTACTGCTCGGCGTGCGTGGCGAGCGGCTGCGCGTGGTGTGGCACGTGCCTGCCGTCCGCGCAGCACTGCCTGCGCCGCGCGCACGCACCGCACGCGCTGGTACGCACGCACACGCTCCTTTGATTTTTTTGTTAGTCCACTAAACTGACTGCAATCAACGATGACATACATTGTAATAAATTTAATCGAAAATATTCACAATTGAGTCCTCTCGATGTGGACATTTACGTGCTATATGAGGGCAAGTTTTTTTTTTTTTTAATTTCTTAGTAACTACAGCGTAACCTTAGAACTAACTTTAAAGCGAAACAAAATTAAACTAAACTAAAATATATACATCATAAATATTATTTTAACATGAAAAGCTTCCAAATCGCTAACATTCACTTACGATATGACACTTCAGGCAAATGAAATTAATTTAATGTATCGATGATTTTTTTGTGAGCAGTTGTCGCTGTCGGTGGAGGAGTGCGAGTCCGGCGGCGGTGGCGAGGTGTGCGGGCGGTACCACTCGTGCGCGGCGTGCCACGCGCACCTGCACCGACACCCGCACGTAAGTATAACTTCTAGTTCCGTCCGATTTAAACTTTTTTTTTATTGTATAGGTAGGTGGATGACCATATGGGCCATCTGATGGTAAGTGGTCACCAACGCCCATAGACATTGGCATTGTAAGAAATGTTGAGTCAGTTATGAATGGGTTGTAATTTACAGGGTTCAGAAGAGTTGAGCCAACGAGCGTGTTACTGGGATTACGACACAGTTAAATGTAGACCCGCTAATTCTTCCACCGACATTAGGTGAGTATTATATATTGTTTAAGAATAATTGAGAAAAGAAATAATCTTCTCCAAACCGATTTTGGTGAAAACTAAAATAATTAAGTGTCATAATTAAGAAAAAATGTAGGAAATGAATGAAACGTTCTATTGCAAATCAAAATTGTATTTAAATCCTCTTAAATGATGCCCAATTTTCAAGACTCGTCCAGTCTTTCGATTACTGTGATAACAAATTGAGTATAATTTTGTTGTCACTATTCAGAAGCGTGGCCGCGACGGCGACGGGCGTGTGTAGTGCGGCTTGTGCCACGTTCCGCACATGTGCGAACTGTACCGCAGAGGAGTGTATTTGGTGCGCTTCCGCCGGTCGATGCGTCGATAAGGTATGCATTACTGTTCCTAAGTAATTTACTCTTTAATATTTTAAATTTAATATTTAATATTTTGTTATTTATTAGAAGCACATCGTACTCATGTGTAGTCGAATATATAGAGAGATTCAATAGAGACACCTCTCGTCCGCCAGAACGCGTACGGCGCGTCGTTCCCGCTGGGCGGCTGCCGCGCGTGGTCCACGAACGGGTGCGCGGGCGCGGCGGCGGGCGCGGCGGGCGCGGGCTGCGCGGCGCACGCGTCGTGCGCGGCGTGCCTGGCCGAGCCGGCGTGCGGCTGGTGCGACGACGGCGCGGGCGGCGGGCGCGGCGCGTGCCTGCCGGGCGGCGAGCGGCGCCCGCACCACCCGCACGTGTGCCCGCACCGCAGGTGGGCGCCGCGCCGCACGTGGCCGCGATCGACGCGCTGCGGAAAACTATATCGTTGTATGTTTCGAAAAACGTCAGGTGGCACTTCACGCGCTGCCCGGCGTGCCAGTGCAACGGGCACGCGGTGTGCGACGGCGCGGCGCGCTGCGTGCAGCCGTGCGGCGCGCGCGCGGTGGGCGCGCACTGCGACACGTGCGCGCCCGCGCACTGGGGGTCGCCGCTCAACGGCGGCCTGTGTCAACGTGAGTCCTATTCATTCGCCGATTCCTGTGTCTCGTGTGGACCGTGCGCTGTAAAGATTTAGAATAAAATAATGTGTATCGCAATATACGACGTGTTGCGCGTGTGCAGCGTGCGAGTGCAACGCGCAGGCGGTGTCGTGCGCCGTGGACACGGGGCGCTGCTACTGCAGCACCAAGGGGCTGGCGGGCGACCGCTGCGACAAGTGCGACAACACCAACCACTACCACGCCGACCTCTTCAACAAGGGTTGCTACTGTGAGTTACACTACACTAACCACTATTGCATTTCACAATCATATCTATATATACTATGTATTCGCATATTGTTAAAATTCGTTATAATTTAATAACAAACCTTCACACATACACAAATCTGTATATATTTAGGTACCTGCCCATAGAAAAATACGTATATAACAATATATCTATTTATATACTAACGGTGCCCTTACGAAAAAACGTCTCCAGCTGATTTTACTATATTTAGTTTCACCTGTCGGTGCCTGTAATCAAATCTTGTAAGTTAAATTGGACCCACTAATCAAGCTATTCTTCTCTTCAAATCTTACACGTTTTTATTCTAATCGAAATACGTTTGTTTTTAACTTTTTCGTCTATATATTATTAATGTAAAATTCGAAATCGATGAACAAGAATACTTTATGTCTTTAAATAGTATTTTCGTACATAACAGACGATCTAGCAGTCGACTACCAGTTCACGTTCAATCTATCAAAGAAGGAGGACCGGCACCTGTCCGCGATCAACTTCCGGAACGCGCCCGTGAAGCCGGACGTGGACGCCGACTTCAGCATCACGTGCTCCGCGCACGCGCGCATGAACCTCACCGTGCGCACGCGCAGCGACGTCGCCGAGCGGACGCTGTTCAGCGACGTCAACTGCACCAACTTCCGATACAAGTGAGGCGCCCCACGTACTATGTCGTTGCTTAGGGCGGTGCTCCACTGCCGCGCGCCGGGTGAACCATTACAGTTATTTCTATTACGAAATGAGCTCTTTATGTGCTTTTTTCTTTATAGTTAAGTGCCCACGTTAGTACTTTGATGCAAAATGTATTTTCTTTTAAATCTAATACAATGAATAAAACTTTGATATAATGACGCAAAGGCCTTTCCTTTTCAGGTTCGCGAAGTCGGAACACGCTTTCGGCATCGAGGACAACGTGACTCTGACCACGTTCTTCGTGTACGTGTACGACTTCCGGCCGCCATTGTGGATACAGATATCGTTCTCGCAATACCCGAAGTTGAATTTACAACAGTTTTTCATTACGTTCTCATCGTGTTTCTTACTTTTGTTGCTGGTCGCTGCCGCTTTGTGGAAAATTAAACAGGTATTCACGAAACGTATTCAAGTACGAATATAAACGTCGTAGACAAAATAATTGAACTGTAAAATTAAGTGGAATCAAAAATAAGCTCTTTATTATTTATATATCTATGCTCTATGCTCTTATCTCTATGCTCTAGACTGCCAAGTGGGCCACCTGATGTTAAGTGGTAACCACCACCTTCTAAGAATTATATATGAACCATCCGTCACTTTGCCAATGTGCCTCCAACTTTGGGAACTAGAATTTATATCTCTAATGTCTATAGTTATGACTGGCCTTGACGCTTTGAATCTTATTCCATGACACTACTCCAATACCGGTTTGATACACTGGTGGCAGAAGTTTCCTCAAGATGTTTTCTTTCACAACTGAGCACTGATTATAAGGATTATATATGTATAAGCTCAAATTAGGTAAATGAAAACTGAGCAATCTGGGCTCATAAGTAGAATATACAACACAATCATGTTAATATTTACAAATATAATCTATGCCTCGTTGGTATAAGGCCGCAGACCCGATGGTCAAGGGTTCGATTTCCAGTTATTGGAATAAAAAGTTATTGGGATTTTCTGTCAGAAAATTCTCAGTAGCAGCCTGGAGTTTGGAAGGTGGAAATGTGTACACTCTCGTGCCTCGGAAAGCACGTTAAGCCGTTGGTCCTGCGCCTGAACTGCTCTTTCCGGTCGTGTCGAATTTCCGTCCCATTGGATTATGAGAGCTAGGCAAGAGAGAGTGCACGCGTGTTTGCGCACGCACTTGTGCATTATAATATCTCCTGCGCAGTTGGCCAATCTTTCTTGAGATTGGCCGCCGTGGCCGAAATCGGTCTGGAGGACGTTATATAATCTATATTAAATTGAATTAAAATTTATGTTTTTCAGAAATACGATTTGTACAGACGAAGGCAGCGATTGTTTGTAGAAATGGAACAAATGGCATCTAGACCTTTTAGTCAAGTCAGTATCGAACTGGAGAAGGGAGGAGGGGGTGAGTTAAATACCTTTTTATTTAGTGCATTAAGATGATAACAATCATAATCTAAATATACATATATGCTTGAATTTCGTGATTTGATATTTAATTCAGTTCGAATTCATTTAAAAAAACCTTCATTGTATCTTCTTCTAATCTATCTTATATTTAAAAGTGGACGTTGGTATATCTGCTTGAGATTAATAAAAGATAGTCCTTATATTTAAAGATATATTTTAATTTTAAATAGTCAAATTCTAAACATGATGGAGGTTCTCGTCTCATCTGATAAGTGTTTCAGTATGTGCATCTCGAACGCACCCAAAAAAAAAGCATGGAGAACAAATCGAATGTCCTTAGCAACCGGAAAATAGATATTGAATGTCCTGCCCGCCGCCAGGAACTGGAGTTCCCGCGCCGGTCGCGCTGGAGCCGTGCCGCTCCGGCCGCGCCGCCGTGTTGTCGCTGCTCGTGCGCCTGCCCACCGGTGGGACGGGCCGTGCGCCGCCTCTCGGTGGGCTGGCGCTCGCCTCCGCGCTCGTCACGCTCGGCCACCAGCACCACGCGACGCACGCGACGCACGCACACTCTGACAGGTGAGCACGCCTGCACGCACGTCACGCTCGGCCACCACGTGCTACGCACGCGCCGCAGGACGCCTGCCCGCACGTCATGCTCGGTTACCACGCGCCGCACGCACACTGACAGGTGAGCACGTCTGCCTCTACGCCCGTGCCACGTGAGCTTGCACGTGCACGCTGGACAGCCGAAAGTAACATCGCAGCGGGTCATCGCTGACAGATTAACTCGCTTTGCGCGCAGCACTCGAACCACTTACATGCGATCACAGGTTAACTCGCACCGACTGGCCCATATCAACTAATCGATAGTCAACTATGTGGACACCAGTCATATTATGTAGTTAAACGCTAATAGTAGCACTCTGCCGATGTTAGCTTATTAGTTAGATACGATCTTCAATTGTCACGCGAGTAAAGAAGTGTGTCTGCTGAAACGTAAGGATTTACATTTTCTAACAGAATATGTACTTGTAATTATTAGACTAGCCAATTTTCTTGTTATGGGTATTCATAAAAAGTGCAATTCTAGCACTAACTTTTCTATGTGCACAAGCTTGGAGTTGGCCTTCTAATCATTGAATTAACCTGTATGTATCACGACATCCTGTGGAATGTGTGTGTTTGCAAACACCTACTCGCTTCCCGGACCTTGGCCGCATCTTTAAACCCAACGATTAATTACATAATTTTATACAATTGAAAACAACTAAAGCTTATTAAAATGTATATCCATTTAAAAATACACTAATTTATTACAAAATAACACTAGTCCAGTACTATTTAACTTGCACATTAACATTCAGTAGAACTCTGCGCACTAAACTTACGTCTTTGTCACACATATGCACCAATAGCGTCATTAGTGCGCATGGTAATAAACTAATTTTGGTTGGTCCTAAGGCGTTTTAAAATACGCAACACCGCTCGGAGTCTCAGGTCCCCGAGCTTCAACCTCAGCCCTTCGCGCACTAGCCGAACTCTGATACTAACAGGTGAGCTAACAGCTAACCGATCATAAACTATCCGTCGCACCAAGCGCACCAAATGCACTAACTATGTCATTATATTGGTGGTAAAGGGTAACAACTGACCTGCTAGCTAGTTCTCAGTAGAATCTCCGGTGAAGCTTTCACCGGTTCGGAACGGACGGACGGTTGAATTACTATCAATTTAATCCTGTACATAATCATAAGATTAAAATCTCCAACCGATTTTTTAGAAACAGTGATGTCAGCATAGCTTATCTCCTTATCCACAGCAGAAAATGAAAAACACAAATATTGTATTTTAATGCACATAACACTTTCCTCAATTCTAATAAAGAATTACAATTGTTTTCATTCCACACCTTGCATCGACGATGGTTGCCCAAAAAGAAATCCTCGAATTCCCGTCCAACCTCTAGCAACCATCGCGTGTCGCGCTCAGCGATGACTATCTTAAAATGGCGGCAACTCATCGTCAGTTAATACAATCACTTTTAAACGATGAAATTGCAGTTAACAATTTTATCGCAACATATTTTTAATTTATTAAATTATAAAACTATTTAAAAAATATATTTAAACGCTGCTTAAGATTTTACTACATAAATCTAATAACAAAAACATATTAAAACTGCAAACGTAGTTTGCCGGTTGAGAATAAAATTGAAAACGATTTATTTTCATGTAATATAAATTCATAATCAAATAATCATTGTTAATGAATAAATTGTAAGTTTAATTTATGTAAAAAAAAAAAACATTTTGTTAATTTAGAACGTAAAATTAATAAGTAAAACATTTTCAAAAACCACTAATAGTGCTTTACGTAAGCATTTGCTGTTTTACGATATCTAATAAACGCAACTTATTTACTTAAATGTAATCAAAACAATTATGTGTTGATTCTTAGAAATCAAGATATTAATTTAAAAAAAATAACAAATACATTAGAACCTCGATTATCCGAACCTCGATCATCCGAACCCTCAATTATCTTAACGCTCAATTATCCGAACGCTCAATTATCCGAACATTGGTGCGAAAGATACATTGTTTGTTGAGACTTGGCCGCTCAAAATCGCGTTACAGCCGTTCTTCAATTAAAAATTAACGATTTTAACTCACTGGTGGTAGAGCTTTGTGCATGCTCGTCTGGGTAGGTACCACCCACTCATCATATATACTACCGCAAAACCGCAGTACTTGGTACTGCTGTGATCCGGTTTGAAGGGGAGTGAGACAGTGTAATTACAGGCACAAGGGACGTAACATCTTAGTTCCTAGGGTTGGTGGCGCATTGACAATGTAAGCGATGGTTAGCGTTTCTTATAATGCCAATGTCTATGGGCGTTGGTGACCACTTACCATCAGGTGGCCCATATGCCACCTGTATATATAATTTTACCTTCGAAGTTCCGATTACAACTTCGCGGACATTGAAAATTGTATTTTATCTATCTTTTCGCGAGTCCATAGTGAATATCATAGATTATTCAAGATATCGACCAATGATATCGCGTCAATTGATGTCGATGACCAATTATATCGCGTCAATTGATGTCGATGACCAATGATATCGCGTCAATTGATGTCGATGACCAATGATATCGCGTCAATTGATATCGATGACCAATGATATCGCATTAATTCTGTCAATAGATGGCGTTGCATGTATATTAGTTCGCGTTATCGTTTGGTAGTTTTTGGTAACTATGTTATCTTACAAAAACTTATTGTGGTATATATTTCCTTAATCGAAATTTTGGAACAAATTTAACATATTATAAGGCATTAATAGTTTCACAAAAAATACAATTAAAACACAATTATTGTGATTGTTCTAATATGATTATTATTGTCTTAATATGAGTCGTATTTATATTATTATCGACTTCATTACCCCAAAGTATAATGTCTATCTATACTAATATATAAAACTGAAAAGTTTGTTTGTTTGATCCGGCTAATCTCAGGAACTACTGGTTCGAATTTAAAAAATATTTTCGTGTTCGATAGTCCTTTTATCGAGGAAGGCTCTAGGCTTATTTTTATTTATTATACGCGAGTGAAACCGCGGTGCACAGCTAGTAGTAGATAAAATACACAAAACTGACGATGCATACTTAGTTGACGTTGCCATACCCAATATTCGCAACCCACAACATAAGATAAATGAAATCATATATGTCCATTTAAAATTTTAAATCACACGCATGTGGCATCTGCAAAAAGCCATCTTCATCATCGAACTTTCTCTAATCTTTGCTAATTTTCAGCAAACAAACGAGATACAGAAATACATTTCGGACGGCTTAACTGGAATTCCGATCCGATTGAGACTTTGGAACTTCAGTTAATCTTCAGTGAACCTTGTTAATTTTTATATGTATCAAGCGAATTTATTAAGCACTTGTGTTTGAATGTTTTTAAATGTAAATTCTGTTGTAATAAATATAAATTATTGTTTCAGATGGCGAAGAGATAACCAATGTAAATAGGATTGTATGAAGTAAGTGTGCATAGGACATTCTAGTGCATTGCTCAATGGAGTTAGGACCATAATACTCAATCGCTTCGTGCGTTTTATACGGATAAGTTTTAAAATGGACGTTTACGAAAATAAACGATATTTTATAACGAACTGTAACACGACCATAGAAAAGAGAATAATAATAGAGCTGACGTGTATTATCGCTATTTTATTATTGAAATGTATCGTCGAAAATAATTATTTGTATTAATTTATAGTTTTGAATTTGACATTGAACAGGTTTGACAAATTAATGTCCATAAAAATAAATGCCATTTCTAAAATATTCTCCGTTCTATGGTAATAACGAACGCTTAAAGTTTTGTAAAATCGTTAAATATATACAAGTGATTTTTCAAATGCGCTTATATAATGCTTGAATCGGAAATTTTAAAAATGAGCTATAATTAAAGCGTCGTAAGATTTAAACTCGAATGAATGTATTTAGTATTTTTTTTTTTTAATTTACAAACAAAATCAAAATTGTTAAATAACTTTTTTTTTTTTAATTAATTAAATACGCGAAGTAGTAATAGGATATAGTTTATTATGAAAACTTCCGTTCGAAGAGATTGCCAAATGCATTTATGCCAATAAAATGACTTTTTTTTTTTTATACATTAAATGTTAATCCGATTGTTGAAAATGTTTGACTGAAATTGTTTTCTCCCATAAAGTTATAGACAGTTGCAATTTTTTTTTATCTACGTTTTTAAATTAGGATCTATTATATAAGGTGCTTGGTAATTTTTTTTTTTCAACGCCTATTTAATAGATATTAAATTATATAAATGAAATAGTTCCCTCTTAGTCGGAAGCTTACGTCACATTATTTTTTTTTAATTATCACCAGTCAGCGTTAACCATATGAAAAAGTAAGCTGAAAATAATTCTATACATAAAGATAAAAAAAATTATTAAAATTTAAAAAATAATTCCGTAACAGCGAATCTATAGATTAAGTTCAACACATACAAATTTTATTGCACACACACACACACAGACACACATAAAACAAATTTAAATTTAGAATATTATTCCGACTAATTGTAACTGTTTCGTCTGTAACTACAACGATGTGATATGAAACATCACAAACTATCTTTATATACGTACGGTTCTATCGATATTGTATACAAGATGGACGTGCGGGACTATTGTATTGTGTACACATAGTCTATATCACAATACGTCGCTAGGACTTATATTAAATTGTATATAACGGCGGTTCAGACAAAACTATTATATTTTTTCATACGACTGAAGTGTAAAAAAAATAAAAAATATCGTGTATAAAGTCTTTATCGTGAAGGCATTTAATTTATCGATGTTGTGTCGAATTGAAATAACACCCATATTGAAATCGTTTTTAAATAAATATTTTTAAAAGACATTTCTAAATGTTCTCAACTCTATATTGCTGTCGATTCAGATGTAACCTCTAAACTAAAAAAAAAATTATAGAGTTAAAAGTATCTACTCCCATGTCATCATTATAATCCATTTTGCCGCTTGCACTTATCTCTATCTCTAGTCATATCCTCAGTCCCCTCCCCGGTACATGTCATCTCACATTCCCCTTCTTCGTTTTCCGATATATATATCTTGCAGTGTGACATTCATCCGCATTTGAAAAAGTTCAGCTCTAAAGCAAACGCTACAAATGTAACTTATAATTATTTTTAATTGTCTTCCGCGTTAATCTTTACTGTTCCGCGTCAGTGATTCGTAGCTCTATGTTATCTTGTCTGCCTGTACCTTTCTCATTAAATGGGCAATCAAACGCAATAAGTTTTTTTTTTTTAAATTCGACTGTAATATCCTGTGATTAACGTGGTTATGTATGATTGCTTCGTTTCGTTGAAGGCGTCCTGAATCACCACATCCATACCATTACAATCGGTTTCCTGTCACGATACTTTCAGCCTCCTCTAACGTCCTCGTCTCATATTCACATCGTTTCCAACAAGCCTCGTCTAACATCACTAATTTATCTCATATGTGTGATTTTTTTTAATGTTTTTCGTGCGCGCACTTCTGTTTTGCTATTTTACCTTCAGACAAAAAAACACGTAAACTCGTTTAATGAAAGGTGTAGCATGTAAATAGCCGTCCGCAATATATATGTGGTTGATATTATATACATAATACAATTTTATAACAAAAGTAAATAATATGTAACATACGGTCGTCTGTACACTGTAAGAACAAGTTCGAGACACCGTAGAAAACGGTCGTAGAGTATCAGAAAGTGATTAGCGATATTGACCTTAATAATCATAGCATTTCAAGATTACACGCATCAAAATAGTATGTCACTATATGTCGGTTGTCGACGTTTAACGTGTGTCTAATGAAGTTAGTTCGTACAGAATAGTACAGCCCCTGTATACAAGTGGCTTTTACGTTAGTAGAATAGAATAGAAAATAATAATCAATGTATGAGATTGACATTCGCGTTCGACATGTAACCTTGGTAACCTTGGTTTTTTTATTTTTTATTTAATAGGTTGGCGGACGAGCATATGGGCCACCTGATGGTAAGTGGTCACCAACGCTCATAGACAATGGCATTGTAAGAAATGTTAACCATCACTTACATTGCCAATGCGCCACCCACCTTGGGAACTAAGATGTTATGTCCCTTGTGCCTGTAATTACACTGGCTCACTCACCCTTCAAACCGGAACACAACAATACAAAGTACTGCTGTTTTGCGGTAGAATATCTGATGAGTGGGTGGTACCTACCCAGACGAGCTTGCACAAAGCTCTACCACCGAGTAACGTTTACGTGTCGAACGCGAATGTCAATTTCTTACATTGATCATTACTTTCTATTCTATTCTACTAACGTAAAAGCCACTTGTCTAGGCCCCCTGTTATACTTTTGGGTTTAAAAAACTTAGGAATTCACTATAGACGTTGTCTACACAGAATCGGTAACAATTTTTTTTTTTTTTTTTATTTATATTATTGCTCAAGTAGTCTCAATTTCATCTTATTCAAACGTCTTTTTTTTTAAATTTATTAATTATGTATCATATTACTCTAATGAAATACCGACTAAATCGTATTTTTTTCTAGTAATTAATAATTTAAAGTTAACAATAGTTTATCAATTAAAAGTGTTCCTAACCCTTTTTCGCGAAATACTTGTTCGATAAAAGTTTGATCGATTCGAACACAGCATCGTTAGCATAGATATTATATTGTATAGTCATAGTAATAAAAAAAAAGTATTTTAACGGAGAAGATAAATATCAATTATTAGAAGACGTTAGCTTTACGTATTTTCTTTTTATATAATTATCGAATCATATAATTTTAAACCTACTGCCAATAATCTCTATATCTAGCTAAAATATAATTTTATGAGTATTTTATTATATAAGGGATTCGACACACGTGCACGACCAAGCTAAGCGAATGCGAAGCTTCGTGATTAGCTGTAGAGCTAAGGCACCGAGTGTGCTAACAATTTGTTTTTTTTTTATTTGTTATTTGATCGCACAGGTCTGGCCCTAGCTTTATTGATGATACCGAGACTTACGTGGTCGTGTGCGTGTGTTTGATCATTATTAATAGATGAGCAAATTTTGACGATGTTCGAGCGTGTCCAGGTAATGTTGCTAGCGTGTTAATTTTTAATACAATTTAAAAAAAAATCCAATGTGTCAAAATTTGCTTCCAAGTGGAAGTAAGCTTATGAAAGTTATGTAAAGACTTTTTGTAAATTGCACTATTTTATACTTTATCTATGACATCGCAGCTTCTTTATGATCTCCTTTTTTTTTCTTTTATATTATATAATTTATATATTTTTATTTCTTCAATCAAATATTATTTCAATTGTGTTACAATATTATTATTTTTTCTAATTGTTTAATTCCAATATATAAGTGCCTATATAGAAATATTTGCGTGATTACGATCGTCATTACAATTAATTTAATTAAAACTGCCATTAAAGAAATTGGTAAATATGGCAATATGTCCTCGTTAAATGTAAGTCGTGTAATTATTACATTCTTATAATACGCACGTAGTTTTATAATCGATTAATATTTTAATTGTTAATTAATTAAAAATTTCAAATTGAAGCATTTCTTAATTATTTAGGTTAGGACGTTTTGGTCTGAATACATTTTGACGGCTTTACGTGCTCTCCGACGTAAGGGATTATTCGTCGTAATTATATTTCGACGATATTTCGATTTTTCGACGTAAGGGAAAAGTGCCGATTCGCAAAATCCGGGCAGCTATTGCTTTTTCTATTTGAATCGACTATTTCGTTAGTTATTTAGAATATTTTAGTGATGTTCTTGAAACGATTAAAATATCAATCGATTGAAAACGTTTGACGTGCGATATCTCAGAAATAATAATTATCATGATGATTATGAGTCTAATGACAATTTAGTATTTATTTAATAATAATCATGTTTATTATATATGTTCAAAAAAGACACAATGAAATTGTATTAAATCAATAATGAAAACTGTCTTACTTTTACTGTAAATGGTTCGTCTCTTTCCTTTGTATTAACGTGACCTATGACAGAGAAGGATAGCAATAGAACGTCAAATTATTAGTATGATATTGTAGTTATGTATTGTCATCTTCGTCTTTCACGAGTTGTGTTGATAAGCGGAAAAGAGACGGCTATGTGTAAATTAAGATTCTCATGGCTAGCTAAAATTACTAACAATGTTATTATTATCTTTTTCATCTGAATGGGTAAATGATTATGCAAAATATATCGTTTTTAATGTATTTTAAATGAAACTTAAAATTTTCTCGTTGCAAGTGTAGAATTTTACTTTTAGGAGAAACACGTAATATGATTAATAATCGTAAAAGTTAAAGATTATAGTTTTTTTTGATTAATTGAAATCTGATTTTATAGATATCCGAAATTCCTATGAAATAATGGCATTAAGGTTTTTAGAATAATAATAAATAAAATCACAATAATCCTATAGAAGGCGTAAAGACGAACAAACCTTGGCTTTAATATAACACACGATTTGCTAATAGCTCAGTTTTATGGACTACAAACACTTCTTATTTAATTCTTTATCTATATATACATATATAATCGAGAAACCATCACGAAATCTTCGCCCGATCGACTTGACGTCACAGTAACTCCCGACGTAGCCGCTCATTTAGAACGGATTTTACGCAAATCCTATTCAAAATAGATTTTCCATATCTACCCGTGCGTGCGACGATTAGCTCGTTCATAATCAATCTCGTAACTAATTCTAAAGATCAAATAACTTGCCGACGTTCAATCGAAACGTTAAATTTTTTCGACCAATGGCGTATCGTCAATTCAAGGTCACAGTTGTTAGTTCGTCTGTACTCTTCTTACTATTGGAATATATATACTGTGTATTCGGAATTTCAAAAGTATTGTTTTCATACATAATTTTTTTTTATTTTTTATTATTGTTATGTAGTGTAATACTCTACCTCAATCTTCGTGCTCAGTTCAAAGCAATATGTCTCGGTGTCGTTTTATTATATTATCTGTTTAAATATAAACTCAAATATCACTCTAGTGCGTTTTCATATGAAGGGATTATGTAATGAAGGAATGGTCAAAATTATTAAAATAATTTTCGAAGTGAAACTTCCTTGGGCGCGTTGTGTGTTTTGAATTTCGAATCGACGTGCAACATCCGTCACGTAACGTTTCCGACGCAAAGTTTCACTTGTTAGAGTTGCACGCGATATTATGTTTTAATACGATCTGAATTCAACAAGACTAATAATTATTTTATCGGGATATTGTAACAATAAACTATTATTTGTATAAATCGAATGATATCAAGAATATTATAAATGTTAGGGTCGCAGTTTGTATATTTTAAATGTATTTTCAGTTAAATAAAAAATATATATAATTTTTGTAGAGACATTGCACTATTGATTTATGTAATTACATTGTATAAATATAAATACAGATTACATAATGACAGTTATTAGTTGTCACGAATAAAATATACAATTGTCGACCCTGGCAACACTGTGTGGGCACGGTTGTTATAGTTTCATATATCAAAAACAGCACATAAATTAATTAATTGAATGTATCTTCTTCGACTCGACTTAGAAAAGTTTATAATCATTTATACGGCCACATTAATAAAATTGTAATTAAATGCAATTCAAAATACTTTATTCAATTTTGAAATATTACACTTTCCTATTGATTGTCAAACTAGAAACTACCACCGGTTCGGAAAAATTAACACCCAGCCCTGAGATGAACTCTAATATTTAAATAGTATAACCGGCATTGTCTTTGGTCATGGCGTTCTTTTAAATATAAATTAATATCTGACATTAATTGATAACGAAACCGTCGTACGTCCAACTAGAAATTAAATGCGAAAGTGACTCTGTCTGTTTGTTCTCACATCAAGACTAAACCTCATAGTCCGGTACCTAGATAACGACAAAATACGTGAAAAATAATTTCGGCTCGCTCGGGTACATTTAATTGTAATAAAGATCAAATAGCTTAAGACAAAATGTGTACAGACAGTAGGCAGCTAATTGTTACTTTGAAAAAGTACATTGATTTAATACTAGCGTTTTGCCCGCGGTTTCACCCGTGTAGTTCCCGTTCCCGTGGGAATACGGGGACGAAATGTAGCCTATGTTACTCGCTGATAATGCAGCTTTCAATTGGTGATAGAATTTTTAAAATCGGCTTAGTGGCTTAGACGTGAAACCGTCACAAACAAACAAACTCACATTCGCATTAATAATATTATTTATTTAATATGTCGTGTTTTCAGATCTAACGTTACTAGAGATACAAAACCATTTGCTAATTGGTAATTTGTCTGCTATAAATTTGCCATTTCACTTAAATACTTATATCAACTTTAATTATACTTCAAAAGATGAAAACTGCGCCGATATTGACTGTACCATCTCGACCAATGGCGTCGTCTCAATTCAAGGTCAAACTTGTTTTTTTTTATCTCTCTGCCAATGAAAGTAAATCTAATTTTTAGTTTCAATAAGTATGACTAAATATAGAGTTCGGGAAATAGCTTCGAAAAGTGTTTAAAGGTAATAATTTTTTTTATTTTTAATTAACATTTGACGTTATTGTTAACAATATCTATGAAATTATAATAGCTTGTCCACACGACGGTATATATACATGTATAACTTTATATATAAATGTAAAGTCGGAGTAGGTGTCTAAGTATAGTTTAAGGCGTAACGAACGATGTAAATATCCTGACATATAAATTATTGTATTTCATAATAAAATTTAACTATAAAACTGTGATTTATTTTATAATCCTAAATTCTACGCCACAAATGAACACATGAAGTGTTCTCTAGGCAAGTTTACCTTCCTTGCCTTTTGTGCCTTGAGTGAATTTAATCAGTTTCCAGTACGGCTTTTCTGTAAGAACAGACTCGAAAATCACCGCAGAAATCGGTCGTGAAATGTCAGTAAGTGTCATGCGACATTGACCGTTATAATCATAACATTTCCAAGAACACACGTGTCAAAATAGTATATCACCATAAGTCGGTTGTCAACATTTCACGGGTGAGTAATGAAGTGAGTTCTTACAGAATAGTACTGAAGTCTTGGTAATTTATAATATTGAATGATTATGTCATAACGGTATAAGGGAGCATCATGCCTTCAATATAATCTATACATTGTATATTTATAAACAATAAAAAGTACTAAAAATTGTCTGTGTCCTCTTGATATCTTTGTAAGATAAAATTGACAGTCCGCTTCTAGGCTGCGTGTGAGCAACGTCTATGCCAGTCATTTCCGTGACAAGTACGAACGTTATTAGTACGTATGTATGTATATATAGGTGTATAAATGAAGACTAAAGGGCAATATAACGATAATATACACTAATAATAACAATATCCTGGAACATGATTCACACAAGGCCACCTGATCCCAAGCTAAGCAGAGCTCGTACTATGGAAATCAGACAACTGATATACCACTTTTCTTTTGTAAATAAATACTTATATAGAAAATTACAACCAGACTCAGGACAAACAGACATGTTCATTCGCACAAATGTCTATCCTGGGTGGGAATCGAACCCACGACCTACGGCGTGCAACCACGCAATTCGGCTCGTTAACCAATATAAATGCAAAAGTAACTCGGTCTGCTTGTTTGTCTGTTACGCTTTCATGGCTAATCCCTGAATAGATTTTGATGAAATTTGATATGAAACAAGTTTGAACGATGAGGAAAGGGCATAAGATTTATATACCTAATCACCTGATTCCCTCTCCCTTAAATCTTATCTTAATTCTACTATTTCTGAGATAGTAGCAATTTTCTCATTGAAGTTGCAATCGCTGGACGAAAAATATAATATGTGATTATGTAGATCTGTTTTTATTTGTTTAAAAAAATATATAAGTTTGACAGTCATGTCAATGATAGAAGTAGGTATCCGACCTACCGTTTTATATTTTATTTATTTACTTTTATAAAATTTACGTAACCATTTCAATAATTATTCATTTTTAAGTTTGTGTGTGCACGTCATGTGTTTCAAATATAAATTAATTTCATGAGAGTAAGTACTTTTTTCATTTCAATGTATTATAAGGTAGGCTAGCTAGCTGAGCTATAATCACTTAATTTGTGGTATACATAGAATAATAAACAAATTGAAACCCTAGCATATTGAATCAAAACAACGCTTTCTATCATAGCCAGAGATTTCGAACAAACCGGAAAAATCAAACGAATATGTTTAATAACATACTGATAATTTTTTATACATAAAACCAACATTTAAATAAAATATATTTCCAGTTTAACATTCATGTTGCTAATAATCTTGATACTTTTGGATTTAACCGCATCTGAAGTGGACGATCACCAGTACTGTGCTCTGCGATACCAGCGCCTTTGTCAGGGGAAAAGACAGCATGTCGCCTGCCAATTTTCATCTGTACGTTGATATTACTTTATTTTCATACCGTTCAGCATAGCTCGTGGAATAGTCAGCGTCACAAAGAAGTAACTCACCTAAATTTGCTCAACAAAAGATCTTCTGACTATACAACTCCGGATTTACGTCGCCATGCTGGTACAAACGACCTGAAATTTTGTGTCATTATCTCCCGGTCTAATGAGTTAAACATCCAAGACACAACTGTAATACAAATAATGTAATATTGATGTTTTCAGCCCGGACCAGGCAACTTGTGCCAGAATTACACTAAAATTGAATTCAAAAGTGACTTAAGGCATTTTGTCATTAATTACATTAACAGGTAACTTATGTTTTATTATTATATTAATATTACACGTAAGGAAATGGTATGTTTTCATCATTAGTGCTTGAACGCCGACTTGGATTGCACGGGTATTATCTATAGTGATATATAAAGCTGAAGAGTTTGTTTGTTTGATCCGGCTAGTCACAGGAACTACTGGTTCGAATTTAAAAAACATTTTTATGTTGTATAGTCCTTTTATCGAGGAAGGTTCTAGGCTGATTTTTATTCATTATATTTTTATTAATTATACGCGGGTGAAACCGCAGGCACAGCTAGTTTCAAATAAATCTATGCTTTAGACCAGTATTTTAAAGCTGATTGGCGATCAACCAGATGGAACAAAAATAATTGTATTTTTATATAATATTGTAACGTACGATAAGGAATTAACCCTAAGCACCTAACTTCAACAGCTCCAACTAGCTTACGAAGACTGGACCCAGAACGTGAGTTCGGTCCTCCTATTTATGCGTCTTCCATAGGTTACCAGTTGAAGAAATCATGGGGTGTCGTCCACACTTATGTACATGTTGATAGAATTCACAGAGAACACAGATTGCATTTTTTTATGAAAGCGCGTAATATATCGACCGGTCAGAGTACCGATGAGACGACGATCACTAGGAACTCTAACCGATAGGAAAGTTAGGACCGTTCGGTTACCTTTATTATAAATGAAAGTACTCAAACTCATTCTCAAAAAGATATAAAAAACTAGATAAGTTTTGTTTCTAAACATTGTGTTGTCTTATAAATAAAAACAATTTATAAATTAATTAAATTATATATTAATTAAAGTTATTTATTTTTATTTTTATTTATACTTTATTGTACACCACAACAGATTTTTTTTACAAAAACTTAGACAGCCTAAAAAAAAGTAGCATACAATTTTGGCGACCTTATCGCTACATAGCGATCTCTTCCAGGCAACCAACGGTGTAAGGAATAACCCATAGGATATGAGGTAGGTGGTGCAGTAATAACAAAATAAAATAACATTATAATAATAATCTATACCAAAAACAAACTAATAAATACATGTCAATATAAATATAAAATACACATATAATATATCTATATATAAATTATATTATCAATACATACTAAAATTACAAGTATATAACATAAATATAAACAATAAATATGATACTAAAAACGATAAGTCCCCAAACAACACGACAAAAGAAAGAAAAATAATCCAAAAGAAGAATAAAAATAAAAGAAAATTATTGGTGATAAGGTATTTGAGACAAAAAGTAATCTTTTACAAGTTTTTGTACAAAGTTGTATAGGGTTTTCCATTAAGGGCGCTTGATCTTTGAAATGCAAAAAAAAATACATGTAGGAGAGATATTTGCGAATTTTTTTTTTATTTGGAAGGGCTATCGACCCCATTATGTATGGAATATGACATCATTCAAATGACCGCCACGGCTTCGGTTGGTGGCGCGCACACGAAAGGTCCAATTTTCGATGACTCTGGCGCACAAATCGGGCTGTATTTGATCGATGGCGTGGCGTATGTTGACTTTGAGGGCATCGGTGGTTTGCGGCTTGTTGGCATAGACCTGCGACTTAAGAAAACCCCACAAGAAAAAGTCCAGCGGGGTCAAATCGCACGATCTCGGTGGCCAGTTCACGTCGCCTCCGCGCGAGATGACCATGTCCAGAAATTGCTCGTGCAGAACTTCCATCGTAGCGTGTGCTGTGTGGCACGTAGCGCCGTCCTGTTGAAACCACATGTTGTCCAGATCCATATTCTCGATTTCAGGCCAAAAGAAGTTGGTTATCATCGACTGGTATCGCTCACCATTGACGGTGACGGCCACACCATTATCGTTTTCGAAAAAATACGGACCAATCACGCCTCCGGCCCAAAATCCGCACCAAACAGTCACTTTCTGCGGGTGCATTGCCACTTGGTGAACCTCGTGTGGATTGGTCTCGTCCCAAATACGGCAATTTTGCTTGTTGACATAGCCATTCATCCAAAAATGCGCCTCGTCGCTGAAGATGATTTTTTTGCCAAAATCGGCGTCAACTTCCAACTGCTCTAATGCCCAGTCAGCGAACACACGGCGCTGTCTATGGTCATTAACCTTGAGCTCTTGGGTCAGCTGGATCTTGTACGGGTGCAGGCTCAAGTCACAACGCAAAATTCGCCAAGTTGTCGTCTGCGAAAGGCCGAGTTCCTGTGCGCGACGCGGAATTGACTGCCGCGGGTTTTCGAGGACACTGTCGCGCACAGCGGCGATATTCTCGGCAGATCTCGCGTTACGTTGACGCAAGGGAACCGGCTGATTGTTAACTGACCCGGTTGACTCGAATTTGTCCACCAATCGACGGATAGTCGACTCGGCAGGACGATCATCGCGACCGTAAAACGGGCGAAGTGCGCGGAACGTTGCTCGAACTGAAGACCCATTTTCATAAAACAATTTTATGATTTGCACGTGCTGCTCGACACTGTAACCTGCCATGGTGGTTTGGGAGGACGGAATGAATATAACACACTGCATTTGACAGCTGTCACTCAAACAACATGGCCGCAATCAGCTGTCAAAGTTCAAGCGTCCCTATTGGAAAACCCCATAGTATAAATTCTGATAAGAAATTAATTAGAAGTTTATTCCGGTTCGGAACAAATCTAATAAAGTCACAGCCTGTATATTATCTGAGCAGCTGGACTCCCCGTTCTAGGAGGCTGGAGTTATTCCACCATGCAACTCCTATATATATAATATACTTTAATGGATACACATGTGATAGATTTTCATCGAACTAATGCAGGTTTCCTCACGATCACGTGAAAATTAAGCGATGCTTGCCTAGGTTTCAATCCATCTTTATTTAGGCTGAAAATGTTCCGCTATGCCATCTTGGTTCTCCCTTACAATTTCATGTAGGTTAAGTACTAAGCATTATGTGAAATATGTATAATTTAAATAGAGTGTTTAAAGGCGTCGCCAGCGGATAGCGTCGGGTAACGAGCGCGTGCGAGGCGGCGCGCACCTCCCGAGACCACAGATTATGATGTTAGTTGTAAGTTTATTAAAATATCAAATTATTTATAGAATTTAACCATACTCGTAGTTACTTCTTTTTTATCGCAACTAATATTAGACGAGCCTTTCGTGCCGCAGCTTGGGGTTCGATTCCCACCGAGGACAGACATTTGTGTGTATACACATGTCTGTTTGTCTTGAGTCTGGGTGTAACTTATCTATATAAGTATGTATTTACAAAAGAAAAGTAGTACATATAGTATATCAGTTGTCTGGTTTCCATAGTATACGAGTTCTGCTTAGTTTGGGATCAGATGGCCGTGTGTGAATTATATCCCAGGATATTATTATTATGATTAAGGTCCTCCAGACCGATTTCGGCTACGGCGACCAATCTCAAGAGAGATTAACCAACTGCGCAGGAGATATTATAGTGCACAAGTGTGTGCGCAAGCACAGGTGCACTCTCTTTTCCTTAGCTCTCATAATCCGATGGGACGGCAATCCGACACGACCGGAAAGAGTTCAGGCGGAGGACCAACGACTTAACGTGCTTTCCGAGGCACGGGAGTGTTCACACTTCCACCTTCCAGACTCCGGGCTGCTCCTGAGAAATTTCTGACAGAAAAACCCAATAACTATTTATTGGCCCGACCTGGGAATTGAACCCAGGACCACCGGGTCTGCAGCCTAATATCTAGCCACTAGACCAACGAGGCAGTCATTATTATGATTATATGACTTTCGCATTTATTATTGTGATTATAAATGCGAAAGTGAGTTTGTTTGTTTATTTGTTTGTTACGCATTCGCGCCTAAATCATTAAACCGATTTAAAAAATTCTTTCACCAATGGAAAGCTACTTTATTAGCGAGTAACATGGGCTTAATTTTATTCCCGTATTCCCACTGGAACGGGTACTACGTGGGTGAAACCACAAAGAAAAATCCATAAAGCAGACCTATTAAAAATTTATATCTTTTTATTTATTACCTAATCCAACAGTTATTTATGCAAAACTTATAACATTACGTAATATTATTCGTAAACAATATTAAAATTGGATTACTCCATTTTTAACACAGTTTTACTAATACTTATGTCCGTAACATTGGCTCATAAGCTTCATAAGCTACCAATCCTACTGGTACTTGTGTCTGGAGACCACGCTCTTATATACAACTATTAAAAAATAATCATTATTATATAAATGAGCTGAATACGGATTTAGGAAATGCAACAAGGATTCTCTCAGCAAGACAACAATAAATTATATAATATATTATTAATAAATAATAATTATGCTGTATGTTTATTCACATCCATAACTTCTTACGTAGATAAGGTAATTCATAATTGCCTGGTATTCTTGACTGCGCTGTATTCGGTGAGCTTCTATCTTGTGAACTTCTTTCAGAGTTGGGACAGGGAGTTGGCTTATCTGGCCCAACGGTTGGCAGACCAGTGTCAATTCGTGCACGATGATTGTCGAGCTACAGGTAAGCGGAGTGTATCGTCTTCTTTGTTATGAGCTAGCTACGTAACTGCCTCGTTGGCGTTGTAGGTAAGTTAGCAAGTTGTAGATCATAAAGTACGGGGTTTCAGTCCCAGGTCGATCCAGTAAATAAATGCTCAATTAATAAGTTATTGTTATTACATAGTCGATAATTAATTTCATATTTCATAAAGCAAATAAAAATATAAAATAATAATCGGTCGCAATTCCAGTACATCATATGTATGTAACATACAACATAATATGTATTTAAATATATATAATTTTGGTATGTTTATTGAGCTGTAATTCTCGTCTACTAAAAATATATTGTACAGTAGTAGTAATTGTTACTGCAAGTACTCGGAACAGCACTCCCTTGGTCAAAAATCTATTGATTTACAAATTATCTTTCTACAGATAGAGCCTATCGTTTCATAGAATACGCTCACCTATATTTGTTTACCAAAACTCTTTATCAGAACGATAATCTATAACGCAATCAATGAATGAGGTCATATAATAACATATACATTGATATTATAAGCATATCAGTTATAAATATATTATATACATTGTCGGTATATCAAATTTTTATAATTTAATAAAATTAATATTTTAAGGAGGCAAAGAAATGTTGATATGAATTATTTAGTTAAGGGAGACGTAACGGAATTATAAAAATAACCAAGAAAATAAATTATCGTGATACTAAATTTATTAATTTTCAAACATAGTTCCCAAGATTGGTAGCGCATCCATCCGGCCAATTTGCTAGTTACCAATTTTAAATTAAAAAGGAAAAAACGACACGTAATATAATATCTTAGTTCCCATATTTAAAGGCGTATCACAGATTGCTGACAGCTAAGCTATTTGAAATAGATTTTTAATATATTTGTATTGAAACATCACAGATTTACTAGAAATTGCTCGAGCGATTACTACTTACTATTAGGTCACCTATCTGACCGAGTGCCTTTTGACTTTAATGTAGTTATGCACAAATATGAACCGTAGATCTTTATAGTATACAAGATAAACATTTTAAATAACTTGCATTAATTATACTTTAGTACGATTCCCGTACGCCGGCCAAAGCGTCGGCGAGGTGCGCTGGCGTCGTTCGAGCGACTCGGACAGGCTGAGCACACAGCGTGTTGTACGACGCGTTCTGGACGCCTGGTGGGGCGAGCGGAGACGTGTGCAGATACAACAACTGGTTGCACCTTTCAGACTTAATCCGAAGTTAGTAAATTATTAGCAAAAAGCCATATAATTATTAAGATATGATATAATTATAGAGATATCCTAAAATATAATAGGAGTAGAAAAAAGGCTGCTCAATTATGTAATTGTATTTGATCCCTTAGTTTCGTAAAGTCACAAAAAAAAATATATCAACCTGCATTCGGATTTCAGAAAAACAATGATCATTGGAACAGCTTAATGGAACCTCCAAATCTCCTTAAGAGAAGAGATTTTGCCTGACACTGACACATTAAATTTTTATTTTTTATTTTAACAAATTTAGAATCACCGATTCTACTACTTTTTACCTACGATAAAATAATCACCAAAAAAAGGACTACACTCGATATGAGATATTAAAATACTAAAAATTAATATTGGACATCTATCATCACTAAACAATGTGATAAAATTCAACCGTTTTTGCGTCAGACATATATAGTTCAAACATTAGTCTTGTTGTGCCCAAAGAATATATACATCAACGAAGATTTTTGTGACAGTAACATTTCTAATATTTCCGTAGAGGATCAGTTTGGGGTCACTTCAGTCAGCTGGCAGTGTGGACTCTCCGCGCGGTGGGTTGCGGGGCAGTGCGCCACGGATTCGAACACACTAGGATGCTCTTGGTCTGTGATTTCTCCCACACCAACATGCTCGGTGAAAGAACGCTCGTTCCTGGCCCACTAGTACCGTGTCCGCCACACACAATACGACGGCCAAGGACCGCTTATCCGTTACTTTGTGCACCAGTAAGTCTTCAAGTTTAATTTCAGGATCTTTGAAATCAAAAGCCTAAAATCAACCAATATTCAAATTAATTAAGTATATTTTGTCATTTTATAAGATACGTTAAACTTTAGGCTAATACTGATGTAAGCGAATACATATGGGCCACCTGATCGTAAGTGATCACCAATGCCTATAGACATTGGCACTGTAAGAAATGTTAACCATCGCTTACATCGCCAATGTGGCACCTTGGGAACTAAGATGATATATCCGTTGTGCCTGTAATTACACTGGCTCACTCACCCTTCAAACCGGAACACAACAATACAAAGTTCTGCTGTTTTGCGGTAGAATATCTGATGAATGGGTGGTACCTACCCAGACAAGCTTGCACAAAGCTGGTTAAGTAATTTTAAGTATTTATCCTGAATGCAACCATTGCTAACTCCAAGTTATTTTATCATATATATAATTTTGGACAGCATAATGTATCTGTTTTATCTTTGTTTCATTCATGCAATACTAAAATTAAATTTGACAAGATAGGGTGAGACGACTATTCTTGATTCGTAAGCGTTTCAGGTGATCACGTGTATAGGGTTTCTCTAAATATGAATGTTGACTATGTTGCCAATAATTTATTTATAATCATTTATTTATAAAGGTAAGACGGCAATACGATAATAATTATGAACAAAAAAAATATAAAGATGATTACGATGATGATTTTGGCGATGAACATTCGGTTACAACTGTACAACCAGAAGCTACGTCACGTGTAAAACTTGGAGAAACAGCTACGACTTATAAATATTTGAAATTAACACTATTGGGATATAACAATGGATCTATGAATCCTAACTCTAGAGTAAACTATTTAGGTAAAAACATTTTCCCTTACGTTAAAATTAACGTAGTTCAAGTAATATTGTATATTATTTCGGAGGCCTGGATCTTTTTTTTTTATTTTTCCCGGGAGGTCAAATGACTCTACTCCACCTGATGGTAAGTGGTAGTAGAATCCAAACGCGACGACGGTTAGTACAGTTGGAAAGAATGATCTGCACTAGCCGCCCTCGCCTTGCCGGCCTGCAAGATGCCTCTCCACGCCTCGTTTGAAGGAACCCAGGGGGGAACAGGTGAATTTTTGAGCAAGCATTGTTGACTTTTCATATGATTAATTTGTGTTTATAATTTATCTCGTGCTCTGCCATGAAGGCAAAAATCGTGAGAAAATCTACACCTGTTACTTGAAATTCCATCACATCTCGAGCAGCGTGGCGAAATGGGCAAACATTCACAGGCTGTTACTTTAATATTTTTTTTCGAATTTATTTAATTCAGAAGAACCAACGAGTTACCGTATGTTAGAAAAATTACAACGCGAGCTAGAATCGAGCAGCAATGAGAAGAAACTAGTTCCGATGACAAAATACCAGGACTGGGTAACAAAGAGGCCTTATTTTGGACGACTGAGGTGTTAATAACTTATAATATTAGATTCTTGAAATGTATATCTATGTTTATGTAATTGAGACTTTCTTTTAATTTGACTTTAATAGAATTCCCTTTAAAAAATAGGAGCAATTCCCCTTTTTGTTAAATCTGCCACTTTTACATCGTTACGTGGCCCAAAAACCATCGTCTATGATAATACAAATTTAAATAGAAAGAAAAGAGTTTCTCCAGGTTAACGAATCCAAATTCCGAAATTCACTAAATTTATGTAAATAACTCCATGTTAGAGAAGACCAAGAAAATCTAAATACACTAGATACCTATGAAACCGATGATGAAGAACAACCTAGCCTTCTATACTACAAGTTTACAACGAGACTTGACTTTCTCACGGAACAGGTATGATGTCAGTAATATTTTCTAATAGCAACCCCACCCAAAAGGGTAGCAACCAGTGTGAATGCTCCAGACATTTCTTTATAATAGTTTGAGAAACATTATCTTCTATATTACAACTTTAATGTATCTCTATCGATGTATCCAGCGCTTGCTCTGAAAACTCTCAAGCTTTTTTTCACCCGACTCGGCATTATAACGTTAGCTAATAGGCACACAATATTCGTAAATTTGAAATGTTCAGGTAATAGAAATTGTGGTCGCAATATTTTCTTACATTAATGCTAACGTATTTACTGAAAATTGCGCTATATACAAAAGCTAGTGTATGTCTATGTAGTAGATGATTATAAAGTTTAAATATATTAATGAACAAAGATACAGACGCGACTTAGTTTTATACTATATATAAAAAAGATAAATGAAACTATTACTTGCTAATCCAACATAAGATTTTTGTCACGATAAATAATAATATTATAATCTATATTGTAATTGATATAAGTGCATGTTATAGAGTTCAATTTTGAGGCAAAGGTGGAGACAGACAAGATTGAGACCGCAAAGGTTGGTTTACATTTGAAAAAATATCAACTTAGTATTTATTAAATATATATAACGGATATATTGTTACTGATGACTAACCGTCACGTAGCAATATTTTGTATTGTAATATTTCTTACAGTGCATTTTTTGCGAGGTAGTGATCACTCACCTAAATAATCATTTTCATTCGAACTTTTCAATTGACTAGCTCTCTGTATTTTTCTGTGCTTAATTTGTGTTTATAATTCATATCGTACTTGATGATAAAGAAAAACATCGAGAAGAAACCTGAATGTGTCGGATGCCACATGCGTATCCGCCTGCAATGGAGCAGCGAAGACTGCTTAAAAATCTGAGCCTTTAACCATATGATTTCATGTTCACCCGTTCCTGGTTGTGATAAAAAGTCACTGAGTTTTCCTCAAAAAATTCTCCGTAACAGGGCAGAGTTTAATCGTTAAGTTGGTGTTTATGTAGGTAGGTAGATACGATAGTATTACTGTAATACTGTAGTACCTACTCCTGTTGGCATTTGGATGTCGTCACCGTAGTTCGATCAGGACATTAATGATTAAAAGAAATATATAATGAGCATTTTTCTAGGCCTGGTGTGAACGCGCTTATAAAAAGACCGCCAGAGAAATCTCTAAATCGATCATCAGTGGTGAGTGTTTTCATTTATCTTTGAAATATGCCTGTTTCCTGTGGATGGTCACGACACGATAGTAGTGCTGTTCTGTTGGAACAAATTCGAAATAAACCACGGTCGTGAAATGTTACAAATTGTTATGCGATATTGACCATAATAATCATAACATTGCATTAAAACACGCATCAAAATAGCGTATCACCATAAGTCGGTCGTTAACACTTCATGAACTTGAAGTGAGCTCTTACAGAACAGCACTGTTGACGTAGTCATAGCATTAATTGGCTTTACTTATTTAGCGAGTGCTTAATTAAGCAATACTGTGTCTTCTTCTTTCGTATATCAAATCAATAATGTCAGAAAGAGATAAGACACTGTTTAACTGAACAGTTGCTAAGAAACGTTTTTAGTAACGTTTCTAGCTGAATGTTAGTGTCGTGTTGTGTTTATTTAGCCATCTATGTATTAATATACGATTGATTATGTTACGTGTAATATATATCCACTGTAAGAATAAAATGATCACCCATAATTCTCTTGAAGCCAATTGTTAGATATCTGGTGGTAAGGCTTTGTGCAAGACCGTTTGACACCACCCATATCACATAGTCTACCGCGGAGCAGCTATACGTGGAATAATTTATTAATTATGTACCGATTTAAAGAGTGAGGCCAGTAAAATTACAGTCACAAGGGACATATCATCTTTATTCCCAAGGTTGGTGGCGCATTGGTGATGCAAGGCATAGTTAGTATCTCTTACAGCGCCATCGTCTATGGTGATAACTTCACAGTTAGTTAGGCTATTTGATAGTTAACCGCATGTAAATATATTCTAATTTTCAAACAATGTAGTGTTCTTTGAAGCTGGATCAAGACGACGTGGACCAACTATACCGTGACACTGGATTCAAAGTCAATTGGACGAACCAGTCCTCACCTCGACGAATAAACATTTGTTTTTAATTCAATCACTTTTATTTAATTCAACCATAGACACATTTTCCTAATCAGACGAATATCATAAATGCAGTAATAACCCGTTTCTTGTCATCACGAAAAAATCACTGAAGAGATTGTAATGAAATTGACATAGAATAAATATTTTGTATTGATTGTATTATTGTTTTAAATAAAAAAAATATTCTTTCCATTTTTCTCTGGTCTGTCTAATTAAAGTTATTCGTGGTTGGATAGCTCTGTAACAATTATATAACACTCCTTAAGAAGTCACTTCGTTAGTCACCTGTGAAATGTTGACAACCGACTTATTGTGACGTACAATTTTGATGCGTGTATTCATGAAATGTTATAGTTATCATGGTCAATGTAGATATTTCATGACCGTTTTCTGCGGCGAGTTTTTAGTGGGTTCTTACAGAATACCTGCCTATACTAATTGTTTTACAAAGTAAGAAATGCAAAGAAGTGATTATTAATGATAATCATATTTAAGAATATGAATTTAATAAATAAGTACATTTTGATATACAAATTAGCAAGTGCATTTCATCCTTCATCCGTAAGGTCGAGACAAGCTCCAAGTTATGTGTCAAGGGATTATAACTTCAAAAATGCCCTAAACACAGAAACATCGTGGTTATCCAAAAGCTTGCTGGGTGAGATACTGTAAAATGATACTTCTAGCGGGATACACGGCTGTCAGTAAAAACGCACAATAAAGGCCTTTGTTTAGCAAGTGATTAGTTCAACAATGCTGTCTTCTTCTTTCGTATGTCAAATCAATAATGGCAGAAAGAGATGAATCAGTTTCTAATTAAGCAAAGGCCGAATATTTATAAAATGTAATAAGATATAATAATTATATGTGTTAGAAAGTGATTACTAATGGAGATAAAAGGAAAATAACGACCACTCGAAAATTACACAGCCTTGTGTAGTAGGTGTGAAATAATATTAAAAGAAAAGTGCGTCTCAGCCTTACGCTTAAATATTCTTTCATTACAATCCTCGTCAATCATCATATGACAGACGTGTTTATATACTTTTTGACATATTATAACATAAACAATTTATACGTAATGCAATGATTTAAAGTTTTATATGAATTGTATCGTCATTGTACAGATATTTATTCAATTTTAAATTTTACTCATAAAGAAAATAAAGAATAAAATGTACAAATTCAACAGTAAAGTTTTATAAAATTGATGTGAAAATCGATTATGTGCTGTTGCTGCTGCGATTGGTGCTGGCGCTGTGTGCGAGTGGTGTGCTGCTTGTCATGTTGCATCTGGCTGCTGCACTTGTGCGGGTGCGATGAGTGCTGTGAGGAAGTTACAGTGGCAGACGATTGATCTCTGATGGATAGTTCGATATTTTTAAAAATAAATGTTGTTAAGTTCGTGACGTTCCATTGGATTTTTCAATATAGTGTGGATAATATAAACATATATAACCAGTAGTATGGTGTCCATCGACTCACTAATTATTCAGCAAATGGTAAATGTATTATTGTGTTGTGATGCCAGTGTAATAGCAGGCACAATGGACCTAATGATTTAGGTCCACTAGCTATCATAGGCCTAAGGGGTGCGACGCACCAATGCTCCTTAGGTGCCCCTAGAAACCAAATAAAAAATATATTACTTTCTATACAATATAATATTATATACATTTTGCGTCTCTTTCATTCTTATTCCAAATTCATTATTACAAACACACAATAACACATTCATTAATGAATGTGTTATTGTGTGTTTGTATATATAATGAAAACAAAAAAAGGTCATCTAACATTTATATACTTTGCGATTTCACCGGGGCCTTTATGCTTTTATGCTACTGTTTAGGTTCTGCAGCTGTATCTAGCTGCAGTCTTATATAATCCTAGTCAGACCAATATCAATGGGCGAAGATGATTCCTTACCTGTGACCCATTCAACCACGGTGTTATGTGTAGGCCTCCATGACGCCGGTCACCCGAGGGCTTTAGTTAGATAAAACCGCCTTTAAATACTTTATAATTTATATTTTTGTAAATTTTATGCAATAAAGACTTAATAAATGAATAAGATAAAATTCCAATTTGTTTTGTGGTTGCTATGTTGAAATCAACGCAGCAAATAATGAATATATTTAATCTCGCTTGTGCATCTGTACTGTAATATATTCTGCGCAGTTGCAAAAAATACTTAAAAATATATATTAATTGTGTTTAACGACACTGTTGGTGGTAAAAACGTGGACTACTGAGGTCATGACCTCGTGTCTTAGCTACCCGATAGGTAAGAGCTATCGAGCGCTATTGCCCGCACCTGTGTTGCCATGTAATTTTCGTCATTTAATTAATAAAGAAAATTCCGGGATAAATTTTTTGCTTAGTATTTTAAAAAATATTACATAAATAGAATCGACACACGATACCTAATAACCACTTCAGGGGTCGGACACGAATTTTGTTACACGCTGTATATATAGCTGGGGCTCCAAGGGGGGCCGGGGCCTTGTATGCCAAGGCTGTTAATACGACTTATATGTACTGTTAGATTTAGATTATCAATATCTTTATCATTATTGTGCTAATGCGGAAAATAAATATTCCTTATCATATTTATATACCATATTCCACATATCTAAATTTACACATTATAACATACAAACAAATTGTATATACACTTAGTGACAAAGATAAGTTGAAGTGTCTGTCTGTGATTTCATAATGACTGTCCCTTTTGTAAGTTAATAAGGCCATTTGCGAGTTACTAAAACGAACATTTTATTTTTTATTTTAGACTACGACTACTTTATAATAATTAACTACCTCGTTGGTCTAGTAAATATAAGGCCGCAGACCCGGTGGTCCTGGGTTCAATTCCCAGTTAATACATTGGCCAATAAATAGTTATTGGGTTTTTCTGTCAGAAAATTCTCAGTAGCAGCCCGGAGTCTGGAAGTTGGAAGTGTGAACACTCCCGTGCCTCGGAAAGCACGTTAAGCCGTTGGTCCTGCGCCTGAACTATTTCCTGTCGTGTCGTATTGCCGTCCCATCGGATTATGAGAGCTAGGGAAGAGAGAGTACACGCGTGTTTGCGCACACACTTGTGCACTATAATATCTCCTGCGCAGTTGGCTAATCTCCCTTGAGATTGGTCGCCATGGCCGAAATCGGTCTGGAGGACCTTATAATAATTAAAATATATTATAATACCTTTATTACTTTAAATATAATTAATGTCACTAATTGAATTCAACGTTGGTGAAAGGTTTTGCTATCATTAATATCTTAGATAAATGTTTCATTTAAAGGCCATTTTTTTCATAACACAATTCTCACGAGATCTTAGATGTTAGGTGTGTGTCTTCCACTGGATTACTCACCTTAAACCGGATGCAACAACAAAAAATATTAATGTGTTGTGGTAAGATAACTGTTGACTAGGCTTAATAGTGACTAACATTTTGACAATCGATTCATGTATAGATTACCGTGTGGCCAGTGATAAAGATTGTTAGATTACGTTGTGTAGCGGTTTTAGGATACAAGCCGGCAGATCAAACATAACGGAACTATGTTTCATCGTCCCACAACTGTCACATCATTTACTTAGTATGGTGACATATTTATCTAATGTTATCAGTGTAACTACAGGCTCAAGAGACAACAATTTAAGTTCACATCGTATTTGTTATGGCGTCAATTTCTAATGTCTATGGATAGTGGTGACCTTACCATTCGGTGGCTTATCTGTCCGTCCACCTATCTTTTTTTTATGGTATAGGAAAGCGGACGAGCTTATGGGACACCTGATGGTAAGTGGTCACCAACGCCCTTAGACATTGGCATTGTAAGAAATGTTAACCATCGCTTTTATCACCAATGCGCCACCAACCTTGGGAACTAAGGTATTATGTCCCGTGTGCCTGTAATTACACTGGCTCACTCACCCTTCAAACCGGAACACAACAATAGCAAGTACTGCTGTTTTGCGGTAGAATATCTGATGAGTGGGTGGTACCTACCCAGACGAGCTTGCACAAAACCCTACCACCAAGTAAAATATATCCATATTATATAAAAAAATCAAAGTTTTACGTACATTCCAAGTACACTCCTAATTACCTCATCAATCATATCGTTAATATCTATTACTGCAATGCCCTTATTAATAAAAAGTGAATAACGGTTGCATAGTTACATAATGCATATTTGTCTTTTTCTTTCGAATGTAAAGTTACTAATGACAGAAAGAGAGAAATCGATGTGTAGCTATTGACCGCCATACAAGCTTATTAGTTAGTAAAGGGTTTTCTGTCAATAAATTCTCATCAACAACCCAGATTTTGGATGCACATGAAGCCGTCCTGCGCTTTAACTATCTTCTGCCGAGTTGGAATTTGGCTCAGCTGCAATTATTAGCTCGAGCTTGTTGAGAGTAGGTGTTTCTTACGTTATTGTGTTCTGGTCTGCAATGTATCTTCCTCAGGTGGAAATTAGGAGAACGTCTGTACGCAAACTCGGTCAAGAGAAAACATTAGGGTGTCATAACGTTTCTACTTACGACAGACAGATAACCGAAAAACTATTTTATTATATACAACATTAGTCATTTCCAAATCGTTATTACGACACCGACGAAATAAACTCGCAAAACCGTGTCGATCTTATCAGCACTGATAAGACGAAATCAAATATCCAGTCATAACTAAGAACACGCATTCGTTATATTTAAATCAAGTTGAACCATCGTACATTTACAAAACTATTCTATGTAAAGTACTTTATATACGAAGGGAAATTATAATATTACGTCACTACCATTCAAGCGTTAAGTGTGACAATCACGGACAATAAACAATCCATTGTATTCGAATTGTTCGTCTAATAAAAACAAAGTTAAACAGTGTGACCGTTCTGTTGAATTGTAAAGTGTACTATATCTGCTTACGAAGTTATTTGAATCGATATAATCAATATGTGCTGCTGTGAGCCCTGTTGCAAGATTCTGAGATGTCTGCTGTGTGTGGGGCTCTGTGTGCAACTGTTGAAGTGTTGCGGCTTTGAAGTTGACGAACACTGTTGCGGTGGCGAAGATGAACAGTAATTGATAATTAAGTATATGTAATAAATATTTTTATATTAAAAAGTTATTTTTATTCTTCTCACAGTCTTTCTTTTATGGTTTTGAATCAAACAATAGTGCTTAATCTGAGTTGTGAGTAGAATAGCTATTCCTGTAGGCAAGACATGCTTTAATATCTTAAAAATTACATTGTAAAGAAAATGTCAGTATTTGAAAGTAATAATTGAATCATATATTGTTATATAATTCATATAATATATGTACAAACACTGATACGTAAGCTCGAATGTCTCTCAATCTTTTACATCCGGAGAGATCAGGCGCTGGACCTACAGTACTGGTTTTACATGATTAACACTGCAAACTTCCAAACTCCGGGTTACAGAGAAAATAATGACAGAAAATCAGAATATTTTTTTGTAGTCTAGTTGGATTCGAGCCTAGAATCTCGATATACCGTAGTCTGGAAAATCACCACAGCCCATAAACATTTACGCCGTTTGAAATAGTAACCATTTGTTATGTAACCTAATATGTTATGTCTCTAGTGGCTAAAGTTTCAGTGGCTCCAACCGAAATAAGTACAACTATGCTAAATTTCGCTGTCGAATATCCGAGCGGGTGGTATTTAACTAGACGGTCTTGCACAAAGCTTTACCACCGAGTAAAAGCTTTTATTTAACATCACTTTAACAGGTAGGTAACAAATATTCCGCCGTGCGTATCAAACGTTTTTAATTTTATTCCATAGTTTTATTTGCCTGATATGATAAATGATATGGCTTAGAATATTAATTTACTTACCTTGAATATTGCGGGCAGAATGTCAGTCAATAATAATAAATAAGGCGACGCTCCTATGTTGAATCAATTTTATCATGTTAGTTTGTTATCAAAACAAAATTTCCATACGTTGTATGTTTGAGTAAACGAAATAAAAATAGGTACTATAGTATCAGGATGTTGAAAATCTTTTGCGTACTTTGCAGTTATCCAATCGAAAAGTTAACTAGACGACACATAAAAAATCTACTAGGATCTGTTGCTGCAGACTATCACCTAAAAGGATTTAAAAAAAAAAGTTATGATTAAAATATTTCTAATGATGAAATCTATAAATGAATTCAATGCATTAATTTATTATTTTGGTTGTAAAATAATACCGTATCTTGCAAAATTATCATTTCAGGGCAAAAGGAACATGATAGATCTCTATTATACAGAGTTGATGCAGGAGTACGACAGGGTTTGATTTTAGGGCGAGTTTTGTACAATATCTCTACCGTTGATTTTTTAACGACAAGCGACATAGCAAACGACACATATGTGTATTAAATAGCTTATATAACCAGCGACAAAACTACAACATATACTATGTTATGTACTAGATGAAGTACCGATGGTGGATGAAAAAGATACATATATACAACAGTTAAAGTATATAATTACAATCCCATTAGTTATCAAAGTTTAAGATATAAGGCGGAAACTGCTTCGGTGCCTTAATAACTTAAATATCTAGTGGTTGATAGTGGATAACTTAGTTTTACACTCTCACAAGTACCTAAAGTATCGATAGTTCCAGACGTTAGTAAGTTGAACCATACAAACTTTCTGTTTATATTTTATATTAATATAACCAATATTACTTTTATTTCAAAACTTAACTTACCAGCGCAGATATATATATTGAAAAGGGTAAATAAAATAATTTAATTCTGATTTAAAAAAAAATGTATTCATAATTTTAACAGATTCGCATCGCATCTTTTTTTAAAGAAATTAGATAATTTGTATTATTTGTTTTTTAAATACATAGAAATAGATTATTATTGAAATAATGTAATTTTTACATACAGTATAATTTCATAATAATATCGAAGAGAATATACCTCATACTAAGCGTAAGTCATACAAAGCGTAGTCTTAGAAATAAAACAACATCCCAATTTCGAGTAATAACAGTAAGAGAACAGATAAACATGCAATTCTAATTATTTTACAGATAATAAATATTATTGTACGTTATGCCCGCTCCACACGCGCGACGCGAACGCGCCGGCCGTCATACTTTTTGCGCAGACCTCACGCGAATCGGAATTCATGGCCGAGGGTAGAACCAGTTTTATATTTTTGGGACTAAGTTCTTTTATGCGGCTTACAGCAGAGTGAAATGGCAGTGGCCCAAGGTCACGTCATATAACGAAATAGCGTTCATACTGCGCCTACCAAATGCGATTCGTTGGGCGTTCGAATTTAGGAGGTCGATATAAAGGAGGTTGAAGTGCTTTTTGGTAAGACAAAATACAGTAACATAATCAATTAAAATCTACATTTTTTGAAATGTAGAATGACACGGTTTGAGTCGAAAAAATATGGCACAGAACTTCGTTCCTGATAGTGGTCCCCCGACCGCAAGGTTTTTTTTTATGTATAAGTAGGCGGACGCGCATGTTGGCCACCTGACGGTAAGTGGTCACCAACGCCCACAGACAATGGCATTGTAAGAAATGTTAACCATCGCTTACATCGCGATTGCGCCACAAAGCTTGGGAACTAAGATATTATGTCCCTTGTGCCTGTAATAACACTGGCTTACTCACCCTTCAAACCGGAACACAACAATACAAAGTACTGCTGCTTTGCGGTAGAATATCTGATGAGTCTACCCAGACGAGCTAGCACAAGCCCTACCACCAAGTAAAAGAGATCGATAAAGTGAGTAACCACTGAATTTCTTAGTGTTAGTTGAATCTACATTCCGAACCGGTAGCTTTACATTTCAATACTGTAACATGACAATTCAAAAATACGCTACTTGAATAAAGAATTATTTGATTTGAATCAATATACAGGCTGTTCGATCGCAAAGGATCATTTCTTTTCGCATATTTTCATTATCCTTCTAAATTGGGATTCGGTCATGACTTCAAACATATGACAAAAGCTATATTAAGCTTTAAGGCATTGGTGAAGTTACTCGCAGGCTTCAACAATCATAGTAAAGTTGATATAATATCACTATACTCTCACAGAACATCAATGTCATTTTCAATTCTTCCATTTTATCGACTGAAATTAATAAAAACATATATGTATTATTATTAATATAATTCATTTAAAGCCTAGTGGTAAGAACGCGTGAATCTTAACCGATGATCGTGTGTTCAAACTCGGGCAAGCACCACTTAATTTCATGTGCTTAATTCGTGTTTACAATTCATCTCGTGCTTGACGGTGAATGAAAACATCGTGAGGAAACCTGCATCTGTCAAATTTCACTCAAATTCTGCCACACGTGTATTCCACCAACTCGCATTGGAGCAGCGTGGAGAAGTAAGCGGCAAAATTCTCCTCAAAAAAAAAGGAGAAGCCTTAGCTCAGCAGCGGGACATTCACAGGCTGTTACTATATATGTAAGTACAATTAATTTCATTATGAATAAAACATATATAAACGACGATATAATTTAAAAAAAAAACACTGACGAAAAATTTTGTTGAAAGAATATTGTATTTATAAAATACACAACAAAGTGACGACCTCGTTTGTTGAGCAACTGTACTAATAAAATTCGAGGTAAGTGTCGCCATCTGGTTGTAAGTTGTCACGATTGACGTTACCTTACAAGAATATGAATAAGCTACTCATGACACACTCATGGGATTGATGTTATATCCTTTGTTACACTGGGTCACTCACAATCGAAACATGAACATAGCAATACAGAGTATATATGATTAGTATTATTAATTAAACACTAGTATTAAGCCCGGAGTTAGGAAGTTGTTGGACCTGATTGATGACTCGTGTCTCTTGGACTGACCACAGTGGTCAAAATATACTCACCGCGTCTCTGAGCGTGTTATCAGCGAGGATGTACTCCTCTGATTGAGGATTCAAGGTCATCTTGTAATTAGTCAGAGTCGACCTGTCCTTCTGCTTCGCTAGTGTTTCGATTACAACGGAATGTACCTATGAAGTATATACTATTTCATATTATATATAAAGTAATTAAAATTAATATGGCCCAACAAAGCTGATTAAATTATATTATATATTTATAGAATAAATAATTCTCCGACTTTTGAAGAGTGTTAGTTTCTGCCATCACGTTACTTTAGTTGATGTACACGTGGCAGACATGTCATACTAATCATCACAGCAGATTTTTATTATATAACTTAGCTCGTCATTAGTATTATTTAAAAAATATTTTTTTTGAATAATGTTTTGATTACTTTTACGAAAAATAAAATAATAATCATCCCATTTATGACTTCTATAGGGTTTTCCAATAGGGACGCTTGAACTTTGACAGCTGATTGCGGCCATGTTGTTTGAGTGACAGCTGTCAAATTCAGTGTGTTATATTCATTCCGTCCTCCCAAACCACCATGGCAGGTTACAGTGTCGAGCAGCACGTGCAAATCATAAAATTGTTTTATGAAAATGGGTCTTCAGTTCGAGCAACGTTCCGCGCACTTCGCCCGTTTTACGGTCGCGATGATCGTCCTGCCGAGTCGACTATCCGTCGATTGGTGGACAAATTCGAGTCAACCGGGTCAGTTAACAATCAGCCGGTTCCCGTGCGTCAACGTAACGCGAGATCTGCCGAGAATATCGCCGCTGTGCGCGACAGTGTCCTCGAAAACCCGCGGCAGTCAATTCCGCGTCGCGCACAGGAACTCGGCCTTTCGCAGACGACAACTTGGCGAATTTTGCGTTGTGACTTGAGCCTGCACCCGTACAAGATCCAGCTGACCCAAGAGCTCAAGGTTAATGACCATAGACAGCGCCGTGTGTTCGCTGACTGGGCATTAGAGCAGTTGGAAGTTGACGCCGATTTTGGCAAAAAAATCATCTTCAGCGACGAGGCGCATTTTTGGATGAATGGCTATGTCAACAAGCAAAATTGCCGTATTTGGGACGAGACCAATCCACACGAGGTTCACCGAGTGGCAATGCACCCGCAGAAAGTGACTGTTTGGTGCGGATTTTGGGCCGGAGGCGTGATTGGTCCGTATTTTTTCGAAAACGATAATGGTGTGGCCGTCACCGTCAATGGTGAGCGATACCGGTCGATGATAACCAACTTCTTTTGGCCTGAAATCGAGAATATGGATCTGGACAACATGTGGTTTCAACAGGACGGCGCTACGTGCCACACAGCACACGCTACGATGGAAGTTCTGCACGATCAAGCGCCCTTAATGGAAAACCCTATAACATTTATTTTAAACTTCTGACTTATAAATAACTATGTAATTATATAAATAGATATGAAATTATGTTTACCTTATATTTTTGCCCTAATCTGAGTCGATCGTCTGAATTCTGTATCTTGTTGAGGCAAGTGGCCAACATTTGTTTGCTGGCGGATAGCTCGCTCAGTCTCGATAGGAGCGTCTCCATCGGTATGTGGGACGACACTGTTGTACGACCGAGCCAGTCCTGTTAATGTTGCCATGACAAAAAATTAAATACGTTAAACATTTTGAGTTTATTTTATTATTATTATTATTTAAGTACTAAAGTTGTTATTATTATTATGATAAAATTAACAACGAAGATTGTTTAAAAGAAACACTCACTGTTCACTGCATGATATGTTTGCAGATAATATAACAATCAAAATAATATTGTCATTAAAAATGTTGCCAGTTAGAAAAATAAAAGTGAATTTAACCTTTTTCGTGAAAAGAGATTCGACGATGTCCCATTTATTGAAATTCGCGTGGACATTTAAAACCACCCAGTCATACTGCAATGGTGTCACCTGGAATATTAACACCACCATTTAACACATTGGACACACATCAATACGATTTGCATGTACAGTGCGTATTGAAACTACACTACACAAAACATACATTTTGAACAAAACTCAATTAACAACTATTTAAGTGAATTGTCACCTTAAAAATAGAATAAATATTTATAGAATTATTTATTAATTTAGTCACATTTCATGAAATCTTAAGTAAATTTTTTTTTAGGACATTTTTCACACAAGGCCATCTGATCCCATAGTAACTATGGAAACCAGACAACTGATATACTTACGTATACTATTTTTCTTTTGTAAATACATACTTATAATATAAAGATAATTAATCATCATTTTAATTTTAATTGTTTTTGTAATCGTCTCAACAATCTATATGTAATGATTTTGATTTACTTACTTGTATTTTCTTTTTGTATTTTGTATAATCAAAGTAAGAACTTTACAATATAATTTTACAATATGATCTTACCTGTTGTCGTTGGCAAAGCGTGAGCGGTGACATCATATTACCCGCTCCCTCGTTCCAATGATTCGTACAACAGTACGACAAGCAATGCAATGTTGATTTGTTGTTCAGTTCCATTTTATTGGCGCATTTCTGCCATTCTATAAACGCAATTACATGTGTTTATATTGTTTGCAAGATAATATATCATTTTTGATCATCTCTTGCTATATGTATATGACAGACTTCAGTCAGCTTATTTATAATCATATTTAACTTACTTCACTTTTAAGGTTTTTTATTAAACAGTATAAATAAATTAATCACTATTTTTCTAAGTTATCTATGACACGCTAATATTAGGTCCTTACGTATGAAATTGGCGTTTTGTGAGGGAGGATGTCAATTCATTTTTTTTTTGTAAATTGTATTTTATCAAAGTATGTACTGTTGTTATCTATGCACTTTTGCCATCTCATAGGTAGTTCATTGATCCTTTTACTAAAAAAAACCATGGGGCCGAGAGTCAATAAACTCTTTGAAGGCGGTTTGGACTGCCCCCCCCCCGACTGTACCCCGAAGCCTGCAGCTATCTCTGAAGTGCTTTGTGATGGATCCGCTTCCACAATAGCCTTTAATTCTTCATTTTCCACTTTGGTCTCCGGTTATCCACAGGGTTGGTTCTGAAGGTCGAAATTTCCAGAACGAAAACGTTTCGTTTCTTTTGCGACACCAGCGCCGTACACATCATTAATCCTTCGAGCTGTTTCTGCAGCACTGGTGCCACGGTAGAACTCGTACTCGTAAATATACCGATATTTCATGTTTTCCATTGTGCGGTAGTAAGCGACGCCAAAGAAAAAAATAATGAGGAAAAAACAAATCTTCGACACAACATATTTATAACATTCGAATCGTCAATAAATAAAATTAAGTTAATCAGAAAGCTATCACCGGTTTATAATGACTGTTTTCAAAACTGTACCAGCTGAATGAATTTATAAATTTGAATTTGGAATTCTTAACCAAAGAGGAGATATTTCAGATCAAAGTGGTCAGTACGACAAAACGCTAATTTCATATGTAAGGACCTACTAATTTAATGTTGTCTGTGGCATTCATTCTTTTATTAACAAAAAACCATATTGAGAAAAAACAAATCATTTAGTTTGAATGTATTAGGCAGTATATATTTCTCTATTCTTATAAGTTATTTATGATTGACTTACCTAATAATTTAACATAATCTGTGACCATTTTAGCCTGATGGGCGTCGACTCCGGGTTGGTTGAAATGATTTGATAACAAATTATTTAGTTTCCTCAACAAGCCCTCGACGCTGTTCCCTTGTGTCTTCACTATATGTTGGAACTGATAAACCTGAAAATTTATTAAAATGAAATAAAATTATTTAAGGATTTATTTATAATTCGAATATTATATTAATATAAATGTTGCTAGTCATCGAGGTTATTTAAATTTTTCATTTAAGTTTTTTTTTTTTTTTTCGAGCTTCATGACAGTGTTATGCTGCCAGTACTTCGGCTTCGCACCGCGCTTCATTTTGCGACTATATCAATGACCGTCTTCGACATAACATATTTATAACATTCGAATCGTCAATGAATAAGATTAAGTTAAACGTAAACCTATCACCGGTTTATAATGTGGATACTAAAGGTGGCTTCCCACAATAAGCGATTGTGCGGTTATTCACGCACGGCCGACAGCCACGGACAATCACGCACCGCACTGATTCTCTTCCCACGGTGCGTGTCGGTCTATGTTGTTCTTGAGATTCGAAGCTATTTTGTAATTCCAAAGTGCAAATTGAAAGAGAACGTATCACATTCGCTACGACACTGCACTTTTGCATACACAGATAATGCTTACGCGATGTAACGGTGCGGCTGGTCCGCGTGCGTCCGTAATATCACGCACCGCGGGAAGCCATCTTAAGGAGTAGAATTACATAATATCGACTATATACACTCGTAATTAAAAACGAACTCCACGCTTTTCCTTTATATATCTAATATTGTATAGATTCATATTAGAGGCACTTCCGTGCTTTGGAAAGCATATATAGCCTTTTCCGATCGTGTCAGATTGCCGTCCTACCGGATTATGAGGGTGAGGGAATAGAGAGTGCATCGTCATCATTATCTTACAACGTTACAACGTAAGGTAAAGACGTCGAGAGTCTAAGAAATAATAGCCATACACATTCCAGTACACAAACCGCACAAAATATCTTTAAAAGGTACTTTAGCTCAGACTGAAGGAATTGAGTAGAGACGTGTGTGTGTGTTTATTATTATAATTATTTTTATGTGTGTATGTGCACATACACATACGCACACAAACACTTCAGGGCACACAAATAAAACAATTTAAAATTAATACCGCCGCTTCTGGACTCCTTCCGAGCATGCTGAAAGTGAAAACAAACCGTTATTGAAAATTCGTAATAAACATAAAAAGTATATAAGAAGCATATATTATATTTTGACATAACTATTGTTAAGAGAAATCTTATGATACCAGATAAATTAGGTTTAAGATATTCTGTTAAAATGTAATTAAGTTTTTGTAAAATGTTTTTTTTTTTTTAATTATAATAACTTACGTAAGTAAATCGGTGAGGTCCGTGATTTTGCCTTCGATTTGAAGGAAACTAATATAATGACTCAACGCTAACGGTCTTGATGATAACAGCTCATACACAAGCTTCTTATTTAGTGTTTGAATCAAGAAGAGCACCACCTAAAATATATTTAAAAAAATTGGCACATGTTTGGTATATGCCCAATCTACATAATATATTGACCCGTTGTTTTAGTGGCTAGATATAAGGCCGCAGACCGGTGGTCCTGGGTTCAATCCCTAGGTCGGGCCAATAAAAACTATTAGGTTTATCTGTCAGAAAATTCTCAGTAGCAGCCCAGAGTCTGGAAGTTGGAAGTGTGTACACTCTCGTGCCTCAAAAAGCACATTAAGCCGTTTGTCCTGCGCCTGAACTCTTTCCGGTCGTGTCGGATTGCCGTTCCATCGGGTTATGAGAGCTAGGGAATAGTGAGTGCACCTGTGTTTGCACACACACTTGTGCACTATAATATCTGCTGTGCAGTTGGCTAATCTCTCTTGAGATTGACCGCCGTGGCCGAAATCGGAGAGGACTATCATTATATAAGTGTTGGCCATGCTCACTACAACTAAACACACAGAAAATTTTAAAAAACTTACGACATTTTTGTGCTCATATTTTTCGGCATATATTTAACTAACTAGCATACGAAATTTCAAGTTTCTAAATCAATGCGTTAAAAAGAAATAAAAGTTTCAAAGTAGTACAGTCCTGTACAAAAGTTGTGGGTCCGCATGTTTATCTCTCGGCTAGTTTCAGCGTGTATTCACGCTGAATTTCATGTTATTGTTAATTAATAAACCTAATAATTATCTATTGTGTTGTGTGCTAGTTGACACATCAATAAAAAAAAACTACAGAAGGTGGTACCAAAGAATTGTAACTTTAAAATTACGATAGTAATGCTATTTTGGAGATAGGGAGGAACCGGGTGTAAAGTTCCTCATCCACCATTGAAAAGGGAGGATCCTCCGACCAGACGGGTGTTAGTCTGGTGGGCTACTGCTCGACGGTTGTTGTCGGGTTCTTGTATATATGTTCAATCGCTCGGATAACTTTAATATCGCGATGTAGGGTACGTCAGTTTTTAGTTTTCGTATGTGGCGAGATGTCGCTACACTATCTACATAAAAACATGCAGGCACAACAAACGATCTAATAAGGCACACTAAAGGCAGACATAATGTAACGTAACGTAAAATGATTTATAATTTCCGAATTTTGTTTGATACCGCACATGTTGAATTATCTTTTAAAATAATTTCTTTTGTTACACAACCACTGTAGTGTAATTAAGTAAAGCAGCTTTGCTAATAATTTAGCCAATACCTACTACAAAAGTGAAATACTGTGTGTCTGGATGTATGTTACTCAATAACACAAAGGGCTGTGTGCAAGTCTATTTGGGTAGGTATCACCTAGTCATTAGAAATTCTATCGCCAAAAGGTAATACTTAATTTTGTTCTATACTGGATTGAAGGGTGAGTGTGTAAGTACATATTACAGGCACAAGGAGCATAACATCTTAATTCCCAAAGTAACATTGGTAACATAGGGAATGGTAAATATACAGGTGTAACAAAAACCCTGTCCGACTCGTGAAGCGGTGATATTGCTTAGTATTATAAAAATTATTACATAAATAGAACCGACGCACGATACCTAATAACCACTTCACGGGTCGGACGGGGTTTTTGTTACATCTTGTATACCGCACCAATGTCTATGGAAATAAAATAATCTAATGGTGGAAACTAGTCATTATTAAAGTAATGTACTTACAGTTAAAATAGCATTCCCGTCACCGATGGCTACTGCCCCATCCAGTAGTTCAGTTTTACTTTTCAGGCTACGATGGGTATGCAGTAAGATGCTTCGTCCTAGGATTAACCTCTTCAGTGTTACTGCAACTGTTTGCTCTGGCTCAGGTTTGTCTTTTGGATCTTTACCAGATTGCGCTAACAGAACTGAAAAAAAAAAACAAATTTAAACTTTTAATCTGTGGTAAGTCCTAATAATTGTCTATTAGTAATTCAATATAATTTACTTATTACTTGCAAGGATCTATTGAATATTTAGCTATGTTTCAAGAATCCATAATGTCAGCCGTAGATTATTTGTAAATTGTGGAGTATAAATGAAAAAATATATAAAATAAAGAGGACATTTCATATTGTTTTCGATAGTCCTGTTGTCACTTGTTAATACCAGTTATTTAAATATTACTTGTAATTGTTTTGTTACATGTATAATACATTAAATGTATTGTGGTTTCGGTAAAAAAAATATATGAAACGAAACTAAGTACCAAATTTTCAAGAAAAAAAATTATCTATTAAGTATATGAATGTGTCAATAAAACAAAAAATGGCAGCATTTTTAAAACATAATTTAACAAGATTAAATTAAAATTTACTACAAATTCACCACTGCTTTGGTATTTAGTTTCTAGTTCTACTAAGAACATCCACACTGAAACTCGGTAATCCTTTTTGACAATGAAATTACACAGGTATGTTAATTAAATAGAATTACATTATTTACCCTGGATGAAAGTCTATATAAGTATATTATGTAGACTTCATTCAGGATAAGTAATAAAATATAAAAATATATTATAATAAATAATTACAGTTGGTAAACTGCAAATTTGTTCTCAATCTATATTAATATATAAAGTTGAAGAGTTTGTTTATTTGATCTGGCTAATCTCAGGAACTACTGGTTCGAATTTAAAAATTATTTTCGTGTTGTATAGTCCTTTTATTGAGGAAGGTTCTAGGCTGATTTTTATTAATTATACGCGGGTGAAACTGCGGGCACAGCTAGTAGCTAATAAAATTCAAAGTCAATGATTGCCCATTTCTAAATTACTATAATTTTAAGTGAATACTTACTTAAATCCAACACTTTGGGTGAAACTAAACTTGTCAGAGGTAGAAGTGTCGTTTTAGCATTACTAACAGTCGATGTGAACACATTCTGTGATTGCCCTGGATAAGATTTTTGACCGATTGCGAGGATTTCTTGAGGAGTTAACTGGAAGTAATATTATAGACTTATTGTTAGTATTGATCTCTATTGAATTAAATAACGTTAACAGTAACGTCAGTCTAGTCATCTAAAAATTCCCTTAAAAAACGTTATTAGGATTTACCTAGTAAATGTTTAGTTTCCAAGTTTGTAAGGAAAAGTTGTAACGGAAAAGCACAAATTTCTATTGTCAGTGGTTGGCCACCAGTTACCATCACGTGTCCCATTTGGCCGTCCACGACATCCAACTTCCTGCTTTCTTGGAGATTTATTCGACAGAAAAACTCAATAGCAATTATAGGCCCAACCTTTGACTTGAACCTAGAACCTCAAGATCTACGACCTTATCTATCTATCCACTAGATCAACGAGGCAGCCAATCGAGACAAATATGTATATACTATGCATATAACAATTCTTTCGGTATAAATAAGATGTAGAAGTATGTAAATAGAGAAATATACGTACCACATCATCGTCAAAGCTAAACGCTTTAGTTTTAGTTTCACTTGTATTCCAATAGTCATCGTCGGCCATATTCACTAATATTTATAAAATTCTTCTATTTAAATAACACAATTTAGCAAAAGAAAAAACGTAAACAAACAGATTAACATCGATGTCAATTTGACATTTGTAATTGTGACAATATAAATTAATGTTGACAACTGCAGAAATAATTTACCCCTCAGATATTAAATAGTCACAAAAAAAGGAAAAAAGGAAATGTATGCTCAAAACTAAAAAATGGATAACAATATTGTTATTATTGTTTTTTAAATCTATTTAAGAATTATCTACTATTATGAATTTTAATATGCATGAATTATATTCTAATAATACTATCTAAAATAAAATTCAGTGTGAATCTTAGTTCATGCAAACAAATTAAGTGACGCGAGTTTATCGATTACAAACAAACAAATGTTGGTAGTATAGAGTAGCATTTAATATTTTATTATTATTATTTAATATTTTATAAATATATTATAATTAATATCCTCTGGATTTGCATTAATTTGTCTTCGTATTTAGTAACCGTATATTTGTTGAAATCAAATACACAGCTAGGGGATTAGTAAGTTGTTTGGATTACACTCAGTATGATTCTAGGACACAATATAAGCATGTCGTATGTGTCAATATGGAGCTTATCACCAAAGTCTTAATATACTCGCATTGCTTGCTTTCTATCTAACACGTGTCGATGTTGCAGTTCTAGGGACCAATTCTACTAACGATAATCTATAACGACTGCCTCGTTGGACATGTAGCCAACATGTAAGGCCGCAGACTTGGAGGTCCTGGGATCAAATCCCAGGTCGGGGCAATAAAAGGTTATTGAGATTTTCTGTCGAAAATTCTCAGTAGCAGCCCGGAGTCTGGAAGTTGGTAATGTGTACGCCCCCGTGCCTCGGAAAGCACGTAAAGCCGTTGGTCCTGCGCCTGAACTCTTTCCGGTCGTGTCGGATTGCTGTCCCATCGTGTTATGAGAGTTAGGGAATAGAGAGTGCACCTATATTTGCACACACACTGGTATACTATAATATCTTCTGCGCAGTTGGCTAATCTCTCTTGAGATTGGCCACCGTGGCCGAAATCGGTCTGGATTATTATTATAATCTATAACGATTACGATACGTTGACTGTTATATATTTATTATCATCGAAACTGTTCCGATATTTGACGCAACGGTATATGTTATACCGTTGCGTCAAACCCAAACTTAATTGTTAACTTTTATGACAATAGTCGTTAATTAAATTAACGAATATGAAAACGGATAATCGGCAACGATCACGCTTCGATTCGATTGCGATAATGTGTCAATTTGTTAGTAGAATTGGCCCCTGAATTTACTAACATCATGAAGAACTGCATTATTATGACACTAAGCATCACTTTATAATTGTTTATAGTTAACATTATAAAATAATCCGCATAGATCGTTACAAAGCTCCTTCTGAATCAAACAAGAATCCAGTTAGGATATTCTATAAGAACAAAATCGAAGCTCATCGCAGAAGAAGAAAACGGTCGTGAAATGCCTAGTGGTATGCGACATGGACCATAATAATTATAACATTACAAGATTACACGCATCAAAATAGTATATCACCATAAGTCGGTTGTCAACATTTCACGGGTGAGTAATGAAGTGAGTTCGTAAAGAATCGCACTACTGTTGACAACTTACTTGGTGGAAGAGCTTTGTGCAAGCTCGTCTGGGTAGGTACCACCCACTCATCTGATATTCTACCGTAAAACAGCAGTACTTTGTATTGTTGTGTTCCGGTTTGAAGCGTGAGTGAGCCAGTGTTATTACAGGCACAAGGGACATAACATCATAGTTCCCAAGGTTGGTGGCAAATTGGCAATATAAGCGATGATTAACATTTCTTAAAATGCCAATGTATATGGGCACTTACCATCAGGCCCATACGATCGCCTTACCTATTCTATAAAAAAAATCTCAATCTATGAATTAGGAACTTCTACGATTAACTCTTTAATAGAACACTGAACAACTTATATATTTAAATAGCATGCAGAGATGGCCCAGTGGTAAGAACGCGTGAATCATAACCGATGATCGTGGGTTCAAACCCGGGCAAGCACCACTGAATTTTATGTGGTTAATTTGTGATTATAATTCATCTAGCCTGTTGGTGTGGTTGGTAAGATACTTGCCTTTCACGCCGCAGGTCGTGGGTTCGATTCCCACCCAGGACAGAGATTTGTGTGCATGAAGATGTCTGTTTGTCCTGAGTCTGGGTATAATTATCTATATAAGTATTTATTTACAAAAGAAAAGTAGTCTATTTAAGTATATCAGTTACCTGGTTTCCATAGTACAAGCTCTGCTTAGTTTGGGATCAGATGGCTTTGTGTGAATAATGTACCAGGATATCTCGTGCTTGACGGTGAAGGAAAACATCGAGAGGAAACCTGCGTGTGTCAAATTGCACTGAAATTATGTCACATGTGTATTCTACCAACCCGCATTGGAGCAGCGTGGTGGAATACCTAGCAGCCCAGCAATGGGACATTCACAAGCTGTTACTGTTACTGTATGTAACATTACAAATATGTAAGTATATGCATTCACGAACTTATTACACACATTTATTCCACTTTATCATAATATATTCGTTTTTAATATAAATGTTATACCGTTCATTATATAACATGTTATGTTAAATATAATATTTATGGCATCAAGTTTTTAGTTAGAGATTATGCTATTTATTAAATTGCAAATAATAGTTTTTTTTTTTTTAAATAGAATTTCTAGATTATCACCAGAGGTAGAAAGCAAGAAAAAAACTGTCAAGATAATGTCTTATTGCGATCATCGTTTTGATCCAAATGTTACAAGATATACAATATTAAATATTTAGCGTCAAGTAGAATTCATTTAATAAAAACCTCGAATTGGTCTTTTTAAAAATTGAACACCAAATTGATGTAAATGACTCACTCAATTACTCTTAAAAATCCAAATAACACATTTGAACACATTCAACAAATCACAAGTCACGCCAATAATGAATTAATATTACTTTACCTTTCTGTTTTCTATCCACCAAGAAAATGGCGGTTTTAATTTAGCGTCCTTTTTTTAACAAGGCTTTTGTATCAAGGAATATCTTAACTATATTATTATTCTTATAATATACTAAATTAAAAAATAGGTTTAAAAAAAATAGTAGATCTGATTTGTATTGATTTTGTACAAGTTGTACGTCTTATTTTGTACAATGAAATAGTATAGTTTTCTTTTTTTTAAATACTTTTTTTATTCTTGTTGTGTTCTAAAAGACGGTCTAATAAATATATATTGACTTAATGTGAACATACCTTAAGTGAAAGTTAAAACACCTTGCGATAATCATGGCGTTGCGTCGCCATTCGTATTTTGTGTTCCCTGTGAACGACACTGTGGCCGGTGACGATCGCGATGTGTTCTTTTCGATAAAAAAAAATAAGTGTTTTATTTAAAAAAGAATAAATTGATAAATGGAAAATTAAATTGCGATTTCAAATAATTGGCTGTGTGTGTTTGTGTGTGTGTTATTTAAAAGTTTATAAAAATAATAATTGCATTTTCCATTATGAATAATACAAATAAATTTCAAATTTATTTTTATTAGATAAAATATTATAATCTGTGATATTTTTACATGTACTTTAAAATCAACAAAAATGAAGTTTAATATTTCACCACCGTTGATTAGGCAGTATGCTCTGGTTCTAATTGGTAATTTTTTTTTGGTTTATTTTATAATAATACAGACTATATCTACGTGAGTACTACATGTTTTTTTTTTAAATTTATTTTAATGACCAAGGTAACTTTCTTTGACCTCTAGAAATGTTTATTTTTAATTAATAAAGCATGAAAATTTAAAATAAAATCTCTAGCTATTTTGATGAAGAAGATTTGTGTTCTTTTAGAAGGTTAAAGGTTAAATGTGTCAATCAAGCTAAACAACAACAAAATAGTTATATTGCATAGTAGGTCATGTGTACATTTAATTGTAACTATTATGTTGTAAAAACACCTAGCTGGTCGAGTGGCTAGCTTTTAAAACCACAGATACATAATCCTGGGTTCAAGCCTCTGATCAGACCAATATATAATATCCTGGGACATTATTCACACAAGGCCATCTGATCCTAAACTAAGCAGAGCTCGTACTATGGAAGCCAATTACTGATATACTACATATACTACTTTTCTTCTTGTAAATACATACTTATATAGATAATGACACCCAGACTCAGGACAAACAGACATGTTCATACACACAAATATCTGTCCTGGGTGGGAATCGAAATTACGATCTGCCCCGCGAAAGACAAGTATGGTAGATACTATATAGATAACCTTGCCAACCGGCAATGACAAAATATTAGGTTTTTATGTGAACAAACCGGAGTTTGGAAGGTTGGTAGTACTTACGCCGAGGCTTGGCACGCACGTGAAAAGCTAAAAAAAATGTAATGAAAGTCGTTTTTAAATTTCGATTTGTTTTATTATTTAAGCACCTAGCATACTCATTACGTCATACTTCTCACATATTATATATCACATATCAGATTTTTTAGCGAATAATTCTAAAATTATTTCCTTAAATGTTGGGGAATTATATTGGAAATCAAAGTCTCTCAGATTGTTTTTTTTAAACGTGTATAATGCTTCTAATTATTCTGAACTTTAAATAAAAAATCTGTATATCCACCATAAAAAATCACGACATGTGTATTATCACAACAAAAATTATGTGCATGCTGGCAAATTATATAAGGTAACATTTGTTTTGTACTAAATATTGGTAAGACATTTCATTATTTGTTTAGATGTATTAACTATCTTTCTTTAATATTAGCCGTGTTAATCATCTTCATCAAAAAAGCATGTACACATGCATTTTAAAGCGTGGTATAGCTGTAGGCTGCGATATCTTTTTAATCTCCTTTAGCTACCGATCTGTGGCAGAAGTATCCAACATAGACCCTGACACTAATCAAAGATATAAAGGTAGTTGAAATTATAGACAATTTGCTACTTTTTACTGACATATTCCTATTATTTAACTTATGTACATATGAGATATGAAACCTTTTTGATCCAATTCGAATTCGAAGCCAAAGATTTAATTTTCGATCTACTTAAGTCCTTGCTAGTTTTCGGTACAAACAACATTTAGGTCTAAAGGTAGTATTTTTCAATGATAATAATAATAAAATATTAATGTTAAGAAAATCATAATAATAATAATAATTTAATGAAAAATAAAGCGAAGCCTTACAAAATAAAAAATAAACTTTTGACATCACTGAGTAAAAGAAAAGAAAAGAAATATTAATTATAAATAAATTAATTGACATAAAATAAATAAACGACACAATTATAATATAAAATCTTGGTATGACATAATACTAATGGTTTTGAATCAAATTATCACGAACTTCGGTGCATTGTTTATCTATTCACGCAATACCTGAGTTACGTAGAGCCACAGTATAGCATAGTATAGGTATATAGTTTAGATTGCAATTTTAATATTTGTTGAATTAAAATAATTTAGGACGGATATTGTGAAATATTGCATCAGCCGATGATGCATTATTAATCAATTAACAATATAATTCATTATTAGATTTTACTTCAATCGAGAAGTTAGTCTTAATTAGATATAATTTTAATTATAAATTGTAATTTTAAGTAATTGGTTTTTTTTTCAACCATCGTATTGCTACCAACGTAATTGGCGCAGTCGGTAGGATACTCACGGGTTATGTCTTCAATACTCATACATCGAGGAATACTTGGATAACCCGGGAGGTTCTGCTCCAGCTTGAGTATCCTGAATCTACGGACCGGCAGCAGTCACGAGGGGAATCAAGAAATCGATTCATCGAAAGAAAACCAGATGCAGTTAATGTAAGTACACTAGAATCATTCTCGTGTTGCATTCCTTCTACTCATAAGTCCTTATTTTAATTTCAAAATTTACCACCCTAGAGCTTATAGGTGTCGGGTGCCTGGATTTCGTCAGGCCCGCCGTAATTTAGCTGATAGTAATATATATCTAGAGTTAGATTTTAATTTAGATATGTTATTTGAAATAGATAATATGGCCCACGAACAAGTAATTTACGACCCTGATGTAATTTTTAAGGCCTTCCGCCTTGTTCCAGAATTTGATGGAAACCCAAATCTCCTGATTAGATTCATTAAACTATGTGACCAACTAGCTATTCAATATTTAAATTCTGCACCGGTTAGTGAATTTTCAAATATATGTTTATTGAACGGAATATTAAATAACATCACAGACACAGCCGCTTGCACAATAAATTCGAACGGAATTCCTGATAGTTGGCTCGGCATTAGAACTGCCTTAATTAATAATTTTTCGGATCAGCGTGATGAAACGGCACTATATAATGACCCCTCATTAGCAAGGTAACAAAACCCCGCAGGAATTTTACGAACATTGCCGAACCTTGTTTAGTACAATGATGACATATGTGACCTTACATGAGACTATCCCTACGACTATCCAAGCGAAGCGAGAGCTGTATAAAAAAGTAACTATGCAATCGTTTGTTCGAGGCTTAAAGGAACCATTAGTATCGCGTATTAGATGCAAGCGTCCCGATACGATAGAAGAGGCGTTAAAGTTCGTACATGAGGAACTAAACGTATTATACTTGCAACAAAGAAACGAACCCACAAGAACTCAACAGACTGTAAAGCCCTCTAGCATGACATCACACACACCCCCTGTAGTTTTCACACCGACAAGACTACCCAACTACCACGTAGCAGTACCCACTGGACAACGACCTTTGCGACCTCCGCCTCAACCTTTCAAATTTTATGAACCGATTCGACATTATATGCCAACTAATACGCAAAGAGTTTTCGGCGCCCCACCACCTAATTATAACCCCAGAAGTAATTTATTCCGACTACAACCCCGTCACAATTCACCACAAGCCCAACAGACACCACAACCTATGAGTGGAGTACACCATTTTACCCCTAAACCCTTACCACACTCTAAAACATTAACTGGACATGACTGGAATAGATTCGGTAACCCGCCACTTTTTCACAGGGAACAAATGAAAAAGGTATACGATACAATTAACAGCACATCTCTTGCTGAACCCGAACCGCATTGATTGAGAATAGGAATAAGACGCGTGAACTTGAAAATGAGTATGCCCCCGAACAACAGGTCTTTATTAAAAATCCTCTAGCTAGCCGACAAAAGACAGCCCCACGCTATACGTAAGACATTGTCCTCGCTGACTTACCAATACATATATACACATAAAAAAACGTGGTCCTGTAGCAAAATCAAGGCTTAAGAAAATCCCTAAAGCAGTCAATTTCTTACAGAACTCTGCTAATAATGATCATCCAAATCGCAACATCCCAAGATATAAGACTTGAGAGCCTAGATGACAGACCAGGAATATTACCTTATAAACTTGGACCTATGAGACTGACAACGGTGGTGAGTACCACCATACATTTTTACAGTACGTACAATTAAATGAAATCGAGGATAGCATTCACTCGTTACAAACTGATCTATTAACTTTAAATGACTAACGAAACCTACTCTTTATATGAAATCCAAATAAATTACTTAACAAACAAGCTTGGCAAAGTTTCAAATCAATTAAAATCTTTAGAACCTAATCGAGTTACTGGAAATTTGGATCACACTGATGCGTTAAAGTATAATGAGGCAATTCAAACTCTAAAAAATAACCAAGGTAAAATAGTATTCGATTTTAATAACCACATTAGTATAAGTAATGATTGGATGTCTAAATACAGTAATACATTGGAACAATTAGTAACTAATCAGAAAAGTATTAACGCCACGATACATTAAATATTAAAAAGTAATATATATAAAGACAACAGTTTGATTAAATATGCTAAATTAGCTCAACTTCTAGAAATTACTAGTGAAAATGTAGAAGATTTGATGCCAGAAATATTTAAAATAGAAAATAGTTTAACCTTCATACGAGCCGGTTCAACACACCACTCTATGATAGATGTAGGTACGCTTAGGATAATGATTAATAAGCTTGTAGTTATTTCCGGTGGAGAACAGGTTTTAGGATCTAGAATTAAGAGACTACTACGTTACCATAAAATCTGGCTCGTATTACATGGATAGGAAAATAGTTTTCGTTTTTAAATTTTCTCTTTTTTCAAGAGACCAATATGATTTGTATAAGCTTGCAGTAGTTCCAAATAAAAACGCACAGGCTCTAATTCCTCCCCTTCCTTTCCTTGCAATTAACGAGATGTCATTCGTGTACATAGAGACAGAATGTCCGAAGTTAAGCCACTGGTTTCTATGCGAGAAGGACATCACAAATCAGATCAACACCATACCCGACTGTATTCAAGAGCTCATTATCAATCAATTGCTACCGGATTACTGCCAATTTACAAATATCACATTAATAAGAGAAGCAATGGAGAAACTGGACGATCAGCACTACATCCTTTCATTCCCACATCAAAACAAGGTACAACTCAATTGTAGCCGCCAAGATTACACATCTTTACGAGGAAGTTACTTGATCTCTATTCCAATAGGATGCCGTTTGAAATCCGGAGAATTCACCATCTTAAATGACAAGAATGAGATTAAAGGTCACCCTTTCAAATTGAATAGAATACCCTTCAACGCGGAGAAACAACAGATTAAGCCAACCCATATTACTCTTGATTCCGTCGATGTACAAGGACTCCACAGTCTCCAAAATAAAGTTATGTTCCAGACACTTTTAAAAATCAGCGATGTTTAAACGAATGCCTTATATCATACGACGATACCACTCTATTCAATAGTAATATGCGCAACCGGACTAATCTTCATCATAGCAGTTCGTCGGTACCTATGTAGGAAGTCAACCAAGGACGAACATCAGCATCCCAACACCGTCTTGAAGTTAGAAGATCCTATTTATATAACATCATTAATCAATTAACAATATAATTCATTATTAGATTTTACTTCAATCGAGAAGTTAGTCTTAATTAGATATAATTTTAATTATAAATTGTAATTGAAATAAATAATTTTAAGTAATTGGTTTTTTTTTCAACCATCGTATTGCTACCAACGTAATTCCTGTCAGGTAGGTTAACAAACTTGTTATTTAAATATCGGAATTTTATACTTTTTTGCTTAAATTAAAACTGGCATTAAGGGTTTAGAATGACGTAAGCAGGTATATCTCGATGTGCGCAGAGCAGCGTTATTTTGTTGCGATATTTTTATATATTATATTTTTGAAGCTACTTCGGGGATTCCCCACTCTAAGTTTTTTATTACACTTGGCTGTTTTACACCTGATGAATACATAACACACACACATCAGTAAAAATAATTTCTAAAGATTGAGGCCACAGCGGATGTGGACACAATGACCATGACAGTTGACTTATTCCATTATGTGACGTTGAATGTGGTTTTAAGTGGGCACCAATCTCGGCAAGTACAATTGAGTTTCAAAATGCATTTTAACCTTTATTTTCACGCATCAGAGCTCACATATCGACTAATGTGTATGTGTATATACGTTTACATATTTTAAATTCAAACATTTTAAATTCAAACATTTACTTGGTGGTAGAGCTTTGTGCAAGCTCGTCTGGGTAGGTACCACCCACTCATCAGATATTCTACCGCAAAACAGCAGTACTTTGTGTTGTTGTGTTCCGGTTTGAAGGGTGAGTGAGCCAGTGTAATTACAGGCACAAGGGACATATCATCTTACTTCCCAAGGTTGGTGGCGCAGTGGTGACGTTGTTTTTTTTTTTAAGAAATATACAAACCACTGTCTATGGGCGTTGGTGACCACTTACCATCAAGTGACCCAAATGCTCGTCCACTAATCTATACAATAAAAAAAAAAAAAAAAAAATTTACATTTCGTAAAATTAAACACAATTCTAGATTCCTTAAGAAGTGCTTAAAGCTGTTGACTCTGCATCTCTGTCCAGTCATCATATTTCCGTTGCATTAGACTAGGATGTATAGAGAGTATTTCCGCATAATCGTGTACTAATCTTGTTGTAAAGTGTATGAGGAGATGTTATCAGATGTGTCAATTTACAAAGCAAGATAATGTTTTTTTTTCTAATAATGTCAAGGCGTTTCACTGTTTGCTACAGACATTAGTCGTTTTGAAATATTCACAGTTTTAGATGCTATGACGACGACGGTTCCTTTTATCAATTTAATAATCCTTCTTTTTAGCCACAGTTTATAAATACGAAGGGTATTCCGCTTCGCACGTGTAAAATATGGGCCTACATTTTTTTTACTGGCGTTTTGCTCGCGGTTTCACCCCCGTAGTTCCCGTTCCTGTGAGGAAATGGGGACAAAATGTAGCCTATGTTACTCGAAGATAATGTAGCTTACCATTGGCGAAATAATTTTTAAAATCGGTTTAGTGGTTTAGGCTTTACAAACAAAAAACAAAGTCACATTTGCATTTAAAATATTAGTTATGATATATAGTTATATATCCCGTATGAGTCTTAATCAATAATTTAATGTTCAAACTCTGGCAAGAGCCATTGAATTTTCATTTGCTTTATTTGTGTTTATAATTCATCTCGTGCGCCGCGGTGAAGGAAAACCTCGATAGAATACCATCTTATAAATGGTATTAATTTGTTTTAATTATTATATTTCGATATTAATTATACAAGTTAATTTGATAAGAATCTAGATTAAAAGTTGTTTGATGAATTATTCAATTTTGTGAATCAACTAAATCACGTATATGAGAAGACATTAAATAATTTGTTTCGTTCAAGACGCCGCATGATGATGCAAGTAGAAACGAAGGTTATAAAGGCTTTAAGGTCGATTCGAATCTGTTAGAACATATAGAAATAATATAATAATATACATATAATCTGTTAGAATATTCAGGTTAATAAAATAATAAGGATTTTAATTCGGTTGGGAGATGTGTAATGAATACGAATTAAAATCCTTATTATTTTATTAACCTGAATACTCCAAACATTGGTCCTTCGAGCCGGATATGAACCAGCGACCTATATATGGAACTTATTAACTTTATATAATTTATTATATAACTTTGATTCGTGGTAATGTCTCCATTGTGATTTACTATTTATTATTTGAATGGTCTAATATATAGAATTGAAGAGTTTGTTTTAATGAGGTTGTCAAAAAAGTACATTGCACGAACACAGATAATAAATAATTATATTGTACAATAAAAATTACAAAAATGAATTACTACGTAGTTTTTAACATCTCTGAGCTTGGGAGTTTTTATTTCAAAAGATTATGTAATGCAAGATGATTTTAAAGTATCGTTTGTTAACTTTCACTATAATGGAACACAGAAAGACAAAAAATAAATAAAATAAAATAAAACTCATCAAGCCATTTGACATTTTTTATAGTAAAATCATAATTTATACTTATTGAAAGCAATGTTATTAAAGAATTTTATGAAAATATTTACGTTTATTCTGTTGTAATACCGAGTTTTTTGTGTTTTTTTATTTATAACAATATAATTTTCCAATATTCACGAATATAAAACACCACAGCTCATTGGTGCAAACCGCCATACAGAAATTGGCCATATTCTCCTTTATTCGTTTAATTGCGTTAAGCAGTCCATTTATTTAAGGGGTTCTAACTATTCTTTAACTCGCTTCGTTACTTGTGAAATGGTAACATCTGAATTATGGATATATACTATTTTGATGCGTGTATTCTTCAAATGTTATAATTATTATGATCAATGTCGCATAACACTTACTGACATTTTACGAGCGTTTTCTGCGAGATAGTGATTATAAAAAACATAAATAATTATAAATAAGATATAACATATTAAGTAATATTCTATTACTATATTATTATCTGTGTTATATATTTCCTTGATAACAATGTCTAAGATTTAATATCGTTTCTACTTAACGAAGATAAGCAGGGAGTTATCTCAAACGTATATAGAAGTTATATAGCGCATTTAATTTTAACAATAAATATTGACGTAAATAATAAGATTATCTATGATTATTATTAGGTAATTACAGTGAGTTGATCATTTATCTGTTTGCTTTATATACTGGCATTAGAAGTATTTAGTAGTCAAGTCGTAATATTAATCTAAAGCCGCATTCATACTCACGAGCATGCCACGCAGGAACGTTCGGAAGAGCCATGATAAACAAGCTAGCCATATTTATTGTTAATTTTTTTACGATACTGGCAAGCTAAAGATACTTGAAGCGAAGGAAGACCCTTACGTTCTTATTCCGCCTCGTCTCGTTTAAGAGGGAGTGTGTAACCCTAACGACACTGTTCATAAATATAGCGTATTCCAAAAATTGAAAAACAAAAAAATTACAAAATACGTCTGCTATACTGACGCCATATTGGATTTTTTTCCGCATGATGTAAGGATTCTAACGAAATGCGACACATCCAAATCTGATCAGAAATTTAAAGATTATGGCAATATAGAAACTCTGTGTACTATACGTAGTCCACTACGTATGTATTTGTGCTCTTTTAGATTCGCTACAGTCGAAATTTGATCAAGGTGATATTTTTTTTTCCAGTGAACCTGGCCGTTTTGACAACTGGCATGAGTATCGCCTGGTCTTCACCGGTTCTTGTGAAATTGAGAAATGACACAGAGACGCCATTGTCACGACCCATCACGGAAGAAGAGGGTTCGTGGATTGTTTCTGGTGGTTACTTATGCGCCGTGTTTAGTAAGTTATAGTCAGGCCATCTATCGGTCAGGAGGCCATCGTTTATTTTTTAATTGATAATAGTTAGGCAGACACCTGATGGTAAGAGGTTACTACAAAAATATTTATTCAATAAAGAAGCGTTACACTTACTTATTGACTGTCGTAAATCTACCACCAGGTCGGAAATAAACACCTCAAACCTGAGAAGAACTGGCGAAAGAAACTAAACAGGTTTTTTTATAGATATTGCCACTAATCTTAGGACCTTTAGGAGGAAGATGTTTTAAATTTTGTGCTTGTAGTCAATCTTAAAACCGGAACACAACAGTACTATTTCAGTTTGGCGGTAGAAAATGTGGTGATGCAAGCACAAAGTCTTCCAAGTACCAAGTAAAATGAGGTGGCTAAAAAAGTACTTTCCACGCAAACATAGACAATAAATATATAGTACAATAAAAATTGTAAAAATGAATTAATACGTAGTTTTTAACCTCTCTGAACTTGGGAGTTTTTATTTCAAAATATTATGTAAAAGTACTGTTTGTGAACTTCCACCATAATGGACCAAAGAGAAAGATAAATATTCACCAAGCCATTTGACATTTTTTATAGCAAAATCATAATCTATACTTATTGATGGCAATCTTATTAAAGGATTTTAATGTTACGAAAATGTTTACGTCTATTCTGTTGTAGTGCCGAGTTTTTGAGTTTTTATTTATAGGAATTTAATTCCCCAATATTCACGAATAGAAAACACCACAACTAATTGGTGCGAATTCAATTCGATACCTATGCAAACCGCCATACAGAAATTGGCCATGTTCTTTATGAAATTTTTTCTTTTTTTTATATCATGAACTTGATAAAAATATAGCTTGTAATAATTTATTATAATATGAAACAACTCTATTTTCAGCAAATGTCTTCGGAGGAATGCTGCTAGATCTGATTGGTAGAAAATATTGCCTTTTGCTGGCATCGCTACCCAAGCTATGTATGGTACTTCTTCTGATATTTGCTGATAAATTGTGGATGTTCATATTCAGCAGAGCTGTGATGGCCGTTATAGATTCATTTGTATTCATTATTGTTCCTGTTTACGCATCAGAGATTGCATCTGTGAGTATAAGCTTGCTTTTTGCTAACATCGAAGTTAGGAAGTTGATCTAGAATAACTAATTTTTTTTTATAAAATAGGTAGGCGGACGAGCGTTTGGACCACCTGATGTTAAGTGGTCACCAACGCCGATAGACATTGACATTTAAGAAATGTTTACCGTCGCTTACATCGCTAATGCACCACCAACTTAGAGATCTAAGACGTTATGTCCTTTGTGCCTGTAATTACACTAGCTCACTCAACCTTCAAACCGGAACACAACAATACTAAGTACTGCTGTTTTGTGGTAGAATATCTGATGAGTGGGTGGTACCTACCCAGACGACCTTGCACAAAGCCGTACCACCAGTAATGTATTTGAGTATAAGAACCATTTTTTCTGGATTATGACGCATGTTTTAGACGATAAGTAACATCAATAATTTTTTTTATTTTCTTAGAAAGACCATCGCGGAGCTTTAGGAACGTTTCTTCAAATATTCTCATCACTAGGAATCGTGATAACACTATCAGTAGGACCTTTCCTGTCCTACGCTAACTTCAGCATAGTGATGGCGTCGGTGATAGCGGTCACAACGATGCCTTTACTCTTCTTGCCGGATACACCTTTCCATCTTTATTCTAAAGGTCAGTATCATCACATATTATGAAAAACAAAGCCGGGAAGGGTAGCTGCTATTGAATCATTTCATTGAAATTATTACGATATTTATGTCTTTACTTGTCATTAAGGATTGACCTTAAATTCCTTAAAGATATAATTGCCATCAGTGTAATGAAATGTAGATATACGTGCATCTTAAGAAAAGATTGTGTTTAAAAGTCATGTTACAATCAGCGGTGAAATAAAACATCTTGAATAAATTATCTTGTGTCACCTGACGTTCCCATACATTTCAATTAAGCCTGGTGGAAAAAAATTTCAAAGTTATACTTTAAAAGGCTTTTGCCTAGAAGTAAGATATTTACTGGCTAAAACTTTTCATGTTTTAACTCAAACACTTTATTATTCAGGTCACACAGAAGAAGCAGTTAAAGTTCTAACTCAATTAAGGGGATCAGAATTACTCGCTAATCAAGAAATAGAAGAATATGAGATATCTAAGAAAAATGAAGAAAAAGTTGATAAAATTGCGTTATTAAAAAATCGTATGTTCTTGAAATCAGTTTCTCTTGGATTTTTGGTTGCAGGTGGAGGGCAGCTGGTAGGGTTTAACGCTGTGTCATTTTATCTGCAAACTATTTTAGAATCTACGAAAACTAGCGTAAAGTCTGAAATCGCGTCCGTTATTATCGGTGTAATTCAAGTTTTGGCAAGTTTCTGCACTACGCTTATCATGAGTAAATTTGGTAGGAGGAGTATTTTAATGACGTCTCTCTCAGGAATGTTCCTTGGAATGGTAAGTAAATAACCATTAAATATAATACAGCTATAACATAATAAGATGACTGTCAAAGCAAAGGCAGGAAATATCAGCAAAATGTAACACAAACTGAGTATTCCCTAGAGGCAATTACTTTTTAATTTTGAAAAAAAAAAATGTTTGCAATTGTCTCATATAATTACTAACTATATAAAAAGTACAATTCTTATTGGTTGGCAAACTGGCAAATACCACTCCTAAGAGTGACAAAATAGAGGATGTATAATTTGTTTGATGTCGTGTTTTATTTGGAGTTGGTTTTGTGTTTCAATAGATAATTATTTATATAAAATAATGTCTCCTAGTATTATTTTTATTGGTGATAATGAATTCTTTTTCAGCTAGGACTTGGAACTTTTTTCAAAATAAGTGGAGCAGAGGGCTACGAAATAACCGGCTTCATGAACTATTTGCCGATGATATCATTGATATTTGTCATATTCTGCTATTGCGCTGGTGACTATTCATTTCGTTTATAATAAATTATAAATTTTGAGTCATTTCAATCAAAGATAGAATTCAATTAGGATCTAACCAATGGAATAATTTTTTTTATTATATAGGTAAATGGACGAGCGTTTGGGCTACCTGATGGTAAGTGGTTACCAACGCTCATAGACAATGGCATGGTAAGAAATGTTAACCATCGCTTACATCGCAAATGCGACGAGAAAGTGTAACCGACAATAAACAAAGTCACTTTCGCATTTATAATTAGGGAGGATTTTTACTCTATATTTCACTTTGTATAATGTTCTTGATAATTAATTTATAACATAAAATAACTATAGGCGGAAGACCAACCAAAGCAAACCAAACCAAAGCAAACCGTAGTGTTTTATCAAAATTTGTTGAGCAATTTTTTAAATTGATTACTTGATTTGTAATGTTCGAATTATTATTTTTATGTATCTTTAATAAGTCGTAAAAGTCAAGATGAGTACCTAGCAATTGATCTTTCACTAAAAGTTAGAATTGCGTTATAATAATAGCTTACATTTTTTAATGGAAAATTGTGTGAAAAATAAGATATTTTTTTAATTTAATGTCTAATATTTTATTTTTATTTTTAACAGGAATCGGTTCGCTGCTATGGCTGGTAATAGCAGAACTGTTCGAAGGTCCAAGTAGGGCCTTGGGTGTCTCCATCAGTATAACATCGTCAACATTTTTCATATTTATAACAACCAAGTATTTTGCGTTAATGACATTGGCCGTTGGACCGGCACCAACTTACTGGTTCTTTAGTGCTATGTGTGTGTTAGTTGGGATCCTAATAGCTCTGTTCTTACCTGAAACTAAAGGCAAGACGTTTAGTGAAATTCAAGACGCTTTAGGTGGAAAAACAGACTTGGAAGATAATTCTGATATGAATAGAACTATTAAGGAATGAGTTATGGAATATATAAAGTAAGCTGTTTCGATTTCTGCAGAATAGTGTTCTTTTAATTATTTGTAAAACTAAAGTTACTATATATCTGGTGGATGTCTGGTGGTAACCAAATATTCATGAGTGCAATTTTCACATGGTTCGGACTTTGTGCAGGCCCGTCTACATAGTATTGTTGTGTTCTGATTGGAAGGGTGAGTAAGCCAGACATAACAGTTCCAAGAGCTAGAACAACTACACATGTGTGTGCCACATCCAACGAGGTCACACAATCAGAACGCAATGGTACGAAAAGTGTGAGCTTCGATGAAATACAACGATACATTTTTGTTAATGCAAACAGTTTTATTGGCTGGTCTTAAACGTGATTGGCTACACCCATGTCTAGAAGAGATAGTTTTGTAAAGACTATTTTTTGGAAAAAAAATTCACCCGCGTAGTTCCCGTTCCCGTGGAAATTGGGGACAACATGTAGCCTATCTTATTGGTCTCTATCTCTTGGTTCATAATCACATTCTATATATATTTTTAAGGTAAAATTATACCTTTTCATGAATTATTTTATATATTTTGTTATTATAGGCAAGTATTGAATAATGTTGTTAGATAATGATGTAATTGTTGTGAATTGTAATGTATACAAAACTATGTAATGTAAACAAAATTTGTCAATAAATTATAATTTTTTTAACATCATGTTAATTTATTTTTGTTAATCTCTTTATTGTCTACAAATCTATTAATAATATAAAAAAGTCTCTGTCCCGTTTATTGTCTGTTTGCTTAGTTTTTTTAATCGATGAAGGTATTTATGTGATTGAAAGTTTGTGCAATTATAACGCATATTTCTTTATAAAATAAATAAATGAAAATAAAAACAATTTGTACATTCACACTACGATCAATACAAACGGAGCGTTGATGAAAATTGTTGCAAAAACGGGAAATTTGATACTTTTTGAGATCTTTAGTTGCGTACGCTGCGTAAACGGTTAAAGTTACGCAATAATCAATTAGTATGACAGAATTTTTCCGTTCAAAAAGTTCTAACAAAAAGTCCGCAATAGCATATGTCTATCTTCGAAGGTTGACTTAATATAAACTTTTTTATAGTAACCAAATTATTTCGAAAGTGATGCATTATTTGCGTAGTTGTTTTCATAAACATGGTATTAATTTTTATCGATAAATACGTTATTCGTCACAAGAATTTAATTTTGAAAAAAAATTGCCTTAACATCATTTGATTTCAATCAATATTTTAGGAGATATCACAGTTTTAAAATAATTCCGAGCGTGGTAGCGCGAGGTCGGTCACTAGCTCTGCGAGGTAGCATGCCGCGCGGCTCGGGCGCAGCTCCCTAAGGAACGGTTGTGTTCAGCGAACTGCTTTTTTATATGTTTTTGTGATATATCATCATCGTATCATAATTTTACATAAATAAACAATAATTTGTTATTAAATTATAATTTTTAATAAATAAGCGTTTTTCCTTTTTAAATTTCTAAATTATTTTTTTTATTATTTCTTAACTAACTAACTAACGGTACGGTTGTATTTAGCAAACGGCTTTTGTAAGAGTTTTTGCGATATTTCATCGTATCATATTTAATTTAATCTAAATAATATATCATTTTAATTTTAAATAATAAGCTATCTACTCTATACATATAATAATAATGTAACTGATCGCTGTCTGTACATGGAAGATATATGAGTAAAACTATTTTTGCCTTTATCAACGCAATAGAATCCGAAACAATGATCATTGGAATTTTTGTTTGTTTGTCTATTTGTCTGTACGTTCGTGCGCGCTAATCTTAGAAACGGCTTAACTGATTCGGGTACGGATTTCACTAATGTTTAAACACACAGAATGTGTGGCAAACTTCGCTTAAAATTAAGTGTGTTGATGTCAATTTGAAGAATCATGTCAAAAATGTATTCTATAAAAATGCTATAAAATAAACTGTTCAGATGAATTGGTTTTAAATTCTTCCGATGTAAGTTGAGCTCAGATCAATGTGCTCAATATTATTAAATAGCGTTCAGCTTATGCTGGTACATGTAACAGGGACCTGGTAAGCCTCTGTCTGTATTTGTTTGTAATATATAGGGTTTTCCATTAAGGGCGCTTGATCTTTGAAATGCAAAAAAAAATACATGTAGGAGAGATATTTGCGAAAATTTTTTTTATTTGGAAGGTCTATCGACCCCATTATGTATGGAATATGACATCATTCAAATGACCGCCACGGCTTCGGTTGGTGGCGCGGACACGAAAGGTCCAATTTTCGATGACTCTGGCGCACAAATCGGGCTGTATTTGATCGATGGCGTGGCGTATGTTGACTTTGAGGGCATCGGTGGTTTGCGGCTTGTTGGCATAGACCTGCGACTTAAGAAAACCCCACAAGAAAAAGTCCAGCGGGGTCAAATCGCACGATCTCGGTGGCCAGTTCACGTCGCCTCCGCGCGAGATGACCATGTCCAGAAATTGCTCGTGCAGAACTTCCATCGTAGCGTGTGCTGTGTGGCACGTAGCGCCGTCCTGTTGAAACCACATGTTGTCCAGATCCATATTCTCGATTTCAGGCCAAAAGAAGTTGGTTATCATCGACCGGTATCGCTCACCATTGACGGTGACGGCCACACCATTATCGTTTTCGAAAAAATACGGACCAATCACGCCTCCGGCCCAAAATCCGCACCAAACAGTCACTTTCTGCGGGTGCATTGCCACTTGGTGAACCTCGTGTGGATTGGTCTCGTCCCAAATACGGCAATTTTGCTTGTTGACATAGCCATTCATCCAAAAATGCGCCTCGTCGCTGAAGATGATTTTTTTGCCAAAATCGGCGTCAACTTCCAACTGCTCTAATGCCCAGTCAGCGAACACACGGCGCTGTCTATGGTCATTAACCTTGAGCTCTTGGGTCAGCTGGATCTTGTACGGGTGCAGGCTCAAGTCACAACGCAAAATTCGCCAAGTTGTCGTCTGCGAAAGGCCGAGTTCCTGTGCGCGACGCGGAATTGACTGCCGCGGGTTTTCGAGGACACTGTCGCGCACAGCGGCGATATTCTCGGCAGATCTCGCGTTACTTTGACGCACGGGAACCGGCTGATTGTTAACTGACCCGGTTGACTCGAATTTGTCCACCAATCGACGGATAGTCGACTCGGCAGGACGATCATCGCGACCGTAAAACGGGCGAAGTGCGCGGAACGTTGCTCGAACTGAAGACCCATTTTCATAAAACAATTTTATGATTTGCACGTGCTGCTCGACACTGTAACCTGCCATGGTGGTTTGGGAGGACGGAATGAATATAACACACTGCATTTGACAGCTGTCACTCAAACAACATGGCCGCAATCAGCTGTCAAAGTTCAAGCGTCCCTATTAGAAAACCCCTTATTTGTTAGGTTAAGGTAGTAGCTTATTAAATAACATATTACATATGTACAGCCTTTTTTTAAATATAGCAATAAGTGTAACACACATTTCTTAATATGTTTTTCGGTAGGTACTACATAATTTAACTAGCTATTGCCCGCGACTTCGGCTGTAGTTAATAGGTAAAGGATAAATGGTTGTATGGAAATCTGTGACTTTAAAGGGAAAAGCATGAAATGTCATTCTGGTTAGAAAAAAGTATATTACGGCATTTTTTTTCATCTGAAGCTGAAGCTTTTTGACCGCTTTCTGGGATCCTGTTGTAGAACCGTATAAATTGCCCCACAAAAGAGTTACTGACTCTATGCAGTCGAGTAACGGGAGTACATAACATTACATAATATGTATTGAGTGACTTACAAACACCAATTTGGTGAAAATACAAATTCGAGTTTTTTTAAAATTAATCTACTTCTTTTTTAATTTAATCATTTCGCCGTACATTTGTAACACGTGACCGATGAACATAATCTTGACAGCTGTATCCTGCATTCTATCTCTGGTGATAATCAAGGCATTATTTTATAAAAATTACAAAACTCTATGACTTGCATTTTAATAAAAGTCACAAATTTTATCTCTAACTAAAAACTGAATGTCATAAAAATTGTGTAACATAATCTATACTACTACTATATAAATCTATTGGCTTTGTCTGTACATTTTTTTTTTCACCTAATTTTGTGATAAATAATCGTTTTATGATGCAGTGATTCACATTAAACAATTTTTTTCATTTTTGTCTGTCGCTATGTCTTCTTATAACTCAAGAACGGTTTGACCAATCTTGATAAAAATTGGTAGACACAAAGAACATGTGTTGGCGGAAATGTAAGGCCATATATAAAATCGGTAAACCCTACGGTATCTTATGAAATTTAATTTCAAATCGTTAATTACGAATTTCTTTACCAGTAGCCATATATGTGTGTGTGTGTGTGTGTGTGTGTGAACGTGTGTGTTATTATAGTAATAAAATAATTTATTATATAATTATTATACGGGGGCACAGCTAGTATGTTATATAATAAACGATATAAAATTTATATTAAAAACTAATACATGATAAAGCGGTATAAATATGTATAAAAAGTTGGCGAACGAATACTTACATATTTATCTTTCACAGATAACTGACATATTTCACTAATTAAAAAAAAATACTAAAAGTAACGATAATTGCTGTACTATAGTTTATTTGTCAAAATATTTAATAATTAGACAGTCCACTTAGGGATTTTTCGCACTAAGGCTGGTCGGCCATTTTTGTCTCTATAAGTTTAGTTGATTATTTGTTAATGAATATCTAAGTAGGTTTTTGAAAGATAGAAAAAATAAAATTGACCATATATTCAATTCGAAAAATCCATAAGTTCTACAAATCCCTAAGTCCATACGTTTTTACCAAAAATACACTTAATTGAAATTTCAAGATTTTGGAACATTATGCTGTAGGTTGAAACCTTGCTGTTTGTCTTTTTTTTGTCCTATTATTAATTAAACTTTTAAAATTATCTTTTATTTGCATTTCAAACGTAAATTATAGTTTAAGTTAATTAGTGTGAAAGTAAAATGTTACGAATCTTAGTAAAACATAATAATAGCTACAATATAGATGCATTTTTAGGCTTTGTGGTCTTATAATACGCTACACATGGTAGAAGACCAAGTTATGTCGTCTTATATAGAACTAAATTCCCAATCCTAGTTAAGGCCTTTTGAAAGCCTTGCTGAGAACTATTGCAAATTATTAAAGATGACCAAATTGCTGGCACTAATATCGTCGATGAAAATATAATCAATGGTAAAAAAATTACACTAAACTGCGAAACTCGAAATTTTGAAACTGATTCGGAAGAATCAGAGCTAGAAGTAGAAAATGTTATGAAATTAAAAAAAATAAAAAATATATCTAGATAAAAAGAACGACCATTCATTACGTGAAATTAGTGACTGTAAATTTAAAGATAAGTTAATACGAAAACAGATGGAGGTGATACAACAAAAATTTGTAAATTTTTGAAAATCATTCACAACAAAATATTTTCAAGGTTGTCTCGAAGAAATAATCAATCAAAAGATAATGAAAATTACATAAATTAAAATTAAAAACAAAAATAAGTCAATATGTCGGAAAACATGAAAATAAAAAAAATACCTTCGGAAAATTGGCTTAAATTAACAACTTTCGGTAAAATTTTAGTATAGACAATAAAAAAAAATATATCTTGGAGCGCCTGATGATTTTAAAGAGCAACACGCAGCGTCCTGTATAACGTACAACTTAATTTTTAAGTTCAATTATTATGTACACCGTTTGACGGGGATTAGCGATCTTACCGGCGTTCAGTAAATACACGTTTTCTAAGCTCTCCAAATTCTTCTGTAATATTTCTTCGTTTCTGGTCTTATACATGGTCCATTATCGAGCCTGATTCTATCTACTTTAAGGATTAAAGAAGATAATTAATGAATCAGAAATATTAATTAACACGTAAGTTACACCTGGGTAGAGTGAATTTGGAGTCAGTACACATATATCAACGGTGTTAAATTTTTTTGTGGATAATATCGTCACTCAACTCGTACAGGTTGTATTTAACTTTAATATATAAGAAAAATAAAAGGTTAGTTTGTTTCTATACATGTATTAATTACTTAAATTAAGTACCGACTTGCATTTTGAATGGTTCTCATTTTTTTCATATTATACAGATATGATTAGCAGAAATCTTATTATACAATACTTAAAATATTACTGTAGAAGTAATTACTTCGTTTTATAATTTTATTAATACGTTTAAGAGACATACATTCAATTATTATAGTTGATGACGTTTTTAAGTTATACGTTATAGAGATACTAGCTGTACCCCGAGGCTTCACCCGCGTATAATTAATAAAAATATAATAAATAAAAATCACCAAGAGCAGACTTATAATATTATAGTAAATACAATATTTTTAGTTTTATTTTTGCCGAACCCGGATCTAGATAGGGCAACATATAATTGGCCATGAGAGAAACAGCATACCCTTAAATGAATTCATACAAACTTGAATGTCTTTCCCTGTGCTTTATTATTGTGACTGCAAACGATACCTTCGCAGGAAATTGTGTCCTTTTAAAACTGAAAGTTAATCTATGTATTTAAAAAAAAAGACTTATTATCAACTAACCGACTAAATATAAATTTAATAAAACAATGAGAAAGAAATATACGCGGCGACGAAACGACATACGTACCTAACCTTTTTTCATCGCTTTAAGTTCACCGATGAAAAAAAATGCCGTAATATACTTTTTTCTAACCAGAATGACATTTCATGCTTTTCCCTTTAAAGTCACAGATTTGCATACAACCATTTATCCTTTACCTATTAACTACAGCCGAAGCCGCGGGCAATAGCTAGTTAAATTATGTAGTACCTACCGAAAAACATAAGAAATGTGTGTTACACTTATTGCTATATTTAAAAAAAAGGCTGTACATATGTAATATGTTATTTAATAAGCTACTACCCTAACCTAACAAATATATTACAAACAAATACAGACAGAGGCTTACCAGGTCCCTGTTACATGTACCAGCATAAGCTGAACGCTATTTAATAATATTGAGCACATTGATCTGAACTCAACTTACATCGGAAGAATTTAAAACCAATTCAACTGAACAGTTTATTTTATAGCATTTTTATAGAATACATTTTTGACATGATTCTTCAAATTGACATCAACAAACACTTAATTTTAAGCGAAGTTTGCCACACATTCTGTGTGTTTAAACATTAGTGAAAGCCGTACCCGAATCAGTTAAGCCGTTTCTAAGATTAGCGCGCACGAACGTACAGACAAATAGACAAACAAACAAAAATTCCAATGATCATTGTTTTGGATTATATTGCGTTGATAAAGGCAAAAATAGTTTTACTCATATATCTTCCATGTACAGACAGCGATCAGTTACATTCTTATTATATGTATAGAGTAGTAGCTTATTATTTAAAATTAAAATGATATATTATTTAGATTAAATTAAATATGATACGATGAAATATCGCAAAAACTCTTACAAAAGCCGTTTGCTGAATACAACCGTACCGTACTCAGTTAAGAAATAATAAAAAAATAAATTTAGAAATTGAAAAAGGAAAAACGCTTATTTATTAAAAATTATAATTTAAAAACAAATTATTGTTTATTTATGTAAAATTATAATACGACGATGATATATCACAAAAACATATAAAAAAGCAGTTCGCTGAACACAACCGTTCCTTAGGGAGCTGCGCCCGAGCCGCGCGGCATGCTACCTCGCAGAGCTAGTGACCGACCTCGCTACCACGCTCGGAATTATTTTAAAACTGTGATATCTCCTAAAATATTGATTGAAATCAAATGATGTTAAGGCAATTTTTTTTCAAAATTAAATACTTGTGACGAATAACGTATTTATTTCGATAAAAATTAATACCATGTTTATGAAAACAACTTCGCAAATAAAGCATCACTTTCGAAATAATTTGGTTACTATAAAAAAGTTTATATTAATTCAACCTTCGAAGATAGACATATGCTATTGCGGACTTTTTGTTAGAACTTTTTGAACGGAAAAATTCTGTCATATTTGATTATGGCGTTACTTTAACCGTTTACGCAGCGTACACAACTAAAGATCTCAAAAAGTATCAAATTTCCCGTTTTTGCAACAATTTTCATCAACGCTCCGATTGTATTGATCGTAGTGTGATTGTACAAATTGTTTTTATTTTAATTTATTTATTTTATAAAAATATATGCGTTATAATTGCACAAAATTTCAATCACATAATACCTTCATCGATTAAAAAAACTAAGCAAACAGACAGTAAACGGGACAGAGACTTTTTTATATTATTAATAGATTTGTAGACAATAAAGAGATTAACAAAAATAAATTAACATGATGTTAAAAAAATTATAATTTATTGACAAATTTTGTTTACATTACATAGTTTTGTATACATTACAATTCACAACAATTACATCATTATCTAACAACATTATTCAATACTTGCCTATAATAACAAAATATATAAAATAATTCATGAAAAGGTATAATTTTACCTTAAAATATATATAGAATGTGATTATGAACCAAGATTAATATATATTTATTTATTTATTTTTTTTTTTTTTTTTTTTGTATAGGTTGGCGGACGAGCATGTGGGCCACCTGATGGTAAGTGGTCACCAATGCCCATAGACAATGGCATTGTAAGAAATGTTAACCATCACTTACATTGCCAATGCGCCACCAACCTTGGGAACTAAGATGTTATGTCCCTTGTGCCTGTAATTACACTGGCTCACTCACCCTTCAAACCGGAACACAACAATACAAAGTACTGCTGTTTTGCGGTAGAATATCTGATGAGTGGGTGGTACCTACCCAGACGAGCTTGCACAAAGCTCTACCACCGAGTAAAACCGATTTATGTACATCCTTACTAATATATATAAACATTTAAATAAAAAATCAAAAATAACCTTTTATTTTTCTTATATATTAAAGTTAAATACAACCTGTACGACTTGGGTGACGATATTATCCACAAAAAAACTTAACACCGTTGATATATGTGTACTGACTCCAAATTCACTCTACCCAGGTGTAACTTACGTGTTAATTAATATTTCTGATTCATTAATTATCTTCTTTAATCCTTAAAGTAGATAGAATCAGGCTCGATAATGGACCATGTATAAGACCAGAAACGAAGAAATATTACAGAAGAATTTGGAGAGCTTAGAAAACGTGTATTTACTGAACGCCGGTAAGATCGCTAATCCCCGTCAAACGGTGTACATAACACGATCGTATACACAGGTCTTACAACTTCAGTATGGGGTACGTTGACATAATGACGCTGTTAAGTTCAATTTACGGCCGCCAGAGGCATGACAATTCGCGTTATAATTATCCCGAACACTTTTTCAAATCCAAAGAAAACATTTAAATAAAAAATCAAAAATAACAAAAAATCCGCAAAACTCAACAAAACGATATAACAATGATTAAATAACACAATACTTGGGAGAGAAAAACATCAGCTTCGATAGCAGCGACGTAGTACGTACAGCGGATGGTATTGCGAATTAGCAGTTGTAACACACTCGCACCTATCTCTCACCACTGAAATTGGACTTGCAAGACCTGTGTATACGACCGTGGTACATAATAATTGAACTTGCAAATTAAGTTGTACGTTATACAGGAGCGCTGCGTGTTGCTCTTTAAAATCATCAGGCGCTCAAAGACACATTTTTTTTTTTTTATTGTCTATACTAAATTTTTACCGAAAATTTGTTATTCTAAGCTAATTTTCCCAAGGCAATTTTTTTTATTTTCATGTATTCCGTCATTTTCAGTATCAGTCATTTTCATTATCTTTTGTATTATCGATTGACTATCTCTTCGAGACAACCCTGAAAATATTTTGTTGTGACTGTAATCTTGAAATTTCAATTAAGTGTTTTTTTGGTAAAAACGTATGGATTTATAGAACTTATGGAATTGAATATATGATCAATTTCATTTTTTCTATCTTTCAAAAACCTACTTAGATATTCATTAACAAATAATCAACTAAACTTATAGAGACAAAAATGCCCGACCAGCCTTAGTGCGAAAAATCCCTAAGTGGACTGTCTAATTATTAAATATTTTGACAAATAAACTATAGTACAGCAATTATCGTTACTTTTAGTATTATTTTTTTTAATTAGTGAAATATGTCAGTTATCTGTGAAAGATAAATATGTAAGTATTCGTTCACTAAATTTTTATACATATTTATTCCGCTTTATCATGTAATAGTTTTTAATGTAAATTTTATATCGTTTATTATATAACATATTATGTTACAAAATATTTATGACATTCAGTTTTTAGTTAAAGATAAAATTTGTGCGTTTTATTAAAATACAAGTAATAGAAATTTATTTAATTTTTAAAAAATAATGCCTAGATTATCACCCGAGATAGAATGCAGGATAAAGCTGTCAAGATTATGTCCATCGGTCACTTGTTTCAAATGTACGGTGAAATGATTAAAATATAAAATATTTAGATTTCAGAAGTAGATTAATTTAAAAAAAAACTCGAATTAGTATTTTCACCAAATTGGTGTTTGTAAGTCACTCAATACATATTATGTAATGTTATGTACTCCCGTTACTCGACTGCATAGAGTCAGTAACTCTTTTGTGGGGCAATTTATACGGTTCTACAACAGGATCCCAGAAAGCGGTCAAAAAGCTTCAGTTGCTAAATTTAAAAACAATTGTAAATGAACAATTAATGAGTTTATGGGTGATAGCACACCTTGGGAATGACACGATCGCCGCATGGCTATTTCTTTTTTTTTTTTTTGTAAACGTTACATACAAAACAAAATGTCAAAACAATCAACCCGCTGAGTTTCTTTCGGTTCTGGGCGGGGTGTTCCTTTTCCGAGTCGGTAGTAGTTTTTTTTTTTTTTTATTGCATATGTTGGCGGACTAGCGTATGGGCCACCTGATAGGTAAGTGGTCACCAACGACACCAATAGACATTGGCATTGTAAGAGATGTTAACCATCGCTTACATCGCCAATGCGCCACTAACCTTGGGAATTAAGATGTTATGTCCCTTGTGCCTGTAATTACACTGGCTCACTCATCCTTCAAACCGGAACACAACAATACCAAGTACTGCTGCTTTGCGGTAGAATATCTGATGAGTGGGTGGTACCTACCCAGACGAGCTTGCACAAAGCTCTACCACCAAGTTTCCAGTTTGACAATCAATATGCAAGTGTAATGGCCTAAAAGCCATGGCTTACGGTATATTAGCAAAGTCCATATTTATGCTAGGTATACTATTTCATATGCCGTAGCTGAAATGGGGATTCACTATTACCGTCGATGATCCCTTTGGGTGTGTCAAAAATCGTCAAAATTGACTTTAAAACGTGATCGTAGCATGTCTGCCTTGTAAGTCTGCCGATCACTGGCTCTTAGTCTTCAATATTGAATAAAGTATATTGAATTTGAATTTGAAAAAACTCAATTACTCTTAGAAATCGAAATAACACATTTTAATATTATTTTGAATAACACACACACCACAAGTCGCACCAATAATGAATGACATAATTACTTTATCTTTTTATTTTCTGTCCACCAAGAAAATGGCGGTTTTAAATTGGCGCAAGTCCTTTTTTTAATAAGGCTGTAGGCTGTAGTGTTCAAGAAATGTCCTAACAATATTATTATTCTTGTTATATTATAAATTCAAAAAATAGGTTCGAAAAAAGTAAATCTGGTTTGTATTGATTTTGTACACGTTGCGATGAAATGAAATATGATATAGTCTTCAATTTTAAAAATACTTTTTTATTCTTGTTGTGTTCTAAAAGACGGTCTAAAAAAATGTATTGGCTCAATGTGAACATACCTTATGTGAAAGTTAAAGCGCCTTGCGATAATCATCGCTTTGCGTTGCCATTTGTATTTCGTGTTCCCTGTGAACGACACTGTGGCTGGTGACGATCGCGATGTGTTCTTTTCGATAAAATAATAAGTATTTTATTTAAAAAAAGAATAATTAAATTGCGCTTTCAAATAATTGGCTATGTGTGTGTGTTATTCAAAAGTTTATAAAAATAATAATTGCATTTTCCATTATGAAGTAAATTATAAATTTATTTTTATTAGATAAAATAATATTACAATCTATGATTTTTTTACTTAAAATAAACAAAAATGAAGTTTAATGTTTCACCACCGTTGATTAGGCAGTATGCTCTGGTTCTAATTGGTAATTTTTTTTGGTTTATTTTATAATAATGCAGACTATATCTACGTGTCTACTAGGTGTTTTTTTAAATTTATTTTATTGACCAAGGAAACGTTTTTTTTGCCCACAAGAAATGTTTTTTTTTTAATTAATAAAGTATGAAAATTTAAAATAAAATCTATACCTATTTTGATGAAGAAAATTTGTGATCTTGTGGTAAGTTAAATGTGTCAAATCAAGCTAAACAACAAAATAGTTTTATTGCATAGTAGGTCATGTGTAAATTTAATTGTAACTATTACGTTGTAATAACACCTCGTTGGTCGAGTGGCTAGCTTATAAGACTGCAGATACTTATTAAATTATACCTTGGTTCAAGCCCCTGATCAGACCAATATATAATATCCTGGTACATTATTCACACAAGACCATCTGATCCTAAACTAAGCAGAGCTCGTACTATGGAAACTAGACAACTGATATACTATATACATATACTACTTTTCTTTTTGTAAATACATACTTATATAGATAACTAGCTGTGTCGTGCGGTTTCACCCGCGTATAATTAATAAAAATATAATAAATAAAAATCATCAAGAGCAGGCTTATAATATTATAGTAAATACAATATTTTTAGTTTTATTTTCGCCGAACCCGGATCTAGATAGAGCAACATACAATTCGCCATGAGAGAAACATGAATTCCAACAAACTTGAATAATAAAGCACAGGGAAAGATCCCTGTGCTTTATTGTGACTGCAAACGATACCTTCGCAGGAAATTGTGTCCTTTTAAAACTGAAAGTTAATCTATGTATTTAAAAAATAAAGACTTATTATCAACTAACCGACTAAATATAAATTTAATAAAACAATGAGAAACAAATGTACGCGGCGACGAAACGAAATACGTACCTAACCTTTTTTCATCGCTTTAAGTTCACTGATGAAAAAAAACGCTCCCCCGTTAAATACTTGTTTTATTTTAATTTATTTATTTTTAAAGTGAATGTACAGTGGTGGTCGTATAATTAGAAACACTACCAACGGTCCTTGACATTATGTAAGATACTTCACCGCAATCGTTTTTATTTTGAAATTAAACAATAAATAGGACAACAATATGTTCAACGATTTATGATTTATTAGAAAAACAATATAAATCCCATTACACAAGTGCAGTTTCAATATTACATTACGGACAAACATTTAAACCAGTTTTAAGGTATGAACAATAATGGTCAACTAATTAGAAACAACAACAAAAAAGTTTAAAAAAATATATTTTTTTTTAAGTATTAGTAATTAGTATTGATATTTACGAAATAGCTACTATCCACAGCCTACCAATAGTCATAATTAACATTTAGTGGCGTATCCCTTATTTTCAATAAAAGCACTGCAACGACGTGGCATTGATTCAATCAATTTCGTACATTTTTCTAGGGGGATTGAATTCCATGCTTCAACAAATGCTTCATATAGTTCGTTTTGACTGGTGTTACGTTTGCTTGAGACTTTCTTTTTAACAATATACCAGAGATTTTCTATCGGGTTTAAATCCGGACTATTTGCTGGCCAGTCAAAAACGGATATACGCTGTTCGCTAAGGAAACATTTGACGCTATTGGCCGTGTGTTTAGGGTCATTGTTATGCTGAAAGATCCAGGTTACAGGGAAATGATCGTCCGAGTAGGGAATCATTGTGTGCTTTAAGATATATTTGCATTGCCATTGATCCATTGTACCTTCAATCTTCCGAACGGGTCCAACTTCACATCCGGAAAAACACCCCCAAACTTTAATGTTACCGCCACCATGCTTGACTATACTCCTTGTGTTTTTATAATTAAAAGCATTGTTTACAAAACGTCTAACATAGCGCTTTCCATCGGAATTTACCATATTTATTTTTATTTCATCTGAAAATAACACTTTTTTCCATTCTCGTACCGTCCAATTAACATAATTATTTTTTAGCGAATAATAATCGCTTCTCTCGGCGTTGCTTGATAAGAAGCGGTACCTTTCGATAGATTCTTCCAAGCAATTTAGCTTCCACTAATCTTCGGCGTATCAGTCTTGACGAGATGTTTCTCGGGTCATCAGGCGAAAAAACTTCATTTTTAATCTGGTTGGAATCTTTACTTGGCTCTTTTTTAGCAAGACGAACGATTAGCGTATCTTTTCTGGGAGAGGTTTTTCTTGGCCGAGTCTTTCTAAGAACATTTTCAACAGTTCCATGTGTTTTATAATGATAAATTGCATTCAAAACTTTCTTAACAGAACAATTTAAATGCTCAGCTATTCTTCTGTACGCCCACTTATGATCTGTATGTAAATTAACAATTATTTGCCTAGTTGACGCGTCACAACTTTTATTTTTGCCCATTTTGAACAAAATAAAATTCAGATTAAATTTTGAATTGCCGCCAAAATAATAGAAAAAGAAATGTTGGCTGCGAATAGGTTGCGGCCGAGTAGGTAACAGTTTATTTTCATAACAAGTGAATGATTTTTTTTGGAAAATGTCAAAAAATATTATTTTAATTAAAAGTACTCGCGGGCTAATTTTAATTGGCAACCTGGCAAAATTAGATTCTCCCATTTATAATTATACATAAAAATTAGATTTGGACTGTGTACGTTATGAACGTAGTGATCTTGCAGTCGGATCTCGTACTATATAGACAATTTACTAACTTTCACTGACATATTTCTATTATTTAACTCATTGATTTTCCAGTGAACCTGGCCGTTTTGACCACTGGCATGAGTGTCGCGTGGTCTTCACCGATGCTTATAAAATTGAGAAATGACATAGAGACGCCATTGTCACGACCCATCACAGAAGAAGAGGGTTCGTGGATTGTTTCTGGTGGTTACTTATGCGCCGTGTTTAGTAAGTTATAGTCATTCATGGGTCAAGAGGGCATCATTTTGTTATTATTGAATATGTAGTATTTTATAGGTAGACCCTGATGGTTAGGGGTTACCGCCTCTCATAATCAAAGTCAAAAATATTTATTCAATAAAGAAACGTTATACTTACTTATCGATTGTCATAAATCTACCACCGGTTCGGAAATAAACACCTCAGACTTGAGAAGAAGACATTGTTACCACTGCTATTTACATTGCTACTGCGCCACTTAGCTTAGGACCTAAGATGCTTAGAATTTTGTGCCTGTAGTTACACTGGCACGCTCACCCTTAAAACCACAACGGTAAGTATTTCTGTTTGGCGGTAAAATATGTGATGATGCAGGCACAAAGTCTTCCGAGAACCTAATAAAATTTACGAAAATCTTTCTATTTTATGTCATGAACATGATATAAATAAGTAATATAAAATAAAGCGACGTAGCTTGTAATTTATTATATGAAACAACTCCGTTTTCAGCTAATGTCTTCGGAGGAATGCTACTAGATCTGATTGGTAGGAAATATTGCCTTTTGTTGGCATCGCTACCCAAGCTATGTATGGCACTTCTTCTGATATTTGCTGATAAATTGTGGATGTTCATATTCAGCAGAGCTGTGATGATCGTTACAGATACATTTGTATATATTACTGTCCCTGTTTACGCATCAGAGATCGCATCTGTGAGTATAAGTTTGTTTTTTGCAGTACAAAAAAAAAAAGAACTTGAATTTAGGTAGTTGGCATTAGAATGACTGAGATTTGTGCAGATTTGGATTGCGACACAATATTAAGATGATAACGAATATCAATTATTATTTTTTTACTAGAAAGAACAGCGCGGCGCTTTAGGAACGTTTCTTCAAATATTCTCATCACTAGGAATCGTCATAACATTATCAGTAGGACCTTTCCTGTCCTACGCTAGCTTCAGCATAGTGATGGCGTCGGTGATAGCGGTCACAACAGTGCCTTTACTCTTCTTGCCGGATACACCTTTCCATCTTTATTCTAAAGGTCAGTATTGAGTAATTTATAGTATCGAATGCACTTTGCCCAGCCCTGGTATGTACAGTAAAAAAATCTTTGGTTACCACACTCGCTTGTTTAAGGAAACCTGCATTCATTGAAATAATGAGGATATTTATGTGTTTGCTCGCCACTAAGGATTGACCTTAAATTCCTTAAAGATAAAACATCTTGAATAAATTATCTTGTGTCAACTGACGTTCCCATACATTTCAATTAAGCCTGGTGGAAAAAACTGCAAAGTTATACTAAAAAACTTATTTATAGGCTATAACTTTTTCTGTAGTAACTTAAACATTTAATTTTCAGGTCACGCAGAAGAAGCGTTTAAAGTTCTAACTCAATTAAGGGGATCAGAATTACTAGCTAATCAAGAAATAGAAGAGTATGAGATATCTAAGAAAAATGAAGAAAAAGTTGATAAAATTGATTTATTAAAAAATCGCATGTTCTTGAAATCAGTTTCTCTTGGATTTTTGGTTGCTGGTGGAGCGCAATTGGTAGGGTTTAACGCTGTGTCATTTTATCTGCAAACGATTTTAGAATCTACGGAAACTAGCGTTAAATCTGAAATCGCATCCGTTATTATCGGTGTAATTCAAATTTTGGGAAGTGTCTGCACTACGCTGATCATGAGTAAATTTGGTAGGAGGAGTATTTTAATGACGTCTCTCTCTGGAACGTTCCTTGGAATGGTAAGTTAACCGTTAGCTTGAACTATAAATAATAATTAAATAAAATACAGATATAAAATAATCAATTAATTCTTAAAGTTTTTGATTTATGTGTCGTATATTTAGATTGTTAGCATTTATCTAAAATAATGTCTTCCATTATTATTTTTGTTTTTGAGAGTGAATTTATTTTTCAGTTAGGACTTGGGATTTTTTTCAAAATAAGTGGAGCCGAGGTCTACGAAATAACCGGCTTCATGAACTATTTGCCGATTATATCTTTGATATTTGTCATATTCTGTTACTGCGCTGGTGGGTATTCATTTCGTTTATACTTTATCTTTGAGTAATTTCAATCAAAGATGTAATTTTTAATAATCAATTAGGAATGGAATCAACGGAACTCTTTTTTTTTTGGGAGGTTTTAGATACTCTTATTTTCTAAATCCTTGACAACATTAAGGCAAAATTTCATGATGATGTTGAGTTGAGTTGTTAACTCACTCAACAAATTAAGATGAAAAAGCGTAACATTAAAAACAAAGTCAGTTTCGCATTTATAATATTAGAGGATTTATTTTATGTGTTTCACTTTTTATATATTTTTCTTTATATAAAGTCTATAACATATATCGTAGCGTAATAGCCACGGGATATATATATGAATTTTTATCAAAATTTGTTTAGCGATTTTCACATTATATATCTGGATTTGTACACTTTAAATTATTATTTTTATATATAGTCTTTAATTACTCGTAAAAGTCACGATAAGTTGCTAGTTGTTAGAACTTGGCAATTGAGTTTTTACTAATAATTGGAATGGCGACAGCTGTCCACCAGCTTTTTAAATATATTCTAGTAGCTTACATTTAATTTAAAGGATAATTGTGACTATCTTTTTTTTAAATTAAAAATCTAATATATTTTTATTTTTAACAGGGATCGGTTCGCTTCTATGGCTGGTAATAGCAGAACTATTCGAAGGTCCAAGTAGGGCCTTGGGTGTCTCCATCAGTATAACAATGTCAACATTTTTCATATTTATAACAACCAAGTATTTTCCGTTAGTGACATTGGCCGTTGGACCGGCACCAACTTACTGGTTCTTTAGTGCCATGTGTGTGTTAGTTGGGGTCCTAATAGCTCTGTTCTTACCTGAAACTAAAGGCAAGACGTTTAGGGAAATTCAAGACGCTTTAGGTGGAAAAACAGAGTTCCGAGATAATTCTGTTATAGATAGAACTGTTAAGGTATAAGTAATTTATTATGTAATGTATTACGATTTCTTTAAAATTTGTTTTTAAATTATATTTAAGATAATTAAAAAAATAAACGAAAAAGTACTATTTCCTCGTACTAATAATGTCCGGATCTTTAAAAAATCATGAGTACAATTTTCATATGGTTCGGGCTTTGTGTAGGCTCGTCTGGTTAGGTACCATCCACTGATCACATATTCTTGCGCCAAATAGCAATACGCTGTATAGTTGTGTTCTGATTGGAAGGACGGACCCGATAATTCTGAAGACTAGAAAAACTACACACACACATCCAACGAGGTCCCACAATCAGCGACAGAACGCAATGGTACGAAAAGTGTGAGCTTCGATGAAATACAATGATACATTTTTGTTAATGCAAACAGTTTTATTGGCTGGTCTTAACTTAAACGTGATTGGCTACACCCATGTCTAGAAGAGATAGTTTTGTAAAGACTATTTTTTGGAAAAAAAATTCACCCGCGTATTTCCCTTTCCCGTGGAAATTGGGGACAAAATGTAGCCTATCTTATTCGCTGATAATGTAGCTTTATATTGGTGAAAGCGTTTATAAAATCGATTACACCCATGTCTAGAAGAGATTTTGATAGTTTTGTAAAGACAGATTTTTGGAGTTCGTTAAGAATTTTAGTGCGTTTCTAATAAAGGTTTCATTACTTATTTGTCTACATTGTCGTTCTAGAACTGCCTTAACCATACACAAACATTAAAAATTCCTCATAAAAATTTCTATGTAAGATTCCAATAAAATAAAGCATTGCATGAATTTATATTGGTGAACAAATTGAAACGGGAAGGTAATAATGATAACAAATAACAATGTATAAATAATCAAATGGATATTTCTATCTTAATATTTTTCCATAATCGTTATTTTCCGTTGTCATGGACACATTATCTCGTCCGTTATTTTGGTTTTCAAAACAACATTTTTGTACAAAAACGAATGACGTTCCGAAATGAACCGACTGTTGTCACTCGAATGTGACGTCATTGATGGTTACAGGTAGGTACTCGGTGGTAGAGCTTTGTGCAAGCTCGTCTGGGTAGGTACCACCCAGTCATCAGATATTCTACCGCAAAACAGCAGTACTTTGTGTTGTTGTGTTCCGGTTTGAAGAGTAAGTCAGCCAGTGTAATTACAGGCACAAGGGACATAACATCTTAGTTCCCAAGGTTGGTGGTGCAGTGGTGATGTTGTTTTTTTTTAAGAAATATACAAACCACCGTCTATTGGCGTTGGTGACCACTTACCATCAGGTGGCCCACATGCTCGTCCACTAATCTATATTATAAAAAAAAAGGCTTGACGGACAGTTCCAGCATTAACTGTCGTGGCATGGCATGGCTTGGCTTGGCTTGGATGTTTGTCTCGGCATGTGGCGTGGCGTAATAAAAAAATATAAATTATTCAAATATATGTCAATTAATTTATTATTTATGTGTATCATGTTCTATGTATAACATATATTTTTAAGATAAATTATAACTTTTCATGAATTATTTAATATATTTTGTTATTATTGGAAAGTATTGAATAATGTTGTTAGATAATTATGTAATTGTTGTGAATTGTAATGTATACAAAATTATGTAATGTAAACAAAAATTGTCAATAAATTATTAATTTTTTTTTAACATCATGTTAATTTATTGTTGTTAATCTCTTTATTGGCTACAAATCTATTAATTATATAAAAAAACTCTATTCGGTTTCCTGTCTGTTTGCTTAGTTTTTTTAATCGATGAAGGTATTCATGTGAGTGAAAATTTTTGCAAATATAACGTAAATATATATTTTTGTAAAATTAAAAAGAAAAAAGCAATTTGTACAAAGAGCATCTTTATTTTACAAAATGCACATATAAAATTTAATAAGTGTATTTACACTTTGTAAAAATCACAATGTTTCGGATATCACTATAACTTATAACTTAAAAACTATGTGTACTTATCCATATTAATGCTATGATACCACATAAAGCTAACATAAGCTATATACAGCTACCCGAGAGAGCTCTGAACTGAGCTCACTTAACCTAAACATCACCAAAGAAGCGAAAGATGTGCTAACGACGCCATCTAGAGGTCCGTTCGACACACGTCACATTTGTCAAAAGTATAAACCGCCCAAACACCAAACAGGGCAAGACGATATTCTAAACTATATTTTTTTATATATATTTACTAAACATTTATGTACATTAGCTAGGAAATTAGACATATGTGTCACGATTCATAGTCGATTTTTAATCATTTGAGCAGAACGGTGGTAGATCGTGAATTTAATATTTTTTAATTTTACAAATCAATGTCTTTTTGAAGTGAAAACTTCTTTAGCGGCGTTGTGCACTTTTTTGTGATGGGGAAAAAATGTTAAACTCGCGTCAGGTCACGTGACCCTGATTTGAAAATTCGTAAGACGGATTTCGAAGTGTTAAATTTTTAATGTAATATAAATTGTCAAGTTTGTGTACGATAGCGCAATAAATGAATATTGTATTTTATCACATAAATTATAGTAATTTTATACAGATAATTAAAGCAATTCGAGCAAAATTTTTCCCTAATTATTCCAAAATATCAAAAATGCACAACGTTAATATTCAAGTTTTCACTTCTGCCGGCACTCCCGGAGTGCAACTCGTTGTTTTTTTTTTTTAAATATTCGAGCTCAGTTAAACTGTCTTGATAACAAATATAATTTCGATAGTGATAAAGATTGCGTTGAGCACAAGAATATTTAACCGTACTTAAGGAAATTACGTTTTCCTATATTTTAATCGTATAAAGCATAACGAAAGGGTGCCGATGATCCACGCCACGGTGATGAGGAACCCGCTGTAGACGTCAGGGTTGGTGATGGAAGCACCCTTCTCCATTAGGTCTCGCAGGGACTTGGAGGGAAGGGTGAAGGGAAGCGCGAGTGAGAACAGGCGGAGATAGTTCGGCATCCCTTCGAGTGGCCAGAGAATTCCTGTGGACAGACGTCGTGATTGTTTTTCAAAATTTTTTTTTGGACCCGTTATTTTTTGTAGAGATCAAAAACAATAATTCAAAATAGCTTTATTACATATATTATGCCAAAGAGAAACATAATTTCATTATGTTAAAGCGAGCAAATTGACAACGACTTATATTAAAAAAAATCTTAATTCAGTATTTATTAATTTACATATTATTCTGCTCTATTACATATTATACTGTTAGCATTCATGCCACCATTTTTCATATTATAACATTATTTAAACAGTAACTTTTTGTAATTTGTAGTTGTATATATATGTCCTCAATGTACTTAATTCTTATGTGTAAATAAGTCTTATCTACATCATTAAATACGGAAAATAAGATAAAGCAACATCTTTTAAGAATATTATTGCTAGGGGACTAGGGGATCGAATCGATGATTGATTCGAACTAATAATAAAAGAGTGGCTCACCACATAGCAGGATCATGGGGTAGAAGCTGCCGGTGGCGATGAAGAAGGATACGGTGTAGCTCGAGCAGAGCACGGAGAGCAGGAAGCCGTAACACATTCCGCCCAGACCCTGCAGGAACAGCAGCGAGCCGCACGCCCACAGCGACCCACGCGAGGGCAGGCGGTATCCCACGAACGCGATCACCATCATCTCGAACGTCTGCAACGGGCCCATAGTACTCGTAAGAACGAGATAACTCCGTGAAAGTATCAAAAATTCTATATCCGGTAATTTAAATTTTACGTCGTCGCGACTCGTACGGGAGTATTTTCTTTTATCTTACTAAAGATTCATATCGGATGACATGTCACATTACATTCTCGTTCAAAGAGAATGGACTCTAATTTGACCACCGACGTCCTCGCCGCCAGGCCGTCGTCGTGCTGTAGGAGCGCACCTGCACGAGTATGACGCTGGACTGCAGCAGGATGTGCACGTGCAGCATCTCCTTGGGCCGCACGCCCGCCACCGCGCTGCGCTCCCACACGCCCTCCAGGCGGTCCGAGATCATCAGCGTCGACGTCACGATCGCCGCCAGGAAGTAGATTATGCTGCAAGCGACTCCTTTCTTAACCATCGGCAGCGCGTATGCGTAAAGTGAGCGAGGAGTTATCGAATAAAGAATCAAACGATTAGTTATTTTATGTACTCACGTGACCATTACGCCGGGCGCCATGTACGCGACGATCTCGGAGTCCATGGTGCCGTAGATAGGCTCTTCGAATCTGACAGGTATCTGCAAAATGACGGGTCAGTTTAAAGTTTAGATAAACATGGTTAGAGCACGTTTTTACGTTTGGTAATTGAACCCATTTCCTTACTTGCACGAGTTCTTCATTTTTCCCACAGGCTCGCATAGACCGTCTCGCGAATGACTCGTACGCTTTGTGGATCTGCATCTTCACGAAGTGCGAAATCTGGTGATCTGGAATTAGTATCGAAATATATCTTTGATATTTCTCTAATTCAACGTTCAATATTTTTTGTCTACAAGCAGTCTGCTCGTACGACGTCTTAAACACGAGTCAATCGTACATTGAAATTAGAAAAATTATAGTACATTGCCAATACGCGTATGTACAAAAAGCTGTTGAATCAATAAAATATTTGATATATGTATTTATTTTTAAGTATAAAGCAGATTAACAGGCCGGCGGTCGCACTGACCGCTCATGTCGAGCCACACGCTGATGGTGCTGTCGTCCACGATGTCGTCGGGCACGTGTCCCTCCGCCACGCGGATGGCGAGCGCGTCGCTGAAGTTTTGCGGGAAACGGAGCGCTCCGTACAACTTCCGCTTCGTTACCGCGTACTTCGCTTCTTCCACTGATTCATATGTCGTCTAAAAAATATTTAACTAAATTAATTTCGTTATTTTTTTTAATTAACTCCGTTATTATTTTAAATAAATTACTTTATCGGGAAATAAAGTAGGATATTATTTTAGTGCATTGAATTTTGTACTTCAGGATTATTGAGTTATGGTACATTCACTTATGCAATGTATAATTATTTATAATATATTTGAATATTATATATTTCATGATTCATTGTTATTCTTATTTAAGTCCACTATTAAACATTCCTTGTTTATATATTTATCACACATTTATATATTTATCACGATTTCAACAATTATAACATTTTATTTTATTGTAAAAATGTACTTTAAGGGTTAGTTATATATCAAAACTTACAGGGTACAATTTCCGTTTTTCCAATTCTTCAAGGAACCAACAGCTAAGCATGTATTGTTCGCACGATTCGTCTTCCCTCTGCATCACAGTCGTCATATTTCCGAACTTACAAATATCTAATCCAACTGTAAATAATATAAAGCTTAGACATAAAGTATGTTAGTGATTTTCCGAACGAAACTTTAACTAAAGTTTTCATCGAGTATATAAGTTTTAGCTCTATGACTACGTTCATCTCTACCACTTATTCTTCTTAAATTGTCTTACTGACCAATGGATTACTTGTCTGATCTTTGCTAAAAATTTTATATATTACATTGATATTTATGAGTTATCGTCAATCTACACTTAGTGTTAATAATTGTAATCCTTGTGGTCTATCTACGGTCATCGTTATGGTCTGTAATCTAGAATATATGGAGTAAGTTCGTGTTTAAATTCTAGATCGGACCAGTAAACGAGTATGGAAGCATTATGTCAAGAATTCTTAGCTGGCAAGACTTAGAAAGGCGGCAGTGTTTCTCTACCGTGCCTCGAAAAGCACATAAATGCTATGGGTGTCACTTAGATCTTGGAGTAGTTATCTAAAAATATAAATGAGATGCGGTACACGAAGACAACTCTTTAAATCTTCAAAGGAAAATATACACATACGTTTATATTAAAAAAATAAATTACTTGATGAGAATGCGGCTTCATCGTTGACAACAGCTAAATGCAGATCTATTGGGTCGTGTCCCACCGCAAGGAAGAATGCAACCACTTGTATAATTGGGAAAAACACCGCGAATATAAGACCCCTGAAAACGAAAGTAAATTATATAACACAGTACAAAAGTAAGTACTAAAACATATGTTGGTCAGAAAATAAATCAAAGATGTTGTCCAAAAGTTGGTCGTAATATCCAGCATCGCTATTCCAACCAAAGAAGGAAAGACAGATGACCAACATTAAATTTACGTGATGTCATTGGTCGATATCTTGAATAATCTATGTTATTCATTATGAACTCATGAAAAAATGGCGTTTTGATTTTCGGCGAAGTTGTCTTCGGTACTTTGGGAGTTAAATTAAAATATACATATATTACTAGTTAAGTGGCCTACTAGAGAACAATTAATATACGGAAATGATCCACGTATTAATTGCGCTTCAGTATTATTTAAGATGATAATTATGAATTATATTGATACCAATAAGGAAGAAACGAACAAAGACAGGAACTTTATTTAGTAAACCTTTAATATTAGGAAGTCTTTCCGTTCACGTATCGAACAAATTGTATTGTCACGTTACACACCATATTGGTTAGCGGACAAGAATGTTTGTCTATACATATAAACGTGACTAAAATATAAAATTAACCAAATAACATCCTAAAGGACAATGTGCTGGGTGACAAAAATAGAATATTTTATAATTTAAAAGGTGAACTGTCAGTTATGCCTTTAAATAAATGCTTTAAAGAAATAATTTCTTGTTGAGATTTCGTTTTATGGCCAAAAAAATGTATAAAAATAAAATAATAGTTTAAAAACTGTTAAGTAAAAACTACTAAAATATATATGAATGTCGCTGTTAAGCTGTACGGATGGATTAATAATAAATCTAAAGGGGTTTTCAGCTGTTGACAAATTGTGACCAGAGCATTCGATTTTCGAGAACCGGACACACGACAATACAAATTACTGCTGTTTTGCGGTAGAATATCTGACGTTTGGGTGGTACCTACCCAGACGAGCTTGCACAAAGCCCTACCACCGAGTGAAATAATATGTATCTCTTACCCTGGATGTCTCGAGAACTGTTGTAGACATTTAATAAGAACAGCTTTATATCGAGCTTTTGACATATTCTTTTTGTATTCTTTCTCTTTGCTTGTTAATATCTGGAATATCGTTTTTTAATATTTAAAATAACGAAAAGAAAGAGAAATATAATATACATCTCAAGTTATTGATGGTTAATCGTTTTTTCGCGAAAAAAACAGTTTGATATTAATTTAATAATATAATTTAATAACAAAGTTGTATTAAATAAACGTAACGGCTTACTTCACAATTAACTAAGTATATACTAGTAAAAAATATTGTCTTGAAAAGTAAAAAAAATCATGCATTCATGTATGTATATTCTATTAATATTCTGCTTTTAAGAATGTAATTAAATAATAAAGGATATATTTTCATTCAACTTACATCTGTACTGCTTGTGACTACATTAAGATCTTCTCTGGACTGATAACGGCTATCATTCACTATACTGCTCTCTGGTATCACGTCAGGCGAAGTTGTGAGAGCTGAAACATACGATAACATCAAAAATGAATCTCCTCTTTTCATTTCTTGTTCCCCTGACGTGTATGTAAAATTTGATGATGATCGTTTTAGTAGTTAAGCGTAACAAACATACAAACAAACCAACCCACATTCGCATTTATCAACAACTTTTTCATATTCTTTCCTAGCAACCAACCAATATGTATTGCCGTATCAGTATATCACATTTATTTCTATAATAAATAATATCTCTCTAATATATATAAGGCAATTGAACGTTTGACCAACTGAAGATTACTACCAGACTATCCACTATATGCTACCAACGAGTCCTAAGTTATTTTGATCATATTGCCCGGAGACAACCAGACAATCTGGACAAACTGGTTGTAGTAGGGAAGGTCGAAGGCAAAAGATCAGGCGGTCAATTACCTACCCGCTGGTCCGACCAGATTAAAAATATAACGGGACTCAATATTCCGACTGCCCTGAGACAAGCCGAGGACAGAGTGGTATGGAGGAATCTAGTCAACACATCATTGAAAGCATTTCAGGACAAGCACGACCTTCAGTAATGAAGCACACGAAGAAGAAGAAGAGCGTTTTTTTGTCTTCTATCGCTATGTTCAATTATGAGTATTTTAAATAATATCCTGGGACATTATTCACACAAGGTCATCTGATCCCAAACTAAGCGAAGCTTGTACTATGGAAACCAGATAACTGATACACTACATATACTACTTTTCTTTTGCAAATACATACTTATATAGATAATTACACTCAGACTCAGGACACCTTTTGTCCTGATGTTCATGCCCACAAATGTCTGTCCTGGGTGGGAATCAAACCCACGACCTGCGGCGCGAAAGGCAGGCCCACCACGCCAACCGGCACGTCAAATCGTAAATAGTAGATGATTCATATGTGATTATGTAATCATTTTAATTTTGTGTAGTCGTTATATCTCCGTTCATATCGGACTCACCGTCTCATCGGATTATGAGAGTGAGGGAATAGATACACTCGTAAATACACTCCGTATTTGTGCACTCACTTGAGCACTATTTCCCGCGCACTTGGCAAGTTTTTCGTGAGAATGACCGTCTTGGCTGAAATTGTTCAAGAGGACATATTACATTTCTCTTAAATTTAATGAAGACGTTCATTGTTCAGACGATTTTCGTTGAATACAAAATTAAAGTCACTCACTCGATCTCGGTCTATGTGATATTTCGTGTTGCCGTAGCGCCATTTTAAAGAAGGCGTCTTCGAGCGTATCACAGTCGTATTTACGAAGGATTTCATCTGGGGAATCTTCATCCAATAGCTGACCGTCTCGGAGTAGACCAATCTATAAAATGAGAAATCATTAGATAATCCCCAATAATAATAAAAAACGCTGCTATTCGGTCTTTGGTAACACCAATACACCATCACCACCACATATGGGAAATAAGAAGTTCCTTTGTCTGTAGTTACGCACCCTTGTTCACCCAAAACACATTATCAAGTAAGCAATAATAGGTTTGTACTTTTATTATTTTCGTAACCAACGAAACATTTGCTTACACAGCCAACTGCGTTCAGCATTTTCGTTAAATTACGCTCGAAATTTGAAAATGTAAAATTTAAATACATTTTTTGTGACACTTTTCGATGGGTTAAAAAAATTGTGACTTTTTTATCTGTTAATTAACACTAACATTCTAACACTAAAAATGGCTGTATTGATCCCTATTATGATCTTATTCCAATATGACTTTTATGACCGGTTACGCGGGCAAAATTAATCGTTTTTTCAATATAGTAAACGGTCATAAGAGTCATATATTTTTAGAACATTGGTAACGTTGGCACAACTTTTCCTGAAATTTTACTTTTGGGTATAAATAATACTTGAATCGTTTATTAGATCATTAGAAAATAAATAACAGATTATATATAAAACACGTACAAGCCTATCGCCTATCATCGCACAGATGTTGCCGAAGTTTAAAATATATTAACGTAGGTATGTATGTAATGTGTCCATTACAGGTATTGCGGATTATTTTCTTAACAATGACGCATCTATACATGCAGATAATAAATCATGTTAATTGACCAGTCAACATGAAAATTCAAATGTGTAATTTACTCATGTTATATAAATGACCTTTTAATATGTTTCTTAGATTATAGTATTTAACTAGTTCTGACCCGTTGTTTTCATCGGGTTGCATTTATATTATGCACATTGCCCTTTTCCCGCGAAAATTTAAAAACTATTATTTAACGGAAATTAGTATTTGGTAATAGACTAAACGTAGGACGGTTACAGTTTGTTCAAACTGTGACATTTTTTTTACTGAGAGAATTTTACATCCGTCATAACTTCTAAACGAAAAGTCCGATCCGGATCATTAGTGGAATTTACATTTAAATAATCATCCTTAATTATTAAACCATTTAAATGGATAAGGATTAATAATATCATGAAACATATGTCACCTCTATTCGATTCCGCCGTATTTGAACTTAATAATTTAAGCAAAAACTGTTATTGAGGCTTAACTATAATAGTTAGACATATACCATGGCGGACTTTTTAGTGAGCAATCATGAGTACTATTAATATATAGAACAATTTTTTATATACCGTCAATAGTTTTCGCAACGCACGCCAAATAATAACTTTTATAGGCAACAATTTGATACCTTGGGTTACATTGCTCCATTTTAGGTAGGGAAAATAACGCAAAATGAAACGCGTTTAGAATGTTAGATGCAAAATGATAATGGATATAAGTTATTATAATCACTTTATTTATATAATTAAGTGGTATAAATTGTTGTAATCTAAAAGCGCGTGTCCTGTTCTGTGACGCGTTTGTTTTGCATCGCGCTGCAACCTTTAATTGGTGACCTTTTTGTTATTGTTTTTATGTAGGCAATTGCTCTATTAACTACATCAATTTGTTTTTGTTTTGTTTTCATTAGGACGGTATTATAGACAGCCCCAGTTTAATGCCTAGGCCCCGCCTACCGAGTAGCCTCACTCAGATCACATAGAGGGGGAATGATGAATTTCATGATGATCGGCTGAGTAGTTTAGATAAGAAAGCGTAACAAGCAATCAAGCAAAAAAATAAATTCACTTCGCGTTTAGAATTTGTTGGGACAAAAGGCGGTTATTTATGGGAATTTCGCTAATCAAATGTTTTGGGATATATTTGGTTTTAATTGTTTGTTAATTTGATAGACAAGCCCTTTTTAAATTCCTAGATTTTTAGAAGTTAGGATGTAAAAGTAATAACCAGTTTTATTTTTAAGATTATTTAGTACTGGACCTATGTAGATTGTTACATACAGGTACATAAAGATTGTTTTCGTGACAATTTATATGTTCTAGACTGCTTGTCTATTTTTTAATATTTTACTTACCATTAAGTTGGTAGATTGAGATGAGGATTGTACCTACTTAGTTGGGTGTATTGGGAGACCTACCACCACCAGATGAACAAACAAAATATTGATGCCGAAAATCATTCCTATCATTAAATCGTTAATTATTATGATTTTACCCAAGAATTATGCATTTTTAGGTTCATGTTTAATTATATTTATTGTCATTTCTATTTCTAAATAATTAATTATCATTTCGATATTTATGTTATTTTGCATACGGCGACTTCTAAAAACATAACTGCGTTTAGTTTATGCTTTTATTATGTTTATTTATCAATTAATTGATGTTATTAATTAATCCGAACTATTAGAAATAGTACACTTACATGAAACTAAATGGCTTAGTTGCCTTAATAAGTGGTACAAATCCTATAACAAAACAACAAAATAAGTATGCGGTACGAAATCTGCCATTCTCCTTTAAATTAAACTCTTGCTATTTTCACATCTCCTGGTACTTTTGGGTGACTAGATACATAATTATATGTCCTAAGAGCAGAGCAGAGCATGACACAGAAAGAGATAGTTATATTTATCTAATAAGTAACACTATGATTTCTATCGATTTATTATCACAATCGAATGAGAGCTATTTTGTAAGACATGGGTAAGTAGGAAAAAAAATACATTTCCAAGGTCGGAGTTACCAGATCTAAAATTATCTCTTAACACGCTAAGCGATCACTTGTAACAATGCCTTAGCTAGGTCATGGAATACTAATTAGTAAATGAACTACAATAATATAATTTGATAATTAAAGGTTGCCAGGTTTCCTCACGATACTTTACTTCACCGCCGAGCGCGAGATGAATTATAAACACAAATTATGAACATAAAAATACAGCGTTTACCTGGGTTTGACTCTGCTATCATCGCTTAATCACGCGTTCTAACAGGAAGGAAATATGTAAATATGTAGGTAATAAAATATCAATACATTTGTAATACTATTCTGTAAGATAATTTCCCAATGATGTAACGGATAAAGAAATATAATTAACTAGGTCTGTCGACATTCGACATTGAATATTCGATTTCAATGTTATGGAATAAATTGAACTATTGCTTAAAATTTCTACCTTGTTGATGGGGTTTTGCAAGTTTCGGTAGGTGCTCTCATTACTTATTCTAATGCCATACAATGATATGTTGCATTACAGTGTGTTTGAAGCATCAATAACGCAATAGTTTGGGGGTCTAGCGATGTTGAAGTCGCATGTACGATCCTACCCTTTGCATAATGTCGTCCTCACTTCAACGCTTATTTAGATATATAGGCGTTGAGTAATTACTTAAAAAACGGGGATTGCCATTATTATTAAATATAGGCCGAAGTTTATGAAGAAGTTTTACGTGTTTGTTTTTTGAATAGTGGTCTGTTGTACAGTCTTAAGGAAAGTAGAGTTTTAATTTCAAGGGTCATTCAAATTTGTTTCAAGAATGCTACTCAAAAATAGGGTTTTTCCAATTTGAAATCCATTGATATAATAAATTCATAAAAAACGACCCACACACACATGAATTATAGCATTGCTTTTTTGCATGTCGTTTACATGTATGCTGTTTTCCCATAAATTAATAATAAATAATAATTTAGTACATAATACAGACGCGATCTCATTTCTATTCTTTTTCTATCCAGAACGATTGTATTTAATTTTTGTGGTGCACATATTTCACAAAGTATGCTATTGTTTTTTTAACTATGATATAATAATTAATACAACAATTACAGCTGATTGGAGAAACAGATATATGATGATAGATGAAGTATTATAGGTGACGTGCGACAGGACATGCGGTTTTTCGCGGGAAGCGCCACAATCTTTATTATTATTATTAAAAAAATGTCCGCAGAGGCAGACTTAGATTATTTGTTGTTTATTTCTATTCATTATTTGCTTGTAATTCACTATCAAAGTTTTGTAATAATGTAAGTGTAAGAGTAATTTGTTTATCATCGAGATTTTTTTTTATAGCATAGGTAGGCGGAACGTATGGGCCACCTGATGATGAGTGGTTATCAACGGCCATATACATTGGCATTGTAAGAGATGTTAACCATCGCTTACATCGCCAATGCGTCACCAACCTTGGGAACTAAGATGTTATGTCCCTTGTGCCTGTAATTACACTGGCTCACTCACCCTTTAAACCGGAACCCAACAATACGAAGTACTGCTGTTTTGCGGTAGAATATCTGATGAGTGTGTGGTACCTACCCAGACGAGCTTACATAAAGCTCTACCACCAAGTAGTGTTTGTTCAGACATAACTCTTCAACACATAATGTAGCTTACATACAATATTTTATTTTGAACTCCTAACTGGCTACATTCTTCAACCAATAAAAGATCAGCAATTTCGCTTCAATTCATCTTATTCAAAATAATAATAACTCATTAAGAAATATGAATGGCGTATCTAAAGCCACTAATTATAGAAACACTGTTGATAAATATGATTGGTATTTTATATTGAAGTTGTGTTATTAGCCGTGACATATCTATCTTCTATTACATTTAATGCGACGGCGTAGACGTTATATACATAACACTATACTAGAAGGCTTCGAAGAAGTTTTATAATATAATATTATTATTTAAAGTAGCTGTGCTTCTCAGTTTCACCCGATTTCAACTTAGATTATTAATGTGACGTAAAGTTCATATTGTCAGTATAATATACATGTACCTATTAATAGATAAAACAGCACTGTCACTTTTTATTCTCTGTTGGACGAGATTTAATAGACGATATAATAATTAAAAAAAAATAGAACGATAATGAGTGTCGTTTATGTACGCGTAGTTAGAGCAGTTGATAGAAGTTATTATGGGTATTTCGACACTGTGCAGATACTAGCTATGATTCAAATTCAAAATACTTTATTCAATATTGTAGTATTACATTTTCTAATTGATAGTCAATCTAGAAACTACCACCGGTTCGGAAAAGAAACACCCAGCCCTGAGAAGAACCGGCGAAAGAAACTCAGCGGGTTGTTTTTCATTTTTTTGTATTTTTTTTATTGTATCATGTAATGTTTACAAAGAAACTAAAATTTAAACAGCCATGCGGCGATCGTGTCATTCTCAAGGTGTGCTTTCATCCATAAAATCATTAATTGTATAATAACCTTTAGCGCAGAAGCGTTCCTTTACAATTTTTTTAAATTTAGCCACTGAGGCATTTTGAACGCTTTCTGGGATCCTGTTGTAGTATACATTTGCCCCACAAAAGAGTTACTGACTCTATGCAGTCGAGTATTACCTATTACCGCGATTATTAACATCATACCTTGTGTGCCTGTTTCGTTTCGTCGATGTAATGCGTCGTTATTATAACCGTTGTGCCACCCCTGGCCAATCCAGCCAGGTACTCCCAGATTCTGAAAAAATATAACTTGAATAATTTTTGAAAAACAGAAATACATAGATCAAAGTTACGTCCAAAAATGAGCGTATTTAGAGATTGATAAAACTTTAACCACTACACTATTACCGCACTACATCTACTATTATCGATGGATTATAACGGATGATGTACGGCTTAATGATGAGAACGTTGGATTGGAATTCTGGACCTCAGAATTTGTAGTATTTTAAGCTAGCATCTAGACCAACGAGGCATTCTCGTCATGGTACTAAGTAGTCGAATAGAGCAAACTTAAATATGTATATATTTAAATTTATATAAAAAAAACTATAATCAAATTTAAATCATGAGAGCCTGCTCGTGATAGTTCAAGATAACGATAACGAGATGCTACTAATTAGCGTTTTATAATTATTTTAAGCTGGTGATGGATATAAAAGGAAACAAATCGTTTTATATTATGTTAGCCTCATAAGATAAAACGATTCATACAATCTGATTTTTATCTAATCGTTACATAGTCAACAATTATATATATTTATATATCTATATATATATATATATATATAAATCTCGTGTCACAGTTTTAGTGTTTATACTCCTCCGAAACGGCTTGACCGATTTTGATGAAATTTTATATGTATATTTTGTAGATATGAGAATAGGTTTATAAGTAATGTTTATACCCCTATGTAATAAGGGTATAATTTATATATAATTTTTTTTTTTTAATTTTTTGGACGTATACTTTTATTTTTATTTTTTTATTATATGGCATTCACAAATACATATAACCCTAAATTTTCACCCTTCTACCATCAACCCCTATTTTTAATAGAGATATTAGTAATTCAATCATTTTCAACCTCGGTCGATAACTGGATCAATTAACAGTCATAATTAGTCAGGGATCTTTTGGTGTCACTTCTCACCATGTAAGCAGCACGGAGTAAGGATGGGAGCGTATCTCATTTCTTACACAGTTTAAGGAAAAAAACTGCCATTATTATTGTTTGTACATCGATCGCAGTAGTGACCTTTTCAATTATCATTTCCGTGTAATGCTCAACTAAATTTATTATAAATTTGCAGTGCTGTAATTATTGTTATTATTAATTATTAATATTAAGAGTATTTCTACTGTATTATTCTTAAGGAAAAATATTGTGAAAGGTAAGTTAAATAACAAAAATGTGTGTGTACTTATGTACAAGCATTAGACCTATTATAATAAAAAAAAAAAACAAATAACGGGCCAAATTTTTCAAAAAGGTCTATATCATAGTGTGGAACCATTTACGATGAGCATGAGCACATAGAAAACGTAGACAGAACCTAAAAATATAATAAAAAATGTGCGATCGGGGGAACGGGTGGAACGAAGTTTAAAACGTGTTTTAAAATTTAGATTTTTAATGATTATATTTCTGTATATTTGTCACACTCCTGTGCCACGAAAGGCACGTATAGCCGTTGGTCCTGCCTCTTACCTAAACTTTTACCGTTCGCGTCGGTTTACCGTCCTATCGGATTATGAGAGTGCACCTGTGTTTACGTACACACTTTTGCACTATAATACGTCCTGCGTAGTTGGCAAATCTTTCTTGAGATTGGCCATCGCGGTCGAAATCGGTCAGGAGTAAATTATTCTACGGAGTGAGCTGCGTGGGGCCTCAGAGGCATACCCAGGCGGCAATAGTCGGTGGAGATCTCTCGCGGCCGAGCGTGATTAACGCCATGCTGCTGGTTGGAAATGGTCTCTTTTTGCGAGAGTGTCATGTCGCAAAAGAAGGCCACGGAGCGGCAGCGCTAGAAAAATGCCTCTACTGATTTGATCCGTCAAAGAAGACCGGGGAGAAAGCGTAGGTACTATGCGCATCTTAACAGACACCGGGGCTAAGGGGGTTCCCTGTATCCGGAAACCCCGGGGACGGTAGCATGCGCAAGCGATCTGCGAAGCACTAGCGAAAAAAAGGAGGAAATTGTTCTTACTTTTTTATACTTACTTACATACATACACATACAACCGCTAGAATAGAAAGAATCAGTAAGAAAGAAAGAGGGGAAAGTTCGCCCTGTACCGAACACACATACACTGTACTGTATGGGCGAATGTTTATATCTTATTGATTAAAAAATGCACGGGATACAATCCTTTGTTTACCCGTACGAAGTCGGGACGGGCAGCTAGTATACTTATATACTGCTATATAAAGCTGAAGAATTATTTGTTTGAAGCTGAAGAACTATACGTCCGATTTGAAAAAATACTCTTCTGTTAGATGCCCATTGATTAAGAAAGGGAATATACATGACATCATCCTAGAAGCTGCGGGGTTGAAGAAGTTACGTTGAAGGCGCACCTACAGCTACCAACATTTTAGATTTAACATTTACACCTCTTACGTTACAAAATGCCATATTTTATGCTTTTTCTAATTATATCGACCGGCATTATGTATTTAAGTTTTCGTGTTGTATATTTTTACAATTTATTCTGTAAACTATGTAGACTATAAATTTTTCTAAGTATATAATACAAATACAAATTTTTTTGAAAATGTCATAACCACCTTGCCGATTTCCATTTCTCAAGCAATATATGTTAAGCCACATGATGATATATAATAAGTACATACCAATAGAAATAGCCTAAATAGGACCATTTAGTCTTCATATAGAGAATTATAAGAATTTCAACCAAAAACTAATATAAAAGTGTGTGGAATGTTATTGGGACTAAAAATGAAGAAACATGGATTGATTGACTTGCGAAATAATTTTTGTATGTAACAGCCTGTGAATGTCCCACAGCTGGGCTAAGGCCTCTTCTCCTCTTTTAAAGTAAAGGTTTGGAGCTTATTCCATCACGCTATTCCAATACGAGTTGGTGGAATACACGTGACAGAATTTCAGTGAAATTATACACATGCTCTGACACACTTTACTTGGTGGTAGGGCTTTGTGCAAGCTCGTCTGGGTAGGTACCACCCACTCATCAGATATTCTACCGCAAAACAGCAGTACTTGGTATTGTTGTGTTCCGGTTTGAAGGGTGAGTGAGCCAGTGTAATTACAGGCACAAGGGACATAACATCTTTGTTCCCAAGGTTGGTGGCGCATTGGCGATGTAAGCGATGGTTAACATTTCTTACAATGCCTTTGTCTATGGGCGTTGGTGACCACTTATCATCAGGTAGCCCATTAGCTCGCCCGCCTACATATACCATAAAAAAAAAAACTCGATGTTTTAAGCACACCAAATTCAGTGGTGCTTGCCCGGGTTTGAACCCACGATTATTGGTTCAGATTCACGCATTCTTACCACTGAGCCAGCTCGGTTTTTTTTTAAATTAAATCAATATCTGCTAACCGGCTTAGATCGATTAATATACAAAATACGAGTTAAGGAAAAACCAGCCACATTTAATCTAAGCAATTTAATGTATCTATTTAAGGTATATACTTACTAAAGTGGCAATATGGGCACTTGATAAGGTCTTGTAATTAACGTGTACTAATTTGATGAGGTTAATTATTATGTTAAAAGACAAGTGGGAAATCTAAACGGTGCGAAAAACTCGCATGTCTCGTGGTGTCATAAATTCAATGGAAGGTAACGGTGAGCAGTCTAAGCACCAGAGTAGGGCTCCGAAGTCACAAATTAGCATTTAATATTTAAAAAAAAAAAACAAACAGGTAGATTAAAGCAATATATTAAAACATTTGAAAAATAATATAAAAGTGCACCTGTAAAGGACAGGATCGGCCGGGCTGTATTTTAAATAATCGTATCTCGTTATATTTTTATATGCGTGCATTTTGTATTTATATATATATATATATATATATATATTTCTGTATATATATTTGTTTCTGTTCACGTGGAAATACGGGAATAAAATATACGCCTATGTAACTTCCTGATAATGTAGCTTTTCATTGGTGAAAGAATTTCTTAAATTGGTTTAGTGGTTTAGGCGTGAAAGCGTAACAAACAAACACACTTTACTACATCAGATTATTTATCGCACATTTTAAGCAGTTACTTTTATTATGCATAAAATAAATTCGAAGGTCACCTTGAAACGTATTATTGTTGTTCTGGTAAAAAAAAGACCTCTGAGCGACCTCTTCACGACATTTTTTCGAGACTGAGACGGTTTTATATTTAACTAATTAAGAACATAAAAAAATTCAGTGGTCCTTACCCAGGTTTGGCCCTACAACGTAAGGCTAATTAACGTTTTCTAATCAACGGGATATCGAGGCAAATAAAAAGTAGCTATCATTCATACTACTATAGCACCGATTATATAAATACGCTTTATTTCAATTTTAGCCCTAGGATCTTAAGGAGTCTTAGCCCAGCAGTGGGACATTATCGGCTGTTTCAATATTTTGTTTGAAACAATCGAGATATTATTGTGACGATAAAGATAACACCTATAAAACAATGCTTCTAATTAATCATTACAAGATCATTGTTAGTCAAAGTTAATTATCGTTGATTTAACAATACAGTTTATATTTAAAATTTCATGTGATTTTATCATGAAGCTCGCAAGAAACTGACACGCGACGATCTAGTGTCCGCCTGACCGATTACACCCACAACGGCTTCGCAGAGACTGTATTGTAATACTTCATAATTTATGTACGATTAGTTTACTCCGTCGACTTCACCTTAGGTGTTTTAAAAAAGTAGCCTATGTACTTCTTTGGGGTTCAAGTTAGAAATATTCGTATACCTTTTTAAAGGGATTCTACTTATTTGGTCTACAACCCCGTCTGTCGTACAACCCGCTCATCAGATATTCGATTTCATTAAACAGTAATAGTAATTCTTGTTGTGTTCCGGCTTGAAGGGTGAGTGTAACTACGGGCATAGAGGAACTAACATCTTAGCTCAAATGGATCAGTTATCTTCTCATTTTATAATTAAGAAAAGATGCCTCTTTTTCTGCACTGTTATTAGCAACATCGAGTTCGAAGCATGTCAGCTAAAATACCTTGCAATTTTGTTATGAAAAAATTACATAGACGAGTATATTATAATTGTATGTTATAGTTGATAGATACATAACATTTAAAGTAACTGACTTTGTGCAAACTCATCTACATCCACCCTCTCCTTAACTATTCTACCGTTAAATATCTAATCATCATATTACAGCCACAAGGGCCTATATAAGGGCTTACAAGGTATATATAAGGAGAGCGTTTCGTATTATCAGGTCAATATTTTGTATTTTAGCGTTCTGATTTGAAAGGTTTTGCTTGATTCTATGGGCGTAGGGATAATTTACCTCACCGAATAGAAGTCAAATAGAAAAGTATTTAGGTATATAATGGGAAATCAAATACCCAATAATTAATTGTTTATATGTATTTTTACATATAAAAATACATATAAACAATTAATTAACTCGGTGGTAGAGCTTTGTGCAAGCTCGTCTGGGTAGGTACCACCCACTCATCAGATATTCTACCGCAAAACAGCAGTACTTTGTATTGTTGTGTTCCGGTTTGAAGGGTGAGTGAGCCAGTGTAATTACAGGCACAAGGGACATAACATCTTAGTTCCCAAGGTTGGTGGCGCATTGGCAATGTAAGTGATGGTTAACATTTCTTACAATGCCATTGTCTATGGGCGTTGGTGACCACTTACCATCAGGTGGCCCATATGCTCGTCCGCCAACCTATACAATAAAAAAAAAAAAAAAAAAAAAAAAAAAAACAAACTAGATCAATTTATATGAGGCACGGGCATTCAAAATCAATTAAATTAAGCGAAGGCTTTTTTTATGAATATTTCAAATCAAATATTTGTTTTATGAAAATATAAGCACTTTTACTTATATTATGTTTTATACATATGTAAAATAATATACACGATCATTTAACTTAATGTCCTTCTACTTTAAATATATATTTGAATTAAATATCTAATCCATTATTTTGAAATGTATATGTATATGTATATTATGATCACGTTTCTCATTTTCAATGAATAATTGACAACTATGCAGCATTTGTTACAATGATGACGTGTATAGGCAAACACAGGTGCATTCTATTCCCTCATTCAATGGAAGTTCACTTGGTGGTAGGGCTTTGTGCAAGCCCGCCTGGGTAGGTACCAACCACTCATCAGATATTCTACCGCAACACAGCAGTACTTGGTATTGTTGTGTTCCGGTTTGAAGATTGAGTGAGCCAATGTAATTACAGGCACAAGGTACATAACATCTATGTTCCCAAGATTATTGGCGCATTTGCGATGTAAGCGATGGTTAACATTTCTTACAGTGCCTTTGTCTATGGGCGTTGGTGACCACTTACCATCAGGTGGCCCATATTATCGTTCGCCTTCCTGTCTATAGAAAAAAAAGTAACTGGAAAGACTTGAGACGCGCAACGACGTTCCATCCGTAATAAGCACTACCAACTTCCATTAACCAATTTACCAACCTTTGATCTAGTGAGAAATTCGTCACAGAAATACCCAAATTCCATTTTTGGGCCAACCTAGGATTTGAATCCAAAGACTTTATATGAAATGAAAATGAAATCTAAAAATATTGCTATCTCATGTATGTGATTAAGATCAGTATCTTCCAGTTTTTGAAATAATAATCAAAGTGAGATTAAATCTGGCTCATACTTCACGCTCATTGGTCACATATTATTCAGATTATAGTTTAGTAACTTTGTGTTTCATCAGCGTTTCTGAAACCTGTCTTTTTGTAGCAAATTTATTTACGTTTGTTGGAAATATAAACAATTTAAAATACATAATATGGCATGGAATGGTGAGATGTGAAATTCTATCAGAATAATTCTCACGTTGAGCATAATTTAGGTTATTTAATATACATGAATTTTCCGTTAGCTGTGGTGGGAATCAAATACAGGGTGTTATTATTCTTAACATGTTTTAATATAGTCTGTTTAACATAGTCATTTTAATTGTATCATTTAAAGAAATATTTAGGTTAGATCTGTTTAAAACGAACTATTTGAACATATGGCGTAGCTAAGCAAGCATGTTTATTTGTAAAAAAATATACATGTCAAGTGTTAAGTTTTTAATGCTTGGAAAAGTTTCATAAACAATTTTATTAAAATATACAATTATACCAAACGTTTTGTTACTCTGTTTCATTGTTCGTTTTATAATTTATAATAATGTAAAGCAGACAGCGGTTTAAATTTTCAACCAAGCAGTATCCCTTTCGGCTTAAATATTCGTAATATTTAAATTTGTTTTCGAATAGTTTTTTTTTATTATTTAATAATATAGAATGCTTGAGAATTTTCTTGTAAACGACCACATCGTACATTCTTAATCACTGGCAACACACAGGTCGACTTTCGACATGAGTCATGTGGGGCGAGAAGATATTAACAATAACTTGCCCTGTTACTATTTATTAAAACATTTGGTAGCAATGAAAATTGATTGAGCTGATTTTAACCAAGACATGATTTAGAAATAACGTTTAATAATACGTACACATAAATAATTTTATCAATTTATTTTATTGAAACTATCGTGTCCCAGCAAAGGTAGCGAGACCACGATATCTTTATATATATTATGGTTTGGCAAATAAATTAGCAAGTTGAGGGCTTAAAAGTGTGAGTCACCGATCTATTCCATTCGATTCGTCATTTTAAAAATTAATGAAATGTAAAGCCATCACTGAGTTGGAGTTGGAATGTGAATTCTACCAAGAATAATCCCTATCGGCTTAAGAATTTGTAATTTATAAATTTGTTTTGGTATAGTTTTTGTTATAAAATGGAATATGTTTAAAAAAAATATTTCATCTTTAGAAGAAACTTAATTTAAAACAAATCATGTCTAAAATGATCGAAAGATTTACACAATTCGATTGTATATTTTAAGTAAGTAAGCCTTTTCGCAAAGTTGTACTCAAAAACTAGTTTATCGTTAAGTTCAGCGACATAGAACGTCGTAAGTAAATTAAAAAATAAGCAAAATAATACATTTAAATAATGTTCATTAAATATATAATATGATTTATAAATCTTGCTAGCATTTGTCGTGTTAAGATTCGTTATTATAATTGTTACTTGAATTGCTAGTAATTTTAGACCACATTGAATTAAAATTATAACTTACGCAAAGTTACGAGTATTATTTATTAATGAGATATTGAAGCAACTTAGATAGATTGCTTTATAATATATTATATTTATTTTATATTGTTTTATTATTCATGGAAACAGAGAAATCAAACAGTTTTATACAGCATTACACAATAAAACAAAACTGCAGTACCTACCCAACATTTTTCATAATGAAACGCACCTACACGAGACATTAGAAAATTTATTTGTTTATACAATTTAGATAAAAGTATATATAATTAAACTATAGTAAATAAAATAAAAGTAAACTGTAAAAATAATGAAATAAATTTATTATTTAGTATTTATGTAGATTATGTTGAAATATGTCCTGGCAAGACACTATAATCGAAAAATGAAAAAAAAAACATTTTTCATTAATATCCAAGATATGATTGAAATAGTTATCTCAATTTAGCGAACCTAGACTATCATCTTATCTTAAATTCAGCGAGACAGCGAAATCTTTATAAATATTAAAATAAGGCAAAATAAGCACTAATCATCACGCTTTTCAAACTAGTTGGCTTGCTTACATTCTTGACGGCCGTGACTTCAATTTATTGAATTGATAAACGAGAAAGATAGGTTGCTTAGTGAATATTTAAATGCAAGGTAGCATATTAGCTACTAAAGTAATTATAATATTAATAATATACTCAATTATTTTCAAGACAAAACGAGTGGACGTATAAAAACGCTTATTCGTTCGTAACGTAACGTTCATTCTGCCTCGTTGGTCTAGTGGCTAGATATAAGGCCGCAGACCTGGTGGTCCTGGGTTTAATTCCCATATCGGGCCAATAAATAGTTATTGGGTTTTTCTGTCCGAAAATTCTCAGTAGCAGCCCGGAGTCTGGAAGTGTGTACACTCCCGAGCTTCGAAAAGCACGTGAAGCCGTTGATCCTGCGGCTGAACTCTTTCCGGTCGTGTCGGATTGCCGTCCCATCAGATTATGAGAGCTAGGGAATAGTGAGTGCACCTGTGTTTGCGCACACTTTTGTGTACTATAATATCATCTGCGCAGTTGGCTAAAGCTTGCGAATGGCTGTCGTGACCGAAATCGGTCTGGGGGACATTCCATGGTAAATGGTTCTGACAAATACATTCTAGAAGAAGTTTAGCATGGTATTTTGTTTAAAACGTGAATAAAAAGTCAACGTAACAGGTTAATAGAAAAGGTACTCACCGTTCTCTTAACACAGGATCCAGCCCCACCGTCGGTTCATCTAATATCAATAATTCAGGATCATGAACCAACGCAGCAGCCAGAGAAACCCTTCTTTGCTGTCCCCCAGACAATGACTTTATAAGTCGACCGCCACTAGGCAAATCAAGGAGATTCATGAGAAAATCGAACTGTTCTGCTAGCTTTTGCGCCTTCATGCCAAATATTCTTCCGAAGTAGAAAACGGCGTCTCGGACAGTAAACTCGCCGACGAGGGCAATGTCCTATGAAAAAAAGTTTATATTAATACAAACAAAAAAAAAAAAAAATTTTAGTTTTTTTTTACAGTAAAGGTAGGCGGACGAGCATATGGGCCACCTGATGGTAAGTGGTCACCAACGCCCATTGACAGTAGCATTGTACATTTCTTTAAAAATACATCGCCAATGCGCCACCAACCTTGGGAACCTTAGTTCCAAGCATCTTAATGTTATGTTCCTTGTGTCTGTAATTACACTGGCACACTCAACCTTCAAATCGGAACACAACAATACCAAGTACTGCTGTTTTGCGGTAGAATATCTGATGAGTACCTACCCAGACGAGCTTGCACAAAGCTTTACCACCGATTAAATACTCATTCTACAGCTAATGAAAATTCAAGAAAATAACATAAATACTTGAGAAATGCATTTTAATAACTACCCCAAGTAATATTGTAAAATTGAGAAAAACACGAGAAGGGTGTCAATAATCTAAAGTTACCCGTTTTGTATTGTAGCCTCGACTTTATGTTCTGTCAAGGTGTTGCTCGTAAAATAATCTTTTATTTTCAAGATATTTTAATTTAAATAAGACATATAAAAACATTATCAATAAATCGAAGGAAAACTACTTTCAAAAATCCTTTCTAAACTATATTTAATGCTCAATATATTTTAATTACAATAATTAATAATATCCACACTATATTATTCACACACGGCCATCTGATCTCAAACTAAGCAGAGCTCGTACATACACACAAATGTCTGTCGTGAGTGGGAATCGAACCCACGGCTTGCGGCGGCGCGAAAAGCAAGTTTCTACCAACCACGCCAACCGGCTCGTCCATTGGTGGGAGTTTTTAATAAATTAATATCATATACCGTGACCCTGCGTATTGCAACTTCAATTAAAATCTAGGTAGGTTTGCATTTGACTAATGATTTGCCTTTCTTATTATTTTATTTACATATAACAATTACATTTAACGTTAACTTTACTCTTAAATACTTAATTATTCTTTTTTTTTCCTTATATATATTTTGCATCTTTTTATTCACAGCTTATATGCTATAGCATAAAAAAGCCGTGTGTATACATTGTGCATTTCCTATAGCTCTGAATTCGACAAATATATTTTTTTTAAACATAAAACTAATTGCGACTTACAATTAATAACGGACAATATAATCAGATTATGATTCAATTTAATATTGGATAACTTACCTGAGGCATGTATCCAACTCTTGGTCCAGGAACACCACTCCCCTTTTCACCTGGTTTACCACCAAGTACCCACACTTCTCCGCTGTCAAGTTTCCGTCTACCAACAATGCATGATAGTAATGTCGTTTTACCACAGCCAGATGCTCCAAGGAGACCATATCTGAAATTCAAAGGCGTTGTTACAATTCTGATTACTAATTTTTTTCTTCGATTTTGAAGCGAAATACTATTCATCAGATCTTCTAAACAATCCGCTGGTTTGATTTGAAATTTATATATACAAAGAATTGATTTTTACAAATCCTTTCCAAAATATATTTTTCTTCGTATCTACCCGTACAAAGCTGGGACAAATGGCTAGTTATGTAACATAATTGAGAAGTTAGAAGTTAAGTTAAAGGGTAACAATTTTCTATCGATATATTTGAATATCATCTGAATTAAGTACCAATATATTTCGAAGTTATAACAAGTCCATGTTATGAAGTGACTGAGTTCAGAATAAATTATCACTTAAGCTACCTAAAGCAATACGTACGAACGTCATCTATATCTATATCTATCTATATCTATATCTATCTATCTATCTATCTATCTATATCTATATCTGTACTACTATATAAATCAATTGGTCCTGTCTGAACATTTTTTATTTCACCTAATTTTATGATAAATAATCGTTTTATGATGCAGTGATTCACATTATACTATGTTTTTCATGTTTGTCTGTCTGTCTGTATGTCTTCTTATAACTCAAGAACGGCTTAACCAATCTTGATGAAAATTGGTACACACAAAGAACATGTGATGATGCAAATGGTGGGCAATATATAAGATCGGTAAGCCCTATGGTATCTTATGAAAAATAATTTCAGATCGTTAATTATGTATTTCTTTACCAGTAGCCATACGTGTGTGTGTGTGTGTGTGCATTTGTGCGCGCGTGTGTGTTATTATAGTAATAAAATAACTTATTATATTTTTATTTATTATACGCGGGTGAAGCCGCAGGGCACAGCTAGTATATTATAAAACCGTAATGTTATCTCTTTAATCTTAATATAGGATTTAAAATTCAATGTTTAATATAATGTTTATGTGAACCACAGAATTTTATGATTGGCTGACTTTATTTTTTTTATCGTCTTAAATTCATTATACTAGGGAATTAATTAAAAATGTTACGCGTTATGATGCCTTATGAAGTGAGATAAGTAAAAAATAAATAAAACGAGTTTTATAAAGAAACATTCTTATTTCGACCGTGACGATCTTACAGTCATATTATTATTATTTTTTTTATTGCATTGGTAGGCAGACCTGCATATTATGTGCCACCTGATGGTAAGTGGTCACCAACGCCCATAGACATTTGCACTGTAAGAAATATTAACCGTTCCTTACATCGCCACAAACCACAAACCTTGGGAACTAAGTTATAATGTTATATCCCTTGTGCCTATAGTTACACTGGTTCACTCACCCTTCCAAGCCGTTATAAAAATAATTGTTATTATTTTTTATTGGAACGAAGTTCTTTTACGTGGCTTACAGTAGTGATGTAAAATGCGATGCGATAAAGGAGGTTGAAGTGCTTTTTGGTGCGACAAAAATATCGCAATATAATCAATTAAAATCTACATACGGTTTGAGTCGAAAAAACATCGCACTGAACTTCGTTCCTGACGGGGTCCGAACCCACAGTTTTTTTTTTTTTATATTAATTAATAACTATTACTATTTAATTAAATCAAATCAAAATAAACTTTTATATTGATAAATGCTTTCCGACCCGTGAAGTGGTTATTAAGTATCGTGTGTCGGTATCCCGGAAAAAAAATTTTATTAATTGACGAAAATTACATCGAAACACAGGCACGAGCAATAGCGCTCGATAACTCTTACCTATCGGGTATCGGTATGACCTCAGTAGTCCACGTGTTTACCACCAACAGTGTCGTTAAACACAATTAATATATTTTTCTAGGTAATTTTTTGCTTAGTATTTTAAAAATTATTACACAAATAGAACCGACACACGATACCTAATAACCACTTCACGGGTCGGACAGGGTTTTTGTTACACGCTGTACCTTGATTATAGGGTAACCTATTAGTTCAGAACTTATGACTACGTTTATTTTATTAAGTGTGATCGAGTATGTGAATAAGTAATTACAGGCACATAGGCAAGCGACATAACATCTTAGTTCCCAGGGTGGTGCAGCATTGATGATGTAAGAGTTGTTCTTAGTCTTAAGGTATATGAGCGATAGGGTCCAGTTACCATTATCTGACCAATTTGTCAGCCTGCCTACCTAAAATAAAATATAAAAAAATCTACTTACATAATGCCTTTTTCAACGGTCATATCCAAGTACTGTAAGACTGGCTTATAGTCTGGCTTGTTCTGTCGTCCATAGTACTTGTAGGCGCGCTTCACCACTACAGCTGGCACGGCCATCTTTAATGTTGTGGTACTACGTTATGTGAACATCGTTTCCGTATTACCTGTAACAGATGTACGTAGGAATATTAATAAAAGAAGATTTTAATTAATTAATAAAGTGCATTTAATGAATATCGTAAAATATAGTTACATATAATTAAATTAATTACAATTTTTCAATATAATATAATTTTTATTAAAGCCTCAATGCCAATGGTTTGAATACGTGAATCTTAACCGACGATTGTGGGTTCAAAACCAAGATTTCAAAGTTTTGAAGTGATAACTTCTTATGGGAGGGTAAACCGCTTCGTAACGTAACGCGTTATGGCGCCGTTTTACCGACGCGGACTGCTTTACCTGAGAGTTACCAACCTAACGCCATCTAGCGTATACAGATAGTACTTATAATAATTTAACAACTCTCAAGTACTAATTTGAATTATATTTAATATATTATAATTAATAATAAATATTATCACTTCTGTCGAGCGTCCCGAGACACAAACGTTTTTTTTTTTATAGTCGCGTGTTTCAATTATTTAATTCCAGTTTACAAAAACTAATATTTGTTGTAACAAATACATTGTCTAATTAAATATTTCATACGTATAATGTATGTATATGCTATCGATATATGTGTAGGCACTTAGGTGTGTGTGTTGTAGTCGTGTGTCAAGCAAGGAGTCCCCATTAAACTTTCGAAGACTATCGCCGTTTATTATTTATGTGAAACATTTATTGGAATCGGGAATAAGACCTGGTACGGCGTGACTTCAAAGAGAATGTGAAACTTTTTTATGCCCCTCTCCGCCTACTGTCTCCAAATCAAATCCATAATTAATAACGCATATTGTATAGACGCATGCTTTACATTACGGAGGAGTCTTATGACTCCTCTATTAGTGAGGAGTCAAGACTCCTCTATAATAGATTAAGGCTCAGTTTTTAAGCAAGTTTAAATAGAACACACGCCACAGTTACAAAAATAATTTAATCAACGGAAGTTTTCATATAATCGTTTGCGATTATTACATGTTATTTTGAGATTGTTAAAATTTTGAGTTACTACTGCGTATATATATTTTGACTTTGATTGATTTTATTCCTTATTTATTTATCCATAAACATCAATGTTATACATCAGCTGGACGTCATGTTACGGCGGTCGCCATTTTGATGCGGAAGCATCTTAGTGCTCAATAGATAGGGGCTCACTGAGACTTCGAGCGTCAGACAAGTAAGCCTAAGATTTCCATTAAGGGCGCTTGATCTTTGAAATGCAAAAAAAAATACATGTAGGAGAGATATTTGCGAAATTTTTTATTTGGAAGGTCTATTGACCCCATTATGTATGGAATATGACATCATTCAAATGACCGCCACGGCTTCGGTTGGTGGCGCGCACACGAAAGGTCCAATTTTCGATGACTCTGGCGCACAAATCGGGCTGTATTTGATCGATGGCGTGGCGTATGTTGACTTTGAGGGCATCAGTGGTTTGCGGCTTGTTGGCATAGACCTGCGACTTAAGAAAACCCCACAAGAAAAAGTCCAGCGGGGTCAAATCGCACGATCTCGGTGGCCAGTTCACGTCGCCTCCGCGCGAGATGACCATGTCCAGAAATTGCTCGTGCAGAACTTCCATCGTAGCGTGTGCTGTGTGGCACGTAGCGCCGTCCTGTTGAAACCACATGTTGTCCAGATCCATATTCTCGATTTCAGGCCAAAAGAAGTTGGTTATCATCGACCGGTATCGCTCACCATTGACGGTGACGGCCACACCATTATCGTTTTCGAAAAAATACGGACCAATCACGCCTCCGGCCCAAAATCCGCACCAAACAGTCACTTTCTGCGGGTGCATTGCCACTTGGTGAACCTCGTGTGGATTGGTCTCGTCCCAAATACGGCAATTTTGCTTGTTGACATAGCCATTCATCCAAAAATGCGCCTCGTCGCTGAAGATGAATTTTTTGCCAAAATCGGCGTCAACTTCCAACTGCTCTAATGCCCAGTCAGCGAACACACGGCGCTGTCTATGGTCATTAACCTTGAGCTCTTGGGTCAGCTGGATCTTGTACGGGTGCAGGCTCAAGTCACAACGCAAAATTCGCCAAGTTGTCCTGCGAGGCCGAGTTCCTGTGCGCGACGCGGAATTGACTGTCGCAGGTTTTCGAGGACACTGTCGCGCACAGCGGCGATATTCTCGGCAGATCTCGCGTTACGTTGACGCACGGGAACCGGCTGATTGTTAACTGACCCGGTTGACTCGAATTTGTCCACCAATCGACGGATAGTCGACTCGGCAGGACGATCATCGCGACCGTAAAACGGGCGAAGTGCGCGGAACGTTGCTCGAACTGAAGACCCATTTTCATAAAACAATTTTATGATTTGCACGTGCTGCTCGACACTGTAACCTGCCATGGTGGTTTGGGAGGACGGAATGAATATAACACACTGCATTTGACACCTGTCACTCAAACAACATGACCGCAATCAGCTGTCAAAGTTCAAGCGTCCCTATTGGAAAACCCCATATAACTTCTAGGTTTATTTAAAATACGTATTAAGTAAATCGACACATGACTAATCACGTAGTAAGATTTGTGGAGATAATTAACATTTTGTGTAAATTAAATGCGGAACGCAGTTTATATCGTTTCAATTTACAAAAAATTCATTACTTACTTTTTTACAACACTTAAAATACATAGGTATTTTAATTTATAAATCCTGTATATTTGATTCGCCGAAAACTAACTCAGCGGCTTTTGGTCATATGTTTTTAAATCTTATATCGACAAGTACGCCTTATCATATTAAATTTATTATTTGACAAAGCAAAAGCATTTACGACGTTTTGTTATACAAAACCTTGGGTGGAGCGAATTGATTTTGCCTAGACGGAAGCTTGGTGTTCCTAGTTATTATTTACTTCTCGTATTTATTTAACTTCTATTATAATTTACAAGTATTACTACAAACATCCAATTAATGATACTTATCAAGAGTGATTTGAGGATTTTGTCTCATCACAAGAAGGCTCTAGCCTGACACCAGCCAGCTTGTACATGTCCCAAACATGTACAGCTGGCAATCTTACTTTACTCTGACGTCATCAAAATTACTTACTATAATTTAATATAATATACCCTGGGAAATTACTCATACAAGGCCATCTGATCCCAAGCTCCGTCCAGAGCTCGTACTATGGAAACCAGACTACTGATATACTACATATACTACTTTTTTTTGTAAATACATACTTATATAGATAATTACGTCCAGACTCAGGACAAACAGACAAGTTCATATACACAAATGTCTGTCCTGAGTGGGAATCGAACCCACGACCTGCAGGCGAAAGCCACGCCCACCGGCTCGACTGTGACGTCATACATATCCAAAACGGGGATAACTTATACATGAACATAAAAATATCTCAATATCATCGAACCTAGGGGTTAAAGGAGTTTTTATGAACCTAAGCACTGAACACACAAGCCTGCCTCACGTATGCGGTTAAACGACGCGTGACGCACGACGCGAGCGAGTATTAGCGCGGTTATTAATCGTTCGCTTGATCGGTATTGCTAAGTTGGCTTGATCGATTGAATCGACGGTGCTTGATAATTTTTTGACATAGATCAAAGGCGAGCTTGCGACCTTCGTTGCTGAGCGTAGCCAAAAGTAACTTGTGGTATAGTTCTAAATATTGTATGGTTAATATAAGGACTAACATCGTCTGTTCTGTTAAGCCAAATTAGTTTTATTTTATTATATATTTAACCAACTCAGAAACTGCAAGTTACCAATTAAAATGCATATTTGTAATTAAAAATAAATAAAGTTAATTCTGTAACAAATATAATGTCATAGTTATTAAAACATATTATATACATTTAATATTGGTCACAGTAAGTCAAAATTATTACATTATACATTAAGATTTTTGCGATAACTGCACAATGAATAAATAATCAGTTAGTTATACATAATTATGTACTCCTTTGTGTATTTGTATATATCTATACATACATACATACGAACATATGTAACTATATATAATATGCACGCATATTATAAGGCCTTAAAGTATTACAAAAGTTGGATATCAATCGAATTAATGTTGTTAGCGTGAATATTTAAAAATAACTGGCTCGTTGGTGGCTTATATAACTGCTAAAACTGTGTCGGTTCGATACCAGATCAAGTCAATAAAATTGTTATATGGTTTCAAGGAATTCTAAATAGCAGCCGGAGTTAGGTTAACGACGGAGTTAGATTGGAAGTGGCCCGACTTTGATATCTTTTGTTTTGGGTATGTTCTCGTTCCAGTTGTGTCCAAATTACCGTCCCATCGGATTATAAGAGTGAAGGAATAGAGTACACTTGTGTTTTAGTCTTCCCTTTAAAATGTCCATTTCGACCGATCGGTCAGAGTTCTCCAGATAACACACGGACTATACCTTATTCCAATCTAAGAAGGACTAAAGTAATAAACAAATCTTAGATTTACGTACATATTCCATGCGATTTACTAATAGTTCTACTGTATTATGCGCTACAAAAATGTAATTGATTAATTTACCTTTATTTATATTACAACACTATTCCGCTTAACTAGTCATAACCACTTTAATTTAACGTCCATAGTACTCATTACAATACAAACTTTGAAAACGCCACTTTTTTCAGGAATCCGTATTGATTATCACGTCAATTCGTTGACAAAGCTGTCTCTTTGTCTTTGCTCATCTTGTGGTTGGAATGAAATATATGTACAAGTATCGTCAATGTGTATTTGGTTTAGGTAACATATAACGCCAGTGTGAGTAAAACCACGACGAGATACTTATAATAATAAAGTTATGATGTAAATATAATATGTACAGCCTTCGTGCCCTAATATTTAAGGTCGATGTATTTAGTAAGTCTGTATTATTTTTTGTAAATATTAGACACAGTTATTCACATATATATATATATATATATATATTATATAAATAAAAAAAATTATAGGAGTATGACAAGGTTTGTTTTTACAGTGGAATCTTGTGGAAGTCGTCACAAGCAACATTTAATGTAATATCTTCCTTCCTAAACTGTCATAGTAATTGAAAAATATGCTTTATTCAAGTAATCTATTGAGTGCTGACAAACTCAGAGCTGAGTAAAAGCAAAAAGGACGTAGCATCTTGGACGCCGTGGTATGCGACGTATTGAGGTTAAACAGCCTGCAAATCTTCCCGTGCTGTGCTGAGATTTAAGGCTCTTCTTATTGGACGAAGGGATAAAGAGCAGATGCAGAGCTTATTACACCACATTCCTCCAATGCGGAGTACACAAGTAGAATTTTATCCTCCGGGAAATGCATTTCCTAACGATGTTTCTTTTTTTATGGCATAGGTTGGCTGGCGGACGAGCATATGGGCCACCTGATGGTAAGCCCAACGCCCATTGGCATTGTAAAATATGTTAACCATCAATTACGCGCCAATGCGCCACCAACCTTGGGAACTAAGATGTTATGTCCCTTGTGCCTGTAATTACACTGGCTCACTCACCCTTCAAACTGTAACACAACAATACCAAGTACTACTACCTACCCAGACGAGCTAGCACAAAGCAATATTAGAAACAAAAATTTAGTACATGAAAATTAAGTGGTGCTTGCCTGTGTTTGAAGTAGATCTATCTCGGTATTGAGAGTAAAAGTAAAAATCCATTCACGATATACTGTTTGAAACTTATTAAAAAAGAAGTTGTATTGCTTCAACACGCATGCGTGAACATCAGTGTCGTGTACAATACGGGAAGTAAAAACGGACGTTTGTAGTGAGGTTTTTCTTCTTTACTATTCGTGGTACATTTGAAATGTCATAAATAACCGTGCCTTGGAAATATTTAATGCGTTTGTAACGTGATCATTATCTAGCTAAACACTTGGCTATATCAAAATCAAAGCTGAAATCTGAATTAAACATAGAAGCATATTAAACAATTGATCAATATTCTATTTACCACAATTTTTGGGTAAGTTTCACGTGATTTACAGCAGGGGTTCTACATCCGGTCTGTGAGTAGTCTTCAAAGTACTGAGGCAAATATCATCACTCAAGAGTCAAGCCGTTACCATTGCCGAATACATCTCATTAACGACTACCTACCCAGTTACAATTGTACCGGGTAGGGTTAGTGGGTGGGTATACGAGTCTTGTACCTACCGATATGCACGTTTAATCGCGATGTTTTCCTTTAAGTCGTGATATGAATTGCAAATATGTCTACTTTCTTGCAATCCATAAAAATATTTTAATTTGAAACGTCATCAAATATGCCATGTGGCATATTCGAATAACCTTTATATGTCATTCATCAGTTGAGTATTTGACTCAACCACATCGCGGTGAACAAATTCACAAACAAAAGAGTTAACTAGGCTGAGACTTCATATTAAAAATTAATTAACAGCCGGCAGCATGTCAATGTCTCAATGATGGGCTAAGGCCTCTTCTACCTTTGAGGAGAAGTTGGAGTTTGGAGATTACTCCACCACGCTCCAATATTGTTGGTTGATACATGTATGACTAAATTTCAGTTCAATAAAACACACGCAGGTTTCCTCAGGATGTTTTCCGACACCACCGAGCACGAGAATAATTATAAACACAAATTAAGCATACGGAAATTAAGTGGTGCTCACCTAGGCTTAAACCCGCAATTATCGATTAAACTCACTATAAAAGATGATCATCAAATGCCAGAAAGTGATTTGCGACATTGATAATAATAATTATATCATTTAAAGGATACACAAATCAAAATTGCGTATCACCTTAGGTTGATATACAACATTTCGCGAATGAGATACAAAATGAGTTCTTACAAAACATTGCTGCTGTATCTTTTTTATGTGACACTAGTATCCGCCCGCTGCTTCGCTTGCATGTGAGGGGAAGTTGAGGTAACCCTTGAGAGTGAGTCAAAATTTAAAACGTGAAAGCGTAACAAACCAACTCAATTTTGCATCTATAATATTAGTAAGAACTATTATGACGTCATAATCGCGATTCGGAATGAATTAATTTGCAACAGTCATTAATGGGCAATTCACTTCAATTAGGTAGTCGTGTTTTTATCAAGAGAGACGAGTGAACGAATATTTTTATAATTATTCGTTATCTCGTTTTCTATATTGTGCTTTAATTTTTAATATTAATAATAATAGTTTAATACTTTGTAAATATTATAAATATAAAAGAGCTTGTTTGTAAAGTCTGAGATACTACTAAGCCGATTTTAATAATTATTTTACCATTAGAAAGCTTTTTTTTTTAGAATTAAGATAGGGTGTATATTTTATTCTTCCTAATGCAATAAAAATCGAATTTACGAAAAGTAATTAATTTACATAATTATGCATAATATAGCACCCAATAAAGTTAAAAATAAGCAAGAACATTGAGAGAATTAATGACTTACGTAAAATATAAGAAAAAGTGGAAGTCACAGACCGCCATACCAATGGTTTATTGTTAATTTTAAGTTAATAGAATGTATGTTTGTGTCATATTTCATGACCACTCTTTTATGCGGTAATTATAGATGTAATGGGAAGAGTAAATAAAAATTGACATTTAAATGATAATTGTAAACAAAATTTGTTTACACATGAATTTAGGTTCTGCAAATATGATATACGCGCAGACAAATGTGCAGAATTGTGTATCGAAACGAGGCCGAGCCATCAAACCTGTTTCCACTGTCCCACTGAGAGTTCCGACACCCACACATATGCACGTGTGATTACATTTGTTATAACTCTGTATAATCGTGGGGCTTTCCATTGGTCACATATTTATTCGTATATATGTTTCGTAATAAGTAATATTCGATTTTTAAATATATATTTTTTTAATTTATATTAACTAGTTGACATAGAATTTGACGAGAGAAAATTATGGTGTCCGGCTTTTAGCTCTGTTAAGATTTATTATACCGCTGTGCTTTGAGCTCAGATGCAATTCTGGATAGAAGGTGGACTCTAGCTTATACGGTATTTCTTGGTCAATGAATTCAGGTCTTTCTTGTTGCGGATCTTTTTTTTATAGTATAGGTAGGCGACGAGCTTATGGACCATCTGATGGTAAGTGGTCACCATCGCCCATAGACATTGGCATTGTAAGAGATGTTAACCAACACGACATCACCAATGCGCCACCAACCTTGGAAACTTAGATGTTATATCCCTTGTGCCTGTAATTACTCTGGTTCACTCACCCTTCAAACCGTAACACAACAATACCAAGTACTGCTGTTTTGCGGTAGAATATCTGATGACTGCGTGGTACATACCCAGACGAGCTTGCACAAAGCTCTACCAACACCATATCTTAATGATACAAAATAAATTCTTTCTAAAGACGTTTCTGCTGTTATTGAGTCGATATTTGCAGTTCAAATTTCAGCATTAATTATTATAAGTGTAATAAATGTTTTTGATACTAGTGAACGATTTTTAAAACATCGAGGAATTTGTTAATCGTGTTCTTAGTTGTTTAAATAAAAATTACCATATTAAGGAAGGAAATAAATACATTTATGATAATTAAGATAAAAATTGAAATAGTTTAGTATTTATGTTTTTTTTTTACGTTACGTTTATTCCATTCGAAAAAGGGAAAGATCACATTGACAGTCTTATTTTTATTTTTATATTAATAATAATAATTAATTAATAAATAAACTTGATACAAAAAATAATTACAAAATTATTGTCATATCGTTAAGCTTGAGAGATTTATACGAAGCCAATGATATGATTGAAAGATATGAACATTTATCTTTTTATATACTTAATAATTTTAAATATCTTCTGTGAAAAAAATGCGAATATTCACTTGTGTATATAACCTTATTAAAATTAATAACGAGGAAGTAAGATCAAGTTTTTCATTAAAGTACTAAAAGAAATAAAATTTAAGAACATTTGTGTATTAAATTAACTTTGTATTAAAGTTTTATTGCTATCTCTTCCTGATTGTAACTTTAGAATGGATATAATGTAAATATTACATACGTATATATGTGTTATATTTTCAATTTTGTAGCTTATAACATCAACGGATACGGATAATATATTGTATTATACTGGCGGTCGGGCTTTAACTACGCTTACCTGTGTTTGCGCACACACTTGTGCACATCTCTCTTGAGATTGGCCGCCGTGGCCGAAATCGGGCTGGAGGACCTTATAGGGATTTAACTGATGGTAAAGCTTTGTGCCAATTGTAATATATATAAAAAGAAAATATAAATTAATCTTGTGATTACTTTTATCTTTTAAACAATTAATCTTGTACTTTACATTTAAAACAAATAATACAGCAAGTTACATACGTATACATAATTATGTCTAAACGTGGATATATTTAAATGTGGATATGTTATAGTGCACAAGTGTGTGCGCAAACACAGGTGCACTCTATATTCCCTAACTCTCATAACCCGATGGGACGGCAATCCGACACGACCGGAAAGAGTTCAGGCGCAGAACCAACGGCTTTACGTGCTTTCCGAGATACGGGAGTGTGCACATTTTCAACTTCCAGACTCCGGGCTGCTACTGAGAATCAATTATCAACAGAAAATCTCAATAAAATTTTATTAGCCCGACTTGAACTCAGGACCACTGTGTCTGCGGCCTTACATGTGGCACACTCGGCCAACGAGGCAGTCAGTAGTTACGAGTAATATATGATAGTACAAAAAGAGAGTAACTGAAATGACTAGAGAACGCAAGAGAAATCTGCATTGACACGAAATAAAAGAAAAATGGCATGTAAGCTATCATAAACATAACAGGCAGATTTCCGAGCACTGTTTTAGTTAAAGATTAACAAGATAAATTATTATACAGAGTACTCAACGACGCACGGTTTGCTCTATCGCAAGTTAGCAACTACGTTTTACATAATAAAAGTACTAAAATGCTAATAGCAGCGATAAAAATCGCTTGTTTTATAATTACATCAAGAGGCATTCAAAGCGAAACAATACTTAGGTCTCTGCCATTGTTTAATATTGGCATAAAAATAAAAGTCTAATAAGCTTTTTATGTATATTTTAATTGAATAATTATTTGAAATACTAAATGTTACAACACCCGTTAGAGACTTTAACCGAACATTAATTTGAATGAGTAAATAGTGTCTTATAGGTTTGAATATGAATGTTATAATCAAAAATGTCGGCACCAATGGTCAAAAGCCTCTTGACGCAACTATTACGTGCTATCGGATGACCGGAACAGTGTGCTAACCTTAGTTACGTCACGACCTCGCGTCGGGCCGGCGAAATTCTCGGTGCAAGTGGTATACGACCTTAATCGAACGACCTCACATTTCGAACTTCGAATCGATGTCTATTGCCGATTGACTATTTTCTTTATAGTTTTTTTGCCATTTAGATATTTGACAGTCAAATTTTGAACACATTTCGAATTTGACATTTCGAAAATAGTTGCTGCAACTTATAAAAATAATTTCACAATCGAATGCGTTCTTTTATTCGCCTAATTCGAAATTTAAAATAAGAATAAAAAAATATAAATTTTAGCTTATATGTGTATAGAAAATTGAATTTACTTAATTTACATATTGTTATGAATTAATATGTATTAATGTAATATGAATTCTATGAGATATTGCTTATTATGTAAACGCAGCAAAAGACAAAATCGTGCGCAGGTCAACAAACGCGGACAAAACTATGACAGTTATAATAAAACTTTGTATATGTAGAAATGTCTTGATTTTTGTAAAAATTTTTGTATTGAGAAAATTATTTATGGTAAATATGGAAATATATTTTTTGCTATATATTTGGAGCTTTATAGAAATACACAGAATAAAAGCATTCTCATATAACCAACATGCATTCTTATATATATCATACCTGACGCTCAATTAGAATTCCTGAGTCATTAAATACATATTGACTAAAACGATATCTAGCGCGACTACGTAACAAGCAAAATATTATGTTTCTATTAAAAAAAAATTATGTGTTTTTCGCCGTCTTCGAAAAGGAAGGAGGCAATAATTTGTTTGTGTTTTTTACGCGATATGTTCGAGGATTGTGAAATAATTCTTCCAAATGTTGAGAACGGTAAAAGTATGTTGGTCCAAATTAAATATACAAAGTATAATACTTCATCATCATCATCATCATCCCTTTGTCGTTCACTGTTGGACATAGGCCTGTCCAATGGCACGCCACTGAGCTCGATCTTCAGCTCTCAATCTCCATCTGCTGCCAGCCACTTTGCTTATATCGTCACTCCACTTAGCCGGAAAACGTCCTACGCTACGCTTGCCAAGGCGTGGTCTCCACTCCAGAACACATCTGCTCCAACGGTAGGCGGTTCTCGACATATGTGTCCAGCCCACTGCCACTTCAGCTTATTAATCCTTTGCGCCATGTCGATATATAACACTAATTTACTACAAAAAGAAATTACGATTAATATCTAAGCAAAGTAAGACAGAGAGAGATATATTTATTAACATTTAAATACCGACTACAAACGATACTCGATAATATGTACATAATAACTTAAAACGATAATAATTTTTTCATCGACGCAAATGAGATCACTATTTTTAAATGTATGTGTTTAAATTAGTGTGCGTGTGTTTGCGTGTGTGTAAATAGAAAGGTATTTTTTTGAAGACACTCTTAGTTAATTTTATTTTAAGCGTTAATACGTGAATTGCTTATACGGATCTCCGTACAGAATGTCTTGTTACCAGATAGTATAAGAAGAGAGCAATCCATTACTACTTTTATAAAAGAACTAAAACCTCATTACTTAAGAAATCGCTGATAATCTCATCGCCTTATAAACTTTGCTTGTCGACTAATTAGTTAAACACAGGGGAGCAATTCTACTGAAATTTTTTCACCCTATCGCAATCGAATCAAAGCGTGATCGTAGCCGTTTATCCGTTTTCCTAATCTTTAATTTAATTATTGACTATTGTAATAAAAGTTAACAGTTAAGTTTGGTTTTGACGTAATGGACGTAATATGTTAACATCATATCGGTTCGGTTCCGATTCGAATAAATATTATAAATATATCGAAAAAATATTCGAATAATCTATTATTCTAAGTTGGATCGGAATTGAATCGGAAACGTATCGTAATCGTTATAGATTAGTAGCCCCTGATTGCTCTCTTTCTGTCATTATTGATTTGACATTCGAAAGAAGAAGACAGCATTATTTAACTAGTCACCCGCTAAACCACGTTTAAAAGACGGTCATTTACTTATAACGTTTATGTCATTATGTATATTCAGTTCATTTATATGTGAGTCATTGCTTAAGTTAATATATATTTATTTGTATGTATATGTAATTATAGTTATAACCATCGTTTATATTCAATATTTTATATTAATGAATTTGTATCCGCACCTAGCCGCATACATTTTATTACATTGTAAACGGACATCATATTATATAAATCTATTGGTTCTGTCTGTACATTTTTTTTTCACCTAATTTTGTGATAAATAATCTTTTTATGCAGTGATTCACATTATACTATTTTTTTCTGTCTCTCTGTCTGTTTGTCTGTCTGTCTGTCTGTCTGTATGTCTTCTTATAACTCAAGAACGGCTTGACCAATCTTGATGAAAAGTGGTACACACAAAGAACATGTGATGGCGCAACGCATCTTATGAAAATTAATTTCAAATCGTTAATTACGTATTTCTTTACCAGTAGCCATGTGTGTGTGTGTGTGTGCGTGTGTGTTATTATAGTAATAAAATAATTTATTATATTTTTATTAATTAAACGCGGGTGAAGCAGCGTGACACAGTTAGTAATATATAATAATATTTAACGTTGTGAGGACAACCTGTATTTGATTTTGTTGTATATTTATTTGCATTACTAAAAGTTCTAGTCTATTTTCTTTAATAAATAAAAAATATTATTTGTCGGTTTGTCCTCTGCGTTTTCCTAAACTATTCATCCGATTGCGTAAAAACTTTGTTGAAATGTTCTACGTGTGTCCACGAAGAACCTGGCACAAAGAACAATATTTTTGTATATATGTTTGTCCTACATATATAAAAGTTATGAAGACTGTTATTCAACTCATATCAAACCAGAACAGATAGTTTGTAAATTGTTGTTTGTAAAATACGTATGTATTTGTCTTTTAATTCAAATGTTGGTCATATTACAGCAGTTTTAAAATTAACAACTCACTTGTATTCTTGATATACATTTATACATAATACATAATTAAATATAAAATGTACACTTGTGACGTCATAAGTATAAATAAAAAGCGTATGAAAGAATTTCAGCTACTTATATAATTATATTATATACTAAAACCATCTCATCATCAACTGGTAGAAATTGTATTTTTTTTTTATAAGATACGGAGGTGAACTTTCATGTGGATCATCTGATGGTAAGTGGTCACCAATGCCCAATAGATTGGCATTGTAAGATGTGTTAACCATCGCTTACATCGCCAACGCGCCACCAACCTTGGGAACTAAGATGTTATGTCCCTCGTGTCTGTAATTATACATTCATATATATACATGTATATACATATTATGTATATATATGTATGTATAATTGTTTATTAGCTTTTAGTTAGACATTACAAACGAGACGTCACCTTATTAATTTAGCTTGTGTTTTTATAATTCCCGTCTACAAGACAAACGAAAGATTCAAAGGTAGGATTGTTGAACGTGTTAACGCAATTTACACAACAATGGTTATTGATTGTTGTGTAATAATTCATGCAAATAATCACAACGAACCATGGTTTTCTGATGCGTTTGCGTGATTGTAATCGAGAGGAAAAAAACAGCAATTATTTACCATACTAAGCTTCGTTAATAGTCATTGCATTATCGCAACAGATAGACGGTGCAAAAAATTAATTTACGTACAATAAAAGATTGTTGGAAAAATTATAATAAAAAGTTTCAATTTGAGGATGAGTAGTTGGAATGAAACGTTAGATGCACAGTATTAGCGACGATTATTAAAAACTATAGTCCCTCTATTCATAGTATAGCATTTCATCAAAATCAATCCAGTCATTATATCGTGAGATATACAGATAAGACGTCATCATTCGTTTGTTTGTTCCATATATTTCAGGTCGCGGATTTTTCTATTACGTTCAACTCCCAGTCATAATCTTAATATATCTTGCATAAATTATCCCTTAATTATTACATTATTACCATATATTCCTGCTTATTGCCATCTGTAAAAACCTGTAAATGTCCCATTGACCTTCTCCTCCTGGGGGAAAGTTTGGAGCTTATTCCACTAAATTGCTCCAATGTGAATAAATACACACGTGGTGGAATTTTATCCAAAACATGCAAGTTTTCTCCTTTGCCACTGAGCATGAGGTTTGAACCTGTAATCTTTAGTTAATATTCTCGTATTCTAACCACTAAGCCATCTCGGCTGTTATCATACCTTAAACTGTACTAGTACTATTATTGACTTATTTTGAAAAAAGCTAAAAAATATGATAACTCCAAAAATGGTTCTGTTTTGCTTAATGCATATAAGGGTTAAAATTATCGCAAATATTCACCCTTACCATCTCCTAACGGGAATACGTCGAATTACCAACAACCCTGTATATACCAGGAAGTCAGATGACTCTACTCCACCTGATGGTAAGTGGTAGTAGAGTCCAAACGCGACGACGGCCAGTGCAGTCAGGAAGAGTGTTCTGCACTTACCGCCCCCGCCTTGCCGGCCCGCACGATGCCTTTTATGATGATTTTGACATATGAATATCCTAATGATGATTTTTATCTCTAAGCTTTTCTTTCAAGGACAGACAGACAGAAATAAATGGCCTATTCTTACTACCAATACGGCCTAGTTATATTGTAGCTATAAACGTATATATTTGATTGGCATTCAATTGGTTATATGTCGTGCTATTTAATTTCCCCGTCAATCAAATGCAAGGTTTTCAATATGAAACAGTTGTGATCCTTTTAAGGTGTGGTAATTGTATCATTTATGATGTTACTCGAATTGACATGTGATATTTATACTTGTAATTGATATACAGGTACGTATTCTAACGCTAAGCTACACGTAATCTACATCACAACAACGAAATTAGTTTTCAAAGTCTGATTATTATCCGCGGCTACATATCCGGGATTTCCGGATTTCTTAAATAAAAACACCTCAATTCCGATGAAAAAAGCTTTTAATATATATATATAATTATTTATTAAAATACAAGTATATTTTTAGATTAATTTGTTATGTATTTTTTTAAATATTCAATTAATTTGGAAAATAATTAATGATGACTCCACTCGTCTGTTGTTCCGGGACCTCCAGGCAATCAGCAAGTTAGTAGTTATGGTTTGAAATAAGTGATCCATTGCTTAGTGTTCAGGTACAAGAGACGTAACTTTTTAGTTCCACAGGTGACTTGACAAAACTCAAAAACTCACTTACTTACGTTAAACTTACTTATTGATTTTTATAAATCTAAGGTCCTCCAGACCGATTTCGGCCACGGCAGCCAATCTCAAGAGAGATTAGCCAACTGCGCAGGACATATTATAGTGCACAAGTGTGTGCGCAAACACAGGTGCACTCTCTTTTCCTTAGCTCTCATAATCCGATGGGACGGCAATCCGACACGACCGGAAAGAGTTCAGGCTTAACGTGCTTTCCGAGGCTTGGGAGTGTACACACTTCCAACTTCCAGACTCCGGGCTGCTACTGAGAATTTTCTGACAGAAAAACCCAATAACTATTTATTGGCCCGACCTGGGAATTGAACCCAGGACCACCGGGTCTGCGGCCTTATATCTAGCCACTACACCAACAAGGCAGTCGTTGGTCTAGTGGCTATAAATCTACCACCGGTTTGGAAATACAATGTAAATAATTGTTATAGCGCCAATGTCTATTGCGTTTGTGAGTAGTAGGTGGCCTTTGTGTATATGTAAATAATCCAATAAACATATGCTATGTAAAATAATCCTTACTTTTAAACTTGATAATATATAATAAATCAATATATATTACATAACACTACTAAGCATTATGTTAAAATTTGCTAATGGGACACAGATTGAGTTTAAAAATGGAAAGTTTCTTCAAATGCTGCAACCGACTTCAATTGTCAAATTGAATACGTATATTATTATTATGATCATCTTGTAATTGAGATTGTTTAGTACGTTGGCTGAAGGTATGATTATAGTAATAAACGCGTATTAATTTCCGATTCTTTTAAAAATATACAAAATAACGTTTTAAGTACTAATTTATTAATTCGTTAGCTTTAATTAGGTCTTTAGCTTGTATTACTTTGGTCTAAGCGAATAATAAGTAATTTTATGATAAACTTCTGATAAAGTTGTATCTTAGGATGTGTCAGTTGAAATAGTATAGTGACTTTAAAGGGGAAGTAGACGTGTTCGTGTGATTTCACTAATAGTCCACTAAAGCTATTTATCAGTAACTGGCGCTAATACTACTGGCCTCTACAGTTTTTGCACTAATTAAATTAAAGGGCTTTGCCCACTACAACGTTTCATACTATGACCGTAATAGTAACGTGTCCGACAATAAATATTCTTTGCACTGGAAAGTATTAGACTATGCCCTCTAGACCGTCCCGTTACCGATCAGCACCGTCATAGTAGAGCGTATCGTATTTCCGATCCTGATACGTTCATAGCATGGTCATGGTATGGTACGTTATAATGGGCAGACACCATAATTGAGAAAAATTTTGCTAATCTTTTATTTTATTTTATTTTATTTTTATTTTATTTGTAGTTGTAAAAGAAAAATATTTTATTTAAACTACATCATATTTTCATGGGTTGTCTGATCAAAAACATAAATTTTTTCTCTATAGCAGAAAAAGTCACGAATTATCCACTGATATTTTACATTATTGTGATTTATACTCGTGATACTATGGGTATATTGAAACAAAAATTGATTTAATATTAATTAAATGTATTTAAAAATAATCTAGGGCTGCTGGTAAGGATATTATGTAAAACACTTTCGTTTTATTTTCGCAACGTTACAAGGCTTTTGGTGCTTATTAAAATGTTTGTGATAGCGCTCTTAATAACTTATCATATTATAGTAAGGCGTATACTAAATTCTTCAGATTAATTTGTAAAATATGTGCAACACAAAAATTAAAAGTTTCTACCGGTTGTTGTACATATAAAAAGTATAAAAAAGAGATCGCGCTGAGAGAGGATCTTGCAAGAGACGCGCAAGTACAACTTGAATTCTTGCTCGCTTTAGGCACTTAATATAGTGGAAACACAAAGTAAAATATATTTTTATTTTTTTTTATTCTATTGGTAGTCGGACGAGCATATGGGCCACCTGATGGTAAGTGGTCACCAACGCCCATAGACAATGGCATTGTAATAAATGTTAACCATCGCTTACATCGCCAATGCGCCGCCAACCTTGGGAACTAAGATGTAATGTCCCTTGTGCCTGTAATAACACTGGCTCACTCACCCTTCAAACCGGAACACAACAATACAAAGTACTGCTGTTTTGCGGTAGAATATCTGATGAGTGGGTACCTACCTAGAAGAGCTTGCACAAAGCTCTACCACCGAGTGAACACGTACTGGTTTCTAGTTATAAATTGACAATTTAACTATTAGCTGTCGATTTCGTTTCGACGTCATCTTTTGTTCCCGTGAAATGTGAGGTGAAAATAAAATGGTCACTACAATCATACATACTCATACATCCACAATGCACATTTGATGACATTTTAATTTATTCTATTTGAATTAAATTGTTTATCATAAATTGATATAATTATAAAGGCTATACATAGGAGTCATATTATGTTCAGTTTGAACATAAATTCCATATGTCATTGAACTGGGGTAGCGATTATTGTTGAAAATATATAACTATAATTCGAGTCGACGAAATAATAAGATATATAATGTATCTATAACAATATGTATTCCAAGTGAGAATATGACCCGTAATCATTTATGTATGCCAGACAATTGTCATCCTATATACTCTGTTATATAGTTCAAATCGATTGATTTCAAACATACAAATTCAGTCTCGAACGGTGTTAGTACGTCATACTTGTCCATAAAAGGAATTGTATTGTCATTGCACTCCATATAACAGCTTAATAATAGTGGCCCTTTGTCAATGGAAAATCCCGATCGAATATGACTTCGATTACGACATATGGCAAGAAATTTCTAGAAATATCAGGAGTAATGAGAATTTTACTTACTATATATGTATCTGTTTGAAAAGCTTTTTTTATGTTATAGGTAGGCGGACGAGCATTTGGGCCACCTGATGGTGAGTGGTCCCAATAACTATTTATTGGCCCGACCTGGGAATTGAACGCAGGACCACCGAGTCTGCGGCCTTATATCTAGCCACTAGACCAACGAGGCAGTATACAGAAGCATAAATATTTGATGATAACTATGAATAGTTTGCTACTATATAAGGATGTCTGTACATCGGATATTAATCATAAGTAATATTATTAATGCGGAAGTGAGTATGTCTATTGGTTTGTTACGCTTTCACGTCTTAACTACTCAACTGATTATCATAAAATTGTGTATACATATTGTCAGGGGCCGCCGAAAACAAGTGATGACACATGTATGAATATTAAGGATTCTTTATACAAAAAAGGATTTCAAATTTTGGCTATCATATTGATTGTTATAAGCACGTCATAATAAAATTACATAAGTATACATATGTAATGAGCCGAGAAGACCCAATGGTTGGAACAAGTGATTTTGAATCAAAGATCGTGTGCTGAAATCCGGGCAAACAACACTGAATTTTCATTTGCTTAATTTGTGTTTATAATACATCTCGTGCTCAGCAACTATTTGTCTGTCGGATGAAATTCAGTTAACATTACTTACAATGACAATGTCTATGGGCATTGGTGACCACTTACCATCAGGTGGCCCATATGCTCGTCCGCCTACCTATTCTATAAAAAAAAAAAACTGTTTTTTCATGTGCTTAATTTGTGTTTATATTACATCTCGTGCTCAGCAACTATTATGTGTGTCTATCGAATGAAATTCCACCACATGAGTATCAAACTCCAGATTTACTTAAGGTCCATGTGTTTTCTTAAGAATGTGTCAACTTGAGTAAATTCCATAAGTCATTGAACATATATTAAGCAAATAATATAATACCATCATGATTCTAAGGCAAGCAAAAGATTTATGAAATGTGCAAATACCGCATTCGCCACGTCACAGTTGCTTATGCGTTTATTCAAGGATTACTCATCTGAAGATCTTATCGAGATAAGCAATAATAGTTTTCATTTTATCTTGTGTAGTTTTTCAAGTGAGTCTGGATATGTACCACGCACTCATCAGATATTCTACCGTCTAACAGTAATGCTACGATTGTTGTGTTCCTGTGAGGAGGGTGAGCCAGTGTAACTGACATAAAATTTTAGTTCCCAAAGTTGGTGGCGCATTGAATATTACTTACAAAGTCTATGGGCGATGGCTATCATTCACCATTACATAACAAAATACTTTTTGCTTATTTTGTAAAATGATAATTTGTGTACTTATCTTTTAAAAATATATATTACGCTGCTGCTTAAGTAAGATTGTTACCTTAAAAGGCGGACGATGCAAAACTTGAACTATATAATACATAGAGATTATATTATATACCTACGATCCGAAGAAATTTTACAAATAATATTTGATATTAAAGACGGATAGTAAATTAATCTTTTGTAAATAGACTCGAGTCATTATACCTTTTCAAAGTCTCATTATATATAAATATGACATAAATGAATATTATTTACAATGTTTTTCGATTATAGAAACGAGTTCTAGTTAAAATGGACATTTATGTATAATATACGTATATTTTTTGTTATATTTCACGCGTTATATACTAAGTATTATATATATAAATAAATCGTATCGTAAACGTTACGTTATCTATAAATAAATTTAACAGAACCGTTAACCGATGGCGAACGAAAATGAGGTCATTGTTCTGCTTATCCGTCGCGCTTTGCGAACATACCAACAAAAGTATGTACACTTGTCTATGAAAATAGAAGCCTTGTAAGAATTAACTACTTTTACATTGTACTCCAAAACTCCAGGGATATTTTTAAATTATTATTTCTCCTGAAATAATAAATTCTGTTAACTGCCAGTTATTTCAAAATGACTGCCTCTTTTTAAGTTAATATCGCTATTTGCGATTTACCATAACTATTAACTAATGCTGTCTTTTTTATTTTAAGCTACCGCCGCTACCCAATAATTTAAATATTTCATATATATAAATCAATTAGGTATAATGTACTTTAAGATGGCAGATTTTTAATTATCTTCGACACAAGTCCACGCTGGTGAAGACGCGGAAACTTCAAGATTATTTAAAAAAAATAGGCAATTGTAAATATCGTGCACATTATAAGTCCCTGACTCCGGATGTCGGTAGAGGCATATGTTGTAAAAGTCAATGTTTAATAAGTCAAAGTCGTTTACACACGGGCAGATATTTTTGAGATACAAACGCGGAAATACAAAAATGTCATATCTGTTAATATGTTTGTAAAAACAATATTTCCTTCTAGACTTTTGTATCGAACATATAATAAAATAACAATATAGCAATAACTCATAACTTGTAGATATTATTATAAGTGGTCACCAACGCCCATATACATTGGCATTGTAAGAAATGTTAACCATCGCTTACATCGCCAATGCGCCACCAACCTTGGGAACTAAGATGTTATGTCCCATGTGCCTGTCATTACACTGGCTCTGCGTCACACTGGCTTTGCGAAATATGAACCGTTACTTAAATCTGAGGTAATATGTCCCCTGGCTCACTCATCCATCAAACTGCAACATAACAATAGTAAATATTACAGTTTGACGATAGAATATATAATGAGTAGGAGGTACCTACCCAGCTGGGATAGCAGAGAGTCCTACTACAAAGTAAATCTATATCCATCACCATATTTCTCATCATCATATTAGTTAGACAACAATCGGCTTCTTGCCTCACGCTACCTTTTATGGAATACTGACCCTGGCAAGTTGGTTTCCTGTCATCATATCCTTAATTCTGATTATATTTAAGGATGTAACTATCATACATTTCTTACTGGGCTCTTACGGATGAAACACTTGATGGTAGAGCTTTGTGCAAGCTCGTCTGGGTAGGTACCACCCACTCGTCAGATATTCTACCGCAAAACAGCAGTACTTATTATTGTTGTGTTCCGGTTTGAAGGGTGAGTGAGCCAGTGTAATTACAGGTACAATGGATATAACATCTTGGTTCCCAATGGTTAATATCTCTTACAATGCCAATGTCTATGGGCGTTGGTGAGCGCTTACTATCAGGTGGCCCATATGCTTGTCCGCATACATACAATATATAAAAAAAAGAAGTGACTTTATTTTACTTTAATCTATTGGAAATATAATTCAAAATTAAAATAATTAAACAAGTATTAACTATTTTCTAAAAGAGGTTACTCATCATCCAAATTCCACAGCCAAACTGTTACTCGTCATTGGTTTTTACAGTTATATTGCTGGTATTTACTTAAAATTCAATGTACATATGTAACATTACTTACAGGAAAGGACAATGACCTTACTTTAAATACATTATTATGTTAATAATAATTATTATTCGTTAAATATTTTACGAAGTTAATGCCCTTCTGTCATTCGTTTCAGGAAATTGTGTGAAGTGTAGATTATTTTTATTTCTCTGATCGAATAATTGTTTTTATACGGCATATTAGGAGGTTAATAAAATATGTAGCTAATTTAAAACTCCTTTCACTTCCTTTTTCAAAACGAAAAATAGGAAACAACGTTGGCATGTAAGGTTTACTCATTCTGGCGGTGTTTTGTGTGGGACGTGTCTACTTCTTAATTTATGAGGATAACACGATCATAATAAAAAATGATACAATACGCTGACGAACCAAAGTTACTGACATAGCTCGAAGATCGACGGTCTTGTTATGGTCGTGGGAAGCGCAATACTGGTCATCGTGGAAATCCTTTTGGGGGGTCATTGTTCCAGTAATGGAAGTAATCCGAATGAAATGATGAAGATAATCTAAATTATCATTATACTCATATAACTGACAGCTCACATGATCAACTTTCGTCTGCGAATTTAATTTAAAAATCAACCAATGTAACCAATGGGATTACTATTTTTTATAATAGATTTAAATTTAAGAAGCTATATACATATTAGGTTAAGATGTCGATTTGTTTTCTTTTTGTGCATGCTGTGTTTTTCTTAAAGAATTGTGACACTTAGAATAAAATTTATTTTTGTTATTTTATATTATTTATCAGTGTGCACATTGTTAAAGAACAAAAAAAAAAACTAAAGATATTTTAAAATTGAGACGACAACTTTGGTTTTACAAATAAAAAGCTACATTAAGAAAAGATTTTGATAAAATATTCTAAGGAGACGGTTCTAAAATTTCAACTCTGTTTGCTATCGGTGACGAAGCCGCAACGGTGCTTACTTTGCTCTATAAATTTACTTAATAAATTATAACGTTTTGCACGGAAAATGATTCTTGAGTTTTATATGTAGAGCGTTATCTAGACTGTCTATGTATTTAACGTATAAATATCTGAATAAAAATCATATGCGAACTGAGCCATGGAAATAACTATTCCGACTGAAGTTTTTACAATAATGCATATCATAAAAATACATTAATTAAGCTTAATCAATAAAACAAAAGAATGAAAACATTAAAAGAATCATTGGAATTTTAATAAGAATCTTCTGTGTGCAGATAACTACACTTTATTAAAAAAATATCAAATAGCGTAGATTTATATATACTGAGATGGAATATCTTGATACATTACAAATGATAGTTCAAAATGTTTATAAGTAAATATTATGAATCACTGATGGATTTTATAACATTTAAATTCGTACATAAATTATGAACATTATCGATATTACAATTATTATTTTTAAATACTGTAAATATGAATGTCCCCAAAACAATATGTAAACGTCCAAATGCTAGGCTAAAGGTGTCATCTTCGTTTTGAGGAAAAGGTTTTGGAGCTTACTCCACCACGCTGCTCCAACCCAAATTGGTGGATACGAAAACAAATGTATGTACCTGTCTTGCATTGCTACCTACTAGAGCTCGCACAATCAAAACAGAAAAAAATGCGGTCCAATCAAAACTAAAAGGTAGAAAGATGAGAAAAGTACATAAAGACAGTGCATTCCATTTATATGTATTATTATGTTAGGTCACCTTAATCATTGTTACAGATGCGGATGTATGTCTGTGTGTTAGATAAATCACGGAAACTGGGAAAGTGGATTGATGATGGATATATCATTTCCTCGCGCGTTGAATTATTTGTGACGTTACTGTTGACTTCCTGAGGTGAATTATCTTGAATGTTGGTGCAAAAGGTCGTATTAAAAATGTATGAAAATATAAAGTACGTTCAAATAGTGTAGGTCAAGTAGTATATTCCTTTTCATAACAGTTTATATGATTGAATATGAAGTCACTGCAAATAAAATTTTAAGTGAGTGACGTATTGTACTTTTGTTTTGCAATTTTGTGTTAAATTTGCTCTGCTCTGCTCTCAATATCAAGAAAACGTCATGTATACAAAACACTATTTGCGATAGTGTCACAACGCAAACGCTATTAAGTAATCCGATTGGGTATGAAGCATTTACTGATATTGCTTATAATTTTAATACATACATAGTATAATTATATTTATGCTGCTATTATGATTGAGAAATTGAAATTTTGAATATACGATTGGAGTTAAAATACTGGTAAGCTAAGTTAAATAAATTTGCGTTATGTATTCTTCATAAAAGGGACGCCGGCGCCGTTGCCCAGCAATGGGAAGCTTATTTTATTTTATTTATTTGAAAAGGCACATCTAGTACATTACACACTTTTGAATTTAGTAGCATATTTTAGTAACATCTATCTGATATATGTACCAATAACAGACATACACAACACTAACAAGGTCACTAATACGAGGTAACTGTAAAGCTGCATGACAATTTTTTTTTTAAAATAAAAAATTACGAGGTACTATTGCAGATATTGAACCAGTGTATATTCCACGGCTGCCAAATCTCCGAAAGAGGTATGTAACATGTTCCACCACGCTCAAAAGCGAGTTAGGGAATACACATGTGGCAGAGATTTCATTCGACACGTGTAGATTTCCTCACGATGTTTTACTTTACTTATAAACACAAATTAAGTATATAAAGTAAGTAGAGCTTGTCCGACTTTACACCCGCAGACTTCGTTAATGGTTCACATGTTTTGCCATTTAGGATCATTTATACACAGTACCGCTTTTTTATCTTGTTCGTAGTTAACGCGTGACTGTGACCACAAATTTCATAAACCATTCGTATAAATTTACGACAGAAACAAAGATATTTGAATGTGCGAATGAATTTATTGTAAGTCGTTGGATAAACATTTTCAAAGGCATGTTAAGATCAAATTGAATATTTATAAGTAAATATTATTCTTTATCTTGATTTAACATGCGATGGAATTCTTGGTACATACCACGAAGGTCAAGGATTTATGAAATTTTAATTAAAAATTGTTGCTATGGAGAACTAATTACATACAAACATATTAACCAATAATAGTGTAAGCCATTTAACTTTAACAGATTAATAAATAATCATATATTTTTTTTAATTGTTATTCAGTTATATTTAATAATTATATATTTTTTAATAGTGCAACAAGTACTTTCTCGTTTGAAGTAATGTTTGAAGTTCTAAAAAAAAATGTTGATTGTTGAGTGGAAAAGTAGGGACATATTGTAATATTTTATTCCGTAAATTTAATCGTATGTCCTGATTGTATTCCCTTTGTGTACCTATATAAATAAATAACTATATAAATTTAGGGGCTGAGTAGTCTTCGGCCCAGAAAAAAACGTCGTAAGTGTGTCCTGTCTACGCACCGATACTTACAACGTTGTCGAAATATAAATTAAATCAATTTCATAATCAAAAAGCAAAAATAAAATAACTGCAATGTATTTCAATTGATGCAATAATACATCTAGTATTAAAGTAACGGGTCAATAAACCACCGATCCCCTACTGCGGAGTCGTTCAATCGATTTCGTTTGCCATTCTTACAGCATGCCAGGTGAAATTAACCTTGCGTGCCGCATTCGTATCACGTTCGAATTCGTAACTTGCCCTTGGAACCATTCGATAAACCGCGGATATATATTCACGTTGTGTTTAAAAATCATCTCGCAATGGTTTCCTAGCGATTGGATTTAGGCGCGCAGATTGTCTTTGCAAAACATATGCTCCAACGATTTATCAGTAAAACAAAACACTATCGCGATTAATTCCAAGCGTCGGAATTAGGATATAGAGTGCTGGCGGTTTGATCATGAAAGGTCTGATAGGCTAGTTACAGATTTAGTAAAACTCGTTCTATCTCGTTCTATTCGTAGCCCTGGGTGGACATTCAGCGAACATCACGACGATGATTGAATGAGGTTTGTCCATCTTATTAGTGGTCGGATGCGAGAACGCTAAACCTCTACTCTTCCTTATCATGTAGGGCCTAGACGTGCTGATATTTCTGTACAAGTGTTTGGGCTTAAGTGTCTAGGTAATACTGTGCAAAATACAGTTCGTATCGAACTCCTAGCGGAATTAGGCGTCTAGGTAGTTCTGTGCAAAACAACGTTTGTATCGAATTCCTAACGTTAGTCTGTGCATTTCATTTATATGCTGTTCATTTATATGTTGAGACTTTGACCATGACTGGCCTAAATTCCTGAAGATATTTAAATTTAGAACTGACATGACTGAAAAATATAGGCAGACAAAGAATATACCAAAAACCATCACGGAACAACAATAACAAACGGTCAATAGGGAAAAGATGAGGGCAAAGTTTCACGAACAGATGAGCTATCTTTTATTCTCCCAATAAATATGAACAAATTATGATTCGTCAATAAGAACCTCAAAAACATAAATACTACACGATTTATCAAACTAAACAATTTCCAGACATTGACGCAATATAGACTACGCTTGAATTTAAATATATTGTCGTCTCTTTCCCCCCTATCGCGTGGAAAGAGAAAGGTAAGATGGAGTAACTATATTTCTTAACCAATATAATAAGGCAGGATTTTCCTCGTCTATATTTATTAGGAAATTTATTTAAAGAGACTAAAATGAAAATGGCTTCGTTAATTTAAAAAAAAAATTAACTATTAAGCTTCGAATGATACTAGCATAAATATATTAAGTATGTGAAAATTAACACTATTTCTTTTACTTCGACTACACTCAACAAAATTTAATAAGATTTACTAAAATGTCCATTGTTTTCACGTATAAAACAAAGCCAATTAAACAAAAAAAGGAAAAGATATACTTACCAAAGCTACGGACAACACTTTGAGGATCTGTTTATTTAAGAAGAAAATATTGAGTAAGAATTCTTAAACCGGTTTTATGTGAGTTATTTTACTTAAAACGCTATTGCCCCTTCGAACGGCGAGGCTTATTCATTGAGTGAGGTCAGGATCAACTCTTAGGTTAAGAATGGATCGAGTTTCTATTATACTGTTTATAATTATAGTCTATGGCTTAAAGTGATGTATGTAAGGTAAATCTATAGGTATATTCCAATGGCGGGAAAAATGAAGATAAGTACCACTTTGACCTCGAATTGACATGAAATGATTGATCTAGATCTGAAATAATGTCTATGGTATTCATTACGATATGCTTAAAAACATACAACTGGTTACATTATTATTATGATCTTTAAAAAACATATTTTCACGATTTTTTTAAGCGTTGTTAGGCTACCGTTGATATTGTCCGATCTTATGTTTTTCTATTAAAATTAATGCGAGTAACACCACAGATCACAGCTAGTGTTAAATAAAGTTAAATATATTTACAGCGCCATCTATTGATAACATTATTCGTTAGCATAAACTTTAATAATCTAGAACATTCAATGTATCTTCATGACCTCATCTATCATTCTCATTCTGACATAATATATTAATCAATAAAACTTAATAATGTATATCATATTCTTATACGCCGAAAGAGCCTAGATGGCCCAGTGGTTAGCACTCGTGAATCTTGACCGATGAATGCAGGGTTCAAATCACAGGCACCGCTGAATTTTCGTGAGGTCGTAGCCCAGTGGGACATTTATAGTTTTACTGTGAATAGTGCTTGTGGGTGCGATAAATGTATAGTTCTGTCGTAATGTGTACTACGAGCTTATTGTGGCGATCTAATGGCGACTTGGTCTTAGTCATTACTTTAAAAAAATAAAAAGATACGTAACTAATTAACGAGCCGATTGGCGTGATTGGTAGATACTTGCCTTTCGCGCTAGGTCGTGGGTTCGATTCCCACCCAGGACAGACATTTGTGTACATGAACATATCTGTTTATCCCAAATCTGGGTGTAATTATCTTTATAAATATGTATTTACAAAAGAAATGTAGTATATCAGTTGTCTGATTTCCATAGTACGAGCTCTGCTTAGTTTGGGATCAGATGGCCTTGTGTAAATAATGTCCCAGGATATTTAAAAAAAAAATACCTCTTGCTAACTTAGATTTATAGACCTGCGAGTTACGACTTTACCTATGAACGTTGTTTTCAAGTTAATTACTTAAAGAATGTTGTCATCTTCTTTTGAATGTCAAATCAATGATATCGGAAAGATTTATCTAAACACTAACTAAACAAAGTTTTAAGTACATAATGCCATTGATGATTAATCAGTACAAGTCCTTCTTGATCAATTCGTTTATATAAAACATTACTAAATTTATTATGATCCATTACTAATATAATAAATGCACTAACATAACTGTGACTTTGTTTTTTTGATTATTCATTTATTTATTACGTATTAACTACTTAACCGAACATCATGAAGGTGCTAGGTACCCTATGTACTTTAATGTACCTTTGACAACGTGTATGAAAAATTTAATGACGATCGGTTTAATAGTTAAGACGCGAGCGCGTAACAAACATACGTACAAACTGTTTATCCCATTTATAATAATAATAAGGATACCTTCCTGGGTAAATACTGCCAACTTCCTTCGAGTTACTGAGAAAAACCCAATAACTCTTTACTAAGCCGACCCGGATTTGAACCCGTGCCTCAAGATATACAGTCATTTAAGCTGTTGTATACCAAAGGGGCAGTTAAATGATTTAATGATATAATAAAACTTTAAGTATGTGATAATTTGGATGACTTAGAAAACAATTGCTTCGTTACAAGGAAGATGATTTAAATAATAAAATAATAAATTACTATGATTAATATTTTTTTTCTGACACTACTTTGATGGTAATGACACGACTTGACGTTAATGACACTTTTTATTACGATTTAAATAAAAATAATTAAAATGAAGATTGTATTTTTTACCTGTTAAATGATCTATTTATTTACTAGCCTTTATCTATTCAATTCGTATTTACTTCATAATCGCGTAGGTTTTATCAAATTATATACAAAAGTACCACTGATCGTAACACATGCACAAATAAACAGTTAGTTGACAAAACAATAATATAAGCACATATTATTAAAATTCATTATAACAAAATCAAGAAAATGTATCTATTAATATTGCATTCAAATCCATTATGAGTTAACGAGTTTCGACGTAACACTCAACCAAACAAACACTCGACTGTCAATGCAATAGTATACATATTAGCTAAACAATATAATATAATATATAATACATAGCAAATATTTTCTAAGCTGGTATTTTGCTTTCCCGACATACAAGTTCAGCCTAACCCACTTTTTAAGGTCAGAAGTCTAAATATATTTAACCGTATAGCTTCATATAAATTATATATTATACAGATTGCAATGACAGTGACGATATACGCGAAGTGGCTGGCAGCGGATGGAGATTGAGAGCTGAAGATCGAGCTCAGTGGCGTGCCATTGGAGAGTCCTTTGTCCAGCAGTGGACGAGAAAGGGATGATGATGATGATGATGACAGATTGCAACCGTTTTTGCAGTCGTTTAGATAAATCCACAAGTCTTATGTTTAGCCTAAAATAGGAGGAAGCCATAGATAGCAATGGGACATTTGTAGGCTGTTACTATTGACTTTTCACACAACCTCTTACTGAATACTGTTTCTGTCAGGTTTATTGTTGAACCAATAAGACCTTTTGTTTTGCCACATAATCTTTATCCTAACATACAGCGTGTAACAGAATTCGTGTCCGACCCGTGAAGTGGTTATTAGGTATCGTGTGTCGGTTCTATTTATGTAATACTTTTTAAAATACTAAGAAAACCCTACCCTAGTTTTTTTTTAAATTAAATGACGAATGAATATTACATGGCAACACAGGTGCGGGCAATAGCGCTCGATAGCTCTTACCTATCGGGTAGCTAAGACAAGAGGTCATGACCTCAGTAGTCCACGTTTTTACCACCAACAGCGTCGTTAAACACAATAAATATATATTTTTTAAGTAATTTATTGCTTAGTATTTTAAAAATTATTATATAAATAGATACCTATTAACCACTTTACGGGTCGGACACGAATTTTGTTACAGCCTGTATATACCTACATATATATAAGAGATATATGACATTGTCATTAGTCTAGTTATATATATGATCTTTACAAGTACTTATGTCCGATATCAAACCTCAGATAATTAACCCAAAACTCAGTTGCAATAACAACTGCACCTGCGTGCCTGCGTCAACCGTAATGACATTAAATTGCAAATACCTACATCAATAGGTTTGTATTGCGCAATAAGTACTTATCATAATGTTCGCTGGTGCTATGTAAATATTATTAAGACTGTACTTTTCGTAAACATAATTCATATAATATCATTAGTTTTCGCGTGCATTTCAAAGGGGTGGATTAAAGATTATAGGTACTCTTTATCCTCTGTACCTCTGAGAACGTGTATGATCAGTTGAGTAGATAAGACGTGAAAGCGGAACATACAAACGATGTAATTACACGATTGCCTAAAAAGGAGTTTGATGAATGAATTAATAAATGAATGAACTTCTTTATTCTATAATAACTTTGAACTGTCTCCGTTGACACTGGCTGTAAATTAATTAAATCAGGACAGTCATGTTTTTTAATTTGTAAGGCAAAAGAGATATTTTTTTATGAAATAAATCAATATCTGTGTCAAAGTTTTAGTCTTTGTTATAAATATAAGTCAAAATAATTATTTGTTTCAACTAAAAACAATATATACTTTATTCAAGTACCTAAGCTTTTAAAACACTTTTGAATTGTCATTTTACATAATTATATTGAATGCGAAGCTACCAGCGTCCCCTAATATGGGCTTTGAAGACATAGCTACTTTTAAGTATAATTAATTTATCCTTTTGAAAACAGTGGAACAACAAATCATTCCTCCCTTAGAACTCGTCTAGAACTCTAATAGATTATTGAAATACTGCATTACGGTCACCAGCTAACCAAAAACACCCCTACAAAAGTGACATTTGACACACTTTATGTCCAAAGAAAAAAAGTTTACCGTAAGTAAAAAAAAATGATTTATTTATTTTATTTATTTATTCATGTACCAAAGACAAGTAACACAGAAAAATAACAAAGAAACAAAGTGATACATAGGAAAGCTTATCTCTATGAGAGATCTCTTCCAGCCACCCTGGAGTGTGAGTAATATTATGTCAAATTAAAGAGAAGGTAGGTACATCTTTAATTTTGGTGACAAAGAGAATAATTAAATTACATTTTATTTATTACTTTACATAAACATACTTAAATAAACATAAAACTATTATGAACTACATATTAATTTACATAAATACAAATAATATATACATACATACATATACAAAATAAAATACACATATATATATATATATATATATATATATATATATATATATCTAATGTTGTGATGAAACTGTAAGATAATATTTTTTTAATCTGAATTTAAATGTATGTACTGAATTACAATTATATTAGAGACTAGCTAACTAAATGGTACACGATAAAGAGTTCAATTAAAATTACCACAGACAACAATCCTGAAATTTGGTTATGAGATATGTGATACCGGAATACAAACATGCAGGCACAAACAACATTTCTGTGGAGATTTGATTGATACAATAAATTTAAAATGACTATGCATTGATTTCTGATTCTAAAATATCTTATAAAACTATATTTAATGACATCATATGTAATGAGGCTTTTATATAATAAAATATAGCTCGTTTTAAGGACAGTCAAGGTCATAGGACTTTATCTAATAATAACACTCTTTAATGTTTTATTAAGTCACTCCTTTAAGGCAAGGTAATTAAGAAGATTTCCTGAAAACATAATTTTCCTTTTGAGTAAATTTCCTCGGAACAAAAGATGAATAGTATTGAAAAGAGTCCGACTTGAGGCAAAAGGTTTTGAGGCGCGTGCCCATACAGTATTTATATTCGTCAACGAGCGTACTGTCCGGTACGCTTTAATATATTCATGTGGTCAATCTGTCTCAGAACGTTGCGTTACACGAATCACGGCTATAAGTATAAGGCGTGACATTAATGTGAGACTTAAGACAATAAGGATACCATGTTTTCTAGAAAAAAAATGGACAGGTAATAGACACCACACAGGTAACAGAATAACCCCTTTCATTCATGTATATATTATTTTGTATGACTGTCTCGTTGGTCCATTCACTACATGTAAGGCGAAAATTCTCAGTAGCAGCCGGAGTCTGGAAGTTGGAAGTGTGTACACCTCCGTGCCTCAGAAAGCACGTTAAGCCGTTGGTCCTGCGCCTGAACTCTTTCCGGTCGTGACGGATTGCCGTTCCATCGGGTTATAAGGGTTAGGGAATAGATAGTGCATCGCTGTTAGCGCACACACTTGTGCACTATAATATGTCCTGCGCAGTTGGCTAATCTCTCATGAGATTGGCCGCCGTGACCGAAATCGGTCTGGAGGACCATCATCATCATATTATTTTAAGATGTCTGGGTAAATACATTTGGTAACCCTGTGTACACGATGAGCAATAACATGTCATATATGAAACGCTAAAGCATTTAAAAATAGCACTTAATCTATAGAACATAAGGTGTAATATATTTAAACACGTTTTACATGATTGTTTGATTTGAAAGGGAGGAAAAAAAATGTCTTCTCATCTCGGAAGGCGTTAAAGACCATTGTTTGATTAATAATCACGACCCAATTAAGAAGTTTTCTCATGAGTTGCGTTACTTTTTTAATTAGCTATCGCTGCTGTATTTAAAATAATTATTATAAACAAGGTTTAAGGTTGAGATTATTTACGGGCCTTTAAATTATACGTTGACTTTAATGTGCGCCTTGTACATATTGAACCTGTACAATGTATCCGATTTAAAAATAGATCTTAATAGATTTATCCATCATAACAAAGTCCAAATGGAAGAATCGAATAAATAATTTTTGTTAAAAGAAAAAAAAAGCACATTAAAAAATAAAAATAAAAGTTTTATATGCGTGTTTGCGTATATTTATCACGAGAACAGTCTTTATAATAAATAAAAAACAAAATATATACTACTACTAATCCATGAGATATTTATCTAGGGACATTTAACTCGTCGGTATTGAAGCAATTAATTTGGCGCAGTAGTTCCTTAATGAAGGTGAGCCACTAAGATACATTTATTGAAATTTCATCCCCTAAAAGTATTAAATCGTAGGATTTGTAAGTTTCTTCGTTATTTTTGAATGAAAATTTCTACTTAAGATTCTCCGTATTTAAAGTTAATTGTATCATTGTTTTAGACAATTCAATTATAGGGGTAAAGGCGAAAAATCGGTTAATTCCTAAAACGTTTCCTATGGTTCACGGATAGTTTAGTCAGAATATCCGTTTTTTTAAATAGATTACAAGTTATAAATATTTTTTTTTATTTGGCGATAGAGGAAATTATTTTATGATAAATTTTAGACGTGGCAACCCTATTTATACATGAATTATTAATTATTTAATAAGTATATTTATTGAATGATATATCACATAAGATTTTAATACAATAATTATAATGTACTTATAGGTTAAATAGTCATATTACTACCGTTCGTTACGGCAAAAGGTGGCAAGTATAAATTAAGCATACTACAAAATGTATAAGTCTATATTTTTCTTATTTATGAGTTAGGTGCATTGGGGAAAATATGAGTAACATAATCGTATCTAAAAGAATCCTGCTGTGTTTTTATCGCCGGCTGTCAGGTTAGGGTATCTTCTTGGTAAACTGTGGTAGTTTTGACTTTAATAAGTAGTAATGCTTGTGAATTGATACCAAAATTAATGTAATTAACATACTGATAAGAGTACATATTATCACTAAAAACATAATTTACAAATCTGGGAACCTTAAAAATGTTTTGTCGAAACTTTAACAAGCTTATTAAGAAGGACACGCGGCTTCACAAACATACGCGCAGGTGACAATTTTGTGTTACATTATGTAATCATACTACATACATAATGTTATACATATAAATTTAAAAATTGATGTCTTATTATTACCTAGTTTTTAATTCATAATCAAGCCATATTGTTTTAAGGCATATTTCAAGTAAAATTAATAATGTTTCATTTGTTTTAGAATCGAGTTCAATACGAAATACGAATAAAAAAAATCCCGCGCGATTGGTTTACTTTAGTTTTTCTTCTTTCGTTTGTCAATCAAACTATAAACAATTTACGTTATAGAGTAAAAAGGAAAAATAAAAGCTCTTTGTTCACCAGCCAACGACATTTGCTAATAACGCGATCATTTAAAAAAAATAATTACAAAGAATTGTGAAACCATTCGACGTTGGTTGAGTTTCTCGATCAACACGCAAATATGACGATTGCCATTGAATTGATTTTTTAATTAATTTTTGACGAAGATTTTTTTTAAAAAATCTTTTTAATTCACTGTTCGTGTTTAAATTTAAAAAATAAGTTTTTTATATAACAGTACTTTTTTTACATGATAATGGTCTGAGCATAGTGTTTCATTAGAGTGCTTGACGCAATCGTGAATTAAGGAGATAAATTAATCTGATTATATAAATATAAAAACTATTGAAGTTAAATTGTGATATAATTTGGTATGGCATATTATCGATTAGTCCGAATACTTTATAGAAAAACGTACTTTTAACAGATAGCTTTGTTTTAATTTTGGTATATGTATAATATACTATGTAATCATTTAATACTACAACTAAAATTTGAATTACGCATGTCAGATGGATTGAGACATTTTTTTTTCTTTATTAGGTTCTAACTCTCAGTCTTACAGCCTAATCGATTATTATGATTCATTATGATTCATTTAAAAATAAATGAACAGTTATTATAGTTAGTTAGTTTATTTGCATTGACCTTTCTTTCTAAATTGTGCGACTATTTCATAAATTGTCCTCATTATTTTTTGTTACGTTTGTTGTAGCTACTAAAAAAATGTTGTTATGTAAGTATTTTTTTTATTTTGTTTAATTGTCGTAAGTATCAATTATTGAGTTTAATAAATTGGGTATCGAATATTTTTTTATATATCTGCAAGAATATTTAAATTGCAAAATTTTGGATTGTCGTTGTTGATTTAAGATTTCGTAATGGTATGAATTTTGTTATTAGGTAGAATATTTATAAAAAAATTACGTAAAACATTTGCATTATATACGAATCATTAACGATTATATGAGAGACAAATTTTTAAAAGGAGAACGTTGGCAGCAATATGATAAACACAACTCACCAAATTAAAAACGTTTCACCTCCTTTTACTTTTCAACACGCACTGGCACAATATAATTTAAAATAAAATAAAACTCTCGTTGATTAAATCACTAGGGATTGAAAATGGAACGAATGTTTTATTTGAATATGGCGCGCGTTTTGACTGTTTTTTTTTATATAATCGGAGTGACTTACGCACGACGCGTTCGAATGTTAACTGCCAGATAGCGGTCGAAAGATCGCTCTCTCCAACGTAAATGTAGTGTTAAGAAACCTTGAGAGTCGGCAAACTGTGCATCATTGTTTTCTTGTCAGGTAATAAAAAGTTAAACTTAAGCAAAGTTACATTTTAAACTTTGGAATTAACAACATAAATATTTATAGCTTCAACTTTATTTGATATTATTAATAAATAAAATAAGCAATGATAGCGTAAAAATGAAAAATATTACAAGAAAACATTAAATAATTTCAATATTAAATTGAAATCTTCTAATAAAATAAATATGATTATAGTTCTGTTTTTCTGACGTAATAATAATCATTCCTTGTTTTTTACGACAAAGAATACGTAAACTACGACGTGGAAGGATATTGAAGGTTCAGTTAAACCGCCAGTAAAAGCTGTCTGGTTAAAGAGAATACATATTTTTCCCCATTATTAATTGCAGTTATGAAAATGAATGCTTACTAAATACAAATAAAAAAGTTTAAAACTTCGAAAAAATTAAATCTCATTTCATATTAGCAAAAGTAACATTAATAATCTTTCTATTAATAAATGCAATAAAAATATATTTTCCAATCCTTCAATTTTATAGAATTTTATTTTTAAATAATTATTTTTAACATCACCAATGAAACTTATTTTATTTGTCTTTGAATGAAAATATTAAAAGACTATGGGACAAATTTATATTTATTTCGTTAAGGAATGTCTTATTGTCTTTCAATATTAATAGAAAAACATACATACTATATTGCATCAACTTGATACTATATTTTAAGTCAACTTGACGTATTTTGACATAACGTGTAACAAAACAAATTTATCTGTTTTGTCACTCAAAACTATTAATGTTAAAAAGAGATGGATATAAATTAGTTAATATGTAAAACAGTTCATAGATATAAATTATGACATAATGAAATTTGATATGTATAGCCTTACTGTTAATGCCATAAATATATGAATATATAAAATAGATAAAAATATATTTATTTTTTATGAATTAAGAACAAATTAAATTCTACTACTTTAAGAATTATAAAAAAACTTTTTGCACCGGCAATTTCAAGCACGTGATTTAAGATCCTAGTAGGCTCTAGGCCAATTATAATTGTCACAGCACAAAGTGTTACTGTTTGGAGATATAATAAATGGTCAGTAGAATGTACCGACTAAGCCCGTATTAATTATACATTTACTCTTGAGCAAATGATTATTTAAAAAAAACCGTCACTATGTCATAAATAAATAAATAATATATAATAAACATATTATTTTTTATAAAAAAACTCAATTAACTAAATTTAAATATTGCCATGTCTATTACTTCTTAATACATGTCTAGGTCGCGGATGACGTCACTCCGAATATGCCTTTCTTTTCTGTTATGATATCCGAGTGGACTGATTACCTTATTAACGAAACGCGCTTATTTTACTCTTTATATGAATACATTATATTATTTGTAATGTAAAAAATATATTTCTGCGTTATAAGTGCCAATGACAAAACAAGCGAAAAATTTGTTTAATTTCCTATAGGTTACACAAAATTTTGTTTTACAAATAACTAGTAACTACTAAGTTTCTTGTCGGTTCTTCTCGATAGGCTATTTCAAGCTGGCACGAACTGCACTTAATTAATCTTGTTAAACGACGATTCAAAAATTATTAATTTAACTTCAATTTATTTTAACAAATGTTATTCTCGATTAAGAGCATTTTAATATCGATGGTTGTTTTAAATAAGCGTAATCAATTCATATAGAGTATATAAGTGTTAATAAATACTTGTTCATAACTAAGTATTACGTAATGTGATTTTATTAAATTGCATACGCACTCGACCTTAGGAACAGACGGCGGTGTATGTTTGTAATTAATTATTTGAATAATATGGAAATCAAAGTCATCGCTTATTTACTCTTAAATATGTAATAAAATAACGGCTTACCACTCAAAGCTATCTAGACAAGATACGTATTCAAAAGCAAACATAGGCAAACAAACGTAAAACCTGTATTTACCAGGAGCGGACATCGAACCCCTTAGCAATTCGCTAGTAGTCAGCGTACAATAATATCGTCATATTTACAATTATACCGTTAATCGTATTGGTTTGTAATTAAATAAAATAGAAGCTACGTGGATATGGTAACCATAGCCTTATAAAAATGCAACATTCCTGATTAAATAATAATTAAATTAATTGATAAATAGGGATTTGAATTTGGGCTTTGACGGTCGCTCCGTGTCCTATTTGGCGAAAACGTTTTCCCTTGTCCATTTCCGTACAGCGTGGAAACGCGATCGGTCTTGTGGGCTGCTTTGCATCGATTTCTTTAACTTTGATTTAAAAAAAAGGTCATTAATTAAATTATTAATTAGTGATTATTAAACATCATGGCAGAATGTTAAACAAACTCGGTGGTAGGGCTTTGTGCAAGCTCGTCTGGGTAGGTACCACCCACTCATCAGATATTCTACCGCAACACAGGAGTACTTTGTATTGTTGTGTTCCGGTTTGAAGGTTGAGTGAGCCAGTGTAATTACAGGCACAAGGGACATAACATCTTAGTTCCCAAGGTTAGTGGCGCATCGGCGATGTAAGCGATGGTTAACATTTCACTTACCATCAGGTTGCAAATATGCTCGTCCGCCTACCTATACAATTAAAAAACTGAGTTACATAGTCATAATAACATAAAAAGCACAAACACCTGAGCGTTGAATAAAAGTGTATTGAATAAAAATATAGGAAAATAAATTTAAAAGCTTTGATTAGCTATTGGTAAATGAAACGTTAATAGCGATGTCTAAGCCACAGGTTCGGTCCTGTTGATCAACCTAACAACATACATAGCCACATACAACAAGCATAGTACTGAATTGGAGGGGTAAAGTGGAGGGGTAATTAGTTATTCCATAAACAACATACATTGCCAGTGAAATTGGCCCATTGGTTAAAGCGTGTATTTTAATTTGTTGTAGATTCAAATCCAGATAAGCTTTATTGAATTTTCATGTATTCATTTTGTTTGGCGTATCATCTGTAACAAAATAAAACTGCAATAGCGCATCGGAATAAGTTCCAAGCCTTCTCCTCTAAAGGAGGGGATGCCCTAGCCCAAGGAAACACATCCTGTATATGTTCCTCTGCCCTAGGGCCTTTTTATACAGAAACCCCTATACCCCTCACTAAAAACAAGTGTTAACTAGTATATGACTAGTTTTGCCCCCATTTGTAAACGTAATAACAATTTTATGATGATATATTGTATACCCAAATGAAATTTTTGCCAAATCACATTAAGATAGATGAGTCTTGTTGTGTAATGCGTAAACGAGACGGAAGATATTGGTGATTTGATACATTTACTGAGTATACATTTAAAATTAGAAAGCATGTGCAAATAATGCCTAATAATAAATCTACATTGTATGTGCCACGCCATGGATCGTGGAGACCTGAGAGTTGACTGGACCAGTCAGGCTTGCGTTAAAATAACAGGAACAATGTACATTGATAATGTTTTAACCCTTGTATAAATAATATAAGTTAAAAAATATAAAAAATAGAAGTAATATAATTTTAGGTAAATAAAAATTAAAGTCGTGTTAATAAAAATTAAATATATGTTATAAAACCGAGCAATTCTAAGTAATTAAGATTTTATGAGAGATATTTAAATAAATTAAAATATTTTTATTGAATTTCTGTACGATCGCATTTATATATATGAATAGAATATTCGTATAAAAATTTAAATCCTTAAATTTAGACTGATGCTACCTGGTAAGAAATACACGCAGGCAGGATTTCGGTCACGGTGGCCAGACTCAAGAGTACTTAGCTAACTGCGCAGGAGATATTATCGATACTACTATATAAATCTATATAGTAGTATCGATAATATAGGTTGGTCTAGTGGCTAGATATAAGGCCGCAGACCCGGTGGTCCTGGGTTCAATTCCCAGGTCGGGCCAATAAATAGTTATTGGGTTTTTCTGTCAGAAAATTCTCAGTAGCAGCCCGGAGTCTGGAAGTTGGAAGTGTGTACACTCCCGTGCCTCGGAAAGCACGTTAAGCCGTTGGTCCTGCGCCTGAACTCTTTCCGGTCGTGTCGGATTGCCGTCCCATCGGATTATGAGAGCTAAGGAAAAGAGAGTGCACCTGTGTTTGCGCACACACTTGTGCACTATAATATCTCCTGCGCAGTTGGCTAATCTGTCTTGAGATTGGCCGCCGTGGCCGAAATCGGTCTGGAGGAGGACCTTTATAAATCTATTGGCTCTGTCTGTATATTTTTTTTCACCTAATTTTGTGATAAATATTCGTTTTATGATGCAGTGATTCACATTCTACTATTTTTTTCATTTTTGCCTGTCTGTCTGTCTGTCTGTATGTCTTCTTATAACTCAAGAACAACTTGACCAATCTTGATGAAAATTGGTAAACACAAAGAACATATGATAGATAAGATTGGTAAACCCTACGGTATCTTATGAAAATTAATTTCAAATCGTTAATTACGTATTTCTTTACCAGTAGTCATATATGTGTGTGTGTGTGAGCGCGTGTGTGTTATTATAGTAATAAAATAATGTATTATATTTTTATTAATTATACGCGGGTGAAGCCGTGTGTGTGCGTAATCAAAGATTCTATTCCCCCACTCTGATAATACGATGGGGCAGCAAACCGACTCGGCATCAAATTAAATCAAGATACTTTTTTCAACACAGAAGCATTTTAATAGTCAAATTAGAAACCACCGGCTTGGAAAAGAAATACCCAGACCTGTGAAGAACCAGCGAAAGAAACTCAGCACGGTTTTTTTTCTTTCTTTTTACCGTGTTCAACAGCTTCACGTGCTTTCCAAGGCACACAATGAGAATCTGACGGAAAAACCGAATAACTTTTTATTGGCATTTTGACATTTAGAATTTGAACTACAAGACCTGACCCGACCTAGGGCTTGAACCACAAGACCAACGAGGTAGTCAACAATCTCGTAAGTGTACATCACTTAATATCACGATGATTCCATGATCATAGTTATTATGTGTCAAAGTGTTTCCACGAATCGAAAATCACTCAACAAACAACGTGATGTTTTATTTACATGATGTATCTGTTTGTATATAAGTAAATATCGAACACGTGGAGGTTAATGGAAAATCATGGGTTCAAATCCGAACCATTGAAATACCATTAATAAATGTATTCATATAAATCATCTAGTTCTCGATTATCAAGATTTTTTTTTGTTATGCAGTTTCTACTGATCCTTTTTTTATATTTGTACACAAAACAGCCTGCAAATGTCCCAAGATAGGTGTCCTTCTCTCGCGAGACGAAATTGGCAAGTATGTAGTACCTACCGAGACGGGCTTGCAGAAAGCCCTACAACCGTCAGAAATTCTTTCTCCAGCTTTTACCATACGTCACGTGACAAAATAGATCGAGTTAGATTTTAGATCTGTTTTTAGATTTTTTTTTATCTTCTTCACACCCTATTCACAGATATAGAACTAGACATAATATTTCTCTGTTTCTCTTTGTTCTCAGGCATACTTAGTATTAACATAATGTGTTAAAAGTCAATATTTGCAATGTTTAAGCTTGTTTCTATGTACACGTAATAGGCGCGTCAACCTTGATGCATGGTCAGATATTTTTTAGTATATAAAGCCATGGCCATTGGTGAAAACTATATGAAAATCCGTTCGGAAGTTTTTAAGTTGAGGGGACTTTATTTCATAATATATAGTAAAATAGACTTGACGTGCTGGTTGGCGTGGTTGGTAAGATACTTTCACGCCGCAGGTCGTGGGTTCGATTCCCACCCAGGACAGACATTTGTGTGCATGAACATGTCTGTTTGTCCTGAGTCTGGGTGTAATTATCTATGTAAGCATGTATTTCCAAAAGAAAAGTAGTATGTGTAGTATATCAGTTGTCTGGTTTCCATAGTATCAGCTGAGATGGCCGTGTGTGAATAATGCCCGAGGATATTATATTATTAAATTAACCATTACATTATCTACGTATTTTTGCCTGCCTCGTTCGTCTAATGCTTAAATATAAGGCCACGGACCCGGTGGTCCAGGGTTCAATTCCCAGGTTGGGCCAAGTAAGCAATGGGATGATGTTCTTTAGACACGTGAACAGTTTTTTTTATAAAATAGCTTAGAACAGTCGTAGAGGACAAAAAGTTATTTATGAATTATGAGGTTATGCGTTGGGTATTTAAATGATTAATATTAGGTCCTTCCATATGAAATTAGCGTTTTGTACGGGAGGAATATAAGGTGATTTTTTTTTTGTAAAATATATTTAATTAATCAATGTATGCACCGTTGTTATCTATGCACATTTGCCATCTCATAGGTAGTTCATTGATCCCTTTACTTAACTTAGTGGTTGTTTGTTGTGCAGTGTGTGGTCTTGCGTTGTCGTGAAGCAGCGGTAGCCTAGAGCGATTGACCAATCTCGGTTGTTTAGCAGCTAATATAAGATGGTTGTCAAGTGTCAAAACCTACAGGCTATGGTCTATGGGGTTACAGTCGTGCTCAAAATCTGTTCAACGGTTTAACTGCGATACCATAACAAACAGGCAGACTTACTTTCGGATTACTATATTAGTATTCTTATCTAATTTTCATTTATTTTTACAAATTTCCTTTCATAAATTATATAGAACAAGATAAAAGATTTTTATATATTAAAGGGGAAATGCTGCTAGCATTCTTGCCACCATTCCACGCGGTCACGATTTGTATAGTAAATATTTTTAATTTTTATTTGTATTTATTTAAGGTTTTAAGGTAATTACTTATGTTATTTAATAAAAAGAATTGGAACAAGATATACAGTTACATAAAGTAAACGTTGATAGTTTTTGAAGTGAAAACTTCTTTAGGCGCGTTGCGCTGATTTATCGTAGAGGATTTGCGTTACTGATATATAATGTTAATATAATAAAATCGTTGAAAGTAAATATAATTTAAGTATTGTAGAAATTAATGAGGATAATAATGATTGAAATTTATGTAAATACTAACAGTATATACAAATAATAAAATAAGTGTATTTAAAGTATTATTTATTTAAATTAAGCTGTATTAATATTTTGTACCGAGTTTGCGACAAATACACAGAATGTGTATTTTGATGAATAAAAGGCTATTTAATTAAATGAGATAGAATTATTACTTGGAGTACCAATAGATATGTATTTTTTTCAGCCTTTTGTCGTCCACTGCTGGACGAAAGCCTTCCCCATAGAACGCCAACCATCCCGATTGTGGACAGCCCGCAACCAACCCGTACCTGCCACGTTTTTAAATCGTCGGGCTACCTCGCCACAAGGCGGCCTACACTACGTTTGCCTCCGAGGGCGGAAGCGCAGGGGGAGGGAGAGGGAGGAGCGTGGTCTCCACTCTAGCACGTGTCGGCTCCATCAGCCATCACGGCGCCTGGAAACATGACCAGACCACTTCCACTTCAGCGAGCTAATTCTACGCACGATGTCGGTGACTTTAGTTCTCTGACGAATGTTCTGATTTCGGATTCTATCTGCCAGAGAAACCCCAAACATCGCGCAATAGATGTGTAAATTGGACAAATATATTAAACAGTTCCAAGTTTTCACATCTATCGGCAGTCCCTATGACAGCCTGATTTTTTAATAATAGTTAACTACCATTACAATACTGTATTATAAGCAAAAACACTTATTGTCCGCGTATTTTATCCACTGGTATTTCATATGTAAAAAAGGTTATAAAAACAATTAATTGATGCCAGCAGTGCAATTCTGTAAGAGCTCACTTCGTATCTCACTCAAGTATGTTGGAAACCTATTATTAATTTTTAAAACTATTTTGATGCATCTATCCTTTAAATGTTATACGACCTTACTTATCAATGATGACCACTTACTATTTGCCAGTCTGATTTAAATGTTTTCTATAAATGCAATATATACTGAGAATAAAAATATGATTTTAATGTTCAGTCTTATATTTTCTTATGTTTAATTTCAATTCCATTATTCAAGATATATTTAAGCTACAATGCGCACAGATTAAATTAACCATTAACATCAATAAGAAACTCAAGATCAACGGACAACATTTCGCGTTATATAATCATATTTTTCGCAATCAGATACCGGCTTGGTTAAGCGGTAATAAGTGGATCTACCACTACCGTAGCCAAATTCTTTATGTTTAAAACATGTTTATGTTACTATTACATACATCCTAATATTATAAATGTGAACATGACTTCGTTCATTTGTTACGTTTTCACGTCTTAACTACTCATATGATCATTGTGAAATCTTGCATACACGTTTTCAAGGATATAATAAAAGCCATAAAGACGCAACAGCTGATCGAAACTAAACTTAGTTAATTTAAGCTTCCGCCTATTTTACACTGGAGTGTTACTGTGTTTTGTTGAATATACAATACAATATGATGACGAGCCGGTAGGCGTGATTGGTAGTTAAGATCCTTTCGCGCCGCACGTCGTGGGTTCGATTCCCACCCAGGACAGACATTTGTGTGATGAACATGTATTTTTGTCTTGATTCTGGGTGTAAATTTAAAAATAAAGTAGTATAATATGTAGTATACATTTTTTTGTAATTTAAACGTACATTTAAAAGTTTTAATCTTGTACTAAGATCAACATCATATACAAATAATTGTAATACAACATTTCAATTACTTTGAGTTATCAATTTGACTATATCACTTTTTGTTAATTAATCAAAATATGCAAGTAATTAACTTTATTATTTAGAAATAAATAAATTAATAAAAAGTAAGTATAGTGTCACTTTTGTTTTTTGAAACCTTTTCGTTTTAGAATAGTTTATAAATTATTTTATGATACAAGTAATAAAAATAACGGTATAAAATTGATTTAGAATTATAGATTTGAATAATAAGAAATAGGTATGTAAAAGAGTTTTAATAAAATCATTTTTGTAGTCAGAATAAATATCTGTTAAAGCTTTTCCACATTCTTTGGTAGTTTGTTGCCGTAAGTAATGACATTCTAGTCAATGAATGCTCTTAATATGGCATTTAACTCCTTCAATTAATTCGTCAGGCACTTTCCTATGTTTTACATGTTTGCCTCTTTGTTCTCCTTTTAGTACACCAGTTGTGAAATTCTCTATAACAGTTCTATAAACCTGTCTGTTATGTTTATTAAAGTATGTTTTACATACTTTTGTTTTAGTACTGTTCAAATAAAAAAAGAAAGCATTCTTTAAGTTTCTATTTGAATTCATTTTCTTGTATTGGTACTTAGGTTTGATTTCTTCGATATTACAAGCTATGTATTCTCTTCAACACATGCCCCAGTAATCGTCGAATAGCTGTTTCCTCAATTCTCCAGTAGTTTTTTCTTAGCATGTCCACAAGTCGTGCCACAGGTTTTTATAGACGTCCAGCCGGGTTTTTTTCAAGCCCAATTTTTATTGCATAATTAGCATAAAAATGTAAAGCTTAAGTTCATCAAGAAGTTAATTATGGTAATGCATGGCAAGCAAAAAAACAGTGCTATATATGAAGTATCTTCATTTTTTATATTTATCAGCTTAGAAGATTATCACAGTAAGCTACGTTAAAAAAGACATTAAACAAAAAAGTCACTTTTGAATTCAGATTTTTTTTAATTCCTTTTTATTACATTAATGAAAAAAAGACACTGCTTATAATTCCATTTATGTATTTAATAGTTCAATAGATGAATACCTGGCATTAGGTTAAAAGAAGCACTAAACATAAAATGATACTTTATAATTCATCAGAAGATATATTTCGGTTAAACTCTAACAACATAAATGACACTATGCTTGAAATGCCATTTATGTAATTATTAATGTAGTAGATTTTTTACGAAAACTACTATTAAAATGTTACTAAACATAAAATGCCATATTTTTACTGTAGCGTGCGTTTCTCTACATGCTTGGCTCCAAATGACAGAGTGATACTGACTGACACTTACCACGTTGTCACTTAAGCTAAAAGTATAAACCGACACTAATGACATGTAGGATGAACTATCCAAACTATTAGAACGCAAGTCTTTGCATTAGGCGCGCTTTACTTTAAGTAATATAGTTATATCTTTGACTCAAAATAGACGTTTTTCGCATAATGTCACTTTTGTTTTGAAGGTGCGATATAATGCGATCACATATGCATGTGCTCGAAAAGCAGTTGATCGTGGACCAGATGCAGTGGAAGCGCAACTGATGCAGGACAGGAGCAAGTAAAGACAAATCGTATATGGTCACGATCCTCATTAGTGAGGGATTGACGAAGAAGAAGAAGATGCAACATACATATTCTACTTAGTCGTAGTATTCAAGCCCGTTTGGTTAGGTACCATCCACTGATCACATATTTTACTGTCAAACAGCAATATTATTTATTTATTCATTCATTCATTCATTCGTTCGTTCATTCATTCATTCATTCATTTATTTATTTATTGTTGTGTTACACTTTCATGGGTGAGTACGCCAGTATAACTACTACAGTCGCAAGGTACCTAGCATCTTAGTTCACAAGGTTGGTGGCGCCTACCACCAGGTAGTACATCTGCCCGTCCTAAATTATAAAAAAAAACATAGATATGCTCTGTACCTTTATACAATCGATTTACAAAATATTACATTATGGCATACCTAGTAAATTACTATTAATTAACAATTTTACTTGCGTTGCACATTATTTTAAGAAAATAAAACTTGCGGATAAGTCATCTTTAATTACTTCTAATTGTAAGAAATAACAGTTGGCACGAATAAACTGCGCCCCAACACTTTCCAGTCTTATCGGATAGTGAGGGAATAGAATAGACATGAGTTTTCGCACACACTTGTGTACTGTAATGTCCCGCACAGTTTGTTAGTCCCCTGCAAGTCAACTTTAACATAATCATATCGTAGCTTAATCGTTGCCGTTTAACCGACCTCCTATTCTACTAACACAACGATCCAGCTATTTTTTTATATCTGCCGGGAAGACAAAAGACTACTCCACCTGATGGTAAGTGGTAGTAGAGTTCAAACACCCCGACGGCCAGTACAGTCGGAAAGAATGATCTGCACAAGCCGCCCCCGCCTTGCTGGCCCTCAAGATGCCTCTTCACGCCTCGATTCAGTTGCAGTTCGATCGAAATTCGATCGGAAAAATCGGGAACATAAATCGTTAACGTTATAATTCAGTATAATTTACCTTAGAACGATGTTAACACTACTACGTTATTTAATTTAATAATCACGTTGATTATCCTTTAAATAATTATGTTATATTTTATCTGTAACTCTTTTTGTAGATATTAAAAAGCTGCGAGACTTGAATGTTATCGTAATATTTAAAATTTAGATTTAAATTAGAAGACATTTTAACTAACAATATTATTTACTCATATTTTAACTGTTTTTACCTAATATGTTTAATAGGTACCTATCTACTTTTGATTTTACCACACGAGATATATTTAATTTTGTTTTTTATGTATATAGGTACCTAAATATTTATTTTAAATCTATAATTTAAATAATATAATTATGTAAATTAATATTTTTTTCATCAATTATATTTATATAAATAAATATATTGTAAAACGTATTATTATTATATTACGTTTATTTATATTTATATGATAATTTATAAGATAATAAGTTTTACAATAGTTTAGTAAAACACATTTATTGTCTATATCAGTGTCATCTCTTATTAATTAATAAAACTTTTACAGAATTGATGTAGTTTTGAAAAATTCTAATAGATGGCGTTTGTCGTCATATTATTAACAGTAGGTGGCTATAAGCTTCTCAGGAATGTAGCTAGATGGCAGTAGTAATTCCAAACAATATTTAACGTTTATAGCAAATTTGTAGATAATTGTATTTCATAAAAATTGAGCACTAAATATTAGAGTAAAGATTTAGTCTGTTTTTAACCTATAAACTCTGAAACTGCTGAACCGATTTTAATAATTCTTGCACTATTAGAAAGCTATTTTAGTCTAGAAGTGATATATTGTATTTTAGTAGTTCACATCAGCTATTATTATAGTTTTAGTATAAACTCTTGTCCGGTTATGTCTTATGTACACCAAAATATATAAGAACTTATAGTGCTTTTGTAAATTCGATGTTGTCTGCAAGGATATGTTTAGTTTAGATTCGATGTACGAATAACGCGATTGTTACTTCTTTATTCAGCATTAAAACAGAGATAATTTGAGCGGAGACGCCAAGTGCTTTGACCAATCTTTAATGAGTGTACCAAAAAATATCATAATCGATTTCGGCCACGGCGATCAATCTCAGACATAAGCAAACTGCACCAGACTTATATAGTGAACAAGTGAGTGAGCAAGCTATATGCACTCTCTATACCTTCACTGTCATAATCCGATGGGACGGCAATCTGATACCATAGGAAAGAGTTCAGGAGCAGGATCAATAGCTTTACATACGTTCCGAGGCACAGGAGTGTACACACTGCTGCCACTGAAAATCTTCTATAAAAAACCCAATAACTTTTAATCGACGCAACCTGGTGTTTGAACCGATGCCCTCGGGATATGTGGCCTTACATCTATCCACTAGACCAATGAGATTTGAGAGATTAGTTTGGGATCAGATGGCCGTGTGGGACATTATTCGCACACGGCCATCTGATCTTAAACTAAGCAGAGCTCCTACTATGGAAACCAGACAACGGATATACTACATACTTATATACTTATATAGATAATTACACCCGGGCTCAGGACAGGCAGACATGTTCATGCACACAAATGTTTGTCCTGGGTGGTAATCGAACCCACGACCTGCGGCGTGAAAAGCAAGTCTTACCAACTACACCAACCGGCGTCTTTACATATATATATTATAAAACAAATGACATTCATAGGTACACGAAAAATGACGCCTACAGAATTCATTAGATCCATTATTTTACGTGACTCTTCAGAAATACGTGATTACCTGGCATGTATGCGTGTATTATATAAGGTATATTGTCAGTAACGTGATTATGCATATTGTAATGGAAGAAATTTTAATAATCTGTTAAATTATTGAAGTTCAACTTCCTTGTGTGATGTGAGTTAAATTTCAAGGTCAAATTTGAATACGTTTTAAGATGTAACGTTTTATAATGAAACGTAGTTTACGACTAGAAGTTTATTGAGTGATTCGATAGGAAGGTTTTCAAGAAGGTGTATTCATTAAAATTTGTGTATATTTACCAAAAAATTAAGATATTGTAGAAGATATTGGAAAAATAATGTATTGGGAGCTTTACTGGCATCCAACGCGTAAGCCAATACAGTTATATATATATATTTATGGCATAGGAAGGCGGGCGAGCATATGGGCCATCTGATGGTACGTGGTCACCAACGCCCATAGATATTAGCATTGTAAGAAATGTTAACCATCGCTTACATCGCCAATGCGCCACCAACCTTGGGAACTACGGTAGAATATCTGATGAGTGAGTGGTATGGTACCTACCCAGACGAGCTTGCACAAAGCCCTACCACCAAGTAAATATATATAAGAGTCGAGATGGCCCAGTGGTAAGAACGCTAGGACATGACCTCTCCCTGCGAGCAATCGTGTCGGTGATGCTCCGCAGGGAATCGGCGTGGAGGGCCGTAGCCTCCTTCTGTGAGACCGTCATGGTCCAGAAGGAGACGGCGGAGCGGGAACGGGAAAGAGCCGATCCTGCTCGGCAGAGACGACGTCGGCGTCATCCCGGTCCTCCCACAGCCCCAAACGCCCGGAGCTTAAAATATAGGGCGTAAGCCGGCGCCGTGGATGCGTGAGGTGGGGGTCTCACGTGTCCTATTTTAAGCGGCCCTGAGGAGGACGGCAGCCGGGATGGCCTCGCGCTGTCGTACACACTAGCGAGGAGTGCGGGGGTGGCGAGATTATCTTCGCCCCCTGAGAAGAGCTCCGCCGAGCTACGAGCGGAGCAGAGCATGGGAGGGGCCGCGGATGCGTATATCAACACGATCCCTCAGCCTCTCCGATCCGTGCCGAGGACGGCCATCGCAGTGGTTTTAGTGGGTAAGAATCCCACATAACCCGGTCTCCCCCCAAGGGAGACGGGTACCTTACAGAAGGTATACAGTGCGTAAAAAAAAAGTGGTAAAAACGCGTGAATCTTAACCGATGATCGGGGGTTCAAGCCCGGGCAAGCCCCACTGAATTGCATGTGCTTAATTTGTGATTATAATTCATCTTGTGCTTGATGGCGAAGGAAAACATCGTGAGGAAACCTTTACAAATAACCTATATCAGTAACAGCCTGTGAATTTTGAGTTAAGGCCTCTTCTCCTTTATTGAGGAGAAGGTTTGGAGCTTATTCCACCACGCTGCTCCAATGCGGGTTGGTGGAATACACATGTGACAGAAGTTCAGTGAAATATGACACATGCAGACTTCCTCAGTGCTTGCCCGGGTTTGAACCCATATATACCCATACATATATATATATATATATATATATATATATATATATATATATATATATATATATATTGTTAGATGGCAACATGTTAAATGGCAACACCATACCCACACCATCTGTCCCGAGCCTATAAATGCGAGCTGACGAACGGCGTCGCCTTTTTTTCTGCTTATCAAATTATTTCTAGAAGCTACATTGAGACTCTGCCCTTTTTCCTATGTTATATATAGTTGATTTAAATTGTAATTTCATAAGCCGCGTAATTGTTTTCAGTTATCTAATTAAATTATTTTTCGTGTAATAAAATTTATTGGCCGTGTGGTGACGGCTTCGAATATCACCACCCCATTTCATCCCGTGGGGGGCGTAAAAGGCGACCCGAGGGAATATACACCAGAGAACGGGCAGCAGCGTCTCTCTGAGTACTATGACCAACCTACTGCGATCGCCAACCCGTCTGCCAAGCGTGGCGATTATGGCAAAACCCCCCAATGATTGGCACAATTAAACAACGGCCCCTAGTCCCCGGCAGCCCTGCTATTCCTAGCCTCGGTAACAGCTATGGTAACGGCGGGGCAGGGGGTGCTAAGAATCCCCGGCAGATTTCGTGTTACCAACACCGACGACCTCTGGCCCTGGCAACATATAACACGCGTACACTGCGGACCGATGAGAAGATTATCGAACTGGAGGAAGAACTGAGGAGGTTACACTGGGATATCGTCGGATTATCTGAAGTCCGAAGACAGGGGGAGGATACGATAATCCTGAAATCCGGTAACCTTCTCTACTTCCGCGAGGGCGATCAACTGTCCCAAGGTGGTGTCGGGTTCATTGTCCACAAGTCCCTCGTTAACAACGTTGTGAAAATCGAAAGTGTGTCGACTAGGGTGGCGTACCTTATACTCAGAATCACCAAACGGTATTCGTTGAAGGTCATACAGGTATACGCGCCTACCTCGTCACACTCCGACGGTGAAGTCGAGGTAATGTATGAGGATTTATCTAGAGCCATACATACCTATAAGACTCATTTCACAGTTGTTATGGGGGACTTTAACGCGAAGCTGGGCAAAAGATTCGGCGAAGAGCTAAAGGTGGGACCACATGGAATTGGAGACCGCAACCCTCGGGGCCAGATGTTGGCCGACTTTATGGAGAAGGAGGGACTCTTTATGATGAACTCCTTTTTCAAGAAGCCTGGTCACCGTAAATGGACCTGGGTGAGCCCTGACGGTGAAACTAAAAATGAGATAGACTTCATCTTGTCGACGAGAAGACAAATATTCAATGACGTCTCTGTGATCAATGCAGTGAAAACTGGGAGCGATCACAGACTAGTAAGAGGGTCATTGAATCTCAATGTCAAATTCGAGAGATCCCGACTGATGAAGTCTACGCTCCGACCCTCACCTTCCCACATCCATAATCCCGGAACCTTTCAGCTCGAACTCCAAAACCGATTCGAATGCCTAGCAGACTGCGAAGAAGTGGACACATACAACGACAGGTTTGTGGAAGCTGTCCATACGGCTGGGTCTAAGGCCTTCAAGACCAGCCGTACAAATGGAAATAAAAAGATCTCTGCCTCTACCCTGCAGCTAATGGAGGAAAGACGGAAAATGATTCTGTCGTCCTCAGATGATGCCGCTAGTTATCGGCTGCTCAATAGACGGATTTCAAAGTCTCTGACTCGCGACACTCGCCAATTTAATACAATGCGTATTAAAGAGGCCATCGAGCGGAATAAAGGCTCAAAAGTGTTCGCCAGAGATCTGTCTATTGGGCAGAGTCAACTGACGAGGCTGAAAACTGAGGATGGTAGAGTCGTCACGTCTAAATCTGAGCTGTTGGAAGAGGTTGAGAAGTTCTACGGTCAGCTTTACACGACAAGGCAATCACCTGTCAGTAGTCAAGCTGCAGATCCCAGAGCAAGACTGACCCGACATTACACCGAAGATTTTCAGGACGTCAGCCTTTCCGAGATTAGAATGGCTCTCGAACAACTCAAAAACAACAAGGCACCTGGTGATGATGGTATTACAGCTGAGCTTCTGAAGGCAGGTAGTACACCAATCCTCAGGGCTCTTCAGAGGCTATTTAACACCGTCATAGCCAGGGGTCAAACGCCAAAGGCATGGCGCAGAAGTGTGGTGGTGCTTTTCTTTAAAAAGGGTGATAACACCCTTTTGAAGAATTACAGACCCATCTCATTGCTGAGCCATGTCTACAAGTTGTTTTCGAGAGTCATTACGAATCGTCTCGAGCGAAGGCTCGACGACTTCCAGCCACCCGAACAAGCCGGTTTCCGAAAAGGCTTTAGCACCATAGACCACATACATACGCTGCGGCAAGTTATACAGAAGTCTGAGGAGTATAACCAGCCACTTTGCTTAGCGTTTGTGGACTATGAGAAAGCCTTCGATTCGATCGAAACCTGGGCCGTGCTAAAGTCTCTCCAAAGGTGCCAAATCGATTATCGGTATATCAAGGTGTTAAAGTGCTTGTACGAGAACGCCACCATGTCAGTCCGACTCCAGAATCAGAACTCAAAACCTATCCAACTGCAGAGAGGCGTAAGACAGGGAGACGTGATATCTCCGAAACTGTTTACCGCTGCATTGGAAGATGTTTTCAAGCTTCTGGACTGGAAGGGATTTGGCATCAACATCAATGGCGAGTACATCACTCATCTTCGATTTGCCGACGACATAGTGATTATGGCTGAGACCTTGGAAGACCTCGGCGCTATGCTCGATGACCTCAGCAGGGTATCTCAACAAGTGGGTCTACAAATGAACATGGGCAAGACGAAAATCATGTCGAACATCCATGTTGCACCCACTCAAGTAAAGGTTGGAAATTCTGCACTCGAAGTTGTGGACAATTATGTTTATCTAGGTCAGAACATCCAACTAGGTAGGTCCAACTTCGAGAAGGAGGTCAATCGTCGAATCCAACTCGGCTGGGCAGCGTTCGGGAGGCTACACGATATCTTCTCATCCAAAATACCGCAGTGTCTTAAGTCGAAAGTCTTCGACCAGTGTGTGTTGCCAGTGATGACGTATGGATCAGAGACGTGGTCGCTCACTATGGGCCTCATAAGAAGGCTCAAGGTCACCCAACGAGCAATGGAGAGGGCTATGCTCGGAGTTTCCCTGCGAGATCGAATCAGGAATGATGAAATCCGCAGGCGAACCAATGTCACCGACATAGCCCGAAGAATTGCTAAGTTGAAGTGGCAGTGGGCGGGGCACATCGCTCGCAGAACTGACGGCCGCTGGGGCAGAAAGGTTCTCGAGTGGCGACCACGAACCGGAAGACGCAGCGTGGGCAGGCCCCCTACAAGGTGGACCGACGATGTCGTGAGGATCGCGGGAAGCCGTTGGATGCGGGTAGCGCAGGACCGACTATCGTGGAAATCCTTGGAGGAGGCCTTTGTCCAGCAGTGGACGTTTTCCGGCTGAAATGATGATGATGATGATGAAAATTTATAGCAATATATATATACAGGTGTCCCATTATTCAACGTCAAGCGGGAACCGGGTTATACGTGTTATGAAAAAAATAAATAATAATAATAAAAAACAAGTGTGTCACCTAGTTACGTAGTGATAGACATATTATTTGAAAAATGTTGAAAATCGACATCTCTAGGTATTGTTATCACAAATTTCACAATTTTGCGATATAAACATTTTATGTAGTCTGTTAGTCCACCCGTACGAAGCCGGGACGGGGTAGTTAATAAGTTATATTTTTAAGTAATATAATTTTTCATACTATATTTTTCGCTTTTAAAATCAAAGTATCAAAGTCACATATTTTATAGAAGCAAGCTATGAATCAATCTGGTTTGTACATACAATATATATGTATGTGCTTTAAACATTTACATATATATGTCCACATTGGCATCGATCCAATGCATCATTCTATGCAGTTATATTGGTATAATTGTTGTCAAGCCGTTTATAATGAAATATTTGTTAGTTGGGCTCTCCAGTCTTGGAGGGGCTGGTGTATATAAAGTAGCCTATAAGCTTCCACGAAATTCAAGTTGCTTTATACTAAATTTTATCCGTCATTAACGGTTGTGTCGTAACGACGGTTGGCCCGCCACATCACTATCCACATCCTGATAAGTTTATTCCAATAAGAAATTCACGCAAGCGCCAAAAACACTTACAACTCAGTCGGATGTACGATACAGGAATGAACGGTTGTAGCACTAATTTTTATATATAAACTATTGTAAATACTTTTAAACAAATAAGTGTTTCGCAACTTGAATAGATATTTTTAATAATATTAAATTTCTTCGTCATAAAGTTGACAAGAAATTTTAGTAGTCATGTCTTGTGGTTTCAATTGTTTTTTTATTAATTTGAAAGAGTATTTTGACACAAAGGTTTTATTGAAAATAAATGTTTGTATAGAAAGATAATAATATTTAATATAAGCAAAAATACAGGAAGATTGTAAAATAAAATATCAACAGTACGATAAGTACGGCACAGTTGCAGTGCATGTTGGTAGATATTTATGTTTTTATTTGGTAATCCAAAAATTTACATACATAATGTATTACATTATGTTTGACTGTAATGACTATATGACTAGTGACCAAAATGAAATAGGATTACAAAAAAAATAAGTTTTCGTGTTGATGGCGTTTTTACCACCCACGCCCATATTTTGATAAATAACTATTAATTGTGGTCCGTTTTTGCAGGGTTCATACTTCCAACTTCCAGACTCCGTGCTACTGAGATTCCTTAACAGAAAAACCCAATAACATTTCATTAGGCTGACCTAAGGTTTGAAGCCAGAATCTCGTAATCTGCAGCCTTATAACTAGCCAATAGACCTACGGTGCGGCCAATATACCAATTAATAAATTGGCAACCATAATGAAACTGCAACTGCAAGGACTCTGACACAATGGATTTTTTTTCGTTTCGTTTCGTCATCGGCTATACACGTAGGGTTTTTTCATATATATAATTGAGCTTATCTGACATCCGGCTAAGTATTTTAAGACTCGCCCCCTCCTAGTGACGCAGTCGATTCCATTTGGCGCAACAGCAACCAATTCGAAAAAATAATTGGCCCAACAGTTACAACCAATTCGAAATGAGAGCTTACCGAAATACCGATAAAGTACTCGTTGAAAATACACTATAATTAATAAGTATGTAAAGGGTAATAATGTAAACGCGAATGTCTCTGGAAAGTTCTTCCGCGGTGTCGTGGATCAATAAGGAAATGCATTTTTTTTATTATAGTGAGAAGGCAATGATCCAAGCGAGCAATGATGAATAGTTATTGTTTTTTTTTTGTTCTTTTATTGTAAGATACATACGCCATTTCTTTAATTGGCTTCGTAAACTATATAGTTATTGACGTTATTGTTCGTTTTACACCGAATGTTTTGCAGTAGGTAACATGGACCATGCTCAAAGTCATCTAAAATTTGTTAATTCATAAAAAAGTTATACCTGAATAGACATAAATTAATAAATTATATGAGTTAAATATGAATACAGTCTTTTATATAACTTAATCATTCGATTAATTCTTTGTGTTTTTCAATGTCTTCTAATATTTTAAGTCATGTGACGTGCGAATTTTCTGTAACTGCATATTATTACAGACAGACTGACAATGGGTCACATGATGGTGAGTTATTACCACATACATTGGTACTGTATGAAATATTTACCATGCCTTGTATAGCCAGTGCACCACAAACCTTGGGAACTCAGATGATCCGTGTACCTATAGGTACACTAGCTATTATTAGCAGTTACATTGGCTTCAACCTTAACAATATTACTACAAGCATTGCTGTTACGCAATAGAATGTTTGATGAGTGGGTCCTGCTATACAGAGGCTCAACCAGGTCTACTGTAATGAGCTCAAATCTGAGAAAAATAAATAAATTAATGGAGAAAGGACCGTATGTCAAGATTTTTTTGCGTTGGCTTCCGTGTTGTCATGTCAGCATCAACACAGAGCCTTGGATTTAATCTTTGACATACTATGACATTCATTAACATATATCTCAAAAACAAGTTAGTAGTAGAGGCCTTTGTTTTGTAATAAGTTTTTATATGACAAATGCTGGCACGTAACACTTACGCGTACACTAAAGAAACAAAAAGATTTTCAAACATATTGAAATTTCGAATTGAAGAAAAATAAATAAAATAATTGTGTCGAATAGTTTGCACTATGCAGCATTTTAAATGATAAAATATTAAGAAAATATCTATTAAAAAGCCAAAACATACAAATGCAGAAAGCTTATCACCTAAAATAAAACATAAGTCATTATATTGAAAAGGAATGAGTTCAGCTTTTAGCTGCTCTTTAGATTATCTCTCATAAAATTTACTAATATTGCCAACCAAAATATAGATTCAATTTTCAAACCAAAGAATACGTAGAACAAACAAATGAATCCAAATTAAGTTAGTGTGTGTTAGTGTAAGCGAGACCAGCTGTCTGTGTGGGTATAAAAAACACTCTCAGCAAAACAAATGTATATTTAAAAGAGTACAAAAAACAACAACAGATGTTTACGTAATAAATGAAATAAAACAAATCTCACATATTAAAAGCTTATAATTTTCAAAAACTTGTTGCTTATTTTATTATTATTAAGTAGTTAGATTCAAATTGATTCTGTGTACATTTTCGGTAATACTGTGGTTTTGCATCTGTTCTCCGAACTATGGTTTCAATTACTTGACTTGTGGATAGGGTTCAAGTATTTCCAATCACACCTTTTAAGATATGAATCATGTGATAAAAATCACAATATTCGAACTAATTTCTTTCGTAAATTGGATTCTCTTTGGAACCTTTAAATTTAAGAACTTATTAAAGTTGATAAAAGAGTATGCAATGAATTCAAAAAGAAATGTATTATATGGACGGTGTATTCCTTATATAAATCGGCGTATCAGTAGATAAATTAGGTAAATCCATCTTATCTTTTAATGTAAACGTAATTAAAGTTAACGGCGATCCACCGATGACGTCCAACCATGATGTCAAACGGGTCATCCGTTTGACTAATATTATTTTTTGAGTTTGTGATCTAATAAAAATGTATATTTAGGTACTAAATGATCGTGCAAAGCCAAACACAAAATACGGAGCCTTTATGCGAAAATTATAAATGGCCGGTCAATTTGACGTCAGAATGACCGGCCATTTTTAATTTTAATTTTTTTGTTAATGATTTAGCTACCAAATATTTAAGCAAAGCTACTAAATAGGTACTAAATGCTGGTAGTATTTTATTTTTATTTCTTTAATTTTTTTTTTCCGTCAGAGTGACACCACAATATAAAGTATGCTATCTCTCTCGCCTACATATTGATAGTCTCAATCACGGTCTTATACACAGGTCTTGCAACTGAGTCCAATTTCAGTGGTGAGAGATGAGGTGCGAGTGTGTTATAACTGCTAATTCGCAATACCATCCGCTTGAGGTACTACGTCGCTGCTATCGAAGCTGATATTTTTCTCTCCCAAGTATTGTGTTATTTAATCATTGTTATATCGTTTTGTTGAGTTTTGCGGATTTTTTGTTATTCTTGTTTTGTTATTTAGTTGTTTGTCATTATGTCAACGCACCCCATATTGAAGTTGTAAGAACTGTGTATACGACCGCGGTCTCAATCGATGACGACACCACAGTCTCGACGTCATATATTTTTAATCGAATCTTAACACAAACATAAGCTTCTCAATAAATGTTACAAAAAGTATTTTGAGTTAGAAAGTAAACATAAATACTGACACTCATAAAAAATAATATATCACCGACATAAGTTGGAGTACATTTTGTTAAGAAGATAAATGTACGATACGATAATGTACGACATACACTGTTACGATTTGATTAAGTTAGATGTACGTTTTGATGTGGAACATATATTTGCGCGCTTTAGGGGTAGCATCGACTCGTTTGCTGAGACATTAAAAGGGATAACGCTCTCGTATGCCGTCTACTCACTTCGCATCGCAGCTGTATATTCACTTGTAAGTGCGTTTTGCGTATATGCGAAATGTTTACTTGTTTGTGTGTTATTGTATTTTAAGTGTTTGTTTAAGTTATTGTATAATATGTGTTGTATTTTAAGGATTCAGCCTAACGCCTTTGGTATATCTTATAATAGATTGATTTTTTGTAGTCTGATGTACTTGATTTATTTCCAGCGAACATCATCAACATTTTAGTAATTTGTTTTATGTTCTTGTTTCGTTTTGCTTATGACTTACAAACGCCATCAGATCTCAATCATCAAGGTTATTTAAGCCTCACTTATATTAGCCGGACCAAACATCGGGGCTTAACGGTAGTATGCGCAAACAATCTCCACTATTGACGGCCCCTAGAAGATACGGAGTAGAACTATGCGCTCTAGGCATTAGTGAGTCTCAATCCCCCCACTTAATTTTCGGGAAACGCATAGTGCGTTATTCCAGCGATATAAAAAGGTCTAAATTATACACCTGGTAATAGAAAAATATGCAAAAAAGGCAAGTCTCACGGCTATACCCTATGCCCTTGGTGGGCTTTGTGTAAGTCCATGCCATAGCCTCCGGTACAAAAGTACAATGCTTAAACTCAATAAAATAAACGATGCTTTAGCGCACATAATACGAACAACATTTTTTTTTTATTATTATAAGATTTAGTGAAAATATCCTTCATGTATAATATTACTTATATTATGCATTCTTACACAAATAAACATATTAAAAAAAACTTCGAACGTGCTTACGTATGTGGGTAGTTTGTTTTTGCCTGCTAAGGTTATTCTTTGTATTGTAATTAACACGTAATATTTAATCAATAGAGATGGATGTTGTAGATAAACTGAGAATTCAATTGTTTTATTGAATGTCGAGTAATTATATTTTATTTTTGTACACATTATAGACGTTTAAGATATATTTTATATAAAGTAAGATGAGTGACTCTCTTTTGTTCTGACCCTACATAATAATAATAAATAATATCCTCCAGACCGATTTCGGTCACGGCAGCCAATCTCAAGAGAGGTTAGCTAACTGCGCAGGAGATATTATAGTACACAAACGTGTGCGTAAACACAGGTGCACTCTCTATTCCTTAGCTCTCATAATCCGATGGGACGGCAATCCGACACGACCGCAAAGAGTTCAGGCGCAGGATCAACGGATTTACGTGCTTTTCGAGGCACGGGAGTGTACACACTTTGAACTTCCAGACTCCGGGCTGCTACTGAGAATATTCTCACAGAAAAACCCAATAACTTTTATTGGCCCGACCTGGGGATTGAACCCAGGACCACCGGGTCTGCGGCCTTATATCTAGCCACTAGACCAACGAGGCAATCAAACCCTTCATACCATACATTACCTAGAGGCCAATTTAGTAAATAGGTTTAGATTTATAGACATTTATTCTCACTCAGACATTTATTCTCTCTCAGACATGAGTCACTTACATGAGAACACGTATAGAGTAACATAACACTCATGTTCGTCGTAGGCAGTCCAACTCAACGCATTGGCTTATTTTCCTTTTCTTATTTTTTTTTCTCTTACTTTCCCCACCAAAGTGAACGCTCCGTTATATGTTCAGCCAGTTTAATCTTAATATAATAAATAAAGTAAAAATATGTAAATGTCCCTTTGATGGATTAAGGTCTCCTTTCTGTTTGAGAAGGTTAAGAGTTGCATAATTCTATCGCACTGTTCCAATATGGATTGGTGGACTCTATACATATGTAGGAAATTTTCACCCCACCCTGCATTTGTTTTTAAATATATTTAAGTAATTTAATGAAAATTATTTTAGAAGCAATCAGTAAATTAGTGGCAATATGGGCAATAGTTGCTGACTTGGATGTTTCTTACAAAATTTGCAAGAAATTTTAGGTTTTATAATTTTATAACAACTATTTTAACGTAGATATCGCTGGTCACTCGACGTCACACACTTGGAATAATAATCAGGACGCTAATCAATACTAATCTGCCAAATTAGTACTCCCCTTGTCCTTTTGTCAGTCAGAACCTAACTGAACGGTCCATTGACTCGAATTGAATGCGATGCGAAAACGTGTCGCCAGTAAATAACTCGTGTCAAATGTCGATGTTAACTAATCCACAAATAAATATTTTATTGCCAATCAATATTTTATGATACAGGTAATACAAATAATATGTAAGACACGATGCGAATATTGTTGCATTTTGTTCTGTTTCGTTGATATAGTCATTTAGTAAGTCTAAATGTTTATTCAATATAAAACAATTACCACTAATCATCAAAAATTCACTACTACAAGGTAGTAGGTCTTTGTGCAAGTCCATCTGGGTAGGTACCATCTACTCATCACATATTCTACAGCTAAACAGCAATACCTACTTAGTTTTGTTAAATTCCGGCTTGAAGCATAAGTGAGCCAGTGTAACTACAGGCACGAAGACATTACATTTCAGTTTCCAAGGTTGACGGCGCATAAGCGATGTAAGGAATGGTTAATATTTTTTACATCGACAATGTCTATGGGTGGTTGCCACTTACCATCAGGTAGCCGTTTGCCCGTCCACTTACCTATAACATATTAAAAAAACACTACCAGATCTAAAATCCTCAGACATGAGAAAAACTGTAAAAGCAACACAGCGAGATCTTTATTTCTTCAGAAATTTATTTATTTATTTATTTATTTATTTATTTATTTATTTATTTATTTATTTATTTATTTATTTATTGGGAAACAAACAGTATTACAACCAATCAATTGAAAATAATTCATACAAAAATAAATACATAAACCAATTAAGTTTCCACCGATTACAAGTTCATTTGGAGCTAAGAAGAATATTATAAGAAATTAGTGTTATCTTGTGTATATTTAAATGAACAAATTCAAGGTATGTTAACATAATAATTACAACTTGCTTGTCACTCTATCCCCTGAGAAACCAAAAGCCGAACCCCGCTGAACCATGGGCAGAGCACTTCAGGGCAATAGCAAGAGGTAATGGGTAAGATTCCCATCTTTCCAAGATTTCACTTGTTGCAAGGTCTTAATTTTGCATTTTCTAGACATTATATTAAACTTACACAATTCCATTAATTTATATAATTACGTCATTAATATAGATAATGTACGTGATTAATTCAAAATCATTATAATAATGAGTTTCATGAGAGATAAATAAAATTTAAAATGTTTCTGCTGTCCATACTAAAAGTACTGAGCGCATTATAAATGGTTTCTTTAATAAGCGTTATACGAGATCGCTGTTGATGTACGAGAAATCATAGATGAGTATAGCATAGTACATACCATTTGCTGATTCCTAAACTTTTTTTTTATAGCATAGGTAGGCGGCCAACCATATGGGCCACCTGATGGTAAGTGGTCACCAACGCCCATAGACATAAATAATTTATATCTTAATTTTTGATCTCTTAAATAATGTTTCGCGTTAACATTAAAAGAAGTAATATAAAAATAGCTTAATCATTAAACATCACTTAAAAGGTTCTTAATTCTGTTATGTGATCTTGGCTTTATTAAAAATTATCATATCCAACTATAGAATTTCATTGAACTTTAATTTTAGTCATATTTTAATGTATTATTATTATTATATATTTTTTTACAGTATAGATAGGCTGGCAAGCCTATGAGCCACCTGATGGTAAGTAGTCACCAACGCCCATAGACAGTGGCATTATACATTTATTTTTAAAAAAAACGTCGCCAATGCGCCACCAACCTTGGGAACTAAGATGTTATGTCCCTTGTGCCTGTAATTACACTGGCTCACTCACCCCTCAAACCGGAACACAACAATATCAAGTACTGCTGTTTTGCGCTAGAATATGTAATGAGTGGGTGGTACCTACCCAGACGAACTTGCACAACGCTCTACCACCAATTTCTATCTTATTTAATTAAACTGAACATCTTATTCAATTAAACTGGCAGTTCTAAATAAAAAAAAGTTAAGTTAAATAAAATGAGATTATTTTCTTTTGCAATGGAGTACCTTTAAAGTAAAACATTGCCCATCAGCTGATTAAAAAAAAAACAAAAACGTCATTAAGGTAAAAGTCCAATTGTTTCCATGTTACGCAACATTATATATTTGTTTAAATAGATTTTAAGACGTAGAATAAACCGTCAACTTCTTATGATGAAATTGTGATAGTAAGAATTTACATTAGGAATAAGACCTCGAATTGTTGGAAAATCCGCGAAATGAAGCAAATTCGTCGGCTGCTTATTACTTATTGATCAATTATAAAGACTGCAATGTAAAATCACATCGACGTCTATGTGATCAAGGTTTATTTTGCCACAGAAGGCTTAAAAGCAACCATGTAACCGCAAGACGCTGCGCAAGCGGCAACACTCAAGTTCAGTGTTAATCGAACGTGCGACGCGCGCGCGCAAGTCAGCCATTTTTTTAAACGAATTACGCGCGTTTTTGTGCTTGTGCCGTTTTGTTTAAAAAATTGTTTATGGAATTCTAGTGGATTGTGTTAAAATTATAAAAAGGTGAGATATTTATTCTTTATTTTATTAACGTAATGTTTTATTTATTGTTATATTATAGTTCTTTCGTCTAACATTTTACTTCTAGAATGTTCATCACAAACTTTTGAGATGTTATGTTAATTAATATAATTAATTATAAAATTAGCATTGAAAAATGTAACCGTGCTGAGGTCGGAAAGACCTTCATCAGTACTCATCGCGATTCCTTGTAAACAAAGATAAAAAAATAAAACAATTGTAAAATATTATTCTAATACGAAAAATTATAACTACGCAACGAAACATATTTAGGTAATTACGCTTAAAAAAATCCGATCATTTAAATTTTTCTTTTTGTTATAATAATATAAAAAAATGGGAAAACGTTTTATTATAATGACTAACTGAAAAAACTATTAAACCATTTTAAATAAAACTTATAGCAGAAAATACAGAACCTTTTTGGAGATAATGTTTAAGTAGATTTGCTTCGATATTGATGTGACAACAGACAAGAGTGACTTTTATGTTGTTAATTTTCGTTAATTCTGTAAGAAAAACTTATTTACACTAAACATTGTTGGTATAGTAACAGATTATTATATATATATTTTAATATTAAATTTTTAATTTTCGTGCTGTAAATATAATTAATTTTAGTTTTTTAAGTTCGTATATCGCGTATCCAGTACATAATAAACTCATTATGTTTTTAAATGACTATAAAGTAATTAAATAATCATTATCTTAACGACATCATTTGTTTGTTACTTAAATTTGTGCAACGATACGTATTGTCATTATCAAACGATTCATGTACTTGACATATAAACAAAGCAGCGTAGCTTTGTTGAATGAGATGTTTTTTTTAAATGCAAAATTAGTAAACCGATATTCATAAAACTTATACCATTATAATGCGGCACGTATGGTGGTTTGATTTGTTTATGATATCAGAGGTAATACTTGTCACAAATTGTCACTTTATCGCAATCGAATCAAAGCGTAATCGTTGCCGTGTATCCCGTTTTCCTATTATTTAATTCAATTATCGATGGTTCATTCATTCATTCATTATGGTTCATTTTTCGCCCAGAGAATCGGAATTCCGATTCAAAGGGTTGCTGGCGTTCCTGCCACCATTCCACGCGGTCACGATTTGGACAGTAACTATTTTTAATTTAAATTGTATTTACTTAAGGCTTTTTTTAGTATTGGTATTAAAGTTAACAATTAAGTTGAATTTTGAGACAACGGTTTATGTTAAACACCATATCGGTTTGGTTCCGATGCGAATAAATATATAAGTCAAAGTTGGATTGCAATCGAATCGGGAACGTATCGTATCGTTATAGATTAGTAGAATTGGTCCCCATTTGTGCATTGCAGTTTCGTCCGCTTTAAATTTAGATTATTTACGTGACAAGCATGAACTTCTTATACTTATATAATGTAATAATTATTGTTATATACATATATTATAGAGAAGTAAAGTTTGGGCGTAGGAGGTTATTTCCAAAACAACTCATCCGATTTCAAAATTAGTTTTTACTAATATTTAGAAAAACTATCAGGGTGGATATATATGTATATAAAATAAATAAAGCGTTAAGTGAAGGGTTGTTCGTGGAGATTTATTTTGCAATGTTGAAAACACGGTCGAACGAATGTGTTTCAAACGAACGCACCTTTAAAGTTAACGAAAAGAAAAAATAAAAAAAACAGTTAAGGAATTATATATTATACGTATAAGAGGTAATTAAATTTTAATTATATACAATTATACAAACAGTAACACGTCGGCCGGGTGTGCTATTACATAAATAAATGCCTATGTATGAGTCATAAATAATATTTATTATTGGAATAAAATATAACTCGATCTAAATTTACATGTACATATTAATTTATTTAATTCCGTTATATGTAAACAAGAATATGAAATTAACGTTTCATGTCACATCACGTCAGTAGTTTAAAAGTCTTGAAGACGGTGAAACTTTGAAGCACAGCGCTATAATGCGCAGCATCTTCTGGTATAAATTTTGTGTACGTCGGTTTTGTATTTTTTTCTTTTTTTAACGATTTTGGCATTGAAAATAAAGTCCCATTTATTAGTATAATATCCTCCAGGGCGATTTCGGCCACCGCGGCCAATCTCACGAGAGATTATCCAACTGCGCAGGAGATATTATAGTGCACAAGTGCATTCTATTTCCTAGCTCTCATAATCCGATGGGACGGCAATCTGACAGGACCGGAAAAAGTTAAGGCGCAGGACCAACGGTTTTACGAGCCTTCCGAGGCACGGGAGTGTACTCACTTCCAACTTCCAGACTTCGGGCTGCTACTGAATCGTATTGATGTATCGAATTTTCTGACAGAAAAACCCAATAACTATTTATTGGCCCGACCTGGGAATTGTACCCAGGACCACCTGGTCTGCGAAAAATATATTTGGATAGGATTTGCGTAAAAATTCGTTCTTATTTAGGGAAGGAGTAAAAACAAATTTCAAGTCACTCGGGCGGATAGTTTAGGAGATCTCGTGATGAGTGGTATTTCGCTTATATATATACTACAACTATATGTCATATTAGTTTTTACTCATACGTCGACTAAAGATTTAAATCATCCACAGAAAATTAAATTAATATACAATAAGACTCGTTAGAAAATATTGAATAATATTTAATAATTTTGTTTTTTTTTCTATTTGGACGTTAACCAATTGGATCTATTAGAGATTTAAGTTATACATAAATTCTATGCTGGTAATACTGCTAATACATTTGCTATACGCACGTCCTAAGGATATAATATATTTTTTGCTTATTTATCTCCGTATAAATTAAAAGACTAAAGTTGATTATTAATAAGTATGATTTATATATTTATTCACAAACGCGGAGCGCTCGTGTTGTTCCCACGAATAAAATTTAATCAGACAGTATTTGTACCCAGCCAAAAAACATAATAAATAGCTTGTAATGTAACAAATATACATATGTAATAAATGTAATTTTTGTTGTTATTTCGTCCTTCAAATCAATATATATACTTGTTACTCGGTGGTAGAGCTTTGCGTAAGCTCGTCTGGGTAGGTACCACCCACTCATCAGATATTCTACCGCAAAACAGCAGTACTTGTTATTGTTGTGTTCCAGTTTGAAGGGTGATTGAGCCAGTGTAATTACAGGCACAAGGGACATAACATCTTAGTTCCTAATGGTGACCACTTACCATCAGGTGGCCCATATGCTCGTCCGCCTAGCTATGCAATAAAAAAAAATACAATGCTTTTATAACTCGTATCTAATAAACACTTAATATTTTAATTTGAATTTTAATTAGTCTTATCTTAAATCAAACTCAATGGTTATTTCATTAGAACAGACAGACAAAACTTATGTGAACGCTTAGAATACATTGGAAGTGCAAAGTCGAGGGTTGTTAGAAAAATATTTACATAAGACAAATGCTTATTTACCTAAGCAAGGTACGTCAGTGCCAAGGTTAAGTTCTCGTAATACGGACGCACACATATATTATATATACATAATGGTAATACGAGAGATGGAAGGTTGTTATGTACCGAGGCAATCCGCTCGTGGACCAGCCGTTTGGTCCATGAAAAAAATTAAATTATCCGTCATGTGTCCTTTTTGTCATGGCCCAGCCTCCATGGAATTGTTACGGGGCGTTTTTCAGATGCAACCATTCCTTTGCTACTTCCGGATCTTAGCGCTACGAATAGCGGGTAGTATGATAAATGTATAATGATGACAAATACAGCACGTCAAATAGAAAATTTTACTATCAAGAAGCAATCGTTGGTTGACGTAATTTGCCCATAGATAAGTAAGCTGCAATAGCGAAATAAAAATCCAAATAATGGTATATTTATTGTATTTCTGTAACAATATAGTTTATTTTTTTTTATATATTCAACTAAATATAATTTTTTCAGTTTGATATAAAGGATTGTAATGCAATCGATGTGTTTTAAATAATACTGAATACACTATGGAATAAAACAAGCTTCGAATAATAGAACTCTAATCAACGATTCTTATATCGAAAACTGGTGTTCATCGAGTTAACATTCGCTCTATCCAATGGTCTGTCTCGACCTTTAATGATATGGTCACCTTTATAGCTGGTAATAACATGGAATTAATTTTATCATCGTATGATATTCATAGTAACTCGCCATAACTTATGTGACCTTACAATTGAATTCATTTCCTACTACGATTACTACTAATCGTTTAAATAGTATGAAATCAAATAAAAATATAAAAGGCGATTCAATAGTAACGAAGATATACCATTACAACAACATCAAATTAATAAGCTGCTATTCGTAACTCTTCTGAAGTTTTGACCCACAGCTGAGCTCTCTTATGAGGAGAAGGCTTTAAGCATATCTGTCCACACTGCTCAAAGGTGGGTTGTGGCAGACTATCATCCAATACATGAAGGTTCCCTACACGTGCACGAGATGAATTATAAACACAAAATTAGAATATGAAAATGCTGTTTACCAGGGTTTGAACCTGCGATCTTCGGTCGAGATTCAAGAATTCTAGCCGCTGGGCCACTACGGGTTTCTCTTCGGTGTATACGTTACAACGGGTTTTTAACCTTTGTTCATACGTTAGGACATCGAGTCAAGAATTTTTTCGCTCGGTGGGTTTGCTTTTTATTTTTATTCGATGCCGAAATCATAATGTTGGGAGAATTGCAAAACGAACTGGTATATTAACACCGGTCCGTCGTCATTGTAACTGCGAACAGTATTATTTTAAAACCTAATTCCTTTTTCTCAAAGAAAACCACGGAAAAACTAAATATTATTACTAATAATACATTTTTTTAAAGTATAGTAACTTCCTGTGAGTGTCCCACGGCTGGGCTAAGGCCGCCTCTGCTTTTTTTAAGGGAAGGCTTAAAGCTTATTGCACCACGGTGCTCCTAAGTGGGTTGGTGAAATACACACGTGACAGAACTTCAGTGAAGATAGACACATTCAAGAACGAAATGAATTATAAAGACAAATCCGACCTGAAACTATGAGATATTCAAATTCAAAACTTCGATTTTTTTTGTATAAATATACATTTTTTTATCATTCAATAACGATTTATATGGGCATGTACCTACATGTATCCACATTATCTTGGGTATAGAACCAGTAACTTATCCAAGAAACGAATCGTTTTGTTAACTGAGTGTAGAAATTTTCTACGACAGATAGCAGGCCGAGCGGAATTTAGTTTTTAATATGGAGTAATTCAGATTATAGTTAAGCGGCTATTTAGATCAGTGATCTATATGTAAATAGCATTGTTATTAAGACGCCGCAAAAACACGATTATTTATGAAGTCCATAAAATAAAATATGACCTGTCATTATGAAATAGCTTCTAATTTGATCGAAATAAGGTGCATTATTCAATAACAGGCACGATTAAAAGGGGAATTCCGTAATAAGGCTTTCTTTGTTTTATTCCGTTACGTCAAATGACGTCAAAATCAGCTTGTTATTTTTTTAAAGATTACTGAGTTATATTTGTAAATGTTTGTGCGACAACATTTGACTTTTGAATGTTGAATATTTTCAATAGATTTTTTTATCGAATTTAGGTTTCATTGATAGTTCTTTGTATTATATTTCGATAAGTGAAGTAAATTTATTTACATACATCACACTGGCAAACGGAAAATTTAAACCCGGATTTGATTATGTCATTATATATTATTTTTAAGTTATTTAAATTCACATAAATATTTATAGTTTTCTTATTTATCACATACTCGTACAAAAGTGTGTGATTTTGTTTGAGTGTATTTATTAATTTATTGATATAATAACACTGATGGTGTTGACACTTATTGCTTAACACTTAAAATTATCAACTAAAACAAATAATCTTACGAAGTAATACGTCTTTAAAGGTGTAACCAACATTTACCGAGTTGAATACAGTTAGGCGACAGCCCTCGTCGTCCGCACTGATTAAGACAATACACATATTTTGTTGCGCGCTGGATGAGCTTCAATCAAGCACATAAGTGCCTTAATCATTAGTATAGTAACCGACAACCAATCTATAAGTGTAAGCATTCATAATGGTGCATTTACAAAAGGCCAATAGCCAAACTATTCCATTAAGCTAACATATTAAGCCAGTCGAAAGAAAAATTCTATATAATTCACACGTAGGCAAGCTTTCTTATTTATATTCTCTATTTCAATGGATTGACTTGATCAATGGTTTGAGGACAATGCAATGTAAGTGGATTGTGATAAATTTCAGCAAGAAAACAGTGGATTTGTCAATATAACTATTTCAGGAAGCAGGACAAGTTGATGCGTACGTGTCCTCATGGCGGGAGATCGTTCAAGAGAGACTTAAGTCTAAATTGACAGTTGTTGACATTTTTGATAGATGACATTTGGCAGATGACACTTGGCAGCTATTGTCATTTGACAGGTGACGTTACTATTGCGTTTGCATTTTCTTGACAACAGATTTTATCTATTTAGACGAAGCCAATATTGGATTGGCTTAGTCGATTGACTCGGCGAATGATGCTAAATGGGGCGATTGTGGTATTCTTACTAATCCTTCTTATGCGCAAATTTTAAAATAGATGAAGTAGTAAACCATTTTTATATTACATAAAAAAAATATTTATTATGTTTTTTTTTTTTATTAGTTAGTTCACACAAAAATGTACTTTATTCGATAAAACCCTTGATAAGTATTTACAATTTATAAAAACATCCATTTAATTGGTAGTAGTCTCACGTAGAACTGTCAAGATCTAAAGAAAGGAATGTGTTTGTGACACATTATTTTTATTTAAATATAAATATAAAACAAGCTCTGTAATCTGAAGAGTTTGCTAAGAATATAATCAAATATAAATTGTCATTGTATTGTATTGTCCAGTTGTGACTTACCGCTTAATTTTTATTCTAATACAACATGTTAAATTTTTTTTTTGGTTACATTTTATTGAGCATTATTTACATTAAAGCCTTTAATAAATACAAATAAAAATTCAAACAGTTACTGTACAAACTCGTGACCGCGTGGAATGGTGGCAAGAATGATAGCAGCATTTCCACTTTGAATCGCAATTCCGATTTTCTGGGTGAAAAATGAACCAGCCCATGAAACCAACCATGAATTTTAATTGATTGTTTAAATGTAACTTTAGCGAAACAAAAATCAATTGCCATACTATAATGTCTTGATTTAACACACACACACACACACACACACACACACACACACACACACACGCACACACAGAAATGACTACTGGTAAAGAAATACGTAATTAACTATTTGAAATTTAACCAATGTACCAATTTGTTTATAAATGTGTGTACCAATTTTCATCAAGATTGTTCAAGCCGTTCTTGAGTTATAAGAAGACATACAGACAGACAGACAGACAAAATGTAAAAAATAGTATAATGTGAATCATTGTATCATAAAAAAAAAATGTACAGACAGAACCAATAGATTTATATAGTAGTATAGATTTGTTTAACGCGTATATATTTGAAGAACTACAATTTTTAATTCATAATAATATAATAAGCAATATAAAAATTGACTCTTAAGTAACCTTACCAAGAGCTGTTAAATTACCAGAAATAAGAAACGCTTTTCGCGTTACTTGTCATATTTTAGTAAATGAAGCATAATAAAATATGCTTTCGATGGATTGTAGAATAGTATTTATTATAAAGTCATATATATTCTAGCACCTCACAATCATAATTCAGAATTGTTAAACACCAATTCCCATAACACTTTCTTCAGAATGAAGGATTTTCAGAGGAGCTTTCACCCCCTTATCACTTTTACCGTTAAACATTCAAAAATCCTTCCTTAGTTCTAACTTATTCTGTAAAAGAAACTTGTATACATCATGACGCATCATGATGCTTCAGTAGTTGGGGTTGTATGTTAATATGTCAGTAAATCAGTCAGTTATAGATTTGCATTCGTAAATACTCAAACACGCTAAGATAGTTGGCGCAGTATTTCTTTATTATTAATGAAAATAAAACAAACGCTACCATATTAACATAATATGAATATGTGCATTGGACCGGTTTATTTTTTTTTTTTTTTTTTATAACGTAGGTTGGCGGACGAGCATATGGGCCACCTGATGGTAAGTGGTCACCAACGCCCATAGACATTGGCAGTGTAAGAAATGTTAACGATCGCTTACATTGCCAATGCGCCATCAACCTTGGGAACTAAGATGTTATGTCCCTTGTGCCTGTAATTACACTGGCTCACTCACCCTTCAAACCGGAACACAACAGTACCAAGTACTGCTGTTTTGCGGTAGAATATCTGATGAGTGGGTGGTACCTACCCAGACGAGCTTGCACAAAGCTCTACCACCAAGTAAATTTATTTATTGGACTATATGACAATAAGAATGTTATAATTATGAATGAGTTAGCATTTGTTTGATGAGCTCATACGCCAATCGTCTGCATATGATAACAGTTATTAGAATTACGTACATTATTTTTATTATATTTGCTAAAAGCTTTTGCCTGCGCTTTGGCTTCGTGATAATGTTGTTTAGCTTTTAAGGTCTCGACGTTCTAAATTCAAACTCCAGTCAAAAAAAGCTATTTAGTTTTTCCGTCTGGAATTTGGATATTGGCAGTGTTGATGATCCAGTACCTAGGTAAGCAAGTCAAGCCGTTGGTCATGCGCGTGAACTCTTTTTGGTTATTACGGTAATTGCGGTTCCATTAAAAATTAAAAAAGTAAGTGAATATAGAGTGCGCTTGTGTACATGATAATATGTCCTGGATAGTTGGCAAATTACCCTTGAAAACGGCTGCCTCGGCCAAAATCGATCATGAAGAAATATTCACACTGGAATTACTTTTTCATGTTAATATTGACCCTGATTTCTTGACATCATTCAACCCCCATTTCAAGTCTTTAAAATGTAAGCAATCATAAATGAAATATGTCGTTATTATTTCAAAAGACTGCTTAACATTTTGTCACCAGTTATTGCTAACGAAACCCAGGATATACGTCAGATTTTGACTCAAACAGATTGTGCGCGTTTCGTAATTACTGAGTATGTTTTAAGTGTCCGCTTAGAGTGTCAAGTTAAACGTAGAATTATTACAACTTATGTTTTAAAATTAGTGTTTTTAAAGTTAATACATAGACTGTAACGGCCTTATTTATAAACGTTGCTTAGTTACTGATTAGCTAAACACTGATATGTCTCTTTCTGTCATCATTGATTTGACATACGAAAGAAGAAGACAAAATATTGTTTAACTAATCACCAGTTAAATAAAGTTTATGAATAAGGCGGTAATTATAGACAAAGAAACGCATAGAAGTTTCCGACCACGTAATAGAACACTGATATAGAATTTTTAATTAATTACTTTTTTTTTTTAATTATTTTGTGGTAAATGAAATTAGTTCACTCGTTAATTATAATATTTTATAGCTTTATTTCCAATGTATTTATTTTTTAATTTTCATATCATAGTATTATAATTATGTAAGTGTTTTGACTACTGATGGTCCTTATTAAATAAATAACATTTCACTAGAGTTTGGACATGAAATACGAAAATAACTAATCTATACTTAATTACCGACGGATAGTTTATTTTGGTAGTTTGCAGAGATTAGCGCGTTCGAAATAATCAGAAACAAACTTTTCACTTTTGTTACTTTTATCATAAAGACTTCGCCCTCGTTTTAGTGCTTGTAAATTTTAATGGCGCAAAATGTATGAAGATTATAAAAAGTTCAATCGATGTCTTACCTATCTAACAATTCATAATATAGCTTGAACAATAAAACATGGAGATTTACACTTTTGAAAGATTTGATTCGTACTCTACAGGCGCAATAAGTAATGATAGAGGGAGCTTTAAGGCGACACTGTGGACAGTAAGATAAACGTGCTGAAATTACGTCATGTATTGCAGTTCAGAAACACATCAAACTGATTTATGCGTTTGTTATTAATTGAAACGCGGTAAATATAAAATTGAGTTGTATACGTGAAAAGAAACGAATTTGCGCCCTGAGAAATTAAACACATTGTTATAATAATCTCGAGCTCTGAATATAAAATTTTATGTACTTTTTTTGAGTGGATAAGCGGCCCTTGAATTAAAAATAGTTTCTATATATCGCTGTACTCAAAAGGCTATGAAATATTTATGAAATCGGATGATTATGACTATATACTATAATTATATGTGAGCAATTTCTTAACGTTTCTCAACAACACAGGAAAATAAATTGGCACAGTAACGAAATTACAAACATGTAATTCGTTACGTCATATATATTAAAGCAGTGATTGCGGTCTCACCCGCGTATAATTAATAAAAATATAATGAATAAAAATCAGCCTAGAACCTTCCTCGATAAAAGGACTATACAACACAACAATAATTTTTAAATTCGAACCACTAGTTCCTGAGATTAGCCGGATCAAACAAACAAACTCTTCAGCTTTATATATTAGTATAGATTCATATGTTATCGGTTAGTGGTTGGGATCGTTATATTTTGAATCTAGCTAGATTGTAAGCTGGCGCATTGTATTTAATGTAATGCATATATGCAGCATATTGATGTCATTTTATATGTTAAATGGTGAATTAAAAATATTAAAATGGCACGCATGTTATAAATAAATCATATGCTTGTAATTGCACATACGTTCTCAATCAGAGTGCAACAACAATTTATTACATGATGAAATTAGGATGTAAGTTAAAATGCGTGTTAGTTGCTCTCGAGCGGGTAGATACCATCTTTGTAGTCATAACGCTTTGTTGTAATTGTGTTGTTTGTTATGTATTGTGTGATGTTATGAAGCATGTATTTTATATTGCCATAATGTCAATATTTATCGATTTAAGTAGTTTACCATTGGAGAAGCTACATGTATACAGAAGTGCAGGAAAAGTTATTTTAGTAAACGATATATACCTACATGAGCATAGCATAGTGTCTAGAACACATTATTTAACCGAAGATTCCAGGTTCAAGTTTTGCCAATAATCGTAACAGGTGGTTAAAAAAAATATCGTTAGGAAACCTGGTATATCATATAAAATCTGCCAAATGTGTATGCACCAGACAAATTTAGAAGCGTTGTGTTATCAGCTCTAATACATTCCGCTCAAAAGGAGAGAGTGTCTTGAGACATTCACAGGCTTTCATTATTCGTAAAATTTCTAACCGCCTTATTCATAAACATTATTTAACTGGTGATTAGTTAAACAATATTTTGTCTTCTTCTTTCGTATGTCAAATCAATAATGACAGAAAGAGACAAATCAGTGTTTAGCTAAACAGTAACTAAGCAACGTTTATGAATAAGGCCGTTAAGCTATATATTATAAGTAAGCATTTATCGATGTATGCGATACATTTTATGTATGTAGCAGGCATGCAAAGCCACCTGATGGTAAGTGGTCACCACTGACCATAGACATTGACGTTGTAAGACATGTTAACCATCCCTAACGTTGCCGATATGCCAGCGACCTTGGAAACTAAGGCATATCCCTTGTGCCCGTAGTTACTATAACTTACCCTTCATACCGAAATAATACAATACTAAGTATTACTGTTTAGCGGTAGAAGTGGTGAGTGGGTGGTACCTAACCAGACGGGCGTGCACAAAGCCTCTTCCAGCAAGTGAAGTCCTCGCCTTCGTTTTGTTTTAAAAAAGTTACTATTATTTAATTACATCATACCTGCCAATATTTCATTCCTTGTTGTTTTGTTAGGATAACATAAGTAATCGTTTACCTTTAAAAAATTATGTATTTGCTTAACATAAACACAGGATGTTATCGCTAGAAACTATAAAGGAAAACTAACGATAAATTAAAATAACTAAGCTCTGTTTCAACTTCCGGTTTAACCTTGCGCAAACCTTGTACATTCTTAATGTATATATATAATAAAACAATAATATAAAGCTGAAGAATTTGTTTATTTGATCCGGCTAATCTCAGGAACTACTGGTTCGAATTTAAAAATTGTTTTTTGTGTTGTATAGTCCTTTTATCGAGGAAGGTTCTAGACTGATTTTTATTCATTATATTTCTATCAATTATACGCGGGTGAAACCGCGGGCACAGTTAGTATTATTATAGTTGTCTTTTCTTTGACGATATCAAATGCTGATTAATACCTAAATACTGATAAAGAAAAAAGAAAATACGTTTCTAAGAAACTGGTTAACCTTACTTAACTCGAAGACTCAACTGCTTTGTAGTATTGTGTTCTTTTTTGAAATATGTTTTCAACTTCTTTGTTCCCAAGGTTGGTGCGTTGGTGGCTTAAGGAATGTTTAATATTTCTTAAACCACCAATGTCTATGACGCACTGCATCATAGTGACCACTATACGTCTGTAGTGACCACTTACCAATAGGTCCCACATTTGTTATAGGCAATATTTAATACTATTGATAATATAATATATGCATAATGTACTCTGTTTGGCAAAAATTAAATATAAAGTTTTGGAAGAATAAAATATAGGTAATCCACTGGTCTGTATCCTCGTCGTAAGTTTTCCGTCGTGACGTCATCGTCTTCCTGTGATTTTCTCATGTCGTAAATGTAATTTAAATAACTTTGAATAGATTAACTTTAGTCGTCATTAAGCTAGGCGTTTTCAAAAATGTCCTATTTAAAAATTTTAAGCATTTATTTTTAGAAACAGGTAAAATAAAAAAAAACAGCTATTAACACATAATCTCATGAATATGTAAACAAATAATTCAACCTTCAAAATTATTTCACACTATTGTGTTTATTTATTTTTTGAACTAGTACCTACTTACCTACTTATATAGTATACTAGCAGTGCCCGGCGGCTTCACCCGCGTATAATTAATAAAAATATAATACATTATTTTATTACTATAATAACACACAGGCACATACACACACTCGCATACACACATGGCTACTGGTATAGAAATACGTAATTAACGATTTGAAATTAATTTTCATAAGATACCGTAGAGTTTATCGATCTTATATATGGCTTAACATTTGCGCCATCACATGTTCTTTGTATGTACTAATTTTCATCAAGATTGGTCAAGCCGTTCGTGAGTTATAAGAAGACATACAGACAGACAGACAAAAATGAAAAAAATAGTATAATGTGAATCACTGCATCATAAAACGATTATTTATCACAAAATTAGGCGAAAAAAAAATTACAGACAGCCAAAAGATTTATATAGTAGTATAGATTACATCTTCAATTCAAAATGCCATTAGGAAACTAAATTATTTTCAAACGAGTCATAATGACGTTTTTGTTGTTTTATTTTTAACGACACGTTTTAACGTGATGATAGTCATTATCAACATCAAAAATGAATTCGCCAGTAGATTCGACTCATACAAACGCTGTGCCAACTGTAGAATACTATTACAATTAAAGTAATATTTATTTATTTATTTATTTGTTTATTTATTTATCCTTATAATTACAGAAAGAAATGGCAAATCATGTTCTCATACCCTCACGATGTAAACAGGAGAAGATAACGACGATATTAAAATTGCGCTAAGAAAATACAATTGAAATATACTCCAAGATTAGTTATTTATGTAATTACGGGTACAAGTAATGTTACAAATTAGACTTCACGATCGGCAGCGTATTGGTTCGCCTTCAGAAGGACTAATGCTTTTAGATTTGTTAACGTTTGTATAGAAAGGAGAACGCTTATTTCTCAGGTCTCATCTTCTTTGTCGTTCGTTTGTATCATTAATTTTATTCTTATTCGAAGTCTAATAAGGTTAAGAATTAAGATATCTTCGTCAGCTTAAGTGTTTAATTGATTTAAATGACGGAAGGGGTTTGTGCATCTTTAATTGCTAAGCTGCTAAGAAGGTCAATTGTTTTTTTATCGCCAATGTTGTGCAATAAAAAATCATTTAATAACCATAGAACACGTCACATCTTAGCCGACTATTGCGAATTCAAACTCGGGCAACACTGAGGATTTATTTGTTTTATTTTATTATTAAATAGTTTGTACAATAATTACACTAAGATTGTCCCACAGCTGGGCAAAGTTTATTTCTCTGAATACGCTTTTGGAGCATATTTGGCGCTCGACTCCATTTAGATCTTTGTCTTTTAATGTTTTGAAACTTACGAATATTCGACTATATTGGCGTAATGGCAGTCTTATAATTCAAAGCTTATATATGTTATATGAATGTAATTTGAAAAGCACGCTTAAACCATTGATTCTTATAGTCATACGAAAATATTACAATAATGATGGTTCGATATAATAAAGGGTTCATCACAATATTTCGATTCAAATCCGGGTTCAATGTCCTCGACGAATTTGGAAGAACAAAATTGTGTTTGCAAATAACTTTATGCTTTGCGGTAAAATATGACAATAATAGGTAGGTATCTATAGCGATTAAATTGAAGGGAAGGATCAAAGGCCATTTAGCTGTGTATAAGGTATTAACGGTTAATTTTTCTTAATTCTTATTTTGTTCTTCTGATACATGTTACAAAGCTATATACATGGTAGGGCGTTGTGCAAGCCTGTGGGTAGGTACCATCTGCTCATCACTTATTCTACCGCGAAACAGCAATATTTAGTATTGTTGTGCTCCGATATCAACGGTGAGACACAAAGAAATAACATTTTCGTTCCCAAGGTTAATGGTGCATTGGTATTCATTAATGTTTCTTCCAACTCCAATGCTTATGGGTGGTTGGGACCTTTTTTTATTGCATAGGTTGGCGGACGAGCGTATGGGCCACCTAATGATTAGTGATCACCAACGCCCATAGATATTGGCATTGTGAAAGACGTTAAACATCGTTTACATCGCCAATGCACCAACAACCTTGGGAACTAAGATGTTATGTCCCCTGTGCCTGAAATTACATTGTCTCACTCATCCTTCAAATCGGAACACAACAATACAAAGTACTGCTGTTTTGCGGTAGAATATCTGATGAGTGGGTGGTACCTACCCAGACGAACTCGCACGATACCTATCTAGTGGAGTCATTGCCCGTACGCTTGCCTTTATTTTTAAAAATGTAATTACGGTCAGGTTTGCATGATACAAAAAAAAACAGCCAACTTCATTCTTTATATGCCTCGCTCGGTCTGATCACGGCTTGCCTCTTTTCCAAATATCGAGTTTTGACCGTCATTATTCTTTTCACCTTTACTGATTCCGTGGCGTTACACGTACCTTTTTATAAATGATTACCTGAAATTTATTTATAAATAAACCGCATGAGGTAATTGATTTGTTTCAACCTTATTTATAAGTCACACACATTCTTCTTTACATATTTTCTTCATTTGTATATAAATCGAATCGGATTTTCGAGTAAATAATTCATAACGAATTTTGATGTTGTACGAGATTGATTTTATTGTTAGGAATTCATAGTATATAAGATATTGTTCTTTAAATTAAATAAATCTGCGTTTAAATTATATGCTATAATAGATACTTATTTTATGCCTTATCATATAAACAATCTCGTAGATAAAAAAATGCCCTACCCATAGTTTCTGTCATGCTCTACATATGAGAATAAATATACTTATGAAATTTTGGTGGTAGGATTTTATGTAATAAAATAATTATATTTATGTAGTAACAGCCTGTGAATGTCCCACTGCTGGGCTAAGGCCTCCTCTCCTTTTTTGAGGAGAAGGTTTTGGAGCTTATTCCACCACGCTGCTCCATTGTGGGTTGGTGGAATACACATGTGGCAGAATTTCAGTGAAATTCAACACATGCGGGTTTCCTCACGATATTTTCCTTCGCCGTCGAGCACGAGATGAATTACAATCACAAATTAAGCACATGAAATTCAGTGGTGCTTGTCCGGTTTCGAACCCACGATCATCGGTTAAGATTCACGCGTTCTTACCACTGGGCCACCTCGGCGTTTATTCGGCTTATATTTATGTAAATAAATGTATTTATTGTCTATAAATAAATTTTGTATAATCATTTTAATAAGTATATTCATAGCTTTAATAATGTCATTTTTATCATCGTTGTCATTGAGTTAGTATTTTTAAATAATAAGATCGTCTTTTATAGATATTTTTATCACATTGTTAATGTTGAAATATCTTTATTTTTGTTTTTTTATATATACTATACTAGCAATTCATGTTTCTTAGTTATACCTTCAATTAAGCGTACAGCTCTAAACTAAGCTGTACGCTTATTTGAGAGCGGGGATGCGAAAATAGTCCCAGAATGGTCCCAGAAATCAGGAACGAACCTACGACTATTGTATCGCAACCTATAAACCATTGCGCTTTTGACGCTATTATTATTATGTTACATTGTTCTTGCACGATAAAACATATTTATAATTGTATTCCCGAACTTGAATTTAGTATTGATGTTAATTAAATTTGTTTTATTGTAATGAACATGCAAATTACAAAATATTTGGGTAATTAATAATGGTATTCTGTCTTTCCGTTTTAGTTATTTTCAAAGAATTATATATGACGCCGTTGACTCATATTAAGTTCTTGAGCCATTAAAAGAACAAGTTAAGTAATTCACAACGCGCATTGCTTAAAAACTTGGGAATCCCAGTCAATTAACTTAGTTACTTAACACGACATATTATGATTTATGTTTATTTAAACTGTAGTTAAAATTTATTTGCGTAAATTTATATTATTTAAAATATGTAGGTAGATTGGCAAATGGGTTACCGGAACGTAAATGAACACTCCCGGGTTCACTCACCCCTCAAACCGGAACACGGCAGTAGTGCTGTTTCGCGATAAAATATGTAACAATTGTCTACCTACCCAGAAGAGCTGGCACAAAACCCACTTAAAATTAGGTGACCCAATCACCAGTCTGCCTACCTAATGCAATAATAAAAAAAGAACTTAAACAATAACGCTTTTAAACGCGACTTAGAATTCGTCAAATTAGTGTATATTTTAAATGTCACTCCCTTAGGGGTTCTATTTATAGGATAGACTTACTTTTTTATTCTACTTAAGTTTTTACTAAACTCCACCTGTCAGTGTGTGTTAGTCAAATCTCGCAACTAAATTTTAAACCAGTTCCAACCGGTTGAGCTCAAACTTTGAAAACACTTTTCGTTTTGGAGCCATTACGTCATCATATTTTTTGTATACATGGGTTAAATAAAAGATAATTTCCAAAGGTTAGAGCACACTATACAAATTTATGTTGGTGTTAAAAACGCAAAGTCTAAAATGAAAGATTTCACACGACTCATGCAGGTTTCCTCATGATGATTCCTAACAGAATACGTACGAGATGAGTTTTAAATTAATCATTTGAAAACTCAGCCGTGCTTGCTCAGACTTGAACCCGTAATCTTTATTTAATATTCATGTGTTATTGTCGCTCAGTTATAATTTGACTATCACAGAAATAATGATATATTTAACAATTAATATTAATAATCTTGAACATTTAATATTTACATTACTTAAATTCATAATAACAGTTACATTTTAGTATTTGAAATAAGCTTGTTAATCTTGTTTAAGTAATAGTCATAAGATTCGTTACGTAAAATTATGCTGAAATTAAGCTATCTAAACATAACACTATACAACTCGGCCTTGTACGGGTTTTTTTTTATGAAGTAGGTAGGCGGACTCGCATATCAGCCATTTGATGGCCACCAAACTTGGGAACTAACCGCCTTATTCATAAACTTTATTTAACTGGTGATTAGTTAAACAACACTTTGTCTTCTTCTTTCGTATGTCAAATCAATAATGACAGAAAGAGACAAATCAGTGTTTAGCTAAACAGTAACTAAGCAACGTTTATGAATAAGGCCGTAAGATGTTATGTTGTACCTGTATTAACACAAATACGAAGGCTGAAACACCCTTGAAACATATAGTTTTAATAAACTAATGTTAGAAATGAACTTGTCACTAGCAATCTTGAGTGTCAAAGAATAACGCTTAGAGTCCTATACTTCGGAAATAACTTCAAGCCATTTGGTCCAGCGTCTGACCTCCTATCCGAGTCCTCATTCGCCTTGGAGGCGTGGAGTAGGCTGTGGTTATACATAGCATAGAATAGTTATAAAATGATAACACACTATAATAAATATACAGTACAGTAACAGCCTGTGAATGTCCCACTGCTGAGCTAAGGCTTCTTCTCCTCTTATCGAGGAGAAGGTTTTTGGAGCTTATTACACCACGCTGCTCCGATACGGGTTGGTGGAATACACATGTGACAGAATTTCAGTGAATTTAAACACAAGCAAGTTTCCTCGCGATGTTTTCCTTCAGCGTCAAGCACGAGATGAATTATAATCACAAATTAAACACATGAAAATTCAGTGATGTGTGCCCGGGTTTGAACCCACGATCATCGGTTAAGATTCACGCGTTCTTAACACCGAACCATCTCGTCTCCGTCTCGACCATAATAAATATAACATATTAAAATTCAGTTTCATAACAATTTTTACACCAATAAACATAGATATAAATGAGGTGTAATAAAAATGTGCAAGAAACGGCCTCATCACTAAAACTGCGATACATATTGACAAATTATAGTTGTAAGATAAAATTTAATTAAATAGCATATGCTAATATCTAATAAAAATACAGATATATAATATATATACATATAGTGAAATTGATAATCGGCCTATGTATTTATACAAGACTATATGTATATAACTTTTATGTGGCCAGAAATTCAAATAAAAAAAAAATTAATTACGTCATTGTACATACGTGTTAACAATGAACTTTATTGGTTTGAGATAAAGTTGAATAAATAATTAATGTACTTATGTATTTTATTATAATTAATAAACCAATTATAAGCTGAAAGTTTAAGGTGATTATTAATATAAAAACGAATAAATTAAAATATATATATAAATATAATTTGCGCTATTATTCAAATAAATACATATAATGGTGTATGTATTATGTAAAAATAATATATCTATACTACTATATAAATCTATTGGCTCTGTCTGTACATTTTTTTTTCACCTAATTTTGTGATAAATAATCGTTTTATGATGCAGTTATTCACATTATACTCTTTTTTCATTTTTGTCTGTCTGTCTGTCTGTTTGTATGTCTTCTTATAACTCAAGAACGGCTTGACCAATCTTGATGATAATTGGTACACACAAAGAACATGTGATGGCGCAAATATTAGGCCATATACAGCGTGTATATGGCCTAACATTTGCGCATACATATAACTAAATTCGTGTCCGACCCGTGAAGTGGTTATTAGGTATCGCGTGTCGGTTCTATTTATATAATCATTTTTAAAATACTAAGCAAAAAAATTATCCCGGTTTTTTTTTAAATTAAATGACGAAAATTTATTACAAATCTTTAATTACGTATTTCTTTACCAGTAGCCATATGTGTGTATGCGCGTGTGTGTTATTATAGTAATAAAATTTAATTAAATAAAATTTATTATATTTTTATTAATTACTAGCTGTTGCCCGCAGCTTCGCTCGCGCGTGGTCTTTATCTATACTAATATTATAAATAAGTAAAAATAGATTTTTTGTATGTTTGTTTGTAGCGAATACACTAAAAAACTGCTGTACTGTTTTTAAAAACCTTTTTTACCTACAGAAAGATACGTTATCAGCGAGTAATTAGGTGCCCGTCCCGACTTCGTACGGGTAAAATAAGGATTTTATCATTTTTTAATCAATAAGATATAAACATTTACCAATCGATTTATTCGCCCATCCAGTATAGTGTATGTGTGTTCAGTACAGGGCATTTAATAATCCTACTTCCTACTAATATAATAAACGCGAAAGTTTGTATGGATGTATGGACGTTTGTTACTCTTTCACGCATAAACTACTGAATGGATTTTAATGAAACTTTACAATAATATAAGCTTAGGGAATACCAATTAAGTGGTACATATGGCAATAATGGAATATGTTTTCTTTATCCAAACATCACTAACATAGTGAAGTTCGTATATTTCTCCCTAAGAGATATTGATATAAGATATTGCGTATTTTGAATTTCATTATTTGCACCCAACTCTTCCAAACAAAAATAAAAGTTTCTAAAAACTATGAAATTCATGTTTATTAATTCAATCAAAAAACTCAAATAGTATATTCCTATTTTTTTAAATTTTTATACTAATGCTTTTACCCCGTTTCTCCCGTTTGGAGTTAAATTTCTAAAAACGACGAAATACGTATGCATAGCTTTAATACTAAATATCATTCTTCTTACACCAAAAGTGACGGAATCCCCATACAAACTTTCAACCCCTTTTTTACCCTCTCAGATTTAGATTTTCAAAAACGCTGAAATACATTTTTATTTATTTTTAAGCTTGTTCATTAAATTTCATGCTTCTAACTTTAAAAATGACGGGTTTCTAAACAATCGTTCAACTCTTTAGGGGTAGAATTTCCAAAAATCCTACCTTAGTGTGTGTTATAAAATGTATCAACTGCCAAAATTTCAAGTTTCTAACCCCCGCAGTTTAGGCTCTGCGTTAATGAATCAGTTAGGAAGAGTAATATTATAGTATATTATGTGTATAGATATCAACAAAAATACGTATTTTTATAACTTTTGATAGACTCAACTAATTTTGATGAAATAAAGGCTAAACGGAATCTTGAAATAGTTCTTATAATAATTCGGGTTTTTCAATTTTTAGACGATTAAAAGATACAGACATGCAGACAGTAAAAAAATTAAAAAAATGATTGCTTTGGTTTTGGTAAATCGTAAATAGCCATATAACCTTTAAAACAGGCAGTTATTTTGAAATAACAAACAGAAACTTCAATTTTATTTATATGTATGGATAATTTATTAATTAATTCGTTTTTGTTATAGATTTATGTTATTTTATGTGTACAATATAAAGTATAAAGGAAAAGTTTCTTCTGTCAGAGACTAAATAAAATCAGACTTAACCAAGGCTACTAATTTAATTAAAGAAAAAAGGGAATTAAAACAAATGTTTTCCATTGAACTTGACACACATCTGAATAAGCTGCTTAAGCGGCCATTTTATGTAGAAAAAATATATAATATACAAACAAAAGCAGCTATATAACAATTTTAATTAAAGTTTCAAAAGCAGTTATTTGACCGCTCTGGTAGGTTAAGTGTTAAAAATGAGATGACACTTATAGCATATATATATATACATTAGCTAAGTTTCCACCAACAATAATTACACAATCATTAAAATAATCAAAACATATATAAAATCAAACAGCTAAACCATCATAATCAGTAAAGCTGTAGTAAGATATATATTTTTTTATAATCAAATATAATTAATTACTTAATGAAAACACAAATTTAACAAAAACAAAATATAAATGAAATCACATAGCTTAAGCATTATTACATTGAGTAAGGCCAATAAAATGCAATAAATAAATGATATATATATTATTTATATATTTTTTAACCAAATACAATTAAAAGGCAAGCAAGAATATGACTACAGTACAAAATTTATAACAAACTTAAATATTGAATATTAAGATGGGTTGGTACATTCATTTTATATAAATTAATACATTTAATACATTATTATTTTTAACTTATTTATGTTATTTTTGCAGTGATTTTTTTTTAAATATATAATATCAATATCTGAGTACACTTAATTATATATTATATGCTCGCACAGATCTACTTCTTCCTATTCATGATTATGCTGTCGCAAGCTTGATGTAGCCAAAGACCAATTGAATTAAGCTGAGAGATTACAAAATACTTTTATTCGGTTTATATTGGGATGAGGCAAATATAACCACGTTTCACAATTTTGTTCTCTTCTTAATTAGTTGTCTTCTCTATTCTGTACTGTGTGTTGTTTAACCCTTTTACTCCCCCTTCATCACTTGATATTCATTAGATGATGACGGTGATGACGACGTCTCAGTGCTTTTATTTATGTGCTCCGTATTTTGTTGTTCGATCACTACTATTTTAGCTATCTCTATAGCTTTCTTTAGTGACAGATCAGACCGTTGTAATAATCTTTGATGTTTGGCAAGCTACTCTAACACATATTCGCTGTAAATTTATCACTGACCAATGACTATTAATTCAACGAAATCGCATTTTAAACTGTAATTTTCTAGACTCCTAATAAAGTTGGTTATATTTTCGTGTTTGCTTTGTTTTCTCATAAAAAATACATGTCAGGCCATAGTTAAATTTTTCCTCGGTTCGAAATACTTGTTACATTTATTAATGAGGTCTTCTAAAGTAATTTCTGTTATTTTAATGTTGAACAAAATTGCTATTTTTTTCTTTTTTCACTTCTTATATATATCCAGAGGCTAATAAATATAGTTCAAAATATGGTTGCCATTTTTTCCGCGTTAAATTGTTATTTATTTCGTTGTTTAGAAAAAACTTCGGTAGGTAAAACGTTTGAATTTTTATCTGCCGTTTTAAAACTTTTGACAGGAAACACGAATTTACGAAAAAATTATACCTATTTAAAGTTTTAAGAAGTGATATACCGTTTATGCTTAAAGCAAACACTTCTAAAACCATGTATTATTGTTATAGTTGTTTTTTAGGCTTTGTTTATACACCTATATACTAATTACGTATTAATTATTGTCACTGAGTTAACTGACTTGCTCACACGCAGTCTTAAAGCGTACTGTTATGAAAGATATATATTGTTATGATAGATGAGATCATAAAGATACACACAATATATATGCAATATTAGTTTTTTGCAAAAACAACACACGAAGCTAATGAAAAGACGAAATTGTTAACAAAACTTTTTGATTTTGACAACTAACAGGTGCGCGTACTTTTCCTACAGATAATAATTTATTGATTTTTAGTAGGGATACTAAATTTATAATAAATTAATAAAGAGATTAAAAATTATAGGACAAATATAGGATAAATCATAAGCAAAAGTGTAAATTACATGTAATATTTAATCTCTTTTCAGTTTGACCATAACCATTTTTTAATAAATGTTCTACGTGTATCTTTAAATTGACATAACTTTATTATTTATGAACCGATTGAAATAAAACAAACACTAAATGTTAAGTGAAGTTAGCCACAATACATTAGTGAAAACCGCACTCAAATCCGTTAAGCCGTTTTTAAGATTAGCGTGCACAAACGCACAGACAAACAGACAAACAGACAAACAGACAAACAGACAAACAGACAAAAAAATTATTAATCATTGTTTTGGGTTCTATTGTGTTTATAAAGACCCCCGATAAAAGTTTTACTCATTTATCTTCCATGTACAGACATCGACCAGTTACAGATTTATTATATGTATAGATATGCGGGTGAAGCCTCGGGGCACAGCTAGTTATTTAATAATATAACGAAATTTTATCGATCTTATTGTAAATTAAATACTCTGCTTACAATCTATTCTTCAATTTATAGTCTATTTATTATATACTAACTACCCTTACAATTTTATGATGACAAATATACTTATAAACGTTGATTATCGTGTTATTAATTAAACTACTTATGTTTACTGAGAGTTTAACACGCGTATTCCGTGTCGTCTTCTTTCGTATGTCAAATAAATAATGACAGAAAGAGAGAAATCAATAACTAATGTTTAACTAAGCTGCCGCTAAGCAATGCTTAAAAATAAGGCCGTGTTTCATTTGACCTACCAGACCGCTATACATATTATACGACCACTCTGCCAAGAGCATATCGACCAAGAAGAAGAAGAAATATATTTTTCTAGCTGTGCCCCGTGGTTTCAACCGCGTATAATTAATAAAAATATAATAAATAAAAATAAGCCTAGAGCCTACCTCGATGAAAGGACTATCCAACACAAAAATAATTTTTAAATTCGAACCAGTAGTTTCTGAGATTAGCCGGATCAAACAAACAAACTCTTCAGCGGTTCGCGAAGCATCGATGGTGTCAACAATGACTTACATTTCTACCAGCGCTGGCGACCATTCACCTTCAATACGGCTCTAATAACAAACTCAGCAAATTATATGTGACATTGACCATAATAGTTAACATTTGAAGAATACGTTCATCTACGTATATCATAAGTCGGTTGTCAATATTTCACGGGTGAGTAATGAAGTGGGTTCTTACAGAATAGCACAGCAGATCCATCTGGCTTTATGTTACAAATAAACAATAAGACAATATACCTATCGTACGAACATAGCCGCGGGGCAGCATGACCATGGCAATGGCAAACAAACTTGCCTTCAACGCTGATGAAGGCTAACTCGATTCGTTTAACACAAATATTTGTTTTGACTATAGATATTTGGTTCGCCTTGTTAGCCTTTCCGTTCGAGAGCATGTTACGCCGTCTCTGTTGTTATTACAACTACTTTTATTAATGTATCGTAACAATGTCAGAGGGTTTAAGACGCTGTCAACAAAAAATTGCGAGCAACAAAAATTGAATGGCTTTGGCAAATTCTTCAAACCTGAACACAACTATATTAAGTATTGTTATGGCGGTAGGATTTCTGAATTGGTGGTACCTACCCGGGCAGCACAAACTCTTACTATCAAGAAACATGCCATTTAATTAACTTCAACTGTACTAGACAAATGTCTTTTTATGACATTTTCGTTTTTTTTTTTTTAATTACTTAGATTAATATATTGTTGAAAACTAAATAGGTAACTTTATGCTTGATGTCAATGTTACTAACCTTGGGATCTATGTGCGTATTACCAACCTCGGGGTAAGGTGTCATATCCCACGTGCTTCTTACAATGGCTCTCAATTTAAAAACGTTTTTGTACAAACAATTCAGTGATTTTTAAATAAAACGTACGAGTGTAAAGCAGGACACATTAAGATAGCCATTAAAACACAAGGTTTTATATTTTGTCGTATAATGTATACAAACACATTCGATATCGCTTGATTTTTTGTTTAATACCGCATAATTATATATTTCGATAACCACATCTCATAAACGCTTATATATTTGGTAACAGCAACGCACGTTACGAACTCGATTCATCTTACTCCTGATAAGTTGTAAATCGACTTAAAGTGATAAGCTATTTTGATACTTGTATCCTTTAAATGTTATACTTATTGCAATTAATGTCGCATATCAATGTTTGACATATGACGATCGTTTTCTGCGGTGCGGTTTTGATTTTGCTCTATAGATGAGATCTACAGGAATAATGTGTTGGCAAATGTCATATTTACTAATACATAATATTAAAGCTTAATATTTGAAACCCACCCAAACCCTTAAGTTCCCTTGTTAATTTAATGTGGTATTATTATTTTGTTAAGAAAGAACCACATAAGAAAATCATAATAACAGCTTCATAAAATACTAGCGTTTTGCCCGCGGTTTCACCCGGACGTAGTTCCCGTTTCCGTGGGAATACGTGTACAAAATGTAGCCTATTTTACTCGCTGATAATGTAGCTTTCCATTGGTGAATGAATTTTTAAAATCGGTTTATTGGTTTAGTCGTGAAAACGTCACAAACAAATAAACTCACATTCGCATTTATAATATTAGTAACGATATTTAAATTTTCAATTTTGTTAAGAATTCAGAGTGTCATCCATTATTCTGTTCCATTGATTTAATTGATCTATTCTAGAGTAAACTAATGCTTGAAAGATTAATAAAATGGATTAAAACTATAAATTAATGTTAAGTATCTTATATCCTTTGTTCTGACCATCTTGAGTAATTTATATTATATATTAACATTAACATTGAAAACATTAATCATCGAATTTCGTAACAATTTTTTATTTATTAAATCGCATGATTTACTGTTCATAAAGTAATACAAAAAATCTGTATGAACTAATAAACACACGTAATATTTTTAAATTCGTTATATTATTCGGAAAGGTTAAGGACGAATAACTTAAGTTTTTAATTAATAATTATTTTATTAAAAAATAAACCTTCAATGTATCTTGTTTTTAGGACAGTAGGCCGAACCTACCATATTAAGAAACAAGAATGAAATACAACCTCTATCATCTTAAAGTTATCGATCAGATCATGATTACGAAACGATAATTATGTATAATTTCATCAGTGGCAAATTTAAGGCATGTGCACATGGCGATACAAAGTCGATATCATAAATAGTGTTGTCTTGACCGAATTTCAGCAACGGAAGCAAATCTCAAAGACCTGTTATCTAACCGTTATATAGACCTGAATAATATATGCCTGCATTGGATTAAAAGCTTTTGACGTTGTAGAGTTTAGATGGCCTCTTCATTGATTCGGGATGAGTTCCAGTTGACTTTCATTTGTTAGTTGCTAACACTCCTTGTGTTAGTAGTCTTCGTGGATTTTTTTATTTCTCTGGTCTAGATGGTATTCGGCCAGCATTTCCATAATATGGACATCTCTATTGATCACCATTTTTGATTTGTAATCTAGAATCTCAGATGCACTATTTTCATCATAATTCTATCATCATAGCGGAGTATTATAATCCAAGTGTCTTTAAGGCAACAGTGAATAGACATCTTCTATATAAGTGTAAATTGAATACATACGGCGATAAATAAATAGATTACTTATTCGTGTACATAGGCCCTTCATCCATTACGTTTATATCTTTTGAAGTTTTAAAACGTAAGAGTTGTAGGTACCGTCACGTGTATAGTTACTTAAAATGTTCACTGGTGTAACAAATCCAAACTTTAATAAATGTGACATTGAACCTGCATCCACTTATATGATAAATTATTTTGTAACTCTTAACATAACTTACGACAATTACTGGAAAAAGTTGAAGGTAATTTAGCATTTTGTCGTCTATTTCAGCGAAATGCTTAGTCACTAAGTTTGCGTGTAGTCCATCAACTGGTTTTTACGCAACGTATAAACCTTTGCCTACCTATATATACCGCCAGTAGAAGATCTGTCTGTGAATAATCATCATGTTTGTGATAATTTGGTGTTGAACATTAAAAAGGAAGGATCCTCCGACCAGACGGGTGTTTGTCTGGTGGGCTACTGCCCGACGGTTTTTGTCGGGTTCTTGTATATATGTTCAATCGCTCGGATAACTTTAATATCGCGATGTAGGTTACGTCAGTTTTTAGTTTTCGTATGTGGCGAGATAGATGTCGCTACAATAACTTATAATGTTATTTTTCATTTTGAAATTGCTTATCACAATGTCTCGTCATAACAATCCTCACACGACACCGTTCTAATTCACTGCTTATAAAACTATTATTATATCTTTGTGATTCAATAATTGAAATCCTAAATTGTTTTTCATCTAATGATTTCATCATTATTAGTTAAATAATTAAGCTTAATACCTTTTTGGTCAACTTCATGGTATAGAAGTGAATAATTTTCATTAAGCCTTCACGATGAACATGTGATTTTTTAATATTTAGCGAATTTTAATAAGAAAGATTTTATCAATAACAAAAATCTACTACACAAGTAACTGATTAGTAATTTATAACAGAGAGGAAGTCTCGCAAATGGGTCACCTAATGGTAAGTAACCATTGCCCAAAGGCATTGACGCTGTAAGAAATATTAAGTATTCATTGGATCGCCATTATCTACAAACCTTGGAAATTAAGAAGTAATGTCTGTTGTGCATATTATTACGCACTTATAGTTCAATTCGGAACACAAAAATTCTAACTACTGGTGTTTAGCGGTAAAACATGTTTGAACCAACACCAAGTGTTATGTATCGGATTTTGTATGAAACATTTTCGGATAAAAATTAACAGATAGAGATATATATTAAGAATAATAAACGTCATGAGACAATTTTGTGTTACTACCGTTTTGCCCGCGTTTTCACCCGCGTAGTTCCCGTTCCCATGGGAATATGCGGACAAAATGTATGTTATTTGGTCTATGTTGCTCGCTGATAATGTAGGAATCCATTGGTGAAAGAATTTTTAAAATCGGCTTAGAGGTTTAGGCTTTATATCGTAACAAACAAACAAACAAACTCACTTTCGCATTTATCATATTAGTTAGAATATCAATCGAAGTCTTTAATAACATCATCAGAAATGTACACATTCGATATGTAACTTATTCTAGCTTTAGCTTGTCATGGAAGGAATCGTAAAACGTCTTAAAATTAGATTTTGTTATATTTAATTTAAGGTTATTTGCGTCAAGCCAATGAATCATTAGGTTAATATTATTGTTAATGTCATTTTGGTAATTTATAATGTCAAAAATATTCATGTTACAACTAAAAATTATCGATATGTCATCAGCGTATAAAATTATTTTATTATTTGTATTGACTTACAAAACTACTAGAACTAATAGAAGTATTTTCTAGTAAATCAATTAGCACAATTACCATTAATTTCCGTATTTTGTAGTCACGTTTATGAGGAATTCTCTTATGACAAGCGTTTTTTTTCTTATTTGTATCATTGTCACGTATTTAGCTGGAATCTTTGATTGCAATTAATATAAGATTCGAGTGTTGTCCGTTTGCGTATTTTTTATATTTCTTTAATCAATCTTAGTAAGAAACGAGATTCAGAAATATATTTTTTTGTGTAACTACAATAGACGCAGACACAACATAATATTATTAAAGTTTAGATAAATATAAATAAGAATATTTTTTATATCAATAGATTCAATTGTTTATAGTTACAGAAATTGAAAACGATCTTTAATAGTGCTTTATCCCACACAGTCGGTACTATTCAGATTCCAAATACGGTTGGTAAGGTAAGGAATAAGTAATTATTACCTCAATCCCCCAATTAGGGACAGAGCAGAACAATATTAATTTAATTACAGAACACATTCGATATTAAAAGTCACTTCAACGATACTTTTTAAGCAATAATGAGAGATCGATTCGGCAATGAAAGTACGATCAGCAAAAAATGATACGACCTTGACACGGTTTTGCAACCTCGTGTCAAAAGTTTTTAAACGTATGCTAAAGATGCGCTTACACGGCAATCTCGTCGTCATCTTGACACGTTTGGTTGTTCGAAATTCAAACTATCAGAATTAACGTCTTTAAGATAAAAAAGGCTATGTGAGAAAAGTTAAAATACTTGAGATAATTTTATTATAGATCTAAAAATTGCACTGTTTTTTTTTTTGATTAAGTCATATGAAGCTTAAACACGCTCAAGACTGTCGGTGAGTCAAAGTTGTGTTGAAATAACTAACACTGTAATTGATACGACACATTTGTATGTGTGTTCGTTTGTGCAATTCGCAAAATATATCTCATGTCTTTATTTACTACAAAGCAATCGTTCTGATTAAGTTTATAGTGATTGCTTATTTACTTAAAATACAATTTATTTTTATAGTATACGTTGGCGGACGAGCATGTGGGCCATCTGATGGTAAGGGGTCACCAACGCCCATAGATATTGGCATTGTAAGAAATGTTAACCATCCCTTACATCGCCAATGCGCCACCAACCTTAGGAACTAAGATGTTATGCCTGTAATTACTCTGGCTCACTCACCCTTCAAGCCGGAACACAGCAGTACTGCAAGAACTGCGGTAGAATATCTGATGAGTGGGTGGTACCTAACCAGAAGAGCTTGCACAAAACTATCACCAGTACACAAATCTCTACCACCAGTATTATAACTAAATGTTAAATTCCATAACTTAACAAATAAACATTCATCGTCTGGTATAATATATAGCGAAATTTTGCTCCAACCCTGTGTTCCACTAGACCTCTCAGTAATTATTTGTTTCTTTAATTAACAAATGTTAAGTAAACAATGTCATAATAAGTACTGGAATTGTAAGAAACAATAATTATTCTATATATTATCAATACGCTTCTAACTATGGAAATTAATGTTATTTCCCTGATTAATGATCAGGTACCTCCTTTCAACACTATAAAATGTTGTATACAATAAATAAGTGATCTCAGTAACACAGCTTAAAAATACAATTTATACAAATATAATATGTTTTATTAGAGGAAAAAGTATCTTTAACTTTTTCCTATTTTAAATGATTTGAATGAAATTCGTCGATTTAACTAACTTAAACATGTTTTTTAAACATTATATTTAATCGTAATTTAAGTCTAATTTTCTATCTAATATATTTAAAAAAAAAATAACAGTTTTCTTGCTACGCAGAAGCATGAGTACTATGGAAATAATTGCTAATTTTCGTAATTTTTTCCAGATTTCGCTAGAAAAACAGCTGCGTTGTGTTACTAGCTAGCTTATAAGACTAGACTGGGCAAATAAAAGTTATTGTTTATTTTTAATCGAATATTGCACTAAATTTACTTCTTCGCAGTTGGTTTATTTTCCATTTTAAATAGTAATTTTAACAGCCATAAAATTGTAACTTTGAATAGTCTGTTCTTAACTAAAATAGGTTTTTAAAATGTCACAGAGTATATTAACAAATACTAGATCAGAGTAAGTTCAAGTTGCAATACCGGTTTTAATGAGACGCATAATTAATTACTACATAGCCTAGCATTGATTTACAATTGACGTCATAATTTCTACGTAATTGTAATTGGTAATTCTAGAAAATCCGCTTATTTTTATACCTCACTTGTATTGTAATTGCAATAATTGTGTTCGAACTCTGATCGCGATATTAACAACCATTTACGTTTAAATTTTTCTAAACAATTCTGTGATACGACTCGTCCGATATAGTAATTATTATATTTTATATTAAACTAATTTTCTTTCAGCCTTGTCTCCACCCGCGTATTTAAACGAAGACAAGTGTTATGTAAAAAAAAAGCTTATACCCTTCCTTGGGGTTCAAGTTCCATCAAAATCGGTTCAGGTTCAATGGTTTAGCCGTGAAAGCGTGACATACAGACATACAGAGTTACTTTTCTCATTTATAAAATTAATATTGAATAAAGACTAATTAGTCAAATCATAATTCGTACGAATTATTTAACAATACAATATAAAACATATTCTTTGATCATGTTTCGGGGGGTGGTGCACAGAGTATATAATCACAACGTTGATGTTGTATAATATATTCCAGCGTTAAGGTTTAAATCTATGACTGCCAGCATCAATAAATATTGACAGTGGCTTTACTATGAATCAACGTTCTTTAATATAAAGCACATCAGAACACCTTCACGTTAGGTGAACAACTGTATAAAGTTTCAACACAATCGGATGAACGTATAACATACATGGCAAAGAGGTTACTGGCTAATAATAAGTATGCTTATTTCACATTTAAAAATATTTAAACTTGCTAATTGATTGAGCGTGTGAATAAATCTTTAATGCAAATTAAAATGGCGATGTTTTTGAAATCTTTCATTTGAATTTATTATGATAAGTTTATTTTAAGAATTACCTCATTCCGCATTAAAAAATGTTAATATTGCTTAAAATCATTATTCTTATTTTTCGACATCTCATTTAATAATTTTACTTGGTGGTAGAGCTTTGTACAATCTCGTTTGGGTAGATACCACCCACTCATCGGATATTCTACCGCAAAACAGCAGAACTTGCTATTGTTTTATTCGGGTTTGAAGGGTGAGTGAGCCAGTGTAATTACAGGCACAAGGGACATAACATCTTAGTTCCCAAGGTTGGGGGCGCATTGGCGATGTAAGCGATGGTTAACATCTCTTATAATGCCAATTTCTATGGGCCACGTTGGTGACCACTTACCATCAGGTGGCCCATATGCTCGTCCGCCTACCTATGGTATAAAAAAAATATACTTCATATATATCACTTCATATATATACTATATAACTAGAAATATATATTAAAACGGAATTTATAATATTCCATAATTCCTACATAATAAAAAAAAGTTTCCATCGTCATAGCAAACGCCTACGTCATAGAACTATAGGTCGTAAATGACGTCAATGACTGAGTTATTCTCGTCGGTTAACTTATATGGCTGCCGATACTTCCAAGTTTGGACCAATAAAGTTTTTGAGTTGTTTTGTTTTTGTTGTAAGCATCCCCGAGCTTACATTCCCTCTGAGAGCATGACGTACATACTGTATCTAATCTCTGTGATCGTTTCCGACCACTATAGTTTCTCCTGAGTCCAGTGTAGATGATTATCCTCCTTAGTGTTAAGATCATTATATATCTATATATTAGTGTTAATATCATGTACATTCAGCACCCAGAAGTGAAAACTGATATTATAAAACATCGAATTAGTCTTTTAAAAAAAAAGGTAAATCATATAAATTGATGTAAATAACTAACTCAATTACTCTTAAAAATCCAAATAACACATTTGAACACATTCAACAAATCACAAGTCGCGCCAATAATTTATTACTTTACCTTTCTGTCCACTAACAAAATGGCGGTTTTAAGCGCGCGTCTTTTGTTTTAAGAACGCTGTTATTTTGATCAAGAAATCTACTAACTATACTTGTTTCAACTTGAGTTGGCAAAGGATATATTTTATTTAAATATTAATTGTCTGTGAAGTGACACTGCGTAACGCCATAAATTATAAAAGTGATGTGAAAATGTGTTTTCAATGTCAAGTTCCTTGTAATTAAAATGACTGGTTTTGAATTGCAACGGGTTATACATTGACCATGTGCTAAAGATAATCTTTGAGGTTTCATTAATTCATTATTTCAGTTTTTTTTTTCACAAATGCTTATAATACTTAAAATGAAAAGGTTTTTTAAATTTTGGAATCATTTATTTTTTAATTTTAATTACATAGGTATATATTTTAATTATATATTTAAAGTTATCAATAAAAAATTATGTAATAATAATAATAATGGTCTTCCTGACGATTTCGGCCACGGCGGCCAATCTTAAGAGAGATTAGCCAACTGCGCAGGAGATATTATAGTGCACAAGTGTGTGCACAAACAGGTGCACTTTCTATTCACTAACTCTCATAACCCGATGGGACGGCAATCCGAAACGACCGAAAAGAGTTTAGGCGCAGGACCAACGGCTTTACGTGTTTTCCGAGGCACTGGAGTGTACACACTTCCAACTTCCAGACTCCGGGCTGCTACTGAGAATTTTTGACAGAAAATCTCAATAACAAAATATATCTATTTTATATATGATTTATATCAATTTTTACAATTTGAATTATATCAAAGGGAATGTGAACAAAGTATCTAGTCAAAGTAAGCTTAATTATTGAAATTTATCGAACTTAATGAAAAATCCGAATATTCTTCACGGCAGCCAATCGCATATCTAGCAAACTACGCAAGATATACATATATATATTTTTTTATGTAATAGGAGGCAATCGAGCAGGATGCTCACCTGATGGAAAGTGACTACCACCGCCCATGGACATCTGCAACATCCGAGGACTTGCAGGTGCGTTGCCGGCCTTTGAGGAAAGAGTACGCTCTCTTCTTGAAGGTTGCAATGTCATATCGGTTCGGAAAAGTCGCCGGCGAAAGCTGGTTCCACAGAGTGATTGTGCGAGGCAGGAAATGCCTTAGGAAATGCGCTGTTGTGGATTTCCAGACATCGAGGTGGTGAGGATGGAATTTTGAGTTCTGACGCGATGTCCGCTGGTGAAATTCAGCAGCCGGGACTAAACCAAACAACTCCTCAGAACACTCCCCGTGATATATGCGATAGAGGATGCAGAGTGACCCAACATCTCTACGCTAATCCAAAGGATCAAGCCGGTCGGTAATAGCTTGATCGTCGACAATTTGACAAGATAGGCGAGGCGACGAGAGCGGATATCCTCTCTGACGTAAACACACATCCTAGCCCGTGGTACAAAGAAAGGTTCCAACTTGTACCCCGGGTAGGAGAAGAATGAGGTGTCCGCCGGGGACGATATATGGGTCTCTTGTGGGGGGGGGGATTGTGCCTCCGGGTCTCTCACATACCGGACGAAACGCGGTAGCATGGCTACCACTTTACGCCGATTTTAAGTGAGAGAGTGGTACTTCCCCGGGCGTGCCGGCCCATTCGGCTACGACCTAAAGGTATGCAGCATGGCACTACCACTATATAAATATTATAGTGCAAAATATGCGTGCTAATACAGGCGCACTCTTTTTCCTCTCACTCTCTTGGTCTTGGACGGCTGTTCGCGACCATAAGGAATTCAGACGCAGGACCAGAAACAGGCCTTACGTGTTCTACGAGGTCCGAAAGTATAACACTGCCCTGACTACATATTGCTTACAGAATTACGTTTATTGATATGAACCTACTACCTCGAGATCATGTAAAAACAAGTTAACCATTACACTACCGAGGCGTTTTTTTTACAGAAATAATAACAAATATTAAATACTTATTATATATATATTGTTTATGAAAAACAATAATATGCAATGGAAATATTTGTATATATTTACATTAGAAGAGAACTTGAACCCACGCCTCTCTTGTACCTCGTCCAAGGTCCTCAGCCAATTAATATTTACTAGCTTATAATCAGACGGATTTGTAATAACTCACTAATTTATTATCGTGCGGTTTAAACTTTAATTATTGCCGTCATATTGAAACGGAAGCAAATTAATTATTATAATCGTGATAATTGTATTCATATTTGCCAAGTACAATATATCATATATTTTATAAAAGATAAATGAATCCGACACGAGCCAGACAGATGTTAAATATTAAAAATTAAAAAATTATAGCAAGTATAATAAATATGATGAAAAATATATAACTTAGTATGTACTTCTGTATACACTAATCCAATCGGAGTAGGATTAAGGGTAAACCAACCGTTGATTTAACTTCGCGGACATTGAAAACGCCATCTTTTCGCGAGTCCTTAGTGAAAATCATAGATTATTCAAGATCTCGACCAATGATATCGCGTTAATTCGGTGTCGAAATTGTTTATTTGAGTTTAGACCTCTTGTGGTTAGAATATACTCGTCCCGCAGACAGGGAGTAGAGAGTGCTGGCGGACAGAGAGCATGCTTATCATCTTCTCTTGTCTTAAAGAAAAGGTTTATATCTTATTCCACCACTCCCATTGTATATTGGTGGATAAATATGGCATAGAGGTTTTATATCGTTGAGGTATCTCGGCTCACATTTTTTATAAATGGACGTTGTGTGTTTGTTACGTTAAATGATCATAACAAAAAACGGATACCAATATTTGTGTAATAAAATTTTAAATATCTAAATTATGGACGAACAAAAATCATTTAGTGATACCAATCACAATAAAACGACGAAGCCTTAGAGGAAATCATGAGATTCGATTTTATTTATATGAAAGATACATCAATCTGCATTGGAGCAGCGTGGTGATATAAGCTCTTAATCTTTTCTTCAAACGAAGAGGACGCTGAGCAATAGGACATTTATAGGCTAGTCTACTGTCTATTCAAATCGTTCTGCTGTTTTTGAGTAATTGTTGGTAATCTGACTTTACGTGCATTCCGAGGTACGGAAGTCCAAACAATATCCACTTGCGTTCTTGACAGAAAAACCCAATAACATTTTGGGCCCAGAATGTCGAGATCTGTAACAAGCTTATAGACCAATGAGGACACGACAGTTAGTTGAACAAATTACTTGTTATAAAACATGTTACAAAAGTTTCTTAAAAAATGCATTTAGTAATACACATTATTCATATAACAATAGCTTAAATTTATTACTGTTGACGGAATACTTAAGAAACATTTTATTGCTGAAAATCATAATGACAATGGAATGGAAAATTTATTATTTTAGTTTTACCCTCGTAAGTATTCTCAACCTGACATTCGACCTCATTTATGATGTGTTTATTTCTATTCAAAGCCTTGTCGTGTTTTAAACTTTGTATGAATAATTTATTGTAATTCTGTTAAATAATGTTGCAACAGCAAAAACTTTTTTTATATATGTTAATATCAACTTGACACTGTGATTTGGGGGAGTTCATGTGGGGGGATAAAAGGTGTGTTTATTGGTGGCGGGGCTTTGTGCAATGCCTGGATAGGTAACACCCACTCATCAAGTACTCTATCGCCGACCAGACACAGAGTGAGACAGTGTAACTAAAGGCATAAGGGGCATAACTATGCACAAATATTGCGCTTTTGGAAGTTCTTTCGGTGGAATAAATAGCGACAAGATTGAGTATTGGTGTTAGCTAGAGCGATATTGCCGAAGCTGTGCAGGTTTTGACACAATGCAGAATTCACTTATTTAAATAATGTGCGGCACTGGTGGTCTAGTCTTCGGTTGTTAAATTGCGTGTTTCTCTGTTCTCGAGACGAAATTCGGTAGAAAGTTAGGGAACCAATAATCATCAGGAGTGTTTTTTATATTTATACTAAGGATAGAAGTATACTTATCGATTGTTGCCTTTGATTAAATTAGTATTTATTATATATTTTTTGTATTAACGCAAGTTCACAAAGAAATTCCTCTTTTCCAGACAAAATGGCGTATGACAACCAGGGCGCCACGATATCCATGGAGGATGTACGTGACCCAGATATTAGCGCCATTACAATACAAGAAGAACTTGCTGCTAGAAGAAATCGCATGCTTAAGCCGCAGAAATCCACAGTAGCTTCTAGAAGACAGCAAGCCGTGTGTGTTCGGCGCGCACACAAAAAATATGGACCGACAAAAAATCCTAACGTTATTCTGGATGGTTTGAATATGACCGTGCCTAAAGGTGCCATGTAAGTGTTATATAATAGTATATACTTATAAGGACACGCGCATTGTAAAACAAAAAAATATAGTCATATCTTATTGTCTCTCTCTGTCTCATTTGTTAATTATATGTTTTGTATTCTTTCGATCTATCTTTCTTTAAATATTTGTATTAACCTAACATTTGAAAATGTTATTAGTTTGTTTTCAAAATAAATAAAAATGTATCTTTGCGTTCATGCGCGTCGATCTCAAAAAGATACGCCATATTTCTTCATCTAGATGTTTTGGAAAGAACAACATAATTATAAAGAAAATTAAATCCACTTATAAATAATTATATCAATAATGAGAGAAATTAATAACTTCATTCAACATAAAATACTTAAATCTGATGAAAATATGCAGTTCGTTTACTTTTACGATTATATTTCTCTAGCTACGGTCTTCTCGGCGCATCGGGATGCGGAAAGACAACTCTGCTATCCTGCATTGTGGGAAGACGCCGTCTGAATTCTGGTGAAATTTGGGTGCTGGGTGGACGACCCGGTGGACCCGGGAGTGGTGTTCCTGGACCTAGAATTGGATATATGCCACAGGTAATTTATCCATCTTATCGTTAGGATATTCAATAATCAATACTTGTTATGTTTATACTATTTGCTCCAATAGTGTTTTTTTATGTACGAACTCAATTCATATCTCACTAGTGAAATGTTATAAATCGACCTACGGTGATACGCAATTTTGATGTGTGTATCCTTTAAATATTACAATTATTACATTGAATTTCGTATATCACTTTCTCACATGTTACGACAAGGTTACGACCGTGTTCAGTGTGTCGAATAAGTAAAACAACACGCACAAGGCATACTACGGTGCGTTGCGAGTCTCCTATTACTGAATAGCACTGCAGATTTTACCTTAAATTTTATTATAACTTCTATGACAGTATCCCTATGTAATAAGAAGATGCCTTTTGATGTTTTCTTAGCAATGGTTAAATAAAAACATTTTTAACTGTGCTTATTAAATAAATGAAAAAATAATTTAAAAAATATGTAAGGCTGTAAATTAAGTAAACTATCTATATCTAATATTATAAATTCGAAAATAATCGTTTATTATATTTTCACGGCGAAACCACTGAAATCATATTGAAACTGAAATTAATTTGGTATGAAGTAATCTCAAGCCTCATCATTTCTACAGAAATAGACAAATATTTTTGTTTAAATCCAGTTAGAATTATTTATAAGCAACGTATCTCTCTGTATACGTTACATATACGAAATAAGGTTTTAACATGAACATATAATACATAACACTTACATAATTAGATCTTAGTCATTGCATTCTACTTCGATTAAAAAAAAACATTAATAATATCGCTGGTAATCTTCAGAAAGAATCTCTCCAAATCCCTCTAAATCCAACGGAAATGCATTTTCCGGATCTCTGATCACGAAACAAAGGGAAAAATAATTATATTATCGAAGTATAAAAAACCTTTGATTGGCCTTAATTACTTTTAGATCTTGGTATCGCTTGGAAATATTTCTAGATATGGTTCGACTTCTAGTATTAAAATTGCGTTTGTGTTAAACAATTATGTTCTTTCGTATGTCAAACCAGTCATGATAGAAAGAGAGAAATTAAACACCGGCTTACCAACGTTTTGTTAAGCCGTATGGTTTTGTGTAACAATTAAATAGAGTTTTTAATAAGTAAAAAAGGTTATGGCGTGTATATTCAACTTGGGACGGATGAAATAAATTTGTGAAGAAAAAAGTAGCACTAAAGATTTATATATGCAGGGTTCTTTATAAAACTCTAATTATCTCGCAGGTCTATATTACTAATACTATAATGAGTATAGAGATAGAGCTAAGTGGTAGAGCTTTGTGCAAGCTCGTCTGGGTAGGTACCACCCACTCATCAGATATTCTACCGCAAAACAGCAGTACTTGGTGTTGTTGTGTTCCGGTTTGAAGGGTGAGTGAGCCAGTGTAATTACAGGCACAAGGGACATAACATCTTGGTTCCCAAAGTTGGTGGCGCATTGGCGATGTAAGCTATGGTTAACATCTCTTACAATGCCAATGTCTATGGGCCTTGGTGAACACTTACTATCAGGTGGCCCATATGCTCGTCCGCCTACATATGAAATAAAAAAAAGGAACAATATTTTTTTTTAAATATATTTTCAAGATCTTGTTGTTTTCTTTGATACATGAGAGTAGAATATACAGCGTGTAACAACATTTTAAAAATTATTACATAAATAGAACCGACACACGATACCTAATAACCACTTCACGGGTCGGACACTAATTTTGTTACATGGCGTAACGACTCTATGTTCCTGTAGAACATGCATTTCGTTCTTTTTGATACACAGTAATAATTCGAAGTACCCACACCATTTCATTCCATCATACTCAATACATTCATGATGAATACATACGAAAATATATGTTTAATGTGTGTATATTAAATTTTGTGTATATTAAAATATATAAATATATATTTTATGATTTTTTGTTTTAAATCATATTCATCTCGAAACTGGAGTGCAAATGTCAATGACCTTTAACCTCTATGAAGATCGCTCTCATAAAGATTACACTGCATTTTGAATCTTTTTTATTACGGCATATGTCATATCCATTTATAACACAAAACATTATTCCGTATTTCAATATAACAATTATTTAATACTTTATTGCACAATACAAATATATACATTTATACATATTGCACAAAAAATTACTAATGTTAACAGCATTCTCTACCATACAACCTTAGGAATTACGTTGGGTACAAAAAAAGGTAACTCAAATACTTAAAACATAGACACATTTATATATAAATGCGAAATGTGTAATTTCAAATATAAATAATTTAATTGATGCATAATCAATACTGTACCCGAACATGTTTGAACATTCACAAAATAATTTTTGTCAACCGTACAATAATTATTTTATACTAAAATTATTTAGTTAAAGTTTATGTTTGCTTCAACGCACTTATTTCGGATTAAAAAAAATGTTTTGTTATTATATAGTCATTTATTGAGAAAGGTGATAGACGTACGGTAACAAATATATGTACGTATAAGGAGTATAATATCTTACCTATCTTATTATCGCCATAAAACTTACGTATATTTCAATATAAACACAAGGGAATCGTCAATCACTATATTTATATTATAGAATAAAGTCCCGCCGCTGCAAATGTCTGTCTATTTAAACGCGATAAACTAAGAACTATTTTTCAGACAGTTTTCACCAATGGACGGGGTGTTTCATGATAAAAGTTCGGGTATATAAGCTAATAAAGTGAAGCTGAAATGTGATGATAATTGTAGAAGATGTCGGAAAAAAAATTACGGTCGGAGGAATCTCGGCAGGAACAAAGTTCTATGCAATATTTTTTCGACTCAAACCGTGTTTTAAAATGTAAATGTATGTGTAATTTACTCGGTGATAGAGCTTTGTGCAAGCTCGTCTGGGTAGGTACCACCCACTCATCAGATATTCTACCGCAAAACAGCAGTACTTTGTATTGTTGTGTTCCGGTTTGAAGGGTGAGTGAGCCAGTGTAATTACAGGCACAAGGGACATAATATCTTAGTTCCCAAGGTTGGTGGCGCATTGGCAATGTAAGCGATGGTTAACATTTCTTACAATGCCATTGTCTATGGGCGTTGGTGACCACTTACCATCAGGTGGCCCACATGCTCGTCCGCCAATCTATACAATAAAAAAAAAAAAAAATGTAGATTTTAATTGATTATATTACTGTATTTTTGACACACCAAAAAGCACCTCAACCTCCTAAGTTCGAACACCCAACATTTTGAGCATTTTTGTAGGCACGATGTATGAACGCTATTTCGTTATATGACGTGACCTTGGCCACTGCCATTTCACTCTACTGCAAGCCGCGTAAAAGAACTTCGTTCCAAAAACATGCTTGCTGGAAGCTTTACAGACGCGCGCTGCGTGAACCAATAGGGTTATTGCGTAATAAGCTTTTGATTTAGATCCTTATTTTACCCATGCGAAAAAAGGCCAGGCAGCTATTTTATAATAATTTGATCTTAAAATGTTCCTTGTAACTTTTAAATGATCTACAACTTCTCATAAATACAAACCAGTTCAAAATTTTCCACAGCGTATATTTCATTGAGTGTATTAACTGTTTTTTTTAATAAACATTGTTTTTATAACGTTTTGAGATAATTGCGTTTTTTACAATGAACTCTAAATCTGCTCTTGGAGATTCGACGATGAACAAAAACATACGAACAATGATTCATTATGGATATTTCCGCGATAATAATTATTTCGTTCCATAATGATTTAAGAGGAAAAAACATAATTGCTTATCGAAAATCTGACGGACAGATGGGCCACCTGATCACCATCACCCATAAACATTGGTGTTGTAAGAAATATTAACCACCAACCTTGGGAACTTAACTTATAAGTTTTAGGTATTCATCGACATTGGAATAAAACCAGAGCAGACCTTGATCGTCAAATGTCAAAAAATGATATGCGAGGTATAATAATAATAATATCCTGATACTTTATTCACACAAAGCCATCTGATCCCAAACTAAGCAGAGCTTGTACTATGAAAACCAGACAACTGATATACTTACATAGACTACTTTTCTTGTGTAAATAAATACTTATATAGATAATTACACCCAGACTCAGGACAAACAGACATGTTCATGCACACAAATGTCTGTCCTGGGTGGGAATCGAACCCACGACCTGCGGCGTGAAAGGCAAGTATCTTACCAACCACACCAACAGGCTAGTCCTAGTAGTAGTATATTTATTTATTACATAATAATTTTTATGTAAAAATGAAAAGTCTTCAAACGAATAAATAGGACATATAACTCTAAACAATATCAGGTATATACATGATAAAAACGTGTGTACTGACTCCAGTAAATTTATAAAATATTATATACTGTGTATTGCTCACAAAAAAGTCCGCGATGGTATATACCTAACTATATATAATCAGTTAAGCCACAACAACAGTTTTTGTTTCATTTCTTAAGTTCAAATGCGAGTGGAATCGAATAGAGGTGATATTGGTGTCATGCTATTAATACTTTACGATTTAAATGGTTTAATAATTAAAGGTGATTACGTACATGTAAATTCCACTTTAAATTATTCGGATTATCTAAGTGAGAAAAATATTACGGTTTGAACAAACTATAACTGTTCTATGTTTAGTCTATTGACAAATAGTATTTTACATATTTACGTTAAATAATAGTTTTCCAATTTTTGCGGACGAAGTCACGGGCGAAGTGTTAGGTTTTATTATATAGTTTCATAAAGTATGGCATTATTAGTTGTAGCTATAGATTATAATCATTTAACATATGATTATAATCTATAGCTCATACAGCTCATACAGCAGTCCACTGCTGGACATACACCTCTCTCTAAGTGCTTTACTTGGTGGTAGGGCTTTGTGCAAGCTCGTCTGGGTAGGTACCATCCACTCATCAGATATTCTACCGCAAAACAGCAGTACTTGGAATTGTTGTGTTCCGGTTTGAAGGGATGCGCCAGTGTAATCACAGGCACAAGGGACATAAAAACTTAGTTCCCAAGGTTGGTGGCTTGGTGGCGTATTGGCGATGTAAGCGATGGTTAAAATTTCTTACAGTGCCTATGTCTATGGGCGTTGGTAATCACTTACCATCAGGTGGCCCATATGCCTGTCAGCCTACATATTCTATTTAAAAAAAAAGTCATCAAAGCTCCCGGTTTTCAGTCTTTCGCATCCTTTACCCGTCACCTTCTTCAGACACTGGTTGCCTATTCGTTATTACTAATCTGCTTCTCAATGACGTAGTATGAAAATATATAACATATACTAATGGATAACTTCCTCAAGAAAAAAGCTATTCTAAGATAATCATCCGACTTATATAACGAATACGAATAAATGCGTTTGATTTATTAGTTAGTATGTTGTTTATATGTTGTGTCATTAACATAAAGTAGAAGCTGTAATTATGATGAGTTCAATTAAAATACTAGTGTTACAAATGAGTACGTAGTGATTTTATTTATTTTTATTTTATTTACGTCTAAGTAGAACGGCAATGCCATTTAAACTGATTAGATAATATTAATTAATATAAATAAATTATATTTTGCGGTAAGCCGTTGGATGCCGGCAGCGCAAGACCGGCCATAATGGAAAACCTTGGGGGGAGGCCTTTGTCCAGCATCGGTCGTCTTTTGGATGACATGATGATGATGATGATAAATAAACTTCACATCTATCAATTTATGCGTAACATTAATCTTGATACAGTTACATCGTAAGCCCAAAAATACCAAAGAATATAATACAATGATATTCATCGAAAGGTCTTGGGTTCGTATCTGGAGAACGACCATGTACTCTCATATACACAATTGGATGTCGGATAAAACGTCAACAGATTTTTTTAAAATTTAATCTTTCACCACCATCAAAAAAAGAAAAATTACAATTTATCAATCATAACAGCATTACAAAAAGTCACTGAGGTTTGTCTTGCATGCTATTAATGCCAGCATTGGTTGACCGCGTTGGTGACCACTTACCATCAGGTGGCCCATATGCTCGTCCTTCAACCTATGATATAAAAAAAGACATCGATGTTTACTTCTACCTATTATACTATAAATTATTGATAGCCTATAACAACAATAAAATTAGGCTAATAATGTTAAGGAGAAACTACGTGGGTACATTTTAATATTTTGCGGGTAGTCAGTAATTAGTAAAAATTAATATGAAATAGTGTTTCGACTTAAAGGGTCAGTTTGGCTGAATGGATAACGGAAGTAATCGTTTTCAGATCATGTTATATTCAAGTAGGTGTAGTTTACTTTTCGCTCGTATCTATGAACAAAGGTCACTTATCATCTCAATTTAAAAAAAAGGAAAAAAGTATATACATAAATAAATATAAAATAAAAATAATGATAATTATAATATTTATTGTTAAGATCATGATGCATGTTCCAAAGTTACTTATAAGAATAATTTTTAATATCTAAGTCTCATGATAATATGTTTAAACCAGTAAGTCCCCAGTCATCTCGATCAATGACCTAAACGTTTCGAGTTTTTTATAGGCATATTTTCGTTTAGCTTTGGGTTAAAAAATCGGGCTTAATGGCAGTGTAAGATGCCCAACCAACAAATACATATTTATTCATTGATATCAAATTACTTGAAAATGTTTCACGTAAAAGACTGGGTCATTGACATAAGAGCAATCTTCTCCGAATGAAATATTTTTGCAAAAGACAGATGGTATTATGAGTATCATTATTGGCTAAAAATAAATGATAATAATAATGTCCCCCAGACCGATCTCGGCCACGGCGGCCAATCTCAATAGAGATTAGCCAACTGCGCAGGAGATGTTATAGTGCACAAGTGTGTGCGCTGACGCAGGTGCACTCTCTCTTTCCTAGCTCTCATAATATGATGGGACGGCAATCCGACACAACCGGAAAGAGTTCAGGCGCAGGACCAACGGCTTTACGTGCTTTCCGAGGTACGGGAGTGTACACACTTCCAACTTCCAGACTCCGGGCTTTTACTGAGAATTTTCTAACAGAAAAACCCAACAACTTTATATTGGCCCGACCTGCGAATTTAACCCAGGACCACCGGGTCTTCGACGTTATATCTAGCCACTAGACCAACGAGGCAGTCGAGGCAACGAGTAATTTATGATAAATATTGATGATTAAAAATAAATGGGTTATTTTTTTCATCCTCCTTTCAAGAAAATCCTCACAAACACCATAAATAAATTTATAATTGTCATTGTTTCATCGCAGTCTAAAGTTATGGAAATATTTTTTAAATAATAGGTTTATTTAAAAAATATTTCCATAACTTTAGACTGCGATGTTTTGATAATTTTTGTAAAAGATCAATGACCTTTGCGTTTTTTTTTCGATTTAAAATATCATTTTCTTATAATCTGTGCAAGTATTTTTCTTTTTGATTTGGTTTATACTTTGATTTTTGTATGTATTTATGAAAGCTATTCTATATTTGTGTTATAAATAGTTGAACCTACATTTTATGGCAGTGTTTGTACTAAAGGATGTACTGAAAAGAGTTAAACGCTGATCTCATTCCTTTTCGCTTACCTTACATTAAATTTAAACTTTTCAGTTCGCACTGTCATACGTGGCATTATCCTTTCTTATATTATAAATGCAGAAGTTTATTTGTATGTTTGTTACGCTTTCACCTCTTAACAAGTCAACCGATTAACATGAAATTTAGCATACATTTTTGTGATGGTAAAAAAAACATAGAGTATCTAAGACCTCATGTGATACTATATAGTCAGGAGGCCATTTCCACTAATATAAAACGTTTATTGACGTTCTCGATTCGATACCGATCCAGCTTCGACTATTTCTCATAAAACCGAATCAATATGATGTTATCATATACAAACGCCAAAAAAGCATGTCAAAGACAAACTTAATTGTAAATTTTTGACGTTACATCAAGGAATCGAAACGCAACTGGATCGTTGTATTAGTAGAATAGGGAAAATGCTAAACGTCAACGATTATGTTTCGATTCGATTCCGATAATGTGACAATTATGTTAGTAGAATTGACCTCCAGTAAATAAACTACTTTTATTACAATAAATTTACGAAAACTTCTCACTTTTACTTCGATGAAACCACGTAACGACGTTACATAAACATATACCGACGTATGTATGTCAATGTCATTCTCGTAATACGACACCGAGAACCGATGCGCGCTGAAGCGAGTGCGTAACGGAACGTAATTGAAGATTGAATACAGATGCGGAACGAAGGTATTTAATTTTATTATCAAAGATATTTTTCATGTAATTTTGTATATAATATGGGACATTATTCACACAAGGCCATCTAATCACAAACTAACCAGAGCTCGTACTATGCAAATCAGACAACTGGTATACTACTTTTCTTTTGTAAATACATAGTTATATAGATAACTACACCCAGACTCAGGAAACGTTCATGCACACAAATGTCTGTCCTGGGTGGGAGTCGAACCCACAAACTGCGGCGCGAAAGGCAAGTATCTACCACGTCAACCGGCTCTTATAAGATCTTTTGAATTGTATTTTATGATTAGATTGTAAAATTAAGCTTTGGAGGTTTTTACCTTCTCATCAAAAGAGGAGAAGAGGTCTTAGCCCAGCAGTGGGACATTCACAGGCTGTTACTTTACTTTACTTTACATAAAAAAAAACTACTTAATGTGAATTAGTTAAAATCAAACAACTTTCGAGTACAAGCGTTTTTAAATATTTATGTATTATGTATATAGAAGACTTATCATCCCGGTCTCGCACGGGTAGATAAGAAGAAAAATGTATTTTGGTTCGGATTTGCGTAAAATCCGTTATTAGTGAGCGTCGTCGGGGAAGTAATATCAGTGACAAATTTCAAGTCAATCGGGCGGATAGTTTAGGAGATCTCGTGATGAATGGTATTTCGCTTATAAACATATACCGCCTTATTCATAAACTTTATTTAACTGGTGATTAGTTAAACAATATTTTGTCTTCTTCTTTCGTATGTCAAATCAATAATGACAGAAAGAGACAAATCAGTGTTTAGCTAAACAGTAACTAAGCAACGTTTATGAATAAGGCCGTTAGATGCTGCAGATGACTCATGCGAATATAATATTTAAACAATAAGTAAAGATAAATTTAAAGCAGCAAGTTTGCGACTATTAAGCCAATTAATCCTCCAAGGAGCAAGGTATTCGTTTTAATAACAAAATTCCGGTGAAATTTAAAATATTTGGCATTTCATAAATATAAATCTTATTTAAAAAAACAATAATAAATAAGGCATTATTCTAAATAAAAGGCAATATAGATTCGACGTTCAGTAACCAGGATATTATATAAATATATTTTTTATTAAAATACTAATTTAATTGATGGTAAAGTTAAAGAAAAGAAACAATTTTTATTTATTTCTTACAACTGAGTTCTTGCTGGTTGTTATCGGAATCGATTGCGAACAGGTTGAAGCTTTACATTTAATATAGGCTTAACAGGACTTAACAGGCCTCCTTCGTCTAGTATGTATGTAACACTGTAGTTTCCAAGGTACTGGCTTTAAGCCCCATGTCAGGCCGATAAAAAAATATTGGTTTTTTCTGTCTTATTCAGTAGCTGCACGAAGTCTGGTAGTTCGATGTTTGTACACTCCCGTGCCTTGTGTAGCACGTAAAGCCATAGGACCTACACCTGAACTTTTAAACTATTTTCGGTCGTATTGGATTGTCCTATCGGATTATGAGAGTGATGGAATAGAGAATGCACCCGTGTTGGAATAGAAAACACACACACTTGTGCACTGTAATATAATATATTTAAGTTGATTTGTTAATTTTAACCTGCATAACCTTTGTGACGCAAATAATGATGCAACAAGAGAATATTCATCTCTCAAGGTTATTTCCCACTCGTATCTTAAGATTATAAAACGAACCCAATTGACGTCAACATGCTAAAAGCATTTTGAACAAACGCGCAAAAAATTGCAACATTGAAAAACATTGAAAAACTATTGAATAATTTACGGATATCAGACGTTGATCGGTTATAAATATTCGTTCCGACGTTAGTATTTTTTGCAATAACGAATTTCGAATACGCAATTCTATTTACAAAGATTTATTTTTATTTTTTTATTGTAAATATATAATCATCTTATCATCTATAAGCTGATGATCTACAAAATTTACGTTACTGCTCCCGTAGACGGTATCGATGAGGCTGTTGCAACTTTGAATCATGATTTGGCAAAGACATCCGAATGGGTGTAAATCTTACGGTCTCCAAGTGAATCCGAGAAAGTCGGAAGAGGCTCTCTTTGGCAGTCATAAGCTTCTGTCAAGGGTCCAATATAAACATCTACCTCCAATCTTATTTGAGGCCCAAATATTACCTTTGCAAGCGACAGTTAAAAATCTTGGACTACTTCTTGATGCCTCTTTTACTTGAGTACCTCAGGTTGCAGAAATGAACCGTAAGATTTTAGCTATTATTGGTTTTTTAAGACGATGGAAAAACCTGCTGCCTACCAAAGCTAAACTCAGCTTAACCAATTCTTTCCTTTTGGTCATATTGGATTATGCTGATGTCTGCTACATGGATTTAACTGAAGACCTTCTAAATAAATTAGAACGGCTTCAAAATATAGTCATAAGATTTATCTTCGATCTATGAAAATTTGATCATGTTTCTCACTATCGGTCTCAGTTGGCCAGGGGCTCAGTGGCTGCCAATCAAACTTCGAAGAAATCTGCACGCTTTATCTCTTCTCTACTCTGTCCTGTATATCGACTACACACCATCTTACCTCAAAGAATACTTCAAATTCCTTGGATGTGACAGCACATACAACCTGCGTTCTTCGGAGGATAATAAACTTATAATTCCCTGCACCCGGACACAAACCTACAGTAACTTTTTTACTGTAATGGAATGCACTACCCACAGATATTCGGCAGTCGAATTCACTGAACATATTTAAACATCGTTTGAAAAACTAATATTTGTCACTATCTAAATAAATTATGTATATACAGCGTGTAACAAAATTCGTGTCCGGCCCGTGAATTGGTTATTAGGTATTGTGTGTCGGTTCTATCTATGTAATAATTTTTAAAATACTAATATATATGGAATAGTATGTAGTTTCTAATTGTCTATATTTAATTTTATATATGTATATGTTTTATTAAAATTGTTCTTATTAAAATATCTCCTTATCAAATTTGCACTTACCTGTTCTCTTACAAAGTTCCTTCAAACAAAGGTTGTCTGTGAGAGAACGCTGTAAGCGATAAGACCGCCTTTGCGCACCGTTTTTTTTTGGTTTTTGATAGACTGTTTCCTTTTACTCTTGTGTTATTTATAGGTTGTTGTGCAATAAAGTGTTAAATAAAAAAATAATAAAAAAACCTGATGATAAGTATGTCTGTTTCGCAGAATATAATTGGTATAATGTATGATGAGTGTGTGGTGCCAACCCAGACCAGAGGGTTTGGCCTACCACTTTCGATGGGCGGAGGCTATAGCCACATAAAAAATTGACTTGGAACTTAAAAATAAATAAAGCAAAGCTTGCGTCTAACTTGCACTTGCAAAGGCTTGCACACCTTTTAACTCATCGGCAGGGTCCCAAATCTACTATTCTATAACGATTACGATACGTTCCTGATTCGATTCTGATCCAACTTTGACTAATCTGTACCTATTCGAATCGGAAGCGAATCGATAATATGTTAACATATACCGTTACGTGAAAACCAAACTATTTTGTTAATTTTCATGCCAATATTCGATAATTAAAGAATAGGAAAACGGATAAACGGCAACGCTTCGATTCGATTGCGATTAATTGATAAATTTTTAGTAGAATTGGCCCCAAGTAGTTCCGCGAGAAACACTAAGAGACAAAAACATGTTTTAATAAATACAGTTAATTATTTTAATTTGAGTAGCCCGTTATATAAATGAAACTCGAAACTATTAAAATGCAAAATTAATTTGAAATATGTATATGGTAAGATATGTGCCATGACGTAGATGAAAATGTTGTCAGAAACTATTGACTTCTGCTGCCTAACAACTATTCGTTATTTTTATTCTCTACTTCAAAGAATAAGCTATCTAGAACAATAGAAACGTGAATAGCGAATGTACATTGAAAAGGGCAGCCAATGTACACGATAGAAACTTTGATATTGCCTGAAAAAGTAAAGGTTATGAAAACTAATATACGAATGCTAGGATTCCGTTCCATGAGTTCATATTTTGTATGATATGATACGAGATTACACAGTCGATAACAGGATCTAATTTCATGTGCATATTTTATATCTATAATTCATCTCGTGCTTGTGATGGAGAAGATCTCGGCTGTAAAGGAGAATATCGTGAGAAAATCTGCATGGAGATCTGCTAATCTTTATCGCTACGCAATGAAGCAGTAATGTGGAATAAACTCCAAACATTCTCCTCAACAGTAGTCGAGGAGAATGTTTGGACTATTATATTAGTAATTGTAAAAGTAACTTATCTCATTTTTTTCAAAAGAGAATAAATTAATTCCGAACAAATACTTCTTCGTTCTAGCGTTTTATTGACTATCACATAACTTCACTGGAAATATTTATGTCTACAGACTCTTTGTAATTATTTATAGTACTATATTAATTTCATTGGTATTTCAAAGTGCTTGAAAATGAAAAATAAAGTCTGAGAGAAATTTCATTTTTAAAATCTTCGACACAATGAATCAATAACATATGCAATATGTTTAAATAAAAAGTTTTAAATCTTATGAATCGTGAAAAAAAAAAACAAAGTTTTACTCGGGCTTGAACTGCTATGGACATTCTTTACATATAGAACGACAAAATCATTTCCTTAAATAAAACAATTTAAATTCAAGATAAAAATATAAAGTAAAATAGAGTCTGTTTGAGATTCACTGTAGCAAAGAAAAATATTTTAATTATTGTGCTAATTATTGTGATCTATATTTCTTCATATAAATCATTTAACTTGCTAACGGCCGAATACTGAAACGTCACTTAAATATTAAATGCAACTTAATTATTTGAGACGCCGTTAAATTACAATTTCCCATACTAATTTAGGAGCTTCTCAATGTTAAGTAGCGTTTAACTTTGAGGGACGTTTCAGTATTCGGCCGTTAGTTTGCAACTTGCTGTCAACGATACATTTAACTGATTTATAAATTGAAAAATATTGATTTTATATTATCAATTCGATTTACTCGATTCTGATATTTGTTGTAAGAATTAAATTTAATGAATAATTCAATTTCAGACACTTTAATACTAACAGATCATAATTATTGTGCAAACTATGATCTATTCTATGAATGACGTAATAGGGTTTTCACAAAAAGTACACCGTTAATGACGTAAGCGAATTTTTCAGATACTTAAATATAGCTCATAATTTCTTAAGCATATACAGCCTGGACGTTTTAATCCGCGCAATGCCCTTGTTTACATTTTAATATATTTTGGTATACTTTAAGGCCTTTTATAAAGCCGATACCCGTTTCTGGTGTTTAGATATTCCATTCAGACTTGGGAACACTGGGTCATGACTCGTGCCCCATATTTTATTTAGTGTAAAAATAATATAATGATAACATATAGTATATCATGCCACAAGAACTGTCATTAAAATGAATAGTTTTCATGTGATTTTTCAAGTATATAAACAATGAAAACATTTTAATATTAGGATGAATCATCTTATTATGAAACCAATCCACTAGTTGCGGAAAGTGGATAAAATATCTTGTAATGTTTTTGTATTAGCGTTATTATTCCATAACCTTGTTTTATGTTGTGGTTGAGTGAGACAATAACGCAATACTTTATCTACGAAGAATCGTTCCTTAGTACCACAATAGTGACCGATATTGTGAGACTTATTTAATGAACAATGCTGAGTTTGTTCTGACTTTATTGGAGAAATATATTTAGTTTTTAACTATAAGCTATTTGATAAAATTCAATATGAATTTATTCGTCCACCGTTTATTTTAAAAGATTGAGCAATTATTTTCATAGTCATGGACTTTTAAATTTATCGGGGTAATAACTTATAGTGTGTCCCAAGTAAAACGTGCTTAAAAATACACAGAAAAAACGTTTTTTCAATCGAAAACAGTAATAATCATAATAATTTATTGTGAAAAACATAGCTTTACAAAAATAAAAGTACAATTTTTATATTACTTAGTAAAAAAATATATAAAGAAAAACACAATTATAATATATATAAGACTAACACAATTATAAGAATAAGCTTAAGGTCAATGTCGCATATCAATTTCTGATATTCTACGACCGCTTTCTGCGGTAAGCTGTAAATTTGTCCCCGCAATATAGCTCTGCAGAACCGCAAACAGTTAAGAAATAGATTGTAACGCGGAATCTTATAAATGTATGATCACACATGTGACAAAATCAGATAATTGTATCAGACTGATTTCACAGTCACTATGTTGCACAGATGAGTGTTTAGCTTTAAATCATTTTGATTCGGATCGCAATTATTCCACTTGTTACACAATCTATGCTGTTCTATAATCAATACTTACTAATATTATAAATGCGAATGTGAGTTTGTTTGTTTCTTTGTTTTGCCTAAGCCGCTTAACCGATTTTAAAAATTCTTTCACCAATGGAAAGCATATATTATAAGCGAATATTACGTGAATGGGAACTACACGGGTGAAACCGCGGGCAAAACGCTATATAATATTAGTCTGGTCAAAATAAAAATTTCTTTCCATCTCCTCCGATCCTTCCGATCCTACACTTTATGATATACTTTATTTGTGAAACGTTTCTAATTTTTTTTTTCTTTTGCAGGAAGTTGCCCTTTTCGGCGAGTTTTCAATCCGAGAAACGATGATATATTTCGGTTGGATCGCTGGCATGACTACAAAGGAGGTTGACGAAAAAGTCGACTTCCTTGTATCATTGTTGCAGCTGCCAAATCCAACGAGGTTAGTAATGACATTTGCTTACTTCTGCGATTATTTGAACAAAATTTTTGTTTACACATGCCAGTATTATATGACATGCAACATCAGCCCTAATGACGTATCCGAAGTCAATAGCGCAACGATTTACTGACCGTCTAGCAATAAAAAAGTCGCGGGTTCGATTATGACCGCTTGGGCTTTTTTTAACGTTGAAAAAACGCATTACGCATATCCCCCACGGGAACACTGTGGGGCTCGCCAGTGTCCAAAGCGCCTGGGAATACCCACTGAAGTAACCAGCGCCCTTAACCAAAAGCGCCACTCCGTGACTCGACCGAACACCTAGCACACATTTTACGCTTAATTTTTAGTAGGAATAGTAGTAACATCTCAAAAAAAAATAATAATAAAAAAAGCAGTTTATTTTCAGTGAGAGCCACAATATATAACTGTCTATAGTACATTTATACATAACAAACGAATAAATAGCCGGTGCCTTTGCGTTGCAATGACTACTCAATTTTTTTCGCTAACAATGATAGTTCTACATCAGAAACCAGACTTGTTAATATTTTTCTTCTGAATTCTTGGACTGATTTCTTATAGTTTTCATTAAAATATGTTAACAATAGGCTCAATGGTTGCTGATGATTATAAAGTTATACTATGCTCATGTCAAAAGTGTATATATGTTAAAACATGCTAACAGCAACTGTACACGGATATACAAACAAAAACGAACTCTAATGTTTTAACAGTAAGGTTCATTTAATGTAATATTTCACACTGTCCACTTTTCAAATATATATTATTCTATACAACAAGAATGAGTACATAGAATATAAAACAAAATTAGTACTTAGAAACATAAAACATACATAACAATAAAATAAATTGGCTTTTGAATATGCGATGGCAAAATAAACCGTCGTTTACGACATCTTGAAGTTCTATTCGAATAATTTAGCACAGGAGCCCACGGCAAAAATTATGTCCCATCGTTTTATGGACAAAACCGTACCAAGCTTAGAAAATTCTGAACCCGACTAGGTAACAATAATGGTCCGAAATGTAACAGCTGCGCGAGAACTTTTACTTGGTGGTAGAGCTCAATCAAGCTCGTCTGGGTAGATACCACCCACTCATCAGATATTCTACTGCAAAACAGCAGCACACGGTATTTTTGTAATCCGGTTTGAAGGGTGAGTGCGCCAGTGTAATTACAGACACAAGGGACATAACATCTTAGTTCCCACGGTTGGTGGCGCATTGGGAATGTAAGTGATGGTTAACATTTGTTACAATGCCATTGTCTATGGGCGTTGGTGACCACTTACCATCAGGTGGCCCTTATGATCGTCCGCCTACCTATACAATAAAAACAAAAAGATTTTATCACTCTGTGACGAAAAAGTTCGTTTTCAGAAATGGTCCACATGCGGCGTGGGTGTATTTTTGAAATATCAATAAATTTAACTGAAATGTATTATAGTATTCGGTGTGATTTTCGGTTTACTTAAATGATAGATTTAACATACGAACACGTGTTTCAGACGCCAGGAGTATAGTAGGTACCGGTGGTCTCCATTAGAAAATAAAATAAAAATGAAACAAAAACAGTTATACTAAATTGTCTAAAAATCGTTTTTTTCTGATTAAATTAGGATAAGTGCACAATAAAATCTATCGATTTCATACAGTTTTGGCCGTATTACGATGAGACAAACATTTTGGTCGTGGGCTCTCGTGCTTTTTATAGTACCTAAATTGCCTCATCGGTCTAGTTATCTTAGAGTGTATTAAACCTGAAGGTCTGTGTCAGCCCGGAGATTCTTAGTTGACAGTTAAAATAATACTTTGCGATCTCAATCTCTCTATATAACTACATAATCTCTTGCGCAGGTTGTTATTAAAATTACTTAACTCTGGCGTCTTGCCAAATATTACTTACAAAAATAAACTCTATCTATCTGTATCCCATCATCAAGATATTCTTTTTAATATAAATAAGGATTATTATATATTTATATTCCGAAAATTCAAATATTTCAAATCATATTGAAACATCGAAATTCATTATTAAAATATGTGCAGTACAAACTAGGACGTTACGAATCATTAACGAGAGCATACCAATTAATAATGCGATTAAATTAAGCTTATAGTCGAATTAGTACTTATTATCATTGGATTAAACGAAATTGTAATTGCTATTCGATTAACATTGCTTATTATAAAATAATTATTTACATTGATACCTAGCTAAGTTTATACAAATCAAAATCAAAATAAAATCTGAATACTGCATTGTATTCATTAGTTAATCTGCGATGAGGACTAAAATATAAATCTATATATGTCGTATACATATGTGCAATAGTTACTGTATAAATCATGACCGTGTGTAATGATGACAACAATAGCAGCCTTACCCCGTTGAATCGTATGCAATTCCAATTGTTTGTGCCAAAAGGTACCAGCCTTACTAATTAGGTAGAGACAAATATATATTCGGTAGGAACAGGTTTCAAAAAGAGTATCACCTAGATCGATACCTGATTAGAGATATGAGAAATTGAAAAATATATCTTTTTCATTTATAACTTTGTTCACGTGGATTATGAATATTATGCCGAGATGTTACAGTGGCTAGAACTCGTGAATCTTAACCGTTGATCGTGGGTTCAAACCCGGGTAAGCACCACTAAATATCCATGTGCTTAATTTGTGTTTCTAATTCATCTCGTGATTGGCGGTGAAGGAAAACATCGTGAGGAAACCTGCGTGTGTAATATTTCACTGAAATTCTGCCACATATGTATTCCACCAACCCGCATTGGTCCAGCGTGGTGGAATAAGCCTTGGTGGTTTGTACCTTCTCATCAAAAAAGGAGGGGAGGTCTTAACCCAGCAGTGGGACATTCACAGGCTGTTACTTTTATAAATATTATGGAGATGAATTTACTTAATATTATTTTGTAAAACTTTTGAGTTCTCTTTCGATTACTATATTCAAAACCTTAAATGTTCAGTTACATGTATAAATGCTGTCGTTATGAAAAATATGCCAATTTATTTTTTTCCTTTTGCATTTCAGACAAGTAAAAAATTTGTCAGGAGGTCAACAGCGTCGAGTTTCTCTCTCAGCGGCACTTCTCCATGATCCTGAACTTTTAATCCTGGATGAACCAACGGTTGGAGTTGACCCAGTTTTGAGACAGAGGTGAAATATTTTATGTTAAGTTTAAGTAATAAAGATGTACAAATTCTTAATTCAAAATATAGTTTATTCAAATAGGCTTTTTACGCAATTTCGAAACTTCCAATATATTAATGAAATACGTTTTTTTTTTAACTTAACAAAGCAATTTTTAAATTAGTTATTTAATTGTGTTCAAACCATAATTTTACATATCTCGTCAGTTTATGGATAAATTATTGTTTTTAGCAGTATGACGTCGCAGATTATTTAAATGTTACAGAGCTAAAAAAAATGTTTGCTTGTACGTGCCAATATCAGAATCTACCAGGCGTATTTAAAAAAAATGGCATACGTTAGAAAGCCTATTTATTGAGGAAGATTAAAATAATATTAATCATAGTTATACGTTTCCATTAAAGTTGGATTTAGTTGACTTTTGTACCTTTTGCATGCTATTCTAAGCCTCTTAATGTATTTTTACAAATAAGGTATTTTTAAAATCCTTGAACTGTGTCTCTCAAAGGTCATGACGTCAGCTGAGGCAAATTGACGCAATCATCACAGTTCCTTGATATCTATAATGGTGTTTGTTTTTAAGTGTCTACTATAAAATGAATGAATGGAATATTTTTTCTCATTCTCATAAATGGCTACTTTATATTACGAGTATAAGTAATGTTATGTTATATATTTTAAATTTTATTTCTGGTATAATTTAGGAATATGATATTTTTAAAATAATAATAATAAAAAACGTTATAAATTAAAAGCGTTGAGCGTTACAATTCCGTTCAACGATATTTATAGATAACGCTGAAAAAATTTACATTGAAAACGCAAATTGGAAACAAAGAATGTAAGACGAAGAGAGTATTCCCGATAAAATTTCACTGAACGGCCGCGATTAGATCGCAGCTGGGCGTATTTGGAAAAATAAAGCGATTATATAATTGGATTTTATAAACGAGAAATTATACTTGAAGCGTAAAAATCGGTGAAGCTAATAATTGAATAGTTAACGATTTAAGCTGATATGGACTAGTTATTTGAACAATCTTGTTTGATCAAATGTGGATCTTAAAAGATGATTGTGGGTTCAACCCGTGTTATTTGAAGTTTCATGTTTCGGTGAAAGATAACGTTATGACGTCCTCACTGTTGCTTCTTGGTGGTAGGTATAGGTGTAAGTCCGTCTGGAAAGGTACCACCCACTCATAATTTATTCTACCTTCAAACAGCGATTTCAGTTACTTTGTATTATTGTGTATCGATTTTAATGATGAGTGAGTATTAGTTATACTAGCTCAGTATTAATAATAAATTAGTAAATATGTCAACCCGTAAATCTCCCATTATTGGACAAAAGACTGCTCTTATTTCAAGATGGTTTAGACCTTATTCCGCTTTGCTGCTTTAGTGGGAGATTGGTTTTTTGACAAAGATGTCCAAGAATTATATTGAACGCAATTCGAAATCAAGTCGACTTAGAAATAAAATTATGAAACATGTCAATTCCCACTAACACATAATCTTCGATTATTCGCGTTTTCTAACCACTGGGCCACATCGGCTCTGGTATTTGATGTTCATGCCTAATTATATTTGGTAATTAACGATTCAACCAACATTAAACATTTGTTGTAATTTGTTTCCGAAACAATGATTTGCTGAGATCACAGACATATTAAATTAAATCAAAATTTAATTATCAAATACATTTATAACGTTTCTCTATCAAAGTATTATCAATTTAGTCGATAACCCCTACGAATTGGACCTTTAAGCCACAATATGCCTAATGACGTCAAAATTTATGATTTGCTCATAATTATGGCAGACATTATTAATAGTGATAATATTGCCGTAAGAAACATTAAAGACCGCATCTGAAAGATTCGTAATTATTTTCAATTGACAGCACATTGAATATCTTAATGACGGTACCATATTGTTTGCCCGTGTCTGCTAACCACGCTAATAGTCAAAGTCTCTTGAAATATTTAAAAATTAAAAAACAAATCGCAGGAGTGACCAATACGTGTTAAAGAAAAATTGAAATATGCATATACTCTTGTTATTATTGAATCGAACTCGTTTTTTTATGTATTATAATATAAATAATAATACTGAAATGAGTTCAAGATTAACTACTTTTGGCAATTATCTGAGTTGATTTTTAAAGCATTTACAATTTCATGTAAAGTATACAAAAAAAAAAAAAAAATGAAATAGATTAATAAATAAATTACTAGTGAATTGAAATCGATTTGTATATTTGTCTATCAGAAGTTTGGTGCACTAGATGTAAAGCAGTGTGCTCGGATATCAGGCACACTGTGGCAATTAAGTTCCAACTAATTAAGTCTTCTATCTGCTTAGATCTTCATAGTTCTTGGAAAGTCATTCGATTTGTTGGTCCTTTGACTTTTCCTGAACGTTGAACTTTTGTTGAAATGTTAATTTGCTATGTACAAATTCTAATATTCTCTCTCAATTATTATACATTACCAGTTTCCGTCCGTGACTTTGCCCACGTGTGGGCTGTTATGTGGGCATGTTAGGTATCCTCAGTCCTTTTCTGTATCTGTGACGTGTATGTAAAATTTCATGTCGATCTTTTGAGTAGTTAGTGAAAGCGTAAAAAACAAACACACATACGTAGTTATCATATTAGTCAGCGTAATTCTTTTTTTACAGGCATTTATTTTAAAATAAATTGCAGAGATCGGTTTACGTTTTTTTAAAATAAGAATAAATCACGAACAAAGTTTGAGATTCCATCATAAGCTGACACTTTGTTTCAATAAAGCTTAGTAGTTTTGTGTCCTAGAATTTGCTTAGAAAAATCGAGATTATCTCAATATATTTTCTTTAATCATCAAACCTTTATCCGTAAGATGTATTACAATATACAATTAATAAATAACAAAGTGATGTTTGACCAGATTTGAGCCCATTCTCGAGTAACTCTCGTTGTTATATTAAAATTTTCACAAAATTAACCAATAATATCGTATAAGTTATATTTCACATAAATTGCTTTAAATTCTCATTAACTCTCATAAGTGCGATAGTAATATTCATTTAATTTCAGCATTTGGGATCATTTGGTCGAAATAACTAAAGGCGGGCGGACAACGGTTATAATTACCACACATTACATCGATGAAACAAAGCAGGCTAACATTGTAAGTATAAAAATGAATGGAATATTATTAAGTGTTCAAAATGAGCTATTTATATTTATCTGTGTTCATTGACCTACGATACGATATAAATATTGGAAGGCTAGACAGAGTGCATTCGACATTAATTGTTGAAGCGATTTCGGACTTTGCTTTCGTCTAATTTATTTCATTCCTTTTCTTCATTGCCACAACGCGTTTGATTAATTACGATACAAATTATCCTATGAATTCTTTCTGTGTCTGCTAAATTTCAATATTGGAATATTAATGACCCCAAAGCATTGTGAACTGTTTTTTCAAAATCGAAAAATAAACATTCAAAATTTTAAACAGCCATTGTATCACGTCCATGTAAAATGAACTCAAGAGTGCTAGAAGTGTTTGCTCCGTTGAATTGCAAATCCAATTCTCTGGACGAATATTATACCAGCGTCACTGAATCTCCCATAATCTTTATAGATCGGCCTTATGCGTGGAGGCAGGTTCTTAGCGGAAGAGTCACCAAGCGAGCTTATAACAAGATATCAAGCGGAGAGCCTCGAAGACGTGTTCCTTAAATTATCTGTCCTTCAGAATATGGGCAAGAGAAGACGGTCCAGTATATTGGCTGATGTTGTGGAGAAAGTTGAAATACCATCATTACCCGTAAGTTATTCTTTTTTTATTGGAACGCTGTTCTTATACAGTAGAGTAGGGCTTACAGTAGAGTGAAATGGCAATGGCCCAAGGTTTTGTCATATAACGACATAGCGTTCATACTGTGCCTACCAAATGCTACAAAATGCGATGCGTTGGACGTTCGAATTTAGTAGGTTGAGGTGCTTTTTGGTGGGACAAAAATACATAAATTTAATCAATTGAAATCTTAATTGATTAAATTAAATTAAACATTTTAAAACACGGAGTCGAAACAATATCGTTCCTGACGTATTAAATATATATTATGATAAAGTATATAATTGAATAAAAAGTGATCAAAATTGCTAATAGAATAATCAACAGTTGAAGACAATAAAATAAAACTATGTATTTTTTTTCAAAATAAATCGTTGTACAATTATTCCAATGTTCATGTGTTTTGATTGCCAACGACACAAAGACATCATTAAGGTTTATGAGATAAAAAATTGCAGCGTTTGCTCGTTTCAAAATTTTAACGCAATTTAATGTCGTTTCTCTATCAGATGTATTTATTTGTTAAAGCATGTTGCGTTCCACAAAAGGAAGTGAAATGCGAGTCCATTGGGCTTCTTGCAGGGCTTAATCTAGAGAAAATAACAAAAACGGAAATGTCGATGAAGACAAACAGCGTCTTGATTGTGTTTTAGGAGAAACTTGGCAGGAAGGCTTACTTGGAGTCGGAGAGCTATTTCTAAAGGTGCTTCTCCGCCCAGTCGATCAGCTTCGATTCTTTTGTTGGATGTTGTCAATGAAGCAAATTGTTTGATATAACACAAAATACGTATTTATTTAGTGCGACTTGCTACACCAAATTGGTCCTGACCGATCGAGATCTTATAATAACTACATACCATAAAACTAATTTTCTATTAACTTATTTTGCTAATTACTATATTATTTCTATTTGTACGACACTTCCCTTTATGAAAAACGTATACATCAAATATCGAAAACAGAAATGTAAAATGTTATTCGGGCGTATTCAAAACAATTTCTAATTGATACTAAATCTTATATTACCATATTTCTGGAATAATGCTCTTTAAATTTGAATAATGCTCTTAAAGCTTACTTGAATATTGTAAATCTCTCAATTTTCAAATACATGAATTTTGATTCTGAATTTAAATATATATTGGCCAAGTGGCCAATTATTTAAAGAATGAATTTACTTAATTTCTTCTTCAAAAATAAAACTTCTTAGATGTTATTTTTTAGAATAATTATTTAGCTTCTGAACTTTTTCAAAAGTTTTATACTAAGGGGTGCCTTTTTATTAAATTTATTACTTAAAATAGAACAAACAATAGACAGCTTAGGCCGCGCGTGCTCCACTCGGTTTTTAGGCTCCTTGATAGGTTATGACATGGCTTTCACGTTTATTTATAATTTATCCTAAAATATTTCGTTGTACAAACCTTTTGTTAATAATTATAAATTTCTTTGAAAACGAAACAGAACAACCTGATATTTGTATATTTATATTATATTTGTCGCAGTTTGATATTTATAATATATTTAACGAGGCAAAAAATATTAATACAAATAAATCATATTTAGGATCCAACGGCTATAGATATTGAAGATGCAGAAATTGGTGAAATCTCTGGAGAGTTCGGGGATAATGTGTCAATGAGCAGCAAAGGTCGAGGAATCGTCACTGAAACGGCTACGGCGGTTGAAGCTTTACCACCAGAAGAGAAACCTACGAGCAGATATTTGGAGAGGATAAAACCTATGAAAATTCATCACATGGAAGCTCTAATTTGGAAGAATTTCTGGAGTCTGTTCCGGAATTACGGGTAATAATATAATATATTAATTTCTTTTTATGAATATTTACTGAAACTATAAGGATATCGGCACTTTTAAATGGGGAATATTAGTATAATCTTTTTCTTGCGCACATAAAACATCATAACGTCCCCCTCCAAAAGACTAACCTACTGCGTAGGATATATTATAGTGATCAAGTGTTACGCAAACACAGGTGCACTCTCTATTGCCTAGCGCTCATGATTCAACGACAAATCCAACACGACCCGAGGTTTGGCTCGAACCTGGTACCCAGTACCACGGACCTGCGGCCTTATAAATGACCACTAGGCCATTGAGATAGTCATTTACTTGTACTTTGCATCAAATGGTCCAAAATAAAAATGTGCATTAAATGTAAGCTATTTGCTACTTCACTAGCTTTATAACTGAAATACCAAGAAAAATATTCAAAAAAAAAATCAATGATAAATTTTAGAGGATTACCTTAACAGTAAGAAAAAAATATATTGTTAAAAGTTTTAAAATGTTATGTAAAATATTAGCGATTCCGCGCTGTTTACCCGCTTTAAATGTTATTCCTCCGCATCGGCGAATTTAATGTGAAGCGAAGTTATATACTCTTTCTCAATTACAGGCTATTTTTGACGCAAACTCCAATATACTGATATTAAGCAAAAAAAAAATCTGCTGCATTATATATATATTTCAACACATCTTATCTTAGTAGAATTTTATGTAATTATTAATTTTGATTTTTTCAGGTTACTCACTTTCATCGTTGGGCTACCTTTATCTCAAATGATTCTTTTCTGCCTCGCCATTGGTCACTATCCCGTCGGACTACCTATCGGTATCGTCAACAATGAAATTTCTTCTAACGACACTGACGTTCTCTGTGACTACAGCAAGTCATGTCCGCAAGATCCTGAAACTTGGGAATGGAACTTGACGAGGTTCAGCTGTCGATATCTTAACTTCTTGTCCCAAAGGCAAAATAATCTGGTGAGTGGATGATTTCTTTTATGCCAGTGTTTAAATTACACACATGTGAAAGTTTAAGAGAAATAGGTTTCCTCACGACGATTTCCTTCATGGTGAGCATGAAATCAAAATACTTTATTCATCAACGAAACATTACGCTTGCTTATTGATAATCAAACTAGAAACTGCCACCAGTTCTACTCGGTGGTAGAGCTTTGTGCAAGCTCGTCTGGGTAGGCACCACTCACTCTTCAGATATTCTAACTTTGTATTGTTGTGTTCCGGTTTGAAGGGTGAGTAAGCCAGTATAATTACAGGCACAAGGGACATAACATCTTAGTTCCCAAGGTTGGTGGCGCATTGGCAATGTAAGCGATGGTTAACATTTCTTACAATGCCATTGTCTATGGGCGTTGGTGACCACATACCATCAGGTGGCCCATATGCTCGTCCGTCTACCTATACAATAAAATATATATATATATATCATTCAATATCACGAGATTAATTATAAACATATAACAAGCAAACGATAACTCAGTGACGCTAGCGTGGTTTGAAACCACAATCATAAATTACAGTTCACGCGTTCTAACCACTTGGCCATCACGGCTTTTAACTCAAAACCTTATATCTCCTTAATAAATAAAATAAAGATAACAATCTATCTTTTATTACAAAACAGTACACATAATTAACATCGTGAAATACAAAGCTCATTAACAATTCATAGGGAAGCGAAGGAAGTTGTAAACATTTAATTGTTAAATAACACAATCACTGGAGACTGGCTGACTGGAAGCGAGATATCACGAAATTAAATTACCGATTCTTAATTATTACAACATCCGACTCATGAATTAACTGTCGTGGTTATAATAACTTTAGGATTTCAAATAATTCAATATGATAATGATCTTTTGCATCATAAATTTGCACATTGCACATTTGTACATCATATGAAAATGAAAAATAAAAGGACATATTGCAACGGTTCTAGGCTAAGATCTCTGGTTACTGGGTACCATTTTTTAAATTAAATCGCTAGACGAACGGACCTTATGGTTAATGTTAGCTACCGCACTATATACATTGTAACTAGAAGAAACCATTCCTTACATCGCCAATCGTAAATGGAAAGATATATCAAATTTAAGTTCAAGGTGTAATAATGTAACAACATTTTACATAACTTTAAAGACATTCGATATGTTTTATAAGGACATTTTAATTTTCATCTTTATTAAGTGTTAAAGATTATTTTGTTTACTGTACGTAACACGTACAGACATTTGCAAACTCAATATGAAAGCCGCGCATTAACAACGCTATTCATTTAATTTGATTCATTTCGTGACCGTAATGGCATTTAAAAGGCTTTGGGAAGATTCTTCAATGAATTAACAATTCGTCTTAACATAATTCGTTGCCGAAGTTACTGAAACTTCAATCAATAAATCGATTTCTTATTCACGAAGCAGCTGAAGTTTAAGTCTAGAATAACTTTATACGGACTGCAGATATAAACGTTCGTATTTAAACATTAATTTACCGCATAATTCTATTTTACTGCCATAGGGTGGAAATATTTCTTCTATAAATGTCGGCTCTTTTAGCTCTTTTATAGTCATTATGAATTCAAGCAAAATTAAAATATTTTTTATTCTAGTCATCTTTTGAGCACTATGGAATGTTCTATTACAATATTGAATTAAATGTAAAGCTACCAATTTACATAGGTATGATAGTTAAATAAGAGGTATAAGTAATCAAATTAATATTTTCGCGTGTTTATATATACGTATTATTATATTACATATTGATATTATTATTATTATTATTTCCTTTAGGTTATATCGACAATCGAATAAAGATTTTAATAATCATAATAATATCCTAGGACACTACTCACACACGACCATCTGATCCCAAACTAAGCAGAGCTTGTACTATGAAAACCAGACAACTGACATACTACATAATATACTACTTTTCTTTTGTAAATACATACGTAGATAGATAATTACACCCAGACTCAGGACAAACAGATATATTCGTGCACACAAATGTCTGTCCTGGGTGGGAATCGAACCCACGACCTGCGGCGCGAAAGGCAGTTATCTACCAACCACGCCAACGGGCTCGTCAAATCGATTTTAAGTATAAGCGCTTATTATTTATTAGTTACGATGCATGTTCATCACAGGTACTCTTCCCAACGAAAGACATAGCAATGGCTGAATCAGTTAAAGGAAAGGCCCGTGCAGTTCTCGTCTTCCCAGCCAACTTCTCTACAAGTTTACAGGAACGTATGAGGGATCCAAGACATGCTGACGCTTATACCATCGCTAAATCTGAAATCGAAGTCCACATGGATGATACTGGTAAGTTCTTAACACTAAATTTCAGGCTTTCCACACACAAATACAAACAGGCTCATCAGCCTGTGCAAACTATTCCAAAAATAAAGTGAATTTAATCAAAAATTAAATAAATGTCTCAAATTAAATTGGGGTGCCGATATTTTTTGTGCTCAAGAATAATATAATAGTATTTTATTTACTCAATCTCACACGAAAATTGTTAATGATAAGTCAGTCAATCAGCTTCACGAAAATAAAACCTTCAATGTGCAAGTTTGTATTTAGATATATTATAGAGTTGTTCTGGAAGAACATACTCAAAACTCACCAGAATCCTAAAATGTCACAAAGAGATATAACGATAACAATTACAGCGTTTAAAGCAAACGCGCATCAAAAAGCGTATCAGTGTACGGTCGGTATACAAGATTTGGACACGAAGCGGGTTCTCAATACTTATAAAATATCACTAGTGGTATTGATTTCTGTAAAAGTTTCTCATGAACAAATACACCGCACTCATATAGGATGTGGATATTTACACCATCTTGATAAGATATATTGAATAGTATATGAATTATTGTGATAACAAGCGAATCCTATTCTTATCGAATCTGCCCAATTACAATAAAGTATAACATTGCTCGTTTGTTGCGCAAAAAATATTTATTGTAATCGAATTGAAACGTTTCCTTCTTTTTATCACTGACTTTGACTGCCTCTTTGATGAAATGGTAACTTATAAATCTAGTTCTAGGTCAAACCCTGGTTCGGGGCAATAACACTTATTCAAATTCAAATTCAAAATACTTTATTCAATATTGAAGTATTACACTTTCTTATTGATAGTCAATCTAGAAACTACCACCGGTTCGGAAAAGAAATACTCTGCCCTGAGAAGAACCGGCGAAAGAAACTCAGCGGGTTGTTTTTTTGTCTATTTTTTTATTGTATCATGTATTGTTTACAAATAAAAAAAAAACTTATTTTCTTAACCGCTAAAGCCGCTGAGCTTAGTCTACTCGCCAATCCGTCAATATGGGGGGCCCACTGCAACTTGGCATCAACAGTATGGCCAAGAAATACAGTAGACTCAACTGGATCCATCGACTCCCCATTGATATGTACATCAGATATTGAGTTTTTCGGTCGAAAAATCCTCAAAGCAAAGGTAGAACTTATATTCCTGTGTTTCGGAAAGCAGGTAAGCCGATTATGTTAGTGAGGGAATAGGGAATGGGCCTGTGGTTGCGCAAACACTTATGCAGTATAATATATTCTGTACATTTGGCTAGTCTTCATTGCGATTGAACGCTGTGACCATGTGTGAAATCTCTCAAGTGGACATCGTCACCATCTCTAAACAGAATAACTATATTCAATAATATTGGAAAATCGATCTTCCATCTTATAATTCGATGAATGATTTTCAAATTAAGAAATTTTAATTTTAAGATTAGATTAGAAAATAGAAGTATTTTCTTACTCTTATGTTTCTACAGTTTTTACTTTAACCCATGATATAGAAGTCGAATGGAGGTATTAGTTCATAATCTGTAGTTAGACGAAGTAAATGTCTCCTTAGATATTCTGCTTCAAAACCTTGTAATGCTTTGTTCCGAATCGAAAATGATGTATGCCAGTGTAATAATGTGCAAAAGAATTACAATATAGGATAATGATCATGTCATCAACACAACACGTTGATATATTACAAATGGTAAATTAACATGTCTACGTGTATAGGTGGGAGTACCTAACATCACATAGACTGGCAAAAATATTTGTAATAAAAATTCACTTTCTTACGAACTTTCCTTTACTAGAAGTACCGGTCTTTAGAAGTTCTAAAAGAATTTAATCAAAAACTATCTAACAAAAAATTTCATTAGTTAAACATTTTAGGCAATTCCGTGAACATTATATAATATATTTTAAGGAGTAAATGTTTAACAAATAAAAGCAGATTTGCCTTCACACGGAATTGACCGAAAAGGTAGCACTTAATTTACATAGAAATTAAGTTTGGCCGAAAAATTTTGCAATAAGGTTTACAATATTAAAACACACATTTTCGTTGTTTATCGAGTAACAAAAAAATAGGGATGGAACCGTTATATAGATTTTTAGTTAATATAATTTATTTATAACTGAAATTAAAAATTGGCTTTAAAATAAATGAACGTGATTTAATTTTCTAAAGTTCTAGAATCCTAATGCTATTTAATAAAGTTTATACATTAAATATAAACAAATAAAATTCTTAAATAGCTACTGCATAAATAAGGACTATTAATAATAGGAAGTGACATATTAACTAAAAATAAGTGATTCATCACGAAATTGATAGAATATTGGTATATTAGCATAGTATTGAGAATATATTGAATAATACCTAAAGTATAAAAATAACACCAACACACTGATGACAATTCACCTCAAGGTGTCTTATAAAAAGGATCGGCCGAATCCTTAATGCCATGAAATTGCCTTCCAGTAATCTCGTTTAAGTCTCTCTTTGAGGTTTTTTCAACGAATTTTGTACTATCACTTCCGTTTAGGAAAAATACGATATCTTATTACGCCCGTATTTTATAATTTTCTACGTCAATAATATCATTCATATTCATCAATAATATTCATCAAAGTGGCGTAAATGGATTGACTGTCACAATGTATATAGATTATAATATTATATAGTATTATTGTATACAAAATGTCGTGTAATACGTAATCGGCTCAAACGATTTATTTGGCTTCGTCTTTGTATTGATTACTTTTACTTTTAAAGTTTATCCACTTTTTGTAAATATATAAAAGATAGGTTATTGAGGATGCTCAAAATGAAACACAAATTGTTTCTCCGAAAATACAAAGAAACGACATTTAAAGTTCACTAATATCGCCTCCTCTATTATATCTCTTTATTTTTTTATAATATGAAAGTTCAAAATAATCTAAACATTATCCGTCATTCTGTCATTGAACCATCAAATGCGCGGCAAACTGACTTTTAGTTACAGATTAAAAACGCGCGGAGCGCAGCAAATTTGGAATAATGAAATGTCATTTCATTACATCTCCCCCCCTAAGAGCGAAAATTCTAAATAATATAATCTACTATAAACGAAAATTTTAAATAATCTAATCTACTATAAACGAAAATTCTAAATAATATAATCTAGAAGTTATCTTCATATTCGTTTTCTTCTACCTCATCTGCTGTGATAGGTTGTAATTTTGTTATGTGAAATAAAGTTGATTCTGTTTTCCTGTTGCCAGTGTCAATCCTATAAATGGATTTTGATATTTTCTCTATTATCTTGAAAGGGCCTATTTTTAATTCGTCTAATTTTTTTCTATTCAGTCTATTTCCATTTTCTACATATACACTGTCTCCTATCTCAAACTCTTGCATTTTCCTATTTCTATCAAATATTTTCTTATTGTACTTATGGGATTTTATTGTATTCTCTAATGCTAATCTTCTATCAGCAATCCACTTGTCTTCGGTTTCTATTGTTTTAATTTCATTTGGTAGAATACTAACATTTGTTCCGTCCAGTAAATATTTTGGTGCAAAACCTGTAACAGAGTGGTCTGTTTCATTATATTTCTCTATACATTCTCTTGCTATTGTTGTCCATGTTCTCTTATTATTTTTCTCATTTATTTTACATCTTATTTTATTTACAATTGTTTGGTTTAATCGTTCATTCAAGCCGTTCGAAAATGGTGTATTCACAGCTGTAAAAATTAGTTTAATGTTATTCTCCTGCAAATGTTGTTTAAATTCTATTGAATTGATGCCTGGATATTGATCGGTCAGAATTATTCCAATCTCATCTGTCTCTAGTACTTTCTTTGTTAATTTTATAAAGTCACCTTCGTTCTGTGTTTTTGAAGTTGTAATAAAAGCATATCTTGTGTAGTGGTCTACTAAAAGGTGTAAGTATTTTTTTGTGGACCTAGATCCCCCGAAGCCACCTATAGTATCCATTGACATTATCTCAAATGGTTTTGTCGCTGGTCCCAGTTGTGACATTAACCCAAATTTTCCTTGACATCTTGATTTATTTTTTATGCATATTTCACATGTTTTACAAATATTTATTATATTTTTTGTTAGGTTTTTAGCTGTATATATTGGACTTATTTTTTTCTGTAATTGTCTAATTCCAATATGACAATAGTCTTCATGCACCTTTTTTATTAATTCTTTACTAAATTTTTCTGAGAGTATAATCTTTTCATGTTTCTTTATTTTTTTATAATAGATTTTATTTTTTTGTAGTAAATTTTGTTTCTTTTCTTTTATTGTTTCATTTTTCTCTTGATCTTCAACTATATCTTTCATTTGTATTAAATTAACTATTTTCAATATTTCCTCCTTGTTATCTTCTGATTCTAATACAGGGTTTCGGCTCAAACAATCTGCTTCTATATTTTCTTTACCAGGTATATATTTTACTGTAAAGTCATATTGAGATAAGTAATATGTGAGGTCACCCAATTCTTCATCTGTCCTGCATTTAATATTCATGTTTTCTAGAGGTTTGTGGTCAGAGTAAATAGTGAAATGTTTTCCAATTAGCCAATGTTGCCAGTATTTAACCGCTTCTTTCATAGCAAAACATTCCAAATAAATAGCCTTTTTCCGTTTTTGAGATTCGTTTAGTTTTTTTGAAAAATATGCAACTGGTTTGTCTTTACCATCTAGTTGTGTCTGTTTTAATATTGCCCCAATACCCTCTAAAGAGGCATCTGTAAAGATTTTTATTGGTAAGTCTTTATCGAATATTTCCAACACAGGTTAAGAACATAAATATCTTTTTATTTGATTAAATGATTCTTCACACTTCTCTGACCATACAAACTTTTCATTTTTTCTTAATAAATTGTGTAACGGGTCTAAAATAATTGCGCTTCTTGGTATGTATTCATGGTAGAAGTTGATTTTTCCCAAAAATTGTCTGATGTTCTTTTGTGTCTTAGGAGTTGGAAAATTTTTAATTGAGATCAAATTGTCTTTTAGTGGTGTTACTGAGTTGTTCTGAATTACATGCCCGAGGTACTTTACTGAGTCTGAAGCAAACATACATTTTTTAAACTTTAATCTAAAGCCTTCTTTTATTATTCCTTCTAATACATTTCTTATGTGTCTTATATGGTCTTCGAAGGTGGTTGAGTATATAAGAATATCATCAATATAATTTACGGAATATCCTGTGAGATTGTGCTTTCTTAGAATATTGCTTAAAATTCTCTGAAAAATAGCTGGTGATGTTTTTAAGCCAAAAGGAAGGCAGGTCCACTGAAAGTGGCCATCTTGTGTCACAAATCCTGTTTTACTTCTATCTTCTACCCGTAGTGGTATAGCCCAAAAAGCTGAGTTTATATCCAGTGTAGTAAAATACTTACAATTTCTAGTTTTAATAATCAAATCATCTATTAATGGGAAAGGTTGAGCTTGTGGAACAACAATTTTATTCAGTTCCCTGAAGTCTACACACAAGCGGGATTTTCTATTTTCACCTTTTTTAAATGCCAATGTCACTGGAGCAGCGAAAGGACTGTAGGATTCTTCTATTAAATTATTCTTTAATAACATGGATATTTGCTCTTCGATTTCTAATTTATCTTCTATTGTACATCTGTATGGTCTTTTACTGCAGTATCTATTTGTTAGTAAATCTATGTGAGCTTCATAATCTCTGACTGATCCTGTATCATATTTGTCCTTAGCGAAAATTGTTTTATATTCTTTTAATATTTTCTCTATCTCAATTTTCTTTTCATTATCTAAATGGTCTGTCATACTTACAAATTCTTCTGTTTCTATGTGTTCATTAAAATTTATTGCAAATGTTTTTATATTCTTTTCTTCATTTCTGTTATCTTTAGACATTTCATCTATTTTATTTGTTATTTTCTTTTGTTCTATTTGCAAGTCCTCGTTTTGGGTTAATTTGAATTTCTTTATCATATCCAATCCGATTATAAAATCATCAAAATCATCATTTTCTACTATATACACATCCACCTCTTCTTCTATATCAAATATTTTTATTTTTATTGTTATCAAGCCATCTGTTTTTTTCACACCATTAACCGTTTTCGTGTATGCTATATTCACATTTTCCGTTGTGAATATAGCATATTCCTATTAATTTTTCCAAGATATATTGCAAATTGTCACTTTTGTCTACTGGTTGTTTTAAGCTCATTTCTTCTAAATATTGATCTAAAAATTGCATATTACCTTCTTCATCTAGATACGTTTTCTTAAGATCTTCATCCAATTTTATCCATATTTTTCTACTTTGATGCCTTTTCTTTATGCTATTTTTTATTTTTGAGAAAGTGTTCATCTTGATAATATATGTATGATGAGTCACCGGTTTCAGCTCCTCAGGTAAAACATAACATTTTCCTTCTTCTGTAGATATCGAGGTTATGGCTAATATATTAGATTTGCCATCATTTGAGGCTATCATCGTAAATTCGAATTGCAGCCGGTCCATTTTAGTTAACGAAAATGTCGTTTTATAAGATAGGTTATTGAGGATGCTCAAAATGAAACACAAATTGTTTCTCCGAAAATACAAAGAAACGACATTTAAAGTTCACTAATATCGCCTCCTCTATTATATCTCTTTATTTTTTTATAATATCAAAGTTCAAAATAATCTAAACATTATCCGTCATTCTGTCATTCAACCATCAAATGCGCGGCAAACTGACTTTTAGTTACAGATTAAAAACGCGCGGAGCGCAGCAAATTTGGAATAATGAAATGTCATTTCATTACATATATATTACATAAACTAAAAACTAATTATAACAAAAGGCAGACGGACCATTGTGCCACTTTATAGTAATAATTGCTGGAACTGTAATATATATTAAATATTCCGTATACCATGATTGCACCACCAAACACCAGAACTAAGACACTGATAAAATGACTTGATTCTCTAAAAAAATTATTAAATCCAACAGACAAACAAGTGGAGTGGATGTTGAACCGCGACATCCAACTGGCGTTTATGGAGACCGCTGAGGATCTGACAGGAGCCTGTGGTCTACCGAAGAGGATGATGTCTATACCTGTATACGTAAGTATAAATCGAATGCGTTTGTGTCAAGCTAGCCGTTAATCCAACCCACGTTCTGTGCTAACAAAATTTTTTTTGAGAATAAACTCTCAGTAACCTTCAGTAGTTTAGAAGTAGGCAGTGACGCTCTCATGTTTCGGAAATCATGTAAAGCCCTGATCCTGTCGGTCGTGTCGAGTTACCGTCCTATCGGATAATGAGAGTAAGGGCAATAGTGGATCTACGCAGGCGCAAACGCTCGAAAACTATGAAATCTTCTGCGTTGCCGATTCTCCGGTGAGAATGTTCAGGAGAACATCATCATGTTTACATTGGTAGCTGATTAATTAATCACCTATTTGTACAAGAATGACAGAACAAATATTTGCTCGGTGATAAAATATGAGTACAGAGAGAACTACTGCTTTTAAAATTAATGGAAATTAACAATAGGAAATGTTTTTAACGGCTTATTTTCCTAATCGTTACTTTCTACCTCAATAGGAGAAAGATTTCAAAATCTGAAACACCATTTAAAATCTTTCTATATAAAAATATAACTTTTGTTTCTAAACAATGTATTTTTTTTAACGATACATTTGATATATTTGTAATAAAATTATCTTCCTAACACTATTGCTTCATTTTTATATAGAATTTAGAATTCTGAAGGAGCAATCTTCAAAGACGTCATTCAATTTATTTGCAATGTTATGTAAAAAATCATTTCATTTTAGTTAATGTGTTTTATATGGACAGTTACAAGTCGTGACAATATATGAACAAAAGTCATAGCTAAATCTTTCGATTGTGATAGTCTAAAATAAGTATGCAGTTTCATAATAAAAATGATACAAAGAAAGGAAATCATAAAGTAAAGATTTGTAAAGATTAAAATTTTATTTTATTAATATAATTTCCAGTATAATCGGTTCTATTTATGTAATCATTTCTAAAATTCTAAGAAAAAAAATTACCCATAAAATATATTAATTGACAACTGAAGTCATGACCTCGTGTCCTAGCTACCCGATAGGGCCGCGCCTGTGTTGCCATGTAATTTTCGTTATTTAAGTAAATGATTTTTTTTGTGGGGTTTTTGCTTAGAATTGTATACGGACAGGGTTTTTGTTACATCCTGTATATAATACCGGTGTCAAATATCATAAAGAAATTCTATTGCTGTTACTTAAAGAACAAACAAAACAACGTGCACATATATCAAGAACAAATACACAAGTATTATAATGATGCTGGCTTATCAAATCCCTAAATGATTATTAACAACATGTTTAGAAAGCATATTTTTACAAACTGTTTTTGTTTCAGTTCCACAAACCAATTTTCGGGCTTGAGGTACCGAATTTCACGGATTTCGCTGGTCCCGGCGTTATTCTAACGTAAGTAAATATTAATTTTCGATTTGATTTTTAATTACATATTTTTATATTTTATAATACGCATTAAGCGTTGCTTGAAATAAACTTGGTTTGCATCTGTTACGAATATGTCAAATTTGTAAAAAGTAGTAAATTGTCTATGGAAAATTTTGATGTCTAATTATTTAGATATTTAGTAGTATATACTAGTTTTCTATTCTGGATACTTAGGTAGTATTTAATGTTTGTAGAACTAGAAAAACTTATAGTGATAATAATCACTATATATAATAAAAAAACCCGTGTCTGTCTGAAAGCGATTAACACAAAAACTATCGAACAGATTTGCATAAGGTTTTCATCAATGGACAGAGTGATTCATAAGTAAAGATATATCAATATAACTTGTTTTAGACATCGAAAAATCATGAGCTTTTATGGCGTGCGTCGCTTAGTTATATTAATTATTACGATATAAATATTTTATGTAAGACCCGTGCAAAGCTATTTTGCTAGTATCAAGATGATACTTTAAAATTGCTATATTCGCGACTAAATCAGACATCTTTTGTACAAATGAAAAATCGATACATTTATTTAGATGCTATTAATTTTATTATGCAAAATCTGAAACTTTAACTTGAATATGAAACTATTGCTTCAATAAATTTGAATTTTGATTACGATTTCTATGAATATTTATCAAAAGTTTGTCGAATAAAGTTTATACCAGATAAATGAAACATGGTTCATCGATGCTTCTAGAACATTATCATGTTCTACAGTTAAAGTTGATTTCGTAGTATTATCTGAATATCAGGTAGAGTTTATAATGTATACGAAATTAAATATTAACATACTTATATATTATATACTTAAACACACGTACTGTCGTTAATAGCTACAAATGTGTCTTTTGATTTTTGTAGTTTTTAATTATTTTTTGTTATAAATTATTAGTAGTATTTTATAAATTATGTTTTAATTTCTCTCATAAAAAAATGTTTGGTTTTAATTACGCATGACGTGTTTTTAAAACGCTTTTAAATTGAATCTAATCTGACAACGCTTCACTTTATACGATCATTTAATAATATTATAAGATATAATTATGTTGTTCCGTCGAATCGTTCTGAATCGTTCAGCTTCTATTGGCTCAATTATATAAAATATTTCACACGATTTACGAAATGGCTAAATTAAATAATATTAATTAATAAATCTAGTTATGGCCAACAGTTGTTTTTCTCTCGTTAACGTCACGTTCGACAAAGCTTCACGTTCATATTATTTTTCAAAATTTCAAAATTTCAATGTAGTGGGGAGTAGTGTAGACTCTTCCACATACGAAAATATAGAACTGCGGATGAAGAGATTAAAATTCCATAAAATGCTTTAAAATATCATAAAGTGCAATTATGTTAGTACAATAAATAAACCCTTAGCAGGTTAAATATATAATATGAAAATAGTTCTCTTGTCTAATACAGGCGTGTTACTTGTAATTTATTATGTTCCATCTAAACCGTTTTATATCTAATCTCATTTCATCTCCAGAACCGCTCGCTGGAGAAATGACGTTGATACCACCGGTATACTCTCTGGAATTAATTAATTAAATCTTATATATAAAAATGTTTGTTTTGTATCTGTTTGATATTAAAAGACTTCGTCGCTTATCATGACCGCAGTACATGTAAATTGTATTTATAGAGAAGGTTTTATTGCAATTTATTTTTGTTGTAACTCGTCTCTATGTTCCTGGTGTCCTTACTAATGTTTTTAATGCGAAAATTAGTTTGTTTGTTTGTTTCGTTTTCATGACTAAACTACTCAACCGATCATCATGAAATCTTCTTCTTCAAGTGCCTCTGCGACTAGCAGAGAGCTTGGCATACTCCCTCTTGTTCTTCGCGAGGTGGAAAAGCTCGGTGGCACTCGCGATTCCCGTCCATTCTCGGATGTTGCACAGCCAAGACTTTTTCCTGCGACCAACAGCTCTCCGGCAACCTTTCCCATCAGAATGAGTTGCAAAAGTTGATATCTGTCATGCCAAAGCACGTGTCCGAGATATGCAACTTTTCTCTCTCCAAAAGTTGCCGCTTCTGGTTGACGCGTCGCAGAACCTCTACGTTCGAGATCCTCTGAGTCCAACTAATGGCCAACATACGTCTGTAAGCCCACAGAAACATGTTGTCAGTACACAAAAGAAAATGCGGTAATTAACGCGTACATTAATCACACGCGGCTTATGCCGCGGTCGGAAACTAACATCCGTTTTCATAAATACATTGATAATTATAAAAAAAAATATGAAAATTAAAAAAACTCAAATTTTCGATCTCAAATTTAGTAACTACAGAAATATTTTTGAACTTGCAATTAATTACTAAATAACTCGCCGATATACGGTTTGCGTATAAACCAGGGAATAGCCAGCCTCGATCCTAATTTATTTTCTGCTATTGACATTTGTCGTAGGCACTCTTAGCACAAGCCGATTGTTTGCTCAGGGGATATAAATAAAAAATATTATATTCACTGTATTGGCTTTGAAACCTTTGCTAACAGTTATTTTATTCGGAATAAATAAAGGCATTAAATCGTAAATAAGCAATTGTTCATATCTTATCCAAGTTATTTCCTTTAATAAATTTAGTCGGTCTTTAATAGATACTCGGTGGTAGAGCTTATTGCAAGCTCGTCTGGATAGGTACCACCCACTCATTAGATATTCTATCGTAAAACAGTAGTACTTTGTATTGTTGTGTTCCGGTTTGAAGGGTGAGTGAGCCAGTGTAATTATAGGCACAAGGGACATAACATTAGTTTCCAAGGTTGGTGGCACATTGGCGATCTAAGCGATGGTTAACATCTCGTAAAATGCCAATGTATATGGGCGTTGGTGACCACTTACCATCAGGTGGCCCAAATGCTCGTCCGCCTACCTATTCGACAAAAAAAAAAACTCAGTATCTATGATCTTGCCCGTGCCATTCATAAAGGTAAATCATTTTAATTAGCGCCATCTAGTGGCGACTGTTAATTATACTAAAACTTGGTAGGTATACAGAAATTTTATTTTTAAATGTGATGTGAAGATTTATTATTATAAAGATAAATTAATAAGAAATGTTAAAATGTTTCTTTTCTTTATAGAATCATCTTTTTCTTGGCTGTCGCACTGACTTCCGGCGCCATGTTAGCGGAACGTAATGAAGGCATTCTGGAACGTTCTCTCGTTTCTGGAATAACAGGTAAAAAATAAATTACTTTTAAAACTAATAAAGTCGCTGACATGTGTTGGAGGCGTTTTGTAATGATCTCCGTAAAATATACCGAGCGATAAATTTCATTGTACGTGAAAGTATGTATATCGCCTATAATAATGGTCCTCTTGACCGATTTCAGTCACGGCGGCCAATCTCAAGGGAGATTAGCCAACTGCGCAGGAGATATTATAGTGCACAAGTGTGTGCGCAAACACAGGTGCACTCACTATTCCCTAGCTCTCATAATCCGATGGGACGGCAATCCGACACGACCGGAAAGAGTTCAGGCGCAGGACCAACGGCTTTACGTGCTTTCCGAGGCACGGGAGTGTACACACTTCCAACTTTCAGACTCCGGGCTGCTACTGAGAATTTTTCGACAGAAAATCTCAATAACATTATACGTGGGCCCGACCTGGGATTTGAACCCAGGACCACCGTGTCTGCGGCCTTACATGTAGCCACTAGACCAACGAGGCAGTCATTGCCTACATCGCCTATATTATATAGATAAATTACAAGTACAAAGCTCTTCTCTCTTTTTAAGATAAACATTTGAAGCTTATTTATTTATATTTATATATTTCGATGTTTTTTTCCCACCGCACGAGATACACACAAATGCAGGCCATAAAAAGGCCTCTGATTTGGAAAATGCCATTCACTAAGCCAGTTTGGCTCTCCTATATCCAACAATATTAAAATCTGATGAATACATCAAATATGTATGCTGGTTTAATGGCAATACTTCATCGAGCTTGAGATAAAATTTAAAAACAATTTTAATTGGAAAAATCTAGTTATATCTACATATGTTATTTACCAGTCCTAATTTTATGAAATTGTTCTTTTATGATAGAATTTTTATTGATCGTCCCAATTGACTGAGACACGTGTCTTGAAATTTTCTTCACGAGTTATTCACGCTGGGGAATACAAAGTGGATTGTCATCTACACGAATTGGGCCAATCACGATCGAATTATACACTTGTTATTTTATAGATATGTTAGTATTAGTCTAAGATATGTGGAGAAAAAAATGTGTCAATAGTTTTTTTTTTTTTATTTAACTTATGAAGGCAAATGTTTCTCATTGTAAGCCTTCGCCCAAAGGTAGAGGATTTGTATGAAATATTACTCCAAATATTGTAACACCATCAATGCACCGCCGATCATGGAATCTGAAGTATTATATCCCTTGTGCTTGTTATTATACTGGTTCATTTTTGCACAAACGGAATATGACCTACATTAAAATTAGTATAATTAATGTATTAAAAATATATATAACATAAAAAACAAATAAACAGCAGATGACATGATCTGGCTGACGATAAGAGTGCAACAATAACATTAACATTAATATTTTCGCCAGGTACAGAGATCCTGTTCTCTCACGTGCTGGTACAGATGCTAGTGATGGTGGTGCAGACGATCACCGTTCTACTCATAGGATTTCTGGTGTTCAATTTGACGATAACCGGTCCTGTTCTATGGGTGGTGGTGCTGACTCTCATCAATGGCTTGTGTGGAATGACTTTCGGTAAGACTTATTTATATTAACTGTCACTTATAGGTTTACTTAACTTATTTTGTTATTGAGAATAATTTAAACTGTGAGACTATTATTTGCAGCTTAATCTGCTATAAAAATATGCTGTCCTTTTCTTTCAAATATCTTATCAAGGAGGCAGAAAGAGAGAAATAAATGTTTAACTAAATACCAGCTAAATAACATTTATAATTAAAGCCGTTATAGTTATAATATTATAATGTTTATTGTAATTTTCGTTACATTACAATTATTGTAAATTTTGGTTGAAGTAAGGAAAGTAGGATATTGAAATTGTCCCACTCCTATGTCTCCACTGCTTAAGAGGAGAATGCAATGGATGTTGGTTTATACATATGAGGCAGAATATCATTCGACTCGTGCAGGTTTCCTTCATCGATGATTTCCTTCATCATAAAACGCGAGATAAGTTATAAATATAAATTGAGTATATGGAAAATCAGTGGTACCAGCTGTTGAAAGCGAGTTTGATCCCGTAATCTTCGGCTTAGTTTCAAACCATTCAAGTATTCAAACCATTGAACAAAATCGGCTATCAATTATTATAGATCTTGTTACTTTAAGCTCGCATCTACATATTTGTACATATACATACATATAAAATATTGCTTGTTTCATCAATATTCAATACGTTCAAGCGTTGTTGATCCAATTATATTGAAACCTGATGGATTTGATTGTTATTTGTTAAGTAGCAGCATCAAGGCCTCTGTAGAAACTATATGATAACGATAGATGACGCTTGAGTTGTATCGATTTTTTAACGATAAAATTAAAAAGGCATTTCATCACATTCCGGTTATAAGTAAATCAGTGCATTCTATTACTTTAGAATCTGTTTTTTTTTTATCTGTCTATATTCTAGTTATATAGCTTCGTGTAAAAAAGTAATTTTAGTCCTATTCTTATTTTGAAATTATGTAACTTAAAAACAATTACTGCATTAATCATGACCACTAGCAATGGTGGCAAATATACTAACATTCCGATTACATCGCAATTCCGATTGGTTGATTGAAAAATAATCCCGAAGCTGTCGCTAGTGAAAACAATGAAATAGGGAGTTGTGTTAAAAACACTGCACTGTTCCTTTAATGCCTGAGTGTTTGAAATGCGAATAAATACAAAATATACTTTGATATTTAATACCAAATATTTATATTAAACGTTTGCTCGAAATTGTACCTCTCCTTAATCCATATTTGCCCAAAAGTTTTTTGTCACCGATTTTAATATATATCACGTATGATTATTACTCAAGATTTTTAACGACAAAAGTAATTATAATATTTTGTAGTTTTCGGTTTTGAAGTGTTTTCTTTAGACGAAAAGACCCCATGTATAAGCGCCATTAGGGTTAACGGTGATTTATTAACATAAAAATATATCAAATGATGTCATCCATATTCAACTATATAAAAAACTACGCGACACTTGTTACGTGTTAAGTCGCCTTTTGTCAATATTTTCCTCTCGATATTGCAACTACAAAATCCATAATCCCTTTGCAATAGCAAGCTTTAAATAATCATGTATCACGACAGCTGGCAAACAGCTCTATTTGGACAGCCAAGACACACAATGAGGATTAAACTTTGCAAACTTGTGCCGATCTGCTTTAACAGTGACATTAAATACTCTTCTCCTCTATTGGATACTCACTATGACAATATTTATCTTAAAATTATAAATGTGACAAATTAAGTATTTAAAAACGATTATATATATTAAACAGTAATTAACTTTCTATTTTGTAAAAAAACTCACAAAGGTGTATTGAGAGTTAGGTAGATCTTATGTATTTTGTCTTAAAAATCCAGCTCGAAGGACCAAAATGTACAGTAACGTAACTTCAATTTAAATGTATCGTGTATGGAAAAAATACAATTTTTGGTTTGTATGTTTTAAATTATTGTCAAATACTCTTACAGAAGTACCTCATTTATTCCATATTGTATAGCTTTGAGATTATTCGAAACTAACCGGTTCCGTTCATTAATTTTTGATTGATTTATTATATATTTAATCCATTTTCTTAACAATGATTTTATTTGTAAAAGAACCATGTGGAACAATTACGCTTAGGGTTGAAAGGTCAATCGAAACCGTAACGGTTATTATTTATAATCGTGACCTCTTGTGATTTCTTATTGAGGAAAAAAAACCATAAATTGAATTAACTCCCATTTGTATTGAAAACGAGTAGAAGACGCATGTTCCATACAAATAATATATCTAAAGGTATTTGTTATTTATTAAATAAATAACAAATCATCCTTAATTAAGTTCTCTTAATATACATAAGAAAAACTATATGAAAACTATTTTTAAAATATATATACGTAAATATTGATATTTAAAACAAAAAATTAAGGGTGAGTCACTCATATAAAGAAGAACATCTTGGCAGAGAAAGACATCGGCCATTCGAAAGACATCTGCCATTCGTTTTCCACTGCTAGAACCTCCTCCAGGGTTAACAGCTTTCCGCATCCAGTTAGAATCAGCCACTTTTTTCTGACCATTAGTTCAGCTGGCTGGAGGGCGCCCAACATATTCAAATCATAAGAGATCTATACGAAACCACAATTGATACAACCGCAACGAAAATGTTCTGTTACAATTTTCACTTAATTTACAGTAATTTATTTGAATTTAAATTTGTTCAGCACGCAACCTTTTGAATAATTCAAGTTTCATAAATTAAGTTACCTCAGCGTCGGAGTTCTAATCGATTAAAACCGATAACTCATAAAAGATAAGAAAGTAACTTAAGATTTCACTATTATTATTACCTTTAGGAAATTAAAATATAATATGTGTGTCACATTTTCTTTATTACTACATACATATATTTGTTTAAGTATATGTAAGTATCCATTATGTCCTCATGTTTTTGATGTGATAACGTCTTATAAATCGATGGACTCTGGCGGCACGTACGAAAAAGCATGACTCATTGTCACGTTCCGCCTGAGCCAAGCTTGTGACGCATCTATCTCTCATATTTGAATTAACGAGTGTAAATAAATGTTAATTTATCGAAAAATTTGTAATTTTCAATGAACTCCTTCTTTATATTATACAAAATAATGATAATTCAATTCAATTCAATTCATAAAAGTATGCAATTTTTCATCAATGTTTTCTTATGTCATTATCACGTAAAATTATCGATCGTAAACCGACTTTGCAGACAACCAAGTGTCTATAAGTATTCAGGATATGATATTATTTATTATATATTGCGTATTTTAAGGTGGTGTTCTCTCTCCTCTCCTCTTTTCTATATTCATAAATACTCTCTCTTCACTTATTTCTTCATCTTATCATCTATATGCTGATGATCTACAAATTTACAATAGTGCTCCCTTAGACGGTATCGATGAGGCTGTTGCAACTTTGAATCATCATTTGGCAAATATATCCGAATGGTGTCAATCTTACGGTCTCCAAGTGAATCCGAGAAAGTCGCAAGTGGCTCTCTTTGGCAGTCATAAGCTTCTGTCTAGGGTCCAATATAAACATCTACCTCCAAACTTATTTGAGGGCCAAATATTACCTTTTGCAAGCGACGTTTAAAAATCTTGGACTATTCCTTGATGCCTCCTTAATTTGGGTACCTTGGGTTGCAGAAATGAGCCGTAAGATTGGTTTTTTAAGACGATGGAAAACCCTATTGCCTATCAAGGCTAAGATCAGCTTAGCCAATTCTTTCCTCTTTCCAATATTGGATTATGCTCATGTCTGCTACACGGATTTAACTGAAGACCTTCCAAACAAACTGGAACGGCTTCAAAATATAGCCATAAGATTCATCTTTGGTCAACGAAAGTTTGATCACATTTCCCAGTGTCGGTCTCAGTTAAAGTGGCTGCCAATCAGACTTCGAAAAAATCTGCACGCCTATCTCTTCTCTACTGTTCTATATATCGAACACACACCAACTTACCTTAAAGAACGCTTTAATTTTCTTGGATGCGACAGCACACACAACCTGCGATCTTCGGAGGATAACAAACTCGTTACTCCCTGCAGCCGCACACAAACCTACAGTGACTCTTTCACTGCAAAAATCATAAAATGCACTGCCCACTGATATTCGACAATCGAATTCATTAAATATCTTTAAACGTCGCTTAAAAAGTTATTATTTGCCAATCTCGAAGTAAGGTATGTATGTATGAAATACGTACGTAGTTTAAAGTTATCTATATATAATTTTACACTATAATATATATATCGTTGGTCTCGTTGGTCTAGTGGCTAGATATAAGGCCGCAGACCCGGTGGTCCTGGGTTCAATTCCCAGGTCGGGCCAATAAATAGTTATTGGGTTTTTCTGTCAGAAAATTCTTATTAGCAGCCCGGAGTCTGGAAGTTGGTAGTGTGTACACTCCCGTGCCTCGGAAAGCACGTTAAGCCGTTGGTCCTGCGCCTGAACTCTTTCCGGTCGTGTCGGATTGCCGTCCCATCGGATTGTGAGAGCTAAGGAAAAGAGAGGGCACCTGTGTTTACGCACACACTCATGCACTATAATATGTCCTGCGCAGTTGGCTAATCTCTCTTGAGATTGGCCGCCGTGGCCGAAATCGGTCTGGAGGGACCTTATTATAAGTGTTTTATTGGAATGTAGTTATGTGTAGTTTATTGCTATACTCTAATTGTTTTTATGTATTATTTAGTTTCTCCTTTGAATTTTAAATGCACCTACCTGTTCTCTTGCAAAGCTCCAGTCACCAAAGGTTGTCTGTGAGAGATCGCTATAAGCGATAATACCGCCTTTGCGCACCATTTGTAGTTTGATTGTTTTCTATTACTTATATGATTTTTTTTTGTTGTGCAATAAGTATTAAATAAATAAATATTTTTTTTAATCCAAAGAATAAGTAGCTTATGAACGAGTAAACATTATTAAATGTATTAATTTTTTCTAGTATATTCGACACAATATACTGAAATCATCTAATAGATCAATATAAAAGAAAACTAGGCTAAGAGCAAGACTTTTTCCGCTTACAATGTACCAACGCATACAATGATTCAAATAAATCGTCGACGTTATAAACGTCATAAGTTTGAGTTTTTAAATTCGTTAATTATGATAATTCTCGATAATTATGCATGTCATGTTTGTATGATTACTAGTATAACGTGAGTCATTTAACTTAAAACATAAACGAAAACCTCCGTAATACCAAAATGAAAGCAGTTTTTCACAAGGGATACATCAGATTGTTTCTTCAAACTAAATATAAAAAAATGAAAAATCTTTTCGATTTTCAAAAATACCTCCAAAAATTTAATCTGAAATTTGTATAAAATAAAATAAAATACGCAGACGTGATGACGCTGACCTTTACTATTTGACAAATATCAAAAATCACCTTCACAGTTCATTCATATTATCTGAAAATTCAAATCTATATACAATGACAATGAGTTGACTTGAGCTTCAGAAATATAAGACGTACAATATTAATATAGCACGCTTCATAAAATAAGGTAATGTATGTTATACGAAGCATGTTACGCTAACGAACCGAATATTTATTGAACATCTTAGATTGAGCACTGAGGTCCTTAATTAAGACCGTACATCGAGTCTGGTCTTATATCGAAAATGAACGTAATATGTTTTATATATTTAATTTTTACTAGCTTTTCCCCACGGTTTCGTCTGCGTAGTTCACATTCCCGTGGGAATACGGGGATAAAATAAAGCCTATGTTACTCGCTGATAACGTTTTTAATATAATCGGTTCAGTGGTTTAGGCGTGAAAGCGTTACCAAGAAACAAACTACAATTCGCATTTATAATATCAGTTTCAAAGGGGAAAACGGCCTATGGTTAGACTACGTGATACTTAAGGTTCAAACTAGGCACGACTGAATTTCCATGTGTCGTATTTGTAATTAATTTCGTGTCGCTTAAGGAAAACATTTATACATTAGGATATTCCATTGCCTACCAACTCGTATTTTAGTAGCGTTGCTTCAAACCTTCTCCCCAGAAGGATACTTAGAGGACTTAGCATGACTTCAAATTGCTTTCATTTGATAAAATGTATATAAATTTATGTAATGTTTAGTATTGTATTGTATGTTTGTATTTGTATGAAGTGGTACACTTACGATACTTACACCGGGATGTTACCGGAAGGGAAATGGACAAATGGGCCACCTGATGGTACATGGTTAACTTCACCCAAAGCTATTGCCATTGTTAAACACTATAAAAGTGCCATCGACCATATTCCTGTAAATTGGCAAATTATGGACGAACTTACATCTAAAAGCAAGGATACTATTTTATAGTCCGTCTGTTTAAGTTGATCAATGAAACGTTTGTGTCTGTTTTTCAGGTTTCGTCGTTTCATGCATATGTGATACAGAACGAACAGCTACGTATTTAGCTCTTGGATCTTTCCTGCCGATGATGTTGCTGTGTGGAATTATCTGGCCCGTTGAAGGTATGTACTACATAATGTGTTATTAGCTAGGCAGACCGACACATGGACTACCTAAGACTCGGACATATATACCATCAAAAAACAATCCTTAGTATTTTGTTGTTATTAGTGTTATTTGGTGTAATCACAGATTCAAAGAACATTTTAGTTACCAAGATTGGTGTAATGGCGATGTAAGGAACGGTTAATATTTTTTTTAGAGCGCCAATGTCTGTGGGCGTTACATGACCACTTACCATTGACAACACTTTTATATAAACAATAGATAACTTACAAGCTCATAATCGAATCTTCAACCGCGCACTTTCATTAGGCTGTCTGGCAAATTTGTAAAACTATATAAAATTAATTCCACTTTGAGATCTTTTATGAAATTTCGAGATTTTTAATATAATAATTATATTACACAATTATTGTGTAAAGTGTTCAAGGTTATATGTACTTAAATCTTATAACACTTTAATTTAGTACATACATATATATTATACAAACGAGTACAATTGTAAATAGCGTTAAAAATTATACGTTGTTAGTAATTCAATTATGGGGCAACACTCTTTTACAACATAATGCCTGAAATCGTTAAAAAAATTTGAATTAGTAAGTGTTTAAAAAGGCCGTCAACGAACATTTTCATGTGCTAAACGTTACTATGGAATTAACAACCTTATACACTATCACAGCACAATGGAAAGCGTTCGCTTTCAGGCCGTTTAATAGATAAATTATTTATATTTGTTAACATACAATGTTGATAAAAATACGTGCTGAGATTCTTTAGCCGTTTCTTCTCAGGTCTGAGGTGTTTTTTCCCGATCCGGTGGTAGATTTCTGACCAATAATATTGTAAGGTGTAAAAGCTATTTTTAATATTGAAATTAAACATTTGTATTTTTTTTTATTTCCAGGTATGCACACAATACTTCAGTGGATAAGTTTCGTTCTTCCACTCACGAAGTCCACTGAATCGCTCAGGTCCATGCTCCAGAGGGGTTGGTCTATCAGTGTACCGACGGTGTATTCCGGATTCATTTCCACATCCGTCTGGATCGTAGTATACCTCAGTGTTAGTATCCTCCTCATCAAGTTTAAGAAAGGCTGATTATGTAAATGACTGAAATATCTTGACTATTTCACATTTTTGTTTTTAAAATGTACAAATAATTTTAATACAAGTCCTTTTAACTTTGAACACTATAAACTCTTATATATCGATCTATTTATTTAATTACGAATCATTAAAACATATTTAGAAATATTTAAAATCAAATAATAGCGAGAAAATAGTCCTTTAAGTATTATTGATATAGCATAATTGTATAAAAAAAATCTTTTTCTTAATTGCCTTGACAAAACTTAATTAAATAAGTCTGAGCACGATCGTTCGATCGACCTTAACGCCATCTACATAGAGCTGTAACGCCATTCCCTATAAAATATGGAATAAAACCTATTTAAAAGCAATTAGATTATAATAATAAAATAATATTAATAAATAGTGCATCATATTTAATAATTATATAATATGACAAAATAAATTTATAATTCAACATGTCATATCACGCCATGTCATTTTTTTACATATTTCATAATTAACTTTTTGACATGAAAATCGAATTGTTTTTTCGACATAATAATAATTTGCTACATATCAAAGTATATGCATTATTATTATTATTATAAATATAATTAATAAATTGTTGGGTAAGGTACACAAAATGTGATAGGTATTAGTCATAGAAGGTACGTTTTGGGTTTAAAGAAATATGACTTAGACATGACATTGTGATGTAACGATAAGATATGTAATAAATATGACATTATTTAATTGAATTCCATCCTCCCACCTTCCTTCTTAATCCTCGCTTCTTAACGAACTGTTCTTAAATAATTAAATTTTAAAATTTGTATGCATTTTTATCTTTTTTAATTTCAACGTTTAATGAATCGAAGACAGCGAATTAAGATGTACAACTTTACTGATTTTAAGATTCAGTTTGGATTCAGTTTAAATAATATGAACGTTAGTGTGGTTGTAGCATTATTTCTACATTACCCTGTCATATAAAATTGATTGTCATTATAATTGTCTCCAGCTCAAAAGGCATTTCTTTCGAATTTTGTTGCTTAACCATTTTTTCTTATATATTAAATTCTGTGTGTTGTGGTAGGTTTTTGTGTGGATTTAAAACTGCTTATGTAAATATGCTCTAGTTTTTATGTATTGGGAAATAGTTGTAGTGATAAGACAGTGGTTTTGCTCAAACGTAATCGCGTGATAATCATATGTTTATTATAATGTATTTGTTAAGGATAAATAAATAACTTTCACTGAATCTGAGTTTTTTTTTTATTGATAATTTTTAAGATATTTTTATATACATAAATGTGTTGAGATGAGATTCAATTTTTTTTTTTTTTTTTTTAATTTTGTTAATAAATATGCGCTCGTAATTTTCTAATAGACATAAATCTTATCCTGGAAGTGATGGTAAAATGACAATTACTTTCGTCTTCACATACCACCAGAACTGTTTCACCACGCTGTAATATAACGTATAACAACATAATAAAAATACGTTCTCAAAATATTTCGAGCCGCATAATTTCTAAAGACTTTTAATAAAAGCAAAGATATAATGAAATTTTATATTTATAAAACTTAATTTAAATATTTTACATGACAACGGTACCGCCAATGAGTAGGTCATTTACACATTTAATATTTCGTCATAGTAACCAAGCTTTATCCTTTTAATGATTACACCCTTAGTAGTAAACAGTCTATACCGGGCGATTAGTACAACAATGCTGTCTTCTTCTTTCGAATGCCAAATTACTAATGATAGAAAGAGAAAAATCAGTGTTTAACGAAACAACCACTAAGCAACTTATAAGTAACACCGTTAATGTTTGGAATATATTTTAATTATTAAATAAAGTGTTACTAGTATTTACACTTAGATAGATTTATGTAATTTTATAGAACAACAAGTTAAATTTTTAAACATAGAAGACGTACTTAAACATGTATATTTTGATTTGCCGTCTTTATACCGGTGTTGTGTGATTGATGGCCTTCTACGGATCGAACGTGAAACGTCCTGACAAGACCCCAACGAGTGCTGTGGAGGTATCGTTATATTGGAACGATCCCGTAGCGTCTCTGATGCGTGCTAAAGACGGCCGTCGGATTTTAATGGCTATTGTCATCTGTTTCCCCTAGAAACCCGAGTAAAGAGTAGTAAGGGGAAGCCTGCATGAAAAAATGTCCTATTTTCTCCGACATCTACTTATAAGTGACATCATTAGTTTTATAACAAAACATCAACAATATATCTAGGAGTGTTACTTATCTATAATACTATATAAATCTATACTACTATATAAATCTATTGGTTCTGTCTGTACATTTTTTATTTTCAACAATTTTGTGATAAATAATCGTTTTATGATGCAGTGATTCGCGTTATACTATTTTTTTCATTTTTGTCTGTCTGTCTGTCTGTATGTCTTCTTATAACTCAAGAACGGCTTGACCAATCTTGATGAAAATTGGCACACACAAAGAACATGTGATGGCGCAAATGTTAAGCCATATATAAGATCGGTAAGCCCTACGGTATCTTATGAAAATTAATTTCAAATCGTTAATTACGTATTTCCTTACCAGTAGCCATATATGTGTATGTGTGTGTGTGTGTTATTATAGTAATAAAATAATTTATTATATTTTTATTAATTATACGCGGGTGAAGCCGCGCGGCACAGCTAGTAATAAATGAAAGCAACTAAGGCCGTAGCATTGTACATCCGTGCACGAAAGCGTATGAATCTGTAAGGCGTAGCACACACAGAGCTGCGTTGTTGTGAAAGCTCTGTTCTGCAACTCGCGCATGAGGATTAATCGCTACCTGCAAAAATAGATAAATTAGGTTACTATAATTCACGCGGATAGGTAACTTAATCAAAACAGATTTGTAAATATGATCACATTGGATAATATAAAAAAGTATCTTTTGAACTATGCCCGTTTATACTCGATGTAACGGATGGTTGTAATAATTTGACTTTAAAAAATTAATTTCATTTCTTATAAAGCGTTTTAATTTCCGAACAGGTGAAAACTGACAGTCAAGAAAAGTGTTACTGTATTCATTATTGCCTTTTGACGCTTTAAAGGTACTCCTACGTTAAAAATAATTGATTTTCATTTTGCATAAAGTCAGTTAGAGGCAGAAACAAATACAGTAACAGTAATAGCCTGTGAATGTCCCACTGCTGGGCTAAGGCCTCTTCTCCCCTTTTTGTAGAGAAGGTTTGGAGCTTATTCCACTACGCTGCTCCAATGAGGGTTGGTGGAATACACATGTGACAGAATTTCAGTGAAATTTGACACATGCAGGTTTCCTCATGATGTTTTCCTTCACCGTTAAGCACGAGATGAATTATAATCACAAATTAAGCACATGAAATTCAGTGGTGCTTGCCCGGGTTTGAACCCACGATCATCGGTTAAGATTCATGCGTTGTTACCACTGGTCCACACTCTCGTGGTCCACTGGTCTCGGCAGAAACACATAACAAACAGGCTGAAATCAAACTTAAAAAATAAAAAAAATAAATAAATTCAACTTGAAATAGGAATAAAAAATAAACGATTGCGAATAGTCGCGAATGACGCATGACATTTAACCTATAGGCACCCTTCGATAGGTATACCCTTTGCATATTTACATTGCAACCGTGGAATTGGTTCCGAAATTCAAAAACTTTATTTTGCAATTTTACTTCGATTCGGATTTAAATTGGTAACTTTACAAATATATACCTATACACACATATATCTCTTTTAAATAATAACAATGCATATTTTAAGGAAATTACTAATGTTCCAAATAAGCGTTAAGCTTGAGCCAGGAGCGAAGACGTAAATATTACAAGGTGTCAGATTCGACTTGCAGCTTTTATATCGATAGGAGGCCTATAAGTCATTACGCTATTTATTTATTTTATTTATTTTTATTTATTTATTAACACCAACAAGATATACATTAACAAAAGCGAGTAAAACATAATTAAACAACTAATATTAAAATCTAAATGTTGTCTTAATTATAGGTGTTACACACATTTCAAAGCAAAATAGACACAACATGCAGGTAAAATTACAAATTAAAAAAAACAAAATTTGGAAAGAAAATCATCAACATAAACATTAAAATAATAAATAATAACATATCGTAACAAATTAGATAAAATTGAGCATATTTATAAATTTGTACTTTAATATCATTAATAAATATTAAAATAAAGAATTACAATGTCCAATTAAATAAAATATAAAACAAATCAAATTTTTAATTGAGTAACAAGGTTTTCCGATATTAGGCAATAACAAATTAATAAGTTAATGCATCACAACCATCATAATTATTAGATTACTCTAAATTAGAATTATATGATGAATAAAAATTCAATAAATTACATTTAAATTTCACAAGGCTATCACAAAATATGTCAATATCCATCTTTCTATCTAAATTCTTTTTATCTATAGTGGATGACGTAGTAGAAAGAGTACAATTATTTTTTGTTAATTTATAGATAGCATTGTAACTCAACATTAATCTATTAATTGGAGAGTAGCGTCCTTGACGTGAGCGTGTAGGTTTTTCTACAAATGGAGTATAAGACGACGGTCTTAATGTCCTCACCGGTGCACGAACATTTAATTGTTTCAATAAACAGGGACTGTCAATGACACCATTCACCAATTTATACAGGAAAGTGAGATCATGGAGCCGTCTTCGATCCGAAAGTGAATGAAGTTTAAAGAACTTAAGCCTGTCTTCGTATGTCCTAAGAGTTTTGACTAGGTTAAGATCAAAGCACAAATGCCAAAGAAATCGTTTTTGAATACTTTCTATTCTTTGTGAATAAATATTGAAGTGAGGATTCCACACAACACTGCAATATTCTAAAATGCTACGTACCAAGGCTGAATAAATAATAAATTTAGAGCGTGAATTCTTAAATTGCTTGCAGTTACGTAAAAAGAAGCCAAGAGTCTTAAAACCTTTGTTTGCAATATTGTCAATGTGGATATTATACCGAAGTTTATTATCGAGTATAACTCCTAAATCACGTATGTGAGGAACTTCGGACAGAGCTGTACCATCAATTAAATATGTTCTCGCAAAAGAAGTCTTTTTCCTGGAAAATTTTATTACATGACACTTCTCAGCATTCAAAGTCATGCCATTACTTCGACACCATAAGGATAGCTTATTCAAGTCCTCCTGTAGGAGTTCTCTGTCGGTATCTGTAGAGATAGGTCTAAAAATCTTTAGATCATCAGCGAACAAGTAGCATTTACAGTATTTAAAGCAACTACTGATATCGTTGATGAATATGTTAAACAGCAAAGGACCCAGGTGAGAGCCTTGTGGCACGCCGGTTTGCGCAAAAAATGGTTCCGAAGCATAACCATCAACGATAACAATTGAAGACCGGTCGACAAGATAAGACCGAAACCATTCCAGTAATGGGCCTGAAATACCTATAATTTCTAGTTTAGTAATTAAAACACCATGATCAACTTTATCGAAGGCCTTACTGAAATCTGTGTAAATTGTATCAACGCACATGCCAGTATCAAGAACTTCAGTAATGTCTTCAACAAAGGACACAAGATTAGTTGCTGTGGATCGGGCTTTCACAAACCCATGTTGTTCAGGTGCAACGAATTGTTGGAAGTGCCAAGAAACAACAGGATATAAAAGTACCTCAAATACCTTCGCAAAAACAGACATAATTGATATAGGTCTATAATTCCTAGCATCCTCTCTATCACCAGTTTTGAACAAAGGCAATACAAGGGCCTTTTTCCACAAGGTAGGATAAGTGCTGGTTGATAGAGAAGTATTGACAATTAGTGTCAGTAGTAAAGCCAATGTTCTAGCACAAGTATGGACAAAAATTGATGGAATCCCGTCAGCTCCCGCTCCCTTATTAGAATCCAGTCTTTTTAAAACATTGTAAACCTGATCTACAGTAAAAGATATTTGACTAAGGTTCGTAATATTACATAAATTTACAGAAATGTCTCCATTATTGGTAGCATGGTAACCATCATTCCTATTATAAGCTGACGAAAATTGCTTAGCAAAAACCTTGCAGATGTCCGTTCCGCTGGAAGCAATTATGTTGTCGCCCTTAATTTTTGATGGATAAGAACTCTTCCCCTTTTTATGTTTTAAAAATGACCAAATTAACTTAGGATTAGACCTTAAAGATAACTCAAGACGATCTATATATTTAGAATAAGAATATGACAAGAGTTTTTCGCACCTTTTCTTCAATAAGTCAAAAGTTAGTTTATCGCGAGGATTGTTGTATTTTCGAATCTTTATTCTATATTTATATTTTTCTTTAATACACTTAATCAGACACGAAGTAAACCAAATAGGATATTTATGACTGCGGGGTTTCTTTTTTGGTACATATTTTAATATCAATTTACGAATTTGGGCATAAAATAATGAGACCATATCATCAACACAGGGGCATTTACTCAAAATTTCCTTCCAATCAATTTCGCTTAGTTCTTTCTTTATATTCACATAATCTGCCTTGTGAAAACAAAATTTTGTTTTCGCAAGGCAGATTACGTTATTACTATTAACGTTTTATTTTGTAAGAAAAACAAATCTCGCACAGTAAAAAACACTCGACACTTGATTTTGTAAAACTTACGCTAATCTATGTACTATGTGTTTTTATATTAGTATCCATTTTGATATTTAAATATTATAATAATTAAAAGAACATGAAATTTAAAATAAGGTCCTCCAGACCGATTTCAGCCACGGCGGCCAATCTCAAGAGAGATTAGCCAACTGGGCGGGGGATATTAAAGTGGACAAGTGTGTGCGCAAACAAAGGTGCACTCTCTCTTCCCTAGCTCTCATAATCCGATGGGACGGCAATCCGACACGACCGGAAAGAGTTCAGGCGCAGGACCAACGGCTTAACGTGCTTTCCGAGGCACGGGAGTGAACACACTTCCAACTTCCAGACTCCGGGCTGCTACTGAGAATTTTCTGACAGAAAATCCCAATAACTATTTATTGGCCCGACCTGGGTATTGAACCCAGGACCACCGGGTCTGCGGCCTTATATCTAGCCACTAGACCAACGAGGCAGTGGCATAACATGAAATTTACACTAATTACGTCAATAATCTAAATTTAAGGTCCGGCTACGCATATAATGTAACATTACATATTAAAACTTTAACCAACGTGCGCTGCATTTTCTTGTATGAGTTTCATTTATATTGATTCAGTAGTTTTTACTTACTTACTTTATTGTAAACCACAAAAAGAAAAAAAAATACAAAACATGGATATAACCTAAATAAAAGTAGCATACAAGTTGGGCGACCTTATACTATATACATAGCGATCTCTTCCAGGCAACTAACGGTGTAAGGAATACCTCATGGGTATGAGGATGGATATAACGTAATATTTAGTTAGGCATATTTGAAAAATATTGAATACAGAAAATATTTTTCATTCTTATTTCAAATACATCGAATGTTCGATCAGAAAAAAAAACTAAACTGCATGCGAAAAAGTCACAGTCACAAAGTTGGGTACCTTGAAAGTATAATCTCCAGGCTTCACGTCAGTAACATCCACCCATTGGCAATCAATATTGTATTGATACACATCTGAACAATTCACGGAGACCCCTGAAAATATAATAGATCCATGAATAAATGGATATATCACTATTTATAAGATAGGGTTTTTAATTTTTTTACAAAATTTTCTTAAAAAAATACAACATCGCCTCTGCGCCACCAACCTTGGGAACTAAGATGTTATGTCCCTTGTGCCTGTAATAACACTGGCTCACACCCTTCAAACCGGAACACAACAATACCAAGTACTGCTGTTTTGCGTAGAATATCTAATGAGTGGGTGGTACCTACTCAGACGAGCTTGAACAAAGCTATATCACCGAGTAATGAAATAAAAATATGCATGAATTCCAAAAATAATGTAAAATAAAAGAGACACAAAGATACGAGGAGCACGTTTTAGGTTAGTCAGTGACGATTTAATAATTTAAACAAAAAGTTCAATTGATAAAAATGTTATGAAGTCTTTTCATGTACATTTTGACGGAATAGAAGCAAGATTGTAGCGTGAAATAAAATTATCACGTATTCGACAGATTACGTGGAACTTCTGCTACGATCGTAAATTCAAATAAGCTTTTCACATGCTTCATTTTTGTTTATAAATTGTATCACGCGATGAAGAAAACCATGTTATGCTGAAACGTAGCAAAATATCATCCTGCATTATATCCAGGAAAAAAATCTTTCAAGCAATTTCCTTAATAGGTTTAGAATTTTTTTTGCCCAAATTTACTTTGTTCGTATGTACTATATTTTGGACATAATTCTGGGTTATTACGGTTTGAAGTGAAGATTTATAAAACTAGGTCACAATCACACCAAGTACCTTGGTCACCATAATTTTTGCACGAGTATTTACGGTCTACACCAGGAAGGCAAGTGTTGTCTTCTAAGCAGAACGATGCTTTGTGACCCTCAGCGACTCGTTTACCATTTAAATCCAATATATCGAATGTTGCAAAAACTTCCATACTATGATAGTGCCTGTAACGATAAATTTTGTTAAGTCATACGAACCTAAAGTTTATTTGCATTAAGTTGTAGTACAATACATTAGAGGAGACCATTAGAGGTGGACCTCCTATTGGAGTAAAAGTAAAGTGTATATGTCCCACTGTTGGGTTAAGGCCTCCTCTCCTTTTTTTTGAGGAGAAGTTTAACAGCTTATTCCACCACGTTGCTCCAATGCGGGTTGATCGAAACACATGTAGCAAAATTTCAGTGAAATAAGACACATGAACGATCACGATGTTTCCCTTCACCATCAAGCACGAGATATATTATAAACATAAATTAAGCACATGGAAAATTAGTGGTTTGAACACACAATCATCGGTTAAGACTCACGCGATCTAACCATTAGAACATTTCGACTTTTTATTAGAGTCAATTGGCATATATTTAAATGTCAAACTTCAAATGAATAATGAACTTACATGTGACAAAGATGCCATTGCCAAAGATGTTTAGGTAAATATGGTCTGAATTCAGCATTACCAATGTTCAGAGAAGACGCTGTAAAGCGAAGTAGTCGTCGCGTTTCAAACTGCCAGTTCGGGTTTGTTTTCTGAATCTGTGTAAATAACCAAATCGATGATATTCTTATTGATATAATAATGAACAAAAAGTTTTTTTTTTATTATTGTATAGGTAGGCCGACGAGCATATGGGCCACCTGATGGTAAGTGGTCACCAACGCCCATAGACAATGGCATTGTAAGAAATGTTAACCATCGCTTACATTGCCAGTGCGCCTCCAATCTTGGGAACTGAGATGTTATGTCCCTTGTGCCTGTTCACTCACCCTTCAAACCGGAACACAACAATACAAAGTACTGCTGTTTTGCGGTAGAATATTTGATGAGTGGGTGGTACCTACCCAGACGAGCTTGCACAAAGCTCTACCACCGAGTCATTAAAGTCTTAAATAAAAACCCTTAATTACATTAAAACCTTAACTAAATAGAAGAATGATAGCAGCATTTCCCCTTTGAATCGCAATTCTGATTCTCTGGGCGAAAAATGAACCAGCCGTCCTGTCACTAGTAGAGGAGGGCGCAAAAAGTTCGATCATAACAGTTGGATGAAAAATGCCAAATTATTTGCTTAAAATAATCCGAAATACCTATCACCCTATCACATTATTTGTGTGATTCTTCTAATAAAACGAAGGTTTATCTTATAAATGTAAAGATTGATCTAAGTTGTGCCATAAAATGTTCTGAGGGCCTTTTTTTAGTATTTCGTTTAAAAATATCAGCCCATCGTGACTCGATACATTTATTTTATATACCGTTAAAATTTAAGTTCAAACTATTTAATGTTATTAAATAACATTTTAATAATAATAATATCCTGGGACATCCTGGGACATTATTCACACAAGCTCATCCCAAACTAAGCAGAGCTTGTACTATGGAAACCAGACAACTGATATACTACATATACTACTTTTCTTTTGTAAATACATACTTATATAAATAATTACACCCAGGCTCAGGACAAAGCGACATGTTCATGTACACAAATGTCTGTCCTGGGTGGAAATCGAACCCACGACCTGCGGCGCGAACGGCAGGTATCTACCAACCACGCCTCAACCGGCTCAAATAACATTATAATTATTACTGTATTTTCGTTCCGAAACAAATTTAATGTGTTTTTCTATCAAGATCATCAACTGCCAGTAGCAGACTCAAACAGACTTTAATCATATATTAAAACGATCTGATCGCATGTAAGCACCGAATTTTGTAATCTGATAACAATGGTGATAAAAAGAAAGCCGAAAATGACAGACGACCATTCGAAGCTGGAGTGACACAAAAGAGGATCTATTTAATCCGATTTTCGGTAGAATTTTACTTAAATTTTCCTATATTTCTCAATTTTGCAAATAAATAGTATTTCGTTATATATTTTAAATGCATCTGATATTTAAAAAATCATAATTTTTAATTTTTCCTGTAATATACAGGATTATGTGCTCTTCATTGTTGTTAAACCGCAGAAAACGGTCTTGAAATGTCAGAAAGTGATATGCGAAATTGACCGTAATAGTCATAGCATTTCAAGAATACTCCCATCAAAATAGTATATCCAACATTTCCCGGGTGAGTAATGAAGTGTTTTTTTACAGAATAACACTGCAATTTGATTTTCAGAATTTTGGTGTAATATATAATTTACGTATATAATGTATGTTAATTATGTTAAGAGCACTAATTAAATTGGGTTGTAATTTTATACGAGCAGTCAGGCTAGCTTTTAAGCAAAGAGGGAACTCTATGCTTAAAAAAATAAATAAAACAATTAGACGTAATAGAAATTATTCTAAAAATGCCCTTTTTTCATAATTTATCAAATTCGTGAATTATTTTTTGTTGCTTAGCTATTTTATAACAATATTTTTTTATATGTATATATTAATGCAAAAAAATATCGAAACATAAATTGTTAACGAGATTATTTACACATTTCCGTTGTCGCCAAATTGCAATATAAATTAATTATTAATCTTACAAATTATGTTATCTAAAAATATTAGACGCTGTATAAATATTTTGGACAGCTTGAACTGCTGAACAGTGCAGACCTCTCTAGAAAGTCGTTACGCTGTCAAAATAATAAACGAAGCTTTGAAAATACTCGTGTAGTTTTCTTTAGAAAATAGATGAGTAATCATGAAAACATCAGTGACATAAGACGTAAAGTATGCTGGCATCACACTTTTTAAAAATGCTTCGGAAGGGATCATGGCGTTATATATATAATTGTTAACAGAGTTGAGTGCACCCCACCAAGCGTTGGGTAAAAGTGGAATGAAATTAAAAGGATTGATTACAGTTTCCTGGTTTACAACGTCAAACGTTTAGCGCAAACGTTGGCCGACGAGGCCAAAACTTTCACACAGTCCACAATTTTAAACATAGTACAAAATACGTCTTTTTTATATTTGTTCCAAACCGGAATAAACTTCTAATTAATTTCTTATCAGAATTTATACTAATAATTTATAAGACAACGCAATCCTTAGAAACTAGCCTTATCCAGTTTTTATTTCTTTTTGGGAATGAATTTGAGAACTTTCTTCATTTATAATAGACCGAAATATAATAAACCGAATAGAAACGTTCTTATTGGTTAGACGCGCGACTACAGCGCCACACGCATTAAGCCCTCGTCCATCGATATCTGAACTTAACGGTCGATATTTTACGCGCTCACGAAAAAAACGAATCTTTGTTCTCTGTGAGTTCTATCATCATATATGTGTGGACGACACTGCCTGGTTCCTTTAGAAACTGTTGAAGACGTATAAATAGGAAAACCAAAGTCACTGTAAGCTGATTGGTGCCTATGAAGGTTTAGGCTTAAATCATATTTAGATTATTATACAATATTATTAGAGCAAATTTAGGTAGGACAGAAAGAGACAAATATCGGAAGCGTTTTTAATATCCTGGGTTACTTAATCATAAAAAATATAATAATAATAATAATAATAATAGATGATGTATATATATATAATATATACATCATCATATAGATAAATAGTAGATGTATTTATGCAGATGCGATAATATTTTCGATAGAATAAATAAATTGCGACAACACAGATCTTGTAAAGGACAGTTCGATACAAATAGAAGACATTTTTGAAAATATGTTTCACATCCACATGAATTCTTCAATATTATTAAATGTCAGATCATGCAACTGTCATCCTTAAACATAAAACTATAAAGTTTATTTTGGCTTGTTTAAATTTTTTCGAGACGAAACCTGGTAATAAATTGTACATGCCCAAAGTAAATAGACAATATCAGTCCGTAAGAATGTGATTGATTATATATTTGTAAACCCTTGCCTCGGTTCATCTTACATCTTCCATATTTGTGGTTTCACTGGGAATATAGATAATGTTATTTGACGCTTAAATAAATATCATATTACGTTGGGTACGTTTTTTTTTTTGCTCAAATTATCGTAGCTTTTATTGCAATTATCTTTTATATAGACATACCTACTTCAAACTTAAATACATTAAATACTACCCTTTTTTAGACTTAAAAATAATCGCTTAATTTAGTCCCAAATATCAATTTTCATGGTTTGTCATAAGTCATAAAGCATACCTTCTATTTTTTTTATCGCTCGGAAATCGAATTACTTGGTGGTAGAGCTTTGTGCAAGCTCGTCTGGGTAGGTACCACCCACTCATCAGATATTCTACCGCAAAACAGCAGTACTTTGTATTGTTGTGTTCCGGTTTGAAGGGTGAGTGAGCCAGTGTAATTACAGGCACAAGGGACATAACATCTTAGTTCCCAAGGTTGGTGGCGCATTGACAATGTAAGTGATGGTTAACATTTCTTACAATGTCATTGTCTATGGGCGTTGGTGACCACTTACCATCAGGTGGCCCATATGCTCGTCCGCCAACCTATACAATAAAAAAAAAAAAAATCGCGTTTTTCGTTTCCCCCCACGGGAACAGTGGGGGGGTATGTGGGGCTCGCCATATGTCCAGGGCACCGAGTGTGCCCCGGTCATCGGAATATAATTTGTTTGATAGACGGATCTGTGGTGACGGTGATGAAAAAGAGAAATAAAAATAAAAATAAAAGAGCCCTGACACCAAAGATTGTAATATTGTATGAAACTTACGTTTTCTTCTGGTTAATATATGGTTACGAGTCGTTTTGCTTACGTACAGTATATGTCGAATTGACGTTTAATTTTGTTACTAACACACTATTATCTGTCATCTTCATACATTTACGCTATCATTCTTAGCGCTCTGTTCCATATGTAGCTAGCCAATGCTAGCTTACAATAAAAACCCATGATTAATATGGATTAACAGAATTAAACAAGTGAAAAGAGGAACTTATTCTATTAATAAAATACCTAAACAAAAACATAAGTGTTACAAGTTTATCGTGTGTAACTGTATGTCTGTGACAATGTAGCGCCTAAACGGATTAAGCGATTAAATTTTTTCTTTGATTTGTAATGTGACTATTTAGAAATTTTTCTTAGCTACCATTAGTAAATTTGTGTAGATGTTTGAGGATGTTATTTCAGCTTATTATATAACGAATTTATCTAGAATATATAAAGGCTATATAAAAGATTCATTACCTCGTATGCGGATTTGCTGAGGCAGTTCTCCTCCATGGCGCACTGAAGTTGAAACATCGGCACATCTTGAAGATGGGATGTTCGTTCTATAGTTGACGCATCGAGATGTAAATCAGCTAAATACTGAGTGCAAACTACAGCAGCTACATGACCTGAGTAAATAACATGAATATATAAGCTCTTACTTTACTTACCTACTTCACTGGCTTTCCAATCCAGTAAAGTACCACCCATTCATCAGATATTCTACCGCAAAACAGCAGTACTTGGTATTGTTGTGTTCTGGCTTGAAGGGTGAGAGAGCCAGTGTAATTACAGGCACAAGGGATTTAACATCTTCGTTCACAATGTTGGTGGCATATTTGCGATGTAAGCGATGGTTAACATTTCTTACAATACTAAACGCGATTTCGTTTATATTTTTTGCTATTTATATAATGTTGTTTTAAGTAATATTCCTAATTTATAAGATATTATCATTCATCAACATCATCATCATTTCAGCCGGAAAACGTCCACTGCTGGACAAAGGCCTCCTCCAAGGATTTCCACGATAGTCGGTCCTGCGTTACCCGCATCCAACGGCTTCCCGCGATCCTCACGACATCGTCGGTCCACCTTGTAGGGGGCCTGCCCAAGCTGCGTCTTCCGGTTCGTGGTCGCCACTCGAGAACCTTTCTGCCCCAGCAGCCGTCAGTTCTGCGAGCGATGTGCCCCGCCCACTGCCACTTCAACTTAGCAATTCTTCGGGCTATGTCGGTTACATTGGTTCGCCTGCGGATTTCATCATTCCTGATTCGATCTCGCAGGGAAACTCCGAGCATAGCCCTCTCCATTGCTCGTTGGGTGACCTTGAGCCTTCTTATGAGGCCCATAGTGAGCGACCACGTCTCTGATCCATAAGTCATCACTAGCAACACACACTGGTCGAAGACTTTCGACTTAAGACACTGCGGTATTTTGGATGAGATGATATCGTGTAGCCTCCCGAACGCCGCCCAGCCGAGTTGGATTCGACGATTGACCTCCTTCTCGAAGTTGGGCCTACCTAGTTGGATGTTCTGACCTAGATAAACATAATTGTCCACAACTTCGAGTGCAGAATTTCCAACCTTTACTTGAGTGGGTGCAACATGGATGTTCAACATGATTTTCGTCTTGCCCATGTTCATTTGTAGACCCACTTGTTGAGAGACCCTGCTGAGGTCATCGAGCATAGCACCGAGGTCTTCCAAGGTCTCAGCCATAATCACTATGTCGTCGGCAAATCGAAGATGAGTTATGTACTCGCCATTGATGTTGATGCCAAATCCCTTCCAGTCCAGAAGCTTGAAAACATCTTCCAATGCAGCGGTAAACAGCTTCGGAGATATCACGTCTACCTGTCTTACGCCTCTCTGCAGTTGGATAGATTTTGAGTTCTGATTCTGGAGTCGGACTGACATGGTGGCGTTCTCGTACAAGCACTTTAACACCATCATATATTATCATTATTACTAAATAAATAATTATTATGATTATAACCAAAATATATTTTAAAAGTAAAATAAAAAAGAAAAATATCTTGCGTTTAATATTTCTTATCAGAAGTATTGAATATTTCGTCTTCAATGTCAAAAGTTTCACCAGTTATCTGTGTATACGAAAGCTATATCGGATGCTAGACGATGGGTAAATAATTTATGCGTTCGATATTAAACGGTTCGTGGTTAACGACGGTGATTTAATTTGCATCATGATTAAGCTATTGATTTATCGAGATTGGTTCAGATATCACCAGTTGGTTAATTAGATATTGTATATATTACATGAAATTATGGCGTTTTGTGTAACAATAAAATTGGTGATTTGTATTGTGGAAGAAGATTTTTTCTTATAATAGTTAAGTGATCTTTGCTTAATTGACGATTAGTAAGCTTTTGCAATGTATTGTTGACTACGGCCCTTCTCAATAGTTAACAGTGTGAGATTTTAAAGTGCACAAGCGTGTCCGCAAACACAAGCGTATTTTATTCCTTCACTCTCATAATCCGATGTGATGGCAAAACAAATACGACTGGAATGAGTTCAGATGCAGGTCCCATAGCGTTACGCGCCTTGCGATGGATGGGAGTGTAAACTCGACGAACTTCCACCGGGCTATTACTGAGAATGTTTTAATAGAAAGTCACGCTAACTCTTTATAGCCTACCCGGGGCTTAAATCAAGACTTCGAGATTGCAGCCTTAGCTAGCCACTACCGAGAGATTAAAATTAAAATTTGATGTACTGCGAAAATTGTTTGAAGAGGGTTCTCCCAAAAGCTTTTCGTTATTTTATGACGTATACATTTTGCTTCATTACAGAATACCTCTTTCAATACATCTCATTTTTACTGGTTATTCTTTAGTCTATCGGACCGAACCAAAAGCAGTTTCTTGTTTCTTGAATTATACAGCGCATCTTACACAGATCAGATTTAGTGCACAAGTAATGTAATTATTTTCTGAATTTCAATATCCAAATGTACACATATCAAATTAAATGACAATGATAAACGAAGATCTTCTAGTATATTAGGGCAATATATGTTGTTTAGCCCGGAACTGAAGATTCAACAGTACCTACCCAATTAAACGGTTAAAAAAGCCGCGATGGCCCAGTGGTAAGAACGCGTGAATCTTAACCGATGATCGTGGGTTCAAACCCGGGCAAGCACCACTGAATTTCATGTGCTTAATTTGTGATTATAATTCATCTCGTGCTTGACGGTGAAGGAAAACATCGTGAGGAAACCTGCATGTGTCAAATTTCACTGAAATTCTGTCACATGTGTATTCCACCAATCCGCATTGGAGCAGCGTGGTGGAATAAGCTCCAAAACCTTCTTCTCAAAAGAGGAGAAGAGGCCTTAGCCCAGCAGTGGGACATTCACAGGCTGTTACTTTACTTTACTTTTACCCAATTAAAGAGTGGGTGAGTCAGTGTCATTACAGACATAAGATATATGTGTGATACACATATCCGTCCATATAATATGTACCTACCAAGTAAAAAAAATCTAATTTTAAAACGCAACAAAACACTATAAGTCTTCCATGATTAAGCAAATGTGCAAACCAATAATTGTGATCATCAATATTTCTTCGAAATATCGTCGCCGTCTTTTCTTTGACGTCGGATCTTAATATGCCTTTTCACGCAATACCTCACAATCTCTGAGGTTTCGTTTGTAAGTTGATATGTTAGTCAGTCGTTAAAAGGAATGTGCTTGAATTAAATTTTATAATACGAAGAAATACCTTAGCGAGTGTCAGTTCTGTAGGATTTATAGTAACGAAAAGGCGCTTTATTTACATAATGTCTTCGCAACTTAGGAGCTCGATTTCCAAAATATGATTTTAGCTCATGCATACTAAACAAATACATGAATATGCTCTAATTAATATGTATAGTAATTGTTACTATTATATACTATACTGTCCTACACGTGGATGTTAACATAAATCCGTTAAACCATCACTAACTTTTTATGTGTCAAATTATCATTATTTATTTATCTCAATCTTAACATTGAAATAAGTTGTATGTGTTGGATAATTTTGCAATATTATGTGTATCCATCAGCCCTCAATAGACACTCGAGAGGAAAGGAGGCCTTTGTCCATCACTGGGCACACATTAGATCTCATTCAAGACGTTACTTTTGCTTTTATAAAAACAATGACTAATAAAAACTGCCTTCGAAATATAAATCTCTGAAAAATTTAACATTGTAGGTTTACCCTAATTGCTAAGCTAGGTTATCTGCCTTTGAAACAAAACTTACCTACGTCTCCTGGACAAACGACATCCCCGAAGTCTTTATGCTTGCACATGAAGAGGTTAGTTTCATTTCCTTCACACTGAACACCACTTAAAATAATCTTAGAGCTGCCGAAGTAATTTGTTTGCAACGCCTGTTCAGCGAAGCCAAGAGCCAAATGGTGGCAAATAGCAGATGCCTCATAGAGAGTCCAGCCATCTGGACAAATACTACCCCATATTCCATTATGATAGATCTGGAACATTAAGGTCGTTAATTGGTTACGTTCTTGTTTCTTGTATTACTTTATACTAATTAACCAAAACTTTATAATAATGAAAACCCATATATATGGATATATAATAGGACTAAAATGGTCCAATTATTAGAGAAAAATTGCGGTACACTTGAATTTAACCTAAATATAACATAGTGAGAAAATCTGCTTCATGTACATTTTTTCACCAACTGAAACTTAAAAGAAGAGGAGTTGTTAGTCCAGCTGAGAGACATCGACAGACTGTTTATTTGTCGAAATTCTTTCAACATTCGATTTAACTCAACAGATAATTTCAATATAAGTAAATATATTATTAAAATATTTTTTTTAGTTTAATTAAAGTTATACGCAAATGCATGAAATAATTCTGATTTGGAACTCATTATAAATACATTTTATTATGTTTAATTTTGTCTAGACAAACTTAAAAGATCATTTTAGGTAATAACAAATTTTAATATGTTCTCATTGCAAACTAGATTATTATTCAATTTAAATTTGCTACAGCTGCTACAATTATATTATTGAAAAACGAAATTTGCTGTTTTTGGAATGCAATAATTAAAATATTCTTGAAAGTTATTTTAGTTACATTATGTAAAATTAATAATTAATAATGAATTTTAATATTTCAGTTTCAGTAAAATAATTACAGTAAATATGCTTATGCAGTAAGGATGCTTAGCTTGTTTAACTTGGCTTGACCTGGCATTAACGATGTAAGGAATTTTTTCATGCATACTCAGTGCAACAACCTTCGAAAAAGACAGTAGACCAAGAAAATTCATAATAATAAAAATCACTGTTCAAACCCGTCTGGATAGCAGCAGATATTCTATCGCCAAAAAATACTTAATACAGTTGTGTTCTGCTTTAAGGTGAGTTAATATAATTACAGGCACAAGGAATATGACATCTTAGTTCCCGAGCTTGGTGATACATTGACAAGCGTGGTTGCAACTTGCCATCAGCCCCTGTAGACAAGTGGCTTTTACGTTAGTAGAATAGAATAGAAAATAATAATCAATGTATGAAATTGACATTCGCGTTCGACACGTAACCAAGGTTACCAAGGTTACATGTCGAACGCGAATGTCAATCTCATCTATTTTCTATTCTATTCTACTAACGTTAAAGCCACTTGTCTAGGCCCCCAGGTCAGGCCCTTTTGCCTGTCAGTCTACTTATAAAATCAAAAAAAAAAAGCAAAGGCGTTGTGACGCTCGTAGTCTTTCACTTATTTCGGCATTGCTATCATTCGCCAAGTGTCTTGAGTGTGACATGGGTTAAGTAATTACTTTTCCACAAAAAAAATTGAACATACCTCAACTCGGCCTTCATTTGCGTTTCTACCTCCAACAAGTCTTAAACTAACACTTCTTACATTAATAACTTCATGTATGAGTTTATTTGGTTTTCTTTTAATATTAATTGGGACACTTTCAACTTTGTCTCTACAAATGACACCAGCAGCTTCATTCGGTCCACAATCTGATATTCCCCACCCAGAAAAAATGCACCGTGATAAAGATTTTTCATTTCCTTCGCACACTACGTCATCCATCCAATATTTTTCTGCAATTATTGTTTTAATTTGTTATATTGAATAATTAAACGTAACAAAATAATATATGTATCTATAAATATAGTATTATTTAGTTAGTAGTTTATTCGGTGGTAGAGCTTTGTGCAAGCTCGTTTGAGTAGATACCACCTACTCATCAGATATTCTACCGCAAAACAGTAGTACTTTGTATTGTTGTGTTCCGGTTTGAAAGGTGAGCGAGCCAGTGTAATTTTAGGCACAAGGGACATAACATTAGTTCCCAAGGTCGGTGGCACATTGGCGATGTAAGCGATGGTTAACATTTCTTACAACGTCAATGTCTATGGGCGTTGGTGACCACTTACCTTCAGATGGCCCATATGCTCGTACGCCTACCAATACAATAAAAAAAATAGTTACATATGTGTATATAAATGAACATAAATTAACTTCAGAAGACGTTATCATATACATATTTTAATTAGTATCGACTTATAAACGTTATTTAGCGATTGTTTAGTTAAACACTCTTTGTCTCTGTTTCATTATTGATTTGACATTCATAAGAAAAAGACAGAGCATTTATAATTAAGGCCGCATATGTTTGAAAAGTTTATATTTAAAATATTTTCTTTTTGTTTTGATTCTATTCCTTATTTTTAACATAAAGTAAGTAAGTAAGTAAGTAACGGCCTCTTCTCCTCTTTTGATGAAAAGATTTGCAAGAATATATAGTAATTGCATTTATTATAATACAATTGTTTTTAATTTTATTTATTGTATTCATATGCAACACCTTAGTAATTGTATTCAGTATTACGAACGGGATTAATTAAATAAATAAAAATACTTCAAATAAGCACAGCTTGAAAAGAAATTTTTATTTCATGACCGTAATAGATCCGAGGATTTTTTTAAATATGGGTTAGCTAGTAAGCTAAATAAGTATATATTAAGTAAGCCGAGATGGCCGAGATGCCGATGACGAGCAAGCACCACTGAATTTCATGTGCTTAATTTGTGATTATAATTAATCTCGTGCTTGACGGTGAAGGAAGGAAACGTGAGGGAACATGCATGTGTCAAATTTCTATGTATTCTGCGTATTCCACCAATCCGCATTGGAACAGCGTGGTGGAATAAGCTCCTAAAAACCTTCTCCTCAAAAAGAGGAGAGGAGGCCTTAGACCAGCAGTGGAACATTCACAGACTGTTACTGTTATATAAAATTATTAAGTACATTAAATATTACTTTACTCATAAATGTGTACTGGTAAAATAAGTATTAAGATGAAAGTTTAATGCGTATGTGTGTGTGTAATTGTCATTGTTGCTGTAGTATTACGTATTATTAGTATTTTTAATTAGTGCTTATGAAATAGTGGTTTTGTCATACTGAACAATTCAGTTTTTGAATAATGTACGTTATATGTTACAAAACGTTTTCTCACAATGTTTTCTTTAACCCCCAAGTATGAAGTTGATTAATCAGTTCTCAATATCTAGACATGAGCCCACGATATTGGTTTATGCTTCACGTATTTCATTCTATAAACCGTTACAGGTCATCGCATTCATTAATTTTATAATTTCAGTACATTCTTAATCACTCGTGATGAATGAGGTCATCAAATATTATTAGCTTACCATTAGCTTCTCCAAATTGACCACCATGTGTAGCGACGCCAGTTCTATTGAAAGCACTGCATACAACATGGGCAGCTGCATTATCCCATGAGTCATCACATACTGCACCCCATCGGCCAGCATGATAAATGTTTATATTACCTGAAATCGTCAACTCTTTATAATATACAGTGTGTAACAAAAACCCTGTCCGATCCGTGAAGTGGTTATTAGGTATCGTGAGTCGGATCTATTTATGTAATATTTTTTATAATACTAAGCAAAAAATTTACCTTGGGAACGAAGATGTTATGTCCTTTGTGTCTGTAGTTACACTGGCTCACTCCCCCTTCAAACCGGAACGCAAAAATACCAAGTATTGCTGTTTAGCGTCAGAATATCTCATGATTTATTAACAAAACTATGATTTTACTGTATATTTACTGGTTTTCATCTACTACAAATTCTTTCAATAACTATCAAATATTTTGAATATAAAATTTTTCTTACCTTCAAATATATTGGAACCTCCAAGGAGTTTAACCCTCCCTTCTAAATTTTTCTGTTTATTCAAGAGTCGCTGTATAAACGCCGCTCGGCTAGCTCGCTCGCTCTCACTCACATCCCTCGAGAATATTAATATGAACTGTATAAAAATAACAATAACTGTTCCATACATGTTTTCCTTCATCATTTGACGATATTTAAAGTAAAAAGTAAAGTAAAACAAATGTTCCCCTGCTGGGCTTAAACTTAGGGCTTTTTTCTCTTGCTTAGACGAGCAAGTTGAAGTTCATCCCACCACACTTCCATGCGGGTACAGATGTATCAAAATTTCATGATACATTCTTAATACCTCGTGACGTTTTAACGTATGAGCAAGGTCGATAACGTACAACTACAAATGTCTTTATTATAGTTTGAAGTACAACAAACACTCTTTAAAACGACGTCTAAAATATTTCACACTTCAGTTTTATTGTATAACTTATTTAAATACTATTTAGCTTATTGTCAAGATCTATTAAAGTTTATTACAAATGGTGATTCTAGTTCGGCATCAGCAGAACAACTAAATTTCGTAAGATATTTTTATTAAACTGCAGATTTCTAGTTCAATGTCAATGTGTTGCTGTGATTATGATTTGTGGAGGGTTTTAAGGGGAAGACGATGTTGGAAACATTAATACTTTAATAGTACATTATTGGCAATTTTACAATCATTTCAGGTCTTACTTGGCACAAAGGTTTTCAATTGCCATACAGCGTGGAAACGCGGCCTGTGTTATGTGCATCATTGCGCGTCGGGTAGAAATCAGAATTTAGAAATACGGGTAGAATTAAAGATGTTATACCTCACTGCTTGTTAAAATATAAATAATCAGTATTTAAATATTTTAAATTTAAGAATTAATTACAATATCATATTTCTTGAAGTATTTTTTATCTGTATTAACATTAGACTATTTAACGAAACGTTTAAGGTAATTTAGCTAAAAAATGAAAAAATAAATCATATAAATATTATTTTTTCACAATTTGTAAGCTAACGAAAGTGAAATGCCAGAAAGTGACATTGGCCATAACAATATTATAAAATTTCAAGAACACACGCATCAAAATAGTATATCACGAGTAATGAAGTGATTATCTACAGAATAGCATTGCTGTTTTCAAAATTCTTAGCATATTAAAGGTTAAAGATAAAAGGTTGGAAAGACCATCGCTTTAATAAATGTGCGTTAACACTGTAGAAGCGGTTGACCTAAATACATTGAACAATAGACGCCTTAATTGTATTGCGCGTCACCCATCATCAGATAGAGTAACGCATTTTGGCCAAGCAATTAACGTACATGACATATGTAAATAACTGTATGAATAAAATTATTGTCTCTATGTTTTTACTCTACGCGTGCTGGAACCGTTCGTCCATTTGTGATGAAACTTTGCTGAGTTATCCTTCGTAAGTCCGAGAAGGTTCCTAGGCCAAAAACAAGTTTATTTCATAATAATTTTCAGTGCACCCTTATTCCAACCGTACGAAGTCTGATCATGTAGCTATTATTATAATAATACATACATATATATCGAATATTCTAGAAATTATTAAGTGTTATTCGAGAAATCAAATTGTAATTTGACAATACCTAAATAATACTCTATTTGTAATCTATATCGCTAGCTAACTTAGCTCCTTTATTTTGTTTTAAAATGTAAACACACACACAAATGCAAACACACACATGGGTGTCTTGAATATAATTTAAGAAAAAAAAATGTGATTTCTTCAAACAGTTTTCTTTGATGAAGCTCTTTTTTAACAAAGCTTGGATTGTACATAGCATATACAAACGTCTTCTTAAAACTCTCTTGAGACTTATTTTGAAAGCCTTTATTTAACTTCCTCTGGTAGTTATCGTGGACCAAATATTTAAATTAAATTTTCAACCCTATTTTTTTACCACTCTACAGAGGCCTCCCTTGGGTGCGTACTTTAAGCCCTTAGGTTAATCTCAATATTGCTCATCTCGCGCTCTGTGGCGGTATCAACACCAATGGGCAAGTAGGGTCTGAAAATAATTTCAAAAAGAAAAATGAAACTTGGTAGAGCTTTGTGTAAGCTCTTCAGGCTAGTAACTTGGATGAGTGGGTTCATCAGGTATTCTTCAAACCAGCAATGTTCAGTAATATTGTAATCCAGTTTCAAAGGCGACTGACCTAGTGTAACAGTAGGTATGAAGGAGATAACATCTTAGTTCCCAATCATAGTGACGGATTGGCGATATAATAGATATATTTTTTTTATCTTTTATTCTATTGATTTAAATTTACATTATAATGCTAATCACTAATATTTATATCAGAATTCACATTTATTTTTGTTTTCTTTAAGATAAAGATTTTTTAAATTTTAAGTTAGCCTGTAATTGTTTATATATTTTATTACAATATTTTTTATACATGTAATTAGACAAATGGTTTTCCTATATATAATGTTGGCTTCCTATTACATAAATAAATAAATTAGGAACGGAACAGAGCCAATATTTATTGCGGTGGTAGCCACTTAACAGGCCCATTTACCAACACATCATACATTATATTTATTTATTTATATATAAAAACACACTTACATCATTTACTTTTAAAAAATATTAATAATACAGTTAGGAGATTCCTTGTTCCGTACAATAGCATTGTTAAAAAAAAAACACGCGATTCAAATCCGCCATTTTGTTGGTGGACAGGAAGGTAAAGTAATTAATTCATTATTGGAGCGACATATGATTTAGTGTTCCATTTTTAAGAAGACCAACAGTTGTTTTTTAAAAAATCTGTTTAATTTCTGAATGCTAAATGCATGTCAATATATATAGTACTTTCAGGATTAAAAGTGAATAATAATAATAAATAACTTTGAAAAAAATAATAATTATGTTTTACATATTCATGTTATAAATCAATCATTAATGTTATAATAATTCTATTGAATCAGTAAAAAAGTGACAACTGACTATTCATAAGAGTTTACATTATATATATGTTTATGTTAAGATTATACCAACGTATTATCAATTTTTATTAGCTAAAAATATTCGTTACTGTCTGAAAATGCTTTGCTTATTTTAAATTCGGAATAATTATGTTACAAAAAAATCAAATTTAATTCTATCAGTTAATTTTTCTCGATTAACTGCCTATCATAAAATATGTGAACTATTTTTCGCCCGGGCGAAGCCGACGTTTGTAATATTACTAATTATAAAAAAAAACATGTTAATAATAAGAAATATTTTGCTAACTGACGTAACTTGAAAATTGACCTAATATATATAGGCATAATGTCGGTGCAGAGAGTGCTTTATTTTTTGTATAGCCAATTGTGATAGCCTAGAGTGGGGATGATACCATTTGTAATATTACATATATGCAAATCAACCTTCATACTATATATATTATTTTATTAATCTATAACGAGTAGGTAGCAGGACTGCCAAGCGGGCCACCTCATAGTAAGTTGTTAACATCGTCTTACGACATTAGCATTGTGGGATATATTAACGACTCCTTATATCACCATTGCGCCACCAATCCTGCGAACTAAGACGTTATGTCCCTTGTGCCTGTAATAATACTGACTCAGTCACCCTTCACATCGGAACACAACGATACTAAATATTGCTGATTGGAGAATATATGATTTGTGTGACCCAGAGAGTCATGCACAAAATCCTGCCACTAAGTCAAATTATAATATATAACTATATAAATACTAATGAATTTTATGAAAGTTTCAGAACCTAAGTTAAATATCAAAGATAAATAATGTTTCAATGTAAATCCGGAACAAAAAACCAAAGAAAACATTCTTATTTATAATCCTATTATACGAGTATGTATAAGCAAAGGAACACAATGGACACGTAACTTCAATAAAAATTGACGCAAGTAGTCGAAACGAAACACATCATATTACAAATAGAATTATTCTACCATTTCAGCTGAGTTTACCAAAGATTATTTTATAAGATATGACATTATATGATATGACATATGACATTTTCGAAATTACATAAACACGTTTAAAGACAACGCAACTAAATAACATTATACGTCTGGCTTTCCATCTAAACATGCGAAATTTTCAGCCATATTTACACGGGCTTTTGTTCGAATTTTATTGTGTTTGACGTCAATCAACGGTTTATCTTATTATTATTCTGTACAATTATATTATTACATGAATAAATATTATATATTTATCATGTTAACTAGCGTTTTACTAGCTCGCTTCGCTTATAACATAATTCAGAATTTTTGAATACGAATTGCCAAAGCTTTTTCAAAAATGAATGTATTTTTTATGTAAAATTTTTAAAAATCCTTCCATAGTGCTAACCTACTGTAAAAGGAAACCCGTATGTAAATTTTCATGGTGCTAATATTTTGGGCTGAGCGTTGATATGTCACTCAGTTTTTTTTTTTTTTTGTTAATCAATTATGAAAAGCGACACTGTACTTTGCTCAGCTGTAGCGACTTACATTCATCTCGATGTTTTCTTTTCAGTTATAGTGTCTGCGCTAGTTGAGCGCAAAATACTCTGCCAATGTCACGTATTATACAAAAGTCACGTAGGTTCGAAATTTGAAAATATTTATTGATATATGAATGAGTATAAATTTAATAAAGAATACAACAGTAAATATCTAACACAATAAGAAAGATGATCTCGACTTGTCGTTTATGTGTATCGGCAATATATATACTTTATTTTTAAAAACATGTGATTTCGTTCAGTCGTCATATTTTCTAAAATACTTTAAAAAATGTTAAAAGCGTTTTACATTATTTTTACTAGTTCTATATACTTCATACATTTTTAATTAAAACCAGTTGGGTTATTCTGACAATTTAAGAGCGTTTTTAGTTATTTATTAAGTAAAATTTAAAAAAAATCGCCTGAGTCGAGTTCGTTTCACAACGAGTCACGTCACTCCTGTCGGCCCTGTTTCTGAAACGCTCATCAAAATCAAATGAACTAATTTTACTTTAAGCTGAATTGTAATTGGTTGATAGCAGCCGATGGCGTAATAGGCGACCAATGAGTGTTCAGTATATTTGTTGAATTAATAAATTTGATTTTGCCAAGCGTTTCAGAAACTAAATTTGTAAGAGATAATGTCGTTACATAACATTACACATCAATTATGTAACTTTCACTCGCAGATATGTTTTTGTACAGCTTATGTGTCACTTGGTCTCTATGGTTGTGTCTTTTCTTAAAGATAAAGTTTTGGCTGAAGCCTATTGCAACACTCTTTTATAATAAAGTGCTATCAAGTTGAATTATAAACAATTAAGGTCCTCCAGACCGATTTCGGCCACGGCGGCCAATCTCAAGAGAGATTAACCAACTGCGCAGGAGATATTATAGTGCATAAGTGTGTGCGCAAACACAGGTGCACGCTCTTTTTCTTAGTTCTCATAATCCGATGAGAAGGTAATCCGATATGACCGAAAAGAGTTCAGGCGCAGGACCAACAGCTTAACGTGCTTTCCGAGGCACGGGAATGTACACACTTCCAAACTTCCAGACTCCGGGCTGCTACTGAGAATTTTCTGACAGAAAAACCCAATAACTATTTATTGGCCTGCGGCCTCATATCTAGCCACTAGAGTAACGAGGCAGTCCATGATAAACAATAATTAAGTACATGAACAACTTGATAGTGCTTGCTCAGATTTAAGCCCGCTATTATTAATAATCGGCTCGATTTTTTGCAAAAAATAGATTATTGGACAAATAACAATCTAATTCTTTTGGAGACTACATATATGTTCTGTAAAACGACTGGAAAAACGCATTGTTTCTGCAAATGGGGGTACTAATCACTGTGTATCAGGTGACCCGCCTGCTCGTTAACTCCCAAACAAAACAAAAGAAGTCCCACTGTTCACCGCATGACGCCATCATTAGAGCAGATCAGTTGTACCAAAAATGAAAGAAATGTTAACCAATGTGCCACCAACCATAGGAACTACGATGTTATGTCCCTTGTGCCTGTAATTACACTGTCTCACTCACCCTTCAAGCCGGAACACAACAATACCAAGTACTGGTGTTTTGCGGTAGAATATCTGATGAGTGGTTGGTAACTATCAGTAAAAGTACTATAATAATAATAATAGTCCTCCAGACCGATTTCGGCCAGGTCGGCCAATCGCAAGAGAGATTAGCTAACTGCGCAGTCATAATTATTATAGTGCACAAGTGTGTGCACTCTCAGTTTCCTAACTCTCATAAACCGATGGCACGGTAATCTGATACGACATTCGTGCGAACGCACTGCTTCAGAGAGGACGCTTTCTCAGTAATTGATTAAAGTTTTTTTGCTTACCTTCAAAAAATTATAAAATGTAAACATGTGTGTAATAAGTAAGGAATCGGAGTGTGAAAGTAATAATTTATGTTACAATGAATTTGATGAAACTTTAAGACGTGAAAAAAGGCAGCGAGAGGAAAGTTCGCACAACAGCAGTGGTGCGAGTGTTGATGACGAAGGGTTTACGATGGTGACGCAGCGGCGTGGTAAGCGTCTAGCTATACGTAAATCGAGCTGTAGTGATACTGAAATGATGAAAGAACCAGAAGAATTAGAGAAGATTGAGGTTAGTGTTACGTCAAAAGCAATTTTGCCTAAACAAATGGCATTAGCCAAACTATTGCGAGATGAAAATATACAAAAAATATTAAATGTTAAATATAAAAGTCCTTATAAAGTGATAATAGAGTTTGATGACAAAGAAAATGCTCATAAGCTTTTGTCTAATAGAAAGTTTGCTGATTTAGATTATAGTTGTCAGTTAACTCAAGGGCTACTATCAATTTTCGGCTTAGTAAGGAATATTGATTTAGATATTAAAGAGGAAGAAATGAAGGAAAGTTTTGAAAGCGAATTAGAAATTTTATCAATAAAAAAGTTAAAGAGATGTCTGGACAACGGTGACTGGGTTGACAGTGAATCAGTAAATGTGTGTTTTAAGGGTTCCACCTTACCCTCGTATATACTAGTATATGGGTGTAGATTTAAGGTGGAACGATTCACATTTCCTGTCACGCAGTGTCCTTCTTGTTGGCGCTACAGTCACTCAAAAAAAATTTTGTCCGCTGAAAAAGGAATATTGTCCAAAATGCGGTAAAACACATCCTAATTGTGAAACAAAGATATATTCATGCATTAATTGTAAAGGAGATCATATGGCCCTTGATAAGATGTCTTGTCCTGTGTTTCACAAAGAGAAGGAGATTAGGAAAATTATGTCTGAGGAGAATTGTAAATAGCTTTTCTAAGCTTTGGCTACATACTACAACAAACTGAGATTAAGTCAAGTTAATAATAATGCGAACAAGGTTAATGATGAAATCAATTATCGACGCTCAAATTATAATGAGAGCTTAGATAAGACATATAGAGATGCTTTAGTTTCTGAAGCTGAGATTCATAAAGACAATGTAGAAGAATTATTAAATAGTGAAAAAGAAAATGAAAACATAAAAACGACTGTATCCGGGGCACAAAAAGTTAGAAGAAGGAAGAAAAAAGGGAACAATGTCATAGGCGCAGTTTCTGATGTAGAATGTGTCACTGAACATTTTGGAAGAGAGCAATGTCAAGAAGGAAATGAGGATGAAAAAAGGAGACGTAAGGGGTTTGACTTTACCCGACTTCTTAATAAAATTAAGGAAATATTCTTTTCGCCAGCTAGTTGTGAGGATAAAATGAATCTGTTTTTTAAAGTTTTTATTGAAGAAATTAAAATGCTAGTGATTGGTTTAATTAAGGATAGTGATATTTTGAACAACTTTTTTAATTTTCATAATGGCTAGTAATGACAAACGACGGACTTTGAACATAATTCAATGGAATTGCAGAAGTTTTAAACCGAAACTAACGATTTTTAAAGCATTTTTAGATCAAGAAAAGATCCATATTGCAATTTTGAGTGAAACGTGGCTTTGTAGGGATGATGACCTTAATATTAGCGGATATAATATATTTAGGAAAGACCGAAACGATGGTTATGGTGGTGTAGCATTGATAGTCCATAAAAGCATAAAAACCAGCCTTTCTGATTTTAAGGTCAATAATATAGGAATAGAAATAATCTATGTTAAAGTTCTTAACTGTAGTAATTTAAAGAACATTGTATCTGTCTATTGCCCGTCATCTGTTCATACTACTCAGGCCGATTGGGATGGAATTTTCGCAAATTTCCGTAGATATAGTTTAATTGCCGGGGATTTTAACGGTCACCACACCAATTGGGGAAATACAACGAAATTATAAAAAGGCCGATTGTGATTCCTACCATGATACTCTTCATGAATCATTCCTTTCTCCTAGAAATATCCAAAATTTACAACAAAGATATGATCATTTTATAGACAAAATTAACGATGCTGCTAATAAACATATACCTGATTTAAAATTATGTTCTAACCCAACATTTAAATTTAAACCAAAATCTTACTGGTGCACTTCCATATCTGAGGCTGTTGCTCAGCGTAGGTTAGCATTAAAGATTTTTCGCCGTAACCCAACACCGGATAATCTTAGTAAGTTAGAAGAAAAAATTCAAGACAGTATACGTATCATATCTCGTTGCAAGTCACTCGATTGGCAAAACAGGTGTAACAGTATTTGCGAGGAGACGTCAACTCCTGCCATGTGGGATAGATTGAGATGGACTAAAGGATTTAAAAAACGTCAATTTCAGGCATCCGAAATACAAAAAACAGAGTTATTGCGTGAGCTAGCACCTGATTATGTTTTATCATCAATGCCAGAATTAAAGTCTAAAAATACTATTTTGGAATCAAATTTTACCATACAAGAGTTTACAGTTTGCTTAAAAAAGAAAGACACGGCACCTGGGGAAGATGCAGTGACATTTTCAATGATTTATAACTTACCTCTAAACGCTAAATTAGAGTTACTTGAACTTTATAACTGTATCATTGTTACCGGTCGAATACCGAAGCAGTGGCGAGATGTTAAAATCGTTCCGATCCCAAAGCCAGGCTCTAATAACTCAATATGTAATAGTTTAAGACCTATTGCACTCATTTCATGCATTTGCAAAATATTACATTCAATTCTAACTAAACGCATTGAATGGTTTGTCGAAAAAAATCAGTTATTGTCTCAAAATGTTACTGGCTTTAGAAGAGGAAAATCTTGTTTAGACTGTCTCACACACTTAACCACGTATATTCAAGAAGGATTTTCTAATAACGTATCTACTCTGGGGTGTTTTTTGGATATAAAAGGAGCGTATAATAATGTTGTTGTTTCTGAAGCTATCCTAAAACTTGATAATATCGGCGTTGGTTCTTCTATCTGTAGGTACTTATGGTGCTATCTCAGTGAAAGGCATCTAAGAGTTATAGGTGATAATAAGCAAGGTTCAGATATAGTAAGATTGACTAATATGGGCTTAGCACAAGGAGATCCAATTTCTCCACTAATATTCAATATCGTAACTCGAGAAATAACAGAAAACAGTATACCAGATATAGTTATTAGTTAATATGCAGACGATTTCGTGTTGTATGTACAGATAGCTAATCAACAAGAGCGAAATTTCAAAATGCAAAGTACTATCGATATAGTAGTGGACAAATTAAGGCTAATTGGCTTAGAATTATCTCCTAGTAAAACTAAAATATGTTTGTTTACAAGACGGCGGAAAATCAAACAAGTAAACATTAAAATTTTTTTTTTTTTTTTGTAAAAAAAAAAATTAACATTCATGGTCAAATTTTAGAAGTTGTAAATTTCATAAGATATTTGGGCATCGGGATGGACAGATCTTTAAGGTGGACGAAACACTTAAGTGAGATTAGCGAGAGATCTATCAAATCTCTTAATATTCTTAAAATTTTAGCTGGATCAGGCTGGGGTGTCCATCCTAAGCATTTGCGTAAAATATTCATGGCGTTAATACGTAGCAGAATGGATTTTGGCTGTTATCTGTATGATAACTCTGCTAAAACAAACCTGTTAAGACTGGATAAAATTCAAAACAAAGCGCTCAGGATTATAGGTGGTTTTATTCGTAGCACTCCAATACACGTAATGGAGACTGAAATAGGTGTGCCACCATTGTTGATTAGAAGAAAATATTTAGCATACAAGTGTTGCGTTAAATCACTGTCACGGCATAACTCCGTTATTATGCCGTGGCTGTGCTTTGATGCAATGCTTGATTCAACATATTGGCACAATAAAAAGAAACCCTTACTTGCAACGATATATAATGAAACCAAATCAGAAGTTATTAACACCTCCACAGTGTTGGAATCGTTTTCATTGAATACTTGGATAAGTAATATTAAAATCGATGATATAATTATAACTAACTTAAATTGTGTTAAAAACGCTAAGAGGTCGTATGAAATTGACAGTTTAAAAAATGAAATTATTCGGGAAATTAATAACGATTACAGAGGGTTTTACAAGGTCTATACTGACGGATCGAAAAGTGAATCCTGTGTAGGTGCTGCTTTATATGATCCGAAACATAAGTATTACAAAATATTTAAGGTTAATGAGTCTGTCTCCATATTAACGGCTGAATTGTTAGCTATCTATAAAGCACTTAGGTATGTTTCCGCGACTGACGTGCGAAAGGTGGTTATACTCACTAATAGCAAAAGTGCACTGCAACATATTGTTAGGTGTATTAAAGGCTTTAATGGAGTATCGATAGCATACGAAATCCTTAGATCGACAGAAGAATTTCGAGATAAGGGCATTATTTTAAAGTTTTAGTGGATTCCATCCCACATTGGTCTGACTGGTAACGAGGAGGCGGATCGATTGGCAAACTTAGCTCTTACTATTGGAGATGTTTATCATATAAAACCACACTATACCAAAGTTTTTGCAAAATTCAAATTAATTTGTTTTAAAATTTGGAATGAATACTTTAATGAGAGATCGCTTGATAAGGGGATATGGTATAGGACGATTCAATCCGAACCTCCTCGTATACCTTGGTTTGTAAATAGTAACATTAATAGAAGTAAGTTAGTTATAGCATTTAGACTTAGATCTGGACATATGCCACTGGGCAAGTTTAAACATCTAATGAGAAAAAGTGACACTCCCAATTGTGAAGTATGTGGTGTATTAGAATATGTTTCTCACTTGTTATTGACATGTGTTCGTAACCTCAGCTTGAGAGAATCACTAAAATATGAACTAAATTTAAATTTTATGAATATTGGTGCTTTTAATTCTTTTCTTAGTAAACCTTCGAGTATTTCGGCTATTAAAATATATGAATTTGTTAATGATTCTCTCAAACTGAATTAGTCAAGCATATTTGTCTATTTTTGATTTAATGTAGCGTGTAACGATGGGGCCGACATATAGGTCGCCTATAAAGGCCCCTTAAAAACACAAGAATAAAAAAAAAAATATAAAATCTGATACGACCGGAAAGAGTTCAGGCGGAGGACCAACGTATTTACGTGCTTTCCGAGTCACGGAAGTGTACACACTTTCAGACTCCGGACTCCTACTGAGAACTTTCGACAGAAAATCTAAAGAACATTGTATTGGCCCGACCTGGTAATTGAACCCAGGACTGTCTGTGACCTTACATATAGCCACTAGACTAGCAGTCAGTAAAAAGTATGACAAATCAATGACTAAATTAACAAATGCCTATTAAATTTATTTTTGAATATATTGAGCGAACAAATTCCAAGATATCTTTACATATTGACTGTAAATTACATAGTACCTTATTTTATAAGATATTTTTGTAACACAAAAGCAGGTCGTTAACCTTTTTTGCAAGTAAAAGGATAATAATGATAATGACGATGAGCCAACTTTTTGTAACCCTCGAAAGCGAAGCAACATCGCTGTGCTCTATTACCGTTTGTTTTTATAGAAATACATACGAGCAAATGGTAAATGGTCATCCTCGCTCTAAGATCCTGTCACAGTACAACAATAAACCACTCCGTACACTGCTAATTCTCCCGTAACAGACACACATAGATATATTACATCTTATACCACGTGGTGCTGTATTCATTGTTATCTTATAACATGACTATTCAAAATTGCCCGTAAGAACCTGTTAGGATGTTTTATTATATTTTGCTTAGGTATTTTTCCCCGCGTCAAATTTAGGGTAGCTCTGAAATAGCTTGCAAGTTTAGTTCACGTATGAGGGTACTGCTTAAGGATTCTAAAGCATTCTAAAGTTATATATCATATAACTTTACTTAATAAATGGGTTGTTAAACACAAACAACACTTGTTCCTGGATTTTATAAAATGAAAATTTATAATTTTCATTTTTAAACACACACTTTCTTTTGTATGGGGTCAATTTAATAATTAAACCAACATAAAATGTAGGTTATCAAAGAATAACAATTCACAATTCAAAGTTGTATAAAATTACAAAGTAATATCGATTAACTCGATTAAATGGAGGGAACGCAAAGATTTATGATCGGTCGAAGGTCTTTGATTTAAAAACCTTTTGTGGTTCGCTTTGTAATGGAGTTTTTTTTTTTACTTTCTTCGTAATGTATTCTCAGAAGTAAATTATGTTTTTATGATATAACCTTAATTATATAAAATCGTTTGGTTTCAAATTATGACTGTGTCAGAAATGTCAGTGGAAACATTTGAAATTATACATAACGTCACTTCCAGGGAACTACGATATCTTTGACACCTCAATTTTACCATTGGATCACGAAAAATGGCCGAAAAAAATACGAAAAATAAGAAAAGCCTCAGATTGGAGTTACAGCCGGCCGAAAAAAAAACAAGCGTTGTATATGATAGAGGTATGTCTGTGATTTTTCATTATTATCAATTGAAAAGAATATAAATTAAAGTATTTGTGTCTGTCCGTCTATATTTACGTATGTATAGATAAAGAATTAACTCTGTTAACGTCCGTTTTGTGTGGTCTTGTCAGTTAACCCCTAGTATTTTTTATGAAACCGTAGGCGCGAAGGGATTGCAGCCCAGTTTTGATTTTTTTGATAATGAAATGGTTATCTGTAATGTCGGTTTACGGACGATAATTTTACGTGATAACGTCATAAGAAAACATCGATGATGCAAACTTTTATGAATTGAATTGAATTATTATTATTTTGTATAATACAAAGAAGGAGTTCATTGATTTTTTTTTTTCGATAAATTAACATTTATTTGCATTCGTTCATTCTAATATGAGAGATAGATACCATAGTCACAAGCCGACCGCTTAGGCCGATCGTGCCTCTCTATCGCTTATTCCGCACTCTCGCTTGCACGCTCGGCTCGGGCGGAACGTGACAATGAGTCATGCTTTTTCTTGCGTGCAGCCGGCGTTCATTGATTTATAAGACGTTATCACGTCGAAAACGAATTTTAAGGTTATAATTACATCATGTGTTTGCTGTAATATCAGGAACGGGACATTGCTTATTAACGGTAGTGATACCAGGAGATTGGGAGTAGCTTGTACAACTCCTCGCCACACCAAGTGAATTTTAGATGTACATAGTTCTAAAAACAAAGACCATCTTCTTAATAATAATACGAAGAGAAATATATTATTACAAATAAAGTCTCGTCTGTCACTAGCTGGTAATAATTTTTTTTATATGAATTTATATTTTTTATTCATTAAATAAATAAATGAATTCTGATGACTTAAATCAACAAAGTTTCCACTTTAAAAAGTATAGTAGTGAGATCAGTTCAGAGAGAAAAAACATCAATATTATTGTTTTATCACAAAAAATCTACAATATAATTTCACCAAATCATTTGAAATAAACATTGAAATTAAGATAAATTCACAAATGAATAGACTATAATAATAATAACACATTAGAAAATTAATTACAATTATTAAAAATAGTAATTTGTATGAATAAAACTGATCAACATTTAAATTCCCTATTCGTCAATAACTATAAATATATTTTTTTTTAAATCCAGTTAAAATTGTATAAAACTTTAAGGCGCAGCTTATGAGCTAATAAAAGCAGAGTTTTTTTCCAAGAGGCCACTTCATGCATACAAACTTTAATAACTTTGCAAGTAATATCCACTGTTACTAAATACGATGGAAAACTTTGCAGGAATCTTTTTAAATATATTTAAAGTCAAGTATTCTCATACTAACGACTAACACTTTACAAAGGTGGCATTAAGCAAGATCCTCACCAACGAGATGTAACTGTAAACGCTTCAGATGAACTGGATCATATCGGTTAAGTATAGATATAGTTATAAATTGTTTCGTTTCGAGGCGGAAGATGCCGAGATTCCAGATGATGATTCCATTCGAGATGGGTTTAAGTCCGGGGTCGGACCAATATTTTTATTTTTGAGTTTATTTGGCAACAAATTTTCAGTAGCAGTCCAAAGTCTAAAAGTTGCCAGGCTATATTTTCATGCCTCGGAAAGCGCGTTATGTAGTGGTCATGCGCCTGAAGTCATTCTGATCTTGTACACCTGGACCACTTTGGGAACTAAGGCCTTAGACAATGCTATATAACTAGCTCTAAGATAGAGAACAACGGAATTATCTAAATCAAAAAAAATACTGACTTTTTTTAATATAGGGTTTTCCAATAGGGACGCTTGAACTTTGACAGCTGATTGCGGCCATGTTGTTTGAGTGACAGCTGTCAAATGCAGTGTGTTATATTCATTCCGTCCTCCCAAACCACCATGGCAGGTTACAGTGTCGAGCAGCACGTGCAAATCATAAAATTGTTTTATGAAAATGGGTCTTCAGTTCGAGCAACGTTCCGCGCACTTCGCCCGTTTTACGGTCGCGATGATCGTCCTGCCGAGTCGACTATCCGTCGATTGGTGGACAAATTCGAGTCAACCGGGTCAGTTAACAATCAGCCGGTTCCCGTGCATCAACGTAACGCGAGATCTGCCGAGAATATCGCCGCTGTGCGCGACAGTGTCCTCGAAAACCCGCGGCAGTCAATTCCGCGTTGCGCACAGGAACTCGGCCTTTCGCAGACGACAACTTGGCGAATTTTGCGTTGTGACTTGAGCCTGCACCCGTACAAGATCCAGCTGACCCAAGAGCTCAAGGTTAATGACCATAGACAGCGCCGTGTGTTCGCTGACTGGGCATTAGAGCAGTTGGAAGTTGACGCCGATTTTGGCAAAAAAATCATCTTCAGCGACGAGGCGCATTTTTGGATGAATGGCTATGTCAACAAGCAAAATTGCCGTATTTGGGACGAGACCAATCCACACGAGGTTCACCAAGTGGCAATGCACCCGCAGAAAGTGACTGTTTGGTGCGGATTTTGGGCCGGAGGCGTGATTGGTCCGTATTTTTTCGAAAACGATAATGGTGTGGCCGTCACCGTCAATGGTGAGCGATACCGGTCGATGATAACCAACTTCTTTTGGCCTGAAATCGAGAATATGGATCTGGACAACATGTGGTTTCAACAGGACGGCGCTACGTGCCACACAGCACACGCTACGATGGAAGTTCTGCACGATCAAGCGCCCTTAATGGAAAACCCTATACATACCTACTATATACCTACATATATTTTTTATTTTAAGGATATTTTGAAATAATGTTTATTTAAAATAAACTTTGTTACCTCTGTAACTTGAATCTTTATTTATTTCACCTCTCTAACTCATAATTAGTAAGAAAAAATCTTAACCTCTAGTAAGTCGAATGAAAATTCGCCTAAGTCAAAATCCTCCATAAGTCGAAAACTCTATAACTCGAATTTTTTGGCGTCTCCTTGATGTTCGAGTTAAAGAGGTTCTACTGTATATATGTCACCTTTATACTCGCTTTATCTCGATTATTTGTTGTCGACGCCAAAATGAGATTCCGCAGCCTCTTAGGGTTTGCTACCTGCCTGACGCCAATCGTGCGCATTGGCGATGTAAGCGATGGTTAACATTTCTTACAATGCCAATGTCTATGAGCGTTGTTTACCATCAGGTGGCCCATATGCTCGTCCGCCTACTTATACTATAAAAAAAAGACGTGACATTTACGGCGTATAATTTTATATAATACTGAAAATGTTTCAATGAAATATTTATATACGAATTTGTAACCTTTAGTGCCGTTGCGTGTTGACGGATTTGTCCAAATGGAGTGTCGTTATTTTCGTGGTAATCTGAATATTATTCCGTAATATCGTGACGGGTAAAAAGGAAAAGATTTTAAACATAAAGTCACTACTTATTTGATATTTTCCCACACAACTTACCAGGGTAATATAAACGAGATGGATTACTTAATTATTAATTTTTATTTATAAAAGGCGGAATGGAAAAATGGCCACGTGATGGTAAGAGGTCGATACCAGATATATAGGGTTTTCCATTAAGGGCGCTTGATCGTGCAGAACTTCCATCGTAGCGTGTGCTGTGTGGCACGTAGCGCCGTCCTGTTGAAACCACATGTTGTCCAGATCCATATTCTCGATTTCAGGCCAAAAGAAGTTGGTTGTCATCGACCGGTATCGCTCACCATTGACGGTGACGGCCACACCATTATCGTTTTCGAAAAAATACGGACCAATCACGCCTCCGGCCCAAAATCCGCACCAAACAGTCACTTTCTGCGGGTGCATTGCCACTTGGTGAACCTCGTGTGGATTGGTCTCGTCCCAAATACGGCAATTTTGCTTGTTGACATAGCCATTCATCCAAAAATGTGCCTCGTCGCTGAAGATGATTTTTTTGCCAAAATCGGCGTCAACTTCCAACTGCTCTAATGCCCAGTCAGCGAACACACGGCGCTGTCTATTCATTCATTAACCTTGAGCTCTTGGGTCAGCTGGATCTTGTACGGGTGCAGGCTCAAGTCACAACGCAAAATTCGCCAAGTTGTCGTCTGCGAAAGGCCGAGTTCCTGTGCGCGACGCGGAATTGACTGCCGCGGGTTTTCGAGGACACTGTCGCGCACAGCGGCGATATTCTCGGCAGATCTCGCGTTACGTTGACGCACGGGAACCGGCTGATTGTTAACTGACCCGGTTGACTCGAATTTGTCCACCAATCGACGGATAGTCGACTCGGCAGGACGATCATCGCGACCGTAAAACGGGCGAAGTGCGCGGAACGTTGCTCGAACTGAAGACCAATTTTCATAAAACAATTTTATGATTTGCACGTGCTGCTCGACACTGTAACCTGCCATGGTGGTTTGGGAGGACGGAATGAATATAACACACTGCATTTGACAGCTGTCACTCAAACAACATGGCCGCAATCAGCTGTCAAAGTTCAAGCGTCCCTATTGGAAAACCCTATAGATATTGATATTGTTAGAAATATTAACTATTTCTTTCTTCGCCAATACGCCAATACGCCGCCAACTCACACACAGTTCAAACTAGAGCAAAAAAATATTACATTGCGTTTTGACAGAAAAATACGCGATAAACAGATTTATTACCTTCAGTTTTAATTTCTTTTTTGCTTGACAGGAATAACAAAACATTCACAGTTATTTGGTCAGTTTTAGTTTATTACATCTACTTTAAACAAAATTGTTTGTTTTTAGCCTTCACCAATAATTTATATCATTAAATAATATTTACAAGTATGAATCCTACGTCTTTTTACATGGAAATGTTCGACAATTGCTCTATTAGGTCTTAAATTAATAATTACTTTAAGCTTCCTTACGAAGTAGATTCCGAGTAATTAATTGTACTCGACAAGCAACTCGTTAACTCGCTTCGTCTTACGCTATTAAGTGTTTGTTTTTCTTACTAAATATTGAAACTAAATTGTAGATGATGGCGATAATTTTTACTTATAGAAAGGAAATAAAAATACAAATTGACAATTATTTGAAAAGGATTTATTAAAAATAAAATGAAAAATAATCAATAGGGTGTTATTTTTGAATTAAATTATGGTGTTATTATTCTTTGTTTTCCATGCGTGATATTAATATGTATTCATGTAATTAAGTTTTTAATTCCCGAAGAAAGAAACTGACAAAAAGAGTGACTAATGAGTCTCTTACGCTGGTCTTACTCTCGTGGTTCTTCTAGATAAAATCAATGGCATTCCAAACCACTGGTAGCTTTGCTTTTTTTATTTGATCTTGAAATTTTACTCTTAAGGAAATTCCAAATAAAGAAATTCCACATCCAAGTTTCCCGCCTCTCAGCGGGGGAAGTAACTTTATTTTAAGTTAAGCTTAACTTTATTCATTAAAGAAATATTTATAAAAGTATTCCGTAGCAACAATTACAAACATTCTGAATGCCTACATTTTTTTTTTTTTTTAAACAAATTAAGTTTAAACTTTTACATGAAAGATTTCCTTCTTTCTTATCTTTTCTTAATTAATTATATTACCTTTAAAATTGATTCTTATAAGATGTCCTCTCCTATGCATTTGATAAAATATTTAAATTATTGACATTGTCATTCTGACCGAGGTGGCCCAATGGTTATAACACTTCAATTTCTTAACCGAATATTGTAGGTTCAACCCGGGCAAAATTAATGCACCTAATTGGTGCTTAAAATTCATCGCTGAAAGAAAACATCGTTAAAAAAACTGCATGTAATTGATATATATCATATGTGTACCCATTTGAGGAGTCCAGAGGGACATTTACATGCTCTTACTTCACTTTACACGCTGACCAATTCAGGCTACTGCATCTGCTTTTAAAAGAGATTAAGCAACTGCAAAGGACATATTATAGTGCACAATTATAAAATCCAGCGGCTTTCGTTTCTTCGTGATACGTGACCAGCCTAATGACAGTTCAGTCTGCTAAGAATCCCATTATGTTTGTAAATTAGAATCTACTCCAGATGTTTGAGTGACGTTTTAATGTTTTTTGTATGCGGTTCAGAATGAGACTAATAAATGAATGTAATTTCTTTTTTTGTGATATTAAGTTAGATATTATCACTTAATGCAGCGATTTCAAGCCTTTTAAGATACTCGAATGGACGGATCGTCAAGATATAGGGTTGACAAATACCGTTAAAATAATATTTAAATATATATATTTTTTTTTTGGAATTCTTAAATTCAGATAAGACTACTAACAAATAATAAAATTACACATGTATTCATATAAATATAGCATATGAATATTGCATTAAGATCTGTTTTTTTTTTATAGTTACAGAAAAACATAAACGAATGTTGTTATATGTAGTTTATTAAGGACAAGAACTATTGGTATTGTGCCTAAAAATTACACGCAATTGTTATCTGTTGAATGAGATGCATAAGACGAGAATAAAGACCCAATTTTTTTAAATACCTACTAGCTAATACCTGGCATATCAATACCTATTTAAATCTGTTAGTAAACATTAATCCAATTTGACTTACGCTAAAATATATTCAAATCTATACCTTTAGTATTTATTTGTCAACATCAACAAGCCAAAAGTCATCATAATACTTTTTTCTTTACAGGCGTTCTAAAATTTTTGAAAATTGAAATGTAAGTCAACATTTTAAAAACTAATAATTATAAAAAAAGAGTTAATTTATAAAATAAAACATTAGAAAATTAATAAAAAATATTGAGACAAAAGGATACATTTTTAAATACAGTACATATATTAAAATTAAGTTAAATAAAATAATCCATTGTGAATTTAAAAACATTGTAAGAATTTCGAAAATGCCATAACGGAAATTTTAAATTTGAATTATTTATCTTATATAAAAAATTCAAATTTAAAAATTCGTTAACAGTTCATATGTCATATATAAAAAAACGAATTCTTTTAAATAATACTTATATGCGCTTGCAACCTACATGGTAATCGATCTAAGTCAGTCAATGATCAAGTCTATTAATTTAACAAACTTTGACGTATAAGATACATATAAATATTAAACAAATGCATGTCTTTCTTTATCTACTTACACACCAAATTACAGTTTTTTATTGTTATTCAATATCCGTACCTTCATATCCGATTTCTAAGATCTATGGCAACCTTGTTAGGAATTCAGGAGCTGTCAAATAAATCTCTTGAACGAGGCATTTCGTAGGCAGTCTCTTTAAACGACTATTGACTAGATATATTTGATATTTATTTTAAAGATATCCGCAGGAATTTTCAACCAATTACACAACAAGTATAGAAAATTTAGTTATTACTACCATTACCTTGCGTAATACCTTAAATTCGAATGTGTGTTTGTGTATCTTTAAGCATTTTGATAGAGATAGTTTATGAACCGAAGAGTGATATAGGCTTCAATAGCTTATTATGATTTTATTTTATGAATAGACAAAAATGAATTGAAGGTATAATATTAAAAAATATATATTAGCTGACGAAAAATATTTACTTAAGCTAAAATCTCGTTTTCTTAAATCCCTGTAAGATTTTAAGAAAAAACTAAGATATACAAAAGGTCCAAGTGGTGTCCGTGTCATCTACATACGTATTTATATCCTTTTTATCTCATTGCTTGAGCTCATTAATTATTTTTTTTTGTAATTTTGTGTAATTCTACAAATTAAAGCTCGTCCCAATAAACTTATTAGGACAAACTTAGCAAATAGTACCATTATTGCATGTCGTCTAAATTCGTTCAATATTGTAGAACCAATAATCTATGACAGAATACTAACCAAATAATTTAAGTTTAAACCTCAACAGCACCACGCGCCCTCGATGCGGGTTACTACGTTTGTTGTTATATAATAAGGTATACGAACTTGTTGTAATTACTTTTTTTTAAATCATTGTAAACTGGTCTAATTAAAAATTATTTAAAGTTCCCATTATCCTAAAGTTGTTTATAGCAATATGTATGTATATAAATTAACTGAAACGACTACACTTTTGCGACCAAGCGAAGTAGAATCGATGATGCTACAGAATCGTCTTTGCCTTACGCTTAGGTTACATCTGCTTGATGAAGCGAAATAACTAGAATCCTAGAGATAAGAGTCAATAACAGCTTGTTTGCTCAAGTGTGGCAGTAGCTTTACAAAATATGTCAGTCGTGCTATCTTCCACGTTGCCTAGTCGAGAAAGTGTGTTCACCATTGCTATTCTAGTGAAATGTTGACACCAAGTTTATGGTGATATTCTATTTTGATTCGTGTGTTCTTGAAATGTTTTAATTATTACGGTTAATGTCGCATATCATATTTTGAAGTTTCACGACCGTTTTCTGCTGTTACTTTCAAGTTTGTTCTCACAGAATAGCCCTGAAGACCTTTATGGACTATATATCAGTTACATCGGTTGGTCTTAGGAATATTGATTTTTCTGTATCATTAACTCCTACCTGTATTTTTTACTATATAAGTTTTTTTATCTATGTATATATATATATAGATTTCATACACTAACATAGGGAATGTGAAATTATTTCGATTAAAAATAGAGTTGTTTCACACTCACATCACATAAAAGTAAAGATTTGGCAAAAATATTTTAATATTTGTCAAAATTTCCCGGTATATATATCAGGCATATGTTTTATATGATTGTGTATAGCTTTTTTTGTACAATCGATTTTGATGATACTTTGTCCGTTAGGTTCACTGTTTCCATTTCAAAATCATTAGTATTCGAATGTATTAAACCATACATTTGGACAAGATTATTTACTATCAAAATTCTATAACATAATTCACATAACTTACATTAATTTACAAATAAATTACCTTATCCGACACTCTCCAACATTTGGGCCAAATGGTCTAATTCGAAGGTATAGTGAAAGTGAAATTAAAAAAGAGTAATGGTTTTAATGTGACCTTATTATCTTTGTATTTATGTTTCGTAAACATTTTTATCAGTTTACGAAGGACTAAAATGCTAGAAAACTTTTGCGCGCAATATATCACTGATTCCATTAGATAATACTGATTCCTTGTAAAGGTCTGATCGAGTGCAAGCGACGTTCTTAACTATCTATATTTTATGGTTAAAATTTTCTCGTTTGCAATTTAGATTCGTTTGCAATTTCTTTTTTTAATTTAATGTAAAATAAATATAATATAATCCTTATTTTATAATAACTCACTCCCGTGCCTCGGAAAGCACATCAAGCCTGAAACTGGAGTCGTGTCGGATTGCCGTCCCGTCATATTTTCATGGTGACGAAATTGTACATTTGTGTTTGTGCTTACATTTGTGGTTTATAAAATTGTCTGTCGCGCAATGTTTCCGCTTAGAATTACTACAGTAACTGAAAATGGTCATATATTCTACTAATTTATAATGGTTACGATACGTTCACGATTCAACTCTGAATCGCAACCTGATCGTTGTGTTAATAGAATAGGAAAACAGCTAAACGGCAAGGAATACGACTCGATTCGATTGCGATAGAGTGACAATTTTATAGTAGAATTGATCTCCAAGAAGAAATTCGATTAGATCATTCCCATTTGTGTGTTGATCTTTTTTAGATAAAGGGTATTTTTTAAATAATCGGTAAGTTTGTCTATAAAAACAAAAATCGCTCTCATTTGGATGGGCCTTTTATAGTTTCAATTTCCTTAGTGATATATTAGCCTTTTGCGTGTGGTCTGAACTTGTAAAATTACGACATTAGTGTTGAAATATGTAATAGTATTTTTTTTAATAAGCGTTTTAAATAAATAAGAAAAATCAATATGATGATCAGAATTATTTATGAACAGTGAACTGAATGTCAGCAAATATTCATACTCTATTCTTCTTCTTCTTCCTGCCCTTATCCCACTACGTGGGGTCGGCACAACATGTATTTTTCTTCCACTTTATTCTATCACTCGTCATCTCAATACTTACACCTTTCATACACATATCCTTTCTTAAGCAATCCATCCAAATTTTCTTCGGCCTCCCCCGTCCCCTATATCCATCAACATTCATACTCATCACCCTTCTAGTAACATGTTTTTCACCCCTTCTCATCACATGCCCATACCACGCTAATCTATTACTCTTCAACTTATCATCTATTGGTGCTACTTTCAGACTTCCTCTGATATACTCATTTCTTATCTTGTCTATTCTAGTTACACCGCACATCCTTCTTAACATTCGCATCTCTGCCACATGCATTCTTTTTACATCGTCTTCTTTTGCTGCCCAACATTCAGAACCATACATCACGACAGGTCTTATAACGGTCTTATAAATCTTCCCTTTGATCTTCAAGGGCATTCGTGGGTCACAAATGGTCCCAGAGACCTGTCGCCATTTCATCCACCCTGCATTTATCCGATTCCTCACATGCACCACAAACCCAAGATGTTACGTCCCTTATTACACTGGCTGGCAATTGTTACACGAAGTAAGGTAAATAGTACGCCTCTGTTTTTTAGGTTGATAGGCTTACAACATTAGGTCACTTTTTGTATAGTGTCCATACCCATCAGTCATAACGTATATATTAGACAAACCAATAGAAGCCTCCTCAGACCATTAATTGAACTAAGCAGTATTTTTTGCTTAAGAACGATAATAAGAAGGGGGTATAAATCAATTTTGACAATTTCTCTTCCGCGAAAAACCTTATCAAATATACTTTTCAGGTAGCTCAAAAGATTTTAAGCTAAGACAACAGAAATTTGAATACTTTTTCATCCGTGTACACTTTCTTTAATTGAAAATATGCTCGATTTAACTTGAAAAAAATGTAGATTTTGAATCGTTTTATAAGGCAAAGTTTGAAATTCATCGCCACAATAATACAATTTCGTAATTAACCAGCCGCATGGAAAATCTGAGTTTATTGTCTCTGCCTAATGGCTTTCAAATTCAAAACCTGAACGTTCTTTTTATATAATGTTACCGTGACTACAATGACCTACTACTTCGTTGAAAAAAATCTAAAATTTTCTTTTCTTTCAATATAAATTTATAAATGGAAAAGTTATTTTTTTTTAATATGTCCCGGGAGTGCAAATGACTCTACTCCACCTAATGGTAAGTGGTGGTAGAGTCCAAACGTGACGACGGCTAGTGCAGACGGGAAGAATGATCACTGCCTCTTTACGCTTCGTTTGAAGGAAACCAGGTTATTAGAGGAGAGGAACGCTCGTAAAGAATTCCATTTTTTAGAGGTGCGACAAAGAAAATGATTGCAACATACATTTATGCGCGATGGAATTGATGTCACAGTTAGGCGGTGATATCGAAAGCCAGCACGCGTAGGAAGGAGAACGCTGGAATAGCTGGAAGAGAATATGGCGTAGTAAAAAATAGTGACCTTTTCGCTGTGAGAGCGCATACTTATGTTTTCTTGGCATTAAACTTAACAAGATTATCAGAGCCTCAATTTGGCAATAAGTCCTATCGTCCTATCGAGTTCACCAACGAGATCCATCCACCTCTTCTTAATTCGCTCGCCCAGTTAATGCGCGACCGTGGTATTCCCATATTATAATATATGTTCCTAAGAGAGCATATCATTAATATGCAAAAGAGTATGACACATGGGTAGCACAGACCCCTAGGGGACCCCAGAGTATACACTACATGGAATTGTGAAGCGCAACCATCAACTAAAATGCGAAGGCTACGCTTGTGTAGGAAACTGACAATCTAGGTGCACAACTGAGCTGGCAGACCGTATGCCGGCAGCTTGGAGAGAAGACTTCTATGTGACAGTCTCTGTCGAAAGCTTTATCAATATCGAGACTAACAGCCAACGATTCCCCGTGCTTGTCGATAGCTTCACCCCAGATGTGTGCTATGGACGCTAGAAGATCACCTACAGACCACCATCGTAGAAACAAAAAAAAAAAATTGACATCGTACTTCATTTATTTGGCATGTGTGTCAGTTCCTTGAAGGGGTGTTAGCTATCTATGTAGTAGTTGAAATACGAATTGTAACAGTTTCAAATTGTAAATACATCAATCTATTAAATAGGTTTTAATGAATTTATGGATGATAGCACACCTTGGAAATGAGACGATCGCCGCATGGCTATTTCTAATGTTTTTTGTGGAAACAATATACGATCCAAAAAAACGACAAAAAAAATCAACCTCCTGAGTTTCTTTCGCCGGCTCTTCTCAGGGCTGGGTTACCGGTGGTAGTTTCTAGTTTCAATCAATAAGAAAGTTCAATATATCTTATATAACTTATTTATATTTAATAAAATATTTTGAATTTTGAATTTAAATAATATCTAGCAAAACATAATCTAGAATGTTCTATAAAATTTCACGCTAACGAAGTTTCAAACAATAGGTAACAATTTAGTCATTCTGTGTAATTTTTCTGACATCATTATTACTTGCCATGAAAACCATATCATTCGTTATTTCATTTCATTCGCGAAAAATGCGTAATGAATTATGCGTACCATTTCATATACGTACAAATAAATAAAGTTGAAATGTATGTCTGTTGAAATTTGTTAATATAGCAAGTTACTAAAACTAACACAAACATATTTTATAGTCATTGTTTAATTTTTTTAAGGAACTTCAAAACAAATAAAAAAAGAAAAGAAAACTTATGGAAAAATATATTAGTTACTGCCTATCAAATCTTATAACTACAGAACATTTAGCTGTATTTGTGTACTACTATTTTTGGCGGTAGGTGTTCTGCAATAGTCTCTTAATTTTAACCAATACGAATATAAATTTATATATAATACTTATTTACATAGAATATAAATAATAAATTGAACTTTTATTTTATACTTTATATTTATTTATTTATACACAAGTTTTGTTAACAAATGTAACCAGCCCTGAATTCCAAACTAGCTTTCGCTTTGTTTTTGAAGTCAGTTCCTTCCCAGATTAGGTACATAATTGTTCCTTATTATATTAAAAGAATTAATTAATTAATTTTTTTACCAATGAAATCTATGGATTAAAATAACCTAATTAATTTTATGTAAGCACGCGAGTGTGTATAAGAGTATGTCTTTATATGTATATTTATGTGTGGTGTTGCGTGCTATGAGTGGATTTTAATAATATATGTCAGTTACTCTTTCCTATGCAGGACAATTAACACAATAAACAGTGTTTATGGTGTTAGGATCACGCTTGCAAGGATATATATGAATACGTATGACAAAGTCTTTCGGTGATGCAGCATTGGTCTTGCTGAAGCACAAATACTTTGTTTTACTGATATTGAGAGTCAGCAAGCTATCTTCAAGCCAGTGAATAACCTTGCAAAACCATTTTCTACAAGTTGTCGAACATCCTCCCAACTAGAGCCATGGAACAAAATATTTGGGGAAACATTTGTATTTCTGCTACTTTCATTTTGAGTCTGCAAAGCTGATTGATATGAGTCAAGGAAAGGGTAGGGCCTAGGGTGGTGCCTTGCGGTACACCGTAATTTCCCAGAACAAAATTGTTAAAGCGGTTACATATTCTTACGCACTGTATACGGTCTGAAGATATGTATGTCCACATATGGAATATATACCTACAAAGTACTAAAACACATTTTAAAATGATAACAAAATTAATAAGATTCTCGATTTTGTTTGAGTAAATAACTATAAACTTGTCTAATATATAAGCATATAGTTTCATTCGATAACATGTTTTATCTTGTGAGTAAATTACAAGACTGAAGAATTTGAGAAAGCGCCCAGCTCCGCAGTAAGATTTAAAAAATGCCTTAGATAAGCTATTTACTGAGAAAGATGCAGGAAAAATTTAAAGTATAGTCCACGCTATGATTTTAAATTACGGCACAGTAAGCATAACACAAGCTAGGCACATATATGTATAGTTAAACTAATACGAGTAAACCAACGAAACAGTACAACAAGTGCACGAAACCCACAGATAAGTTACAAATAAGGGGTTTTCCAATAGGGACGCTTGAACTTTGACAGCTGATTGCGGCCATGTTGTTTGAGTGACAGCTGTCAAATGCAGTGTGTTATATTCATTCCGTCCTCCCAAACCACCATGGCAGGTTACAGTGTCGAGCAGCACGTGCAAATCATAAAATTGTTTTATGAAAATGGGTCTTCAGTTCGAGCAACGTTCCGCGCACTTCGCCCGTTTTACGGTCGCGATGATCGTCCTGCCGAGTCGACTATCCGTCGATTGGTGGACAAATTCGAGTCAACCGGGTCAGTTAACAATCAACCGGTTCCCGTGCGTCAACGGAACGCGAGATCTGCCGAGAATATCGCCGCTGTGCGCGACAGTGTCCTCGAAAACCCGCGGCAGTCAATTCCGCGTCGCGCACAGGAACTCGGCCTTTCGCAGACGACAACTTGGCGAATTTTGCGTTGTGACTTGAGCCTGCACCCGTACAAGATCCAGTTGACCCAAGAGCTCAAGGTTAATGACCATAGACAGCGCCGTGTGTTCGCTGACTGGGCATTAGAGCAGTTGGAAGTTGACGCCGATTTTGGCAAAAAAATCATCTTCAGCGACGAGGCGCATTTTTGGATGAATGGCTATGTCAACAAGCAAAATTGCCATATTTGGGACGAGACCAATCCACACGAGGTTCACCAAGTGGCAATGCACCCGCAGAAAGTGACTGTTTGGTGCGGATTTTGGGCCGGAGGCGTGATTGGTCCGTATTTTTTCGAAAACGATAATGGTGTGGCCGTCACCGTCAATGGTGAGCGATACCGGTCGATGATAACCAACTTCTTTTGGCCTGAAATCGAGAATATGGATCTGGACAACATGTGGTTTCAACAGGACGGCGCTACGTGCCACACAGCACACGCTACGATGGAAGTTCTGCACGAGCAATTTCTGGACATGGTCATCTCGCGCGGAGGCGACGTGAACTGGCCACCGAGATCGTGCGATTTGACCCCGCTGGACTTTTTCTTGTGGGGTTTTCTTAAGTCGCAGGTCTATGCCAACAAGCCGCAAACCACCGATGCCCTCAAAGTCAACATACGCCACGCCATCGATCAAATACAGCCCGATTTGTGCGCCAGAGTCATCGAAAATTGGACCTTTCGTGTGCGCGCCACCAACCGAAGCCGTGGCGGTCATTTGAATGATGTCATATTTCATACATAATGGGGTCGATAGACATTCCAAATAAAAATAAAAATTCGCAAATATCTCTCCTACATGTATTTTTTTTTTGCATTTCAAAGATCAAGCGCCCTTAATGGAAAACCCTATAATACACTATTTATAAAGCTACGTCATTGATTATGTAATAAGTAAAGGCATTATATTTCATTGTACGAATGATCTTCTGACATTGTATTTTGATTTCGAAAGTGTTAATTTAAGTATTGAAATTTAGTTTTTAGTTTGAAATGAATTCATATCATAATAATATTACAATTCCATGACGTTCACTGCTTTTAGCTACCCAGTCAACCACTGCCTGACTAGACGAAGGCTTCTCCAGTTGAAGAGTTCATTTGGAGCTTTTTTCAGGTTTCTTCAAAATTAGCTTGTGGATACAAATGAGGTAGATTAAAATATAGAAATAATATTACACAGTTGAACTCTCGGTGTTTTTTTTTTCCGATACCGCAATCTCGCTTGTTCTAGGCACTGGGCTATTTCGACTTTCATTTCCTTAATTAAATTTTACGCAGCTATCATTCTAATTATAGCTTTTTACTTAACTTGAGGATAAAAATAGAATGTTAGTAAATAATTAATTCACAGAAACATTTTTAAAAATAAAGAGTTTTTGTTAAAAATCAACGTATTGAAAAGTGAAATTATACTTACTTATTAACTCAAACAAAATCCAGACTAGCAAACCGATATTAAGGTCATTGACTGTACTGTGGCTTGAGCTGGAGCAGCAAACCGTAGTAGTATTTATTTCATTTATTATTATTATGATTATTACTATTTTGTTATATAAGCCACTTTTGTAATTGAGTCTCTGTTTCTTGAATGAATAAAATCGTATTGTAGCAGACATACTTCTTCAAGTTAAGATAATGTAACCTTACTCGAATTCCGGTCACTGCGGCTAATCGTAAGCAATGAATTGCGGAGCAGTTATTACATGTGAACGCAACCACAGATGCTCTCCGTATTATTTTACTCTTATACGCGACTGCGACGAGAATCAGACACCACGGAATTCAAACAAGGAGCAACAAATTTACGTGCTTTCAGAGACATCGAACCACATATAATATTTGATAAACTTTTGACAAAATATTTTGAGAAAACCCAGTAATTTTGAGTGACTTTGCATATGAACCTGGAAACTGATTATCTGCAGCTTTATAATATATTCACTGGATCAACAAGGAAGTATACTGCGTCTTTTTTAAATATAAGAGTTATATACCGAAAATATAAAGTTACCTTTCAATATTATATGGCGTTATTATACCAAAAATGATTCCATTGTAAAAAATCGTTCAATTATAACGCGGTTCCCATTGTTCTGTGTTCAAATTAAAAGGGCAGAAAGCACAAAGGTTTTACATTTTTTATGTTAGGATAAGGTTAAAAAAGAAACATTTAACACCCAAGAGCTGGCACCTTGAATTACTTTGGAGATGAGAGTATGGATAGTACAAAATGGAACGATACGGTCGAAAGCTTTGTATAGTACAGCTGCTCCACAGTGAGTCAAGAGTATTTTTTTAAATACCAACCGTATTAAGAATTTGTTGCTCATCAACCAATGAAAATAAGGCTTCATTAAATAAATCATGTCGTTGTGTGAGCCAAACACACTTTCAAAATGTAATATAGACGCGAAATATATTTCGTAGTCGAGTTTACTTTTTTAATTATTTCTGATATGAAATTTTATTCGTCGTCGTTCTAAAGATAGCAAGAATTTACAGTCACTGGTCTCAGAATGAGACATTTTCGTCTAGCGACTTTACTTATCTGTGAAATTGTAGATTTCATAGTGAAATTGGAACATTTACGTGCAAAATACTTTTCTACCTTTGCTAGTTTGAAAAATGCTTACGTTACTTATTATTTTAGTCAGCTTTATTGCATGTGATATGTAAATTTCTTCACTTTAAAATAAGGACTAAAATTAAACAATGTTGGTACTACACTGATTTATTTGTGGATGACTGTTATTGTTAATATATATTATGTTATATTTGTGGTATCTATCTAGATATACACATGTTTAGTGCCATCATAATATAAAACCCGCACCAGTAACGTTAATAAAGTAGTCTTATATCAACATTCGAGCGTTTCATTTCCCTCGTCCTTATATGGCGACCCTGCCAGCGCAGTATGCGCATCGGTAACGCGAGTTGCTTTAATTTAAATTACCGACACGTGTAAATTCAAACTCGCCAAAGTTCAAAGTTAATAATGGTCACTGTAGTTTAAAATATGTGTAATTCGAAAGTAGAAAAGGAGGACATTTTTATATTTTACATTTTATTTGGTAATATAACTAATTTCATTAAAAATAAGTAAAGTAGGTAGGTAGTCGATTTTAATGTATTTAATTGAAAATAAGTTTTATTTTATATGGCAGCCCCAACATATTTTAATGAAAATATTTTATAAAGCAGAACTTTTTATATTTTGCAACATCCAGGATAAAATACAATATACAATCCGGTTTCACAATGAAGAGCTGATCAATGGAAGTTCAAAATAGTTCGGCTATTTTAGTATTTCTAAAAGGAAACTTGTTACAAAATAAAGTTATACACAACGTTAAATGGAGTTTATATTCGGCGAGGAATTTGCTGATTATGTTTATTTCACTTTATATACACAGATAAGCTTGGGCTTTAGATAGAATTTCGTTTTTTTTTTTTTTAACATTCTCCTTGAATTGACAGACAGAGTGCCCATAACTATAGGTCAAAGCTTTTTAAAAATAAAAAAAATGTAAATTAATTAATGATCGTATGGGTATGCTTGTTAATATAATAGTTTGACGACGTTATAACCCCAATTTATTGTCGAAATAGACGGAAATGAGAGTTCAAAGTAATATAATGTTACTTTATGCGACCGATCAATCATGTATTTTTTAATTGTATTCCGCTGGCGGACAATCAAATGGGCCAACCTTTGGTGGTCAGTACTGCAAATAGACATTGGCGATGTACGAAATATTAACCACACCGTACATCGTCAACGCGCCATCAACCTTGAGAACTAAGATTTTTTTTATGTAAGGGACAAACGATCATGAGGCTCACCTGATGTAAAGTGACTACCACCGCCCATGGACATCTGCAACACCCGATGGCTTGCAGGTGCGTTGCCGGCCTTAAATTCAACGATGATACGACGACAGATGTTATGTCCTTTACGCCTGTAGTTACACTGGCTCGCTCAGCCTTCAATCCGTAACACAACAATATCCTAACTAATATTATAAATGCGAATCCGAGTTTGTTTGTTACGCTTTCACGCCTAAACTACTAAACCGATTTTAAAAATTCTTTCATCCAATGGAAAGCTACATTATAGGCTACGTTTTGTCTCCTTATTTCCACGGGAACAGGAACTACGCAGGTACGCCGCGGGCAAAACGCTAAATATTGCCATTTGTGCGGTAGAGAAAAATTTATATAATATATTGTGTAAGTTTTTCTCCCCAATATGATACTAAAATTGTACAAACTAAGACCAGTAGTGCCACATATAACATATACAAATAATCATCATTTATAAACGAATGTGAATACATAAAACAAATAAATACTCACATGGGAATATCAATTTTAAATGCACGTTCTCCTAAGCCACTCATGTGTTTAATTGGCCTTGGGGTTGGACAGATCACCTTGGATGATATCCCCCAGAGGAAGACAAAGTTTTGCTCTAACGTAAGCTTAAATTTGATATGCTAATAATAATTCTGATTGGACTGTTTGTTATATGTTATTTCGAATTTAAATCGATATTTAAGCTCACGGCTAGATTTTGATATAACTAACTTTGAAGCATACAAATATATTTATCAAAAAATTCAAAATAAACGAAAAGAAAATCTTTCAAAATTAATTTAATACAAGACCAATTAAATAGTAAATAACTGAAAAGTAAATAATAAATATTTTCTACGACAGTTCGAAGTCACTATCAAGTATAACATAAAAATTACTTCAAAAAATCCTTGCTATTATAATATAATATCGACCGTCTCTGTCTTGAATATATTTCGTGTGTAGTGTAAAATATTGTGATTGTTTTGATATTTTCGTTGTTTTGTTTTTTTTTTTTAATAACTAAATTAAACACGTTTTCTATAATGCATGCTCTAATATCTATTAAATTTTGAACGGATTCTGAAGTTGTACTAATGCAAAAGCCAATGCAAAGTAGACATTTTTTTTTTAAATTCTAGCTCGGGTTTGAACTTGTGCTCTTCATAATGTTCTATCCACTTATCCATGTACAATAATAATATTTAATTAAAGTCTAATTATAAGTTTATTCGTAAACAACAACAACAGAATAATTATTATTACAACATTCATATTGTAATATTTGACAGCATCTCACTAATAATAAGATACAGATTTATAATAACATTAGCAGTGCCCCGCGGCTTCACCCGCGTATAATTAATAAAAATATAATAAATTATTTTATTACTATAATAACACACACGCGCATATACACAAACACACACACACACGCACACATATATGGCTAATGGTAAAGAAATACGTAATTAACGATTTGAAATTAATTTTCATAAGATACCGTCGGGTTTACCGATCTTATATATGGCCTAACATTTGCGCCATCACATGTTCTTTGTGTGTACAAATTTTCATCAAGATTGGTCAAGCCGTTCTTGAGTTATAAGAAGACATACAGACAGACAGACAGAAAAAATGTACAGACAGAGCCAATAGATTTATATAGTAGTAAGTATAGATAAGAAAAAAATGAAACAGGTTACTTTATTTTGATAAGGTGAACCTATACTATATCCATATTTATAAATGATGAGACATTTTCTTATAATTCCTAAAAAAAACTACTAAAATAATATACGTAAAACTTATATTAGAAGTTTTTAGTATATAAAATTATCATATAAATAATTACTGCTCTCCGCAGTTTCACTAATAATATAAAACAATTGCGTTCAAAGACATTCAACAAAAGGCATGCAAACATTGTTTGAAAATGCCATTAATATTGTGATTCACATCCGAATAAACTAAGCGTATCAAAACAAACCCTATTCGAAACCCGAACTTTGAAGACAATATTTAGGCAAACTTAATTTCCCTTAAAGCAACCATATATACCGTCTTAGATCCGAAATTAACTGAAACTTTGAAACTTTAAATTAGTGTGAAAATTCAATCGTGAGCCCAAACTAGTTGAATACATTATTTAAGGAAAGGAGGGCAAATAATGCTGATGGTAAGTGGTAGAGATCAAACACGACGACGGCTAGTACGTCATTCAATGAATATTTTTAGAGATACGCTTTAGATGCGCTCACATGGACATGTGATCTGATACATCTCTAAAAAAACTAAATTTATCTAAAAAGATCTAAATTTATTTTTTTATCACGTTTGCATTTTTGCTTCTTCTTGCTTATGCTTGTTATATTACGCTCTACAATTAAGATTATACTATATTTTTTCCTATCGTTGATCGTTCCCGAGATATCGAACAAGAATGAAAAAAATAAGGGCTTTTCATTAGTATTTTGCTGTTTTCTTTCTCATGATATACATCAAAATTCAAATTTCTTTATTCAATGTAGACGCATTACACTTGCTTATTGATTGTCATAAATCTACCACCAGTTCGGAAATATACACCTCAGACCTGAGAAGAACCGGCGAAAGAAACTCAGCGGGTTTTCTTTTTTTTTAGCTTAGTCTTTATCAAACAAATGTTATTATCATATATATTAAAAACTAAGGACGTGAAAATTTTATACTGGTTCCGTTCAAATACTGCTGAACCCACAATCTTCAATTAAGATCCATGCGTTGTACTAATAACTCAGATTAATTCGGTTTATACATATAATACTTCAAATCTACTTCTCGATAATTTCTTAATAGAAATTATGAAACAAAATAAGAACGATAAATAACTCAACACGTAAAATATAAGGATTTCCAGTAAATTCCAAATAAACTATCTATTCCACAAATTCGATTTTCTCATGAACAATACAACAGACTGATTTATGTTAATTAAACTCAATTCCTCAATTTTATTCTATATTTAAATAGAGAGATACTGCACATAATTAAAATATATAAATATATAGGCGCTCGTCCCTACTTAGTACGGTTAAAATAAAGATTTTTAAATTCAGATATTTTTCGAGAATTATAAGACATGAATAGAAAACTTGAGCGATGCTGGAACGTTGAAAATTAAGGATTATACTTTTGTTCTACGACTTTTGATAATTTGTTCGATTTTATTTTCATACAAAAATAAGTATAACCTACGCGCATCGCAAAGACAAAGCGCGCGCGAGCGGCGCGTCGTCCTTTTGTTTATGAATGAAACATAGACCTTCAAATATCACGACAGTACAACAAAATATATATAATATATAATATATATAATAATAATAATAGTCCTCCAGACCGAATTCGGCCATGACGGCCAATCTCAAGAGAGATTAGCTAACTGCGCAGGAGATATTAGCCGTTGGCCCTGCACCTTAACTCTTTCCGGACGTGTCGGATTGCCATCTCATCGGATTATAAAAGTTAGAAAATAGAGTAATAGTGTAATAGTTTCTTTTAAAAATCGCTAACATGGCCAAAATCAATCATCATCATTATCATCTACAGGCAGAGGTACTATGAAATATAAAAATTGGTCACCAATTAGTAAATTGGCGTCCAATTTTATTCGTACATAATGCTTAAAAAAATCTGCTTTAAATTTGACATTAGAAACCTTTTAACTTTACAACATGCATAGATCTGCTAGTCACTTTGCGGTTGCCGATAAAGTACCAAAAGTGTCCAAGTATAAGAGTCATATTTAAAGCAGCACAAAAGATGACTAATGTTCCGATATAGTGCATGATAAATGGTGGTTCTGTATGAATAGCTTTTACCTTTGAAATGGATTCAAGATAGCGTTGTTTGGGTTCAATATCTTTACCCAAGTTTTCAAGCGTTTAACCTTTGGCGTATAAATGATTATGTATTAAATTTATGTATATATTATCTATATATAGGTACTTGTCATTATGCCCTCGATAAACTGTTCCGATAAGGATGTGATCAAACCAAAATAGAGATTTTCTTACAGGGATATATTAATTATATAATAAAATAAAAGCAGATATGGCACAGTTGTTAGAAGGCGTGAGTCTTAACCGATGATCGCACTACTGTTATATATGCTTAATTATTCTCGTGCTCGGCGGTGAAGGAAAACATCTGTTGAAACTTAATTTTAGTGAAATTCTGCCACATGTGTCCATTAAACCGCATTGAATCAGCGTAGTGGAATAAACTTATTACCGACTTATGTTGATACACTGTTTTGATGCGTGTGTTCTTGAAATGTTATAATTAATACGTTTAATGTCGCATATCACTTTCTGACATTTTACGACCGTTCTCTGCGTTAAGTTTCGAGTTTGTTCTTAAAGTATAGCTCTACTGTAATTGAAAATCTACTAATTTAATGACGATTGAAATTTTAAATAAAATGGAAAGAAATGTGTGCTTCTCGGGTCGCTTGACAGAAGTGATAATATTTATTATTAATTATAATATATTAAATATAATTTAAATTAGTACTTGAGATCATCATCAACGGTTCCTCCTGACTGGCCCATGAAGCCAGTCTGGGTACGGGCCTCGGGGTTGCCCCCCCTACCCGGGCTCTTCCTCCCCGGCAACTACTGTTGCCGTGTCAATTAATTTTGGCCCAAAGGGCCAGGGTCGCTATGACCCAGTGGCTTATTAATGTGTCCGGTTATCTCGTCCGTGCGGTTATCTCACTCCGTGTTGTTGTCAAGTCCGGTGGTTTTCGTCGTCGATGACAGGCGATAGCAGGAGCTCGCGAGGTAGCGGACGCCCCTCAGGTGGTCGTGCATATAGAGGTGCAATACCGTGGAGGTGCCCGCACGCACTGTTGTCCGCTCTTGCGAACATCTTACGTGCGAGCTGACGGACGAATTCCTCCACAGTGGGCATCCTGGTGTCCCGGTGGATGACATCGTTTCTGACATACCTCGGGGCTCCCACTATCATTCGCAGGCATCAGTTCTGCTGGATCTGCAACCGCCGCTTCTGGTATGCTGAGCATAGCGCGTACCAGGCGGGGCCGCATACGTCAGGCGCGAGCGGACGTAGGCTCCGTAGATCCAGTTTGGTCTTCTGTGCTAGGCGGGATGTGAAGAGGGTGTGCAACTTCACCCGGGCAGCCGCAGCATGATTCACCATCTTGTTGACGGTGGGTATCATGCGCAGCTTCCGGTTGAAGTGACACCCCAAGTAGCAAACTGAGGTCTGCCACTCCACGTCCTGGCCTCGGAGGCTGAGCTGACGCATCGGCTTTCTGGCACCGACAAGCAGAGCGGCCGTCAAACAGCTACCTTGGGGTACTCCTGCTCGAATGGGGCGCGGTTGGGAGTCCGCGCCCTCCACCGAGACGTAAAAGCTTCGGCCTTCCAGGAATGACGCTACTACTCGCACATACGCGAGAGGCACCGTGGTGTTCGAAGGCCTTCTCCATATCGAGAAAGACCCCGACGGTGGGATGCTTCCTGTTTCTCTCACTGACCAAGTGGTTGAGTACTCTCGTCAGCTGGAGCGTCGTTGAGTGGCTGCTGCGGAACCCGAACTGCTCCTCGCGCAGGGGCAGGTGAGGCGCGAGTCTTCGCAGCAGCAGACGCTCGAACAGCTTGGCGATGTGCGAGAGCAGCGTGATAGGCCGATAGCTTGCCGGAAGCCGGCGGTCTTTGCCCGGCTTGGGAAGGACTATGACCTTCCCCTTCCTCCACGCCTCGGGGAAGTGTCCGGTTCGGAGTATCCCGTTGAAAGTCTCCGTGAGCGCTTCAAAGACTTCCTTTGGTAGCTGCATCAGCGCGGCGTTGGTGATTCCATCGGGACCTGGCGCCTTACGCTTCGGTAGTCGAAAGACGGCCTTCCGCATCTCGGACAGAGAGATGAACTCGTCTCCCTGGAGCGGCGGGATCTGGGCCGACAAAAAACAGTCCACTTGCTCGTGGATCGCTGCGTGATGACGGACGACATTGGCATTGGTCATATCCGGTAGGTTGGGAGTAAACTGCCCTTCCAGGTGCTCCGCCAGGATCCTTCTACCCGCTCGGTCTTGTAGCGGGTAGATGGGATTGTCACTTCCGGTGAGTTTCTTGCAGAGGTGGTACAACGTCGTGTTGTGCTCGGATGCTCGATCGATCGTGACTTCCCAGTTGTCATCATCGAGAGCCACCAGAGCACGTGACACCTCCTCTGCAAGCTTGTTCAGGTCACGCTTCACCCTTGGACAGCGCGTGCGTGCCCACAGACGGCGTAGGTCGCGCTTCCACCGCAATTTGTCACGGAGCGAGCTTGGTAGCGGGTCCCTGCGTGCCGATCCACCTACGGTGGTGGCTGCTTCTTTGGCTTGGGTGATGGCGTCGGTGATTTCCGCCACAGCCACATCGACGTCCGTAGGCGTCACGATGGGGACCGTGAACTCCAGCCCCTTGAGTTCGGTACTAAAGCGCTTCCAGTCGACCCTCTTCCTGGGGGGACTAGGCGCTGTGAACTCGCGCTGTAGGGTGACGGTGATCAGAATTGGGAGATGCTGGGTGTCAAGATCGTAATTGACCTCAACATCTATAGGGCAGTCTACTCCGTGATGCAGCACAATGTCCAGGACGTCCGGCTGTTGGTTCTGGCGAGTACTTGAGAGTTGCTAAATTATTATAAGTACTATCTGTATACGCTAGATGGCGTTCGGTTGGTAACTCTCGGGTAAAGCAGTCCGCGTCGGTAATAAAATAGTATAAATAAATAATAAAGTGAGAGAGGAGGAGCTTGCATGCTTGCATGCTTGCATTGCACTGCTGCCGTATGCGTGAGAAAAAGGGAAGCCAGACGAGTGGCGCCGTAATGCGTTACGTTACGAAGTTATCACTTCAAAAACTTTATATAATGACAACGCTATTAGTAAACTAGTTTTATGAAACAGAATGACTTGCTTACATATTTGTTTACACAAACACTTCTCTAGTGAATCGAATTATATTAAAATGATTAAGTAATGTAATCCACATCATTAAAGCACTTTATCTTCCGTTAATTATAATTGCTTACTTTATATAATACAATTAATATACATAGTTTACGTAGTATGATACCTTATTGTTGAATTAATATAATTTTGAAAAAGTCTAGCAAATTCTGAAATTAATAGTTCTTAAATATGTACAGGATAGTCAACTACCAGAAAATTTTAATACATACCTCATATATATTATGAGTTATGTATTAAAATGTTGACTGCCTCGTTGGTCTAGTGGCTATATGTAAGGCCGCAGACATGGTGGTCCTGAATTCAATTCCCAGGTCGGGCCAATAAAATGTAATTGAAATTTTCTCTTTATTTCTCTTGATTTCTCAGTAGCAGCCCGGAGTCTGGAAGTTGGAAGTGTGTACACTTCCGTGCCTCGGAAAGCACGTAAAGCCGTTGGTCCTACGCCTGAACTCTTTCCGGTCGTGTCGGATTGCCGTCCCATCGGGTTATGAGAGTAAGGGAATAGAGAGTGCACCTGTGTCTGCGCACCTGCACACTTGTGCGCTATAGTATGTCCTGCGCAGTTAGCTAATCTCTCATGAGATTGGCCACCGTGGCCGAAGTCGGTTAGGAGGACTATTATTATTATTACATATTATGTATATTTAAGTCATAGTCACAATATTGTTGTTACAAAAATTGGCTACTGACGAGGTTATTTGTAAAACATTTTTAAAAAAGTAAATTTTATTAATAAAATTAACTTTTTTTTTTAAATTAAATTTTATTAATAAAACTAACTTTTTTTTTGTAACAATGGGCAACTCGTTTCAACCCGTGAGGGTAAGTAGTCACTTCTATGTGTGAAACTTAAATTGAAAGAAACACTCAATTTAATCTCTTAAAAGTCGTTACAATGTTGCCCGTCGTTTATTTTATAAACAAAGATTTAAAAAATCCCCCTTGTGCTACCAAATGGTTCTTAAATTGCCTCGCCTAAAAACGAAAACAGATTAAACTTTTTTTTTTACTTAACATCATAACACTGAATTTCTTGTCGGTTCTAATAGAACCTACTATTGGTATCGATGATAACTTTACATGTAATTGTTAAATCACGATTAAAAAGTTAAGTGCCTGTTAGAGCCGATTTGTTTTTTTTTTTTTTTGATCTTACACGCTCTCAGATTTCAATGTGATGGAAAGCTTTCCACACGCCCTTTAAACCGGAATACAACAATAATCAGTAGTTCTATTTGGCGGTGCAGTATATGATGAGTGGTTGGTACCCAGACTGGCTTACATAAGGCCCTACCACTAAGTAGAACTTAGAGTACACAATAATATATTTGATATTTCTCTGATATTGTTTTATTCAAAAAGTTTTATAAGCCTTACCTTTAGATAATATTATTTTCGGGTTTAAAACCAACACAATATCTAAGTTTTAAGCCAAGTTTACGCTAATTGTTTGTTTTCTTAACGTATAAACTTCAACCGTGCGTTATTAATCGTTAACATGGGATAATAGTCACGTTAAATCCTTTAAAGATTAACAGTTGATTAAAGTTAGTTAGTAATTTCTTTGTTTGATTTTTGAATTAAAATACAATTAATTTTGTTGTTTTTTTTTTGTATGTTTCTGTCCACTGTATAATTTATACTGTCTGTGATCTAGTGGTTACGATATTTTCATTTTAGAAGAACGCTTTATAAAAAAAAAACTTTTAATGAAATTATTATCAAATTATATCAGATCCTCTATCTATCATATATTTACTGGTGAACATTTAGTAATTTAATAAATATAATATATTTTTTATATTTTATCAAATATTTGTATTAAGAGGATCAACTTCGGAGACACTTGTGCATCATATTAAGATCTTAAGCGGTGTCGCTACTTCAAATTCAAGCAAGCACCACAGAGTTTTCTCGTTCTTATTGTTCATCTATCTGCGAATCCCCTCGAGGAGAGGCATTTGCCGTTTTTCTACGGCTGACACGTATTCATGATGATCGCTTGAGTATCTTTCTCATTTATATTAGCTAGGGCAAAACGTGACGTATACAATTATTATCTTTTGATACTTAGCAACGATACCTCTTTGACATAAAAATATTCGATTTTCTCATGAACAATACAATAATAATATATACCGAAGCAAATATTTATTTCCGGGAAATCCCTTTGTCACGTCAATAGTATGTACTTGGTTCTCGATATCCAATCATGTGCAGTCAGAAACAAAATGTTTACATATAAAGGAGTATACGTGCCTTTGCCGTAACTTGTGTTAAATCGAAGATTGAGTTTGATGCGGGTTACGGAAACATACTAACTACTAAGTATGCTATACTATATATGCTGTAAATATATAATCGTCTAGAAATTGTAATATATATAGTTTTTATAAAGAAGAAGATAGATATAGTGTATGTGTGTGAATATTCATGTGTTTTTGTAGATAAGATATTTTTTTATAGAATAGGTAGGCGAACGTTTATATGGGCCACCTGATAGTAAGTAGTCACCAACGCCCATAGGCACTGGCATTGTAAGAAATGTTAACCATCTCTTACATTGCCAACGCACCACCTTGGGAACTAAGATTCTCTTGTCTCTTCCTTGTCTCTGTAATTACACTAGCTCACTCACTCTTCAAACCGGAACACAACAATACCAAGTACTGCTGTTTTGCGCTAGAATATCTGATGAGTAGGTGGTACCTACCGCACGAGCTTGCACAACGCACTACCACCAGTAAATATTTCATTTATAAGTTATTAGTATTATTATAATATAAATGTAAGTACTATCTGGCTGGCTAAAAAAAGAATTAAAAATTATGACGTTATTAATTATATGCCTCTTGCTCTAATATAGTCTTTAGTAACACACGTATAAATTGATTGTAGCTTTACATATTAAGTAATATAATACAATACTTGGTGATAGAGCTTTGCTGACCTACCCAGACGTCTGGGTAGGTCAGCAGCACTTGGTATTGTTGTGTTCCGGTTTGAAGGGTGAGCGGGCCAGTGTAATTACAGGCACAAGGGACATAACATGTTAGTTCCCAAGGTTGGTGGCGCATGGGCGATGTAAGCGATGGTTAAAATTTCTTACAATGTCAATGTCTATGGGCGTTGGTGACGACTTACCATCAGGTGGCCCATATGCTCGAGCGCATACCTATGCTATAAAAAAAATACAAAGAAATGGTTATCTGTAAAGTCGGCTTACTCGACGGAAGATAATTTTACGTGATAACGTCATATGAAAACATTGATGAATACTCGGACGATGGAGTGGAAGAGAGATAGATGCGTCACAAGCCGAACGCTTAGGCCGATCGTGCGAGAGCGCGGAACAAGCGATGGAGAGGCTATCGCTTGTTCCGCGCTCTCGCTTGCACGCTCGCTTCAGGCGGAACGTAACAATGAGTCATGCTTTATCGTGCGTGCAGCCGGCGTTCATCGATTTATAAGACGTTATCACGTCAAAAAAACAATAAGACTACTGGAAAAAAGTACATTTTTATTCAATTCCATTTGATATGATTGAAATAGTATAGGAAACAAAATAACGCATTTTTCATGCTTATGCTATTTCTATTCTATTCTTTGTTCACGTATTTAGGCGATAACTAAGTAATCGAATCACGTGATTTATTTTGGACGGTTTAATTAACTCCCGGGTGACGTAGCACGTCTTAATATATGGGTGTAAATAGAACGGCCGTTTTATAATACTGGTAGCCTCAGGGGAGTTTTTGGAATTGGAATTATAAGTGAGCACCGCACTATTAACTATTTATCTCAATATTTTACCATACAAATAAATAAAATTCAAGTATCTGTCTGTGATTTCAAAATAATTTCTTCTGCTTAAGTTATTATGACTAATTGCGACTTGCATAAACCAAAACAATAATTTTGTTGCCTCTGCTACCTAATAATTTTAATATTATATGTTTAACTGAAATATAATTATATTATTTACGGTAAAGAATAAAGGAAGGCAGATTTTAATGGATTGATATCAAAAAGCTATGCCGCGGATTTTGCTAGTATGCAATAAAAATATTACGAATAATTTTAAAACTATCCCTCACTTATCTCAATATCAATCTCAAACAGTTAGGACTACCGTAATTTTTTTATACTTTTAAGCCTCTTATTCTAAGCACGTTTGCCTCTATCGTTTAAAAAAAAACAACGTATTTGTCAGATGTTAATTTCAGTCAAGTTTTCCACCTCCTCGGTATTTATCGCCGTATAAAAACTAGAGAAAGGTGAATTAAGGCCATGAAGTGAATGAACCGTTCAGACTTTGTTTTTATAACCATGTTACGAAGGTCACGACGCGCTCCCGAATGTCTAATACTTATATATCGACATTTATGTAACTACTCAATTTCTGAAAAGATTTCTTTGTAACAATTAACATTTTTTGACGTGATAACGTCTTATAAATCGATGAACACCGGCTGCACGCACGAAAAAGCATGAATCATTGTCACGATCCGCCTGAACCGAGCGCGCAAGCGAGAGCGCGGAACAAGCGATAGAGAGGCACGATCGGCCTAATCGTTCGGCTTGTGACGCATCTATCTCTCTTCCACTCCATCGACCGATGTGTTCATCAATGTTTTCTTATGACGTCCGTAAACCGACTTTTTTTTATTTCATTTTAATAGGATCTCCAGCAAGGCACACATCACAAGTTTAAATCACACATAACATGAGTTATAAGTCTATGTGCTCCCTCAGTTATAGGAAACCACAGCATCCATCTGATATAACTAACAGCTAACATAATGAAAATTAAAATTAAGGACTTTACAAATTAATATGGTGCTCAAAAGTCCTAAAGAATGATACTTTCGACCACAAATACTTTTAAATTATAAGAAAATGAAAATGCTTGCCAGTAAGTGACGCTTGTTTATTGACATTAATGAGGGTGGATCACGGTCGTATACACAGGTCTTGCAACTGAGTCCAATTTCAGTGGTGAGAGATGAGGTGCGAGTGTGTTACAACTGCTAATTCGCAATACCATCCTTGAGGTACTACGTCGTTGCTATCGAAGCTGATATTTTTCTCTCCCAAGTATTGTGCTATTTAATTATTGTTATATCGTTTTGTTGAGTTTCGCGGATTTTTTGTTATTTTTGTTTTGTTATTTAACTGTTTTGTTTGGATTTGAAAAAGTGTTCGGAATAATTATTACGCGAATTGTCATGCCTCTGGCGGTCGTAAATTGAACTTAACAGCGTCATTATGTCAACTTACCCCATACTGAAGTTGCAAGACCTTTGTATACGACCGTGGAGTGGATACGAAATCGCTTAGTCATAATTCTCGTGAGTCTAAAAGAAAAAAGCGGATTTAAAAACAAAAAAGAATCGCTGACTTATCATTTGTATCTGTCATCGTGACGTGTGGTGAAGGAAAACATCGTGAGGAACCTGGATATGACGAATGACAATCAGATGTGGTGTATCAACCGATCGGCATTCGAGTAACGTAGTTGAAAAATCTCCAAGCTTTCCCTTCAAGCGGGCTTTGTTTACTATTGGGACAGTTTTATCATCATAATATAATATCCTGGAACATTATTCATTCACACAAGGCCATCTGATCCCAAACTAAGCGAGCTCTACTATGGAAACCAGACTACTGATATACTACTTTTCTTTTGTAAATACATATTTATATATATAATTACACCCAGACTCAGGACAAACAGACATGTTCATGCACACAAATTTCTGTCCTGGGTGGGAATCGAACCCATGACCTGCGGTGCGAAAGGCAAGTATTTACCAACCACGCCAACCGACTCGTCATGTCAGTTTCATGCTGTTATTTTACTATATCAATGAGATTAATCAAGGCAAAGCAGTGACAGCGTTTCAACTTAATTATTTACCTTATCATTATTATTGAAGTTAATATTTGTGCGTATGAATGACTCTGAGGATATTTTGAGGTCTTATTCAACGGACTCTCCAGGGATTATATTATAATGAATGTCCAAAGCAATTAAATAAATAATTTGATTTAAATGAATTTAGTTATCAAGTACATCTCAGTGCCATTGTAATGTACAAATGAGTTTGAGCTGAAAACAAACGATATAATGGACGGTTGATATTTCTTAGTCTATCGATAGTACCACTTACCATCAGGAAGCCCATTCACTAATCTGTCCGTATATTTTAAATTACAAAAAAAAAAAAAACTCTGTCCTCAATACAAAACACATCTAGTCTCTTCAATACCACAACTTTCATCATGTTATTTATTATAAAAATAAATAAAATATATATATATTATTTATTTTTAACGAATGAAGAGACTAGATGTGTTATATATATATATATATATTATTGGAAACTAAGATGGTATGGTATGGTTGGCATTAGAATATGCGATGAGTGGCCTCTAGGCAGCAGAGTAGCTAGACGGGCTAGTTCATAATCATGGTGAATATTGTTAGTGATAACGGTCAGTGAATGAACATTTGTTAATAACTCAGTATTTTGTGTATGGTACTTATCTATCATGTATTAATCTAATTTTGCTTAAAAATAATCGAAATAGCGAAAAAAAACTGAAGCTGCTTAAGTTTTGTCAAACAAAAGTCAAAACGTTGTGCTGGGTAGGTACACAGGTATTTAAAAGCCTCCCTTCCCACGAGCGAAGCTGCGGGCGAAAACTAGTATAAGCGGAAGTAAATACATACATATATAAATCTAAATCTGAAATAGTAATTAATCAACGCCATTCCAGATTATTAAGCCTCTCTTATCCTCTCTTATGATAATAACTTCCACTACATTTTAAGCTGGGTGCTTATTCAAACTAAATGCAAAACTAAATGTTTAACTTAAGGATCTAAACATAAATAATATTAGTGTACAATTTCATTATTTCCATAACTAACTTGAATAGTTTATCCGTTTGTGACATTATCGTTTGTTTTTTTAATATTTATATGTTATTTAGGTAAATTATAACTTATATTTGGATATAATTGTGTAAAAAATTCAAATAACAAAATAATTCTCACTAAAATTCGCAAGCTAACATTGAATACTTAATATGACAAACTTTTTAATAGCTTACGTGTGTTCAAAGTTTTAACTCGATGTTTGCTATACAAAATGCCAAACTAACTGTAAATAGCCAATACAGCAGAAACGATGATAAAAGAGACAATTATAAGACCATTCCATTAATTAAATAAAGCGCGTAACCTACGAAACTAACCACATAGCAATTTCAAGTTTTTTAGTTTTAAAATACGAAGGCAGTGATTGCCCATAAAGTGAGGTGATAGTTTTACCACATGCCCCATGTGTCTACCACATGCATGCATACATCACAGCCCCATACAAAATATAGTGATGGTACGTGGTCCCCATCGCCCACATACTGCCGATGTCACTGCCAACCACTGGAAATAAGACGTTATGTCTCTCGTGTCTAATTGGGTACGTCCGAAATCTGTAAAAACTTTAAAATTACTTTTATAATAATTAAAAAGTCGTTACAACGTTATGAGCCTAAAAGCAAATAATTTTATTGTGCTAATTAACGAGCCGCTCTACTCAGAGAACGTAAATTTGATTTATTTTGCTATTAGGCCGCGGTTATTGTAAATGCCATCAAATTTTATTGTACGTAATATTTTAGGCCGCAATATCGATTACATGCGCTTAAATTGATGTATGATTAAAGGCTTAGGAATTTTCACAGTAACGGACAACATAAACATTTGTGATGTTGTAACTGGTTCAGTTTAACCCACAGAACTAGAATAGCTATCGTAAAAATACTGCAATTATAACTTTCACATTTTTTTAATTAATATAATTAATTATATACATATATTATATACTTGTAATTTTAGTACTTTAATAGTTGACTGCCTCGCTGGTCTAGTGGCTAGATATAAGGCCGCAACCCGGTGGTCCTGGGTTCAATTTCCAGGTCAGGCCAATAAATAGTTATTGGGTTTATCTGTCAGTAAAGTCTCAGTAGCAGCCCGGAGTCTGGAAGTTGGAAGTGTGTACGTGCCTCGGAAAGCACGTAAAGACGTTGGTCCTGCGCCTGAACTCTTTCCGGTCGTGTCGGATTGCCGTCCCGTTGAGTTATGAGAGTAAGGGAATAGAGAGTGCACCTGTGTTTGCGCACATACTTGTGCACTATAATATGTCCTGCGCAGTTGGTTAATCTCTCTTGAGATTGGCCGCCGTGGCCGAAATCGGTCTGGAGGACTATTATTACTATTATTTAGATAATATATATTAGGAGTTGATGTATGTTAGGTACCCTATGTTTTTTTTGCTCCCCTGATAACGTTTATGCAAAATTAAGACGCGAAAGTGTTACAAACAAACTCACTTTTGCAGTAAGGATAAATATAGTTTTACACATTACTTACATTTTATCGTAATATTAAATGAGACATTATTTAATTTAATTCTCAAAATTTGAATATCTATTTTTTAATTATAAGTAATTTGCAAACCAGTATTTAAAATTCGGTTAAATAATTATTCGATAATAATGCATGATAAAATTATTATTTAATAATTATTTATTGCATCATATACGATTATATGTGTTGGATACGTTCAATTATTGAAAAAAACAACTCTTATTCCATTTTCTAGCAATTATTTCAAGTCACAATTGCCGTCTCTATTCGCGTCTATTTTACAATTCGCTACATTATTTGTCGTAACGTCATTTCATGAATTCATTTGAAAACAGAATGGTACCTCTTATGATAATAAAAACTCTTTAGTAACTTTACAAACCTTTATTATTGAAATATTGAACAATTCCAGTTATCTAATAAATATTCATGAAACTTATTATTCAAATAAACACATTCTTACAATTAATAAAATAAACATTAAGAAGTTATAGTGATATTGATTATTGTACCTTATTGGATAACAATTAATAAATTAACCTAACAGCTCGGCCATCCTGTAAACCGCGAGTCCGTTCGCTGTAATTATAAAAGATCAAATAAAAATCATAATATTATTTATTCAAGTACTCTCTAAATGCCATTTCATTTTAATTGTCATTTCATTCTTCAGTCGTCGTCGTTTGGAGCCGTCATGTTACAATATTGAATTAAATGTAAAGTTACCACCGGTTCGGAATGTGGAATCTACCGAGAAGAACCGGCAAGAAACTCAGTAGTTACTCTTTTCCACCATTTTAATTACAGAGTCAATCTTATACATTCATTTCATTCATATAATCTTTAACAATGATTTTACTTAATATTTAAATTTATTAATAAATAGATCAAGTTAAACAAAGTTCTGGAATCTTATTATAGAAACATAGATCGGGTAGTATGTGACTGTGCAAAATCAAAAACTAGTGTTACAAGTTTATCTTTATACACACTTACATGTTACAATAATTGACACTGTTTCTTTCAAAAAGATCAATATTGTTGTGAATCTACAAAAAAAGAAAAAAAAGCTGGTGTTAATATATCGTGACATAACTGTAAGTATACCCAATATATTAAAACCATCCTGAGGAGTCTCAAGCTCCAATAAATCGAACAGTTCCAATGTGCATGCCCCAAAGAATGCCGTAATCAATAATGGCTAAAGTATACTAATCAATCAGTATCAACATTAGTTAGCTGCCTATTTTTCTAACCGTGTATACTGCGAACCTGAATGTCCCGTGTCCCGAATGTCAGTGACAATAAATTAGGGTTTCATTGAAATGATTTCTAAGTAGCAGTACCAGTTACATTCATATAGCTATTATTTAAAGCTTAAAATTTAGTTGTTTTTTTTTCATAAATATATACGAAGTAAATAGTGCGTAATAGACTTTGTATTTTAGAAAGAAATTATATTTTGTAAATTCACTTCGTAATGATTGACAAGCTTAAAACATTGAAGTATCGCCATTAAACAATATAATAAATAACTTAAAACAAAAATTAATTTATATATGAACAAAAGAACCAAAACCCTTGATCGATTTGATTTTTGTGGAACACCCATTCTTAGTACAGTTGGTAAGTACTGAAGTACAAATTCATAAAAATAATTTATACAAATCGTTTCAGAGAGTAATGCAATCATTAAGTATCATTTTTATAACATATTTTTTTTTGTTATAAACAAAATCAAATAGAAACAATTAAATAATATTTAAATAAACACAAAACAGCCATTAAATATCATTATCACAAAAAACCAAAAACATTCAAACAACATTTAACATTACAACTGAAGAAAAATCATTTATTTTTAGTTATTAAAATTTCATTAGCCTATATTTATGGAATCGACATCACTCACTCATATCTATTAATAAAAAATAAAAAAAACATAATTCATTTACTATCAATCAATATCATCGTTACAGTTACTTGAAATATTATTTTCTAACATTATCATCATTTTATTTTATATAATACATCATCATCACTGAAAGTTGAATGCATCAGAATCAAAGCTTATCCATAATTGAACTTTATCAAAACCTCGGATTCCTTCATATGTTAGTATGGTCGTCTTTATGATAATGCATATCATCAATAATAAATCTATCATTTTATAGTACTTTTATAATTCGATAAGGACCTTGGTATATAATTACCGACCCATTATTATTGTTGAACATCACACGGGCCTTCTCTTTCATTAAAATCAAAATCAATCAATGCTGTTGAACGTCAATACGTTTAGAAGATTCTTTCTGAACTGATTATAATACATCAGATAATATTACGTTAACCATTTCATTAATTATTTCGTACTTACTCAAGATTCCATGTAATTATAAATAATTTATATCAAAGGCCAACAAGAGTTCAGATGGCGACAAATTTAGAGACATGGTTTTAATAAGTGTATATTGAAACTTTATTTGTATACAGCGAACACGATCATTCCAATTCCAACTTTTTAAAATCTTTATCATGTCATATCATAACATACCACATCATATCGTATCATTCCATACCATATCATATTATATCAAACCATATCATACCATATCATATCATATCATATATTGTAGCTAAGGCCTTAGTAATGGGTTCTATTCAACCGCTCCACTTAGCCATTGGCCCTTAGTATTGCGACTGTATTTGAAATACCTATAATCCATTCAAAATTTGATCCTCTAACTGCAATATTAACAAATTTTGTAAAACTGTCTATTATTACTAATTGATAAAAATTACCTGACTCAATCTTCACAAAATGATGACGATCAACGTGAATAGCGTGAATCAGAAAATTATTATTTTCTAATGCTTTTAACTTATTTTTCGTTTTCCGCCTGGTGCCTCTTTCACTTTGAACACGCTGTGACGTACTTTTTTCATCTCATACGTTCAGACCAATAATGTTCTTTTTTTTACGTACTAATATTTTTTCAAAACTGTAAATAAAATGTCATCGTCATGATTTAGTTTAACATTTTGCCTAATTTTTACATATAATCCACCTAATTTCATGATCATCCAACAATACGATACACACGACTGTGCATTATGTAATAATATTTGTCAATTTCCACAAATTGCTCAGTTTTGTTCGTCATTAAGAATGTTTTGAATTCCACCATTCTAATACAAACAGCATAAATGTTAGGTGTCTCATACCGATTTAAAATGTCCTTATATAATAGTGAAAAATGAATCGCAATTGGAACAATTAAGGATATTGTGACTATGCTTTTATTATTTTTTATTTTTACTTTTTTGTTAATTATTTGCATGTTTTTAGCAAATTAATTTTATTATTTTTAATTTCTATAAGCGCAAAACACTTCTCATTCTTTTATATACACGATCTTTTACAATGTGACAATACACGTTACACCTATTACTCATTTTACACATACTTACATTTTATCAGTATCACACTTTCTATTACGTTTAAATTGACAATTAGTTATTTTAAATTTATTAAATATATAAGTTTAAGAAACAAGTTGGATATTATAATAAAAATCAATCATCATAAAGTTAACCAATTATCTTTCAGTAATTTACTAATAAAATCATTAATTATTACCACACAATTGTAATGGATGCACATTACACGAACTAATCTCATTCTTCATGATTTGGTTTAATTACTTACTAGCAAATATTATGTTACCATTTCAATAAAATTGTTTTACCCTCAATATTTACATGCCTAATAATGATTAATCAAACCGTAATTGATGATATTGATAATTTTGATATATCGGATGTTTTCACCTGTACACGAGAAGATTCTAAAAAAATATAGAAAAACCCGGACGATTATTTTTTAATTTTAACTCAGAATATAAGATCAATCAACGGTAATTACTTAAACTTTGCTGCGCTACTTGAACGCCTTTGCTTTAATTGTGAAGTTTTAGTCCTAACAGAATGTTGGCTAGCATGTAACAATAATCAATTAATAACACCCAATATCCCTTACTATACAAAGTGTCAAACTACCAGACACAAAAACCAGAGGGATGGTGTGATTGCTTATTTAAAATCGAATTACTGTTTTACTTATGAGGAATTGGACTTTAAAAATACTGCATCAGGTTTAATAATTAAATTTAATTACGATACTGCTATTCTGTGCATTTATCGTTCACCATCAAATGACACTATTGACTCATTTCTTTCTTCCTTAAATCATATTCTCCCTTCATTAAAGAAATTTAAATCAGTAGTGATAACTGGAGACATAAATATTGACTAAAGTTATCAGCTGCAGACAAACGCGCACAAAACTATCTTAATGATCTCACTTTCCACGGCTTCCTACCAGCCCATGTCCTTCCGACAAGGGCATTACCTTGACCACATTTTACTACGTACAACGCACTCAACTAAGACTTGTGTGCTTGATTTCACTGTCACTGATCACAGTGCCACCTTGATAGGTACAAAACATGAAAAACTAGAACACCATATACATAATAGAGTATCGAAAATCGATTACAAATCCTTGGACCTTGCAATTGAACAATCAGATTTTTCTACTATCTTCAATATATTGGACCCTGAAACTGCTACTAATTGCTTTCTAAATTTAGTAAAACTAGCCATTGATACCTCGACATTCTTCAAAGTTCCCTCAAAACAAAATATTCTCAGGCCGTGAATCACTCCAGGTATATTAAGGTGTCTAAGAAACAGAGACAACATGTACAAATAGCTTAAAAAAACACCAGACAATGTGATCCTTAAGCTGACCTACTCGCGGTACAGAAACATTTGTACCAAAATTTTAAAGAAAGCTAAAAGGTCATACGACACTCAAGAGTTCATTAAAGCAGGAAATAATTCTAAACGTATTTCAACTCTTCTCAAAATTTACTTACAAATTTTGAATCTCCAAAACTGGCATGTAACGCAATAAACAATTTATTTGTAAACGTTGCTAGTGAACTGGCTTCTAAAATTAAAAATCAGTTTCCACCTAATCTATATCCCTCTCCGACTACCTCAACGAAGAATGTATCTTCATTTGTTTTAGACCCTACAGATACCAACGAAATCATTTTTATAATCCGGTCCCTCAAATCAACAACAGCTGTAGGGCGTGATGGTATCTTTTCTATCATTCTTAAGAGGTAAGTAAAAATTATAGCCCCTATTCTGTCTCATATTTTTAATCTAAGCTTTACTAATGGATTTTTCCCAACAGTATTAAAAAATGCAATAATACACCCAATTTTTAAATGTGGAGATAATGCGTCTGTTAAGAATTATCGACCTATCGCAATTCTTCCTGCTCTCTCCAAGGTGGTCGAACGCTTAGCTAATAACAGACTAGTTAATTACCTTGAAAAGCATAAATTAATTTCTTCTCATAAAAATAAGTCTACAGTGGACGCTGCTCATGAATTGACAAGTTTTGTTGTGGAACATCTAAATAAAGGATATAGAGCACTTACAATTTTCATCGATCTCGCAAAAGCGTTTGATACAGGCCCAATTTCTACTCTTCTTCTAAAGCTATAGGGTTTTCCAATAGGGACGCTTGAACTTTGACAGCTGATTGCGGTCATGTTTTTTGAGTGACAGCTGTCAAATGCAGTGTGTTATATTCATTCCGTCCTCCCAAACCACCATGGCAGGTTACAGTGTCGAGCAGCACGTGCAAATCATAAAATTGTTTTATGAAAATGGGTCTTCAGTTCGAGCAACGTTCCGCGCACTTCGCCCGTTTTACGGTCGCGATGATCGTCCTGCCGAGTCGACTATCCGTCGATTGGTGGACAAATTCGAGTCAACCGGGTCAGTTAACAATCAGCCGGTTCCCGTGCGTCAACGTAACGCGAGATCTGCCGAGAATACCGCCGCTGTGCGCGACAGTGTCCTCGAAAACCCGCGGCAGTCAATTCCGCGTCGCGCACAGGAACTCGGCCTTTCGCAGACGACAACTTGGCGAATTTTGCGTTGTGACTTGAGCCTGCACCCGTACAAGATCCAGCTGACCCAAGAGCTCAAGGTTAATGACCATAGACAGCGCCGTGTGTTCGCTGACTGGGCATTAGAGCAGTTGGAAGTTGACGCCGATTTTGGCAAAAAAATCATCTTCAGCGACGAGGCGCATTTTTGGATGAATGGCTATGTCAACAAGCAAAATTGCCGTATTTGGGACGAGACCAATCCACACGAGGTTCACCAAGTGGCAATGCACCCGCAGAAAGTGACTGTTTGGTGCGGATTTTGGGCCGGAGGCGTGATTGGTCCGTATTTTTTCGAAAACGATAATGGTGTGGCCGTCACCGTCAATGGTGAGCGATACCGATCGATGATAACCAACTTCTTTTGGCCTGAAATCGAGAATATGGATCTGGACAACATGTGGTTTCAACAGGACGGCGCTACGTGCCACACAGCACACGCTACGATGGAAGTTCTGCACGAGCAATTTCTGGACATGGTCATCTCGCGCGGAGGCGACGTGAACTGGCCACCGAGATCGTGCGATTTGACCCCGCTGGACTTTTTCTTGTGGGGTTTTCTTAAGTCGCAGGTCTATGCCAACAAGCCGCAAACCACCGATGCCCTCAAAGTCAACATACGCCACGCCATCGATCAAATACAGCCCGATTTGTGCGCCAGAGTCATCGAAAATTTGACCTTTCGTGTGCGCGCCACTAACCGAAGCCGTGGCGGTCATTTGAATGATGTCATATTCCATACATAATGGGGTCGATAGACCTTCCAAATAAAAAAAAAAAATTTGGCAAATATCTCTCCTACATGTATTTTTTTTTGCATTTCAAAGATCAAGCGCCCTTTAATGGAAAACCCTATAGAAGCAATTGGTGTCAGAAACACTCCACTTCAGTTCTTTCGCAGCCTCCTTACTGGCAGGGCGCAATCAGTTAAAATAAATGATCATTACAGTGACGAACTACCCATATCTTACGGCGTTTCACAAGGAAGTATAATTGGTCCTACCTTGTTCATTATTTTTATTAACGACTTATGTAATCGTTCCCTCTGTAACGGCAAGGTCGTCACTTACGCCGATGACACTGCCATTAGTTTTTACAACACGTCCTGGGAGGAGCTCCAAGTAATAGCACAACAAGGATTTGATTCTGTTAATTCCTGGCTTTTGAACCACTTTCTTACTCTAAATGCTGCCAAAACTAAATTTATTAATTATATTATCCGCTCAACTTCTCAACCCAAAACTCCCTTAGTCTTGAATGCTCACTCTTGTTTTTTTACTCATTGTTGCCAATGCCCTACTATCTCGTCAACCGACACTATGAAATATCTTGGCCTAACATTGGATAAACTCCTAAACTTCAAAGCTCATATTGACGTTCTTACTGGCAGGGTACGCAAATTAAAATATCTAATATCTTTATAAAATATCTAAATAATTAAATCTTCGAAGCATTGCAAATCGCTTTATAATACGTACTATACGCTTTATGTCAGTCACTTATCTCTTCTTGTATATCTTGTTGGGGCGGTGTTCCTAAAAAACCTCTGACCCCCCCTAGAAGTCGCTCAACGAGCAATTTTCAAGGTTAGTTCTTTTAAGCCACTTCTATATCCAACAATTATATAAATAATATAGCGTACTTACCGTAAGACAACTTTTCATAGTTGATACTATTCTTCGACGACACAAGTTAACCCCTTACATAAATAATAGAGTTAAATGCCGTAAAGATCTGATCTGTGATGTACCCCAAGCAAAATACAAATTTATTAAACATTTTTTTTACTACTTAGGTCGCATTCTGTACAACAAAATAAATGGTGACATATTTGTTTACAATTTGTCGTATGTAAATGTAAAAAAATACTAATAGATTTTTTGCTCACTAAAAATTATGAAGAAACTGAAAGATACTTTAATCCAACCTTTTAGTTGATTTAACAAATACTTTAAATATATTTTATTTTTAATATTCTATTTTATTCACACATTCACACACACACACACACACACACACACCAAACTCGCACAAAAACGCTCACGCACACACATTCATAAGCTCGCCTTCTTATTGTTCCTTTTTGTAAATAGAAATATTGTTTTTTATATTAAGCCTCAACAAACCAATCTATACATGTATGTAGCTCCACGCTTACTGCTTTTCTACTGCAGGGGTTGGTAAATTGACTTAACACAGGTTATTTAAATTACCCATAAAGGATAGTGAGATACAGTCACCAAGTAAATTAAAAGCAAAACTAAAATTTTTAGTAAATGCTACCTAAATGCCTTAGTAAATAATATAGGATTAAAATAATATAGGATTATTAGGTTTCTTAAATCACAGATAAAATTGTTAATATTTATACACATTTATTGATATTATAAATAAATTATTAAATAATTATTAAAAAAAAAAAGTTATTATTAAAAAAAAAACAGATTTCTCTCGCGCGTCTCTTTCTCGTGATCTCCTTTCTATGCCTTTTCTATCTAAAACAACTGCCAGTGCTGTATTTAATTTGTTCATTTTTTCTAACTTAGTTACTTAGTAACTTAGCATCACTTTCTTTCAATAGTTTAATAAATACTTCAAAACTTTCTACCAATAGCCAGATAATATTGAAAAAGTAAACCATTTTATTTTTACTTTTTGATATACTTTATCATCTGCTTTGTTATCAATTATTCAACTTTATTGTTACTTATTTCAAAAACCTGATTCTCATTTTAGATTTACGGGCGTGATACTGTAAGTAGCATTTATTTTATTTCTACAACTATTCATCGAATTTTGTCCTATTTGATTGATTCTTCATTTGATTACTAATAAAACAACTTATATTATTATTATGACTGATAAATTTTCTACAAAATATTCCTCTTTTCACTTTTGTTACTATCCTCCAATCCGTAAAACTTGCCTTTAGCTTGACTTCAACCAATAATCATCATCATCATCATCATCTATGTTGATAACTTTAGTTCTCTGTCGGATCACCACATTTGGGATTCGATCCTTCAAAGAAACTCCGAGCATAGCGCTTTCCATAGCTCGCTAAGCGACCTTAAAATGGTGGACCAAACGCACTGTCAGTGTCTACGTCTCGGCTCCGTGGGTCATAACCGGTAAGACGCACTCGTTGAAGACTTATGTCTTCAAGCATTGCGGTATCCGTGACGAAAAGACTTGACCAAGTTTCCTATACGCTGTCCAGCCTAACTGTACTCTTCTAAGTGCCTCCTTCTCGAAGTTGTTTCGACCCAACTACAAAGATTGCCCAAGGTACATATGGGCGCTCGACCGTGCTGCCATCTGGTTTCAATGTAAGTAACATATTAGATAAAATCTTTATATCTGTAAAGTGCCATCTATCGTCTAATTCGGAACTAAAATAACACAGGAAATATTATTAGCAACTTTTTGTTATAAAGTAAACAAAATGTAGAATAATAAATTGTAATTCATAATTTAGAATCAATTTTAGATAATATCGAGGTTAATTTTCTTATTTTAATCATTTTGGTATGCAGAATTAATTAAGCTGTTTACTAAAATTTTTTGTACTTACGATGTTAAAACTTATGTTTTCCGGACAGATTACTATGATAAATAACGAATTAAATTAATTAAGATTTAATAAAAGCTTTGGTTATGTTTAATTATTATCTAATATTATTTTTAAAATTAAGAAATATAAATATGATTAATTATTATCAAAAATGTGTAATCTGTGATACTTCCGCAACATTTTTATTTTATTATTAATAAATAATTATGCTAATTAAGATATAGTTCGACTTTTAACTAAGATTAAAAATAATTTTATATTGTTATTTATTTTATATTGTTCTGTAGAACTGTTAATATTAATTATGTCTGTAGTAAAGTAAATATGGTATTTTTATTGATAAAAATAATTTCGATAGTTTAGTTAGTTTCAACGTAAAGTTTTAAAATCATTCTTTCGACGATCGTTGTAAAGTAACGTTGTTAAAGAGAAAATATAATTTAGTTTATTCCTATTGAGTGTCTTATTTTATCATGGATCCTGGGGAGAATTCTGGCTAGGCGCCGACATACACGTACTCCTGAACAACTTCGAGAGGAACTCCGTTAAGAGCTATTGGTTCCGGCTTGACGTGTTCATTGAACATTAACTTGGTTTTGTCCAAGTTCATCCGGAAACCAATTCGAGCAGAGGAATCAGCCAGGCTGCTCAGCATATATTGGATATCCTGCACGGCTTCTGCCACGATGATGATATCGTCTGCAAATCGCAAATGCGAAAGGTACTCGCCGTTTATGTTTATGCCCCGCTCTTCCCAGTGCAGCGTCTGGAACACATCCTCTAATGCATTAGTGAACAATTTCGGGGAAATGACATTCCCTTGTCTGCTGGTTCTGTACTTTGACGGTCATAACAGCAGCGCCTTGCAGACCTTTCAACACTTTCTATGTATCGCCAATCGATTTGGCACCGTTGTAAGGACTCCAGAACAGACCAGGTCTCAATAGAGTCAAAAGCCTTCTCATAGTCCACAAATGCTAAGCACAGGAGCTGATTATACTCTTTGGTCTTCTGTATAATCTGCCGCACTGTGTAAATGTGGTCTATGGTTTCGTATCCGTCTGAAACTCGTCAAGTCTACGTGCGAGACGATTCGTGATGACCCTGGAAAACAGCTAATAAACATGGCTCAAGAGGGAAATAGGTCGGTAGTTCTTCAAAAGGGTTTTGTCTCCTTTTTTGAAGAACATTACAACACTCTTGCTCCATGCCTTTGGAGTTCTCACCGAAAAGATAACAGAGTTAAATATTCGTTGGAGCTGCGCTAGTATAGGTTTTCCAGCTGCCTTTAGTAGTCGTAATTCCAAATACCAATAATCACAAGCCTCTACCTTAATCTCTTGGCCTAAGGCTTCAGCTATCCTTAACCTTAAAAGGGAATTCACTGCCCGTGGTGGTTTTAGTCGGTAAGAGTCTGACATAATCCTCTATCATCATCATCTAGACGGTATTCATGGGGATTTCCCTACGTATAAAAAAATACTTAACCCCCGACCTCATAAACTATCAATGACCCTTAACATCGGGCATCAACCATTATTGACCCTTAACCTCTGGCATCAACCATCATGGACCCTTGACATCGGGCGTCAACCATCATGGACCCTTGACATCGGGCGTCAACCATCATGTACCCTTGACCTCGGGCATCAAGCATCATGGAACCTTGAACTCGGGCATCGACCATTCTCAATCCTTAACCTGGAGCATCATCTATCCTAAACCCTTAACTTCGGGCATTAGTGTCCAATAGCACGTGATTGTCATTATCGTTAAGCCATTAATCACGGGCATTAATTCCATCCATCTAAAACTCAGACAACAATATTTCAGCTTAAAATCAATTACACATAAATAATCATATAATTTGGCTTCTTCTTTGACAACAGAATTAGGTGAAGCGAGAAAGAAAAAATAAATTGAAATTATGACATATTTCATTTATGGCCTATTTAATCCAAAATACAATCGACTATCACACATCTGTAATACTGTTTTTTTTTTCAATCTAGCTAAAGGCAGCATTTTAATCGTCCAGAACAATATCAAAAATATACCAAAATTAAATGTCTTCAGTCAAATTATACTTACATTCCGTGGGCGAAGAAGGAAATTTTGTATATCCTTTCGTAATCCCGTTTCTGAACTGTTGGATACGTTCAGTTACTGAAAAAAAACAACTCTTATTCCATTTTCTAGCATTTATTTCAAGTCACAATTGCCGTCTCTATTCGCGTCTATTTCACAATTCGCTAAATTTTTTGTCTTAACGTCATTTCATGAATTCATTTGAAAACAGAATGATACCTCTTATGATAATAAAAACTCCTTAGTAACTTTACAAAATATTTCAATAATAATGAAATATTGAACAATTCCAATTATCTAATAAATATTCATGAAACTTATTATTCAAATATACATATTCTTACAGTTCATAAAATAAACATTTAGAAGTCATACCGTTGTTTGTTATTGATATTTGAACCTTGTTGGATGACAATTAATAAATATATAACGAAGTGTTTGGTCTTACGACCTTTAGTATTCGAATTGCATTCATGATATATCTAAAATCGTTTAATATCGTTTACAAAACAAAAATACACATCAGCTCCCGTCAAATCCGCAGTCCGACCCTAATCAATGGAGATAGCTCATGGAAATGAGGGTTGACAGGGATGACAAGTTATGAAATGTCATTGAATAAGTTCAAGTTGTGTGTACAGGGAATAGCTTGGAATTTTGATGGATAACATTCAAGTTAACAAAAGCCTATGAAGCCTAAACAAGGAAATACCTATTATAGTTTCTTTATGCTATGTTTTTGTTAGGTAAATACATATACAAGCAGTCGCTTCGTTATTTTTTTTTAATTCTATGGTTGCCTTTGCTTATTGCTAGAAATTGAATATTACTCCAGCACACTAATCTTTACTATTCAAATCAAATGATTAGTTGTTTCGTTTCTTTTTCAATCTTATGCTGGATAGCATTTGCGTAAAAGGCCTCTTTTTTAGGATGATGGATTTGTTGTTATACCTAGTATATATATATATATATATATATATATATATATATATATATATTACTATGATTTTAACAAGACATACAAAAAATCGAAAAATCTTTTTTTTTCTATCAATTTATAGAATTTTCTCGTTAAAGAAATTTGTTTCATTCTCATCATACAACATACTTACATGATAAAACCCTTGATATAATAAAATAATGTTTCTTTGTTTCTATCTAATGCATTCTTAAAGCGATCAACCGAATTATTTGTAACTTTGAAGAAATACAACAACAAAGAGCAGTATAGTGGAAAACTCTAAACGTTTTCCTTAATAGGAGATACCTTTGCTCAGCTATGGGACGTTTACAAGCTGCATTGGTCTTAACTTCAGTTAAGTTCATACAAATCTAATATTTTTTAAAAGGCCGCAAATTCTGATAACAATTCTCATTTCTATGTTTAATAAATAATATCAACTTTCGGATTTCAATCGAACTAGGTCAGACTCAGGAAATTGCAACTTCGACTATTGAGCTATAGACTATATACGCTCGAGACTAATATTAAAAGTCATACAAGATTATATTGCACATTAGCTACCCGTCTCAGCTTCGCACGGGTTGAATAAGTTTCTAAATAAAACGTTTATCAATATTATACATATTGTAACTCCATTGATTAACGTGTCGCACGCCAATCGGAATAATTGTTTTCAATATCCTCAACAATCATTGTCATATTTCAATCAATTTACACAAATCATTATACAGATTGTAACAAAATTCGTGTCCGACCCTTGAAGTGGTTACTAGGTATCGTGTGTCGGTTCTATTTATGTAATAATTATTAAAATACTATGCAAAAAAATTACTTTAAAAAATATATTAATTGTGTTTAACGACACTGTTGGTGGTAAAGACGTGGACTACTGAGGTCATGACCTCGTGTCTTAGCTACCCGATAGATAAGAGTTATTGAGCGCTATTGCCCGCACCTGTGTTGCCATGTTACTTTCGTCATTTAATTAAAAAAAAAAAATCCGGGATAAATTTTTTGCTTAGTATTTTAAAAAATATTACATACTTATATAATATATAGCTTATGAAAATCAGTTCACAATTTTTTGTGTTCGACGTATTAAAAAGCACACTCGACAGGCAGCCTTCCTCAATTAGCAAAATAATATTGCAATTAGAAGAACCTTTAAACACTTCCGATAGATTGAATAGGATGATTATAATTAACTTAAACTGAATGATTTCAATTTTAGTCATTTAATGTATGATTTGGTCTTGTTCTAGCACTTTTTGGCCTCGACTAATTTTTACTCAATGTTTTCTTAACATTGTTCCGAACACTTTACTTGAGTCTACTAAGTTTTTATCCAAACTCTTTTTTCAATATTCTTTCTTAGTCTTTTCTAATACTTGTTCCTAGAAAGGCAAGCTTCATAACTCCTAACTTTGAGGAGAAGTTTTTCTTTAGGAATTAATTTACATAAAATAATATACTACAGACATCTGATACGTAACAAATTAAATAAAGTAACAGTTCGTAAATATCTCATTGCTAATCACAAGTGTCCACATGATATTATATAATATACAGGTTTCCTCGCGTAATGAAGGATGTTTTACCACCGATCACGAAAATTTTCACATGAATTATAAGCGATAATTACCCGTGCTTGAAAACGCATTAAGACGTGTATGAACTGGGTCGTCTCGACCATATATTATAATTAAATTAAATAATATAACAAATAGCAATTTGTAAAAAAGAACATTTATCTAAGAACAAACCTGAAAGTCACCGCACAACACGATCGTGACATGTCAAGAATATGCGTTGACTATAGTAATTATAAATCCGCGATATTATGGACGGACGCGGACCAGCCCGCACGTAAAATGGGTTTCGTATCGTGTGTGGAAGCGAAGGAAAATTGGTATCTTTAAAGGTGCGGTGCGAGCTCGTGCGCTGAGACCCAAGGTCGTCCGTGTAAACAAAGACCAGCCTTCATTTCGCTGAGTCTTGCACGCTTATAGTTTTTATTTTCTTGTTCTATGATAAACGGTTATATTTGAATAAAGTATTAACAAGAATATTAACAATTTAGGAGTAATTTCTTTTCTTCACTTTGTTTTAAAAAAAATATATATTTCTGTGGTATGCAATCTTCAATTTGTATTAAAAATTTTTTTTTTATGTTATAAATAAAATACTTTTCCAATAATAATAAAATGTCTATTTATTTTATCACAAAATGTTTAATATTTAATCCTAATTGACTAGAATTTACGTAAACATTACTAGACATAATTTAAATTATGACTAAATAATATCTTAATATTTAATGTCATAGAGAAATGTTGCCAAAAAAATGTTTGACACAAATTTCTCATAGATTTTTATATGGAAATATGAAAGTTAAATCACAATACTAGTATATTAATTATAACAAATATCTTACATTATACATGTACTATCATTCATATAGGTTTTTGCAATTACATAATTATTATAAATATTTACACATTATTAAATAAATATCATAAATTATCGTTTATAAAACACACTTTTAACCTAGTTATTTATAAGTCTAGTCGAAAACAAATGACTTCAAACTTGAAGCTTTAATAAAGTCATTAAAAATTCAACTCTTTATAATCAGATCAACTCAATAGTAAATAGATTATTTTCCATTCGAATATATTATATTTGCAAGTGTCATTTCGATATTACAAATTTAAAAAAAATAATGTCATTGTTTATTTAGTATTTTTTATTAACCGACTTCAAAAAAGGAGGAGGTTATCAATTCGTCTATATGTTCCTTATTTGTGTTTGTTACCTCAGAATTATCGACTGGATGAACCGATTTTGATGATTCTTTTATTTGAAAGCTGGTGCTTCCCGTGTATCCAGTGATCCTGACATCGACTCCAAAAATAATAATAATTGTAACTACATTATCAATCACACAACACAATCACTTCATATTGATGAGTAGAAAAAATAAGTTGATTATTAAATTGAAGAAGAATACACAATGATTTTTTTACTTGTGAGTGCATATTGATTCGTTTTAAAATAGTTTTTGTTTTAAGTCGGTTTTTTTTTGTTAAAATTTTTGTTTATTGTATTAGTTACATACAAGTAAAACTTAATTTATGGATGTAAAAATTAATTAAAATATATTAGCAAAAGCATAATGTTACTTATCAATACAATTCTTAGAGCAATAACTAGAGTCAACAACAAGAATTACACACAAAATAATAATATGATTTTGATACTGAACAACTGTTTACATGTTTGTTAATAAATATATTTCAAACTATTAAATATAGAAGGCAAAACAGATAAAGACGTCATTTGTATAAGGCTGTTATTAAAACCTAAAAGGGTAAATTTCAAAGATCAAGCTTATACAGAAAACGATATATGAAGAACATTCTACTGCAAAATTGCAAAATTTTTGAATTTTTGAAAGTTTGAAGGGTGAGTGAACCAGTGTAATTACAGGCACAAGGGACATAACATATTAGTTTCCAAGGTTGGTGGCGCTTTGGCGATGTAAGCGATGGTTAACATCTCTTACAATGCCAATGTCTATGGGCGTTAGTAACCACCTACCACCAGGTGGCCCATATGCCCGTCCGTCCTATAAAAAAAAAAAACAAATTTCATCAAAATCGGTTCATTGGTTTATCCGTGCGTAACAGACTGGATTAGTTTCGCATTTATAACATTAGTACAGATTAAACTCGTCAATTTGTAATGAAATTTTAAAGTCTGTAAATAAAATTTGCATTTAAAATCCATTACCGCTACTCTAAAGATTAACCGATTTAATTCGGCTTTGTTTATTTGTTAATGATAAGCCACTTGAGCGAGAACCGCACGACGCGCGACGCTTTCCATTAATTATTATTATTTAACTATATAACCAAGTAAAACGACAAAATTTAATTAAAATCTTTATTAAAGAACAACGAATAAGTATTTATTATTTTATTTTATAATATCGGTAGGCGGACGAGCATATGGGCCACCTGATGGTAAGTGGTCACCACCGCCCATAGACAATGGCGTTGTACATTTCTTTAAAAAAAAAACATCGCCAATCCGCCACCAACCTTGGGAACTAAGATGTTATGTCCCTTGTGCCTGTAATTACACTGGCTCACTCACCCTTCAAACCGGAACACAACAATACCAAGTACTGCTGTTTTGCGGTAGAATGTCTGATGAGTGGGTGGTACCTACCCAGACGAGCTTGCACAAAGATCTACCACCAAGTAAAGTTACTTATTTATCATGTTGGTTGAATTATTATTATTTTCGAATATATTTCACAGCTCGGGGCTGGTTTTGGCTACATTTACGGACGATAACCAAGTAAACGCAGCATGTGATGTGTTAGTTTGGTGGGGGGCTGCTACTCTCTTCTATTTGCATGAATTTTCTCACAATTCTACAAGTATTCAATATGGCTGCTTTTGTAGTGTTATGTATGTAGATTCTTCCAGATTCAATAGTTTCAGGCTGTGATGATGGTGATTAGCAATAACGACGGTGGTTGAAAGGACTGTGGGTACGATACATACTTTATCTTGTTTCCAATTATTATTATTTTTATTATTATTATTCTATTCAAACGTAGTAATTTTTTTTTTGATATTTGCCTGGAAGGCAAATGACTCCACTCCAACGGTGGTAGTGGAGTCCAAACGCGACGGCCAGTACATTCGGGAAGAATGATCTGCACTAGCCGCCCCCGCCTTGCCAGCCCGCAATATGCCTCTACGCGTCGGTTGAAGGAACCCAAGTTATAAAATGAACGCGTGTAAAGAATTAAATTTTTTGGAGGAGAGGAGGGAGAAAGAAAAGAGTTGCCAAATTTCTTCGATCACGATGGTATTAATGTCACAGTTAGGCGATGAGATATAGATTAGAAAATATGTTGGCATTAATAAATAATTCATAATTTTGAAATGCTTTCAAACTTTTAATAAAAATAATTGATCATGCCAAAATTTCCATGAAAAATCTCTTTAATAATAATAGTCGTAGAATACTGTTTAAACTTAAATATTCATAGTTAGGTACCACCCACTCATCAGATATTCTACCACAAAACAGCAGTACTTGGTACTGTTGTGTTCCGGTTTGAAGGGTGAGTGAGCCAGTGTAATTACAGGCACAATACATAATATCTTAGTTGCCTAAGTTGGTGGCGCATTGGCGATGTAAGCGATGGTTAACATCTCATACAATGCCAATGTCTATCGGCGTTGGTGACCACTTACCATCGGGTGGCCCATATGCTCGTCCGCCTACCAAATCCATAAAAAAAATAGCTTTCCCCATAGAGTGAAAATGTTTCAACAATCCGTGATATGGTGTTAATGTTTTATCGCAAACAAATGTACAACAAAACATTTTAAATTTTGGTGAATTCTATTAAAAATCGGAACACTTGAAAAAACGATGTATTTGAATATCCGTGTAGCCGGCCAAGGTATGTCAGTATTTTCCTATTTTTATATGTTACATTTTTTCCACATTTTAGAGGTAAATAAATATTATTGGTATGTTAATTTTAATTTAAACTACTTGATAAGAAAGTGTAGTTAAAAGTTGTTCAATATAGTATTGAATTGAGAACAGTATTTATTTTTAAATCAGCTAAAATAACTTTTACAAATAATCTAAAGTGAATGGATCGAGGCAGAAACAGCAGTTCCTAAATAAAGTCGAGTCATTCATTCGTCTATAAATATTGTAACACAGATAACAAACTTTGAGTTTATTCTATTTTTTAAAATCTTTTATTTAACTTCAATCTGATACGTGTGGATCGAATATTGCAACTGTATATTGAGCGGGTCCCACTCAATCGATTGAAATAAAATTTTGCTCACATTTTGCTCGCAACAAGACTATTTAGTTTCTAAATTGTTTCATACATAAAATCTTATTTTTGAAAGATTGTTGACAAAGTAATCTAATCTTAAAATACAATTTTCACCAACTTCCAGAGACTTCAAAATAATTTGACACAAACTAATGATGGTAATACAATAATTAAAACAATTACCGAAAAACTTCAGATTGGAGTCTACTTATAACAAAACTCTAAATCAAATTGTGAAGCTAGAATTATATCAGTACTTGTAACCTCGCAAATATTACTTGATAACGCTGATTCAAATTAACAATTTATCAATATTTCAAGTATAGGTCGAGTAACTCTTGACATTATATGTGATTTATGCATAATTGGTTTCAGCATGCATGATAAATAATATCTAATAATTATTTAAAAAAAAAATCAATCATGTATTTTTAAATATCGAATTATTGATATAATTGACTAAACATAAAATACAACACATTTAAGAACTTAACGTATTTTTTAAACTATTAAGTCTTTTTACAGATTAAAAATCAATATTTGGAATGGAATACATTCATACTTTTTTTAAATTTATTATTATTATTTCATAAAATATACAAATGTTCAATATTTCATTAGAAGACAGAGTTCATATTTACAAAACTATCAATTTAATTATATTTTGTGCAATGGGTTAACAATTACGTATTTAATATAAAATTGTAGTACAATTATCATTTATATACATTTATATTTAAAACTATTCTTATGTGTAAAGACTTTTTTGTTTTGGTTTGTTGACTAGAAATAGAAATAAAGTTGACTATAAGTTCAAAAACTCAATATATACACACAAAACGACGACGTGTGACGAATTTCTTCGTTACACTACAACAAATTCTTGACAATCATAAATTGTAAAAATATCTATATCCGATTGCTTTGGTTTCGTATTGCAACTAAACCACGACAAACAAACTATAGAAAATCCGCCCAACACTAAATCCGTCTGACAGAAATCTGTGCAACGCTAAATGGACACGGCAGGAATCGCGACCGTAAAAACAACAGCCCGTGTTATTGTAAATGTGTATTGTTGAATTCGGTAATAATAATTATGAATAATACCTGATTCTCTATTCCGTTTTGATTTAATTTTGTTTATCGTATTCACATTATACTAAGCTTACATTTTTGATTAATAAAAATATTACTTCGGTAATTAAAACATTTTGTTTTTTTATGAGATCATTTGCAATTAGCGGTCGGTTTCTGAAAGGCTAATCAAATAGTCGATTGATATTTGATCGGATATCGGAAAAGTTGTTAAGTATAAAATTGTATCATCGATAGTTAACTTAATATATAATTACTATTTTAAATAAAAATAATAATTTTTATAATAGTTTTACATACGCTAGTCGTCGAGAAATGTACATTGAAATTACATATGAACATATGTACATTGAGAAATGCATATTGTAAAAACAACCTTAATTACGAGTATATCACGTTAATATGTTTCAAAAACGATTGGTTTTGCTTACGGATAGTAGGTTCGTCTAGGTGTCATTAATTAGAGGCTACCATTAGCTTGCTACTAACCGATTAGAAGTTAAGTTAACTTATAGTAGAATAAATTTATGATTTAAAATTTTGAAAAACATTTCAATGCCAAATTTAAATGAATTTGATTTTTTGGCACCAATTAGCTGATTTTGAACTTACGTTAATTAATTGCTAATACCAAATCTCAGATAAGTTTACTGATTGATTAATTGGAGTTATATTTTTAGAACGAAATACTATTCTAAAACTATATTCTATTGTATAACGAAATTCTATTACAGGAACCGGTCCTTAATCAGCAATTTTCGTGTAATAAAATATATAACTGACAACATTACAAATAATTATTATATACTTAGTATTAATACATTATTTTAATAATGTTATATATAGTTATAACATTAAAACCAATCGATAATATGCTTTGGATAAAATAAAATAAAATTTCATTTTGCATGTCATGATCTTAAATTAGAAGTTCTTACTTACTAAATATATTCTTATTTTGTATAGCCTGAAAAAGCACTACGGACCGTTAAAACACTAGCGCTTAACGCGTTTACATTTTTTTATCGTAAGCCTCCAAAATGCCATTCTAAAATCCGGTGAATAAAAAGCGTAGATAAATGGATTTATCGCTGAATTGAACCAGCCTAACCAAGTCAGTATGTACATTAGAACCGAGTTGACGTAATTACTTGGAATAAAGGGTGTCAGAAGATAATATAAAAAGAAAGGCAGCCAACACGCTACGAACCCGCCCACAACGAGGCTTAAAGTTTGAGCAGTTTTCGTCTCCCTCCTCAAGGATGACACTCTGTTCTCCATATGTTCTTTGACTGAGTAGCTTCTGTGGCGAGTGGTGCCTTTATACTTGAAGTTCGATTTAAAAGTAATGTCATTATTAAAACGCGATTCTTTTTCGATATTACTCGATCGGTACTTCGATTGGCGGCGTTTTTCAGTTCGGAAACAACACGGACATTTCTGATCGCTCTGTGTTGAACATTCGCTGTGTTGTGTCGATGTTTTCGACGGTTGTTTTGAAGCGTTTTGACGGAGAGATAATTTGTCGGAACCGGAATCGGATTCGGTACGAATACAGGACAAGTTGTTTCTCTGTAACAAATTTTACCTTGAAAATTATGTCTAAAACATAAAAAAAGGTAACATCTGTAAATATTCCACTGCTCGGCTAAGGCTTCCTCTCCTCTAAAAAACACTTTTAGAATCTTATATCACCATGCTGCTCAAAAACGGATTGGTGAAAACACATGTGGCAGAATATCATCCACCAACAGTTTCGTACACTGCCGAGCGCGATTTTATTATACAAAAATCAAATCAAAATATTTTTAATGAAATAAAGATTTTCTTTGTAAAGCACCAGCTTAAAAATTATGAGCTTAGATTGTGTTAAGGTTATGTAGCTAACGATTAAAATAATAGTATACATTAATTGAATATTACTAAAGAAGTCATTGATAGTCATAGATACCATTTCAAAATAATATCCACCATTTTTTCTTAATCTTTACATACCTTGTTACATTTTGTACTACTTGACAGCTGTTGATGACGTCTCGCTACCACGCAAGATATCCTGGCATAGACGTACACCATGACGATCATGGGTAGGAAGAAGGAGCCCATTGCGGAGAAGACAACATACCCTGGATTTTGATTGTATCGACACACACCACCTTGATTGTGGTCGGGTTCATACCTGGAAATTATAAGGCAATTAATAATCATAAGGCAATTAATATACACAATCTAATTGAAATAGTTTGTTATTGAGCATTGAATATTGAGCCAATGAATATTTAATATTTTGACGTATTTGGTGCTACAAAATAATGCTCAAAATAAAAGATTGTATTGATGTATATTTGATGTATGATTATATCGATTAGTATTGATGAACATAATACAATTTATTTACCCCTAAGTAATAAGAATTGTATAGCGATTGTAAAGTGACTCAATAGGTACTTGGTCTTCTTCACTCGAATGTCATGCTTCTGATGAAAGAACGAGAGAAATCGATGTGTAACTGTTCATCTGTTCAACATTTATTATTTGTAAAATCCAAATAATATTATTTTAAATTTACTTGTTCCTGTTACAAGAACAAATACTAATTGTGAATACTCATTTTTAATTTCTCACCATCCAAACATAGGTGGACATGTTATAGCACCAGCTGCAATCCATACAAAAAAGATCATAGTCAACGCCAACTTCTTCGACCTTCTTCTTCTGGAATATGACAATGGTCTCGTCACAGCTAAGTACCGGTCCACGCTTATAGCGCAGAGGGAGAGGATAGAGGCAGTGCAGAGAAGTATATCCAGACTGATCCATATGTCACAGAGTATCCAACCCAGCTCCCATCTACCTATAAATGGAATAAAATATCTTTAATAAACAGTAAATAATCATTATAATATTATCCATGAATAGTCTTTGTGTTTTATAACAGAACATCAGACAATGTGCATTTTTAAAAAAGATAAGAAACGTTTGTCTGCCAAAGACTGTTAAATAAATATAAACTTTATAGATGACAGCACACTTCGGGAATGAAACGATCGCCTCAAGGCATTTGTGTAAAGTGTAAACAAACTGGTTGAAAACACAAAAAAAACTCTTGAGTATCTTTCGCTAGTGCGAAAGTTGCTGTGCAAGATTTGTGATTGTAAGAAAGTAACTTCTGTTTTTAAAAAGGAATGTACCTAATACTTTGTATATTGCAACAATTTCATGAAAACGTTCAACACAAAGAGTTAAATAACTTAAATATAATACGATACATGAAAATATGAAACTAGGCCAACTTTCAACATGAAAATGTTTTGAAGATTGATCGGAATGGCTGATTGATTAGTTATGGAAATTATTAGTATACAGAAGCTAAACACGCTACTTCCAGTTAGTAATATTGTGATTATTATCTCTTTGTTTCTTTGATTACGTAATTATACAAATAAAATACTAACAAGCATACTTTCTGTCTTACACACTCACTCACACATAACCCATTTACACACATACACACACACACTCACTCACAAACTTAAATCTGGCAGAAGCTGAAGAAAACTTCTTAAAATAAGCGGGTGAAACCGCGAAGCTATAAATATAATAATATTATAGAATAAAACTTCGAAAACATGCTGCATCTTCTGGTCTACATTTTTATGTACTTTGGTGTACTCGTTTTTCAGTTAAACATCGTTATAAAGTCTCCTCGTGTAGTAGTATATATAACAAGCATGGTATTTCACGGGATACGCAATGAATATTTCTTAACAACGTATACTTTTACGAGATTAAATATAAATACAATTTAAATACGTGGAAATTCATTGATTGCTTGATCGGTTTGTACCCGTGAAACCTCATATAAATTAGTACAGTGAACACCCTTCATAGGCTTAGGAAACTTTCTGAAATAACCATCAAATTATAGCGTATATTTATACCCTATTATAGAATCAGTTTTGATACACGCCCACAAGAAATTGAATATGACCGAATCTCATAACTCGAGATTGCATTACATCCTAAATGGAAGGCTCCACAAACTGGAATCCAATAACGTTGTACAACAAACAATTTACACAAGTTTTGCAAATATCACCCAGCAAGCTTTAGTTTGCTTTCAGCATATAAACAAACAGATCACGTGATCACAGATCATGTTAGTTGAAATTTTGAAAAATCTTCGTTAATATAGTTGTACAGAAAACATAGACCATAACGTGGTAATGGAATTAAATCGGTAAAATTTGTAGTAAGACTGTGCATGTATGTATGGATAGGTACCCATACGTACCCCATCCCAGGTAACCCACTCATACATACCGCTTTTTCCATACATATATACCGCCATACAGCAATACTTAGCATTTTTTTGTTCCGTTTTGAAGGGTAGTGAGCAAGTATATCAAGACCTTGGTTCCAAGGTTGGTGGCGCATTGGCGTTGTGAGGAATGGTTGATATTTCTTATAGCGCCAAAATATAAGGGCTTCCATTTATTATAGATTTCTATAAATTATATATTATTTAATACTACTACGAGTAAATTAATATGTAAAATGTAAATCATAGAAAATTTAATGACCTATATATATCTATACTATATCTATACATACCACATTGTGAATAAATTGATCTTGATACTTTTATGTTATTATTATTATTAATTTTTGTATCTTAACCGATATGCTCTCCGCACTTTTGTATTTTGTCTATTAATTGACTTTAATTGTGCCTGCACGTATTTTTTTTAACATGCAGTGTCACAATCTATTATAACTACATTTTAGTTAGTTTATATATGTATATATCTATCGATTTTGATACTAAAATGTTCCTTACTTAATTATAAAAAAGGTATGAGTGTAGAAAATAAACTCAATTACTTAGCTTAAAAAGCTAATGGTGATTACTCGGAAACGCTTTTATTTCGACCATCGATCACATTTATTTGAAAGGTTTTGATAGACGCATAAGAGGGTACTATTGGCTATGTTGAACTTTACTACTGAATAAAAAATAATTTTTGGTACTTGTTAAAAAATAAATGTCTTTTAATATTTTTTCGCGTAGCATGTTTACAATGCTTAGAATTCGAAGTTTCTTGAAATTATCACAGGGATGAAATATAAAATCATCATAGATTTTTTTTATTGTGACGTAAAAGAGTAAAAGAGCACTTTCTCTCACTACTTTCATAAATTTGACTAATTTACTATTATCCTTTATTTTATTTTTTTTATATATATGTATTTATTATATGTATATATGTATTTATTATATTATAGATATTTATGTAAGCGTAATACTTATTATATTAAAATTATTTTATATTATATATATTATATTATATTAAAATTGTTTCTTTTATATAATATTATTAAGAGCGTCTAATGTTGCACTATTTATACCTGCTACATAACACTATCTCTTACAGCTGTGGGTTGGCTGGAAGAAATTTCTTTTAGAAATAAGCCCGCCATTGTGAACAATATTTTCATGTGTAAAATTACCATGTAAAACTTCTCAGTGCAATAAAGAGTATTATATATATATATACATTCTATTAATACCAAGAACAAGAATAAGCAATTTAGGTCTGTTATAGTGATAGACATTTTGACTAAAGATAATAAATATTTCATTCGTCCATTATTCCATAGACGAATAAGTCGATTCGTCATTTTCGTACATAAATATTACTGCAATATGAATACGTGTAAATAAACGCTTTTTAAAAATTGATCTATAAGTATGATATTTAAGAACATCAAATGTTACTTGGTGGTAGGGCTTGTGCAAGCTCGTCTGGGTAGGTACCATCCACTCATCAGATTTTCTACCGCAAAACAGCAGTACTCTGTATTGTTGTGTTACGGTTTGAATGAATTTTGTAATGTATGAAGTTTGTTTGGGTGAATGAGCCAGTGTAATTACAGGCACAAGGGACATAAAATCTTAGTCCGCAAGGTTGGTGGCGCATTGGGGAAGTAAGCGATGGGTAACATTTCTTACAATGCCATTGTCTATGGGCGTTGGTGACTACTTACCATCAGGTGGCTCATATGCTCGTCCGCCTACAATCTTCTGACTATTTCGCACCTACGTTATATAAATAATTTATCTACTATAATAATTTCATATTTTTCCTAACGATTCGTTTAGAAACAAAATTCCGTGTCAAAAATACATACTTTAAGCAACGACATATAAAAATATTTTATCCCAGACATTAAAAAAAATCTACAATATTTTAAGTGGCCGTAAAAATTATAATTTCGTATATACCATCATTACAATCGAAAATATACCTTATTGTTATTGAGATAGAGCTAGTTTTCAAACAAAAAGCTATAATGGTTTTTTTAACGTCGGTCCTTTTTGGCTGTCCCTAAGTTACGCTCCATAGACCGTGAGCGTTACAAATCCGCGGCAATTCAACCCCTATAAAATCTTCTGGAAATTTTGAAAAGATTTTCCTTTATATTTGTGTTTCCATGTGACATGTTAATATCTATTTGGCCTAGTGACATTTGCAATCGGTTTTACATTAGCAGTTTCGATATCCGGATACGGCGAGTAATTTTATTGGCACATTGTGTCAAAATCGCTGTGTGTCTGTGTGTGTGCGATTGTATTATTGTAGTTTCCGAACATAAATAAAACACACATTTTATCTAGTTTAATGTTTTGCCGCCATTTTCAAAATGAAAGACATAACGTTCTAAAATATACCCATTGATAAAATAAGACATAAGCTATCTGAAAAGATTACACTCATCCCTAAGTTTCTTTTGAACAAACAAATAAGTAGTTATATATAAAAGTTCTACCTAAAAAAAATACCTTTAGGCTGTCACGGTCTTTTCAAAGGAAACGTTATGAATGATGAGAGAGGCTGAAGTTACTTTAAAGATCGTTTACTGAAGAAAAAATTACCTCTGAAGCAATTTCGCCTCTACCGCGCATATAGACGATATTCTTTGACGACAGCAAATACGAACCAAATTTAGATAGCTCTAACTTACATAGAATATATTAACAGCTATCACTGAAGTAACTAATAATTGAACATAGAATACTTTATTTTTTATTTGCATAAAAAAAAACCACGATAAGATTTTTGCAGACTTAAAAATATGTTGAGAATATTTACGTGAGCAGTTTTAATTACGAGTCCCTGCTGAGGTTGTCTTTGATTAAAAAAGTTTAACGGGAAAGCGCTGGAACATCAGCTAATAGTTTCGAATTGTAAAACTTCACACACTTGTAATCAATTTTATTGTTTAATTAACAAAAACTGCCAGATACAAAGAAAATATAATGCTGTTGAACTTCTAGAAAATTCCAAAAAATTAATTAACTTTTCAATATCGAAGTCATATTCATAATATACTGTTTAATACCAATTAACGACAAAGTAAATACATATTTAAGTTACGCAATAATTTACCGATGTATGCTAACAACACAAAATCAATAAAATTGTTTAAAATAAAATATTAATAATTTAATTATGTTTATCAGTTACTTTGAAATAAATGTATTATTTATTAATATACCATATTGTTATTTATAAATATTTTATCTTAAATGTTAACACATATGCAATGTTCTTTTGAGAAACATAATATAAGATCTTATCAAGCCTGAAAACCCGAGGAGAACTGGCGAAAGTAAACTGTGTTTTTCTGCCTAAATTTGATTTTGTTTACGAAAATCAACTTAATAATCCTTATATCTATGTATGGTTCTCGTGATTGATTAGATAATCAAATTTAAATAATTTCGCATGTACGGTGTTAAGAATACACAGAACTATATGATTTCATAACGCAATCCCAGAAAATGTCCAAACTTATTCCATTACTTCATTTAGAAATTTACAAAGAGTTGTATTTCGTGCAAAATCTTATTAAACAATTCGTTTGAATTAGTTACTAGATGATATATGAGATATGATTGAACACCTAAACGATCGTCTTCAGCCTACCTTTTATACTAAAAGTTATTAAGAATTATATTTTTTTATCAGGCGAAAAAATATATAAACGCCGTTTATTTTCAGATCTTTGTTAGTATCTTTGACTAACAATAGGTACGAAATTTGAATTTAAACGGTAATCTAATTCGGAATTACAGAGAGTTTTCGAGCAATTTCTATGCTAATTGTTATTGCACGTTATCTAATTTCCCCATTCAGCTAATGAATAGAGTACTACACTTTGTACTTATATAGCACGCAATATTATATTTATACTTTTAATCGTATGTTACAATATTATTCGATTGTCTCGTTGGTCTAGTGGCTACATGTAAGGCCGCAGACACGGTGGCCCTGGGTTCAATTCCCAGGTCGGGCCAATGAAATGTTAGTGAGATTTGCTATCTAAATTTCTCAGTAGCAGCCCGGAGTCTGGAAGTTGAAAGTGTGTACACTCCCGTGCCTCGGAAAGCACGTAAAGCCGTTGGTTCTGCGCCTGAAGTCTTTCCGGTCGTGTCAGATTGCCATCCCATCGGGACCTTATTATAGTGCACCTGTGTTTGCGCACACACTTGTGCACTATAATATGTCCTGCGCAGTTGGCTAATCTCTCTTGAGATTGGCCGCCGTGGCCGAAATCGGTCTGGACTACTACTGTATTATTGTTCGATTAATTTATATACAATTATAAGTACTATATAATTACTATATATTGTATATTATAAAATTCAAATATCTTTCTTCTTAATAATAAAAAATATTATGAATGAACAATCATTTCATTTTACGAGCCTTGTTCGTGGTTGAGTCGGAAAATTTACATCTATAATAACGGCAAATATGTTTTCGGAAATGAAATTTAAGCGGATTTATGTATTTTGTTGGGTGAATAATTATAATATGTAAATAATATGTATAAAAAAACTTTTTAGATCACATGGAAAGTATTTATTATAAGAAGCTTATTTTAATTTTTATACTTTTTAAACGACGACTGCGCCATTCAAATTTAATGATTAAATATAACTCATAAAAATTAAATTGATAATACTCGCACGCACACTAATACAAACGCACACAAACGGGAGGTACAATCCTTGTACCTTTTTTTTTTTTTTTTTTGACGCTGGGAAAACGCATGACGCGTTTCCCCCCACGGGAACAGTGGGGGGGGTATGTGGGACTCGCCGTATGTCCAAGGCACCGAGTGTGCCCCGGTCATCGGAATACCCACTAAAAACCCAGCGGTACCCTTCCCGTCTTAACGGGAGCGCCACGGGATCGCTTGCGCATGCTACCGTGACGCTCCGACGTAACAATCCTTGTACCTCCTGAACTAACTAACTAACTAAAGAGCGTGTGTGCTGTGTTACTTTAAAAGTAACTAGTGGTGATGGGTACTCGTCTTCTGCTATCGAAGAAAAATCCAGAGAATACCTCCATCTTTTTGCCCAATCCAGTTTTTCATATTATAAGAATCTTACCGGTATCGTATAGCTTTAAAATATGTTAAGTAGATATGCGAATGATTTACGCATATAATATATATATATATATATATATATATATATATATATATATATATATATAATATAAATATATATATATATATATATATATATATATATATATATATATATATAGATACGTAGTTTATCCTTTAAAGTAGGAGAATGACAGAAAATTGTCTACAATTTTTTTTTTTTTTTTTAATTAAGGAACACCAACAGTTTTCATATGCAACACTTACATTATACAATCTTACAGATTTTTTTTCAGGTCTTCATATGTACACCTATTACAGGTATTCACAACATTGTCTAAAAAAAGTTTTATGACAAGCGATAACACCTTAATCTAACTTAATTAAACTTAAATTAGAAAAAAAAAAGTAATTGTGCAGATTCTTATATTCAGATATTTCTTTTTTCATTAAATATATAAATTTTCCGAGGGAGATATGTCGTATTGAAACTTACCACTTATATGTACTGCTATCGCTGGTGGCATAACAAATATTCCAACCAGGAGATCAGCGACAGCCAAACTCGTTACGAAACAATTTGTAACTGTTCTTAGTCTCTTCGTGGTCACAACGGCTGATATTATTAAAGTATTACCTATGACCGTCACTACTATAAGAAGAAATAGTATTATAACAACAGTAGCTTCGAACACATCGTATTCGCTAATTGCACCACACACGTCACTCACATTCGTCCCGTTATTCAATAAACCGTCGCGACTATCGGTTTCATTGCAAAGTACAGTCGACACTTTTTCATCTACTACGTTTATTATGTGATAAATGTTGCCGGTAGCATTTCGGTCTTTTTCTTTTGTATTTTCTGCAAGAACTTCGATTTCTGTCTGTTGAGTTGTGTTCCATTTTAGAATATTCTCAATTAATTCCAAGTCAGATATCGATATCATGGCATTATGCTCGAAGTTGATTTGAATTCTGCGACTCCATTTTCTGAAACAAAGAAAATTTTTGATTAGTTTCTTATGTAAGAAAAAAGCACTTTTTTTCACTTTTATAGAAATAAAGGGGAGGTCAAATTAAATTTGCAAGAGGGCCTGCCAATTGTTCCAAGATGACGATTTCAAATATAAATTTTACTTCGTTATTGAATAACCTTTATTTGAAATTCGTAATTGTTTGAACGTGAAAATCGATAATTAATTTTAAAACTTCTAATACGGCGCCATTAGCTCTTGGGGAATATTTTTTTATTGTTTTTAAATTGGTATAGAGTAGTTGTTTTTTTATAGATGTCGCTAAATTGCCTTAAAATATTAACATTTTCTAGTACAGTGAACGTCTATAAACGTCATAAAAATTAATATTAAAAAACTTACGCAATTCAAAATTCTAATTTGATTTTGATGTAAACATTTTAATCTTAAGCTTAAAGAATATATAAAGTATGATTTCTTTAGATACTGACTGCGAAATATCAAAAGATTCTGTCAATAAAACACTTGATACCATTTAAAAGAAATTTCTCTACGTATACGCCTATATATATAATATAATACAATTGGGTTAACTGAGTCAAAAGGATTAGGTAATCTTTATATCAATACTATTATATAAAGTAGGACAATGACCCATTGAATCTTCGACTTTTATAACAAGGCAACTTCTATTTTATTGAGCTATTAAAAGCATTTATCGAAATTGCCGCTTCTCGAATTTAGAGAAATTTAAGCTTGTGTGTTTATATTCAAAGTACTTAATTATCTCAAAACTGTTAATTAGTTATAACTCAAATTTACTCAGTTTCATTTGATATTTTACGGATTCTATATTTACTTAGATAAGATAATAATAGTTACGCGGTAGTTATAAATTTTAACATACATATATTTTTTTACCCTGATTTAAGCATGTAATGTCCACATCGAGAAGACACGAATGTAAATATTTTCGGTTAATTGTATTAATGTATGTCGCTGTTGCTTGTAAAATTGTAGTCAGTTTTGTGGACTAAATAAAAAATGATAATCGAAAATGTTCCATTGGGGGGCAAATTAATCCAAAGTTTTGAAGCCTAATCCATGAATTTAGTTTGGCCGATAAAATGTTTTATCCAATGCCAGCTTTTCACATCAATTAAGCTGATGCAAATTCATTAGTGCATTTGTGAACCAGCAACCTTGGGTCTAAGTTTGCCTGTAACCACTAGGCCATCACAGCCCGTTTGCGATTTGTCGGAAAAAATATATGGAATATATTTTATTTCCCTTTTATTTTTTTCTGACAACATTTATTCTTTCTCGGATACATTGCAATAAATCTCTTTACGGGATAAGCCTTTCTTTTATTATTTGTTTTCTTTTAACATAATATATATTTGTTACGTGTACCTTAAAAAAATGTGCTCCATACGAGACACCCGTCAAATGGAAAACATTGAAAATTAAATTTATAACAAAAAAAAGTTTTGCGGTCGGGGTTCCCCGTCAGGAACGAAGTTCTGTGCGATATATTTTCGCGTCAAATCATTTTTTTAAATGTAGATTTAAATTGATTATATAACTGTACTTTTGTCACACCTGAATTCGAACGCCCAACGCATCGCATGTTGGAGCATTTGGTAGGCACAGTATGAACGCTATTTCATTATATAACGTGACCTTTGGCCACTGCCATTTCACTATACTGTAAGCCGCGTAAAAGAATTTCGTTCCAATAAACATGGAGTGACATCTATTTATTAGGCTTCTACTTATCTGCCGTGGTACAATGTTGGGCATATTTTTTATATATATTAACTACATTCATCATGTTTATTGTTTAGATACATATAAAAAAAACATTGAATTTTGTAAACTACAAGACGATTCTCGTCTTGTGATTAATGAACTGAATTATCGAGTACGTATTGATGGAAACAGCACCATGACTGAGCGTTATTACTATGGTAGATAATAAATTACCTGTAAAGCGATTTTGGGGACACTATTCAGCAAATAATTTATCACCGTCTCTTATAATGTTCAAGCGCGAGAGTTTTGCTGTCGAGAAGTTTTCATTATCCTCTAAAAATGTAGAAATTGATAGTAATTACACTTCCGTAATTACGGACGTAAAGCCATTCAGTACCTTAAATTAGGTCGTTTGGATTCCTTCTATCAGATATCTATGAGAGTCGGAGTATAAGGAGTACACTTGTCTTTGCATACACGCTAATGTATTATGCCCTGCGTGGTTAGTTGTCCCTTGAAAATGCTTGCCGCGTTCGATCGTCAGTAGTATATTATCATCATCATCGTGGTTGTAATTACAAGCATTTCATATTTAAACTCATCGTTTTATTATTTACATCCATGGCGCAACCCTTGTTTTTGCTTCTTAAGCGACCCGATATAAATGACATAGCAAAAAATATGTTCATAAAAATGTATTTTTTTCTTATGCTTGACAGAATTATGAGTTTTCTTGACATTTTCTCATTACCAATGTAATTCTAAGACAGATTATTTTTTTAAATTTGTATTTATTGTAGGAAAATTATTAAACTATCAACAACCTTAAGAGTTCACCAAAGTTTACCTACGGCTCGTTTGATCACTCTCTTTTTGATGTTTATTAAAAATATTAATTATCCTTCGCCAATCCACCAGCAACCTGGGAACTAAGATTTTATGTCCCTCGTGTATAGTCACAATAGGTCACTCACCTTTAAACCGGAACATAATAATACAAAGTATTATTGTTCGGCGTTAGAATATATGATCAGCGAGTGGTACCTACCCAAAGGGTTATCAACAACAAATTTGTATTTCTGTATTTGAAAGATGTGTTAATATCACTTGGTGGTACGTTGGTGTATTTCGTATTTATTTCAATGCAGGACGACCGCTAACATCATTTTACCAATATGCTCTTATGTCTTCGTACAATAAAATAAAAATTACTTGAAGCGTTGGTAATATTACAATTACACTTATTTTTACTAAATATAAAAGTCCATACACTTATATATTTCTTATCAATTCAGTTGAATAACTTTTAGAATACCAAGAATAAGTTCATAAATGGATACATTTAAAGTATAATTTTGGCGGACTTTGAAATATTATCACTCCATTTACAAAGTATTTGTTATTTATCACGTTCAAGAGAAAGCTTGGTAAATTTTTCATTAAGTCACTCGATCTTACAAGGCATTTACAGACTTAAGCGTTTTTCATGATAGGCTAGTAAATAACCCCTTTATGGTAAGTGATCTTTGACATTGACCAAAACTTGAAACGTTGCCAACATACCGCCAACTTATGCCATACGGCCAATTTCTATGGAACTAACAATGATGATTGATAGATCAATATTAGATTTTCACAGGAATGCAGAAATTTTGTTTACATCAAGTCGTTATATTTGCTTAATTTTACTTCAATTGATGTCTTCGAATATTTGAGGAATGTTTATTAATGGGGTCTAATCATCTTGCAGTAGCACGATTATCAAAGTCTGACAATAGATGGCAAAGGGGATTCTCTTTGTGGGGAGCAACTAACTAAGAGGAAATCGGAATTGAGACGAGCCTCATACCTCCTCTGAAGAGGAGTCTTCCATCTCTTCCTCGCAGAGCACTACACAAGAGATCAAATTTACGATAAGCTGATCTAATGAGAAGCGTGGTGCAATAAACTTCAAGGCTTCTCATCAAGGGAACGAAGGCCTTTTGCTTAGCAGTCAAACATTTAGTAGTTGTTACTCACTCGTAAATGGAGAGATATATGCAGATATTGTCTGTGCGCAGTGAATTTAAGCGAAAAGCTGGATAATAAATACGTATTTAATTTGAGCATTTAATTCTTATCATGGTCGACGGTGAAGGAAGACATCGTGAGGAAAACTCCATCTGACGGATTAAATTCTAACACACGTTTATGCATGACATCAACGGCACTACAGCAGCGCAATGTTTACTAATTTTAGTTTATACACTAGTTTTAATTGTTAATTTATTTTATCAAGTCACAGTTTCAGCTGAGTGTATTTTCTTTTCTCTGTTCCTATTTTTATTTAAAGCTTAAATATTACTTACATGTGCTTACTTGAAAACGTTATTTAGTTTGTGACTAATTAACAATGATGTGTCTTCTTCTATCGAATGCCAACCCATTAATGACAGAAAGAGAGAAACCATTCTTAAAATAAATAGCCGCTAAGTAGCGTTTATACTTATCGCAGGTCACTTAATCACTTTCAAAACGTTGATAATTTATTTTATTATGAATGCTATTTAATTCGCATTATATAGAGAAATGAACTTCGTTCCAATCTGGTGTCCCACAACACCTTTCTGGAGCATTTTTATCCCCTGATTCAACTATTTGTTAATGATACATTGAAACGCTTCAGCTATGAACAGTAATTGTTTCTTGAATGCCAAAGGTTTCATAGGATTTTAAAAGGTCATCTATTGAAGTTCCATTGAGCTGGCTATAGTTACCAGTTTTATTGGCTTTGTGGAAGTTTATATTGGAAAATGTTAAAGCATTTAATTTGTATATGAAGAAGTTTTTTAAGGTCGTTGCTATATGTTAAAAGATTAATGAAAATTTTACCGGCTCAAATGCATTTACAAGCTGTGTAGACTTGGACTTTGTAAAACCTTGCAAGATTTTAAAGGAGAAGATCTAAGAATAGAAGTAATATATTTTTGTGTTAATAATTTTAGTGTTAAGCAAGGTAGCCTTTTTTTATCGCTGGAAAAACGCATTACGCGTTTCCCCCACGGGAACAGTGGGGGGTATGTGGGGCTCGCCATATGTCAGAGGGGGCCGAGTGCGCCCCGATCATCGAAATGCTCACTAAAAATCCAGCGGTACCATTCCCGTCTTAACGGGGAGCGCTACGGGATCGCTTGCACATGCTACTGTGACGCTCCGACGGCCACCATTCACTAGGGAATTACAAGGTAGCCTTGGAAAGGTACAGTTGTATAAAGGTTTTTTCTTATATATTACAAACTTTAGAATTCCGTAAAATACATGAAACTTACAATTTTATAAATAAAGGTGACATATATTGGACTGATTATATTTTTTATCAAAACTTGTAAATACAGTCAGCATTTAAGAATAGCATAATAAATATGTTTTCAGTTAAAGGAATGGTAAGTAAAATATTAATCATGGTAATAAAAGCCGGTATTAAGGCCACAACTAGAAATAGCTGTCCCCCTCCTTTACATTTGGAATTAATTCCAAAAGCTGCCTTGGTGCAAATATTAAAGTAAAGAATATAATTATACTTCAAAAAAGAAATACGTACTAAGCCATATACAGTTTATACATGTATGTCCTATATCCCACGCTTTTTAACATTTATATATTCTTATTTTGTGTAATCAACTCTATTTATTAATATAATATTTTAACAAGCCTTTAATTAAATTACTATCGAGTTTCAAACACGGAATTTTATTATAGAAATAGCTTGACATCTACAAAACATTATTGTCTATATTTATTAAAAAAAAACCAGTAAAATATTCTTACTATTTAATTTGGCCGTGTTATCAATGTCCTTCATAATGGAAAAAAATTATGAAGACTTTATCATTTATAAGATTATTTCAGTTGACATTTCTGTGAATTTAATATCATTTGTATTCAAGATATGTTTCAAAAGAAACATTTATTAACGTTACACACGCACATGAACGTAAAACGTGCAGATTTTGCAAACTTCGTAAATACATATAGTGAGTATATAGGTGTGTGACAAACATAATTATACGCTAAAATATTCAAAGATGAGTATATTAAAATTTGTGAAACTTTAAAAAAACGAACGGTTTATTCAAATCGAGTTAACAAAAAAATAAGAACAATAACTTATAACAGTTTTCTTTATAGTATAGGTCGGACGAGCATGTGGGCCACCTGATGGAGTGCGGTCACCAACGCCCATGGACAGTGGCATTGTACATTCCCAAAAAAAAACATCGCCAATGCGCCACTAACCTTGAGAACTAAGATTTTATGTCCCTTGTGCCTATAATTACACTGGCTCACTTACCCTTCAAACCGGAACACAACAATACCAAGTATTGCTGTTTTGCGGAGAATATCTGATGAGTGGGTGGTACCTACCCAGACGAGCTTTCACAAAGCACTGAGTAACAAGATGTGCCAAGATTGAACACACAAGTGCTTGGCGGTGAAGTAAAACATGTGTCTAATTTGACTTAAATTCGGCTACACGTGTAACCGACCCACATCGAAGCAGCGTGTTGGAATAAACTCCAAACCAACTCCTCAAAAGAGAGAAAAAGCCTTAGGCCACTGCTGGGCAGCAGGTCATTTACAAGATCTTACTTTAAGCATTTATTAAGAGTACTTAGGAATTTTAATTTATTCGGAAATTAAAACCGAAAATGAAGCTAAATATTTTCTCGTCTAGATTTTTTTCAAGTATAATCAGCGTCCTACTTAACTCTTATTACATGGTACCGTTTCAGCCTCAACGTCTTAACGTAAGATTTCATCTTTGTATTTTTAAATTAAATAACACAGATTAATTAAAACATTTCGCATTCGAATAATCTCCGTAACCTTTAATTTGTGATTTATTGTTCATCTTCTCTGAAGAAAATATTAGGAATTAGATTATTTACAATTCAAAATATACTTTCTTTACGTTAAAAAGGCGCTTGCGTTGCGAAAAAGTTAAAGTAATAAAAAACATGACACGAGTACACCAGAAAACGTTGTTATAAATAGTTTATAATACACTAGCAAGTAGCCAATTATATTTTATTTTTGTTTATTAAAAAAACATTGTCATGTTAGAACATACTTAGGCAAAATAAATTTACTTATATCGTGTAATGTAAAACATTTATTTATACCACATATTATATTATACAATTACTTATTTTCACAGTTAAAAAATAATATTCTACTAATGAAAAGTCTTTCAAATAAATAGAAGATCTCCAAAACCTAATTATAAACATTGAATACAAGCAAAGAAATCTAAAATCTATAACAAAGTTTGAAATATTAAAATAATTTGGCTTTCCTTGTGCAAACTAGTTTGCGCAGTTAAGCGCGCGCGGACTGTATCATGCGCAAACTCAAAATAGTAATAATAATAGTTTTAAAATAATTGCACTGTAATAATTTAACTGCAATATTTTCGAACATACGTCTGCTCAATAAATGGTAATATCGTTTCGTGGTGGCGCTTTCAATACTTCGTAGTGTTGTGTTCAAGTTTGAAGAGTGAGTAAGCCACAGAAAAGTGTAACTACAGGGACAACGGACATAACATTCTCAAGATTTGTGGGGCATTGGTTATGTAAATAATGGCTAATATTTCTTACAGCGCCAATGTAGTAGCAATGTACGGCATAGTGGTGATCACTTACCATCAAGTTTGTAAAAAAATATAGTGTTGATTTTAAAAGCTTAAATGCGCAAATCAGCATGCGTGAGTCGTCTCGTATATTAAGAAAGACAGTCAACTGTCACTTGAAAAAACAATTCAAATAACTTTTCCACGTCGGCATCAAAAGAACGAAAAACTCTGAAATTGAATAGAAAGGGTGTAATTTATACAATGACTTTGACTCTTGTGTGGTGTAATCTTTTCTTTTATTTATTTTTTTCTTTCAAGCGATATCCTATTTGCGATAAGGTACTTTGAAATTTGTATGCCTTTGAGATTAGTATTAAAAGATATAATACTTTACATTTCAGTATTTGCTTGTATTATATCTTCATTAATTGTTTTTTTTTTTTTTTTTTGTTGTTCTAAGTAATCACAAAAATATTAATGTTTTAGCAGTTAAATTAAACACTTAATCAGGTTCAAAAGATGTTCTGTAAAAAATACATAGTAAAAATATATAAAGTTATATTTTTAAAATAAATACTCTACTCGGTGGTAGAGCTTTGTGCAAGCTCGTCTGGGTAGGTACCATCCACTCATCAGATATTCTACCACAAAACAGCAGTACTTTGTATTGTTGTGTTTCGGTTTGAAGGGTGAGTGAGCCAGTGTAATTACAGGCACAAGGGACATAAAATCTTAGTTCCCAAGGTAGGTGGCGCATTTGCGATATAAGCGATGGTTAACATTTCTTACAATGCCATTGTCTATTGGCGTTGGTGACCACTTACCATCAGGTGGCCCATATGCTCGTCCGCCAACTTATACAATAAAAAAAACCATTATTTACATTGCTTATAAACATGCAAATAACACAAATTACAGGAACTGACAATATGAAGGCTAATTTACGCGGCCATGAGTTTCGAGTCCAGCACCAGTAGTATGAACTTGTTTAAGTGCAAGTTTGCACGGGTTCCCGTGTACAGAATGAGTTAAAATTTGTTTTTGATGTCTTAATATGTCATAATAAACATAATTAGAGGGTATGCGTTAATGTTTTTTGCTTTCGAAAAATATGAGTCACCCTAACATATTACTTAACCGTAATAATGTCCTATTCCAGTTAGACGAAGGGTGAATGAGCCAATACGAATGACACAAGGTCCATAACACCTTTGTTCCTATGGTTAGAAGCGATTGACCCAATACCCTTATTCTAAGCGTAATAATTTATTTTTTTATAAATTAATATTTACGTAATAATGTATTTTTATTTTTTATTTTATTTTTTAATAAGCCGGAAAAGCTAGTTACTTATAAAAGTTGCTTTGTAAACACTTATCTTTCTCTTTCTAACATCATTGATTTGGTATTCGAAAGTAAAAGACACAGCATTGCTGAACTGAACATAGAACAATTTGATTGAAATTAATAATTAATAATTTAATCAAAAGTAAAGTCGAAACAATAATTTATAGAACATATTTTTAGTGGATTAAGAAGATAAATTATATTTGAAATATTTTTACCAATAAAGCGATTCGTTTAAATCATTTCAGAAAAAAAATGTACGTTTTATTTATTTTTAATTTATTGTTAAAAACAACCCTTCGAGGGTAAAAGTTCGTAAACTCGTTGAACGCTATAAATCTCGAGTGTATATGTAATTTATTTTAACCGCACCGCAATTTATATGCGAACAAAAATAATGTATATTTTTATCATATAGACAATACCAATTCGTTCAAAGATAGCTAAATACTAATATATGTATGTAATTGAATGAGGCATTTTTTTTCAACTAAGTTATCTATAATCGTAACTAATATGCGTGAGTTTGTTTGTTTGTTACGCTATCACGCCTAAACCACTAAACCAATTTTAAAATTTCTTTCACCAATGGAAAGCTACATTATGAGCGAGTAACATAGGCTACACTTTTTCCCTATACGGGACTTGTGTTGGTGAAACCGCGGGAAAAACACTAGTAATATTACAAATGTTAAAGTAACTCTGTCTATACGTTACGCTTTCAAGGCTAGACCATTGGACCGATTTTGGTGTAAAGCAAGCTTGGTACCTAAGAACGGACATAGGCTTTTTTTACCTAATACTCGCCCCCTCTCCTCCTAACATGCGGTTGAAGCCGCGAGGAAATACTAGTATTTAATAAAGTATTAAGTTACTAATATACAGCGTGTAACAAAATTCGTGTCTGACCCGTGAAGTGGTTATTAGGTATCGTGTGTCGGTTCTATTTATGTGATAATTTTTAAAATACTAAAATAAAAATAGATCCATTTTTAATTAAATGGCGAAAATTTCATGGCAACACAGATGCGGGCAATAGCGCAATAAGTATTTTTTTTGCTTAGTATTTTAAAAATTACTACATAAATATAACCGACACACGATACCTAATAACCACTTCACAGGTCGGACACGAATTTTGTTACACGCTGTATATTTAAATAAAGACAATTAGTGTCAGTACCATTTTCTCCATTATTTACCAATTCATTCATTAACCAATTCTCTTTCATATTATTTAGTAACAATTATCAAGAATTGGATTTATCAATAAATATATAGAAATATTTATAGAAAAAAAATGTTCGAAATTATATAGTCTTTATGTAAAGGATTATTTACAGACATAATAAATGTCTAACATAAGTTCATAATGTATGTCCATCTAACATCTAAATTTCAAGATATTGCCACAGAAATTGCAGATTTGATCTCCCTCCGGATCTAGACTGAAACAACTAACCTGACCTCAAACATTGTACAAAATTTACTGCATTTCGAAGCTCTGTTATTTACACTTGTAAACTATCAATTTAAACACAGCTAGAAAATATTACTCAATATTTTGTTTATATTCGCTGAGAATTGTTAATGGACTGCCACTTTTCATAGATATAATTTTATCCTAGGTTCCATCTGTTCCATCTGCTACATATTCTCTTCATCCTAGGTGAAGGTGATGAAATATTCTGTGCCTCAATTTCATAACTAAAACCCAATAAGTAAAAATTCAATTGATTGATACTTTTTTTATGAATTTTTAGAGAGAGAGAGACTTTCTAAGAGATTAGGATATAAATAAACAGAGTAATGCTTTTCTCGTGATATCTATTTTACTAACAAAAAATATCAACACTATGCTTCTATATGCTGTTGTATCCGCCTACAATAATTCTGCTGAGAAACATACGTTTTCATCTATTAACGGTGCCTTTGATAGATGGTTTATCGTTTTGACACATATATAGTTATAACCACGGTCGTATACACAGGTCTTGCAACTTCAGTATGGGGTACGTTGACATATTTTTTTTATTTTATAGGTTGGCGGGCGAGTGTTTGGTCCACCTGATGGTAAGTGGTCACCAACGCCCATAGACATTGACAGTGTAAGAAATGTTAACCATCGCTCACACTGCCAAAACTGACGCTGACGCTGTTAAGTTCAATTTACGGCCGCCAGAGGCATGACAATTCGCGTAATAATTATCCCGAACACTTTTTCAAATCCAAACAAAACAGTTAAATAACAAAACAAAAATAACAAAAAATCCGCAAAACTCAACAAAAGGATATAACAATGATTAAATAACACAATACTTGGGAGAGAAAAACATCAGCTTCGATAGCAGCGACGTAGTACGTACAGCGGATGGTATTGCGAATTAGCAGTTGTAACACACTCGCACCTATCTCTCACCACTGAAATTGGACTCAGTTGCAAGACCTGTGTATACGACCGTGGTTATAACAGTCGATGGCAGTGATTCGTTATTTAAGCCTCGCTATCTCTCTCTAGCCTGGAACTGTCAAATGAAACATCACTAATTATTGTGCATTAAGAAATTGTCTTCATGAGTTCTTAATTACCTTCGTTTCTGCGGTTTATACGTGACTTTAAGATGATGCTGTAGAAAGACGTATTTGTGTACTATAGTATTGGTCATTGCTCAATTATTCAACCATATAGTATGAATGCAGTATCGTATCGATTTTAAGCTTTTCATGCATAATTCAGACGACAATACAAAATTTTTACAACCGTATTAATCTGATATCGTGTCTGATCTGTCTGTCTGATAATCTGTGGATCGTGTAACTTTTCAAATCCCCCGGTGATGTGAATTATTTTATATCGTCCAATCCCATACTGCACATAACATTATATTGAAATGATTATTGAAATTTATTTATAGATTTTAAATACATTGATATAATCTTTAAGAAAGAGCGTAGAGTGATAATTATTTAATATATTATTTCTGGTTTACTCGTTATAAATAATATTATATACTGCTCATTAGACAAGAAGATGTACACGAAAAAGAGATCACAAAGGGTCTTTGTGTGAATTATTAAACAGTTAGATCTAAATTTAAATAACAAGGATATATTTTCGGGATAATACAAGAACGATAATGAGAGTTTAATATAAATTGGTAGAAAGCTGTTCTTGTACGTAGATTTTTTTTAGCATAGTTAGTTGGACGTGCATATGGGCCACCTGATGGTAAGTGGCCACCAACACCCATAGACATTGGCATTATAAGAGATGTTAACCATCGCTTACATCGGCAATGCGCCAAAACCTTAGGAACTAAGATGTTATGTCCCTTGTGCCTGTAATTACACTGACTCACTTACACTTACCCTTCAAACCGGAACACAACAATACCAAGTACTGCTATTTTGCGGTAGAATATTTGATGAGTGGGTGGTACATATCCAGACGAGCTTGCACAAAGCTCTACCGCCATAAAATAAATAGCACCATAAGTAAATATTTTAATAGAACAGTCAAGATTATCTATGCTCTATAGAAATAAATAAAATCAGAGAATTTCTGTGATTATAAAATAGTTAGTTAAGTTGTTTATTTTTATATTAATATTTATCTACGATACGATAGTAGTACTATCTAATAATTTAGATATTTCTATGAATATTATAATGGCCATTATGTTTGTTAAAATGGCTCAAGCGCAGTAAATCCACGATGGCGAAGTCGCGGGATATTTTTTATATACAAACTTTATTATTATATAAATTTTAAAGTTTGAATATAAAAATGCTTAGTATTGTTTTGTTGTTAAATAGTTATTAATAAAAGGAATATCAATGTTTGAGAATTACTATTATTTCTATTTTTCATGAAGTGGTAGCTCTTAAATGGAAGTGAGACTGACAACACGATGGTTCAGGATCAAACTTATATATTATATTTGTTACTAAGCACTATCTATTCTGTTTAACAATTGGGCATTAATATTGCTTAACATGACCATCATTATACCCTGGTTATTATACAGTAAGTAGTGAAGTAACAGCTAAGGTGGCACGCTCCAATGGTGGCTGGATACACGACCAACAGTTTTTTTTATTTTATTTTTTATTTCGACACATGCAGGTTTCCTCTCGATGTTTTATCACACACGATGAATTTAAAATACAATTTTAGCTCATGGAAATTCAGTGGAGTCTGTGTTGGTACCCGCAATCATCGTTTAAGATTCACATGACCTAACCACATGGCCTTCACCTCATAAAACCGTTTGGGTTATTATATAAAATTGTTTCTATTATGTACATTAAATTATCCTCAAGGGCTAATTAAAGATCATTATCTCCATAAATAGCCCCGCATACACAAGCAGCTGCTGGACATCAGCGGTAGAAGAAAATCAATACGTACGGAACGACAGAACCTTACATAAGCTGTAGACTAAATGTTTCACAATCATTCAGTTTGAGCCTAGATTTAATGCCGTAAAAAATTTCCATTATCTAAGCTCGTTTTTCTAAGCAATTTTTCCATTTAAATACCTGTCTCAGTGTGACTGGTGTCTAGTTTTATTACATGTCAGATATAAATTACTAAAGCAAGTGCCCAAAATAAATAATATTTTAATTAGTCCTTTTCCTTTTGCTAATGTCTTCGTCTGTTCTGTAATAAACATCATTTATAACTCGCGTGTGTTTTATTAATCATTGCTGAGACAGGAAAATTAATTTAGAAGAATACTAAATAAAACATATTTGGCGCCCAACGTGGGACTTATATTAATCAATACAATTTATTTGAAACAAGTTAGAGCGTTTAATTAAACTTTAGTTTCACATGGAAATATTTATAGATTTTCTACTATTCCTGTAAGTACATCAATTGTTTTTTTTTCTAGAACACTTTTATTTTAACCAAAGGGGTTACGTGTTCAAACCCGAGATTTTTTATGGACTTTTTTGTGTTATCAAAACATTGCGAGGAAACCCGCATGTGTCTAATGAAAATCTGCCACATGTCTATCCACCAACCCGCATTGGACCAGCTTGATGGAATCATCTCCAAGTGTTCTATTTGGTAGGGATTATGTTTTTTGTGTGATTTAATTCACTCCACATGTCAGAAACTTTCGTTTCAACGTAAAAACAAAACAATTCTTTTACTCGCGTTCAAATAGCGCGCTGTCATGTGCAATGTGGAATTTTTCCTCTCTCTGATATAAGAAACGTGAGTCGGTGCTTTTATTTTATTTACTGCGTTTTTTGTTTTAGATGCAGACATGAAAGGAAATTTCAGTAGATTTTTGTTTTGTTTTTTTTTGTTAGAATTTAAAAATATACTCCTTTCGAAATTTATCCTTTATAATTTTACAGGATCTGATAATATAACGAATAGCGAAATAAGAAATTTTGGGGTTAATAATTTAAAAAAAAAATCAATGATCGAGTTCTAAAACTTTGTATATATTTCATCAAACTGCTACTCTGGTTAAGGATATAAATGTTTCATCTATATAATTATCATTTAAATAATACTTGTAAATATGAATTTTGTTTTTAATAAGTAAGTACGTAAGTAAGTAACAAGTCATTTACAACAAAATGACGTACAATTACGTCATTTTACAACAAAATGACGTAACATAAATGTAGTTTATTTTGTATAGTCTGTATTTACTGGAAACACTAATTGCAAAGTGATGACGGATATAATGATGATACGCGTTAATTTCTAAAACACGAACGTTACGAGTAATTTGATGTAATTTCGTGCACATGTTGCCGCGGCGAACGTAACGTGTGTGTATGTGCTAGAGCTACGTCATTATGGAGTGCTTAAAATGTAGGCTAAGTAGTTCAGTTGGTTAAGCAACACTCGGAATGGTCGGTTATTGGATGGGTGGCCGGACTTTTTCATTTTCGTATGTGTGTAATAACATACAATAACTTTTAAAATTAACAATATGTACTTTAAATTGTTATAACGGTCTTACAAACAAAATATAAAAAGCTATTTGTATTTCTTTAGTTGCAGATATTATTATTTTTGCAAGCGCTGCTAGTTTCTTAAAGGTTGGCCACGGTCTCTATTACCAAAATCCCTTTATAAAGTTCTAAAATACTATACGACATGTCTTATACTCCACCCTACTTACTCCTCCACCCTATTCCCATTAAATAATCCCATATTTTCACGAAAACCATATTATGACGTTAACAGAATTTTTCTACCAAAATCTTAGTTTTATGGCCCATCCAAATACAACGCTAGATTATTTATTACTTTCGCAGTAAATCCTTTATGATATTACGGGCATTCAAAAAATTTTCGTTTGTATACCACGATCACTTGCAAATATATTTTCTGAAGTAAAATGTTATTCTCATCGGTTGTTATCGTTCGATTTTCAAAAAAATAAAGGTTCGAAAGATGTCTGATCTAATATTTCATTATCTTATCTGTATCTTTTTATTTTGATGCAACAACTTTAATTATCTATTTTATAAATATAGATGAAGCAATGAAGTGGATTAGGTTAATTATACTAAAGCAAATACTGAATAAAACGGATAGGTAATCTAAATATTTGTTTAATGTGTTTCTATGTCTATATCTATCTATATTAATAGATATCCAGATTGGATTTTACTATTCAAATTGAAATATATCTGACATATTACAATTATTTTCGCTACATGAATACTAAGAGTATCTAAACACGTCTAAAAACAATACGACGAATGAATGAATGATTGGAGTGAGCTTGCAAACATTTTCACAACGCTGGATGTGTGCGTTACACACACAGTGTTAAACTGGTTGGAACGTTTTGTGATATAGGATTATATTAGTGTAGCTAGAATTCCAAAATACATACATAATAATAAATAAATAATAATGTCCTCCAGACCGATCTCGGCCACGGCGGCCAATCTCAATAGAGATTAGCCAACTGCGCAGGAGATATTATAGTGCACAAGTGTGAGCGCAGACACAGGCGGAACGGGACAGGCAGGATGGGACGGCAATCCGACACGACCGGAAAGAGTTCAAGCGCAGGACCAAAGGCTTTACGCTTCCAACTTCCAGACTCCAGGCTGATACTGAGAATGCGACCTTATATCAAACCACTAGACCAACGAGGCAGTCAGCAAAACACATATACATAATATAACAGTACACATATACTCATATCATGTTAACGCGCTTCTTTTACGAAGTTTTTCCAGACGCCTCGTAAAGGTTTTATATATGTGTGAAGTTTATGTTCTAGTTTTTCTTTTACTAGAAAAACCGCTTCACCAGCTTGGAATTCAGTTTGTGTGGGAAAACTTTAAAATCTGACACATCGTCGTACATTATGCCAATTTCAATTATAAATGATATTTAAATATTTGGTGGTGGTAAACTAAAATTTAAAAAAAAAGTTTTGATTACTTGCCGTAATTACTTAGAAAGAAGCAGTTACTTTGAAATCACAGACATACACTTATTATATGTATAGATGTATAAATAAACCATTACATAATCTAATTTTAATTGAAATGTTAGTAATATACACATAATATTATTTTTGATGCCATAAAGTGTTTACTTTATACTTTTTAATATCATAAATTATAATATTATTATTATTTATTTATTTTTTTTTTTATTGTATAGCTTGGCGGACGAACATATGGGCCACCTGATGGTAAGTGGTCACCAACGCCCATAGACAATGGCATGTAAGAAATGTTAACCATCGCTCACATTGCCAATGCGCCACCAACCTTGGGAACTAAGATGTTATGTCCCTTGTGCCTGTAATTACACTGGCTCACTCACCCTTCAAACCGGAACACAACAGTACCAAGTACTGCTGTTTTGCGGTAGAATATCTGATGAGTGGGTGGTACCTACCCAGACGAGCTTGCACAAAGCTCTACCACCAAGTAAGCCATATGCCGTCACCGTTTCCACCACTGCTCACCACTCCCATTCCTTGCTAAGCATTTTCAAAGAGCTACAATAAAATGATAAAAAATGTTACATGGTTCGTGTCGCTGACAGCGGTTTTTTGCTCCGATAAAATAAATTTCTGAAGACACGAAATCGAACGAAAAGTTTACTTTGAATAGAATAAAGATAATCACAAGAATTTCCTAAAGGAATATTTTTTGTAAGGTATTTTTATGGACTTTCAGTTGTATAAACTTTCAGGTTTTTCCGGTTTATTTATTATCTATATTGTAAACATAAAATATATAAAAATACATTAAAAAAAAACTTAATTATATGAAACTCGTACAGACAGATTAATCTTAAAACTATTCTCTCACTGTCTTACAGTAATTGGTGGATTAAAATAAGCCTTGAGCCTTCCTCGATAAAATGACTATCCAGAACAATAAAAAAAAAATTAAATTCGAACCAGTAGTTCCTGAGATTAACCGGATCAAACGAACAAACTCTTCAGCTTTTTATATTTGTATAGATTATTTGTATAGATTATATAAAAACATTAACTTCTACCAATAGTTCAATTCAAATTCAAATTATTTATTTGCATAGTTGTAGGTACATTTTTGATGTTACAATAGTTTAAGTCCTGCCACAACGACCATAAGATGGTATGCAAATGTCATATATTTATGAATACTACAAAAAATTACGCACAATATCAGACATTAAGGTAATGTCATAAAGATAATCTAGAAAAATTACATTTATAAATAATATTTCCAAGTTTCAATCACGTACAATTAATTTAATTGTTTAAGAATTTAACTATTTATTGAATTACCCTACCTTATTATAAATATTCTTTTAAATGATAGTAACACACATGAATCAAACAACGCTTTAATTTTTGTTTAAAACAATTTCAGTTTTTGTATTGTTTGATGTCATTCAGCAACTTTTAAAGGTTTATAAGTATATAGAAAAGCCATCGTTATATTATACTAGAAAAATAGTGCTTCCGTTGCCTTTTCTGTATATATTTAATAAACCTATTACTTTGACTATCGGTAGAATGGTATAGACAACAGAGAATGAACTCTACCACCATCAAGTTGCAAGTTAAATTGGTTACTATGAAAACTTTCTCCAAGAAAGAATACATAGCACAATACAAGAATATGAGCCAATTTTCTTGGTCAAATGCTGTCGTTTCCTTCATTTTGTATATAAGACTACCTACTCGTCCAAACTTCGCACGAGTGGAATAAGGGTCCATCAAAGAAGTGGTCAATTTTATTTTCTCGATGGTAGGGCTTTGTGCAAACTCATCTGGGTAGGTACCACCCACGCATTAGATATTCTCCCGCAAACTAGCAGTACTTGGTGCTGTTGTGTTCCGGTTTGAAGGGTGAGTGAGCCAGCAGATTACAGGCACAAGGGACATATCATTTTAGTTCCCAAGGTTGGTGGCGCATTGACGATGTTTTCTTTTTTTTAGAAATGTACAATGCCACTGTCTATGGGCGTTAGTGACCACTTACCATCAGGTGTCCCAAAATCCCGTCCGCCTACCTATACAATAAAATAAAAAAAATTGCCTCAATATAAGCTGTTGAATGTTTGCCATATATGTCATCATTTAAATATTGATCTAATCGGTATGAAAATATGATAACTTATGCGTACGCCAGCGAAGACTCGTGCCCAAAAACAAACTATTATAGGAACTATGTAGCCTCGGTAGTCTAAAATATAGTTCTTTTGAATACTAATTAATATTTCATCATCAACAAAAATGTTAAATTTTAGCCCAACACGTCAGGCCGAGCTGGCTTAATATTCAAATGAAAATTTTGACCCAAATAAACTGCAAGTGAACTTAAATAGAAGCTTGTGAAAAAGAAACGTATGCGATTTTAATAATATATGATAAAGCAAAAAAAATATTTTTGTCCCAACGTAAATAGTAATATTTACATATTTGTGTAAATGTAAAAGAAAATAATTGTACAAGTCTTTGGTCTTCCAGTTAAACTTTTTAAAACTTCTCTTTTTTGTGGCAAAAATTTGGAAGTTATTTACCAATGGAGTTAATTAGATAATTAGCTGCAGAAGAACTTACTTCATTACTTAACTGTGAAATGGTATCAACCGACTTTTGATGATATACTATTTTGATGCGTGTATTCTTGAAATGTTATAATGATTACGGTCAATGTCGTATGTCACTTTCTGACATTTCACGACTGTTTTCAGATTGGCGCTGTAAGAAATATTAACCTTTCGTTACACCGCCTCTGCGCAACCAATCTTGGGATCTAAGGTGTTATATCACTTGTGTCTATAGTTACACCGACTCAGCCTCTAAACGGGAACGCAACAATGCTAACTATTGTTATTAAGTGGTAGAATATCTGATGAGTGGGTAGTACATACCTAGACATTACATTACAGTACATACAAAACCCTATCACCAAGAAAAAATCTTTGGTAAAGAAACGCGTGTTAAAATTACAAAAGCATCTCGGATGTTCATGTGTATACACATGAACATCCGAGATCAAAATGTTATAGTCAAATATCAATTTAACACATCACTGGCCACAAATAAATATACCACATTTTTGTAATTCCATTTTTTATAAAAAACAAACTATTCCGTGACGTAATCAATTACCACATTCAAACCGTCCAATCGATCGAAATTAAGTATTAATCATCTGAATGTATTACTTTTACATATTAAAGCTAACACGTTACATTACATAGATGATTGGATGAACGTATAGCTATATACATTTATTTATTACTGTTATATAAATTGTTACATGCTCCAATAATGTGTATCAGCCCATTTAGGCTTGTACGAAGATGGTGGGTTCATCTTATCTAATTGGACTGACAACTACAGACAAATATAAATGTGAGTTCAGTCAGTTCCAGGTCGGCAAATGCCTCCACTCCACCTTTTTTTTAGGTATAGGATTTTGATTGAATCTCGTCTTTTCCCAAATTATTATCGATAAACTACGCTAAAAGAGATATTCAAGATTAAGCCAAAAAATGTACACATATGTACATTGGGAAACTTTATGCATTTTTTTTAATAGGAAGGCGGACGAGCATACTTGTCACCTGATGGTAAGTGGTCACCAACGCCCATAGATATTAGCATTGTAAGAGATGTTAACCGTCGCTTACATCGCCAATGCACCACCAATCTTTGGAACTCAGATGTCCCTTGTGCCTGTAATTACACTGGCTCACTCACCCTTCAAACCGAAACACAACAATAGCAAGTATTGCTGTTTTACGGTAGAATATCTGATGAGTGGGTGGTACCTACCCAGACGAGCTGGCACAAAGCCCTACCACCAAGTAAAAGTACCTGATGGTAAGTGGTAGTGGAGTCCAAACGCGAAAACCAATACAGCCAAAAAGAATAAAATCGGCCACCTGATGGTAAGTCACCAACGCCCATAGACATTGGCATTGTAAGAAATGTTAATCACCGCTTACATCGCCAATGCGCCGCCAACCTTGGGAACTAAAATGTTATGTCTCTTGTGCCTGTAATTATACTGGCACACTTACCCTTCAAACTAGAACACAACAATACCAAGTACTATTGTTTTGCGGTTGAAACCAACCCATAAAATTTACGATGACACTAAATTATTTAATATTACACAAATTTACAAATACAATACAGCTATGTTGATAAGAAAAATTTTAAACAATAACATTCACACACAAATTAAATTAACAAAAAACATACAGATACAAACACGAAGCTCACGACGGGCACATAACATTCAAGTATATAAACCTAAAACTAATTACGGAAAAAAATGTATTCTGTACCAAGGAGCACGAATTTATAATTCATTGCCAAATTATATAAAAAACGCAAAAACAATATATATATATTATATGATATTATTATAAATGTAAAAATCTCTTTGTCTGTCTATTACGCTTTTCGAAAACACTGAATTTATTTTGATGCCAAGGAAGGATATAGGTAACTGTTTTATACCTAATACTTGCAATGATCAACTGAAACAGGCGGGCAAAGCCGTGGGCGAAAACTAGTTTCGAAAATTCGTACAACATTGTCACATCAAGAAGTATGTATATGTATCGCAAGTGTGACAAGTAACGACATTTTTACGAGTTGATGTTGCTACCGGTAGGTAATGCTATTAAATAATCATATTTCAAAAATAATGTTTTTAAAAAATTTCTAACAACATGTAAACCGGCCTTTATGCTATTCTCAATAACAAGACAATTATTGAAATGTACCTACATATTCACAAATGTTTTTGTTAATCAAGTTTTTTGTAATACCGTCTATTTATTTGCGCACTCTGTATATTAATTGTAACTAATTTGTTAAGTTTATTTATTTCTCCTCGAAGTGATTGTAATCTTGAGAAATAAAGTGATTTTAAACCGTAATATCTGATGAGTGGGTGGTACCTACCCAGACGAGCTTTCACAAAGCCTTACCACCAAGTAACATATAATATAATATGTTTTAATATGGATTGGAGATTAAACAACTTCATATAGAACTATTATGTAAGAACTAACTCGAAACTGACAGCTGACAACAATCGTAAAACGTCAGAAAGACATGCGGCACTGACGATAATAACGAGAGACCACCGTCGAAGCCGCAACTTAAATTACTTTACTTACTTTATTCTGTAATATTCAAAAGATTTAAAAAATACAAAAAATGGATACAACCTAATTATGAGTACTGAGAAGCATACGATTTTGGCGACCTTATCGATACATAGGTATCTCATCCAGACAACCAACGGTGTATGGAATAACTCATGGGATATGTAGATGGTGTTGTAATATTAATAACATAACATTAATCTATAAAAAACAAACTAATAAATATATGACAATATAAATTACGCTCAAGCCGAGATGGCTCAGTGGTAACAAAGTGTGAATCTTAACCGATGATCGTGGGTTGAAACCCGGGCAAGCATCACTGAATTTCATATGCCAAATTTGTGATTATAATTCTTCTCGTGATTGACGGTGAAGAAACCTGCATGTGTCAAATTTCGCTGAAATTCTGCCACATGTGTATTTCACCAACCCGCATTGGAGCAGCGTGGTGGTAAAAGCTCCAAAACCTTCTCCTCAAAACTGAAGAACAGGCCTTGGCCTAGCAGTGGGACATTCACGGGTTGTTACTTATTACTGATAAATTACACATATATCAATAAATAAATTATAATATTATTACATAATAAACACAAATCACTATGAAATGTCACCAAGAAAATAATACAAAACGAATTACCGCACTGGGAACTCAACCCTTTCGGATTGGTCTTAGTATTGTTTATTGTCATGATTTGTTAATTTAGATAATTTTGAAGTTACCCAGCATTTACGAGTATCATAAATGTGAAAATATTATAAATGTGAAAGTGCCGTTTGTTACGTTGTCAAGTTATTTGACTCAACCGATCATTATAAAAATGTACATATTTTGCTAGGAGTGCCTTACAATAACGTAATACCTAGCAGCATAGCGTAATAGTATCTGTTACCTAGCCCTGATCATGGTGTGAATTTATATTTAAAAAAAATCTACGATGCCAAATTTTCATTGACTGAATTAAATAGTAATCAATTAAAATTAAGAACTGTTTAATTATAAAAATATATTAGGTATGTGATGTCAAAGCCACTATAAAACATTGAATCGCCTTAAAATTAATAATAATTAACTTTTAAACAATAACAGGCTTGTAATAAAAGAAAAAAATCTTTTTTATCCCTTTCAGACAAATACATTTTTTCTCTCAATGTGTGAGATAAAAGATAACGAATAAAAGAGACAGTCACAAAAACTAAGTGTTATTAACCCATCAATTCTGAGGGTGTTGATCTACAGGACGGAGACCTTCGTGTCATCGTCCGCACTATTTTATTAGACGAAGCAGGAAGTGCTGAACTTTAATCAAATACCCGAGTCCAGGTTTTAATGGAATTTCAAATGATTGATCAAATTAGTGCAAATTTGACGATTCTATTTGCTTAATCCCCGTTAAATATTTTTATTAGATCTTAGACATCGAACTTAAATATAAATTACTAGTTACACGAACCGGCTACTCACCGGTAGAATAAAATACTACAAAAAAGGTTTATATCGTAACGCTAGTATTCTTCCAGTCGGCACATTTTTTTCCATCTTCAATAACCATCGTCATGTTTCAGCCAGTTTACCCCAAAACCTTAACCTTACGCCTAAACCTTCCTCATCGCTCCGTCCATGGTTGACAACCATTTGAGAATCCGTCCGGTAGTTTCGGAGTTTATTGCGTTCAGACAGACCGACAGACATATTTAATAATCATGATATAACATTCGTCTATAGCTATCTGTAATCAAATAATAGAAATTTAAATAATTCTCTCGGTCTTATTTAAGAAGAATTTGATCCAAAAAAATTTAATACTCTTTGGATGCGATGATTCGAAGTTCAAATTTTAAAGACTACAGAGTTCAATTACATTCTTTACAAGAATGTTGGTTCTTTATAAAAGTGTTATATTTCTACGTATATTAAAATGAACAAGTAAATATGATCTTGTATACATTTAAATAATATATTTTATATTTAATTAATTTAGTGATAATACTACTTAATACCAAAAATTTAATTAGACGAGTAATTACAGGATTAATCCTTTTATTAAAACGGCTATTCTAATTAAGTTAGTTTCTGATATTGAGACGTGGTTTGAATTATTAAATTTATACATTACTGTGTAGCTTAATTGTGTCATTGTATTGATAGCTTGACGTGGTTTATGAGCGTAAAAGCTAACTAAAAGAGTTAACATTTTATATTAAAAAAATATATATTTCTTTAAATTATTATATAGCAAACATTTTTTTAACATTATATAACATAAAAACTGTGTTATATAATTTAAAAAAAAAACCGACACAAAAAATCAAATGTCGTGGTCTAATTTTATGGCATTTTTTTATTTATTTTATTTTCAAGTTATCTAATGGTAAATGATAAATTATTATTTCATCGAACATATTTAATAATATCATATATATATAATATAATATTATACTGGTAAGGTTACCAATGTACAAATTCAGAATGTATTGAGCAGAAAAAAGATTTAATAGTTGTCTCCACACGAGTAAAACTATCGTAGAAGCTATAAAGCCTTTTCGGAATAACGTAAGGTCTTGATAAAAACATTCTCCTGTGAATTTGATTAATGTTTGATATTTTGAGATCTGCCAATATGGATTACGATTAGTGTTATCAAGCGTCTCGAATTGCGTGGGACGTTCCGATTTTCAAAGATATGTGAACACGTCCCGAATCGGATTATGAGATGTCCCGTTTGTTAATAACATTGTCAGGACGGACGCGCTTGTATTTAAAAAAAAAATTAAAAATGAAAGAATCTGTCTTGCAGATAACTTTTGTTTTATTTATAAAGGTTTGATTGATCTTTTTTGTCTAATGGTAAATTTAAATAATTAGTTAAATAATATTTTTTTCCACGTTGTAATAAAAGTAATACAGTTTTAGTATTTAACAATATAATTATATCAATGTGAATCTTAAATCATTTTGAGCCTTTTTTTTCGCTGAAAAAACGAGACCATTTCTAACGATCATCTCTCGCTGCCAAGCATGGCGTTTAACACGCACGGCAGTAAGAGATCTTTTCAGATTATAACCACCAGGGTATGCCTCTGAGGCTCCCACGCAGCACAATCCGTCAGCACACGTCGTCGCTCGTGGCAGAAGGGTGATACCTCCCGCCTCGCTATCTTGTGCAGGTACTTACCGAAACAGCCATGTCCCGTAAGCACCTGCATCAACCTAAACGTAAGTGTGCCGCTTTTCCTTACCCAGCGATTCAAGTGGGGCCGAATCGCCTCCACTGTCACTAGGCCTGCTGATGGGGACCTCAGGTCCTCCTCCCATCTATGAATCAGGGTTTGCTGGGTTAGAGCCCTGATTCGCTCCACGTCCGCGGATTCTGGACGGTCGCCACTTCCTCTGGCTTGCACCTGAAACCGGTACACTTCTAGTGCCTGTTTTCGGCCCACCCACGTTGAGTAGAAGGCGGCTCAAGGCAGCAGAGTATTGATGAACTTCGGGCCTAGTTGGACAAAGCGCCCGAAGCTCCATCTGCCGTCCAGGATCAGACCCAGATACTAGCTTTGTGCAAGCTTGTCTGGGTAGGTACCACCCACTCATCAGATATTCTACCGCAAAACAACAGTACTTTGTATTGTTGTGTTCCGGTTTGAAGGATGAGTAGGCCAATGTCATTACAGGCACAAGGGACATAACATCTTAGTTCCCAAGGTTGGTGACGTATTGGCAATGTACGTGATGGTTAACATTTCTTACAATGCCATTGTCTATGGGCGTTGGTGACCACTTACCATCTGGTGGCCCATACGCTCGTCCGCCAACCTATATAATAAAAAATAAAAAATCTACGTGTAGGAACTTCGGTAATACTTAATTACAGTTGACATATCACGAAAGCTTTCTGCGGTGTTTTCTGTAAGAACTTACTTAATTACTCACACGTTAAATCTTGACCGACTTATGATATACTATTTTGATGCGTTTATTCTTGAAATGTCATAATTATAATGGTCAATGTCGTATGTCAATTTCTGACTAGTCACGAACAATTGATGAGGCGATGAGGCCGAGTTTGTTGCTATAGAATAGCCCTACTGTGGTGAGATTCGAGTTTTGTATGTTGATAATATAATATCTCTATCAAAATCGTTATTATATACTCTTTAAAATATAAAAAATATCAATGTAATTATGTCAATATTAATGTGATTGTAATTTGAGCTACTCAAATCGATTGGATTAGTATTATTGCATTAATCTCATAAGTACAAACAAGTTAATCTCGATAACTTTTGAAATTAATTTACACTTCAACAATCGTCATTAAACAATCAATCAATTCGTGATTCGTCACAAAACGAAGCGTTTCGAAAGCAACTTCAATACAAATTAATGTACCGAACAGTTAACTTCCCCGGAAATAGTTGCCTCCGCAATAAATAGTCTTCAATCGACAGCTTTAACATGACATTAATGAACTTAGTATAGTCTTGAACACTTTCAGTTACTTGTGTTATTTGCACTAAGTCTGTTTGAAGACGAATATAATTCTTTAGTTACACTAAATTGCCTTTTAGCTGCCTACTTAGTTTAGAGCCGGAGATTTAGAGATTAATTGAAGACCACGGGACCAAATTCAAGCAAAACTGAATTTTTAATCACTACATAAAATAAAGCAAAAGTCGCCACGCGTCTATCTGTCTGTACGCGATGAAGTCAAAGCTACCGAATGATACCGAACCGATGAAGAGCTACCGAGCAGTTTTTCATACAACTTTCACCAATTAACAGAGTGGTATATAAGGAAGATTTAAATGTATATTCATTAAGGTTTAGGTGTAAATTGCTTGAAATATGATGAAGACTGTCAAGGATGTATATCAACCATTACATGTGCGTTAAAGTTCTAAATCATAATTTTAAAAGTAAGCTTTTGTACACATTACACATTTACGGTTTGTTATTTTAATATTTTCAGTGAAATTTACTAATAAAGTTTCACTTTAGCCACGTGTACTGTATTAAAACACGTGTATTTTATTAAATATATGCTGTTATGTTATACATGTGTACTGTCCTTTATAACGTCACTACATTAAAGTTTAGTAGCTCTTGCACAGATTGAAACTCACTATATTCATTATTTTGATATACATCTATAATCACAGATATACATCTATAATTAAAGCAGATAATCCACACTAGGTGTACACCATCCATATCCGTCGATGACCACGATCCTCAGCCATGAGGGAGCGACCAGAGAGAGAGATAATGAAGATAGTGAGTGACACATTATTGACATACAAATAATGGAATTCTTTACCAGCACACGTGTTCCCCTCCTCTTATGACCTGGGTTCCTTCAAACGAAGCGGGAAGAGGCATCTTGCGCGCTGGCAAGGCAGGGGCGGCTAGTGCAGATAATTATTTCCGACTGTAATAGCCGTCGTCGCGTTTGGACTCTACTACCACTTACCATCAGGTGGAGTAGAGTTATTTGCCCTCCCGACTAATAGAAAAAAAAAAAATTTGCTAACCACTGTGCCACGGCTATTATTTCATTTTTAATAACGTTTAATTTAGGTAATCGAGTTTTAGAATATTGTAACTAAATAGTTTCGTTTCCCGGAAACACCAACTGGCACAAGCCTCCAGCCTTAAATACATTGTTAGTCAGTTTAAATGGCTCGAGTGTAATATAGTATGTTGAGTTACTGAGAAATATGTAGCGCGGAAGGAATTATTTATTATAATTCTCATTTTATTCTTTTCGACTTGACTTGCGTAGTTGGACTTTACTGGAATTGGTTTTTATGTGAATAGTCTAATATGTACTATACGTTTAACGGTTATACCGTTTAACTTAGAATATCAGACTTTGGTTTCCTAATAGCGGTGATAATGCATTACGACACTATGATTATGGAAATTTTATAGTATTTGTTATTCAATTGTTTATTATATTTGCCGAAAGTAAAAATTAAGGTAACGTGATTGGTAATTTTTTTTTTTTCACCTTTACTCCTACAAGAGCCCAAAGGGATCTAACCTGCGTTTTTTATGTCGCTAGGCGGACCGTAAACTATTACCCTAAAAAATCTCTTTGATAATGTACTAGTGATATGAGTACTAGATGAATTATAAACGCAAATTAAGTACAATTCAAGAGTGTTTTGGGATTTGAACCGATAGGTATTTATATATGACATAATATATAGCGAATAGTTTTAGTAATTGTTTATGTAAAATATTTGTTTTTACGTTCGTATATCATGCGTACTTATAGTAAGTTCTTAGAGTACTAATATATTACAAATTACTACAGTTGTTTTTTTTTTATAAAATATCAAGGTGGATTGTCAGGTCGTTGATCTAATAGTAAATATTCACCATCGCCTATAGACATTGGCGCTGCATCGTAATTAAATCTGCATATGCGTGGTGGAATAAGCTCCAAACTACTCAAAAAAGGAGAAGAGGCCTTAGCTCAGCAGTGGCACATTCACAGGCTGTTACTTGCAAAGTCTAAGACTGTAGTCATTCTTGGACATACAGTTGGACAATTTGTTCAAACTTTGAGAATACATTTAGCGATGGCAACATGTTAATTTTAACTAATGTTTGTGGATACATAGCACCTTTCAATGTAATGCGCTTACTTTGTAATTTACACTAAAATAACTAACATAACACTAATAAATGTTTGTAAAAACAAAAATAAATTTATTACTACTTATACATAAATGAACTGATTTATGCCAAAAAGGGATAACTTAAAAAATCCTTAACTTCAACTCGAAATTTTTCGTCTTGTGTCTTAAAAAGCTATGAATATTTCATTGGGATCATTTTATTTTATATTCTATAATCTCATCTTCATATAAATGTAGGTCTATACCAGTTTGAATACAATTTTATTTTCGTGAACGTAATACAATTGTAGTATATATTTTCGGAATAGAAATTTACTACTTACATACTATTTGCAGTTGTTAAAAAATGTTCAGTAAGTTTATCCTTCCATATTTATTAAAATAGAAGATTAAATTCTATTTCAATAAATGTATTTTTTTTTAATAATTGAATTCCTTTTATTTTAAACCAGAAAAGACATCGAATGCGTTCTATTTTTAAAAATTGTAACAGACACGTCCAGTTAATTTATTCAATTAATAAAATGCAAACAGACGATAACATTTTCTACGAGTAACTTTCTATTTTTCTAACTTAAACAGTAACTTCCTTAAAAAAAACGCTTCGTCAGTTTTGAAAATAGAAATGACACATAGAGACGACCCTTCACGACTCGTTACTTGTATAGTACGGTTACAGTGCATAACAATCCGTGACAAAACATTGAGACATCAAACATAAATTCATATTATGATAAACTAGTTTCCGTGCCCGTCTTTACCCGCAACTGAGAGAGGGATGCAAGGTGCAACCCTATGCCCTTTACTTTACCCCTGATAACTTGTAATGAAAATTTCATGATAAGTATTTAAAACGTGAAGCCATAACAAACAAATTCATTTTCATATTAGGCAGGAAGTTAGGATTTGGTTGATTGTGCACAAAATTTATTACATAACAGAACAAAGCTTGCACGATTTACACGTTCCGCTACAGAACAGAAACGCTCTAGAATTCAGAATGGGAATGAGATTATTGTTTGAATTTTCGCTTACATATAAAACGGTGTATTCGATTTGTGAATAGAAAATTTTGTATTGTATATTTCGCTGACACAGTTGCGCAAAATCGATCTAACTCACTCACCAGATATTCTACCGTAAAACAGCAGTACTTGGTACCGTTGTGTTCCGGTTTGAAGGGTGAGTGAGCCAGTGTAATTACAGGCACAAGGGACATAACATCTTAGTTCCCAAGGTTGGTGGCGCATTGGAAATGTGAGCGATGGTTAACATTTCTTACACTGCCAATGTCTATGGGCGTTGGTGACCACTTACCATCAGGTGTCCCAAATGCTCGCCCGCCAACCTATGCTATAAAAATAAAAAAATACTTATTTTTCGTTTTGCATGTTGTTTTTATTTGTAATTCTAAATCTTTATTCGGTTCGCATATAATAATCACATACGTGAGATGAACCGGCGAGAGAAACTCGGCGAGATGCAATACAATAATTTATTTATTAAAAACGTCGTTAGTTCTATAATATCCGTCAATATAAGAACATTGCTTAATGTTTTTTTAATTATTTATTAATTGATAATTCAAATTCAGCCTAGAGTAACCTTTTTAAAACAATATTTAAGGCGAAACCAACATAATTAAGCCTAACCTCAAAAAAGTATTGCACAAGCCTAATTCATTTAGAAACTTCAAAATCACTATCGCTTTAAACAGATAAACTAGTATTTAATCAATATGAATAAAATAAAACTCGTTTGTATATAAAACTCGTTTATATACACCTTGGTCATAAAATATTATACATATTAATTTATACATACATATAAGTATAATGTTATCAAATCCATATTATAATAATTATTTACAATTTGCTGCTTATATATTCTTCATGTATTGTTTTCATAATTGATACGTAACTGTTTCATTTTTAACTTATATAGAAACTTAAAATACTTTTCATTATTCAAACTTGAATACAATACTTACGTGTGATAGAAAAAAAAATATACGAAAGTGCACAATACGCTTTATTCTCCTCAAACTTACGTTAAAAATTATTCTACACTAAGCAGAAAGGATCTACTTCAACCACTTCACTTGAAAACACAAAAACTTTTAAAGAATACTGAACGAAAAAACTTATTTTCGCTCAACTTGTCGGAAAATCGCCACAGTACCATACGTCCTATCACGATCGCGGCTAAGTTGGTACTGAGGAAAATTCGGTAGCTAAATAATAGAGCTATCAGTAGTCAACATATTGAAAAAAAGTATGTTTAATAAATACATGCACTAATATTCTGTCTTTTAAAATTATAATACATAAAACTTTATGTACTAATGGAAACATTTAATTGCGGAAGGATTGAACGTCATATTAAATGTGTAGCAACCGTAGCGACGCATCGAAATTTATAATCAATGCAATAAAAAAATGAACTCTTTTATTTAGAATTATTGTCTATTAATTAATGGTTTATAAAATTGTGTGTGTGTGTAATATGTATTAAAAATAATTTGAATGTAGTATAAGAAAGAGAGAGAGAAAGAAAGAAAAGTAATAAAAAAAAGACTCTTAAATTTTAATGTTAAAAATTTTTGAGTGCGATTTAAATACTATTAAAACTTTCAATGGAATAACGTAATTTCATCTATACTTTTGACGCAGTATTTCTTATTAAATATAAAAAAAAAAAAAAAAAACTTTTGAATATTTTACACACACAATCACATTCAGACATACACGGTGTACATTCTTCAAAACGCATATAAAATTTTGCAGACCTCAGAGGTGACAATTTGCGAGCAAATCCTCAGTGAGGTATGCTGGTATTTATAGAGGGCATTTGTTATTTTTAAATACAGTCGTTTTAACTGTGCACACAAAATGGTTGCATTATAATTAAAATGAAAATGTTATTCTAATCTGACTTGAATAGTGAATTATAGAAAGAAAAACATGAGTATTTTCTTACGTAATGTTTAAGTTAAATTAGTTGTTATTAATGGAATTAACATGATAATATATACCCGTACTTCTGTTCCTACTTAATTACACTTAACCGAAAACGACTTTGATAAATGTGGTGTCGTTAGTTTCGTTAATGGGCTAACAAAAATCCAAAATGGAAGGCATTAAATGGAAGTGAAACGGCTTACACTCATCGGGCTCAGCTGAGGTATATTTTTTTTCTTACGGTTCATGAATGTATTTCCTTTGGTGTTCTGTTATTTTGATTTGTCTTGTTGCTCTAGTGGCTGGATGTAAAGCCGTGGGTCCTAGGTTCAAATCCTAGGTCGGGCCAAAAAAAGTTGTTGGGATTTTCTGTCGAAAATTCTCTTAACAGCCCGGAATCTAGAAATTGGAAGTATGTGCACTCCCGTGCCTCGGAAAGCACGTTAAGCCGTTGTATTCCTTATGTTATTGAATTTAGTTGAGTTTTGTATTTCTAAGCTAGAAATATTAACCATTCCTTACATCGCCAATGCGCCACCAACCTTGGGAACGGAGATGTTATGTCCTACAACCAACAACATAATAATATGCATATTCTAATATATTCTAAGTCAGTGACAGCCTGTGAATGTCCCACTGCTGGGCTAAGGCCTCTTCTCCTCTTTTTGAAGAGAAGGTTTGGAACTTATTTCACCACGCTGCTCCAATGCGGGTTGGTGGTATACACATCATGACAGAACTTCAGTGAAATTTGACACATGCAGGTTTCTTCGATATTTTCCTTCACCGTCAAGCACGAGGTGAATTATAATCACAAAATAAGCACATGAAATTCAGTGGTGCTCGCCCAGGTTTGAACCCACGATCATGGGTTAAGATTCACGCGTTCTTACCACTGGGCCATCTCAGCTCATTCTAATAGTGACAACATATATTTTACCACCGTTGTATATAATAAACAAGACCGGTAAACTGTTGAAATGCATAAAGCGTACTTTTCCTGCTTTTAAAATTATCAGCATGAATATTATAAAACGGGTCTCATATAGACACGACGTATTCTAGCTGCAAACGTTTTAACATTTCATATAAATGATTTTATATATTAAGGCGTCTGAAGTCATTATTGGCACGTGTAACAAAAACATATATTCTATATGCTAAGACCGCGGTGACCCAGAGTTATCATAGACTATATAAGTTTAATTATTTGTAAATGATAAAAAAAATTTTTATAAAATAAGTAGGTGGACGGTCAAATAGAAGTGATGAGAAGTGCTCAAACCAATAAACATTGGAATTTGTACATTCGAATTTTGAAAACCCTCATTCAGCCCGAAAACTCTGAAAATCAATCCACAACCTACGCGGATACTTTAGCATTTATAAGACGGATTCTGTCCCAATGGAATAGGTGTGATTATTTAAATTCTATAAATATAATTTATTAGCAACCCTCAATGGTTTCGCACGGGTAGAAGAAGGATCTACGTAATTAAGACGTTTTTATCTCTATTAGTTTACGCAGCGCACGTCAGTTATACTATCAATTGACATATTTTGCCGACTTCTTCAACATTCATGGTCACATTTCATCCAATTTATATGATACTATAACTAATGTACATACACCAAAACCTTTATGGTCTACTTGGTGGTAGAGCTCTGTGCAAGCTCGTCTGGGTAGGTACCACCCACTCATCAGATATTCTACCGCAAAACAGCAGTACTTGGTACTGCTGTATTCCGGTTTGAAGGGTGAGTGAGTCAGTGTAATTACAGGCACAAGGGACATCTTAGTTTCCAAGGTTGGTGGTACAGTGCCAATGTCTATGGGCGTTGGTGACCACTTGCCATCAGGTGGCCCACAAGCTCGTCCTCCTACATATGCTTTAAAAAAAAAAACACAAATCACCCCGTCCATTAGTTGAAATCGTATGAAAATCCGCTCGACTCTTTTTGAGTTTATCACGTACATACAGACAGATGGGCGGGGGTCTTTGTTTTATAATATATAACTACATTCTAGAAATACGCTATCTTCTTCTTCCTGCCCTTATCCCACTACGTGGGGTCGGCACTTCTTTCTGTCACTCCTCATCTCAGTACTTACACCTTTCATACACATATCCTTTCTTAAGCAATCCATCCAAACTTTCTTCGGCCTCCCCCGTCCCCTATATCCATCAACATTCATACTCATCACCCTTCTAGTAACATGTTTTTCATCCTTTCTCATCACATGCCCATACCACGCTAATCTATTACTCTTCAACTTTTCATCTATAATCATCTAGGAATACGCTATAATACAGATAATAATCATATCTAGTACGCTCTGACATACTCATAGTTGCGATCGTGTAACTTTAACATTACTTAAAATTTTAGATAACGATACCGAGCTCTGAAAAAAAAAACGTGACCTGTTAGCAAGTTCACGTTAATTATGTAAATTTAATTTGGTAAGTAGCTATATAATATTCATTAACCATGATGCGGGAAGCGTTTGTGTAGCTTTAATTAAATACATAATTATATACTTGATGTATTTATTTAGTTAACCAAATTTAATATTAATGTTGTTACCAGACATTATTTTTATTATATTTTTATTAATATGGCAAGCTTGTAACGTTAACTTTGGTACGAAGCTACAGACGCCGTCACATAATATTATATTAGATGGCTTCAGACAATTGAACCAACCAGAACTGAACTCTGGTTATGGTTTCAGGAATCAACGCGGTTGGTTTTTATCTTTAAAATACGGTTAATATACAAGTGATACGACTATTTACTTATAATCCTTATGATATCCTTGTTTATATTGAAAATTTTGTTTAACAGTTAGAGAAAATTCTAGAAAATATAAACTTGTAAATCAATTATTAATGATAGAGCACAATGTGCTTCAAATTACATAAAAACAGTTAAGAGGTAAATTATTTAGATAGGTTAATAAACAATTAAAAAAGACACAGAAGTATATTCCTCACACACATAACTTCGTAAATATTGAATACAATACCAATGAAATTGAATTCCCTAATACTGAATTGAAGTCCAATAGAGTCATTTCTCTCCCTAATAACTTTCTGATCCTGAATATAAAAAAGGGTATTATTTAATAAAAAAGAATTGTGATGGTTAATGATATCTATCTCTTTCTAGCGTTCAATGAAAATGATTTCCTATCCCTGTCTTCTGATTATACTTTCATCCATGGGTATTAAATAATGGAATTTATACTAACATTTACACTCAACCCGAATTTAATAAAGTTATATGTAGAGCATTAGGAGAAACGTGCTTTGAATTTGAGAGATATTTTATGAACTTTATGCTTTTAGTTTTTATTCATATGATAAAGAACTAGCTCGTTGGTGTAGTGACCAGCTTTTAAGACTATAGTTCCCGAGGTCCTTGAGTTAAGTCCTGGCTTCGAGCAGTAATTATTTATTATTGGATTTGTCAGTCTCAATACTAGTCCGAAGTCAGAAATTTGGTAGTGCCCGTCTTGTTCCTGCGCCTGCTTTCTCTTTGTCGGATTGACAGAAGCCATCCCATTGAAGCGTGAGTCGGCATAGTAGAATATAAATTCCTCTATATAAACGTAGGAAAATATAGCCCGAGACTCCGGTTAGCCAAGAAAAAATATAACTTGACTAGTCCAGGAATTGGGTGTATTCAATTGCTATGGCATCGACAACTGCCGCTCGCCCTGGCAGCATATTCATTCACATGGTATATATACATAAAGTAACGTCGAGAAGCCAGGCTCGAGTTTAGTAGCTGATTCGTGTATTCGTTAGTACGGGAATTCATGGGGGGCGTTATAGTTCAGGAAACGTTAAAATAAGTGGACATCAATATTGTCTTTTATTAACATTTTAATTACACAAACACTTATTACTTGTACAATTAGGAATTACACTAATAATTAGCGATTTAGAGCCAATGGGCTTGCGAATGATCACCACGTACCCATTCAGTGTTATCCACCAGTTCAGTGTTATATACCAAGGATAAAAATATAACAAAATAAATTATAACTCTCAAAATTACTGATTATCATTATTCAATAATGTCACGCGCCGTTATATTTATTATAGAATTCATGCTTGAAAATTAAGAAGTATTGGTATTTATAACTAAGATTTAGTTTTTATTTATTTATTTCGTGAACTAACAACAAAAGTGAAAAACACTTAACACATTTATCAATCTAAAGGTTATTGCCACTTACTTAAAGGAAAAATTAAAAAAATTGTAATAATCGATCAATCCGGTGAATTTAAAAAAACATGCTAAATAAATAAATATTTAGTTTTTTTAAATTCGCCGGATTGATCGATTATTACAATTTTTTTAATTTTTCTCTTAAGTAAGTGGAGGCTCACCTGATGGAAAGTAACTACCATCGCCCACGGACAAAAATTGTATCTAAAAATTTAGTACATGCATATAAATATAACATAATTGCAATTGAACTTAGATGAAATAAAATTAATATGAAATTAATTATATATATTAATTGAATAATTAATCATTAAAATCACATAACAGAACATGTTGAAATATAAAATATAAGTAACGAGCGTATTGGCATGTGCTTCCATCATATGTATGTTTATATGGATATGATCGTAAGATTGACTGCCTCGTTAGTCTAGTGTCTACATGTTACGCTGTAGACCCCAGGTTCGAATCCCAGGTTAGTCCAATAAAATGTTATTGAGATTTTCTAACGAAAATTCTCAGTGGCCGCCCGGAGTCTGGAAGTTGGACGTATGTACAGTGGCTCGGAAAACACGTAAAACCGTGGGTCCTGTGCCTGATCTCTTTCCGGTCATGTCGCATTGCTGTCCCATCGGATTATGAGAGCTAGGGAATAGAGAGTGCACCTGCATTTACGCACACACTTGTGCACTATAATATCTCCTGCACTGTTGGCTAATCTCTCTTGAGATTGGCCGCCGTGGCCGAAATCGGTCTGTAAGACTATTATTATTATCGTAAGATTATATAACGAACTCTTTTATTATATACGGAATTTTGCATGCTAAGGACTTATATGACGGGTAACCATCCCGTCAGCACAACCATGGAGGTTTGACGTCAGACGGCAACTGGCCGTAAAAGTTTTCCATATTATTTATCTTGCAGTATAACCACAACGTTGTCTAATAATTGGAAGTAAACGGAATGTTATTTTTATGACAAAACATAATTTAACTTATATCTTACAAGTTTTGCTTCACGATTTCACTCGCGTAGTTCCCGTTTTCGTAGGGATACGAGGAAATAATTTTTAAAATCGGCTTAGTAGTTTATGCATGTAAGCGTAACAAACAAACAAACTCACATTTGCATTTATATTATTAATTACAGTAAGAAACAGCAATACTATTCTGTGAGAAAACGCTTCGTAACTCACTCGTGAAATTTTAAAAACGAGGATATGATATTTCGATTCCGGCTTAAAAAAGGCTTCAAATATTATAATTAAGAATGTTAACTAATTTTGAATATTAGCTCTCCATATTCTCCGTCAAAAATAAAAACATATAAGTGAAAGAATTACTTCGATACGTCAATTACTTTCCGATTTATAGAAGTAAACGTGCGATGCGGACTCGACTCGATGCGTGTGACGGTGTGACGTCATCTCACAACACTCGCTCAGTCTTACGCTTAGTTTAGAGCAACTAAGCGGAGCGTTGTAAATTGACGTCACATGCGGTCACGTGACTTTTAGCGGGACTCGATATTTATCATAAGTTTAAATCGGTGTAAAAGCAAAACTAATAGGTATTTTTGACTACAACAAAAACTAGTGTATTTGTATACATACAAGCTTTACTATGACAAACTTTCAACCGATTTGGCATACCTATTAACATTCTTAATTGTTTTAACCAATATCACTTCACGAGATTTAACGATCGCATCGGTGAATTCTAAATTTGTTCTTACAAAATAGCTCAATAGTGTACATAAGCCATTTTTGTCATTATAAATTATATGTGTGTGTGTGTGAGTGTGTGTAACATTGTGAAACGAATGTAATGTAAATAATGATAATAATAATATCCTGGGACATTATTCACACGATGCCTACTGATCCCAAACTAAGCAGAGCTCGTACTATGGAAACCAGACAACTGATATCCTACATATACAAATTTTCTTTTGTAATAATATACTTATATAGATAACTACACCCGGACTCAAGACAAACAGACATGTTCATGCACACAAATATCTATCCTGGGTGGGAATCGAATCCAAGACCTGAGGCACAAAAGGCTCGTCATAATACGTCATGATAATTCAGCGACACTTAAGATTCACTCATTCTAACTCCCGGTCCATCTCGGCTTAATAATACTTCAATATATTATAGTCTAGCTTTCTAGTCAACATAAAAACATTACGTTAAAATTATAATTATAATCAAAGATACTTAAATAATATTTCAAATTTTCTTGACGCTATTAGCAACATCCATTCTTTACTTGAAAACATTTCATTATATTTCTGGAGAAAGCGGAAGCAATTACGTTTAAATATATTCTGAGGCTTAAAGCGATATTATTTGTGTCGGCCTACGCAATGTGAGTAATATAAATTTGACTGGAGCTCGCTGACTGCGCGAAAACAACCTTTTCATTGAAAAATATCCTCATTACGACAGAAGCCTTCGTACTTTATTAGATCACAAACAATATCTTGAAATATTTACGCCGAAAATACAATCTATGTCAATTTAGTAAAATAAATTCATGAAGTAATGGTAATAAATATACTTATATTAATATACTTTATGTTTACGCTTTAGATTAACAATATATTTTTTTAACAATAAACAATTACGACTAAATTTTGACATTTTTTTGGACACAAAAATAATTATAGTAGTTACAGAAGTAGTTATCGTTGACTTTTAATAAACAAAATTTTGTAAGCCTACGAATCTATATAGATTAACATAATAAATATTAGTGCAAAAAATTTCATCCAAAATAATACATACCGTCTTATTGCCTCTACTGGTGTCAGGAGGGCTGGTTCACTTTTCGCCCAGAGAATGCTGCTAGCATTCTTGCCACCATTCCACGCGGTCACGGTTTGTACAGTATTATGTTAAATTTTTATTTGTATTTATTTAAGGATTTAATGTAAATAAATATATTATTACTATTAACATGTTTATTTATATATATATATATATTAAAACTATAAATGAAATAACTTCACCAATAATTCATTATTTTTGACCGACCCGGGTTTGATGCCAGGGCATCAGGAGAAGCGTTATAACTAGCCACTAGAACACCGAAAGACTCAAGCAGTATTTAGGTTATACCAGGCAAAATACAAAAACTGTCTCTTCAGATACAGTAAAGAACCTTAAACGTCCGTCGGTAAATAAAATTTTATTTAAACATCTTGCTTTTCTTTTAAAAGTTGAACACCTTTCAATTGAAGTAGTTTTAAGTCAATTCTTTAATATAATTATGTAGTTAATTGATCTTGATTATTTAGCCATTACCGCTTAAATGCAACGCAATAAACGTAGTATTCTTATATAACATGCAATGGAAAATCAAGCAAGAGATTCTGTAGTCTGCGTTTACAATTTGTGGTAACGAGGATTTAGACGGGGTACATCAAGCGTTTTCGAAACACTTTGATAAAGCCAGCTTAGTTGGAGCAGAAAAGAATCGACGTTTGGTTTACGTGTGCTTTTCCGACATTAAATTTTTCTCGTAAATATCATCGCTTGGCTTTCATATAATTTGAACCACACGCAAGGTATTATATTATAGGTCGCTGCTTGTCATTGATGGTGGTGTCATTTATCATATAACAAATATTTATTTAACTGACGCCGTCCTTCTGGAAACACACTATATAGTTTTGTGAACGAAAAAAGTAAATAAAAATTTCATCGAATATTGATTACATACATATTGAAGTGGTACACGAGAATATATCGCACACCTAGATCTAAATAGGTATTAACTCAAAAAAGCACTTTTTTCAAAAAACACGAAAAACAATTTTCTGTGTCCCCGTGCACTGCAGGAGCGTTTTGTTTTTATGATTTGCTTTATTTATACACAAGAATAATTATCTTGTAGTAATTTAGTGTTTTATACACGTTTTAAGGCTAAAAATCGGATTTTTTGAATTATTTCCCTTTTGTTTATCAATGTATGTATATTTGTTATACTAATTTGAGTTGAGCCTCTGTTGCTGAATTAAGTTTTTAGTTGACTCTCTTTTGAAGAGGCATTATACATTTAGAAAGCAGTGTCTTTTTGAATTATTTATAATAAGTCCAATTGACAGAGTGTGCTATGACCAACAGTAAGAGTATATTATTTGTTGATAAAAAATTAAAAAAAGCTACTGCAGTATTATTTATTAGTACTATTATTATTTGTAGCATTAACTTATGTCAATCTACTAATAATGGCACATAGAAACAGTCGTTAATAAAATACACCTTATTTATATTAATAGCCCTTACTTATATTTTGTACTAGGTACTGAAGAACTTTGGTAATTCACTGTAATGAGATCTAATGAGTTAAGAATATTATGATAACAATAATTCACTTAATTTTTATTACCGCCAAGAATATTCTTATAATAGAGATCATAATAAGGTTTTGGAATAACATTCTTATCAATCAAATCTTGAATGTCTTTTTTTTTGCATCCGATAATGCAATTTTTTCATTGTAGGCTTGTGTTGATCCAATTGAAAATGTCGTCTGATTTATGGCTACCCCAGTTCCTCTTTTTCACGCACACTTTTCTATAAGCTTCTTCAGCAAATGATGTTTTATAGAAAAATGTGCAAGGATGTTCTTTTTCAACTCTGAGTACCTTAATGTCATGCCACTTAATTTGATTTTTTTCTTCATCTACATTAAAATTCGTGCTCCATGATTCCTGTAATGCTTTAACATCATACAATTGATTGTAGGTCATTTCAATAACTTTGTAAGGTTTTCCAGTCTTTTTTGCAGTGGTAATTAACGTTTTATATTGTTCTGGTATGTAAATTGGACCCTCAATGACTTTCAATCACACTATGTGTGTTATCTCCTTCGTTCTGTGACCGCGTATTAAAAACTTGTGAGTTATAGACTTCACTGGGAATTTGTTGACGGCGTAGGCATAGGCAGATAAAAGAAACTTAATTTTTTGTTGACCGCCACAATTATCCGAATAGAAAATGACGCCAATTTCTTTGTTGGGATTTTGGTCTATCTTTGATTGAATGTAGTCAAGTACGCAGCTGCTAATTTCAATAGCTCCTCTCTTTCCCTCTGTTTCATCCCAAAAGTAGCATATGACATATTTTGCCCTTAAATCACTGATAATAAAATTAAGGCAGTTGATTCTGGATTTATAGAAGAACAAAGATATTTGTCCTTTAGGAATCTGCAATACAGCCTGTAAGTCGTAAGCTGCTACGATTGTGCTACCATCTGTCCTATTCTTGTCATTTTCTTTTTCAGTCCTTGCAAAATCTTTTTCTTTTAGATGCTCTTCATATTCCTGGATTAACTTGCACTTTTCTTCTTCGTTTGAATTCTTGTACCTTTCGCACAAATCGCATTGATCTTTCTTTGGTTGATAAATCTGTTTTATTGGTCAGATTGGTATCCGTATAGGAAATTAAATGGTGAGCATAACTCAATCACACAGATTTTTGACATAACTCTCTTTAGATCTAGGTGTGCGATATATTTGAGAGCATTCTACTTTGGTACAATTTAAGGTAACTTGTTACTCGGTTATTCTACTACATTAAATAAGAAGCGTTATAATGATTATTATCTAATTACGATTTATCAATTTAAAAGGAATAAAATTAAACTATATGTATAATAAAAAGGTTAAAAAAACTGTAAAAAAATAATTACTATCATAAATAACCAAAAAGTATTTGTTTAATCATATGTTACAAACGAAATCGAGAATTCAGATGAGATGTCAGATTTTCGATTTCACTAAAGGTAATTAGGGGCAAATTTGAAATATTGCAGGTAGACATCTTCGCAAGCTAGAAATGTTTTTTATTAAGTAATATTATTTCTATACAAGGTTCTACCTGGGGTTCGAATCCAGAACATAGAACATATCTAGCCGCTAGACCAACGACGCAGTAGGATATTAATAATATATGGATTTAGAAAGTCATTATATAAACAAAGAATTATTAAATATATAACTTATAATGACTTTAAAACTCATCAGTGAAATTTACTTAAGAAATTGTACAAGGTACGAAAGCTACATTCTATGTCTTTACAAAGACATACGTTTCAATAAAACATACACACACTAAAACTTATACTGGCTTTGTGAAATTATTGCGTTTAATAATGAAAACGTTGAACCAAAAGCTTGAGGCTTTAAAACGACCAAGAGAATTAAAACTACTATACCTTTATAGCGTATGAAATATATATTAATACAAGTCTATATATGTTATAAAAAAGATCCGCGAAGATTTCCGCGTTTTAAGGTTATGATAGTTTTTCTTAAATATCTCGAAAACGGTGTATTTCCTCAAGATGGGAACGGTACCGGGAGATAGGGGAGAACCCAATACCTCACTCCCCCCTCCCCTTACATTCCCCCCTCAACGGTCCGGATACTAAGCCGTACCGAATCAACGAATACCAAATTCATGCTTAAAATAGTTAAAATTGTTAATTAGTAGAAAAGAGTAATTACGGATTTTTTACCAGTTCTTCTCCTCGTTAGAATCTATGTACATGCAAACCGGTGGTAGAGTTGCGTTCAATTTAATACGGTATTGTGCGTTTATTACTTCAAAACGTTTTTTTCGTATTTATTTTATCCATATTTAGAAGTTGCATAATCGCAAGTGTGTTTGCAGCTTTATAAGTGCTTGTCGTAGCCGTTTCCGCTTCAATCAACCACACAGCAGTTTAATTCAAAAATCCTGAGATATATCACGAAATTGAATTCGCTTTAATAATACAAATACTTTTAAGTGAGAATAAAATCTACATTTTCAAAATAAAATTTTAAACAGACTTCCAAAATTTTGTCAGAATCTAAGCTTCAACTATCAACTATAAATCAATAAAAGATATGCTACGTTTTCGACGTTTGAATCGATTTTAATAATATTTTAATAAAATTAATTATTCTGTGAATTCGTTAATTTTATTAATGATTTTGTTGTAACGTATATATTAACCATAACTGACCGTTACAAATTTTTAATAATAAAATTCATACGATATTATCTTTCTAATTTCTCACCATAAAGTTGTGATTACCAAAAATCCTTTCTTAGCTTATATAGGAAACCTATGTTCAAATTTCAGCTTTATACTCAGCAATTTTGATTGTACTTTGATAGAGTCAATCAGTACAGTAACAGCCTGTGAATGTCCCACTGCTGAGCTAAGGCCTCTTCTCCTCTTTTTGAGGAGAAGGTTTAGAGCTTATTCCACCACCCTGCTCCAATGCGGGTTGGTGGAATACACATGTGATAGGATTTCAATGTAATTTGACACATGCAGGTTTCCTTACGATGTTTTCATGTTTTCTTTCACCGTGCACCGTGGAGGAAAACATGAATGAATTATAATCACAAATTAAGCACATGAAATTCAGTGGTGCTTGCCCGGGGTTGAACCCACGATCATCGGATAAGATTCACGCATTCTTACCACTAGGCCATCTCGGCTTCTTTTTCAAGTCAATCAGGACTAACGATTTTATAAGTGTAGATGTTCCTTGTTCACGTTGAACTATATTCCGAGTCCAGCTAATCCATGGATCCTGATGACTACCAAATATTTAACGACTATGCAAAAACTGAAACTTCTTGTACATTGTACAAACCTCTAATTACCATATCCGTTAGTGTTTCAGCGCAATCTGGTAACATTTTGCCACAAAGCTAAACTTTATAAGTGGATAATAATTTCGAAACTGGTTGAATCCGGTTTTAGGTAGTTTGTAAATGGTACGCTCAGTATCGTGCATAACACATCTGTGCAATAATAATTTTGTATGTAATGCGCATAAATTATTTGAAGTTGTCTCTGTTAAAGATACTTAAGCAACTTCAGTTCATTATACTTGGCTTCAAGTCGCTTGGCTTTTAATTAAGTATATGAATATATATAATAAAGTTTATTGATTTAATAAACTGATTTTTATTTATTAATAAATTAACTTAAAAAAAATTAACTGTCCATCTCAGATTATTTTATTATATCTAAATTAAATTATGATTCTTTATGCTCGTACTAAATTTTATCTCTTTAAACTTCAATGTGCTTATCTTGACATGTATGTTAATAGTTAATGTTTCCTGTTAAGCTAATGTAATGTGAGAGAATAAGGCTTTAGCCTATTCCAACCGTAACAGGAATAAACCTAAATAAACGACTTTGACACGGAATTAATGCGATATCATTGGTCATCGATATCAATTGACGCGATATCATTGGTCGACATCTTGAATAATCTATGAAATGCACTCGCGAAAAGATGGCGTTTTCAATGTCCTTTACCTTTGTTTACCTTTGTTGTGAGTTTACCTTTATTCCTACTCCGATTGGAATAGGGTAAAATGCAATGTGACAGTGCATACTGTGACTACCTGTAACTAATAAAACATTTACCATGATATTTTTTTTTCATGTGATATTTTGCTCACTGTTGGTTGTCCTACTTAAATAAATAAATGAATACAAGAAAATAGAATTTATATAATCTAGGGTTGAGATATATACTATACTTATATAGATAAGTATGTTTACAAAAGAAAATTAGTATATGTAGTATATCAGTTGTCTGGTTTCCATAGTACAAGCTCTGCTTAGTTTGGGATCAGATGGCTTTGTGTGAATAATGTTCCAGGTTATTATATATATGAGGTGGAGGTAGCATGCGTAAGCGATCCCGTGACTACCTTCGAAGACGCTATTTTATTAGGTAGTATGGCACTCGGTCAATTGTTAAAAGACTTACATATATTGAAAGGCATATATTTTGCACATAATTTATACAACCATCATTCAAAAGAAATATTAACAAATAATAAGCTAATGGTGTGGCGATCAATATAACCTTTATTAAGGAAAGTAACGCCATCTAGCGCTGCAGCACTAACTTACAACTGCATTAATTGTTTTATGGATCGCTTCGTGCTATTGTCATTATAAATCCACGTGAAGCCATGCACCGCTTTGATATACTTCTACAATCGCTGACCGCCCACATGTTTCGGCACGAGAAAATAAATCATGTTGGCGGCGCTTTAAAAGTTTTCGACGTCGCTTTTAAAGTTTTGTGAAGTGCATGGTATAAATACAGCGCTGAGGACAATAAAGTTGAGTCGCATAGGCTTCGTTTGCTAGCTTTATAAGTTGAACTAAAAATACAAGCCACCGATATATAATGCCATAATTTTTATCTTTCTCTTTCACCTATATTTTCTGTATAAAGTTCTTATATCCATAATCCTAGTATATTATTTATAGTACAATCTTTTATCTTAGAATTATATCGATTCTGTTTACTGGAGATTTTTGTGAGATATTGTATATTGATTCATCACTGTGTTGATTTCATATTCCTCGGCTACGTTTTATAAGACTACGAAACCATTGCTGTGTTTTTTTTTTCGATCAGTGTAAAATACTTATTAAGTAGAAAAAGAAATAACACAAAAATTGTAAGTATTACTTCTTGTATTTACATTCTCTTCTTATTTTTCCAAAGTATTAAGAATAATTTGTAGTAGACTTATTTTGTCTATGAATGACGCGCTAATATTACCCTGTGCTACTTTAGCTGACCATATTGTAACTTACGAGTAACTTACAGGTAGGTTTAAAAATAAAATATTAAGTAAAAATATGTTTACTGGTAGGGCGCTGGCAAGCTCGTCTGTGTAGGTACCCACCCACTCATCGTATAATCTCCCGCAAAACAGCAATACTTGTTATTGTTGCGTTCCGGTTTGAAGGATGAGTGAGCCAATGAAATTACAGGCACAAGGGACATAACATCTTAGTTCCCAAGGTCACATTTTACTCTAGAGTTATCTCGGGTCATAATGACCTGGTGCCATCGTTAACGTAATTGTACGTTGTTGGGTTAGCCAAAGTATGTAAGCAAAAATTATTCTGCGCTATTTCAGGCCTATTGAAACACGACCTTATTGCTCCAATATTTGTCATGTGACTCGAGAACCGTCACGCTACACCAAGTTAGTTTCTTGGAAATTAAATCCTAAAGTTGCGGACTACGATTATTTTAGTACGGAAAATAATTATTTTTAAATACATGTATATATAAAATTAAATTGTATTTCTGTACTTTTTATATTTATATACTTCTAATATACGTTCGGCTAGTAGCTAGTGGCTAGATAAAAGGCTGCGAATCCCAAGGGCCTAGGTTGAAGCTCCAGGTCAGATTGCGACCACATCAGACTATAAGAGTGCATCTATGTTTGCGCATATACGGCGATGAGGCAGAAATCCGACACGACAGGATAGAGTTCAGGCGCAGGACTAACGGCTTAACGTGCTTTCCGAGGCACGGGCGTGTACACACTTCCAACACCTAACTAATATTATAAATGCGAAAGCGAGCTTGTTTGTTTTTTACGCTTTACCATCTTAACTTCTGAACGGATCATCATGACGGATTTTGTATACACGTTGTTACGTATCATACGTAAGAATATAGGGATAGCACCACCACACATGCAACTGGAACCACAGGTAGAAACTAGTGAGAAATTTGTGCAAACTCGTCTGGGTAAGTACCCAGTCATCAGATATTCTACCGCTAAACAGAAGTACTTGGTATTGTTGTTCCAGTTTGACCGGTGAGTGAGCCAACACATAACACATTACAATGCCAATGTCTATGGGCGTTGTTTACCACTTACCAGGTGGCCCATACGCTCGTCTGCCTACATATACAATAAAAAAAAACGTCTTGTGTTGAGTGGAAGCTTATAAAGATAATAATAATATTTTCATATAAAAAGTTAGTTTAATATGACTTTGCTCCTAAAGTGCCTCTTTCCTCGTAAGGATAACTCACACATATTCCATAACGCTTCAATATATTCAATAATGGAACAAATAATAATAATAATTTTATATTGTCATTTTTTAATTGAGTAAACGAATTCTGGACTCGAAAATAGTTAAATAGAATAGGCAATAAAATGTCATGTTTTTACATGACGTTTCGTTTCGTATACGATAAATTAAACAAAATTACTTTTATAATTATTTTCTTTTATGAAAACGTAACGAGTTCGCTATAGAATGTAAATTGCGATTGTATTTCAGTGCAATGACTTATAATTGTGTCCCGTTTACATTTTATGTGTGACTATAATCTGGTCGTATTACATTGTGACAATATGAAAACTAAATATTAAAAATATATATAAATAAACAAATATTTATTTATTTATTTTTATTTATACTTTTTATTGTACACCACAACAGATTTTTTTTACAAAAACTTAGACAGCCTAAATAATAGTAGCATACAATTTTGGCGACCTTATCGCTGCATAGCGATCTCTTCCAGGCAACCAACGGTGTAAGGAATAACCCATAGGATATGAGGTAGGTTGTGCAGTAATAACAAAATAAAAATAACATTATAATAATAATCTATACCAAAATCAAACTAATAAATATATGTCAATTTAAATATAAAATACACATATAATATATCTATATATAAATTATATTATCAATACATTACAATAAGTATTTTTAGTGAAAAATTTTGAATATTAATTCGTTGGTCTTTTACTTACCTAGCGTTTTTTTTATTTTTTTATTGTACTGAATTTGTTTACGTCATTTATAAGAAATCAGGTCACTCGCTATAAGATGAACTGATTGCTTTCGCTTTCTTTTTCTCTTTTTCTAGAAAATAATAAATAAAATAAATGTTGAAACACATAACAGGTTTCATGGCTATTTACTTTACTAACGATACCCTCAGATGAGTATAGTTTAAGAGTATCGCCGATTCCTATTTTTTTAAATGATCATGCTTTTTTATGCATTACTGTTATAAATAGTATAATAAGGTCCTCCAGACCGATTTCGGCCACGGCGGCCAATCTCAAGAGAGATTAGCCAACTGCGCAGGAGATATTATAGTCCACAAGTGTGCGCGCAAACACAGGTGCACTCTCTTTTCCTTAGCTCTCATAATCCGATGGGACGGCAATCCGACACGACCGGTAAGAGTTCAGGCGCAGGACCAACGGCTTAACGTGCTTTCCGAGGCACGGGAGTGTACACACTTCCAACTTCCAGACTCCGGGCTGCTACTGAGAATTTTCTGACAGAAAAACCTAATAACTATATTGGCCCGACCTGAGAATTGAACCCAGGACCACCGGGTCTGCGGCCTTATATCTAGCCACTAGACCAACGAGGCAGTCATAGTATATACAGAGTTATAGTATATACAGAGCATGAACAGATATAACACATGTGCCCTATAACATGTCCTGCGCAGTTTGCTATAACTGAGAGACAGTCCTTGAGAATAGCTGCCGTCGCTGAAATCGGTCAGGAGGACACCATTATCACCATGAGTCGACATGCAGTGTGAGGTTGTAATATCTCTTGGTATTATCCAGCTATCTCGTAATCTATCCCCAAACAGCAAACACTATTGTTGTATCCCAGTTTGAAGGGTGAGTGAGCCAGTGAGTTCACAAGGTTGGTAGCGCATTGTCGATGTAAGGTATTGGTTAATATTTCTTATCATACTTACCATCATACCAAGTATTTACCGGGTCGCCTACATCTATACTAATATATAAAGCTGAAGAGTTTGTTTGTTTGATCCGGCTAATCTCAGGAACTACTGGTTCGAATTTAAAAATTATTTTTGTGTTGTATAGTCCTTTTATCGAGGAAAGTTCTAGGCTGATTGTTATTAATTAAATTTTTATCAATTACACGCGGGTGAAACCGCGGGCAAAGCTAGTACTTTAATAAAATTAAAAAATGTATATCTCAGGACAAAACCTTATTTATAGACGTACGAAGTCAAGATCGATCGGTTGTTGTATATCTTCCATTATTCCATGAAGTTCTTAAACATTCGCTATATCTGATAATGTTTATCTAAAGAAATAAAAAAATAACAATTCCGAAGAAGAATTCCGAGGCAGTTTTTCGTTACATTTCAAATCAACGTCGCAATAAATCAAATAGCGTTCTTTGCTTCTGTAATACAATCAATCGTTCAATGTAAACTTATTTATTTCATACCTTTTAATATATTTCTATTTTGCGATTGTATTTTATTATTCAAAATAACAACGACTTTATAATAAGGAGTATATAATAAGTAAAAGTTATTGGAATGATGGCTTTTAAATAAGAAATCGATTGAGTACGAATTCTATTTTTATTGAGAGACAGCGTACACATGATTGCAAAAATTGTTAAAATGGAAGCAATACGAATCGAAGGTGTTGCCACTCTTACAAACAAAAAATATGAATACTAATTACGTTTATGGTAACATCTTTAAAATTAATAATTTAATATAAGTAACAGAACGTAAATATCACCACGGATGGGAAAGGTCTTTCCTCCTTTTAATTCGTCTAATTCCACATACGTCCTACTATCTGATGATTTTTGCCGTTCCATTCCACCATCCACATTCACGTCTACTGCTGATTTGGCTTTACTATTCTAACCACAGTTTACACGGTAAAATTCACGAACCTGCATAAAAATTACTTCATTATTGTGACAAACATTTGTTGCAAGAACAAATGTTTACACAATTAATGAAGTTATCAATATATTTACTAGGTATATTTTTAAATATCTGCATTGTTATTCTGTAAGAATTACTCAAACGTGAATTTTTGACATAGTATTTTGATGGGTATATTCTTGAAATATTGCTTATTATGGTCAATATCGCATGTCACTTCACATTTTACGATCGATTTCAGCGGGAGTTTCGAATTTGTTCTTACAATCCTACTGGACCTAATTATATATCATATAATTTATTTTCCTAAGGCTCGTACTCTTTTCTTATTTATTAAAGTATTTTCATATTTCCCATATTTGTTGCTTAAGGATAGAACACCAATAAAAGTGTATGATAACTTTATTATAACTTTTCAATATTTCCTTTGTCACAAGCGAGCCTGTCATAACTTTTAATACAAGCAGTAAGTTTCGTTATAAGTTTTGACAATACAAGTGTTATAAAAATTGTAACAAGTTCTGTATAACATTCTTATTTTACGAATTACCATGATGATGAGGTGGAGGGGAGGGGGTATTCTCTGCATCCAATTACGATATCTCTTCCTTATTGAAATTGTAAAAAAGTTATTTTAAGTTGGTTTGTCGACATCTCGAAGGTTTTTTTTTTTTATTAGGCAGCTTGGCATGTGAGCCACTTGATGCTAAATGGTGTCTAACCTATAAACAATGGCATTGTACGAAATATTAACGACCCCTTATTCGCCAATGTGCCAATAACCTTTGGTACTAAGATAGTATGTGTCTGTAGTTACACTGTCTTACCCCCCCTTCAAACCAAAACATAACAATACCTGACAAATCGGAGATACACACCACAAAGTAAATGTGCCGTTATGTGTGTATTACTAAAAAAAAAGTTAATTAATGACAGCCTCGTTGTTCTAGCCAATCTAGCCACTAGATGTAAAGCTCCAGATCCCGAGGTCCTGAGTTCAAAGCCCATACACACATAAAAATGAACACATAGTAGGTAAGACTCCAGCCTTGTCCTTGCAAAAGGTAAGGCCTTTGTGTAGCAGCGTGATGGTCATAGGCTGCTGTTTACTTCAATATAACAATACCGTGTTCCTTTCTAGGCTTAAATTCACTTCGCTTATCATTATTTACTTCGCTTAGTCAAGCATTTTACATAAAATAAATTCAAGCTATATTACTTTTATGAACATCGTATATGACATACAACTTTATTGAAGCATTAAAACCAGCGATATTAGTTGTTTGAATTTTCACGATTACAACTCTTTTTATTTTTCAAAACTACTCAGTAACATCGAAGCCCATTGCAGCTTAGTATATGACATAAAAGACTATATGACACAACGTCATATAATATTAAAGTTTTCATTTCTCATGAAATTACAAACTCCGCGGTCGGTTAGAAGTTCAGCGAAATGATATAAGTAAGTTTTAACCGGTTTAATCCGACCGATACCAGTTCGGAGCGGTTGATACTCGTGTATTAAAAGCTTAGTTTAATCTGGGTCGTTAACTATTTTCAATATATATTTTACGTTACAGTGTCTGTTTTGATCCTCACCTTTAATGACGCTACGCCCAAACTTTAAACTGTCCCCTAAATTGGGTAGTATTATAAGCTTTAAGATGAACTGACGTGTATTGGGGATAACATCTTATAAATCACATTTAACTCTAGCCAATTATATTGCCTCCGACAAAGGATTTGATCCCTACCGGAACAGGTGATTGTTCTAGAAATATAATTAAGGGTTACTATTAATTTGGTCAAACCTTGGAAGCCGTTTTACATCATATTAGTTGAACTAAAGCCAAAATTGATATTGAAACTATAACCTAAGCAGCTAAACAATTTAAACTAATTCTCAATGTTAAATATGTAGGAAGAGGGGTGTTTACATTGAAAATGTCATCTTCATTAGCCATACTTATTTATTTTAAACAATCAACAATAACTAATAATCACAACAATAATCACAATAATAATCACAACAATAACTTGATAATAATTTAACAAAACAACACAATGATATAACACGATTACGTAGGTCCGTCCAGCTTGACTGCCGACAAACGAATGCCACTTTCATTGTTGCGTATGCCTTTTATAAGGTGCCGGTGGTGGGGCAGGCTGAGTGACGTAATCGGACGATCATTCGTCTTTATCATTATATTTTAATGCGTAAATTTGCGCCGATAAATATAACAAATGGAAACGCTAAAATAAACACAAGAGCTGGGCTAATGATGACTTAGAATATTTTTCTAAAAATGGCAGAAAATAGAGATATGGTAGCATTTGACTGCCACATTTACTCGGTGATAGGGCTTTGTGCAAGCTTGTCTGGGTAGGTACTCATCAGATATTCTACCGCAAAACAGCAGTACTTGCTATTGTTGTGTTGGTCCCAAGGTTGGTGGCGCATTGGCGATGTAAGCGATGGTTAACATCTCTTACAATGCCAATTTCTATAGGTGTTGGTGACCACTTACCATCAGGTGGCCCATATGCTGGTCAGCTTTCCTATGCCATAAAATAAAGTAAAAAGAAATATATAAAAAAAATATTTGCACTTCAGTACAAATTAGGTCAAACACTAGAAACAGTTTGATGAATGAACAGACTTATAATCTTAAAATGGATTATATATTTAAGCTTAATATTAAACGGACGCTAAGATAAATGAATTACATTTAGCAAGGCTATGAGTACAAAGATGACAGAACACAGAAGTCGGGGAATCCCGTTAAATTAACGGAATAAAACTTTCAAATTGTTTCCTTTGTCCACTTTAAGTTGTAATTTTGCCGAATGTTCCATTTTCTTTGCAATTGAATTTTGTCTAGTTATGACTAATAACGCTAATTTATCTATTTGAAAGTCAAGGTCTCTGGTAATTAATTATAGGCATTTTTTCTAATAAAAAAACATTATACATATACAATTAATATTTATACAAATGTATAGTAAGTAACAGCCTGTGAATGTCCCAGAAGGTTTGGAGTTTATTCCACCACGCTGCTCCAATGCAGGTTGGTGTAAAATATGTGGCAGAATTTCAGTGAAATTATACACAAGCAGGTTTCCTCTCGATGTTTTCCTTCGCCGTCAAGCAGGAGATGAATTATAAACACAAATAAGCACACGAAAATTCAGTGGTGTTGCCCTGGTTTGAACCGACAATCATCGGTTAAGATTCACGCGTTCTAAACACTAGATCATTTTGCCTTTTTTACATATCTTTAGAATTTTTTGACATTAAATATATTACTAATATTAATTGATTTACTTGAAAAAAAAAACAAAAAGACAATTATTAGTAACTAACTTGTCTTTTTCATGCATATGTTACAAAAGTCGAAGGGCTATAATAACTAATATATAATAATATTTTTAGGAATCACGATGGAAATTGGTTTTTCAAAAAGATTAATCAAAATCACTATACAACAATAATATAAACGAGTCAATAATGCTAGCCTGGCCGACTGATGAGCTTGGCAGGGCCAGTCCCCACCACGATGACCATCGCGTGATCAAGTCGAGCCGCTCGAGTCGAGGCTCCACCCCATCGAAAGATATTGCTAACAATATAATATATTTATATTAGTTCGTCCTACATCGTCTGGGTGCACGTATCACAGAGTTTTCAATTGAATAATCTGCAACCCGCTCCATCAATTCATGTAGTTAACGTGAGTTATGTACATGTAAATAACATACCTCATATCACTATCAATGTCACCGTTAAGTCATAAACAAGTCAGGACTAACACTATTTTATTTATTACTAGATTCCACTGGAGCTTCTGTCACATATGGAGTGTCAGATTTTATTTTCTGTAACCTTGACAATGTGTATGGAAAATTTCATCATGATCTATTGAGCAGTTAAGACGTAAGAGCGAAACAAAGAAACTCGCTTTCGCATTTATAAAATTATTTGAATTATTTATTCTCTAACACATACATACTCGTATGTAATCATTTTGATCTATATAAAGAAATATGTTGACTTATCATGTTCGCCCCTGACGCGAGCCACGAGCGAAGCAAGGCACCGGATCATATGCCTCTCCAATCGCCATCGCCAAGAGCTTTAATAGTCCCCCACTACTCCCAAAGGGGGTAAGGTTTTCTATGTATAAAAAAACCAATATAATAATATATATATATATATATATATAACTACTAATAATATAATGCATAATACTGCTGACACTTTTGCTAAAACATAGAAATGAATAATCAACTCTTAAAGGGAGGACAAATAGGGGTTGAAAGTTTCTATTGATTTACCTATTTTGAAATTGGAAACATTATAATTCAAATTTAAGTATTCACTACGTGATAAAAAATAACAAGAATGTGCCCTAGAAATTTTGAAAAATCACCCTGTACGATAAATAGAAGCTGAAAGTTTATTTATAAAATTTTTGTTTGTTTTTCATGCTGCCTGTCAGTGTAAATAAACAAATTTGCATATAAATGACATTTGCACAATTGAATTTAGTCGTATAATAAAACCTTCTTAGAATAAAACCCTTGTCTATCGTGATAGTTTCGAGTACATTGTGGAAAGCGTTTAATTAGAGTGCTTAAAGCGACGCTCATCTTCCCTCGTATCCTTGTACAGCTTAATTATGCGAGATTATACTAACAAGCATTGAGGACAATTAACAACTATTTTGAACAATTATATTACAAATTTTGTATTATAAACAAAATTATGCTTTAAACCTTTTTTTTATATTTACACGACATTAGCTTCGTATTATAATTTTTTTTTTTTTCAAGTATAATAAATAAGCTTATGCTAAAATGACTAAAAACATAGAATAATAACGCTTAGAAAGTGTAGGCCGAAGCGGATTGAATCCATTCAATTCCACCCAAAAGGGTGGAATACGTTTGACGTCACGTCAGCCGTCACGATAAAGTGTCATAGTAAACAGCTCGCGCAATTTATTAAAAAACGAGTTACTGTGTAGTAAAAGGTATCACAACAAAAATAAGGATAAGGAAATCACATTTCACACATAAGTACTATTTGGCAACTTATAATTTTAGGTAAATACATTCATCAAAACATAAAAATGTTTTTTAAAGAAAAGAAGTCACTATAATAAAAATGCTGTCATATGATTGCTTAATATTTGAAATAATATAAATCTAATAATTATTTAAAATTATTATTTTAACTTTTTAAATTACACATCAAACACTGTTCAAATAATTATAATATTTCTTTTTTCTTTATGATTAAAAATAAAAGCAACACTAAATAATATTATTAAATAAATTTAAAAAATAGATAATTATAATAATAAAAGCTAAAATTAAATAAATAATATTGCAATTTATACTTATAATACTTTTACAAACAAATACTATCAATTTCCTCACATATGAGGGAAATGTCTATTCACTTGCAACATAATTCGGTCGTATGTGTGCGTGTCGGTGAATGTAATTACGTGACACTTATAAAATAAAATAAAATAAATAAAAAATAAAAATAGCCTTTATTTCTACTACTATTACAAATTATTATTATTATTATAATTATTATTATTTTTTTCTTAAATGCTTTAACCTAATAATGTGTTTAAATAAAACTTAAAACTATCCGAAAAATATTTTTTATACTATTCTTATATCTATGACATTATATTATTACTAGTAGTAGTCGCCTCTTCGGCGTAGGCCTCTCCTAAACCTTTCCATTTATCACGTTCCCGTGCCTCACGCATCCATACGTGACACTTACGCACACATTAATTCTAAAGTTGCTTCAATTTTGAGCGAAACTATATATGACACTATCCTTCCAAGCGTTATTATTCTATGATTAAAACTAACTCATTCAGAATTTTTTATTAAAATTTTTAATAACGGAATTATGTGAAGATATGTATGTGCTAAAGAATCATTGCAAAGAATCGCTCTAATTATAACATCCGACCGGTATACTATAATGTTGATAATAATTCATTATTAAGCAATTCAATGACAAACAATTGAACAATGTATATACATCTGTAGATTCTATCGAAAAGTCATTTTAATTAGGAATTTATTCGATAGTTCACAACTTCGATCTTTATTCCTTCATTCGGGATCCAAGATCCATTTAAGATCGGGATTGGGATTTAAGATTCAGTCAAGGTATTCTTCAGAATTCAGATTCCGGAACGCACAACAATAAACAACACAAATAGAGGAATCTCTTCGTCGTCGTCGTTTGTGATCAACACGCAGGCAAAGCAAAATCTTTTGACAATGACAACTTGATGTTATATGTTAAAAGAGCTTCTATAGTAACATTATAGGAATAAAACTATACGGTATCAATTAATTTTTTTTTTTTTTTTATTTATTCTTATTTTTTTATACATATATAACTCATTAAGCTCAGTTTTTATACCATGCAATAATTAAACGTGAGACCAAAAGATGAATAATAAACTGACTAAACTATTTTAATTATTTGTGTTGATATGAAATTTTCATTACATTCCTAGGGTGCGTACAGATGAGCGCGCTCCACGACGTGCCTTTGTGGCTCAACCGCTAGTGGACGGTTGTGGTAAGGATATCGTGTCGATCCACTTTTTATCGAGACGCACAACATGGTGTCTAACCAGATAACAGCCATATCACCGAAACCATATTCATGAAACAGATATATCATTAAGCGGAAGAGCATGGTACCACATAGTGGTAAGTGGTCACCACCGCCCATAGACACTGGCGCTGTAAGGAATATTAACCATTCCTTACACAGCCAAGGCACCAATAATCTTGTGCCTGAAGTTTTACTGGTTCACTCACCTTTCCAACCAGAGCACAACAATAATGAGTATTGCAATTTGGCTGTAGAATATTTGGTTATTTGTGGGTGGTACCCAGACGGATTTGCATGAGCCACCGAGTAACATTAAGTAACCATGTCATTTTTTATACCATACAAAAAAACGATGTCAATTAATACATTACGCGACTAACTAAAACCAATGCAGCTTACTCTCGGACATACGTGCTAACAAAGCAAGACACGCACGCAAAAACCGACAGCGGACATAGAAAATGGCGCGATATTAGTTGCCACTAATCCGTATTCCGTACGCACCTTTATAGTTACCACACAAACCCTTACTATTCGTGTAGTAAATTCACACGTCAAAGGGCAATGCCCTGTATATTTAGATGTGAAGGGTTAATGAAACAGTGTAAATACATGGATAAGGGTCGTAGATCTATCGAACTGATGGCAGAGCGTTGATAAAGGTGGAAAAAAACTATGAATATTAATGTCTATGAACCACTGATCATGAAATGACTTTTCACACTACAACGCAGTTGCTCATCCTACTTTAAATTAAAAACAAAATTTGAGGTATTCTTTTTTGGCAAAAATACTATAATATTTTATTAAAAAAAAGTCAGACAGTCATAGGGACTGCCAATAGAAGTGAATGCTTGAAACTTTTAAATGTTTATCCATTTACCATATCTTTTTAAACTCAAAATAATAATTCTATTGCTTTTTATTCATCAAAATACACAGTGTATCGCAAACTCGGTACAAAATATTAATAGGTACAAATTAATTTAAATAAATAAAAGTTAAAAGACACTTATATTACTTGTATATACTGTTAATATTTACATAAGTTTCACGAACATAATATGGGCCACCTGATGTGGTCGTATGTGATCACCAACGCCCATAGACATTGGCGTTGTAAGAAATCGCTTACATCGCCAATGCGCCACCAACCGCGGGAACTAAGATGTCATGTCCCTTGAGCCTGTACTGACACTGGCTCAGGCACCCTTCAAACTTCGTGTCTTGTGTTGAGTGGAAGCTTATAAAGATAATAATAATATTTTTATATAAAAAGTTAGTTTAATATGACTTTGCTCCTAAAGTGCCTCTTTCCTCGTAAGGATAACTCACACATATTCCATAACGCTTCAATATATTCAATAATGGAACAAATAATAATAATAATTTTATATTGTCATTTTTTAATTGAGTAAACGAATTCTGGACTCGAAAATAGTTAAATAGAATAGGCAATAAAATGTGATGTTTTTACATGACGTTTCGTTTCGTATACGATATAATTTAAACAAAATTACTTTTATAATTATTTTCTTTTATGAAAACGTAACGAGTTCGCTATAGAATGTAAATTGCGATTGTATTTCAGTGCAATGACTTATAATTGTGTCCCGTTTACATTTTATGTGTGACTATAATCTGGTCGTATTACATTGTGACAATATGAAAACTAAATATTAAAAATATATATAAATAAACAAATATTTATTTATTTATTTTTATTTATACTTTTTATTGTACACCACAACAGATTTTTTTTACAAAAACTTAGACAGCCTAAATAATAGTAGCATACAATTTTGGCGACCTTATCGCTGCATAGCGATCTCTTCCAGGCAACCAACGGTGTAAGGAATAACCCATAGGATATGAGGTAGGTTGTGCAGTAATAACAAAATAAAAATAACATTATAATAATAATCTATACCAAAATCAAACTAATAAATATATGTCAATTTAAATATAAAATACACATATAATATATCTATATATAAATTATATTATCAATACATTACAATAAGTATTTTTAGTGAAAAATTTTGAATATTAATTCGTTGGTCTTTTACTTACCTAACGTTTTTTTTTTTTTATTGTACTGAATTTGTTTACGTCATTTATAAGAAATCAGGTCACTCGCCATAAGATGAACTGATTGCTTTCGCTTTCTTTTTCTCTTTTTCTAGATAATAATAAATAAAATAAATGTTGAAACACATAACAGGTTTCATGGCTATTTACTTTACTAACGATACCCTCAGATGAGTATAGTTTAAGAGTATCGCCGATTCCTATTTTTTTAAATGATCATGCTTTTTTATGCATTACTGTTATAATAAGGTCCTCCAGACCGATTTCGGCCACGGCGGCCAATCTCAAGAGAGATTAGCCAACTGCGCAGGAGATATTATAGTCCACAAGTGTGCGCGCAAACACAGGTGCACTCTCTTTTCCTTAGCTCTCATAATCCGATGGGACGGCAATCCGACACGACCGGTAAGAGTTCAGGCGCAGGACCAACGGCTTAACGTGCTTTCCGAGGCACGGGAGTGTACACACTTCCAACTTCCAGACTCCGGGCTGATACTGAGAATTTTCTGACACAAAAACCCAATAACTATATTGGCCCGACCTGAGAATTGAACCCAGGACCACCGGGTCTGCGGCCTTATATCTAGCCACTAGACCAACGAGGCAGTCATAGAGGCAGTTATACAGAGTTATAGTATATACAGAGCATGAACAGATATAACACATGTGCCCTATAACATGTCCTGCGCAGTTTGCTATAACTGAGAGACAGTCCTTGAGAATAGCTGCCGTTGCTGAAATCGGTCAGGAGGACACCATTATCACCATGAGTCGACATGCAGTGTGAGGTTGTATATCTTGGTATTATCCAGCTATCTCGTAATCTATCCCCAAACAGCAACACTATTGTTGTATTCCAGTTTGATGGGTGAGTGAGCCAGTGAGTTCACAAGGTTGGTAGCGCATTGTCGATGTAAGGTATTGGTTAATATTTCTTATCATACTTACCATCATACGAAGTATTTGCCGGGTCGCCTATATCTATACTAATATATAAAGCTGAAGAGTTTGTTTGTTTGATCCGGCTAATCTCAGGAACTACTGGTTCGAATTTAAAAATTATTTTTGTGTTGTATAGTCCTTTTATCGAGGAAAGTTCTTGGCTGATTGTTATTAATTATATTTTTATCAATTACACGCGGGTGAAACCGCGGGCAAAGCTAGTACTTTAATAAAATTAAAAAATGTATATCTCAGGACAAAACCTTATTTATAGACGTACGAAGTCAAGATCGATCGGTTGTTGTATATCTTCCATTATTCCATGAAGTTCTTAAACATTCGCTATATCTGATAATGTTTATCTAAAGAAATAAAAAAATAACAATTCCGAAGAAGAATTCCGAGGCAGTTTTTCGTTACATTTCAAATCAACGTCGCAATAAATCAAATAGCGTTCTTTGCTTCTGTAATACAATCAATCGTTCAATGTAAACTTATTTATTTCATACCTTTTAATATATTTCTATTTTGCGATTGTATATTATTATTTAAAATAACAACGACTTTATAATAAGGAGTATATAATAAGTAAAAGTTATTGGAATTATGGCTTTTAAATAACAAATCGATTTAGTACGAATTCTATTTTTATTGAGAGACAGCGTACACATGATTGCGAAAATTGTTAAAATGGAAGCAATACGAATCGAAGGTGTTGCCACTCTTACAAACAAAAAATATGAATAGTAATTACGTTTATGGTAACATCTTTAAAATTAATAATTTAATATAAGTAACAGAACGTAAATATCCCAACGGATGGGAAAGGTCTCTTCTCCTTTTAATTCGTCTAATTCCACATACATCCATCTATCTGATGATTTTTGCCGTTCCATTCCACCATCCACATCCACGTCTACTGCTGATTTGGCTGTACTATTCTAACCTCAATTTACACGGTAAATTTCACGGAATTGCATAAAAACTTCTTCATTAATTGTGACGAACATTTGTTGCAAGAACAAATGTTTACACAATTAATCCAGTTATCAATATATTTACTAGGTATATTTTTAAATATCTGCATTGCTATTCTGTAAGAATTGCATCATTACTCAAACGTGAATTTTTGACATAGTATTTTGATGCGTATATTCTTGAAATATTGCTTATTATGGTCAATATCGCATGTCACTTCACATTTTACGATCGATTTCAGCGGGAGTTTCGAATTTGTTCTTACAACCCTACTGGACCTAATTATATATCATATAATTTATTTTCTTAAGGCTCGTACTCTTTTCTTATTTATTAAAGTATTTTCATATTTCCCATATTTGTTGCTTAAGGATAAAACACCAATAAAAGTGTATGATAACTTTATTATAACTTTTCAATATTTCCTTTGTCACAAGCGAGCCTGTCACAACTTTTAATACAAGCAGTAAGTTTCGTTACAAGTTTTGACAATACAAGTGTTATAAAAATTGTAACAAGTTCTGTATAACATTCTTGTTTTACGAATTAACATGATGATGAGGTGGAGGGGAGGGGGGTATTCTCTGCATCCAATTACGATATCTCTTCCTTATTTAAATTGTAAAAAAGTTATTTTAAGTTGGTTTGTCGACATCTCGAAGGTTTTTTTTTATTAGGCAGCTTGGCATGTGAGCCACTTGATGCTAAATGGTGTCTAACCTATGAACAATGGCATTGTACGAAATATTAACGTCCCCTTATTCGCCAATGTGCCAATAACCTTTGGTACTAAGATAGTATGTGCCTGTAGTTACACTTTTTTTCCCCCCCCCCCCCCCCCCTCAAACCAAAACATAACAATACCTGAAAAATCGGAGATACACACCACCAAGTAAATGTGCCGTTATGTGTATATTACTAAAAAAAAGTTAATTAATGCCAGTCTCGTTGTTCTAGCCAATCTAGCCACTAGATGTAAAGCTCCAGATCCCGAGGTCCTGAGTTCAAAGCCCATACACACATACCAATGAACACACACGCGCACAATACATCATAGTAGGTAAGACTCCAGCCTTGTCCTTGCAAAAGGAAAGGCCTTTGTGTAGCAGCGTGATGGTCATAGGCTGCTGTTTACTTCAATATAACAATACCGTGTTCCTTTCTAGGCTTAAATTCACTTCGCTTATCATTATTTACTTCGCTTAGTCAAGCATTTTACATAAAATAAATTCAAGCTATATTACTTTTATGAACATCGTATATGACATACAACTTTATTGAAGCATTAAAACCAGCGATATTAGTTGTTTGAATTTTCACGATTACAACTCTTTTTATTTTTCAAAACTACTCAGTAACATCGAAGCCCATTGCAGCTTAGTATATGATATAAAAGACTATATGACACAACGTCATATAATATTAAAGTTTTCATTTCTCATGAAATTCGTTTACAAGCTCCGCGGTCGGTTAGAAGTTCAGAAATGATATAAGTAAGTTTTAACCGGTTTAATCCGGCCGATACCAGTTCGGAGCAGTTGATACTATTGTATTAAAAGCTTAGTTTAATCTGGGTCGTTAACTATTTTCAATATATATTTTACGTTACAGTGTCTGTTTTGATCCTCACCTTTAATGACGCTACGCCCAAACTTTAAACTGTCCCCTAAATTGGGTAGTATTATAAGCTTTAAGATGAACTGACGTGTATTGGGGATAACATCTTATAAATCACATTTAACTCTACCCAATTATATTGCCTCCGACAAAGGATTTGATCCCTACCGGAACAGGTGATTGTTCTAGAAATATAATTAAGGGTTAATATTAATTTGGTCAAACCTTGGAAGCCGTTTTACATCATATTAGTTGAACTAAAGCCAAAATTGATATTGCAACTATAACCTAAGCAGCTAAACAATTTAAACTAATTCTCAATGTTAAATATAACAAATGGAAACGCTAAAATAAACACAAGAGCTGGGCTAATGATGACTTAGAATATTTTTCTGAAAATGGCAGAATATAGAAATATATCGGTGATAAGGCTTTGTGCAAGCTCGTCTGGGTACTGATCAGATATTCTACCGCAAAACAGCAGTACTTGCTATTGTTGTGTTGGTCCCAAGGTTGGTGGCGCATTGACGATGTAAGCGATGGTTAACATCTCTTACAATGCCAATTTCTATAGGTGTTGGTGACCACTTACCATCAGGTGGCCCATATGCTGGTCAGCTTTCCTATGCCATAAAATAAAGTAAAATGAAATATATAAAAAAAATATTTGCACTTCAGTACAAATTAGGTCAAACACTAGAAACAGTTTGATGAATGAACAGACTTATAATCTTAAAATGGATTATATATTTAAGCTTAATATTAAACGGACGCTAAGATAAATGAATTACATTTAGCAAGGCTATGAGTACAAAGATGACAGAACACAGAAGTCGGGGAATCCCGTTAAATTAACGGAATAAAACTTTCAAATTGTTTCCTTTGTCCACTTTAAGTTGTAATTTTGCCGAATGTTCCATTTTCTTTGCAATTGAATTTTGTTTAGTTATGACTAATAACGCTAATTTATCTATTTGAAAGTCAAGGTCTCTTGTAATTAATTTTTATTAATTAATTATAGGCATTTTTTCTAATAAAAAAACATTATACATATACAATTAATATTTATACAAATGTATAGTAAGTAACAAGGTCCTCCTCCAGACCGATTTCGGTCACGGCGGCCAATCTCAAGAGAGATTAGCCAACTGCGCAGGAGATATTATAGTGCACAAGTGTGTGCGCAAATACAGGCGCACTCTCTTTTCCTTAGCTCTCATAATCCGATGGGACGGCAATCCGACACGACCGGAAAGAGTTCAGGCGCAGGACCAACGGCTTAACGTGCTTTCCGAGGCACGGGAGTGTACACACTTCCAACTTCCAGACTCCGGGCTGCTACTGAGAATTTTCTGACAGAAAAACCCAATAACTATTTATTGGCCCGACCTGGGAATTGAACCCAGGACCACCGGGTCTGCGGCCTTATATCTAGCCACTAGACCAACAATAAAGTAAACGTATATCGACATGTACAATTTACAAAGGAATCAATACTGAACAACTGAAATATTATCAACGCTTCAACCGAAATTCCGAGCCAGAGTCAATAATGCTAGCCTGGCCGACCGATGAGCTTGGCAGGGCCAGTCCCCACCACGATGACCATCGCGTGATCAAGTCGAGCCGCTAGGCTCCACCCCATCGAAAGATACTGCTAACAATATAATAAATTTATATTAGTTCGTCCTACATCGTCAGGGTGCATGTATCACAGAGTTTTCAATTGAATAATCTGCAACCCGCTCCATCAATTCATGTAGTTAACGTGAGTTATGTACATGTAAATAACATACCTCATATCACTATCAATGTCACCGTTAAGTCATAAACAAGTCAGGACTAACACTATTTTATTTATTACTAGATTCCGCTGGAGCTTCGGTCACATATGGAGTGTCAGGTTTTATTTTCTGTAACCTTGACTATGTGTATGTAAAATTTCATCATGATCTATTGAGCAGTAAAGACGTAAGAGCGAAACAAAGAAACTCGCTTTCGCATTTATAAAATTATTTGAATTATTAATTCTCTAACACATACATACTCGTATGTAATCATTTTGATCTATATAAGGAAATAATTATGTTGACTTATCATGTTCGCCCCTGACGCGAGCCACGAGCGAAGCAAGGCACGGGATCATAAGAGCTTTAATAGTCCCCCAATACTCGAAAAGGGGGTAAGGTTTTCTATGTATAAAAAAACCAATAGCCTCGAACCTGAAACTACTAATAGGCAAAATACTGCTGACACTTTTGCTAAAACATAGAAATGAAAAATCAACTCTTTAAGGGAGGACAAATAGGGGTTGAAAGTTTCTATTGATTTACTTATTTTGAAATTGGAAACATTACAATTCAAATTTAATAGTATTCACTACGTGATAAAAAATAAAAATAAAGTGCCCTAGAAATTTTGAAAAATCACCCTGAACGATAAACAGAAGCTGAAAGTTTATTTATAAAATTTTTGTTTGTTTTTCATGCTGCCTGTCAGTGTAAATAAACAAATGTGCATATATAGGGTTTTCCAATAGGGACGCTTGAACTTTGACAGCTGATTGCGGCCATGTTGTTTGAGTGACAGCTGTCAAATGCAGTGTGTTATATTCATTCCGTCCTCCCAAACCACCATGGCAGGTTACAGTGTCGAGCAGCACGTGCAAATCATAAAATTGTTTTATGAAAATGGGTCTTCAGTTCGAGCAACGTTCCGCGCACTTCGCCCGTTTTACGGTCGCGATGATCGTCCTGCCGAGTCGACTATCCGTCGATTGGTGGACAAATTCGAGTCAACCGGGTCAGTTAACAATCAGCCGGTTCCCGTGCGTCAACGCAACGCGAGATCTGCCGAGAATATCGCCGCTGTGCGCGACAGTGTCCTCGAAAACCCGCGGCAGTCAATTCCGCGTCGCGCACAGGAACTCGGCCTTTCGCAGACGACAACTTGGCGAATTTTGCGTTGTGACTTGAGCCTGCACCCGTACAAGATCCAGCTGACCCAAGAGCTCAAGGTTAATGACCATAGACAGCGCCGTGTGTTCGCTGACTGGGCATTAGAGCAGTTGGAAGTTGACGCCGATTTTGGCAAAAAAATCATCTTCAGCGACGAGGCGCATTTTTGGATGAATGGCTATGTCAACAAGCAAAATTGCCGTATTTGGGACGAGACCAATCCACACGAGGTTCACCAAGTGGCAATGCACCCGCAGAAAGTGACTGTTTGGTGCGGATTTTGGGCCGGAGGCGTGATTGGTCCGTATTTTTTCGAAAACGATAATGGTGTGGCCGTCACCGTCAATGGTGAGCGATACCGGTCGATGATAACCAACTTCTTTTGGCCTGAAATCGAGAATATGGATCTGGACAACATGTGGTTTCAACAGGACGGCGCTACGTGCCACACAGCACACGCTACGATGGAAGTTCTGCACGAGCAATTTCTGGTCATCTCGCGCGGAGGCGACGTGAACTGGCCACCGAGATCGTGCGATTTGACCCCGCTGGACTTTTTCTTGTGGGGTTTTCTTAAGTCGCAGGTCTATGCCAACAAGCCGCAAACCACCGATGCCCTCAAAGTCAACATACGCCACGCCATCGATCAAATACAGCCCGATTTGTGCGCCAGAGTCATCGAAAATTGGACCTTTCGTGTGCGCGCCACCAACCGAAGCCGTGGCGGTCATTTGAATGATGTCATATTCCATACATAATGGGGTCGATAGACATTCCAAATAAAAAAAAAAATTCGCAAATATCTCTCCTACATGTATTTTTTTTTGCATTTCAAAGATCAAGCGCCCTTAATGGAAAACCCTATAAATGACATTTGCACAATTGAATTTAGTCGTATAATAAAACCTTCTTAGAATAAAACCCTTGTCTATCGTGATAGTTTCGAGTACATTGTGGAAAGCGTTTAATTAGAGTGCTTAAAGCGACGCTCATCTTCCCTCGTATCCTTGTACAGCTTAATTATGCGAAATTATACTAACAAGCATTGAGGACAATTAACAACTATTTTGAACAATTATATTACAAATTTTGTATTATAAACAAAATTATGCTTTAAAGCTTTTTTTTATATTTACACTACATTAGCTTCGAATTATAAATTAATTTATTTTTTTTCAAATATAATAAGCTTATGCTAAAATGACTAAAAACATAGAATAATAACGCTTAGAAGGTGTGTAGGCCGAAGCGGATTGAATCCATTCAATTCCACCCAAATAGGTGGAATACGTTTGACGTCACGTCAGCCGTCACGACAAAGTGTCATAGTAAACAGCTCGCGCAATTTATTAAAAAACAAGCTACTGTGTAGTAAAAGGTATCACAACAAAAATAAGGATAAGGAAATCACATTTCACACATAAGTACTATAGGGTTTTCCAATAGGGACGCTTGAACTTTGACAGCTGATTGCGGCCATGTTGTTTGAGTGACAGCTGTCAAATGCAGTGTGTTATATTCATTTCGTCCTCCCAAACCACCATGGCAGGTTACAGTGTCGAGCAGCACGTGCAAATCATAAAATTGTTTTATGAAAATGGGTCTTCAGTTCGAGCAACGTTCCGCGCACTTCGCCCGTTTTACGGTCGCGATGATCGTCCTGCCGAGTCGACTATCCGTCGATTGGTGGACAAATTCGAGTCAACCGGGTCAGTTAACAATCAGCCGGTTCCCGTGCGTCAACGTAACGCGAGATCTGCCGAGAATATCGCCGCTGTGCGCGACAGTGTCCTCGAAAACCCGCGGCAGTCAATTCCGCGTCGCGCACAGGAACTCGGCCTTTCGCAGACGACAACTTGGCAAATTTTGCGTTGTGACTTGAGCCTGCACCCGTACAAGATCCAGCTGACCCAAGAGCTCAAGGTTAATGACCATAGACAGCGCCGTGTGTTCGCTGACTGGGCATTAGAGCAGTTGGAAGTTGACGCCGATTTTGGCAAAAAAATCATCTTCAGCGACTAGGCGCATTTTTGGATGAATGGCTATGTCAACAAGCAAAATTGCCGTATTTGGGACGAGACCAATCCACACGAGGTTCACCAAGTGGCAATGCACCCGCAGAAAGTGACTGTTTGGTGCGGATTTTGGGCCGGAGGCGTGATTGGTCCGTATTTTTTCGAAAACGATAATGGTGTGGCCGTCATCGTCAATGGTGAGCGATACCGGTCGATGATAACCAACTTCTTTTGGCCTGAAATCGAGAATATGGATCTGGACAATATGTGGTTTCAACAGGACGGCGCTACGTGCCACACAGCACACGCTACGATGGAAGTTCTGCGCGATCAAGCGCCCTTAATGGAAAACCCTATATTTGGCAACTTATAATTTTAGGTAAATACATTCATCAAAACATAAAAATGTTTTTTAAAGAAAAGAAGTCACTACAATAAAAATGTTGTCATATGATTGCTTAATATTTGAAATAATATAAATCTAATAATTATTTAAAATTATTATTTTAACTTTTTAAATTACATATCAAACATTAATACTGTTCAAATAATTATAACATTTCTTTTTTCTTTATGATTAAAAATAAAAGCAACACTAAATAATATTATTAAATAAATTTAAAAAATAGATAATTATAATAATAAAAGCTAAAATTAAATAAATAATATTGCAATTTATACTTATAATACTTTTACAAACAAATACTATCAATTTCCTCACATATGAGGGAAATGTCTATTCACTTGCAACATAATTCGGTCGTATGTGTGCGTGTCGGTGAATGTAATTACGTGACACTTACGCACACATTAATTCTAAAGTTGCTTCAACTTTGAGCGAAACTATATATGACACTATCCTTCTAAGCGTTATTATTCTATGATTAAAAATATCTAATTCAAAGCTGCATATTTGCATTTTTTTAATAACGGAATTATGTGAAGATATGTTTGTGCTAAAGAATCATTGCAAAGAATCGCTCTAATTATAACATCCGACCGGATACTATAATGTTGATAATAATTCATTATTAAGCAATTCAATGACAAACAATTGAACAATGTATATACATCTGTAGTATCTATCGAAAAGTCATTTTAATTAGGAATTTATTCGGTAGTTCACAACTTCGATCTTTATTCCTTCATTTGGGATTCAAAATACATTCAAGATCGGGATTGGGATTTAAGATTCATTCAAGGTATTCTTCAGAATTCAGATTCCGGAACGCACAACAGTAAACAACACAAATAGAGGAATCTCTTCGTCGTCGTCTGTGTGATCAACACGCAGGCAACAGCTTTATATTCAGGATTATATATTAGTATAGATATAGGCGACCCCGCAAATACTTCGTATGATGGTAAGTATGATAAGAAATATTAACCAATACCTTACATCGACAATGCGCTACCAACCTTGTGAACTCACTGGCTCACTCACCCATCAAACTGGAATACAACACTAGTGTTGCTGTTTGGGGATAGATTACGAGATAGCTGGATAATACCAAGATATATTACAACCTCACACTGCATGTCGACTCATGGTGATAATGATGTCCTCCTGACCGATTTCAGCAACGGCAGCTATTCTCAAGGACTGTCTCTCAGTTATAGCAAACTGCGCAGGACATGTTATAGGGCACATGTGTTATATCTGTTCATGCTATGTATATATAGAGTTTTCCATTAAGGACGCTTGATCTTTGAAATGCAAAAAAAAATACATGTAGCAAAAAAAAATTCGCAAATATCTCTCATATTTGCGAATTTTTTTTTTATTTGGAAGGTCTATCGACCCCATTATGTATGGAATATGACATCATTCAAATGACCGCCACGGCTTCGGTTGGTGGCGCGCACACGAAAGGTCCAATTTTCGATGACTCTGGCGCACAAATCGGGCTGTATTTGATCGATGGCGTGGCGTATGTTGACTTTGAGGGCATCGGTGGTTTGCGGCTTGTTGGCATAGACCTGCGACTTAAGAAAACCCCACAAGAAAAAGTCCAGCGGGGTCAAATCGCACGATCTCGGTGGCCAGTTCACGTCGCCTCCGCACGAGATGACCATGTCCAGAAATTGCTCGTGCAGAACTTCCATCGTAGCGTGTGCTGTGTGGCACGTAGCGCCGTCCTGTTGAAACCACATGTTGTCCAGATCCATATTCTCGATTTCAGGCCAAAAGAAGTTGGTTATCATCGACCGGTATCGCTCACCATTGACGGTGACGGCCACACCATTATCGTTTTCGAAAAAATACGGACCAATCACGCCTCCGGCCCAAAATCCGCACCAAACAGTCACTTTCTGCGGGTGCATTGCCACTTGGTGAACCTCGTGTGGATTGGTCTCATCCCAAATACGGCAATTTTGCTTGTTGACATAGCCATTCATCCAAAAATGCGCCTCGTCGCTGAAGATGATTTTTTTGCCAAAATCGGCGTCAACTTCCAACTGCTCTAATGCCCAGTCAGCGAACACACGGCGCTGTCTATGGTCATTAACCTTGAGCTCTTGGGTCAGCTGGATCTTGTACGGGTGCAGGCTCAAGTCACAACGCAAAATTCGCCAAGTTGTCGTCTGCGAAAGGCCGAGTTCCTGTGCGCGACGCGGAATTGACTGCCGCGGGTTTTCGAGGACACTGTCGCGCACAGCGGCGATATTCTCGGCAGATCTCGCGTTGCGTTGACGCACGGGAACCGGCTGATTGTTAACTGACCCGGTTGACTCGAATTTGTCCACCAATCGACGGATAGTCGACTCGGCAGGACGATCATCGCGACCGTAAAACGGGCGAAGTGCGCGGAACGTTGCTCGAACTGAAGACCCATTTTCATAAAACAATTTTATGATTTGCACGTGCTGCTCGACACTGTAACCTGCCATGGTGGTTTGGGAGGACGGAATGAATATAACACACTGCATTTGACAGCTGTCACTCAAACAACATGGCCGCAATCAGCTGTCAAAGTTCAAGCGTCCCTATTGGAAAACCCTATATGTTAAAAGAGCTTCTATAGTAACATTATAGGAATAAAACTATACGGTATCAATTTAATTTTTTTTTTATTTATTTATTCTTATTTTTTTATACATATATAACTCATTAAGCTCAGTTTTTATACCATGCAATAATTAAACGTGAGACCAAAAGATGAATAATAAACTGACTAAACTATTTTAATTATTTGTGTTGATATGAAATTTTCATTACATTACTAGGGTGCGTACAGATGAGGGATGCGCTCCACGATATGCGTTTGTGGCTCAATCGCTAGCGGACGGTTGTGGTAAGGATATCGTGTCGATCCACTTTTTATCGAGACGCACAACATGGTGTCTAACCAGATAACAGCCATATCACCGAAACCAAATTCTTTCCTACCTACCTACATCTAGGTAGGCGGACGATCATGGTACCACCTAATAGTAAGTGGTCACCAGCGCCCATAGATATTGGTGCCGTAAGGAATATTAACCATTCCTTACACAGCCAAGGCACCAATAATCTTGTGCCTGAAGTTTTACTGGTTCACTCACCTTTCCAACCAGAGCACAACAATAATGAGTATTGCAATTGGGCTGTAGAATATTTGGTTATTTGTGGGTGGTACCAAGTAACATTAACTTACCATGTCATTTTTCATACCATACAAAAAAACAATGTCACTTAGTACATTACGCGACTAACTAAAACCAATGCATCTTACTGTCGGACATACGTGCTAACAAAGCAAGACACGCACGCTGAGATATATCACAAAAACCGACAGCGGACATAGAAAATGGCGCGATATTAGTTGCCACAAATCCGTATTCCGTACGCACCTTTATAGTTACCACACAAACCCTTACTATTCGTGTAGTAAATTCACACGTCAAAGGGCAATGCCCTGTATATTTAGATGTGAAGGGTTAATGAAACAGTGTAAATACATGGATAAGGGTCGTAGATCTATCGAACTGATGGCAGAGCGTTGATAAAGGTGGAAAAAAACTATGAATATTAATGTCTATGAACCACTGATCATGAAATGACTTTTCACACTACAACGCAGTTGCTCATCCTACTTTAAATTAAAAACAAAATTTGAGGTATTCTTTTTTGGCAAAAATACTATAATATTTTATAAAAAAAAAGTCAGACAGTCATAGGGACTGCCAATAGAAGTGAATGCTTGAAACTGTTAAATGTTTATCCATTTACCATATCTTTTTAAACTCAAAATAATAATTCTATTGCTTTTTATTCATCAAAATACACAGTGTATCGCAAACTCGGTACAAAATATTAATAGGTACAACTTAATTTAAATAAATAATAGTTAAAAGACACTTATATTACTTGTATATACTGTTAGTATTTACATAAGTTTCACGAACATAATATGGGCCACCTTATGTAGTCGTATGTGGCAACAACGCCCATAGACATTGGCGTTGTAAGAAATCGCTTACATCGCCAATGCGCCACCAACCGCGGGAACTAAGATGTTATGTCCCTTGAGCCTGTAATTACACTGGCTCACTCACCCTTCAAACTGGGACACAACAATACAAAGTACTGCTGTTTTGCGGTAGAATATCTGATGAGTGGGTGGTACCTACCCAGACGAGCTTGCACAAAGTCCCACCACCAGTGAAAGGAATCAATCCTTATCCTCATTAATTTCCGCAATACTTAAATTACTTGTACTTTCAACGATTTTATTATATTCTAGAAAGGTTACGATTTACATTAGCATGTCAGTGACGCGAAGCCACGAGTCTATCCCATACGATAAGCCAGCGCAACGCGCCTAAGGAAGTTTTCAAATCAAAAAAATATATTTAAATATTTTATAAAAAAAATTATGCCTTTTTTTTTTTTTTTTTTTTAGTTCCCGGGATGGCAAATGTCTCTACTTCACCTGATGGTAAGTGATAGTAAAGTCCAAACGCGACGACGGCTAGTGCAGTCAGGAAGAATGACTTGCACTAGCCGCCCCCGCCTTGCCGGCCCGCAAAATGCCTCTTCACGCCTCGTTTGAAGGAACCCGGGTCATAAGAGGAGGGGAACACGTGTGCTGGTAACGAATTCCATGTTTTAGAGGTGCGACAAAGAAAAGAGTTGCCAAATTTCTTCGTGCGCGATGGAATTGATGTCACAGTTAGTCGGTGACATCGAGAGCCAGCACGCGTAGATTTGTGAAGGAAAGGGGAAGCAGGAATGAGGGTGAATAGCTCCTCTGAGCACTCGCCGTGATACAGTCGATAGAAAGCGCTCAGTGCCGCTATCTCTCGACGCAACTGTAAAGGCTCGAGGGTGTTGGTGACCTTTACGTCGCCAATAATGCGAACCGCACGTCGCTGCAACCGATCCAAGGCCTCCAGTAAGTACTTAGCGGATCCATCCCAAAGGTGCGAGCAATATTCGACGCAGGACCGCACCTGTGTTTTATACAACAGGAGCAGTTGTTGTGGCGTGAAAAAACGCCGCACCTTGTTCAGGACTCCGAGTTTTCGTGAGGCTGTTTTTATAACAGCCTCGATGTGATCCTTTGGATTGAGGTCGCACCGAACGTCAATTCCCAGTATGGCGACTTTGCCTTGTATCTCCAGCGTAGTGCCACAGAGGGAAGGAGGAGGGGAAAATGGTGACTTTTTCGCTGTGAGAGCGCATACCTGTGTTTTCTTGGCGTTGAACTCAACAAGATTATCAGAGCCCCATTTGGCAATGAGTCCTAACGTCCTATCGAGTTCAACAACAAGATCCCTCCGTCTCTCCCCAGTTTCCGCCCGCCCAGCCCCTGCGCTTCCGTGGTATCCCCCGTGCACTGTACTATCATCTGCATAGCAATGTATGTTCCCGAGAGAGAGCATATCATTGATATGCAGAAGAAAGAGTGTGGGGGATAGCACAGACCCCTGGGGGACCCCAGCATTCACTACATGGAATTGTGAAGCGCAGCCATCAACTAAAACGCGAAGGCTACGCTTGTGTAGGAAGCTGGCAATCCAGGTGCAGAGCTGAGCTGGCAGACCGTATGCCGGCAGCTTGGAGAGAAGACTTCTGTGCCAGACCTTGTCAAAAGCCTTGGAGATATCGAGGCTGACAGCCAACGATTCCCCACGCTTGTCGATAGCTTCACCCCAGAGGTGTGTTACGTACGCTAGAAGATCACCTGTGGACCGTTTCGGTCGAAACCCGTATTGACGATCATTAATCAGACAGTGATCTTCTAGGTAATGGATCAGTTGGTTATTTAGAATCCGTTCCATCACCTTACAAAGTACTGAAGTGATAGCTATTGGCCGATAATTAGCCGGGTCTGACCGATCCCCTTTTTTGGGAACCGCTTGCACATTAGCCTCTCTCCAAGAATCCGGCACACGTCCTGTATAGAGAGACAGCTGGAACAGGCGCGTCAACACAGAAGACAGCTCCGCTGCACACTTCTTCAGCACTATGGCTGGTATTCCATCGGGACCACTAGCTTTCCGTACATCGAGTGATTGCAGCTCTGCACGCACATCGCGCTGCCTGATTTTGATGTCAGGCATCGTGTGGCCACATGAAGGTATTGAAGGTGGCTGTGCACTGCAATCATCGATCACAGAGTTGTCCGCAAAGAGTTTTGCCAGAAGATCGGCTTTCTCTTGCGGACTGTGAGCTAGCGATCCGTCCGGATTCCTGAGCGGTGGCAGCGAAGGTTGGCAGAAATTGTTTTGCACAGACTTGGTCAGACGCCAGAAGCTACGAGAGCCCCTAGGATACGAAACAAGGTCGTGACCAACCTGTACAATGCGCTGTGCATCCGCTCTCGTGTATGCCTTCCTACAGGACTTGGAGCTTTTGTTGTAGGTTGCTTTCAGTGAGTCAATGTTAGATGCCCCACTAACGCAGCCATTGATCCATGCGCGATATGCCGCCTGCTTAGATGACACAGCATCGGCACATTCGCGAGTGAACCAACGGTTACGCGTACCCTTACTGATGAGGTCTGAGTTAGGAATGTAGTATTCCATCCCCAACAGGATCTCACCAGCAATAGCAGCGGCGCTAGCTGTCGGGTCATTCTCACTAAAGCAACGTTCCCTCCAAGGGACTGACGCATAGTAATCGCGCAATCCGTCCCAATCTGCCGACTTATAGTGCCAAACACGACGTTTGCATACCGCTGGTGACGGCAGCTTGGCCTGTGGCACCTTGGTAGATATCAGGCAGTGATCCGAAGAACCAAGAGGAGCCCGAACCTCAACCTGATATTCCACCGGGTGAGTAGTCAGCAGAAGGTCCAGTAGAGAAGGCGCTTGCCCGTCAATATCTGGGATCCTGGTGGGCTGATCAACCAGTTGGGTCAAGTCTTGCGTGAGAGCGAAAGCATGAGCAGTCCTTCCAGCATGGTCAGTTTTGGGAGACTTCAACCATGACTCGTGGTGAGCATTAAAGTCCCCCAAAAACACCAGTTCCGCGTTAGGAAACTGCTCTTGTGCAGCATCTGCCACCCGACTAAGATGGTCAAATAGTCGGCTTGTCTCCAAGTCACCATTATGGGATCTGTAGAGGCACACGTAGACTCGACTCTGGCGAATCAGGTCCACACGTACCACCAACATGGAGAAGGAAGGGTCCTCCAAGCAGCGCAGACGGTGACAGCAAACATCCGTCCTGACGAACAAGCATACTCCGGCTTTCGCTTTGAAGGATTCTTCTAGCATGTAGCCGGGATAATTAAGGTAGCTGGTATCGACAGGACGGAGTATTTGAGTCTCCGTAAGAAACAACATTGCTGGCCGTGCTGTCTCAAGATGGTGGTGGACAGCATTGAGGTTAGCATGGAGTCCACGGATGTTACAGAACTCGACCTCAAACAGCGAAGGTATGGTGGGGGTGTGCACCGCTGATCGACCGTTATTTCCTGTATGCGCTGTCATTTGGGAAAGGAAAGGACGAGACGTGAAGCGAGCGACGCATTGCCACGATAGGGATGGTCAAAGTGTGGAGCTGTGTTTCCCCAGGAAGCTGCCAGAAGGGAAAATAAACTGACCCGCCGAACGGAAGGGCCCCCGAACCCTCCCGGTAGTGGCCGCCGGGACCCCACCGTCCGGTCACCAACCGGCACGACGGTCCACACCGAGATTATGCGTGGCCTGGTGGGGCAGCCTCGCGAGCTGGTTAAGAACGCTTGGGCCCCTGTACTATGCCACGGGCGGCCAGCGGAACAACCGTTTCTACGGGTCTCCCTGTCCGGCAGGTCAACATAATTTCCCCCGGCATTGGTTCAACACCAACTTCCACCGGACCACCACATATCACGGCGATGCGCGCTCGTGCACTGGCTGTACGCTGGCTGATCTCGAAACGCGACTGCGAACAGCCACTTCACGAGTTTTTCACCATGCGTACGGTGGTAACAAGCCAGGCGGATGAGAGTCATCCTACCACCAGATGCCTTTATATGCTTCAAAGTATATTATTCAAACGGCACCATTATCAGATCCATTTGCCCGTCCACCCATACATAAGAAAATCATGTATTTTTGTAGTACACGTACACATGTACACATTAGTGAGTATATCACCCTTTATATAATAAAGTAATGATATGAAAAAGCCGAGCCGAGTGGTAAGACCGCGTGGCTCTTAACCGATGATCGTGGGTTCAAACTCGGGCAAGCACCGCTGATTTAATGTGTTTAATTTGTGATTATAATTCATCTCGTGCTTGACGGTGAAGGAAAACATCGTAAGGAAACCTGCATGTGTCTAATTTCGCTGAAATGCTGCCACTTGTTTATTCCACCAACCCGCATTGGAGCGGCGTGGTGGAATAAGGTCCAACCCTTCTCTTCAAATGAGGAGAGGAGACTTTAGCCCAGCAGTAGGACATTCAGAGGCCGTTACTGTATATGTCAAATATACATTGTAAGTGTAACTATGAAATAAAAGAAAAATCATTTGTATATAATTCACACGTGTCTAACTTAAATTAACAATTACATAATTTAGAATTTAAAATTAAATACTTTTAACAAACAATACGGCTACGTAACGTTATTACGTGAATGAGCGAAAAACGGGTGAACAAGATACATCGTCCATCAAATGAAGCTTTGTTTAATGAACATTCGAGAACAATTTTACAATTACCACTTCATAACTTGGGGAAGCGTAATGGCGTAGTGGTTAGAATACGTGAATTTAAACCGAAGATTTTGGGTTTTGGGTTGGGGTCAAACCCAGGCAAGCAGACATTTTTAACCCTCAGAGATTTCAAATAATATTCTGTTTCAACGCATCGGATCCGCATTGGAGCAGCGTCGTGGAGTGAGCTTCAAAACTTATCTTTAAAAGGTTCCTCCTTTACTCCACAATGATATATTTACGATTTATTATATGAAAGCCGTGAAGTGAGCTCATGGCCCAGTGGTTACAAGGTTAGCCAATGATTCCGAGCTTAAACCCAGACAAGCACCACTTAATGTTCATGTGCTTAATTTGTGTTTATTATTCATTTCGTGCTCGGCGGTGAAGTAAAATCTGCCGCGTAAATCCTTAAACCTGCATTCGTGCCGCGTGGTGAAGTAAGCTCCAAGCCTCAAAAAGGGAATGAAGCCTTATCCCAGCCGTGGGACATTTATAGACTGTTACTTTAGTTTATTATATATCTGACTGCCTCGTTGGTCTAGTGGCTAGATATAAGGCCGCAGACCCGGTGGTCCTGGGTTCAATTCCCAGGTTGGGCCAATATAGTTATTGGGTATTTCTGTCAGAAAATTCTCAGTAGCAGCCCGGAGTCTGGAAGTTGGAAGTGTGTACACTCCCGTGCCTCGGAAAGCACGTTAAGCCGTTGGTCCTGCGCCTGAACTCTTTCCGGTCGTGTCGGATTGCCGTCCCATCGGATTATGAGAGCTAAGGAAAAGAGAGTGCACCTGTGTTTGCGCACACACTTGTGCACTATATGTCCTGCGCAGTTGGCTATCTCTCTTGAGATTGGCCGCCGTGGCCGAAATCGGTCTGGAGGACCTTATATATATATATATATATATATATATATATATAACATCAATATCAAATCAATACCTACTGAATATAAATATAGTTGTCAATATATTACTAAAAATATAAGAGGTTACAATGCTGCATGCTGATTATATGAAGATATACGTGTAACGAAATATATTAAAACAATGAAAAGAATAAAAACGTGTCAAGATATTTTTTTCGGTTCTTTACATATCAGACACCAAACCGGACACAATGATCCCCATGTGTTCTTGGTATTTGAAATAAAGCTCCTTTTAATGCAATGGACATAGCATTTAGGCTTACATAGTATCGTACCAGTCATAGAATGGTATCACTCGTATACATTCATTATCTTGCTTTTAAGCGCTATTGCATTACAAAGCAATGATTGATTAGAAGTGCATCACGTGTAACCGATCAATCAACAATGTGTAATGAACATGGCCTAGTCGGATGTTTTGCCTTGCTAAGAAAAACATCCCCACCACTATTTACAGAAGACAAGAGACACATGGTGGTGAATGCACAATGTAGCACACATTAAAGTATCTTATAGTGTCGGTCTATTGTAAACGTGTATAAAATAAAATAAAATAAAATGCTGTCTAGTTTGAAGCGTATTCTAAACATTGTAGGTGCTTTTATTTTTTTATTATTTAATGTTATATGTAAGCGGATGGGCAAATGTGCCACCTGATGTTACGTAGTCACCACCTCCCCCATACACATTGGCGACGTAAGAAGTATTAGCAATTGCTTACATCGTCAATACGCCACCAACCTTGGGAACGAAGGCGTTATGTTCCTTGTGCAAAAACACTGTACATTAAAGATACGATATTTATGGTTACCTAAAATTCAGCGCTCACTTAGCTCAGAGACAGCTTCGCTATTACTAAGCATCAGCGCTAGTCTCTTGGGCGTATGCCAAAGTTACGTTATAAGCTGTGTGGTAGTTGTACGTGACTGCCTCGTTGGTCTAGTGGCTAGATATAAGGCCGGAGACCCGGTGGTCCTGTGTTCAATTCCCAGGTCGGGCCAATAAATAGTTATTGGGTTTTTCTGTTAGAAAATTCTCAGTAGCAGTCCCGATTCTGGAAGTTGGAAGTGTGTACACTCCCGTGCCTCGAAAAGCACGTAAAGCCGTTGGTCCTGCGCCTGAACTCTTTCCGGTCGTGTCGGATTGCCGTCCCATCGGATTATGCTCGGGAATAGTGAGTGCACCTGTGTTTGCACACACTTGTGCACTATAATATCTATTTCCATGAAAAAAACAACTGTTTGTATACGTGGAATTGTAAATTGAACATGAGTATCTCATGCTAAGACTTTGATATAATTTTCCTTTTGTAGCTGTATTATAAAGGAGTTTCAAATTATTCAGTAACAGCCTGTGAATGTCCCACTGCTGGGCTATAAGGCCTCTTCTCCTCTTTTGAAGAGAAGGTTTTTGGAGCTTATTCGTGATGGCAGAATACACATGTGACAGAATTTCAGTGAAGTTTGACACTCGCAGGTTTCCTCACGATGTTTTCCTTCACTGTCAAGCACGAATTATAATCACAAATCAAAAAGTGGTCACAAATGCCCATAGACATGCCAATGTCTAGGAAATGTTAACCATCGCTTACATCGCCAAGGCGCCACCAACCTTGGGAACTAAGATGTTATGTCCATTTTGGCTGTAATTACACTGGCTCACTGATCAAATTATTTCATTAAAAAACCCGAAACCGAAACGTACGGTAAGATTTCAGGCACAGGACTAATGGTTTAACGTGCTTTCTGAGGCAATATATTGTAAATACTGCAATTTCATGATCCGTGCTACTTTAAAATTCTCACCATTCTCGACTAAGGCTTGAACCCAGGTCTCGGGATCTGTGTCCTTATGGCAGACCAATGAGACAGTCCAAGTTATGTGCACAACTACAAAAATAGATAAAAGATTCGTTCCCCTCTCTTATAATACAAAAAATATATATGTATTTCTACGGAAGTGTATAACACGACTCCAATCACAACTTGCACTGTTCATTTTAAAACACCAGCACCGCATTTCATACGAAGGAAAAAAGATAAAACGCTATTGTCTTTACCGTATATTCTGTTTTTATCCTAATTAAACTTTTTTATAACATGTACATAGTTTGTACGAGATATTATTGTCTATTTCGTAGGGTTATGTTCTATTCAGTATAGAAATATTACATTTCAAAACAATATGTAATATACAAAAGAAAACAGCTTGTATAATTAAGCTACAAATTTGTTACTTGGTGGTAGGGCTTTGTGCAAGCCCCCCTCTTTATAGGTACCACCCACTCATCAGATATTCTACCGCCAAACAGCATTACTTTCATATTAATGGAAAATTATAGTGGTGTCCACTTTCTATCACGTGGCCCATCTGTCATCCGTCTACCTTCTTCTTCTTCTCAGTCGATACGCTCTTGGCAGAGTGGGTGTGGTCGTCATGAAGTGGTGGCTGATGTTATTATTTGCAGGACCTATGCAATGATTCGCTCACCGCAGAACTGATCTGACCGCGAGGTCTGTCTACCTACCTTAAGATAATAATTTAACAATCATTGGGCTTAAAAATAATTATATAATTGTAAAGGGTTTATTGGCACCACCCGTACACATTAGCATTGTAAGAAATATTGACCATTCCTTTCATCATTTTTCATAGGAAGTGCAAATAGGAAATCTTAATTGTGAATTTCTAACAAACGCTATGCATGTATGTATTATTGCGTGAGAAACAAAACTTGTCATATTTTTTTTCTTTTTAATTGTCTTACGTAAAGAACGCAACTTACCGCTTTGTACCGCTTCAGGCAGAAAATTACTTAGTTCGACTAGAGTGATAATTTATTCCGTATATAATTATTGAAGATGTCCTCCAAATTTTCTTCCCTAAAACTTATCTCGTGAGGCTTTTTATAAAACTCTGACTTTGGCGGCTGTGGCGAATTTGGCTTATAACTTCATTTTCATATTAGGATATATTGACTACATAATTTTCATACAAAGTTTGATAACAGTTATAATTTTAGATGAAAATTACTCATTAAAATTTACTAATCGACTTCGCTTACGACTTGTTTTTTATTTATTTATTTCCGCTTATACACCTTCAAGCTATTACTATTTGAAATATTAATGTCACAACACACATATGTTCTTGTGTTCGTACTATTTAATATTTGTGATCTACAATATCTATGCCGTTAACTGGTATTTGAAAATTACCAAAATCCGCAAGAAAGACATCATCTTCATCAAGAAATAAACAAAATATCTTAAATGGAATAAAATAATTGAAATTAACTTTGTAGCTTGTAGCATTCGAAACGCCTGTGCCGAATTTACGATTATTAAATAGAAAAAAAAAACACACAATAGACAATTTCGTTTTCGTTTCGTTATACGGGATATTCTTCTGTGCTATATTTTTATGCTCTATATATATATGACCCCTTATTGTTAACATAAAGGCGCTTCCATAGAACAAAAAAACTCCTCACATTATAAATAGGTTTAATCTTTTTAACGACTTTGATCGAAGTTTTGACAATTTAAAAGTTAAATAAAGTTTAATTTATCGTGAATAGTTATTTTTTTTATTCTTTACTATGCTCGTCCTTTTGATTGCTAAAGTGTAGTTACTAAATCTTTGTACAGCACCAAAATCATTGCATCGTTTTGACTAAAATTAACTTGATGAATGATGGTTAACTTTGTATCTAAGACAGGCTTGGCCTAGTTCAGACGCTTGTACTCATTGAATAAGTACGAAATTGTAATAAGTTAAGGATACTAAAGATATAATATATTTAGCATCCAGAAGTGAAAACTGATTTTATAAAAATTTCGATATGGTCTATTTAAAAATAGAACACCAAATCATATAAATTGATGTAAATTACTCACTCACTTTACTTACTCTTTACATCCAAATACGCGCCAAGAATGAATTAATTACTTTACCCTTATGGGCACTAACAAGATGGCGGCGGTTTTAAATTAGCGCGCTTCTTTTTTTTTTAACAACGCTGTTGTATGGACCAAGAAGTTTCCTAATTTGACCGTTTCTGACATCGCAACGTCCTCGTAGCGTAGGCAACGTTGACCTGGATGAAGAAACCACCACATATCCTAAACGAACCAGAATATTCGGCGTAAGGATCCAGGTCCACACACAGTAATCACACACAGCAAATTAGTAAAACAAAAATAATAACTGAGAGCTCTCTTTACTTATTTTCACCATTAATTACCACCTCAAGCATGTATAGAGCGGCGATTCTTCTCTAAACATGCTTGAAGACAGGGTCCGGGCATTGTGAATCCTATGAACAGAGCAGCAGACAGATGGCATCCAAACTGTCTGAAAGGACCACACGTCCATCGTGACCAAACGTCATTAAAAGACCGTGCGTCTTCTTAGACCACACGTCTACCATGACCAAAATTTAATAAAAGATAGTATGTCTTCCAGGACCAAAAGTCCATCAGCAGCCGTCGTCAATGAAGACCAAGCGACTTCCAGGACCACGCGTCCATCGTGACCAGTTGCCCACGGAGAATATGCGTCTCCCAGGGCCATCCACTAATTGGTGTTATCAGATACGGTACAAAGGTTCTGTAATAAACTCAGAGCAGTTCAATTAAGACATGTTGTAGGTCGGTTTGTGCGTGAAATAGATGCTTATTGTTGTATGAATATGGAAATAAAGTAAATGTATTTAATAAAAAACCATTTGTATAAACAATTACTTGAACAATCAAAATCGCGCCAATAATCAATTACTTAATTTGCCTTTCCTTCTATCAACAAAATGGCGGCTTAAAATTAGAACGCGTCTTTTTAATAACGTTACTGTGGGTATAACGGTATCTCTTGTATGTTTTGTTAACTCTTTTTGTGTACAATAACGCAAGAACTATTCTATTATATCCACACGTGCTTTTGTACAAACTTACTATGAAGTAATTAAATTTTCCAAAGCTAGTCATACAAAACATGCATTATGCACGTAACCTTACATATTCTTAGTGTACACGAAGTTCGTAATATGCTTGAAACTCTTCATGATATAAACAAATTGTGTTTTAGTAAACTTTTACCAGAAAACGATTCACGTTCTCGCTTAGTATTTCATAAATGTAACGATAAATATTACACATGAATGTAAAACATTATTTGTTTCCAGTATTTTATAATTGTACAAAATATCATTTGAATTGGAAATAAAAACGTCTCCTTAGTTTCGTATGTATGTGTGCATATGAAGGACCAATAGTACTATTCTGTCAGAACTCACGTCGTACTTCAACCATAAATATTATTAGCTGATATTGTCCCATATCAATTTCTGACATTTCACAATCGTGTTCAGCGACGAATTTCGACTCTTTGTCTACAGGAAATTCTAAATTCAATTCGTTATTATATATAATATTTAAATTGGTATAAACTTAGACTTAGAATTTTGTAGACAAAATATTGAGATATTTATACTTCAAGCGTATAAATAAAATTCAAGCTCTCACGTCAAATCCTTAAATCTCAATTACTATGCGGTCGTTGACATTAACACTTCTCGACTAGACATTCCTGAATATAGATAAGAAGAAATTAAGTTCCTATGTAAGTCGTACATTGACTCCAAACTATCATATATGGAAAAGCTAGTTTCTAGCCGCAGTTTCGCCCACGTCTAACAGGGACAGGTTTTAGGTACTATGTCCTTTTCTGTTTTCCTGACATCATGTGTACAAAATTTCATGACGATTGATCTCTATTAAGTAGTTAAGTCATGAAAGCGTAACAAACAAACAAAATCACTTTTGTATTTATAATATAAGTTTGGATAAACGTATACACACATATTATGTGTAACCTAACTGTAGGTAAAGTTGATACAGCCATGATGGGCCATGCGCCACCTGAAAATTTTAGAGCAATTTTTCAAATTGACGTATTCACTAACAAATTATAGTGTAGGATATTGAATTTTTAAATTACTTGGCTGTGGCAAGGATAACGATCAAAATTAAGAAATTTATTTATGTACTCTGGTTTGTACATAATGGCGTAATATCTTTCGCGATTGCAATCTATGAACTACGTTCGGACCTTTAGTCTGTAATGTGCATTGATAATGAAATTCACGGCGTTATAAACAAAACACGAACATGCATCATTAAGCTAATTACTAAATAATATTAAAGACAATCTATTATACAAATACATACATGATTTGTATAATTGATTGATTGAAACAACTACAACAGGTGAAGTGGTTATTAGGTATCGTGTGTCGGTTCTATTTATGTAATATTTTTTAAAATACCAAGCCGTTTCGTAATTTAGAGGCGAATTACAAAAGGATTTTTACATTAAGTGCAGTAGTACTCCTAATATTTTTGTATAATTATTTTCAATACACAAAGAGAAATAAATATCGTTATAAACGTTTCTGTTAGACAAAAGTGTCGCACTAAATCGCACATTATATATTTCTTTAATTTCACGCGCGCAAACGTAACAAGAATTTCTGATATCTACAAAAAAAGAAACGAATTAAAATATCGTACTATGGTCATTGACCTAAGGGCATGATACAATGTTATAATTTTTAGTATTTTGTAGCCGATAACCTATTTTCTATAGGTGCTGAGTGTTGTCTAATTTAACGTATAATTAAATAAGAAAATTGGCCTGTAAAGTCTCAATCACAAGACTTTTATTATCAATGCAATAACCTCACAATCGGATATGATTTCATAACGCGCCACTAACGGTAACATGAGTCAGACGTCAGAGAATTTAAGCCTGAAAAAGTCATTAAGCTAAGAATTAAATTAAAAACAGAAAATTGCGGTAGAGCGATATTAAGCTGGCAACAGTCCAAAGCGCTGTTTACCCAAACCAATATGACTTTTATTTTATAGCACTACTATTTTAATTACATTTATGTAATTATAGGAAAGGTAAATTATAGGTAAAACCGAGATGGCCCAGTGGTAAGAACGCGTGAATCTTAACCGATGATCGTGGGTTTAAACCCGGGCAAGCACCACTGAATTTCATGTGCTTCATTTGTAATTATAATTCATCTCGTGCTTGGCTCACAACGGTGAAGGAAAACATCGTGAGGAAACCTGCATGTGTCAAATTTCACTGAAATTCTGTCACGTGTGTATTCCACCAATCCGCATTGGAGCAGCGTGATGGAATAAGCTCCAAAACCTTCTTCTCAAATAAGGAGAAGAGGCCTTAGCCCAGCAGTGGGACATTCACAGGCTGTTACTTTACTTTACTTTTACTTTAATTATAGGAAAATGTTTTTTGTTTTATTATAACTATTTCTTAAGAACAAAATTTCGGCCACGGTTGCCATTCTCAAGAGTTACTATCCAACTGTGCATATTATAGTGCAGAAGTTTCTATTCTCTAACTCTCATAATCCGATGGGATTGCAAATCCAACATGGACGAAAATATTTCAAGCACAGGATAAGGTTCTAAGCGCTTACCTATTTATTAACTATAAAAGTACACGCGTCAAAATAATGGACGTCGACTTTCAACATCTTAGTTCCCAAGGTTGGTGGCCCATTGGCGATGTAAGCGATCGGGGAACATCTCTTACAATGCCAATGTCTATGGGCGTCACTTACCATCAGGTGGCCCATATGCTCGAAGGAATACCGAGACCATAAAAAAAAAGAAAATGATACAAATCGATTTACAGAATAGCATTATTAGTTTACTCTGATCGTAACAATGCAATTATACCAATTTTGACAAAAGTAACATAGAAACTCAACATATTTATCGGTACGTAAAACAGAATATCAAGGAAACTATGTATTCATAGAGGGCGAATTTATTGACATTCGACGAGGTCAAATTGCTTTTGAACTTAGAAAAAACTCCAATTTGGACAAACTCGTCGATAACGTATAAGGATGAGAAGTTATTCTATATGGCGGTCCCTTCCTATATTAGTTTCAATAATCTCTACTACAAGAACTTTGCACATATACATTTTTATAGAATTATTTGAATGTGTGTGTACCAAAAACACTTAATTGTATTCTTTTAAGTTGTTTTCTTCAATATTGAAGGTTATGTCTTTGAAAGCTACCTCGCTCAGTTTTCAGTGTGAATAGTACCAGTTTTTTAAATTTTCAATATTTTGTCGTTTTTTTGTCCGTAGATAGCATCGTTTTTTTTTCATACAGTTTTTTTAGTTAGGTTAGTTGCATATATTTCGCAGTTAACGTCAACGCAATACGAGTAAGTAACTCGCAGTAGGTTCTAAGACCAATTGGTCTTGCAATGACTGACTCTCACTGAGCGATTACCTGATCACCAACATACACCAACAGTTTTTATCATAACGCATTGTACACGCTCATTTTAACTTACAACATAATAACTGTATTTATTAATAAATGAGGAGACCTTTTTTAATGTCCAAACAACATAACCAAACACATATATAAAACTCATACCAGATGCAGCTCGTTTCGGAAAAGGTTTTGGTATATAAAATTATTATATATAATATAATGTCCTCCTGACCGATTTCTGTCACGGCGCCCAATCTCAAGAGAGATTAGCCAACTGCGCAGGAGATATTATAGTGCACAAGTGTGTACACAAACACAGGTGCACTCTCTATTCCCTAGCTCTCATAATCCAATGGGACGGCAATCCGACACGACCGGAAAGAATTCAAGCGCAGGACCAAAGGCTTAACGTGCTTTCCGAGGCACGGGTGTGTACACACTTCCAACATCCAGACTCCGGGCTGCTACTGAATTTTTTTTAAATTATTATATAAGTAGCTGCGCTTCGCAGTTTCACAAGCTTTGACTGTACTATTATACTATAAAATATACAATTTACACTATAAAAGCATTATAATATATTATCGGCGGTTATTTTGAGTTTGATTTACTGAAAGTTAAAACTACCACCGATTCGGAAAAACTCCGGGATTTGTGCCTTACAAAACGACTAAAATACTGAGCTCTACATTAAGTCTGTTATGTAAGTGTGCGCTGTTTTCTATTTTTGTTAGAATATATAATATAATTTTATAGATAATTAAGATAGATCTGGTTTACGTCAAAAATAAAGGAACGTGAAAGAAGTGAAAGATTTCTTATAATCCCAACGCCTTAGCCAAAGCCTGTTAATCCGATAAAACATTTTCTTAATGAAAATACTGTGGGCGCGGAGTGATAGAGTTCATTGTTTGATTTTGTTACTTTTTATACGATTTATTATTATGAATAAATAACATTGTAAAAATTCACAATAAACTACGAATATACCTATCGCATTACCGTCCCATCGGATTATTAGAGTGATATGAAGTACACCTGTGTTTTGCGGCCGCACTTCTGAATGATCATGTTAAAGAATTCTAATGAAGCTACCTTAAGCTTTACTCGGTGTTAGAGCTTTGTGCAAGCTCTATCACCGCCACCACCATATTCTAAAACATCTGAATAACCGGAACACAACAATAAGTACAGAAGTACTTGAAGGGTGAGTGAGCCAGTGTAATTACAGGCACAAGGAAAATCGCAAGGAACTTCGTTCCTTCCGGGGGTCCCCCGATCACACATTTTTTATTATATTTTTAGGTTCTGTCTACGGTTTCTATGTGCTCATGCTCATCGCACAATGGTCCCACACTATGATATAGACCTTTTTGAAAAAGTTGGCCCGTTATTTGTTTTTGTTTTTTTATTATAATAGGTCTAACGCATATACATAAGACCACACCCATTTTTGTTATTTAACTTACCTTTCACAATATTTTTCCTTAAGAATATTACAGTAGAAATACTTTTAATAGTAATAATTAATAATCAACACAACAGGAGAACGCTCCCATCGCTACTCCGTGCTGCTTACATGGTAAGGAGTGACACCAATAGACCCCTGACGGAGATAACTGATCAAGTGTTGATTGTTCCAGGTATCGACCGAGGTTAAAAATGATTGAATTACTAATATCACTATTAGAAAATTATGGTTGACGGTAGAAGGGTGAAAATTTAGGGTTGTATGTATTTTGAATGCCACATAATAAAAAAATAAAAAAAACGAAATTTGTACAAAAAAGAAAAAAAAAAATTTTGGGGCGTGCCACACTTAACACTTAGGGGTGTAAAAATTAAAATATACATATAAAATTTCATCAAAATCGGTCAAGCCGTTTCGGAAGAGTATAAACACTAAAACTGTAACACGACATTTTTATATACATAGATGTAAATCAGCGAAAATACGACGACGGCCAAGTGGTTGGAAGAGAATCTTTACCGGTGATTCCGAATTAAAACCTGAAGCACCACTGAATTTTCATCTGCTTAATTTGTGTATATAGTTCATCTCGTGCTCGGTGGTGGAAAAATCTATCGCATTTATTGGAGCAGCGTGTTGTTCTCCAAACCTTCTCCTCAAAAAAAGCAGAGGCATTTAGCCCAGCAGTGGAACATTTCCATGTTGTTTCTTTACTTCATATACATTAATACTTGCACTGTCTGGAATCCACAGTATAATAAATATATAGAATTCATCGAAAATATTCAGGAAAAGTTTTTAAAATATTTAAAATTTTCGTCTATAAATAATTTGAATCAAATAGAAAAGATACCGACAACTGAACATAGACGACTTGAACGTGATATGGTGTTTTTATATAAATTGATTCACAACATATCTGATTCCCCTTATCTCCTTTCTAAAATAAACATCAAGTGTCCTCGCCCTGGTAGTCGCAACAAATCTATTTTTGATTTTCCATTGACAAAGACTAAATATGCAGCAAATGCATTTATTAATAGATCATCTAAACAGTACAATAAAACATTTATTGAATGTGATATATTTCATCTCTCCCTTAAAAAATTTAAACTGCAAGTAAAAGAAATATTATACTCTGAAGAGCCTTAATTTACTCATGCATTTTTGATTAATTAATTATAATTTGATTATTTATTATTAAATTATGTTTTCTTGATTTAAAAATTAAATTTATATTAAATTAAATTATATAAATGAATTATATAATTTCATGCACATAGTAAATATAAAAAATGTCTTGTTTTGTAATTACTTATGATTAATTTATAAATGGAAACTGTTTTGGTTTAAGATTTGTTTTATGTTTTTTATTTTATTGTAATTATTTCACTGTTTGTTTCCTGTACACAAAATAAATAAATAAAATAAATAAATAAATAAATTAAGGATATTCTAATATTTCTGCAGAAATATAATAGGTACAATAGTGTCGTTGTTATTCCCAAAACACGATATTTATTATTAACGCTCAGAGAAAATTATACATTCGGCCTTAATATTTAGCCAAGTCTATAATGGGCCTGTCTGGCGTGTAATTTATAGATCTTCGATATCAGCGCTCTTTGCAATCAACACTGAACAACACTTTGTTATTAGATAATGTAAGATCACTAATTATTATATACATAGTCGTATGTAATAAAAATGTAAGGGCATCTATTAATTTATTTATGTGCTGGTGTGTATTGCATTGTTGTTTTGTTGTACAGGAGCTGTAAATGCCCAGTGGTTAGTGAATCCAAATCGAGGATAACGGCTTCAAACCAGAGCGAACACCGCTGAGATTTTATTCCTTCAAATTGTTTTTTATATTATCCGTTGGCTGATGGTAAGTGGTAGTAGAGTCCAAACGCGACGACAGCTAATACAGTCGGGAAGAATGATCAGCACTATCCGCCCCCGCCTTGCCGACCCGCAAGATGCTCGTTACGCTTCATTTGAAGGAACCCAGGTCATAAGAGGAGAGGATCACGGTACACAATTCCATTGTTTAGAGGTGTGACAAAGAAAAGAGTTGCCAAATTTCTTCGTGCGCGATGGAATTGACGTCACAGTTAGGCGATGACATCGAGAGCCAGCACGCGTAAACTTGTGAAGCAAAGGAAATTTGCTCTTGTCAGAGTTAACAATGATTTTGATTTCGATCAGTACGCAGAAAGACGAGCAACAACAAACTATGTGTGGAAACGCACCGCTTAAGTTTTAAACTTCTAAGATTACTACTATTTCTTTTAACTCAAAAATAAATCTTTCTTTTTTAAAACAAGTGGATATCTACGTCGGAGACATTGAGTTGTATTTTTTTTTATAATATACAAAGACGGACAAGTAAATCGGTCACCTGACGTTAAGAGCTCGTAGACGTTAGCAATGTTTTTTTTTTTTATATCATAGGTAGGCGGACGAGCGTATGGGCCACCTATAAGTGGTCACCAATGCCCATAGATATCGGCATTATAAGAAATGTTAACCATCGCTTACATCGCCAATGTGCCACCAACCTTGGGAACTAAGATGTTATGTCCCTTGTGCCTGTAATTACACTGCCTCACTCACCCTTCAAACCGAAACACAATAATACCAAGTACTACTGTTTTGCGGTAGAAAAACTGGTGAGTGAGTTGTACCTACCCAGTCGAGCCTGCACAAAGCGTAAAAAACAATATTAACCATTTACATCGCCAATGAACCAACTTTGGGCCTGTAGTTAATTCCATAAGCTAAAAGAGTATACGTCAGTAATCGAAAAAAAGAAAGTGACTGTCGTATTTCGAAGTTAGTATTATTGTATTATGACGGTTACATCCCTTTTATTGACACTAATCGTAAATGGGTACGACAAATCTCAATTGTATTACGGAAATCATTTCGCAATCTAATATTATTTATATCAGTCATTGATGATATATTTTTTTGAATCATATTTGTTTTTTTTTTAATTTTGCTTATGCGTGAGGTAAATTTGAAGTTTTCTCCGGGAAGGTATTGACTTTGCGAAGAAACTTGGTGTTACTTCGTCTTGACTTCTCGTATTTATAAAACGTATGTCATGTTAATAATATTTTTGTATGATGTCACTGTTGGTATTGCAAGTTTGTTAATAACATCCCGCAGTTGCTTTGCAATTGAAGGTATTTTAACAAAATAAATCCTTGTTTTTGAAGGAATTACTAATACTCCTCTTTAACCTTTTAATTAAACACATAGCTTGTATTAGATGTGGAGACGACATTAAACCAAAATGTCAAGATTGAACCTACGATTTGTTCATCGCTAATTAGCCAGCCAGCAATTGCGCTACTGACGATTAATTTTAAAGAATTTAATATTGTACACATTCGAAGCCTCCCACAAGTATGGCATTATTAGACTTCTATTTTTAATCATACAAAGAACTAGTAAAAAAAATATAGGGCGGTACAAATCGTTTAGTGACAAAAAAAAATTCCACCTTTGCGGCGGTATGGCGGCTATTTGGAATCGTCGGAAAAGTATGGCGTGGTGATTTTCGTGAATGACTACTCGTCGATGATTATCTGTGCAAAATTTAGCCTGGTACAAATGGTTGAATTATTATTTTTAAATTAACATGTTCTCGTCGGTATGGCGGGCTGTAGGTCACATCGGAGAAGTATGGCAGTACGCTACCGCCTACATATTTTTCCATCGACTATCGGAAAATATCCGACACATTCGATTAATGCCCACGCGATTGGGCTGCTGGTACCAGCGCTATGACCATCATTTTCCTTTTCGCCATTACGTAATTAAACCCCTGTAGAGTCGCCATACCGGTACAAATGACCGCAAAATTTGTGTCAGTATCTCCCGGTCTATTACGTTCAACACTTATCTACATACATAGAGATCGAAATAAAAAGTATTTACTCTATGGAAAATTATTTATTTATTTTATTAAATTAAATTTACGCGAATAAATAATTTTTCATGTTATCAATGAAATAGTCATAATTGTAAAAATGATTGTAAAAAATTTTCAAAGGTTTTAGAAGTTACCGAACTTCAAGTTGCGATCCTTATAACCTTCGACCCTTAGAAAGCTTTAACTTTATACTTCAGAGTTGACAAAAAGAATAAATTAAATATTTTAAAAGGAAACTGTGAATACAAAATCTATTAATATATAGTTAGGAGTCTCCTTGGTCATACATCACACATACAACTGCGTTGTAAAAAAAAAAAGAAGCGCGCTAATTTAAAACCACCGCTATCATGTTAGTGCACGTAAAGGGAAAGTAATTAATTCATTATTGGCGCGACTTGTATTTTGTGATGTTTTCAAATGTGTTATTAGGATTTAAAGAGTTATAGAGTAAGTAATTTACATCAATTTATATGATTTGGTGTTCTATTTTCGAATAGACCAATTCGAGGTTCTTATAAAATCAGTTTTCACTTCTGGATGCTAAATATATGTATATTGATCAATTACAATATATATCTTAACGTGGGCTTTGTGCAAGCTAATCTGGTTATGTACCAGTTCATAATGTCATCGTTCCCACGTTATAGCTGTACGACTAACATCGTTATTTCAACGTAAAACGTTATTGCGACTCTATCAGAAAGTAAATATTGTTATAAGTCATTGGGTACTGAAGCTATTTTGAAGGCATATTTCAAACTTTCATAACTTATTTAGTACATCATATATAGCCAATATATGATTTTGAAAGGTAATAAAGATTTGTATTGAAATAAAAAATAGTAAATCCAGGAGACTAACAGGATTATTTAAAATACATTTTTATAAGATGGAATCTAATGTTAATATTTATTATTATTTTTTAATATTTATTAATAAATTGAAACCAACCAGGTACAACCCAGGTAGCTTGTTGATTACTATATCTTTATTTATAACTAGCTGTGCGCCGCGTATATTTAATAAAAATATAATAAATTATTTTATTACTATAATAACACACACACGGACACACACACACATCTGGCTAATGGTAAAGAAATACGTAATTAACGATTTGAAATTAATTTTAATAAGATACCGTAGGGTTTACCGATCTTATATATGTCCTAACATTTGCACCATCACATGTTCTTTGTGTGTACCAATTTTCATCATGATTGGTCAAGCCGTTCTTGAGTTATAAGATGACATACAGACAGACAGACAGACAGACAAAAATGAAAAAAAATAGTATAATGTGAATCACTGCATCATAAAACGATTATTTATCACAAAATTAGGTGAAAATAAAAAATGTACAGACAGAACCAATAATATATATTAGATCGGTAAATCCTTTTTCTTTTTCGCTTAAAAAACGCTTTTACGCGCTTCCCCCACATGAAGTGAGGGGTATGTGGGACTCACCGGCACTGAAAGCGCCGGAATACCCACTAAAAAACCAGCGGTATCCTCTCCGTCTGGTCGGGGGCGCCACGGGATAGCTTGCGCCTGCTACCGAGACGCCCCGACGGTCGGCCCGCCTCTGCGGACCTCCATTTCTAGGGGGGTTCCCGGATACGGGGAACCTACCTAGCCCAAGCGGCGCCTTCTCCCCGGTCTTCTTCGGCGGATCGAGTCAGCGGAGGCACTTTCCTCACGCTGCCGCTCCGCAGCCTCCTTCTGCAACATGACATTCGCATGACCTCTCGCTGTCGAGCATAGCGTTAATCACACTCGGCAGCGAGAGATCTCCGCCGATTATCGCCGTCAGGTTATGCCTCTGAGGCTCCCACGCAGCACACTCCGTTAGGGTATGGTGCGCCGTGTCCAGTGACGCATCATACTCGTGGCAGGAGGGTGATTCCTCCCGCCTCGCTATCTTGTGCAGGTACTTACCGAAACAGCCATGTCCGGTAAGCACCTGCGTCAGCCTGTACGTGAGTGTGCCGCCATTCCTAGCTACCCAGCGACTCAAGTGGGGGCGGATCGCCTCCACTATCGCCAGGCCTGCTGATGGGGTCAGGTCCTCCTCCCATCTGCGAATCGTCGCTCGTTGGGCTAGAGCCCTGATTCCCTCCACTTCCGCGGATCCTGGACGGTTGCCGCTCGCCCTGGCTTCTACCCGATACCGGTACACTTCTGCGAGCACCTCCGCCTGGAGCTCCCAAGATCGGTAAACCCTAAGGTATCTTATGAAAATTAATTTCAAATCGTTAATTACGTATTTCTTTACCAGTAGCCATATGTGTGTATGTGTGTGTGTGTGTGGGTGCGTGTGTGTTATTATAGTAATAAATTAATTTATTACATTTTTATTAATTATACGCGGGTGAAGCCGCGCTACACAGCTAGTTTAATATTAAAATTAATTAGTAAGCTTGTCTTAGTCATTTTATTCCAATTAATTAGTCACTTCATCTCCAACAGTTACAACAATCAATTTTAAATCTTACTTAATGATTAAGATTATTTGACTACGATTAGATTTACGATCTAACTTAATAACTTAACAATTAATTCAAGTTGTAACTTGTAATCCGAAATTCTAATAAATTTAAGTAACACTTCCAAGATTATTTCTTAGAATTAGATAGGTTCATTTTTTAGATAAATTCTTGTGTAATCACTTAAGTCTAAATTCCCTCGTCGATTTATAATCATTTTCATAAATGTATTAATAACTAATGTAATCGTATTACATTTCCAGATATCAGGTATTCGGTAAAAGTTACTTTCACTACTGATAATTTCTGGATCTGTATCCATATTAATAATAATGTCCTCCAGACCGATTTCGGCCACGGCGACCAATCTCAAGAGAGATTAGCCAGGCAGTCATATATATTCATATAAGATAACATAGATCACTCGATGGTAGAGCTTTGTGCAAGCTCGTCTGGGTAGGTACCACCCACTCATCAGATATTCTACCGCAAAACAGCAGTACTTTGTGTTGTTGTGTTCCGATTTGAAGGGTGAGTGAGCCAGTGTAATTACAGGCACAAGGGACATAACATCTTAGTTCCCAAGGTTGGTGGCGCAGTGGTGATGTTGTTTTTTTTTAAGAAATATACAAACCACTGTCTATGGGCGTTGGTGACCACTTACCATCAGGTGGCCCACATGCTCGTCCACTAATCTATACCATAAAAAAAAAAAAAGAATAACGAAGTAGTTACGACACTATGACAATGTCACATTCAAGTATTCCAATAAGAATTAAATATTGCTAATAAAATATAATATTGCTAATAGAAATAAAACGTAATTGTAATGCCAGTTAATGTATTAGTATTCTTCTCTTCTTAAATTAGCACTCCATTACACTTCTTCTGCGAGCTGGTATATATGATTCCATCACAAGATTAAATAAGACTAGAGTGCCTAAAAATCTCCTAGACGGCAAACCTGATGGTAGTGGAAGTCGAGAAAAGCCTAAGCTCAGTACCTAAAAAAAAAAAAAAGTAACAGCCTGTGAATGTCCCACTGCTGGGCTAAGGCCTCTTCTCCTCTTTTGAGAAGAAGGTTTTTGGAGCTTATTCCACCACGCTGCTCCAATGCGGATTGGTGGAATACACATGTGACAGAATTTCAGTGAAATTTGACACATGCAGGTTTCCTCACAATGTTTACCTCAGTACCTAATTACATTTAATTATTTTATATATAACTTTTTAAATACATTGTAATACCGTTAATGTATTGTTCGTTAACCAATTAATCGGTTATCGATTATCAAAATGTTACATACGTTGCCGCCCTCACTATTTCTATTTGTCAAAAAGTGAATAACCAAACGAACAGCGTATAAGCACTCGAAAAGCAGTGTACTTGTCTGAGCTTGAACCTACAATGTCCAATTATGATTACGACCTAACCAATAGACCATCACGGAATGCTACTATTTGTTAAAAATCAGATTTTTTTTGTTTCAAAATAATCAAGAGCCCGCCCATGTTAGAAATTACTCAAAAATAACAGTGACGTTTAATAAACACGAAAAGTCTTTTAATAAAACGAATATTTCCCAAGGTTTAAATGATTTATGAATCAGTTTTTAAGATAATATTCCTTGCTGTTGATTCAGAGTCCGTCTCCTTATATTTTATATAATATTCCACCGTTTTGATTTATGATGTTTGAAGATGGTGTATAAATTAAAGAAGGAAGTCTGTTTGTTTCATTCAAAATATTGAACTGATTGGGTGTATTTAGTAAGCGGTCTGTGATTTTATTCTAATTGGTCTTTTAATATTTACCCTTACAAATAAAAAGTATTATTTAAACACACAAGTATATTCTTGTATATCTAGTCTTATTACCATTAGCAATTTTTTCTTGTTATTCCTCACTCAGTATCTGTGTACTGTATTTGTGCGAGTCGTCCTGCCGCGATGAAAACTCTCATGTTTTAAATAGCTAGTTCTTAATTTAAACAAAATTCTAAGTTATAAGAAAAAAAATGAGATTTTAATAATAAACATATAGTTCTTCCCACTCAATTTTGAGAAGTTTGCAAAAATCTTTCATTATAGCCGAATATAGTCGGTCAGTACGCGACGTTAACACGCTAACACTACGCTCTGTTGTTTATTTTTTGTTTTCAAGTAAAAAGTGAATTATATTTCATAACAATTATACCATAGTTTTGCTAATGGACAGTGCTAACTTACAGTGTATAAATCTGACTAAAATTATAAGTTAATTGTGAGTAATAAGCAAAAACAATTTACAAAATCTTAATAAGTGCTGAGTTCACGACCTACGACAACCCGCAACATCGAGGTTTGCTACGTACTCTTGTAGCGCTTCACCACTGCAGTGTTACTGCGTCCAACGCACTTAGTTGTTGACACTAGCTCTTACATCGCTGGATACAACGCTAATTAGCATTCCGAGCCGGCCACAAACATAAAGCGCTCCATCGCTTCAATTGTATTGCAAAACCGTTCTCGTCCAACGCCTAGACGAAACTTGAAGCGCTGTATGCTTTTTAATGTGAGTCTTTAGCACAACAATCCGTTTTTTCTGTTTGAATAAAGAGTTGTTTTGTTAATTTAACAATAAACTTAACTCTTATAAAATTGTGAATACAATTTCAAACAATGCCGTCAACTGGAAAGACCTGTTCGGGTTGTCAAAAAGCTATAAAAGATCGAAGATTTTTACGGTGCACGATATGTTCTCAGTTCTTTGAAATTGCCTGTACGAATATATCTGACAAGTCATTTTCTCTGATGGATATCGAAAAAAGGAACCAATGGAAGTGCAATATGTGTAAAAACAAGAAATCTGATAATACTAATACCCCTTTAAAGCCAACACAATCACCAATAGAAACCGATGTTTTAATAACACAAAAAAATAAACATGACATTACTTCTGAAAATTCAATTGAAGACTTAAGTGTAAATTTTCCACCTACTTTTGTTCATAATTTAATGCCTATAATCAGGAAAGAAATACAAAGTGCAGTTGCTGAGGCTGTCAAAAATGCTGTAAGTTTTTATTTTGCGAAAGAGTTTGACTCAATTAAAAATGATTTGGCCACTTTAAAGGATCTTAAATCTACAATAGAATTTATTAGCGCTGATTACGATAAAGTTAAGACTGATCTAAATACATATGAAAATAAAGTGAAAGTACTTTCCGAAGAAAATAAAAAACTGTCTGATACAATTATTAACCTATCTAATCGTATGACTCTATGGGAACAACATTCACGAGAAAACAATATAGAACTAAGCGGCGTACCTGAAAATAAGTCTGAGAACCTAATTACCATTGTAAAGCAGTTGGCTTCTACTGTTTCAGCTCCACTACAAGATGCTGATATAGTAAATTGTGTAAGGGTACGGAAAATGGACGAAACAAGTAGCAAGCCAAGATCCATTATTGTTAAGCTTATTAGTACCAGAGCCAGAGACGAAGTTTTAGCCGCAGTTTCCAAATTTAATAAATCAAACCGAGAAAATAAATTGCACACTGGCCATCTTGGTTTTGGCACCAAAAAACACCTATCTACGTTTCGGAACATTTATCACCCCATCTTAAATATTTATATGCCCGTACTAGACAAGCAGCTCGTGAAAAAGGTGTTACATATGTGTGGATCCGAAATGGGCGTATCTTTGTCCGCAAAAATGATACGTCTCCAGCGAAGCAGATACGTCACATTGAAGCGTTAGAAAATATTTGAAACATCATAAAACACCGTTATATATTAGTCCGTAAATTACCATAAAAAAAATCAATATATACTATCAAAACGTCCGTGGTTTGAAAACCAAACTACAAGAAATAAAACTAGCTTCACTAACACATGATTATGATATTATTGCTGCAACAGAGACTTGGCTTGATGATTCCATAGATGACAACGAAATTCTAAACAAAAATTATACGATTTATAGAAGAGATAGGTGCACCACATCATTGGCTGGGAATAAAGGAGGCGGCGTTTTATTTGGAGTATCGAGTAGTTTACAATCTAAACGCGTAAGACATCTTGAAAGTAAAAACGAAGACTTATGGATTTCCGTTCGTTTAAGTGAGAGTGGAATAACTAAAAACGTTTTGTTCTGTATAGTTTACCTACCACCACCTGTATCACCTGATTCATTAGAAAATATTATTAACAATATAAGCAGAGTAATGGAAAGTAATTTATGTGAAACGATTATATTAGGTGATTTTAATTTAGGTTTCATTGATTGGGTTTCTAGTCACAAGGATGGATTGTTAAAACCAAATAATAATACTAAATACTTAGGGTATCTATTGGAGGATTTCATGGCTTTAAATCATTTATCGCAATTTAATAACGTTAAAAATAGTAATAGTAGAATACTCGACTTAGTTTTTGCAAATTTTTCAGGTATTACAGTTGATAACAGCTCTGATATATTTACAAAAGTTGATTCTCATCATCCACCTTTAGAAATTCAACTGAAATTTCATAATACGTGTACATTAATTGACAAAACTTTTGCTACACATAATTTTAAAAAAGCTGACTACGCTTTACTTAACGATAAACTCAAATCGATTGATTGGGAATCAGAGCTTGGATCAGCTGCGGGTGATGTCGATGGCATGGTTTCAATTTTTTATAATATTTTAAAAACAATTATTAATAATCATATACCTAAGACAAAACCTAGAAATCTAAAATATCCTGCTTGGTTCTCATCCAGTTTATTAAAAATCATAGCCGAAAAAGAAAAAATCAGAACCAAATGCAAAAAATATAACAATCCAAGAGATCTTTTAGAACTCAAGTGTTTAAATTCTCGTGTTGCTAGGGTTACGAATAGTTGTTATGCCAGTTATAAAGAAGGTACTGAAAATGCTGTTTGCAAAAACTCTGCTCGGTTTTGGTCTTTCATTAAAGCTACACGTGGGAACTCTTCAAGTATTCCCAAAGAAATGAAGTACGCAAATGCAGATAGTACGTTTGTTGCTGGAACTGGAGAAGAAATTTGTAACCTCTTCAGAATGAAATTTGCGTCCATATTTACACAAGATAATTGTAACAGCTTTTACAATTTACCTCTTTCATCTAAAAACTCTTACCACCAATTTTCTTTAAGCTCTGTACAGTTTGATGAACGCTCGATTAAAAATATTTTGAAATCGATTGACCCTAGTAAAGGAGCCGGTCCTGATGGAATTCCATCCATTTTTATTAAAATGACCTACAACAATATTACGCTGCCATTAAAACTAATTTTCGAAACATCTTTCAGAACCGGAGTATTTCCGTCAGCTTGGAAAATTGCTAATGTTGTTCCCATATATAAGAAAGGCGACAGAGATTTAGTAGATAATTATAGACCTATATCCATCTTAAGTCATTTTGCAAAGGTATTTGAGCGTATTATATGCCAAATAATTACAAAGTATAGTTCAAATGTTATCTCGGCAAATCAACACGGTTTCTGTAAAAATAAATCAACTGTAAGTAATTTAGTTAGTTACATTTCAGATATCTCTAATCACGTTGATAATGGTATCCAGGTTGACGCGATTTATACTGATTTTAGTAGTGCTTTTGACAAGGTTGATCACACTATCCTATTGCAGAAACTAAAACATTACGGAATACATGGGGATTTACTGCGTTGGTTAGAGTCTTACTTGAAAAATAGATTACAACAAGTAGTTATAAACGGTTTCAAGTCTAAACCATTTGTAGCGCATTCTGGTGTCCCGCAAGGTTCCCATCTCGGTCCCATATTATTTTTATCTTTTATAAACGATATCGAGAACTACATTTGTCATAGTGAATGCTCAATTTTCGCTGACGATTTAAAGTTATACAGGCCAATTAAAACTATTCACGATGCAGAACTTCTGCAACGCGATTTAAATTCCGTACAACAGTGGTGCTATAACAATAAAATGATACTTAATGCAAATAAATGTCAGTATATCAGATTCACTAAAAACAGAAACATCATTTCATGTAACTATACTATTAACAATAAAGAATTAGCGGAAATTGAAGAGGTCCGAGATTTGGGCGTAGTTATTGACAAAAAATTACAGTTCAGTAATCATATAAACAAAATTTTAGAAAAATCTTTGAAACTCGTTGGTTTTATTAAAAGAACATGTCATGACTTTAAAAATATTCAAGCTATTATAACGTTGTATCGTTCCCTGATTCGTAGTGTTTTAGAATATGCATCACCAGTTTGGAGTCCAAGTTACAAAATTTATAAAAGTCGCCTTGAAAAAATTCAACAGGGTTTTACAAGATTTTTAGCATATAAAGACAGGCGCTGTCCATATCGAGCAGACTATGTGACACGTTTAAAATACTTTAAGCTAGATACATTGGAGAAACGACGGTCTCTGAACGATTTAATGTTTTTACACAAGCTCATTCACAACTCCATAGACTCTCCAAGGCTACTTTCTCAAATAAATTTATATGTTCCGAAAACCATTCCTCGATATCCAATTAAAAGCACCTTCGCCATTCCTAGATATCGCACAAATGTTGGAAAATTTTCGCCATGAATTCGTTGTATGAGATCCTACAATGAACTTGACTCCCATGTCATCGACATATACGAACTAAGTAGTGATAGTTTTAAGAAAAATTTAAATACTGTTTTAGTTAGTAATTAATATTTAATATTTAAAAATATTAGTGTTATTGGTAAGTCAAATAATTATAATATCCTTTTTGTTATCAAAGATTGTTTGTTATCCTATTGTATTGATATTTTCTTCACTTTGTTTAAAATTTATTCTCACAGATTCTATTAAATGTTTGAGTGTAGTGTTTAGTTACCTTTGTTAACATGTAAGTTGTAAAATGTAAAATGTAAATACCTGTAATGGTGTATCACACTGTACAAGTTTTCTTTTGTTGTTTTTCCTAAATATGATTTGTGAATATGCCGATGGTATTTCTAAAGCAATAAATAAATAAATATAGTGGCATATATTATTCTGAGCAAAAAAAAACCAAATAGAGCCTTTTTCTTCTAAATAAACGTCAAAGCCACAGCAGAACCCTTACTCCTGACGTTGCTAGTGAACATCTCACCAATGAGAACATTCGGAATGATTCCCAAACCTAAAAGAAATACCGATATCATTAATATGATAAAGCTCGAAAAGTATCTCTAAACTCAAAAAATATCACCAAAATACATAACCAGAATCGTATCCAATAAAAAATAGTATTAGAATAATCAAAGGTAACCACGCGACATTTTCCATTCCTGTTTGTTTTATGTGATCCAAGTAAAAATATATGCCGAGGGATAACTGAAATAGAAAAAAAATTATAAATATATTTCCTATCACTCCCTGCCCGTCTTGACTTTTACCACATTTCTTCCGCCTTAGAGTTGAAATGCTATTTTGATCGACATAGCTTATGACCTAACGAGCCAGTGAAGAGAGCCGTACTACTTACAGTGCTGATGTTTTTGCGCGTAGGTGATATACTTACGGTCTATTTACTCGTCTGACTCCAAATAAACAATTTTTCACAATACGTCGAGTTACAAAGATAAGCATATACTATAAAATGACAAAAAAATCAAAATATAAGAACAAAGTCCTTTATTTGTTTTTTTTCGCAATCTTATTTGTATTGAAAGTCACGGAAATCGTTAATGTTATAAACAATAAATAATCATCTATATGATACATTTTAATTATTCCACGTTGAGTGGGCACAAATAAATATGACGTTTAATTTTAATTACGGTGTGCTTCATACAATGTCGAATTAGGCTTAAGAAATCATATTGATTTTAATTTAGTGCCCAAATTTTATTGCAGTTTCATTATATACAATGCCATTAATTAAAACGATTTCTTACCATGGTAATAGAACAGAGCGCGGTTGATATTAACAAAAGATTTTTTCTTCCTTGATTTTCAATAAAAATAGTTGCTATCAAACTACCGAATAGTTGAAAACATCCAATTACAATCATATAGGGTTTTCCATTAAGGGCGCTTGATCGTGCAGAACTTCCATCGTAGCGTGTGCTGTGTGGCACGTAGCGCCGTCCTGTTGAAACCACATGTTGTCCAGATCCATATTCTCGATTTCAGGCCAAAAGAAGTTGGTTATCATCGACCGGTATCGCTCACCATTGACGGTGACGGCCACACCATTATCGTTTTCGAAAAAATACGGACCAATCACGCCTCCGGCCCAAAATCCGCACCAAACAGTCACTTTCTGCGGGTGCATTGCCACTTGGTGAACCTCGTGTGAATTGGTCTCGTCCCAAATACGGCAATTTTGCTTGTTGACATAGCCATTCATCCAAAAATGCGCCTCGTCGCTGAAGATGATTTTTTTGCCAAAATCGGCGTCAACTTCCAACTGCTCTAATGCCCAGTCAGCGAACACACGGCGCTGTCTATGGTCATTAACCTTGAGCTCTTGGGTCAGCTGGATCTTGTACGGGTGCAGGCTCAAGTCACATAATGCAAAATTCGCCAAGTTGTCGTCTGCGAAAGGCCGAGTTCCTGTGCGCGACGCGGAATTGACTGCCGCGGGTTTTCGAGGACACTGTCGCGCACAGCGGCGATATTCTCGGCAGATCTCGCGTTACGTTGACGCACGGGAACCGGCTGATTATTAACTGACCCGGTTGACTCGAATTTGTCCACCAATCGACGGATAGTCGACTCGGCAGGACGATCATCGCGACTGTAAAACGGGCGAAGTGCGCGGAACGTTGCTCGAACTGAAGACCCATTTTCATAAAACAATTTTATGATTTGCACGTGCTGCTCGACACTGTAACCTGCCATGGTGGTTTGGGAGGACGGAATGAATATAACACACTGCATTTAACAGCTGTCACTCAAACAACATGGCCGCAATCAGCTGTCAAAGTTCAATCGTCCCTATTGGAAAACCCTATAGATATATTTGAGATTATGGATGAACCAGCCATTTCAAAAATATCCCCAGAAAAGAATATAACAGCCATAACACCACTGGCATGTTTATATATATTTATAGCAACACATATTATTAGTGCTCGTCTGTTTGTTTTTAATGTTACCAGTTCAATCCAATCCATTTTGGTGTCATTTGATTTAAACTCGTTTAAACATCATACAACTTTTCCTTATCGTCTAATCTCCCTAATATCTGTAAATATTTTTCTAGTCTATTTTCATCATCAAAAAGAAATAAAAATAAAATGAATTTATAACAGTTAGATATTTTGAAACTATGATATATAATCGTTTTAAGAAAATTTAATAGTAAAAGATATATTCTCTGTAACACGAGCGATTAAAAATATAGAAACATCGGAAATTCTGGTATCAGAAATGCTGATAACGTAAAAATAGCAGCTAAATCTAGTCCGACATAAGTCGATACGTGGTATGAAAAGAATAGTTCAATAGAAAATATATAACACATTAACATCTTTATACTATACGTAATAATGAAACACAATATCAAGATTCATAATGTTTAGGAATAAAAATACTTAACAAGAATTACTTCAAACGGAGAATGTTCCGAACTAATAATATTATAAATGCGAATGTGAGTATGTTCGTTACGCTTTCACGCCTAAACTACTAAGCCGATTTTAAAAATTCTTTCACCTATGGAAAGCTACGAGATTTTCGGATCCAATAGAAGTGTGTTTGTACGCCATTGTATATCAAAAGAAGAGAGGTCTTCAGAAGCATGTACAATGCCTACTATCAAACATGGTGATGGTAATTTCATGGTTTGGCAACAGTAAATCCGGAAGTCTTGTAAGAATAACCGGAAAACTAAGCAAGGGAGGCTATCTGAAAATTCTTAAAGCTTCTGCCATACCCAGTGCACTGAATCTTATTGATTCAGAATTCACTTTTCAGCAGGATAATGATCTTAAGCATTCGTTGAAACTGTTTAACCTTTTTGAACAAGAAAAATAAAGTAAATATTTTAAAAATTATGCAATGGCCATCTCAATCACCTGACCTTTCTCCCATTGAACTTATTTAGGATGAATTCGTCATAAGGATGAAAAATTGATCTCCAATCAGCTTACAACATTTGTGGCAACTATTGCAGAGCGAATGATATAAGTTAGATGAAGATTATTTTAAGAAATTCATTAATAGAATGCCTAAAATATGCGAGACGATAATAAAAGAAAAAGGTGGACACTTCGATGAAGCTAAAATTTAAATTAGTTTTCATATCGTTTGTTTAATTCTTAAATTATCTTCTTATTAAACAAATAACCAACAACTTATTACCTAACCCATTAATGATAAAATAATTACTACTCAAAATGCTGATTAAACGTACAAAAAATATTTACAGCGAAAGGGAATTAGGACAGTGTCACCAATTGGTACAACCACCGTTTTGTGACTACGCTACGTAGCAACCGCTTGTAACGTTTGTAATTAATTGTATAATTTGTAGTAAAATATTTTGAAATTGTTAATAAGTTTTGATTTTGAGGGCTCCTTTATGAAAGATTGTTGGAGAAGTAATAAGATAGTGAAGATTTTCTTTTCAATACTTTCCCTTTCTTACTTATTCATACCCGCATTAGAACAGCGTGGTGAAAAAAATTGCAAAACATCCCCTCTAAAGGCAACGAGGCTTTGGAAAGCAATGGAAAATATATAGACTTTTCTCTAGTATGGAAAAATATAGTGAATATGTTACCTGGTAAAGCTCCAACGTACATTAAAGACGCAATCAATGAAATTTGAGTCTCTGATAATAAATATGGTAACGGGGACTGTTCCAAATCACAATCAGTTTTATTATTATTGGTCCCGTCCATGCTCCGTTATATCTTAACAGCAGTTGTCCTGTGTATACTGGAACAAACATTTTTTAATAACTACTGTCTACTGGGTAAAAATAGAACATATGGATAGACCGGTTGAACGGTTAACGAACGGATAGTGGAAGAAACCAGAAACCTTAAAGTTAGTCCTAACTTCAAATGTAAAATGAATCAACTCAATATTTATAGCTTAAGAAAGCATACGACCCAAACAATATATCTATACCCTATTCCAATGGGAGGAAGAGTAAAGTTAAACAAACATTAGATTTACAAATTGCATGCGATTTGCTAACTGTCCTGCACTATACACATGCACTACAAACAGTTCTTCATTAATTAACCTTTATTGATAATACAACAATGTGCCATCTCACTAGATATAACCACATTAATTTAACTTTCGAAGTTCCAACTTCGCGGACATTGAAAACGCCGTTTTTTCACGAATCCATAGCGAATATCATTGATTATCCAAGATTTCGACCAATGATACCGCGTCAATTCGGCGTCGAAGTTGTTTAGTTGTTAACTCCTCTTGTGGTTTGAATATACCTAGTGTATATTAGCTAGTGTATATAGTATATTGAGCGTGAAATGTTCAGCCAATGTCGCGTATAAAAGACATGATACATATAAGATCACTCGGTTTCAAATTTTTAACCTTTTAATGATGAATAGAAACTATGTAATAGATAATACTGCAGTATATAATAACAATATATTTAAAACAACAATATAATTAAATGAATTATTTATTGAACATATAAATAATATAAAATAACAATATTTTTAATTTTTAGAAATTTAATTAAATATTTGTTAAATGGAGTTGACGTAGAAACATTTATTATTATACAAGAACGTGAAATTCACACTTGTTAAATCATTAGTCTAAATAAAGCGAATGACACTCGTGACATTGACACTCATGAATTATATCTGTATAAATAAATAAGATTAAAATGTATGTCTGTTATTTGTAAATAACTACCTATTTTTAAGTTAATATAATATTAAAAAAACAATAATTAAATTTTAGACCACCGCTGCTACCGAATAATCTAAATATTTTGTAAATATAATTCAAATAGAAGTTATGTACGTTGAAATAGCAAATTTAGAAGCAATTTCGCTATAAAATTAATCCCATGCTGGCGAAGCTGCGATTTTTTACAGTATTCAACAAAATATTTGAAGCGTCCTCTCAGAAACAAACATATTATGAAACATATGTACATATACGAGTGTGATACATACATACAATTTTACGAATATCAATCTCTACATCACCGTTTGTGAAGGTTCTTCGTCGATCTAAATTGTTTACGGAATAATTTTTCTGAAACAATATGACTATTTATTTAACGTATTAATCTAAATGTCATTGAGTTGGGGAGTCGAAATAGCAAAGGTGAGATCACAACCGATGGAAGGGGGTTTTAACCTTTGCACGGTTCCCTGAATGTCCATATGCTTAATTTACGCTCACAATTCATCTCGTGCTTAGCGTGGAAGGAAAATATCGTGAGGAAGAATTTTCAACCAGCACAAATATTGGATAGTGTTGGATGAAGTTTCTCTCAAAAAATGTCCCACATATGTCCTTCAATTTCATTGGAGCAGCATGGTGTAGTTCAAAGAACGGGAGAGGCCGCGGATCCGAGCCGAGGACGGCCATCACAGTTGTGGTGTTGGTAGTCGGGTACCTTTATAACGGTACAGCGTAAAAAGAGCTCTTATTAGGAGATTTCTTAGACATATCAAAGGGAGACGAAACTTTAACCCAGCAGTGGTACATTCACAGGCTCTTGTTAAGAATTAGTTGTACTCTAACAAAAGATGTCTACGTCTACATATACGTATGTATTAAGGTCACTTCTTTATTAGGTTAAATATTAAACCACTACTAATACAATTATCAAAAGACAAACATTGTTACAAGGTAATATTAAGTCTGATCTTAATAAATCCCTGGCCGGTATCACGTTTTCTTAATGTCTATTGACTTAAAGCACACCATTACATATCCTATACGATAAAAAAGGACCACAGTATTATAAGCAAGATTTCATTTAAACAGTTTGTAACGACAGATACAAAAAAAAAACTAAACAAGAAAAATAATAATTTCTTTTTTTAAGGATTTCATAGATATGGCCACATTTACAAAGTCACAAACCTCAATTTGTGTTCAGTTTGTTTGTAAGGTAACTCACATTCTGTTTAAAATTTCTAAAATACTATGGTACTAAAATACCATAGTATCTTAGTGAAAAAATAAACAGTATTGTGAAAAAATAAATATGTATATAGTATAGTCTGGATATACGGGGTTATTTGTAACGAATGAACAACCTCGCAGGAATAGATAGATACCATATATTTTTTGCTTTTTTGTGCCTTTATTTAATTTCCAGATTGTTATTTACTTCTCTTTATATCAATAACATAAGCCTTAGGATTACCATATGTAAATTCTAACACTAAATAGTCAGTAATATGCCTAAATTGCAAAGAATGATATAATATATAATTGCTATCAGCCATGTAAAATTATCTAGTAACAAAATTTGTGTAATATTACATTTCTAGAGCGTTATAACACTTGACGTTATATTTATTTTGATTATCTTAAGATTGTATTGCCTTGTGTCTTTATACGTAATCTTTTAATTTGATTTTTTTCCTATTGAAAGAAGGATAAAGTTTTTATTACTCCAAATCAAACAATTATTCGCTGAGTCAATGGCATTAATAAAGCTTAAGCTATCACTGCCTCGTGTAGAAATATTTAAAACGTACAAATAATAAATAAATCACTGTATCTATGGAAAAGTCGAATGAATATTTGTGATTTTGCGAATTTTAGGAATTAACTGAACTTGACTCCATAACTCGTTAAACTCCGTATCTCAATCAAAAATTCAACCAAAATTGTTTCAAACAAAAGTTGTACGATATTTTATGCTCTATAATATTCGTTATTACTATTCTTAACCTAAGTGGCAGAGAGATAATATTACTGAAAAAAATTTAAGTGCCATATTTCCAAGACACGAGCGGATATAGCTAAACGAGTAAGAAACTACTACTAACCTTTTAAATATCAACTCTCTATGACCTTTCCAAAGGACATATCCTTTTTATTTACTGTACTATGTAATTATTGTGTTTTGAACATCTTTGTCCCTCGTTTTAGAGTTTTATTTAGATGGCAATGAAAATTTTTAAGCCACAATTTAACAATTTGGCAAATGTGTCACCAGACATTGGCCCCGCGAGAAATATTAACCACCTCTAACATCGCCAATCATGCGCCAGCAACCTTGAAAACTAAGATTTTAGGTCTTTTATGCTCTTGTGAAATACACTGGCTCACTCACTCTTCAAACAGGAACACAACAATACATAATATTGCTGTATATTGGCTGTTTTAATATTATATATTAAAGCCTAAAACTATTTTAAGTTATTATATATTTTGATAGACTCAACCGATTTTGGTGAAATAAAGAAACATTGGTATACTCCTTATAATCATTCAGTTATTTGCATTTGTTATTTTTAGCCATTTTGAAGATTATCCCCCTCCCCCCCTTGCAATCAGAGAAACAGAAAAAAAATGTTTCATTTTTCTAACACGCAATTAAATTAGACCAGGGCCTTTGAAAATGGTAAAAAGTGAAAAATAATAATAATAGTCCTAACCGATTTCGGCCACGGCGGCTAGTTTCAAGAGAGATTAGGCAAGTGTGCAGATCATATTATAGTGCAGAAGTGTGTGCGCAAACATAGGTGCAATCTCCATTCCATTACTCTCATAACCCGATGGGACGACAATCCGACACGATCGGAAAGAGTTCAGGCGCAGGACCAACGGCTTTAAGTGCTTTCCGAGGCACGGGAGTGTACACACTTTCAACTTCCAGACTCTGGGCTGCTATTGAGAAATTTCGACAGAAAATCTCAATAACATTTTATTGGCCCGACCTGGGAATTGAACCCAGGACCACCATGCCTGCGGCCTTACATGTAGCCACTAGACCAACGAGGCAGTCCAAAGTGAAAAAACTGCAGTTACGAAATATTTTTTTTCGTTTAAAAAATTATCGACCCTGGTCGATATAGCAAATATTAACTTAAAACGGAGTAATTATGAAACAACAAACAAATACTTCAATTTTATTTATTTGTAAAGATACAAAATGGTGCTTTTAATATTCTAATACTTATACATATTAGGCTTAGTGTATGAAACATAATTAAAGCTAAAATTAATTAAAGTAAACAATTATAATGAAATCTATTTCTATACATTATATCACAATTACTTTATTTTCAACATGTCCTGGACCTCTAGCAAACTCTTCCCTTTTGTCTCCGGTATACAAAATATTGTGAATAAACAGGCCATCAGACTAGTGCAAGAGAAAAACCAGAAAGCTGCGTAATTTCCAATGTTTTCGACCATGGCCCCATATACTAAAGTCACTAAAAATCCTGATACCCATGAAGATGATAGCGCTACAGCGGAGCCTTTGCTTCTAACGTTCATTGTAAACATTTCACCGATCAGTACATTTGGAACAATGGCTAATCCTAGAAAGAAAAAAGCACTATAATTAACAAATTCACAAATATACATCCAATGTACGCGGTAGTGGAACGCACGTCTGTTTCTGTAGCTACTACACCGCATATACCGCTTAATATATATTTTTTATTTTCAAGAATAAAGAAAATAATAGAGGGAGAATGAGTTGGTCCATGTACTTTATTGCAAAAATAATAATATTCATTACCAGTAAATCCGTAAACAGATTTTCGTGACATAATTTCCTTTAAAAAAAAAAGTATATTTTTATTCTGACTTACCTGCATCATATCCAATAAAAAATATAATAAGAAGGACTAGAGGCAACCAATGCACATAATTTATTCCAGAATAATGTAAATAATCCAAGTAAAAGTACAAGCCGAGTAGTAACTGAAGAAGAAAAAGAAATATTTGTGATTAAAATGCAAATTTGTATTTAGTATAGTGAATGAAACCTCTGAATATTCAAATAGCAAATTGATTAAAGAATAATGCAAATATATAAATTTATATATATATAAAGCATGATAAAATGATGATAAAATGGGTGACCTGCTGATCACTGCCATCCTTAGACATTTTACGATGTCTATGGCAACATTACATCGTCAAGAAATGAAACGGCAACCGACCAAGACATTACAAAACTATTTGTTTACCATTGTTATATAATATGTATATGTTACCTGCCTCGTTGGTCGAGTGGCTAGATATAAGGCCGCAGACCCGGTGGTCCTGGATTCAATTCCCAGGTAGGGCCAATAAATAGTTATTGTGTTTTTGTGTCAGAAAATTGTCAGTAGCAGCCCGGAGTCTGGAAGTTGGAAGTGTGTACACTCCCGTGCCTCGGAAAGCACGTTAAGCCGTTGGTCCTGCGCCTGAACTCTTTCCGGTCGTGTCGGATTGCCGTCCCATCGGATTATGAGAGCTAAGGAAAAGAGAGTGCACCTGTGTTTGCGCACACACTTTTGCACTATAATATCTCCTGCGCAGTTGGCTAATCTCTCTTGAGATTGGCTGCCGTTGCCGAAATCGGTCTGGAGGACCTTATTATTATATGTTACCATTATTCTATTACTTATGATATCACAAATATACCCATACTCACCATACTTAAACAGCACATGATAGTAGATACCACCATTAAAAATTTTCTTCCATTTCTCTCAACAAAAAACGGTGCTGTCGTACTACCAATTAATTGGAATAATCCAATTATTATCATAGATATGTCTGACCCAACTGATGACCCGGACGCTTCAAAAATTGATCCTGAAAATGATATCACAGCAAGGATCCCACTGCCGTGTTGTAAAGCGTTTATAACGACAACTATTAGCAAAGCTCTCTTATTACTTCTTAGAGTGACTAGATCAGTCCAGTCTTTTTTATTATTTGAGTAAATGTATTCTATTTTCGATTGTAAAATATTATCGATGTCGCATTCTCTTCCCAAATCTTTTAATTTTGCTTTGGCTTCATCTTCATTATCTGTAAAGGTTATTTTATAGTAAATTAATGGTGAAATAAAAAATCATTCATTTGTCTATTTTATGTGGTTTTAAATATTTGGAACAATTATATATTTTATTATCATCCGTAGTTTTTTTTTTTATTTGTAAAATATTCCTACATCACACTCATTATATAATATATTTTATAGTTTGAGAATTCTCGGATATATAACAAATGTAACGTTAAAATGCCTACCTTCTAATACGTGAAAAATCGGTGATTCTGGTATAAACATAGCACAAAACGTAAAAGCTAAACTCAAAACTAAGCCAACAGATGTCGCATAAGAATAAGGAAGAAACGGTCCAACAGAATACATCAATATTGATCCACAAGTTGTAAATATTCCAAGAGCTGATAGAAGAATGCCTCTGATATTTGAAGATCTGTTGATAGACAATAATAAAAATAAAGATGCTGCATAAAGGAGAATGTTAGAGTAAATAATAAGGAAACAAACAGTACTAACGCTATTTCACCAATATACACGAGGTTCATAACGCCTATGATACCCATTCCAAGACCTATTAACAATCTACCACAGTACAACATAGCTAAGTTTTTCGACCATACTAAAATTACATATGCCAAGAAACTTAGCACTCCTCCAACTATTAAACATGGTTTTCTGCCGTATATGTTTGATAGCCAACCCATTATAAATGGACCTAGAAATATAAAAAAAGACTTTAAGCGACTGAAATAATTAAATGAATTTGTACTTAATAATTTGATAATATTCTTAAAAGAAACTAATTAACTATAAATATAAAATAAAATGACAATAAATTAAGTTAATTGGTAGTTTTTACTTTGTCGTCCAATAATTAATTAAATGATAATAATTTTCTATACAAAATAATAAATTAAAATTTGATAACAATTTAAAGAATTTTATAAGACAGAAATTTTAGAAAATTTATTTTTGCATTATTAAAAATGAAACATTTTAAGAAGTTGATTGTAAAGAGAGGCTTACAGTAATTGTTTAACAAAAAAAAGTCACCTGGTAATCCTCCGATGTATGTGAAAGATGCAATAAGGGACATTTCGATTTCCGTCAATAAATATGGTAACGGACTTTGAGTTAGATCCCGCAATTTCGGAAAAATAGGTCCGGACCAGCTGACCGAGAAACCTACTATCATCTGCCCTAAATACACTGCAAAAGTTAATACATTAAAGATGAGTATTTTAAAAATTTTGCCTGCAAATGACGACAAGCTAATCACAATAAACTGAATCAAAATAATTGAAATAAAATCATCCCCCATTTTTTTCCCGTTAGATGTGGTATTTTCTCTTGAAATTTAAATGAGCCCAACCGATTTGAAATTTTTTTTTTTCGTATACGTATCACATCCTTCATATATGATGGAGTTCTAAGGTAACAAATTAAAAAAAGTACAATCGAATTAAGATACTAGAAGAGATACTTTTAACCAAGTTGGTTAATAATAGAAACGACGTGTACTTGGAGAGTTAGTAGCTTTAAGAAAATAATAATAATTGATAAATGTATGTACGATTATTTATATTTTTTATTTCTTTTGTAAAATTTTGAAAAACTTTTAACGGAGCATTCAATTGCAATATAATTTCAATATATTATAATCCGTCCTAAATTGTCCGTTAATACATGCATAATACTTACAACACGCTGAAATGAGCACTTGACGCTGGACTCCGGTAATTTTAAAATACATTTTGGTAACTTTTAAATTATAAACATTTATTAAACCGGAAATATTAAACTTTATTGAATATCTGTAACAAAATTGAATTAACTATTTATAATATTATTGCATACTTTGTAATTATTAGATTTAAATTAAATTATGTTTCTGGACAAACAAATAACACACACATAACGACTACAAGATACAGTCACAGTTTTATGTGTGACAAAAAAGTATGAAATCGGTCACGTATAATTACATACATTAAAATATTTACATATTTTTTTAGTACTTAATGTGACGAGAACAGTGGACACATTGTTATTCAAAATATACTGAAATAATGCAATATCAATATATAAATATATTTTTTATTATATTATATATAATTTTAGTATATAATATCAATTAAGGTATGTAAACTCGTAGGTTCTGCGATCTCTTTTCAGTCGTTACGGATTTGACGTTCCATCGGATTATGAGAGTGGAATGGAGAGTTTGCGCTCTGCAGAGCTATTTTGTAAAAACTCAATTCATTACTTACCCGTGAAATGTTGACAACCGACTTATGGTGATATACTATTTTGATGCGTGCATTCTTTGCGTGAAATATTATGGTCAATATCGCTTGTCACTTTTCGGCATTTCGATCGTTTTCTGCGGTGAATTTCGAGTTTGTTCTTACAGAAAACGCTAATGACAAATCTCTCTAGAGAATTTCAGGAGAATATTATCTATAAAAATACTAACTTACTGATACAATCTTGGCAGTGCTGCTTTATTTTGCAGCAAAATAATATTTCCTCAAGTAAAATTAAATATGTAAAAGTTAATATACACCGTTTAGCTATAAAAGTTCGTTCAGAATTGTTATTATATTCGAAATTTTAAAAATACCGAATCTTCGAATGTTTTTTTTCTATTCAAAATAAATAAGTCAAAGAAAAATTCATTCGGCTTACTTAATTTATTTTCGTTTTTAATTAGTAATTTCAGCATCAATATATCCAACACATAACAAAAACCAGTTCACAGTTTTTTTTAAAATATTTTTTGGTTCTTATATTTTAACTTAAGCCGAGATGACACGCGACGTGAGCGTACAAATCTCTTTTTGGTATCAGAGATTACCGTAACAGCTAAACGACTGTGAAATAAGATAAGATAAAGTTAAAATTCACATGAATATTCTTCTTGAAATATTATAAATAACGTTTTGCGTTTGTCCGTCTGTTCGTTTAAATCTTCTAAGTTATATTTGATTTCTTCCGAAACATGAAAAGCTACCCGTCCTCTCACATTTTACATCCTTAAGGATTGTTTCTTATATAACAAACATATGTATTTACTCGGTGGTAGAGCTTCGTGCAAGCTCGTCTGGGTAGGTACCACCCACTCATCAGATATTCTACCGCAAAATAGCAGTACTTTGTATTGTTGTGTTCCGGTTTGAAGGGTGAGTGAGCCAGTGTAATTACAGGCACAAGGGACATAACATCTTAGTTCCCAAGGTTGGTGGCGCATTGGCAATGTAAGATGGTTAACATTTCTTACAATGCCATTGTCTATGGGCGTTGGTGACCACTTACCATCAGGTGGCCCATATGCTCGTCAGATTACCTATACAATAAAAATAAAAATTTGTTCCAAATTTCTGCTTTCTCAAATCAGCAGTTTTGGCTGGTCGTTGATAGTTAGTCAGGACAAACGATTTTATATCTATAGTTTTTTTTTTATGTAAACGAGCAGGAGACTCACCTCATGGAAAGTGACTAACACCGCCCATGGACATCTGCAACATCCGAGGATGAAGTTTTAATAATAACATTAATTTCGATGTTTTATATTCCATCCGTTAAAATGTTATTATATCCTCTGTGATTGCCATTTATACTTTTCAATTCGAACCATTCGAGAAAAATTTCAAGATATTTCTATAAGCCACTGAAAATAGGTGGTGATCACTTACCATCAGGTGGCAAACTGCCCATCCACTTACATTATATTAAAAAAATGCGGGACCTATTGTATGACATTAGTATAGTACGGGAGAATTGGTCGATCACATGTAGTTATACGATTCTCACTGATTGCCAAAATCTTGAAATAAAATCATTATTTTACCCGTACGAAGACGGGACGGGCACCTTGTATTATATATACATTGTAGAACATAAAATACTAATGTTAGCCAGATATAAATTATTATCTTGTCTGTAGGCCTTCGGAACAATACAGTGAAAACAACACGACCGCTAAATTATTTCATTGTTATCTTTTCTTAACACCCAAACAAGATGACTGCATCAAGTTCGAAAGACTTCGAGTTTGAAAACAATACATAAAATAAATTATAATTAAAAATATCAAAAACCAAAATTCACTTGAATGAATGAATTAATTAATGTTTGGGGTTTTGGGAGGAACAGGGTTAAAGTTCCTCATCCACCATTGAAAAGGGAGGATCCTCTGACCAGACGGGTGTTGGTATGGTGGGCTACTGCCCGACGGTTGTTGTCGGGTTCTTATATATATATATGTTCAATCGCTCAATTTAATATCAAGATGTAGGATACGTCAGTTTTTAGTTTTCGTATGTGGCGAGATAGATGTCGCTACAAATTGATAGCCCTATATATAGGGCTATATACCCTTAGATAACCTTCCTGCGATGTTGCTGGCGACTTCGGACATAACTCAATACATACAAAAAAATGATTTTACAAGTTTTTGTCGTACTGTCGTGACATTTGTAGTTCTATATTTCATTCATAAACGAAAGAACGACGCGACGCGGCGATCTTTGCGGTGCGCGCTATTTATTTATATAATATATTGATTTATCAAGCGGGAAATTAAATTTAAGTATGAAAATAAAATATAACAAATTATCAAAAGTCGTAGTCGTAGAACAAAAATTGTTGCTTATAATGTTAGCTATCTAGTCCTGCGAGGTTGCTGGTGTGTTACAAATAACCCTGTATATACTAGCGTTTTGGCCGCGGTTTCACATGCAAATGTAACCTATGTTACTAGTTGATAATGTAGCTTTCTATTAGTGAAAGAATTTTTAAAATCGGTTTAGTGGTGTAGCAGCCTGTGAATCTCCCACTGCTGGGCTATGGCCTCTTCTCCTCTTTTTGAGGAGAAGGTTTTGGAGCTTATTCCTCCACGCTCCTCCAATGCGGGTTGGTGGAATACACATGTGACAGAATTTCAGTGAAATTTCCGGTTTCCTCACGATGTTTTCCTTCCCGTGCGGCGTTTTTTCACGCCATAACTGCTCCTGCTGTACAAACCGCAGGTGCGGTCTTGCATCGAATATTGCTCGCACCTTTGGGATGACTCCGCTAAGTACTTACAGGAGGCCTTGGATCGGTTACACCGACGTGCGGTTCGCATTATTGGCGACGTAAATGTCACCAACATCCTCGAGCCTTTACAATTGCGTCGAGAGATTCTATCCACTGTATCACGGCCAGTGCTCTGAGGAATAATTCTCCCTCATTCCTGCATCCCCTTTCCTTCACAAGTCTACGCATGCTGGCTCTCGATGTCACCGTCAAACTGTGACATCAATTCCATCGCGCACGAAGAAATTTGGCAACTCTTTTCTTTGTCGCACCTCCAAAACATGGATTTCTTTACCAGCACAGGTGTTCCCCTCCTCTTATAACATGGGTTCCTTCAAACGAGGCAAGGCGGGGGCGGCAAGTTCATCAGGTGAAATAGAGTCGTTTGCCCTCCCGGAAACTATAAAAAAAAAACTCGTGCGCCGCGGTGAAGGAAAACATCGATAGAAATCTTCATCTAACTGTACGTTATTTACAAACAGCTACTTTCATTTTTATCCTACATTCATTTTGTTATTTTTTTATTAACTTTCGGTTAAACAAATACTAAATGATATCATTCTCTTTATTAATGGCTCTCATTTCTCAGAAAAAAACATGCAAGAAATATTCCTGTATAAGCAAGACTAAGAAACGAATTCATCACTTGACAGTTAATTCGACCGTGAAATGTCAAAGGTCAAGTGTTAAAAAGGATGACACGCAAAATTTGTTCTCCCTCCTTTAATTATCATAATTAGTAAACGTAATTACGCAAGGTAAGTCGATTTTCAATATTCGACATCAAATTTTCTAAATACTAAAAAGAAATATTGAAATTATATTCAATTGATGATTTAATTTGAGTCTTACAACTGCATAGAGTTTGGGTATATTCTATGGTATCATGGTATGATGATATGATATGGTTTATCGAATGGTAGATCTCATCATTTTTTTTAGTATAGGTATGCGGACAATCATATAGGCGACCTGTGGCATTGTATATTTCTTTAAAAAAAAACATCGCCATGGTCAAGCAGAGCTTGTACTATGGAAACCAGACAACTGATATACTACATATATATACTACTTTTCTTTTGTAAATACATACTTATATAGATAATGACACCCAGACTCAGAACAAACAGACATGTTCATGCACACAAATGTCTGTCTTGCTTGGGAATCGAACCCACGACCTGAATGAACTAATGTAATTAAATGACATAAATATGTACTAATGTAACTTTTAGTTTGTTTGTTAGAAAACTACACGATGTGCTTAGATATTCACTTCAATGTACTCAAAAATGAAATATTTCAAATGCACCATGTTCGAACGCATTAATACTACGAATAACTCGGTGGTAGAGCTTTGTGCAAGCTCGTCTGGTTAGGTACCACCCACTCATCAGATATTCTACCGCAAAACAGCAGTACTTTGTATTATTGTGTTCCGGTTTGAAGGGTGAGTGAGCCAGTGTAATTACAGGCACAAGGGACATAACATCTTAATTCCCAAGGTTGGTGGCGCATTGGCGATGTAAGCGATGGTTAATATATCTTACAATGCCATTGTTCATGAGCGTTGGTGACCACTTACCATCAGGTGGCCCATATGCTCGTCCGCCTACCTATAACATATAACAAATATGTAGTATAATTATAGTAGTAACATTGACTTTTTTTATACTAAATCGTTTTTTATACAATAAATAAATAAATTATTATTGGTAACTAGTTTCCGCCGGAATACAATACAATAATGATAATAATAATAAATAATAAATAATGTCCTCCTGACCGATTTCGGTCACGGCGGTCAATCTCAAGAGAGATTAGCTAACTATGCAGGATATATTATAGCGCACAAGTGTGTGCGCAAACACAAGAGCACTCTCTTTTCCTTAGCTCTCATAATCCGATGGGACGGCAATCCGACACGACCGGAAAGAGCTCAGGCGCAGGACCAACGGCTTAACGTGCTTTCCGAGGCACGGGAGTGTACACACTTCCAACTTCCAGACTGCTACTGAGAATTTTCTGACAGAAAAACCCTATTTATTGGCCCGGCCTGGGAATTGAACCCAGGACCACCGGGTCTGCGGCCTTATATCTAGCCACTAGACCAATGAGGCAATCAAAGGAGTTTAGGAGTTATTATCTGAATAATAAAAACTCCTAATAATATTAGTTAAATGACTTTAACTAATATTATAAATGTGTAAGTGAGAAGTGAGTTTGACGAGCCTGTTAGCGTGGTTGGTAAGATACTTGCCTTTCACGCCGCAGGTCATGGGTTCGATTCCCACCCAGGATAGTCATGAACATGTCTGTTTGTCCTGAGTCTGGGTGTAATTATATATATAAGTATGTATTTACAAAAGAAAAGTAGTTTATGAGTAGTAAGTATATCAGTTGTCTGGTTTCCATAGTACGAGCTCTGCTTAGCTTGGGATCAGATGGCCTTGTGTGAATAATGTCCCAGGATATTATTATTATTATTATTATATTTGTGTCTTTTATTTATTTAAAAAATGTTTATGACTGTTACAGCGTAATCCATTAGTACAGTAAGGTCTGGACAATATTTTATTAATAAAAATATATAAATAATATAAAACGACGATATAAGAGAATAATTTTATATTTTACCATAGAAACTAGTTATTTCTTGTTTATATAAAAATGTAGTACATTGGATGTTACCTTTAACGTAAATATTGCTTTATAGTTTGAATTTCCAATTAATTTTAGTTAGTTTTTTAAATTTTCTGCTAACGTTATTGGCAATTTGTTATGAGCGCGCAAATGTGCAGTAACTTTTTTCTATTTATTTTACATTGCTCGTCTATTAAATGTTAAAACCTAAAAAAGTAAATATACTACAGTTAGTCCGAAATTAATTCTACAAAAAGCATTATCAATTTGCTCTCGTCATTTCTCAAACTAAATAATGGTCGTTTGTCGAATCATACAATCTGTCGATACTTTACTATGAAAGAAAAACATGATAATCAAAACTGAATTAAATAATTACATGATGCTATGTCAAGTACACAGTTTACACATAATATGATGTACGCATGATATAATTAGGTTAATCAATACATATTTATGAAAATCCTCCGCCGAGTCTGTATATCTGGATGCGATACAAAAACTACCGAATGGATTTTCATACGGTTTTCACCAATGGATGGAGTAATTAATAAGGATAGTTTAGGTGTATAATTTTTGAAAATTGTCTGAAATATGTGTGTTAGATAAAATCATACCGACTGGGAGCTTTACTGACTAAGGCCTTTTGTACATGGCACGTTTTCTAACCACGCTGTACGGTTAAGAAAACGTGCAAGCTTGTACATGGCCCGGCAAAGCTACCAGTCGAGAAAACGGCCAGGTGCCGCACAGTTGGGATTTTTCTGCGCTTAGCTTCAGAAGTCCTCACAATGAATCCATATAAGAATAAAATTATCCTTGCATTTTCTAGATACATAGTAATGTATCTAGAAAACTCAAAAAAGAAGAGAAAAGTAAAAGAAGGTTTTGGATACATCCGATTTTAGAAATGTGGGAGAATTTCACGGCGAAAAACCGTGTGTGGACAAGAGGCCTAACGATAAGTAGCTAGTTAAGCAAATAATTGACATCAATAGGCAATTAATATAACGTCAAACCGTTCATAATATAAATTATACAATAAACCTATGTAAATTCGTACTTACTGTATTATGAACGGTTTGACTAGGGAACGGGCAAATGGGCCACCTGATGGTTAATTATCATCACCTCCATTAACGCTGTAAGAAATATTCAACATTATTTACGCCCTTGCAAACTAAGATGCTGTATCCCTTTCATCTGTAGTCACACTAGCTCACAGGTATTGCTGTTTGGCGTTAAATTTAAGTTTAATTTAGTTACATTCACTCACTCGTTCACTCGGTGGAAGAGCTTTGTGCAAGCTCGTCTGGGTAGGTACCACCCACTCATCAGATATTCTACCGCAAAACAGCAGTACTTTGTGTTGTTGTGTTCCGGTTTGAAGGGTGAGTGAGCCAGAGTAATTACAGGTACAAGGGACATAACATCTTAGTTCCCAAGGTTGGTGGCGCAGTGGTGATGTTGTTTTTTTTTTTAAGAGATATATAAACCACTGTCTATGGGCGTTGGTGACCACTTACCATCAGGTGGCCCACATGCTCGTCCACTAATCTATACCATAAAAAAAAAAAAATTCACATCGAAACAAAATTCAGAAGTAGTTGTAAACATCCGATATGAATATTTCTCAAATATTTGACATCTTAGTGAGTAAAGGACGGTAGCATGAAACAGGCGCGTTATACTTTGTTCCGTATTCGAAAATTCTAAATCAGTGCTTAATGTGGTATTCTGTACGTAAAACTTATAGACTCGAATTATTTGTGTGTAACTAAAAATTTTTCCACATCAGCTCGAAGAAACACATGCTTTTTAAATCCTCTTTGTGATGATTATTCTTGAAATTATTTCTAAGTGACATTGTGTTGACCTTGTGTTAGTTGCTCAGCAGCGGTTAAACAAAAGGATTCCAAGATATTTTATAATATTTATCTTCTATCTATGAACCTGTTCGTAATTTTAAACAAATCTCAAAGTAATCGATTAGCGTAGTGGTAACACGCTTTTTACTTCACCATCTCAACCGATGTTACTAGGTTCAAACCCAAGTAGTATACGAGACGCAATTTATTAATATATTTTTCTGAGACTATTGTGAAATACGTAGTATAATGAAATACTCGTGTTGCAAATCGACTAGAGGTGGAGCCACGGATAGCATAACTTGTAATAAGTGCCACAATAACTATCACTATCAATGCTTGCATCCATCCGAAGCTAAAAAGGATTTGCCACATGATTACAAAAAGAAATGTAACTGTCCGGAGTGCACAATGTCTCAGCCACGCCATCTACACAAGGATAGCACACCTGTGCGTGATAATATATCCGATTCGCAATGTAATGTGAGTGATAATATAAACTCTCGTAGAGGCGGCTCTGCCACAGTCAACTGTTCCCCTGATGATGAAAATAAAATTGATAATAGTATGTGTTCCTCAACTTTTCTGAAATTAGTTAAATCTATTATTAACTCAGAAATCTCAAGCTTAAAAGAAGAATTTAAGTCTTCAATGATTCCTCTGGAAAACGAGTTAAAAGCTTTAAGACAGGAATTTTTAAGTGTCAAAGAATGTCTTGATTTCTTCAACTCAAAATTCGAAGACTTTAATTCGAGAATCGTACAATGCGAAAATGAAGTTAAACTACTATCAAGTAAATTGTCGGACGTCGGCACTCTGAAATCAGGCTTGGAATCCATTGAGGCGGAGAACAATAACCGGGATCAGTGGGCACGTAGATCAAACATCGAAATATATGGGATCCCTGAGAAGAAAAACGAAAATTTGTTCGCCATTATGCAATCAGTGGCTGAGACAGTGGACTTGAAGTTAAATCTAAGCACTGATATTGATTTTATTACCAGAGTAGCTTCAAAAAACACTGAAAATAAGAAAACGAAGCCAATTATAGTACGATTTTTATGCAGGTGGAAAAAGGATGACTTTTTATCACAAGTCAGAAAGCTTAAGCTTAAATGCAGTGATATAGGGTTTACCGGTAATAATAATCCTATTTATTTCAACGACCATCTCACTAGTGCTAATAAAACACTGTTACAAACGGTTAAAAAAATGGCTAAAGAAAAACGGTATGAGTAGGTATGGGTAAAAAAATGTTGCATAATGATACGTCGTACAAATACTAGTCCAGTTTTGCACATTATTACTCCTAGTGATTTAAAAAAAATTGTATTAGGACTATTTTTGTTTTTCATATAGTTAATAATCAATTTCTTATTATAATTATAATTTTGAATCAATTAATATTTATTTTATGTCTAATGAATCTTTTATACTTATTGGATGTAATGAGCGAGCATTTGCATGATTCTTCATTTTGTAGCATATTATTGTTTGATTTAAGAGTGGGGTATTCGATCGACGTTATATAGGGTTTTCCATTAAGGGCGCTTGATCTTTGAAATGCAAAAAAAAATACATGTAGGAGAGATATTTGCGAAATTTTTTATTTGGAAGGTCTATCGACCCCATTATGTATGGAATATGACATCATTCAAATGACCGCCACGGCTTCGGTTGGTGGCGCGCACACGAAAGGTCCAATTTTCGATGACTCTGGCGCACAAATCGGGCTGTATTTGATCGATGGCGTGGCGTATGTTGACTTTGAGGGCATCGGTGGTTTGCGGCTTGTTGGCATAGACCTGCGACTTAAGAAAACCCCACAAGAAAAAGTCCAGCGGGGTCAAATCGCACGATCTCGGTGGCCAGTTCACGTCGCCTCCGCGCGAGATGACCATGTCCAGAAATTGCTCGTGCAGAACTTCCATCGTAGCGTGTACTGTGTGGCACGTAGCGCCGTCCTGTTGAAACCACATGTTGTCCAGATCCATATTCTCGATTTCAGGCCAAAAGAAGTTGGTTATCATCGACCGGTATCGCTCACCATTGACGGTGACGGCCACACCATTATCGTTTTCGAAAAAATACGGACCAATCACGCCTCCGGCCCAAAATCCGCACCAAACAGTCACTTTCTGCGGGTGCATTGCTACTTGGTGAACCTCGTGTGGATTGGTCTCGTCCCAAATACCGCAATTTTGCTTGTTGACATAGCCATTCATCCAAAAATGCGCCTCGTCGCTGAAGATGATTTTTTTGCCAAAATCGGCGTCAACTTCCAACTGCTCTAATGCCCAGTCAGCGAACACACGGCGCTGTCTATGGTCATTAACCTTGAGCTCTTGGGTCAGCTGGATCTTGTACGGGTGCAGGCTCAAGTCACAACGCAAAATTCGCCAAGTTGTCGTCTGCGAAAGGCCGAGTTCCTGTGCGCGACGCGGAATTGACTGCCGCGGGTTTTCGAGGACACTGTCGCGCACAGCGGCGATATTCTCGGCAGATCTCGCGTTACGTTGACGCACGGGAACCGGCTGATTGTTAACTGACCCGGTTGACTCGAATTTGTCCACCAATCGACGGATAGTCGACTCGGCAGGACGATCATCGCGACCGTAAAACGGGCGAAGTGCGCGCAACGTTGCTCGAACTGAAGACCCATTTTCATAAAACAATTTTATGATTTGCACGTGCTGCTCGACACTGTTACCTGCCATGGTGGTTTGGGAGGACGGAATAAATATAACACACTGCATTTGACAGCTGTCACTCAAACAACATGGCCGCAATCAGCTGTCAAAGTTCAAGCGTCCCTATTGGAAAACCCCTTATAATCATTAAAAATCAACATTTTAAAACACGTTTTAAGTTAAAAAAAATATCGCAAGGAACTTCGTTCCTTCCGGGGGTCCCCCGATCACACATTTTTTATTATATTTTTAGGTTCTGTCTACGGTTTCTATGTGCTCATGCTCATCGTACAATGGTCCCACACTATGATATAGACCTTTTTGAAAAAGTTGGCCCGTTATTTGTTTTTGTTTTTTTATTATAATAGGTCTAACGCATGTACATAAGACCACACCCATTTTTGTTATTTAACTTACCTTTCACAATATTTTTCCTTAAGAATATTACAGTAGAAATACTTTTAATAGTAATAATTAATAATCAACACAACAGGAGAACGCTCCCATCGCTACTCCGTGCTGCTTACGTGGTAAGGAGTGACACCAATAGACCCCTGACGGAGATAACTGATCAAGTGTTGATTGTTCCAGGTATCGACCGAGGTTAAAAATGATTGAATTACTAATATCACTATTAGAAAATTGTGGTTGACGGTAGAAGGGTGAAAATTTAGGGTTGTATGTATTTTTAATGCCACATAATAAAAAAATAAAAATAAGGAAGTTTGTCCAAAAAAGAAAAACAAAATTTTTGGGGCGTGCCACCCTTAACACTTAGGGGTATAAAAATTAAAATATACATATAAAATTTCATCAAAATCTGTCAAGCCGTTTCGGAAGAGTATAAACACTAAAACTGTGACACGAGATTTTTATATATATAGATGTAAATCAGCGAAAATACGACGACGGCCAAGTGGTTGGAAGAGAATCTTTACCGGTGATTCCGAATTAAAACCTGAAGCACCACTGAATTTTCATCTGCTTAATTTGTGTATATAGTTCATCTCGTGCTCGGTGGTGGAAAAATCTATCGCATTTATTGGAGCAGCGTGTTGTTCTCCAAACCTTCTCCTCAAAAAAAGCAGAGGCATTTAGCCCAGCAGTGGAACATTATTTTGCATGTTGTTTCTTTACTTCATATACATTAAGGATATTCTAATATTTCTGCAGAAATATAATAGGTACAATAGTGTCGTTGCTATTCCCAAAACACGATATTTATTATTAACGCTCAGAGAAAATTATACATTCGGCCTTAATATTTAGCCAAGTCTATAATGGGCCTGTCTGGCGTGTAATTTATAGATCTTCGATATCAGCGCTCTTTGCAATCAACACTGAACAACACTTTGTTATTAGATAATGTAAGATCACTAATTATTATATACATAGTCGTATGTAATAAAAATGTAAGGGCATCTATTAATTTATTTATGTGCTGGTGTGTATTGCATTGTTGTTTTGTTGTACAGGAGCTGTAAATGCCCAGTGGTTAGTGAATCGAAATCGAGGATAACGGCTTCAAACCAGAGCGAACACCGCTGAGATTTTATTCCTTCAAATTGTTTTTTATATTATCCGTTGGCTGATGGTAAGTGGTAGTAGAGTCCAAACGCGACGACGGCTAATACAGTCGGGAAGAATGATCAGCACTATCCGCCCCGCCTTGCCGCCCGCAAGATGCTCGTCACGCCTCGTTTGAAGGAACCCAGGTCATAAGAGGAGAGGATCACGGTACACAATTCCATTGTTTAGAGGTGTGACAAAGAAAAGAGTTGCCAAATTTCTTCGTGCGCGATGGAATTGACGTCACAGTTAGGCGGTGACATCGAGAGCCAGCACGCGTAGACTTGTGAAGCAAAGGAAATTTGCTCTTGTCAGAGTTAACAATGATTTTGATTTCGATTAGACCGCAGAAAGACGAGCAACAACAAACTATGTGTGGAAACGCACCGCTTAAGTTTTAAACTTCTAAGATTAATACATCTTTCGTTTTAAAACAAGTGGATATCTACGTCGGAGACATTGAGTTGTATTTTTTTTATAATATACAAAGACGAACAAGTAAATCGGTCAGCTGACGTTAAGAGCTCATAGACGTTAGCAATGTTTTTTTTTTATATCATAGGTAAACGGACGAGCATATGGGCAACCTATAAGTGGTCACCAATGTCCATAGATATCGGCATTATAAGAAATGTTAACCATCGCTTACATCGCCAATGTGCCACCAACCTTGGGAACTAAGATGTTATGTCCCTTGTGCCTGTAATTACACTGGCTCACTCACCCTTCAAACCGGAACACAATAATACCAAGTACTACTGTTTTTGGGTAGAAAAACTGGTGAATGAGTTGTACCTACCCAGTCGAGCCTGCACAAAGGGTAAAAAACAATATTAACCATTTACATCGCCAATGCACCAACTTTGGGCCTGTAGTTAATTCCATAAGCTAAAAGAGTGTACGTCAGTAATCGAAAAAAAGAAAGTGACTGTCGTATTTCGAAGTTAGTATTATTGTATTATGACGGTTACATCCCTTTTATTGACACTAATCGTAAATGGGTACGACAAATCTCAATTGTATTACGGAAATCATTTCTCAATCTAATATTATTTATATCAACCATTGATGATATATTTTTTTAAATCATATTTAATTTTTTTTATAACTTTGCTTATGTAAAGTGCGTGAGGTAAATTTTAAGTTTTCTCCGGGAAGGTATTGACTTTGCGAAGAAACTTGGTGTTACTTCGTCTTGACTTCACGTATTTATAAAACGTATGTCATGTTAATAATATTTTTGTATGATGTCACTGTTGGTATTGCAAGTTTGTTAATAACATCCCGCAGTTGCTTTGCAATTGAAGGTATTTTAACAAAAGAAATCCTTGTTTTTGAAGGAATTACTAATACTCCTCTTTAACCTTTTAATTAAACACATAGCTTGTATTAGATGTGGAGACGACATTAAACCAAAATGTCAAGATTGAACCTACGATTTTTTCATCGCTAATTAGCCAGCCAGCAATTGCGCTACTGACGATTAATTTTAAAGATTTTAATATTGTACACATTCGAAGCCTCCCACAAGTATAGCATTATTAGGCTTCTATTTACAAATCGCGGTACAAATCGTTTAGTGACAAAAAAAAATTCCACCTTTGCGGCGGTATGGCGGCTATTTGGAATCGTCGGAAAAGTATGACGTGGTGATTTTCGTGAATGACTACTCGTCGATTATTATCTGTGCAAAATTTAGCCTGGTACAAATGGTTGAATTATTATTTTTAAATTAACATGTTCTCGTCGGTATGGCGGGCTGTAGGTCACATCGGAGAAGTATGGCAGTACGCTACCGCCTACATATTTTTCCATCGACTATCGGAAAATATCCGACACATTCGATTAATGCCCACGCGATTGGGCCGCTGGTACCAGCGCTATGACCATCATTTTCCTTTTCGCCATTACGTAATTAAACCCCTGTAGAGTCGCCATACCGGTACAAATGACCGCAAAATTTGTGTCAGTATCTCCCGGTCTATTACGTTCAACACTTATCTACATATATAGAGATCGAAATTAAAAGTATTTACTCTATGGAAAATTATTTATTTATTTTATTAAATTAAATTTAAGCGAATAAATAATTTTTCATGTTATCAATAAAATAGTCATAATTGTAAAAATGATTGTAAAAAATTTTCAAACTTCTTTAGAAGTTACCGAACTTCAAGTTACGATCCTTATAACCTTCGACCCTTAGAAAGCTTTAACTTTATACTTCAGAGTTGACAAAAAGAATAAATTAAATATTTTAAAAGGAAACTGTGAATACAAAATCTATTAATATATAGTTAGGAGTCTCCTTGATCATACAACGCACATACAACTGCGTTGTAAAAAAAAAAAAAGAAGCGCGCTAATTTAAAACCACCGCTATCATGTTAGTGCACGTAAAGGGAAAGTAATTAATTCATTATTGGCGCGACTTGTATTTTGTGATGTTTTCAAATGTGTTATTAGGATTTAAAGAGTTATAGAGTAAGTAATTTACATCAATTTATATGATTTGGTGTTCTATTTTCGAATAGACCAATTCGAGGTTCTTATAAAATCAGTTTTCACTTCTGGATGCTAAATATATCGATCAATTACATTTGTTGATCAATTACAATATATATCTTAACTTGGGTTTTGTGCAAGCTAAGCTGGTTATGTACCAGTTCATAATGTCTTCGTTCCCACGTTGTAGCTGTACGACTAACATCGTTATTTCAACGTAAAACGTTATTGCGACTCTATCAGAAAGTAAATATTGTTACAAGTCATTGTGTACTGAAGCTATTTTGAAGGCATATTTCAAACTTTCATAACTTATTTAGTACATCATATATAGCCAATATATGATTTTGAAAGGTAATAAAGATTTGTATTGAAATAAAAAATAGTAAATCCAGGAGACTATCAGGATTATTTAAAATACATTTTTATAAGATGGAATCTAATGTTAATATTTATTATTATTTTTTAATATTTATTAATAAATTGAAACCAACCAGGTACAACCCAGGTAGGTTGTTGATTAATATATCTTTATTTATAACTAGCAGTGCGCCGCGGCTTTACCCGCGTATACTTAATAAAAATATAATAAATTATTTTATTACTATAATAACACACACACGGACACACACACACATGTAATCGTTTTATGATGCAGTGATTCACATTATACTATTTTTTTTCATTTTTGTCTGTCTGTCTGTCTGTATGTCTTCTTATAACTCAAGAACGGCTTGACCAATCTTGATGAAAATTGGTACACACAAAGAACATGTGATGGCGCAAATGTTTGGACATATATAAGATAGGTAAACCCTACGGTATCTTATTAAAATTAATTTCAAATCGTTAATTACGTATTTCTTTACCATTAGCCAGATGTGTGTATGTGTGTGTGTGCGTGTGTGTTATTATAGTAATAAATTAATTTATTACATTTTTATTAATTATACGCGGGTGAAGCCGTGCTACACAGCTAGTTTAATATAAAAATTCATTAGTTAGCTTCTCTTAGTCATTTTATTCCCATTAATTAGTCACTTCATCTCCAACAGTTACAACAATCAATTTTAAATCTTACTTAATGATTAAGATTATTTGACTACGATTAGATTTACGATCTAACTTAATAACTTAACAATTAATTCAAGTTGTAACTTGTAATCCGAAATTCTAATAAATTTAAGTAACACTTCCAAGATTATTTCTTAGAATTAGATAGGTTCATTTTTTAGATAAATTCTTGTGTAATCACTTAAGTCTAAATTCCCTCGTCGATTTATAATCATTTTCATATATGTATTAATAACTAATGTAATCGTATTACATTTCCAGATATCAGGTATTCGGTAAAAGTTACTTTCACTACTGATAATTTCTGGATCTGTATCCATATTAATAATAATGTCCTCCAGACCGATTTCGGCCACGGCGACCAATCTCAAGAGAGATTAGCCAGGCAGTCATATATATTCATATAAGATAACATAGATCACTCGGTGGTAGAGCAAGCTCGTCTGGGTAGGTACCACCCACTCATCAGATATTCTACCGCAAAACAGCAGTACTTTGTGTTGTTGTGTTCCGATTTGAAGGGTGAGTGAGCCAGTGTAATTACAGGCACAAGGGACATAACATCTTAGTTCCCAAGGTTGGTGGCGCAGTGGTGATGTTGTTTTTTTTGAAGAAATATACAAACCACTGTCTATGGGCGTTGGTAACCACTTACCATCAGGTGGCCCACATGCTCGTCCACTAATCTATACCATAAAAAAAAAAAAAAAGAATAACGAAGTAGTTACGACAGTATGACAATGTCACATTCAAGTATTCCAATAAGAATTAAATATTGCTAATAAAATATAATATTGCTAATAGTAATAAAACGTAATTGTAATGCCAGTTAATGTATTAGTCTTCTTCTCTGCTTAAATGAGCACTCCATTACGCTTCTTCTGCGAGCTGGTATACATGATTCCATCGCAAGATTAAATAAGACTAGAGTGCCTAAAACTCTCCTAGACGGCAAACCTGATGGTAGTGGAAGTCGAGAAAAGCCTAAGCTCAGTACCTAATTACATTTAATTATTTTATATATAACTTTTTAAGTTCGTTAACCAATTAATCGGTTATCGATTATCAAAATGTTACATACGTTGCCGCCCTCACTATTTCTATTTGTCAAAAAGTGAATAACCAAATAAACAGCGTATAAGCACTCGAAAAGCAGTGTACTTGTCTGAGCTTGAACCTACAATGTCCAATTATGATTACGACCTAACCAATAGACCATCACGGAATGCTACTATTTGTTAAAAATCAGATTTTTTTTGTTTCAAAATAATCAAGAGCCCGCCCATGTTAGAAATTACTCAAAAATAACAGTGACGTTTAATAAACACGAAAAGTCTTTTAATAAAACGAATATTTCCCAAGGTTCAAATGATTTATGAATCAGTTTTTAAGATAATATTTCTTGCTGTTGATTCTGAGTCCGTCTCCTTATATTTTATATAATATTCCACCGTTTTGATTTATGATGTTTGAAGATGGTGTATAAATTAAAGAAGGAAGTCTGTTTGTTTCATTCAAAATATTGAACTGATTGGGTGTATTTAGTAAGCGGTCTGTGATTTTATTCTAATTGGTCTTTTAATATTTACCCTTACAAATAAAAAGTATTATTTAAACACAAGTATATTCTTGTATATCTAGTCTTATTACCATTAGCAATTTTTTCTTATGTTATTCCTCACTCAGTATCTGTGTACTGTATTTGTGCGAGTCGTCCTGCCGCGATGAAAGCTGTCATGTTTAAAATAGCTAGTTCTTAATTTAAACAAAATTCTAAGTAATAAGAAAAAAAATGAGATTTTATTAATAAACATATAGTTCTTCCCACTCAATTTTGAGAAGTTTGTAAAAATCTTTCATTATAGCCGAATATATAGTGGCATATATTATTCTGAGCAAAAAAAAACCAAACAGAGCCTTTTTCTTCTAAATAAACGTCAAAGCCACAGCAGAACCCTTACTCCTGACGTTGCTAGTGAACATCTCACCAATGAGAACATTCGGAATGATTCCCAAACCTAAAAGAAATACCGATATCATTAATATGATAAAGCTCGAAAAGTATCACCAAAATACATAACCAGAATCGTATCCAATAAAAAATAGTATTAGAATAAGCAAAGGTAACCACGCGACATTTTCCATTCCTTTTTATTTTATGTGATCCAAGTAAAAATATATGCCGAGGGATAACTGAAATAGAAAAAAAATTATAAATATATTTCCTATCACTCCCTGCCCGTCTTGACTTTTACCACATTTCTTCCGCCTTAGAGTTGAAATGCTATTTTGATCGACATAGCTTATGACCTAACGAGCCAGTGAAGAGAGCCGTACTACTTACAGTGCTGATGTTTTTGCGCGTAGGTGATATACTTACGGTCTATTTACTCGTCTGACTCCAAATAAACAATTTTTCACAATACCTCGAGTTACAAAGATAAGCATATACTATAAAATGACAAAAAAATCATAAGAACAAAGTCCTTTATTTGTTTTTTTTTCGCAATCTTATTTGTATTGAAAGTCACGGAAATCGTTAATGTTATAAACAATAAATAATCATCTATACATTTTAATTATTCCACGTTGAGTGGGCACAAATAAATATGACGTTTAATTTTAATTACGGTGTGCTTCATACACTGTCGAATTAGGCTTAAGAAATCATATTGATTTTAATTTAGTGCCCAAATTTTATTGCAGTTTCATTATATACAATGCCATTAATTAAAACGATTTCTTACCATGGTAATATAACAGAGCGCGGTTGATATTAACAAAAGATTTTTTCTTCCTTGATTTTCAATAAAAATAGTTGCTATCAAACTACCGAATAGTTGAAAACATCCAATTACAATCATAGATATATTTGAGATTATGGATGAACCAGCCATTTCAAAAATATCCCCAGAAAAGAATATAACAGCCATAACACCACTGGCATGTTGAAATATATTTATAGCAACACATATTATTAGTGCTCGTCTGTTTGTTTTTAATGTTACCAGTTCAATCCAATCCATTTTGGTGTCATTTGATTTAAACTCGTTTAAACATCATACAACTTTTCCTTATCGTCTAATCTCCCTAATATCTGTAAATATTTTTCTAGTCTATTTTCATCATCAAAAAGAAATAAAAATAAAATGAATTTATAACAGTTAGATATTTTGAAACTATGATATATAATCGTTTTAAGAAAATTTAATAGTAAAAGATATATTCTCTGTAACACGAGCGATTAAAAATATAGAAACATCGGAAATTCTGGTATCAGAAATGCTGATAACGTAAAAATAACAGCTAAATCTAGTCCGACATAAGTCGATACGTGGTATGAAAAGAATGGTTCAATAGAAAATATATAACACATTAACATCTTTATACTATACGTAATAATGAAACACAATATCAAGATTCATAATGTTTAGGAATAAAAATACTTAACAAGAATTACTTCAAACGGAGAATGTTCCGAACTAATAATATTATAAATGCGAATGTGAGTATGTTCGTTACGCTTTCACGCCTAAACTACTAAGCCGATTTTAAAAATTCTTTCACCTATGGAAAGCTACGTTGTCAGCAAGTAACATTGGCTATATTTGATCCCCGTATTCCCATGGGAACAATAGACGAATCAAAGTTCCAGATTTTCGGATCCAATAGACGTGTGTTTGTACGCCATTGTATATCAAAAGAAGAGAGGTCTTCAGAAGCATGTACAATGCCTACTATCAAACATGGTGATGGTAATTTCATGGTTTGGCAACAGTAAATCCGGAAGTCTTGTAAGAATAACCGGAAAACTAAGCAAGGGAGGCTATCTGAAAATTCTTAAAGCTTCTGCCATACCCAGTGCAATGAATCTTCTTGATTCAGAATTCACTTTTCAGCAGGATAATGATCTTAAGCATTCGTTGAAACTGTTTAAACTTTTTGAACAAGAAAAATAAAGTAAATATTTTAAAAATTATGCAATGGCCATCTCAATCACCTGACCTTTCTCCCATTGAACTTATTTAGGATGAACTCGACAGAAGGGTGAAAAATTTATCTCCAATCAGCTTACAACATTTGTGGCAGCTATTGCAGAGCGAATGATATAAGTTAGATGAAGATTATTTTAAGAAATTCATTAATAGAATGCCTAAAATATGCGAGACGATAATAAAAGAAAAAGGTGGACAGTTCGATGAAGCTAATATTTAAATTAGTTTTCATATCGTTTGTTTAATTCTTAAATTATCTTCTTATTAAACAAATAACCAACAACTTATTACCTAACCCATTAATGATAAAATAATTACTACTCAAAATGCTGATTAAACGTACAAAAAATATTCACAGCGAAAGGGAATTACACATTGGGACAGTGTCACCAATTGGTACAACCAACGTTTTGTGACTACGCTACGTAGCAACCGCTTGTAACGTTTGTAATTAATTGTATAATTTGTAGTAAAATATTTTGAAATTGTTAATAAGTTTTGATTTTGAGGGCTCCTCTATGAAAGATTGTTGGAGAAGTAATAAGATAGTGAAGATTTTCTTTTCAATACTTTTCCTTTCTTACTTATTCATACCCGCATTAGAACAGCGTGGTGAAAAAAATTGCAAAACATCCCCTCTAAAGGCAACGAGGCTTTGGAAAGCAATGGAAAATATATAGACTTTTCTCTAGTATGGAAAAATATAGTGAACATGTTACCTGGTAAAGCTCCAACGTACATTAAAGACGCAATCAATGAAATTTGAGTCTCTGATAATAAATATGGACTGTTCCAAATCACAATCAGTTTTATTATTATTGGTCCCGTCCATGCTCCGTTATATCCTTACAGCAGTTGTCCTGTGTATACTGGAACAAACATTTTTTAATATATACTGTCTACTGTGTAAAAGTAGAATATATGGATAGACCGGTTGAACGGTTAACGAACGGATAGTGGAAGAAACCAGAAACCTTAAAGTTAGTCCTAACTTCAAATGTAAAATGAATCAACTCAATATTTATAGCTTAAGAAAGCATACGACCCAAACAATATATCTATACCCTATTCCAATGGGAGGAAGAGTAAAGTTAAACAAACATTAGATTTACAAATTGCATGCGATTTGCTAACTGTCCTGCACTATACACATGCACTACAAACAGTTCTTCATTAATTAACCTTTATTGATAATACAACAATGTGCCATCTCACTAGATATAACCACATTAATTTAACTTTCGAAGTTCCAACTTCGCGGACATTGAAAACGCCGTTTTTTCACGAATCCATAGCGAATATCATTGATTATCCAAGATTTCGACCAATGATACCGCGTCAATTCGGCGTCGAAGTTGTTTAGTTGTTAACTCCTCTTGTGGTTTGAATATACCTAGTGTATATTAGCTAGTGTATATAGTATATTGAGCGTGAAATGTTCAGCCAATGTCGCGTATAAAAGACATGATACATATAAGATCACTCGGTTTCAAATTTTTAACCTTTTAATGATGAATAGAAACTATGTAATAGATAATACTGCAGTATATAATAACAATATATTTAAAACAACAATATAATTAAATGAATTATTTATTGAACATATAAATAATATAAAATAACAATATTTTTAATTTTTAGAAATTTAATTAAATATTTGTTAAATGGAGTTGACGTAGAAACATTTATTATTATACAAGAACGTGAAATTCACACTTGTTAAATCATTAGTCTAAATAAAGCGAATGACACTCGTGACATTGACACTCATGAATTATATCTGTATAAATAAATAAGATTAAAATGTATGTCTGTTATTTGTAAATAACTGCCTATTTTTAAGTTAATATAATATTTAAAAAACAATAATTAAATTTTAGACCACCGCTGCTACCGAATAATCTAAATATTTTGTAAATATAATTCAAATAGAAGTTATGTACGTTGAAATAGCAAATTTAGAAGCAATTTCGCTATAAAATTAATCCCATGCTGGCGAAGCTGCGGTTTTTTACAGTATTCAACAAAATATTTGAAGCGTCCTCTCAGAAACAAACATATTATGAAACATATGTACATATACGAGTGTGATACATACATACAATTTTACGAATATCAATCTCTACATCACCGTTTGTGACCGTTTGGGGAGTCGAAATAGAAAAGGTGAGATCACAACCGATGGAAGGGGGTTTTAACCTTTGCACGGTTCCCTGAATGTCCATATGCTTAATTTACGCTCACAATTCATCTCGTGCTAAGCGTGGAAGGAAAATATCGTGAGGAAGAATTTTCAACCAGCACAAATATTGGATAGTGTTGGATGAACTTTCTCTCAAAAAATGTCCCACATATGTCCTTCAATTTCATTGGAGCAGCATGGTGTAGTTCAAAGAACGGGAGAGGCCGCGGATCCGAGCCGAGGACGGCCATCACAGTTGTAGTGTTGGTAGTCGGGTACCTTTATAACGGTACAGCGTAAAAAGAGCTCTTATTAGGATATTTCTTAGACATATCAAAGGGAGACGAAACTTTAACCCAGCAGTGGTACATTCACAGGCTCTTGTTAAGAATTAGTTGTACTCTAACAAAAGATGTCTATGTCTACATATACGTATGTATTAAGGTCACTTCTTTATTAGGTTAAATATTAAACCACTACTAATACAATTATCAAAAGACAAACATTGTTACAAGGTAAGATTAAATCTGATCTTAATAAATCCCTGGCCGGTATCACGTTTTCTTAATGTCTATTGACTTAAAGCACACCATTACATATCCTATACGATAAAAAAGGACCACAGTATTATAAGCAAGATTTCATTTAAACAGTTTGTAACGACAGATACAAAAAAAAACTAAACAAGAAAAATAATAAAAAACACTGGCAACATTGCAATTTTTTTCTAATAATAAAAAGTAGAAATACATACTGCACGCTGATATGATCAATTGATTTTTAATACTGGTCATTTTCAAAGCCGGTTTAAAAATTCAACAACACTTATCGTATTAATAGTGTCATGTATTTTGTAAAACAAAGGCATATACGTAGACACGCGCCTAATAAAAATCCTAATCGTAATCTAAATATATGTGTATTCGTTTTATTATTACTGTAATTCAACGGTGCAGCTTAAACACCGGCGCTATTGTCTCTCTCTTTTTCACAGATATCGTCTTTTGTTTTTTTTTCGTCCGAATCGAATCATATTGAATAGTATGTGCGTGGTTTACATGGGCCTAGTATATTACTAAGTAAATGATAATTAAAATAATAAAAGATTTTTCAATCAATAAAAGAACAATAAAATAAAATTTTTATATATTTTTAAGCTGTGCTATTAATATTTTATTGTATGGAATTAAACTATATATACATTTAATTTTATTTGATTGACGCTGTTATTACTCACGATATATTATATTGGAAGCAATTCAAAAACGTTGCCTTCGGTTTATATTTAGGACATTTTTCTTTTTTTAAGGATTTCATAGATATGGCCACATTTACAAAGTCACAAACCTCAATTTGTGTTCAGTTTGTAGGGTAACTCACATTCTGTTTAAAATTTCTAAAATACTATGGTACTAAAATACCATAGTATCTTAGTGAAAAAATAAACAGTATTGTGAAAAAATAAATATGTATATAGTATAGTCTGGATATACGGGGTTATTTATAACGAATCAACAACCTCGCAGGAATAGATACCATATATTTTTTGCTTTTTTGTGCCTTTATTTAATTTCCAGATTGTTATTTACTTCTCTTTATATCAATAACATAAGCCTTAGGATTACCATATGTAAATTCTAACACTAAATAGTCAGTAATATGCCTAAATTGCAAAGAATGATATAATATATAATTGCTATCAGCCATGTAAAATTATCTAGTAACAAAATTTGTGTAATATTACATTTCTAGAGCGTTATAACACTTGACGTTATATTTATTTTGATTATCTTAAGATTGTATTGCCTTGTGTCTTTATACGTAATCTTTTAATTTGATTTTTTTTCCTATTGAAAGAAGGATAAAGTTTTTATTACTCCAAATCAAACAATTATTCGCTGAGTCAATGGCATTAATAAAGCTTAAGCTATCACTGCCTCGTGTAGAAATATTTAAAACGTACAAATAATAAATAAATCACTGTATCTATGGAAAAGTCGAATGAATATTTGTGATTTTGCGAATTTTAGGAATTAACTGAACTTGACTCCATAACTCGTTAAACTCCGTATCTCAATCAAAAATTCAACCAAAATTGTTTCAAACAAAAGTTGTACGATATTTTATGCTCTATAATATTCGTTATTACTATTCTTAACCTAAGTGGCAGAGAGATAATATTACTAAAAAAAATTTAAGTGTCATATTTCCAAGACACGAGCGGATATAGCTAAACGAGTAAGAAACTACTACTAATCTTTTAAATATCAACTCTCTATGACCTTTCCAAAGGACATATCCTTTTTATTTACTGTACTATGTAATTATTGTGTTTTGAACATCTTTGTCCCTCGTTTTAGAGTTTTATTTAGATGGCAATGAAAATTTTTAAGCCACAATTTAACAATTTGGCAAATGTGTCACCAGACATTGGCCCCGCGAGAAATATTAACCACCTCTAACATCGCCAATCATGCGCCAGCAACCTTGAAAACTAAGATTTTAGGTCTTTTATGCTCTTATGAAATACACTGGCTCACTCACCCTTCAAACAGGAACACAACAATACATAATATTGCTGTATATTGGCTGTTTTAATATTATATATTAAAGCCTAAAACTATTTTAAGTTATTATATCTTTTGATAGACTCAACCGATTTTGGTGAAATAAAGAAACATTGGTATACTCCTTATAATCATTCAGTTATTTGCATTTGTTATTTTTAGCCATTTTGAAGATTATCCCCCTCCCCCCCGTGCAATCACAGAAACAGAAAAAAAAAATGTTTCATTTTTCTAACACGCAATTAAATTAGACCAGGGCCTTTGAAAATGGTAAAAAGTGAAAAATAATAATAATAGTCCTAACCGATTTCGGCCACGGCGGCTAGTTTCAAGAGAGATTAGGCAAGTGTGCAGATCATATTATAGTGCAGAAGTGTGTGCGCAAACATAGGTGCAATCTCCATTCCATTACTCTCATAACCCGATGGGACGACAATCCGACACGATCGGAAAGAGTTCAGGCGCAGGACCAACGGCTTTAAGTGCTTTCCGAGGCACGGGAGTGTACACACTTTCAACTTCCAGACTCTGGGCTGCTATTGAGAAATTTCGACAGAAAATCTCAATAACATTTTATTGGCCCGACCTGGGAATTGAACCCAGGACCACCATGCCTGCGGCCTTACATGTAGCCACTAGACCAACGAGGCAGTCCAAAGTGAAAAAACTGCTGTTACGAAATATTTTTTTTCGTTTAAAAAATTATCGACCCTGGTCGATATAGCAAATATTAACTTAAAACGGAGTAATTATGAAACAACAAACAAATACTTCAATTTTATTTATTTGTAAAGATACAAAATGGTGCTTTTAATATTCTAATACTTATACATATTAGGCTTAGTGTATGAAACATAATTAAAACTAAATTTAATTAAAGTAATCAATTATATCAACGAAATGAAATCTATTTCTGTACATTATAACACAATTACTTTATTTTCAACATGTCCTGGACCTCTAGCAAACTCTTCCCTTTTGTCTCCGGTATACAAAATATTGTGAATAAACAGGCCATCAGACTAGTGCAAGAGAAAAACCAGAATGCTGCGTAATTTCCAATGTTTTCGACCATGGCCCCATATGCTAAAGTCACTAAAAATCCTGATACCCATGAAGATGATAGCGCTACAGCGGAGCCTTTGCTTCTAACGTTCATTGTAAACATTTCACCGATCAGTACATTTGGAACAATGGCTAATCCTAGAAAGAAAAAAGCACTATAATTAACAAATTCACAAATATACATCCAATGTACGCGGTAGTGGAACGCACGTCTGTTTCTGTAGGTACTACACCGCATATACCGCTTAATATATATTTTTTATTTTCAAGAATAAAGAAAATAATAGAGGGAGAATGAGTTGGTCCATGTACTTTATTGCAAAAATAATAATATTCATTACCAGTAAATCCGTAAACAGATTTTCGTGACATAATTTCCTTTAAAAAAAAAAGTATATTTTTATTCTGACTTACCTGCATCATATCCAATAAAAAATATAATAAGAAGGACTAGAGGCAACCAATGCACATAATTTATTCCAGAATAATGTAAATAATCCAAGTAAAAATACAAGCCGAGTAGTAACTGAAGAAGAAAAAGAAATATTTGTGATTAAAATGCAAATTTGTATTTAGTATAGTGAATGAAACCTCTGAATATTCAAATAGCAAATTGATTAAAGAATAATGCAAATATATAAATTTATATATATATAAAGCATGATAAAATGATGATAAAATGGGTGACCTGCTGATCACTGCCATCCTTAGACATTTTACGATGTCTATGGCAACATTACATCGTCAAGAAATGAAACGGCAACCGACCAGGACATTACAAAACTATTTGTTTACCATTGTTATATAATATGTATATGTTACCTGCCTCGTTGGTCGAGTGGCTAGATATAAGGCCGCAGACCCGGTGGTCCTGGATTCAATTCCCAGGTAGGGCCAATAAATAGTTATTGTGTTTTTGTGTCAGAAAATTGTCAGTAGCAGCCCGGAGTCTGGAAGTTGGAAGTGTGTACACTCCCGTGCCTCGGAAAGCACGTTAAGCCGTTGGTCCTGCGCCTGAACTCTTTCCGGTCGTGTCGGATTGCCGTCCCATCGGATTATGAGAGCTAAGGAAAAGAGAGTGCACCTGTGTTTGCGCACACACTTTTGCACTATAATATCTCCTGCGCAGTTGGCTAATCTCTCTTGAGATTGGCTGCCGTTGCCGAAATCGGTCTGGAGGACCTTATTATTATATGTTACCATTATTCTATTACTTATGATATCACAAATATACCCATACTCACCATACTTAAACAGCACATGATAGTAGATACCACCATTAAAATTTTTCTTCCATTTCTCTCAACAAAAAACGGTGCTGTCGTACTACCAATTAATTGGAATAATCCAATTATTATCATAGATATGTCTGACCCAACTGATGACCCGGACGCTTCAAAAATTGATCCTGAAAATGATATCACAGCAAGGATCCCACTGCCGTGTTGTAAAGCGTTTATAACGACAACTATTAGCAAAGCTCTCTTATTACTTCTTAGAGTGACTAGATCAGTCCAGTCTTTTTTATTATTTGAGTAAATGTATTCTATTTTCGATTGTAAAATATTATCGATGTCGCATTCTCTTCCCAAATCTTTTAATTTTGCTTTGGCTTCATCTTCATTATCTGTAAAGGTTATTTATAGTAAATTAATGGTGAAATAAAAAATCATTCATTTGTCTATTTTATGTGGTTTTAAATATTTGGAACAATTATATATTTTATTATCCTCCGTAGTTTTTTTTTTTATTTGTAAAATATTCCTACATCACACCCATTATATAATATATTTTATAGTTTGAGAATTCTCAGATATATAACAAATGTAACGTTAAAATGCCTACCTTCTAATACGTGAAAAATCGGTGATTCTGGTATAAACATAGCACAAAACGTAAAAGCTAAACTCAAAACTAAGCCAACAGATGTCGCATAAGAATAAGGAAGAAACGGGCCAACAGAATACATCAATATTGATCCACAAGTTGTAAATATTCCAAGAGCTGATAGAAGAATGCCTCTGATATTTGAAGATCTGTTGATAGACAATAATAAAAATAAAGATGCTGCATAAAGGAGAATGTTAGAGTAAATAATAAGGAAACAAACAGTACTAACGCTATTTCACCAATATACACGAGGTTCATAACGCCTATGATACCCATTCCAAGACCTATTAACAATCTACCACAGTACAACATAGCTAAGTTTTTCGACCATACTAAAATTACATATGCCAAGAAACTTAGCACTCCTCCAACTATTAAACATGGTTTTCTGCCGTATATGTTTGATAGCCAACCCATTATAAATGGACCTAAAAATATAAAAAAAAAACTTTAAGCGATTGAAATAATTAAATGAATTTGTACTTAATAATTTGATAATATTCTTAAAAGAAACTAATTAACTATAAATATAAAATAAAATGACAATAAATTAAGTTAATTGGTAGTTTTTACTTTGTCGTCCAATAATTAATTAAATGATAATAATTTTCTATACAAAATAATAAATTAAAATTTGATAACAATTTAAAGAATTTTATAAGACAGAAATTTTAGAAAATTTATTTTTGCATTATTAAAAATGAAACATTTTAAGAAGTTGATTGTAAAGAGAGGCTTACAGTAATTGTTTAACAAAAAAAAAAGTCACCTGGTAATCCTCCGATGTATGGGAAAGATGCAATAAGGGACATTTCGATTTCCGTCAATAAATATGGTAACGGACTTTGAGTTAGATCCCGCAATTTCGGAAAAATAGGTCCGGACCAGCTGACCGAGAAACCTAATATCATCTGCCCTAAATACACTGCAAAAGTTAATACATTAAAGATGAGTATTTTAAAAATGTTGCCTGCAAATGACGACAAGCTAATCACAATAAACTAAATCGAAATAATTGAAATAAAATCATTCCCCATTTTTTTCCCGTTAGATGTGGTATTTTCTCTTGAAATTTAAATGAACCCAACCGATTTGAAAAATTCTTTTTTCGTATACGTATCACATCCTTCATATATGATGGAGTTCTAAGGTAACAAATTAAAAAAGTACAATCGAATTAAGATACTAGAAGAGATACTTTTAACCAAGTTGGTTAATAATAGAAACGACGTGTACTTGGAGAGTTAGTAGCTTTAAGAAAATAATAATAATTGATAAATGTATGTACGATTAATTATATTTTTTCTTTCTTTTGTAAAATTTTGAAAAACTTTTAACGGAGCATTCAATTGCAATATAATTTCAATATATTATAATCCGTCCTAAATTATCCGTTATACATGAATAATACTTACAACACGCTGAAATGAGCACTTGACGCTTGACTCCGGTAATTTTAAAATACATTTTGGTAACTTTTAAATTATAAACATTTATTAAACCGGAAATATTAAACTTTATTGAATATCTGTAACAAAATTGAATTAACTATTTATAATATTATTGCATACTTTGTAATTATTAGATTTAAATTAAATTATGTTTCTGGACAAACAAATAACACACACATAACGACTACAAGATACAGTCACAGTTTTATGTGTGACAAAAAAGTATGAAATCGGTCACGTATAATTACATACATTAAAATATTTACATATTTTTTTAGTACTTAATGTGACGAGAACAGTGGACACATTGTTATTCAAAATATACTGAAATAATGCAATATCAATATATAAATATATTTTTTATTATATTATATATAATTTTAGTATATAATATCAATTAAGGTATGTAAACTCGTAGGTTCTGCGATCTCTTTTCAGTCGTTACGGATTTGACGTTCCATCGGATTATGAGAGTGGAATGGAGAGTTTGCGCCCTGCAGAGCTATTTTGTAAAAACTCAATTCATTACTTACCCGTGAAATGTTGACAACCGACTTATGGTGATATACTATTTTGATGCGTGCATTCTTTGCGTGAAATATTATGGTCAATATCGCTTGTCACTTTCCGGCATTTCGATCGTTTTCTGCGGTGAATTTCGAGTTTGTTCTTACAGAAAACGCTAATGACAAATCTCTCTAGAGAATTTCAGGAGAATATCATCTATAAAAATACTAACTTACTGATACAATCTTGGCAGTGCTGCTTAATTTTGCAGCAAAATAATATTTCCTCAAGTAAAATTAAATATGTAAAAGTTAATATACACCGTTTAGCTATAAAAGTTCGTTCAGAATTGTTATTATATTCGAAATTTTAAAAATACCGAATCTTCGAATGTTTTTTTCTATTCAGAATAAATAAGTCAAAGAAAAATTCATTCGGCTTACTTAATTTATTTTCGTTTTTAATTAGTAATTTCAGCATCAATATATCCAACACATAACAAAAACCAGTTCACAGTTTTTTTTTAAATATTTTTTGGTTCTTATATTTTAACTTAAACCGAGATGACACGCGACGTGAGCGTACAAATCTCTTTTTGGTATCAGAGATTACCGTAACAGCTAAACGACTGTGAAATAAGATAAGATAAAGTTAAAATTCACATGAATATTCTTCTTAAAATATTATAAATAACGTTTCGCGTTTGTCCGTCTGTTCGTTTAAATCTTCTAACCTATATTTGATTTCTTCCGAAACATGAAAAGCTACCCGTCCTCTCACATTTTACATCCTTAAGGATTGTTTCTTATATAACAAACGTATGTATTTACTCGGTGGTAGAGCTTTGTGCAAGCTCGTCTGGGTAGGTACCACCCACTCATCAGATATTCTACCGCAAAACGGCAGTATTGTTGTGTTCCGGTTTAAAGGGTGAGTGAGCCAGTGTAATTACAGGCACAAGGGACATAACATCTTAGTTCCCAAGGTTGGTGGCGCATTGGCAATGTAAGATGGTTAACATTTCTTACAATGCCATTGTCTATGGGCGTTGGTGACCACTTACCATCAGGTAGCCCATATGCTCGTCAGATTACCTATACAATAAAAAAAAAAATTGTTCCAAATTTCTGCTTTCTCAAATCAGCAGTTTTGGCTGGTCGTTGATAGTTAGTCAGGACAAACGATTTTATATGTATAGTTTTTTTTTATGTAAACAAGCAGGAGACTCACCTCATGGAAAGTGACTAACACCGCCCATGGACATCTGCAACATCCGAGGATGAAGTTTTAATAATAACATTAATTTCGATGTTTTATATTCCATCCATTAAAATGTGATTATATCCGTTGACCTCTGTGATTGCCATTTATACTTTTCAATTCGAACCATTCGAGAAAAATTTCAAGATATTTCTATAAGCCACTGAAAATAGGTGGTGATCACTTAGCATCAGGTGGCAAACTGCCCATCCACTTACATTATATTAAAAAAATGCGGGACCTATTGTATGGCATTAGTATAGTACGGGAGAATTGGTCGATCACATGTAGTTATACGATTCTCACTGATTGCCAAAATCTTGAAATAAAATCATTATTTTACCCGTACGAAGACGGGACGGGCACCTTGTATTATATATACATTGTAGAACATAAAATACTAATGTTAGCCAGATATAAATTATTATCTTGTCTGTAGGCCTTCGGAACAATACAGTGAAAACAACACGACCGCTAAATTATTTCATTGTTATCTTTTCTTAACACCCAAACAAGATGACTGCATCAAGTTCGAAAGACTTCGAGTTTGAAAACAATACATAAAATAAATTATAATTAAAAATATCAAAAACCAAAATTCACTTGAATGAATGAATTAATTAATTTTTGGGGTTTTGGGAGGAACAGGGTGAAAGTTCCTCATCCACCATTGAAAAGGGAGGATCCTCTGACCAGACGGGTGTTGGTATGGTGGGCTACTGCCCGACGGTTGTTGTCGGGTTCTTATATATATATATGTTCAATCGCTCAATTTAATATCAAGATGTAGGATACGTCAGTTTTTAGTTTTCGTATGTGGCGAGATAGATGTCGCTACAAATTGATAGCCCTATATATAGGGCTATATACCCTTAGATAACCTTCCTGCGATGTTGCTGGCGACTTCGGACATAACTCAATACATACAAAAAAATGATTTTACAAGTTTTTGTCGTACTGTCGTGACATTTGTAGTTCTATATTTCATTCATAAACGAAAGAACGACGCGACGCGGCGATCTTTGCGGTGCGCGCTATTTATTTATATAATATATTGATTTATCAAGCGGGAAATTAAATTTAAGTATGAAAATAAAATATAACAAATTATCAAAAGTCGTAGTCGTAGAACAAAAATTGTTGCTTATAATGTTAGCTATCTAGTCCTGCGAGGTTGCTGGTGTGTTACAAATAACCCTGTATATACTAGCGTTTTGGCCGCGGTTTCACATGCAAATGTAACCTATGTTACTAGTTGATAATGTAGCTTTCTATTAGTGAAAGAATTTTTAAAATCGGTTTAGTGGTGTAGCAGCCTGTGAATCTCCCACTGCTGGGCTATGGCCTCTTCTCCTCTTTTTGAGGAGAAGGTTTTGGAGCTTATTCCTCCACGCTCCTCCAATGCGGGTTGGTGGAATACACATGTGACAGAATTTCAGTGAAATTTCCGGTTTCCTCACGATGTTTTCCTTCCCGTGCGGCGTTTTTTCACGCCATAACTGCTCCTGCTGTACAAACCGCAGGTGCGGTCTTGCATCGAATATTGCTCGCACCTTTGGGATGACTCCGCTAAGTACTTACAGGAGGCCTTGGATCGGTTACACCGACGTGCGGTTCGCATTATTGGCGACGTAAATGTCACCAACATCCTCGAGCCTTTACAATTGCGTCGAGAGATTCTATCCACTGTATCACGGCCAGTGCTCTGAGGAATAATTCTCCCTCATTCCTGCATCCCCTTTCCTTCACAAGTCTACGCATGCTGGCTCTCGATGTCACCGTCAAACTGTGACATCAATTCCATCGCGCACGAAGAAATTTGGCAACTCTTTTCTTTGTCGCACCTCCAAAACATGGATTTCTTTACCAGCACAGGTGTTCCCCTCCTCTTATAACATGGGTTCCTTCAAACGAGGCAAGGCGGGGGCGGCAAGTTCATCAGGTGAAATAGAGTCGTTTGCCCTCCCGGAAACTATAAAAAAAAAACTCGTGCGCCGCGGTGAAGGAAAACATCGATAGAAATCTTCATCTAACTGTACGTTATTTACAAACAGCTACTTTCATTTTTATCCTACATTCATTTTGTTATTTTTTTATTAACTTTCGGTTAAACAAATACTAAATGATATCATTCTCTTTATTAATGGCTCTCATTTCTCAGAAAAAAACATGCAAGAAATATTCCTGTATAAGCAAGACTAAGAAACGAATTCATCACTTGACAGTTAATTCGACCGTGAAATGTCAAAGGTCAAGTGTTAAAAAGGATGACACGCAAAATTTGTTCTCCCTCCTTTAATTATCATAATTAGTAAACGTAATTACGCAAGGTAAGTCGATTTTCAATATTCGACATCAAATTTTCTAAATACTAAAAAGAAATATTGAAATTATATTCAATTGATGATTTAATTTGAGTCTTACAACTGCATAGAGTTTGGGTATATTCTATGGTATCATGGTATGATGATATGATATGGTTTATCGAATGGTAGATCTCATCATTTTTTTTAGTATAGGTATGCGGACAATCATATAGGCGACCTGTGGCATTGTATATTTCTTTAAAAAAAAACATCGCCATGGTCAAGCAGAGCTTGTACTATGGAAACCAGACAACTGATATACTACATATATATACTACTTTTCTTTTGTAAATACATACTTATATAGATAATGACACCCAGACTCAGAACAAACAGACATGTTCATGCACACAAATGTCTGTCTTGCTTGGGAATCGAACCCACGACCTGAATGAACTAATGTAATTAAATGACATAAATATGTACTAATGTAACTTTTAGTTTGTTTGTTAGAAAACTACACGATGTGCTTAGATATTCACTTCAATGTACTCAAAAATGAAATATTTCAAATGCACCATGTTCGAACGCATTAATACTACGAATAACTCGGTGGTAGAGCTTTGTGCAAGCTCGTCTGGTTAGGTACCACCCACTCATCAGATATTCTACCGCAAAACAGCAGTACTTTGTATTATTGTGTTCCGGTTTGAAGGGTGAGTGAGCCAGTGTAATTACAGGCACAAGGGACATAACATCTTAATTCCCAAGGTTGGTGGCGCATTGGCGATGTAAGCGATGGTTAATATATCTTACAATGCCATTGTTTATGAGCGTTGGTGACCACTTACCATCAGGTGGCCCATATGCTCGTCCGCCTACCTATAACATATAACAAATATGTAGTATAATTATAGTAGTAACATTGACTTTTTTTATACTAAATCGTTTTTTATACAATAAATAAATAAATTATTATTGGTAACTAGTTTCCGCCGGAATACAATACAATAATGATAATAATAATAAATAATAAATAATGTCCTCCTGACCGATTTCGGTCACGGCGGTCAATCTCAAGAGAGATTAGCTAACTATGCAGGATATATTATAGCGCACAAGTGTGTGCGCAAACACAAGAGCACTCTCTTTTCCTTAGCTCTCATAATCCGATGGGACGGCAATCCGACACGACCGGAAAGAGCTCAGGCGCAGGACCAACGGCTTAACGTGCTTTCCGAGGCACGGGAGTGTACACACTTCCAACTTCCAGACTGCTACTGAGAATTTTCTGACAGAAAAACCCTATTTATTGGCCCGGCCTGGGAATTGAACCCAGGACCACCGGGTCTGCGGCCTTATATCTAGCCACTAAACCAATGAGGCAATCAAAGGAGTTTAGGAGTTATTATCTGAATAATAAAAACTCCTAATAATATTAGTTAAATGACTTTAACTAATATTATAAATGTGTAAGTGAGAAGTGAGTTTGACGAGCCTGTTAGCGTGGTTGGTAAGATACTTGCCTTTCACGCCGCAGGTCATGGGTTCGATTCCCACCCAGGATAGTCATGAACATGTCTGTTTGTCCTGAGTCTGGGTGTAATTATATATATAAGTATGTATTTACAAAAGAAAAGTAGTTTATGAGTAGTAAGTATATCAGTTGTCTGGTTTCCATAGTACGAGCTCTGCTTAGCTTGGGATCAGATGGCCTTGTGTGAATAATGTCCCAGGATATTATTATTATTATTATTATATTTGTGTCTTTTATTTATTTAAAAAATGTTTATGACTGTTACAGCGTAATCCATTAGTACAGTAAGGTCTGGACAATATTTTATTAATAAAAATATATAAATAATATAAAACGACGATATAAGAGAATAATTTTATATTTTACCATAGAAACTAGTTATTTCTTGTTTATATAAAAATGTAGTACATTGGATGTTACCTTTAACGTAAATATTGCTTTATAGTTTGAATTTCCAATTAATTTTAGTTAGTTTTTTAAATTTTCTGCTAACGTTATTGGCAATTTGTTATGAGCGCGCAAATGTGCAGTAACTTTTTTCTATTTATTTTACATTGCTCGTCTATTAAATGTTAAAACCTAAAAAAGTAAATATACTACAGTTAGTCCGAAATTAATTCTACAAAAAGCATTATCAATTTGCTCTCGTCATTTCTCAAACTAAATAATGGTCGTTTGTCGAATCATACAATCTGTCGATACTTTACTATGAAAGAAAAACATGATAATCAAAACTGAATTAAATAATTACATGATGCTATGTCAAGTACACAGTTTACACATAATATGATGTACGCATGATATAATTAGGTTAATCAATACATATTTATGAAAATCCTCCGCCGAGTCTGTATATCTGGATGCGATACAAAAACTACCGAATGGATTTTCATACGGTTTTCACCAATGGATGGAGTAATTAATAAGGATAGTTTAGGTGTATAATTTTTGAAAATTGTCTGAAATATGTGTGTTAGATAAAATCATACCGACTGGGAGCTTTACTGACTAAGGCCTTTTGTACATGGCACGTTTTCTAACCACGCTGTACGGTTAAGAAAACGTGCAAGCTTGTACATGGCCCGGCAAAGCTACCAGTCGAGAAAACGGCCAGGTGCCGCACAGTTGGGATTTTTCTGCGCTTAGCTTCAGAAGTCCTCACAATGAATCCATATAAGAATAAAATTATCCTTGCATTTTCTAGATACATAGTAATGTATCTAGAAAACTCAAAAAAGAAGAGAAAAGTAAAAGAAGGTTTTGGATACATCCGATTTTAGAAATGTGGGAGAATTTCACGGCGAAAAACCGTGTGTGGACAAGAGGCCTAACGATAAGTAGCTAGTTAAGCAAATAATTGACATCAATAGGCAATTAATATAACGTCAAACCGTTCATAATATAAATTATACAATAAACCTATGTAAATTCGTACTTACTGTATTATGAACGGTTTGACTAGGGAACGGGCAAATGGGCCACCTGATGGTTAATTATCATCACCTCCATTAACGCTGTAAGAAATATTCAACATTATTTACGCCCTTGCAAACTAAGATGCTGTATCCCTTTCATCTGTAGTCACACTAGCTCACAGGTATTGCTGTTTGGCGTTAAATTTAAGTTTAATTTAGTTACATTCACTCACTCGTTCACTCGGTGGAAGAGCTTTGTGCAAGCTCGTCTGGGTAGGTACCACCCACTCATCAGATATTCTACCGCAAAACAGCAGTACTTTGTGTTGTTGTGTTCCGGTTTGAAGGGTGAGTGAGCCAGAGTAATTACAGGTACAAGGGACATAACATCTTAGTTCCCAAGGTTGGTGGCGCAGTGGTGATGTTGTTTTTTTTTTTAAGAGATATATAAACCACTGTCTATGGGCGTTGGTGACCACTTACCATCAGGTGGCCCACATGCTCGTCCACTAATCTATACCATAAAAAAAAAAAAATTCACATCGAAACAAAATTCAGAAGTAGTTGTAAACATCCGATATGAATATTTCTCAAATATTTGACATCTTAGTGAGTAAAGGACGGTAGCATGAAACAGGCGCGTTATACTTTGTTCCGTATTCGAAAATTCTAAATCAGTGCTTAATGTGGTATTCTGTACGTAAAACTTATAGACTCGAATTATTTGTGTGTAACTAAAAATTTTTCCACATCAGCTCGAAGAAACACATGCTTTTTAAATCCTCTTTGTGATGATTATTCTTGAAATTATTTCTAAGTGACATTGTGTTGACCTTGTGTTAGTTGCTCAGCAGCGGTTAAACAAAAGGATTCCAAGATATTTTATAATATTTATCTTCTATCTATGAACCTGTTCGTAATTTTAAACAAATCTCAAAGTAATCGATTAGCGTAGTGGTAACACGCTTTTTACTTCACCATCTCAACCGATGTTACTAGGTTCAAACCCAAGTAGTATACGAGACGCAATTTATTAATATATTTTTCTGAGACTATTGTGAAATACGTAGTATAATGAAATACTCGTGTTGCAAATCGACTAGAGGTGGAGCCACGGATAGCATAACTTGTAATAAGTGCCACAATAACTATCACTATCAATGCTTGCATCCATCCGAAGCTAAAAAGGATTTGCCACATGATTACAAAAAGAAATGGAACTGTCCGGAGTGCACAATGTCTCAGCCACGCCATCTACACAAGGATAGCACACCTGTGCGTGATAATATATCCGATTCGCAATGTAATGTGAGTGATAATATAAACTCTCGTAGAGGCGGCTCTGCCACAGTCAACTGTTCCCCTGATGATGAAAATAAAATTGATAATAGTATGTGTTCCTCAACTTTTCTGAAATTAGTTAAATCTATTATTAACTCAGAAATCTCAAGCTTAAAAGAAGAATTTAAGTCTTCAATGATTCCTCTGGAAAACGAGTTAAAAGCTTTAAGACAGGAATTTTTAAGTGTCAAAGAATGTCTTGATTTCTTCAACTCAAAATTCGAAGACTTTAATTCGAGAATCGTACAATGCGAAAATGAAGTTAAACTACTATCAAGTAAATTGTCGGACGTCGGCACTCTGAAATCAGGCTTGGAATCCATTGAGGCGGAGAACAATAACCGGGATCAGTGGGCACGTAGATCAAACATCGAAATATATGGGATCCCTGAGAAGAAAAACGAAAATTTGTTCGCCATTATGCAATCAGTGGCTGAGACAGTGGACTTGAAGTTAAATCTAAGCACTGATATTGATTTTATTACCAGAGTAGCTTCAAAAAACACTGAAAATAAGAAAACGAAGCCAATTATAGTACGATTTTTATGCAGGTGGAAAAAGGATGACTTTTTATCACAAGTCAGAAAGCTTAAGCTTAAATGCAGTGATATAGGGTTTACCGGTAATAATAATCCTATTTATTTCAACGACCATCTCACTAGTGCTAATAAAACACTGTTACAAACGGTTAAAAAAATGGCTAAAGAAAAACGGTATGAGTAGGTATGGGTAAAAAAATGTTGCATAATGATACGTCGTACAAATACTAGTCCAGTTTTGCACATTATTACTCCTAGTGATTTAAAAAAAATTGTATTAGGACTATTTTTGTTTTTCATATAGTTAATAATCAATTTCTTATTATAATTATAATTTTGAATCAATTAATATTTATTTTATGTCTAATGAATCTTTTATACTTATTGGATGTAATGAGCGAGCATTTGCATGATTCTTCATTTTGTAGCATATTATTGTTTGATTTAAGAGTGGGGTATTCGATCGACGTTATATAGGGTTTTCCATTAAGGGCGCTTGATCTTTGAAATGCAAAAAAAAATACATGTAGGAGAGATATTTGCGAAATTTTTTATTTGGAAGGTCTATCGACCCCATTATGTATGGAATATGACATCATTCAAATGACCGCCACGGCTTCGGTTGGTGGCGCGCACACGAAAGGTCCAATTTTCGATGACTCTGGCGCACAAATCGGGCTGTATTTGATCGATGGCGTGGCGTATGTTGACTTTGAGGGCATCGGTGGTTTGCGGCTTGTTGGCATAGACCTGCGACTTAAGAAAACCCCACAAGAAAAAGTCCAGCGGGGTCAAATCGCACGATCTCGGTGGCCAGTTCACGTCGCCTCCGCGCGAGATGACCATGTCCAGAAATTGCTCGTGCAGAACTTCCATCGTAGCGTGTACTGTGTGGCACGTAGCGCCGTCCTGTTGAAACCACATGTTGTCCAGATCCATATTCTCGATTTCAGGCCAAAAGAAGTTGGTTATCATCGACCGGTATCGCTCACCATTGACGGTGACGGCCACACCATTATCGTTTTCGAAAAAATACGGACCAATCACGCCTCCGGCCCAAAATCCGCACCAAACAGTCACTTTCTGCGGGTGCATTGCTACTTGGTGAACCTCGTGTGGATTGGTCTCGTCCCAAATACGGCAATTGCTTGTTGACATAGCCATTCATCCAAAAATGCGCCTCGTCGCTGAAGATGATTTTTTTGCCAAAATCGGCGTCAACTTCCAACTGCTCTAATGCCCAGTCAGCGAACACACGGCGCTGTCTATGGTCATTAACCTTGAGCTCTTGGGTCAGCTGGATCTTGTACGGGTGCAGGCTCAAGTCACAACGCAAAATTCGCCAAGTTGTCGTCTGCGAAAGGCCGAGTTCCTGTGCGCGACGCGGAATTGACTGCCGCGGGTTTTCGAGGACACTGTCGCGCACAGCGGCGATATTCTCGGCAGATCTCGCGTTACGTTGACGCACGGGAACCGGCTGATTGTTAACTGACCCGGTTGACTCGAATTTGTCCACCAATCGACGGATAGTCGACTCGGCAGGACGATCATCGCGACCGTAAAACGGGCGAAGTGCGCGCAACGTTGCTCGAACTGAAGACCCATTTTCATAAAACAATTTTATGATTTGCACGTGCTGCTCGACACTGTTACCTGCCATGGTGGTTTGGGAGGACGGAATAAATATAACACACTGCATTTGACAGCTGTCACTCAAACAACATGGCCGCAATCAGCTGTCAAAGTTCAAGCGTCCCTATTGGAAAACCCCTTATAATCATTAAAAATCAACATTTTAAAACACGTTTTAAGTTAAAAAAAATATCGCAAGGAACTTCGTTCCTTCCGGGGGTCCCCCGATCACACATTTTTTATTATATTTTTAGGTTCTGTCTACGGTTTCTATGTGCTCATGCTCATCGTACAATGGTCCCACACTATGATATAGACCTTTTTGAAAAAGTTGGCCCGTTATTTGTTTTTGTTTTTTTATTATAATAGGTCTAACGCATGTACATAAGACCACACCCATTTTTGTTATTTAACTTACCTTTCACAATATTTTTCCTTAAGAATATTACAGTAGAAATACTTTTAATAGTAATAATTAATAATCAACACAACAGGAGAACGCTCCCATCGCTACTCCGTGCTGCTTACGTGGTAAGGAGTGACACCAATAGACCCCTGACGGAGATAACTGATCAAGTGTTGATTGTTCCAGGTATCGACCGAGGTTAAAAATGATTGAATTACTAATATCACTATTAGAAAATTGTGGTTGACGGTAGAAGGGTGAAAATTTAGGGTTGTATGTATTTTTAATGCCACATAATAAAAAAATAAAAATAAGGAAGTTTGTCCAAAAAAGAAAAACAAAATTTTTGGGGCGTGCCACCCTTAACACTTAGGGGTATAAAAATTAAAATATACATATAAAATTTCATCAAAATCTGTCAAGCCGTTTCGGAAGAGTATAAACACTAAAACTGTGACACGAGATTTTTATATATATAGATGTAAATCAGCGAAAATACGACGACGGCCAAGTGGTTGGAAGAGAATCTTTACCGGTGATTCCGAATTAAAACCTGAAGCACCACTGAATTTTCATCTGCTTAATTTGTGTATATAGTTCATCTCGTGCTCGGTGGTGGAAAAATCTATCGCATTTATTGGAGCAGCGTGTTGTTCTCCAAACCTTCTCCTCAAAAAAAGCAGAGGCATTTAGCCCAGCAGTGGAACATTATTTTGCATGTTGTTTCTTTACTTCATATACATTAAGGATATTCTAATATTTCTGCAGAAATATAATAGGTACAATAGTGTCGTTGCTATTCCCAAAACACGATATTTATTATTAACGCTCAGAGAAAATTATACATTCCGCCTTAATATTTAGCCAAGTCTATAATGGGCCTGTCTGGCGTGTAATTTATAGATCTTCGATATCAGCGCTCTTTGCAATCAACACTGAACAACACTTTGTTATTAGATAATGTAAGATCACTATATATACATACTCGTATGTAATAAAAATGTAAGGGCATCTATTAATTTATTTATGTGCTGGTGTGTATTGCATTGTTGTTTTGTTGTACAGGAGCTGTAAATGCCCAGTGGTTAGTGAATCGAAATCGAGGATAACGGCTTCAAACCAGAGCGAACACCGCTGAGATTTTATTCCTTCAAATTGTTTTTTATATTATCCGTTGGCTGATGGTAAGTGGTAGTAGAGTCCAAACGCGACGACGGCTAATACAGTCGGGAAGAATGATCAGCACTATCCGCCCCGCCTTGCCGCCCGCGAGATACTCGTCACGCCTCGTTTGAAGGAACCCAGGTCATAAGAGGATCACGGTACACAATTCCATTGTTTAGAGGTGTGACAAAGAAAAGAGTTGCCAAATTTCTTCGTGCGCGATGGAATTGACGTCACAGTTAGGCGGTGACATCGAGAGCCAGCACGCGTAGACTTGTAAAGCAAAGGAAATTTACTCTTGTCAGAGTTAACAATGGTTTTGATTTCGATCAGTACGCAGAAAGACGAGCAACAACAAACTATGTGTGGAAACGCACCGCTTAAGTTTTAAACTTCTAAGATTAATACTATTTCTTTTAACTCAAAAATAAATCTTTCTTTTTTAAAACAAGTGGATATCTACGTCGGAGACATTGAGTTGTATTTTTTTTATAATATACAAAGATGGACAAGTAAATCGGTCACCTGACGTTAAGAGCTCATAGACATTAGCAATGTTTTTTTTTTATATCATAGGTAGGTGGACGTGCATATGGGCCACCTATAAGTGGTCACCAATGCCCATAGATATCGGCATTATAAGAAATGTTAACCATCGCTTACATCGCCAATGTGCCACCAACCTTGGGAACTAAGATGTTATGTCCCTTGTGCCTGTAATTACACTGCCTCACTCACCCTTCAAACCGAAACACAATAATACCAAGTACTACTGTTTTGCGGTAGAAAAACTGGTGAGTGAGTTGTACCTACCCAGTCGAGCCTGCACAAAGCGTAAAAAACAATATTAACCATTTACATCGCCAATGAACCAACTTTGGGCCTGTAGTTAATTCCATAAGCTAAAAGAGTATACGTCAGTAATCGAAAAAAAGAAAGTGACTGTCGTATTTCGAAGTTAGTATTATTGTATTATGACGGTTACATCCCTTTTATTGACACTAATCGTAAATGGGTACGACCAATCTCAATTGTATTACGGAAATCATTTCGCAATCTAATATTATTTATATCAATCATTGATGATATATTTTTTTGAATCATATTTGTTTTTTTTTTAATTTTGCTTATGCGTGAGGTAAATTTGAAGTTTTCTCCGGGAAGGTATTGACTTTGCGAAGAAACTTGGTGTTACTTCGTCTTGACTTCTCGTATTTATAAAACGTATGTCATGTTAATAATATTTTTGTATGATGTCACTGTTGGTATTGCAAGTTTGTTAATAACATCCCGCAGTTGCTTTGCAACTGAAGGTATTTTAACAAAATAAATCCTTGTTTTTGAAGGAATTACTAATACTCCTCTTTAACCTTTTAATTAAACACATAGCTTGTATTAGATGTGGAGACGACATTAAACCAAAATGTCAAGATTGAACCTACGATTTGTTCATCGCTAATTAGCCAGCCAGCAATTGCGCTACTGACGATTAATTTTAAAGAATTTAATATTGTACACATTCGAAGCCTCCCACAAGTATGGCATTATTAGACTTCTATTTTTAATCATACAAAGAACTAGTAAAAAAAATATAGGGCGGTACAAATCGTTTAGTGACAAAAAAAAATTCCACCTTTGCGGCGGTATGGCGGCTATTTGGAATCGTCGGAAAAGTATGACGTGGTGATTTTCGTGAATGACTACTCGTCGATTATTATCTGTGCAAAATTTAGCCTGGTACAAATGGTTGAATTATTATTTTTAAATTAACATGTTCTCGTCGGTATGGCGGGCTGTAGGTCACATCGGAGAAGTATGGCAGTACGCTACCGCCTACATATTTTTCCATCGACTATCGGAAAATATCCGACACATTCGATTAATGCCCACGCGATTGGGCCGCTGGTACCAGCGCTATGACCATCATTTTCCTTTTCGCCATTACGTAATTAAACCCCTCTAGAGTCGCCATACCGGTACAAATGACCGCAAAATTTGTGTCAGTATCTCCCGGTCTATTACGTTCAACACTTATCTACATATATAGAGATCGAAATAAAAAGTATTTACTCTATGGAAAATTATTTATTTATTTTATTAAATTAAATTTAAGCGAATAAATAATTTTTCATGTTATCAATGAAATAGTCATAATTGTAAAAATGATTGTAAAAAAAGGTTTCAAAGGTTTTAGAAGTTACCGAACTTCAAGTTGCGATCCTTATAACCTTCGACCCTTAGAGCTTATAAACTTTAACTTTATACTTCTGAGTTGACAAAAAGAATAAATTAAATCTTTTAAAAGGAAACTGTGAATACAAAATCTATTAATATATAGTTAGGAGTCTCCTTGGTCATACATCACACATACAACGGCGTTGTAAAAAAAAAAAAAAGCGCGCTAATTTAAAACTACCGCTATCATGTTAGTGCACGTAAAGGGAAAGTAATTAATTCATTATTGGCGCGACTTGTATTTTGTGATGTTTTCAAATGTGTTATTAGGATTTAAATAGTTATAGAGTAAGTAATTTACATCAATTTATATGATTTGGTGTTCTATTTTCGAATAGACCAATTCGAGGTTCTTATAAAATCAGTTTTCACTTCTGGATGCTCAATCAGTCAAATCAATTCAAATGATCAATTACATTTGTTGATCAATTACAATATATATCTTAACTTGGGTTTTGTGCAAGCTAAGCTGGTTATGTACCAGTTCATAATGTCTTCGTTCCCACGTTGTAGCTGTACGACTAACATCGTTATTTCAACGTAAAACGTTATTGCGACTCTATCAGAAAGTAAATATTGTTACAAGTCATTGTGTACTGAAGCTATTTTGAAGGCATATTTCAAACTTTCATAACTTATTTAGTACATCATATATAGCCAATATATGATTTTGAAAGGTAATTAAGATTTGTATTGAAATAAAATATAGTAAATCCAGGAGACTAACAGGATTATTTAAAATACATTTTTATAAGATGGAATCTAATGTTAATATTTATTATTATTTTTTTGTTATGGTACCGCTGGTACCAGCGCTATGACCATCATTTTCCTTTTCGCCATTACGTAATTTTAAACCCCTCTAGAGTCGCCATACCGGTACAAATGACCGCAAAATTTGTGTCAGTATCTCCCGGTCTATTACGTTCAACACTTATCTACATATATAGAGATCGAAATAAAAAGTATTTACTCTATGGAAAATTATTTATTTATTTTATTAAATTAAATTTAAGCGAATAAATAATTTTTCATGTTATCAATGAAATAGTCATAATTGTAAAAATGATTGTAAAAAAAGGTTTCAAAGGTTTTAGAAGTTACCGAACTTCAAGTTGCGATCCTTATAACCTTCGACCCTTAGAGCTTATAAACTTTAACTTTATACTTCTGAGTTGACAAAAAGAATAAATTAAATCTTTTAAAAGGAAACTGTGAATACAAAATCTATTAATATATAGTTAGGAGTCTCCTTGGTCATACATCACACATACAACGGCGTTGTAAAAAAAAAAAAAAGCGCGCTAATTTAAAACTACCGCTATCATGTTAGTGCACGTAAAGGGAAAGTAATTAATTCATTATTGGCGCGACTTGTATTTTGTGATGTTTTCAAATGTGTTATTAGGATTTAAATAGTTATAGAGTAAGTAATTTACATCAATTTATATGATTTGGTGTTCTATTTTCGAATAGACCAATTCGAGGTTCTTATAAAATCAGTTTTCACTTCTGGATGCTCAATCAGTCAAATCAATTCAAATGATCAATTACATTTGTTGATCAATTACAATATATATCTTAACTTGGGTTTTGTGCAAGCTAAGCTGGTTATGTACCAGTTCATAATGTCTTCGTTCCCACGTTGTAGCTGTACGACTAACATCGTTATTTCAACGTAAAACGTTATTGCGACTCTATCAGAAAGTAAATATTGTTACAAGTCATTGTGTACTGAAGCTATTTTGAAGGCATATTTCAAACTTTCATAACTTATTTAGTACATCATATATAGCCAATATATGATTTTGAAAGGTAATTAAGATTTGTATTGAAATAAAATATAGTAAATCCAGGAGACTAACAGGATTATTTAAAATACATTTTTATAAGATGGAATCTAATGTTAATATTTATTATTATTTTTTAATATTTATTAATAAATTGAAACCAACCAGGTACAACCCAGGTAGGTTGTTGATTACTATATCTTTATTTATAACTAGCGGTGCGCCGCGGCTTTACCCGCGTATACTTAATAAAAATATAATAAATTATTTTATTACTATAATAACACACACACGGACACACACACACACATCTGGCTAATGGTAAAGAAATACATAATTAACGATTTGAAATTAATTTTAATAAGATACCGTAGGGTTTACCGATCTTATATATTTCCTAACATTTGCGCCATCACATGTTCTTTGTGTGTACCAATTTTCATCAAGATTGGTCAAGCAGTTCTTGAGTTATAAGAAGACATACAGACAGACAGACAGACAAAAATGAAAAAAATAAGAATCACTGCATCATAAAACGATTATTTATCACAAAATTGGGTGAAAATAAAAAATGTACAGACAGAACCAATAATATATATTAGATCGGTAAATCCTTTTTCTTTTTCGCTTAAAAAACGCTTTTACGCGCTTCTCCCACATGAAGTGGGGGGTATGTGGGACTCACCGGCACTGAAAGCGCCGGAATACCCACTAAAAAACCAGCGGTATCCTCTCCGTCTGGTCGGGGGCGCCACGGGATAGCTTGCGCCTGCTACTGAGACGCCCCGACGGTCGGCCCGCCTCTGCGGACCTCCATTTCTAGGGGGGTTCCCGGATACGGGGAACCCACCTAGCCCAAGCGGTGCCTTCTGCCCGGTCTTCTTCGGCGGATCGAGTCAGCGGAGGCACTTTCCTCACGCTGCCGCTCCGTAGCCTCCTTCTGCAACATGACATTCACATGACCTCTCGCTGTCGAGCATAGCGTTAATCACACTCGGCAGCGAGAGATCGCCGATTATCGCCGCCAGGTTATGCCTCTGAGGCCCCCACGCAGCACACTCCGTTAGGGTATGGTGCGCCGTGTCCAGTGGCGCATCATACTCGTGGCAGGAGGGTGATACCTCCCGCCTCGCTATCTTGTGCAGGTACATACCGAAGCAGCCATGTCCGGTAAGCACCTGCGTCAGCCTGTACGTGAGTGTGCCGCCATTCCTTGCTACCCAGCGACTCAAGTGGGGGCGGATCGCCTCCACTATCGTCAGGCCTGCTGATGGGGTCAGGTCCTCCTCCCATCTGCGAATCATCGCTCGTTGGGCTAGAGCCCTGATTCCCTCCACTTCCGCGGATCCTGGACGGTTGCCGCTCGCTCTGGCTTCTACCCGAAACCGGTACACTTCTGCGAGCACCTCCGCCTGGAGCTCCCAAGATCGGTAAACCCTACGGTATCTTATGAAAATTAATTTCAAATCGTTAATTACGTATTTCTTTACCAGGAGCCATATGTGTGTATGTGTGTGTGTGTGTGTGTGCGTGTGTGTTATTATAATAATAAATTAATTTATTACATTTTTATTAATTATACGCGGGTGAAGCCACGCTACACAGCTAGTTTAATATTAAAATTAATTAGTAAGCTTGTCTTAGTCATTTTATTCCCATTAATTAGTCACTTCATCTCCAACAGTTACAACAATCAATTTTAAATCTTACTTAATGATTAAGATTATTTGACTACGATTAGATTTACGATCTAACTTAATAACTTAACAATTAATTCAAGTTGTAACTTGTAATCCGAAATTCTAATAAATTTAAGTAACACTTCCAAGATTATTTCTTAGAATTAGATAGGTTCATTTTTTAGATAAATTCTTGTGTAATCACTTAAGTCTAAATTCCCTCGTCGATTTATAATCATTTTCATAAATGTATTAATAACTAATGTAATCGTATTACATTTCCAGATATCAGGTATTCGGTAAAAGTTACTTTCACTACTGATAATTTCTGGATCTGTATCCATATTAATAATAATGTCCTCCAGACCGATTTCGGCCACGGCGACCAATCTCAAGAGAGATTAGCCAGGCAGTCATATATATTCATATAAGATAACATAGATCACTCGGTGGTAGAGCTTTGTGCAAGCTCGTCTGGGTAGGTACCACCCACTCATTCTACTGCAAAACAGCAGTACTTTGTGTTGTTGTGTTCCGATTTGAAGGGTGAGTGAGCCAGTGTAATTACAGGCACAAGGGACATAACATCTTAGTTCCCAAGGTTGGTGGCGCAGTGGTGATGTTGTTTTTTTTGAAGAAATATACAAACCACTGTCTATGGGCGTTGGTAACCACTTACCATCAGGTGGCCCACATGCTCGTCCACTAATCTATACCATAAAAAAAAAAAAAAAGAATAACGAAGTAGTTACGACAGTATGACAATGTCACATTCAAGTATTCCAATAAGAATTAAATATTGCTAATAAAATATAATATTGCTAATAGTAATAAAACGTAATTGTAATGCCAGTTAATGTATTAGTCTTCTTCTCTGCTTAAATGAGCACTCCATTACGCTTCTTCTGCGAGCTGGTATACATGATTCCATCGCAAGATTAAATAAGACTAGAGTGCCTAAAACTCTCCTAGACGGCAAACCTGATGGTAGTGGAAGTCGAGAAAAGCCTAAGCTCAGTACCTAATTACATTTAATTATTTTATATATAACTTTTTAAATACATTGTAATACCGTTAATGTATTGTTCGTTAACCAATTAATCGGTTATCGATTATCAAAATGTTACATACGTTGCCGCCCTCACTATTTCTATTTGTCAAAAAGTGAATAACCAAACGAACAGCGTATAAGCACTCGAAAAGCAGTGTACTTGTCTGAGCTTGAACCTACAATGTCCAATTATGATTACGACCTAACCAATAGACCATCACGGAATGCTACTATTTGTTAAAAATCAGATTTTTTTTGTTTCAAAATAATCAAGAGCCCGCCCATGTTAGAAATTACTCAAAAATAACAGTGACGTTTAATAAACACGAAAAGTCTTTCAATAAAACGAATATTTCCCAAGGTTCAAATGATTTATGAATCAGTTTTTAAGATAATATTCCTTGCTGTTGATTCAGAGTCCGTCTCCTTATATTTTATATAATATTCCACCGTTTTGATTTATGATGTTTGAAGATGGTGTATAAATTAAAGAAGGAAGTCTGTTTGTTTCATTCAAAATATTGAACTGATTGGGTGTATTTAGTAAGCGGTCTGTGATTTTATTCTAATTGGTCTTTTAATATTTACCCTTACAAATAAAAAGTATTATTTAAACACACAAGTATATTCTTGTATATCTAGTCTTATTACCATTAGCAATTTTTTCTTGTTATTCCTCACTCAGTATCTGTGTACTGTATTTGTGCGAGTCGTCCTGCCGCGATGAAAACTCTCATGTTTTAAATAGCTAGTTCTTAATTTAAACAAAATTCTAAGTTATAAGAAAAAAAATGAGATTTTAATAATAAACATATAGTTCTTCCCACTCAATTTTGAGAAGTTTGCAAAAATCTTTCATTATAGCCGAATATAGTCGGTCAGTACGCGACGTTAACACGCTAACACTACGCTCTGTTGTTTATTTTTTGTTTTCAAGTAAAAAGTGAATTATATTTCATAACAATTATACCATAGTTTTGCTAATGGACAGTGCTAACTTACAGTGTATAAATCTGACTAAAATTATAAGTTAATTGTGAGTAATAAGCAAAAACAATTTACAAAATCTTAATAAGTGCTGAGTTCACGACCTACGACAACCCGCAACATCGAGGTTTGCTACGTACTCTTGTAGCGCTTCACCACTGCAGTGTTACTGCGTCCAACGCACTTAGTTGTTGACACTAGCTCTTACATCGCTGGATACAACGCTAATTAGCATTCCGAGCCGGACACAAACATAAAGCGCTCCATCGCTTCAATTGTATTGCAAAACCGTTCTCGTCCAACGCCTAGACGAAACTTGAAGCGCTGTATGCTTTTTAATGTGAGTCTTTAGCACAACAATCCGTTTTTTCTGTTTGAATAAAGAGTTGTTTTGTTAATTTAACAATAAACTTAACTCTTATAAAATTGTGAATACAATTTCAAACAATGCCGTCAACTGGAAAGACCTGTTCGGGTTGTCAAAAAGCTATAAAAGATCGAAGATTTTTACGGTGCACGATATGTTCTCAGTTCTTTGAAATTGCCTGTACGAATATATCTGACAAGTCATTTTCTCTGATGGATATCGAAAAAAGGAACCAATGGAAGTGCAATATGTGTAAAAACAAGAAATCTGATAATACTAATACCCCTTTAAAGCCAACACAATCACCAATAGAAACCGATGTTTTAATAACACAAAAAAATAAACATGACATTACTTCTGAAAATTCAATTGAAGACTTAAGTGTAAATTTTCCACCTACTTTTGTTCATAATTTAATGCCTATAATCAGGAAAGAAATACAAAGTGCAGTTGCTGAGGCTGTCAAAAATGCTGTAAGTTTTTATTTTGCGAAAGAGTTTGACTCAATTAAAAATGATTTGGCCACTTTAAAGGATCTTAAATCTACAATAGAATTTATTAGCGCTGATTACGATAAAGTTAAGACTGATCTAAATACATATGAAAATAAAGTGAAAGTACTTTCCGAAGAAAATAAAAAACTGTCTGATACAATTATTAACCTATCTAATCGTATGACTCTATTGGAACAACATTCACGAGAAAACAATATAGAACTAAGCGGCGTACCTGAAAATAAGTCTGAGAACCTAATTACCATTGTAAAGCAGTTGGCTTCTACTGTTTCAGCTCCACTACAAGATGCTGATATAGTAAATTGTGTAAGGGTACGGAAAATGGACGAAACAAGTAGCAAGCCAAGATCCATTATTGTTAAGCTTATTAGTACCAGAGCCAGAGACGAAGTTTTAGCCGCAGTTTCCAAATTTAATAAATCAAACCGAGAAAATAAATTGCACACTGGCCATCTTGGTTTTGGCACCAAAAAAACACCTATCTACGTTTCGGAACATTTATCACCCCATCTTAAATATTTATATGCCCGTACTAGACAAGCAGCTCGTGAAAAAGGTGTTACATATGTGTGGATCCGAAATGGGCGTATCTTTGTCCGCAAAAATGATACGTCTCCAGCGAAGCAGATACGTCACATTGAAGCGTTAGAAAATATTTGAAACATCATAAAACACCGTTATATATTAGTCCGTAAATTACCATAAAAAAAATCAATATATACTATCAAAACGTCCGTGGTTTGAAAACCAAACTACAAGAAATAAAACTAGCTTCACTAACACATGATTATGATATTATTGCTGCAACAGAGACTTGGCTTGATGATTCCATAGATGACAACGAAATTCTAAACAAAAATTATACGATTTATAGAAGAGATAGGTGCACCACATCATTGGCTGGGAATAAAGGAGGCGGCGTTTTATTTGGAGTATCGAGTAGTTTACAATCTAAACGCGTAAGACATCTTGAAAGTAAAAACGAAGACTTATGGATTTCCGTTCGTTTAAGTGAGAGTGGAATAACTAAAAACGTTTTGTTCTGTATAGTTTACCTACCACCACCTGTATCACCTGATTCATTAGAAAATATTATTAACAATATAAGCAGAGTAATGGAAAGTAATTTATGTGGAACGATTATATTAGGTGATTTTAATTTAGGTTTCATTGATTGGGTTTCTAGTCACAAGGATGGATTGTTAAAACCAAATAATAATACTAAATACTTAGGGTATCTATTGGAGGATTTCATGGCTTTAAATCATTTATCGCAATTTAATAACGTTAAAAATAGTAATAGTAGAATACTCGACTTAGTTTTTGCAAATTTTTCAGGTATTACAGTTGATAACAGCTCTGATATATTTACAAAAGTTGATTCTCATCATCCACCTTTAGAAATTCAACTGAAATTTCATAATACGTGTACATTAATTGACAAAACTTTTGCTACACATAATTTTAAAAAAGCTGACTACGCTTTACTTAACGATAAACTCAAATCGATTGATTGGGAATCAGAGCTTGGATCAGCTGCGGGTGATGTCGATGGCATGGTTTCAATTTTTTATAATATTTTAAAAACAATTATTAATAATCATATACCTAAGACAAAACCTAGAAATCTAAAATATCCTGCTTGGTTCTCACCCAGTTTATTAAAAATCATAGCCGAAAAAGAAAAAATCAGAACCAAATGCAAAAAATATAACAATCCAAGAGATCTTTTAGAACTCAAGTGTTTAAATTCTCGTGTTGCTAGGGTTACGAATAGTTGTTATGCCAGTTATAAAGAAGGTACTGAAAATGCTGTTTGCAAAAACTCTGCTCGGTTTTGGTCTTTCATTAAAGCTACACGTGGGAACTCTTCAAGTATTCCCAAAGAAATGAAGTACGCAAATGCAGATAGTACGTTTGTTGCTGGAACTGGAGAAGAAATTTGTAACCTCTTCAGAATGAAATTTGCGTCCATATTTACACAAGATAATTGTAACAGCTTTTACAATTTACCTCTTTCATCTAAAAACTCTTACCACCAATTTTCTTTAAGCTCTGTACAGTTTGATGAACGCTCGATTAAAAATATTTTGAAATCGATTGACCCTAGTAAAGGAGCCGGTCCTGATGGAATTCCATCCATTTTTATTAAAATGACCTACAACAATATTACGCTGCCATTAAAACTAATTTTCGAAACATCTTTCAGAACCGGAGTATTTCCGTCAGCTTGGAAAATTGCTAATGTTGTTCCCATATATAAGAAAGGCGACAGAGATTTAGTAGATAATTATAGACCTATATCCATCTTAAGTCATTTTGCAAAGGTATTTGAGCGTATTATATGCCAAATAATTACAAAGTATAGTTCAAATGTTATCTCGGCAAATCAACACGGTTTCTGTAAAAATAAATCAACTAAGTAATTTAGTTAGTTACATTTCAGATATCTCTAATCACGTTGATAATGGTATCCAGGTTGACGCGATTTATACTGATTTTAGTAGTGCTTTTGACAAGGTTGATCACACTATCCTATTGCAGAAACTAAAACATTACGGAATACATGGGGATTTACTGCGTTGGTTAGAGTCTTACTTGAAAAATAGATTACAACAAGTAGTTATAAACGGTTTCAAGTCTAAACCATTTGTAGCGCATTCTGGTGTCCCGCAAGGTTCCCATCTCGGTCCCATATTATTTTTATCTTTTATAAACAATATCGAGAACTACATTTGTCATAGTGAATGCTCAATTTTCGCTGACGATTTAAAGTTATACAGGCCAATTAAAACTATTCACGATGCAGAACTTCTGCAACGCGATTTAAATTCCGTACAACAGTGGTGCTATAACAATAAAATGATACTTAATGCAAATAAATGTCAGTATATCAGATTCACTAAAAACAGAAACATCATTTCATGTAACTATACTATTAACAATAAAGAATTAGCGGAAATTGAAGAGGTCCGAGATTTGGGCGTAGTTATTGACAAAAAATTACAGTTCAGTAATCATATAAACAAAATTTTAGAAAAATCCTTGAAACTCGTTGGTTTTATTAAAAGAACATGTCATGACTTTAAAAATATTCAAGCTATTATAACGTTGTATCGTTCCCTGATTCGTAGTGTTTTAGAATATGCATCACCAGTTTGGAGTCCAAGTTACAAAATTTATAAAAGTCGCCTTGAAAAAATTCAACAGGGTTTTACAAGATTTTTAGCATATAAAGACAGGCGCTGTCCATATCGAGCAGACTATGTGACACGTTTAAAATACTTTAAGCTAGATACATTGGAGAAACGACGGTCTCTGAACGATTTAATGTTTTTACACAAGCTCATTCACAACTCCATAGACTCTCCAAGGCTACTTTCTCAAATAAATTTATATGTTCCGAAAACCATTCCTCGATATCCAATTAAAAGCACCTTCGCCATTCCTAGATATCGCACAAATGTTGGAAAATTTTCGCCATGAATTCGTTGTATGAGATCCTACAATGAACTTGACTCCCATGTCATCGACATATACGAACTAAGTAGTGATAGTTTTAAGAAAAATTTAAATACTGTTTTAGTTAGTAATTAATATTTAATATTTAAAAATATTAGTGTTATTGGTAAGTCAAATAATTATAATATCCTTTTTGTTATCAAAGATTGTTTGTTATCCTATTGTATTGATATTTTCTTCACTTTGTTTAAAATTTATTCTCACAGATTCTATTAAATGTTTGAGTGTAGTGTTTAGTTACCTTTGTTAACATGTAAGTTGTAAAATGTAAAATGTAAATACCTGTAATGGTGTATCACACTGTACAAGTTTTCTTTTGTTGTTTTTCCTAAATATGATTTGTGAATATGCCGATGGTATTTCTAAAGCAATAAATAAATAAATATAGTGGCATATATTATTCTGAGCAAAAAAAAACCAAATAGAGCCTTTTTCTTCTAAATAAACGTCAAAGCCACAGCAGAACCCTTACTCCTGACGTTGCTAGTGAACATCTCACCAATGAGAACATTCGGAATGATTCCCAAACCTAAAAGAAATACCGATATCATTAATATGATAAAGCTCGAAAAGTATCTCTAAACTCAAAAAATATCACCAAAATACATAACCAGAATCGTATCCAATAAAAAATAGTATTAGAATAAGCAAAGGTAACCACGCGACATTTTCCATTCCTGTTTGTTTTATGTGATCCAAGTAAAAATATATGCCGAGGGATAACTGAAATAGAAAAAAAATTATAAATATATTTCCTATCACTCCCTGCCCGTCTTGACTTTTACCACATTTCTTCCGCCTTAGAGTTGAAATGCTATTTTGATCGACATAGCTTATGACCTAACGAGCCAGTGAAGAGAGCCGTACTACTTACAGTGCTGATGTTTTTGCGCGTAGGTGATATACTTACGGTCTATTTACTCGTCTGACTCCAACTAAACAATTTTTCACAATACGTCGAGTTACAAAGATAAGCATATACTATAAAATGACAAAAAAATCAAAATATAAGAACAAAGTCCTTTATTTGTTTTTTTTCGCAATCTTATTTGTATTGAAAGTCACGGAAATCGTTAATGTTATAAACAATAAATAATCATCTATATGATACATTTTAATTATTCCACGTTGAGTGGGCACAAATAAATATGACGTTTAATTTTAATTACGGTGTGCTTCATACAATGTCGAATTAGGCTTAAGAAATCATATTGATTTTAATTTAGTGCCCAAATTTAATTGCAGTTTCATTATATACAATGCCATTAATTAAAACGATTTCTTACCATGGTAATAGAACAGAGCGCGGTTGATATTAACAAAAGATTTTTTCTTCCTTGATTTTCAATAAAAATAGTTGCTATCAAACTACCGAATAGTTGAAAACATCCAATTACAATCATATAGGGTTTTCCATTAAGGGCGCTTGATCGTGCCGAACTTCCATCGTAGCGTGTGCTGTGTGGCACGTAGCGCCGTCCTGTTGAAACCACATGTTGTCCAGATCCATATTCTCGATTTCAGGCCAAAAGAAGTTGGTTATCATCGACCGGTATCGCTCACCATTGACGGTGACGGCCACACCATTATCGTTTTCGAAAAAATACGGACCAATCACGCCTCCGGCCCAAAATCCGCACCAAACAGTCACTTTCTGCGGGTGCATTGCCACTTGGTGAACCTCGTGTGAATTGGTCTCGTCCCAAATACGGCAATTTTGCTTGTTGACATAGCCATTTATCCAAAAATGCGCCTCGTCGCTGAAGATGATTTTTTTGCCAAAATCGGCGTCAACTTCCAACTGCTCTAATGCCCAGTCAGCGAACACACGGCGCTGTCTATGGTCATTAACCTTGAGCTCTTGGGTCAGCTGGATCTTGTACGGGTGCAGGCTCAAGTCACATAATGCAAAATTCGCCAAGTTGTCGTCTGCGAAAGGCCGAGTTCCTGTGCGCGACGCGGAATTGACTGCCGCGGGTTTTCGAGGACACTGTCGCGCACAGCGGCGATATTCTCGGCAGATCTCGCGTTACGTTGACGCACGGGAACCGGCTGATTATTAACTGACCCGGTTGACTCGAATTTGTCCACCAATCGACGGATAGTCGACTCGGCAGGACGATCATCGCGACCGTAAAACGGGCGAAGTGCGCGGAACGTTGCTCGAACTGAAGACCCATTTTCATAAAACAATTTTATGATTTGCACGTGCTGCTCGACACTGTAACCTGCCATGGTGGTTTGGGAGGACGGAATGAATATAACACACTGCATTTAACAGCTGTCACTCAAACAACATGGCCGCAATCAGCTGTCAAAGTTCAAGCGTCCCTATTGGAAAACCCTATAGATATATTTGAGATTATGGATGAACCAGCCATTTCAAAAATATCCCCAGAAAAGAATATAACAGCCATAACACCACTGGCATGTTTATATATATTTATAGCAACACATATTATTAGTGCTCGTCTGTTTGTTTTTAATGTTACCAGTTCAATCCAATCCATTTTGGTGTCATTTGATTTAAACTCGTTTAAACATCATACAACTTTTCCTTATCGTCTAATCTCCCTAATATCTGTAAATATTTTTCTAGTCTATTTTCATCATCAAAAAGAAATAAAAATAAAATGAATTTATAACAGTTAGATATTTTGAAACTATGATATATAATCGTTTTAAGAAAATTTAATAGTAAAAGATATATTCTCTGTAACACGAGCGATTAAAAATATAGAAACATCGGAAATTCTGGTATCAGAAATGCTGATAACGTAAAAATAACAGCTAAATCTAGTCCGACATAAGTCGATACGTGGTATGAAAAGAATGGTTCAATAGAAAATATATAACACATTAACATCTTTATACTATACGTAATAATGAAACACAATATCAAGATTCATAATGTTTAGGAATAAAAATACTTAACAAGAATTACTTCAAACGGAGAATGTTCCGAACTAATAATATTATAAATGCGAATGTGAGTATGTTCGTTACGCTTTCACGCCTAAACTACTAAGCCGATTTTAAAAATTCTTTCACCTATGGAAAGCTACGTTGTCAGCAAGTAACATTGGCTATATTTGATCCCCGTATTCCCATGGGAACAATAGACGAATCAAAGTTCCAGATTTTCGGATCCAATAGACGTGTGTTTGTACGCCATTGTATATCAAAAGAAGAGAGGTCTTCAGAAGCATGTACAATGCCTACTATCAAACATGGTGATGGTAATTTCATGGTTTGGCAACAGTAAATCCGGAAGTCTTGTAAGAATAACCGGAAAACTAAGCAAGGGAGGCTATCTGAAAATTCTTAAAGCTTCTGCCATACCCAGTGCACTGAATCTTATTGATTCAGAATTCACTTTTCAGCAGGATAATGATCTTAAGCATTCGTTGAAACTGTTTAAACTTTTTGAACAAGAAAAATAAAGTAAATATTTTAAAAATTATGCAATGGCCATCTCAATCACCTGACCTTTCTCCCATTGAACTTATTTAGGATGAATTCGTCATAAGGATGAAAAATTGATCTCCAATCCGCTTACAACATTTGTGGCAACTATTGCAGAGCGAATGATATAAGTTAGATGAAGATTATTTTAAGAAATTCATTAATAGAATGCCTAAAATATGCGAGACGATAATAAAAGAAAAAGGTGGACACTTCGATGAAGCTAAAATTTAAATTAGTTTTCATATCGTTTGTTTAATTCTTAAATTATCTTCTTATTAAACAAATAACCAACAACTTATTACCTAACCCATTAATGATAAAATAATTACTACTCAAAATGCTGATTAAACGTACAAAAAATATTCACAGCGAAAGGGAATTAGGACAGTGTCACCAATTGGTACAACCACCGTTTTGTGACTACGCTACGTAGCAACCGCTTGTAACGTTTGTAATTAATTGTATAATTTGTAGTAAAATATTTTGAAATTGTTAATAAGTTTTGATTTTGAGGGCTCCTTTATGAAAGATTGTTGGAGAAGTAATAAGATAGTGAAGATTTTCTTTTTAATACTTTCCCTTTCTTACTTATTCATACCCGCATTAGAACAGCGTGGTGAAAAAAATTGCAAAACATCCCCTCTAAAGGCAACGAGGCTTTGGAAAGCAATGGAAAATATATAGACTTTTCTCTAGTATGGAAAAATATAGTGAATATGTTACCTGGTAAAGCTCCAACGTACATTAAAGACGCAATCAATGAAATTTGAGTCTCTGATAATAAATATGGTAACGGGGACTGTTCCAAATCACAATCAGTTTTATTATTATTGGTCCCGTCCATGCTCCGTTATATCTTAACAGCAGTTGTCCTGTGTATACTGGAACAAATTTTTTAAAACATTTTTTAATAACTACTGTCTACTGGGTAAAAATAGAACATATGGATAGACCGGTTGAACGGTTAACGAACGGATAGTGGAAGAAACCAGAAACCTTAAAGTTAGTCCTAACTTCAAATGTAAAATGAATCAACTCAATATTTATAGCTTAAGAAAGCATACGACCCAAACAATATATCTATACCCTATTCCAATGGGAGGAAGAGTAAAGTTAAACAAACATTAGATTTACAAATTGCATGCGATTTGCTAACTGTCCTGCACTATACACATGCACTACAAACAGTTCTTCATTAATTAACCTTTATTGATAATACAACAATGTGCCATCTCACTAGATATAACCACATTAATTTAACTTTCGAAGTTCCAACTTCGCGGACATTGAAAACGCCGTTTTTTCACGAATCCATAGCGAATATCATTGATTATCCAAGATTTCGACCAATGATACCGCGTCAATTCGGCGTCGAAGTTGTTTAGTTGTTAACTCCTCTTGTGGTTTGAATATACCTAGTGTATATTAGCTAGTGTATATAGTATATTGAGCGTGAAATGTTCAGCCAATGTCGCGTATAAAAGACATGATACATATAAGATCACTCGGTTTCAAATTTTTAACCTTTTAATGATGAATAGAAACTATGTAATAGATAATACTGCAGTATATAATAACAATATATTTAAAACAACAATATAATTAAATGAATTATTTATTGAACATAACATATAAATAATATAAAATAACAATATTTTTAATTTTTACAAATTTAATTAAATATTTGTTAAATGGAGTTGACGTAGAAACATTTATTATTATACAAGAACGTGAAATTCACACTTGTTAAATCATTAGTCTAAATAAAGCGAATGACACTCGTGACATTGACACTCATGAATTATATCTGTATAAATAAATAAGATTAAAATGTATGTCTGTTATTTGTAAATAACTACCTATTTTTAAGTTAATATAATATTAAAAAAACAATAATTAAATTTTAGACCACCGCTGCTACCTAATAATCTAAATATTTTGTAAATATAATTCAAATAGAAGTTATGTACGTTGAAATAGCAAATTTAGAAGCAATTTCGCTATAAAATTAATCCCATGCTGGCGAAGCTGCGGTTTTTTACAGTATTCAACAAAATATTTGAAGCGTCCTCTCAGAAACAAACATATTATGAAACATATGTACATATACGAGTGTGATACATACATACAATTTTACGAATATCAATCTCTACATCACCGTTTGTGAAGGTTCTTCGTCGATCTAAATTGTTTACGGAATAATTTTTCTGAAACAATATGACTATTTATTTAACGTATTAATCTAAATGTCATTGAGTTGGGGAGTCGAAATAGCAAAGGTGAGATCACAACCGATGGAAGGGGGTTTTAACCTTTGCACGGTTCCCTGAATGTCCATATGCTTAATTTACGCTCACAATTCATCTCGTGCTAAGCGTGGAAGGAAAATATCGTGAGGAAGAATTTTCAACCAGCACAAATATTGGATAGTGTTGGATGAACTTTCTCTCAAAAAATGTCCCACATATGTCCTTCAATTTCATTGGAGCAGCATGGTGTAGTTCAAAGAACGGGAGAGGCCGCGGATCCGAGCCGAGGACGGCCATCACAGTTGTAGTGTTGGTAGTCGGGTACCTTTATAACGGTACAGCGTAAAAAGAGCTCTTATTAGGAGATTTCTTAGACATATCAAAGGGAGACGAAACTTTAACCCAGCAGTGGTACATTCACAGGCTCTTGTTAAGAATTAGTTGTACTCTAACAAAAGATGTCTACGTCTACATATACGTATGTATTAAGGTCACTTCTTTATTAGGTTAAATATTAAACCACTACTAATACAATTATCAAAAGACAAACATTGTTACAAGGTAAGATTAAATCTGATCTTAATAAATCCCTGGCCGGTATCACGTTTTCTTAATGTCTATTGACTTAAAGCACACCATTACATATCCTATACGATAAAAAAGGACCACAGTATTATAAGCAAGATTTCATTTAAACAGTTTGTAACGACAGATACAAAAAAAAAACTAAACAAGAAAAATAATAATTTCTTTTTTTAAGGATTTCATAGATATGGCCACATTTACAAAGTCACAAACCTCAATTTGTGTTCAGTTTGTTTGTAGGGTAACTCACATTCTGTTTAAAATGTCTAAAATACTATGGTACTAAAATACCATAGTATCTTAGTGAAAAAATAAACAGTATTGTGAAAAAATAAATATGTATATAGTATAGTCTGGATATACGGGGTTATTTGTAACGAATGAACAACCTCGCAGGAATAGATAGATACCATATATTTTTTGCTTTTTTGTGCCTTTATTTAATTTCCAGATTGTTATTTACTTCTCTTTATATCAATAACATAAGCCTTAGGATTACCATATGTAAATTCTAACACTAAATAGTCAGTAATATGCCTAAATTGCAAAGAATATATAATTGCTATCAGCCATGTAAAATTATCTAGTAACAAAATTTGTGTAATATTACATTTCTAGAGCGTTATAACACTTGACGTTATATTTATTTTGATTATCTTAAGATTGTATTGCCTTGTGTCTTTATACGTAATCTTTTAATTTGATTTTTTTTCCTATTGAAAGAAGGATAAAGTTTTTATTACTCCAAATCAAACAATTATTCGCTGAGTCAATGGCATTAATAAAGCTTAAGCTATCACTGCCTCGTGTAGAAATATTTAAAACGTACAAATAATAAATAAATCACTGTATCTATGGAAAAGTTGAATGAATATTTGTGATTTTGCGAATTTTAGGAATTAACTGAACTTAACTCCATAACTCGTTAAACTCCGTATCTCAATCAAAAATTCAACCAAAATTGTTTCAAACAAAAGTTGTACGATATTTTATGCTCTATAATATTCGTTATTACTATTCTTAACCTAAGTGGCAGAGAGATAATATTACTAAAAAAAATTTAAGTGTCATATTTCCAAGACACGAGCGGATATAGCTAAACGAGTAAGAAACTACTACTAATCTTTTAAATATCAACTCTCTATGACCTTTCCAGAGGACATATCCTTTTTATTTACTGTACTATGTAATTATTGTGTTTTGAACATCTTTGTCCCTCGTTTTAGAGTTTTATTTAGATGGCAATGAAAATTTTTAAGCCACAATTTAACAATTTGGCAAATGTGTCACCAGACATTGGCCCCGCGAGAAATATTAACCACCTCTAACATCGCCAATCATGCGCCAGCAACCTTGAAAACTAAGATTTTAGGTCTTTTATGCTCTTATGAAATACACTGGCTCACTCACCCTTCAAACAGGAACACAACAATACATAATATTGCTGTATATTGGCTGTTTTAATATTATATATTAAAGCCTAAAACTATTTTAAGTTATTATATCTTTTGATAGACTCAACCGATTTTGGTGAAATAAAGAAACATTGGTATACTCCTTATAATCATTCAGTTATTTGCATTTGTTATTTTTAGCCATTTTGAAGATTATCCCCCTCCCCCCCGTGCAATCAGAGAAACAGAAAAAAAAATGTTTCATTTTTCTAACACGCAATTAAATTAGACCAGGGCCTTTGAAAATGGTAAAAAGTGAAAAATAATAATAATAGTCCTAACCGATTTCGGCCACGGCGGCTAGTTTCAAGAGAGATTAGGCAAGTGTGCAGATCATATTATAGTGCAGAAGTGTGTGCGCAAACATAGGTGCAATCTCCATTCCATTACTCTCATAACCCGATGGGACGACAATCCGACACGATCGGAAAGAGTTCAGGCGCAGGACCAACGGCTTTAAGTGCTTTCCGAGGCACGGGAGTGTACACACTTTCAACTTCCAGACTCTGGGCTGCTATTGAGAAATTTCGACAGAAAATCTCAATAACATTTTATTGGCCCGACCTGGGAATTGAACCCAGGACCACCATGCCTGCGGCCTTATATGTAGCCACTAGACCAACGAGGCAGTCCAAAGTGAAAAAACTGCTGTTACGAAATATTTTTTTTCGTTTCAAAAATTATCGACCCTGGTCGAAATAGCAAATATTAACTTAAAACGGAGTAATTATGAAACAACAAACAAATACTTCAATTTTATTTATTTGTAAAGATACAAAATGGTGCTTTTAATATTCTAATACTTATACATATTAGGCTTAGTGTATGAAACATAATTAAAGCTAAAATTAATTAAAGTAAACAATTATAATGAAATCTTTTTCTATACATTATATCACAATTACTTTATTTTCAACATGTCCTGGACCTCTAGCAAACTCTTCCCTTTTGTCTCCGGTATACAAAATATTGTGAATAGACAGGCCATCAGACTAGTGCAAGAGAAAAACCAGAAAGCTGCGTAATTTCCAATGTTTTCGACCATGGCCCCATATGCTAAAGTCACTAAAAATCCTGATACCCATGAAGATGATAGCGCTACAGCGGAGCCTTTGCTTCTAACGTTCATTGTAAACATTTCACCGATCAGTACATTTGGAACAATGGCTAATCCTAGAAAGAAAAAAGCACTATAATTAACAAATTCACAAATATACATCCAATGTACGCGGTAGTGGAACGCACGTCTCTTTCTGTAGCTACTACACCGCATATACCGCTTAATATATATTTTTTATTTTCAAGAATAAAGAAAATAATAGAGGGAGAATGAGTTGGTCCATCTACTTTATTGCAAAAATAATAATATTCATTACCAGTAAATCCGTAAACAGATTTTCGTGACATAATTTCCTTTAAAAAAAAAAGTATATTTTTATTCTGACTTACCTGCATCATATCCAATAAAAAATATAATAAGAAGGACTAGAGGCAACCAATGCACATAATTTATTCCAGAATAATGTAAATAATCCAAGTAAAAGTACAAGCCGAGTAGTAACTGAAGAAGAAAAAGAAATATTTGTGATTAAAATGCAAATTTGTATTTAGTATAGTGAATGAAACCTCTGAATATTCAAATAGCAAATTGATTAAAGAATAATGCAAATATATAAATTTATATATATATAAAGCATGATAAAATGATGATAAAATGGGTGACCTGCTGATCACTGCCATCCTTAGACATTTTACGATGTCTATGGCAACATTACATCGTCAAGAAATGAAACGGCAACCGACCAGGACATTACAAAACTATTTGTTTACCATTGTTATATAATATGTATATGTTACCTGCCTCGTTGGTCGAGTGGCTAGATATAAGGCCGCAGACCCGGTGGTCCTGGATTCAATTCCCAGGTCGGGCCAATAAATAGTTATTGTGTTTTTGTGTCAGAAAATTGTCAGTAGCAGCCCGGAGTCTGGAAGTTGGAAGTGTGTACACTCCCGTGCCTCGGAAAGCGCGTTAAGCCGTTGGTCCTGCGCCTGAACTCTTTCCGGTCGTGTCGGATAGCCGTCCCATCGGATTATGAGAGCTAAGGAAAAGAGAGTGCACCTGTGTTTGCGCACACACTTTTGCACTATAATATATATCTCCTGCGCAGTTGGCTAATCTCTCTTGAGATTGGCTGCCGTTGCCGAAATCGGTCTGGAGGACCTTATTATTATATGTTACCATTATTCTATTACTTATGATATCACAAATATACCCATACTCACCATACTTAAACAGCACATGATAGTAGATACCACCATTAAAATTTTTCTTCCATTTCTCTCAACAAAAAACGGTGCTGTCGTACTACCAATTAATTGGAATAATCCAATTATTATCATAGATATGTCTGACCCAACTGATGACCCGGACGCTTCAAAAATTGATCCTGAAAATGATATCACAGCAAGGATCCCACTGCCGTGTTGTAAAGCGTTTATAACGACAACTATTAGCAAAGCTCTCCTATTACTTCTTAGAGTGACTAGATCAGTCCAGTCTTTTTTATTATTTGAGTAAATGTATTCTATTTTCGATTGTAAAATATTAGCGATATCGCATTCTCTTCCCAAATCTTTTAATTTTGCTTTGGCTTCATCTTCATTATCTGTAAAGGTTATTTTATAGTAAATGAATGGTGAAATAAAAAATCATTCATTTGTCTATTTTATGTGGTTTTAAATATTTGGAACAATTATATATTTTATTATCCTCCGTAGTTTTTTTTTTATTTGTAAAATATTCCTACATCACACCCATTATATAATATATTTTATAGTTTGAGAATTCTCAGATATATAACAAATGTAACGTTAAAATGCCTACCTTCTAATACGTGAAAAATCGGTGATTCTGGTATAAACATAGCACAAAACGTAAAAGCTAAACTCAAAACTAAGCCAACAGATGTCGCATAAGAATAAGGAAGAAACGGGCCAACAGAATACATCAATATTGATCCACAAGTTGTAAATATTCCAAGAGCTGATAGAAGAATGCCTCTGATATTTGAAGATCTGTTGATAGACAATAATAAAAATAAAGATGCTGCATAAAGGAGAATGTTAGAGTAAATAATAAGGAAACAAACAGTACTAACGCTATTTCACCAATATACACGAGGTTCATAACGCCTATGATACCCATTCCAAGACCTATTAACAATCTACCACAGTACAACATAGCTAAGTTTTTCGACCATACTAAAATTACATATGCCAAGAAACTTAGCACTCCTCCAACTATTAAACATGGTTTTCTGCCGTATATGTTTGATAGCCAACCCATTATAAATGGACCTAGAAATATAAAAAAAGACTTTAAGCGACTGAAATAATTAAATGAATTTGTACTTAATAATTTGATAATATTCTTAAAAGAAACTAATTAACTATAAATATAAAATAAAATGACAATAAATTAAGTTAATTGGTAGTTTTTACTTTGTCGTCCAATAATTAATTAAATGATAATAATTTTCTATACAAAATAAAAAATTTAAATTTGATAACAATTTAAAGAATTTTATTATAAGACAGAAATTTTAGAAAATTTATTTTTGCATTATTAAAAATGAAACATTTTAAGAAGTTGATTGTAAAGAGAGGCTTACAGTAATTGTATAACAAAAAAAAAAGTCACCTGGTAATCCTCCGATGTATGTGAAAGATGCAATAAGGGACATTTCGATTTCCGTCAGTAAATATGGTAACGGACTTTGAGTTAGATCCCGCAATTTCGGAAAAATAGGTCCGGACCAGCTGACCGAGAAACCTACTATCATCTGCCCTAAATACACTGCAAAAGTTAATACATTAAAGATGAGTATTTTAAAAATTTTGCCTGCAAATGACGACAAGCTAATCACAATAAACTAAATCGAAATAATTGAAATAAAATCATTCCCCATTTTTTTCCCGTTAGATGTGGTATTTTCTCTTGAAATTTAAATGAACCCAACCGATTTGAAAAATTCTTTTTTCGTATACGTATCACATCCTTCATATATGATGGAGTTCTAAGGTAACAAATTAAAAAAAGTACAATCGAATTAAGATACTAAAAGAGATACTTTTAACCAAGTTGGTTAATAATAGAAACAGCATGTCCTTGGAGAGTTAGTAGCTTTAAGAAAATAATAATAATTGATAAATATATGTACGATTAAATATATTTTTTCTTTCTTTTGTAAAATTTTGAAAAACTTTTAACGGAGCATTCAATTGCAATATAATTTCAATATATTATAATCCGTCCTAAATTGTCCGTTAATACATGCATAATACTTACAACACGCTGAAATGACCACTTGACGCTGGACTCCGGTAATTTTAAAATACATTTTGGTAACTTTTAAATTATAAACATTTATTAAACCGGAAATATTAAACTTTATTGAATATCTGTAACAAAATTGAATTAACTATTTATAATATTATTGCATACTTTGTAATTATTAGATTTAAATTAAATTATGTTTCTGGACAAACAAATAACACACACATAACGACTACAAGATACAGTCACAGTTTTATGTGTGACAAAAAAGTATGAAATCGGTCACGTATAATTACATACATTAAAATATTTACATATTTTTTTAGTACTTAATGTGACGAGAACAGTGGACACATTGTTATTCAAAATATACTGAAATAATGCAATATCAATATATAAATATATTTTTTGTTATATTATATATAATTTTAGTATATAATATCAATTAAGGTATGTAAACTCGTAGGTTCTGCGATCTCTTTTCAGTCGTTACGGATTTGACGTTCCATCGGATTATGAGAGTGGAATGGAGAGTTTGCGCTCTGCGGAGCTATTTTGTAAAAACTCAATTCATTACTTACCCGTGAAATGTTGACAACCGACTTATGGTGATATACTATTTTGATGCGTGCATTCTTTGCGTGAAATATTATGGTCAATATCGCTTGTCACTTTTCGGCATTTCGATCGTTTTCTGCGGTGAATTTCGAGTTTGTTCTTACAGAAAACGCTAATGACAAATCTCTCTAGAGAATTTCAGGAGAATATCATCTATAAAAATACTAACTTACTGATACAATCTTGGCAGTGCTGCTTTATTTTGCAGCAAAATAATATTTCCTCAAGTAAAATTAAATATGTAAAAGTTAATATACACCGTTTAGCTATAAAAGTTCGTTCAGAATTGTTATTGTATTCGAAATTTTAAAAATACCGAATCTTCGAATGTTTTTTTCTATTCAGAATAAATAAGTCAAAGAAAAATTCATTCGGCTTACTTAATTTATTTTCGTTTTTAATTAGTAATTTCAGCATCAATATATCCAACACATAACAAAAACCAGTTCACAGTTTTTTTTTAAATATTTTTTAGTTCTTATATTTTAACTTAAACCGAGATGACACGCGACGTGAGCGTACAAATCTCTTTTTGGTATCAGAGATTACCGTAACAGCTAAACGACTGTGAAATAAGATAAGATAAAGTTAAAATTCACATGAATATTCTTCTTGAAATATTATAAATAACGTTTCGCGTTTGTCCGTCTGTTCGTTTAAATCGTTTAAGCTATATTTGATTTCTTCCGAAACATGAAAAGCTACCCGTCCTCTCACATTTTACATTTTTTTTTTTTTTTTTTTTTTTTTTTTTTTGTATAGGTTGGCGGACGAGCATATGGGCCACCTGATGGTAAGTGGTCACCAACGCCCATAGACAATGGCATTGTAAGAAATGTTAACCATCACTTACATCGCCAATGCGCCACCAACCTTGGGAACTAAGATGTTATGTCCCTTGTGCCCGTAATTACACTGGCTCACTCACCCTTCAAACCGGAACACAACAATACAAAGTAGTGCTGCTTTGCGGTAGAATATCTGGTGAGTGGGTGGTACCTACCCAGACGAGCTTGCACAAAGCTCTACCACCAAGTACATCCTTAAGGATTCTTTCTTATATAACAAACATATGTATTTACTCGGTGGTAGAGCTTTGTGCAAGCTCGTCTGGGTAGGTACCACCCACTCATCAGATGTTCTACCGCAAAATAGCAGCACTTTGTATTGTTGTGTTCCGGTTTGAAGGGTGAGTGAGCCAGTGTAATTACAGGCACAAGGGACATAACATCTTAATTCCCAAGGTTGGTGGCGCATTGGCAATGTAAGATGGTTAACATTTCTTACAATGCCATTGTCTATGGGCGTTGATGACCACTTACCATCAGGTGGCCCATATGCTCGTCAGATTACCTATACAATAAAAATAAAAATATGTTCCAAATTTCTGCTTTCTCAAATCAGCAGTTTTGGCTGGTCGTTGATAGTTAGTCAGGACAAACGATTTTATATGTATAGTTTTTTTTTTATGTAAACAAGCAGGAGACTCAAAAAAAATTAAAATTTCAAGATATTTCTATAAGCCACTGAAAATAGGTGGTGATCACTTACCATCAGGTGGCAAACTGCCCATCCACTTACATTATATTAAAAAAATGCGGGACCTATTGTATGACATTAGTATAGTACGGGAGAATTGGTCGATCACATGTAGTTATACGATTCTCACTGATTGCCAAAATCTTGAAATAAAATCATTATTTTACCCGTACGAAGACGGGACGGGCACCTTGTATTACATATACATTGTAGAACATAAAATACTAATGTTAACCAGATATAAATTATTATCTTGTCTGTAGGCCTTCGGAACAATACAGTGAAAACACCACGACCGCTAAATTATTTCATTGTTATCTTTTCTTAACACCCAAACAAGATGACTGCATCAAGTTCGACTTCGAGTTTGAAAACAATACATAAAATAAATTATAATTAAAAATATCAAAAACCAAAATTCACTTGAATGAATGAATTAATTAATTTTTGGGGTTTTGGGAGGAACAGGGTTAAAGTTCCTCATCCACCATTGAAAAGGGAGGATCCTCTGACCAGAAGGGTGTTGGTCTGGTGGGCTACTGCCCAACGGTTGTTGTCGGGTTCTTATATATATGTTCAATCGCTCGAATAAATTTAATATCAAGATGTAGGATACGTCAGTTTTTAGTTTTCGTATGTGGCGAGATAGATGTCGCTACAAATTGATAGCCCTATATATAGGGCTATATACCCTTAGATAACCTTCCTGTGATGTTGCTGGCGACTTCGGACATAACTCAATACATACAAAAAAATGATTTTACAAGTTTTTGTCGTACTGTCGTGACATTTGTAGGTCTATATTTCATTCATAAACGAAAGAACGACGCGACGCGGCGATCTTTGCGGTGCGCGCTATTTATTTATATAATATATTGATTTATAAAGCGGGAAATTAAATTTAAGTATGAAAATAAAATATAACAAATTATCAAAAGTCGTAGTCGTAGTCGTAGAACAAAAATTGTTGCTTATAATGTTAGCTATCTAGTCCTGCGAGGTTGCTGGTGTGTTACAAATAACCCTGTATATACTAGCGTTTTGGCCGCGGTTTCACATGCAAATGTAACCTATGTTACTAGTTGATAATGTAGCTTTCTATTAGTGAAAGAATTTTTAAAATCGGTTTAGTGGTGTAGCAGCCTGTGAATCTCCCACTGCTGGGCTATGGCCTCTTCTCCTCTTTTTGAGGAGAAGGTTTTGGAGCTTATTCCTCCACGCTCCTCCAATGCGGGTTGGTGGAATACACATGTGACAGAATTTCAGTGAAATTTCCGGTTTCCTCACGATGTTTTCCTTCCCGTGCGGCGTTTTTTCACGCCATAACTGCTCCTGCTGTACAAACCGCAGGTGCGGTCTTGCATCGAATATTGCTCGCACCTTTAGGATGACTCCGCTAAGTACTTACAGGAGGCCTTGGATCGGTTACACCGACGTGCGGTTCGCATTATTGGCGACGTAAATGTCACCAACATCCTCGAGCCTTTACAATTGCGTCGAGAGATTCTATCCACTGTATCACGGCCAGTGCTCTGAGGAATAATTCTCCCTCATTCCTGCATCCCCTTTCCTTCACAAGTCTACGCATGCTGGCTCTCGATGTCACCGCCAAACTGTGACATCAATTCCATCGCGCACGAAGAAATTTGGCAACTCTTTTCTTTGTCGCACCTCCAAAACATGGATTTCTTTACCAGCACAGGTGTTCCCCTCCTCTTATAACATGGGTTCCTTCAAACGAGGCAAGGCGGGGGCGGCAAGTTCATCAGGTGAAATAGAGTCGTTTGCCCTCCCGGAAACTATAAAAAAAAAACTCGTGCGCCGCGGTGAAGGAAAACATCGATAGAAATCTTCATCTAACTGTACGTTATTTACAAACAGCTACTTTCATTTTTATCCTACATTCATTTTGTTATTTTTTTATTAACTTTCGGTTAAACAAATACTAAATGATATAATTCTCTTTATTAATGGCTCTCATTTCTCAGAAAAAAACATGCAAGAAATATTCCTGTATAAGCAAGACTAAGAAACGAATTCATCACTTGACAGTTAATTCGACCGTGAAATGTCAAAGGTCAAGTGTTAAAAAGGATGACACGCAAAATTTGTTCTCCCTCCTTTAATTATCATAATTAGTAAACGTAATTACGCAAGGTAAGTCGATTTTCAATATTCGACATCAAATTTTCTAAATACTAAAAAGAAATATTGAAATTATATTCAATTGATGATTTAATTTGAGTCTTACAACTGCATAGAGTTTGGGTATATTCTATGGTATCATGGTATGATGATATGATATGGTTTATCGAATGGTAGATCTCATCATTTTTTTTAGTATAGGTATGCGGACAATCATATAGGCGACCTGTGGCATTGTATATTTCTTTAAAAAAAAACATCGCCATGGTCAAGCAGAGCTTGTACTATGGAAACCAGACAACTGATATACTACATATATATACTACTTTTCTTTTGTAAATACATACTTATATAGATAATGACACCCAGACTCAGAACAAACAGACATATTCATGCACACAAATGTCTGTCTTGCTTGGGAATCGAACCCACGACCTGAATGAACTAATGTAATTAAATGACATAAATATGTACTAATGTAACTTTTAGTTTGTTTGTTAGAAAACTACACGATGTGCTTAGATATTCACTTCAATGTACTCAAAAATGAAATATTTCAAATGCACAATGTTCGAACGCATTAATACTACGAATAACTCGGTGGTAGAGCTTTGTGCAAGCTCATCTGGTTAGGTACCACCCACTCATCAGATATTCTACCGCAAAACAGCAGTACTTTTTATTATTGTGTTCCGGTTTGAAGGGTGAGTGAGCCAGTGTAATTACAGGCACAAGGGACATAACATCTTAATTCCCAAGGTTGGTGGCGCATTGGCGATGTAAGCGATGGTTAATATATCTTACAATGCCATTGTTCATGAGCGTTGGTGACCACTTACCATCAGGTGGCCCATATGCTCGTCCGCCTACCTATAACATATAACAAATATGTAGTATAATTATAGTAGTAACATTGACTTTTTTTTATACTAAATCGTTTTTTATACAATAAATAAATAAATTATTATTGGTAACTAGTTTCCGCCGGAATACAATACAATAATGATAATAATAATAAATAATAAATAATGTCCTCCTGACCGATTTCGGTCACGGCGGTCAATCTCAAGAGAGATTAGCTAACTATGCAGGATATATTATAGCGCACAAGTGTGTGCGCAAACACAAGAGCACTCTCTTTTCCTTAGCTCTCATAATCCGATGGGACGGCAATCCGACACGACCGGAAAGAGCTCAGGCGCAGGACCAACGGCTTAACGTGCTTTCCGAGGCACGGGAGTGTACACACTTCCAACTTCCAGACTGCTACTGAGAATTTTCTGACAGAAAAACCCTATTTATTGGCCCGGCCTGGGAATTGAACCCAGGACCACCGGGTCTGCGGCCTTATATCTAGCCACTAGACCAATGAGGCAATCAAAGGAGTTTAGGAGTTATTATCTGAATAATAAAAACTCCTAATAATATTAGTTAAATGACTTTAACTAATATTATAAATGTGTAAGTGAGAAGTGAGTTTGACGAGCCTGTTAGCGTGGTTGGTAAGATACTTGCCTTTCACGCCGCAGGTCATGGGTTCGATTCCCACCCAGGATAGTCATGAACATGTCTGTTTGTCCTGAGTCTGGGTGTAATTATATATATAAGTATGTATTTACAAAAGAAAAGTAGTTTATGAGTAGTAAGTATATCAGTTGTCTGGTTTCCATAGTACGAGCTCTGCTTAGCTTGGGATCAGATGGCCTTGTGTGAATAATGTCCCAGGATATTATTATTATTATTATTATATTTGTGTCTTTTATTTATTTAAAAAATGTTTATGACTGTTACAGCGTAATCCATTAGTACAGTAAGGTCTGGACAATATTTTATTAATAAAAATATATAAATATAGGGTTTTCCAATAGGGACGCTTGAACTTTGACAGCTGATTGCGGCCATGTTGTTTGAGTGACAGCTGTCAAATGCAGTGTGTTATATTCATTCCGTCCTCCCAAACCACCATGGCAGGTTACAGTGTCGAGCAGCACGTGCAAATCATAAAATTGTTTTATGAAAATGGGTCTTCAGTTCGAGCAACGTTCCGCGCACTTCGCCCGTTTTACGGTCGCGATGATCGTCCTGCCGAGTCGACTATCCGTCGATTGGTGGACAAATTCGAGTCAACCGGGTCAGTTAACAATCAGCCGGTTCCCGTGCGTCAACGTAACGCGAGATCTGCCGAGAATATCGCCGCTGTGCGCGACAGTGTCCTCGAAAACCCGCGGCAGTCAATTCCGCGTCGCGCACAGGAACTCGGCCTTTCGCAGACGACAACTTGGCGAATTTTGCGTTGTGACTTGAGCCTGCACCCGTACAAGATCCAGCTGACCCAAGAGCTCAAGGTTAATGACCATAGACAGCGCCGTGTGTTCGCTGACTGGGCATTAGAGCAGTTGGAAGTTGACGCCGATTTTGGCAAAAAAATCATCTTCAGCGACGAGGCGCATTTTTGGATGAATGGCTATGTCAACAAGCAAAATTGCCGTATTTGGGACGAGACCAATCCACACGAGGTTCACCAAGTGGCAATGCACCCGCAGAAAGTGACTGTTTGGTGCGGATTTTGGGCCGGAGGCGTGATTGGTCCGTATTTTTTCGAAAACGATAATGGTGTGGCCGTCACCGTCAATGGTGAGCGATACCGGTCGATGATAACCAACTTCTTTTGGCCTGAAATCGAGAATATGGATCTGGACAACATGTGGTTTCAACAGGACGGCGCTACGTGCCACACAGCACACGCTACGATGGAAGTTCTGCACGATCAAGCGCCCTTAATGGAAAACCCTATAATATAAAACGACGATATAAGAGAATAATTTTATATTTTAACATAGAAACTAGTTATTTCTTGTTTATATAAAAATGTAGTACATTGGATGTTACCTTTAACGTAAATATTGCTTTATAGTTTGAATTTCCAATTAATTTTAGTTAGTTTTTTAAATTTTAGCAGAAAATTAACGTTATTGGCAATTTGTTATGAGCGCGCAAATGTGCAGTAACTTTTTTCTATTTATTTTACATTGCTCGTCTATTAAATGTTAAAACCTAAAAAGTAAATATACTACAGTTAGTCCGAAATTAATTCTACAAAAAGCATTATCAATTTGCTCTCGTCATTTCTCAAACTAAATAATGGTCGTTTGTCGAATCATACAATCTGTCGATACTTTACTATGAAAGAAAAACATGATAATCAAAACTGAATTAAATAATTACATGATGCTATGTCAAGTACACAGTTTACACATAATATGATGTACGCATGATATAATTAGGTTAATCAATACATATTTATGAAAATCCTCCGCCGAGTCTGTATATCTGGATGTTTTTTGAAAATTGTCTGAAATATGACGATGTGTGTTAGATAAAATCATACCGACTGGGAGCTTTACTGACTAAGGCCATTTGTACACGGCACGTTTTCTAACCACGCTGTACGGTTAAGAAAACGTGCAAGCTTGTACATGGCCCGGCAAAGCTACCAGTCGAGATAACGGCCAGGTGCCGCTCAGTTGGGATTTATCTGCGCTTAGCTTCAGAAGTCCTCACCATGAATCCATATAAGAAAAAAATATCCTTGCATTTTCTAGATACATAGTAATGTATCTAGAAAACTCAGTAAGAGAAAAGTAAAAGAAGGTTTTGGATACATCCGATTTTAGAAATGTGGGAGAATTTCACGACGAAAAACCGTGTGTGGACAAGAAGCCTAACGATAAGTAGCTAGTTAAGCAAATAATTGACATCAATTGGCAATTAATATAACGTCAAACCGTTCATAATATAAATTATACAATAAACCTATGTAAATTCGTACTTACTGTATTATGAACGGTTTGACGGTTTGACTGGGGAACGGGCAAATGGGCCACCTGATGGTTAATTATCATCACCTCCATTAACGCTGTAAGAAATATTCAACATTATTTACACCCTTGCAAACTAAGATGCTGTATCCCTTTCATCTGTAGTCACACTAGCTCACAGGTATTGCTGTTTGGCGTTAAATTTAAGTTTAATTTAGTTACATTCACAACGAAACAAAATTCAGAAGTAGTTGTAAACATCCGATATGAATATTTCTCAAATATTTGACATCTTAGGTTATAAATGTGAAAGTAGGTCTGTTTATCGTTCAATGGACGTGGATCGTCTGGATTGAGCGAACGAATTCGAATAAAATTTGGCGAAGCCGTCGAAGCGTGATAGGGTTACAATTTTATTATTCATGAAAGAAAGATTACTGTAAATTATGTAACGGTAAGCGAAGCAGCTGTGAACTTACGCTCAGAGGGGGTTGTTAAGAAAAAATAAAAGGAATCTATGAATCTTTTATTTAAATGGTAAAATTTAAATGTATGATATGCAATAGTAACAATATATTTATATATATGAAATACCTATTGGTGCGGTAAGAAAAGGATGGCATTACGCCCTCTTATGTCGTCATCTTCCATCGCTCTCTAATTTTTTGTATGTGCGTGGCGCTACGCCTCATACAGACACACAAATACGCAAACACACATGTCAAACTTAGAACATCCCTCTTTTTACATCGGTTGTTTTAAAACAATATAATTTATAGTTTATAGTTTTATATATTATAGTTTTCCTTACGTTGTTATATCCAATGAATAAATCTTATACACAATTATAAGTGTCTATATCGAATAATGTTTGAATTTAAATTTTGAATATTTAACCATAGCTTACTTTTTTTCATTTAATGAGATTTTTCGCAAAGGCTTCGAAAAATATGAATATTTTGCAAAATAAAATCCATAATGAAACGTATAAAAATTGAAAAGCAAAATACAAACTGAATTGAAATGCAGCTACACAAAAGCCATTATTTTCCTGAAAAACGAATACCGAACTGAATCCGACTTTCTTCAAAGTATTAAAAAAACAAATGACGGATTTTATTATGTATTCTAGTCATACTTATTAAAATTGGAATTTTTCTCTTAAAAACGTATTTTAAAAATATTATTTTACGATTCAAAAGCTTTCTAATCGGCTCTTTCGGAGATCAAATCAACGTAAATCTACTACCGGTTGAAAATGTAGATTTTTATTTATAGTTAAGCAGTCATATTATATTTAAGTCTAATTAAAGTATATTTAAACAACATAGATTTCACTTGGTCGTAGGGTTAGTGTAAGCCATCACATAATCTACCGCCAAACAGAAATAATTTGTACTCGTGTTACAAGCTGTTACTATACTTTGGAAACGCGAAGCTTTCGTTGACCATGACCTACGTCGTCCACGTCTCATATCTCTGCACTTTTATATCAACGATCTTTTATTGTATAAGAATAGCGTAAACTAAATAAATCATACTGAAGTAGAAACTACCAGCGATATTCTTCGTCTCGCTTCCTCAACAAGAAATGGTTCCACTCTACTAGCGAGTAATCTTGTTGCGCCGATTATTATCGTTGCTATATCTGGTCTGAAAGTGGGGTTTTTCTGACCTAAAACTTTAATTAAAATGAACACTTAAATTTTATGCAAGAGTACAGAAGAATAATTTCACAAACATTTGAACACCTGAGCACATTCTCCGAAATGTATTCGATAGAATACGGAAAGGGATACGTTGATGTTCGAGACTTTGGAGCCTAAACTCTACCAATGTGTCATCTCCTATCAGCCCTCCACGCACGTCTCTCAATCATCTCTTGAGCCTCCGACCAGACGGGTGTTGGTCTGGTGGGCTACTGCCCGACGGTTGTCGTCGGGTTCTTGTATATATGTTCAATCGCTCGAATAACCTTAATATCGCGGTTTAGGATACGTCAGTTTTTAGTTTTCATATGTGGCGAGATAGATGTCGCTACATCACTCCCCTCCGAGACCGGAAGTCGATAGCAGGTTGAGTCGTCGTCGTCGTCGTGAGATCTTTGTGGTGCTTGCCGGGCCAGTGGAATGTTCCAGTGAGTCGGAACCAGATGCCGCATAGTTCACGGTGAGTCGGAACTATCAGCGGTGATGCCCCAGTGAGTCGGGATGATGCTGCAAATGCTCCAGTGAGTCGGAGTGGTACAGTTGCTGCGTAGTGGCTGGCTGCTGCGTCGACCAGGAGAGAAGTGCGTCTCTGCTTGCTGACCGGCCGAAATACAGTGTGCTGTGCCAAGGTCGCTGAGAAGACTATGGGTGATGACCAGGAATGCGCGTCCGCTGCATGCTGGTGGTCAGGATACCCGTAGTAGTCGTGGATGCTGACTGGCTGTATGACTAGCTACTAGAAAGCTTGAGGAAGTGATGATGACGTCACAATGACGTAGTTTTTGCGAAGACTGCGCTGACGTTCATGCTCGGGGACACCAGTTTGGTGTTGACCATTGAAAAGGGAGGATCCTCCGACCAGACGGGAGTTGGTCTGGTGGGCTACCGCCCTATGGTTGTTGTCGGGTATATATGTTCAATCGCTCGGATAACTTTAATATTGCGATTTAGGATATGTCAGTTTTTAGTTTTAATTTTATTGATATATTATGATTTTTTTAAATTATATTGATGTGACAATAAACGATCACCAATTTGTTCACTCATGTACTTGGGTAGTCCTCTGTACTGGTGACCAATTCTACTAAGAAATTGTCACTTCATCGCAATCGAATCGAAGCGTGATCGTTGCCGTTTATCCGTTTTCTTATTCTTTAATTTAATTATCGACTATTGGCATAAAAGTTAACAATTAAGTTTGGTTATGACATAACAATATATATATAATATGTTAACATATTATCGGTTCGGCTCCGATTCGAATAAATACAGATTAGTTAATTTGGATCAGAATTGAATCGGGAACATATCGTAAACGTTATAGATTAGTAGAATTCGATCCCTGAATATATTAAACCAAACAGTGTCCAAACAGAGGTATACTCCTCCAGGTATGTTCCTTTCTTCTTGATTTTTAATCCTTGATAACTCCTAAACAAAAAAACTTAAAGATTCATGGTTTCCGATAAGGAGTATCGGAAACCATGAATCTGGAACATTTTCAGCCGTACCCGCTAAACACTAAACCAACAATACATCATACTAACTGATGAATATGTATATATACATACATATATAATTAAAAAAATATCTAAACTAATATAATACCGGGGGCCTAGACAAGTGGCTACCAACCAAGGTTACCAAGGTTACATGTCGAACGCGAGTGTCAATCTTATACATTGATTATTATTTTCTATTCTATTCTACTAACGTAAAAGCTACTTGTCTACAGGGGCTGGTAACGATGAATATATGAAACTTAATAGAAAATCGTACCTTTTAGATAATCCAGCGCTTTTAAAAATATTGGTAGCAAAAAAAGAACAGCTGCTACACCGATTGTTTGCTGCAACGTACACAAACTCAATGTTTGGAGTAACAATGTTTTTCTATTCGCTTTAACTGTGAATATTTTTATCCAGGCCTGCCAGCTGTCACCATCATCTGGACTCGTCCCTTTCGATTCGAAGACATTTTCTGAATCATCGAGACGACCTAAGTACCTCAAAATATTTTTCGCCTCTATCTGTTTCCCTAAATTTTAGGGAAAACATTTATTAAAAATAATACATCCATGAAAAAACATAACATAGCTGAAAAAATATATGAGACTTTCAAAATTAGTGATAAATAGAGCGCAATATGTGTATTATATTCAAATTCTAATAAATAACCTAGATATACTGATATTCTATGCCTTGTAATTAATCCATCCATCCATGCATATCGACCAACCCGCATTGGAGAAGCGTGGTGGCTCCAAATCTCGCTCAATAAGAAGAAATCGGCTAACCCAGCTATACATTTACAGGCTTTTACTTTCTTTTTTTTGTAACTAAAAACAATTGCTAGCGCAATTGTTCACCGAATATATCCGCACATGGTAACGAAAACCTAAAAGGACATCAACGATTCCTATCGCGCACGGCTGAATATATACGATGCCAACTCGCGAAGGGTGTTAAAATTATTTCATACTTACGCTATTTCTCCGACGTAGACAAGCTTGTACACTGTAACGTTTCCTATACCTAAGCCACTTATTATTCTGATTGGAAAGATCATTTCGACATTCTTTGTAAAAAAACTATGAACAATATTGGTGTTCGATTGAGAACTGGCTTCCCGCCATATTATATTTGACATGTAACTTTGTCTTAGTATATATGGACCTGAAATTGAATACACTACGAATACTGCCACATACATAATTATTTATCGACAATAGTAGTATATAAAACTGTTTTATAATACTAGCTTCCGCCCGTGAGAGCGGCGTTTGGTAGCATATATGCTATAAGCTATCTCTTTGCCTTATCATCCAAATGCATTCACACACAAAAACACAAACAATATATCAGCGAATGTCAAATGAACACAAAATATATTACTGTTTATCTTATTCGGCAATTACATATTAATAACTAAAATTAGCATGTAATTCATAATAGTAATGCGTAAAAAAATTCAAAACAATCATTGATTTAATTTTTCATTTCGCCTTTTTTTGTACTAGTTTTTCGAGAATATTCTCAACACCCTCTCTAACTCTAATATTTTTATCTATAGATGTGTACAAAGTGCCTTTATAGTGAAACTTGTATCATAAAGAAAATATTAAATCCCCTTAACTAAACTTTTCTTCCATATTAAAAACCAAAAATTTTATTACATGAAAAACTATTCGTTTCATAACAATATAAACTTTTAAACGTATGCACTAAGATGCGAAAATGAGATGTTTGTATGTCACGCTTTTCCGTCTTAATTATTAAAATGACCATCATGAAATTTTGCATATACACTACACAGGGGCATAGAAAATTGACATAGTGTACTTAGCACCTTTCTCTCCTCATACGGGCGAAGCCACGGGCGGAAATTAGCAGTATTTAATGAATATTTATTTATTTGTATGTTAAATAAACCATACAGACAACTAAGTTGAAACTTTTTGATCACAGTTACGTGAAAGTTACTAAAGTAAGATTGATTGTACGCGACTTCTTACCGTCAAAGGTAATTTAAGGTTCACCCATACAATGGCAGTGTAAGACATATAATCCATTTCGTACAGCGGCGATACACAGCAATGTGATCTGTGATGTTATATCCCATGTGTGTGTGTGTGTGTGGGTGGGTGTGTGTGTGGGTTGTGTGGGTGTGTCTGTGCGTGTGTGCTCACTCACTATTGAAATCGAGACGCAGTAGAATAAGGTGATATATAAATTCCTAACCACCAACCACTGTTGTAAGTCATATCGAATAACAAATTTACGAATAACGAATTATAAAAAAATGTAACCGTCGCGGGACGCCTGGCGAATGCGAAACAACGAGAACGAGAAAACCAATAAATAAATAAATAAATATAGAATTATATAAAAAATATATATACGAGGTATGTTTTATAGGCGCCATATGGGAATATGGAGCAGCGACGAAGATGGCTTTCACATGAGACGGTATAAAATCAAAATCAAAATACTTTATTCAACATTAAGCTATTACACTTACTAAATGTTAGTCAAACTTGGAACTACCACCGGTTCGGAAAAAAACACCAAGCCCTGAAGATGAACCGGCGAAAGAAACTAAATTAAATTTGGTCTTACCAAGACGTGCCAATAGATGTTTCATATCCAAAATGTATGTGGCATTGGCACACATACCAAATATTAGGTATTAAGCTGGAAAAATAATCGTCCTGAACAGTTAAGAACTTAGTTTTGACATAACCCATAATTCTTCGTTAATAAAAGAAAACTTTGTAAAACATTCATATCAGAAATTGATAAAGTTAAATTAGTTTTCGTTTATAATTCTTTATTTTCTTATTTTATTTCATTGTAAAACTTATGATATTACTTTGCTTATATTATAGTACATTTTATAATAAATATTTGCGTTTACATCTTAAACAAAACACTTTTTTTAATTTCATTGAAAAAAAAAATCACCGAGGTGGCTCATTGATTAGAATGCGTGAATCCGATGATCGTGGGTTTTAATTTGGGCTTATAATTCATCTCGTAGTCTGTGGGAAAACAGCGTGAAGAAACCTGCATGTGTCAGATGAAAATTTGCCATATATGTCCACTATCCACCTAACTGGAACAGAGCAGCGTGATGGAATAGGCTCCAAACGAACTTCTCAAACAGATCTAAGTCTAAATGGGACAATTACAGGATGTTACGTAATATTACTTTTTTTTAATGTAAGTATGCAATTCGTTGATATTGTTATAACGCTAATATTACGGGTGGACACTAAAAGGTCGATAAGTTTAATTTCACGCACCAACAATGTTATAAGATTAATATTATTGAGATTTTTTAATTGCCTAAACCCCTAAAGCATCCCCCATCGTAATTTGATCACACCAGTACACAATTAGAATCAACCTTAAGTCGTAAGGTCGAAATCTCAAGATATGATCAGCAATATGAATAAAAATATATTATATAGGGTTTTCCAATAGGGACGCTTGAACTTTGACAGCTGATTGCGGCCATGTTGTTTGAGTGACAGCTGTCAAATGCAGTGTGTTATATTCATTCCGTCCTCCCAAACCACCATGGCAGGTTACAGTGTCAAGCAGCACGTGCAAATCATAAAATTGTTTTATGAAAATGGGTCTTCAGTTCGAGCAACGTTCCGCGCACTTCGCCCGTTTTACGGTCGCGATGATCGTCCTGCCGAGTCGACTATCCGTCGATTGGTGGACAAATTCGAGTCAACCGGGTCAGTTAACAATCAGCCGGTTCCCGTGCGTCAACGTAACGCGAGATCTGCCGAGAATATCGCCGCTGTGCGCGACAGTGTCCTCGAAAACCCGCGGCAGTCAATTCCGCGTCGCGCACAGGAACTCGGCCTTTCGCAGACGACAACTTGGCGAATTTTGCGTTGTGACTTGAGCCTGCACCCGTACAAGATCCAGCTGACCCAAGAGCTCAAGGTTAATGACCATAGACAGCGCCGTGTGTTCGCTGACTGGGCATTAGAGCAGTTGGAAGTTGACGCCGATTTTGGCAAAAAAATCATCTTCAGCGACGAGGCGCATTTTTGGATGAATGGCTATGTCAACAAGCAAAATTGCCGTATTTGGGACGAGACCAATCCACACGAGGTTCACCAAGTGGCAATGCACCCGCAGAAAGTGACTGTTTGGTGCGGATTTTGGGCCGAAGGCGTGATTGGTCCGTATTTTTTCGAAAACGATAATGGTGTGGCCGTCACCGTCAATGGTGAGCGATACCGGTCGATGATAACCAACTTCTTTTGGCCTGAAATCGAGAATATGGATCTGGACAACATGTGGTTTCAACAGGACGGCGCTACGTGCCACACAGCACACGCTACGATGGAAGTTCTGCACGAGCAATTTCTGGACATGGTCATCTCGCGCGGAGGCGACGTGAACTGGCCACCGAGATCGTGCGATTTGACCCCGCTGGACTTTTTCTTGTGGGGTTTTCTTAAGTCGCAGGTCTATGCCAACAAGCCGCAAACCACCGATGCCCTCAAAGTCAACATACGCCACGCCATCGATCAAATACAGCCCGATTTGTGCGCCAGAGTCATCGAAAATTGGACCTTTCGTGTGCGCGCCACCAACCGAAGCCGTGGCGGTCATTTGAATGATGTCATATTCCATACATAATGGGGTCGATAGACCTTCCAAATAAAAAAAAATTTCGCAAATATCTCTCCTACATGTATTTTTTTTTGCATTTCAAAGATCAAGCGCCCTTAATGGAAAACCCTATAGTTATAAATATTAGCACAAGAAGAATTTTGTTTTTTTCTTTATTTAAATTGGTTAGGCATCGGTTAGGCATTACAGTTCCTTAAAATGTATTTACTTTGGTTGAAAGGCGCGAAAGTTAAAGCGTATCCTGTAGACACAATAACTATGTAGAGTACAAGTGACCTGGAAACCAATTTTACTACCAAATTGTCACTTTACCGCAACCGGATCGAAACGTAATCTTTGCCGTTTAACGGTTTTCCTATTCTACTAACACAACGATCCAGTTGTTGTTCGGTCGAAGTAGGGTCGGAATAGAATCGGAAAAGTATCATTACCGATATATATTAGATTATATGCAAAGGTTCTAATTATATAATTAGATTTGGCCTCCTGTTTATTACCTAACGCATTCCTTTGTCTTGATACCTACTAACGTATCAATTCAAAGGATTAATTGTCGATTTTGTTTGTAGAAAGGCCAAAATGTGAAATAATATACTTATGTATTACAAATATCACGTGATCAACAATTGACGTATAATTATTGAATAATTCAGACGAGATAAAGTTGAAATCACCTTGTACTGGCTAAATTTTACTTTGAATAATTGTTGTAATTAAGTTTAAGTTTATTTAGATTTAGTGTTACATTAATTTGCTGTAGCAATTTTTTTTCTTTTTTATCTTTAATTACAAGGCAGCATCAGAATGACAGTACAAAGTGACAGATCAGCTTTAAAATACTACCAGCATTTAGTAGCTATTCTGTACCTTTGTTTAAATATTTGGTACCTAAGCATACATTTTTATTAGATCACTAACTCTAAAAATAAAAATAAATTAGCAAAAAAAGAATATCGTTAATCGATAACCGATCGTTTTAATTATTCTGTAAAATAACTCCTTATTTTATTTTATATTTATTTTAGTTCTTTATTTTACTATCGACTATCAGAATTCTTAACATTGTCTTTTATTTTTTAGATTTAGCTAATATAATTTAATATTATAAATTTAAAAAATATAATATTTAATTTTTATTTAGGTAATTTATATTACGTAATTTTTAAAATGGCTTCGACAATAACGTGCATAAAATTTAGTCTCAAATATTTTTTTCTCGAATCTTTACTATCGTCAAATTAATTATAAATAAAAGTTTAATAAAGTATAGTATTTTTTTTATTGTTATTCAACAACATAAGATATTGTATAAAAAATGAAAAATGAGAGAGAAGGAAAGTCAAACTTACAAAACCCGTCACCATTGGTCGAAACCACGGTCGTATACCCAGGTCTTGCAACTTTAGTATGGGGTACGTTGACATACTGATGGTGTTAAATTCAATTTACGGCCGCCAGAGGCATGACAATTCGCGTAATAATTCTCCCGAACATTTTTTCAAATCCAAACAAAACAGTTACATAACAAAACAAAAATAACAAAAAATCCGCAAAACTCAACAAAACGATATAACAATGATTAAATAACACAATACATGGTAGAGAAAAATATCAGCTTCGATAGCAGCGACGTAGTACCTCAAGCAGATGGTATTGCGAATTAGCAGTTGTTACACACTCGCACCTCATCTCTCACCACTGAAATTGAACTCAATTGCAAGACCTGTGTATACGACCGTGGTCGAAACGAAATGTGACGTCAGACGACACAACATTAGATTTATCGTTGTCGATATTCAAACTGTATTAGTAGTGTTTGTAAGAAAAATAGTTTGAATGTGTATTGCTGTGGTGATTTCTAGTGAATCTTTATTTGTAGTGAATCTAGGACGATGACTGAAACTGGTTATGTCAAAGCACAATCGGACAATCTACCGAAAATTAAAATATCAAATCTCGATTTTACGAGCACAGAGATCAAAGGAGTCAAAACTGCAAGGTAATTATTAAGTTACATAGCTTATTTTAATCCATAACATATATTTTTATTCGTAAATGTTTATAATATACCAAAAAATAACCTATACATCATTAAAATTGCTCCTAATCTCCTATTGTACTTGGTGGTAGAGCTTTGTACAAGCTCGTCTGGGTAGGTACCACCCACTCAACAGATATTCTACCGCAAAACAGCAGTACTTGGTATTGTTGTGTTCCGATTTGAAGGGTGAGTGAGCCAGTGTAATTACAGGCACAAGGGACATAACATCTTAGTTCCCGAGGTTGGTGGCGCATTGGCGATGTAAGTGATGGTTAACATCTCTTACAATGCCAATGTCAATGGGCGTTGGTTACCACTTACGATGAGGTGGCCCATAAGCTCGTCCGCCTACCAACAACATAAAGAAAAAAAAAATTTACATAGACGTAGATCATAATAATTTATACGTTATATTATATTATTGAAGTTTACTCAAGTATGATAAGCTTATTTACTTTTTGTAAATATTAGATAAATATTTAATTATTTAATATATATTATAAATCGAAACCCAAAAAAAACACTATCGGGTGTATTTCTAATAGTGTTTTTACACTGGTACCAAACAACACTTGTAAGAAGGTTTTTTTATGTTTCTCCATGATCTGTATAGCAATTAAAACTGAAAATAAGTATTGAAGTAACTGAAACGCTTGGAGTAAACAAACACGGGACTTGACATGTGACGTCATTCAAAGCGCGCGCTAAATAGTTGTGTAGTAGCGCGCAAATTTATTTAAATGTTTTAAATTTCAGTTTAAAAATAATATGAATATTTTAAAGCCTATTTATATTTTTTTCTACATTATAAAGATGTAAATGATTAATTTAAATCATAAAAAAATAATGCAATTATTATCGAAAGTACTTTGACTAGCCGTTACGTCGGGTCTGTTAAGGTTTTTCAAAAAAATACTCAATACAAAGCAAAGGGAAAATATGATTTTTTTCGTTTTCGCAAATAATAAAGTATAAAAACAAGTATTTTCTTAAATTCCGAGTGTTTGTTGTATGGTACAGATATGAACGATACAATTATCGTTCTTAGAATACTGTCACTTTCTTCGTGCAGGATTCCCAGGACAATAACAGGGTTTAGGACACATGGATTTAGGACCCTTTTGAGTACATTTTTCTCCACCTTGATTGACTGCTTGATGCATTTTCATCATAAGATTGTTTATTTGGTTTGTAAGCTGAGCAGCTGTGGTGCACATCTGTTCGAGTGTACGCATAGATGGAACAGTCGGATTGTCTTGTCCATAATCACCAGGAACATCTTGAGCTAAACGGCATCCCGATGGGCAGGCTTTAAAATTAAAACAATTGTCTACAGAATTTGATGACGAGGGTGATTCATTATATTTAGGAGGTGCACACGGTGGAATATGCTGCGACTCTGGAGCGTCAACCAATTGCGGATGGCTGTATGTCTTGCAACTCTTTCCACATCTATCCAAAGCACAGCTGGGGGGTGCTTGAAGCTGTTCAGCCTTTACCCCCTCATTAATAGGACATGTGACATTTCCACATTTTGGTGGATGATTGGCAGGGCATTTTGTATTATTACAACTAAACGGCTTGTCTGTCCGATATTCTTTTGGTAGAGTTGTCTTGCAGTCAGGACAAGGGCAGGTTACTTTTATTATGCCGGCTTTTATATCTTTAATCTTTCCCGGTGTATAATTCAAGCAGGCGTAGTGCACCCAAGATTGACAAGCACCTTGACATTGTAAACCATTCTTCTCGGATACTCTGTCTAGGCAGATTTTGCACGGTCTTTTTACTCTATTGCAATTTGGCATTATGGTAAATTGTTGAGCTGCGTTTTATTACACATCAGCATGGTCATTTATTTTATTTTTGTACTTAAGATATTTTGAGGTTTTTTTGAGTTTTATTTATTGTTACTCTAGGTGACAGAGTAAGTCACATTTTTTCTTTTTTCTCATTTCAATAAAAAGGTACTATTATAGGTATATATTTTTTATGCTACTGCTCGATCTGCTTCTATGTGCAAATATTATTAATGGAATAATAAATTAACAAGCAAATGCAGCCAATTTTTACGACCATACATTTTAAATTCAAATCAACAAATCACAAATCTCAAACTAAAATATGATACCTCGCTAGCTTTTAAAAAATTGATGTGTAGTGAGCTCAATCGATTCGATATATTTAATAAAGGTATACTTGCAGTTGCGTCACAACATGTTAATACAAGATAAGTGTATATTCACACTAATACGAGCTTTGTGCAAGTTCGTCTGGGTAGGTATTGGGTGGTACCAAGATATTCTACCGCAAAACAGCAGTACTTGGTATTGTTGTATTCCGGTTCAAAGGGTGAGTGAGCCAGTGTAATTACAGGCACAAGGGACATAACATCTTAGTTCCCAAGGTTGGTGTCGGATAGGCGATGTTTTTTTAAAGAAATGCCACTAAATACCACTTAAACCACTGCCTATAGGCGTTGATGACAACTTACCATCAGGTGGCCCGTATGCTCGTCCGCTGAGTATAGGTATACATAAGGTCCTCCAGACCGATTTCGGCTACGGCGGCCAATCTCAAGAGAGATTAGCCAACTGCGCAGGAGATATTATAGTGCACAAGGTATTATAACTGTTAGGTATTATTTCATATTAATTTAATATCTAATAGTTTAATACCTTATTTTTATAGTTAAATACTTTTAAAAGGCTTAATCAATTTAGTTTATGTGTATAGAGAGAAAAATAAAGATAATTTGTTATTAGTTAAATTATTTGTTTGATTAATAAACCTTCTATTTTCCTAATACATATTTAACAAAGTGTGTGCGCAAACACAGGTGCACTCTCTTTTCCTTAGCTTTCATAATCCGATGGGACGGCAATCCGACACGACCGGAAAGAGTTCAGGTGCAGGACCAACGGCTTAACGTGCTTTCCGAGGTACGGGAGTGTACACACTTCCAACATCCAGACTCCGGGCTGCTACTGAGAATTTTCTAACAGAAAAACCCAATAACTATTTAGTGCTTTATTTATCTCGTGATCGGCAGTGAAGCAAAACATCGTAAGGAAACCTGCATTAGTCGAATAAAAACTGTTACACTATCGTAACTAATAAATAAAATGGCTGCACCCAATTTCTTATGATTTTATTTATGCTCAGGTTTGATTCATCTTACACATGAGATATCTAAGTTGATGGGAAAGTTCACCCACTGTGGTGCACAAATTTTCAATTGCCGTGTACAACATTTTTTGATCCACATCATCTTTGACCTGAGAATCCGAAGAAACCGCACGAAGATATTCACATTGTTGTTTATCTATAACATATTATTTGTAATTGTTATTCTGGTATTTCGAATTTTAATTAAATTTAAAAAAAAATTTAATATTTAAATAAAAAAAATAACACATACTATGCAAAAAAATTGAGAATCAATAAAAAATCAATAAGCGAATTATTGTTATTATTTATCATAAAAATATACCATTTAAGTTTTACAAACAAATAACATCAAATAAATCCGCGTTATATGAATATAATTGATTAGTTAACTCACCTGAAAAATTCGAACAAGATTGCGATTGCTTGGGAGTGCAGCTCTGAATGGCAACTTTCCTTTTTGGTTTATTTATTGACTGTTGTGAGGAGGAAATTAGAGGGGGGCATGGCTTTGCGAGGTTTTTAGGTTTACAAATTAGAGGTGTAGTCGGTGGAGAGTCATTTGAATTTTGATTTAACTTCGAAGTGTGTGGGTCGTACCTTGTCGGTTGCTTGCGCTTTGTTTGAATTTGGGGAGGAGATGGGATTTTCTTAACGGGACACCTTGGTGGAGGTGGTGGAGGACATATTGGTGTTTCCTTTGGACTATATTCAACATGTTGAGGTGGTGGAGAAGGTATTGGTGTTGCCTTTGAACTATATTCAAAAGGTGGAGGAGAATACATAGGTATAGGATTCTGGTTATTCGGACAATCCTGAGAAGCACAAACTGGCAAATTATTTGCTGGACATCTGGTATTAGTACATGTAAATGGTGGGTTAACTAATTTCTCCTTGGGTGTTGATGTATTACAGTCTGGACATGGACAACTAATTTCTATTAAACCAGCCTTAATGTCTTGAATTTTTCCAGGCGTATAATTTAGACATTTAAAATGTGCCCATTTTTGGCATGCTCCTTGACATTGTAATCCATTTTTCTTACTAACAGATTGAAAACATATTTTACAGGGATTTTTAACTTTTGCACACTTCATTTTTATGTTGCTGGTTCAAATTTATTTTACTTATCCATTTCGACTCCTGGTTATTGTAATAATAATGCTACATGATTGTAGAAAAATATATACTATAAGACACTCAAAAGATTTCTGAAACTATTTTTTAATGGACATGACAGAATGACAAATAGGATATGTGTATTTTATTCAAAGATGGCTTATTAAATTATAGAATATATAAAGAATAATTATAAATATTTCAGAACGCAACTCCGACTCTGTCAAAATTCAAAAGTCACTGTCATATTTTCATTTGTATTGTTAAGTTAATCGCTATTTTGAGGTTACTCGTTGAATAATATAAAACACACACAAAATGCCTTTTATGAAAGGTAGAGCACCTATTAGACGAACATTAAATTATCTAAACGCTGGAAAACTAGTATTCAAAGACAAGATAAGGATATTCTCTGTTGGTTACAACATTCACGGCCAGAACAACACAGGTGCGAAGGAGTTCGTTTTCTGGTATTTACCACAAATTCAATATAAAAATCCTGACGTTCAAGTAGCTACGCTGAAGAATTTAACACCCTCACCATTTATTAAGTGTTATTTCGAAGACGGACGTCAGATTTTGGTTGATATAGACAACAAGACTAAGGAAGACATTTTAGAACATTTAATGAATACTGTTGGGAAGTCGAAAGAGGTCCTGGAAGCAGAGGCTATAGCTGCTGAAAAAAAAGATAACCCAGCTAACTTTGGTATCGGTTGTGAGAGACCGTGCATATGTGAAATTTATGGTCAAGTACCATGCCCTGGAGTTGTGCCATTACCAAAAATATTCCGCGGGAAATTTAAAAATCAAACCGATTAATTATATCAATCTTAGTTGATAAGTTAAAGCTCTTAGGTATGTAAATAAAATAAAAATAGTTGTATATGAAGGTTACTTTAATTTACAAACACCCTCATTTGGCGCTAACTAACAAATATAAATCATAATCTCTAATTTAGACCAATTTCACATTAAAACAACTAATATTGTTTTAATTTCTACTAATGGTTTATAGTGCTGAGATGGTCCAGTAGGATTTATGTATCTCCGATGATTTGGGCTTGAAATCACACAAACACTGAATACATCTCCTTCTTAGTGATGAAGGAAAACATATCGAGGAAACCTGCAGGTTAGCCACATGTGTAGCCATCAACCATCCAACCACCCTGCTTTCCAACAGCATCATAATCAAATCAAAACCACAAGAGGCCTGTCATAAAATCATAAAATTTTATGCCATCAAAATTTGTGATCTTTTATTACATAAGTCATTAAAGCTGCGGCAATATAATGGAAATTTTCAAATGCATCAAACGTTCTAGAATTGCTATGAAGAAAGAGATTGTCATCAACTTCACTTCCTCGGGGAACGGTGTGGAAAAATACCCACTTACATTTCGTGTGCGACTCTATATCCTGAAAAATTTACCATTACATATCAAATAATTTACTAAATAAACTTAATTATTTTTACTGATTTTATATACAATTTCCCATCAATTAAAAAGAACACAATAATTATTTCTTAAACTTATGCTTGGACTTGCATTTTTAGTCTCTCATAATAATAATATTAGATAATATCAAGTCCATCCTTATCAAACGGCCAATACAAAATGAATTATATACACATGAGGACTTTGTGGTATAAACGGTGGTTTTATTGTGGCCGAGTACATAGGCTCATCATATACTTAAGACTTAATAATATAATATATGATCATAATATTATAGGTTGGTGTAATCATTAAGCCATGGGCCTATGCAATGAGCCACCTAACTTTTTAACGGTAGAATATTTGAAGAGTGGGAGGAATCTAAAAAGCCTTGCCACCACTACCTTTTTTGTACAAAATTTCATGATGATCGGTCAAATAGTTGAAAATATGAAAGCAAACAAACTTGCATTTATAGTTTCAGTAAAGATTTTTTCCTAACAATACGAAAGTGTACTTATTAGTTTACCTCCATTCACACAGCAACTCAAAAAATGTACGAGAACGAAAATATAGACAACAATTTATTTATACCGAAACACAAAGCTTAAATTCGTCGACTTTCTTCGCGTTAGTTGGGCCCGCTATAATGATGCTCGCGTCTTTTAAAACTTGCTCTTTCGATAAGCACTCCTTGAGTTCGGTATGTGTTTGTGCAGTTATTTCTTCACTCGCTTTGTAAAGCAGTGGGCTCACGGGAAATTTCTGTAATGTAATCATTTATGTAAGTTATTTTTGTCGGTCTCGCTTATATTTATAACGAATAATATAATAATATCGAGGACAGCATAACTTTTTTTTAAGTTCATGTATCTTTTGGTCAGAGAAGAAGCGATGGAATTAATTGAAAGCAAATTATATTTTTAAATCATCAGCGAATCCGGATAATGGCTATATATAAAAAAAAATCTAGTTAATTATATTATTTACTGTCTTGATTACTTTTATATACTCCGTTATCCTAATTTGGAAAGGACACACTATACTAGAAAAGTATTTTAGATATATATGTGATGTACACTAAAAAAATCAATTATTTTTATTATTCAGTGTATAATGAAAGAGAATAGTTTTTGAAAAGAGATTTTTTCTCTAGCTTTGACCTATCCGCAATGCCAACATTGCCTACCGATGGTATGGTACATGCCAGTGCTGCCAACTAGGGTGTTTCTCCCCTAAATTTGGGGGAAAGTCTGGTGAAATAGGGTATTCTTAGGGGCAACATTTTTTTAGGTCTTTTTTCAGGGGGTACCTTTTCTTATTTTTCTCATAATTTCAAGTTTTTCAAATTTTGCTTTTTTTAACATAATATTATAAATGTATTTTCTATTCTCATTTTTTTTTTCTTTTAATATGTTCATGACATCCGGGGAAATGCTTCTCAGTGGTTGGCAACACTGATACCTACGACTAATTTGCATTATCGTATCGAGATTCGAGACCACTTAGTCTACTTCTCCAGTTATATTAAGACCCTGAAATCATCAGAATATCCGTACCTGACAGCAGCATTTAAATCTAATATTAGCTCCAAGCATCGGGCACAGCAGAAGATAAGAATTCAAAACCGGGTGAGGCGATCCACAGTACGCGAAATTTAAATTCCTTAACGAACCAAATTCCTCCTAAAACAGGTGTTATATAAACACAAACTTTTGTTTAATTAAACCAATACAATTTCACTAGCGCTCAAGTGAGACCAAAATTATGGTAAATTAGTTTAGTTGGGCTCTTTTAAAATTCACTTGTATGTGTGTTTGTCATATAATTGATGCTATAACAGATTAAATAATAGAGACAATGACATTTTTTCTGATTCGACTTAACTCTTTTTCTCTACTTTTTAATTAAGTCCTCACATTTGCGATATTAGCCTCATTATATACCACACAGAGAAAAAAGCTAAGATGTTATAGGTATATCAATAATTTTCCAAACTTGAACTAACAATGACAGACATAATAGTGGCCATAGCTTGTATACTGGCATGAGTCCTGGAACGCATGCATAGAACCGGAACACTGGCTTGTTCTGCGAACCGTTGCACGCACATGTGTGTCATAGTAGCAACGAATATAGCATCCGCCATATACGAGAATATCCTTAAAAAAAAAAACAAAAAAGTGTCAAACAATACTTTTTTTTTAAATATAAAGAAGGCACTTGCACTATGAACAAAATACTATTTTGCATTTGAAAAAACGTTCCATTTAGAAACGTTGAAGAACTAATAATTATGATAAATTCATAATAAAGGTTGTACTTCTTTACTTTCTTAAATAATAAAAAATATCAAAATTCGTATCTTCTCGTTGTGTGTTTGTTTGTTAAATTCGATTTTAAAATTTGAATTACAAAACGCTTAACTATTTTTTTTTAATTACCTGCCCATGTAGTCTTCTTCCCAAACCAAATTGTCGGTTATATTGACGTCATATGCGCCGAGCAAAGTAGCAGCTTTTGAGACCGCCATGTTTAAAAACGGCTCATTCACTTCTTGCAAAATCATTACTTTGGAGTCCGCTAAAATTTCCTGATGTTAACGCAGAAAAAATATAATGATGAGCAGCAATAATTATGATAAATTCATAATAAAGGTTGTACTTCTTTAATTTCTTAAATAATAAAAAATATCAAAATTCGTATCTTCTCGTTGCGTGTTTGTCCTTCAATATAAACGCTTATCGACCTTTATATAGGGTTTTCCATTAAGGGCGCTTGATCGTGCAGAACTTCCATCGTAGCGTGTGCTGTGTGGCACGTAGCGCCGTCCTGTTGAAACCACATGTTGTCCAGATCCATATTCTCGATTTCAGGCCAAAAGAAGTTGGTTATCATCGACCGGTATCGCTCACCATTGACGGTGACGGCCACACCATTATCGTTTTCGAAAAAATACGGACCAATCACGCCTCCGGCCCAAAATCCGCACCAAACAGTCACTTTCTGCGGGTGCATTGCCACTTGGTGAACCTCGTGTGGATTGGTCTCGTCCCAAATACGGCAATTTTGCTTGTTGACATAGCCATTCATCCAAAAATGCGCCTCGTCGCTGAAGATGATTTTTTTGCCAAAATCGGCGTCAACTTCCAACTGCTCTAATGCCCAGTCAGCGAACACACGGCGCTGTCTATGGTCATTAACCTTGAGCTCTTGGGTCAGCTGGATCTTGTACGGGTGCAGGCTCAAGTCACAACGCAAAATTCGCCAAGTTGTCGTCTGCGAAAGGCCGAGTTCCTGTGCGCGACGCGGAATTGACTGCCGCGGGTTTTCGAGGACACTGTCGCGCACAGCGGCGATATTCTCGGCAGATCTCGCGTTACGTTGACGCACGGGAACAGGCTGATTGTTAACTGACCCGGTTGACTCGAATTTGTCCACCAATCGACGGATAGTCGACTCGGCAGGACGATCATCGCGACCGTAAAACGGGCGAAGTGCGCGGAACGTTGCTCGAACTGAAGACCCATTTTCATAAAACAATTTTATGATTTGCACGTGCTGCTCGACACTGTAACCTGCCATGGTGGTTTGGGAGGACGGAATGAATATAACACACTGCATTTGACAGCTGTCACTCAAACAACATGGCCGCAATCAGCTGTCAAAGTTCAAGCGTCCCTATTGGAAAACCCTATACAACCCGCGCGAACCCAGGACGAGTAGCTAGTTATATAATTATAATTATTAAAAAAACCTCTTACCAATCTCTTTCTATGCGTATCTCTTAAACAACATTTCAGACCCAGCGCGCTTTCAATAACATCCATTATCATATTTGAGGTCCAGTTTTTAAAACAAATCAAATGCTTTGGTTTTCGAATTCTAATTAATAAATATAAATATTTAAAAAAAAAATAAGGTATTTCGTAATTATAAGTATATAAAAATGCTTATAATTTTATAACTCACGAGCACTGAATACTGTAAAATCTTTTGATTGTGTAAACAATCTTAAAAATATCCTTAAATACTTTCATTTTAATATTAAGTTACTTTCTATTAATATCTTGAGAATTAATTTTGCCTCGTAAACACTATACTGAATAAAATATTATTATATTAAAACTTCAAATCCCATCTTATTATTTGTCAATTAGATAACAGATCACAAAAGAATAATTCATCCTATTTTTCTTAAAAAGGTTCTTCCCAAAAATAGTTTTCGACATAATGCACTTGAATTTTAACCGACAATTGGGTCCCATTCAAGGCACTATTGAATTCGTGTAAAAAAAGATTTTATTGGTAAAAATTAAGCATTACAAAGTAGTTGCAAGCGCCCCCGTACTAGTTTTAGTAACAGTTATTTTGACCGGAGGGAAGAGGACACTTGCTTCTTAATTTGTATTCATCTGGTGATTGGCGATGTGTCAGATGAAAAAATCTGCCGACGCCGTTGTGGGATAATCTCCAAGCCTTATCTTCAAAAAGTTCAAAAGCCCAGCAGTAGGATATTTACAGATAATTACTTTATATGTACTAAAAAATATGACTGTTTTTTAGTATGTATACCAACTATGAATGATATTTCGCCTCCGAGCAATGAAATACGAGTTCCGTATAAAATACGTTTTCAAAGCAAGCCAATCAACGAAACTTTAACGAACTGTCGAACTCGCCTTGTCATTCGTTCGTAGCTTTTGAACATTTATTTTTTCAATCACGTGAAATGTTTAACTAGATTTTTTATTTATGAAATAGTTTAACAAAGAGAAAAAACCGCAATTAAATACACTTTACACTCAACACTTACTTACACCTATAGAAATATTTTTTTATTACATTTAAGCTTTTATCCGGGTTAAAGGCTGCGAGATCATTCCTTCATAAAGCATCCGTTGTAGTGTTGTGCTCTGGTGGTGGCTCGGCGGAGCTCTCTTTAATATTATCTCAAACAATAAACCAAACCTTAGTTATGTCTTTCAACAAAGTACTTTTATTTATATCTGTAACTTACAATGTAAATTAAGTATTTGTAAATTGGTTGTTTTAATGTTTAGTAATGGAGAAATAATGTACAAAAAATTGTTTTGGTTTTAGTTTATGTTTTGTTTAGTCACCGATGATAAGTCACACCACTATCTTCTTTCGCAGTTGGTTGATTTTTACATGTTTTTAACACGCAAGACGGCATTTCTGAATCATGTTGGTCACAGTTTCATTACGTCCGATCGCGATGAGCGTAGGCGAGTGACTAAATGAGTTGATGCCGATCGGCATCAACTCATGGCGCAAACATCTGGTTTACGGTGTCTGTTCTAATGCATTAGTAGATTATTATTCATTGGCTAAATAAATGGCTTAATTAAAATTTTTTATTTCTTATTCATTAATAATGTCAACTTAACAGTTATATTACTCCTCATGTCTATCCAAGAACTTAGTTGAAAGTTTTAAAAATTAATGATTAGGTAATAAATATTGCGAGCTGATAATGAAACAAAGTAAGTCAGATATAAAAATTTATATTATAGGAAATATTTTGGATTCAACAACAACTCCCGCACAACACGCCCGCGCCCTCGTCTTGATACCATGGCACATATTTATACATATTTTATACCAAATTTAAACAATAACATTCATGCTATAAAAACCATTACAGAATACGGATAAACAGACAAATCTTTCACTGCCAGTTTTCTTTAATTTTTCTACAGATAATTAAAAACTAGCGAAATATACACTCTTTTTTTATTAATCTCCATGTTTAAAAAATTTCAAGAAAACATCAAATTACTTTCTTATCTCTGACTTAGCCTAGTAGACTTCACAATTTGAAATAATTTTGACACATTTTACATATCTTAAATTTACCAACAAAGCATGAATAAATGATGATCAATAAAAATAAAACTTGTAAAGCGTCAAGGCGAAGGCGCGACAACCGACCGGCAGCCACAATGATTTCGTTGTCAACAATCGCATCTCGAGGTACCTCACAAACTTTCACATACATTTTTGTCCGTTTATCACACAACGCCCTTATCACAAAGCGACCTGTTGATCCCTCGATGCAGGAAAGAAAAAAAAAACCGATTTTTTTTTTATTCACTGTTTGCATTCACAGTTTTTTTTTGCCTAACTATAACCTAGACTTAAATTAAGACGTACACACATCCACTTTCACTCACCGACTACATGTCTTTGCTTTATACTACAAAGCTCATTTTTACAGTGATACGTGGGGTCTTAGTCAATTCCAAAATTGCTTTCAAAGCAACAATTAACTTAGCTGCGAAGGCAATTTTATTAATTTTTTCCGATAAATATCACACATTTATCACTATTATTTCCTATCGGCCAATGACGTAGCAGACAGCATCGATTCGTGTTCGCTTAACCTAACGCGTGGGGAATTGACCGGGCCCCTCACAATGAAACCTAATTTAGATCAACTATACAAACTGATCAACGTAAAAAAAAAAAAAACGTAATTAGGGATTCATTCACAAGCTGTGGAAGTGCCTTACGACTCTATTTTGTTAGAGGCTTAAACGGGGGACCGTCAATAATATACACTATTTAGGACCTTGTCACTGTCCATAAACTAATTCATAGAATGTTTAATTTATTGATATTTTATTAACAGATTAACTATGATATGGTTCCAATTATGTATGTATATTATTGACGTCGATTGAATGTCCATTATACCATCAGCAGGAGTTTCGACTCGTTAACACTCAATAAAAACATTAAAAAAAAAAGTTATTTAATAATCGGTGAACATAATTTTTTTTTAGAAAGCTTTACAAAAAGTACAATATATGAATAACTGTACAATAATACAAGTGTTGTGACATAGTATCCTATATTTATATTGTTCAGGCCTCCTTACTTTCACTTATTTACATTATTTTTTTTTTTTTTCATCTATTACATATTATATCGTTCAAGCTTCCTTATAAATACAATTAAGTGAATAACTAAATCACATAAAAACTGTTCACAATGCACTGTAAGTAATGTATGCCCAATTAATCCCTAATGATCTTTTATTTCTAATGTAACAAACATTTTCATCTTGGATATTGCATTGTTCTTTCTTTAGGACTTAATTACACGAATATAAAAATTCAACGTGTCATTTCCTATACCTTTATAGAATTTCTATCCAGAACATTCTTTACCGTTTTCTGCCCTCAATGAAGGATTACATATCTTATTACAATGACAAAACGCATTCTATTCAATAGCAACTTATATAACATCGAAAGCACAAAATTCACAGCCCGACTAGAACTTTAGAAATCGGTTTTGTTTTGTTAAATTGCTTTGTCGGTACGGTATTTATAATTAAATTAAAGTTTAAAGAATTTATATTGAACATTAATAATTAATAAGACGTTATTCAGACGCGGTGTACTTTGATACAAAATATCGATCTACAGATGAGAGGGCAGACTTAGTAACAACTCTTTAACAAACATCAAGTCAGTGTTTACATAAGGTTTCAACCTCGAATCGAGTAAAAACAATCACAAAGACTTAAAAAAAAAAAATACATAATAAATAAATGAACGACGATTAACAAAAAACACTGCATTCAGTGTAAGGCACGGGTAAAAAAAAATTAAAAAAAAAAACCCGGTACAACCTTAGGCGTTTCATATTACGTATACGATCGCATAATTCATTCGCATAGTAGTTACTTATCAACTTTCATCGTCCTTTCAGACAATATTATGATTGTAATTTTAAAAGATACACTAAACGAACAAATTATATAGACGAAGGTTGGAATTCATACATAATGGATATATTTTTTTCTTACTTATATATAGTATTCGCGACATGGTGACGGTTCTATGGCTATTTCAGGCTCACGGGGGGTACATTTTCATCGAAATGATATTTAAAAAAAATCACCCCCGTGTTCCGAATTTAATACCAATATCTGGACTGGCAACACTGACGTATGAAATATATGCGATTTATTATCTGTGCATGTCTGTCGTCATAGCTTTGACACATCAGCATTTATCAATTGATAATCCTAACTAATCTCATCCGTATGACGTCGTGGTGTTTTTCATCGTTTAAACAATAAATACTTAATTACCGCTTAGAACCTTAAGTATGAAAAGCGTATAAATTATATCAGTGTATGAATAACGGCCTTAGTACCTAGCTAGCGATATCGCGTCAGATTGTATGTCTGTTATATAATATGTTGAAATATTAAAAAACTCTGGACTTGTTAAATTCATGAAATGGGCGACACTGAAATGTTTTTTTTTTTTTTAATTACTTTGATATGGATTGCAATTACATTTTAAGCCTTATGATACTATAAATGTGGTTCATACTTGGTACTGCAAATTGACAAACATTTTAAAACATATCTTTTTTTAAAGTTTACAAATCAATGTCCCCGATTTTTACTTATACAGCTTTAGACTCAAAAACAATTTGAGTCAGTCCTTTTTATGAATTATTTATAAATTTATTTGGTATAAACGGTGGTACTTATTTCACATGTAAATTGTTTTATATAAAAATAACAAACATACAAACTGATCAATTGATTTAACATACGAAGAGGTAGTTGCCAGTAATAGCTTAAATTAATAGTGAGTTAATGTGATGCATAAAACGATTATTTTTTAATTTTTTCCATATATGAATTGCTCACGAAAAAGTTTTTTATGTATGTTATACTTTTTTTTTTAATAAGAACTTCAACTGACAATTACCTCTTTTTAACATGATAAGATTTAACACTAGCCCATGGCAAGGAGGACATATGTCTAAATTTTAGAATTATGTAAGACATTATTAGGCTATATCTATTCTATGGACTTTTTGACAGCATTTTTTTGTATTATTCATATAAATTCTAGGATTTTGTCGCGTTTGTTTCATTTAGATCTAAAAGCTTGAAATCAAAATGTAAATTATTGTATATATTACATAAAATCATTTACACCTTTACATTTAATTCAAAACTTATTTTACGACATTGGAAAGAATTTTTAAATAAATTCTGAACCTTGTTTAAAAAAAATGAGTACTTTATGTTTAAGTGGATTTTCGAAAAATCCCTAAGTCATATTTTTATATAACAATATTTTCGTACTATTAAAAAAATTCCTTTCCAAAATCATAAATTTTTAATCTTTAATAATTTCAACAATATAATTCTAATTATTGCTTGCACATCTGTTTATATGATGCAAATATAAGGCTGTAGGTTGCAAATAAAAGGTTCACTTGATTCGTATTGTATATTATGTATGTCCTCGCTCACCTAAGGCTTGGCTAAGGGGCCCCGCTAGAATTTGTCTTGGAATATGAATAGATTGTTCGTGGCAGCCACGGCTATGATACTCTCGTGCGGATGCCAGGCTGTGTGGAGGATTTTCTTGTTGAAGTCCAGGCAGTCTACGCTTATTTCATCCTGTTTAAAATATATTTAATATAAATTTTTAATATTTTACATTTAAGGTATAATGTTTTATAGGACATGAGACAAGTATATGTATACTTATTAAGTTCTGCCTCGTTGGTCTAGTGGCTAGATATTAGGCTGCAGACCCGGTGGCGCTGGGTTCAATTCCCAGGTCGGGCCAATAAATAGTTATTGGGTTTTTCTGTCAGAAAATTCTCAGTAGCAGCCCAGAGTCTGGAAGGTGGAAGTGTGTACACTCCCGTGCCTCGGAAAGCGCGTTAAGCCGTTGGTCCTGCGCCTGAACACTTTCCGGTCGTGTCGGATTGCCGTCCCATCGGATTATGAGAGCTAAGGAAAAGAGAGTGCACCTGTGTTTGCGCACACACTTGTGCACTATAATATCTCCTGCGCAGTTGGCTAATCTACCTTGAGATTGGACGCCGTGGCCGAAATCGGTCTGGAGGACCCTTACTTATTAAGTAGGCACTTCCTTTGGATCGTTATTTTAATTGAAATGTAAACCAACCGAAAGTTGACAAATAATATTATATACTGTTGAGAAACACACCATCAAGCGACACAGTAGTTACTCATTTATACTAATTACATATATATTAACAGTTACGTATATATACTATTGCACTTATCGTGTAAATCATTTCTGCATAATAACCAATATATTTTCTATACAATTTTAAGCTCATTTAATGTACTTAATACTTGGAGGAATAGCTTTATCCAAATCCGTCTCGGTAAGTACAACCCGCTCGTCACATGTTCTCTCGCTCACACACGTGTGTAAACTTATGTAACTACAGGCACCAAGGACATAACATCTTTAGTCACCAAAGTTGGTAACGCATTGGCGATGTAAAGAATTGTTAATATTTCCTACAGCGCCAATATCTATACAGGGTTATTTGTAACGACCCAGCAACCTCGCAGGACTAGATAGCTAACACCACAAGCAACAACTTTTGTTCTACGTTCTACATGACAAAAAAAAGAATTTTACAAGGTTTTGTCGTACTGTCGTGACATTTGTAGGTACATATATCATTCATAAACGAAAGGATGACGCGACGCGTCGATCTTTGCGATGCGCGTAGACTTATAAACGTTTAAACGGGAAATTAAATTAATACTTATTTTTCTATGAAAATAAAATCTAACAAACTATCAAAAGTCGTAGAACAAAAGTTGTCGCTTATGATGTTAGCTATGTAGTCCTGCGAGGTTGCTGGGTCGTTACGAATAACGCTGTATATGGTGATAGCCAATTCTAGATACTTATTTAATAAAAATGAAAACGTAATGTAAAACAGTGGGACATATGACCTTCTTCCTCTTGGCGGTGGCGGCGACGCGGCGCGCGCGCAGCGGCTGGCGGGGCCGCGCGGCCGCGTCGCGCGACGCCTCCAGCGTGAGCTCGCCGCGCCGCGCGCCCGCACCCGCACCGCCGCGCTCGAATATTCTGCAAAATTGGACAACTGTCAGTGTCACTCGGCCTCGTGCTGAGCGTTACGTTTGACCGGTGAAAAAATGTTATATGTGGAATACAACACACACTCTGTTTTATTAATATTATAATTATGTATAGTATTATTTGGAAATCGTTTTTGAAGAATAAAACCGCAATAATTACTGCAAGGAATTCGATTTGTTGTCATTAACTTTTTATACAAAATAATTTACTATTATTAACAGCAAGACATGATAGCGTTTTGGCTATCCTCGTGTTATTTCAATTATTATTATCATAAACTTACCTAAAGAATCCATTATAAGAACCGGTCATTAGCCGCTGGTCGTCACCACTCCAGCAGCACTCAAACTTATCAAAGATACAGTCATTCTCGTACAGCGAGCACAACTTTGAGCGAAGATACTCGTGTACCTGCGAAACAAAATTATATTTTCGTACAACATTCATCTAACAAAACGGTTTATTTGGCAAATTGTAATATTTATGTAATTTGTACATAAATTATTTAAACATACATAAATATTTTTGATAACTTACTGGATATGTTTCTACAGGCTTCGTTTCCATTCTAAGATCCCATACTTTTAAACCTAAGTAATCTCTAGACATCATATATCTGTAAAAATAAGTAACTGTTTTAAAACCCAATCTATATTGTTGTTAATTATTCTAAATACAAAATCTTTAAAAAACCGATTTTTTGAATTCATTCTTTTATCAAAATCTCATTTATATGTATATTTATGTGACCGCATTGCATGCTTAGGATATGCACAAAATGACATTTCGCATTTTATAAAACTGAGCCTTAGCTATTGAGTATATAGGAGTTTTTCAAAAACCATTTACACATAGTACAGAGTATTTATAATTCCATTCATGTCAGAATTATAATCACACCAATTCAAGGTCATTAATAATGCCATCCGTAATATAATAACCACCTCAAATAAAGAATGTTGGCAGAATGATAGATTACAATAATGCAGTGCAATGTATAGCCCACCTGCCAGAGTTGCTGAGCTTGACGTCACTGATGGAGGATATGATCTCGGAGAAGAAGGAGCGCGCGTGCGGGTCCTCCGGCTCCTCGAACAGCTTCGCGTGCCGGTCGCACAGCGCCGCCGCGCGCATGTCGCACAGCCTTATCGTACCTGCTCGGGCAACACATACGTTTCATTTGTAACCATAAGTAGTCCACCACCGGTGCGGAGCTATAAAAAAAAATATTAACTATTGCCACTATATTGACTCTTTCGCTCTTCAAACCTAAATACGGCAACAGAGTATTGCAGTGTGACGGTAAAATAACTTGAATTATTAGTTAAAAACATACTAATTGTAGTTAAGGATACAATACTAAGCATTTCAAACTTCTTTAAAAAATAAAACTGTATAACTTGATTTGATGGTATTCTATTTGATACTCACCCTTACTACTAGAATATACAAAGAGATTGCATTCAGTCGGGTGGAACTCTGCCGCTGTTATAACCTGAAAAATAACACCTCAATAAATTCATACGTTATAAAATCCTCTCGTCATTCACAACAATTAAAACATTTGAACCACAAAGCAAATTCATTATTTATTTTATTTCATTACAATATAATGTTTAATCAATAATTGAGTACACAAGAACTCAGCAGAGCTTGACTATATTTAAGCCCACAATCAATTCAGATAAAATCCCCATATTCTACCGAATATAAACATTTATAACCTTTCATGAAGTGTAACTGCTATATACTAACTATTATACGTTAACGAAGTAATTTCATCAAAGTACTTTAAAATAATAATTTTAGTAGATTTACCTGAGACGATACAGAAAGAAAGTCCGTAGTATTTTTTTTTATTTTTATAGAATAGTAAGACGTGCGGTCATATGGCCCTGATGGTAAGTCGTCACCAATGCCCATAGACATTGGCATTGTAAGAAATGTTAATCATCGCTTACATCGCGAATGCGTCACCAACCTTGGGAACTAAGATGTTATGTCCCTTGTGCGTGTAATTACTCTGGCTCGCTACCATTCAAACAGGAACACAAAACGATACAAAGTACTGCTGTTCTGCGGTAGAACATCTGATGAGTGGGTGGTACCTACAAGTAAATACTCTTTTTCATTAATTACAATGTTCTATCTCTATATAAATAGACATCATATACTTTTTAGGAACTATCTTATCTTTTGCCAACTGTTTTTTTATGTAGCTTTAGTGTTATAGAGAAACTATTACCCGGAGAAAAATATGTTGGGAATGTGTACATTTATTTATGTTTTCCTCAAATTTTACGACGACTGAGCTTACTACTAGTAATAATAATAATAATAATAACAAAATTATAATTGATATATTCTCAGTATATTAATCGGTACCTCGGTAAGTTCCTCCATATTGGCGGGCTTAATGTCGACGATATTGAAGCTCTGGTCGGTTATTTCGAGGTGCCACAAGTTGATACGTAGATCGTCCGCCGACAGGTACGTCTCCTGGTCCGAATTCAGTGAGATCGAGTTTATGTGGTATGTGTGTGCGTTTGCGAATATCCGTCTGGAAATAAATAAGGTAAATTATACATACATAGATTCTGATTTGTAATTTCACATTGAACAAAAGGATACTTCAACTTAAATATCAAACGATTGAATAGTTCAAGTACCTAAAGGTATTTTTTTTTTAAATAAAATAGTTTAGACGTACTAGAAAAAAAAAATTGTATACTTTGTTGTTGTTGAAAAATTTGTAAGTCCTTCATAAGTCGAAAACTCGAATATTTTGACATCTCCCTTCAAGTTCAACTTACAGAGATTCAACTGTGAATGTGCCACTGCTGGGCTAAGGCCTCTTTTTGAAGAGAAGGTTTAAAGCTTATTCCACCACGCTGCTCCAATGCGGTTTGATAACATAATTTCAGTGAAATTCGACTCATGCAAGTTTCCCCACGATGTTTTCCTTCACCATCGAGCACGAGATGAATTATAAAAACAAATTAAGCACATGAAATTCTGTAGTGCTTGCCCGGGTTTGAACCCTCGATCGTCGGTTAAGATTCACGCGTTCTTACCATACATGGGCCATCTCGTCTATCATTACCAATAAGTGTGTGCAAAATTTATATAATTTTTTCAATTAACTCTTTCTCACACATGTATCTTTAACACAACAAAGCTGAGCTAGGTTATTTTTTCCTGTCCATGTTAAGGAAACAATAGTAATTGTCTCAGTAGAATATTATCTCACATAAATTAATCCTTACATTATAATAATTGCATATATGAACATTGTAAACTTAAAAATGATATTTACAATTTTTAATATTATATTTAATAACACTAATGTTTTATTAAATTATTTATTTAACCTTTAAATATACCAAATATTTATATAATATGTTTTCGGGCGTATTTTGTTTGTTTCTCTTGTATATCTGTTCATAAAAATATATTGATTCGAATTAAATAAGAACCGAATCAGATATGAAGAGACTACTACATAGACACTGAGACAAATCTATTTTTTTGTTCTATTCCACCCATATAACTGTATGTGACTTTTTCATAAAAATAATCAAAATTATATCTTTTCGCAATGGGCAAAGATGTTTTCCACATTTATTCCACACATTAGTAGGACTTTAATTATTTAAAAAAAAAAATGAAGCAACCCTAGATCGCTTCACACGAAATTGGTACACGAGCAACAACATTCGAGGGCTCATGTATGCTTTTATTAAAGTTATGACAAATTGATAAAATTTTAGTTAGAAAAAAAAAAATGTCTTTAAAGAAATCTAATTTGAGTAGTTTAATTAAAAAATCAACGAATCTTAATTATTGTAATAAAGATTATGTTCTTTTGTATCTATATTTATAAATTAATTTACCCTGACTGACTAAAAAAAAGGACTGGTCTATTCAGCGTATATTACAACTTTAAAGTGAGAAATGGGATGGCTAACTTTGTATGAATTTTACCCACACAGAGACGAGACAGGAGGCTAATTACTAATATTCCTAATGACCAAGTCCCAAAGGATTACGATCAAACCTATTAGCTTCACTTCGTACACCATTGAGCTTATATAGTTATATTATTATATCAATTTAATTCTGCGACTGAGATTATCAAAATAATATTTTTCTTGTCTCGAATAGATAACATATATCAGCCAGATTTGCCGACAGTCGATATATTGAATTCGATTATCTCCAACTTATCTACGCACCGTGACAGCGTCAAGTGCTCATATATTTGTTAAGTCAGATATGCGAGCGTTAATTTAATTATCGTCGGTGTTTGTTGATCCACTTGACATGATTATGAGAGATTTATTGTGGACCCGCGTCCGCGAATGTTTGTGTGTCCGCTTTAAATATGAAAAGATAGCTCAATGGCTAATCGCCTTGATAGAATATAAAATACGACTTGTTAAATCAAATAAAAATTGATTTAATTAATACCATAGTAGTATTAATAGATCAATTTTTATTTGATTCTTTTTTTAAAATTTTTTCTTTTTTTAGAATGATCTAACTAGTAATAATTATTAACGGCCTTATTTATAAACGTTTCTTAGTTACTGTTTAGCTAAACACTGATTTGTCTCTTTCTGACATTATTGATTTGACATACGAAAGAAGAGGACAAAATATTGTTTAACTAATCACCAGTTAAATAAAGTTTATGAATAAGGCGGTAAGTCTATAGGTTCGTTCTCGTAAAGCAAAACCAAAAGTTTTAACAACTTGTAAAAAGATCAAACGACAAACTCACGGGACATCCGTTCGTTTGATCTTTTAGGCCCGGCTATGTAAGAAATTTGTTAAAAATTAAATTAATTACTAATGCAAATTTAGGTACCTCACCGATCTGTACGTTCGCGGAGAACTAAATCACAAACGCTTTCCCAAAGTCAGGTAAAAAGCTGCTAAAACACGAAGTAATACTAGAAACCCCCCCTCCCCCCGTACTACTAGAGGCAAGCGATCGTGCCGTACCTGGGCGAGGCCTCCACCATGAGGTCGGCGGGGCGCACGGTGGGCACGCGCAGCGCCGTGACGCGCGTGGGGTCGCGCGCGCGCCCGCCCTCCTCGCGCGTGTTGTAGCCCGTCACGCGCTTGTCCCGCTCCGATACCTGCGAACATTTACCTATTTAGAACGAATGCAACAGACGAACGTTTGCTTCGATAATGAAAAGGCTCTCTATATCTGGTAAGTCACACTTTCGTATGATATGACAGAAAGTATTCTTACCGTGCTACGTGATTAAAAAAGAAAAATAAATAAATAAAAAATGTATACATATATATAGCACCCACATTATATTGTATTAACATGTATGCATACATTTTATATCTTATTCTTCTTCTCATCTAGCGCTGCAGAGAGGCAATAGCGCCAGCGTCTTGGGTACAATGCCACAGTACAAACATATTAGACGGCGTGTTTTTCTTTAAAATTTTGTTGTCTTCTATTTGATAAAATATATAAATAATAACTAGTTAAATGCCTAGGTCTGACTAGGTCACTAGTAAATAATGACATCACAAAGTTACCAGTTCCAGTCTTTAAACCTGTTTTGATTTCATCTTTATCTGTTTTGAAATACACTAGAGTATACATGTTTATACCACATTATCATTTTTCTTACAGTAACTAGTATTCGATTATTTACACCTTTAATGCAACATTAATTAAATTTAAACTTTATCTACAAACAATTTAAATTAAAATAATAATTCTGCAATAAATTATATAAAGTTGATTGATTTAATCATGAATTCGTTAATGGAATTTAGAATTTTACTTGGTGGTAGAGCTTTGTGCAAGCTCGTCTGGGTAGGTACCACCCACTCATCAGATATTCTACCGCAAAACAGAAGTACTTGTTATTGTTGTGTTCCGGTTTGAAGGGTGAGTGAGCCAGAGTAATTACAGGCACAAGGGACATAAAATCTTAGTTCCCAAGGTTGGTGGTGCATTGGCGATGTACGCGTTGCTTAACATGCCAATGTCTATGGGCGTTGGTGACCACTTACCATCAGGTGGCCCATAAGCTCGTCCGCCTACCTGTGCAATAAAAAAAAAAAAGAATAAATTCAGCTTTTAGTATCACTGTGTTCAAAAAGGTTGATAAGACAAAATCCAAAATCAGATCTGTGTTACTAGTTATGAGGTTAGGTAGTAATGAGGTTGAATAGTTACTGCTCCAACAACATTCTTCAAATACAGATTAAAATAAATAAGAAACGAAACGACGACGCCATATATACGTTGTATTTACTCAACCAATTTTAATGAAACTTTTTTTTGTGTTTAGAAGCCTTTCACTAGACTCGATAACTAGTATTTTATCTCTATGATAATGATTCATTAACTATAGACACATGACACTACAATATATGATGACCAGGGATGCAGGCTTTCGGAGCGTCACGGTAGCATACGCTCCCCGTGGCGCTCGCCGTTAAGACGGAAGGGTACCGCTGGTTTTTTAGTGGGTATTCAGATGGTGGTATAACACATGCGCGTTTGCGTAATGCGTTTTTCCAGCGTTAAAAAAAAAGGAAAAAGGGATGCAGGCTAAAATTTGTACTCACTTTCCATAACTTAATAGTCTTGTCATTAGTTGACAGTAAAAAGTGCGCCTGATTCTTCCTTTTAAGCCATCTAATTTTATTGATCTTCTCCTCAATCTCCAAGGATTTGAGGTAGTCGAACTCTGGCTCGTGTGATTGGAACGTCGAGTATACATTATACTCGCCCTTCTTAGGAACACATTGTTTTGATGCTGGGTCCCTCTGAAAACAAATTTTATATTAATAAATTTAACATGCAAGTATATCTAGGTTAATCATATTTTTATGTTTAATACATAATTAATATACAATAATCTATATGTTTTATGTTTGCAGTGAGTAGCTGTTCCACCAGAGCCCGCATACGAGTTACCATTTTATTTATTTAAAATCTTTATTGACCACCAGAGTACATGGGACAAAAGGCGGACTTAATGCCTGGAGGCATTCTCTGCCAGTCAACCTTTAGGTCAACCAGAAATCAACGAAGGCGGTAATTAATAAATAACACTACACAACAATACACGTACTTACTACTATACGCGTACTTACTACGTATTTTACTATGACCTAAATGGCCCAACGTTTATCATTACGTGACTTAACAGAAATTTGCAAGTTCAAACACTGAATTTTCATCTACTTAGTTTGTGTTTATAATTCATCTCATAGAAACTTCGTTAGGAAACCTGCACGAGTCGGACGAAGGACTGGAATATACTTCAAAACCCTTCTCAAAAGGAGAGCAAGAGTGAGTCTAGCGTGGGACATTTACAGACTTACTTTTTTTTTATGAATAAAAATGATAATTATGCTGAAGATTTCCTCACCTGAAATATAACAACTCTACCGCCCTTATCACCAGTGGCCAACAGCTCGCCATCGTGGTTAAACTCGACACACGATATAAGATCAGCCTCGGTAACGTCGTCCTCCAATGTACCTTTCACCTGACTGAAACACCATGTCGTCTCCCCACCATTGCCTGTAATATGTTGATAAAGATAATTGTAATACCAATTGCTTGATATTCAAATTCATTACATATTAATAATACAATCTATAAACTATTTAACTTGGCCTGTCTATTCCTTTTTTCTGTATAGTAAACTTTACAACTAACATATATGATTTTTATGTTTTTATTAGGTATATATAAAATAAGAATGCTATAATTTTACAAGTGGGGATGAGAGTAGCTAAAGACGTCGGGAACAACTCTACAATTTCCAAATCGCCATTCCACCTGTATGGCATTGAACTATGGCTTAAAACATGTATTATATCGCTGTGGGCTGTCTCCATACTGATTTGATATACATTCATCACATAACAAGCCTCTCAAGTTATAAACGTAAAAAACAAAAGCGATAATAAAATACATTAATAAAAAAGATTATATACCGGCCATGAGACGACTCAAAGATCAATTTAATTAGACAGTCGCTAACTAAGCACTTATTAAGACCTCTAACTCAATTTAACAATATTCTAAGGATTTTTATCAGACAAACTAAAGTGTGAAAGTTATAGAATTTTTAATTTTATAAAACATAAAAAAATAAGACTAACTTCTAATACATAACTGAATACAGGCATCAATACAAAAATATTCAAGTAAATCTCACTACACAAAATAAAGGAAAAGATACACAAAATAAAGGGAGACAGATTTAAATAACTTATGCTCAATCTCAATAAAAGGATTATGTTCGTTTATCCTTTCAATATAATATTTATATAGAAAACAATTAGTTTCACCATCCAAAGCAAGAGTTAGTTACTTACTAGCAGGAAATACACTAGAGAATAAACACGAGAAACAAATATTAATGTATTAGAAAAGAGAAAATTGTAAATGCAATGTACTCTACAAAAGTAGGATTCTAAATACAAATTAAAGGTTCACGCAATGGTTCTCTTAAAAAAAAACATCATATATATTTATAGGATATGATAGCTTTATAAAATCTATTAAAAAAAATAAAAGACAACTGCCTGTTTAAAAACGTAGGAACTGCTAGCTACAGTACAGCAACATTAAATGAGATAAATAATATGACAAAAATGCAGTTACTAGGTTTTGAAATTCAACTACGAAATAAGCATACATTTAAGAAATCTACTTATATTTGACTGTATACAGTCAATCAGAACGTGCTCATCACTGAATTTGCAATTTAAATTACACATTTATCTTTTGCAATGTACGTACAATCACATGTTGTATTCCAGTGCAAGCGACACGATTGTTGCCTCCAATTAGCGAAATTATCCTGCACTCTGATTCGGTTATTCGAATGCCAAGGCTCCTTCTTTTTTAACATTGCTATTTAAATCACATTAAATATAACAAAAACGTTTTTTTTTTTTTATATTTTGGCACAACAAAATGAGATCATAAATATTGATTGAGAAATTAAGAAAAAACAAAATTACGTATATTTGAACAGAGAACACATTGTTACTCAAACGTTACTGAACTGAGAATGTAAAACAAAAAGCTTTAAAACCTGTTAACAACTGAAAGAGATATTTGATACTTCTGAATAGATTGCTCTTAATGTAACCCAATACTATGCTTTTGTGATACATCACAAACAATAAAAACCACTTGATGACAGTATAGGAAGTAGGTATCTCGTCTATGTATGACACTTGTATATAATAGTTGCAATATAAATAGCCAGACAATGTTTCTCCTCTCAGTGCATTGGGGGAACATATCCTGCACTAATATTACAATTTCCTCTAAATTGATATAATTTTATCTAAATTCTATATGTACTGAAATTAAATTAAATTATCTTTTCATTAACAAATCTACAAATAAGAAAAATTCAAAGACCACTTTTCAAAAAAACGAAAATTGTCATGACATATGCCTTGTACTCATTATTCTAGTAACGTTTTACAAATAAGGATAACACTTAAGGAAAAAATTTCAAGTAAATTTGATACTCAGCCAAAAATACTTTTGCTTGAAATAAATAAGTTCAAACATTACTTTGATCAAGTCACTGCCAATAACTAATGACAAATGACAGCCTGTTGCAAGCCAGACCTTTACTGCATAAAATATTTTCAATATATAAAAAAAAAAAAAAAAAAATTTGACATATTATATAACCTATTGTGCACCAAACAATTGATAGAAAAAAATATACATGAAAACTACATAAACTGTAAATGCATTATTCCTATTTGTAATAGCAAAATGTTTTACTATCCTTACTTGGGCAATAGAAATATGCAATTTATTAACCCTCTTGTGACAGCTGTTAAGGTGTCTCTTTTATATATGTTAATATTATATCTTAACCACATGAAGAAACTGTTAACAAATAAGCTAGAGAGGAAAACCATGAACTATTAAACAAAAATATTTGATGACCGTTAGTTATATAAAAAATATATATATGAAAATACTTGAAAATATTATATTCCAACTTTCATAGATTGTAATAATTTTTTTAATAATAAAAGCTTTGTCAAAGGTTTGAAACAGTACCTAATTTCTTTACCAGACTATCAGTCGATAAAAATAAAACTAGGCAACAGCTGTAACTAAAAAACAACATACAAGGTGTATGCTTCAAACAATTGCAATAGAACAAGTCGGGAACATTTTTATCAAAAACTCATTCCCTTAATAAAAATATGCCTCATATATGATGTAAGTTCAATTTTTGTGTGTAGCTTACTTATCTCGTAGTTATGTAGTATTATGTAGTATTTTTACATGTGTTTATGATGTTGGTAAGTAAATTTTCTATAATATTGTTAAAGTACATTTTCTACAAATTGCAAATGAAATATTATGACAACTATATCATAGAATTAGTAAAAAATATACTTTTATATATCAATAACTGTTACTGTAGTACAATATATCCAATATGTAAAATTCCATTCGAGGTTATTCTTTAGCTTGAAGACTTTTGATACATACACTTCCCGACAGTATTTGAAGTGTAATTAACACATCATATAAGAGAAACTCTGTATATGTAGAGTACGTTTTACTTTACAAATTAATATTGTACTTCTCACTAACTCAATTTGCTGAAAAATGTTGTCTTTAGCATTATATTATAAACAAATATAAAATCTCTGTTAATCAATCATTAAGTCATATAAATATATGAACATTAATCCATCCAGCTGTTGTAAGTTGTGAGAAAATTACATGCTTTCAGAGTATATAGAGAAGCTATATAGTGAATTGCTATCTTTATATGAATAATGTCACCGTAATTTCAACACAACATTCGTATTATGTAAAACATATGTCAATCTTACGCATATCAGTTTTGTTTATTTTAATGTGACCTCTGTCTGATATATTAATACACATACATAAAGAAGTAAAGAAAGTTATCATATAACATTTAGATGCGAATTTTCTGCAACATTCTCACTATAACGAAACTATTCGTTTCATTTATAAATAGTATATTTATATCGTAAGCGTCTTATTTATTGTCGCCATTGATGTTTTAGCGTGCAATTTGAAACAGGTTTCACTGATGTGGGTATACAAAAAAGGGCTCTCACCTGTATGTAGCCTCATTTAAACGGGAATTCCTTGCAACACGCTACGTAATACAGTATAACAACTTGGAATTGTTTCAATGCTAATCCTAATAACGTAAATCTGTTGACCATAGCGGTCTGACCTTCGATTCGCGATCAACAAATGCAATCATCTGATCACACAAACAATTAATGTTTTACGGTATTTTATGTAACAAGAACGTCAATATGGGCAAATATCACCGACAAAACCATTGCGAGAACCTTCTTTTCACTACGTTTTTAGCGCAACAGCGAAAAAGATATGAAATGTTAAAACTATCGGCTTTATACGTTAACCAAACACTTCCCACTCAAATATATATCGTCACAATAGTAAACACTAAAAACTAAAAACCACACTAAGTACAAGAACATTGCATTTACCGTCGGAGTTCGAACGATAAAACATCTTCGACTTATTGCGATTTCCGATTCCGATTCGCCCTTGTCTAGCGGGCGCTAAAAGTCAGCACTTACCGGCCATGACAAAGCCCAGCACAAAAACTTTAAGAAGTTCAATAGTTTTAGTACACAATCACTTCAGTATTTTGCTAAAACATTACACAGAACTCCCGATGAAAATTGATTAAAATCATTTCAACGTTACATCGGTAAAAAGCAATGGCGCTCAGAAAATTCAGAAATACATACAATTATTACTGCAGAGCTCAGTGTTGCCACCCTATTTATAAAAAAAACTACCTTTCTAATAAAAATTTGTAACGACTTTATTTCAAAAAAAAACATTATCATAAACTACTTTGTAATAATATACGTAGTATTAACATTTCAAAACTTATCTTAATTTATTTTTAACTGACTATTCTTTATATTGTTAGACGTTTTTATATTATGTTTTTAGATTTTAACTGCCATAAATTACCTGCAACAGAATCTATTATATTTTATTTGATTAAGTTATTCGAACCGTTATTGTATTATGCATTTATAGATTTTATTTTATTTAAAAAAATATCAAATTTAGATGCTTTAACTTAATAATTTTATTTTGTTTTTCTACATATTGATTGAGAAATTAAGGTTTAAGTAGTGAATGTTATTTATAAAATTATTAATTTTGTTTCGTTTAAAAATATTTTCTACCACAATGGTAGTATTTGTTAAAGATAACAAGACTAGCAAAAGTTACGTCAAAATATCAAAACCTTACCGCAAGGCACAAAGTAGTCACGTAAAAGCGTGCATGAACAACTTTAAGCGAATCTAATGCCATCTATTGGCATAACAAATATATAGTTATTTACAGTTACATTCAAGATGTTTAAAAAGCAAACGGTTTAGGTCATAATTATATTTAAGGCGTGTTTTTAAACGTAAATTATCTTTTTTTTACTTATAATAAAACAGGTTTTATTAAGCGTCATGTTCGAGAAATATTTTTGATCATTCTTTTTTTTCATCCATTCGTTTCGAATTTGTAGATTTTTTTACTTGGTGGTTGGTGGGCTTCTGTGCAGGTACCATCCAATCTTCACTTACACCGTACTAGTACGTGTTCTACTTCGCAAGCCAGTGACAACAGTTCTTAGTTCTCAAGTTTCGTGACGTAAGGTGACGACGAAAGGAATCCTAACTAATATTATAAATGCGAATGTGAGTTTGTTTGTTAGCTGTGCTTAAACCACTAAACCGTTTTTAAAAATTCTTTCACCAATGGAAAACTACATTATCAGCGAATAACATACGCTACATTTTGTCCCCGTATTCCCACGGGAAAGGAAACACCGTGGGCGAAACGCTAGTGCTCAATATTTCTTACAGAGCCGATGTCTATAGGCGATGGTTACCACTTACGATCGGATTACCCGTTTGTCAGTCCTACCTACCTATTATGAAAAATGATATATGTATAAATATAAAATTTTTGGAACTATACATAACATATAAGTAGATATATAACTTAAAAATTGCAGTATACCGTATTACTCATTTATTATTTTACATTATTCAATGAATCAAAATTAACGGATCAAACAGATTGACTCAATATTTAAGAAGTCAATCATAATGAAAAATGAGGAAAATATCCATGATATTAAATTAATAACCCAAACATTCGTCGAAGTTTAACGAAGTCGTACGTGCGAGAGATTTTGTGAATTCGTTAAGATATCATGCATAGGTACTTCATAACTTTTTTTAAGCATCGAAAGAGTGCAAGGAAATCAAAAATCATTTTACAATATAAATAAATGTGAAATATTATTACTAGACTTAACATTATACATGCGAATGTGAGTTTCGCATTGTTTGTTACGATTTAGCACCTAAACCACTAAACCGATTTTAAAAATTCTTTCACCAATGGAAAGCTACATTATCAGCGAGTAACATAGGCTACATTGTGTGTCGCAGAAGCCCCACGGGAACGGGAACTATGCGGGTGAAAACGCGGGTAAAACGCTAGTTACTAAATTAATTTTTATAATCTCAACACACCGAGGACACCCGTTAACAGACGTCTCAAAACTTTACTGTGTAGGTTGCATTCGATTTTATATATTATGTTCATACGCTTAAAGTTATAAAACTATATCGCTTGTCGAAATAGTATAAATACGATGAGTTTATTAAAATATTTTGTGTATTTTTCATATCCTTAAGCCGGCAACGTATGTAAATAATTTAACATTTGAAAATTGACCTACCGTTCTTATTTCCATGGTCGAATATCACACTTAGTTTCTGTAAGCTGTTCTGTCTAGCTTCAGCAAATAGTCTGCGTTTGTTCTTAGGTGTCGGCTGCATGGCTAGCGGTGACACCACCATAGTTGTAGTCGCCATATTGAGTTATTATTATCTTACACCATCACACACCTGCAAAAATATGTCAAATTATAGAATTTGTGTTGGTTTAGCCTATGTTAAGCCGTATATAATCTAAACTAAATATCATGTGTGATCTTACAGCTGAAGTTGTACATTATTCTAAGACTGATTTTTGACAATTTTTTATTCATATCTCATTTGACGTAAAACTTCTCCATACGATGACATAATTATAATGACACAATGAGGTTCTATAATAAAAAGTTTTTACTCATGTCAAGTGTACGTAGTATGTTTAGATTTGTACGCGCTCGGCGCTTAATTATTACTTTTTAATATGTTTAGCAAAATTTATTGCGTAAGCCGATTGGATTTACGTTTAGAAATATGTAAAAAGTATTCCGTTAAAAATATTTCCTTTCATTATTTTTTTTTTATTTTGTTAAGAAAATAATATTATTGGTAATATTTTTTATAACTGACCACACTCACAACTGAGAATTATTATTGTTTGTAATTAAGACTGTTATTGCCGCGTGACTCTTGCTTAGCAGGTACCTGCGAAGAGGAGATAAACTAAATAGTTTGATTACAAGATTTATATTGGCCATTCACGACTAGCCATATATAAATAACAAATATGATTTGTCAAGGTTAATCGTTATTAATAATTTTGCATTTATAATAAAATATTTTTAAGACGCAATAAGATTAATTACCATACTGTATAATTTGAGTATGAATGAGTATAAGGTAAAAGGAAGTATGTAGTAATGATTTAGGATATGAATAAAGAAACGGTGAATTGGCTGTGACTAGGAAATAACTGAGAATGTGATTTTAAATATACAAACAGACCAACGCACAACACAAATAAATAATGATGAGGGTATCCTTACTTATATTATAATTGGAAAAGTAAAATTTTTTGTTACACCTTTACGTCTTACCTATTCAAGTACTCCACCGATCATAATGAAACTTTGCATACATACAGAAAATAACATAGCTTGATTACTCTTATTTCACACGCGTATGCGAGAAACTAGTTTATTATAATTCATAATAACTTCATAATAATAATATTATGAACACAATTTATGTATTGTGTTCAGCGTTGCTATACACATTTATCAATTATAATTTAGTTGCTCCATATTGTATTATTACTTTGTATAATTAACAAATTATTACTTTTCAACGATTAACTTACAATACTAAAACAAGAGCAAATTTTGATTTTTTGTTAACGTTGCCCATAGACACCTGCAGCATCAACGCAAACCGAAAACTACCGAGTCTAGAAAGTTCTGGAACATGCATAGGTTTATTTTATAAAGTAAGCATCCGTTTAGAAAGGATTTTTGGAAATTTCAACTTTATTGAAGCGGAAGAGGTCATCTTATGAATTTAAGTACAATTTATAAATGTGTTATAAAATGGTATAGACGGGCAGCTAGTATTATTTTACTTGGTGCTAGGCCTTTGTGCAAGCTAATTTGGGTATCACCCACACATTACATATTCTAACGCCAGCAATACTTAGTACTATTGTATACCGCTTTGAAAGTTGAATCGGCCAATATAACAGGCACAAGGGACATAAGATCTTAGTTTCCAACGCTGGTGGCGCATTGACGTTATAAGGGATTGTTAATATTTCTTGTGTCAATGTCTCTGGGTGATGGTGATACTAGTTTTTTTTTTAATTAAAAAATAAACAAACGATTTGGATCATACTTAGTTTTGATTATCTTGAAGATAATATTTCGTCACAATTTCACAGTTCGTGCGCGGTTATATCATGAAAAATAGATCACCATAAATAATAATGCTTCTAGCGTCTCTATACAGACGTTATATCCATCATAAACTTGTTATTGTTACTATAACAGTAATAAAACATTATACGTTCTTTATGTAGACGTATATACTAGGTATGGGTTTGAGGTTTTGCTTACTCCCCAATTATCTAACTAGCTTTGTTTTGTTTCTTGGTTATTGTAATGATTAGTGTCTGAGTAAAAGAAACCGAAATGGCGCAGTGGTAACAACTCGTGATTCATAACCGAAGAGTCCGGGTGCAAAAATTCTATTCCCAATAGAAAGGTACATTATCAGCGAGTAACATTAAAAGTAAAAAGTAAAGTAACAGCCTGTGAATGCCCCACTGCTGGGCTAAGGCCTCTTCTCCTCTTTTGAGAAGCAGGTTTTTGGAGCTTATTCCACCACGCTGCTCCAATGCGGATTGGTGGAATACACATGTGACAGAATTTCAGTGAAATTTGACACATGCAGGTTACCTCACGATGTTTTCCTTCACCGTCAAGCACGAGATGAATTATAATCACAAATTAAGCACATGAAATTCAGTGGTACTTGCCCGGGTTTGAACCCACGATCATCGGTTAAGATTCACGCGTTCTTACCACTGGGCCATATCGGCGGGCGAGTAACATTGGCTACATTTTATCGCCGCAATCCCACGGGAACGGGAACTACACGGGTGAAACCACGGGCAAAACGGTAGTACCAATTTATGTTCATAATTCATCTCTTACTCGGCGGTAAAGAAAAATATCGTGAAAACAAACAGGTTTTATATGTCGAATGATATTCTGTTACACGTGTATCCTTCCATATTGGTCCAGCGAGGTGGAACCTTCTACTAAGAAGAGATGAGACTTTTTCCTACCAGCTACATCCCGAAGCTGGTATTTTTACATTAAATTCAATACTTTAACAAGGCTGGAAGTTGCTGTTATTTATTACGCATCAAAATTGCGTAGCACCCTAAGATGGTCAACATGGACTATCTCGGTGACTCGGTCATATATGTAGATTCACATAAACATATACATTGGTTAAATAATTGTCAATAAAAATTGATACGATTATGACTTATTTATTTATGGTCGAATTGAGATTCATATGAATGGTTGTCAATTAAGAGCACTTTGAAAGTTCATTGAATTACGATTGAGCGAAGGCTAAATATTATTATTCTTAATAACAAAATGTACACTCGTAAAAAAAAACATACTCTAATATAATTAGGATCATAAATGCGAAAGTGAGTTTGTTTTTTACCCTTTCATGTTAGAACTGCTCAACCGATCATCGTGAAATTATGCGTACACATTGTCAAAGGTACAAGGTAACTAGTTAGTTAGAAGCACCTGAGTTTAAAGAATATTTATTCCCATAAAGACAAACGTCACTTACATGAGAACAATGTTAAACTTAAAATTAGTTATTACATTCCTCGTCGTACTTTTATTAATATAATACGCATTTATCACCACCTAATTTTGGTTTTCGTGAAATATCTGAAAACTTTATAAAAATACGAAATAAAATGTCATAATCAAAGTTGGAGAACTAATTACATCTAAAAAAATAATAATAATAGAAAAAAAAGTTTCAAATAAAAAAGTTAAGAAATTGTATCCTCTACAAAATGGTCCATACTACTATTACCTACTAATATTTTGAACGTAAAACCTACCGATTCCGCGATATTTGCAAAAATACGTTTCAAGATGGCGGCTAACGCTCGCGGTATAGGATGACAAAAACTCTGTTTTATACTTAGGGGGCACCCTCTAATCTAACATAATCCAATCGAAAAAGCGAGGAGCGGGATTTTATGCAGAGCGAACGCATTTTTGGTGCTAAAATTCCTGGTCTAATAAAAATCTACGTCTGACAACATGTACCCCTTACAGGCGAAGCTATTTATAGATATAATAAATAAACCAGTACAAGTAATAAACTTTATTATTTGTTAATTTAGATATGCTTAAACTTCTGAGATCTTTATAAATCTAGTTAAAACAATTTCTTTTTCAATAAAAAGCGCGGGAAAACTATTTCTTGTCTTTATCACTAAGAAATACCAATGACGTTATGAAAATTTTATTGATTCGGATGCAATAACAACATTTTGTGATATAATTATTAAATATATTAATTGAAGTCCATAAATAAGTATTTCTAGCAGATATATGGATGATAAAAAGCGTCGAGTTAGTATTCATTATAAATTCATTAAAAATTTTGGATAAATAGTAATTTAATTATATTCAATTACCGTAACAATGTGATGTAATTAGAACATAGTAACTAATAAGTAGAACTAGAAAGCGAGATGGCCCAGTGGTAAGAACTCGTGAATGTTAACCAATGACCGTGGGTTCAAACCCGGGCAGCCACCACTGAATTTCATGTGCTTAATTTGTGATTATAATTCATCTCGTGCTTGACGGTGAAGGAAATTATCGTGAGGAAACCTGCATGTCTCAAATTTCACTGCAATTCTGTCACATGTGTATTCCACCTACCTGCATTGGAGCAGCGTGGAATAAGCTTCAAACCCTCTACTCAAAAGAAGAAGAGGCCTTAGCCCAGCAGTGGGACAGTCACAGACTGTTACTGTATAACTAATAAGTTTCTTCCTCTTCTCGGTAGAAGAACATTCCGAAATAATGAAATTATATTTTAGTTAAAATTTGAATATCGAAATAATCTATCTAAGTATTGATAGATCAGATGAATCGTTCGTCCATTTAAATATTGTCACGTATGACTGGCCAAGCAACTTGCGCATGTGTGCGTAAGCGGTACAATAAATACTGCATTAAATCGCATAAAATTGGTCTGAATCGGTTTTCATCGGTTTCCTTTTATTAATGTTACCAGACATTGTAACAATTAATATATAATAGGCTTGATACAAAGAGATTAATTGAGCGGACAAGCATAACAGTTTGTTTAGAGTCCAATTCAATGAAACATGACAAAAACAGCATTTAATAAAAAACAGTTCATGACCTGTTAAAAAAAAACCGATTATGTAAGGCTGGTTTTACACAAGGCTAAATTCAGTGTCTTAAATTTAAACAGTCGCGTCAACAAAACCAATTGAAATCATAATATTCGTAAAATAAGTAAAAGTTCATTTGTATCGTCTTTAGGTCACTGCTGATCTTTGAAAAGTAGTATTAGAGTTAATTCCACCATGCTGCTTCTGAACACAACGAGACTAAGTATTGCTGATTAGAATATGTGATGAGTCGGTGATATCTACTACACCCAGACGGACTTTCACAAATCTCTACCACCAAGTAAACGCGAGGTAGTGCGACGATCAGTTGAATTGATCTGAATATAAACGTGGTATTATTAGCTTCTTTTTTTAATTCATAAGTTTTTGTTTACAAATGAATAATTACAAAATATATGTCATCTTCGACAATTTTACATTAAACGTGATTTTGTGGTAAACAATCCGAGTATATCTATTCAACATTGATTATAACAGCTAAATAAAATAATAACAAAGCTAAAGTAAGGCGTGTACTAGAATATGAAGCATGAATATGTTAAAATACTGAATGATTATTAAGAACTTATACTAAACTAGCAAAACCCGCAGCTTAACCAGCGTGGAATTTGATTTGTGACTCAAATCTGTTCATGATGTACATTATACCTAAATGATTATTTTGTATTCATTTTGAAGGCAGTTATTATAAAATCACAGATAGACACTTTAATTTTATTAATTTTTTTCGACATGCGAGATTAAAAAATGCACATTAATTTCAAAATTTATTAATGACCAGTTTTCGTAAAGGTTTTTCCGGGGGCTAAGGTGTAAGAAATTAAGGTTTAAGGTATAAGAAAGTTCGCACTTTTATAATTTTATATTTGGCATCCACTGCTATCGTCTTTGTATGCAACGCCCACCTAGTGGTAATACTACAATTTTATTATAAATGTAAAAGTAACTCTACTAAACCACTGAATTGATTTTGATGAAATTTGGTATGAAGTAAGCTGGAAACCCAAGGAAGGACATTACTATTTTTTTATACCTAATATTGCATCCCGCAGGAGGGGGATGCGGGCGAAAACTAATATTAAATAGTTTGATAATGAATTATATGTATTTTTCTAGGGCATAAAACATAGCGCGTGGATATTTAAGTTATATTTAATTAACGACTTAATCGTTTTAAAATCACTTTCATTAGGGATTCGCGTGTCTACGTGACAGATTCGTCGTATTCACTGTATCGATACTGATTGTATACGTGCCGTGGTCTGCGTTGGTCTAGTGCAGCGATCCTCAACCTGCGGCCCGCCGGGCTTATGTGGTTGGCCTACTTGATGTTACTTAATTTTGAACTATTTTAAAATCCAAAGGTTTTTATTAACACCTAAATGATTTGAATTGAACAACTGCTTGTGGCGTATACTGTAAACTGTTTGAAATGTCATACAATGATAAAAATAAATGTTAAAATATACGCTATAAATGTTTGCGGCCCGCGACGCCATGACTAACACGTGTGTGTGACCCCCATACAGAAAATCGCTGATCTAGTCGTTAGTTATATAATGACAGATCGCGATGTCCTGATCAAAATTAGTCTGACAATTATTCTTTTATATATGTATATAGATAATATTAATTTGACCAAGAGTTAAGAATGTAAGTACATATAGTATGTAACCTAACAAGTAACTCATCAATTAAAAATTTAAAAGACTCTCGACTTAAAAAATCCTCTAAGAAGCATCAACCGCGACCTCTTTTTGCACATAGTGGAAATCATCACAGTTGAACCCGTTATATGAACTTCTTAAACCACTCTAAAAACTGACATCGCCACGGATCAGAGAGGCCGCGGAACGTGTCCATATAACTCACCCGCGACTTCTACAGCAACACGATATCTGATGGGTATCCTGCTAATTCCGATGATGCTGCAGCATCTGGTCAATGTTATTGTAATTTCATTGTAGTAACAGGATTCTAAATTTTTAATCGATAAAAATAGAAGTGGCTCACATCCCTTTAGTCGTTAAAAATAGAACAAATCACCTTCGAAACAAAAACAAAACTAAATCAAAACCGGTATATCCGTTTAGGAGCTACGATGCCACAGATAGACTCACACATACACAGGACTGTTGTATAATCTGAGCACACGTTAAACTTATAACTCTTTTTGTGTCAAGGTCTCAAATGTTTAAAGTGATGAAATTAAATTTCTTTAAGACCTTAAAAGTAGATAGATAATTACTTCCAGAAAGTTAACTCCACAGGTTAACTTAGCCGTTACACTTCTCGCGGGTGATCCGCCCTGGGAGCTCTAGGCGGAGGTGCTCGTAGAAGTGTACCGGTTTCGGGTAGAAGCCAGGGCGAGCGGCGACCGTCCAGGATCCGTGGAAGTGGAGGGAATCAGGGCTCTAGTGCAAGATTCGCAGATGGGAGGAGGACCTGAGGTCCCCATCAGCAGGCCTTTGGAGGAACAGTGCAGTGCAGTGCAGGAACAGTGGAGGCGATCCGCCCCCACTTGTGTCGCTGGGTAGCAAGGAATGGTGGCACACTCACGTACAGGCTGACGCAGGTGCTTACCGGACATGGCTGTTTCGGTAAGTACCTGCACAAGATAGCGAGGCGAGAGGTATCACCCTCCTGCCACGCCACTGGACACGGCGCACCATACCCTAACGGAGTGTGCTGCGTGGGGGCCTCAGAGGCATACCCTGGCGGCGATAATCGGAGGAGATCTCTCGCTGCCGAGTGTGATTAACGCTATGCTCGACAGCGAGAGGCTAGTTGGAAATGGTCTCTTTCTGCGAGAATGTCATGTTGCAGAAGAAGGCTGCGGAGCGGCAGCGTGAAGAAAGTGCCTCCGCTGACTCGATCCGCCGAAGAAGACCGGGGAGAAGGCGTCGGCGCTATGCGCACCTTCTCCCCCCGCCGTAATAGCCGCCGCTTGGGCGTGGTGGGTTCCCCGTATCCGGGACCCCCCTATAAATGGAGGCCTGCAAGGTCGACCATCGGGGGGTCTCGGTAGCATGCGCAAGCGATCCCGTGGCGCCCCCCGACCAGATGAAGAGGATACCGCTGGTTTTTTAGTGGGTATTCCGGCGCTTTCAGTGCCGGTGAGTCCCACATATCTAACCTACTTCATATGGGGGAAAGGCGTAAAAGCGTTTACCCAGCGAAAAAAAAAAAAAAAAATAACTTATCCGTACTGTTAACGAAAACGAAAAAAACGAAGGACGAAACTAGACAAGGAAAAACTTCTTCGTAATAAACTAGAATCACAATTAAGGATGTATAGTCAACTACATATTTATCTAAAAAAATTAAATTATGGCTAATACGATATAGTCGTTTTTATAACGTTTGTTATATTATGCTATTATTATAATCAACTTCGAACAGAATTTTATTAAGTGTTGAAAAAATCGAGTTTATGAAGTACTAGTTCCTGCCAGCGCGGCTTTCTTGATCACATTCCAAATTTCATTAAAATCGGTTCAGTGTTTTATCCGTGAAAACATAACATATAGATATACTTTCTCATTTATAACATTAGTAAAAGATAATATCTTTAGTTTATGAAGAACAGCACGTATGCCTTCTTAAATAAAAAAATATATTAAAAAAACATTGTATGATGGACAGCCTAACTAGAACTTTTTACAACTCTTTGTACAAATTGCAAGACGGACTTTTATTGATAATTTTATTATTACTCCGGTTCTGTTAATAGCTCTACCTCAAATTAATTTGAGACTTACATACAAACGTATATGTGTGCGCTGTTTGTGTGTACGTGTGTATGTTTGTGTGTATAGTCATTGTACGGGTTGGTTCTATTATTTTGAGGTTAGTAGAAAATATAGTGCTTTGTTAAGTAAACCAATTATCCTTTAGTTTTCTCAGTTATATTATACATTTATTTAATTTTGTACACAGATTGATTTTATGCGGATACATTATATTAGCGGAAGAAGAAAGAGTTCCTTGTTGTATGGTTTCCGCAAAACTAATCCAATAGCGCACGTGAGAAAAATATAACTCTAGTATTAGCCATAGATTCGTATTGCGCGCCAACACTTTTTTCCTGAACATTGTCTAAGATTTAATGACGTAGGACCTAATCACATTAATAAAGTCGTGTTTACACGTAAGTGCTTAGTTACAAAACTATTTTAATAATTAAAGAAGATACAGAACAAATAATAATTTTGTCCTACCAAATCGTTCGTGTTTAATCGTAATTATATAAAGACAAAGGTGATTTATTAGTTAACCATGATCAGTAGCAGCAGTTTACAGTTAACATAAAGGCCGTATTAACTCTTACATTAAGCCCTACCTAGCAGAATCCGAACATATTATAGTTTTAATTATGGTATTCTTTTGTGTAGATACTGGGCATGGCCATTGTGATTGGTAGTGGTCGCCAGCCGATTGTGACCGCGTGCTGAAGGTCGGCTACTACAATATTAATCTGCAATAAACTAAAAGTGCGATTACTGATTTGTTTGTGTATCTTCTCGACAGAGTCAACCACTAGTAGTGTCACGTATTTTTTTTTCAAAAATAAAATCAGGTTTATGGAAAAAATATCTTACTTGTTATAAGAGCGTTTTCGGAGTTATTTTGTTTTTTATCTGTGCGACACTATCAAATGCTGGTGGTGATATATTATGTTCATCACCACACAACTAATCTCTTAACCAGAGAATTAAATTATATCTATTTTTCGACTCGATCTATATAGTTTTAGCAGATTATATACACAGAGTGTAACAAAATTCGTGAAGTGGCGAGTGACCATTTCGGTGTATTATAAACTTTAAATAAATATGAAATGGTAAATTAATATGGCATTTAATTATGGTTTTTACCATTACATGCTAGCGCACATACAAAATAAAATAATACCGATTTCCTGTCAGTTTCAATTACAAGCGTTTTATCTTAAAATCAATAAAGCCTTGAAATGCTTTGATAAAAATATTTTTATGACGTTTTTTTTTAATCTAAATCTGCTTAGTTTAATATTAGGACTAAATATATAGTACATTCTGTATGTCGTATTAAAATAAAACAAAATTACTGCATCGAAAATAAATAATTAAAAAAAAACGTTTTAAAGAAACAAAAGCTGGTGTTTATATATTTAATCCTATGTGAATTCAACGTATATAAATCAGAAAACCATAAAAATTATTACTGTAAGCAATATTTTTGTCACCAATTTCCAAACCTGTTCAAAGTTCAGTTTCTTCGTTTGGGTGAAACTGGTTGAAAAATCACTTAAAGGATTGACCCATACATAGCATGAGCCGAAATAGCTCAGTGGTTGGAACATCTGAATCTTAAAGGAAGGTTACGGGTTCTGCGGGTTAGCAATACTAAGTTACATATTTTTAATTGTATCTAATTCATCTCTGGCTCGGCGATGAAAATCATGAGGTAGCCTGTATGTCGGATGAAAACTGCCAAGACGTATCATCATCATCATCATGTCAGTCAAAAGACGTCCACTGCTGGACAAAGGCGTCCCCCAAGGATTTCCATGTTGGCCGAACTAGTGCTGCCCGTAAATACAACGGCTTCCCGCGACTCTTATTATATCGGTCCACCTTGCAGGAGGCCTACCCACACTACGTCTTCCGTTTTGTGGTCGCCACTCGAGAACATTTGTGTACCGTATAAGGTCCTCCAGACCGATTTCGGCCACGGCGGCCAATCTCAAGAGAGATTAGCCAACTGCGCAGGAGATATTATATTGCACAAGTGTGTGCGCAAACACAGGTGCATTCTCTTTTCCTTAGCTCTCATAATCCGATGGGACGGCATTCCGACACGACCGGAAAGAGTTCAGACGCAGGACCAACGGCTTAACGTGCTTTCCGAGGCACGGGAGTGTTCACACTTCCACCTTCCAGACTCCGGGCTGCTACTGAGAATTTTCTGACAGAAAAACCCAATAACTATTTATTGGCCCGACCTGGGCATTGAACCCAGGACCACCGGGTCTGCAGCCTAATATCTAGCCACTAGACCAACGAGGCAGTCAACCGTATACATACATATACAATAGTAGAATTTAATCCAGACTTTGCTGGTTTCCTCACAATGTCTAGCCTGAAGTTAAACCCTAGATCTTCGGTTAAGATCCATTTGTTCTAATTAAGTTAAACTTTTAAAATGGTTTATAAAACATAACTACGTCACATCGACAAATTATTAAAGAATTGTATAGCGTATACGTTTCTCATAATGTTATAAGTCTCGGAGACTCGCTGTTCATAAATATGTCATTGTTTGAAGATAGCTTTTATATCTCAAGAGAGAGATATTGGCTTTAGGTAGTTTTACTTGTTAATTTATTTACTTAATACATTTCAGTTTGTGTAGTCAGTCGACCTAAATATTATCAATTAGCCGCCCCGACTAAGGAAGGGTTGAAAAATTATCTATTTTAGTAGATATTTAATAGGATTGTTTATACCTTGGATTACATTACTGCAACTGTACTACAACTATTTTTTTTGAAAATAAAATGTAACCTATGTTATTCGCTGATAATGTAGCTAGCTACCTGTATATGAAAGATTTTTAAAATCGGTTCTGTAGTTTCTGAGTAATAATCCATTACAAGCAAACACACAAAAATTGAAATCTTTATAATATTTTACTCGGTGGTAGAGCTTTGTGCAAGCTCGTCTGGGTAGGTACCACCCACTATCAGATATTCTACCGCAAAACAGCAGTACTTTGTGTTGTTGTGTTCCGGTTTGAAGGGTGAGTGAGCCAGTGTAATTACAGGCACAAGGGACATAACATCTTAGTTCCCAAGGTTGGTGGCGCAGTGGTGATGTTGTTTTTTTTAAGAAATATACAAACCACTGTCTATGGGCGTTGGTGACCACTTAACATCAGGTGGCCCACATGCTCGTCCACTAACATATACTATAAAAAAAAAAAAATAATAATATGGATATAGATTATTATTTATTATAGATATAGTGGCAATTTATTATTTTCTTAATGTGTGGTGATACAAAAAAAGCCATGTGAGTTTAGTTTTTTTTTTTATTTTTATTTATTTATTTAATAGGAAGCCATCGTTGCATACAATATTAACATGGTCTTATAAGTAACTTACGTGAATAGGACTTAAATAATTTTAGTTATAGATAATTACGCGATTTTTTTTCAATTATTTCTTGTTTATTATAGTTATAGTATAAATAAAATTTATAGCTGTGTTAGAATTGTTTATTAGAGTGACCATTAGTGAGTTCTTTTATCATGTAAATACTATTTGAAGTTGATAGAAATAGTCATAAAGTGAGTGAATTTTGATTTTATTTTCAGGTGATAACAGGCAACGGCACTTTACTTTTGAGTCTTGCAAAATAGACATCAGTTTCATATTTTTAAAAAGAGTTGTGTTAAGTCTAACTTTTGTTTCTGTATCCGTCTGTGGTATCATATTTCTAAAGCATGTTTCCATGTTCTTTGCTATAATTAAAGATGTGAGAAACTTCTACTGGTCTTCTACTAACCGTCTATTTCATGTCTTCAATGGTATTATTACAATAATATGGTAACACCGACCTGATGCTGAAGTGTCATCCGAAATCAACAGGATACCCACCACCTCGCCAACTTACAGGAGCAACGTGTTTGAGCTTTTTAGAGGTTTTTATGTGCGCGCGTAAAGTTTTGGCCCCGGCATGACTTAACTTTTTATAAAGGTCGAATAATAATGCATTTTTTTTTAATGTAGCGATTAAGTAAAATATTTCGGACGAATAAAGGGTCTATTAAGTGATAATTTGCACGCATTTTTATCTTATCTATTTAATTGAAATTTGATTTACAGGTTTTGTTAAATTTAAAGTGTTTTTTTTTTTATTTATTACCTATGTGACTAAATTATAAATAAACTAACAAAACGTTAAGCTAGCTTTTGGTGAAAATGGAACGGGAAAATTTATAATTACTTCCTTTCTTAAAAAAAACTTCTTTTAATTTTTTTATATCTTACTTTTATCTAGGATCGAAATACACATTAAGATAACCTAGATTTTAAAATTCTCACTTTTTACAAAGAATTATCACGATTTAACCTTTGTAGAAAATTCAGGGCAAACTGGTCAGTCACACATGTGAGCGCTCATTGAAAATATTTCATTTACGAACATTATTCGGCTAAACGTCTTACTGTTATACTTTTTTTTTATAGAATAGGTAGGCGGACGAGCTTATGGGCCACCTGATGGTACGTGGTCACCAACGCCCATAAACATTGCCATTGTAGGAAATGTTAACCATCGCTTACATCCACATGCGCCACCAACCTCGGGAACTATGATGTTATGTCCCTTGTGCCCGTAATTACACTGGCTCACACACCCTTTAAACCGGAACACAACAACACCAAGTATTGCTATTTTGCGGTAGAATATCTGATAGTGTGTGGTACCTACCCAGACGAGCTAATTTTCATCTTAACATCATCTACTATGGAAAGCTGAGATGGCCCAGTGGTAAGAACGCGTGAATCTTAACCGATGATCGTGGATTCAAACCCGGGCAAGCACCACTGAATTTCATGTGCTTAATTTGTGATTATAATTCATCTCGTGCTTGACGGTGAAGGAAAACATCGTGAGGAAGCCTGCATGTGTCAAATTTCACTGAAATTCTGTCACATGTGTATTCCACCAATCCGCATTGGAGCAGCGTGGTGGAATAAGCTCCAAAACCTTCTTCTCAAAAGAGGAGAAGAGGCCTTAGCCCAGCAGTGGGACATTCACAGGCTGTTAATTTACTTTTACTTTATCATCTACTATAAAAAAAGATATAAAAAAGTGAACGTTCCATATCAATCAAAAAACAAACAAACAAAACGGACTTCGTTATAATATTCGTTTTCATATCAACGTCATATTCGATATAAAAAAATTAATTAGAATAATTCTATATACGAAGCAATTCAGTCAAGTCAATAAATCACTCAATGGAGATCCGTCTAATACAGTGGAAAGTTTCGTATTAAGCTATTATTATTTGAATACTCGGCAGTTTAATATGTTTTTAAAGAACTTATGATAATGTTTTTTTTACTGCGTATGTTCATAAAGTCGTGCGAGCACCTCCGCCCGGAGTTCCTAGGGCGGATCCAGACGGTGCTAGAAGTTTTCGGTCTCCAATGGCTGTTACATCCGTAAACCTCCATTTAATATCTTCATGTTCCATACAGACTTTACAGAGGAACATACCAGCTCTTGTCACATAGTATAATTGATTGTTTCTTAGTTTTTAGTTATTAGTCAGAAGGAGTAATGATCAACGAACCATAGAGTTACCATATTCCATGCAATCCTTAGTGATTTTCTAATGGCTCTGCTATATCATTCACTACAAACAGTTTTTGATTAATACACATACATACTTATTATACATATCTATTAATAATACATATTTACATATATGCGACTTAAATACATTCATTCAGTAATTAAATCCTTTTTAATTCGAAGTTGCGATAACAACTTTGCCGAATTTTAAACGCCTATTTTACAAATCCATAGATAATTAATACCATAGATAATTCTAGCTCTTGACCAATGATGTTAAATGAATTCAAGGTCAACGTTGTTTATTTGCCAGTATCATTGGAGTGCTATTAATAATTATGTAGGTATTTCGATTGTTTGATATCGATTCTTAATTTTTAAAATTTTTTTTTTTTTTGTTTCATCTAAGAGGATGCAAACGTGCAGGAGGCTGACCTGATGGAAAGTGACTACCACCGCCCATGGACATCTGCAACATCCGAGGACTTGCAGGTGCGTTGCCGGCCTTTGAGGAAAGAGTACGCTCTCTTCTTGAAGGTTTTTATTTTATTTTATTTTATTTTTTTTTATGTCGTATCGGTTCGGAAAATTAATTAATTATTCAATTACTAACCAACCAACTCTGCAATTACTAACTTTTCAATCAACGTATTGAGTATGTTAATTAAATACAAGTACATAATAACCTCTAACGTCCAGAAACATACCTTAACAAGTATCCCATTTAATAACGTGTGTGATTAACTTTGTTGGCATTGCCAGCGGGTTATTTAAAATTAATAGCAGCAAATGAATTATCTCGTCTCTTATTCCAAATTATATTTTTGTTCCGTTTGCAGTTGAAACGCTTGGGCCTTGGAGTATTAGTGCAAAAAAATTAATCCAAAATATTACACCCCGTCTTATTGCCTCTACTGGTGACAGGAGGGCTGGTTCATTTTTCGCCCAGAGAATCGGAATTGCGATTCAAAAGGTAAATGCTGCTATTTGTACAGTAATTATTTTTAATTTTTATTTGTATTTATTTAAGGTTTTAATGTAAATTAAATAAAATTGATATGTCAGAATGTTTAATATTTACGTTGAAATATGTTCAATAAGTTTAGTGTAAGATGCAGTGATATCCTGTAAGAACTCTCTTCATTACTTTCCCGTGAAATGGTAACAACCGACTTATGGTGATATACTATTTTGATGCGTCTATTCTTGAAATGTTATAATTGTTATGGTCAATGTCGTATGTCACGTTCTGATATTTCACGACCTTTTTCCACGAAACTTGTTCTTACTGAATAGCCTACTGAGTTTGATAGCAAATAATTTTGTGTTGTTAATTAGGATCACGAACATTAAACTTTGAAATACCAGTTGACATTCGAATTTGATAATTATTAAACGTAATATTTATCACTTGTCAAAAAGTTATTGTTTTTTTAATTCTATTTCTAATCAATAGTTTTCTTAGTTGAATGATTCATTAATACTAAGCGACACTACCAAATATCAAGTGAGGTCAATTTGACATATTTTATATTTATAGTGCCTGTCAATAAATATTGCACATCGACCTTTGAAAAGAGACAATCGACTAATTATCTCTGTCGTACAAAACACTAACAGTCCGGTATCTATAAGGAGTTGTTAAAACAATTATGAGTTTCTGTCTCTTTTCAAAGCTATATGAGCAATATTCATTGACGGGCACTATAATTATTTTGACTAGTTGCTCTCGTTAGCACAAGCAAGATATTTATGAAATTGGTGCAAAAATATATTCTTACATACACCTACAAAGCGAAAGAGTTCATAGTGCTATTCCGTAAGAACTCACATCATATCTCACTTGTGAAATGTTCAAGACCGACTTACAGTGTTACGCTATTCTGATGCGTTTATCTATTAAATCCTATAATTATTAAAGTCAATATCGCATAAACACTTTATGATATTTCACAAGAGTTTTTTTCGGTTAGTATCCAGTATGTTCTTAGAGAATTGCCCTAAGATGTCTAATATGAGCCTTCCTGTATGAGTACATGATTGTTATCTGGCCTTGTTCCGATGAATATGTATGAATAATAAACATTTTTAACTTGTAACTATTATTATTAGTAAGCTGCGTGTCTTATTAGCATATTGGTCATATCAAATCGTTTATCCTTACTGACTGTCAACGCATATTTGTAATGTCATTTTACATAGTGGTAGGGCTTTGTGCAAGCTCGCCTGGGGAGGTACCACCCATTCATCAGATATTTCGCCGTAACTCAGCAGTACTTTGTATTGTTGTGTTCCAGTTTAATGGGAGAGTAAGCCAGTGTAACTACAGGCGCAAGGGATACAACATCTTAGTTCCAAACGTTGGTGGCGCATTGGCGATGTAAGCGATGTTTAACATTTCATACAATGCCAATGTCTATGTGCGTTGGTGACCCCTTACCATCAGATCGCCTATATGCTTGTCCGCCTACCTATTCTATATAAAAAATAACATAAGAATCAGCTAAGAAAGGATTTTTGGAAATTATCAATCAATAAACGGATTTGTAACTTTTGTATGAATTTTACGTAGGTAACGTGCGGAGTCGGGGCGAGCAGCTTATGTTTAAAATACTATCATGTAATCCACGTTAATAGAGATAATTCAAGATATCCAACGTCAGGTTATCCATGGGATCATCAATTGTAGCATATATGGCACATAAGACTTATGTTTTGATGTACCATTATATATACATTTTTCCACTGTTGTGAACAAGTCCTTACAATGCGACCTTATTCCAAGGCAATCTTGTCAGTGCTACATTTTATACTATAACCGTATATCGGTAGAACGATCGTATATATGTGTCACTAATATTTACATGCGAACTTGCTTGCTTTCAGGAAAAGATTTTTTTTAAATTAAAAATACGTTTGTAAACTGACAGATGGTAACATCCCTTATCACATGCTATGTCCCTCATCGTTAAAGCCTTAAATAACGAATAAAAATAAAAACTGGCTACCGTGGCAAATATAATGGTGGCAAGAATGCTAGCAACCTTTCTCCTGTGAATCGCATGTCCGAGCCTCTGGGCGAAAAATGAATCAGCCCTGTCACCAGGAAAAGGAGGTCCCATAACACTTTCTTTCTACTCTTTTGCATTTGTTCTTTTTTTATCGATAATATTAAAACTCAGAAACAGTTGCCAAAAAATGGTTTAAACTGTTTAGTCTATGACTATTTATATATTTGACATATCAAATAGCGTAATGTCAAATATATATGTTCTTAGCAACAACATAAGACAAATACTGCGCTTATAAATGACCCCAACTCGATACATAACACAAATGAAACCGGATTAATAATAATGAGGTAAAACACATAACTAATTACATATATAATCAATATAAACGATAACTTCTCATTATAGAATAAGAAAATACAATTATAATAATAAAAAAATATATACACTATGCGATACCTAAACAGACTGGTGCTTTCTACCTAATGAGAATAAAAGCAAGGGCTCAATTCTACTAAAAAGTTGTCACTTTATCGCAATCGAAAATCGAAAAGTTATCGTTGCCTTTTAACCGTTTTCCGAACACAACGATTCAGTTGCGGTTCGGTCGAAGATGTATCGGAATAGAACCGAGAACGTATTGTAACCGTTATTACTGATTATAAGTAGAATTCATCCTCAGTAACCAAATAAACACGACCTTCGCCTCATATGGACACGCAAACACAGGGAGGTCAAGCTGTACGTCTGATTCTATTGATTACGAAACATATGTTTGTGAAGATTAATTTGAACGCAATAATACAAATATTTTGTTAGAAAAGTTTATTAAAAAACTTATTTACACGCTGTATAAAAAAAAAACATGCAAAAATAATAGAAAAATACACCAAAGATAACACGTCTGGGGCTATAAGGTAATTAAAAAAAAAAACAAACCTGATTAGTGCTACAGATTCATCTAGAAATATTGAAAATGCAATAGCATTATACGAACATACACTAAAGGAAAAGAGACGGGGAACACCTTACAAAACACGTGATCCATAAACCACTTACGATTAGCAGAGAGCTATTTCTTGTTACCTGAGAGTGAAATCTATTATTTTTAAATTTAAAATGCGTATTCTTTAAATTGTCATGCTCGTGTTAATGATTCTAAATGATGCTTTACCATTTATTTATTTGTTTTTATTAAAAATTAAAATATAATCAGGAACGGGCATAGAGATCCAAGGCCCATAGGCTATTTGACATTTGAGCCCCAGCCCCCATTTCGAAACAGGTCCCTCAGCTGGCCCCTGTAATCCGGGGCGGAAGACAATGAATTATTTGATTAGACATGAAATATATGATTGTATTAAACTCGTGGGTATTAAACGAAGATTACGTTTTTCCAATTTATCTAGTCATCGGAAAGGCTATAAACAAGACCGCAAACATTATGAAGAAACTCGATTGTCTCGGAAAATATTAAAGACATATTCACACCACAACAAAATCATGAAACACGCACTAAATCTTACTTGTACTTGTACTTGGTAGTTTAATCTGGCAATGGTGATATACCACAGCATAAGCCAACTGTACTGACGATATAAGAGCGCAGAATTATGTGGTATTTTGATTATTGATTATCACTCTCATAATATTTTAATAATATTTCGCAAGGGGAAAATAATAATAAATAATAATAATATATATACGTTTATATAGTAATAATATCTAGCTCAATTGGTTTACGCGGCGCATACCAGTAAAGCTTCCAGTCGGCAAGATTTTTCTGGTCATAGTGGAGTTTTCTTTTTCCACTAGGACCTCGGAATCCGCAATCAAACAAGCTAGCCACTATATATATAGGGTTTTCCATTAAGGGCGCTTGCTCGTGCAGAACTTCCATCGTAGCGTGTGCTGTGTGGCACGTAGCGCCGTCCTGTTGAAACCACATGTTGTCCAGATCCATATTCTCGATTTCAGGCCAAAAGAAGTTGGTTATCATCGACCGGTATCGCTCACCATTGACGGTGACGGCCACACCATTATCGTTTTCGAAAAAATACGGACCAATCACGCCTCCGGCCCAAAATCCGCACCAAACAGTCACTTTCTGCGGGTGCATTGCCACTTGGTGAACCTCGTGTGGATTGGTCTCGTCCCAAATACGGCAATTTTGCTTGTTGACATAGCCATTCATCCAAAAATGCGCCTCGTCGCTGAAGATGATTTTTTTTGCCAAAATCGGCGTCAACTTCCAACTGCTCTAATGCCCAGTCAGCGAACACACGGCGCTGTCTATGGTCATTAACCTTGAGCTCTTGGGTCAGCTGGATCTTGTACGGGTGCAGGCTCAAGTCACAACGCAAAATTCGCCAAGTTGTCGTCTGCGAAAGGCCGAGTTCCTGTGCGCGACGCGGAATTGACTGCCGCGGGTTTTCGAGGACACTGTCGCGCACAGCGGCGATATTCTCGGCAGATCTCGCGTTACGTTGACGCACGGGAACCGGCTGATTGTTAACTGACCCGGTTGACTCGAATTTGTCCACCAATCGACGGATAGTCGACTCGGCAGGACGATCATCGCGACCGTAAAACGGGCGAAGTGCGCGGAACGTTGCTCGAACTGAAGACCCATTTTCATAAAACAATTTTATGATTTGCACGTGCTGCTCGACACTGTAACCTGCCATGGTGGTTTGGGAGGACGGAATGAATATAACACACTGCATTTGACAGCTGTCACTCAAACAACATGGCCGCAATCAGCTGTCAAAGTTCAAGCGTTCCTATTGGAAAACCCCTTATATTGCCTGATACTTATTTTTTGCGCCGCAGGTCGTGAGTTCGATTCCCACCCAGGACAGACATTTGTGTGTATGAACACGTCTGTTTGCCCTGAGTCTGAGTGTAATTATATACAAATATGTATTTACAAAAGAAAAATAGCATATGTAGTATAAAAGTTGTCTGGTTTCCATAGTACGAACTCTGCTTAATTTGGGATCAGATGGCCTTGTGTGAATAATGTCCCAATATTATTATTATTATTATTATTATATCACATAGCAAAGATTAAGGCGTTTCAAATACTATGTAGCCCCAATAAACAGTTAATAATCTGAAGTTTTTTTTTAATTTAGGAATTGGGCCTACGGGACTCTCACATACCGAACGAAACGCGGTAGCGTGGTTACCACTTTACGCCGATTTTAAGTGAGGGAGTGGTACTTCCCCGGTCGTGCCGGCCGATTCGGCTACAACCTGAAGGTATGCAGCATGGCACTACCACTAGGAAAGTAGTACTAGTTCTCAAATAAAATTATAAATTCAAAAGTTTTATTGTTTCTGGTTTGTTGCTCTTTCTCTGTCTAAAAGGAGGATTTATTCATCGTGTTTGTTTCAATGATCAGCAGTGACAGAAGTTATTTAAAGTGACTTCAAATGTCCCACAACTGGGCCTCATCTTTTGGGCAAAAGGTTTGAAGCTTATTTAACCACGCTGCTCCTGTGTGGGTTGATTGCAGATTTTCTTTCTACACATGCTATCTTTGTTGCTTTCCTTCATCGCCGAGCACGATATGAATTATAAACACTGATTAACGAAATGAAAATTCAATTTACTCTACACTCATCGGTCAAAATTCACTTGTTCTAACCAAGCGACTAAAGTGCAAAAATATCTGGTGAAAACTAGTTCGTCAAATTTGTAATACGTATATATAAATAAGATCGTAAAAAATATATGTCACACATAAACATCTTAAAGTTCCGACTTTGACCTCTATTTATTTATATAGATTACAATTGATGTTATGTATTGGGTATTGTATAAATCAGTTTTGTCATGCAATTATTGCCTGTATGTGTTGTATTGTTCAAGGTTCATGGTACGAGGCCATTCGTATATTATTTATATGTGTATACGATTGTAACCAGGTGTCCGATATTTATCCGGACAGATCGGTTATTTAATGAAAAAAAAAAAACAGACAAACAAACAGCTAATTTTATTTTATTTTATAGATGCTTCTTGATCGCAGATATTTTTTACAGTATAGGTAGGCCGACGAGCCTATAGCCCACCTGATGGTAAGTGGTCATCGACGACCACAGACAATGGCATTGTACATTTCTTAAAAAAAACCTTCGCTTATGCGCCACCAACCTTAGGAACTAAGATGTTATGTCCCTTGTGCCCGTAATTACACTCGCTCACTCACCCTTCAAACCGGAACGCAATAATACCAAGTACTGCTGTTTTGCTGTACAATATCTGATGAGTGGGTGGTACCTACCCAGACGAGCATGCACAAAGCTCTACCACCGAGTAAACCACCGAGATTATTATATACGACGAGAGTAAGACTTAGATAAATAGATAGATTTAATACGGCAGTCATAAACGACAACGACTTGGTTGACTAGCAGATAACGCGTTAATTGCGTTACCTAACTTTCGGCGGCGTTTGCATTGTTTGGGAACAATAAAGTTAATTGAATAAAAAATAATGTGAAAGAAAAAGACTTATCATAATATACAGTACGTTTGTACAATAAGGATTTCTTTCTTCAACTAACTAACTTAGGGTAACAATAATATAAGCTTTGGGTACAGTGTAAGTCCAAGGTAGTCCCGTCTCAAAATAATTAGTATTTCAAGATTTTTGTTAGTTAGTTAGTTTATTTTAAATAAATATGACGTCATTCCGATCACTAAAAATATAAATGCGAAAGTAAGTTCGTTTGTTTGTTTGTATGTTACACTACGTCTTAATTACTCAACCGATCATTGTGAAATTTTGCAGACACGTTTTCAAGAGTTCAGAAGTAGACACAGGGGACCAAACACACATACAGACGGGCTTAAGCTAGTGTATATAATTGTATGTATATTGGTATTTTATTAGCCCGTAAAAAGTATACCATATTCCAATAGAAGTAGGAATAAAAGTAAACACATCGTAGATTTACAAATTTCATACGATTTTCTAATCGTTCTTCATTATTATTATGCACTATAAACAGTTCTTGATTAATTTACCCTTATTTATAATACAACACTATTCCAATTACTACTAACACTAGTTATAACCACATTAATTTAACTTTCGAAGTACCGATTACATTTTCGCGGACATTAGAAACGCCATCTTTTCGCGAGTCCATAGTGAATATCATAGATTATTCAAGATAACGACCAATGATATCGCATTAATTCTGTGTCAAAGTTGTTTTTTTGGGTTTATTCCTGTTGTGGTTGGAATTGGCTATAGGTATAAATGTATACTCGTAATATATCAAGTTACTATAATTAAAACAACTTCGTGCAATCTACCGTAAAAAGGGCAGGGGCTTACTCTCTTAGGTTGCAAGTAGGTACTAGATATAAATAATCTATATTTATTACAAATGCGAATTAACTGTGTCTCTCTGTTCATGTGAATCGCTAAACCTAAATCAAGCTTGAACCCCAAGGGATATACTTTTTTTATACCTAAGGGGGGAGCCCTTAACGCGACGAAAACTATTTTAGTATAAATATACAAACCAATGTGCATCCAACAATAAATGGCATATAATCTATGTAACAATAACGCAAAATAAATTTAGCAATTAATATAATTAATAAACAGTAATGTACTGTTAACAAGTTTATTTACAAAGTAAGAATACAAATGTAACGGAGCCTTGGAAGCCAAACAAATAAAAAAAAGTTAACGCAAAAACGCACTGACGCAAGTCTTTTGAGTAATAAAGATTCTTTAAAAAAAAAAACACTTCGAAACTTATTACTTATAAACAAAAAATATTGAATCAAATTAAATGATACTGTGTATTGTTACTGTGTGAAAAAAAACAAATATAATTAAGTAGTTCTATCCCACAATGACAATCCATGAAGAGTGGTTATTAGCTAACAGAGGGAGGTCTGAGTGGTCACGACCACGCCTAGAGCCTAAATCCCGAGGTAGAGAATATATATATATTTTTTTAAGACTTACCACAGTCCTTCTATGACCTTATTCTACTAGAAAGCAATGACTACACAGAGCTATATTTAGCCTATTCCAATCACAATAAGACATAAATACAGAACTTTGACATTTAATTGACATATCATTAGAAATCTTTTATAATCTGCGGATTCGTGAAAAAATGCCATTTCGAATGACAACGAAATTACTAACGGAACTTTGGAAGTAAAATGTGGATTTAATTAGTTAAGTGTAAAAGTATAAATAAATATATATTAACCAAGAACTGTTTGTTTATATAAAGAAGAGTTAAGTCGTATGGAATATGTAAGTCTAAGGCTATTTTACTTCTACTCCTTTGATTGGAGTACGCTGTAGGTAGGTACAGTTTTAAACATTTATCCAGCAGTGGACATTTATTGGCTATTAGTTTACATACTAAGGAAACATTCACGAATATACAGTACCTGTGGGACTAGACCAGGTGGGAGGACATACAAAATGAACAATAAAATTGGACAACAATGTTCAGGACGCTAAAAATAGTTTTGCTGTACTTTGGGAATCAGAATAGATAAGCTAAGTAAAATGCTTTAAAAGGTAAACTGCGCTGGGATGGACTAACTTCACATAGGCGCAGCCATCCTTCTAAAGAAAACAGAATCGAACTATTGTGGTTTAATTTTTATATACAAACATAATGATGTTAGTCGATATAATTATTGTAAACGGTTTTGTAATTTTAAATTCAGAGCAAAAATTCTTAATTTATTTACTAAATATAAGCCAAGGCACGATATTATACCTTTCAATGTATGTGGCGCAATCGCAATCAACATAAAAAAAATTGAGCTGTGTTAAATAAGAATTCCAAAATTCATACCGGTTACAATTACTAAGTTAAAAAATGTATACAATGTTAAAAAATACGGATTGTTAACAAAACAAAACACCTCTCGAACTTCACGACGCACCTGTTGATAGCAGGATATTTAGGAACTAACATTTTATATCATTATATTATATTTGTCTGCTTCTTAATATACGTTGAAGTTAAGAATATCAATACAAAGTCAAAGAATATCAATACACGAATTCAAATTAAAGATACACGTAATTTCTTAAAAAGAGATTTCTTAAAAAGAGCGTAAATGTAAGTCAACGGCCTCAATAACTTACATATTTGACACACGTCGCCTCATGGGCCTGTCCCGACACTTCTTACTAAATCAATATACCTCGTTACCAAATAAACAATTGAATTTTATTGTGTATTCTAATTTGTAAAAATAATAACTGACGATTTTGTCAGTTCTTCTCGGTAGAATTCACATTCCGAAACAGTGATAAAATCAAGTTTATCTAACTTGTGAAAGAAACCAAATGCCTACATGAATAAAGTATATTTTGATTATATACATTTTTTAATTTATGTTAGACAATGCTATTATTATAATTTTCTATATTAAACACGCTTGAGTGCTTACAACTATGCCTTCGAATTAATATTATTTAAAAACTTTGCCTGCCATTAATTTTATCGTCTTTACCTAATTTAACTTTTCAAAGATAAAAACGACTACATAATTTAATTTCACGTTTAGGCCATGGTTTTGACTCTGCATTTACCAAATATTAAAATATCATATAACCATAATATTAATTCGTAAAGGAAAAAAATACATACCCATAAGAATCCGATAGCATAAATATTTTTACGTGCAACTAAAAATCCATTCAAACAAACCACACAAAACTTTTGAAATAAAACACTGTTTATAATCCACTCCCTAGTTGGAAGCGCAATATTCAATCAACCGAGCAGCGTGCGACCGCGTCGAATAAAAACACAACAATGAGAGTATGTATGTAAACATTTCAGCAGTAGCTGCGATGGCGCGAAAGTGACGTTCGTTATCTAGAGGCTATTGAACGGTGAACGTTGATAAACTCAGAACAAAACACAATGGAAATGCTAACAAACGCATTAAATTAATTATTATATCGAAAACGCAAAAAGTTAATCCTACAGTTTAGTTCAGTAACAGCCTGTGAATGTCCCACTGCTGGGCTAAGGCCTCTTCTCTTCTTTTGAGGAAAAGGTTTGGAGCTTATTCCACCACGTTGCTCCATTGCGGTTTGATGGAATACACATGTGACAAAATTACAGTGCAATTTGACAAGTCCGAGATGAATTATAGTTACAAATTAACCACATGAAATTCAGTGGTGCTCGCCCGGGTTCGAATCCACGATCGTCGGATAAGATTCACGCGTTCTTACCACTGGGCCATCCCGGCTCATTTTAAATTAACAGTCATTGGACAAATTATGACAACTTAGAATCGCGGAATGAATGGCAATATTTATATCAACGTAATGTGGGTATATTTTTACACTATATCTATAAGGTCCAATGATGATTAGTCCAAACTCCATGTGTTTCAATGGTAAATGTCATAATTACTTTTTAGAATTAGCAACGAATTTGCCTAGCGTATCTATATATTGCTCCCTTACCTTAATGTACTACATATTTTTAATATATCGAGCTTTTTTTATTATACTTGTTTATTATATTAAAACATGTTGTAACGTATTCAAGACCTTCATGTTTAAATTATACAATGTGAGTGCATTTTCTTCGGCGATATTTTTATTTGAGTGAAATCGTAATTTTTTTCTTACAATGTCAGACTATAAAGCACTTTGCTATCTGGTCATAATGTTTTATTTAATATATCCAATATTTGAAATACATAATATAACACTTCTAATGCAGTCTATTCTTAGGTAATATAGTCCAATGTGGTGACATCTATGTTTTATTCATGAAACTTTTTATTGAAAAAAAAAAAAAACAGGAATTTAATCTATTATAATAAGTTGGTATATAGCCGTCTGGTAATAAGTTATACCACGAACATTATACCTATTGTGTACGAGATTCGCAAAACAGTGTCCAATTTTTGAAATAGTTTATAATGTAGTATCTATCATTTTATTTTGTTGATTAGAAGCAAATTATTATTATTGTTTATTCAAAAAGTACTTCTTATTAATATATTATAGTTTTCGTCCTCGTTTTACGTATTAAAAAGTAGTCAAAAATTTTGCCAAGCTTGTTTCATACAAAATTTTAGCCGAGAAACCGTAACGGGCAGAGTTACTTTCGCAGAATTAGTATAGATTGTGTATAGGGAAAGCAAACATCAAGGTAATTAAAAAAATGAGGCAACATAGACAACATTTATTTATTATAATGTGTAAAGGCCCTGATCGGTGAACGAGCCACAAAGCTTGCGGTTCAGTTAACAGCGGTATTACTTGCGCGCGTCATCGTAATTGCCTTTTAGATCCTTTATAAGCAACGTGTCATGTGTGTTATTAGACGAAATCGATTAAATCCGTTGTCTTATGAAAATCCACTAACAACATTTGACGGCGAGCCTCCGACTGGAAGCTAGCTCGTCGATCAGGATACTTATAGTTAAATTTATGTACTACAAATAACATTTAATATACCTGAGTTGAGATTTGGTCAGGTACAGTTTAAATATAATTGGTTTCGGGAGCAGATGTAACATAGTGCTTTGTTTTGATTGCATTCATTTTAGTAAATGAGTTTCGTTCTACACATCTACTTGTAACTTAACTCGGTGGTAGAGCTTTGTGCAAGCTCGTCTGGGTAGGTAACCCCCAATCATCAGATATTCTACAGCAAAACAGCAGTACTTGTTATTGTTGTGTTCCAGGCACAAGGGACATAACATCTTAGTTCCCAAGGTTGGTGGCGCTTAGGCGATGTAAGCGATGGTTAACATTTCTTACAATGCCATTGTCTATGGGCTATGGTGACCAATTACCATCAGGTGGCCCATTTGCTCATCCGCCTTCCAATAAAAAAAAGACTTATAAATACAATAAATAATATTATTAATATTTATTATTAATAATTTATTTCGCAATTTTCAGATATTTCTCGATCGCAACATTGTCTTTGTTTTTTAGAATATATCTAGAGATCTAGTCAACAGATGATATATATTTATTTGACACAGATAATTATAATCACTTTATTTATATAAAATAAATATTTTAAAATATTAAATTGAATTATTTAAATCACATTTCTTTTTTATCTTTATTACCTGTATTAAATAGCGACCAGTATTATTTGATAACATAATTTATTAATTTTAGTTAGAATAATAAAAATAAGTTGTAAAATCAATAATCATTTGAAGAAACAGTAAAGATAAGTTCAGTCACAGCCATAGGATAGAGAGAAATTCTAATTTATGAAGAAACAATAATAAAAAAATATAATCAACATAATAACAACTTAAAAATAAGTCCACATGTATGTACATATATTATCTTTAACATTGAGATCTTTAAAACTTTGTTATTTTTTGTATCTTTTTTTGCTTTCTCCTCATTTAACTAACATTCAAAAAGTACATTTATATAACGTGATATATATATGAACATACTACTCGGTCACAATATCTCTGCACGTCGCTGGAATGCGGTGCCCCTCCCGCTTCCGCCTTCACACGCCGCGCTCGCCCCGATCGCGTCAGTACGGTTAGCAAATAGCATCTTTGTTGCTGATACGAGTCTCGATAATTTGGTTATTTTCATGTTATTTTTATTTTGCACACCGTACCGTGAAGCGACGTCATCGAGCGAGGTGAGCGAGATATTGTGACCGAGTAATACATATGAATTGATCGGTGTCCAGTTCAGCATATCCAAAGTAATTGATTGGTTAAATTGAGGTGCAAAGTTCATTAATGCGCTATTGTTTTTGAAGATAAAAATAATGCGTAAATGTAACATAAATTGCATACAATTAATAAAATACATAAATAAAAAATCAAAGGAACTTCATTGTGATCATATTAGTATACAGAGAGTTTACAATTGTCCTCGGGCTCGTATTCTGTAAAAATACTGGTTGGTACTGTTGGAGGCGCCAAGATGCGCCGTTCTTGCATTCAATATGCAATGACGTTTTCAGGTGATCTTCCATTCCATTCCAGGACGCTTCAATTATATTGCAGAAACCACAGTGAAAACATCGAGATTGTGTCTAAAAAAAAATAAAAAAAAATTTGGATTAGTAATTATTTTTTTTGGAACAACATTTTATCTTGGTACAATTATAAAACTTTTTTGTTATTTAAAAATACTACATGCCATCTATCGAATAAAAATGAAAATTTAAAATATTACCTCTCGAATAAATTCCATATCATGTTGTGTAAGAACAAGTGAATCCCTCATAGCTCTCTCATGTTTAGGGGTATTGCTATGCGTTTCCAATGTTGTGTACGAAATGTCGTCATCACATGCATAACACTTAATTAATATATTGTCTGACGGGAATGTGAAGAAGGCAAAACTGAAGTTATTTATACAAAACTTATTATTAATAACAACATCCTTGAATATAAAATTTTTCACACCAATTATGGATTCGATGAAATCTTTGAGTGGTATCTTTTCTGGCACGGGATCTTTTGTTTTCTTTATTTTTGAACTTAAAGGAGGTTCAACAGTTTCTAAAACAGTTTCACTGGATGCTGTATCATTGAAATCATTAGGTACCTCACTTGGTTTAGAACTATTTCCTTCCGATGGTTGTTCCACACCTCCAGGTTTTAGAAACACTGGACTGGAAACTAAGGTAGCTTTTTTTTCCGGAACTTTATTCGGAGATTTTAAGTGAACAGATTTCTTTCCTTTCTTTAATTGTTCGTTGTGGCTGAGTAAATGTTTCTCTATAGCATCATGTTCAAATTTAAGATTAGTTAAACACTTTTTACAAACAGCTGTTTGTGCTATAAAGTTTACATTAATACAATTACTTTGAAATTTATCAACAAAATCCAGCAGAGTATTTTTCTGCTGTTCACTATCATCATCAGTGTAGTTTGAATTTTTCATTTGAAGTGCCGCTAAACGTTTTTTATGCAAATCTAGAATAGTTTGATGATGTTCTCCATTAATGTGTTTTCTAACCATAGAAACATCCAATACCCAATCACAAAGAATACACCATGTGACATTATTTTCATCATTACTTATATAATTCTCTGCACTAAGAACTTTGCAAACTTTTTCTTCAGCCTTATCATCATAAACATATGTAGGTTTTATTCTTGAGTTTTCATTAACATTTACATTAAACTTGTTTGACTGAGTCATTGCTTTGTAGCCATCACTAGCTACTTGGATCATTTGTTTGTGTTGAGGTGAATCAAAGTGATTATTATCTAAAGTTTGAACCAGATTACAGGTCAAACATTGGATGGAATTATCATCAATCTAAAATAATTTTATTATCAATCATATATACCATTAATACATAACACAACATTAACAAAAAGATAACAGTTTCTACTGAATTTAAATTATTTTACGTTATAAATATATCTTTTACCGATGAGCATGAGATAAAACTATGAATGAATATTCAGTGGTGCTTGTCCTCAATCTTCAGTTAAGAATAAATTGTTAAAGTCCAGTGGACCATTATGACTCAAGTTTTAATTTGGGCCATAATATATTAACTCTTATACATATTAGGTAAAAATTACTTACCTTTCTATAAATATTTTTATTTTTATCAAATTCTACCTTTGATTGAATCAAATTAAGCATGTGGGTAGGTGAATTTTTGTGTGTATTCTCATCATCATATTCCAGATTACAAATGGTGCATGAATTGCCGCAGAGCCCTTGCCATGATGTATCATCTATCATTATACAATCAAATGCAACAACAACATTATCAATTCTTTTAAGCCACCCAGTATACTTTTTTTGAATATGAGATGTTTCACTTATGTGCAGCTTAACTCTTGCAAGCACAGACATTACTTGGTTGCACAACTCACAGAAATACTTATTTTTTATCTGTAATTAGAAACAAAAAATAAATAGTTTTAAAACTTTCTTTCAAATAATAAAAAAAATTAAAATTGATGTTCTAATTTTTGTGTACTTAATCTAGATTGTAATGTAAGTTTTGTAATTAAAAACTAATCACAACCACTATCAACTGTTTAAAATTTATATTAATATAGGTATCTAGTTATAAGAAATTTTATAAAAATAACATTGTTTTACACTAAAATTGTAAGAGTTCTTTATACGTTTTCAAAAATCCATCATACTTAACATGATAATATTTTATTTAAGTTTTTTACAAGAAGCTATGAAAAATGTTTACGTTGGTCATAATGTAAAAGACCTTCTGGGTAGGTACCACCTACTCATCAAATATTTCACTGCAAAACAGCAATATAAGTATTGTATTGACACACCCAGACTTAGAGATCCAAGGCCCCTAGAATCTTTGATATTTGAGGCCCCCGAAGGAGGTTTATGTAAAATTATATTATTTTTGGCACCTCATAGACCTAGGCATAAACCCATTTTAGTTTGAATGTGTTGGTGGCTCATTGACTATGTAGAAAATGGTTAATATTTCTTAAAGTACCACCCAATGTTTTCTATTGAAAATGTAATGTGTCAATGGCTGTAGTAACCATTTACCATCATTTTTATTTGCTAGACTACTTATCTCTATAACATTTAATATCATTGGTAAGCAGTGTTACTTGTATTGTAAGAAAACACAAAATGGTAAAACAAACAAAAATTCAAATCATAATTAATCAAACCTTTTTGATGCCATCATCTTTAAATTGTTCAACATATGTGACGGAATTCATTTTTTCCTTATGATCTGATCCAGAAATATGTTCATCACACTTGACTGCGTTTGTAAAATATATCTCGCAGACCAAACAAAAGAAATCAGAAGAAACACATCCTTCAAGTATAGCATTTTTACTAAAGTTCGGAGCCATTTCTACGAACATTAAGAATTATATTTGATGGGTATGTGATAAATTATTAAAAATTTGAAAATGTACTGAATTATAACATGGATAATTAAAATTGTTTCTTTCAATATACATCAACTCTTTATATCACATTTCACCTATTTCAATTTTTATATACCTCTTACGTGTTAAATAAGTAATTTTTAATAAAGTAATAAGTTCAGTGATTGTTTGTTAAAAGCGTTTATATAATAACAGAAAATTATAGAACATTTGTTTCATAATAAATATAATCCCGACTTCCATATTAAGAATATGTAATCTATAATCTAAATCCTTCCTGTGTGTTTTTCAAATTCTTGTGTGTGTCTTCTGTTTTGAATTAATATCGTGTTGTTATTTCCATGGTGCTATTGATGTGTAAGGCGTAAATTACCCGTTAACCTACAGTAAAATAGACGAGTTAATTTCTGAATATCAATTTTAATAGAAGACTTTTGACCGGGAAGTCATTATCAAGTTAAAATAATTTCAGTTAACAATTATTATTAGAAACTTACCTGACCGGTGACACTGCGGAAATGATTTATGATATTCTGTTATTGATTTGAAAACTTTCATCCAACATTAAAATATAAATAAATCAATACCGTGAAATATATATTTATTATGATATTTGTGTATTCTGTTTCTGTAATATATCAAAACTCAAACTGCATTTGAGAAATGCATTCTGACTGATTGGACCTAGGAATCCCCAATCCAGTTGCCAGGTGCTAATATAAATTATAAACTTTTAACTTGAACAACAAATAAAGGTGATGACACACCTTCTTTTGAATAATAAATTCATTTATTAAAATTGTGTTTTAAATTCAATTATTTCAAATGTCATTGTGTATCAATAGCATACTATAAATCGTTAAGTTCATTTAACACCATTTTCTATCAAAAATATTAATTATTCATGACTCACCTTTGATTGATCTATTTATGTTTTGCAACGAATGTGTGGCGTCGATATTTCAAAAAGTTAATTAAGAAGAAAATGTATAATAATAAGTAAAATTGAAGTTGACGATTATATAAGTTCAATAAATTATTGTATTCTTGTCATTAGTTCAACGTGTTTGTTATATGAGAGATATTAAGACATTGGACATATTATGGTGAATCCATTTTCTGTCGTGTCGTGTAATTGCAATTTGCAAGGACAAACAACAGTTGAGAATTACATATTGAGATATTAAGAATACCAAAGTGTCTATCGTCTACAACAGCTAAGATATATTTTTTAATATACAAGATATTATATAATCTTTATATTTATCGTACGCTGATATTACCTATGTTTAATATTTTATTTTTATAATAGAAATCGAGCATATTCCTTCATCTTAGTGTTAAATACGGAATGGTGCTACCACACTGTAGTTATAAAATATGAACTAATGCTATAAAATTTAGTAATATATCTAGGATATCAAACGCTGTATTGTTAAACTTTGTATCATTGCGAAAGGCGGACGAGCAAATGTTAATACATTCATCATCCTTACGGCTCGCGATGTAACACTGGATTTAACTTATTTTAAAATTTTAGATGTCCACAAGCTTTAGTGGCTTTGCGAAATTACAATAAAATCTTAAATTTAGTAAAATACGCCTGTTTTTTATTGTCATTTTGTCCTACAAAAATAATGTTTGAATGTGTGACTCCGACGGGCGGCCTCGGTATGTGAATAAAAATTTTGTGAACGTTGGAAGAGTGATCTCGGTATTGAATGCGTTAAATGATTATGTTTACAGGTTTTTCTATTTCCACTATCCAATTAATCAAAGTAAAACTTTTAATGAATATGTCTACTCTGCGATTGTTTTAATTGCAAAGTAAATTATATATAACATAAATAACAGTATAATTATTTAAAACTTGATGATGGTCATCTTGTATATAAAATTGGTATAGCAATTAAGATAACTCGATCACCATTACACAAATAAACATGAAAGTTGGTTTTTCATGGTGAAGGTTTTTATACCATCCGCTTTTTTGTAACTCGCTACTAGAGAATACTACAGCATATAATACATTCTATACCATTTCAGCGATCACTAGTGCAATTTTTATATATACAGAGATGATAGTTAGTCAACAATGTATGTCAGGTTTTGGTAGTATATCATTAAATTAATTACAATTTGGAAAATATGCTTAGTACAAAAAATAAACACACAAATGGCCAGTAGAAATTATTTATTTGTTGATGGGATTTTAACTTATTTGAACTTAATATTATCAATGGTTCAACACATGTACAAATGTATAAAAGTTCAGTTTACACTAATTTTGTAGTTAGTTATACCCATTTTTGATATTAAAAATATTGTAACTTATATTAAGAATTTTTATTTAAAACTGGAATTTTCTAATCTTATCATTTCATTTTCCTGCAGCAGTTGCGAGAGGGTTTCTTAAAACTAAAATCACTGAGTCGCCACGGAGAAACATTTTTGAAATGAATTTGTCCTTGTTTACAGCTTTGCCCTGGAAGTAAATTTTATATCGTTATGTTACAGAATATTAATGGATATTATTAGTCGTTTCTACAAAAAAAAAAATTAGGACATTGTTATGAAAAAATGTATATTAAAAATAGTATTTGTTTACTTGGAGGTAGGGCTTTGCGCAAGCTATTCTGGATAGGTACCACCCACTCATCAGTGATTCTATAACTTAAAATATTCAGTATTGTGTTCCTGTTTGAAGGGTGAGTGAGTCAGTACAGATATAAGGGATCTGCCATCTTAGTTCCCAAGGTTGGGGTACATAGGTGATGTAAGGAGCAGCTAATATTTCTTACAGCACCTCACCAGCGATGGTGACCACTTACCTACAGGTGGCACATTGGCATTTCTACATAAATATTTAAAAAATATATATGTTCACTTTATTGTAAAAATAAAGTAGGATTCTCATAAAAATATTTACATTCAAATGTTGTCGAAAAACAATTAGTTAATTTAGTTTGGTTATATTTGGTAACAAGTTTTGAGAAATAAAATTACATGCTGAAAGTTGAATTTTACAGATACCAAAGTTTACATGTTAATTCTTGCTAATTTTTCTATTGAAATATGATAAAAAATAATATAGAATACAAAATTCATTATAAGATAACAGTACTTTGATTGTGGTTACAGTCTATGAAAAATGCAATAATTTTAAATAATTAGGTTAGTAAATATCTAGCATCGAGTTAACAAAGATGCAGTGATGATGAGACATTAAAAAAAAACTAAATCAATAAAATAAACTATATGAAATATATAAAACGATGTTCCTTTTACTTGACAGAACACAGAAGAGAAATTAACAAGATTTTTTTTAAACAAATATAAATTGGAGGTTACTTCTACTAAAATCATTTTAAACAATAACTAGATTTCTTAAGGATTTACCTTTTTCCCTTTTCCTGTCCTCGGTACTTCGGTCCACATTTCTTTGACATTTTCCAAAACCATGTTACAATGCCGGTCAAAAGCCTTAACGCGACCCAATAGTTTTTTGTTGTTTCGACAATTTATTAACACTTGTGTATTGTTCTTTACAGACTGTGTGAGTACTGAAAGAGGACCTGTGCTAAATTCTTCTTCTTCAATCTTTGCTAATTCTTCCAAAGTCATCTCCGAGCGTGGCTTGGATGTGGATGCCCTGTAAAATAATTGTTTTACACCAATACAATATAACTTTGTATTAATATTAGGAATAGACATATACTTACATTTTGGTATATTGTTAAATGTATATGTTTAATAGTTAATAAAACGATTAACTCAACTACAAACAAAACTACACACGAGATCACAATTTACCGCTTTTCGTTACAGATAAAACAACAATGTTGTATTATCTAGTTAGTGTTACCTTACACAAAATGTATAGTATCATATAAGAATTTTGTCACACTATCAATAAATTTAGGATAATTTCAAGAATTATTTTATAAGGCTCCTCGAAATTTCTATTTTTTTACTGTTAATTTTAGTATTAAAATAGAAAAGTAACAATTGTATTGCACTCATTACTTTATAGTTAGACGGGACATATTTTTTGTACATGGTATATCTATGGTAAGTTGATGATATTTGGAGCGCGGCCAGTCGGTGAATTGCAATGAATTCCGTGGAACTTACACTAGTGTAAAAAAAATTATAACACGGTAAATGCTATCTTCAACTAAAATTGTTCTATACTCTTTGGATCATCCCACATAATGAATATTAGTTGTATTTGTGTTCATTTTTGTTTTTCTTTGATTTTTTTACCCCATCTTTTTATAAACGCCATATATCGCTTCGCATGTGTTTCAGCTACAACATTGTTTGCCATATGTGGCTTCGTAAGCACCAAGCCTTTCAGTATTTTCAAAAAAACTTAATAAATAGCAGTATAATCAGCTTCTGAGCTTTAGTTGTTGAATAAATAATAAAAAAGCTGACAAATGCAATAGATCTCTCTTATACATGATTCTATTTTCCTAATTTCAACGAAGATTCTCGTTAGTGCTGCCTATTTCTGATATTGTACGGTTGATTTTTTGTAAGCTGTATTTGATTTCTAGAAACCAACATAAATATTGTTTCTATAATTTTCAGTATATTTAACAACTAAAACTTAATAACTCTGTAATTTGCAAGTGAAAAAAAGCAGTAACATTACAATTATGCAGACTAAATAAACAAAACATTGGTTTTAGCAAATTGCATTTATTCATACGCAAATAAAATATCGCTATGTTCATTTAATAAGCTATAACTAATGAAATCCCTTATTTAAATACATTAACTTTTATATTTCGGCTAGGTAAGAAAAATAATTAAATTCTGACAAAGTTTTGCAGTCTCGACAAAAAAATTAAATCTATTTCAATCGAATACATAACACATACCGTTTAATACAATTCAAAAACTTCAAATATTTCTAATAATATTTTTTCTTTGGTTCTATATACAATAACAATATCTAAATGTACTTCTGAAGTTATTAATCACCACAAATTTATTAAAAAGATAATTATTAGAAAGATTGATAAATTTGAGATTATATTTTAATCGTGATTTAAAAAATGAAAAGAACATTTGTTATTTCTATATAAGGAAAAATTTAACTATTAGGCATTAGTGCAAACATAGATGCAAATAAATGTACGAATCTTTGCTGTATATTTTAAAAACGTATCTTTATTATTTATTGCTTTTCAGCCAGATGATAAGTAATGGAATTTAATAATTTACTAGTCAAACTTTTTATGACAGTAGCGAGATATTTTAAGGTAAGGTATAACTATTTGAACAAATATTTGCACTAATGACGGCTTTATAATAAAATATAAATGACTATTTATTATTATCGCAATTAGCTGTAATACGATTGAATAATATTCAACTGTGAATTGCACTCTGTGATATGAATTTGTCATCAACAACATAAGCATTTTTTTTAAATATCTGAGAGTACTCGGATAGAAGTGACTTCGTTACTTTAATATTTATTTATAATTCTTTGCTTATTGGTTTTGATTTTGTCAACTTGAGCACAGATTATATTATTTTGCTAATGTCACGTAAGATGGGCAGAAGAGACGTCGAAGAAAAAAATCAATTAAACTTTGAATAAAAAAAGTATATACATACTTCCTTATAATCTTGACATAGAAGAGGAAATTAAATTTAAATACTAATAATGCAAACACCGAAAAATATCTTGAACATTTTTACATATTTTACGCCTTCATTTTTAATATCAACGTCTGATTAAAAACTCAGACGTTTTTCTATACAAAATGTGTATTATTAACCTTAAACCGTAGCCGGATTAAGACCAAACACTGAGTTTTGAGATTTTTAAGTCTATAATTAGATTCTACAATTACATTATGCAAAATCCATAAACACGTAGTACAACACCTTAGTTGAATTTGCTCTAAGCCTTAACAGGAACGGAGGTATTTTCCCAGCAGACCTTTACAGGCAGTTTCTTTTAGTTTTATAAGATACGTGAATGACACTTTATTTAACAGAGTGTAATCCAAAATTTACCCTTGAAATATGTTTACAATAAACTTCATATTTAAATATCACAATCAATAATATGGATGTAATACAATACAATTCACTGCTTTCATCTTTCTTTCATAACATAACATTATTGCGTTTGCGACGAATCAGCACCAAGTATTTGTACAAGGCTGGCAGTGGATAAATGGACGTTTAGCATTCTGTATAATAATAATTATTGCATTAAAATATTCATAGCCATTACTGGATTTCCATAATTAATTATCGAAGAAGATTATATTTATAAGTGGGATTTTGATATACATAAAACTTACTATTAATCAAACTAGCGTAGAAATAACTAAATTTGAATAATTATTCAATATTGCATATTATATTCAAAATTTCCCAGCAATGACCTGAATATTTATGTTTGTAACAAAGTAAGCTAAATTATCACACACTATTTCTAGCACCATTTGCGGAATAGTCATTCATCTATTTCATTTTCACAAAAGATTTATACTTTTTTTATATGTATATGACAACAATCACTCATTATTTATACATATGATTAAATATTATCTATAATTTTTATAAAAATACAAATTAATTTATTCTATTTACGATTAAGACACTTTGATCGATTTAACTAATAGTAAAAAGGGAATATTTACAAAAGCCTTAAATTACGGATTTTTGAGTTCAAATCTTATTACTAAATTTCAGCGTAATCCGTACAATGTTTGTAACTAAATTATTTACATATACTTACTAAATTAACTGTAGTAAATTAGCTATAATTCAAAATGCCATTTCATATCAAAATATGAACACTTTAATTCGATAACTTAAATCTTCAACCTCACGTGTTTTTTTATAATATTAAATAGGATCAATAATGCGAGCCTTTGACCAAACTCCATAGACAAAAAATGTGTAATTATTTTAGTTTGATTTTCGAATAACGATATTTTGACAGTTAGTCATTGCGATAAGTTTATGTAACTCGCGCTAGAAATAAATATAGTAGTGATAATTGCTTTTTTTTCTTTTATAACTAATAAAAAGCATTGTCTATGGTTTTGATAGTTGTTACTTTTGTATCTGTTGCTAAAACTATGTACACATAAATGAATGGATTTTAAACAGTTAATCGACTAGATATTACTTTTTGTATACATACAGCTGCATATTTATCTAGCTACGATAAAGCTTTAATAACTTTCCAGAAAATATCATTTCATATTCTCAACTTCAAGAGAATCGTCATCTAACTATAATCACAATAAAGTCATACACTAAAATCTATGGTTTTGTAAAATAACTTATATTTGCTTCCATGAGGCGATGTGCTTCAAGTATATTTCAAAATCTTAATTATTATATTAAATTTACTTTTTTGCTGTAATCTCTTTCCCTAATGATTTTCTATTTTCGAATTTTTGTTGCAAACTAGCGACATTAGACGGTTTGGCGGACAACCTCGTTGCGTTCGTCTTTACATTTGAATCAGTCTTTTGTAATATCGTACTTGGTTTTGGTACGATTTTTGGTCGGTTCTTATTTAAGCTATCCGCTATTGCCTTAACATTAGAATCCGTTTTTGAATTAGTACGGTTTAAGGGCGGATTTTTATCAATTTTATTATTAATATTCGATGGTGAATTGACGGATTTTAATACTGGTGCTGTTTTAACAGTTTGTTTCTTCTCGACTGACGGCGCTGGTCTTAAAGGAGGTCGATTATCGTGAGATTTAGCCACAGTACTCGGTTTTGTTGCAACTTTTGGTGGTTCTACCGGTTTATTATTGTTTATCACATCTGGAGCTTTAACGTTCTTTGTATCTGCGACAGCGCAGCTTGAAACTAGATCCGGACTATTGGGTATAGTTTTAAGTGTGTTTATATTTTTAGTAACAGCTTTTGGCGATTGTGGGACCGTTTTAAATGTCGATGTACTTCTAAGGCCCGGCGGGGTGACTTGTCTTGAAAAAGTTGGAATTTTCGAGTTCACTTTTAGAGTCGGCGATGGTGGTTTCTCGATTTCTTGCTTAGCATCATTCTGTTTTGGCATATACGTGGGTACATTTACCGCAGAAGGATGTAAATAACCACTGCTGGTGGTCGAAGCAGCGCTTGACTTTGCCCCGGAGTTATTGTAAACACTTTCTGGTCTTTTGTAATCTGTATTCATGTACGTACTGTCTCTATTATTTTCGACAATTTTTTTATTTTCCTTTTCTTTCTTTCTTGCCAGTGTAGACGCGGAATATATAGATTCAAAGTTTCGATTTTGAATCTCGTTAACAATTTCACCGAGTAGACCCATGCTTTCAGTACTTCCTGAATTAGAAGTAATGGGTTTCGGGACGTTGTATTCTTCTACGGGAGCTGTTATGATTTTTGGAGGCAAGCTACCAGGTAGTGGTTTATAGTGTTTCTCGGGACTTTCTTCTATAATCGCATAAATATTGTCTCCAGATTCTTCGTCAATATGAGCAAGTGGTGCTGCTTTTTCTTCTATGCAATCAACGTAATCCGTAGATTTTATTTCGGTTTGTAATTTTGGATTTTGGTATATTGGATTTTTTTCGTCGTTCGTCTTAGATTGACTGGGTAATGGTGGAGGAGGAGCTGTAGGCCTTCCCACGCAAGACAAAGGCCTCGCAACTCCGGGTGATTGTCTCATAGAGCCAAAACTCTGTATCGCTGGTTTTTGTGCTGCAGGCGCTCGCATGCTTTGAGCCCTATTGACAAAAGCTTTCTGGTCGTCGACATCTTCAGAATCAGAAACTACCGGTACAGTGTTAACAGAAAGTTCGATATCTTTTTGCAAAATTGGATTCGATATTTGCAAATTCCTCAAACCTGCCTTATCTACTTTCGCAATTTTTAATTGATTATTTGCATTTTTTGGTAAAGAGTGGCTTCTTTCTACAGGATTCCGTTCCTTTTCTTTTGTTTTATCGTTTTTTAGAAATGAAGCAATCCTATTAAGTGAAATGCCTTCTTTGACCTTTTTAGGCTCTTCGGGAAGCGGCTTTTGAGGGACATTACCACCAGAGTGCATACTTAAAGGTCTCTTGGGTAAATCTGGAGAAAAACTTGGAACCGTTGGGGCAGCGCGGATAGGCCCCAACGTTTTTGATCCTTGAAGTGGTGAAATTAACTCTTTAGCGGTACAAGTAGATGCTTCTAGAATTGGACTCGATATAACTGGTCTAGAAGCTGAATTAGACTGAACCGGGACCTCCTCGGATTTATCAGAACCCATTAATGCTTTTATCCTATTTTGTACAGAACTATTTGTTCTTTTGACGGATGGACTACTTTTTGGACTTGATTTAGCCGTCGCCGGTACAACAGGTAGAGGTGGGGCAGAACGCAAAACTGGTTTAAGAGCGCTTTGATTAAGATTCTGACTGCTACTTCCACTCCTACGAACAGGAGTTATTTTGGCACTTTTGGTTACATTTTCAACTTGCTTACTATCTTTATCTGTTTGAGGTTGGTTCTTATCCATTGGCGTTAAAGAAAATCCTTTAAAATTGCCAAAGAAGTTTACCGAAGGATTGATATTACCAGATGGACTGCGGTCCGAGTCGCTTCTTAGAAGGCTTGAACTCATATCGTCAGGATTAGAGAGAGTATGCACGTTGACTGGTTGTTGATTATTTTGAGCGTTACTTTGGAAATTAGAAGCGAATTTACTCGCGCTTCTCGACAGACGGCGTTGCAAGCTGTTCTTCTTTGGAGATTGGACACTGTAATTTTAACAAACAGTTAAAATATAAATTACATTATAAGTTATTACATACATAATCAACATTTTTTTTTTTAAATATTTGTTTATAACAATTAAATAGATATAGAGTTTTCCAACCACAAGATGAGGACAGACAAATAAATAACTTATGACATTAAAATAACGCGATACCATTAATCTTGATGTAAAATCAATGAAATTCATTGTGGATTCGCGATAAAATGGCAAATTGAAACCTATGGTTTGTTTATATATTTCATCGATTGGAATAAGCTATATAATAAAGATTTTTTTTATTAAGTACAACAAAATTAAATTAAGTACAACACAATTAAATATCTTGAAGTCTTGTTAAGTGTGTGTCAGTATTTAGATTTTTAGAACGTAATTGAAAATTATATTAGTAGATTAGTGTATAGCATGCAAAGCGAAGAAACCCAATGCCACTCACCAAAGTATCCCGACTAAACAGCATCTACAATAATGAAGCCAAACATTGCCAGAACAAAATAAGAATCTGGCAACATTTAATTATGAAATGAAAAAAAAAAAACGAATCCAAAGAGTCGACTAAGTTTATTAATAAAAATTAACAAAGTTAAATTAATATGTTAAACTAGAAAGAAGAAAGTCCAAGAAAGATTTTTAACATACATGTTAAAAGGTAAAAACTATGGGAAGTGAATTTTATCATATTATATACTGTTTTGTTATTGTTTAAGAGTGTAATGTTTAAATGTTGATAATGCTCTCCAGGACCAAGGCGTTGCGATTCAACGGAGATTACAAAAGTGTGCAAACACAAGTACAAACTAATCTCTACGTATATACTTTGTGTACATACAATAAATATATAAAACAAAATTCACTTTTAAATGAAAACATGCTAAGGATAATCAGATTACATGTTCAGATAAATATATTCGAACGATTAAATATTAGTTGAGAATTTATTACAAATTAAGTAATATTATTTTATATGAACAAACCGAAGTCACATTAAACATGCAATCCATTTTGTTAGCCCCGACAACAAACATCACTCGTATTCGTTTAAAAATCGAACCTGGATATACCCAGGACTTTCCAATTCCGATTTTATTACCAAACGGATAATACTCTTGTTTATTTGGCTCTGTGGGTGGTTTGTAAACGTGTATTTATATGATAACTTTATAATACTCGTGCATCTTAAAACTAACTTTTGGATAGAATATCACTGGGGACAACATCTACTGACAGTCGTTTGCAAACGATAAATTATTTTTAATGGCAACGCCAGAACGAAATGTCAACGAATGTTAACGACTCCATTTGAAATATAAAGTGTTACAAAATCTATCTAACGCTATTCTAGCTAATACGACTGATAGAAATTTGCTCCAGATGAAAACAGACCACGTGTGTGCCACAGATTATTTTTCCGGACCCTGAAATTTTGATGTTTGTAGTCGAAGCTTTAGTAGTGAAGAACATTAGTATAAATCGCATGACAAATCTACTATTATACTTCAAATTATTTTACTTCAACTTGGCTAAATGTATAATTGAGCGTTGTAACTAAATTGTCGTGTTCACGTGTCGGATGAAAATCTGACACATGTTTACCAATCCACAATGGAGCAACTTATTACACAAGCTCAAGAACTTCTCACACACAAGACACATCAGTGGAATATTTACAGACTATTACTTCACTTAAATTGAAAGCCAAGTTAAAGTAAATATTTTAACTTAAATCACTAGTTATCACTACATATCTGGCCAAAGATTTTTCTAGTCTAGCAACACCAATAACCAAATAACAGTACGAAATACTAACAAAACATCACACCAAGCCAACAATTAATACAAAATAATCCAACGACATGATACCATCAAATACCTTAAAAATACTTTGGAATAGTTTTAATGTAGAAGACTAATTCGGATTTTTCGAGCATTAAATTTAATAAAAATAATTTTGAATGTTATGTACATTTATATTTTTTTAATTTAAACTTAATATTAAATTCTTATTACATAGCTTAGAAATAATATATTGATTTTAAACAATGAAATGTATCATATCATACTAATCTAAATTTAGATCACAATATATGTAATTTAAGCTTTTCAGTAGATTATTCAGTATTTTAATTATTTTTTGGTGTTTTCGATAGATCGATTTTAACACCAGTCTGTTGATTGAATTTACGTTGTAAATCTTTAAAATTACCTTTGCTCGAATTAGATGAATCTAAAACATTTTTTGGTATTGTTTTTAATTTGTTATTAGTCGTTGAAGCTAAGCCGGCGTTCACAATTACTAAATTATTTATATTTTTAAGTTTACGATTATCTATTTTTGCTTTATCCGTATTAAATTTATTCTCTACCGTAGGTTTTATATCGGCTTTGCTTATATTTTTGTTAGTCGTAGACGCTAAACCGGTATTTATTATAACTACATTGTGTTTATTTTTCTTTGCACTATTTGCGTTGTTCGGAGTTGAAATGTTGTTTTTAATTTTAACAATTACGTCATCGTTGGCTATTGTTATGTCTTCTTTATTAATTTTCCTATGTATCTTTTTAACGGTTACTATTTTTGGTTCACTCTTGTGCATGAAATTAATTATTGAATTGCGCCATGTTGTTTTTTTTTTGTTCAAATCTGTATTACTATTAACGCTTTCGTAATCGTGATCTTCAATACACACGTTTTCGTGAATATTTTCCGTCGGCGTATCGGGGTATGGCACGCATTTATTTACTTTGTCCATTGAATTCGATTCATTTTTATCTTTACGTTTGAAACTTAGTAATCTTCTAAAAGAGCTAGAACTAGATAATCGTGTTAAGTTGAAATTGAATTTATTTTTAGTTAATTTCGTTGGATTATCGCTACTCTTGCCAATGACACCCTTATTGAATAGTTTCGATACGTACGTCTTTCTTGGTTTCTTCCACCAAGTGAGAACATTGTGCCTCGAATAGTACATCAGGAACATAATCAGAAGTATTGCCGGGAGGATGCAGAGGAATATGACATACATCGCCACCATGAAGTTTCGTTGAACTGTAAAATATAATTGATTTACGTACAATTAAATAAAATAATTTGGTATATAAACCGGGTTTATTGAATTACGTATGTATATATAGTATTGATTCTTACTGCTGGAATCGGTGGCTGGACCGGAATCGATGGAGCCTCCAGGTCCTGGTAGAGCGCACAGCGGTGGGGCGAAGCCAGGTTCGCAATGACAATTTCCTAGCGAAACAAAAACATACAACATTAACGACTATAACCTACTCTCTCATTTATCGCAAGAATATATTTACTAAAAATTTTTTTATTATAAGGTCCTCCAGACCGATTTCGGCCACGGCGGCCAATCTCAAGAGAGATTAGCCAACTGCGCAGGAGATATTATAGTGCACAAGTGTGTGCGCAAACCCAGGTGCACTTTCTTTTCCTTAGCTCTCATAATCCGATGGGACGGCAATCCGACACGACCGAAAAGAGTTCAGGCGCAGGACCAACGGCTTAACGCGCTTTCCGAGGCACGGGAGTATACACACTTCCAACTTCGAGACTCCGGGCTGCTACTGAGAAATTTTTGACAGAAAAACCCAATAAGTATTTATTGGCCCGACCTGGGAATTGAACCCAGGACCAACGGGTCTGCGGCCTTATATCTAGCCACTAGACCAACGAGGCAGTCAGTTTTTTATTATATTAAATATATAAAAGAAGGCCGGACTGGCGATGGACCAGTTAGTTAGCAGTTATAACCTCGCACGCATTAAATCATACATCGTTGGTGATTCGTCTGAGGTCCCTCCGGTTGTGTCGGATTGCCATCCCATCGAGTTATGAGCGCGTAAAAACATAGTGCTGTGGTTGAATACACAAACTTTTGCACTTTAGTATTTCGAGAATAGACGTTGAAATCGGTCAGTCATCATTTGTAAAAATTCTATCTTATTTATATAGATAACTTTACCTTCCGAGTTACATACGCCGTGTCCTGAACAATTGGAAGGACAGACGGAGTTTTGCTTTTTCGCTATAACCTCTACAATACCCGCTACGGGCACGCATTTCTGATTGAGACACATCTGCAGAACACATAAAATGTTGGATTGAAACTCAACTTAAAACCTTTAAGTCTTGATTTAAAAATAGTTATAAAAGGGTGAAATATCAAAAGCGAAATTAGTTTTTCCAATTCCTGTGTTATACTAAAATAATATCATAATAACAAAAACAATAGAAAAATAATAAAATATACAACGGCAGTGACAAATTTATTGGTCCTTGCTTTTATGAACAATGAGAATTTAAACGGATTTGTTGAATTGAATGTAGGTGACTATTGAGGTTATTGAAGAGTTGACCTATGTCTAGCGTTAAGCTTGTGATTGGTTTGGCAATGCTCTGTCTTCTTCTTTCAAATGTCAAATCTATGATGACGGAAAGAGCCAAATAACTGTTTAACTAAACAGCCGCTAAACAATGTTTATAAGGTCATTAAGGTTTAAGCTACATCTTAATAATCGGTCAGTAAGTCAGGTCATTGACTTTATATATACAGTTTAGTAACAGTGAATGTCCCACTGCTGGGCTAAAACCTCTACTCCTCTTTTGAGGAGAAGGTTTTTGGAGCTTATTCCACCACGCTGCTCCGATGCGGGTTGGTAAAATACACGTGTGTGAATTGCAGTGAAATTAGACTCATGCAGGTTTCCTCATGATGTTTTTCCTCCACCATCAAGCACGAGATGAATTAAAATCACAAATTAAGCACATGAAATTCAGTGGTGCTTGCCCGGGTTTGAAACCACGATCATCGGTTAAGATTTACGCGTTCTTACCACTGGGCCATCTCAGCTTTTTATTTATTATATATACATATATAGATATTTATTTCCGATTATAATCCATGAAATTATTAAAAATCATACTATTCATGTTAATGTCTCACATACTATATTACATTACCATCAAAATCTACAAAACTCTTTCGTTTTATTACAAAGGGACTTAATTCTTAATTAAAGAAAAATCTTTTTTTTTTTTATATATATATTTTTCCTACCTTATCTTCCCCACACTTGGCACCATCGGGTACCATACCAGGATCCACTTCCGAAAGGCCCAGATCAATCATTGCTGTACGGCATGTCAGTATCGTTCCTGCTTAAGAGAAAAATACAGTTTAAATCGATTCCATTTTGATAATCCAGTATTAAAATAGTACAAGGATTCTAGGAGAATAAGTAGATAAAGGTTGCTAATGAACAGATTTTCATTACAATTATCCTGGGACATTATTCACACACGGCCATCTGATCTCAAACTAAGCAGAGCTCGTACTATGGAAACCAGACAACTGATATACTTACTTATACTACTTTTCTTTTGTAAATACCTACTTATATAGATAATTACACTCAGACTCAGGACAAACAGACATGTTCAGGCACACAAATGTCTGTCCTGGGTGGGTTTCGAACCTACGACCAGCGGCTTAGCCGCGGACAGAGACTGGTTTATAAATAATCGCATACCATTATTGTTGATGAAGACCGCCGAGAGTGACGACACAGACTCCATGCCGAACTCCAGTCTCTCGTTGAGATGTTTACATTGCAGCAGACCGCACAGAACGTCTTCTCTCGCGCAACGATAGAACACAGGCTGCTCGCCTCGCTGGTATCCACAATTTCCTTTCCTGTCAATCGAATATTATTAAGATGTTTTGATCCAAGTCTTCCTCATCTGAACTATCATCAAAGTGTGAACAAACGGACGTACGAGTCACGAGTTAGATTGTCACAACAGTAAAAGACACCAGCTGTTCACATGTGGATTGTTTATTGATAGAGTTAGTTATTCTGTCTATGATAATATTTACAGTAATGGTAAATAATCAATCTAGATATTATGTAGTAGTGATCGTCCAATAGTCGAAACCATTTACATAATTGAAAACCGTAGGAAAACATATCTTCGTATAATTTTTTGAATGATTTTTTCTACTTTAATTTTCAACATTTTTTTATTGATAAACATTTTTAAACAACAAAACACTTAAGCTCAATTGAGGATCGGACGATAAACAAAGTAGGAAAAAGTACTGAACTGATTTGTCTTTGCCTGTTTATATATTATCTATAATAGCTATATACAGACTCCTAACGGCCTTATTCATAAACGTCGCTTAGTTACTGTTTAGCTAAACACTGGTTTGTCTCTTTCTGTCATTATTGATTTGACATACGAAAGAAGAAGACAAACTGTTGTTTAACTAATCACCAGTTAAATAAAGTTTATGAATAAGGCGGTAAGTCTTTACCACAGAAATTGAGTATCAAAACGCTCACTGCGTGTATAATCGCACGTGTTACTACTTTGGAGCGATAGATGGCGGTAATAAAATCTGTCAGTTTCCTGAATCGCGCTGTCTAGATTCGCTAATCAAAATATATAATGTGAAAGAGATTTTGTTGAAATGATCAGATCCAATAAATTGAAGTGTGACAAGTGGAAAGCTCTTCCTTTGTTTTATTTACCGTTTGATCCCCCGACATTAGTTCGGCGTAAACACTGCGTTTAATAAAATACATAATCACTATAATATATCTTATGATTTCTTACAAGACAACTTACTTATCGCCTTTGACATTAGAAGTATTGTAACATCGTATGTCCGACATCGCGCCCGTGGAGCCCCACAGCAGCCGGCACTGGTCCGTGTGGGTGCGACACGAGCCGCGGACACAGTACGCCTGAAAAAAGCAGTGAGAACAGATTATACAATTTTGGTACGGTTCAATCATATTTTAAATTTTTTTTTTTTTTGGTAAATAAATGTAACCTCATTATTGGAGCAAGGTGTTGTGTCCATCTTGTACACGTCTCGCGGACAGAACTCGGAGTAGCCACTGCAGTATTCCGGCAAGTCGCACTCTTTGTCAGCTGATCGACAAACAGTTCCAGCAGACTTCGGCCGACATGTCTGTAATAAAAGAATGAATTTTTTATTTGCAAAAAAAATATGATCCGCACATTTCGGCTTCCCTGAATCTCATGCTATGTTTTCGTTGGCAGTCTATTTGAAAATGGTTCATAGTAGATGTGTTAGAGTGATCACAGCAGCGCTGCGAGGCAGCACTCGCCCACGGCTCAGGTCGCTTCGGAGCGCAGCACGCACTCGTGCGGGTACGGTGCGAGCGAGACGGACGCTCACCTGCGGGTCGCAGCCCTCGCCCACGGCTCAGGTCGCGTCGGAGCGCAGCACGCACTCGTGCGGGTACGGTGCGAGCGAGACGGACGCTCACCTGCGGGTCGCAGCCCTCGCCCACGGCTCAGGTCGCGTCGGAGCGCAGCACGCACTCGTGCGGGTACGGTGCGAGCGAGACGGACGCTCACCTGCGGGTCGCAGCCCTCGCCCACGGCTCAGGTCGCGTCGGAGCGCAGCACGCACTCGTGCGGGTACGGTGCGAGCGAGACGGACGCTCACCTGCGGGTCGCAGCCCTCGCCCACGGCTCAGGTCGCGTCGGAGCGCAGCACGCACTCGTGCGGGTACGGTGCGAGCGAGACGGACGCTCACCTGCGGGTCGCAGCCCTCGCCCACGGCTCAGGTCGCGTCGGAGCGCAGCACGCACTCGTGCGGGTACGGTGCGAGCGAGACGGACGCTCACCTGCGGGTCGCAGCCCTCGCCCACGGCTCAGGTCGCGTCGGAGCGCAGCACGCACTCGTGCGGGTACGGTGCGAGCGAGACGGACGCTCACCTGCGGGTCGCAGCCCTCGCCCACGGCTCAGGTCGCGTCGGAGCGCAGCACGCACTCGTGCGGGTACGGTGCGAGCGAGACGGACGCTCACCTGCGGGTCGCAGCCCTCGCCCACGGCTCAGGTCGCGTCGGAGCGCAGCACGCACTCGTGCGGGTACGGTGCGAGCGAGACGGACGCTCACCTGCGGGTCGCAGCCCTCGCCCACGGCTCAGGTCGCGTCGGAGCGCAGCACGCACTCGTGCGGGTACGGTGCGAGCGAGACGGACGCTCACCTGCGGGTCGCAGCCCTCGCCCACGGCTCAGGTCGCGTCGGAGCGCAGCACGCACTCGTGCGGGTACGGTGCGAGCGAGACGGACGCTCACCTGCGGGTCGCAGCCCTCGCCCACGGCTCAGGTCGCGTCGGAGCGCAGCACGCACTCGTGCGGGTACGGTGCGAGCGAGACGGACGCTCACCTGCGGGTCGCAGCACTCGCCCACGGCGCAGGTCGCGTTGGAGCGCAGCATGCAGGCGTGCGGGTGACAGCAGGCGAGACAGGCGGGGCTGCCGTTGAGACCACAGTCGCACTGCTCGCCCGGCTCCACGAATCCGTTGCCGCATGTCGGTGATTCGAAGAGACGCTTTGGTTTGTTCCTATAATAACACATCATTATATAACGTTAATAATATAGTCAAAACGATATTTTTTTTTTCTTTTTCTGGCGTGTATCAACACTTTTGAGCGCAAAATTAAAATTATATTATTAACCGTTCATTTCGAGATGGCCATCAAGGGCTGTTACAAAATGACGTCATAGGCACGACAAGTACTGTTGACAAAAATAAATTTTGTATTTTTTTTTTAATACTAAAACCATACAATTACTAAATTATTATTAAATAAATATTTAAAAAAAATTGTATAGAATGTAATTAAAGTAGTTTATATGTTAAAAAAGTTTATTGTATGGTGACACACTTTAGCATTTATAATATTAGTAAAGATTCTTTCTTAGTCATGATTAATTGATAAATGAAGTTAAATGGCTTGAAGGAAAACACAAACAGTAGAGTTCAAACGAGCGACAGCCAGCACGGAAAGAATGACCTGCACTAGCCGCTCACTACGGGTTAGTGCCTTGCCGGCCCACAAGATGGCTCTTCACGCCTCGTTTGAAGGAACCCAAATTATAAACGGAGGGGAACGCGTGTGCTGGTATCTGTGTCTTCTGAGACACAATAAAATGCAACACAATATATAATTCTTACCGTAAACAATAATCCATGCCCCTTTCGAAGGAGAGCGCCAACGACCGGAGACTGCAGGAAGACCAATGGGTAGGCGTGACCGAAGTACTCGAAGGGCTCATAATACACTTTTCGTCGGGACAACTGCAATCTGCTTCCGTATCGTGTTCCATACCAAAGTTGTGACCCATTTCGTGAGCGATGGTCGTGGCCACTAGACCTATCACCTCTGAGTGATTAGTGGCGACACCACCAGAGAACTGGTACGTACATATGGGACCCTTCAGAGCTTTGCCTACAACTCCATCTTTAAATTTTTGGCGGCTGAAAATATTTTCACAATATTGACACAATCTACTTTTTTCATAACAAATCAAAAAATTTAAATATTGATAAAATGTTCTTATCTAAATTAAAGTATAAACTCACGTTAACAAATGCGCGTTATCATTCGGTATGGAATACAACAATCTATTTCTTCTGTAATGTAAGAAGTGAGTGAGGGTCTTATCTCCGTCTTCTTCTAATATTATCTCGTCTCGCTCAGTCCATACAACCACACCGACAAGTGCTATAAAAATATTTAAAGGGGCATAGACCTAAAAAGAAGTATTCATATATAAAACAAAAAAAAAATGGTAGTAATGCATTTATAAAACATGAAAAGTCCATATGTGTCCAAAAAATAATATAAAATGGAGAACCAACAATAGGTTCGAGGATATTACGCTTGGAAGTTTGAGACAAATGTGACCAGTAGTGCCAATTTGTAAGAACTCACTACATAACACATTCGTGAAATGCTGATAACCGACTTATGGTGATATACCATTTTGATGCGTGTATTCTTGAAATATTATGATTATTACGGTCAATGTCGCATATAACTTAAATTTTACGACCATTTTCTGCGGTGAGCTTCGAGTTTGTTACAGAATTGACCTACTGATCGTCTAGTGACATATCTGATAAGAGTGAATTTCGACAGAGTATATTTACCGAATTGATAATATTGGCGACGTCTTTCAACTGTCGATGTATTGTAGTGATGCTCTCGCCGTTCGCTCTGAACTCTCTATTGTCTGCGACCAAAACCAATTCAACGTAACGCGATAATTTATTCGCGTTGAAAGGCCCACGTAATTCTGTGTCATCGGCATTCCGCTTATACTATGAAAATACATTTGATTAATTCAACATCTAAGCGTTTGTAAATGGATAATAAACCAAACTAATTGTAATTGTACAAAAACTTACAAACGTTAAATGTAACTTAATTTTGGGTAATTCCTTAGAAGTGCATAATAAAACTATCAAAATTCCATTAATTTAATAAAGGATAATGTATTAATTAATGCGAATTTTATAATACGGTAATATGTAATATGTTGTCGAAGAATTGTATCAAATTATATCAAATTTACCATTATTGAAACTTGAACTTCGGCCTGACTAAGGAATATTTTATCGCTCGTTTTCGTACACTTACCCGATGTATCCTGCTGTTTACTTTACTTTTCTCGTTTTGATATTCCTTCATCAGTTCTGGATCGTAATTCGTATTATTTGTGACGCCCCCACTGTACCCGCAATGAAAATCGGTTTCTAGGTCAGAGTGATCGTAGATGTAGTGCTGTGAATCTATTTCATTTCCTGGAAGTAAAATTGTATTTTTAAGGTAGTTTTCAATAATATTTTTTAGTTTGTTATTGGAGAGCTGAAGAGGCTTGCAAATGCCACCTGATTTGTTGATGTTAAAAGACTAGATATTGGCACACCAAGACTAGATATTGCCACTTCTCAAGCCGTCAATACCAGCGAAGCAAAATATATCAAATCAAATCAGCTGATGTTGATGTCCTCCTGGTCGGTTTCGGCAGACAATCTCAAGAGTAGTTAGCTAATTGCGCAAGATATATTATAATGTATAAAAGTGCGCGTGCGCGCATTACATATGTACACTCTCTATTCCCTCATTCTCATAATCCGAAGGCACGGCAATCCGCCACGAACGGAACGAGTTCAAGTGCAGGACCAACGGCTTAACGTGGTTTCAGAGGTACACACCTACCCATCTTCCAAAGTCCGGGCTGCTATTGAGTCTTTGACAAAAAACCCAATAACTTATTATCGGTCTGACCTGGAGTTGGAACCCAGTAGACCAACGAGGCAATCCAAATCATATGCTATTAATTGTACACTAATTTAAAAACAGATTTAATTTTCAAATTACTATACATAGTATTAGACTGTGAACAATAGAATCAGCTCAATAAGTAAATATATCTGAAAATATGTACTATTCATTTACCTTGTGGTTCAATATATCTCATTTGTTTTCCATCGTGTATGACACCTCTTACACCGTGACAGGTCGACAGCGCTGCCCAAGATCCCTTCTTGCCTCTAACCGTGCCAGAATACTGGCATATGTCAAGTTCCTGGAATCGTTCATAAGAAAATATTCTTTTTCAAAATCTTTACAGTTAGTAATCAACAAACAACATATAAATCACGACTTTCTTGAAGAATTGTTTTGGACAATTTTATTATAGCAACATTTTAAAAAACGGATTTAAACTGTGTCGATATTCATGATTTTTAAAATTGGTGAATATATTTTACAACGAAAATGTTGATATATTGTATTATATTAGGTAAGCCGACAGGCAAATGGTCAACCTATTGGTAAGTGGTCACCACTGCTCTTATATATTTGCGATGTACGAAATATTAATAATTCGGTACATCGTCAACGCGCCACCAACCTTGGGAACTAAGATATTAAATACATATTACTGTTTGGCGGTAGAATAACTGATGGGTGGGTAGTCCCTATCAAGAGGGGCTGGCCGAATCTCTACCACCAAGTGGATTACCACATTAATTAATTAACTTTGGGCTTTAGTATACTTACTTCTTTCTTAGGTTTATGTAGCACCGTCTTTCCGTCTTTCTGATAGCTGATTATGTGGTCACCAGCAACTAGATCTTGGTTCAGCCGGAGATCCAGGATATGTTTAACCCCATCAATGTTTATCGTCATCGTCACCTCCGGTTGATGCATACCTTCCTGTAATTGTTAGAGTTCAATCATAGTTTACGACGTTCTTACATAGAGCACCGTTTCTGGTTCTTCGAATATAACTTATTAAAAATCGAATAATTTAATATAAAAAAAGCCCGATAATGTTATCTATCAGTAAATAATATATTATTGTATGATTTTTCTATTACAAAAACAAAATATACATAGAACATTATGGAATTTGTCTGTCAGTACAGTCGCACTTCATCATATCTTGCATGATTTTAATTTAACTGTAAATCATAGTTTCTGATCTAAGCGGATTTCCCAGAAGATATTAAACTAGACACTTAATTCCAAAGTCAATTACTACACTAGTTTCCGCTCGCGGCTACGCCCACATATGGGGACAGGTGTTAGGTATCCTTTTTGTTAAGCTATCTCTATTTCAAATTTCATACAAATCCATTCAGTAGTTTTTGCGTGAAAGAGCAACAAAGATCCACCCTCAAACTTTAGCTTTTGAAATTAGAAGGTTTTATTTTTTAATTCGAATGCTTATATCGGAATAGTTACAAAACATATTCCCTCGTAACCATCGCAAGTGATAGGAAACTGTCTCACTAGACTCGCTGACGATAATAACGCGTGTAATAACGCGAACGTTACCGCGTAACGTCGGCAAAGCTTGTAATTACACGAATTGCCTTATTTACGTTTCCTTTACACACTATTACATAAAGAACTCTTAAATATTATGTGTTGATTACGTATCTATGAAGATTTCCAACTTAATTAAATTAATATTTAGGTAAATAAATATTGAGTAAACATAAATGGTTGTCTGTGAAGTCGGTTTACGGACGATAATTTTACGTGATAACATCATAAACTCGGACGCATCGGCCGATGGAGTGGAAGAGAGATAGATGCGTCACAAGCCGAACGCTTAAGCCGATCGTGCCTCTCTATCGCTTGTTCTGCGCGCTCGCTTACGCGCTCGGCTCAGGCGGAACGTGACAATGAGTCATGCTTTTTCGTGCGTGCAGCCGGCGTTCATCGCTTTATAAGACGTTATCACGTCAAATAAGAAAACTGACGATTGTACGCCATAGTTTAATTATACAATCAGTCACTTTATTAGATGAAATTACACGTTAGAAAAAAAACGACCGTGAACGTCGTCGGGGCAGAATTTCATCTGAAACATGTAGGTTTTCTAAGCCGTCGAGCACGATGTGAATTATAAAGGAAAACTAAGCATGAAAACTCAGTTAAACTTGGTTTTGAATCTGGAGTATTCGGATAAGATTCACGAGTTCAAACCACAGATCCATAGAGGCTCTATAAATAACTAAGTTAGAATTCCTTCGTATGTTATGGAATGTCATCAGTTACGCTGTTAGATGTGCTCAACCGACCCAACTGGTTGATCAGAACCATTTTTGGAAACCTGGTAAGATTATTGACGTTGCGTGAACTCTATAAAAGCGTTTGATTGGTGTATTTTATGCGTTAATATTGGACTATTATTATCTATTTTCAAATGCTAATGTATGATTGGTTTATTCTGTGCAATTCCGTGAGTCTTTTGTTTTGAGTAACATTTTTATTTGTAGTATGCTTAAGACAGTAATAGTACTAAGAAGTACGAAGGAGTTTTTATATAAAAAAATACAGACCGAAAAAAGAATTGTAAAGATTTAACATTATATATATAGCTTCGAATATTGATACAAAAGTTATGATTCAATTTACTCATTTCGAAAATACGCTCATACGTTTTTCGTCTTTACATACAAACGCATTTGTAAAAAATATCATTGTTCCTTGAAAGGGCTGGTATAAAATGAAGCACCCATTGTGTTCTTCGTGGTTTTTTTTTACTTTCTTTTATTAATTCCTTTACTGGCTTTGTCAGATATATTTGATTAAGGAAAACCAGGACAATGGCGGCAGCTGTGCTTACAAACTTGGAACCACTGACTCATTCATTCACATTCGATATAATAAAAGCATTTCTAATTGACTTTCAATATATTATTAATTACTTCACAATAAATATTAATTTATATATTATACAAACACAAAATATATTTGATGCATTTTAATTGTTTTTTTTTTTCATAATTGAAAGTAAAGCTAACACATGTTTAGTATTTAGACTCTAGTGAATATAAAACAATAAGAAATTCAGTAGTTACTACATTATACGAAGTTATATATAAAGATACGTTAGAGTTATATAAAGTTGCATCGTTTTGACTTTTCTCCACATATCGGATGTCCGTGACTGGTGAATCTTTTTCGTATTATGTAGTTTGACGTGTGACGTTTTTACTCCTATACGTACAGTGTAAAATTGCTTTGTTTCGTCGTCGAATAAAATTGGTAACGAAATAACCTTAAGACTACAAAATATTCAAGGTCTATAGCTTCATTAGTTATGTTAGCATGTTAATTGCGAATAAATATTTCACTTAGTTATAGATAGCATCAATTACCTTGTCATATTTTAACTGTCGAATGTTATTCTAGTTAAATATTAAAAACTCGCGAAATAAATTTTTAAATGTAATTATATCTTACATATATACATTATATTTATTAATAATGAGATTTAAATAATTGTTATATTTAACAGTTCTTGTTCTATTTTTAAATTCTGTTATTTTTAAATTAAAAACAAACAACCGTATATAACAATATTATTTATCTCTTTCTAAAAGGCATATCTTTTTTAACTAATCACACGTTAAACAATTATCCCTGGAATATTTTTTTAATATCGTATTAGACAGTTATGTGATAAATGAAAATGATCTTACGTTATTTTACTTTAGCAGCAAATATTAATTGATATAATACGTACTGCAATTTATTATGTATTGAAAGTGACGGACTACCAAATAAAACACAAATTAATTACATAGGAATGTGTCCAGAATCTACCATTTTAAATTCATTAAAATAATGTAGAAGCATTACATTTGCTTATTAATAGTCAAAAAAAAAAGTAAATACGTAAAAGTAAATAACATGACCTTAGAAGAACCGGCGAAAGAAACTCACGTTAATTTTTTGTCAATTTTGTTATTGTTTACAATTTTCAGTATGACAATGAAATAGTCAGAAGGCGTTATTATTCTATCGTAGGTGATTTCGACTTATATTATATAGAGTATGTATATTGTATATACATACCGTATGTCTAGTTGATGTGATCTCTCTCTTCGTTCTCGCATGGTGGACCACCGGCTGGACGACTCTATGTCTACTGAACTCTGGGGCTGGACTTCCTGAAACAATATAATATATATGTTAACATATATACTATAAGCGTTATAAATAAGATATACATACGATCTTATACCATATATACATATAATAATCTTTCATCAAGTAATGCGGTGTATTATCCATGTTTTATTAAAACGAGATGAATTTGTACATGAAACATTAAGAGGATTTATCCATGGTGGCGCATCGTATTGTACGAGCTTTCATACCACCTACGCTGTGAGGTTTTAATCATATTGTACTTCGATACCGGACTGGTACTTTATAGTGCCGGTAACTACACTGGCAAACTGGTATTTTATATTTAGCAAAACACTTTATCTATAATTAACCACTTTTTTCCGAGGCTGTTTTTCATTTTAAGCTATAATAAAAACCAATTGGAGTTTTTACTATTAAATTGTGCTATATGTTTTAAATATCTACTTGTAAGGGATTGTATATCTACGTGTATGGGAAGTTAACCTGGATGATATTTTATTTGCTAACACTATTAACGTCTATAGGCATGTGGTTAGAACACGAGAATCTAAGCCGAAGATAACGGGTTTAAATCCGGTTGGGCAAAACTGAATTTTCATGTTTTTATGCGGACGAGCATATGAGCCACCTAATGGTAAGTGGTCACCAACGCGTATAGACATTGGCTTTGTAAGAGATATTAGCCATCGCTTTCGTCGCCAATGCGCCACCAACCTTGGGAACTAAGGTGTTCACTCACCCTTCAAACCAAAACACAACGATACCAAGTACTGCGGTAGAATATCTGATGAGTGGATGATACCTACCCAGACGAGCTTGCACAAAGCTCTACCACCAAGTAAATGTGAATGTGCATCATTTGTGTTAATTAGTCTGTATAGGAAACCGTGTAAAGTAACCAGTTTTGGCGTATCTAAAATCTACCTCATGAGTATCTACCAATAATGATCGTTGTGGATGAAGCTTCAAACAATCTCGAAAAAGTTCGTAGCCCAGCAGGGGGATATTTACAAGCTGTTTATATTCATAAAAAATATAAATACAAAGAACAACTAGCTAACAAGCTAATGAATAATTCAGGAACATTTCATTTAAATATTAATTAAGAAATACTTAGCAAATACAAATATCGTACACAACTGCATAAAAATTAACTGCAAATTCAAATCCCAGTTTATTAGGTACAGTTTCTGATTACGGCAATACAATTCAACAAACAAGCGACAGGAAAACGATACAGGAAATGCGCTTTATATTAATAATAATGCCTGATTAATAAATGAAACTTACATTTACTAATAAATGCAATAAATTAAAACATATTTGTATGGCTATTCATTATCACTTATTTGTTCTGTTAGTAGAATGGCATCTTAATTGATTGATATAAATACTTTTTGTTACACAATAAAATGCATAAAAACAAATGTTTTTATCTCATATCTTTTTAAATTTAAAAATAGAACTCTTTTTTTATTGCCATTAAAAATGTAATATTTAACATTAAACATAATAAATAAACTTAATAAGGTTAAGATCGCGTTGAATTAATTAATCAATTAAAATTATATTTCCACCATATTTCATGGAATTAGGTCTGAACGGGATTTCCATTAATAAATTTTATATGACACATAATTGTTGTAAATAAATGTAATTATAGTTATTTATGGTATTTTATATTATTTATTACAATTACAGCCTACAATATCCACCGGTACAGGTTCCATCCCGCCCCTTGAATTTTATTTTTTATAAAATAGGTAGGCGAACTAGCAAATGCCACCTGATGGTAAAGTGGTCACCACTGCCCATAAACATTGGCACTGTAAGAAATATTAACTACATCTCCAATGCGCCACCAACCTTGCGAACTAAGATGTAATGTCCTTTGTGCTTGTATTTACACTGGGTGGGTCACTTCAGTTCACAGGGTGAGTACCCTTCAAACCGGAACATTGCAATGGTAAGTATTGTAGTTTTGCGGTAGAACATGCGATGAGTGGGTGGTACCTACCCAGATGGAGTTATTAAGGTATTAAGTCCTACCACCAAGTAAATTATTATTTAAAATCAATTATAAAAGACAAGGCCTGATCTTTTCTATCTAGATGAAATAAATCGTATGTTTATTGCATAGAAGATAGCTTCATAAATTATATTGTTTTGTTGAATTCGTTAATAAATTCAGCAAAATAGTACGTAGAAGAATTTCATTTAGGATAACAAGCGGTTTCCTCATCATCAAACAGAACGCGCGTACGTATGTCCTGAATAGTTAACTAGGTCTCTCTAGTTAGGATAAAGTTGGAACTAGATTATTGCATTTATTTGATGAAAAATTAAAAGAAAAATATCTAAAACAATTTAGTCTTGGTATAGGTATATATAGTAACCCTGTCTGTCTGTACTTTCACGGCTAAACCACTGAACCGATGTTGGTAAAATTTCTTATGTATTTTTTTATTGTGTAGGTAGGCGGACGTACATATAGGCTACCTGATGGTAAGTGGTCACCAACGCCCATAGCCAGTGGCATTGTAAGAAATATTAACCATCGCTTACATCGCCAATGCGCCACCAACCTTGGGAACTACTGGTTCACTCGCCCTCTAAGCCGGAACACAATAATACCAAGTACTGCTGTTTTGCGGTAGAATATCTGATGAGTGGGTGGTACCTACCCAGACGAGCTTGCACAAAGCTCTACCACCGAGTATGTAGTTCGAAATGGATTTAAACTTTTTTTTTTACAACTAAAACCTGCCTCTCATCATGCGCGCAAAGCCGCGGGCGAAAACCAGTGTTCAATAATTTGATTCATCTTTGAATAAAATTAGCTAAATTAATTAATACACAAGTTAGCAAAGTAAGCTTACATCTATTGCCTAGATGCGGATCGATGACCTAACAATTGCGGCTTAATTTAACTCATCAGCATTCCCGCTCATTGAATGATACCAGTACAAATGTACATGTGGCAAACATTTCGGATAATTTGGCGACAAATTACGTGTTTAGCTTGTACTGGTGTTCGCCAAGTGGTCTAAAATCGATTATATAATAAATAAAAACAAATATAATTGCCTTTAAAAGTGTTATGCATAGAATAAAATTACTTCTCGATTTTCATGAATTTGGTTTTTTGGAAAAAGCTATTGTCTTGTTCAAATATATCAAGGGAAACATATGTATATAAATTTGTATGTTTCAAACATTTTTTTTACATCTCTTATTTCCATATTATTAATTGATAACACTTATTCTAGAGAATCCGGACAACAGAAGAAAAGAAACAAAATTAATTGACAAAGAGAGGATAAAAAAAATTATGAACTATTCGGTCTCAGCCTATTTCAATTCAAGTTGTATGAAAAAAACCAAATCAAATACGTGCTTGTAAAGTTATGTTTAGAAACAACACAGATATTAATGAGAGATATGAAATCAAACGATAAATAAATAAAATTCGTTATAGCTATGAATTTTTTTAAGAACCATATCGACAGGAAAGTTTTGTAACTCATAAAATATCACTAAGCAACTTTGCATAGCAACAACAGTTTGTTAAAATATCTCACTGCTGAGCTAAGATTTCATCTCGTCATGATTAAGTTTCTAATTTACAAATTGGCCACCCGATGGTAAATAGTAACCATCGCTCGTAGACATTGGCGAAGTAAGAAATACTAACCATTGGCGATGTAAAAGACATCGCTGAGCTTTATTTTTTTGTACCACTCCACTGAGCCTTTGAGTCATTGGGATCAGAAAAAATTGTTTACTAATCGGAATTTTAAAGATTTTTCCTCTGGACCTCTCTTTTGTGGAGGCCCCGGGGCTGTAGCCTCGGTTGCCCTCCTTTACATAGATTTATTGTTTTTTTTCTTATTCATTTAAGTTCATTTAATTAAACCTCCTTGCTATCATGTTTATATCTATTAATCATTGAATGTTATATCGTTACGTTTATGTGATGTTTCGACATACGTATAAAGTGCAATGCCACACGCGGCGCTTTTCGGTACAATTATGAAGTGGCCCACTTAGTGGGTTATTTATAGCAAGTTTTTGCGTATCGTTTAATGATATTTTTCGCTCTCACAGACGATTACACAGTTTAATTGAATAACGTTAATTATAAAACTAGTTGAGGAATTAAACATATTTCTCACTTGACTTTAACTAATACGGGTCTTTTGACTATGCGTCTATCCTTTTACTTCATCATTTTATATTAATATCCTCTAGAGCAAAATATAAACGAAAACATATTTTAGTAAGTTCACAGTTCATTCACTCATTATATTCTCATTATGAATCAAATGAGTGAATGAATCAATTTACTCGGTGGTAGAGCTTTGTGCAAACTCGTCTGGGTAGGTACCACCCACTCATCAGATATTCTACCGCAAAACAGCAGTACTTTGTATATTTGTGTTCCGGTTTGAAGGATGAGTGAGCCAGTGTAATTACAGGCACAAGGGACATAACATCTTAGTTCCCAAGGTTGGTGTGGCTCATTGGCAATGTAAGCGATGGTTAACATTTCTTGCATGCCATTGTCTATGGGCGTTGGTGACCACTTCCCATCAGGTGGCCCATATGCACGCCCGCCTACCTATACAATAAAAATAAAAATATATAAAGTTACGTAGATCATACCGAAAAAAAAAACTAAAAAATTAAACAAGCGAAAAAAAGTATTCTAGATAAAATAAAATCTTTAAAATATTTCTTTTAATTAATCAACTTAACTCGTATCGAGAACTATGCAATTAACCAAGTACCAGGAATTCAGAAGTTGCAAGGCAGTTCAAGTTGTGAAACGATAGCGTCGTATGAAACCAACAGGAAACCGTGGGCAGTGTCAAAACTAACTCGAATACTGTCCTATTTATACGCTATCTCAGATGAAATTAGGTGTAAGTTTAACTAGTTAAGTCACGCAGTTATATATCCTTCATTGTACTAATCTTGATAACTATATGTACATGCATGTTAATTTTATAGGATTTTGAGAACTATGAGTTATACTAAGCCGACTCTTGTTTTAGAGATATATATATATACAGGATGACTGGTTAATTACTATCAATATTTAAGGAGAATACTCGGTACATGATTCTCATTCGAATTATGTAAAAAAATATATATATATATATGTATACGGTGTGTAACAGAAACCCTGTCCGATCCGTGAAGTGATTATTACTGTTTTGCAGTAGAATATCTATGTGATGAGTGGGTGGCACCTACCCAGACGAGCTTGCACAAAGCCCTACCACCAGTACCTGCCTAAAAACTATTAGAGTACCGAGTCGTCGTGCGTTCACAAATTAAATATTGAAGATAGATGATTAACCAAAAAAACTTGTTAGATTCGCATTTATCTTTCATGGCGATTAAATTAAAAAAAATAAACCATTTTGACAGACAGACAGCCATCAACCTTTTTTATGACTTTAATATTCCATGCCAATGGATACAAATTATTCTGCCAAAGTCTCGTAGCAGTCAACATCCTCGATGTATCGATTAATAATATTGTCAAATGCATAGATTTTTTTAGTTACTCTTTCTAATCTTCACGATGTGTTCTTATTTGATCGAGTTGTACGACGAGCTTGCACAATTTGAATCGCATATAAACACTTTATTAATATTGTTTATGTTAATGTTAAGACATACAGCGGTTCAAGAAATTGTTCTTAATAATGGTTGATAATCACATCAGTGAATTCACTCGTAATTGTCAAGTAAATATATAAATATATATACTAAGACATTCATATTTTGTTTATGTTTTGCCGACATTTTGCGTGATACATAAGTCACCTACACGGGACACGGCACGCTTGTTAAATACTGTCACGCGTCCCGGCATGAGCACGCGCCCACTAATAAAGTATACAAATAGTATATTTAGTTATCTATTATGTATAAATTACTACCATAATAGATATGTATTTAAACGACCCATTTGATTTCTAGCAAACTACTATCTAGTTTGTAGAAAAAATATTTATTTCTATAATTTGATTGTTTTTTCTTTTTCCAAATTATTTTAATGATTGATCGTTAAGCAATCGCCAAAATGGTAGAGCATCCCATGAAACGCATACGATCCAGAACCGATAGCAACATACATTCGTATATAACCCAAGCAGCAACGACCATATTAAGAATGCACGATTACGAAGATGAAAAAAATTAATAATTTTTTTTTTTTAATATATCAAATAGTAAATACTAGCACTGAACTAGCTATAACAATTGTTGAAATGTCACATCAAATATAGTACAAACTGAGAACTAAAATATTATTAAATCAAAATTTCTGGTACAAACTAGGTACCAGAAATTTAGATTTAATAATATTTTAGTTTTACAATTAAATTTATATTGAAAGTATAGAATAGTAGTTTGTAATGACGTTAAATAAAAACTGTTATCACGATTCACGACATATTTATTTATTATTATTGAAAAAAAAGAACAATAAATTGCTACAGGGAAAGCTACAAACCGTCGCTAAGTGAAATCTCTTCTCGACACGATAAGCTGATAACAGGTGATTTATAACGGCTGTTACGGATTAAGTTTTATCTTAACGGTATTTCTGAGATAGACTAAACGTTTGTAACGAACACAAAACAAATTTTAGTATTACCACAGATAAATAATGAAAATATGCTTTATTCAAGACGTGTGGAGCGAGCTTTAGAATATTCATTTTAAAACGTTAAATTAAACGTCAAGATACTAATGGAACGTGTTTCAATGAAAAACAGTAATTGGCTCTATTGTCTGTGTATTGTATTTTTAATGTCAACAGATTTTGTATTATGCAATGAGAAGAAACTCTTTTAAAATTAATTAAGTAATTAAATATAATTTATTTTATTTATAGTCTTCGTTCTCTGTCACTTCAGTACAAAGTTAAGGATGCATGTATGCTAAATAGATAAATAAAATAAGAGGAAAAAGGCTTAAAAATGTCGATTTATCGAACGACGAACCCGGCAAAAACCTTAACCGTTATTATTTTGAAATATTTTTAATTGGTATCAAGTAAACAAATAATTATAATATATTTATTATCAACTAGTTCCCTCTTGCAGCTTCGCCCCGAGTGAGGGTCGTGATGGCGGTATTAGGTGCCTATGTATGAAAACAAAAAATGTAGGTAATGATTAAATGGGTTTTAACGTAAACATATAACCAAAGATAATACAAATCAGTGCATCCTTCCTGGAAGTTTTGATTATATTAAATCCTGCATTTTACAATCGCAATTTGATTACTTGTATTAAAAAAATATATAAAAATCCTAAGTAATATATATAATAAATACGTAAGTTGATATTATTATTATACTTCCAGGAAGGATGCAATGAATTTTGTATTATCTTTATTTTCTCACGATTAAACACATTTAATCATTACATTATGTAAACAGAATAACAAAAGCAATAAAAAACAGAGCTAAAAATAACGCAACTTTTCAATTAGCATTTTCTCATAACAAAATTATTACTGAAAAGTTTAAAACCTTTAGTCATTAGGCGTGAATTTGATGCTGATTGTGCAAGTCCGTTTGGGTAGATACCACTCATTGAGTACATATTATACCACCAAATGGCTAAGCTTAGTTTTTTTGGGTTCCGATGGAAATGGTGAGCCAGTGTAACTACAGGCATAAGTAACAAAAAAACATAATATCTTAGTTTTCAATGTTGGTGGAGATGTAAGGATTTTTTTATTTCGCCAATGTCTATATGGCCCATTACCTTATAAAAAATTATAATAATGCAATACCTTTCTGTAGAAATCGATATTTTATTATATGTTACATACTGAGATAAATGTGTTACTTAAAAATTATAATAATATTTAGAGAGATGTCTGAAGTTTTTATACAAATTTGTTCTTGTTAATTATACTAATGCACCCAATGATTAAATAAGATCACGAAAAACACACACACGAAAAAAGAAAAGTTCTTAGAAAAGTTTTTAAATTTTATAAATTAAATGATCTCATAAAAATATTCTATTTGTAAACTAAATAGCACGTGTCGTTGTATCGAAATGTAAACGCACACATGTCGAACAAATATTTTTATACGTTCACTATAAATAAGGAATCTGTTTACGGAAGACTGGAGCTGTTATGACCAAATCCGTGATAAATATTGTTCGTAATAATTCCGCTATGTTAGTCTGGGTAAATACAGTTAAATTCATTTAATCATTAGGAAAATTAACCATTATTGATTATTTGTAAAGCAAACCGCATAGGATTCTATTCTGTGCTACACATACCATCTGATTCATAGTTGATTCCACGCAATCCCAAAACGAAATAAAGGTGTTTGACTAATGGATTGATCTGAACGCGTGGCTTGTTTTTGCAACTCTGGGCTTGAAATGTTTTTATGTAAGTATATAAACCATATCATATACTTATATATAGTATATGTTAACTGGAAATAAGGCTTTTGTGCAAGCCCGGTTTCCCGTCTCAGTAGATACTATTTAAGTTTTGTATTGATGTTTCGGTATGTAGGTTAAGTGAGCCAGTGTAATCTATACTAACATATAAAGCAGAAGAGTTTGTTTGTTTGATCCGACTAATCTCAGGAACTACTGGTTCGAATTTAAAAATTATTTTTGTGTTGTATAGTCCTTTTATGGAGGAAGGTTCTAGGCTGATTTTTATTCATTATATTTTTATTAATTATACGGGCACAGCTAGTTAAATATATAGTGACAATTCATTTCACATTTCATAGCGTATGAGCGGATATAAATCTATTTCATAGATATATATTAGTGCCAATGTATTTGGGAGTAAACAGTCTGATTACGGGAGGTATGGTTCGATAGGTCTCGTGCGAATTTCTATCCCTCTAATAAAGAGTATACCTATACAAATATTATAAACAGGCAAGATTTGTGTTTTTTTTTTATGTTTCTTTGTAAGGGATAAACTCATAAATTACTAAACTGGTTTTAATAATCCTTTCAGACAGAAAGCTACATTACCAGTAAGTAACATAGGCTTGTATCCAGACGAAGTCGGGGCGGGCCGCTAGTTAAGATATAACTTCAAGAAGAGGCATTAGCCCTCTAATCTCACCAATACTAACATTTTTCCTTTCGTTTCATTTTTTTCTCATGAATAAGAGCGAGATGAGGCAAATATATTTATTGATTGGACACAAGTCATACCAAATCATAAAACTCAAGCTTGTAAGTACTTGGTACTTAGTTAAGCTCAGCTCCGCAAATCAATTCTTTAAGTGATGCGACATATTGAGTGAGATGCGAACTTAGTTACACCGCAGCATTACTGAACACGTTTTGATGCAGTTAACTATCTCGTGAAAGTCATAAATAAACATGTTAACAATGAATAAAAAATAATATGACGAATTAAATTTAATCAAATAATCTATTAAATGTAAATCGAAACGAATGCATTTTGTGATGCCGGTTTTAACATTATAAAAGCGAGGATGCACTGATCCATGAATATAATAGGGTTGCCATCCATAAAAAAAAACGACAAAAGATAATTTTGTAGAGCATTCTTGTTATCGTTTTACAATAACGTTAAAATGTAATGGTTAAATGTTATATGGTTAACTATAGTTAAGAATTGTGATGATGATGAAATTATCTGAATAAATTAAAATAAAGGTACGTATGTTTGTCCTCTATATGTTTCGAAAACTATTCATCCGATTGTGATAAAACTTTGGTGAAACTTTGTACATTTCTTCGGCATCTTGCAATCGTGGCCCAAAAAAAATACATTCCTTATACGAGAGCATTTTCTACCAATGCGGAGGTAGTATATAACATATCAAGACAAATCACAGCAAATAAAAAATAAAAAAAAACCAAATATAAATATATAAAAAATTATATATTATATCCATAATGAACGGTATGAAAATGTTACTAAATTTACACAAAACTAAGTATTACGTCACAATCCGTACCACGGAACACAGGTTAAAGCCTTTGAAGTTTCTACGTCTAATCTATGTACCAACGTGTCGAATTACCTTCACTAAGGATTAGAAGATTGAATGAATGTAGAATGAATCTATGTTTCAGAACACAATTGTGCACTGAATAAAATATTTCCAGCTCATGTAGCTAGTCCTTGAAATTCACAAGTTACTTAAACTCAGTAGACTTAAGCCATTTGTAACAATATAGTAGTACTAGTTTTCGCTCGCGACTTCATTTATGTGTTATGGGAGGGGAGCAGGTGTTAGGTATGGAAAAATCCTTGGTATTCAAGCTTTCTTCATACTAAATTTCACATTTTTTTATATTAGTATAGGTAATACTTACTTTACCTATTAGTAAACCTGTTAGTATTGTTTTGTTTTAAGCTAGTTTTTGGAGCACCACCAACCCGCACTGGAGCAGCGTGATGGAATAAGCTCCAAACCTTCTCCTTAAAAGAGGAGAAGATATATTGTTACTGTTCAGCTTAATCCACCAACCCGCACTGGAGCAGCGTGATGGAATAAGCTCCAAACCTTCTCCTTAAAAGAGGAGAAGATATATTGTTACTGTTCAGCTTAATCCACCAACCCGCACTGGAGCAGCGTGATGGAATAAGCTCCAAACCTTCTCCTTAAAAGAGGAGAAGAGATACTGTTACTGTTCAGCTTAATTATATGTGCAGTTGTGACAACCCTATATTCCCATTATGTATGCATGCATATATATTGTAATGTGTGATTTGTATGTACAAATAAAAGTTTAGACTAGCCAACCATAACGAATAAGTATAATAATACTTATTCACATAATTTTAGTCCTTATGACGTATAAATTAAGTGCTAAGATCATTTCAAACATATATTTTATTTCGGTCCAATAATCACGCTATCGTTTACAAATGCAATTGTGAAGACAAATAGCATTACATATATAAATAAGAATAAATAATATGTAAAGGTGATAATTATTGATATTAATTAAATTTGCATGTTCCATATACATACCCATATTATCTTTAATATAAGTTGTTTAGCTAAAACTTTCTTTCATAATAACAATTCGTGCTGCAAATTTCAAATGGCAGATGTTCAAACGTACCACCTGTTTGTAAGTGGTCCCTTAGGCTCTTAGAAACTTTGTATAGTTTCTAACAATCAAATGTTCATATAAAACAGCTTTTAGTCAAGCAATTTTGCAAATCATTTGCAACAAGTTTGAAATGATAGATCTTATCATATATTTAACATCTTACACATAAAACCATAACATACCTTCTAAGGCAAACTATCAACGTAAGGTAAATTTCGTCCTGAACTGATACTCTAAGAGAGGGATTTCTAAGCTGGGTTCCGTAGAATAGTCATCAGGGTTCCGCCATAATTATGTATTATTTAGCTATTAAATAATACCACGGTAACAAATATTATTTTGAAATAGCGCAAAATATGTGATGAGAAGGACTCATTACTTTTATGCAAATAGGTAGGTAGTTAGCAAGCATTCAGCCCGGACTATGTATGGCCCAGCAGCGCACGCAGGGACACACATTTGAATCTGTATCTCTGAACGAGTTTTGGGTTGGTGTTAGGAGTGAATACCCTGAAATAGCCAAAAAGGCTATCTTAACATTGCTCCCATTCGTCACATCGTACCGTTCTGAAACGGGCTTTTCAGCCTACGTTTATACAAAAAAACAAATACAGGTCAAGATTGGATGCTACCCCAGATATACGTATACAATTGCCGGACATAATACCGAAACTATAAAACAATTATTCATAAAACAGTAAAACGATTTCATTCTTCACATTAAAAGTTTAAGTTAAGAGTAATGTTTTAATTATATTACACATTTCTTAAATAAATTTCGGTGTTGATTTGTAATCATTTGTTTTTTTAAATTTGATATGGGTTCCATAAAATAAAAGGTATTTGGTTGGTGTTCCTTTATCTTTAGTGTTTAGGAATCCCCCTGCTCTAAGTAATGTAAATCCATTTTACACACCGACGCTCAACACCGGATCAAAGATTGTACGTATCTTACATCCATTCCTACATTATTACTCATATTAAGCTCCACATTTTATGTCACAATAGTTGATATTGTATGTCTAGTTTAGTTAGTTTTTAGAAGAAATAAACTTCGTTTACATAAAGCTATTATTTACAAAAATATACTAAATATAGTAACTTTATACCAAAATTATATGACGATCGGTTGAATAGTCCAAGCAAACAAACTCACTTTCTCATTAATTATATTAGTAAGGATAGCAATGAAATACAAATACTCTCGATGCTTAACATCAGGCAAAGGTCAAACGCTAGCCTATTATGGGTAAAAAAAAAAAACAAACTCTAATAACAGTACTACGTTACAACAGACTATACAATACAAGTTACATATTTCATAAACTACCATCGAATAGGATGTCGTATTTAAAGCGCCCTAAAGCATCGACGTTAAAAAAAAACATCAGAGTCGTCCCTTTTTTATATTTTTTTTTCACACATCCATGACGCACTGTGACTTCCTCCCATTGTGAGAATAATATGAATCGTAAACTTGACTTAGTAATAATATGGATGCGGTTAACGTACTCACTGTACTTGTATTATTTTGTTAATTTTATTAAAACGTCATATTAGTAAGAGTACTAATAATAGTTTTTTTTTAAATACGTAAACGCAATCCGTAATGGCATCGCAAGACCAAGTATTTTATCTCTGAAAAAATACTATTTCGAACTGCAATGTGTTAATGGGAATATTTATTGGTACTTGGTGGTAGAGCTTTGTGCAAGCTAGTCTGGGTAGGTACAATCCTCTCATCGGATGATCTAACGCAAAACAGCAGTACTTGTTATTGTTGTGTTCCGGTTTGAAGGGTGAATGAGCCAGTATAATTACAGGCAGAAGGGACATAACATCTTAGTTCCCAAGGTTGGTGGCGCATTGGCGACATAAGCGATGGTTAACATTTTTTATAATGCCAATTTCTATGGGCGTTCGTGACCACTTACCATCTGGTGGCCCATATGCTCGTCCGCCTACCTAAACTATAAAAAAAAAAACATTTAAAATTAATATTTTATTTATTGTTGACAAGGATTAATACTTTGTAACAATTAAACTAAACAAAAATTGCCATTAATAATTGTCACTTTTTTAGATTAAACTTTGCTATCTATAAATTAAGTAATCTATAAGTTTTAGGTAAATGCCATCGCTGATTTACTCCGTAGACATTTTGGAGACCTACAAATCTCCCTTATAAAGTTTTGTGTAAGCGTTACAGTTTTGGCAACGAATGCTCTGAAAGCACTTGGACTAACAAATTTCTCCGACTACGTAAGCATATTATATTTAAAAAAAAATACAACACAGTAACATATAATATAACCTACATACGACATTTAAACCAAAATAACCAAAAAAGCAATGAACAATTACCTCTTTATAATATTAATATGATAATATGTAGTAAAAGTACGTATGAAATAATTGCTCTTACAATCATTCTAATTCGTTAACACAAAAATGTTGCTTAACGAATGTATGAATGAATGAATTTATAGCCAGATCCACTCGGGATGATGTAAGTATTCTAACAATGTATGGGATGGGATATACATCCAAATCAGTTCAAGCATTTCAAAGTTATGGTAAAATAAAGACTGAGTCGTCTTTATTTTCCATTTCTAACTATCCATCTTTGGATAGTCGTGTAAGAAATAAGAAATAAAATAAATAAGAAAATGGTTATAATCGTATAACTTTCTAACAGTATGCTACTTAAAGTTATTTTAGTTATATCTATTCTACATTTAATACAATAAATTTGCAAATAGAAAGGTAATTTTGTTATTATACGGTTAAAATTACGATTATATGTGTACAATGTAATTATGTTTTATTTTCAATTCTTATATATATATTTATAAATATTAAAATGAAATCTATACTAATAAAATTGTTTATCCTGACTGACTATTGACACACAGCCAAAAATACTAAATCAAGAAAGTAGAAATCTGAAATTTTTAATATTTTATAAAGTAAGCATGCAATAAGATTTTTTTTTAGAAATTTCTACTTTAAGAGGTGATATAGGAGGCTTTCAACCACACGAAGTCTGGACGGGCAACTGTAGATTTGTATAATAAATAAGGGTAAATTAATCAAGAACTGTTTATAGTGCATTATAAAGCAGAACGATTAGGAAATCACATGCAATTTGTTAATCGACGGTGTGTTTACCTTTATTCCTACTCCGAATGGAATAGGGCATCTGTATATTCCAGCGTGAACTGAAGGAAGCTTTTTTATATATTTTTTTGCCTTTTCAATCTAGCTCAAAAAGTCGGTAATGTTTTTTTTTCAATAGTTATGTTACGTATTATTGCAAGGTCGGTTAGCTGTGGGGCTGCTTTCTCTCATTACGAAAATTATACCCAGTATTGCCCACATAAACCTTACGCAAGGTTGCTGTACTTCGAATAATCATAACATTTAAACGGATTATTTGCATGTAATAGCATTTAATATTATATTATTTATAACCAACTAAGAAAATAATACGTTTGCATTTGTCCAACAATCGGGTATATAACTAAAGGAATTGGCCAATCGCATCTCAAAATGACGGAATACAAAAGCAGACGACATTGTAAAATTGGAACAAATAAACAAATGTTTGATCAACGTTGGACGAATACTAATTAAATATCTCATATTAATTTACATGATAAAAGTAAACAATGGGAGAGATTCATATTACATGCGTGCAAACTTAAGCCTTATAAAAAAACATGTATTAAATGAGACTATTTATTAAATTAAGAAATTTTTTAATTTAAATAATTCAAAAAGATAAAACGTCTAAAGTTAAGCGCTATAATTTATTAATAGAAGAATGTCCTGAAAGTTATCTTTTAAAAAGTTCAAGGTAATCAAAAACGTTACGAGTACGAGTGGTTCTCATTCCGGTTGTTTTAGTCATAATCCATACTAAGAATATAAATTCGAGAGTGAGACTGTTTATTTGTTTGCTTGTTACACTTTTACGTCTTAACTACTCAGGCGATCATCATGAAATTTTGCATACACGTTATCAGGGGTATAAAATAGGACAAAATATACCCAATACCTGCCTAAAAAAGAAATAAAACACGTCCTGCATTCACAAAATGTATTTTGAAAATAGATTAACTGTCAAAACTTGTTAGATTGGCACTTATCTTTATTATAATTTTTTTTTCCTTTTTCTGGCGTGTACAATTATCTTTAATGGCGATTAGATTAAAAAAATAAACCATTTTGACAGACAGACAGCCATCAACCTTTTTTATGACTTCTATATTCTATGCCAATGGATACAAATTATTCTGCCAAAGTCACGTAGCAGTCAACATCCGCGATGTTTCGATTAGTAATTGTCAAATGCTTAGTTTTTATTTAGTCAATCTTTCTAATCTTCACGACGTGTTCTTATTTGATTGAGTATGGTAGTTTTATGTGTCTGCATATTCTTATTTCTAGGCGACATCTAAATCTATTTTGACGTATTTTTTTTCTTGTCGTGCCAGAAGTCTTGTTTGTGAATACGAATGAATAATCTTAGTGAGATTTTGGATTTCTGGATAGTCCATGATCGGATCAAATGCTATTTTGCTACGCTATTACTAGTCTAAATTCTAGTCCTGACTGGATCGAGGTTTTATACCACACATATATATAAAATTTTACATTAGATATCAATCGATCAATACAACTATTCTGCAATTCTGCGGATCACAATCGTGAAATGTCAGGATAGATATGTCATATTAACTATAATAATTATAAAGGACGCGCGCATCACAATATCAGTAAGTCGGTTTACAATAATTCATGACTGAGATACGAAAGGATTTTTTACAGAATACTGCCGGTTCGATTATGTCGAGAGTGACACGTGTTATGCCAAGATGGCCCAGGCAGTGATGAGAGGGGGGCGGGATTACCTTCGCCCCCTGAGGAGAGCTCCGCCGAGCCACGAGCGGAGCACAGCATGGGAGGGGCTGCGGATGCGTTATATCAACACGATCCCGCAGCCTCTCCGATCCGTGCCGAGGACGGCCATCGCAGTGGTTTTAGTGGGTAAGAATCCCACATAACCCGGTTCCTCCCCCAAGAGAGTCGGGTACCTTACTGAAGGTTTCCACTGCGAGAAAAAAAAAAAAAAAAAAAATGCAGTCATGAGAACGCGTAAATCTTAACCGATGATCGTGGGTTGAAGCCCGGGCAAGCACCACTGAATTTCATGTGCATAATTTGTAATTATAATTCATCTCGTTCTTGACGGTGAAGGGAAACATCGTGAGGAAACCTGCATGTATCGAATTTCACTGTCATTCTGTCACATGTGTGTTACGGTTTGATCAAACGCCATGAAAATTCCCACAAACCTATATGTATTTTTACTTAAGTTTTTTTTTTCCATTTTGTCGTAGGTAGCTCGCCTCATGTTGACGTTGCAGCGCATCGACAATTTGTATACTTATACATATACAGGAAGAGCCAGTTACTGCTTAGTATAATATATTATGCTACATGAAAGTGACCGGAGTGTATCCTTATTAATATTATAAATGCGAAAGTTAGTTAGTTTGTTCGTTACGCTTTCATATCTTAACTATTCAACCGATACACGTTGTCAGGTCAGAAAATGACATAGGGTACCTAACACTTAACCTCGCCCCCCCCTGCCCTACCGCCCGCGCACTCGGGCAAAAATTATTATTTTATATTCAGGAATAAATGCTATATTTCTTCATTATTTATATTATACTACCATTTTTCCCGCGGTTTGCCCGCGATGTTACTCGCTGATAATGTAGCTTTCCATTGGTGAAAGAATTTTTAAAATCGCAACAAACGAACAAACTCCCATCGGTTTTTATAATATTAGTTTTCATCTACTCACCTAGTGTTTAATGATTCAAAAATTATTTAATTTACATTTAAATCTAGCACGTTTTCTCATTTTTACGTAACTCTGTCATAAGCAACTTATAAAAAAATAATCGATATTTTTATAAGTTTTCTATGTTTTAAACTTTCATTTTTTTCGGTCACTGGCAATAAAGTATAAATAAATTAAATTAAATTAAAATATATAAATCTAATAATCTAGGCTATAGATACAGTCATATCATCTGTGTGTATGTGTAGTCAGTTTCGACCATACATACTAATAAATTATGTTAAACAAAAGCTAGTAACGTGTCGAGTTCAGGAATATGGTAGCTTTGCTTTACATTACAGTAAAAAAAAAACATTCTATTTTTGAAAATATACTTCATTTGTCTGCACGAATCCAAAACAACTGGGTTGATTATAATGTAACACAACATAATATTAATGCTGAGTCAACATGCAGTACCACAGCGTCATCACACAAATATTCCATTGTTTTTTATTTTTTATTCAAAGTTAGCAAGCAGACATATTGGTCCTAATAGTAAGTAGCCACCTGTTAGATTTTGATATTGTAATAATATTAATTTTTTCATCGTCAATGTGTTATCGATTAAACCTTTGCGGATGTAATTTAGCATTGATAAATACAACACAAATTACGAATATCTTGCAATGAAGAATTAACTTTAAAATGTTGCGTTATACCATCCTTTTTTATTCAGAGCCACGTTACAAAAGGCCAAAGCCTTGCGAGAGCGAGACAGAACACGTTTAAGTATTCCATTGCCGAAGACCTTTACAAACATCATTGTACCCGTCCAAACATCGATTCGCAACGGAATTACAGCCTAACCCGCCTAACCGTAATATTGAGGCATTACGAATTCCGACTAAACTGGGCCATTGCTTAAGACCCAGCTCACATTGGAAGATAACAAAACTGTCTTCGAGCCAAATGTAAAGAAGTACACGTGACCATTAATGATATTATTATAAATGTGAAACTAATTGTGTTTCTGGTTTTGTTTTTCATTATTGTATTGGTAGGCGGACGAGCATATGGGCCACCTGATGGTAAGTAGTCACCAAAACCTGTAAACAGTGGCATTGTACATTTATTTTAAAAAAAAACTTCGCCAATGCGCCATCAACTTTGGGAACTAAGATGTTACGTTCCTTGTGCCTGTAATTACACAACAATACCTTTAAGGATAACCCGTTGAACAGATTTTGAAAAAATATTGGTATGGATTGAGCTTGTACTCCAACAAAGGACAAGGGCCACTTTCCTAACCCCTAAAAAACGGAAAAAGCCGCGGACACAAATTAGTTTTTAATAATGTTTATATACTGAAATATTTTTTTAATCTCTCAATAGTTGTTATTTCATATCATGATTGGATCATTAAGGAGATATCTGAAGCGACATATAGTAAGAGAAAATGGTTCTATGATATGATATGTAAATAAAAATAATAATAATTATCAAGAAAAAGGCCCAAGATCAACGACTTACTTCTAAATCTAAAGTTAAATACTATTTCTTAACAAAGAAACCGACAACGCGTATCTCTGAAACACTGTAAGATATAAATTTAATTATAATTAAAAATATATTTTCTGAAATTAATTTAAAAAAGAAAAATTAAGGTCAATGACTTTTTTCTTTTTAATACACAATTCGTTCCAATGGCTTCATATGTACCTGGTAAGATAGACTTTTTTTTTAAATACAAGTAAAACTGCTGATAATCTAAATATGAAATGGTTATGGCAACGTCATTGCTGTTTGAAAAATACTACATAGAAGACAATGAATAATTTAAAGGTGTTATCCAATTAATTCTATACCCTTCGGTCAGGCGTTACAGTGCATGACAGACAGACAGTCACGGTTGCATTGTTTGAGGACTCGGTCACGCATCATCGATGCTTTCTTTGAGCTCATTTGGTTACAAATATTACTAAATATGCAAGCGGTTCCGTTTGTTTAACAATCGTATTACGTTCTCGACATCTCCATTTCAACTATTACTACGTGAGAACTATGTGAACAATACTCGTATAAACTTCAAAAGAACTACGTTTGTGTGATTTCAGTTTTTTTAGATCATCGTTATACTCGATTTAAAAAAAAGAAAGACTCGATTAGATAATGTTGACGATTGATTGCAATGCCCACTGTTGATCAAAATTTCATTAAACCCACTTTTAGTGCATCTATACATTAAAAAAAAGCTCTCTTCCAAATTTCAAATTTCTATATCGTCTTAGTATAAGCTCCTCCAATATCAGCTAATTAGGTATATTTTTTTGCTTTTAAGTTTTCTTTTAACTAATATTTATAGTCGAGATCGTTCGGTGGCTAATTGCCAAAACGTCGCTGCCTTTATATACCTTCTTTTATTATTCATCTCGACCTCGGTGGTAAAGGAATACATCGTGAAGCTGTACGTGTCATATGAAATTCTGCCACATGTACAGATATGCAGCAACATTAAAGAAGCTCCAAATCTTCTTCTCAAGAATAGAGATTTGCTCAAACGTGACAAAGATACTGGTTGTTAATATTTTAATTTAATATTGCTATTATTTCCAATACTATTTGTTAAAAAAAATTAAAAGAAACAATGCCAAGTTCGATAACCCATTTCCCACGTGCATATTGACATGCATGTCCTCGACAGTCAGCACACACTACCAAATCTAGAATACGGACAAATGTAACATGAATTGACTAAAAATGTATGAAAATAAGGCTACATAAATTCAGTTCACATTGCAACAACAAACTGGAGCATTATTTAAAATGTCAAGACGCATTTGTTACAGATAAGAAAACTGTATTGATGATGTATGTGACTAAAAAGTAATTACATTAAAAAGTAAATACCGTTTCATTATTTTTCTAATATATTTTTGCCGTCCACTGCTGGATGAAAGCCTCCCCATAGAACGCCAACCATCCCGATCTTCGGCAGCCTGCATCCATCCCGTTACCGGGAATTGGGGGCATAGTTTTTTTAAATACCAGTTAAACAGCTATGAGTAAAATATCACTTGCTTGCAGCTACTTGGTGCTTTATGCAAGCCCATTTGGGCAGGTACCACCCACTCATCAGTTAATCTACCGCCAAACAGTACTTAGTATCGTTGTGTTCCGAAATTAAGGAGTGTGAGCCAGTGTAATTGCAGGTATAAGGACATATAACCTCCCAATTTCGATGGCGCATTGGCGATGTAAGGAGTGATTAATATTTCTTACACGAATATTGCCTATAAGTGGAGAGGTGACAACTTACCGTGAGGCTGCCCTGGCAGTCTGCCTACTTAATCCAGACTAAGGGTAGATGGAACTACACAGACGAGTTTACATAAAGCTCTACCACCAAGTGTACATAAATTTATATATGTATATATTTTAAACTCAATTTTTACGACCTTTTACAATGTCAGTAGCGATTATTATCATATCCGTTCATTGGAAGCGCATCACGTGTAAACAAACAGGTGTTAATTACAATGACGTCGTCCAGACAATGGTTGTAACATCAATGACTCAGACTTTTCTCACAACTATTACACCTCTCACGAATCTAGTATAAGATGACAAACTACTTCGAGTTGATAATATCTTATTCGTATGACTCAGTATGTAGTATTACCATAATATATGTAAATGAATTAGTACAGGACAAACAGTTCGGAAACTTCAAACTTTTTTAACCTTGAAAATAAATCTTATCGATTACCGGTTTGTTGTTTTTATTTACACATTTTTAAACGAATATAATAAACAAAATTACATGAAAACAGATATAATATTATAACTCTAATGGAGAATGTTAAATAATTTATTTTGAATACCGTGTTAAATGCATATTAACAGAATAAAGTAGATTAAGCACTGTCATTGATAATAATAAAATTAATATCTTAAATATTTTTATATTTAATAAATTAATCAATTTATTATCAGATTTATATTAATGTTCCAAAGAATTATTTTGACGCACAAATAAAGATATGTTTTTATCTTCTACACAAACACAATACATAGACATCAAACAAAAGAATTATTCAAAATCGGATTCGAATCGCAGTTCTATTATACAATAAAAATATACTAAAATAAAATACAATTTTGTATTTCAGTTCTACGAATACGAAAACATTATTCCTCAACGTCAAAACTTGGGACCAATTCTACTAACAAATTGTCACTTTATCGCAATCGAATCGAAACGTAATCGTTGCCGTTTAACCGTTTTCATATTACAACGATCCATTTGCCGTTCTGTAGACGTTGGATCTGAATAGAATCAAGAAAATATAAACCGTTGTAAATTAGTATAATATACTCCAAGTTACGATTTAACCGAGGTTTAGTTTTGTGAGAAATTGAATTGGGAACATATCGTAACCGTTGTAATTTAGTAGAATCGGTCCCCTGATCGTCAACAGCTACTCTTCCAGAACTCACTTTGTATTTCAGTTTCAGTCATAAAATGACTGATAAATAATCCACTTACGGTGATATGCTATTTTGATCCGTATATTTGTAATTTATAATAATTATTAATTTCAATGTCGCGTATCCTACCGACGTTCCAGGATCGTGTGCGATGATCTTCGAATTTGTTCAAATGAAAATCTCACACAGACAACACAATACTAATAATGCTTAATTTATTATATTAAATATCAAATTAATATAATAAATTAATGCAAAATTCTCGTAACTGTTATCTTAGTTATAAATGTTCGGATGTTTGTTACTCCGAATAACTTCCAAAAAGTACTTAATCGATTCTAATAAAATTTGGCATAGTTGTTTATTTATACCATCGTACGTATGACGTACGAGATATTTTTTACACCAATTATTAAAAAAAAACTTAACTAAAAATTCCTTTACAATTTACAATATTATTGAGAAAAACAGGCGTTACACGATGTATTTAAAAGTATGTAATACAAAAGTATTTAAATTTTTATGTAAAACAAAGTGTTTAACATTTAATCCTCTGCTTTATTCTACTTAACGATTTATATTTTAATATAATATAATAAGTATTAAAATATTATATAAAAAGTATTATAAGTGCATTCGTTAAATATATCCACACCTGCCGGCTGTTGGTAGTTCCGCAATGAGTCACACAATCAATGGGTTTAGCAGTCAGCTGCATAGAATTGTGTGGGCGATGTTACGAAAACTATTAAATCCATTCATAACTATACATTTCCGTATGATTCCGATGGAGAATTACATCGGTGCTGAATTTCTATACATAATCACTTAAAAATATTTTATATAACTGATTAAAAAATTATGTATATTGCTATCTCTTTCTCGTGCATGTAAATAAGAAGGGGCGCAATAATTTTAATCCTGTCAATTTACAGACGTCATGTCGATCATCGATGCTAGAGTGAGATTGTTTGCATGTTTGTTCGTTACGCTTTTACATCTTAACTCCTCAAACGATAATCATAAGATTGCATACACATTCTCAGTGATGCAGATAAAGTCATTGGCAACCTAACACGCCCGCCCCACTCACGCGCAGGCACACTAGTCTCCTATAAAAAGTAAATATGTATATAAATTTTACTTAATGCAAATATTATTTGTTTAGTATGTAAGACTTTGCTTTACAAACGCTAATTATTGTTTCGGCGCTATGTAAATTACAGTTCCATATGGCGATGTCTACCATAACTCCATAACTGACGCATACGATCTGTTTTAATATCCACATATATACATACAAATGTTACTCCAAAACAACGCATAAGTTTACGACCTTGACGACATGTTACAAAGCTTCGTCTGTTTACAATATTTAATATTCAAATGAATTATCAATGTATATTTATACTTATAACCTTTTTTGGTTGCGTTGTCTAATAATAAAATTAGTGAACATATAATTAGAATAATAATAATGTCCTCCAGACCGTTTTCGGTCACGGCGGCCAATCTCAAGAGAGGTTAGCCAACTGCGCAGGGGATATTATAGTGCACAAGTGTGTGCGCAAACACAGGTTCACTCTCTATTCCCTAGCTCTCATAATCCGATAGGACGACAATCCGACACGACCGGAAAGAGTTCAGAGGCAGGACCAACGGCTTTACGTGCTTTCCGAGGCATGGGAGTGTACACACTTCCAACTTCAAGACTTCGGGCTACTACTGAGTATGTTTAACTTTTTAATATTGGCCCGACCTGTGGATTGAACCCAGAACCACCGGGTCTTCAGCCTTATATCTAGCCCCTAGACCAACGAGACAGTCAACGAACATATAATCTAGTAAAGAAATGTTTTTTTATGAGATATCGAAGCAAATGATAGAAAAAACGTTAAATATAAATTGTATAATAGACAAAAATAATTTAAAAAAAAATACTTCTTCTAAATTTAATATTTAATGTATACTCTATATGTTGTGCATATATAGTATATACATATAAATTGCATGTTCGGATCAATAGTTCAGCCGCGAAAACGTAACAGATAGAGATACTTTCGCAAGCTGGTAGAGCTTTGTGCAAGCTCGTCTGGGTAGGTACCACCCACTCATCAGATATTCTACCGCAAAACAGCAGGACTTTGTATTGTATTGTTGTGTTCCGGTTTGAAGGGTGAGTGAGCTTGTGTAATTACAGGCACAAGGGACATTACATCTTAATTCCCAAGGTTGGTGGCGCATTGGCGATGTAAGCGATGGTTAACATTTCTTACAATGCCAATGTCTATGGGCGTTGGTGACCACTTACCATCAGGTGGCCCATATGCTCGTCTGCCTACCAATACAATGAAGGAAAATAAAAAAAAAAAAAAGCTCGACACAAATCTACCTATTAATAGTTAAATAATTATAGTTCATCGTTAATAAAATATATATCTACAAAATATAGTATTAGTTAATATATATATTATATCATATCATAAACAATAAACAAAACAAATCTAGCAATAACCACATGCATTAATTATACAACTATGAACTCGATTATACGTTGCAACTAATTATGTCCACACATCCTGTATATTTCCTACATTTACATTTATATTCACACGAAAACCATCCTTATTTGTTTGTCTGTAAAGTATATTTACAATTAAAGCTCGTTTTGTATAGGTTATTGTGTATTTGATAAGTAAAAGTGAGTCAGCCGCTCAATACGACTAGACTCGAGTTCTTGACCTCGTGTCGATGTAAGTGCATCGACGCTCAACATCGCATAAAAACGCTTTATAGAAGTGTGAAATGTATATTAGCGAAGTATGAGTGAAATAGAACTATTTTTGGGACAAATTGTCACAGGCCGTCCCTCTCACACTTTACTATCGAGGTTTGTTTGTTCGTGTTTCTGAGAATGGTATCGAAAGCTCTACTTAATCATATATTGACATAGGTCAGGTTATTTACGTAAATAGAAACAATAAGCGATACCTTTATATAATATCAATATTTAAAAAAAAAACCGGATAGAACATCGAAGAATATGAAACATCATCTTTATCGTATTTCATTTTAAAGTATAACTTTTTTGGACGAAACAAGAGCTCAATATAATAAGGTTCAATCGTTTAAGCGTAAAAGTGTAACAGACAGACATGTGTTCCTTGCGTAAATTTTTAATCTGTTCTTGTCAAAAAATACATATTGAACTCATTATTATGACATATATCATATTTATATTAGTCAAAGTTTTTATATCTCTAGATACATCAATTTATTTACTTAGAAAGTGTATCAGTATTACACATTTAATCCGTTTCGTTGAGTACGCGATTCACTTTCGAAATATTTTATACTTTGGAACAATAATAATATTATATAAAGCTGAGTTTACACTAAATATTCTCTTAAAATATTTTATTTTATAACAAATTAGAATATTCTCTACGATGATAAAAGCATTGATTATGTTCTGGAGTATTTTAAATGAATGTTCATCTATATTTAAACCTCTTCGGTATGGGGGACCCTGAAATGTCAAAGGGCCAAGGGGCCTTGGATTACTGAGCCTGTTTATTGTTCAATCACAATAAAACGTATACACATATTAATTTTCAAAATCTAATGAAGCGCTCTCGTGCAGCCTCGTACGAAAATGCCTTTAGGAAATAAAAAGTCTTACAATTGCAATCCAATTTGTTGCAATAATATATAATCAAGTAATAATACTTTAACAAATGTGAACGTGTTCAAATATATTATTGTAACTTTCACCTCGCATTCATTTATTAATTTAACTTAACAATACACATCGGAAGTTCACTAGACTATCCGCAAATGAGGTGGCCAAAAAAGTACATTCCACACACCCACACATAGATAGTAAATATATTGTACAATAAAAATTGCAAAAATGAATTACTACGTAATTAAAGTATCGTTTGTCAACTTCCACCATAATGGACCACAGAGAAAGATAAAAATACTCATCAAGCCATTTGACATTTTTTTATAGCAAAAACAGAATCTATACTTATTGACGACAGCAATCTTATTTATGAAAATGTTTACGTCTATTCTGTTGTAATACCGAGTTTTTTTGAGCTTTTTATTTATAGCAATTTAATTTCCCAATATTCACCAATAGAAAACACCACAACTCATTGGTGTGAATTAAATTCGATACCTATGCAAATCACCATACAGAAATTGTCCTTTAAAGATACGAATAAACGGATGGTAAAAAACCAGACCGGTCCCAGACCGTTCGTTCTCGATCTAATCTTGGTCGTGTAAAATATTAACATTAAGTCGCCACGAATGCGTCTTAGTTTCTTATTACAATGAGTATAGTTTCTCCAAGCAACTGATACGAAAATCGACGTCAATTTATTAAATAACTATCTCGATTGACAAGCATTGAATACAATTGCGATAAAACTAAAAGCGAATAGGGTAAAAGCACTAATGCCGAACTTTCAAATGCACCAAATATAAAATTGTGCATATACGTTAAGAAACTCTCTCATTTAAGTCCAAATCGAGATCGTGGTTGTCAGGAGAGACGCAAAATGTCTTTTATATATATTCGGTCGTAAAAAGGCTACTTTTTTCTTTAAATGCATATTCTAGGTAAACTTATTAATAAGATAATAAGCTATATGAGACTAGCCGAGTATTGCTGAAGACATGGTGCAAGTGTGTTTGTAAACATAGACGTATTATTTACGGAATAATTTAATAAACATCAGTAGTAAAGTCATATCACTCATTAGAAAACTTTTTATCTAAATTGAAATTTACTTCACTGTTCAGAATAAGTGCCTTTACCTTAATAAGTTTGAATACCTATTTCAAAATCGCATCTGAATTATATTGCTTCGATTGAAATACTAAAAGCTCACTATAACGTATAGTAACGAAATCTATTAAAAAGAAAAAACAAAAATCAACCGAAATTAAATAACAAAACCTACTTTTGAGTCGTGATATTAATAAAGGCCACAATCCTTACTAACTATAAATGCGGAAGTTTTTATTCGCTTTCACTACAACCGATCATAATGAAATTTTCCATACACGTTATCAGGGGTGCCAAGAACTTAAGAGTAGAAAACATCTGCCCATTTCACACGCGGTTGAAACCGCAGGCAGGAACTAGTACAATTTTTTTAAATGTAAGAGTGCCTAAACGAGCGACAAGTTCACCTGATGGAAAGTGACTACCACCGCCCTTGGACATCCGCAACACCCGAGGGCTTGCAAGTGCGTTGCCGAACTTTAAGGAATGACGAGTACGCTCTTTTCTTGAAAGTTTTTGTGAAATATCGGTTCGGACAAGTCGCCGGCAAAATAAAAAGCGTTAAAAAAATATATATATGGTCCTCCAGACCGATTTCGGTCACGGTGGCCAATCTCAAGAGAGATTAGCCAACTGCGCAGGAGATATTATAGTGCACCAGTTTGTGTGCAAACACAGGTGCACTCTCTATTCCCTAACTCTTATAACCCGATGGGACGGCATTCCGACACGACCGGAAAGAGTTCAGGCGCAGGACCAACGGCTTAACGTGCTTTCCGAGGCATGGGAGTGTACACACTTCCAACTTCCAGACTCCGGGCTGCTATTGACAATTTTCGACAGAAAATCTCAATAACATTTTATTGGCCCGACCTGGGATTTGAACCCAGGACTACCGTGTCTGCGTCCTTACATGTAGCCACTGGACCAACGAGGCGTTAAAAATAACAAGTATCTCATACAATTCTTGTATTTTGCAACATGGCGGTTGATAAGACTCGAGTCGGTTTTAAAATAACACAACAAACAAAGCCTTCACTGTAATAAATTTTGTGTCGCGTTATTTGATCGCTATTTAACATCACATACGAATGTTAACACGTGTATGTAAAGTAACGATAAGTATGATTTTTTATCGCTTATAACAAATCACCCATTGTGTCGTATCGATATAAATTAGTTAAAAATAAAAACGACATTAAGTTTCTTAATCGTTAAATTAAAAAAAAGTTTTTTTATTATGGTGACTTGATTGTAAGCGGTAATCGAGGCCCCACTAATATTGGAATTGAAAGAAAGATTGGTCCACCATTTTAAGGTCGCTCAGCGAGCTATGGAAAGGGCTATGCGCGGAGTTTCTCTGAAGGATCGAATCCCAAATGTTGTGATCCGACAGAGAAAAAAAGTAATCGACATAGCCCAAAGGATTAGTAAGCTGAAGTGGCTGAAGCGACACATATGTCGCAGAACCGACAACCGTTGGAGTAGACGTGTTCTGGAGTGGAGACCACGCCTTGGAAAGTGTAGCGTAGAACGCCCTTCGACTAGGTGGAGTGACGATATACGCAAAGTGGCTGGCAGCGAATAGAGATTTAGAGCTAAAGATAGAGCTCAGTGGCTTGCCATTGGAGAGTCCTATGTCCAGCAGTGGACGTCAAAAGGATGATGATGATTGAATGAATTAATTAACCATCCCTTACATCGCCATTGCGCCATCAACCTTGAGAACTAAGATGTAATGTCCTTTCTGCCTGTTATTACGTTGGCACACTACCCTTCAAACCGAAACACAACAATGCTAAGTATTGTTTTTTGTTATTATAATAAGTGATGAGTGGAAGACCTATCTATATGGGCTTATACAAAACGTAACTATTAAGGCCGTAAACAACAATTGACAACATTGAGGGTTTTTAAATCATTATCAAATCAACAATGTTATCAATTAGGGCTCGACGATTATACCTCGAACGCATTGTTATCTAGTAGGTATATAAGCCACGCGCCATATAAACGTAATGGTGTAATGGTTCTGCGAGACAATAGAATAATAATCGTTGTGTGAACAGTCAATTGTCTGAATTGATCGCGATTGCCGCTTCGGAATTGGTAACACGTGAAATTTATTTACACTATTCTTAACCAACTAGATTACTCTACAGCTCATTGTATAACCTCACGTATTTGTAGTAGGAAAATCCTTTATACAAATAATAATACCAAGAGTATGAAGTAAATAATATTAAGATGTATGTTTTTCATAAAAAATCAAAACATTGGGCAATAAATATGGCATTATATTTTGTATATAATTGTCGTGAAACCATTGTAATTGTACTTATTTTTTCATTATTTATTTATTTAGGTACACAAAACAGAATGTAATCAGGACATACAGAGAATTAGGAAACTATACTTATTCTCAATGGAATCTACATCATATCGTTAATAGCTTAAATTTTTATTTACTGTAAACGTAATCTTGAATAAATGATTTTGATTGGGGGGTGACGGCTCTTTTGATTCGAAGAATGTAAATTAGCGTATTTACTAGTGTATTTTTACTAGTGGTAGAGCTTTGTGCCAGCTCGTCTAGGTAGGTACCACCGGCTCATCAGATATTCTACCGCAAAACAGCAGTACTTGGTGTTGTTGTGTTCCGGTTTGAATGGTGGCTGAGCCAGTGTAATTACAGGCACAAGGGACCACATCTTAGTTCCCAAGGTTGGTGGAGCATTTTCGATGTAAGCGGTGGTTAACATTTCTTACGATGCCAATGTCTATGTGAGTTGGTGATCACTTACCATCAGGTGGTCTATATGCTCGTCCGCCTACCTATACTATAAAAAAAACGAGCAATGAGGAATCCTTTACACGGCGTAACGATAAAGTGAACCGAACTACAGTAAGCACCGTCTGTCCAACGAGCCGTTTCAGGATGCGTTATTTCAAGTCGCACCGGTTTTATAAGCTCCATATTTACACATCGCTGTGTAGTGTCTTGACCCCTAAGTTAACGACTTCTGGTCAAAATCATTTTCAATGTATATAATACAAGAACATGAAATTCACGCTTATCCCAATTGTCTTAAAGCGGATGAAACTGCAAAGCAGCTTCACCCTTATGTGTAACGGGGGTAAGGATTGCAAGTGTTTTCATGATTATCGGTTGAGTGGTTTATATGTGTAAGTGTAATAAACAAACAAAATTACTAATTCATAATATTGGTTTAAGTATATACTAAAACCTTCTTCTTAATGATTTGCATCTTCTGGTTTAAATTTAATATTATATATTCGTTTAGTCATTTGTTCAGCTATGCATTGTAAATATAACGTCTCCTTATTTATTATTATAGATTTGAGTTATTTATCCAGTTTATACCAGTATGGGTACCGAAGCCAACCCAGAGGATGAAGGTGAATGGTGAGTTGGTATACTGACAAACAATAATGGATGAAATGAAAGAGCAAATCGGTAGATCGGTTATTAACATTCCAAAGGTTTATTTATATTCATCACGTGGTGGTAGGGCTTTGTGCAAGCCCCTCTGGGTATCCATTTGTCACTTATTCTGCCGCAAAAGAGCAATACTCGATACTGTTGTGTTCCGGTTTGAAGAGTGAGTAAGCTAGAAGACAAGCACAAGGTACAGACCATTTTAATTGCCAATGTTGTTGGCGCTTAGACGATGTATCTTTATATTTATTACAGTGCCATTGTCTTTGGGCGGAGGTGATACCTACCACAGTATTCTAACTTTATAAAAAAAAAATATTAAAAAATAAATTATTTGTATGAAGTTGATATGTGAACCGAACCGACTGGAACCATTATCCTGATTTCACGTTTCCATAGTTAAAAGATTAACGATATTATCGATGCCCATATATTAAAGCCTTCGGCGAAACACAGCGAGGCTTTGCAGGACCATATGCAGAGTTTTAACTGGAGGGTAAACTTTAGCATACTTAATCATTGAAATGTTAATTGCTTTAAAAATTCAAGTTTAAACTTTCCATTTGCATTTTAAACGCCGTATCAGCTACGATTTGTGACTTTGTCCGCATATTTATGTGAAACATTTCGAAAATAAAATCAAAGTAAATTCATTACTATGAGACTTTTCTACTACTTTTCTTGGTGGTAGGGCTTAGTGCAAGCCCGTCTGGAAAAGTACCATACACTCATCAGATATTCTACCGCTAAACAGCAATACTTTGTATTGGTGCGTTCCGGCTTGAAGGGTGAGTGAGTCAGTGTAGCTATAGGCACAAGGGACATAACATCACAGTCCTCAAGGTTGGTGGTGTGGCATTAGAATGGAATAAGGAATGGTTTAATTTCTTACATCACCAATGTCCCACGTACCATCAAGTGGCCCATTTGCCAGTTCACTTACTGATATAAATAAAAAGACTAATATCCATCACGGTGCAGCGGTACTCTAAGCGGCATTAAGCGTGAGGCTCCATTAATCTTATAACATTAACGGGAATCAAATCGACGCTGCTATCTATATCATTATTTCTTAACATAAAACACACTTAGAGAAATAATAGTTTTTTACATTAAAATAGTTTTATGCTGATAACAGCAATGGTATTCTGTTAGAACTCACTCCGTATCTCATCGGCAGTCGTAAAGTGAAATGTTGAAAACCGACTTGCGGTGATACACAATTTTAATACGTTGATATAATTATTAGAAGCCGAGATGGCCCAGTGGTAAGAACGCGTGAATCTCAACCGATGAACGTGGGGTCAAACTCGAGCAAGCACCACTGAATTTCATGAGCTTAATTTGTGATTATAATTTATCTCGTGCTTGACGGTGACGGAAAACATCGTGAGGAAACCTGCATGTGTCAAATTTAACTTAAATTTTGTCACATGTGTATTACAACAACCCACATTGGAGCAGCGTGGTGGAATAAGCTCCAAACCTTCTCCTCAAAAAAGAGGAGAGAGGGAGCCTTAGGCCAGTAGTGGGACATTTACAGGTTGTTACTGTATATAATTATTATTTTCAAATGTTGATATATCGGGAATATAGGTTCTTTAGAAAACAGTATATGAACAATATTTTATAAATTGCATGATCTACAATAGTCGTCTAACACTTAGCGTCGGGTCGGTGCTGATTTTTAATATTTCATTTGTATATCAAGGCCTATATTAATAATTATCAATTATATACTACTTATGGCAAGTCCTGTCTTTTATAGACTGCATTAATAATACGTCAACGTAGGAAGTAGGTAAATATTAGGTAGCTATTACTCTGTACAAAACTATCCGTATCGATTTATTATATAAAAACTAGCTGCGCCCCGCGGCTTCACCCGCGTATAGTTAATAAAAATATAATAAACTACTTTATTACTATAATAACACACACGCGCACACACACACATGGCTACTGGGAAAAAAACATAACTAACGATTTGACATTACTTTTCATAAAATACCGTAGGGTTTACCGATCTTATATATGGCCTATCATTTGTGCCATCACATGTTCTTTGTGTGTACCAATATTCCTCCAGATAGGTCAAGCCATTCTTGAGTTATAAGAAGACATACAGACAGACAGACTAAAATGAAAAAAATAGTATAATGTGAATCACTGCATCATAAAACGATTATTCATCACAAAATTAGGTGGAAAAAAAAATTACAGACAGAGCCAATAGATTTATATAGTAGTATAGATTTGGGATATACATATATAGTTATTTAGAGTAAAATTATGTCATACCAATTGTCTCAATTGCAAGTGAGCAATTGTTATTCAAGTATATGACGTGAACGAAGTCGCAAGTCATATAAGAATTTACTCTTGTCGCTTTAAAGTGATTTAACAAACATTATTAGGAACACGTCAAATTACCAATCAAAGTTTTTTTAGTCAATTACGCGTCAAATAATCATGGATCGTTCGATAGAAAACATAAAAAAGTAAAAAAAAAAATACTACGTTGCTACTTTGTATTAACTTTAAGCTGGGTACAGACTTTTGCGCGACATACGTTCAAAGCCAGCGTATTTCACTAGCCTAACGAACGCAGATGCTAAAATATGAGCCTCTGCTTTAGACGAAATAGTATGCACTTTGCTTAAAAGGTTCTAAGTGCTTTTTTGTAGTTGTAGGAGGTACGTGTACACTAGGTTCGCAGTCAGCAAGTACGTGGACACAAATAAACCGAACGGAGAAGTTGCGAACGTGTATTAATCGAGCAAACAATAGCAGAATTCGTGTTTGCGCCGTATCACGGGTATTAACAGCGCAAATTTAGAGCACGCTTTTGCACTACTTGTGTGTGCTTGTTGTGACAAATAAATTTAAATTAAGAACAAAATTCTTATCAAATAGTAATCAATCTAAAAATTCGCTCAAACCTTCAGCTCTTAATATTCAAATCAATAATATTAACTTTGATCGTATCAATATATTATAATTCGATAGCAATCCGATAAAAGTTCACAATCCTTGTGTAACATAAGTATAACATACTTCGCAACGAATGTATGAGAAAAATAACATAAATAATTTCCCAGATTGCTCAACGGTTACACGAGAGACCGATACGAGTTAACGATTTAACCGTAACAAATGTGTCACTCGATATATCGACATCGAACTGGTTACCAACTAATTAAATATGAATTAAAACCATTTTCTCGAGATTTGTTATGATAACTGTTGATAAATGCAATGCCTCTATTATACAGATAACGAGTGCTGGTCCACGGTTTCAACTGCATCTTAGGTAAGGGAGGGAGATGTTGGTGCTGGCGGGAGAGCCCAAATTTCATCGAAATAACAGACAGACAGTTACTTTCACATTTATAATATTAGTATAGATATAAATTATAATTAAGAAATAGTTAAAATTACATTTATTATGTAATTCGTTTCTATTCAATAACAATTAAACCGTTATATTATTTTAAAATTAAATTAATAGTAAATCTAGTTAATCCCACAACTTGAAAAAAAACCTCCTCTCATCTTAAGATAAATTTGACACAAACAAATGTCATAAAGAAAATGAAGAAATACTTTATTGATAATAATAATTACAAACTAGTTGCAAGGGATCTTGTTCTACACTTACCATACACCCGTGTTACTGTGTACAAGTGTAGATATTTTCTCATAGTTTTAGCTACAGGAGTAAGAATATGTCGTATGTACCTTTGAAAACGTGTATTAAAAATATCATGATGATCGGTTGAGTAGTTGAGAAGTTAAAGCGTAACAAATAAACAAGAAAAGAAACTCACTTTCGCGTTTATTATTAAGGATTAACATATAAAATAAAATCGCTAACACCTACATAAAATACGCTCGGTTTAGTACATTCACAATAATCTAAATATAAACGTAAGTTACCATTTAAAGAGAAAACTCCAAATCGCCTTGAACCAGTCTTTATGTTTTTATTGGAGGTCGAATAATGTCCGGCGAAGGTAAAACATAATGATACTATATATAAGACAACACAAAACATAAGTTTTTGTTACAAACTAGCTAACCATCCCGGCATCGCACGGGTAGAATGGGAGTTTACATACAACTCTTATATCGTAATACATGTCTATTGGGATAGCTCACAGTCGGCATAAATAAATAAAGTCGTTAATGCGGAAAAAGGTGAGCATCATTGGTTCGTAAGGTTCGGGCTAGTTTAAACAAAATTTTAAGCATTATTGCTAAAAGACTACACTGCGTCATCATAAACCGCCGCTGTAAAGTTTCGGCTGGAGCAGTAGAATGTATTAGTAGTAGATAGTCGTGTTTGTTTTCTTTTCGTAACTGTAACTGTTTTCTTTTTGTAATTTTATAAATGTGTTCTGTTACTTGAATAAATAAATAAATAATTATAATAATAATAAATATTCCCGACATCTTCAACAATGACAGTTATATTTCAGTCAACTTACACAAAATTATAATATGCCTAAAACTTCCTAATGAATCGTTCCGTCCATTGGTGAAAACTTTATGAGAATTCGATTTGGAGTTTATCGCTTTCATACAGACAAACGCGACGAGTGAACTTTATTATATAATATCGCGATAATTCGGTACTTAAAGAACCGTTACCAGTTGGAAGCGATATCACTGTTATATATACATATATTATGTTTATTTTATTGTATAGGTAGGCGGACGTGCAAATGGGCCACCTGATGGTATGTGGTCACAAACGCCCATGGACATTGGCATTGTAAGAAATGTCAACCATCGCTTACATCAACAATGCGCCACCGACCTTGGGAACTAAGGTATCACGTTTCTCGTACCTGTAATTACACTGGCACACTCACCCTTCAAACCGGAACACAACAATACCAAGTACTGCTGTTTTACGGTAGAATATCTGATGTGTGGGCGGTACCTACCCAGACGAGCTTGCACAAAGCCCTACCACCAAGTAAATTTAAATATTTAGTTATGTACTCCATATACTTTTATTCGAATTTATTCTTATTCAATTATTTATAAACTCGGAAGTGGGAATATTACACATACTGGGATTCAAGATTAAAAAGATGTCTAGTTTACGAGTTAGTTGGTGCTTTGGAAGATATATAAAACAGTCGAACCTGAACTCGGAGAGTATTATCTAACTTGGCTAATTGGAAGCGACCAGAACCCATGTCTCATAAAAGTTGTACATGTACTACAAATATTTACTAAATGTCATATCATTGTCATATGTCATATCTGAAGTAGAATGAATGCACGCCAAACTCAAAAAAAAAAAACTTGTCTATTACGAGTACTACAGAAGTTACAAAACAAAGTAAAATAACTGTAACTTCGCGATTGGAAAGATCAACATGCTTCGTTACGAGTGTAGCCGCAGAGCTACCTACTCGTAGATCTGCCGGTTATTATCGTATTGTAGTAAATTGGGACTTTCCTGCCCTAGTTTCTGAATGGTATCCAAGGGCCGTCCGTCTTATACTAGAGATGAAAGAAAATGTATCATTAATTTCATTCTAGAAAGCATGCTATTTATATATGTGAAATTCACATAAGATATGACAGTATGTAAAGAGCGCTATATGGACACGTTGTAAGTATGAACTAAATATACATACAAATATTTAAAAAAAAAAAGTTTAATAAAAACGATTGATGAACGAATGCCAAGTTTGTTATATTTATAATCATAATTTCTTATGAACTTGTATGTTATTTACGTGTAAAATGTCGTGATGGGTAGCACTACGTATGTATCAAATGTCAGATGACCTGTGATGACCCGTGTATATATCTCTTTCTATTCTTTAAATCACCCGAGGAATATTTCGTTCGTATACATTCCTCGTATATTAATATGTCTATATCATATTATAATGTAGACTTTAGTAGTTTCTGAGATTAACACGAACATAAATATAGACGTGGAGTTAATTCTTTCCTATCGGCGTTAGTTCCACTAACGAGACGTCCCAATGGCTAGAACACATCTTAAGCGACAAGCACCGAGCAAGCATCGTTGATTTTTCCTTCATAACTTGCTCGGTTGTAAAGGAAACCTACGGGTAAATTCTACTAATAAATTGCCATTATCGTAATCGAATCGAAGAATAGTATAAAAGGTAACAATTCAGTTTGGTTTTGATATAACGGTATAATTATGTTGACATCACATAGTTCGGTTTCGATACGAATAGATATAGATTAGTCAAAGTTGGATTGGAATTGAATCGGGAACGTATTGTAATCGTTATAGATTAGTAGAATTCGGCCCCTGCACGTGAACGTCGAATTGCAGTAGCGAGGTGGTAAACTTTATCCTTAATAGGAGAGGAGGTAATAGCCCAGGCATTTACAGGCTGTTATTGTCAATAGTTACATTACAATCTCATTTATATAGACATCTTTAGGGCATGTAAGTTAGACTTAGACGTACTCAAGTACGTCTAAGTCTAACTTACATGCGTATTCTCAAGAATACTCATTGAAATTGAATTGGTTGTAATTGTAGTAACGAGCGACCGCCTACTGCCATACAATCATTACATTCCTAAGAAATCTACAAATAAAGAAACTATTTTATATGTACTCACGATACTTGACATCAAAATAAGGATAGTCACTCAATTTTAAGCCAATGAAAATTATTTAAAAATCGACGATGACGTCACTCAATGCTGAATTTCATTTCATTTGTTTTTTTTTTTAATTATGAAAGATGAACACGTCTAATTCTCACGTCGAGAATACTAAATCTAATTGCATAAATCAAAACTACGTTAGAAACATTATTAATATTAAATCCTGAAATTGTTTGGACACAGATAATAAATGTATTAGTAATGAAATGACAATAAAAAATATAAAATTAAATCAACAACATTAACTAAATACATTTTAAATGTTTTATCGCTAACGAAATAAAATGATTAATATTTTTAATCACGCGTAGAATTAACAAACAATCGAAATATTCGTGTTGCGAGTTGGATTTGCGGACGAAGGGTTCCGTACAACCACTGTGTGATATTTATGGTTTAAGGGATTCAACCCTGTGATAGACAGAACTAACTGAAAGGTCCTAAGGTATTTGTAGATTTTAAATCACACTTCAGTTAATTTTTTAAATGTAAGTAATCCTTATTTATATTATAAATGCGAATTTGAGTTTGTTTGTTTGTTACGCTGTCACGCGTAAGCCATTAAACCGATTTTAAAAATTCTTTCACCAATGGAAAGCTACATTATCAGCGAGTAACATAGGCTACATTTTTTCTCCGAATTACCAAGAGAACGGGAACTACGCGGATGAAACCGCGGGCAAAACGCTATCAATCAATAAAGCAAAAAAAAATGTAAATGAGGTGATAGATAAGTAATGATTCAAAAATAAATGATTTTTTAATGGTGTTTTTATGTAATATACCATTTTAGTATTTAAAACAAACTTCAGTTCATTTTTTTTAGTTTATATTCAACTCTGGACGGAGCTAGTTTACTATATGTCACATTTAAGTTTTATGTTAAAAAAAAAGTTCTCTGCGCAGTCACAGAAGTTATTCGTCATTCCGAAGTATCTTTTTTATAAATTTGAAGATTAAAATTGAATATTTAACTGTACTATTATTTAAATTAAAATAAACCATAGCAATCGATAAATCATATTACGGTTGTGCAAATAGAAAATTTTAAGTTACAACTAACCGCCATTTGAAATGTACACGTCAGAAATTTAAAAAAAGAATGTAAGCTTAGTGTATAATATATTCATCCCTTTATCGCAAAGAGAATGCGTACCAAGTTCAACACTGACGGTCCCTTGTGGCGTCATGGTGCAATGGGATACCGTGCATCTGTTGTTTTTATTTATTCGAAACCGTAATGACGGTTGCGTTGATGTTTTCTTTTGTTATTATTGCCAGATGTGAATTTGCCGTATACAAAAAAATGTTTGTATATAAATATATTGTTATGAACGTAATTTAATTACTTATTTATTTTACTAGTCGAATGCACCGATGGAACTTCCCATAGGAACCATCCGACTTTGTTTAAAGGTTTTTGTGAAATGATCTGCGGCTGTGTGCTCTTTTGTGCATGAATAAATAAAATGTTAAACAGGCTACGGAAGTTTTACGTTTCTAAATACGAAAATGACCAAACAAATACAATTTTGTCTTAGAAGTTGTTCCCTTAGAAGAATTAATCTACTAGCTTCTCACAAAAATACACATGACAACCGATTTGAAATTATAAACAGAAGTAGAAATGTCATTTCCAATATTTATAAATATTTCGACAGTAGAAGAGCTTATACAGGCTGATTGACAAACTAAGTAAATCGGTGTCGATGTTGTTGATACATAATTCTCGTCAAAATAAAATATTTGAATTTCGAATTGAGACTGTTTAAACGAGTAAATACAAAGTCGAACAAACTAGGTCGCCTGTTATTTATCATACACAGACAGGTGTGCCTTATCACGAAGGTTTTATTGATCACCTGTTTGGGACAAAATAGTCTAAGAGCTTTTTTTATTAAACAAACATTAAAAATACATTGTAAATCCTCATCTACTATCGTTATTCGAAAGACAAATTAATTCAAAACTAGCTTATAAAAATGTATTATAACACTGTACCGTTAATTTAACTGCCATTAAAAAAAAAAAAAAAAACAAAAAACCAATATGACGAAAGAGTTTTTATTCTCAGTCAATATTCAAACTCTTAATCGTACTAGCATCAGCTACTCGTAGTTATAACCCCAAGCATTAGCTGATCATATGTTGGAATGTACTATTTCAATATGCAACGCGCGACCTATACATTGATTGTCAGTCGCTGCCAACAATAACTGTGCAAAGTTTTAACTCAATCAGATGAAACATACATAACGAATTCATTTTATATAAGCCTTGACGAGCCGGACGGCGTGGTTGGTAAGATTCTTGCCTTCGACGCCGCAGGTCGTGGGTTCGATTCCCACCCAGGACAGCCATTTGTGTGCATGAACATGTCAGCTTGTTCTGAGTCTAGGTGTAATTATCTATATAAGTATGTGTTTACAAAAGAAAAAGTAGTTTATATATGTAAGTATATCAGTTGTCTGGTTTCCATAGTACAAGCTCTGCTTAGTTTGGTATCAGATGACCGTGTGTAAATAATGTCCCAGTATATTATTATTATTATCGCACATACGTATTTCGAAACTAACCTTTATGAGTCAACAATTGTCCGTAGCTCTATTTCGATTATCCAAAATGCAGTTCTGTCTCGCATCGAGATGCTCAGACGCAGTACGCGGCAACAAATATAGATCACGATTCTGACATCTCGACGATTTAAATTTAGAACAAAGTTTCGAACGTCTTTCCTTTAAAATTAAAGACCCTTAATTATTATTCCACACTCAATCATTTCATTTATGGAATGCGGTGTTTCGTTGTTTACAAAAACTTCTTTACTAAAACAATATATATCTCAATTCAGAAACTATATGAAAATAAAAAATAAAACAAATTATAAATGTAAAATAAATTACTACAATTTCCAGCTCTAGTTAGCTCACTAGTCATAATATAATTAACAAAACGAACGGACAATAGTCCAATGTCAGCGGCCTTGTGTAATTATACCCTACATGTAAGTATATAAAACGATAACATAAAGAAATTTATTTACGATACAGTTATTGTTTATAGATTAAACGATTAAATGTTATAAATTCCATCGACTTTATGATCGTTGTAAAGTTCTTAATTGCCAATACTTTCCATCATCGCCAAGCCCGAGATGAATTATTATAAACACAAATTAAAAACATTACAATTAATAATTGCTTGGTCTGGATTTCAACCCGCAATCGTCGGTTAAGATGCACGTCTAACCACTGGACCATCACGGGATTTATTGCACTTAAGCTATTTTCAAAATCCGGTAGCATTCTACTTCGAGTACGAAACTTTTTACTTTTACCAAACAGTTCATTACGACGCGGTATTAAAACAATACACTCAGGCGTGAGACATGTAATAATATATCCATATTAATGTGGGTTAATATGTCTATTAAAACGTTCGAACTTCGCGCAAAAAGTGTAAACAACGCACCCACACATATTGAAGCAACGTACATATATAGCATGTTACTAGCATTTAAAAAAACAGTATGAAACATAACTATAATGATGCTTATTTTAAAAGAGATTAATTTCGTGTGTGTGTGCACTTGTATGTGTGAAACAATAACCAAAAAAATATTGTCACCTTTCACTTTACGAACTTTTATCTAATACATAGTAAGTAAAGTATGAGTCATATTTACTTTATATCAACAAGTTATTACTCGGTATTCGCTAACAACAATGCGGTAGTTTACATAAAACGTGCTAAAAAGGAGTATTATTCATTCATAGAACACTCGATTTCGTTGGCGAATTTAAAATTATAACACTGACGATATACACACACACAGGTATACTACATATTATAGAGCACAACTGTGTGCGTAAACACCAGTACAATCTTTCACTTTTTTTTTAACACTGGAAAAAGCCTTACGCGTTTCCCCTACGAGATCAGTGGGGGGGACTCCGTATTAACGAGTAGCGCCACGGAATCGCTTGCGCATGCTACTGTGACGAAATCTATTCTTTCACTGCTATAACCCATGGACCAACCATGGAATGGTAAATTTGACATCAGAGTGCGAGACAAACGGCTTTAAGTGCATTCCGAGGCACGGAAATGTGATCACTTCCAAAGACTCCAACGCTACTGATAATTTGTAAACAGAAAACCCCAATAACATTTTTATTGCCCTGCCCTAGGGCATGTGATACTAGCGATTACCCCAAAGAGGCAGCCAACACTGACATGACTGACATGGACAGCTCATAAAATATTATTTCGATAATTTAAAATCGACAGCAAAAATTAACTAAAAAATTTGTCTGATTTTTTTAAATATTCATTATCTTAATCGAATTGACTTATATTGTTGAGTGTACTGTATTTTTATGTGTCGTTTAAAATAAAATATTTGTATATCTATTTGTGACGCAAAACACTTATACAGCGATATTTACTTAATTGTAAATTTGTATTAAATAGCGTTGCGTTTGCGTTCCTATTAAGGAAATAAACATTGTTTTCATAACAAGGCTCGGGATACAAGTATATTCAATGTATAAATTAAAAGTTCACAAGTACAATTTGCTATCGAACAAAGAGCGGAAAAACAATAAAAGCAATGGCGTGTCAACTAAATATTCACAATACTTAAAAAACCCGTTATGCGACCGACTGAGCAATTGAACACGGCAGTTTAGGTATAACAATTCAGACTATTGGCATTACTTTAACGAGTCTATTGAAACTAGAGTCAAAAATCAAAATCTTTATTAAATACAGAAGTTTTAAGTACTACTTACTACAATCAAACTCATATCTGTACCAAACTTTTATGGTGATGGAAAACGATGACAGTCTTATGATCTCAAATAGAGATATATATATATATATATATACCAACATACAATAAAACAATTGCTAACGACCACAAAAGTAAATCTTCCCCGTGGGGGCCACTCCTTCATTACGATGTAATAAAAGTCGTCTTGTTCCTTTGGCAAGTCTTTCGAGTTACACGGGTTAAGTAGGGTTTCATTGTCCTGCTTTAATTAACTCGACCTTAATCGAATAAGGTTTCTCATTCATCCCACGGGCGTGGGGTCAAACTGTGTTAATTTGTCAAATTAAGCTTTTTTATCGTGTAACAAACTTTCTTTATCTAAGATACGATTAATTATTTTTTGTTCTATTCGCAGTTTATATATTAGCATCTGAATAATCTAATTTGTATAAATAATAAGTACATAGTAACCTAATATTATGTACATTTAATTAACCCAGTGAATAATATCGTCTAAATATAGAACGCGTACATTTTATTTAACATGTATGAACTTAATGTTTTTTTTTTTCTAAATTTGGAACACGAGTTATATTTCAATATTTTTTCTGTCTGCTTTTCGTCAAATGCATCGGAATTTTTGGCCTAATTATAATTGTTTACACTTTCGCGAAAATCGACGTTAAGACGGGAACATTGAACCTGCTTTGTTTATATTGAAAACAATGTATACATTTAGTAGTAAACACGCTGTAGCGTTGCTTGGCAGCACGCCAACATGCAATAGTTTACTAAAATTTCATATTTATTATGAATATTATTCTGACGCCTAACATCAGTACTTTCTATCGCTGTGTTCCGGTTTGAAGGGTGATGTGTGCCAGTGTTATTACAGGCACATGGAACATAGCATCATAGTTCATGTCTTGACTTAGTGATGTAAATAATGTATATCATAATCATATTTTTTTGTTGAAAAATATCCTGAAACTTGATCCCAACTCGACCTTCTCGAACACACAAAAAATAATTAATATCGGTCGAGCCCTTCAGTAGGACTTCAGTGCCATTCAAGAGTACAGGACAATTATTTTTATAAAAAAAGTTACCTATTTATAATATGTATAAAAATATACATTCCAGTTTGCATTTTATTTTAATATAAAATAAACGTCTGTCGGTCAACATACTTCCAGGCATCAGCTTTGTTTTACGTACCTATACTGTTACTCATCGCGAACAGTTAATCGATTTCCGTGCAAATTTAATTTTAGCACAACACTTGAAAACGTTACGTGTTTTACAAATTTTAACATTAAGTGTAAATCGTATTAATTTTACAAACGTCTTACAAAAAAAAACAAAACTTAAAGAAATAACGAAGCAATTATAGTTTAGTCAACTACTTTTGAATCTACATTTCGCAAGATTGAATTTAATATAAAGCTACCACCGGTCCGAAAAATAGATTCCACCGAGAAGAAACGGTAAGCAACTTAGAAAAAAAAACTGTACATACTAAAGGGTTTTAATAGGGACGCTTGAACTTTGACAGCTGATTGCGGCCATGTTGTTTGAGTGACAGCTGTCAAATGCAGTGTGTTATATTCATTCCGTCCTCCCAAACCACCATGGCAGGTTACAGTGTCGAGCAGCACGTGCAAATCATAAAATTGTTTTATGAAAATGGGTCTTCAGTTCGAGCAACGTTCCGCGCACTTCGCCCGTTTTACGGTCGCGATGATCGTCCTGCCGAGTCGACTATCCGTCGATTGGTGGACAAATTCGAGTCAACCGGGTCAGTTAACAATCAGCCGGTTCCCGTGCGTCAACGTAACGCGAGATCTGCCGAGAATATCGCCGCTGTGCGCGACAGTGTCCTCGAAAACCCGCGGCAGTCAATTCCGCGTCAACTTGGCGAATTTTGCGTTGTGACTTGAGCCTGCACCCGTACAAGATCCAGCTGACCCAAGAGCTCAAGGTTAATGACCATAGACAGCGCCGTGTGTTCGCTGACTGGGCATTAGAGCAGTTGGAAGTTGACGCCGATTTTGGCAAAAAAATCATCTTCAGCGACGAGGCGCATTTTTGGATGAATGGCTATGTCAACAAGCAAAATTGCCGTATTTGGGACGAGACCAATCCACACGAGGTTCACCAAGTGGCAATGCACCCGCAGAAAGTGACTGTTTGGTGCGGATTTTGGGCCGGAGGCGTGATTGGTCCGTATTTTTTCGAAAACGATAATGGTGTGGCCGTCACCGTCAATGGTGAGCGATACCGGTCGATGATAACCAACTTCTTTTGGCCTGAAATCGAGAATATGGATCTGGACAACATGTGGTTTCAACAGGACGGCGCTACGTGCCACACAGCACACGCTACGATGGAAGTTCTGCACGATCAAGCGCCCTTAATGGAAAACCCTATATTAAATACTTTTTTTTTCATCATAAATAACATTCACATTCAGAAGTATCATATAGCTAAATAATTTGTTTCTGTGTTAAAAAAAAAAAAACAATAATAGCGATACAATAACACTTTGTAATTAACATCAATATAATCTATGAATCCTCAAATAAATAAAGGTCAATTAGTTTACCCACAAATTGAAAAGCTGTATCAATAAATCCCGCTGTCCTGACAAATTATAGCGTGCGAATTATTACACGATCTACATAGACGCGCCCTACTCGGCCCTAGTTTCGAATCGGGTCAGTATCCATTCGTGACTGTTTATGGTAATTAAATTCATCATTTGTCTATCCATCGACTTATAATGGTGTATAATTAATGTCAAAGTCCTCTGCTGAACTTTATACAAGCTCATTCCGCCATGACGTCACCCGCGATAATTTAAAAATTTGCTATATCTTTTTTTAATAGTTAAACTTTCGGTAGTTACATTTTAATAACAGTAATCGATGATGATGATGATTTCCTCTTGAACGATTTCGGTCACGCCATCTTTTCTAAACGGAGACACGGAGATACCAACCCCCACAGACATTGGCTTTGTAAGAGACGTTAACCATTGCTTACATCGAGAATGAGCCACCAACCTTGCGAACTGAGATGATATTACCCTTGTGCCTGTAATTACACTGGCTCACTCACCCTTCAAACCGGAACACAACATTACCAAGTACTGCTGTTTTGCGGTAGAATATCTGATGAATGGGTGGTACCTACCCAGACATGCTTGAACAAAGCTCTAGGAATAATTTGAACACATATTTATATAATCCACAATTCATTGTTTTTATGTGTGGGCAAGAGTTGTGTATACATATAATATGTAGCATATGTATTTTCTTGGAATTCAGTGGTTAGCCGTTAGAGTGTACCCGAAAGACAGACATAGTTACTTTCGCATTTGTTTAAATAAAGTAATAAATTAAAAAAAATAACTATCCTTTTATATTACCTTAATTTAAACATGTATAATATTTATTTGAAAGTTTTATATATTTTTTTTATTTTTATCATGAAGGTTCTAATACGATAAGATCAAACTTCAATTATAATTAAATTATTCTTGTAAATATATATGTGGATAATTAAATTATAATTAAATAATAATAATAATGACGTCAATACGAATGAAGGTATTCGGATATCCTGTTAAATATTTGCTTATCTGTAATCAGACAGGCGTACGGTTCGCCAAACACTATTGGTATAGCAGAAGTAGCACAATGACCACGTGAACCATGCTTGAGGTTGCCTCATTAAAAAAATACAGAGAATCTACCATTGTTACCTATTGAAATATTTAATATTATTATGTGTTGTGCCGAGATGGCCCAGTGAATCTTAACCGCTGATCGTAGGTTCAAACCCGGGCAGGCACCACTGAATTTTCATTTGCTTAATTTGTGTTTATAATTCATCTTGTGCTTGTCGGTGAAGGAAAACATCGTGACGAAACCTGCATGTGTCAAATTTCAATCAAATTCTGCCACATATGTATTCCACCAACCCGCATTGGAGCAGCGTGGTGGAATAAGCTCCAAACCGTCTCCTCAAAAAAAATAGAAGAGGCCTTAGCTCAGCAGTGGGACATTAACATGCTGTTACTTTATAATGTGTGGTAATATAAATAATTGAAAGTTTATACAGTAACCTTACTTACAAACGTAATACATACGTATAGCTTGTGAACAGTTTTAGAGAACGAAGATTTCTCTCTTTCTGTCGTCAGTGATTTGATGATGATTTATCCGGTAGAATTATATATTTGACGTTTCCAATTTTTAAACCAAAACCAGTGACTCATCTTCATTTATTAACGTTTATTTAATTTATCCGTTATTCGACGCCAATGTATCGCATACTACAAAAACATCGATCTTCATTTATTTGATTATTTGGTCAAAGGACTTTATGCAATTATATTCTATCGCCAAGCATCGATACTTAGTATTATACGCAAAATCCAGTTGTAGGGTGAGTGAGCAAGTGTAACTACTGGCACAAGGGACACAACATCTTAGTTTCCAAGGCTATTGGCGCATTGGCTATATAAGAAATGATTGTTATCTTTAGGCTGTGGCGGCCACTTGCCATCAGTCTATGGTGGCCACTTACCATCAGTTGGACCACTTGTCAGTCCGCCTACCTAATATAATAAAAAAAAAACAATCAGCTAAGTACTACCTACCTACCTGTACCTATATTATTTAGTTCAACCACAAGCTACAAATGATTTAACAGACTGTTACATTCATTGCGATATAACATTTGCGATTGCTTGATAAGGATGATAATGGCACAATAGCCGAATGAACTTTTCGCACGTGCACGGTTGACTTCATCGCGATGCTTGCAAACGATTATGAGCTTTAAACGAATATACCACAATAGTAATATTTGTTTAGTCGTAGGTCAGATGATACGAGACAAAGTTCAAAGGACTTTGACAATAATATTTTATACATAAATGTTTAACAAGTAGGTATGTAAATGCGATACTCTTTGTAAAGGAATTATGTTTCTATGGAAAACACAGACACAGACAGACAATTGGGACGTTGTCATTCTAAGTACCAGTCATTCCTTTTATTGTCATTGCTCTGCCAACCATGATTTAAGAGTTTATACTTCTTTTGCTTGTTAATTACAAAGGGTTACTAACCTTTCTAATTGAAGTTGTTTCAATGTTTTTAAAAAATAGTTATTTAGTGAACTTTTTCAAATTTCGAATATTCTTTTGTACTTTTTTTGTATTTAATTTCGTTTTTTTGCTATCAGTAATAATAGACGTTCGTTATAAACACAACGCATTCTAATACATTAGTCTGCTTCGTAAACATGACATAATTGTCAAACGTCAATAGAACTGACAACTGTCATCGTTTATTCTCGAAGCCGAATTCCGCATTAACTCGCTGACTTGCTTTCGAAATGTCTCTTGTCGTCTTGTAGTAGATAATATCTGCAGTAAACTAGTTCTTTTGGTACTACATAATTACCATGAAGAAAAGTATTTATAATATATATAAATATATTGTTAAGTTATTGTATGCCTTCATCATGACGATATACAATTTCATTATGCCAACTATGAAAGTTTGTTTATTAATTATGCTGAATGAGGAAAATAAAATTAGATTATTAAAGAAAATAATTCGTCAATGAATCTAAAAGAAAAGCTGAATAATGAAAAGAAATATACATAAATCAATATCAGTCCGTAAATGTCCCCCAGCTGGGTAAAAGCCTTCTGTAGTATTAAGAGGATTTAGACCGTATTTATCCAACATACTGCTCAAGCTACACGTGTTAAAGACTTGCGATCCAACACACGTATGTTTCTTCACGATAGTTTTTCATCGCCAAACACGAGACCGAATACAAACACAAATAAAGCACGTGAAAACTCAGGAATTCGGTTTGTAACCAGCCATATTTTTTTACATAATATTTAAGAAATAACATTTAATATTAACTTGCTAGAAGTTAAAACACAAATCATAAACGGAAGTCAAATACAAACTGCAATTGCTCCCTTTCTTACTACATTATAGAACGGTACTTTGTTTCTTTTTTTTTTTAATTATTTCGATTTCATCTCCATGCGTGTGAAAGTTATATAAGAATATAATTATAAAGTATCCGCCCTTCCCATTTATTCGCTGTTGCGTGAAATGGCCGCTAACATTTATGAGTCGAAACATGTCACTAGGCCTTTTATAAATTAAATTAATAAATATAACTAAACAATAAACTAAGCATATAACATACAGTCACTGCTTGTTTCAACAGTATATGTGTCAAGACATAAGCTTCAAATTTCGAATGTTCCGAAAATTTAAAATATAATTTTTTTTTCTCGGAATTCTTAAGACGGCAGACGTCTCACGTGCCCCTTAAAGTTCTAAAATAGGATAGGTCAAGGGACCCTCCATATTTGGAGAACACTTGTATCCCGTCAGACGTGATGGAAAATATAGCGTCACATGAAAGTTAAAAATTTTAAATTGTTAAAAAAGCGTTTCAAAACGTTTGCATGGAACTAAAACATTCTTACTTAGAAATATTTTACAATATAAATATAAAATCAGCAATTGACGTACGTGTCGAAATGGTAATGCGAATGTGACTAATTTGTTATTAATTAAATAATTCTGTTTCTTTTTCCGAGTTACCTACTTCTTATATGGCTTTCAGAGATGCGTCATTACGTGTTTTTATAAAAAATAAATAACTTTAAACGAGTTATTAAGGAAATGTTTGTAGGTATTTATTTTAAACTCTAAATATGTATTTTTTTTTATTGTAATTACTATGTATATACCATTTATATATCAATTGGCATTCTCCCAGTCGGTACGTTTTTTTCCAACACCAACACTCCATATTCCAACCAATTTGGGTAAATTAAAACTTAATTAATAATACACCAAACTTTCCTTATGAATCACTTAGTATATTAATGAAAATAGAAAATCCGTTCGATAGTTTTTGAGTATATCGCTTTAAGACAGACAGACACGCAGCGGAGAGGCTTTGTTTTATAATATTATGTAGTGATTTAATTACAGAGTTTCTAAAAGCTATTATTTGTGATTATCATTCATACCTTTTTCATATAATAATAATAATAATAATAAATACTTTTTTGTTTTAACATATACTTCTATTGACGATTGTTAACAATCACATTTGTTAATGTTAACTTTTTTATGTTCCAATAAATAAATAAAATACATTGTACGAGAATAATTTACATTATCTAGGGCAGTGTTAAATTCATTTAAAACAAACGTTTACAATACTCTGGATTCCTTAGAGTATATAAAAAAGAATGTCCCATAAGCAAATAAAATAAAATCAGAAAAAAAACGTGACTTTAAATCAACACGCATGACTAATAGATGTTTGACGAATAAGACTACCATGGAGAGTATACGAGAATATTAAGAACATTCATATCTCATTTAAAAGTAATCGGACGTGACGTCACGAGGAAACGCACCGTGTCGCAGCGGGGAAGTCATCATTCCCATAGCCGCCAGAAAACAGTTAGATCCAGAAATAAAACAGCCATTCTCACTTGAACTCTCATACGAAGCGGACGCATACGAAGAGACCCGGGAATGGGATCATATTAGAATAGTCAATCTATAAACAGCTGTTGACGAAGTGGTAGTGGGTGCGTTGCCGTTCGAATGTTTTCTAATTTTTATTGTTGTCGGTCTAAATGAGCTTTTATAACTATTGCTATTGGAGTATCGTGTTATATACTTTAATTATTCTAGACAGGCTATAAACATTGATGCGTGTAATTAAGTCTGGTTTAATTAGTTTATATATTAGAACACCAATAAATATTTAGTAGCCTCTTATAGACGTATAAAATAAATAATGCTAGTTTGTGCCTATTTCACACTTGAACGATTAGGTATATCCTTTTCATAATAATATAAAAAAATATTATAACTTTTTAAGAAACAGTTTGTTTATAAATATTTATCTCAATGAATCACTCGTTAAAATCACGATGAACAGGTTAATATGTTATAAAATAGTTTATTATCTTGATTTTAACTAATCATTAAATATTTCACGGTAAACTTTGTGATTTAATTTTTAGTAAGTATCGACTTAATATTTCATTATAAGGTAAGTTTTGTATTAATAATAATGACTAACGTTTACGTCACATAAAAATTTCTAGCGAGCAATAACAATAAAGACAATGTAAATAATAAAAGGGATGCCACATCTGCGTCATAAATAAATATGTCTACAATGAGATCGTAGTCACAAGAACGAGTGCTTTGAAATATTTCTTTTTAGCTTTAGTGCATTACTCGACCCCTTCGTCCTACGAAACTAACGTCGCTTATTTATCATAGTATTTATAGTTTAAGATCTTTCGCGCATTTTTTGACAGGTCGCATGTTGTTCTCTGATCATTTCGATTTTTAATATGCGTGTATTTTCATTCATTGATATTACATAAATGATGTTCTAAAATACGTCATATATAACATGCATCTATCTATACTGATATTGAGCTTTTTTTAAAAATGACTTACATAAAAAAAACTATTAACCTGATCTACATAAAATTTATTAGACATACCATAAGAGGCAGTGCGATTTAGTATATAATATTGCTTACATAATATATTTCATTACATTTAAAATGAAGCTATTGACGTGACTTGCCTGAAATACATGTCCTTGTAAGAAGTAATATTCGCTTTCCTTGTTGCTCGTATGTATTTAGTATTACAGCTATTATGAAGCGACGAATCTAAAAATTCTAAATTATAAATATATCCACAAAGACGAATTCAACAATTTTACATGCTTTTATACAATAGTTACTTGAAAGTTTTGTGTCGAATCGTGCAACTAAATTTTTAAACAGTTCATTCGCATACATTCACTGTACGTAGATGAAAAGAAACATCTTGTTTCAAAAAAAAAAAAAGTTTCTTTATACTGAAGACTGACAGACATTGTGTACAAGACATATACTTACCTCTCACCACAATATGTGCAATGTACATTAAAGACAAAAGAAAGTCATCAGGCACCCTTAGAGACTTCGAAATTCGAAGCTCACTCTAATCATAGGCAGCACAAAGATAAAGACAAATAAACAACATTGACGTTTAATTGATGTGATATTTTTAATTTATCATCTATTTTATACGTGACATTGGCAGAATATTTTGCGCGCTAATAACTTATATACAGGCCAGAAAAGGAAAAAAAAAATCGTTTCGAATGTCGACAAAGTTGTAATCGAAACTTTAGAAATCAAATTAAAGTGGATATAAGTGGAATAATTTTGTATTATAAAAAAAAACACGTATTAAACGAGAACTGTTGTGGTAGTACATACGAAGCAAAGTTATTAGCAGATCTAATGGATAATATACTTGCAAAAAGCTCTTGGCAACAACGTATTATGCATAAACTTTTTGATAAGGGATGTCCTTAACAGAGTATACAAGTTTAGTTGGCAGAATGATCAGGAAGTAAAGTTTTATGGTAAAACGGTCATGGTGCTTTTATTGACGCTCATTTCCATCAATGTATCATGGTTTGATGAATATGAATATGTCTTAGGTAAGTATAAATTAACACGTATCAATATAAACAGTAGGTATTATATATAACTATTAATTATTTATAATTTATTTCGACATCTTTACTAATATTTAAAGGGGACGTGTTTTTGAACTTAAAAAACTACTAAGCTAACATAGTACTTAACAGATGATGCAGCGCGTTTCGGAGAAGTTTTTAGTATATAATATAAATATATTAATATCCTACGCTTCGAAGTTTGACCGGCTTCATATTTGCTATTGACAAGTGAACTTCACGTTTCTGTTACTTATACATAAAATTCAATATCGCCCACATTATATAATTGAATTGTATTCAAATTGTCTTAAAATGACGATTTGTAAATTCACTGTTTATGTTACGTCCATAGTTAGTCAGTTTTATTTCAATGCGTATCACGAATATAGCGATTCCTTAGACCTTAGGAATCATTCTAATTAGCATAATGTATTGTATGAGTCAGTTAGTCAATACATCCGTCCGTCGGAAATTAATTCCAACTGATATGTCAAATGTAAGCTTCAGCTTACTATATTTAAAAAAGAAAAAAATATCTCTGAGTTTAAAAAAAAAAAATACTTAACTATCGGAACAATTCATTAGATTCATTCTAAATTTTGAAACTAGGGTACAATTTTTGATATTAGTACAAAATAAAATTGAAAGCAATCATTATAGCTGGACTGCGATTTTTATTTTTTGACGATAATATGGCTTCTTGTTCGAGGTAAACAATATATAGAAGCATCCTTAGAAGCGAGTCTTATCTAAATTTACTCTATCAATATAAAGCTGAACAGTCCATCTGTTTGTCCACATTAATCTCCAACCAAAGACCAAATAGCCCATTTTAAAAAAACTTATTCGTTAGATAGGCCATTTATTCAGGAAGGTTATAGGCTACAAATAACTTTACACTAAAATATACAGGGGAGGAACAACTAGTAAAAGTATATAATAAAACATAACTAAAATCGTTCCTAAAATTTAAAAAAAAAACAACATCCATTTGACAAATACATTTCTCTAAAACGTCTATCGGACCATCACCCCTCCAATATGAGGATATACACATGTGTATATCCTAAGATTGCAGGATAAACACATGGTACACTTCTAGTATAGCCTACTTTATTGTTGCATAAAAAACCGAATGGAAGTAACGTAACGGCGATCACTTAGCATTGATCTTTTGAGAACACTTATAAAACCATTTGTAATTTTCAAGAAAGGAAAAAAATCACTGTTTTGTAAAACTGTTATCAATATTATTCGGTTGAGGGTCAGCGCAATGACGGACGCTGACGGCCGGATATCCTGTGATACCGCGCTTTTACCATGCTAGTCATTTTATTAAATGCATATATAACTTTGACATCAAAAGTAAAAACGTCAAAGGAGGTTTTATATAACATGAGCATGACGGTAGCATGCGCAAGCGATCCCGTGGCGCTCCTTGTTAAGACGGAAAGGGCACCCTTGGTTTTTTTAGTGGGTATTTGGACCGTCGAGTCCCACATACCCCCCACTGTCCCCATGGGGGAAACGAATAATAGGTTTTTCCAGCATTCAAAAAAAGAAGGTTTTTATATAACATTAATAAGTTACGGTTTTTATTGTTATTCTCTTGAATAAAATATTGATGGGGGATGGTTTGGAAGGTAACTCTACAGAAACAGTGAAATTGTTTGATTTTACAATAAAGAGCTATCCAATCCATTTATAATCATAGAGCCCAAGACTCTTCGGCAATGATTTTAATAAAGTAAAATTCTTTCATTTGTGTCACAATAATATGTTAACAAAACTATAGTGTATAGTGATGATAATTTAAATATCATGGTGACAGTTAAGATAACCAGCAACATAAGTAAAGTTAAAATTTCTAATGCCATAAAGTCAATTTATTATTCCTGAGGCATAGTATTCATTTCATAAGCTTGTCCAGAAAATTGTAACTTTCCCAATTCAAATTTTAAATCTTATATTAAACAACCAATTATAAATAAGTCTTATTACACAAGAATATATACCGATCATACATAAGATGAAGAATTTGTGTTCATTGGTATGAAGGTATGGAAATTGTCAACTATCGAGTTTGTTGGTTGTAGTTTTCGGTAGAATCTATTTTCTGAACCCAAAGGTACAGCTTTGCATACAATTTAATTATATGTATCATGACAATTCCAATATCAAAATCAAAGTCAAAATATACTATTCAAGTAGGCTATCACAAGCACTTTTGTATTCTCATTTTACAATTTTAATTTTAACATAAATCTACCACCGGTTCAGAATGTAGGTTCTACCAAAAAGAACCGACAAGAATCCAGCTGTTACTCTTTGATAACAATTACAAAATTACAAGTAATAATCATATACCATTATATTTATGTATCCTGCAACATCAACAAATTCTAACTCCAACCTTTACTATGATGTATATAATCTAGTATAATAAGCATTATTTATTCAAAATTTGAATATATTATATCGGAACTTATTTGAATTAAGAATATTCTGATTGTTATGAAATTTATGTTAATATATAAGATCCTATCCCATGAATATCAAATCAGCAGTATAAGTATTTATTATAAATATTTATTAAATATTTATAAAATGTCTAGTGATTTTGATGATACTTAGTATCATGTGTGGTTATTCGTAGTTAATTAAATAGTTGTATTTCATTTGCACATTACTTAACTTGTTTAAAAGTGCTCTCAGTACATCACTGCAATAATAATTATCTAAACATAGTTTTGACCCTAGCTAATGCAAAGAAAGAACATTTTCTTGACTTTTTTAACATCAATAGACTAAAATAATATAACAATTGTAATAATTAATATCATATAAGTTAAGCTATAAATTTATTTTGTATCATTCAATTTATTTTGAATTATGAACATTAAATTATCTCATATACATATATATTTTAATGCATCTCGTAAAACTTAAACTTCTTCTATAATGTCCTGAAGTTCTAATTTTTATTAATTCATAAATTATTTTGAAAGTATATTTTAATTGTTTTTTTTTTTTTATAAATGCACCAAGGTATTATGAACATATTGTTTAATTTTAAAAATCGATAATTATTTATCGGAAGTTAAAATGAATAACCATATATTTATTTCTTTTAAACTTTTAAATTTATTTGAGATATATTATTTTCATTACATAAACGTATGTAATAAAATAAAAAGTATATCATATTAAAATCTTAGGAATAAATCGATATATTTAACTTACGGATTACTTGAGCATCTGCGCTATCCTTTGTCAGGGCTAATAAAATTAAGTAAAACACAAGCCAGCACAACACAATAAAACGATTACACTTAAACATTTTATAACTAAAAGTTTTTTGAGGCATCTTACACTTAAAAAATTATGATATTTTCAAACAAAAAGATAATGCATGTTTAGGAAGAAAACAAATACGTTATTATTTTAACGACAAGGCACTACAAACACATCACGACGCCGACAACAAGCATACTGAAGAACTGACAAGTGACGAAGTGACAACTAAAAAGAAAAACCAAATACTATTTGACAGTTACTGACGTCTAGATAACAGACTATAGCATGTTAGGATTGAGAATTATTTGAGGTGCACCGAAGCTGAACTGTTATATTTTTCTATTAATTGTACTGTTGTATTATATTTTCCTGGCAGATATTGTAAACTAATTTACTTAATAAGAAAATAATATATATTAAATGTTGTTATTCGTGTTTAATGTACGCACTTTTAAATTTAAAAAAGGTCGTATTATAATATTTTAAGTGTCCAGCCTTTTTAGTATGGCTGGCTATTTGGTTGAAGTCAGGTTACTCGAATTTAAAACCTGGCAACCCAATCTATACAAGAGATAGGGCTAGCCGTGAGGCTAGCACGCACGGTCTTGTATACATATTAGGAGATCCGAACTAGGGCTGACCTTTACCCATCTGCTTACCGGATAAAAATATATTTTTCTTAAATTTTACAATTAAATAAATATTTCATGACTAGGTTGCCAAATAAAATATGGTCATGACTATCTTCAATTAATTATTCTTTTCTTAATTTTTTTTTATTTCTGCACCCACGTGCTTCAAATATAAGGAATTTGCTACACTTAGGTTGCCCACCTTTTTCCCCCCTTATTTTATTCCTATGCGTGCTTTTGTCACGATGACAGTTTCGTCACTCTCATCAAGTCCATGGATTTGTATGGAGATGCGTGCACATGGCGACGAAACAACTGGGTGACATTTCTGTCACCCGATCAGAACAAATTGGTCATATACACGTGTCTATCAACAACAGTAGTGGGCGTACGTCAGCTTAATGATGCCGTTCAGTTCAATTTACGGCTGCCAGAGGCATGACAATTCGCGTATCCCGAACACTTTTTCAAATCCAAACAAAAAAAAATAACAACTAATCTGCAAAACCCATCAAAGCGATATAACAATGATTAAATAACACAATACTTGGAAGAGAAAAATATACGCCGCTTGTCACTCAACTACGTGCGATAGCAACGACGTACAGCGGGCGTTGTTGCGAAATAAAAGTTGTAACACAATCGCACCAATCTCTCACCACTGAAATTGGGCTCCGTTGATAGACCTGTTGTTCTAAGATACGGACTAGGGTTGACCTGCACCCATCTGCTTACCGGATCAAAATATTTTTTTCTCAAATTTTACAATTAAGGGAGGTTAGCCAAGTGCGCAGGAGATATTACAGTGCACAAGTGTGTGCGCAAACACAGGTGCACTCACTATTCCCTAACCGTTATAAACCGATGGGACGGCAATCCAACACGACTGGAAAGAGTTCAGGCGCAGGACCAACGGCTTAACGTGCTTTCCGAGGCACGGGAGTGTACACACTTCCAACTTTCAGACTCTGAGCTGCTACTGAGAATTTTCTGCCACTAGACCAACGAGGCAGTCAGGGATACTAAGGACCGTGCTCTAATACATCTTAAGAATCAATTAATAAGCTCATTATTATGGATAATACGAGATATTTTTTTTGGTGGCAACATTATATAAATATATATATTCATCCCTCTTACTCTGATGTCGTTGTCTCTTTTTGTCTGTTCAACTAATTGCTATTTTCAAAAAAACTGTTTAGAAAATATGTATTTCCACAGGTAGTAGGTATAGGAAAAATATAAGACATAATTGCAAAATAGTTTATGTTTAGGTATATTGATGGTTTTACGTACGACGAGCCGATGGCATGGTTGGTTGATACTTGCCTTTCGCGCCGCAGGTCTTGGGTTCGATTCCCACCCAGGACAGACATTTGTGTGCATGAAGATGTTTGTTTGACCTGAGTCTGGGTGTAATTATCCATGTGAGTATGTACTTACAAAAGAAAACTAGTATATTATGTAGTATATCAGTTGTCTGGTTTCCATAGTACGAGCTCTGCGTAGTTTGGGATCAGATGGCCGTGTGTGAATAATGTCCCGGGATATTATTATATTAATATTATGTATATTATTTTTTAGTTTCAACTCGTGGCTTCGTTCGCGTGTGAGCAGGTGTTACGTACCCTACGTCCTATCATATACCTGACAACGTGTATGGAAAATTTTATGTTAATCGAGTAGAGGTTGAGTAGATACTTAAGACGTCAAGTGTAATAAACAAACAAATAAGTAATTCAGTTTCGCATTTATAGTACATATTAGTAACGATAACGCAACATATCAGCACTTTTGTGCTGCATATTCCTTTATTTGCTCATCAAATTAACAGAAATAAAATAAATTCATAACATTCGATTTCAAGGTAAGTATTTTGTTGGCCGTGCTTGCTAAATGCGGGGCAGGGCCCAGGATTGTTTAGTAACGATTTTTTCTTTACGCTTACTAAAGGCAGGAAAATTTATACGAGCTTTGCAGATTACTTTCATTTATAAGTGAAATATGAGAAACTATTAAGTATTAACTAATTAGTAAGTTATAAACAATATCATTTAGTCAGCTTGTAATTTGATGACGGGAACGTACGTACAGAAGGACGTAAAAAATAAGATTAGTTGCCCACCGACAAATAGATAAATTAACCATGTTCGACTGCGAATGTTATGCGCACAGAACATTTTTACTCAGAGAGATTATGCGTTTGCGAGAAAATACGCCGAATCCGCCGAAACACAAACAGCGGGGAGTCCCATATTATTAAAGAAGCGAAAAAATACAACCAGCGACGGGGAATCCTCCGTTCGGTTCGATAGGCGCAATAGCTTAATTAATCTCAGGGCTACCAACTTTTTGGTCAGCAATTATACATTTTAGGGCTGGGGGCCCTGAGCTGCAGCTCAAAAAGCCTTTACGTAGATCAGCTCCTGACAAGATTGCGCTTAAACACAGATACCCTCCGATTTCCTGCGCCCCTCTTGTATTTCTGAGTTATCTTTAAACTAGTTTGAAATTACACTTTACTTGACATTTTTGCATATTTAAATACAGATCTCTGAAACGAGCGTAAGAAGAAATATTTTCAATTACCTAGGTTATGATCGTGGGTTCAAACCTGGGCAAGCACCACTGAATTTCATGTGCTTAATTTATGATTATAATTCATCTCGTACTGGACGGTGAAGGAAAACATTGTGAGGAAACCACACATATGTATTCCACCAACCCGCATTGGAGCAGCGTAGTGGAATAAGCTCCAAAATTTTCTCTTCAAAAAGAGGAGAAGAGACCTTAGCCCAGCCGTGGGACATTCACAGGCTGTTACTGTAACATAGGTTAATGTCGAATAGATTTACAACATTTACTGTAATTATACTCAACTGTACTCTGTATTCATGAATACAGTCTACTGCACTCTGTATTATGGTGAATACAGTGTATAAAAGTACTGTAATTTTTATTTATATGAAATCCTTTTATATTGAGAAAAGAAACGTAATTGTAACTCCAAAAAATATCTATATAAATCATCCATTTACCGAAAGAAACGTTTTATTCAGTCGTTTTGTTTAGTCTACGATACAGCGGCGGGTAATACCCTGGCGAACTATGGAGATTAGATTCTAGTTTCGGTATGGATTTTAATTTGAGGCTTTTACATTTAGCATGATATGTTGTATAATGTTTTATATTGTGTCTATCCATTACTTCGTAATTCGTTGGACAAAGTAAAAAACCCTGTCACAAATACAATAAAAGGGAATTTTCTAGCACAGCAGGCCATAAAAAGTCAAACTACTAGTTGTGTAAATTGCAAGCCTAATGACATATGACAATATGATGAAGGCCTTTAATTCAACCAAACTGAGCCAGCGCCTAAATAAAAAAAGAAATATTTTTTTTTATTTTAATAATAATACATTTAATGGTCAAAAATTCTTAAAATGTGATTTTAATTTACTGTAAAACACGATGGATTTGAGAAAACACTGTAATTTTAATCAAAATACTGTAATTTCAAATAGCCTACACTGTAATTTCCAATCCAATATGATTTTTTTCCTAGTAACACTGATTAACGTTGTCGGGAAATACCAACGTTTAGAAAAGTTAACGGAATTATTAATATTTAATATTGATATGATAATTACTGAATTAGTAAGATCACTGATCACTTGATGAGCAATCGAAGGTAATGAAACAACTATAATATCATTTGTAATTTAGTTTAGTTTAAAAATTGGAGTCTAAATCGAAATTGGAGGAAAATAGTACGTGATTTAATCTGCGAAGTAACTAATTTTCATATTATGCTTACCTCCGATTATTATTTATAATGTCGATGTGAATTGTGTAATAATTTAATTTATTTAATTTTGTAATGTATTTTCTTGTGCAATTTCAGGAGAATTGAATTATAAATGCATACAATATAATTTAAGCCATGCAGGCGAAACTTCATGAGAACGGAATTATAACAGGGATCGCGGATTCATTCTGCCTTTCCTGTCACACATACCTCAAGTTAAAGGATGTTCAAGGGCATATCACTGACTCTGCTCATCAGAAGACTTTTGAAACTACAAGTTATGTAGAAAGGTATCAAAAAGACCGCATCAGAAAGGTATTTACAGGTGTTAATATTCTACTCATAGATATTGATTAATATTGATTTTTAATTTTAATAGTTTTTTAATTTACTGGTCCGTTATTTTTTTAATTCATTCAAATTCAAAACGATTTAAAAATGTTTATTTTACCTTATAATAATTGGAAACTAGTCTTGTTTCAACTTTACCTTGCCTAATTATGATCCCCTCATCGATTTCGGCCATGGTGGTTATCCTCAATGATGACTATACAATTTGCAGAACATGAGACAGTGCACCCTCTATTCCATCTGTCTTTACTCTTACTTATTTACGTAGTTTAAATGTGAATGTGAATATCCTTCTACTGGGCTATGGCCTCTTCTCTTTCTAAGAGAAGTTATGGAGCTTATTCCACCACGCTTCTCCAATGCGGGTTGGTGGAATACACTTCTGACAGAATTTCAGTGGAATTTGACACATGCAGGTTTCCTCACGATGTTTTCCTTCACCGATAAGCACTAGATGAATTATAAACACATATTAAGCATACGAAATTCAGTGGTGCTTGCTCGGGTTTGAACCAACGATCTTTGGTTAAGATTCAGGCATTCTTACCTCTGAGCCATCTTGGCTTCAATATAGTTAGTAATCTTATTATATTTTAGGTAAAAATGGGATATTTTTGTGAAATTTGCAACTTGTTAATACAAACATTAGCAAAAACTAGTATACATATTAACGAGGTTGTTCATGTTAACAATAAAAATACCCAACAATTAAAAGACACTGATGAAGGTGTTGTCGCATTTGACGATATATTGATCAAGCAGAATGCCTGGCATGGCCTAGCCAATGGATCCTGTTTAATATGTAATGTAGATTATTCAGACGAAGAAGACCATAAGAAAGAGTCATCACATATATTAAAACTTATTCAGAGTAAATTTGAATTGAATAAAAATAAATTTGTTTACCGCAAGGTAAGTACCATTCTCTTAATTTTAGTATTTACTTTTGTTAACTCTGATTTATTTATGCATGAAGATGAACCTTTATAATATATATTAGCAAACTTATTATTAGCAATATTATTGATGGTGGTAATTAATAGTTGGTGTACCAACTATTAATATAAATTTGTAACGAGAAAAAGTTATTTGTTGTTACTGCTTTACAAAAAAAATACAACATTGGTAATATATGCCATTGGTAAATAGAGTTGTTAAGATACCATCCTACCAACATATATTTCCAAGCAACAATACTTAGGATTGTTTAAAAGTGTAACAACAGGCACAGGGAATAAATATAATGTCATTGTTCCCAACGTTGGTGGTCCTAAGTCAATTTTGCCATTCTATGTAGATGTAAATATAAAAAAAAAACTAAAACAAAATAAAAAAAATCAATCACATATTTATTTTAGGTTGATGAGAATACCTTTAACTGCATGACTTGCAATACAATAATTACAGAAGAATCTAAGGATGAACATGTTAATGAATCTGAACACAAAAATAATTACTTGAAATGTCAAAATGATAAAAATTTGGTAAATGTAATTGATCCTGAAGTCATTCCTGAAAATACCAATTCTGAAAATAAGATTATAGCATATGTTAATGATACAGAAAACAAACAAGCTGATGATAATGATGACGAATTATTAACACCACCGGAAGCTTTAAAAAGAGCAATAGAATTTGCTAAACAGAACAAATTAAAGTATAAACGGAATGGCACCTTTTGCAAATTGTGTAATATTAAAATCTCTTCATCATTGAGAATGATGAAAGAGCATGTGGCAGAATCATCACATAAAGAAAAAGTTGCAAATGAAAAAAGTATTACAATAAAAAAAGTACTGCTCGATACCTTTCTAAATTTTATGTGTACAGTGACCAACATTTTATTCAATGATTTAATTATTAATGATGAAATTTGTGTTACCAAATCAAGTTTCAATATAATAACTAGACATTTACAAAAATTCAAATGTCAGGCATGTGAAGTTGCACTTAATTCAAATAGTTGAGCAACATGCATGTTCTTTAAGGCATATAAAAGCACTAAAAGCAACAAGTGTCCTCATAGATTTCAAATCAGAATTTGTAAGAGAGGTAAATCAACAGTTTTTGTATTACATAAGTAAAGTTTTAACCTACATATAATATGAGATATAATATAATCTTTGCACATAAATTATTTAAAATATGTTTAACAATTATTTTATTTGTGAAATAAATGTTTGGAATTTCTTTGTCACTTACATTAATGTTCCAGGTGAGACCTTCGGTATATCATTGCGGATACTGCAATTTCATTGAAAATAGCTTGGAGGGATTAAAAAACCATTTGAAATCAATCAATCACTTCGAAACAAAATCAGAAGTCCAAGGACGACTTCGTTTTTATTTGCCCCAAATAAAGACGAATTGCTATTTTGGATTTTGTTAGAGCTTTGAATTTCTTGGATCGAATCAATTAATTATCATTGACAATTAACTTTCCGTTTTATCCAAGTTAATCAAGATTGATAATCATTTTATTTACGAAGATTATATTTTATTTTGTTTAATTAAGTTTATTTTTGTTACTTATTTCTTAAATCAAGCCATTCAACTTGTTCTTGTACTACATTACGTTACTATATTTTCTTATAATTTGATTTTTTGTTTTTTTCTTTATATTGAAACACGAATGTTTACTTTTATTTTTAATTGTTTTTCTTTATTCTGTTTATAATCATTTCAAACAAGTGTTTTTATTTTATATTCAATAAATCAATATGCAAAATTTCTACAATTTTATCTCGAAATATCCAATAATCTGATTTGAACAGTTTGTATTCTGTTCTTTAGACAAATATTATAACTTAACATTTGATCATATTTTCCCATTTTTTTACACTAACAATTCATGTAATTTTCATTTTTGTTCGTTGAATTAAAAACTATAAAATACAATGGATAATATCCTAGTTTGGGAATCCACAGCAAACCCCAGACTTTAGTTATAGTATCAAAAATAAATTAGTCAGCTTTTTTATATAAAGGAATTCATTTATTCCACTAGTAATGATATATTTTACATTTATTAGGATGTACACAAGAGTTACAAAATAAATAAAATAAAAGTGAACACATGTCGCCCATACAATTAACAAACTACAAATTGTTTTGTCGACTTAGAGACTGTGATTATCTTTTTATTTAATAGATTATTCCAATTACTTAACAATCTTTACTCACAACACTGTAAGGCAAATGGTAAGCATAGTAACTTAGCTATATACTATTTACTTACTAAATTTATAAAGCATACTTTTGATTATCTTCTACATCTGGTTCAGAAACTAGATGACAAAACATTCGTGATATTTTTATCCTAAGGTCTGTCTCCAATCTATTTACAAGATATGCGATCTGCTAACTGTTATGTTTAATAACTCTATCGCGTATCATTTAATAATTATACCTAGTCGTTACTAAATCCTGTTATAACTAGTTTTAGACGTAAAAACTGATATTTCTAATAAATGAAATGCGTTTCCAATGTTTGCTGTTTATTTATACACAGCCTGTGAATGTCCTCCTGCTGGGCTAAGGCCTCTTCTCTTATTGAGGAGAAGGTTTTGGAGCTTATTCCACCACGCCGCACCAATGCGGGTTTGTGGAATACATATGTGACAGAATTTCAGTGAAATTTGACACATGCAGGTTTCCTCACAATGTTTTCCTTCAAAGTCAAGCACGAGATGAATTATAATCACAAATTAAGCACATGAAATTCAGTTGTGCTTGTCCGGGTTTGAACACACGATCATAGGTTAAGATTCAAATGATCTTACCACTGGACCATCTCTGCTTAAAATTGCTTACTAAACTATAAGGTGACCGATTGCTACACAAGTCATGTATTGGGTAACAATTCTATTTAAACATTGTTTCAGTCTAAGTATGTTCCTCAAACAGTTGAAACTTGACATAAACATTACATATTAAGGGCATTTTTCTGTGCTTCCAGTTACCTGCAGGGGAACAAGTTCGAAACAGATGTTTAACAGTGCAATCTCTTGTTTCACCTGTTTATATGTGGGCCGTATCAGGTGACATGTTTTAAGCAACTATCTGATATGGACGCCAAGATGACCACAGCTAAGTCAAAATTTATGTGATATTATAGAAACTATGAATCTGACACATTGTTTCTCAGTAAATATATGGCTTTAGAAACAGTTAACGGTTTACTAAAGCATTCCATAAAATAGATTTTATTAGCACAATTTATATTAAGGATTAAATGTGGCAGTAAAAGGCTTATTGCTCAATTATTTTTTTCTTTTGTTAAAAACAGCTATGACTTTGGGAGTTCTGTGTTAAGTATATTTTTACATTATTGAGTGTACATAACCATATTGTAAACATCAGGTCTAGATATTACCGCTGCCATTTTTCATTCATTTAAAGTTTCTACTTAATAACTGTACATGTAACATATAAAAAATGGATATTTATATTTGGCATGATAAACATTATCAACATTTTTATAAATAGCTGTATTAAAATTACGTTTCATGTATCCAATTTTGCATTTAAACAGACTATAAGTATTCCTATGAAATGATATATGACAGACAACTGCGACAAGTATTATATATAGTTATCTTATACTAGATCACAATAACCGCCGTAACCTCGTCAGAATCACTGGAAAGTATTATTACACAGCCAGCTTTCTATTTTTATACAGGCACATTGAAAAATAAACATTTAGATACCAAAAATCAATTTTAGGACTTTGCTTTTACATTTGACAAATTTATTGATATTTGAAAAAGCTGAACATCAAACTTTTCTTTTTAAAATTGACTTATTTTAATATGTGATCTTTAGTTAGGATTCTGAGATTCAGCACAGGAATTTTAAATTTAATTTGTATATTTTTTCAAGTGAAATTAATTTAAATCTATTTTTACGAAATAAATGCAATATATGTGAGATTCCGGGGTTATCTTAACATACAACATTGCAATCATTTTCATATCACTCATGAGCTTAGTACTTAAGTACTATATTTATAAAGGAATTGTCCTTATGTTTTTTAATATGCCAATTAAAAAATTAAAAATAACTCCACCCAAACATTATGATACATATAGCTTATTTCCAATGTGCCTAAACAGGTTTATAAAAACACTCTACACTTGTCATTTCACTTCACATCACTTCACTTGTTGTCACTTGAGCAACGGTGTGTCAATGTTGAACTTGTGTATATTGGCACAAATATCCTCAATATTACGTTTGTTCTTGTATGGGGGACATATCCGTACTTTTCTCTCACGATTGTCTGTGTACAACTCTATGACACCCCACTGACGTAGGAGCCGTAGACAATTCTTTATAGCATCTGTTGAAACTGCTTCACCTGAAAGATTATGTTTAAATTAAAGTTAGGCCAGGAATCATTTATACTATCGGAGCGTCACGGTAGCATGCGCAAGCGATCCCGTGGCGCTCCCGTTAAGACGGGAAGGGTACCGCTGGGTTTTTAGTGGATATTCCGATGACCGGGGCACACTCGGTGCCTTGGACATATGGCGAACCCCACATACCCCCCCCCCCACTGTTCCCGTGGGGGGAAACGCGTAAGGCGTTTTACCAGTGTCAAAAAAAAATTAAAAAAAAAAAAAAAAATAAATAAATAAATAAAATAATAAAGGAATCATTTATACTACCTAGGGTTCATTGTTGCTAAAAAAACATTAAATTTAGTTTTTATGCAATTATTTTATTCCAATTTTTTATTTGTGATTTTTGAATTTCATTATAATTTTTATTTATTTGTATTGACTTATTGGTGTGAAATAAAAATATATTTTTAATATTATAAAAGAGTTGAGATGACATAGGAGACAGACACGTGGGTCATTATTGATGATCACGCAATTGAACATCTACTTCGTCTTTTATTTGAGCCTTTGTGATTAAATATTGAAATTTACAAAAATAGAATTAAAACATATTTTTGTTATTATTACAATAAAATGACATCCAGCTACCTATTTAAAAAAAATACTACTGGTCCATTATTATGATCCCTATATACAATAACAAGTACCGACCGTAGCTCATTTTGTTCTGCGCGAAGCTCTCCAGCAATGCGTCCAAGGTGGACCCCACGAGTTCCTTCTGAGGTGCGTCGCGCAAACTGCGACACGTGGCGGAGTATGCCTCCAGTAACGGCCGGATCGTTTGCAGTAGACGACGCCTGGAATTGTTTCAATGTTTACTGTATAAAAATGTTTTGGGACATTTCAAGGAGCATGTTTTGCTTCTTACACAGTTTCATCAAGATATTCTTTACTAGCTAGCTAGACCGTCCCGGCTTTCTTTGGGTTTTCACTTACCTAATACCTTTTCTACTATATGTTTATATCGTAGTACATATTTAATAACTCTATTCGTTTACCTGTCGCACGCCAGTAAAGCATGTCGGCACGATTTTTTACAATATCTTCAACAACCATGGTCACATTTCAATCAATTTACACAAAACCTTAATAAATTATACACTTTCCTCTTGAATCATATCGTCTGTCGGCGAAAGCCGTATGAAAAGTAATTGTCCGTTCAGTAGTTTTTGAGTTCATCGCGTTCAGATAGGCAGACGCGGGTACACTTTTATATGTAGTGACTCGAATAGACTCTGGTGTTTTAGTCACATTAGTCTAGCTCTAGCGGTTAGCTTAGCGACCATCAAAAGTGTGTTTTTTGTAGTCATGTAATTCTTTGAAGAAGTTGTAAGTCTCCTGGCAGTTGGCAGTGCTTCTCGGTTCAGCGCCTGAACCCTTTCCGCTCGTGTTAGATTCGCTGTCCCGTTGGACTGTGAGAGTGAGGGGGGATAAAGAGTCCACCTGTGTTTGCACCATAATATCTCCTGCGCAGTTGGATAGTTGTGAATGGCCATTAGAAATTGATTTTTAGTATTTTTTTGTATCGGTATCGTACCTCTCAGCAATCGCTTCCGGGGTCTTGGACAGGTTGTACTTGATGAGCCGCGTGGGGTCTGGCCGGTCGTCGTCATCGTCGTCGTCGAACGTTCGAGCGAACTGTCGCGACCAGCGCTGCTCTTGTAGCATGTCCAGCGGCTGGAAACATTATTTACATATTATAATTACGTTGAATTTTTTTTTTTATTTAGTTAACATTCTACCGCCTAGTATACCAAAATGGTCCACAATCAGTTTTTTCGATAAACACACCAGCGCATCTACGACAAGTGAGGTTTCCTCACGATTTTATTTACCACACTAACAATACTTTAATATGTATTGCATTCACCGGACTCAGCGGTTTACGCTGTGCTTGTCAGTTAATTATATTTTTTTTAATTGAAAAGATTAAAACTATAACTATAGAAGTAGTACAAAAATTACCTGTATTTCTGTGAGTACTTCCTGGGCTACAAGTTCTCTTAAAGCCTCCAATAGCCTTTCCTCTATCCTGGTGCAGGGCGCACAGAGTATGAACTCCTGGCTTAATATCTCGCTGAGCTGGAGCGCCGCTTCCATTAGTTCTGAATGTCTTACTGTCGCATCCTCTGCACTCTTGTTGCATACTATGCTTTCTAATGCTGTCGCTGTAATTTATATTAACAAGGAATATTAATTATAAAAAGTTTTCACAAGAATATCGTAATATTTAATATCTATGTTAAATAATTTTGTTTTTTGAGCGAAAAAAAGAATACATTTTTTTAATTTTAATTTTGCTAGGCATTGTAAGAAATATGGATAACTCTTACATCGTCAATGCACTTCTAACCTTAAGGACTGTTACGTCTGTAGTTCCACTACAATCGAAGTGCACAATTATATACATAAACTCTATTTTTATTAAGGCCCGTCTGCTGTACCACATTTATCAAATATTCTATCAATAAACAGCAATACATAATATTATTGTGGTCCTAGTGTGAGTGAGATAATATATAACATTGCTCTAACTCCGTACAGTCGATTGCACGGACAGTAATGACACATAAACAACTTTGACCTTGAATCGATATGACGTCATTAGGTTTTAGATTCGTTAAAATCGACGAAGTTGTTGAATAGCCAGTGGAAAAGTGGTGCGCGCTACCGAGGATAAATTAATGAGTGTTAGTATTTTTTTTTATTGAATACGTAGGCGTTGGGCGAGCATATGGGCCACCTGGTGGTAAGCGGTCACCGAAGCCTGTAGACATTGGCGTCGTAACAGATGTTAACCATCGCTTACGTCGCCAATGCGCCACCAGCTTTGGGAACTAAGATGTTACGTCCGCTGTGCCTATAATAACACCGGCGACCTACGTCCGCTCCTACCCAGGCGAGCTCGCACAAAGGTCTACCAGCAGCAAAACGTGCGCGCTGCAAGTGAGGTTATATCGATGAGCGTCCTCGTACCGAGCACGGCGGAGGCGGCGTAGTGCGCGACGAGCGCGTTGGCGTAGTACGCGAGCTCCAGCGCCGCCGGCACCGCGCCCGCCGCGCGCACCGCGCCGCCCGCCGCGCGCACCAGCGCGCCGCCCAGCGTGTCCAGCTGCGGGAGCGGTCACGGCCGGCTTAGTTTCGTTGTTTTTACGATCTTATTTAAACATACCGAATAATATCCTGCCTATTTATATAATTGCTATATTCTCGTTGTACATTTTACTATCGACGTTAACTAATTCATTCGAATACCATCCGTTTTAGTGGTAGCTCGACTGTCGATAATTTAAGACTTCATATTATGTCGTTTGTACTTTTATGTGCTCAATTTGTGTTTATGTGTGTGTTAATTTGAGAAAACCTGCATGACTAATTTCACTGATATTCTGCTACTATTCTATTACATTTACTGTTCTATTTTATTTACTATTCCAAACCTTCTCAAAAAAAAGGGGAGCCTTATAGCCCAGCGGTGGGACATCCACGGGCCGTTACTTTTGTTCATATAAGTGATCTATAATCTTACCGCTCTCTTGACTACGAGATGCGAGTCTCCCGTATAGCCGAGGTCTCGGCCGGCCAGCTTCAGCGCCCTCCCCCTGGCCTCCACGCTGGCCTGCAGGACGGACAGGGTGCAGCCCTTCCGCTGCTCCGTTAGCAGCACATACGACACCACGTTCGTGCACATTAGAGCTGTCGATTGAGCCGCGTCTGTAATTAGACATTTCACACTTATTATTTAAAAAAATCTATAGAATGAACTTTGACTTGCAAATAAATGAAGAAAATTTCTGTATGTTTAATATACGTTAAATGAAATATTAAATAAGAAATTTAAATAATAATCTAAATTCCTTCCTAAAAGTGAAATATTATATAAATTGAGATAATAGATAAATATAATATCTTAAATATTTTTTGGGTTTTAAGGTCACTTTACACTACAATTGTCTATTTAATATTTTAATAATCGAATTGAAATAGGTCCTAAGAAAAAAAAAATTAAAACAAAATTTTTAAGCCCTGTGAAAATGTAATTTATTAATTCTGTTGTGGCTACTCACCGTATACGAGATGTCGGCCAATGGCCTCGACCATCATCTTCTGCTCCGTGCTCACCTCGGCCCCGAACAGACTGCTGTGACTGTGATTGTATAATATTTGCCTGTCCAGGTTCACAGCTAGGTTGTTGTTCAGCGGCGCCAGCGATGTCTGGACGGGAGCTTTCAAATAGTTGTACTTCTGGAATGACGTCACTAGCTCCTGGAAATAAAATAAATACTTGTTCAAGTGCGATTTCGTCGGTTAATGACCCGGTCGGTCACGGAGACTATTATGTAGGGTGACTAGCAAACTGGGCAGGATATAGTGTGCATAGTGATAAGAAATAATACAGACGAGATTTACTGGTGGTAGGGCTTTGTGCAAGCTCGTCTCGGTAAGTACCACCCACTGATCATGTGTGTAAAATACGCTAGACCAGTGGACCGATTTCGGCGAAAGCCGTACTGTTGGTCACTGAGAAGGTCATTGACGTCCAGGTACATCAGGACCCTAGTATTTAGGAAACGTTCCATTGTCTTGCACAGAATGGACGTAACCGAGATGGGCCTGTAGTTGGCAGGGTCAGCACGACTTTTTTAGGCACGGGCTGCACGTTACCAAGCTTCCAGGATTTAGGCACTTGACCAGTCTCAAGAGGGAGGCGAAACAGACGAGTCAAGATGGGTGACAATTGCTGGAATGCCATCAGGTCCGCTAGCCTTGTTCACGTCTAGACTGCGTAGCATTTTGTGAACTTCCTTTTGCCGAATGTGAATGTCACTCATATGAGTGTCAAGACGTGAAGACTCCGCAAATAAAGACGCAAAGAGATTTGCCTTCTCTTCAGCGGTGTGAGCTAGCGTCCCGTCTGGCTTCTGAAGGGGAGGCAGTGAGGTGCGACAAAAGTTCGCTTCAACCGATTTAGCTAGGGACCAATACGCTTAGCTACCCGGGGGAACGAAGCCAGCATGTTCCCTATTCGACTAATGTGATCGAAGCGTCACTTTTGCATAGCTTTCTTGCATAACTCGGCGGCCTTATTAAAGACTCTCCGTTTTTGGTGTATGTACACATGGTTAGGTTTAACTGTCATTCGCTTTTATGAAGTAAACACGCTAAATTAGACCTTATGTTTTCGTAATTAGGTCTAATTTAGGATGATCTAGCTTTAATGAATTTATTCTCAAAAAGAAAAATAGTCACTTATATGAGAACATGAGAGATACATTATACATTAAGGATATTAAATTGTTAAACTCATACAAAATATAACTTTTGGAAACTTAAGCAATATAAAATATAAAAAAGTTTGTTGCTATGTGCTCACAAACTATATCTAATTAATTGTAGTAAAAATGATATACCTTAAGAGATATGGGTTGGTTGAAATCCACTCTAATACTGCCGTGGTTCGTGTTCAATGTCCTCCAGATGCCGCGGAAGGCCGACCAGAACGTCTCCATCTGTTTAGGCATGCCCAGCTGCTCCCGTACGAAGTTCCCGTCCACCAGTCTGTCGTAGTTCAGCGTCACGGGCACCAGCAGAGCGTCGTCGATCGTACCGTCGAGGTACGCGTCCAGTATCACTGACAGTATGCCAGCTGGAATATAACATAATATCAATTATTTATTTACCTAAACAACCGGGATTTTTTAATTTCAAGTTATCCTAATATACTATGTACTATTTCAACTTTATACAAAATTCTATTAATTATTGATTAACGGCCTAATTTATAAACGTTGCTTAGTTACTGGTTAGCTAAACACTGATTTGTCTCTTTCTGTCATTATTGATTTGACATACGAAAGAAGAAGACAAAATATTGTTTAACTAATCACCAGTTAAATAAAGTTGAATGAAATGAAATGAATATCCAGTCAATAACTACTGATCAGATTAAAATAAAAATTTAGTTTTGATTAATTAATTCAATAATTACAAGACTAGCAACGTACCTTATTTTTATTTATTTATGCGAGTATTATATAATTAATGATAGAATTATGATAGTATTGTAACCGGTTTAAACCGGTTAACCGCTAGCTAAGATGGGCCAATGAGTGATTAAAACATGAAGCATATTTTGATTTGAAAGTTAATAATTAATATGTTGATATCCAGAACATTAAATATAATCATTGAAATTGATTATTTTTATATGATAATAACTTACCTACCCCCATTACATCCTTCTTAACGTTTGCAAGAAATAAAACATTACTTTTAGTGTATTTTATAATGTTATTGTAAATTATCAAGTATGATAAGCGTTACTGATATTTCATGTGTTAAATTTGTGTTTATAATTCATCTGATGACAACTGCCATGAGTCGAATGAACATCTGTTTCATGTGTATACAAAAAAAAATACATTGGAGTAGCGTGATTGAGGACAGAAAGATCTTAGCGCAGCATTGGGCCATTCTAGACGCATGTTACTATTTACTATTATATAGTTTTAATATTATGAATCAATCTATACTTGAAAATTAGGAGACTTATTTTTTGTAGGTATTACACATTAAATACTAAACCAATATACATAAAACATATATCAAAAGATGCGTTTCGGAGAATATTTCAGTATATAAGATTATCATATTATAAGTAGCTACGTTTCGCATTTTCAGTCTTAATTTACACTATTGGTGTGACAAGTGTAGAGTTCATGTTCTTATATAACATATAATATTGACTGCCTCGTTGGTCCAGTGGCTACATGTAAGGCCGCGGACACGGTGGTCCTGGGTTCAAATCCCAGGTCGGGCCAAAAAAATGTTATTGAGATTTTCTGTCGAAAATTCTCAGTAGCGGCCCCGAATGTGGAAGTTGGAAGTGTGTACACTCCCGTGCCTCGGAAAGCACGTTAAGCCGTTGGTCCTGCGCCTGAACTTTTTCCAGTCGTGTTGGATTGCCGTCCCATCGGTTTATAAGGGTTAGAGAATAGAGAGTGCACCTGTGTTTGCGCACACACTTGTGCACTATAATATGTCCTGCGCAGTTGGGTAATCTCTAATGAGATTGGCCACCGAGACCGAAATCGGTCAGGAGGACCATCATCATCATCAATATATATGTATATATGTACCTTTTGGTAATTGTGGCTTTCCAGTCCTGGTGCGTCCGCCTTCGATAAAGAATTCTAGATTATTGTTAGCCGATAGACTGTTTAAGATATATGCCCTGCAAAAGAAATGTATTATTTATGAAATATTTATAATTACATATAGCGTTTTTTGTAATAAAATGTACTCAAATTAAATTAAATAATTATAGAAAGAACATGAGCAATGTCTGTTTGCGAGCAATTACTAGTATCGCCCTTTCCATAATCACTAAACAAAGTATTGATAAGACTGAAAATAATTGCCATATCCTCTTCTAAACCAACAAGTGAGAAAGAGATAGCAATATTGTTATAGTTTAATATGTAAGACCGTCCATAGCATTGGTAGTTTTTGATAACGAATCAATAATAAAAATATTCAATAGTATCTTACCTTAGGGCAGATTTATACACAGGGTCGCCGTGGTATTCAGAACCGTCGACTCTTCGTCGGATGAAGAATGCACCACAGCAACGGAGGAACCAACTGCGATTCAAAATATACTTTAATATTAATTGCTTCTTTTTTATGTTATAGGTAGGCCGACGGGCAAATGGGTCACCTGATGTTAAATGGTGACCACCGCCCATAGACATTGGCGATGTATGAAATATTAGCCATTCCTTACATCGCCAATGCGCCATCAACATTGGGAACGAAGATGTTATGTCCCTTGTGCACAGGCACACTGTTACACTGGCTCATTCATCCTTCAAACCGGAACGCAAAAATACTGAGTAATGCTGTTTAGCGGTAGAATATCTGACGAGAGGGTGGCACCTCCCCAAACGGGCATACAAAGCCCTGCCACCTAGAGTCTCCGTCTCAGTCTCCGGTACGGCCTCTCAACTAATATCAGCGTGCTAGAAGATCTCACCTAAACGGACTCGAACGGCAATAACAAAAAGGGCTCACCCGAAGAAGGGTATCCTCATGTTGTCCCCGGCGGCGACGAGCGGCGGCCGCAGCCCGGTGAGGTAGAGCGTGAAGGTGACGAGGATGTAGTCGAAGTGCGAGCGGTGCAGCGGCACGAACACGAGCGGCAGGCCGGCCGCCTTGGCGCGGCGCAGGCGCTCCACGCACGCCGAGCGCGTGCCGCAGCCGCCGCCCGCGATGCGCCGCACCGCCTTGTGGCACAGCCACGCCACCAGCCTGCGGGCACCGCGCGCCTCTTATTGTACGTGTTAATATTAGTGAGTTAATTTAGGCGAAGCGAAATTACTATGAAGCAAAAATAGTAAAGGTGATTTTATTTGGGTATCGTTTGTAAAACGGATATGAAAAGTTTGTTTTATTGGTTGAATTTGGAAGATAATGAGTTCCAAATTTTATTATTTTTTTATTTCGCGAATTACTTGGACAGGAATCTGTGAGCTTTTCGATTAATCCACTCGTGTTCATTTTAAGGCAGTAATAGCCTGTGAATGTCCCACGGCTGGGCTAAGGCCTCTTCTCCTCTTTTTGAGGAGAAGGTTTGGAGCTTATTCCACCACGCTGCTCCAATGCGGGTTGGTGGAATACACACGTGGAACACACACAGAAACGCGACGTCTAAACTTATAGGAACGATGAAAACGGTTCGTTATCCGTAACTCAAAAATATCGACACGAAGGGATGTAAATAGGAACCAACCTCAGCACGTTATTGGACATCGATGACGATATATCCTGCAGCACCTTCATCGCGCGTGCTTCAACGCGTTTTCTTATACTGGCGTATGTTTTCTCCCCGCCATGTTTCCCGTTGGCCGTTGTCTTCAGTTCCTCGCGGGTCGTGTCTTCTATAGCGCGTTGAAAATGTTCATCCTTCATAACCTGGAATAAGTTGGTAAACAGTCATTAAATGTCACATTTATTTGACAAAACATTATTACATTACTCTTATTTTTTGGTCTTATAATAAGAACTTAGAATAAAGACTTTAATTTGTAAGCCTTTAGCATGCCTTGCCTTGTCTTGCATGTGTAAAATGCGCTGCGTAGCGATTCATCGCATGTAAAAGTCTATAAAATGGAACAATCACAATACATTCTCACTTCTTATCATCATTAGTACATTATCAAGCACCTCAATCCGAAAGCAACTCTCTCTGTCTTTTACGCTGTTTACGCTAAGCCACTGAACCGTTTTTGATAAAATTTGGTATGCAACAAGCTTGAAACTCTTGGACGGACATAGGCCATTTTTCCTAATAGCCGCCCCTTTCCGGGCGCATACTAGTAACAAATAAATTATGAATACGACTCTATACTCACACTCGGCAAAATATCCTTGTAGTCATACTTGATGAGATGCACGCATTGAGCTAAATCGCAGAGATAACGCGACACCACGCCACCATTGGCGAACGTCTGCCTGCCTATATTCAATATGTTGATCACTGACCCCAACTCCTCAGTCTTGGGATCCTTCCACGAGTCCTGTAAACAAGGGTTATTGTTACAAACACATGTATAAGATAACAAAGATTATAAATAAATAGCTCCGTTATGTTTGTAATTCTTATTCGACTTCAAAAAAGAAGGAAGCCCTCAATTCGTCTAGAGTTTTGTTTTGTAAACAAACAGTGATTTTTAGGTTTATTTTTGCGTTGGGTTCAGTATAGTTCCTAAGTATTCCAATATCAATTTAATTGTAATTGAGCATTGTTAAGTTTTTATTTGACGCTTTACGACATTTTTTGACTACGTTTTACATTTATTTGGAAATAAAATCTTTTTTACACTTGTTTAGTTTACATCAATGGGATAAGTTTTTTTGTTAAGTTGGCGGACGAGCATATGGTGCACCTGATGGTAAGTGGTCACCAACGCCCATAGACATTGGTGTTGTAAGAGATGTTAACCAACGATGACATCGCTAATGCGCCACCAACCTTGGGAACTAAGATGTTATGTCCCTTGTGCCTGTTATTACGCTGGCTCACTCACCCTTCAAACCGGAACACAACAATAACAATTACTGCTGTTTTGCGGTAGAATATCTGATGAGTGGGTGGTCCCTACCCAGACGAGCTTGTACAAAGCTCTACCACCAAGTAATATATCACCAAAACCGTGGCTTTTTCCCTCTTTTTAATTATTGTAATAGCCTGTGAATGTCCCACTGCTGGGCTAAGGCCTCTTCTCCTCTTTTGAGAAGAAGGTTTTTGGAGCTTATTCCACCACGCTGCTCCAATGCGGATTGGTGGAATACACATGTGACAGAATTTCAGTGAAATTTTACACATGCAGGTTTCCTCACGATGTTTTCCTTCACCGTCAAGCACGAGATGAATTATAATCACAAATTAAGCACATGAAATTCATTGGTGCTTGCCCGGGTTTGAACCCACGATCATTCGTTAAGATTCACGCGTTCTTACCACTGGGCCATCAAGGCCTTTTTTTATTATTTAATTATTGATTTGAACTTAAATATCACAATAATACGTTGTCAAACGATTCTTTATTTCTCAGAAAACAACATCATATGTGTCCAACACATGTTGTTTTCTGAGAATCCAATATGGGGTATAATCTTACAATATATTTAAAACATAGTTAATTTGGTACATAATAAAAATAAAAAGGTTTTAGTCCAAAGAACAACATAAAAATATCTGTTCAAGACGTGTTCCTAAAAATGATATACCAACTTGATACTATGAACCATTATGATCTAATTTGTAGCATCCAATTTTTTTTATTGATAACACCAACTAAACAATTACTAAGCCAATTTTAAAAATTCTTTCATCTAAAGATAACTTTATTATCAGAGAGTAACAAAGGCTAGGCAATTTATTTAAAAAAAATTGCAATAATGTAACTCAAGGTATCAAAAATTTTCCTATAAATTATATCGGTACATATCTACTAAAATAGATTACTGTTCCTCCCGGACGAAGTCGGGGATGGCCGCTATTTATAAATAAACTAACTTTCATTAAAAGGTGATATTAGTCATGCATACTTCGAAGTTACACGAGTAATATACCCAATATCAAAAAGCATATTTTGTTAAACTATAGTCAATATAAATAAATAAGAAATTTTGTATATAATACATTAATAGCCCAACATAATTGTTTACTTGTTGCAATACATATCACGTTTGACATATGTTTATTATACGTCTAGGTGCGAGGTCGTCGTACCGTGCCGCGCGTTGGTTGGTCAGCGCGTGTCACGCCACCGCAGCGAGCCGCATGCGCATGCGTTTAAATTTGGAATATAAAGCGGCAATTACTATTGCTTCGATATATGAATGAAACGTTGTCAACGCATCCCGAGTGTATTACTCTATATTGTATGCCAATAGTATTACGTCATTATATCAAATATTTGAAACGACATGTGTTACTTGTTATTGGTTGCCAAATTAGTCGAATAGAGATGTTAATTAATATGTAATGATTGTACAATTTAAAGTTTCGCCTTGTATATTATCTATTTCATAATTATAATTTTTTTTATATTATAGGTAGCGGACGGGCAAATAAGCCACCCGATGTGAAGTGGCCACCACCGCCCATAGACATTGGCGATATAAGAAGTATTAACCATTCTCTACATCGCCAATGCGCCACCAACCTTGCGAACGAGGATGTTATGTCCCTTGTGCCTTTAGCGCACTCATCCTCCAAACGTAACACAACCATACTATGTATTACTGTTTCGCGGCAGAGTACCTATCTGATGATTGGGTAGTACCTATCCAGACGGGCTTGTACAAAGCTACCACCTCGTAAAGTACATTCGATTCTTGTTCTAATCACGGTCATACTTTTTTTTATTTTGTCTGTCACATAGTCGACATGCGAACCACCTCACCGACGAGCAATTAATTAAAAATAATATGACTAAACACGATATATTAAATTACGATTGAATATCGTTTTTGTACGATTCAAGCATTCATGCTTAAAAACTAACACATTTAAATAACGCTCACGTAAAAAGTTGTTTCCACTTCCTGCATATTAACATTATAACTGTTTAGTAAAAACACATATCTTAAGTCAGGTATGTGTTTTTACTTTTTATATTTTGTATTCGATCGAAATGTTTATATCGCTATTATATACAAAATTAGATATATGTTATAAATATTTCTGACAAATCTTTCATAAGGTTAGCGCTTGAGACTTATAGTACCTATATTACAGAAAAAAAATAACATGAATGTACTGATAGTATAATGATATTAAGATAAATAAAACAATTACAGGCACAAGGGACATAACATCGTATAGTCCAGGATCCAGGGTCCATTTTTGCACTTGATTATTATCCTTCGATTATTTGTTTTAAAATTTGGACAAATATTTTTTAGAATAATTTAGATAATAATCATCAGGTTTAACAAAAAAAAACCCGTGAGTAATAAATTTTTGAGAATCATCAAATCAACATATTTTATCCCTGCTATCACAATCGAGAGTTTTCGTACAGGAAATTGTTGGGCGTCTTATCAAAATGAAGCTACTCACGGAAAATTAGCTTGATAGTAATCAAGTGCAAAAATGGACCCTGGATCCTGGACTATTAGTTCCCAAGGTTCATAGTTATGTCCTCCTCTGACTGAATCAACGGAGATTAGCCAACTGCACATGACATATTATAGTGCACAAGTGCGAGCTCAAACATAGATTAATTTATCGATACCCATTCTCTCTTATACCATATCATAATACGATGGGACGGCATCGACTAATCTGCGTTGGTTTTTGGAGTAAGTTGAAGTTTATGGATAGTACACCTTAATAAAACTAATATTTAATAAAACGATCGCCTGCTGGCTATTTCTGAGTGGCTATCGCTGAATTTCTTTCGCTGGTTCTTCTCATGTCAGGGTATTTCGTTTCCGAACCTGTGGTAGTTTCTAATTTGACAATCAATAAATGTATTTTGTATGTTGAATAAAGAATTTTGATTTATTTAATTTGGTCTGTCTAGTCATGTCGTACGTAGTTTGTAAGAAATTACAATGTGAATTGTTGTATTATTTAACATGACATACGAATGAACACACATGATAAAAAAACTCCTCATACTATGAAATCATAAGCCGGATATCATAGAGCTTTTGACAGTAAAGAGAATTTTGATAAAATATATATTAGATAGTATGATGAAAATAATGTATACTATAAAGGTGGATTGGGAACAACTCGAGGTTTTATATTCAGAAATCTATACTAATATATAAAGCTGAAGAGTTTGTTTGTTTGATCCGGCTAATCTCAGGAACTACTGGATCGAATTTAAAAATTATTTTTGTGTTGTATAGTCCTTTTATCGAGGAAGGTTCTAGGCTGATTTTTATTCATTATATTTTTTATTAATTATACGCGGGTGAAACCGCGGGCGCAGCTAGTATGGTCATATTTACGAAATCCACATATAAAGTGAATACAAATATTTTGAATATGTTTATTTACATAAATTATCTATTCTATATAATATATAAGCGAAATAACACTCAATACGAGATCTTCTAAAGTCTAAGCTATCCGTCCAATTGACTTTAAATTTGTCACAATTACTCCTTTCCCGACGAAAACGCTCACTATGAATGGATTTTACGCAAATCCTATCTAAAATACATTTTTCTTCTTTTCTACGCGTGCGAAGCCGGGACGACGATCAGCTAGTTAACATATAAATCCGTGACAAGCTTACTTGTCAAGTTTAAAAAAAGTAGATCATTTTTGAAATGAGCTACACACAGACATGTATGTATTATACACACATTTATAAAATATATATAAAATCGAAATCATTGGTTCCCTAGACAAGGAAAAGACAATGGATCGGACAATATACCCCAAGGCACCAGTTCGAATGTACGACAGAGGAATACATATCGACTGACCGTGACCCGTCCTTGGATCAATGTCACACGAACGGTCAGCTAATGAGGTTATTTACATTACGATTTGATTCTTAATTATATCGAAATAAAAACTATAATCCACTAAGCGATTACAAGTTTCAACTGCGTCTCTTGTGTAATGTTAATATATCGAAGAAGATTTGTTCGTTTCTGTTTTCCGGAATCACGCGAATATTACATATTTATATTGACTACATAGATATACATATTTACATATATTTATATATTCTATTGATATTGACATTTGTATTATTGTAGTCTTAAAACAGACATGGGTAGAACCTATGAGGTATGTTTATATATGTTGTATATTTTCGAGATATAGCTAATATATAGCTGATTATGTCATCATAATTGGGGAAAATCAGTGAAAAAGATTGAAACATATAACATTCAATAGATACTGGAATGACTACATCATATATGAAAACATATGCATAGCGAATTAAATTAAAAATATATATAATATAATAATAATAATAATAATATCCTGGGACATTATTCACACAAAGCCATCTGATCCCAAGCTAAGCTGAGCTTGTACTATGGAAACCAGACAACTGATATACTTACATAGACTATTTTTCTTTTGTAAATACATACTTATATAGATCATTACACCCAGACACAGGACACACAGACATGTTCATGCACACAAATGTCTGTCCTGGGTGGGAATCGAACCCACGAACTGCGGCGTGAAAGGCAAGTATCTTACCAACCACACCAACAGGCTAGTCAGTATTATAAAGTTTCGACTACAGTCGATACTAGTTCGTATTGAATACTATTTGCATTACTAAACATTATTACTGTTGTCATCGACAATTTTATGTTCCTTTTTTCCTAAAAGTATTACGTTTATGTATATTATACTCATTTAAAATTTATGGTACATAGGAAAGCGGTACTCCCCCGAATACAAGCAACATATTTACTTAATTTTCAAATGATGTAACGTAAGAGATTTTATAAGAAATGAACATTTTAATTTATGTTTTAATATAATTCCAAAAAAATGTATAGACGAATTTCATCCATTAGTTTCTACGTACGTTAGTATAGTACGATACACAAACATACTTTCACGTTTGTGGTAATTCGTTAACCGTTAGTCGATTCCGCCTACCACTTGGCAATTTCGTACAATGACCCTATCACATACCATTCGACAATTATCCGATTCTAAAACTATGGCAATAACATATTAATACAGTAATAGACTTTTTTTTATTCATATTAATTTGATGTTAGCAAATGTTATTCGTCATGATGCCACGTTAAATTAAATTGCCGCTGGATTTGTTAAAATTAATTAATGAATAAAAAAAATCTTAATTTAAAAACACACCAAATAAATCACTAATTAAAATTCACGTCAGTAAGTTTTGTAATATTCTGTAATAGCATATAATTTTAATGCGCGATATCTCGTCATAAATATAAAACATTTTTTTATAAAGTTAAGTAATAATGGTGGTAAAATGGTGCATGACCTGGGTAAGTACCACCTGCTCGAGAAATATTCTACTACCAAACTATACTTAATATCGTTGTGTTCCTGTTTAATTGGTGAGTTAGTCGGTGTAAAAACAGGCACGAGGGACCTAACATCTTATTTCCATATATTGGAAACTAAAAGAAATGTTTAACATTTATTACTGTGCCAATTTTAATGGGAGGTACCCCGGCACTGATCCCATACAATCAGACGACCTATTCGTCAGTCCACCTAACGTAAAAGTAGGTATAAACAATTGATACATAAGGATAATTCAACGACGACAGCATTATTATTCACGAAGTACACATATCTCACGGACATAAGTCTGTTATCAATCTTATTACCAATATAATACGTGTCATCAACGATTTCCGAACGAGTTATCTTACACCATTCAACCTCGAGTCTAATATTAATGATCAATGTCAGGTCACTAGTCTATTACTACATTTTGGTTTTGGTCAATGAACTTGTTCGTTTTGTTTTAATCGAATATATTCAAATTTATATGTTTTGAAATTTTCGCGTGTTGTAAACTATGATAAAACTAACATGGTGTCATTTTCGAAATGTTCGATGACATGTTTTTTATTGACTTAAGATTAATTACATACATAATATTAATATATTCATATATATAAAAATAATAATGTCGTCCAGGCAGACAACCAGATTTCGGCCACGGCAGCCAATCTCAAGAGAGATTAGCCAACTGCGCAGGAGATATTATAGTGCACAAGTGTGTGCACAAACACAGGTGCACTATCTCATCTCAAGCTCTCATAATCCGATGGGACGGCAATCCGACACGACCGGAAAGAGTTCAGGCGCAGAAGCACGGCTTAACGTGCCTTCCGAGGCACGGGAGTGTACACACTTCCAGACTCCGGGCTGCTACTGACAATTTCCTGGCAGAAAAACCCAATAACTATTAATTGGCCCGACCTGGGAATATATTCATATATACGTATAACAAAATTTAACGACCTTCTGAGTGACATATAATTATAGTATGCCAGTTGAAGGCTGTTTCCTAACTAACACTTGTGCACGAATGAAAAAAAAAACACATTAATCAAACACACCTACATACATATATGAACTAAAATAAATTCATTAAAATTTTTCTTTCATATTAAAAATATATTTCTGAGCGATAAAATATTTTTTGAATATGTATCACAGTCATAGTAAATATATCAATTATTTTTTAATAAACCGGGTTATCGAACATATATTAATATATTATGTCATTTGAAGGCCGTTTCTGTACTAACATTTTTGTGAAATAAATGTCATTAAACATTAAAATGAGCTCTTCTTTCGAATGAAAAATGTATTTCTGAGCGATAAAATCCTTTTATGAATATGTATCAAAGTCATAAATATATCAATTCTTTATAAATATATCAATAATAAACCGGGTTATTGAATTGGTAGTATTAGATATAATTATTCACTTTTTAATAAGCAGCGTGGTGGAATAAGCTCCAAACCTTCTCCTCACAAGAGGAGAAGAGGCCTTAGCCCAGCAGTGGGACATTCACTGGCTGTTACTTTATTCACTTTTTTAATATTAATATTTTTACGTATTATAACTCACCAAATAGAAGGCAAACATACAATCATTCTTTTTATAAATATTTTTTTATAAATTTATTAAACGTATTTATTAGCAAACGTAATTCAAAGAACCTTCTTATTTTTAAATATTTAGCTAAAACAGTACGCTCAAATATATACAGATATACCTTTAAACATAGTCACTGATCGTTTGATGTCCCCATGACATATTCACAGACACGCTTAGAACGCGTTAGCGTGCATCACTAATACTTGACATGTTGAATGCAATACGAATAACTTGCACGTCAATCCTGGTCCAATCAATGGTCGAGGTATCCAAGTGAGAGACCAGCGTGTTTTCCATACATATGGATAGGAACCGAGCTTCGGTTGAAATCTGAGCAAGAATAATTAAGTTTTCAATTTTAACCACGCGTTGGGAAGAAAAAATTTGAAGGAAACCTGTTTAAGATCAAAATTTTCGACCCACAGTGGAAAATCATATGAAATAAACTCCATACTTTCCCCTCAACATGATAGATATTCGCCCAGCAGTGCGACATTTACTTTACTGTTACTTCATTTCTACAACGAAGAAATTCGAATTTTTACTACGATCTCGTATTTTAAATGCTATGGGTAACTTCCATCTTCAACGTAAACTTCCGATCGATGCCAGATAGCGTCAACGGTCAATATATATATATCAGCAACGAATGAACTCACGCTTACAACAATAGTCGATAACCAGTGTTCGCATGTGAAGTTTTTTTTTAATCTTGTACCTGACGCTAGACTCGAAGTTTACGCTACATTGGTTTGGAATAATTAGAGACGCAATCCAAAGTGTTTGAACGCCGCTTACGCCGTATTAAAGGCGACATCAGCGTTTTAAAGAGACCACAACAGTACATTTCTATAGTAAGCATCATGACGCGGTGTACGATGTGACGATGTAAACAGCTGATGGCGTTTAAGTTGTACTCTAAAAAATTCCACGACGTCCGTATTACAAATGATCAAATATATCTACATATTAATATCTGGCATAAACCACAAATAGGTGTTGCATGTGGTCATTCAGGCGACTAGCAGAGAGTCTGCATATTCATAAGTAATATACGGTACGATTGAAAAACAATTGTGTTTATATTATACATCGTTTAATATGTAAATAAGCGATAAATAACAAAGTTTTCCAATTGCTTAATTTACTAGCGACCCGCCCAAGCGCTATTTTATACAGCGATTTTTCTTTAGAACTGTTTTTAAAGAACAATTCTATAAAAAAAATTTTACCTTACCTTGTTGATTTAAAAATCGTACGAGAAAAATATTATAATATAACTTTTAATTTATTATAAACCACACCGATTTTGGTTCGCTTTATGATATAATTAAACATAGCATATAATTAAATATAGCATAACAAACATCGGAAAGTATTCGAGGCAGATTGTATTGTATTGTGTGTGCACTGCTAACTTCCGGACTTCGGGCTGCTACTAAGGATTAAAAGAAAAAAAAAAAATGGAACATCCGTACATTTTTTAATAGCACGAAGCAGGATTTTGAATTCAGAAACTAGAGATCCCAGTTCTTATATACTAGCCAATATATCTCGACAATAGTCTCGAGATTAACGCGTACATACGTGCAATTTATAACATACATATATATACAACGAAGAAACAGTAATCCCTGTAACAGTTAAACGTGTCAACACCATATTAACATTCAATACGATAAAATTACGCACATGTAAATGAATATATTACATTTTATTGTTTGCACCGAGTGGAAAATGACGAAATATAGGACACACATACATTAATAATCCTTTAGAACAAAAGCGGTCAATGAACCGTGTAATCTTTTTTTGTTCACAATCAAAAGGACAAAAGATCATTTCGTCTTTAAAAATCGTTTCCTTGAATATAAACAATGAAGTCGTGAAACATGCAATATATGCAACGACAAACAAGAACAACAAAGAACTACATACAGAACAAACTTCGTTTTTGAATAATCGTGTTTATATAATCATATGCCCTTGTACGCTTTATTTATATAGGTTGAGGAATAAATTAAGATATACAATAATTAAGAGCCTTGATGGCCCAGTGGAAAACCTGCGAATCTTAGCAAATACTTCTGGTTCAAATCCAGGGAAGTACCAGTGATTGTCATTGTGTGATGGTTATTAATATCGCGCTAAAAGAAAGTATTGTCAGAAATCCTGCATGTATCGTTTAAAATTGCCATATTCGTACCCACTAACCACATTGGAGCTGTGTGATAGAATTCAGAGCTTTAAAAGGAAAGAAGGACTTAGTTCTGCAGTAACACATTTATTTATTGTTAAAAAAAAAAAGATTTACAGCAGCTTAAAAAAATCTCTGTATGTGTGAATATGTATATTTTTTAATTTTAATATGAAAGATTGATCACCAATGAGCTTTTTACAGATAAGCGACCCGTTCAGACACTGACGCTGACAGAAATATAAACCAACAATAGAAATATTGCTGCTTGGCGGCATAATATATAACGGGTGCGTGGTAGGTACCAAGACGGGCTTGTAGTATGCCCTACCACCAAGTAAAAATTAACTCAATCTCCATTCAAATCGAAACACAGTATTACAGAGTAGTGCACCGAGCTCTTCCACCGATAAAATTGCTAGTGATACGTAGAAGAGAAAACACTGCGAGCCTAGACAAAGTTACATAAGTATGAAAATGACATATTTATTCGATTTAACACATGATCAACAATTGATGTGTTAATGAGTAGTTTAATTATTTAAGTTTTTTAAATGAGAGCCAAGTTCGAAATCTCTTCGACAATCGTCGATGGCTCCTAAGGCTGATATTGATCGCGTTGGAAATAAAAAGTCCTATGTAATAATTTGCGAATTATGGAAAACGTAAAATTGTAACAATTCGCAATGTCAAATATAATAGCGCGACATGACATTCCGTACGATTTTGTCACTGAACACGTTTATATGTATATAAACACTATATAACATTTTTTATAGTATAGATAAGCGGACGAGCAAATGGGCCACCTGATGGTAAGTGGTCACCATCGCCCAAAGACATCGGCATTGTAAGAAATGTTAACCATCGCTTACATCGCCAATGCGTCACTAACCTTGGGAACTAAGATGTTATGTCCCTTGTGCCTGTAATTACACTGGCTCACTCGCCCTTCAAACCGAAACACGACAATACCAAGTATGTTTTGTGTTATAATATCTGGTGATAACAGTATAACACAAAACATACTTGGTATTGTTGTGGTGGATGGTACCTACCCAGTCCGCTTGCACAAAGCCCTACCACCAGTAAAAGTATGACATGGAATAATTACTATAGACTTCTTGAATCCGAATACCTGATACAACGACGCGCATGATTCACTTCGCTTGATTGCAACCGGTGTTTTCGATCAGTTGCTAACGAATGCTACGATAACATCAATTACCAGACTCAATTTTCCCCTCTGTTATTTTCAAAACAAACACTATAATACATTTAATTTTTGTAACTAAATACATATATACTTTTTAAATAAATAATGTAAATTTTAATAAGCAAATTATAATAACACTCATTAAAATGTTTATACATAATTTAATTACCCATATTAAGTACGATGAAATGTATATGTCAACCTCTGTAATTTCTTCATAATATTACATCATTTGTATAGTCTGTGTGCAAGGGTCAAGAATATTACCAATCTGTGGTCAAGATACGATACACAATAAACGTTTTGATCACGACCCATATGTATGGTACGGTTTAGTTTTCATGAGCGGGAAACGAGGCCTGTAGACCACGATTTCGTTAATACTTGACCAACATTTCTTATGTAAGTTAAAATTTGTCATACATTCATTGAATCTATATTGATTGTCTGAATAGTATTGAAACTGTTTGAAAGGCTCTCGAAAAGTCTATTTAAAATCGCGAATCGACTCGTGTGAACGCGGTCTTAGTAAGCATGCGAAAATAAAAATGTTTTTCTCGGCTTTAAAAGCTATTATTTACCGTCGAGTTGAATTATGTACCGTCTCATAAAATATATAAATACTAACGTATTGTGGTGACGATACGATTTTCCGAGTAAGGAACAAAGTTGAAATATAATACATTGTCACAATGAAAATCTTCGTTGTGAAAATTCACAGTAATTTGTCGTTAATGTTTAACACGTACGTAGGTGTAGCATTGTGAATAAAGTCACACAATACACGATACAAAAATAGCAGTAAACGATAATTATACTCAATCGCAGATAGGTATATTACTGGCTAAGTTCTCGGCTTTGCACTAGTGGAATTCTTTTCATGACTTTTTACTTGGTGGTACGGCTTTGTGCAAGCTCGTCTGGGTAGGTACTACCCACTCATCAGATATTCTACCGCAAAACAGCAGTACTTGTTATTGTCGTGTTCCGGTTTGAAGGGTGAGTGAGCCAGTGTAATTACAGGCACAAGGGACATAAGATCTTAGTTTCCAAGGTTGGTGGCGCGTTGGCGATGTAAGCGACGGTTAACATCTCTTGCAATGTCAATGTCTATGGGCGTTGGTGACCACTTACCATCAGGTGGCCCATATGCTCGTCCGCCTACATACACAATAAAAAAAAAAAAAAAAAAAAATTAAACCAAATAAGGGTTTAGATGACAAATGTGACATCAGCGTAGTAAAAAATAATTTTCCTCTTGTTTTAGTTAGTGTATTTCGAAAGTTTTATATTGCAACTAGAGTAGAGAAACTAAACTCGACCCACACCTAATAAGAAACTTCATACTTTTAAAAGCATTAATAATAAATATATTAACAAGAACGACATTTGCTAGTTTGGTTTTTGTAAAAAACTAATATCAATTACAGGTTTGGTCTCACTTAGAAACGTTATTTAGCCTAAGTTTCGTTAAACATATCTCTCTTTCTGACATCATTGATTTGACAATAGAAAGAAGGAGACGAAATATCGTTTAACTCACATAAACAACATTCATAGGTAAAGCCGTAAGTGTATTTCTCATTTCAATTCACTTGAGTGTGGACTAACACGAAATATTAAATAAACAATTTAAAAATAGGCTAACGTGTCACCTCTCGACGAAGAATTCAATGTAGAAATAGTTTTCTTTAAAGTGTTCACTAAATAACGTGCCACGGTCATTTAAACAGATATAATTATAAGTTTCTGCATTAGTTTATGACAAAAGAGCTAAGCTGACCCAGTAGGTAGGTAACATGAATCTTAACTAAAGATTGCGTGTTCAAACCGTAGGAATGAATTTTGCATATGTTTAATTTGTATTTATAATTCATTTCGTGCTCGACGCGACGGTGATAAACGTGGTGGAATACGTTCTAACGATCTTCAAAAGAAGATAGGAGGCCCGAGCTAAGGGATTACATTTTCATCGATATTCAAACATTTCTATAAATTACAAATAAAACTAAAACGTTAAAATCACATCTATTGAACAGTTTTGGAATCTTAAGAATATTATAAATGCGAAAGTCTGTATGTTTGTTACGCATTCATGTCTTTAATCTTCGACAAGTCACTATGCAATCTTGTTAGGGATACAGGTAGTAACAAAGGCTACCTATCACATCACTTCCCTTGTCAAGCGGGCAAAGCTAAACTACTCTAAAGGAAGTAGAATAATTTTTTTACGCGCGCATATTTTAAATTTGACTCTTTCCTGTAATAGTTTTGAGGCACCAATTTTTCTATATCGTACATCTACTTAAATTGTTATTTATTTATAACAAATGGCCATGTTATCAACAAAAACATTTACACTGAACAAACTGTATAAAATTTGGAATGTGTCTGCTAATTTCAACTGACTACACGAAATAATATCATCGCTCGACTGGTTCAACATGCATGGTTCGAGCTAACTACATACTTATTGGGTATCAACGGCATACGAGCTGTTTTTATTGTTATTTATAGCATTAAGGGCAGTAGACCACCTCGGCCACCTAATAGTAAGTCACCTCCGGACATCGACCTAAGTATTACAAGAAACATACACTATTCATTAAACCACCAAACAACGGAATCTATAATGTTATATTCGTTGTTCTTCTTACACTACACTAATTACATTGGCGTGTACTAATGGTTGGCAGAAATTAGAAGACATGTATATTTCTTATTAAACGTGTAAACGACTTTTTTACTCAAACCACTATAAAAATATATATACGAAGTGTTTTTAAATATATAAATAGTTAATTCCAAGGACTTACTCTTGATAGTGGGGCGCATCGTGAACAGGCTAGACCGGCCGGCGGTCTACTCTCGGGCTGCGGAGCCGGAACCTGCGGGCCCTCTTTGAGGCGATAGAGTGACGATGCTCTGGTCTGTTAACAAAATAATTAATATCATTATTTTTTTTGTTATTGACTCGTTCGATGGTTCCTCATTGCTGCCTTATATTTGTATTTGCGTAATTATGTGAGAAACTATATCAGCGGGTAATTCGTTTCTTTTCTTCATTGGTTGGTTGGAGGTCTATTTTTTTAAAACACTTAACATATAAATATTTAAAGTATGAACATTAAAACAGTAAGATTAAAGATTTTTTTTTTAATTCTTTATTTTAAAAAAGCAAACGAAAATAAATCAAGTTAATGAAAATAAAATAAAACTCCATCGAGTATTAAATGTTTATGAGAAAATTTATAATACTGATTCTTAAGTTTAGAAATAATGCGTAGGTATATTCTAAAATAGTATGAATTAAGCGTTTATATTAAATTCTACATATCTGGAATTTGTCTGACGATGAGTGAAAATATTATTGGGTTCTTATGTTGCAAACTGACGCGGTCGTACGAACTCCAACGGGTGTGAATCTGAGGTCCGGTCCGGGCCAATAAAATGCATTTGCTTTTTATGTGAAGGAATTCTCAGTAGCTCGTAAAGCAGGTAAAGCCGTTGGCCGTGCTCCTAACCGACTTGCCGTCAAATCAGACTATATGGAAAATATAGAGTTCACCAGTTGTAGTTGCTCTATAATATATCTTGCATTTACTAGTCTACGTTGAGAAACACCGCTGTGACATCAATCGATCGGGAGGACATTATCATTATTATGCTTATCTATAATTCTATGGTAATATAATACGAAAGTAACTCTAGCTGTCTATCTGTTACGCATTCAAGGCTCAACTGCTGAACTGATTTTGATGAAATTTGGCATTGAATGTTGAGGAAGGGCAAAGGCCATGGGCGTACCCAGGGGGGGGCAAGGGGTGTCAGCTGCCCCCCCCCCCTGGATTTTCAATGCCTATGTACCTACTGTTGTCTACGAAAGTTATGGTAGCATACCGTAACGGTTGCATGGCTGAGATCAGCTGAAGAGAGCGTAAATGGACTTTGTATACCTGTCCACCAGCTGCACTTAACCTACGGCCCGCCGGGCTTTTGTAGTTGGCCCACTTCGAAGGTTTTTATTAACACCTAAATAATTTGAATTAAGCAACTGCTTATGACAAACGCTTCAATGTGTTTGAAACGTCATGAAATGATAAAGAAAATGTTAAAATATACGCGATAAATGTTTGCTGTTAGCGACAAAATGACTAACATGTGTGATAAAGAAAAGGTCGATTCGCCAGTACTCCTTCAACATTACTCCCATTATACATAGCCATCTCGAACCAAGTCAATTCGATTGATGAATCGTCGAACATAACGTAATACATAACATAACGTCCACCTCCCACCTCCAACCTTTCGTCATTATACAAATTATTCTGCACATATTAAAATTGCAAACAGTAGCGGCGCCTGCTCGGAAATGTGAGTAACGTTATGTAACCCGCCACAGGTGTTTCGCAAACAGAGCATTTCTCGTTGCGATAGTCATTCCTTATCACGATGCTCGCAAGCGTACAATATGATTTCTTCGTTAAAGTAAGTCTTTATAAAGATTATTTTTTCAAATCTATTTACTTTACTCTACTTAAGCTATTTTACATATTATCAAATTATCTTATCGGTTATATTTTGACAAACAGATATCATACAGGATATTGCTTTATTTATGTTTTTGTTAAGATATATGAGTACCCTTCGATTCCGATTTACATAATTTTACAAATAAATGAAATGGAAGTGTGTCGTGATTTTCAAATAAGTGCTTCTTCTTTTTATGTTATATATGCTTATCTGCGAGTAATCAAAACCAACAGTTCACCGCTGTTATCTAATAATTCAAATATTTTGTATCATATACGTATGATTTAAATAGGCATTATGTACGTTAAATGGCATATTTTGAATTATTTTCGTCACAAACTGAACTACGAGTTATATAGCATATCTAAATGTCTCATTGCTAGACATAGTTCTCAAAAGGTCTGGTGACTATTCCAACTCATGATATATGACGTGTGTCAAAATTTTATCTCGCTATATTTTTGTTCGCTGTGGTAGTTCGTTGCGATGATTCTGAGTTCAAATCCGGGCTTCATCGGTTAAAAACCACGTGTTCATTCCGCTACGCCACCTCCACTGTTTTTATACAATCACGGAAATGGCCGTTTAAGTAATAAATTAGGTATATTCCGATTTTCCGTTCTAATTGAAATCTAATATACAACAGCCCGACTCATTTATTTGAATTAAACAACTAATGACGTCCGAATTGAACCTGGGACTTTTATGGACCCTTGAGCTAATGATGCTAACGAAGGGAAAATAAATTTTATTTACATGATAAATGACGTAAGATACTCACAGCAAGTTCATTATCAAGTTTGGCGTAAACATCTGCGTTCGGCCGGCGTCGCGCGCGCGCCACTTGCCGCAGCGAGCTCGTCTCGCGAACACTGCCGCACCACCCGCCGACCCTTTCACCCACGACCTCCAGCATGTCAGCTACGCGACTGCAACAAAAGAAAAACGAAATAAGTCAACATTACGGATTCTATAAGTACCGTCCCCAAAAAAAGGAATAGGTTCTCATTTATGCCCTTACTAATTATTATAAATGCGAAAGTTAATTGGTGTGTTTTGGCACGTAATAACTACACAACCGATCGTCGTAAAATTTTTCATACACATTGTTGCTCTTTTGTTTACCAATATTCATTTTGCGTGGGACTCAATATATCTTTACGGTAGACCAATTTTTATTTAAGATACGAATACTTAAATACGTGTAGTCAAAGAGACTATTGACCTTTTAATCGCTTTAGAATAGATTTAATAAAAATTTAAAAACTTTATATCGCAGTATAGTAGAACTTTAAAATATATCTACTTATTATTATTCTCAAAAGACACATGAATTTAAACCATGATCGTAGGTTCAAACCCAGGCAAACACCACATAATTTTTATGTTCTTAATTTGTGTTTATAATTCATCTCGTGCGATGCGTGAAAACTGCATTGGGGCAGCGTAGTGGAATAAGCTCCGAACATTCTCCTCAACGGGAGAGGAAACCTTAGACCAGCAGTGGGACTTCCACGGGCTGTTAGTTTACTAGATATCTAGTCTATTAGTGATAAATAATATTCAACACTAACGGACTTACAATCGTTGCGTAGCGGTTGTTTAGTTATACATTGATTACTTTTATTCGGACATTTTAAATTTTAAAGAAAAGATACAGCATTTCTTAACTAATTACTCCATATTCAAAGCTATATCTACATTTATTTGTAATACAGTATTAATCAGACGGTATAACATCAATGTATTATACATCTAGATATAATATAAGACATTTGAATATAAAATGCAAAGAAAGACGTTGAGCGTGCGGTAATATACATGTATAGATAGTATCTTCTTCTTCTTGTGCCTCTCCACTACTGGAGGTTGGCCGTCAGCTCAGCGAATTTTTCGCGGTCTCGCGCCAAGCGAAATAGAACGTGGAAGAACTTCCACGCTGGCGATCTTCGTCCATTCGCGGATGTTGCGCAACCAGGACTTTTTTCTTCTTCCAGCGCGTCGTTTGCCCTCTACTTTGCCCATCATTATAATTTGGAGCAGTCGGTATCGCTCGTGTGTCAAGACGTGGCCCAAATACTCGACTTTTCTCTTCTTGACGGTTTGCAGTAGCTCCCGGCTACTTACGACGCGCTGGAGTACTTCCACGTTTGAAACTTTCTGTGTCCAGCTAATACGGAGCATTCTGCAGTAACACCAGATCTCAAAGGCTTCTAGATGTTTCTGCGTGTCAGCTTTCAAAGTCCATGCCTCACTACCGTATAACACTACTGGCCAGGCATAGCAGTGGAGTATTCTCAGATATATATATCTGAGTATTCTCAGATATATAAATAGTATAGCCTTTCATTATTTTTTATATAAACACGTGAATTAATCAAATATTGTCTTTTTTAAAGTTTTTAAATAGATACGTTCGCCCTTATATGCGCGTGCAAGCTCAGGCAAAGTTTTGTTTTAATATAACGAATATTCACTACTAAATGTATTTATGGATTAATTATGACGCAACAATATACGAAGTTACTGCAGTCAGACATGACGTCGAAGCCTTGACCATGATATAATTCGGGAATCGGAATGACAGGGCGACCGATGGAATAAACCGCTATTACAAACGTTATCTTAACTAATATTATAAATGCGAATATGAGTTTGTCGTTTTGCGACACTTTTACGCCTATACGACAAAACTGATTTCAAAAATTATTTCACCAATGGAAAGCTGGATTATGATCCAGCATTCAGCAGACATTACATTTTGTCCCCGTATTCTCATGGGAACGGGAACTACGCGGGCGAAAACGCAGGCAAAACGCTAGTAACAAATATTATTATTAGGTGAAAGTGAGTTTGTTTGTTACGCTTTCGCGTCTTAACTATTCAACCGATAATCATGTAACTTTGTATATACTATGTCAGAGTTACATGAAAAGACCTACGGTACCTAATAGTTGTACCCCTTCAACCTTCATCACTTCACCTTCACGAACGGACTAAACCGCGGGAAGAACGTAATCTATAAAAATAATAAAAACATAAAAAACTCACATTGTATTTATTTACTTTTTTATGAGTTACCTACTTATATAATACAGGTAACCTCTAACCCGCGTTTACATAAAATGTCAACAACGATAACAAATGTAATTCACTGGTGCAAATACTTAAGTTATTCTTTAGACACGGCGAAATTAAAATATATTTATATTTTTATTCAATATCATGTTAGTGACGGGCACACTATCTTATATATTATGTGAGATTTATAGGCTTCGATACAACTTGCTTGCTTGAACTTAGATCATTAAGCATTAATTTGAACTTTACTTAAGGTTATATATATGTTAAGATTTTTCACGAGTCTATTACGAAATCGAAAAACACTACTAATGCCGATATTTGAAATGAGAAAAAAGAATCGGTTCGTCTAAAAGCTATAATCTAAGGCTATCATGTTTCCTGCGATGGCGACCTGATGATCGAATATTATATTCGTTTAATTAATTACGTAATACGATCCTTAATATGTCATACATGTTACAAATAACTTGACATTTACTGTCCGTATCTCCCGGCGTATAATGAAGATAACATCAATAAAACTCCTTAATATAATAGTAAATTAAAAGCAATTTATCCAGACATTATATTCGCCGTTATTTCAACAACTGATAAATCAACAGACTATAAAAGGCGGCTTGTTCGTTTATTTAAATTTTAAAAAAAGGTTATTCACATAACATAATACTCTAACTAAAGCAACTGCACATTTTTTTAATTTATTTAAAAGTATTACAAATACACACAAATTATTTATTTCATAAGCTTGATATTACCTTTTTTTGTTTTCGAATAATAATAAAATGTTATTAAAAAGATCGGATTATTAATCCATGCATTTTAACCGATTTTATAAAAATGGTTTTATTAATTTAAAAAATAAAAACAGAATAGTAAGACCCAGGTAACTACCAGGTAAAGACCATCTCTTACGTAAATGGTCACTACACATTAGCTGTGAGATCAATTCAAAGAATTGATGTTTGATTGTTGATAACTTGATGAGTGCTTGGTACGAGCAACGCCAAACCCCCTTTCCTCCCCAGTCAGGCTTGCACAAAGTAAATGTGATCACTGATAAACAACTGACAAACAAAGAGGAAGCGCATTATTCAGGCTGTGTATGATGTTAATGTAAACAGAGCTTGTCCTATATACATATATGGTGAATCTATTGTAATTTGTCTATTATATAGTTTAGAGCAGATTAACATACGTTTAAACATACAAAATTGCTTGTTTATTTTTTTTGACATACCAATTCCCATTACCTATACCACAGATTAAAATTGATCATATAGTTTTGATCCTAAGTGACTATAAAGTCGAAACTAATTATATAAGAATAGTGTATGTGTAGATATACATATATATAATGATGCGTTTAAATACAAAGTAAAAAATTAGTTGATAGTGGAACGTACTAGGATAAATACAACAATTAAAAAAATAATTAACCCTATTAGGCCATAATTGAATTTATAAATATAGAAGTTAAACAATATACTTTATATAACGTATAATTATACCGTTATGTAAAAGATTATGTAATATGTGTATCGATTACTTTAAGATTAATACAGATGCTGAGTACGTTACGTAGACAAAAATACCTAACGCGCAAATAATTCAGATATACACTGCTTGAATATCTATTTGATAATAAATATGAAATTAAACGAAGGTTTGCACACTGTCAAAAGGACCACTTGTTGATAAGTGGTCACCAGCGCCCATAGACACTTGCGCTGTGGGAAATATTAACAGTTCCTTGCAACGCCAATGCGCCACAAGCTCTTAAAACTATCTCTTATGTCTGTAAGTAGTTATTTTGGTTCACTCACCCTATAAACCAGAATCCAATACTAAGATATAAGTGATGGATAGGTACCACCCACTCATCAAGTAACGTGAAGCCCTACCATCAAGCAATGTAATCATCTAAGCTAAGCCAATCTTTCAATTAAAGTTCCTTACCATGTATTGTTATATTTTATTCCATCGGTTTGTGAATGCGTTTAATGCCCCCATTATTTATTACTGCATATTATAAGTGGACTCGACTTCCGTAGGCGGAACCGCCACGAAGGCGGTGCATTAGTCACAAAGGACTCGCGACTTTGTACATGCGATGCTAAGTTTGGTTACGAAAATCGGAATGAAAGATGAACGAGATCAAAATTCAAGTTTATTTTTGTTTCCCCTTTGGCCACTATTTTATTGCTTTTAAACAAGTCTTATAATTTTGTATAGTTATAAACTGCATATTTTTAAGGTTTATCTAATATCGGAGACAAAGAACCGAAGCAAAGGGAGAATTAAACTATTTTTGTATAATATTAAATTAATATTAATATATATAGATTTAATTATATACCTTAATAATATTCTAATTAAATAGCTATGGAACGACATGGTGGCATATTTAGCTCTCGATTAGAAACAATATTTGCTTTTTATTATCTACACGTTGACATAGGACCTTTAAAGAATTCACGAAAGATACAATCTATACCCAAGGCATTTGGCTCTATGAAGGATGTGATTTTTAGCAAAATATTTTTCTTAAATATTACATAATAAATATTGTAATATCAAAGCCCTGAAAGGGATAATATTTTCGACAATGCAATCTCATTTGAAAGAAAGCGACGAAGTTGCTTTTTTTAAATACAATTTTAAATAAAGTGCAATGAGCACTTTATAAATTAAAACAAAATTAAAAACAAATCTTACGGATACAATTTAGTATTCTAAGATTCTATTGTTACGTGCACCAAATGTGTGTACATTTTGATCAATCAATTGGGTGTAAATGGATGTGTTTTAAAAAACACAGGAAAATATAAATAACCGATTGTAAAATCAATACATACGTACATATAATTCTCACTACAACTTTAACATAAATCAATGTTTATTTTTCTATTCACATGTTATGTTAATAAGTTTAAATATTATCACTGTACAATTACATGGATAAATAAAATCGACTTCAAGTACACATGATATAACATCATTAAACGTCAGCGGAAAAATATTCTAAGATAGATATATGTACACTATTTTTGTTTATAAGCACCGTAATTAAGACAGAATAAACCAAATAATTTCATATATAATATATTATGCAAATTAAAAAAACATTAATAAAATACCACTGTAATAAAATTTATATTAATATGTCATAAGCATTAGCCGAAATTTAGTTGATTAAAGTTGTTTTTTATGTTTTCATATAAAATTACAAATAAATTTATTACATATAATATATAAGAGATGTATGCAATCTTTTGTATTTCAGTTGAAAAAATATTTTGTAAAAAATTTCATATACCAACCTCGAAGTAAAGAACCAGTAGAGTATAGCTGTGAAGATGGCCAGCTCGGCGGCGCTACTGGCCACCCGAACATGCTCCACCACAGTCCACATATTTATCATCGTATCCATTTTATCACCAGCCCTCCCTACATCACCAGTCCAATTCAATGCACTTAAACGTTCAATCTTGAACGGAATCTTATAAAACACACGTCACACTATTCGAAATTTACGTAATGAAGAATCAATTTTTTTATTCTCAATAAGTCTCTAAAATTAAAAAAGTTATGAATAAAACCAGTCAATTTCGATTTCCATTACAAATAAAATACCGTAAAATGAAATGCAAAATTAATGTTATGTGTCGATGGTTCGGTTGTCGAATGCCGACTGATCGAAGATGTACGATGTTGTGAGTTGACCAGGCTCATTGTGATTGTGTCTCGACTCGACATTACCCTGGAAGCGTTAGCGTAATAGATAAAAACAGGCACTAAGTTACGATAACGCTTCGAAAACAATAATTCGAACGACCTAAATGATTACTGATAAACTAATAACCGTTGCACCGTTGAGTTCACGTGGATGTTTTGAGTGGTGGCAACACCGTGTTATAACTGTCTATCTATTTGAGCAAAGTCCATTAGCGGAGGGTCGATTGCTTTAATACTTTAAACTAATTATTTTAATTATGATAAGATTATACTGAAAACCTTTGCACCATTAATCCATCACACTTATAACTATTTACTAAAACATATATGAAAAATTGTTTTCTTTTCGGCGTTACGTCATAAAATACTTCAAAGATTTTTTAATATAAATAAATAAATATATATAATGTTCTATTCATTGGTACATAGATAGTAACAATTAACCCAACAACATTAAATAGGAGGATAATGCACAGCTTGATAGTATTATAATTATAAAAGAAATTAAGTAAATAATATTATTTATTATTATGTGATACAGTTCATAGTTGACATATTGCGTGATCGTTTGTTGAATCTTGGAAATATTCAAAGTATAGTTCAACTTATGTACATGATAGATATCATACTTAAAGTTTATCTGACAATCAGAGATCGTGAAATATTTTAAAAACAAACACAATCAATCGCTAGCTAATATAAATAACTATAAATATTTTCGTGTATATTTTGGTCAGACGATGCGGTCGGTGAACTTCGAGATCAAATGTAAAAAAAGTCTATTTATACATATATATTTTAAACTAGCGTTTTGCCCACGGTTTCACCCGCCCGTAGTTCCCGTTTCCGCGGGACTACGGCGACAAAATGTAGCCTATGTTTCTCGCTGATAATATAGCTTTCCATGGGTGAAACAATTTTTGAAATCGGTACAGTGGTTTAGGCGTTAAAACGTAACAAACAAACAAGCAAACTCACTTTATTATTTATAATGTTAATTAGAATTGTGTTTAAGTTGCGGGCGTAATTTCGTGCTATTTATAACGTTACTTAACATGGAAAATTATTGTCCTACGTGTTATAAATCGGTTATTGTCTTTTATGATAAATATGCTTTTGTTTGTATCGATGAAACATATATTGACGAACATTGAATATATAAGATATAGGTTCAAACTACACGCTACTCGTTATCAAACCACACAGACCTAAAGATTTAAGAGAAAGATACAATTAGATTAAAAAAAAACTTTAGCGCAATTTATATTTAAATTCAGCACTAGATCAATTCTATTGAGACCAGACAGCTATATAATATATATATATTAAGCTCTAAGCCTTCCTATTAAGAGGAGACCTTTGCCTTTGTCCCGCAAGAAAACATCACAAGTTTACTGTTTTTTACAATTAATATCAGACATTAAAACTTTTTTACAGTTCAGTTTTCTGTTTCTAACAAGTGTTGTGTTTTTATTTATTTACGGTAAACAGTATTTAGAAGAAAAAAAGATAACCTTACCGACTTAAAAAGATAATAAGATTCGTATCACATTTTGTTAATTAGCCATTTATAAAAAGAAATGATCTTGATAATAAATTGAATGAAACGTACGAATCAAATACCTACTTCAAAGACGAAATTATAAGATAAAGAGTGTCGAAGAAGTCGAACCATTATTTATATTTATCCTTTACGATATTACAAAGAAAACAGAGTCTGATGATTTTGCCAACAAAAAGTATACACTAAGATCTAATTGAAGTGAAAGCAACCGCCAGTTATTCTACACTAGCTGTGCCACGCGGTTTCACCCGCGTATAATTAATAAAAATATAATAAATAAAAATAAGCCTAGAGCCTTCCTCGATAAAAGGACTATCCAACACAAAAATAATTTTAAATTCGAACCAGTAGTTCCTGAGATTAGCTGGATCAAACGAACAAACTCTTCAGCTTTATATATTAGTATAGAAGTGTAGATTCAAAGAGCAATACTTAGTAATGTTGTGTTCCGATTTGAAGGATGAGCGAGCCAATGTAACCACAGACACAAGGGACATCATATTTGCCAATGTTGGTCGCCATGGCGATATAAGGAAAGGTTAATATTTCGCCTATCTATTTAAAACAAAAGCCTGTAATCAATGTTGTTTTGCTGGGCACCCGTGATCTTATTTTTGAGAAGATTTGAAGCTTACTTACAACACTAATAAAATCTGTACTATCTTTAAAATCATTTAATTCACAATGATTTATTGAATTAAATTTGTATTTAACTATAAGTCAAACATAAAGAGACACTTCGAATATCTCATATTATAAACCGCTACACTTCGATTTCAGCTGTAACATGATAAAGGATTACACAATATAAGTATCACGTGTTACAACCGCACGTCGTCATTGTAAGCAAATGAATCACTTCGTATTAGCTTTACGCAATCATTTATTAAAACTAAATCAACGAATACACGGAATGTATTTTAATATGCTATTATGTGAAATAAAACAATTGCATTTTCTTTTAATCCTAACCGAATCTGACCGATTTCGACCACGAATGACCAATTTCAAGGGGGACTTCAGACTAGCCAAATGTATAGCGTACAAGGACACACTCTTTTCTCTCACTCTTAAATGAGACGACAAATCCAAAAATAACTTTAAAATTTCACTCTCCGGGCTACGGGGTACTAAATATGAGAGTTTCAAGCGAGTAGCTCGATGTCTGCGTCTTCATTACCTAGCCACTAGACCACGGAGGCAATAACACACACACAAAAACACAATATTGTCTTCGTAATTAATTTTATAGTACGTTTTATTTTAAGCTATAATTACGAATTAATGCAGCTGAACATTTAAAAACAAAGAAAGCTGATACAGAATTTAGTGGAAAATTTTATGTAATAATCTTAATATGAAGTTTGTTTGTTTGAACGCACTATCACACTGACTCCATTTAAAACAAAGGAACAACATCCACCCCGCCGCCGCATGTGCCTGTAAGTCTGAACGCGATAAACACAAAACTACCGAACTGATATTCATACGGTTCCATCAATGCATTGAGTGATTCTTGAGGAGGATTTAGGTGTGAAGTTCGTTTATGTTTTGTGTAAATTAGATGAGCTGTGACATTAATTGTTGAACATGGAAGCTTTGCTGGACTCTTTAACAACGCGCTACTCACGAGGTAGAACAGCAAAATTTAACGTGGGTGAAACCGGGCGCAATGTCTCTGTATTTTTAACCACAATAAATAAGGTAGACAAAAATATATACACAAGAAAACGAAGAGGCAATTTAATGCTCCAAAATAAAAGAAAGGATGAACAAGTATTAAAACAAAGGAACTGAATGGAAACATTATCCTAACTAATATTATAAATACCAAAGTGTGTTTGTTACCTTTTAACATCTAAAGTACTTACTTGCCAAACACTCATCATGAAACTTTGCATACACGTTGTTATTAGCAGCAAAGAGTATAACTAAACATAGGCTACCTAACTCTGCACATAACACTGTGTGTCATGCAGGCGAAGACTAATCTCAAATATCTTGCATTGTTTCAAGTGCCATATCAATCATTTTAATTAGGATTCTGTCATGCAACGACACGTGACACCGTAATCGCGAACGAGGAATGGATCAAGGCCTTTGTTTGACGAATTTACACAAACGTCAAATTATAATAAGAATATGGAAAGCGATACGTGATACATAGCTTATAATAGAAAAAATATATAAGATATATTATTATTACATTAAAAGTAAATTTAAGTAACGCTCTGTGTCCCAGTACTGGGCTATTTACCACGCTGCTGTTTGGTTTATTCCTCACCATGCTTTCTTAATAATAGTAATTATAAAAATTAAGCACTTTAGCACTAACATTTTGAACCCACAACCTTCAGTTAAAGTAACATTTTTTTAAAAAATGTTCAATCGATTTAAATTTTACTAAATCGTAATTGTAGCTCACATGATTGTAGCAAAAGTAAAGATTTACATAACCTAACCAATAGGCCTTATGTACTTATTTCTTTCATGATAATTTAGGTAATTATGCAGTTTGGTTACTTTTGCGTAAAATGATGGTACTTTTTTTTCTCCCTGAAGTTGTTCATTGCATCGTAATAAATGATATTCCATCGGGCTGAGCCAGTTTGGTGCCTTTTATTTATTTCTTTTATCAAGATATCATACGATGTAATATCAACTTTTATCGTTTATCTATCTACGTTCAAATATGATTGGATCTTAAGACTGCAGACGTTAATATCTAAGTCAATAGATCTTCAAGTATTTTGAGATCAATAGTACCTAACTCTATGATACACATTATAAACAAAGTAACCTATCTATATTTAATAGCTTATGATCAATTAAGTTTCCACAATTAATAGACAATTACAAATCTTGAATACTTCATATTTTATTTCTTATCTTTAAAAAAAAACTTGCCTGATTGCTTACTTATGGTAATGTATATCGCTAATAATAATTATAAATTACGACTATAAACTGGATACCGATAATAACAAAGCCAAAGAAATAAGGAGTTAATTAGAACAATTAACGCCTTTAACTACAAATGTTGTTTATGGTAGATGTTCAGTTAAACAATGCTGTGTCATTCTTTCAAATATCAAAAAAAGAGAGAAATCAGTGTTTAATGAAACACCGCTAAACAAGATTTATCAGTAAGGCCATAAATATATCGTGTCAGATAATGAAGCAGAAACCAAAAGTTTATCTCGTTTTAAAACATGTGTTATGATGAATCACGAGTGCAGCAATCGACCTTGGATGTAAAATTTTCTAAAATTGTTTACATTCAAAATTGGATACTTAAATATTTAAAAGATATGTAAATTACTACATATCACATAATATTAACGTTATCAAATAGCTAATCCGCAAGAAACATTGACAATGGCTGCTCAAATCTTCAATCAAATTATAATATTTTGGACAATAAACGCAAATACATTTTTTATTGGAAATAATTATACATATCACCTGTGTCACTTTACCTATTATAAATAATAGGTTTTAATAACACATACTTCAGCCACACAAGCCGTAACGTCTGTATGACGAACGAAATATAATTTCCAACAATTAGGAATTCACTTGTATAAAGTCAAGGAAAACGTTTGTTTACTTTACTAATAAGTAATACGCCTCATGATATACATTGTCAAATAGATAAGATTGAAGACAATTATTCGGTAGTTTGATATTAACATAGCGTAAATAAATCGTAATAACACAATCCATTGAGCTAGCACAGAACGGTTCTAGACGAAGCAAACAGAATTCAGTAACTTCATGAATTACAAATCAAAATATTCGGACCGTGACTAACCGTCATATAGGAACGTGGATAAATGTTACAGTTAAATCTCACAACGTAACCATCTGACGAAATATCTACAAAACGTAACAACAGTTATCAAACGACAAGATTTTCATTACGACGATGAATCAAAATCCGGTGCATCGCGTGAATGGAAAGAGAAATCGACTGGCGAATTGTGTGGCATATCACTTCGATACATAAATAAAAAATGCCAGTAGCAATTACGTTTAACATCAATTTTTAAAAGTATTCCTGTTTCAAATTTACCTCACATAATTTGACTACCCAAATTGACTTTTCACTTTCTCGTTAAAAATATAAGTATTATATAAGTTATGGAATGATTTAGAAATGCACTTTTAACTAATGTTGATTAAAGAAAAACAGTAGCAAGTAGTATTTTTTTTATATAACAGCGCGACGTCAATCGAAATGTTTCGCGTCGACGGACGACGTCTTCCCACGCGCACGGTCAAAGTATAACTGAACCGATACGCCGTAGCACGCCATCGACGATCACTCGTGTTCTTTTTGCAACAACGCATGCTTGAACAAGTGGCCAACAAAAAGAAATGTTTACCATTTTTTGTCGCAGTTGGCATCATTCGGATGCCGCCGCACCGGGTCGCTTCGGTGTTCGTCATTATAATTTCCGATTACTTATTTGCTGTAATATTACAAAATATAAAATAATACTATGTTAAGTTTGATTTAATTGAAATTCTTTAACATAATTTAACTATGTATTTTATTATAATTGTACAAGTGAATGTAAATAAGTTTAGAACTTTAGATGATTTCATTATGTATATTTGTCATTTGGTACATATTCTATTTATACTTTTTCAACTCGATAACTAGTTGTAGAAGGTCTTATTTCCAGATCCTCTTCAATGACGAGGTCATAGGCGTCTATGTGCCTATTAATATTCATCACATCAAATGATCAGTTGGTGACTACCGCCATTGCCTATTAGGTCGGAATTTGGTATTCATATTAGGAACCTAATCCTATAATAATAATATAATAAATATAGTCCAACTTTAAATTTAATCTTTTGAAGGGATTTCTAGCCAGAAATATGTAATGTAATTTCGTGGGGCAATAGGATATAAATGACAATTGTGACTGGCCGACCGACAATTGCTTAACACTGGTAATTGATAGTACTCGACCGAACTGTCACGCAACTTGAGGGGAATATTTCGAACAGTACACAAATGATCAACAAAAAAAATTATGAACATTTTTTACGTCAAAATCTTTACGATTAACGGCAGAAACTATTGTATCTAGCTTTAAATCATAGAATTATAACTATATTAGTTAGATAAGCTCACAAATAATACCTATCCTTATAATCGTATCGTATGTGATTTATTCAATTGTGTCAATAAGTAACAAGTATATTGAATTACAAATTATATTTACATTTAGTTTCAGAAATATAAAAATAGCATGTTATTATATTTCAAACCGAAGTAGAGAAACAATTTTACAAAAATTCTGCCAGACACTTACGTATGTACTAGCTACAATTTAATAGTAATCTATGAGACGTAGTTTGTCACCTACCGTTCGCTTGCTACTTACATGATCAAAACGAATAACTGATAGTATGGTGACTAGTGTTTAAATAAAAAAAATGTAAACGTCATTAGATAATTCTAGAATCTTTTTTTGGTTTGTACATCCATACTAATATTATAAATTTCAATGTAACTCGCTTTCACGGCTAAATCACTAATGATGATAATAGAATAATTATTTTATGAAATTTAATTGAGCATGCTCTATAGCCTAGTATAATTGGGCTTAAGTCTAAATCGTACAGTCAACTTTTTGAAAAGTTAAAATCAACAATAGTGTTAAGACCAATAACATTATATTATTCTGCTATATCGAGTTCGCACTACTAGGTCCATCGAAATAGGTGTAATAATGGTTATAGATTGCGCAAATAGCACTCTTTTGCAGTACAAATATCGTGCCGATAGTGGTCGCATTACCCCACAGCATAATGCCGTAAGACATTATACTGTGAAAATAACAAGACGGGCCATATCAACATCGGTAAATAATCTTATTTTCTTAACCGCAAAAGCCGCTGAGCTTAGTCTACTCTCCAATCCGTCAATATGGGGGGCCCACTGCAACTTGGCAACAATAGAAAGGCCAAGAAATACAGTAGACTCAACTGGATCCATCGACTCCCCATTGATATGTACATCAGCTTTTTTTAACATTTGGCGCACTAAATTTTACATCTCTTGTTTTTTTATTATTTAACATAAGATTATTGACACTAAACCAATGTACAATATCAGAGATAGCATTGTTTACATCGTCATATCGTACTTGTTTTCTTTTAATTTTAAAAACTAAACGGGTATCATCAGCAAACAATACTTTGCCATGTTTGTTCCCTACAAAAAAGGGCAGGTAGTTTTTTTTATATATGCGGAATAGAAAAGGACCGAACATTTTATACTATTGATATCTGCCATCGTATTTTTATTTTGTTCTAATTTGTTATATATTATAATCGTAGCTTATTATTTTGATGTCGTCTCATTACATTAAATAAGTAATTGAACTTTTCTGGTGTGATTAAAACTAATGTCTAAAAAAACTGGTATCTATCACAAATATAGTCAAAATATGTTATAACATCGAAGGGACCACTCATATTTGGTCGTAAAAACCAATAGTAATTTATAAAAAAATATACCTTTTTTTTATTTCACTTAAAACGTACACACGTCATACAACAACCATTTAGGTTAATTTAACCAGAGAAATTAAAGTTCCTGGAATGTAAATGATGACATGGATAATGAGAAACGACTGTTGCGGTGATAAACAATTATCCAGATCCACTTTCATGGGTAACATCAAGTAGACGCTAGCTCAAAATCGGCATTTAATGTCGTATCGAAGTTACAATTAACCCCAGCGAATCGTTATAAGTTATAAGTGACAAGTTTGTTAAATCCCAAAAACGTATACGATCAAATTTATTTATTTTGATATGTTACAAGAATGATAATGTGAACGCGTCAAATAGAAATTTGAAACACCAAACTAATTCTGTATGTCTTATTTTGGCTATGCGTTGATAAAATTAACCACTAAACAACTTAATGGTACAGGCAGACTACAATATCCATAACCTACCGTACTGTTTACCAGCTCAATTAGAAAATGACACCCACCGTCACACAATGTTAGGTTAGTCTACGTCAAATATATAACAGACCATTCTGGCGCCAGCGGAAGTTGCTCAATTTCAGGATTGTTTAATACAGACTAAATAATAATATGTTATTGCTTAAAAATTGAAATGAAATGAAAATTTGTCTTTTCCTTGAATACATAATCAACAGTACTGAGTCTTCGAGATATTTGGTACAGCTAAAATACCGAGAGATAAAGTATTAAAAACTGGACATCAAAAGAAAAGATAATTAGCGAGGGACTTATTTGAGCGTATTGAAGCGGGACTCGGTAAACGAGCTCCTTGATACGCCAAAGCATCTGAATAATTAGAGATAAGTGATCAGAATAATATGAAAAACACGAAAGAAACTCGTTTTGTTTGTTACCTCATCACTAAATCACTGAACTACAGATGCTATGTGATCTGCATAAGGACACAAAGCTTTAAAATTTCACAGGTTCTATAGGAGAAAAGAAATTGACTCAGATCAAGTTGCAAAGAGACTAGATCCCTGTTTGGGGTAAGTCCGCTTTAGTACATGTAGCACCTAAAATAGTATTAAGTATTTTATGTGTATGATCATTTTTCCATGTTATGTGTACCATAAAGAGAATAAACAAAAAACCATAAAGTAAAGACTCAAGTATGATTCCAAGCCGAACGCTCTATCCCATACTAACTACGCAGGTTCGACATAATTACTCCCAATCACGCATCTTGTTACTAAGGTCAGCTGACGGGTTATTTTGCACGTCTTTTGTCAGACTAAGACGGAGTGGCAATATCAAGGGTATCATTAGAACATCCGGCGGACCGGCGCGGCGTGCTATCATTAACATTGTGCCATAAAAAGATCAAAATAAGGTTTCGCTAATAAACTATCCACTTAAGTCGTCTCAACTAAACTGATTCGAGACGACTTACTGAATACAACGCGTAGATCGATCGATTTAAATCTGTAAAAGCACGATTGTGTTTTTATGTATTCAATTAGTGTTTAATAATAATTTATCATGCTCGGCGGTGGCGGAAAATAATTATTAGGAAACCTGCCCCTACGACATAACATTTTGTAATTTATGCCACCTGATGGTATATGCAAACCATAACCAATCGATATAACCAGTCGCGAGAAGCCATTGGATGCGGGCAGCGTAAGACCGGCCAAAATGGAAATCCTTGGGGGAGGCCTTTGTCCAGCAGTGGACGTCTTTTGGCTGACATGATGATGATGATGATGATGGTATATAGTCACCACATGCCATAGACATTGGTATTGTAAAAAATATTAAATTTGCGGTTGGATAAATGATGAATTATAATAAATAAACGCGTAATGCTTTTTTCCAGCGTAAAAAAGGGTTCCGAAAAAGATAGGGTGCCTATTAATCGCCTACATCCCACATTCCCAGTCTGACGCAGACGAAAACAAGTTTTTATACAAAAGTTTTAATATTAGTAAGGATATGTCAAATTGAGACAAGTTACACGGATAACGACAGTGATTATTACCTCATCAAAAGCATCCGGCGGATTTGCAATATGGCATCATTAGTAATTCTTAGTATGTATTTATAAATGAAGAAACATTAGATAAATCGACAGACAAAATTAACTATCGCTTACAAAATATTACAATCTAACCTTCGCTAAAGAAAATCTTGAAAATATTTAATGAAGGTTAAAATATAATCGTTACTTACATTATGAATATAAAAATGATTTGATTATGAAATTTTTCATATATGTCAAAGGTACAGAAAAGTGTACAAAGCAACCGCTCCCCCTCCCTCCTTAAACGCTTGCAAAACTACAGGATTAAAAAAAAAAGAATACGTGGGTAAAAAAATTACCAAATATAAAATTAATAATATAAAGATAACGTTTTACCGTACACAAATGAATATAACTTATACAAAATCGTTTCTTGATAAAAAACAGGGATTTTAAGTATAATGATACTGTTGCAAAAAAAAAAAATTGCTACATTGGTCTAACGGTCTTGCAATCGAAACCAGAATCGTTCACTGGTATCGGAGTGCAGTCCGAATTGAAGGAATAGGGACACCGCACATAGATGTTTCCATCTGATCAAAGACTAGTCATCTGCACATGGTGAATGTGCAGATGACTAGTCTTTGAGATATGACTCAGTGACCAAAATTCGGATAATTTCGAGACAGTATAAATTTCCACAGAACCAAACATTTCCTTCTAACGGAAATTCTAATAGAATATATTCTTTGACGCAAATATATGTATATGTAAAATTATATCGGTCACGGAAACTAGATCGTAGAGGTCGTGTGACGTTAGCGAGAAATAAGCGGGGTGATAAAACTTAGAATCCTTCCACTTGATTGCGTCAACATACGATCGTTAATTTGATAAACTTTGACTCAAAACAAATATCGAATATGCAAATTGTGTATAAATCAATACCTTATTATAGATAGTTGATCAGAACATCTAATTGTGTTGATAATTATATCTAGATGTACTTCGTCCATGTCCACTGCATCTCTGATTATTTACATTTATGAAGAGTGTTTACATAATAATGCCACCCATTACCTTGCTTATTACCGTGAACTTATTACATATAAATACGCCTGCGATACAGACAGACAACAGTTATTATAACATTTTTTTTATAAAATAGGTAGTCGGATTAGTGAATCACCTGACGGTAAGTACGAATTTGTAACCGTTCCTTACATCGCCATGCACCACCAACCTTGGGATCTAAGATTTTATGGTATTTGTTTGTAATTACACTAGGTCAAGCGAAGCATTGATATACGTGGTACTCAGAAAGTTGGTCCCTACGGTTGGTATACCCCTAGAACGATTAAAATTAGTTACACACACACAATTTGTTATATCGAGCTCGCACAAAGCTCTATCACTCGGTGGTAGAGCTTTGTGCAAGCTCGTCTGGGTAGGTACCACCCACTCATCAGATATTCTACCGCAAAACAACAGTACTTTGTATTGTTGTGTTCCGGTTTGAAGGGTGAGTGAGCCAGTGTAATTACAGGCACAAGGGACGTAACATCTTAGTTCCCAAGGTTGGCGGCGCATTGGCGATGTAAGCGTTGGTTAACATTTCTTACAATGCCATTTTCTATGGGCGTTGGTGACCACTTACCATCAGGCGGCCCAAATGCTCGTCGCCTTCCTAAACAATAAAAAAAAACTGTTATATACTCACACTTACGAGCTTTGTTGACACCGCGCAGCAGAATTTCACGTTGACGTCCGAAGAGTTTGGCATTAATTGTCATTTTTGCTAACCGCCTTTTTACTATAAACAATTTCTACATAACAATATACTGTAATATTATTTTTATTAATGTCCAATATAAGTAATTATTCTGATGAAATGTATAACCGATTGATTTAAGTGGAATATTGTGGCCATTTTTAGTATATATTTTTTTCCTAACAGGAAGGATGTGTTGTTTAATTATTTATAATTTTATCTTAATTAGAATTGTCAGATGTCGTCATGAAAAGGCCTTTGAATGTTTTTTATTATATTACTATTAAAATTAAAAAAATACTTTTTAATATGCGAGCATTTGGTAAAGCAATTGAAACCCATTCATAATTTAACAACACAAAATTAAACGTCGAAGATATGTTCTTACGGTAAGAACTAAATATGGTGTCCTTCTAATCTAATTTCATACGACGAGCCGGTTGGCGTGGTTGGTAGATACTTGCCTTTCGCGCCGAAGGTCGTTGGTTCGATTCCCACCCAGGACAGTGTATTTCGAACACGGCAGCCATTGTCAAGGGAGGAGACTAGCCATCTATGCGGTACATATAGTGCACAACTATATCCCCTCACTGTTATTATCCGATGACAAACAGAAACGAGCAGAATGTGTTCGGGCGTAGTACCAACGACTTTACGTGTATTCCGAGGCACGAGAATGTACACATTTTCAACTCACAGACTACTAGGGCTGCTACTCACAATTTTAATCTTCTCTAAATCTAAAGAAAAACGCAAAAACGAAAGAAGCTCGAATGCCGAATCTTGGGATCTGTAACCCTATTAATCTAAGCACTAGATCAAGACGGCAGTTAAATCTAATAATATTCATAACTTTTACTTGCCTTTGCTTGAAAAAACACAAAAAGCATTCTTAGTTCTCTTTTATTTTTGGAACAATTAAGTGATATTATTGAACCGTGATTGGAAGACATGGTTGGAAGACGAGAATCTTAACAAATTCCGATTGGAAATTTCCGAGTGGGAACGTGAGAAAGCATCGCTGAATTTTCTTGTGCTTAATTTGTTTTTATAATTCCGGCGGTGAAAGTAAACATTCCATGATGAATACCACGTGTATATCCAACCAAAATTCGAGCAGCGTCGTGGATGAAGCTCCAAATTTTCTTCTCTAAAAGGAGGAGGTCTTAGCCATGTGCGTGAACTCTAGTAATTGTGCGTTAATCTGCTGGACGAGCTGGCAGCTCGTCCAGCAGATTAAAAAAATAGTTATGTTAACTAACTGTTCTAGAACCTTTGTGTTTGTCTTATTGTACTTGATTGCTTTTCTTATCATATTTTCATTTGTAATTAAATTTTTTGTTCAAGTTTATCACAAACAATCAATTATTCAATATTAAAATTGCATTCCGATGTCCAGATATGTATAACATTAATTGACGTATGTATGTAATCAATTATAATTGAATCACATGGTTTTTTTTTTAACAATTTTGCGAAGATACATATTATTTATTAAGAACTTATTCGCTGTCAAATTTCTTTCCCGATTTAAAACAAAGAACTCTATTACGATTGGTCTATGACCGTTTGCGTAGGTACTACCCACTCATCATATATTCTAGCGCCAAACAACAATACTTATTATCATTGTGTACCGGTTTGAAGGGCGAATCTGACAGTGTAAATACAGGCACAAGGGACATAACAATCTTAGCACACAAGGTTTGTGGTGCATTGATGAGGTAAAAATGGTTAATATGAATTTATAGACTAGAAACATTTACAGTGTAAAAAATCTTTGATAAAATAAATTTGCAAATGATAATTTGCGGCCAGTTAAAATTTACCTACCTATTTTAATATAAAAAAAAAAAACATATATTTATTAACTTTTGATTATTATATCAATGATTTGGAATATTAAACTGTCAACAATCACAAATAACAAATCTTATCGGTTATCAATATGAATTGATTGTCTATGTAATAAAACAAATCGTTTTGTATATTGAAATATAAGATTATCTGATTATATCAACAGCAACAACAAAAATTCTTATGTAATAATAAGTGACGTATTTCTATTAGGTACTATTACTAGGACGCATTTATATTTACCTATTGATAAAACTTATGTAATAAATACATATAAATATGGCTAAACTATTCTATACAAGATTATACAATAGACAATAAAAATAGTCGGATTAATATTCGTTCAATTTCATGAAAGCATATTTATAATCATATAATGTATATATAATTCGATCAATAAATTATTGACATCGTGGTAGCACTCTATCTACCCTTAGGTTTTCTTCAAATTTTATTACGACCAATTGACATTCTGAAGCGTCCATACGCTCACGAACCGACTGTCGTGTATTTAAGGATCATGTATATATGAAAGCAAAAAATAAATGAACATTTGAGAATTTGCAGCGAGAAAAAAAGAGTGCAGAAATACACCGTTGGCTTCTCTAAAGAGAGGTTGAAGCCTAGCCGTGGATCATTTACAAACTGTAGGAACTTGTAAATTTCGTTACCTTCAAACTCAAATATTATTTAGTCAATTATTTGAACGTATCTTAATATATATAGAGGTAAATTATAAAAAAAAAACAGTTTTATTATCAAACTAATATTTAAGGGCATTTTAAGTGCATTCGTTCCCAATGTAAACAAACACTCAACTTACCGTTGTCAATATTATAACAATTATATGGATGCTATTATTTATTGGCAAGCTTATTATATGCCTAACTATTGTTTTAATGAACAATAATAATTATTAGTATGTACATCTACTATTTATAATTTGATCGCGTGAGGTTCACGTGTAAGGTCATATTTTATTACAGATAAAATATAAATAGAACGAGGATTCGGAGATGTCGAAATTTAATTAGGTTAGTTTTATTAAAGGTAAAATTATACAGAAATATAATTATATATTTAAATATTCGGAATATGACGTCATTTTAAGCTGATTTTTGAAACTAAAATCGCAAATAATTTCAACATATTGCATACAGTAGTATTCAATTATTTTAGCTTACAAAATATTTCATGATATTCTGTTGCAAGAGCTAAACTATATTTTGCAATTTTTTTTTTAATTCTCTTGGAAAAGGCAATGGTATCGCAATATATAGCCTTGATAATCCTTATGTCACTCTTGATAGGTCCTATAGTGATACGAAATTGCTTGTTACGTGTGAAAAACCATTAAGTAGTACATTCAATCTTTATTAATATAACTCTGAGATTGTATTATAAAGAATAATTATAAAAAAAAATCCAATCATACAATAATACTGTAATATATGCGATTGTTAACGATGGACAAAGTCCTTTTCCTGCTAAGCATGATAAACTTGGTATCAACCTCATTTGCAGATACAAACGAGTAGATTGTGAAGAGTACTAATGAATTCGCGTTTAATTTCCATGACGTCACTATTTGAAGTTACCATCGTGGGTCCTTTTAACATTCTTTGCATGTTATATATTTCCGGTACTTTGACTATGATCAAGTCAATGACATTGTTACCGCATTTATACATAGTTCTCTAAATTTATTCCAAGACATTATAAACAAAACTTTTGGTGAGCTAGCTGCCGAACCGATTTCGTACGAGTTTTAATAAAAAAAAAAAATTCAAACATCTACATTTTACATTTCCGCCTCTTAAATTTGAAATAAAATATATACATATATTACTTGCTTACTTACTTTATAAAATATTCAATAAATATACTTTATAAACTCAGCGTCAAAAAAATCGCACCTTTTGGTATTTTGACTTCAAGCAACTATAAACCCTATTTCATCTATGGTAAGGTATAAGTGTGGGGCCTCATTTTAAAGGTTATTGAATCCTTTAAATAATAAAACTGTGATAGTGATTACTAAGCATATAAAAAAAAAAATCATGAAAAAAGGAAAAACACGCCAACATTACTTAATTTAATTAATCTAAAAACATAACAAAATTAAAAAATACAGTAAAACAAATTCTTAAAACTAAACTTAGAACCTAGTGTTACCTCCCTTAGCCCTAATTACAGCCTCCATGCGATCCTTCATTGACCTCACCAACGTCACGATGCGTTCTTGAGGAATGTCACTCCACTCCTCGACGACGGTGTCCCGAAGCTGTTCAAGGGTGGCACGGGCAGTATCACGAGACCGCACCCGGCATTTCAGATCATCCCAAAGGTGCTCTATGGGATTCAGGTCAGGACTTCTCGCTGGCCACTGCATCACGGGGATCCCAACCTGATTCAGGTAGTCCCGAACAATGATTGCCGTATGGGAGCGGGCGTTGTCGTGCATGAATGTGAATTCAGGCCCGACAAAACCAGCATACGGGACCACATGGTCCTCCAGTATCTCTGTGATGTACCGATGAGCAGTCAGGGACCCCTGGCCACGTGCACCTCCAGTGCAGGAGACGCACACAAGGTCGGTTTTTCCTTGGATTGAAATTCCGCCCCAGAACATGCAGGATCCTCCTCTGTAGCTGACGGTTTCTTCAAAGCAGGCCTGTGAGTACCGTTCCTCCTGCCTCCTGTACACTCTTCTACGCCTATCATTGCAGAAAAGGCATACCCCAGTCTCGTCGGAGAAGAGGACAGACTTCCATTGGTCGAACGTCCAATCCACGTGGTCTCGGGCAAACTGAAGTCTGACTCGCCTATGCTCTGCTGTCAATTTGGGGCCAGTAGCAGCCCTACGGGCCTGGATTTTCTTCTCTCGCAGCCTTCTTCTTATTGTGGAGACGCTCACCGACGTCCTCCGAGCTGTTCGGAGCTGCTGTTGCAGCTCAACAGCGTTGGAGAATCGGTTACGCAAAGACGTCGACACAATATAGCGGTCGTCTCTGTTGGAAGTGCAACGTCGTCTTCCGGATCCATGCTTCCTGATGCAGCCTCCAGTCTCCTGGAACCGCTGGGATACTCGTTTCACCCGGAAACGGCTTATGTTGAGTTGTCGAGCAATATCAATTAGTGTGACTTCTGTGATGACTGGGTAGCTAATGACCCATAATTAATTTTTACCCCCCCTTTTATTCGTGTCCAAGTTGGCACAAGTAGTGAGTCCTCTAATGAGCTTTTCAGCACTTTTTTTTTAAAGACCCTAACGTTTCGTGATTATTGTTTTTACAGAAAAGAACGATACGCGTTTTTAAAGTGTATTAATTGGGCTTTCAAATGATATTAATTTTGGTAGGGTACAATAAATAAGTTAAGAGTATTATTCGCTTGAAGTCAAAATTTCAAAAGGTGCGATTTTTTTGACGCCGAGTGTATAATAAACATGTTACAAATTTAAGCTTTCTAAACATAGTAGTTTTGGCTGTGCATTGCTAGTCAGTTAGGAAAAACGATTTTATAAGTATAACTTTTGGTGAAAGCTAGACAATGCCACTTCGCTCTTTATAAATAACTGTTACACACACACACACAATTAAAGTCTATTTATAATATTGAAGTTACGACTCCCTTTGAAATATTTTTATTAAAATCGAAATGCTTATACGCCATCAAAATAAATTTACAATAATATTATGTATATATAACAATAATATTGATTTGTTTGATAGAAACAGTGACAGGCATGGTATAAACACAAGGGGTATAGGTAAATCTTACAATACCAAGTTTTCGATGTCGCAGTCTACAAGACAATACACAACCTTTAAGCTTCCAGTTAAGGAAATAAAAATAAATAAGTTTGAAAACTCAAACCTGACTACAGAAATAATAGCGCTCTGAAAACTACGAAACTACGAACAAGAATTGCTTGACTTTATTATCTTTTTTTTTATAGGATAGATAAGAGTTCGAGCGTATGGGCCATTGGCAGTGTAAGAAATGTTTACCATCGCTTACATCGTCAATGCGCCACCAATCTTGGGAACTAAGATGTTATGTCCTTTGTGCCTGTAATTACACTGGCTCACTCACCCTTCAAACCGAAACTCAACAATAACAAGTAATGCTGTTTTGCAGTAGAATATCTGATGAATAGGTGGTACCCACCCAGATGAGCTTGCACAAAGCTCTACCACCAATCTGCAAATTACAATCGTTTATCTAATAAGTAGACAACTGACATATGTACAATTTAATTTAACACATAGACAATGTGATGTTTATAGAACAGCACGAGGTCATAATTATGCCACATTGCTCTAAGGAATCCTTACTACATTTAATTATGTATTGTAATACTAAAAAAGGCATGGTTGTGTAAACAATCCTACTAATTATGATCCTACAGCTTCATATATTCCTGATCTATAACCTATTCCGATCGAAGAAGTAGGAATACTGAATATTTACATATTCCATCCGATTTACTAATAGCTCTGCGATTCCATGCGCTACAAACCGTTCTCGATAAGCTTAACCACTTATATCCACCTTAACTTTACTTCCAAAGCTGCAATTACAACTTCGTCGACATTTAAAACGCCGTTTTATCACGAATCCATAATGAATAAGGACCATAGATTACTCAAGTACTCGACCAATGATATCATATCAATACAATGACAATTTTTTTTATTTCTCTACTCTTGCCGTGATTTGAAGACACTATCACTTTTTGAACTTTCCTGGTGACCATATCAGGAAAGTTTGCTGGCGTGCGAACAACACACCATAATTTCATCTTACTAAACTAAACAGTACACATCATCGGATGAACGATATAGTAATACGATAGACATACGACATAGACAAAGAACGTTAATTCTTTAGATGCTTATCCGTTATTGTCAGAAAAAAAAACAATTTGACACATATTCACAGATAAAGTGGATAAATTGATTCATAAAAGAGTGACCGTTTGACAATGCCGACTGAATCTTATATCTCGTACATAATACGAATGAGCTGATAAAATGGTACTGGGGCAATAAACTTTAAATTATTTATTGTAATAGTGGTTTATCCATTTACAGATAATTACAAAAACAAATTATATATTTAGAAATCATATCAAGGTTAATTGCAGTATTTGATTGTTTAAATCGTGGACTATATAAGTACTGTAAATAGAATCTAAGTTGACTGGTCAGAAATTTATTACAACCTTGATATGTGAGATATAATTTTTAGGAATGAAATTGCTGAATACAGATTGAAAACTCCGGCCGTACACGCAGTTCATGCTTTTGCAATTAGATATGTGTCTTAATAGACTTACATTTTTTTATATATTTATTGTATGTTTTTTTTATCTATTTGTTTTTTTTATAGTATAGGTAGGCGGACAACCACCTGATGGTAAGTGGTCATAAGCACCCATAGACATTGGTATCGTAAGAAATGTTAACCATCGCTTACATCGCCAATACGCCACCAACCTTGGGAACTAAGATGTTATCTCCCTTGTGCCTGTAATTACACTAGCTCACTCACCCTTCAAACCGGAACACAACAATACAAGTACTGCTGTTTTGCGGTAGAATATCTGATGAGTGGGTGGTACCTACCCAGACGAGCTTGCACAAAGCTCTACCAACAAGTATGTTAACACAAACCTTTGGAACCTTCCTATGCTTGAATATCTTGGAGAGCTTTTTACTTTACACATATTATTCCAGCTCTTATTTTTTCCTACTATACCGTAAAATGTATATTGTAATGAAATATTGCCCGTAGTTATAAATTCAAAGGTAGGAAAAGAGTTTTAGAGTTTTAAATGATTATGAAATATTGTTTTTATATGCTACATGTATTGAAATATGTGAATGTGCTTATTGCACAGAGTATGTACATAGATCAATAAAAGAATATGTAGATCATTAAATGAGAAAGATTACACTTAAGTTATAAATAACTTAAAAGAATGTAACTGCTAATATATTGAAAACTGATTACATTGGCTTTGTAGTATACATGTAATATGTGACATTTAACATAAATAAAATCATATAGTTAGTTTATTCAGGTAATAATATTAACTAAGATTAAGTAAATGTGTGTGGTCTTCTCGGTAGAATTTGCATTCTGAACCAGTGGTATATAGGTTATGTTAGGTTACTTTTAAAGCACAGCTAGAACCAGATCGGCCCATGTTCACTAGTCTAAGACAGAGTAGGTATCGTAACTACGAGAGGAACGGAACTCTTATAACCATATATCTCTTAAACGAATACAGACCAACTATTACATATATATATCAAATTACTCGGAAAAATGTGTAGAATAACATATTTCAAAATGAATAAAATCGGAGGTGAGGCCCGTTTTCTGTAGTTTTACCTTAATTTCTTAGTAGCAATATATGAACAAGATATTTCATTTATATTATCTTCTTCGGAATTTTACTAATTAACAATTTACTAATTTACAAATTATTTACTATTGTGTAAATTTCGAAAATGAAATTGGTAAATACTCGGTATTGCGCCACCAGTGATTCTGAAGGTGTTTTTTTTTTACAAGCGAGTTATGGCTTCTAAACATCATAACTAGTATTATTATGATGGTGCATGACCTTTTTAATTAAAATCAATGGCCGACTTTTTTCACTCCGAATCTATGTGGTCTTGTCGGTCTTATTCCTAGAGTGTTATTTTAAGAAGCGAAGCGAAGGGGGTGCAGCTCCCGCCTGCTGTAAAGCACAGGCACTTCGTGCCTTCGTTTGTTACGCAAGGCGAAGGTGCAGCACATCCCCTAGCGCCGAAGGCCAATGATGATATGATGTTTAGAAGGCATATCTCGCCTATAAAAAAAACCAGCCCCAAAATCGCCGGTGGCGCGATACCGAATATTTACAATCAAATTATTTTACTTTATAGGTTGAATAAGAAACCAAGTGAACTAATAGTAAACAAAAAAATAGTGAACAAGGCCCTTTATGAGTAATTTGGAATGAAATGAACTACTTTTAGGTACTTGACTTTTAAGTTTGACTGAAATTCGGATAAATATTAAAAATCTTATCCTTATTTATTACTTCGTAGAATTGTTGTATTTTTAAAATGTTTTAAGAAAAAAGTCGCGTTAAATTAGTCTGATTTTGTGTGTTAGTCAATGCGAGGATAACGCGTTCAGGTTGACGTAGTTTAAGCATTCTTTCAAATCTAAAATTAATTAAAGTTTATTTTCCTTATATAATATAACGCAGCACGCACTTTTTAAAATTAACGCAATATTGAATTCTGCAATGGTAAGCCCAGACATTGTATCTAAAAATAGGATATTTTTAAGCTATCAAATTGCGAGTTACAACATTGTAAACAAAATAAATAAAATGGTAAGTATAACACAAATTACTCACATTATTTCCTGATGTTCTGGAAAGCACAATTCTTCAGCAAAGTGTATTTATTGAGACACTAAAGCAATATTTCGAAACACGATTGAAATTGTATTTATAAATGAATAATTCCGAAATATTTTTTTCATACATTTCTGTACGTAACCGGTATATGACACTTTGTTGGTACCAGAAAGTAGAATTACTATGGAATATGGATGTGTACAACAGACAAGAAAGAAAACAAATAAAGACATATTTATTAATGGTATATACAAAACCATGCTGTTTTAAAATCCAGTGAAATCATTTTATTTTTAATGGTATGGTGGTAATAATAATTACTTTTTTTTTCGCGCATGTAGCTAAAATATTAATGACACATAGATGAGGTCATCGCTGATTTTTAATGTCAATGTCAATTGTCAAAATTATTATTATTGTCAAAACATTAAACATTTAAGGATTATTTATAATAATTATTATAAGATTTGCATATAAATTATATTTAGTGCTTAATAAATCTTATAAATAAAAGATGGGTTTATTTGGTAAATCTCCTGAGCGAAATCCAAAAGAGATGGTATGTGAAAAACTAAGAACATTTTAATTTTACAATATATATGATGTAAACTTCTTAAAATTAAACACTTAATGTGATTTCATGTTGTATGCTGCTATTTTAGGTGAACGAATGGTCCCATAAGATACGTAAAGAGGGTTATAACTTGGATAGACAAATAAGAGGTACTTTAAAAATTCATATTGAAATAAAAAATTCTTGCCAAACCTAACAAATTATTGTAAACATCAAGAAATTACAAAACTTTAACTAAAGTATGGTTCTTGTCATAATTATGATTTTCATTTTTAAGCTATTCAAAGAGAAGAGGAAAAAATTAAGAAATCACTAAAAGAAGCCGCTGCAAAGAATGACAAACAAGTCTGTACAATATTAGCGAAGGAGATTGTAAGATCAAGGAAAACAGTTAGTAAAATTTACACAAGCAAAGCACATCTGAATTCAGTGCAAATGCAAATGAAAAATCAATTAGGTATGTAATATTTAGATTATTAACCTTGAAAAAATATTTTGTATAGTTATTTATTGTAACATTTACATGTTCAGTCAAATTCAAACAGTCAAATAAATACATCATATGCAAAATATTTCTATTTTCAATAGAGTTATTTGCTGATAAACTTACTGTTCTAGATGTGTAAAAAATAAATATTTGTATAAGTAACAGAGTAATTTAAAAAAGTACATAAATATCATATTTACATACAGACACTTGTAAATTTGATTAAATAATAAACTCGCATAAATATTTTTATTTTCATTGCGATTTAAACTATAATCTAATTCTCGATTTCAGCAACACTAAGAGTAGCGGGATCACTACAAAAGTCAACTGAGGTACTTGTTTATACTAATACATAAAAAAGAGATTAGCCAACTGCGCAGGAGATATTATAGTGCATAAGTGTGTGCGCAAACACTGGTGCACTCTCTTTTCCTTAGCTCTCATATTCCGATGGAACGGCAATCCAACAAGACCGGAAAGAGTTCAGGCGCAGGACCAACGGCTTAACGTGCTTTTCGAGGCACGGGAGTGTACACACTTCCAACTTCCAGACTCCGGGCTGCTAGTGAGAATTTTCTGACAGAAAAACCCAATAACTATATTGACCCGACCTGGGAATTGAACCCAGGACCACCGGGTCTGCGGCCTTATATCTAGCCACTAGACCAACGAGGTAGTCTGACTGCCGTCCCATCGGATTATGAGAGCAAGGAAAAGAGAGTGCACCTGTGTTTGCGCACACACTTGTGCACTATAATATGTCCTGCACAGTTGGCTATCTCTCTTGAGATTGGCCACCGTGGCCGAAATCGGTCTGGAGGACCTTATAATACATAAAGTTCAATTAAATTAAAAAAGCCAAGCTTCATTGCTTGTACTTGTACCAACAGGGATAAATATTATTTGACAAATATCACTTAAAAAAAAAAAACTAAAATGATACAAGTTTAATCATTTTTAATTCAGGCACAAGGGACATAACACCTTAGTTCTAAGGTTGGTGCATGTTAGTGAAGGCCAATATGACCACATACCATTTGATGGCCTATTCACCAGCCTACCTGTATGTATAAATTTTCATGACTCTAGGTGATGCAAGCTATGCAGGCATTACTTCGACTACCAGAAATAGCTCACACCATGCAAGAGCTCAGTAAAGAGATGATGAAGGCTGGTATCATTGAGGAAATGCTGGACGACACTATGTCCAGTATGGAGGATGAAGAGGAAATGGAGGAAGCGGCACAGAGTGAAGTTGATAAGGTAGAAAAATAAATTGATTTTATAATTAATATACACATATCACATAAATAAAGGAAGCTGATAAGTACAATGAATTGCTCTGTGAGTAATTCATCTAAAAATGCTACAAATTTTTAAAAACCAAATTGATTTTAATTTTTTTTTTCTGTTTATTGGTGTTAGGTTACACCTAAATGTTTGTTTTATTTTGTCTGTATGTGTATCGTATGATATTCTGCTACCAATCCAGGCTGAGGTGCAGTGTAATAAGCTCCGAAAACTTCTCTTTAAGATTTAAGAGGTATCAGTCCATTGCCGAAAAGTTTTAATAAAAATTATTAAGAGATTAATTTTAAAATAAAAATCTATTTATATTGTAACATCATGAATTAGTTAAACCTGTCCTTGCAAAACTTTGTTTCCAGCCACGAGAAAAATAAAAATACCATTCATGACTCTTATTTAACTTTCTATTATCTGTTTTAGAGTATATTTAGTTTCGACAATTAATACATTTAGAATTAATATCTTATTTATAACAACACTTACTTGGAACGTATCATAAATAAAACTCTGTATATATATATTATTTAACTATGTTTTCCAGGTGCTTTGGGAGCTAACCCAGGGCCAACTCGGAGAGGCTCCAGCTCCACCCACAGCAGTCGGAGCTCCCTCTACGAGCAAGGAACCGGAGGCGGAGCCTGATGAAAGCGAATTGGACGAAATGCAATCAAGGCTACAGGCCTTAAGATCTTAAGACTAGCTTTAAAAGGTACTTAAAACTTACTACAATATTATGTTGACGTCGCTCATGTCGTTTTGTCTTCCTCAATAATCAATACAATTGAATTTCAATAACTTTAACCTTCACCTTAGTAGAGAGTAATAAACAACTTTGACATCGAATTAACGCGATTTTTCTAGGCTTTAGTCTAAAGCTGATTGTATAGTTAGTCTTACCGCCTTATTCATAAACTTTATTTAACTGGTGATAAGTTAAACAATAGCTTGTCTTCTTCTTTCTTATGTCAAATCAATAATGACAGAAAGAGACAAATCAGTGTTTAGCTAACCAGTAACTAAGCAACGTTTATAAACAAGGCCGTTAGTCGATAACAAGAAACTATGGTCACCTTGGTCGAACGTACGAGTTAAATTGTACGGCTCACCGTTAACCTCCCCTAGGAGGTACATATATACACAATCGACTTAATTTAAAAACTATATAATATCAACATACATATTGGTATGCCATCAGATGTGCCAATGCCAATGTTTAAGGGCAGTGGTGACCACTTACCATAAGGTGGCCCATTTGCCCGTCTGCCTGCCATTCAAATCACGGTCGTATACACAGGTCTTGCAATAACTGTAGTGGGGGTACGAGGCATGACGATAGGTTCGTGCTGGATACAGATACTCAAAAACTTATTGTACATGGAAGATAAAATTATACTATTTGTCCAAAATTATATCACGTTTGACGTTTGTGTGGGCGATGCCCTCGCTGTGCACATTTTTCCAGCGAAGGGTAATACGGTTGACCATATTTTTATTCTTCTGCATTTCACTCAATAACACTGTAATTCAAAATATTGTTTTTTCAAAATGTTGCATTCAAACATGTGTAATATACATATATAATAAGCACAACACGAGTTGTTTTATTGTGCGCTAAAGTACAATTATTTCGATTTGCGATAGCAGCGACGTACAGCGGGCGTCGTTGCGAAATAGAAGTTGTAACATAATCGCACCAATCTCTCACCACTGAAATTGGACTCGGTTGCTAGACATGTGTACAAGACCGTGATTCCAATCTTCCAATTACAAGTGAAGTAAACACAAATAAAAAACTTTGACATCGAAGTGGCGCGATATCATTGGTTGAGATTTTGTATAGTCTATGATAGTCATTAGAGATTCCCTAAAAAATTGCGTTTTCAATCTCCACAAAGTTGTAATCGATACTTTAGAAGTTAAATAACACTTTTATAACTAGTTAAGTGGAATAGTGTTATGTTATAAATAAAGGTTGATTAATCAAGAACTGTTGGTGCATAATACAGCAGAGTTATTAGCAAATCGCATGGAACATCTAAATCTATGGTTTATTTATCTTTACTTCTCGCGTTCATACCACGGTCTTATACACAGGTCTATCATCAACAGTAATGGGGGTACGTCGGCTTAATGACTGCTTTGTTCTGTTCAATTTACGGCCGTCAGAGGCATGACGATAGATAGGTGTGCTATTCTGTCTCTTTTTCTCTCATAGACATGCGTACCGCGTGTCGCTTAACCGGCACGTGACCGTACCATCGATAGCAACGACGTACAGCGGCGTTGACGCGAAATAAAAGTTATATCACGATCGTACCAATCTCGCACCACTGAAATTGGGCTCCGTTGATAGACCTGTATACAAGACCATGGTTCATACAATGTGAGAGTGCTATCAAAATAATCAGTATTATTGATAATTTGATTGATAAAAGATAATAATAATAGATATAGAAAGATAAGACTTTAAAATATTGTTAGATCGAGTATTAATTTAAATAATGTTTGTTTGTCCACAGAAATACAAGGATTTGTCGCAATTTTAAATTGTTCGAAGATATACTAAAATGCCTTTTACTGATTTTATAAATGTTGCAATTAATTGACTTCACTATATGTTTAATGTTATCGTAGAATATACATATATTTATATTAAGTTTTATTAAGATATTATGATATAATATTTGAATGTGTATTTATTAAATTATATTTAAAAATTATGCCTTTAAAGTACAAGTCATTAATTAAACTTCAATCATAGCTTTTATAATATACACCGACAAATACTGCTTCATTATCGTCGACCATTACTTAAATTAAATTCGGTAAGCGCTGCAATTGCGCTTTTTTATTTAAACGATTCTTTAAAACGACTCACGTGCTTCCGACGGTACGTATATGGTACTAAGTGAGAAATTTAATACCTAAAAAGTTATTTACAAAGTTTCTAGTAAATCGTATGAACGATGCTTGAAAATATAAAATGCAAATTAAAACTTTTTTTATATTTAAGTATATAATGCGACAGTTATGAAGAAGTTTTTAAAAAAATGCACTTGCTTAAGGCAATTTTTAATGGACAGTCAGAGCAAATCTTCCATCTAATAAAAAAAAAAAATATTGTTGTCAGTATTGTCATTTGTGGTATTTATTACTTTAATCCCAATTTGTCTTGTAACTTAAGATCAGATAAACAGATTTGATCAGAGAATGACATGAAAAAGGTTTGATAATAAAAACAAGCTTTTTTCTGTTGACCGTACCTTTTTTTCGATGTCAAAAAACTTTTGACAGGCTATTCGAGACTCTTCCTGTACTTAAGCTTTACCATTTCTCAAATAGCTACCAGCAGTGCGATTCTGTAAGAACTTATTTCATTACTCACTCGTGAAAATTTTGATAATCGTCTTATGGTGATATAGTATTTGATGCGTGTATTATTTAAATGTTATGATTATTACAGTCAATATCGCATATGACTTTCTGACGTTTCACGACCGTTTTCTGAGGTGAGCATCGAGTTTGTTCTTACAGAATAATATGTATAATTACGGGAACAAAGGACGGAACATCTTATAGACATCAATACATAGCACTTTTTAAATGTAATATATATAATGGGTGACATATCTAATATTGTCAATGTTTAACCATAATTTAAAATCTAAAGCGCTTCAAGTGTAATGAATAATTTCATTACTAATGTCTGCAGAAATGATTTACTTATGACGAGCCGGTTGGCGTGGTTGGTACCTGCCTTTCGCGCCGCAGGTCGTGGGTTCGATTCCCACCCAGGACAAACATTTGTGTGCATGAACATGTCTGTTTGTCCTTGTAATTATGTATATAAGTATGTATTTACAAAAGAAAAGTAGTATATCAGTTGTCTGGTTTCCATAGTACAAGCTCTGCTTAGTTTGGGATCAGATGGCCATGTGTGAATAATGTCCCAGGATATTATTATATTTAATAATAAATAAATATATTTTTTTTTAATATTATTATTATTATTACTTAATATGTAACATCGTTGTTATTTATCACATGGATGATTTTTAGGATTAAAAACTTCTTCAGTGACCATTTCCGGGAGTTCCCCGTAATAATCAAAGTGAGCTCTCAAAATCTGGCAACAATATGAAAACTGTGTATCTGCTAAATTCTATGTATCTTCATTAAACTTTATAACAGTTATTAGTTATCATGAAGAGTAATACTATTTCTAAGATGTAATTTACAAACATGAAGTTAGCGTTACAACTCGAATATACTGAGCAGCCGGCTAACGAGACAACTTATAAATTTAACTTGAGAGTATTACTTTAATATATATGTGGTGTAAATAAAATTTATACATTAATAAAGGCTTTAATTAATATGGTTTTTTTAACTCGAATTTCATATTGTAATTGTCATTTATTTATGTGCATTTTAAATGTAGTCTTTTAGATATAACTCCCTCGTTTCGGCTTCACACGGGTAGATAAGCAGAAAAATGGATTTTGGATAGAATTTACGTAAAATCCGTTCTTAGTGAACGTCTACGTTGGGGAAGAATGTGACAAATTTCAAGTCAATCGGGCGGATATTTATATCTTGAGATTCGTTCACGATTCGTTCGATAGTTAGATCTCGTATTTCGCTTATATACATATAAATAGAAGCTACGTCACCAGCTTACGAAAGGACTAACGCTCACAATAAATATCAACTGTGTGAGCGAGCGACCATTTTTAGTTTAAATTTGATTCCTAAATTCATTAAAATTCAATGTAAAAACACCAGTCTAGTGGGATTAAGTGATTCTTAACCGAAAAGCGTTGATTCAATTCAAGGCAAGCGCTGTTCAAGGAAAACATCACGTGGAAACCCACTTAGTTGGATGATAATAAATTAATGTATGTCTTAAACTGTTTATTTCGTTTCAATAATTAAATTAATAAAAATACATATTCTCCAATATTTATAAATATAATTCAAATAATACTTTAAACATTGCTTATAAATAATATCAAATATAACACATATCACAGTTAGTTACAACATCTTGGAGGACAGGTCGAGTTCCATTTGTAGGTCTTGTATGGACTCCTTCTTCAGAAGCGGCTTTCTGTCATTCTCCTTTGCTTTCTTCGGATGTTTTTTCTTTGTATGTCTAAAAAAAAAAAACAGTAATAATTTATGTGTCAGTTTTATTTGCGTATTAGTTTAATCTTATTAAAAAAAAAAAAGATAAAACTATCGATAAGAGTACAACTATATCAAGATATATGATATGAGTTAAGATTATTTTTAACAGGGACAGATAATATGTGTTTAGTTTATTGTTAATGTTAATGATTAAAAGGTTTTTAAATTGAATTGTATTATAAATAATATATATTTTTACACATAACTCTTACGAAAGGAGAGCCTTTACCATTCCTTTACCAATCCTATTTACGCATTACCAAGTTACAGTTGCTAAAACCTCTTTTGACACAAACTTTTATTTGGCGGTTATTTTAACCCTTACCTACCCTCACCTCTGTAGAACGTACTTGCCACCATGGGTAGATTTGTACCCCAGCGTCAAAAAATGTTATAAAAAAATGAACTATATATATTTCGACTTCGATCAGGATGGAACTATTAACATGTTAAATTGTAGTTCTACAGCAAAACTGGTAAATTATATTGATGGGTTTCGGTTTGAAGGTTCGAGTTACTGTAACTAAAGGCAAGAGACCCCGTCGGGTTGGCACGTGTTTGTATTGATGGGTACGTGTGCGTGCACAGCGAATTGGAGGTGATTAGGATGTAGGGCGGGCGCAGGTGGGGGGGGGGGGCGTACCTGTTGACGACGCCGTCGGGCAGGTCCATCATGCGGATGATGAGCGCCTGGTCGGACGAGTCGAGCGGCGCCACCGAGATGTCGCGCACGGCGCGGAACTTGCCGCAGTTGTTCAGGTGTTCGTTCTCCAGGCGGAAGAAGTTCCAGATGAAGCGTCTGGGCGGGCAATATCGGGCAATCGTTGGAGTATTAATTCATTAGTTAAAAAAAAAAGTTAGAATTCATTGATATGTACTGTATGCGTAAAAATAAATTTGGCGAAAATAAGTTATTTATTGTGAATCAATACATACACATAATATACGACGAACACAATCATAATAAAAACATGTTCCTGAAAAACTTAGAATGATTCCAAATATTTCGTATACATTACCTGAACACTTCGAGTGGCGCTAGTATAGACACCATAGTTTCGCTGCTGACGATTTTATTCTCAGTGAGGAAGAACGAAGGCGCCCATATAAACCGTAGAACCAAATCTTCTATTATTGCGAAATAGTAAAACTGGGAACAATCACACAAATCGTTAATAGTTCGTTAATATCCGACTGCTGAGCTGAGGCCTGATCACGTAAGATGCTAGATTTTAGAAGTCAATATTTCGACTCACCCCGGGGCTGTACACGATCTCGTCCCGCAGGAAGCTGTTCTCTGCAGAGGGCCCCACACTCAGCAGCCCCCAGTCCATCTTGACGTCCCATGTGTAGGTGTACGTGGACGATATGAACTGACAAGCGAGCCACGTGTAGAGGAACGGATTGTCGTATTGGTTCTCGTAGTTGTCTATGAAAATTGGAATAAGATTTGATTCTATAGGGTTTTCCAATAGGGACGCTTGAACTTTGACAGCTGATTGCGGCCATGTTGTTTGAGTGACAGCTGTCAAATGCAGTGTGTTATATTCATTCCGTCCTCCCAAACCACCATGGCAGGTTACAGTGTCGAGCAGCACGTGCAAATCATAAAATTGTTTTATGAAAATGGGTCTTCAGTTCGAGCAACGTTCCGCGCACTTCGCCCGTTTTACGGTCGCGATGATCCCTGCCGAGTCGACTATCCGTCGATTGGTGGACAAATTCGAGTCAACCGGGTCAGTTAACAATCAGCCGGTTCCCGTGCGTCAACGTAACGCGAGATCTGCCGAGAATATCGCCGTTGTGCGCGACAGTGTCCTCGAAAACCCGCGGCAGTCAATTCCGCGTCGCGCACAGGAACTCGGCCTTTCGCAGACGACAACTTGGCGAATATTGCGTTGTGACTTGAGCCTGCACCCGTACAAGATCCAGCTGACCCAAGAGCTCAAGGTTAATGACCATAGACAGCGCCGTGTGTTCGCTGACTGGGCATTAGAGCAGTTGGAAGTTGACGCCGATTTTGGCAAAAAAATCATCTTCAGCGACGAGGCGCATTTTTGGATGAATGGCTATGTCAACAAGCAAAATTGCCGTATTTGGGACGAGACCAATCCACACGAGGTTCACCAAGTGGCAATGCACCCGCAGAAAGTGACTGTTTGGTGCGGATTTTGGGCCGGAGGCGTGATTGGTCCGTATTTTTTCGAAAACGATAATGGTGTGGCCGTCACCGTCAATGGTGAGCGATACCGGTCGATGATAACCAACTTCTTTTGGCCTGAAATCGAGAATATGGATCTGGACAACATGTGGTTTCAACAGGACGGCGCTACGTGCCACACAGCACACGCTACGATGGAAGTTCTGCACGATCAAGCGCCCTTAATGGAAAACCCTATATAATTGACACATTTCAAACGAACTTTGACATTCAGGTACAAATTGGACGCGATTCTTAAACAAATGCACTTAATCTAATCTGCAAAATAGTGAAACAGTTTACTTCTGGAATAGATGCCAGGTTTGTTTCTTATGACGTTTTAACAACTAAATAAAAACTCAATTCAAGCTAAATTCAAGATGGCTTTATGAATAACATTCTGTAATAATATTTCAATGACAACTTTTGTTGAGCATAAAATAAATTTAGGACTAAAGTATTACGCAATCGTTGGTGATTTTAAATCTCATGTCATGAAAATATAATCAGAAAATTTCCATAACACTTAATATATATTTTTCTAACTTTTCTATCGTTGCTATGTATTTAATGTGTGTGTTATTATCTTACGTAGAATTTAATACATTTACCAATCGCTATGTTAGTCAGCGAGCCTAAGAAAAGTACATCACCGTAAGCGTATTCACGTAATACTAGTTCCCTTAGATCAGCGATACTCAACCTTTTCATTATATGGGCCGCAAACAAAAAATATTACTCGGTGGTAGAGCTTTGTGCAAGCTCGTCTGGGTGGGTACCACCCACTCATCAGATATTCTACCGCAAAACGGCAGTACTTTGTATTGTTGTGTTCCGGTTAGAAGGGTGAGTGAGCCAGTGTAATTACAGGCACAAGGGACATAATATCTTAGTCCCCAAGGTTGGTGGCGCATTGGGGATGTAAGTGACGGTTAACATTCCTTACAATCCCAATGTCTATGGGCGTTGCTGACCACTTATCATCAGGTGGCCCATATGCTCGTCCGCCTAAATATACAAAAAAAAAAAAAAAGAAACAAATAATAATTGAGTAATGATTTAGTTTCTAATGAAACTAAATCATTACTCAATTATTATTTTTGAATGGAGATGCTTGAATGGAGTTTTTATTTAGTTGTTAAAACCTCATAAATAATAAATTGAATTAAGCAACTATGAAAGGAGTTATCGCATATATTTAAAAAAAAAATTATCATTTCATGTATTTTCAAATACTTTGCAGCGTCCGTCACAAGCAGTTATTTAGTTCAAATGATTGAGTTGTTAATAAAAAACCTTTATAATTTAATATAGTTCATAATAAAGTATCATCAAGCGGGCCAACCACAAAAGGCCGGCGGGCCGCAGTTTGAGTACAGTGCGATCGATCACCAATGACAACTCTGAACTCACCCTTGTAAACCGCCCGTAGCGTCGAAAACAAAACGACGAAGAACGTAGTGGAGTACTTCCCGGCGTTCACGAGGTGCGGGAACGCCTCCTTGCTGTCGCGGTACCGACGCAGGCACTGCCAGAAGCGCGTCCACGCAGGAATAATATTCACAGCCGCCCGCGTGAAGATGAACCATTTCGTCGACTCGAACGACGCTATTTATTTATAATATTTGTCTTTATATTAAATAGATAGAGAGTGGGGCGGGGAAATGGATCACCTGGTGATAGGTGGTCAATATCGCCCATTAACATTGGAGTTACGAATATAAGTAATTAATCAAATTTGATGACTTTTGATGTGTAGATAGGGTCTTACAGTAATAAAAACGGTTTTTTTTTTAATTTAAAATAAGATAGCAGACTGACAAATGACCTGATGGTAAGTGGTCATCAACGCCCGTAGACATTGGCGATGTAAGAGATGTTAACCATCACCACATCGCCAATGCGCTACCAACCTTGGGAGCTAAGATGTTATCTCCCTTGTGCCTGTAATTACACTGGCTCACTCACCCTCCAAACCGGAACACAAAAACACTATGTCCTACTGTTTTTCGGTAGAATATCTCATAAGTGGGTGGTGCCTACCAACACGAGCTTGCACAAAGCCCTACCACCAGTAAACAATCAATTTATTAATTATTTTTGACCCTAAATATGGATATGACGCTTTCTGTATTGCATGTGTGCACACGGCACATTTGCATAAAGCTCTACACAAAATTTTATTTTATTTTTTCACACAAGGCCATCTGATCCCAAACTAAGCAGAGCTCGTACTATGGAAACCAGACAACTGATATACTACATATACTAGTTTTCTTTTATAAATTCATACTTATATAGATAATTACACCCAGACTCAGGACAAACGGACATGTTCATGTACACAAATGTCTGTCCTGGGTGGGAATCGAACCCACGACCTGTGGCATAAAAGGCAAGTGTCTTACCAACCACACCAACCGCCTCATCAAAATACAGATGTATTTAAAAAAAATGATCTCACAGTTCACAGTGAACCAGTCAGCCCCAGCTATGTAGAAGGCGATTAAGTAATGGAAGTCCAGGAAGGCAAACGTGAACGAGTTCCACTGGTCCGCCAGCCAGAAGTCGGCGAATAGCACCGGCATGAATGGAGCCGCTAAGATACGACCCTGGAATATTCAAAAATTATCAGATGGTATCATATAAGATACATCAAAAAGCGTCAGAACTATTTCGCGAATACTTTATATTTAAATTATGTCTTGATATTTTAAATCGCATCCATATTAGTTCAACATAAATAAAACCAATCAAAAACACAATATAACAAATGTATTTCCCGATAGGTACAACGTTGGTGTTTTCAAGCCCAGAGTAAACAGGTTCCTTCTAGGCGAGCGTGCGACGTCCTAGACCGTGTCGTTGCTTATCATTATACATTATAAACGATAAAAAAAAAGGAATAAAAAAATATAATCAATACGGTTCGAATACAATCAATCAAGGTCCTCCAGACCGATTTCGGCCATGGCGGCCAATCTCAAGAGAGATTAGCCAACTGCGCAGGAGATATTATAGTGCACAAGTGTGTGCGCAAGCACAGGTGCACTCTCTTTTCCTTAGCTCTCATAATCCGATGGGACGGCAATCCGACACGACCGGAAAGAGTTCAGGCGCAGGACCAACGTCTTAACGTGCTTTCCGAGGCACGGGATTGTACACACTTCCACCTTCCAAACTTCGGGCTGCTACTGAGAATTTTCTGTCAGAAAAACCCAATAACTATTTATTGGCCCGACCTGGGAATCGAACCCAGGACCACCGGGTCTGCAGCCTAATATCTAGCCACTAGACCAACGAGGCAGTCAATACCATTTTAAATATCTGATGACGTAATAAAATAATTAAAACTGAAATCACTTATCATGGTATATTTCGAGAAACCCAACTCTAAATTTAAAAAGGCAAATATATAAATATGCATTATAAATAGATAATATATCAATAAAAGGTACTCACACATATCTTTAGAAACCAGAACCTCGCCTCATGCCTAAAAACCCTCAGAGGATTCATTAAAAACACTAACATTATTATCACCAACGCCAATGGATTCACAAATGGCGGTATACTTAAACTTGCACTATATATAAAACTTAGAATACTAAGTGCCCAAACGACACCGAAAATCGAGGCTAACTCCATCAGATGCTGTTCCGAGAGATGTTTCCGAGGGTCCAGCTCGAATATGAGCACGTGGTTCACACCGGACGATCTCCATCCGTATACATTGATGCCGATTAAAAATATGAATTCAACTAATAGGAATGGACCACGGTACAATCTGAAGGCAGTTTTGAAATATTCAGTGCCTCCTTCGTGGAACAGGGCTGAAACAAATACAATCATATTAATCTATACTAATATTATAAAGAGAAAAGATTGGATGATTTGTATGTTTGTTTGTTTTAGTGTTAATAATTTACTGTTAAACAGTAAAAAGACAAAATGTATTAAATTCACTATTCCCAACGTGAAATTTGTAAAAACGAATGTACTTTTAAATGGGGAATCTTTAGATTCTGTAGAAGCAACAGAATTTCTTGGTATCACAATAGATTCTAAGCTTCAATGGGGCCTTCATATTAATAAATTGGCAAATAGACAGAGTTCTGCATCTTTCGCGGTAAAAATTTTTTTAATGTTGATTGATGTTGATACGGCTCGCCTAGTGTATTTCAGCTATTTCCACCGTATAATGTCTTATGGCATTCTGCTCTGGGGTAATGCAGCCGACATAGATACGATTTTTGTACTGCAGAAGAGGGCTATTCGAGGAATTTACAACCTGGGCCCAAAAGATTCATTAAGATAGTAATATAAGTAAGATAAGAAGTAAATTTAAAGAAATTTAAATAATGACTGTCGCTTCTCAATATATATTTGATAATGTTATATATGTACGCGAAAACATAAAAGATTTTCCCAGAAATTGTGACGTACATACTGTTAACACCAGGAACAAGTATAAACTTACAACCACTATTACTAGATTACACAGGGTTAGTAAGTCTTTTATGGGACAATGTATACGCTTTTACAACAGGATCCCAGAAAGCGTTCAAAAATATTAATTGTGAAATTTAAAAGAATTGTTAAGGAACGCTTATGTGCTAAAAGATATCGCAATCAATGACTTCTTAGATAATTGCACACCTTGGGAATGAAACGATCGCGTCCAGGCTATTTCAAATAAATAAGAATATTATAATGTAAATCAACTATAAATGTAATAGAATAACCTAAAAAAAAAAAAAAAACCCGCTGTGTTTCTTTCGCCGGTTCTTCTCAGGTCTGAGGTGTTTATTTCCGAACCGGTGGTAGATTTATGACAATCAATAAGCAAGTGTAACACTTCTATATTGAATAAAGAAATTTGAATTTGAATTTTGGTAATTGATAAACTCAAAATCTACTTAAAAGATTTTAAAATTTATTTTAACTATAGAAAGCTACATTATAAATGAGCAACATAGGCTATTTCTAATTGATGTCTTTACGAAAATTGCAATAAAGTAACCGAAGGTATCAATTTTCTTCCTATAAATGTCATTATTAGCGTAAAAAAGATAAAATTGTTCAACTTGGACGAAGTAGGCAGGCCGCTAGTTATAATATCAAAATAAATTGAAAAATAAAAAAAATTGCATCTTGATCATTAATTTAATTAAAAATATTTATATCGAGGCCTCCAATGAGTATACTAAAAATACAGACAACAAAATTAAAAAAAAATTCTAATGTAAAAAACATTTCTACGTGGAATGGTGGCAAGAATGTAAGCATTTCTCCGTTGAATCGCAATTGACAACATTTAATTTTTTCAAAATATGTATATTATTACATAAATTGAAACTTTAGATTTCATTCATTATTTTTACTTTGAATTTTATTTCATTCTAAACGGACAAATAAAATATATTTGTAAAAAAAGGGGCGTAAAATTTTTGACAAACTGTTTCGACGGGTTTAAATTTTCTCAAATGTAACTAAGGGAAATGATTTTTTTTTTAAATGGCATAATTTAAATTAATTTATAAAATGAGAATTCGATAGTAATGTTATGCAAGAAGGTTTTTAAACACTACATTAGTAAAAACTTGTAATATAATAAACGATATCGATATACGATATAGTTAACGATTTTATCAGTGTAAGAAAATATTTTAATTCCTATCGCGTTTTCTAGTTGCATTAATCTTAAGTGTGTTACACAAATATTAAATTTCAAACGTTTGTATAAACTATGCAACCTATGCAAATTTAACTAGCCACGGGTTAAGAGATAACGAGCCCGTATTTACGGTGGCGATGTTTGTATGGTACAATATATGGTATTCATAAATTTAGCTTCAGTTTGAACAAACAAACGACGGACACTTCGTTTACCGTCCATAAATTAATAGTAAACCGCGATTATATTAAACACGATAATGTAGGAAATTTATATGTAGTGACCCAAATATTATAATTTTTTATCTATACATATAAATAAAATTGGTGTATGTTTGTAATATTAAAATAACCGCTTTTTACTAAATGCATATGGATGTTTACACGGTACATATACTAAAATAACATTGTTTACTGTCTGTCTATCTGTTTGTTTCGGCTAATCTCTGAAACGGCTGGACCACGGTCTTATACACAGGTCTTGCAACTTCAGTATGGGATACGTTGACATAATGACGCTGTTTGGTTCAATTTACGGCCGCCAGAGTCATGACAATTCGCGTAATAATTATCCCGAACACTTTTTCAAATCCAAACAAAACAGTTAAATAACAAAACAAAAATAACAAAAAATCCGCAAAACTCAACAAAACGATATAACAATGATTAAATAACACAATACTTGGGAGAGAAAAATATCAGCTTCGATAGCAGCGACTTAGTACGTACAGCGGATGGTATTGCGAATTAGCAGTTGTAACACACTCGCACCTATCTCTCACGTATACGACCGTGGGCTGGACCGATTTTGACGGGACTTTCACTGGCAGATAGCTGATGTAATAAGGAGTTACTTTCATTTTAGAAAAAGAAAAAAAGAACGATTTGTAAAATAGAAGAATTACATTAAAATTAGCATACCATAGCATTTACGCGGAATACAGAATTAATGAGTTATCGTAAACTCTGCGAACTGAACAATAACTTTTTTTTTTAATTTCCACTTGGACGAAGTCGCGGGTAACGGCCAGTATTATATAAATATAATGTAAACAAAATATATAATATGCGATAATTTTCACATAAACGAAGGAGCTTCATTATCGTTTAAGGGTTAAGTATGACAGAGCCAATTTTTAACGTTTTGATCTTTTTTTAATTAACAACTAATAAAATCTTGCTTTAAAATATATTTTATCGTTTATTTACTATCATCTGTTTATTCACGTATTATGTAATGTAATGTGCATCATTATCAATGATTTTTTGAAATATAATATTTAAATTTACTATTCCGGAATCTTATTTTAGGTAGATAGAAGCCAATACCTTGTCAGGAAGTATATAGAATAACAGACAGTAACAGCCTGTGAATGTCCCACTGCTGGGCTAACGCCTCCTCTCCTCTTTTGAGGAGAAGGTTTGGAGCTTATTCCACCACGCGACTCTAATGCGGGTTGGCGGAATACACATGTGGCAGGATTTCAGTGAAATAAGACACATGTGGGTTTCCTCACGATGTTTTCCTTCACCGCCAAGTACGAGATGAATATTATTATAAACACAAATTAAGCAGATGAAAATTCAGTTGTTCCCCGGGTTTGAGCCCACGGTCATCGATAGCTTAGATATAGAATAAAAATATAGTTATTAAAAGTACTAATTGTCTATAGGATCATCTTAATATCTTTGTAGTCTTGGTAGTCTATACATTTTTTTTTTTTTTTTTTTTAATAATATATTATTCACACACGGCCATCTGATCCCAAACTAAGCAGCTCGTACTATGGAAACCAGACAACTGATATACTACATATACTACTTTTCTTTTGTAAATACATACTTATATAGATAATTACACCCAGACTCAAGACAAACAGATATGTTCATGCACACAAATGTTTGTCCTGGGTGGGAATCGAACCCACGACCTGCGGCGCGAAAGGCAGGTATCTACCAACTGCGCCAACATTGATGGGCTACATTAATAAATACGTTTTTTTTTATTGAAAAAATTTTTCCAGACTATGTAGTAGGCCACCTGATGGTAGGCGGTCACCAACGCTCATAGACATTGGCATTGTACGTTGGCATTGGCATTGTTATTGTTGAGATGTTAACCATCGCTTACATCGAAAATGCGCCACCAACCTTGGGAACTAAAATGTTATGTCCCTTGTGCCTGTAATTACACTGGCTCACTCACCCTTCAAACCGGAACACAACAAGACCAAGTACTACTGTTTTGCGGTAGAATATCTGATGAGTGAATTGTACCTACCCAGACTTGCACAAAGCTCTACCACCAAGTGAATTTACTGACTCATCATGTAATATTAATGTCCTGTGATAAAAAAGGGTCATATAAAAAAAAATCTCATATTTTACATACCTGATAGAATAACAGTGATGAACAAAACAATGAATGATCCAGAAAATAATCCAACTTTGAAGGTTGTCCAAGGACTTTGTTGTTCACCAAGTGGCGGCACTCTTAGCTTCTTCATAGCTTTCTGTCTGTCTCCCCCCTCCAGGTCATTGGTGACGGTGGCCTCTGTGTCGCTAATAAGTCTGTCTATATCCTTGTTGGTATAGAAGTGTGATGTCTCCACATGTTCAGCTCTCCATTGTGCTCCATTACTTACATTTAATAACTGTAAAAAAAGTAAAACATACAGAACATATGCTAATTGTTGATACACAGAAACCCTAATATTTATGCCAATACGACAGATTTAATTAAGACATCCTAAATGTCCCATTTCTCTTACCGTTATATGAATAAAACTACATTGAAGTTATATGTTACCTTTTTAAACGATTCTTAAATTGTAATAATGTTACTTTTTCATTGTTTTTACCTTGATGTACTTGTTTCCGTTTGTGGAAGAGCGGGGACTCCTAACACAAGTTAATTCCATTACTTAAAAGGAGCTCCCTAGCTGTATCTGTTGTATCTAGGTATAAGTTACAGAAATAAACAATTTTTTTTTTTTTTTTCTTACCAATCTCGTCTCTCTGTTACAGTTCTCTTTTCATTTTATGAAGAAAAATTGATGGATATACTTATGGCTGAATTTCACTAAATAAAACAGTTTCCTAACAGTTCATCACCAAACATGAGATAAATTATAAATACAAATCGACCAGTGTGTTCCCTTAATAATCTTTCTACCATCAACCATAGAATAAATTATCTATTATAATTTACTATTATAATACCGCAATCATTTACAATTTGTTAAAATTAATTTATAGCAGTAAGCTGAAAAATATAGATTCTGCTTACTTTCTTTAAAAGATATTAACATGTATGTAGCTATACGCCTACTGCTTACCCATTCTGGAGGTCGGTAAATTGCCTTAACACAGGTTATTTAAATAACCCATGAAGGATAGTGAGTTCCAGTCATCAAATAAATTAAAAGCAATACCAAAATTTTTAGTAAATCCTACTTATAATGTTATGCTTAATATATATAAAAAGACTACCTACTTGGTCTAGTGGCTAGATATAAGGCCGCAGACCCGGTGGTCCTGGGTTCAATTCCTAGGTCGGGCCAATAAATAGTTATTGGGTTTTTCTGTCAGAAAATTCTCTGGAAGATGGAAGTGTGTACACTCCCGTGCCTCGGAAAGCACGTTAAGCCGTTGGTCCTGCGCTTGAACTCTTTCCGGTCGTGTCGGATTGCCGTCCCTTCTGATTATGAGAATAGGAATAAAGAGATAGGGAATAGTGACTGCACCTGTGTTTGCACACACACTTGTGCACTATAATATCTCCTGCGCAGTTGGCTAATCTCTCTTGAGATTGGCCGCCGTGGCCGAAATCGGTCTGGAGGACCTTACTTACTTACTAGATAAAAAGAATTGTAAGCATAAATGTCTGTGCGAGAGAAATAAATTTATTTATTATTATTATTTATTATAGTATTGTTCTTGGTTTATTGTAGTATTGTTCTGTTATAAACTGCTTGAAAAGTGAATAAAATACATATTCACAAAGAATAATTGATATCAAACAAAACTTACTTTGTCATGTTTCTTTAAAATTTTTCTAAAACCAGTATAGTTTAAGTTCTGGTAATTTTGCAGTAGTATCAAGCTTAGATAAAATTCACTGAATGCAAGTTTGAGTTCTTGCACTTTCCTGCGTGGTATGGCTTTCTTGCTGTCACCGCTGCCTTTGGGTTTCATCGTGTCGAAACGTGATTTGAGCTCACTTTGTAATGTGGCATACTTTCTTGTTGCCTCAGCCAATTTTTCTATAACCAAAAAATACAAATATATAAAAGTTACAGTTTGTATTGTACAAATAAAAAAATTCAAAAATAGTAGTGCTCAAGTTAGCGATATTTTAACATACAAATGCATACCAGAGTAGAAAGTATTAATTTTCTTCAATTCTTGGTCACAGTAATGAAAAAAAGTTTCATCAAAATTGGCAAAATGCCTAGAAAGTACTTCTGGTTCTACATTTTCAGCTGACGGTGCCTCTTCGACTGCTGTGTAAAGCATTGCTTTCATTTCCTAAAAAATATTTTACATGATAACTTTTTGATATTTAAAATTAAAATATAAAAATGCCCACATTTTGCCTTTCTGACATAATATTTAACTTGATAAGCATTAATCAAAATAATATATTTTATCAAAGAGTAACAGAGTACTGTAAAAATGATTATACAATGAAATTAGAAAAATATAATACATACAATATATAATTTTTAAAATGTATTAATAGATCTTAATATAATTAGTAACACAATATATATAAAAAGTAATAAACTCTGAGATATTCTGATTATGTTAGTGAACTATGAAAATAAATAAAAATCATACCACAAGATGAAAACTTATTCTTATCACCTAATACACAATAGATCATTTCACAGTTAATCAATGTCATTCTGTATTTATTGCAATAACAGACATGTGACAAAGACAACTGTACCATATAAATATAATATATGATTTGATCTCTATTTATTAAGACATTTTTTTAATTTTATGATTATTATTATTTTTTAAATTCTAAGTCCAGTTAAGGTCCAGGGCAATATTTATACCTCATAATTTATATACTGTTTTCGCCACTCAGGAGTTATGTGGGCACTAAGATGTTCCGCGAACTTCATTTTTTACGTTGTATGCTCCTCCGTCCTCGTCTTGATTCAATGGACAACGAGAAAACACTGCATCTAAAGTAACTTCTTATGTACACAAGTTGATAACGATTAAACTACACTATTACAAATATAGCCGAAATATTGGAATGATTTATTTCTCTTAAATAATAAAATTCTATTTAAAAATATAACAATTTTCTATAAATCGATAACACCTATAAGTAAGGCAATTGTATTAGAAAAATTAGATAAAAATTAAGTAAAACACTGTACACAACTAATCCGTATAATAAGACATTGACACTGACTGTTGTCTGTGTCTGTCATGACTTATCTCAGTGTCTATCAATCTATGTTACGGCAAAAAAAGTAACTGTCTACTAAAATAATTTAATTTCTTTTTTCTTATCAACAGTTTTTCGCTTGCAAAAAACTAACAATATGTTCACCAGATCATTTAAAAAATAGGCTTAGAGATAACTGGTTTTGTGAATTAATTGAAATATATTGTAACTACTTATAATAATTCAGTTATTTACATTTGTATTTTTTTTTGTAGATTACCCTAGGGCCCAGACAAACAGTCACACAGCCAGATAAAAAATAAATATTAGGCTTTAGTTTTATATATTTTTATACATTCAAAATGATAAATGCATATTTTGCCAAAAGAGCTAATTTTTATGTTGCATACATATCTTAGTCCATTATTATTCAATGATTGCATAATATGATCTGCATTCGGCAGATTGGCGACATGACTATAAAGCATTGATTGATCAATAAAGTTATAATATTTAATCACAATCAGTCTTTCAATTCATTATTTGATAGTCACTATTCCTTTTGACTTTCAAATACTATATTTGAAACTGGCATGTACTAAAATTATTATTTTTTGCCAATTATAAGGGGAGAGGCACTGTATTTATGAAATACAGATACCAATAGATGCTTAGTTAAGCAACAGTGGCATTCTAATCTAAATTTGTTATTTATAAATAACAGCTATTTTATTATATATTTTTCATTGTTCTGATATGCCTATGTTAAACACAAGGCATATTAGAACAATTCAAAAGTAAATAAATTTCTAGTATTATTACCATGTCAACCATATTTATTGTATCTATATGTTGTCAGATTCATGTACTTTTGTACTAGCACAAATGATAGGACAATCAAGGGATAAATAAGTATAATGACATACACTTAAAATATATTATTTAATTATTATTAGTCATGAAATCCATTTTCTTCTACTTCATTTTTAGTATTAATCGGAAATAATGATTCATTTATATTTTCAGGTATTACTCTTGCTACTTTTCTCGGTTCCTTCATCAGTGATTTTGGACATTGCATTTCGGACCAGCTGATTGGTACCATGCTAACTCCTTGCGGTGAACCCTCTGCTGTAGCTATAACAACTCCAAGTTCATTCTCAGCAGTTGAAAGATGATACCAGTGGATCTCAGTCATTGGAAGCTGTATTCAATTTTAAGGAACTTTTAATTGTACTTTGTTAAGCTTTTGAAAAAAAAACAATTTAATATAAAAAAAATAAAAAACATATATATAAAAGGATACAACTCTTGCCAATATAACATCACCCGGTCTAAAACACTTGTATGGGTCTATTCTATCTTTACCTATTAATTTTATATCTTCTTTCTTAAGAATACCTTTGTAGGGCCTGGCAAGGACAAACGGTCCAACACATAGTATCGTGCATTGTACTTGTCTAGAGTTCACCACTGTTACTTTAGCTGTAACTATGTCTCCAGTCATTGGCAGTACACTGGGTGTTCTGGAACTTACAACTGTTACTTTGTTTGCCTAAAAAAAAGTTAGAGATATTTATAATCTATTACAAACCACAAGGATATTACACAATTTTTAGATTTGAAAAGTAAAATTTAAATTCCTAAATCTCACTGTCTTTCTACTCCGTATCAAATTGGATCATAAGTATCAGATTTTTAATGTCACATGATGGTTTTTTCACAATGTATTTCTTGTCTTACACAATATAGATGTATTTTAAGGTGCCTAACATATAAAACTGTGACTGTCTGTGTTTCTACGTCTCTTTATCTGGTATATTGCAGTCCTGTATGTTAATGACGGTATGAAACAAGTTATCGATTACCTTTGTTATTGGATGTAGTTCCATTTTGAGTATTCCTGCTAATGATGCATAAATATATCCTTTCAGTTCGTATGTTCCCGGTCCGGAGATATAATCGTTATTTGATGGAGTTAATCGCATCCCTGGTATACATATTTTCCCAATTTCTTCGTCTGTATTCATTTTATAATTTATAGGTTAAATTTGTAAAATAACAGTTTAATTATACTGTAATAACCAGGTAATAAAACAATACTTAATACGTTTTCTTAATATATATATATATCATTGACGATTGTTTTTAAACATTAACACAAAATTGCTTTTGCTAATATGAAAAATATTATCATTAACTAGTACATACTCAAAATAATTCAATACACTTGTTGAAGTTGTTGATAAAAATGACGTTGACATTACCATTAACCACGGTCGTATTTGTATACGATAGGGATGCCCGATGATCATCGATTTTCGATGAACATCAATGTTAGAAGATAAAACATCGATGTTGCATTATATCATCGTAACATCGATGTCAGGGACACATAATCGAAATTTGGTCGCGGACACATAATCTACCGAAATCTATGAACGCTTCCACACACACAGTATTTATCAAATTCTGAACGCTACCAAAATACGAAAAAAATACATTGCCTTGTTTGTTGAAAAAACTTGCGGTGAGATATTTAAGTACTATTGCGACATCAACGCCATCTGAGAGATTATTTTCGAAGGCTGGATCAACTCTATATCAACAGCGCAACAGGTTCTGCACTTTCAAAATTATTATTTTTACAGTCGATTGACAAAAGTATTGGAACTTATAATGTGTTTCTACGCCCTAAAGTCTTATATTTTCAATGATCAATTTGTTTCTTTTTTTTTTAAAGTCATGTGATATTATCGTTGTTTTATTTATTGATGACGATGTCTGCAAAAAAAATATCGATGTTGGCTGACATCGATGTTTTCCTTTCGATGATTATCGAACATCGATGTTTTAGCTTCGATGTTGATATCGATGTCAACATCGATGTTTGTCTAACATCGGGCATCCCTAGTATACGACCGGCCAATAACCACAGATGACAGATCACATAACGATAACACTACACTAAGATACCACATAAAGATACCACTCTTTAATGGCCATAACACGAACTTTGTATTTACGATTTTTTGATAAAAAGAAATAAAACAAATAATTTATTCTTATATTAACTTCTACGATCAAATTAAGCAGATTCATCATCATCATCAACATTTTGTCGTCCACTGTTGGACATAGACTTCTCCACGCCCGCCACTGAGCTGGGTCTTCAGCTCTTAAGCAGATTAATTAGAATAAAATTCATACGTAAATATGCGTTAGACATATTAAATATCCGTTTTTAAATACGATACTTAGTTTTGACTGAACTACTTAAAATAGCTATGTATTTAGAAAAACAAATTGGTTTTATACAACGCTGAACAGTTACTTTACTTTTTGAAAATTGTCACTATGCATCCATCCAACTATTAAAAATAATGTTATAACTTTATAAGTCTGTTTCGACAACATCACTAGCTCAGACGTGTCACGTCAGCCGGTTTGACATTTGAAATGTCGATGTTCTTTACCTATTTGCGTTTAGTTTCGTTTAAAATAGAAATATAGTGGAAATACAAGGAATTACAGTGAAAATCTGTAGAAATGCTGACAAAATTTGAAACGAAGTCAGCGAGAGTGAAGGGTATATCCTTTCACGCAAAGAGACCATGGGTTTTGGCGAGTCTACACAATGGTGTGATTCAGCTATGGGATTATCGTATGTGTACATTATTGGAGAAGTTTGATGAACACGACGGTCCAGTACGTGGTATATGTTTCCACATACAACAGCCACTGTTTGTTTCTGGTGGAGATGATTATAAAATAAAGGTAGGAACACCTAGCATCAACCTAATCCCTTGCTATCGATTGCTTGTTTTATGTTGTAATGGTTTATACTGATGTCCAAACCAGTTCCTTTACATGTCAAAAATCTTTTGGAGTGATAGCAAATATTATAAAATACCTATAGTTAAAATATTTCTAGTAATAATAACAATATGTTACATTTCAGGTTTGGAATTACAAGCAAAGGAGATGTCTTTTTACATTGCTAGGACATTTGGACTATATCCGAACAACATGCTTCCACCATGAGTACCCGTGGATCTTAAGTGCATCTGATGATCAGGTAAATAATTAACTTTTATTTTAATTAATTAACATTTATTTTACGGTAACAGCACAATAGATATTCTACCGCAAAACAGCAGTATTTTGTATTGTTGTGTTCCAGTTTGAAGGGTGAGTGAACCAGTGTAAGTACAGGCACAAGGGACATAAAATCTTAGTTCCCAAGGTTGGTGTATTGACAATGTAAGCGATAGTTAACATTTCTTACAATGCCATTGTCTATGGGCGTTGGTGACCACTTACCATCAGGTGGCCCATATGCTCGTCCGCCTACCTATACAATAAAAAAAAAAGCATAATTATAATAAAGACTAATGATATTGCTGATGATATATGTATTTTAAAAATAAATTAAACTCTTCAAAGTAGAATAAAAAGTTTGAATACTTGTTCTCTTTTCAAAAGTATACATGTGCTTAAACTAGGAAAAGAACCCTTGTTTTATAAATGCAATATTTTAATTTCTTGTGATGTTTAATTATGACATCATGAAAGTATTAAATTTTAATGATATATCTTTAATTTTTTTTCCAATAGACTATAAGAATATGGAATTGGCAATCTAGACAGTGCATCAGTGTGCTAACAGGCCACAACCACTATGTGATGTGTGCTCAGTTCCATCCAACAGAAGATCTGCTTGTATCTGCATCTTTGGACCAATCAGTGAGGGTTTGGGACTTCTCGGGGTTAAGGAAAAAGAGTGTTGCACCTGGACCCTCTGGATTAGCCGAACACTTGAGAAACCCTCAGGCGACAGACTTGTTCGGACAGGTAATGGTAATTAGGCATGCGTTTTTATTATTTTATGCTTTTTCTCTAATATTGCATGTATAAAGTATGCAGAATGAAATAATTTATAAAGTATATATTTTATTGTATGCATGATATTAGACATAGTTTTGTTGCAGTTATGGCTATTATTGAAAGTATCTTTTTATTTTTTAGAGTACATTGCATCTAAAATTTTGTTTTGTTGTGTTTAGAAAAATAATAGAAAATGCAAAGCAAAATTTGTTGTATTTAGAAAAATTGCTAAAAGTGCAAAGCAATATTTGTCGCATTTCAAAAAAAAGCTGATAAATGCAAAGGATTTACATTTTCTTTACAGGCGGATGCTGTTGTTAAACATGTTTTGGAAGGTCACGACCGTGGTGTAAACTGGGCTTCCTTCCACCCCACTTTACCACTCATTGTTTCTGCCGCTGATGACCGTCAAGTTAAGCTTTGGCGTATGAATGATGCTAAGGTAAGGAAAATATTTTCTTTATGATATGATCACACACGAACAGTCTTCATATTGATATATTTTTTAATTATTTAATCTAAATTAATATATTTGCACAAGTCAAAAAATTTGTTTGTTTCTAAATGCAAATAACATACTCAATATGTCCATTTAAAAAAAAAATTGTTTATATATGAAAATATTTGTTTTATTTACTTATCTCAGGCATGGGAAGTGGACACATGTCGTGGACACTACAACAATGTTTCTTGCGCGCTGTTCCACGCGCGGCACGAACTCATGCTATCTAACAGTGAAGACAAGTCCATCCGGGTTTGGGACATGACTAAACGTACATGTTTGCACACATACCGAAGAGAACATGAACGGTGAATATAATAATAATATAAAGATTTTTTTTTTAATAAGAGATTACTAACGGCCTCTTTAAAACTTCTAACTATATACTGAATGCTCATTGGTCTCCTATCACATCATCGGTTGCTACCAACCGATGACCATTAACATTGATATCAATTTAGTTATTTGGGCGTTCATCACCACTTTAGAAACTAGAGTTTATTTTTACAGATTTGTATTTTAAATAATTTAATCATCATCAATATCGAAATAAGTACAAGTATGGCTATTTTGCGAATTAAATATATTAGAGTTAATTCAAATGTAAACAATTATATTAAATGATCTTGCTCCGCGATTGCATTTCAGATTATTTTTAAATATCATATAACATTAAGTGTGTGTTTGTTTATAAATATTTCATCATCAATTCATAATGTACTAAACTAGTGTTCGCCCGCATATTAGTTAAGGGGGAGATATTTTCACGGTAGCATGCGCAGCGATCCCGTCCTCGTTTATACGGAAAGGATACTGCTGGTTTTTTAGTGGGTATTCCGATGTTCGGAGCGCACTCGCCACCTAGGACACTGGCGAGCCTACCATACCCCCGCTGTTCCCGTGGGGGAAGGGGGGAGATATACACCATAACTCTAATAAGTTCCCCAAAACGCAAATTCATATAAGCTTTCCTCAAATTTTCAGTAATGATTATGGTAAATATTTTGACCACTGGGCGAACTATATATTCGATTATTTTTCTATATATTCATCCTATTCCAATCGGGGTTCTAAATCTAATTTTTGTTTACCTTTACAAGGAGTACGTGCACGAGTATTGTGCACTACAATCACTTCTTGATATCCTTTATCTGTACTACTATAGGGTTTTCCATTAAGGGCGCTTGATCGTGCAGAACTTCCATCGTAGCGTGTGCTGTGTGGCACGTAGCGCCGTCCTGTTGAAACCACATGCTGTCCAGATCCATATTCTCGATTTCAGGCCAAAAGAAGTTGGTTATCATCGACCGGTATCGCTCACCATTGACGGTGACGGCCACACCATTATCGTTTTCGAAAAAATACGGACCAATCACGCCTCCGGCCCAAAATCCGCACCAAACAGTCACTTTCTGCGGGTGCATTGCCACTTGGTGAACCTCGTGTGGATTGGTCTCGTCCCAAATACGGCAATTTTGCTTGTTGACATAGCCATTCATCCAAAAATGCGCCTCGTCGCTGAAGATGATTTTTTTGCCAAAATCGGCGTCAACTTCCAACTGCTCTAATGCCCAGTCAGCGAACACACGGCGCTGTCTATGGTCATTAACCTTGAGCTCTTGGGTCAGCTGGATCTTGTACGGGTGCAGGCTCAAGTCACAACGCAAAATTCGCCAAGTTGTCGTCTGCGAAAGGCCGAGTTCCTGTGCGCGACGCGGAATTGACTGCCGCGGGTTTTCGAGGACACTGTCGCGCACAGCGGCGATATTCTCGGCAGATCTCGCGTTACGTTGACGCACGGGAACCGGCTGATTGTTAACTGACCCGGTTGACTCGAATTTGTCCACCAATCGACGGATAGTCGACTCGGCAGGACGATCATCGCGACCGTAAAACGGGCGAAGTGCGCGGAACGTTGCTCGAACTGAAGACCCATTTTCATAAAACAATTTTATGATTTGCACGTGCTGCTCGACACTGTTACCTGCCATGGTGGTTTGGGAGGACGGAATGAATATAACACACTGCATTTGACAGCTGTCACTCAAACAACATGGCCGCAATCAGCTGTCAAAGTTCAAGCGTCCCTATTGGAAAACCCTATATATACAAGAACCCGACAACAACCGTTGGGCAGTAGCCTACCAGACTAACACCCGTCTGGTCGGAGGATCCTCCCTTTTCAATGGTCAACACCAAACACTCATAAGCTTTAAACATTTTGTAATTGAATGTGATCAAACTATTTGACGAGCCCGTTGGCGTGGTTGGTAGATACCTGCCTTACGCGCCACAGGTCGTGGGTTCGATTCCCACCCAGGACAGACATTTGTGTGCATGAACATATCTGTTTGTCTTGAGTCTGGGTGTAATTATCTATATAAGTATCTATTTACAAAAGAAAAGTAGTATATGTAGTATATCAGTTGTCTGGTTTCCATAGTACAAGTTCTGCTTAGTTTGGGATCAGATGGCCGTGTGTGAATAATGTCCCAGGATATTATTATTATTATTATTATTTACGTAAAATATACTCTATAGCTTATTCCAACCACAACAGGAATAAACCCAAATAAACAACTTTGACACCGAATTGATGCGATATCATTGGTCATCGATATCAATTGACGCGATGTCATTGGTCATCGATATCAATTGACGCGATATCATTGGTCATCGATATCAATTGACGCGATATCATTGGTCATCGATATCAATTGACGCGATGTCATTGGTCATCGATATCAATTGACGCGATGTCATTGGTCGAGATCTTGAATAATCTATGATATTCACTATGGATTCGCGAAAAAATGGCGTTTTCAATGTCTGCGAAGTTGTAAATGGAACTTCGAAAGTTAAATTAATGTGGTTATAACTAATTTCATGGAATAGTGTTTTATATATGCTAGCTGTGCCCAGCGGCTTCACCCGCGTATAATTAATAAAAATATAATAAATTATTTTATTACTATAATAACACACACACACACAAAGACACACGCGCGCACGCACGCGCGCACTCACACACACACACAGACACACGCGCGCACTCACACACACACACACACACACACACACACACACACACACACACACACGCACACACACACACACACACACACGCACACACACACATATCTACTGGTAAAGGAATACGTAATTAACGATTTGAAATTAATTTTTATAAGATACCGTAGGGTTTACCGATCTTATATAGGGTTTTCCATTAAGGGCGCTTGATCGTGCAGAACTTCCATCGTAGCGTGTGCTGTGTGGCACGTAGCGCCGTCCTGTTGAAACCACATGTTGTCCAGATCCATATTCTAGATTTCAGGCCAAAAGAAGTTGGTTATCATCGACCGGTATCGCTCACCATTGACGGTGACGGCCACACCATTATCGTTTTCGAAAAAATACGGACCAATCACGCCTCCGGCCCAAAATCCGCACCAAACAGTCACTTTCTGCGGGTGCATTGCCACTTGGTGAACCTCGTGTGGATTGGTCTCGTCCCAAATACGGCAATTTTGCTTGTTGACATAGCCATTCATCCAAAAATGCGCCTCGTCGCTGAAGATGATTTTTTTGCCAAAATCGGCGTCAACTTCCAACTGCTCTAATGCCCAGTCAGCGAACACACGGCGCTGTCTATGGTTATTAACCTTGAGCTCTTGGGTCAGCTGGATCTTGTACGGGTGCAGGCTCAAGTCACAACGCAAAATTCGCCAAGTTGTCGTCTGCGAAAGGCCGAGTTCCTGTGCGCGACGCGGAATTGACTGCCGCGGGTTTTCGAGGACACTGTCGCGCACAGCGGCGATATTCTCGGCAGATCTCGCGTTACGTTGACGCACGGGAACCAGCTGATTGTTAACTGACCCGGTTGACTCGAATTTGTCCACCAATCGACGGATAGTCGACTCGGCAGGACGATCATCGCGACCGTAAAACGGGCGAAGTGCGCGGAACGTTGCTCGAACTGAAGACCCATTTTCATAAAACAATTTTATGATTTGCACGTGCTGCTCGACACTGTAACCTGCCATGGTGGTTTGGGAGGACGGAATGAATATAACACACTGCATTTGACAGCTGTCACTCAAACAACATGGCCGCAATCAGCTGTCAAAGTTCAAGCGTCCCTATTGGAAAACCCTATATGTTCAATCGCTCGGATAACTTTAATATCGCGATGTAGGGTACGTCAGTTTTTAGTTTTCGTATGTGGCGAGATAGATGTCGCTACAAGTGTAAGCAATTCAATTACAACAAATAAATGTGTCTACTTTTTTTTTTTTTATTTCATTTAGTTACTGGGTGCTCTCTGCTCATCCCACGTTGAACTTGTTCGCCGCCGGTCACGATGCTGGTATGATCCTGTTCAAGCTGCAACGCGAACGACCGGCATATGCATTGCATAATAATATGCTCTTTTATATAAAGGACAGGTATGGAATGAATGCTTATTAGTATTATCTTATCTATTAGGTCCTGGATTCGAATACCAGGCAGGGATGATATAACTTCTACTTGGATATTGAATGGCACAAAATGAGAATTGTTATTTATAATATATTAATAGTCTAACGCACCTGCAACGCACCTGCAAGTCCTCAGATGTTGCAGATGTCCATGGGCGGTGGTAGTCACTTTCCATCAGGTGAGCGTCCTGCTCGTTTGCCCCCTCTTACATAAAAGAAAAAGTATGTAATGATGTTGGTGTCGTCCTGACAGCGATCGTCAGCGAAGACTAGCCAATGGCGCGGGATTTATTATAGTTCCGAAGTGTGTGCGTTTAGGCACCGGCCCAACGGTTTTCCGTCTTCCATTCCATCTTCCAGACTCCGGGCTGCTAGTGAGAATTTTTCTATCAACTCAATAACATTCTTATCGGCTCGATCTTGGGTTTGAACCCAGGACATATGGCTTTTATTTAGTCACTAGACTAACTAGTATGTATTATATTATTTATTAAGGGTCAATATGTTTCGTTTTAGTTGTAAGTGCTTTCGTTTGTTTCCAGACAACTGCGCAAGTTGGATATGTCTACGAACAGAGATGCGCCGGTTATGCAAATCAAAGGCGGCGGTCGACAGCAACCGTACAGGTATTGTTATTTTATAATTATTCTTTCTTTTATTATATTTCACGAAACATTCTAATATATGTACAATGTACATATACATAAGCTCGTATACAGGTGTGACAAAAACCCTGCCCGGCCCGTGAAGTGGTTATGCGGTATCGTGTGTCGGGTCTAATTATGTAATAATTTTTAAAATATGTACTTAGCTAAAAATTTATCCCGGATTTTTTTTTTAAATTAAATGACGAAAATTACATGGCAACACAGGCGCGGGCAATAGCGTTCGATAGCTCTTACCTATCGGGTAGCTAACAAAAGTTCGTGACCTCAGCTGTCCACGTGTTTACCACCAACAGTGTCGTTAAACAAAATTAATATATTTTTTTTTTTAATTTTTTTCTTAGTATCAATATTGAGCACCATTTCTACTTTTGCCCTTCGACGCCAGCGACGTCATTTAGTAAATTAATTCGTTTATGTACGGGGACAAAGGAAACTTTTAAAAACGTTTTCAAACGACATTTTAACGAATAAATAATGATCGTTGCACGGTGGCAGCATGTCGCTGAACCACGCGGAGTGGTGCGTGCTGGTGTCGTGGCGCGCGGGCGACAGCAGCTCGTACGAGCTGTACGCCGCGCCGCGCGACGGAGCCGAGCCCGCCGCGCCGCCCGAGCCGCAGCGCGGGCACGCCACGTCCGCCGTCTGGGTCGCGCGCAACCGCTTCGCCGCGCTCGAGCGGAACAACCAGGTAGCCGCGAGCGCACCTCCGAGCCGGACGCTAGCTCGCTATGTAGTCATTAGAACGGCGACGCCACTTACGCTCACTAGACAAATTAATAAATTATCACAAAATGAAAAAGATGATAAATATAAAACGAAATAAATAAAACATTAAATTTGACGACGATTTGATTTGACGAGCCGGTTGGCGTGGTGGGTGAGATACTTTCACCGGCGTGAAAGGCCGCAGGTCGGGGGTTCGATTCCCACCCAGGACAGTCATTTGTGTGCGTGAACATGTCTGTTTGTCCTGAGTCTGGGTGTAATTATCTATATAAGTATGTATTTACAAAAGAAAAGTAGTATAAAAAGTATATCAGTTGACTGGTTTCCATAGTACGAGCTGATTAGTTTGGGATCAGATGGCCGTGTGCGAATAATGTCCCAGGATATTATTATTCTTATTATAATTTATCAACAATAATATCGTATTTAATACGACTTAATTTTTTTTTTATGTCATACGTTGGCGGACGAACGTATGGGCCACCTGATGGTAAGTGGTCACCAACGCCCATAGACATTGGCACTACGAGATTACCTACCCGGACGAGCTTGCACAAAGCTCTACCACCGAGTGCTCGCACGAAGCTCTACCACCACGTGATATATAATACATAACTGTACCGGTTGAAATGGAATGGCTTACTCAATTCCACCGAAACGCATCGGTGTAATCTAAAACGGGTATAACTAATATTCGTTTCCTGTCCAGCTCGTGATAAAGAACCTGAAGAACGAGGTGTCGAAGAAGATAGCGACGCCGACGTGCGACGAGATCATGTACGCCGGCACCGGCATGCTGCTGCTGCGCGAGCCGGACGCCGTGCAGCTGCTGGACGTGCAGCAGAAGCGGACCGTGGCCAGCGTGAGTACCGCCCCCTCTAACTACGCCATAAGATTTTTTTTATTTTTATTGGTGAACAACAGCCTGCAGCGCTTTCTCAAACGAGACTTGCTTGTTTTTTTTTTGTATTATCTGTTGTTGAAATTATTTCGTGTGATTATTTTTTCTAAACCATACCTCTCTTTCTACTTATTATTATAACTTTATAATAATATTATCACTAAAATAATTGTACAATCATAAATCTCTAAAATAAAACACAGACTACAGGCCAGTACTTGTTAATTTGCGGAATGTGTTGTGTGCATTGTACGCTAAGGGATCGCTTGTGCTTGTTACCGTAACGTCCTGATGGCCGTCTTATATTATCCTAGATCAATTATATACATGTTCAAATGTCCTTTTGTGAAATACATAATCGATACATAAATGAATACATCACAAGCAAAAGACGCAAGACGCGACTTCGCCGTCGCACCGCTCAGTTCCAAAAGGTCGTATCCCATTGTGATCGCGTGCGGATTATATATATCATAACTTGTATCTTTCATCAGGTGAAAGTGTCCAAATGTCGTTACGCCATTTGGAACTCGGACATGTCGCTCGTGGCTCTCCTCGGCAAGCACACTGTCACGATTTGCACGAAGAAACTGGAACAGCTCTGTTCCATCACGGAGGGGGCCCGGGTGAAGTCGGGGGCCTTCGACGATTCCACACCTCAGCCAGTATTCATTTATACAACGGCGAACCACATCAAGTATTGCTGTAAAGATGGGTAAGTGCTTAGGATATTGTTTATTCGTTTTGACGAAGTTAAAAAATACCATAAACTTTGCAAGAATGTATCAATAAATGTATGCTACATAATATATAACAAAAAAAGGACAAAAATATAAGAAAAAGGGTTGACCCTTTAACTAATTTATACGAAATTCGACCAAAAATTATTGTTGAACATTCGAGGAAAACATGTATGTACACTTAGTAGTATAAATTATTTCCAATTTTTATATTGGTAACACTAAGGTTTGCCAACTAAATACAACTGGTGGTAGAGCTTTGTGCTAGCTCGTCTGGGTAGGTACCATCCACTCATCAGATATTCTACCGCAAAACAGCTGTACTTGGTATTGTTGTGTTCCGGTTTGAAGGGTGAGCCAGTGTAATTACAGACACAAGGGACATAACATTTTAGTTCCCAAGGTTGGTGGCGCATTGGCGATGTAAGCGATGGTTAACATCTCTTACACTGCCAATGTTTAACAGCGTTGGTGACCACTTACCATCAGCTGGCCCATATCCTATATACCTATCCTATAAAAAAAAACTACTACTAACATACTAATAATAAAAAAAAAAACAGATTGACAAACAGCAGCAAAAGGTACCAAACTGTTTTGTACTCAAAAATGAAAGGAGGCCCTTATTCCAGTATTGGTACATCAAATGTTATTTAAACTCTTTGCAGTGACTACGGTATAATCCGCACCCTGGACGTGCCCGTGTACGCTGTGAAGGTGATCGCCAGCGAAACCGGCGCCAAGGTCGTGTGTCTGGACCGAGAGGCCAGGCCCAAGGTGCTCAATATTGACCCTACGGAGTACAGGTACAACATCAGTTATATGTATTACAACAGTAACAGCCTGTGACTATCCCACTGCTGGGCTAAGGCCTCTTCTCCTCTTTTTGATGAGAAGGTTTGGAGCTTATCCACCATGTTGCTCCAATGTTTGTTGGTGGAATATACATGTGACAGAATTTCAGTGAAATCTGACACATGCAGGTTTCCTCACGATATTTTCCTTCACCGTTAAGCACGAGATAAATTATAATCACAAATTAAGCACATGAAATTCACTGGTGCTTGCCAGGGTTTGAAGCCACGATCATCGGCTAAGATTCACACGTTCCTACCACTGGGCCATCTCGGCTTCTTCAAAACCACTTTAAATGGGTTGGATTTCTAAAACGGGTGATGATGATGAAACTGTTTTATAATATGCCATATTAGACTTCATAATATATTTTGGGCCAAATATATTGAAATGATTGGTAGATTGTAGTAGTTAAAATGATTACAATGTTTTTTTTCAATTACAGCATTAAAGATTAAAATGTAATTTTTTTTTTCATATCATAGTTTTCTATCTGATATACATGGTTGGTAATAATTAATATTATTTAGAATTGATTGTTTTCTTTAGATTAAATTTGTAACAAGACACGTAAATTTAATTTCCATCGTTTTGTTTCTATGATTTCTTTTTGACTTTTCAATATATTTTTATGTTACATTTAAACCAATAACTGCGGGCGAGCAGTTAATTTTACAAATTGTTTTCTTACATGTAATTCATATGTATCTCTTATAGCTTTGTGCAAACCCATTTGGGTACCACCCACCGATCATTTATTCTACCAAACAGCAGTACTTAGTATTGTGTCAATATTTGTGGACCGTGGCCCGTTCGCTTACTTATTTCATAAACAAAACATGCAGTGGAGTAGATATGTAATAAGTACGAAACTTTCTTCTTACCTTACGATTTGACTTTTTTAGGTTTTTGAACATTTACAAGTTGTTACCCTTTTGTCTGTGTGTCCGATAGGTTCAAATTGGCGCTGGTGACGCGTCAGTACGACCAGGTGCTCCACATGGTGCGCACCGCCAAGCTCGTGGGGCAGAGTATCATCTCTTATCTACAAGAGAAAGGTTATTAGAACATTACCTATGCCGACATTTTTTTCTTCTAGATAATTGAAGTATATTATTTAACGTTTTTGATTTGCTTCATGCAGCTATTTTTATGTAGGTTTGTTTAATGCTATTGTAGAAACGAACCCTGTGGCCCGTTCTAAAAGGGCCAAAGTAATTTTTTGAGAAAAATCTAAACCATATTTGTGGTGGTAACTAAATGATTTAAAAAAATTATAAATTAAATTGTACTTAAACGGCATAAGCTTAACGTTAGTAATATAAGAATAGAAAGGCATGCTTTATAAAACTACTAACATCTGTTCATTGTTTCCATTGTTATGATATGATATAAGAGTGATATTGGTACATTTTAGCAACTAATTTATGGGTCCATTTATTTATTTATTATCATGGGTTTTTTTTATCTCACCACAATCAATTTCTACTAGTACGAACACTCGTAATAACGAAAAACAAAAAAAAAAGCTAATATAGTAATCGATATAACGATGGAGAATTTCATGTATAGTTTATTTGAGATTATCGCACTCCTCGTACACAAAATGTATGTATCATATCCCCCCCCCCCCCAGGGTACCCGGAGGTGGCGCTGCACTTCGTGAAGGACGCGCGCACGCGGCTGTCGCTGGCGCTGCAGTGCGGGAACATCGAGGTGGCGCTGGAGGCCGCCAAGAGCCTGGACGAGCCCGACGCCTGGGACCAGCTGGCGCAGGCCGCGCTCGCCACCGGCAACCACCAGGTGCGCTCCACACTCGCTCACATACATAAGGCGTATTATTATATAGATGATAATAGAGTTGGGGGGGGGGGTTAGTATTCGTTGATTTTCATTCAGGATATATAAATTTAATCGTACATATATGTAATTATATAATTATTAAAGACGGTTCTTCATGTTTGTTCTCGATATAATCTAAATTCCGATCCGGTTGTAGGCTTAAGTTTAAAGTCAAATGATAACTCAAACAGCGCATAAGAATCTGTTTGAATAAATTATATTTTTAATTATAATTCATTAATAGTTTTTGCCTGTCAGGTCATAGGTACCGTATGTCCTTTTTTGTACCCCTAACGACATCTATGCAAAATTTCATTATTGGTCGAGTAGTTAAAACGTGACACACAAACAAACAAATTCACTTTCGTATTTCTAATGTTAGAAAAGATTTCCGTACTTTATTTATAGAATTGTTTGTATTTTATGACAGATTGTGGAAATGTGTTACCAACGCACCAAGAACTTCGATAAGCTCTCTTTCCTGTATTTGATCACCGGAAACTTGGATAAATTACGGAAAATGATGAAAATAGCCGAGATAAGGAAGGACGTGTCCTCACAGTTCCAAGGTGCTTTACTCCTGGGTGACGTCACGGAACGGATCAGACTATTGAAGAATGCTGGGCAGGTGAGTCTGGCTTTGATGCTGTTTGGTACAGTTTTATTACTCTTAAGAATCAATTAATTCTGAATATTTAAATAGATGACCAATAATAATAATATGATAATTTATTATGATATTTATAATGTTTGAAGACAAATCTTAAACAAAGATGTGAACTTTTTTTTATTTGTTTAATTTGTTTTTATTATAATAATGCTCGGAGATAAAGTGAAACATCTTAAGGAAACCTGCATGTGTCAGTTAAATATTCCTCAATAAGAGGACTATTCAACGCAAAAAAAAAATATTCGTATCATATTGAGATTTCTAGCTTTATAAAATAATATAAATACTAAGTTATTCGTACTTAAGTTATTTCTTTTTAATTAATTCTTTCAGCTATCCCTCGCTTATCTCACTGCTATCAATCACAAGCAGTTCGAAGAAGCGGAGCAGCTGAAGGCGGCACTCGAAGCAGCTAACTTGCCAATCCCAAAAGCAAACCCGGATGCAGAGTTCTTGTTGCCGCCTCTACCTGTTCATAAGGCTCAGCCGAACTGGCCCTTACTGGCTGTTTCTAAGTATGTACATTGCACAGTCCTGGAATTTTATTTTATTGAATAGGTAGGCGGACGAGCTAAATGGCGACCTGATGGTAAGTGGTCACTATCGCCAATTGCCCAGACATTGGCATTGAAAGAAATGTTAACCATCGCTTATATCGCCAATGCGCCACCAAACTTGGGAGCTAAGATGTTATGTCCCTTGTGCCTGTAATTACACCGGCTATATATCTGATGAGGTGCCTACCCAGACAAGCTTGCACATAATCCTACCACCAGTTAAGTCTTAGCTGTCACATTCATCTAGTATAACATACAAATTACCTTAACTAGTAATTGGCGCAGTATTACGCAGAAATACTTTGTAGAAGTATATAAACTCATAGAAGTATCATGAATTGTATTCAAAATAATTAATATTTCATAGTTGGTATAATTCATAGTGTTACCGTAGTGTTACGTTTTTAATATTATTTTAACAGTATCAATTTATTTATTTATTTATTTAGGTACACAAAGCAGAATATAATAAGGTCATATATTAAAATTACGAATTTATACAATTATAAGTAAGATTACACTCCAAAATATGTGTACATGGCACACTCATAAAAATATTATAAATACAGTCAGTATTATAATAATTAATTCAATTTAATAAATTACAAAATCAATAATTTAAATTATAATAATTTATCCATATTAATTAATTGACTGAGAAATAATTAAAATTAACTATTTGAAAACCATCTCTTATTGTTATGTGTCTTTTAAGTTGGTATAATAATAATAAAAATTATATTTGTTATTGTAAGTTTTTTTTAATGATATCCTCGTGTATTCCAGGAGCTTCTTCGAAGTAGCGGGAGCTGCGCGTGCGGCGGGCGAGGCGGGCGGCAGTGGGGTGGCCGCCGCCGCCACGGACGAGCCGCTCGAGGCGGGCGGCGCCTGGGGGGACGACGACGACGTATCGCCGGACGCCGTGAGTGCCACCCCACCACGGACTTTAGGCATTTTGTACTTGCAGTATCATTGTATTTGCCTCGTTGGTCTAGTCACGAGGTCGCGGATCAGGGGTCCTGGGTCAATCTTCAGTCAATCCCAGGTCGGCCCAATCGAAAGTTGTTGAGTTGTTCTGACGAAAATTCCCAGTAATGGCCGGGAATATTTTAAGATGGATGTGTGTACACTACCGTGCCTCGGAAATCATGTAGAGTCGTTAGTCCTGCGCCTGAACCCTTTCCGGTCGTGTCGGATTGCCGTCCCATCGGGTTATGATAGTTAGGGAATAGGGAGTGCACCCGTGTTTGCGCACACACTCGTGCACTATGATAACTCCTGTGCAGTTGGCTAATCTCTCTTGAGATTGGCCGCCGTGGTCGAAATCGGTTTAAACGATATTATATGTATAATTTTATTTTTAAGTGATTAGAGCCCAGTTCATTATATTTATAAAATATATGTCTATAATTTTGTAGGAAGAGCCTGAAGAAGTCATGGAGGACGCTTGTGATGATGGCGGCTGGGACGTAGGAGATGAGGACCTAGAGTTGCCCGAAGAATTGGCTCCAGTTCAACGTTAGTTCTATTTAATACTTGTAATTCTTTATATACTTTTTATGTTGTATATGTGGACAAAAAAAAATAAAATTATTTTCTATAAAATTTGCAATTAGACAAAGTTCGAGTCAATTTTTTTATTAAAGACAATAAAATGTGTTCATGTGTACTACATGTACAGATAAACAAAGAGTTGAATGTATTCCAGCGGACATAGACGGCGCGGAGGAGTCGCCGGAGTACTTCGTGGCGCCCACGCGTGGGACCGGCGCGGCGCTGGGCGCCAAGCTGCGCACGGCGCACGACCACGTGGCCACCGGACAGTTCGAGATCGCCTGCCGGTAGCGTTGCCTTTTTACACTCGATTGCACAAATTATGCAAGAAAATAAGATAAACTTTAATTTCACAAAAAAAAAACGTTTCGTTTTTAAATTCCCATATTTTATTGAGACGGCATTTGCCCATTTGGGCTAGCTGATTCTATGCAACCGTCGTCCATAGACACTGGCTCTGATCGTTGGATCTCTCTTTACTCTATCAATGTCATCTAAACTACCATTATCTAAAATGTTATGTCCCTTGTGCATGTATTTAAACTATCGCACCCATTTTTCAAACCGGTAATAGGTAATAATAATTATAGTATAGGTACATGAACGAGCATATGGGCCACCTGAGATAAAGTGGTCGCCAATGCCCATAGACCATAGACATTGACAGTGTATGAAATGTTAATCATCGCTTACATCGCCAATACGACACCAACCTTGGGAACTAAGATGTTATGTCTTCCCTTCAAACCGAAACACAACAATACAAAGTACTGCTGTTTTGCAGTAGAATATCTGATGAGTGGGTGGTACCCACCCAGACGAGCTTGAGACGAGTAAAATCATCGTTTGGTACTCTGCCAGACATGTCTTTACAAAAATGTCCAGTGAATTAGTTTGTCTGTATGTGATATTGAGATAATTGGTATCGAATTCCGTCCCCTCTTCAAACACAATCTGTATGAAAGTTGTGTGTATCATTCGTGCGCGTAGGCTGCTGAACGAGCAAGTGGGCGTGGTGGAGTTCGCGCCGTACGAGGACACGTTCCTGGGCATGTTCGCGCGCGCGCGGCTGCAGTTCGGCGCGCTGCCGCTGGTGGCGCCGCTGGCCGCGCACCTGCACCGCAACTGGAAGGAGGCCAGCGGGAAGGACCTGCTGCCCGTGCTCAGTGAGTACCCGTCCGGCTCAATGTGATCCCATACGCAGTGTCAAGTCGTGTGAGGTCCGTTTAAATCTAGCCATATATACGTTTCGTAATTAAACGAATCTCAAGATTGCCGTTAATATCTGATGAGTGGAATCCAGACGGGCTTGCACAAAGCCCTACTATATAGATGTATGTGTGTATGTATGATGTATGTTGCATTTAAAATGAAACGTTTCAAAAAAAGGTTTTATTTCTGGCAAATGTTTCTCACTTTATATACTCAACAAGCTAATAATATACATATATAAAACAGTTACATTCTTGATCATTTTGTTTTGACTGTTTACTATATTTAGTATAATTCTTAAATTTTCTAGTTAAGCTATAATACCTTTTGTCATAAACATAAGGATATATTTTTTTACAGCCGTGAAATTGAACGACCTGGTGGCCCAGCTGCAACAGTGCTACCAGTTGACAACTAGCGGCAAGTTCACGGAAGCAATCGAGCGGCTACAGCGCTTAGTGCGCGTCGTGCCACTGCTACAGCTGGAAACGAAGCAGGAGCTCGCCGAAGCGATGCAGCTACTAGCAATCTGCAGAGACTACCTGCTGGGTCTCCAGATGGAGACAGCCAGGAAAGGTACAAAATAAAAATCTCTCGATATACATTTCTCCTAAATGTCCTGTCCTTGTTGTTTTTTTTGTGTCATCTATTATATTAGCCTAGATAGCTGCTAGCGGTAGGTAATCGTAATAGCACAATGTAACGTTTGCAAGAAAGTTTTGAAAATAACATTATTTAGTTGTTTGTTAAGAAGTTTTAACTGCTGTGAAATTAGTATATTTTATTTTTTATTGTTGAAGTGAAAACTTCGTTAGGTGCGATGCGCTGGTTTGTCGTAGGGGATGGACTCGTGGCTTTGCGTCACTGATACGCTAATGTTAATACGATGAAATCGTTGAAAGTACAAATAATATAAGTGTATTTTAACTATTACGTATTTAAATTATCGACATACTGTGTTTTGATTAATAAAAAGCTATATAATAAATAAGAGAGATAATTATTACTTGGAGTGCGATTGGACACATATATTTAACAATTTCACTTTTATCTGCAGTCCCTATGACTGCCTGTTTTTTTTGTACAAATATTACTGTTGCGACACAATAGGAATCCACTACTTACAAACTAACAATAAGAAAGATTAAACAATTTGTTTTAAATTATTTTTTTGTTAACAGCGATGCCAAAAAATACACTCGAAGAACAGAAACGAACATGCGAAATGGCGGCCTACTTCACCCATTGCAAGTTGCAGCCCGTCCACCAGATCCTGACCCTCAGGACGGCACTCAATATGTTCTTCAAACTGAAAAACTTCAGAACGGCCGCGTCGTTCGCCAGGAGACTCTTGGAACTCGGCCCGAGACCGGAAGTGGCGCAGCAAGCGAGGAAAATCCTACAAGCTTGCGAGAAAACACCGACAGACGAACACCAGCTCTTGTATGACGAACACAATCCTTTCAACATTTGTGGCTTAAGTTATAAGCCCATTTATAGAGGAAAGCCAGAAGAGAAGTGTTCCCTGTGTGGTGCCAGTTTTATGCCAGAGCATAAGGGGAAGCTGTGCCCCGTGTGTGGGGTGGCAGAGATTGGTAAAGATGTATTGGGACTAAGAATCTGCCCCTTGCAGTTCCAGAGATAATTTGTGTATGTATTATTTGATAATATATTGTATTAGACTTATGTTAAATAAAATTAATATTATTATATCGCCTATGATGTTTTATTTTTATATGCATGAAAGGGTAAATAAGTACCAGATTCTTACCGGTTCCTTTTGGTAGAGTCTGTATTGTGCTTAATCTTGTATAAAGACGAGTCTGTTAAACGGGGTCATTGTTGTTTAATATCAAACAGATATATCAACGTTTTTGTTATAATTAAAATTTATTTTAATGAAAGGACGTAGTTTTAACAATTCAGTTTTTTATTCGATATAATAAGTTATATGTATAGTACTAAATAAATCTTAATTGTAATTCCCACGTTAAACCGCTTCTGCTTTTTGTGTCTTTGTTCTGAAACGAATGAATTAAAATTATTTTTATTTGTAAAATATTTCTTTTCTTTACATAAGATGTCTTATGTAAAGAAATAAGTTTCAATCGGAAAAATGATTTGGTTCTTACAAATAAGAACATGCCTGATAAAAACTGTTCGACGCGTTAAGTGAGGCACGATAATGTACACTACCAACTTGAGACTCCGGGCTGTTACTGGGAATTTTTGGACATAAAAACACAATAAATTTTTATAAGCCCGACCCGGGGTGTGGACTCGCAATTTATAAGCTAGACTATCAAGAACAAGTTAACGCCAATATTTTTTCTATGATATGGATAGACAGTCACCTATTGTTGAGCATGTCCTGGATTTCGTCGAAAGTTTTTCCTTTAGTCTCCGGCAATAATGGGCTGATGGAGAAAATGAAGCCAAACCCGCAGCACACGGCTAGTATCCAGAAGGCGGTGTAAATACCGTAGGACGCCGCCACGTCTCGGAAAAACCTATGAAAATTTGGAATAAAACAATATACTAATAACAATATACTATATCCTCCTGGTAATCTTAAGAAACTACATTGGAGACATTATACTACCTACCTATGGCCTATTCCAACCACAACAGGAATAAACCCAAATAAACAACTTTGACAGCGAATTGACGCGATATCATTGGTCATCGATATCAATTGACGCGATATCAATGGTCATCGATATCAATTGACGCGATATCATTGGTCATCGATATCAATTGACGCGATATCATTGGTCATCGATATCAATTGACGCGATATCATTGGTCGAGATCTTGAATAATCTATGATATTCACTATGGACTCGCGAAAAGATGGCGTTTTCAATGTCCACGAAGTTGTCCGCAACTTCGAAAGTTAAATTAAAGTTGTTATAACTAGTTAATTGGAATAGTGTTGTATTATAAATAAGGGTAAATTAATCAAGAACTGCTTATAGTAAATAATACAGCAGCAATTTGTAAATCTACGGTGTGTTTACCTCCGTACTTACTCCGATTGGAATAGAGGGTAGACGCCAAATCTGTGCACAAATACATGTGCACGCACTAATCCTTCACTTACAGTCTCGACCACGGTCGTATACACAGGTTTTGCAACTTCAGTAAGGGGTACGTCGACTTAATGACGCTCTTTGGTTCAATTTACGGCCACCAGAGGCATGACAATTCGCGTAATAATTATCCCGAACATTTTTTTCAAATCCAAACAAAACAGTTAAATAACAAAAAATCCGCAAAACTCAACAAAACGATATAACAATGATTAAATAATAATACTTGGGAGAGAAAAATATCAGCTTCGATAGCAGCGATGTAGTACCTCAAGCGGATGGCATTGCGAATTAGCAGTTGTAACACACTCGCACCTCATCTCTCACCACTGAAATTGGACTCAGTTGCCAGACCTGTGTATACGACCGTGGTATCGACGTTTTTAAAATCTAATTCTATATATTTCAACGGTCACATTTAAAAGTCCTACAAACATTTTGAGAGTTTTTTTAATTAAACATTATCAGGTACCAATAATATATATATCTGTTAAGCAATACCTGGTCCAAATAAAGCCGGCCAGCCAACACATGAAGGAGGCAATACCGCTGGCGAGACATTTGGTTCTAACGGGGAACATCTCTGCCACCAAGATCCACGGTACTGGACCAACACCTGCCATGGCAAAATGGGTATTATGAAGATTTGTATATTAAAATTTAATACTTGTTTATGTTTGTTTTCTGTTCCACTTCTTATAAATAGGTACACCTACATAAGTTTTATAATCAATTAAAATATATCAAAAAAACCACTATTTGGGTCTATCTTTAAGGAGTTTCTTTGAAAAACATATTTTATATATATTATATATTTATTTTATTGTAGGACAAAAATAAGACTTATCTGCACCCAATTATGCTAATTGCATAACCACAAAAAGACGTTGCAAAAACTCCTGATTCCTGACAAATACAGAAAAAAAATCCTAATTAAGTGAATATTTTGTGTTGTTTTTTTTTATCCACTGGATTTATATTGTTAATATTTTTCTTAGAAATCTAATTACATTTTTTAATTAAGTTTATATTTTTATGTTTATAATATCATTGTAATTTCTGTGATATTGTATTAATTTCTGAACTTGTAATTTGTTCATGCTTAATAAATTCGTCTTTTTCGTTTACTTTGGTTTGGTTTACGTTAAAAACAAAAGGAAGGAAAGCAATTTTTATGCTGGATATATAAATGTAATAACATAGACAGTTTGTCCTTAAAAAGAATTGAAGTAATATTGAGTGTCATATATTTAAATTTTGTTCGAATTGTACACTCGTGTAGATTATTAGGTTTTTTTATGTAAAGCCCGTACGTTGTATTAACTTACCGAGGGTAAACAATATCATGTACACGATGAGGCACAACAGAGGCAGGAACGCCCAGGATTCAACGTTGTAATGGTAGTGTGAATCTAGTAACGCGTAGATACCTATTATGCCCTAAAAACAGTTAAATTCGTATTAAATGAAAAAAATATCGTTCAATTCAGTAGTATAAATCTGAACCGAAACATAGCAGCCAAGAGGCTTCAAATTACATATAATATTATATATTGATTATGTAATTTATCACGTGTTCAGCGGTGAGGGAAAACATCCTGAAGAGAACGTGAAATTCCACCATATTACTCGAGTCCACCAAATACCACCCCGCTATTATAGTGTAGCGTAGTGGAATAAGCTCCAATACTCCATGGGAGGAAAAGAGGGCTTTGTCCAGCAATAAGACCTAAACAGGCTGTTAGTTTATTATTACTGTTTATATATATGATCTTAAGGGTAATTTGCTGATATCTATATATTACATCGAATGTTCTCAAAATTGTTTTCGGTCTCATCATAGAGCGAAATGAAGGTTACGTCATTCGAGGTATTGTGTCATGTGCTATACATAAAAAAGTCAGTTTAAATTTAATCTTTCGTAATAGTTGAATTAGGATTTACCAAAAATATCGTTAGACCAAGCGACGTCGTCCACATGAGAAGTTTTCTTCCAAGTCGATCCACTACCAGGGGTGTTATGCAACTTGTTACTACCTGATTTAAGAGAAATAGTAGTATTAATCATAAATATATGAAATGGAACCCTGGATATTACCTTAAAATTATTGTATTGTCCTCTCAGCCTGATCGATTTCGGTCACGGGAGACAATTTCAATGAAAACTAGGCAACGTATTAGTTGTTACACACTGTGCACAACTGTGTGCGCCATTTGCGCATGTGTTTGTCTGCTTATTTCCTCTACGCACACTAATCTGACATTACCAGATCATTTTTTTTTTATAGAATAAGTAAGCGGACGAGCATATACTCCAACTGATGGTATGTTGTCACTAACGCCCTTAGACATTAGCAGTGTAATAAATGTTAATTGTGGCTGTAATTATACTGGCTCACTCACCCTTCAAACCGGAACACAACAATACCAAGTACAGCTGTTTTGCGGTAGAATATCTGATGAGTGGGTGATACCTGCCCAGACGAGCTTGCACAAAGCTCTACCACCAAGTAAAAGTAAGTGCGGAAAAAACCAACTTATTGATCTGAACCGGAGTTTAAACCCCTAGGAATCTGCAGCCAATAACCTAGATACTAGACTAAAAAGGTAGTTAGGTATACTTTAATAAGTTACTAAGTATGTATAGTTTTGTTATACTTATGTTAAGAGTCCGTATAATAAATTAACATTGAGCATCGTCTGAAAATTAGATTAGATTTTATTTTATCAGCTACGATTCATTTTTCATCTCCAGCCGGATTAACATAAGGGAACGGAAGGGAAGGGAAAGGAACGTGGTCAACCTGTTTGGAAGGTTATTACATTAAAAAGTGAAGTATTTACCTGAACAACTCCCATTATAATGGTGCCATCTGACGCGGATATTCGTGTGCCTACTTTCACAAGTAGTTCCTCCATATAGAACAATAAAACATCGATGCCTGAGAGTTGTAATAACATCGCTAGGAAAACGCAAATACCTAAAAAGAGATCAAATTAAATATTAATAATTTAAGTTATTTAATTATAACCTAAGTTTAAAGGCGGTAAATAAATCTTTTAATGATGATGAAATGGTAATAAGTACATAAGTATAGAATAAATCAACAGTTGGCGTATTCTAGCATTTTGTTAGATCAGCACGCTCTTTTATCCAATTTATTGGGGTAGGCGCAATAATCTATAATTGTTTTACTGAATACCGAATTCCAATTATCTAAAGATTTTAATAAAATAGTTATTTAATGTAATCTCAATAAAGACTAGACTTTTACTGTTGACAATTTATCTTTTTTAACTTACTATATATACTTATAAAATAAATATTTCTAAAGTATCTTCTACAAGATATCAAAATAGTGCATATAAATTGGCCAAAGTATGTTACCATGCTATAGTAAGTTTTCTATCCTTCATCGGATGTACGAAACTCTAAAAAGATCCAAAAGCTCTTTCCTAGTATATTTTAAACTTATTTATCAATTATTTTACCTAAAGCTTTCAAATTTCCTCTAGTAGCCCATAAGTCCTTCACGCTGGGTTCTACTTTAAACTCCCTCTCGATTACAGCTTGTAATCCTTCTAGTTCTGTTTGAACAGCATCCTTCGATATCCCCCTTAGTTGTTGTAAAACTTGAGATGCTTCTTCGATTTTACCTGCAAAAGGTAATTTGGCTTCGTCATTATAAAAACCTGCAGAACGTGGTGGGATCCAACAGAATAGAAGAGGAAAAATTGCTTTAGTCTCACCTTTGTAAACTGAGAAGAACGGTGTCTCTGGGATGAGCCAAGTGCAAGGAATATAGAACAATGAGAGAATACCACCAGTAGCTGTTAGACCCCAGTAGGTGGAGAATGGGCCGATGACATATGCCAGTAGGAATCCAACGTTGATGAAGAGTAAGAACAATGAGCTTAGAGAACCACGTATCTTATCCTTGAATAAAATAATATTTATCGAAAACAATTTGATAACAAAATCCTTTTAGTTTTAATAAGCAATAAATAGTTTAGTAACCAATAAGTTAGTCAATCATTTTTTGGGCTAGGTGTATATCTATGCGTATGCATTTTCAATAACATTCTGCAGTCTATACTTGAGTTGCCACAAAGCAGGCTTGAATTAGCTATAGAAAATAAGACCTCCAGACCGATTTCGGCCACGGCGGCCAATCTTAAGAGAGATTAGCCAACTGTGCAGGAGATATTATAGTGCACAAATGTGTGCGCAAACACGAGTGCACTCTCTCTTCCCTAGCTCTCATAATACGATGGGACGGCAATCCGACACGACCGGAAAAAGTTCAGGCGCAGTACCAACGGCTAAACGCGCTTTCCGAGGCACGGGAGTGTACACACTTCCACCTTTCAAACTCCGGGCAGCTACTGACACAATTTTTAGTGGCCCGACCTGGGATTTGAGCCCAGGACTACTGAGTATGTGGCCTTATATCAGCCACTAGACCAACGAGGCAGTCAGTTACTCTGTTACTTAATATATCTCTGATAAAAATGCGTGGATTGAATGATTGCTGGACCTCGTGAAGGTACTTATTAAAAAAAAAAAATTAGTAACTTCTGAGTTTCTTGTCGGTTCTTCTCGATAGAATCCACATTCTGAACCGGTGGTAGCGCTTGACGATTGATAAGTACTTATAAAAGTCTATTTGAATAAAAAAAATATACTTACGTCCTTTATAATAAACCTTTATTACCGGCTGGTTATTTAAACAATGAGTTTGCTCTTTCTGTTATTATTGATTTGAAATTCGAATAAGCAGACACAGCAACACTCGGTAGACCTCTATAAGTAGGCCGTAAACTAAGTACTTGATCACTAGATGTGATTTTGTTTTCTGTGTTAATTTACCCGTCAGAGGACTACTCGTATCATGCGAATAATGTTGCTGATTTACATTGACCCTATTTAATATCGACACATTATGTATTGATAAATTTTATGCAAATATCTTTCGAGTGCGTAGCTTATACTATTTTATTGGAAACAAGATATAAATTGTAAATCTATCACTAATATCAGCTATTTTACTGATGTTAGGAAAACAAAGAAGATAACTTCGATGAAATCGAGGAATTGTGAGCATTAGTTTCCCCGTTTGTGGAAGTCTAATTTGACCACACGAAGAGTCTAGTATGCTACACTCTTCTACATATGTACTGCTTGTGGAACACTTTACCAACTAATGTGTTTCGTGTCACATACGACCTGAGTATCTTCAAAAGAAGAGTGAATCTTATCTTTTATTCAAGCGCTCTCCAGTCTAGACCTCATCAATGTCTTTTAGAAATGATTGTGGTCAAGCTCAAATGGTAAAACGCAAGCCAATAATTTGATTTAAAAAAAAAATAGAGAGCCGCATTCACTATAAGTGAATGTTTTTAGTTTCTAAGTATTAAACAAAATATCAAAACAAATCGAGTTCATATCCAGTTTTTTAAAGAAGTAAAATAGAACGCATGTGGCGCATGTGTTTATTTGTATTTGAATCTTATTATTATTATTATTGAACACTTTATTGCACAACAACATATAAATATCACAAGAGTAAAGAAATAGTCTATCAGAAAAAATGGTGTGCAAAGGCGGTCTTATCGCTTATATCGATCTCTCACAGACAACCTTTGTTGAAAAGAGCTTTGTAACAGAGCAGGTAAGTGCAAACTTGAAAAGAAGGATGTTATGTTTATTGATAGCTGCTATGTTGATTATTGATAGCTATATGTTGCTTAATAGCTCTTTACATCATACATAAAGTAGCTAGCGCGAACTTTATTTAGGATAGGATGCAAAGAGAGTTTCCTGTAGTGAAAAATTTACCAAGTTTATTCATTATTGTCTTAAGAGCTAATTTTAAGGTATTACGTATATTTCCTATTACGTCCCCTATCCATTCTATATTAGAATAATGTGAATAAAAATAAGAAAATTATTGTGAATTTAAAATATAAAACGATAACAGACGATAACTTAACAAGATTGTTATCTTTGGTGTATCATAATTGGGTTCTTACTTCAGCTATCTCCCCAATATATAATGGCACGGTTGCGAACTGCATGCCAGTCGCGCAACCCCACATAACACGAGCGGCGTAAATAGTTGGCAAATCAGTTGCCACACCAGCGAGCAACCAGCCGAGTAGTAGAGGGATGTTTGAACATATGATAATCCATCTTCGTCCGATCCGGTTTAACAGAGGAACTGTGATTAGGGGCCCTAAAACATTAGGGAAGAATAGCTTATAACTTCGTCTGTAAAAAAATTTTAAGCTCAATTGACCTTTAGTATATATTTTACCTGATATGATTACCATAAAACAATATATTTATTCCTCAAAAAAAGATTTATAAGTTTTCTTCATAGCTGTAGATTTTGGTATTTTGATAAGTTGAACCACAATTGTTATAGGATGCATATATGAATAGCTATAGAATGGAGAAATGTTCTTACCGAGTAATCCTCCAAGAACAAGTAAAGAGCCAATCCATGACTCCTCCTGTGACGTAGGTTCTCGCGGTAAGGGGGAATTGTTAGAGCGGAGCTGTGGCAAAGCTGGCGATGTCCATCCCATGGACATCCCAGTACACAGACTGCCATAGCTGGCTGCGAATGAGACATTTAATTATACTCCCTAAGGTTGTATTTTTTATTATAGGAAAACTATATGCATTGGTCTCTTTTTGGGTGTAATAGGGCGAACAAACACAATTTTAATAATACTAGCAGATTAAGAAAGGTCTCCTACACTAAGAGAAAAATAGTCTTTGAAGGTACTGCATACTAACCGCCTTATTCATAAACTTTATTTAACTGGTGATTAGTTAAACAATATTTTGTCTTCTTATTTCGTATGTCAAATCAATAATGACAGAAAGAGACAAATCAGTGTTTAGCTAAACAGTAACTAAGCAACGTTTATAAATAAGGCCGTAAATCTTTAACTTTAGCCGATCGGGTATATGGGCTCAATGGTTGGCCGACCATTGAACGACTGTTCAATCTTCACATCAAGACAAATAGTCATATTTTATCAAGATTTGTTGAGCTTTACATATAATTTAATACTTTTAATTTAACATTGCTTTTGTGAGTCTACTTGGATAAAAAAATATATTGCTTTTGAAAAATCTCGTTTAAGTTTTATAATTTTTGTTATTCCGGGTAATTCTAGCTATTATGAATTATGTACAAGATTTAGTTTCTATTGATACTATGATCAGATTTTATCTACTGGTCATGTATGAATAAATGAATATCTATTAATATGTACTTGATAGTGACTACGGCGTAGTTAATAAAACTTAAATGCTCTGTTAGTTTACCTATTCATTTTATATCTTTTGTAGATGACGCCTTGACATTTTTTTTAAATTAAGGTTAGATAGTATTTCTATACTATCTAACCTTAATTTCTTAACAACAAATTTTTTTTTCTGACTAAATTAAAATTATCTTAATTATTGGTTATGTGCAAACTTCATTTATATTCGGTAGTTGTATTTATTATACGAAATTTACGTTCTTCTAATTGTCTTATCTAATATCGATATACACTGTATGGAAAGGTAATTCCGATGACAAAGAGTTTAAGGTCATTTGATTTGTTTTGCCAAGTATTGGAAAAATGAGACATCCTTATACATATACATAGTATAGTTAACAAAAGCGTGATGTCAAGTATATATATAAGTTCATATATATAACATATATATAACGCGATAATTAAAAAAAAAATCCTCGAGGACTAATTACAAAATGCGATACAAATTGTGCAGAAGTACAAATCCTTTTGTAGTTTGTATTTCTTTGCTAAAGTCGAAATGATAAACGTAGAAATTGTAATCATGTCCAAAAGTGTCCAAAGACTATTTGAATCCAGTATAAAAACTAGAATATATATAGGATATGATCTCTGCATAGAGTAAAAAACTATTAATACAATTCTGAAATAAGTCTCTGCCCTTTTGTCCTAATAACTCATGCGCAATGTTTTAACGTTCGTATTAAAAGTTGAAAATTTAATATCTTATACCGCGAAATTAAATAATATGAGTAGGTACTATTTATTTCTTGTAAAATTACTGTAATTAAAAAAGTTAAAAATTAAGTTTTTGCAACACCACAGTACACGTGATAGAAGTAAAAACTTTTTGCGTTAATAAGTTTGCTCCATACAAGTTCCATGTTTAAATTTTTCACAAACGAATGCTGCGGAGATTATTATTTTATAACAAGCGTTCTTGTGTGTAATCAATAAAACATTTGCAAATAAGAGTGATAAACAATGTTCCCATGATGAAAATTCATGACATCCTCAAATTTTCAAAAAATATTTTTTAGGTCGAGGTCGAATTTCAACCAATGAAAATTTAAACGCTGATATCATTAAAGAATAACGGCCTTATTCATAAACGTTGCTTAGTTACTGTTTAGCTAAACACTGATTTGTCTCTTTCTGTCATTATTGATTTGACATACGAAAGAAGAAGACAAAATGTTGTTTAACTAATCACCAGTTAAATAAAGTTTATGAATAAGGCGGTAAGTATCTAATGCTATTTTTAATTCATTTTTACAGTTAATTTAAATTTTTTATCGTAATATACAAGGTTTTCTTAGATTATTCTTAAATTATGTATATATTTTTTTTTATGTCATGGCTTTTACGAGTATCTAATAAGTAATTCTTAGATATATTTTTTTCTTTTTTTGACGTGACATAATTCTTAGGATACAAATGCTATTAAAAGTTTTTCTTATCAAAAGGAACTTCTCATATGATTATGAAATGATGCTTGTTTCGCTCTAATCTGCTTTTCTCGCTTAACAAGTTATAGTGCTTTAATTATAGAGACACAGTAAAAAAGTATATATATATTATTTAATCTGTTTAGATAAATGTTCAGAAATTATCTGTTGTCTTTAGTTAAAATAAACGATAAAAGGTGAAATTATAACAAAAATATAGAATATCATTGGTACGTTATTTTATTTTTATTAAACCTATGGTTTTGTTACTCCTTTATTTATTTTTTATTTTTGAAATCGTCAAATTATTTATTTATTTTTATTTATTTATTGGAACATAAAAAGTTAACATTAACAAATGTGATAGTCCTCAAATTATATAAGGACTAAAATAGTTTAACGATGAGAAAATAAAAGAACATTCTAGTACATTTTCTCCATAGTATTGTTTCAAAACTATGTTTTTGATAAAACTATTTTAAGATTAATTAAATTATAATATTTAAATATAAAATAAAATTACCTAAAGACGCATATAAATATTGGCGCCATTTTAATTTGATTTCTCTTAAAAATATGTCAAACATCACTCAAAAGTTCACTTATTACGTATTGGAACATTAACTTTTTAATTATTTAATGAAACACTAACACTAGACGTGCACACAGTCAGCCATTGCGATTAAGTCTGGACGAGTAATTCTTAGCTTTAAGACCAGTTCCATTCACATTTTTTACTGTAAATTTGTAATTGTTTAAGAAAAAGAAATATAACGAAAAGTACAAATAGTACTACGAAAAAATAATTGGCAATTAAGATGCTAGAATTAAAAGCCATTTAAAAACGAAGAGAAGTTTTTACATTTAGTTTTGTTAACCCACGAAAACGGCTAAATTTGGAACTGTAAAAGTTAGGTATAAAATAAATCTAGATACTTTAAAAAAATGTTTGAGAGGATCAAATTGAATCGACAATAAATCGAATAAATATTAAATTCAATGCAATCATACGATAATTGTCCAACAGTTGGATAAAAGGGCGAATCTCCTCTAAGGGATAATATTTAGAAGTCATTCATCGTGCTGACTGGGGCTGGCTTGTAAGACCTTTGGTTTCAGCTGAAAGTTCTTGGTAAATTTATGGTCTATAATATTTTGCAATAACTATTTGCAACCTAGTTAAGGAGGAGAGGTGATATTGTCAACAAAACTGTATTTTAGTACTATTTTTCTAATATTGCTGAGCGTCGGTTGTTGAAGGTCGCAAACTCCGAATATTTATTAGGACATAAACTCTAGTAGTGGGAAACCCCTCTACTATGCCTTTATGGAGGGACTAGTAGGCTCTAAGCTTTATCAGTTCGTGGATATGATCGACGATTGTCGTTGTAACCTCAACCGAATCGATGCAGCCAGGTATTTAGGTAGTAATACAGAATAATGACTGGAGTCGCCCGTCGAGCTGCTTCCAGGCGGGCTTCGGTTACCGACGGCGTTACTTTCTTCTCATCTTTGTCTATTTCGTAAATATGTTCTAATAATGCTCTTAAGATAACAAGAAATAGATGAAAAATATTTTAAAAATAATGATTACAAATGGTATTTTTCTTTACGTCATTTTAAATAATACAAGGTTTTATCATATATCATCTAAGTTGTTTTAAAAAAACCTTAAATCGGTTTACTTCCTAAAGCATGCATGTGTTAATCACTATTGAAATAAATAGTTTAAATTATCTATAACTAAAAAGATCTAATTTTAAGCGAATAATTACAAATCTAATTGACCTAAGTACTGTGATTGCCCTTGATCTTGAATGTCGTTTTGCCTTCACATTTAAGCCCACTTGTTTTAAATTTAAACCTTAAGACAATACATTTAAAGTTGATTTTAAATTATATGAAAAGTAAAAGCAAGTTACATTCATTTAACAGAATAAATACTTTATCGGTCAATTAAAATTTAACCTTTACTATAACAAAATAAAGTTAATTTTTCTTTAACACGATAAACTCTGGGTTTAGGGTAGATTGTTTATGTAATTGGTTAGACGTTTGAAAGTAACTACCAATTTAAGAAATTAATATATAATACTTAGGAACAGATAGAGTATGTTAAGAGTTAGAACAAAGCTTAAGATATCTCAAGTCTTTATCGAGCTATCGGTTTCCGTAATCGCGTAATGCCGTTGTGCATAATTCATAAATAATTTATTACAATAAAGTAATATCAAAGTACACTGTATTTAATACAAAGTAGGTGTAAGTTTGTTTGTTTGTGTGTGGAGTAATTACAAAAATAATAACAAGAATAAATAGTTATCATTGCAATTTTAAAACTATAAACATTAAGATATGTTAAATCATTTCTGTATTAACAAACTTTAAGCATTGTCTATCTTATTAACTTCAACCCAGTGGCGGATTTACCAGCAGGCTGAGTAGGCTTCAGTCTAGAGTGGCAAATTTGGGGACCAAATTTTTTTTATTTTTGCTACCTCATAGAAATCAAGAAGATTTCTGCGTGACGGTTTTCTGATGTTTACAGATATAAGTTTGCAGCAAACTTTGCGACGAGTTTTCACTCTTATTTGTCATTGTATATTTAACGGTGTAGCAAATGTCCATTCTAGAGTAAACAGCCAGTTCGCCGCCCCCGCCGCCCACCAAAAAATGAAAAGAGCGAAATTGCCGAAAATCTATATCAATAAAACTATTCACTAAATTCTTTATTATATTCTAAATAATTACATCACAAAATTATACTAAAGTCCAGTTCGCAGCCTCCAACAAGTAGTAGGACTGGCATGTAAAAATAATCTAGGACATGACAATTGTAGAGGAAAGGGTGGCTCCCTGGGCCGCCTCCTACACAATTTAGGAGAGCCAGAAAATCCTGCCGGCGTTTATAAGCTGGCGTGGTGCACTTCATGGCACTGTACGGTGCACCCATTTGGGTGGACGCTCTCAACGCTCGTAACCGGGGCCTTCTGCGGAGGCCGCAGTGAGTCATAGCGGTGAGAGTGATACTTGGGTACTGTATGGTGTCATGGACGGTAGGGACACTTCTAGCGCGCGATCCACCCTGGGACGTCAATGTGGAGGTGCTTGCAGAAGTGCAAGGGTTCTGGGTGGAAGCGGCGTCCGTCCAGGGTCGGTGGAGAAAGAGTGAGTCAGGGTTCAACTCCAGCGAGCCTTCATTCGCAGGTGGAGGACCTGAGGTCCCCCTCGGCAGGCCTGGTAACAATGGAGGCGGAATGCCCCCACTCGAGTCGCTGGGTGGAACGGAGTCACGGCACACTCACATTCAGGCTGACGCAAGACAAGGTTGCTTCAGTAGATATCTGCACCGGATTGCGAGGCGGAAGGTGACACCCTACTGCCACGAGTGTGGCACGTCTTCGGACACGGTGCGTCACACCTGTTTGATTGTATCGCATGAGGGCCTCAACGTCAATCCCTGGCGATCATCGTAGGTGAAGACCTCTCACTGCCGAGCGTGATAAACGTCGTGATTGGTAGCGAGAGGTGCTGGAAGGAGATGATTTCCTTATGCGAAAATGTCAAAAGAGGCTGCGGAGCCGGAGTGTGAGATTAGTGCCTCCTTAGTTGACTCGCTTCGCCGTGGAAGACGTAGGAGAAGGCGTCGGCGCTGCGCGCACCTTCTCCTCCCACCGTAAGTATCGCCGGGGCTAGGGGGCTATGTACCCATGTGGGCCAACCGTCGGGGCGTTAACTGTAACGCCCCGACGGACGGACATAGTATACGCAAGCGCTTCCGTGACGCCTCTCAAAGTGGCGGCGTGGATACTGTTGGTTTTTTAGTGGGTATTCCGATGAGTCCCACATACCCCTGCACTTCACGTGGGGGAAACGCGTCAACGCGTTTTTCCATCATGAAAAAAAGGGTGGCAAAATCTTTCCAGCCTATACCTTGAAAATGTGTAAATCCGCTACTGTTTAATCCAAAAAGATAAAGAAGGTATTATAATACATAAGCATTAATACATTAATTAAAAGTGTCTTGTCTTTGAATTGTAAAAAAGATACATAGAAAAATATAGTTAAGGTAATTAAAATTAACAAAAAATACCTTAATTGTTATTATTTTAATCGCGGTTATTATTTAAATCTGATTGATACGACAGACAAATCCAAGTTTAACCTGTAAGTAACTATGGAGAGCGGGCAAATTCCATAGAGCAAGCAACAGCATAATTGAAATCACGATAATAGTTCTTGATATCATTAAAATACTAACTAATATTATAAAAATGTAAATGTGAGTTTGTTTGTTTGTTACGCTTTCACGCATAAACCACTGAACCGATTAAAAAATTCATTCACCAATAGAAAGCTACATTATCAGCGAATAACAGGCTAAATTTTTCCCCGTACTCTATATATGAACTACGCGGGTGAAACCGCGGGGAAAAGCTTGTATATGATAAATTCGTGATCAGCACGTGTATTTAATTCATATGTATCATGCTAGTTTTAACATATTTCTTGTTATTTTATGTTTACTTTTTTTTATATATAAAAATGCAAAACAAGACGGTTCAATACATAACATATTGATACCTTGAAAATCAAGGTTGGTAGCGCATCGACGATCTAAATGGTTTATATTTCTTACAGTGCCAATGACTAATAACCTATTACTATCGGCTGATTTCTTCTTTTAAATTTAAAAAATGTATATTATATCTTCCTATTGGTTTGTTATTGATATATAATATTGTTATAAGAAGCCATATAGGGACTCCTTAAATATACCCGATTGCAATTAAATTTTACAAACCTATTTGTAATAATTACTCGATTATATGTTCGATCTCTCTATTATAAATAGAGATTTATTTTTATTGTATATTTTATATTGGTAATGGTGGTAATTGTGAAGTGACGAGGAAATGTAATTCGCCTGCCAGTGTTGGCCACTTCTACCTGCCAGCCCAGAGCCTGGTAGATATCTGCGGAGATATGAAAGTTTAAAAAAATTAACAAAAATTTATAGCCTGGGGTTTTGAGTCCAAGACTTCAGGGTCTGAGGATTTATATTTAACCACTAGACCAATGAGGCATTACTTATTAACGATGCTCAGCGGCTGTTTAGTTAAACACTGATTAGTTAAACACTCTTTGTGTCATTATTGATTTGACATTCGAAAGAAAAAGACAGCATTTTTTAACTAATCACTGGCTAACTATAACCTGTCAACGCTTATGATGAGATTGTTATTAATTATAAACCGTCAAACAATTCCATTATATGAAATTTGTTGAAGCGCCTGCGACTACTTTACCGCACAAGATCAACAACTCACAAATACAAAAATGCTCTCAATTAAATTAAGTTAACATTTTTGAACTGAAGTGTTCATAACTTCGTTTCGGTCTTGAGCCGTCCAAAATTAAGATCTTATAGCGGAAGTATCTTATCGAATGATAAAACTATGCGTCATTTATCATATTACAGGATTTTTTATTACAATTCGATGAAATAGAAAGTTTTATTATATAACCAAAATATATCCTCTTCATATTCAAAGACCGTCAAGTTTATAATTTTATTAATTTAACAGACAACTGAATATTATAAAGAGGAAAGATTTGATTTTTTGTTTGTTATGATTTAAATCAAAAAGTACTCGCTCGATTTTCAAAATTCTTTCAAATTCACCATTAGAAAGCTACATCTTTACCGAGTACCATAGGCTATATTATATTTTCAAAAAAGTTAGAGATTCTTACCTAAAATGGAACGATGTAACCCAAGGTATGAAAATGTTGCCTATAAAAGTCATTATTTTGCGTGCGCTGCAAAAACTATTGACGATATAAAAAAAGTGTTCTGTATGTTAATAGTACTCATGATTATAAAAAAGTCCGCGATGGTATATACCTAACTATTTAACAGCCATAGCTACAATAACAGTTTTTGTTTAAATTATTGAGTTCAAATACGTGTGGAATCTAATAGTGGTGATAATGGTATCATGTTATTAATCCTTATCCATTTAAATGGTTTGATGGTCGATTATGTACGTGTAAATTCCACTTTAAATTATTCGGATCGGACTATTCGGAGATTCGGAGGGTATAAAAAGTCTCTGAGTAAGAAAAATGTCACGGTTTGAACAAACTGTAACTGTACTACGTTTATTGTATTTAACAAATACTAATTTACGTTAAATAATAGTTTTTAAATTTTCGCAGACGAAGTCACGGGTGAAGTGCTAGTGAATTATATAAACTTACTATTATTAATATATTATATATTAGTAATAGGGAAATATCAGCTTAAAACCCCGTTTTTAAACTTAATATTTATGCTAGTACTTAATTTCTAAAGTCCCCTGTATGCCATTACGCCAGATGGCGTCATAGGCATCCGTTTGCGCCTTAGCAAATATACTCGACGTACTACAGCATCCTTTGTATTAAATTGGATTTGTGCACTTTATGACTTTTGCATATATCTGCACTACAGACTCGCTATGCATAAAGACCCACATTGCGCTTTGAAAAGTGTAACTGTCACAGCTTCTATACATTGGGCAAACCTGCAGAACAGAATATTCCCTGGGGCTCTGAGTTCCCTATCCATATCGGGGTCATCCCTCAATTCTTTAATCACGAAGTGCCCAAGGTATTTGTAGACCCTTTCGAGAGCTACGCTATTGAGTGCAATAGGTGGATAATAGCACGGACACATGGCCGCCACGTTAAAGATCATGATTTGCACCAGGCTACCACTGTATACAAAAAAAATACATTCGATTAAAATAATCAAAAGTCAAAACATACATTATTCACGTAATGACAACCAGTTTTAAGCGGTCAATTTACTTAATACCTAAATCACAATGTATGCATGTAAATATATGTAGGCCTCAGTTTTAGATAAATAATGTAATTCGGATGGTATTTTACTTCTAGTTAGACTCATGTGTTAGTTCTGACGAGTCTAATACATTTTATTGACACGACAAAGCTTTTCCTTAAACCATATATTTTACTAACAAAAAATAAACATAATTTTATAAATAGAAATAATAAAATAAGTCACACTCTTACATATATAATCATAATATTACAGTTTGGTAGAATAAGCACACAGTATATTATATTACGAGAAAGGATACTAAGCGTCCTATATGATTATGGTATGTAATAATCAAAGTCGAAATAAAAATAAAATAAGACATACGAATTTCAAACCATGATATTCATTTTTTTTGTTTTTATTTCGGCTTTATCTCCGAAGTTTAAAAGAGGGTGGGTTTTTGTAGGGGATGACGCGTTTATTGTAACAGGAATCCAATTAGTTGCCGCAACCCACACTGCGGGTGAAAATATTATGCCGGCAAATTTTCCCGCCGACGACGCCATTTTTTGTATTTTTTTTTTACATACCTACTGTTGGTTGTTGTTTTAAAGCATGTATGTATTCAGCCACTATAAAAGCTTATAAAAGCATATGCAAATATGAAACACGTGTCCAATTTTCATTCGTATTAGTATTGGTATTCTTTCTAATCATAACTTTTAGTATAAAAATACTTTCGTGGGTAAACAAACCAACGAAAGTATCATGCTATTGATTTTATTATACGGTCAAGCTACTTCCGGTCGCTGCGGAATGCATGTAAATAATAAGAGACGAAGTCTTAATTGTTAAAGCATTTATAACTTTGTTATTGCCAGATTAAAATATAAAAAAATGGTTCTGACATAAAAAATAACAGATAAAACGTAAATTAGCTTAGATTTATTATTAAATATTACCCTATTTTTTTCAAATATTGTTCTAAAAATACACGAGCTTAAATTTCTAGATTTTTTGTACTTATTCTGTCTTCAAACTTAAGTAATTATGTATATCGTATATGTTTGTATAATGATCTGTAACATTTATAACAAGTATAAAACATCTTAGACCAGTTTTATTAAAACATCTATATATATTTCCCTATTTCATACATGTACTTAACACAATGCTCGTATATCACTAATATTCACTTCCAATTTAATCTTGTTTAAAAAAAAAACAAGTTTTTTATTTTAAATTTCGAATTGAAAATGACATATCCAAAAAAGTTAACTTAACATTTCCCTTCCCATCGTTATTCTATTTTTATACAAACCAAGATTTCTTCCCTCCTAATTAAGCAAATAATACATTTAATTTATATCACAGACATATGTTTACAAATAGAATTAATTATATCTTATTAAGATTAATATCCACTTAACGCGGAGCGAATAACAGCTAGAGTCAAGTTGAAATATCTCTATCGACTCTCCTTTCTATTTAAGACTGATTAAATGTAGTGTAAGCGAGACAAAAAATAGATACCAGAGCAAAGACGAACTTTACCTCATTGGACGACAACATTAAAGCTTGCTTCCCAGCAGTGCCATCTGTGGAGTCAAACAGATCGTTTGTCGACAGCCGTTTCAATCGATTCGATACATTGAACTTTTTTTATATTCGATTCTCGTTCTGGAACGCACCGCAACGAATCCGGATACCGAAACGTCGATTAGTGAGTGCTCTCACAATCGTGTTCCGATTTACGAAAACATACGGTTAAAAAACGAACGAAAGGAGATTCTAGGTGGCGAATGAAAAAAGTAAACTCTTCGTCCGGAAATCGTTATAGATCGCTTTGATTGCGTTCGTAATTTGTTCATTCGATGTGATTGGAAAAGAGATATGCATCCTCTTTCGTTTGTACCTTTAGTGTGAATAGTTGATTAATCCTCTAGGTTTTATAAGAAAAAAAACATTTTTGTATGTCGTGATTTATATGAAAAAAACAAGTAATCATTATACTGTTCAATAAAATAAACATGTACTAATACGATACGATAACAATAAAACACTATGTACACTATGTACATAAATATGTACAAATCTAAATAGACGTATAAAAAATAAATAAATTAGAGATATTTTGGATCTGATTCAAATTACAGTTAATTAAGCGAATTAAATAGATGTGCATCTAAATTATAAATGAAACTACACCGCCACATGTTGTGTGTCAATTCAAATAAAATAACAAAGGCTTTATATAAATTAGGCGTATTAGCCTTAGGATTTGTCGGATCACAAAATAGATGGCTTTTTGATAAGCAGAAAACGAAGCTGTCTTCGCTCTAATAAAATGATTACTCAACGTCACCCTAAAAGAACAGGAACAGCATCTTAGCTATCAGTTAGGTATGACATCCAATTTGTGTTCAATTTGAAATCTTAATAAGCCGTCAAAGCGTTCCAGAAATAGTTGACTAACTAATTACGTCCCGTTACAAGGGAGGTTGGCGACAATTGACAAATGTGCTCTGCGACGGGCGATACATACAATTAGTCGCGGAATGTTTCCGAACGAAGCGATCTTGTCACCGCCCTGTCACTGTCAAACTTTGGCGGGAAAGTAAGCTTTGAGCAAACAATATAAAGGCTAGTTTCCCTCCGTAATTACTTCCAAATTGAGTGTTTGCTTTGTGAGGGGGGTCTATTTGAGAGGCCTTTGTGTGACGGAGATAAATCATGTGGCCTGTCAGGTTTGCTTGGAGTGTGACAAATTGCCTGAGCGCCACCTAGTGGTAAGGCGGAGAACGATTTCCTATCAGCGTTTCATTATACGCAATTGGCGTTAGGTCGTTAAATGTTCAAGTTAATTAGAAAAATAACGACTCTTTTTATGTTTTATTACTTGACCCTCATATACGACTCATAATCAATTTTTAATGAAAAATATTAAAGTAGTTATTATATTTTTCAATATGTTATTTTCTCTTAATTTTTCAGATTATTTTGTGAATATTACATAAAACAATCTGAAATATTTAAAAAAAACACATTGCAACATTGCTCAAACGATCCTTATAAATACATCGCGAGCCATTAATTTTTACGAGCTTCAATTTCAGTTTCAAAGGACAACACTACTGCAATAAACATTTCTCAAATTAATTAGCTCATATCCATCCAGAAATGTCCAATTACCTTTGCCTGTCTCTGAAAAAAAAACCGTTTCAAAGAGATTTGTTAAATACAAATTGGTTATTAAGATTCTTGGCTCGCTCTTGACAATCTTTTACGATTGCGACTTTAGGAATTTTAATTTGAGCTTTTATGTATCAATTTAAATGCTACCTTGAAGTCGATTTAAGAGTCAACATGTAATTGTCCACTTTCTAAATTATAATATGAATTTAATTCGAAGACATTATATATATTTTTTATTAATACATATCTATATATTTTCTGCGGACTGTAAACACATTTTATACAAACTGTAAAATATGTATAACCTTTTCGACATAGATATATAATATGTCGAAAATATAATATTCTATTTATTAAAACGAGTTCAAGTTTAATGACCCTTAACAAATAGCATAAGAAGGGCATTTTTGTTGTCGCTAGAAAAACGCCTTTACGCGTTTCCGCCACATGAGGTGGAGGGTAAGTGGTACTCGCCGACACTAAAGGCGCCGGAATACCTACTAAAAACCCAGCGGGGGTCACGTCACCGTCACGGGGAGCGTCACGGGATCGCTTGCGCATGCTACCGTGTGCGTATGAAGACGAGCGCTAATAGGTTTATGTACATAAGTTCCACTTTAATAGTTATAATAATGTTATATTTATATATTTGTGAAAATTATTTGGATATGATGCGAGAAAAACTTAAGGTCTAATAATAAAGTTTCAACAGTGTTCTTTTTTTAAACATTACTCGATGGTAGAGAAATGTGCAAGCTCGTCGGGGTAGGTACCATCCACTCATCAGATATTCTACCGCAAAACAGCAGTACTCTGTACTGTTGTGTTCCGGTTTGGAGGGTGAGTGAGCTGTTATTACAGGCAAAAGGGGTATAACATCTTAGTTCCCAAGGTTGGTGGCGCATTAGCGATGTAAGCGATGATTAACATTTATTACAATGCCAATGTCTATGGGCATTGGTGCCCACTTACCATCAGGTGGCCAATAGGTTCGTCCGTCTACCCATACAAAAAAAATGATGATGCAGTAGATTATCAAATTAAAGTCAAGTTAAAACAAATGTTTAGATAGGTACTACTTCTATTTACTTAATACTAAACCAAATAAAACCTGTAACGTAAAAGTAAGCTATGTTGTAAGCACCAAAACTGTTTTATGTATTTTTAAGTATGTATACGTGTACATAATTATCTTATTTACTTAATATATATTTTACTATCCGTTACTAATGATCGAACGTGAAACTTATAACAGGCACTTAAAAATGAAGTACCTTAATGAATCCTGGTAGAATTTTAATTGGGGACGCCCGATTCGACTGCACCTTTTTTTTCGCATCAAACTTTTTAATTAATCCGTCCACTGAAACGAGTGGACTTCAGTTCTACGCCAGACGTGTTTATTAATGATTTAAATTTTGTTTGGGGATATTTTTTATTCCTTTTATCCGATCGGTGTCTTAATTAAACAGTATAGCATTGGATTATTAATTGATTGTTTTACACAGCCATGGGCACGTGACATTGTCTGCGTTAAATAATAATTAATTACAAGATTTTTTCTTTCTTAAAATGTCTTATTTTAAATACCGAGCATTAAGCAATCGAGATGCTTCTGTGGTTGAAACATATAAATTTTAATTTTAAGTTTTGTAAGCTTAATTAGTGCTTATTATAAGCATAGTTTATCATATCGCTCTCAGCTATATTTAGGATATTTGCATGTATGGGATGAAATTTGACCAGTCACCTGTTTACACCTAGAAGTCCAGAAGTAAAACATTTACGGTCTGTAGAGCTATACTGTAAGAACAAACTCGAAGCTCACAGCAGAAAACGATGCGACAATGACCATAATAGTCATAACGTTTCAAGAATCGGCTGTCAACATATCACAGGTGAGTAACGTGGTTAGTTCTTATAGAACAGCAGTACCGTTATATAATGTATCGTATTGTAAATGTATTTAATATTGTAATGTTGTATAAATGTAATGTATTTAATATTGATTTTTAAATATAAAATTATGGCAAAAGTACGTTTTCATTTTGTATTCGTATCTTTTTAAAATACATATATATATTAACGAAAATTATCTGTATAAGTACTTAATTATAACAATGAGAAATTGTTAATTTTAAAAATATAAATACCTAGAATTTATATTTAATATAAAATGACGAGTAAATACGATAAACGCAACACTGTTTTAAAAAATCATTATAAAATATATGAACTGACAGTTGTATATTTAAAACAAAAAAATTAAAAAAATGTTCTGAAAGACTCCTTCTGGTATTCGAGGTATAAGGATCTAAAATTATTTCCATCACATCGTCCCATCGCAGGTCGTTTCATGTTTTCCTTCCCCGCCGAGCACATGATGAATTACAAACATTTGAAAACGCAGCGTAGCTTACCATGATTTTAAAAATATTCGATGAATTATCCTTAGTTATCAGTAAAGTCCTAAGTCATCGAGGTAACTAATGTAAGCCTTCGCCCCCCCAAGTAACCCCCGAGGTTTCAGGTGTAATGATCTGACGTCTCATTTATTTAGCGTAATATTGTATTCCTTAATTGTGAATGAAATCAAGCTTGCTCAGACAATTATGCAGCTAACTATGCTCGGTAAACGAGTTATCTTTGAGGTATAATATCAGAATTTTGGAAACGGAACTACTCACATTATGATACAATAATTATCGAAATCTGATAGGTTTTTATTTTATAGTATAGATTAGTGGACGAGCATGTGGGCCTGATGGTAAGTGGTCACCAACGCCCATAGACAGTGGTTTGTATATTTCTTAAAAAAAACAACATCACCACTGCGCCACCAACCTTGGGAACTAAGATGTTATGTCCCTTGTGCCTGTAATTACACTGGCTCACTCACCCATCAAACCGGAACACAACAACACAAAGTACTGCTGTTTTGCGGTAGAATATCTGATGAGTGGGTGGTACCTACTCAGACGAGCTTGCACAAAGCTCTACCACCGAGTAAATTTACCTACTCTATGGCGTTTCATTTAGCTGATTTGTCAATTTACGAGTATACCAGCTCAAACTGGCTACCGTCGAGTTGTTTTTCACTTTATCAGTAAGCGCCACCAATGAAGGGGTTAATCAAGTACCAACTGTTTGGGTCTCGTTGGTATACAAAGCACCCCAACGGTGACTCTAATCACGGGGGAATTCGACGCGATGGCATGTCGCTTTTTTAACTCTGAATTATACAGGATAGGTCTCCGTTGCTACCAGCTTCATGGTAGTCACAGCATGCGTATTAAGACGTAACGTTAGCGTACATTGACTTTATATTGAAAATAACTTTGAATATGACCCTAATATAGTTTTATAAATTAATATATGAACTAGAAAAATAATTTAAAAATATTGGAAATACAATACCTACCTACGATAAAGTACCTACTGTTTAATATCCGTCCATTAACTTAAGTATTTTAATATAACACACCAGGTGAAAAATGAATGTTTATGAGCAAAAACGGTTTTTATTTTTGAATAGTAAAGCAAAGTAAATAGCGTGAAAATGTCTCATTGTTGGACTTAGGCCTTTTCCCCTCTGACGGTAAAGGATTGGAGTTTATTCAGACGAACTCATATAACTCGTATAAAGCCTAATGATTACCTAAGATTAGTTATAAGAGATAGCTATTATATAACATATTAGTCATTACTTGCGTAAAAAACAAAAACAAATATTTAAAAAATACGTTTCTATTAGACCACCCTATGTCTCATATAAAAGCGTATCAAATCGAAGAAATCGTTCAAGTCATTGGTGTCACTTAATGGTGGACTTTTACCAGCGATTAAGTACATGGTTAAAAAATAAATAGCCGTATTGTCGTTTGACAGCCCGTCCACTGATTGACAAAACGTCACTGTCACTTTGACAGCCGTGACGTGTAAATTCCTACCGCTTCTGTATTAGCAACTATCTTCGGAATTAGGTGTAGTTAGGGACTTATTTTACGAAGAGTTTTAGAGTTGAATAGGTTTTTTCAAATTTTCGAAATAAGTAATACATATGTTTGATGTAAATGTTTTATATATTATAAGTCTAGTAACTTATCTAACTAACCGTCCCGGCTTCGCACGTATAAAAGTCTATATTAAACGTTTATATTGAAAGATAAAAACAAAAATAATTTTGTTTTTTTTTTGAGCCAACTATCGCGGACATACTAGAAAAAGTCAAAGTATCATTACAATCAGTTCAATGGTATTGTTGGGAATGAATAGAGGACTGACATACAAACAAAGATTCATATGTTTATTACGATATTTTTAAGGAAAACGTCGTTGATAATATGTTGTTTATTTCTTGAGGTGAATATTATACCTAATAAGGAACAGTAAATAGTTAGGCCCTGGTTTCTTATCAAGCGAACGTTGGTCAAATATATCAAAAGTGTCAACAAAAAAAGATCAAAGAGTCATATATTTCTCTATCTATACCGTATATAGGTGAGTCAATACATTTTCATTTATATAGCTGAAAAATAATATATAGTAGGTATATTTAAGAAAGCTCACGCAAAAGATATTAAAAGCAGCGCTTTGAATAGCCATATTAAAATTAATTAAACGTAAACCTTCATCAGTTTGAATGTAGATTCTAACCAGAATAAGTGAAGGAACTTGAGAACACATTTCCCCACATGTTTATGTGATACGCGTGTCTAGGGCGCCGGAAAAACCACAAGAAAACCAGCGGTACTTTACGGCGTCATTACTAGGTACGTAGTTCGATATACTATATCTTTACTTGGTAGAGCTTTGTGCAAGCTCGTCTGGGTAAGCAAAATAAGAAACAAATAGATAGATACAGGAAACATTAACTATTATATAGATTACGTACATAGTTAAAAGTAGTATTAAAACACTTTAGGAGATGCTTACAATCAATATAATATAAACAAAACCCAAAAACCAGATTTTTCTAACATCTACAGAATTGACATCATAATATTTACATATAACTATATGATATATGAGAATATAGTGACCTTAGATTAGCAATTGCTTAGATATATAGGAAAATAGGACACAACCTTTTAAACCTTCAAGAAAAAAGCGTACTTTTCCCTTAAAGGCCGGCAACGCACCTGCAAGCCGTCGTATGTTGCAGGTGTCCATCGGCGGTGGTAGTCACTTTCCATCAGGTGAGCCCTCGGCACGTTAGCCCCCTCTAACATAAAAAAAACCTCACCGCTTCATTACCTTCACTGATGACTTCATTTTTTGTCCCGAGAAACAGATTTGCGATTCAAGGGGAAAATGCAATTTCCTTGCCACCATTGCACGTCATGATTTGGACAGTAGTTATTTTTGATTTAGATTTTTTTAGTTGATATATTTAAACTAATGTAAATTATTCTTATGTAACTTAATGTTTATATTTAATATATTCAATGAACGAAACTTTTCAGAAGGGAATTACATATATATCATAATTGGAAATTCCCATTTTATCAATTTCTCTATATAATGGAAATATTCATTTTTTATTTTTTTACGTTTTAATTACTATACAAAAAAATATGTTAGTAAAAATATTTTTATATTTAATTCAAACGACGATAATTTTAAAACATTATATAAGTTTATTACTGGCAATTAAAACAAAGTCTGTTTTAAAAAAAATCCATTACGCATACGCTCAAGTTCTAAGTTTCAAACGAAACAAAGTTACAATAAACAGAGTTAATACATCCTCACAGGTATTTAAAGACCTATACAAACACGTTAATGGCGCAAATCGCTCGCAGCCGCAGCCCGAAACCCATTAAGTTCAAAACTCAATAAACATCATTGTTTCAGCGCTTAACTACGAAAATAACCCGGCAGAGCCGCACGGGGCCGCTTTGGCCCGATCTTCAGCTCGCCGCGACCTCTAATATTCATAAGTCAATTTCCTGCCCCATTAATACGTAACGAAGTAGCGCAAATGGCCTTATCGCTTGTGCGCGATTACTTGCCCGCCGCTCTCTTACATAATTCAACGTATTAAACGAAATTGTTTAAACCTTATTGCTCGATTACGTTTCTCCACCCCGGGCACGCCTCGTTTGCCTCAGCCAATCGGCTTGCGGGATTCACTCCCCTCCCACAGTAGTCGGGCCCCCCTCCGGTGGAGTCTCCGCCCGTTTCGTTCCCGGTTTTATCGTTCGTAGAGTTCAGATGTTAGGTGCGGACGGTTGCGTACTCACTAGCGCTTGCGTTGACGGATTTCAGTGCGATCGTTCACGGGTTGATTTCGTTTAGAAATTGTAATAAGTATAAATAATATTACAATGTAAATTATTTTAAAAATAAATTAATACTAATATTATGATTTTACTGGCCGAATTGACTTTATGAATTAGTTTAAAAAAAACAGTACCAGTGCAGTGTTCAGTGTCGACGAACTGTTTAAGTTTAAAAAAAGAACAATATTAATATAATATAAAACTGTAACTATGAACATAAAATAGATATAAGCTTAATGTTTGTGGCATATTTAAATAAATAGACGTTGCTATGACGATGCTGGCAATGGCGCGAAGTTCCGAGGATAGGAGAGAGGACGAAGCTGAAGCGGAGGCGGAGGCGAACGGCGAGGTGGACGTCGTCGGCGTAGAAGAGGCCGCGCCGGTAGACCTCACGAGGCGGCTCGGACTGACGAGGCCGCCTGACCGACCCGCTATTGCGTTTTCCGTTGAAAATATTCTAGACCCTACCAAGTTTACTGGACGATCGGAAGTACCACTGCGCTACGACGAGACGTACTGGAGACCACATTATGATAGAGATGACAGCGATTCTGGTAAGTTTAAAAAATAATAATAATATGTAAGTGTTTTTTTATTGTGTATGAGAACCAAGTTTTCTTATCGAATAAGATCTTGTGAGAAACTTCAATCTCAATTATTTATATATCTATGAATAAAATAGTTCCAATTAATTAAGTTTAGTTTTATTTATTTATTTATTTAATATTTGGGAAACAAACAGATATAAAATATAAACTAATTACATAATACAATTTAAATATCACATTATCCAGCGAAGTTTCCACCGATTGATAATACATAAAATGCACTCAAATATTTTAACACAATAAGAGAAAAATTATTGGACAATATTAAAAGTATATAATTAAGTTAATTTAAGATTGTTACAAATATTATCTTTAAATAATTATAATAAATATATAAAACTAAAATTAATTTATTGGAATAGAAAATAAACAACCCTTGTAAGTTATTATAATGTACGAAACTGCAGTTTAAGAATAGGTCGGGCTAATTTTATAAGATAAAAATAAAAAATATTTAAAAGTATGCACATACATTTATTATTGTATGAGAAAGATATAACCCAAAACTTTAAATAAATATATTAATCTAGTATTTTGTAATCATACTAAATATTGTTTCATATAACTTTTCACTCCTAAGAGATAGATATAAATTTATGCGGAACAATTTTTATCTATAACAAATCAATAGTTAATCCATTTCCTTATTATAGTTGATTGTTATCTATGGTAATAAATGGGACCGTCGGTGTAATGGGTGCTTTATAACCCGTTAAAATCCTATAGATAAAATTTATCGTTCGATTATTTGGCAATCGCTATTTTAACTAAGCGCTCCCGCTTAGTTAAAATAGCGTTAGCTTCAACTTTTTTTTTATTGTATATGCAGAAATGCAGGTATATTCAGGCTAACGGACATTGATATGATATTACTTGATGTATCAATCAAGAATATATATGTTAATAATAAAGCGTTATTTTATATCTTATAATATGTTTATGTGTCTACCTGAAAATGTTTACTTACAATACATTTTGCACTTTTAATCTTATATGTATACTAAAGGATTTTGACATTTGTGAAGTAGGTACACACTAAAAGCGTTTGCAAATGAAAAAAATAAAGAAAATATTGTATGATTGATAATCCATTTGCATTTACTTTACATCGATATAAAATCGATTTCTCTGACAGTAAAAATCGGATCAAAATTTTACATTAATCTGTTTATTTGAATTTCGAATTACTTAGTATTTTTTATTTTTGCATTTATTTTCCTCCCTATTATAAATTACTTTTAATGATGATATTGTATCACAGAATCTCAATTTTGATACCAGTATCACTTTTTATAATAAAATGGATTAAAATATTCTCTGCTCTCTTGATTTGATCAAAGCGGAAGCTTAATCTAAATGCTAAGTTAATTGTATTTCCGTTAGGCAAATTAATAAAAATCACAAACGTAATTAATTTACAACGTTTTTATACAATTACTGTATAATATTTTAGAGCGAACTTTTTATTAAATTATTTATAATAAGTGTAATTTGAGATGGTAAGCGAATGTCAGCTGTCTAATACGCTCCGTAAGCTTTGAAGGCTTTTTCGCACTACTTTAGAACGTAGTCGAGTAATGCGTCAAATATTTTTAAACAGTGCAGTGCAAACTAAATTTTATTGATACTCGAATAAATAGGTAATAAAACAGTGCGAATATATTAGTTTAAAACTTTTTATTGGGCTTCAAATTAATGTAAAAAAACACGCAACATTAACAAAATCAGACGCGGTTTCGCTGGAGAAATTTTAATAGTTCGATAAGATTCGCGTTGATATATTTCAGAAACCTTACTTTTCGTGTCAATAAAAACTGTACAAAGTTTCCGTCTATCAGTTGAACGATGCTCGAACGTATATAACGAAAACAATCATTTTATTTATATATTAGATTTATAGCTGCTTAACAGAGTAGAGCCCAGGATTACGTCACACGCTTTTTAACAGAAGTTTCTGTCTAGCATTGGGCTGTGGGATAACTACGGGCTTTAAGTTACTTTAATTTATAAGCTATAATAGACGGAGGGACAAGCAAATGCTAGTACCAATTGTTAAGTGGATAGGAAATATAAAGCATCAATGTGCCACTAACCACTAATTACTCTACCACGCTCATCTTTAAAATCATATCATATATGGCCAGGGAAAATAAAATATATTTAAATTTCAAAATACCTTTATTTAACAAATTATACATTTTGATCTAAAACCGACTATATACAGTGGTGGTCATACAATTAGAAACACTTGATTTTGAATAAAGAAAGTATAACTTCAACGTACAAATGTTCGTAAAAAATATACACATTCAATAATTAATAATCATGCAATAATATAGCCACTCAAATAAAAAACTCATTAAATGCATAAAATATAAAATATATCTTACTTTTAATTACAAAACGTCGTTGCAGTGCTGTTATTGAAAATAAGGGATACGCCACTAAATATTAATTATAACTATTGGTAGGCTGTGGATAGTAGCTATTTAGTGAATAACAATACTAATTACTAATACTTAAAAAAATATTGTTTTTTATATTTTTTGTTGTTGTTTCTAATTAGTTGACCATTATTGTTCATACCTTGCACTTGTGTAATGGGATTTATATTGTTTTTCTAATAAATGGTAAGTCGTTGGACATATAGTTGTCCTATTTATTGTTTAATTTCAAAATAAAAACGATTGCGGTGAAGTATCTTACATAATGTCAAGGAGCGTTGGTAGTGTTTCTAATTATACGAACACCACTGTACTTAAGATTTGTGAGGACATTACATATTCCTCTTGTATAACTAACATACATTAATATTTTATAACTAAATATGTTCTAATCAACAGCTTCATTTGTTTATTTACTTCGCAATGAGTTTTTAATTAGAAAATTAATAACTGACTTTCATTTTGTAAGATTCCAGGTCAGTAGGTCGTGCTCTTTTAATAAATACACAAAAACATGAAAAATTTATAAATATTATAATTTAATATCAACTTTTCTAGTAAGTATGTCCAAAAAAGCTTAAATTTTTTGTAAAGTAAATACCTAGTTTGCTAAGACAAATTGGTTTGACTTAATTTGTATAACTTTTTTCGGATCTTATAGTAGCACGAAGACTCAAATAATTGTATTTTATGGGTCCCTTGTAGATATTTTAACATCAGTAAGATTCGATTATGCTTCTCAGAAGACTAAGGCGAACTGGGATTGTTATCATTAGTACCATCATAAGCCGCCGCTGTTAAGTTTCAGCTGGACAGTATATTGTGTAATGAATTAGTAGCAGACAGTAGTATTTATTTCCTTTTATTATTGTTCTTTTCTTTTTGTAACCGTTTAACTGTTTTCTTTTTGTTATTTGTAAATCTAGTCTTCTGTTAACTGAATAAATAAATTAATTAATTAATGAATTAGTAATCCGCTTTGAAATCTTCGTTTGTATGGAGGTTGTTGACTTTTGTGTTAAAAATTTGTGAGTAATAGTTAGAAAATTGTTTTACTCCCGTGCATCGGAAAGGCAGTCCTGCGTCTGGTCTCTTTCTGCGCTTGCGCATCTACTTGTGCAGGAAATAACCTGCACAGTGGATATAACAATTAAAACTAACGTACACGTAGAAATATCGCCTTGTCGTGCTTTTGACTTTGGTTTATCAAATGATCAGCAGAGTTATATTTCCTATTCGATTCTTATTGAACGCTAATCTAATCATAATATACCTAATTTATCTTTAAATTGTTAGTCAATAATAATAAATTATTTAAATAACATATTTTCCATTCTCCGTGACTTGAAGAAAATAATCGTGTCGTTGCCAAAACTAAAAACGTTTTAGCATAAAAATTAAACTTGACTAAACTATGCAATATCAATCAAATCACGAAATATTTATTTAACAAGACATTAATGACTTTAAAACACAATAGTCAATTTCAAGGTTTATTTTTGTTAAGTTAATAACATGTACTCTCGTGAAATATTAACAGGCAATTATTCTGATAATGGCCGTCAAACTGAAAGTCATTTTAAACAAATTGTTAGGTCTTTGTGATCTCGATTGCTAACGTGTCAGCCTTTAAATATTACAAACTGATTTTCCATCGCGCCAAAACATTTTGAGTTTTATTATAAAAGAAATAAGAGTCAATATATCGTTTGTTGATTTGTTTTATTTAAGCTTGTCGAAGTTGAAGACTTTATTAGGTACGTGACGAAAGGTAAACGATGTCGGACTGACGAGTGTGAGCGGAACAAGGTTGTATTATTTTTAGTTTATTAGAAGCTAATAAACATTTCGTGAATTGAAATGTCAGTTCCGCCATGTTGTTCAAATATTTAACGAAACGTAAAGTCACCTATTTATGTGAGTTTTTTATTTTCGCAAATAATGACAAAGGTAGCTGAAATAACTACCTAATTTGATGATAATATGTAGTAGGTAAAAGTAGGTATTAAATTAGTGTCACAATATCTGAGATGCGTAGACATAGTTCACTAATTCCTCACTCTCATAGTCAATTGGACAGCTATCTCATACGACCAGAGAGATCACTCTCAAGATCAATAGCTTTATTTTCTAACACCGGTTAAATATTAAGATGAGTTTCTTTCGCTGGATCTTTTAAAGTCGATGGTGTTTATTTATAAAATAATAGTAAATTTTTTCTCAATCAATAAGGAAGTGCTGCTTTGTGGAATAAGAATTTTGGATTTGATTTTTTAAACCCCAGTACTTATTACTACATTAATGCGGGATCTACAGCAGTATAATCCAGCTACAAAAGGCATCTGATATATGATTTGACTTATTAAAGCAGAGCAACATATGGTCATACCTTTTTATAGCAAGTAGTGCAAATTTTCAGGAAAAATCCTCATCTTTTGTACAATTTGATGTCTAAACACTTTCCGCATGGCAGATATTGGATATTGTATCGGGACCCTAAATTTAACCGGCAGAGCTATAGTAGAGTAGAGTACCGGTAGAGTTATAAGAAAAAACTCGAAACTCACCGCGGAAAACGGTAACGTCAGAAAGTGATATGCGAAAATTGACCATAATAATTATAGCATTTCAAGAATAGACGCATCAAATTTGCATATCACCCGTCATCGTTTATCATAAGTCAGTCGTAACATTTCACGGGTGAGTAATGAAGTGAATTCTCACAGAATAGCACTACAGTTAGTTAATTTTTTGTACATTTTTTAACTATTATTAAAATTTGTTCTCAATGCTCACGTTCTTGTTCTTGTCGACAAAAACGATACTGTAGTTTTGTATAATATGTTTTTTTTTTTGTTTCATTCGATATTTAACAGCGCTTCCCTATTTATTCGTCTCTATATACTTATGCGTATGTGTCAGCCGACGGAATAGCTGTTATGTTAGTTCATATAGTCTATTACAACAATAGGATAGGATTAGTTATTCTAGAAAAGATTAATTTTGTGTAAATACCTACGTTTTGAAGACCTATATCTACACTAATATATAAAGCAGACCAGTTTTTTTTTGGAGATGAAAATCTTATTGCATCTGTCTTATCTGATTTTTTTTTTATCAAAGGTATTCTATATATTTCTTAAAGAGATATAATATATAAATAACTACGGGGACTAGCACCATGAAAATTTGTATACGAGTTCCTTTTACACAGTACGTTAACACTAAAGGGGATTTTTGTAAATGTAATATCTACGGTAGTATTAAATATGTATGAAAATCCTTCATTTTTGAAGAGCGATTCTGAATTATGTTGCGAGTGAAGCCGCGGGTAAAGTACTTAAGAGTATATAACACGCACGGGGGCGGAGCGGTATCGCATAACGCAGTTGTAACCGCTTCGTGCACTTAGTAATATATAAAACTTGTTCAAAACTTGTGCATTTTCGAGCCTAAAGTAATGAAACAATTTTTATGAAATTTAAGACTGTGTGTGTGTGTTTGTGTGTGTGTGTGTGCATATGTGTAGCTCGAGCGAATAGGACATACATACCTTTTTAAGGACGGAAGTCTTAATTACGCAATAAAAGATTGTATGGAAATTGTATGGCTATTGTATGGATTGTATGGTTCCATATTGGGAATTTACGTTCGGTGCGACCTCAATCCAAGGGATCACATCGAGGCTGTTATAAACAGCCTCACGAAAACTCGGAGTCCTGAACAAGGTGCGGCGTTTTTTCACGCCACAACAACTGCTCCTGTTGTATAAAACACAGGTGCGGTATTGCGTCGAATATTGCTCGCACCTCTGGGATGGTTCCGCTAAGTATTTACTGGTTGCAGCGACGTGCGGTTCGCATTATTGGCGACGTAAAGGTCACCAACACCCTCGAGCCTTTACAATTGCGTCGAGATATAGCGGCACTAAGCGCTTTCTATCGACTGTATCACGGCGAGGGCTCAAAGAAATTATTCTCCCTCATTCCTGCTTCCCCATTCCTTCACAAGCTTACGCGTGCTGGCTCTCGATGTCACCGCCTAACTGTGACATCAATTCCATCGCGCACGAAGAAATTTGGCAACTCTTTTCTTTTTCGCACCTCCAAAACTTCTTTACCAGCACACGTGTTCCCCTCCTCTTATGACCTGGGTTCCTTCAAACGAGGCGCGAATAGGCGTCTTGCGGGCCGGCAAAGCGGGGGCGGCTAGTGCATAGCATTCTTCCTGATTGCTCTAGCCGTCGTCGCGTTTGGACTCTACTACCACATACCATCAGGTGGAGTAGCCATATGCCCACTCTGGTATTATAAAAAAAAAAAAATGTTTACTTAGGAATAATGTCACAACAATTTTTAACAAATAATTGCAGGTGATTAGCGTATGTTGTATGATAATAATTATGCATATATATATACTTAAACTATTAACAGCCTGAAAATTTTCTTCTACTGGACTAAGGCCTCCTTTTCCAGAGAAGACTTGGTTTTCAATGCTGAGTACAAAATTAATTATAAGCTTAAATTAAGTAGGTACATTAAAATTCAAAGATGTTTACCCAGGTTCGAACGCGCAATCCTTGGTTAAGATTCACGTGTTTAAGCTCTGGGACATCTCGGTTCTTAAACTCGACTTTAAGTAAGTTTTTTGTAAGTTGATAATTAGTAAAACCTTCATCCCTAGTTTAATTATAAAAATACAGGTTGCTTAATAAGAGTCAGTAATTTAAATAATATTTTAAAATCTACCGTAAATCCGACATACGCGTGATTTTATAGCTCACGTTTCAAAATGTAATGACAAATTAAACGGACACTTGTTAGACCAGTCAATTAATAAATTACATTTAGCTACAAATAATCGACAAAAAATAATAACATTTAATATATTTAAAATAACAAAATAGATTAATTGGCACAGATAAAAAAAGCGAAAGTTGTAAACAATGTCCAGCCAGCGTCTGACCGGAAGCTGCAAACCTGTCGACAGCAGCTGTACCAGATGTTGACACGTTAATTGATTTAGATGTTTTATTTCACTAATATTTGTTTTATAGATTTTTTTTATTTAAAAAGTTAAGTATTATCTAACGCTATGCTAGAGTTTCAAAAGAAATATATCAGAAACAAAATAAATAAATTATGTAATGATATTTATTTAAGCATTAATTGTCGCCCACGATTTGGGCTTTGGAGGTGGGGGGTCGTATATTTTCTGTTCATTAATAGCCTATGTCTCCTTCCTTGGTGTTCAACCTTTTATTTTATTTTTTTATTGTATAGTTCTGTGGACTAGCATATGGGCTACCTGATGATAAGTGGTCACCAACGCCCATAGACAATGGCATTGTAAGAAATGTTAACCATCGCTTACATCGCCAATGCGCCACCAACCTTGGGAACTAAGATGTTATGTCCTTTGTGCCTGTAACTACACTGGCTCACTCACTCCTCAAACCAGAACACAACAGTATCAAGTACTGCTGTTTTGCGGTAGAATATCTGATGAGTGGGTGGTACCTACCCAGACGAGCTTGCACACAGCTCTACCACCGAGTAAACCTATGCTTCATAACAAATTTCATCAAAATCGGTTCAGTGGCTTAGCTCTGAAAAGGTAACAGACAGACAGATACTTTCGCATATATAATATTTGTATAGAAGTATAGATTATTTTGACAATTCGATTTTCAAACGACTTGATAGCAAAATGCCCACGCTATTAAATTCAAAATGGCGATCCGATTAAGATTCAAGATAAGTGTGAGATAGCGACTGACGTATTATAGTCGCCTTTATATCACGTAGCGCGTCTATCATCGATGTTTCCGCGTCATTTTCCCGATTTTGTCTTTTACAGTTTATAGAGAAACTAGTTTCCATACGTGACTTTCCGCGTGTGAGGGACAGGTGATAGGTATCCTATGACGTTTATTGTACCCTTATCAACGTGTACTTATGTAAAATGATGTTCGGTTGAGTGGTTAACACCAAATAAATAAATAACAAACGAACAAATAAAGACACTTATTATCGAATATATAATAATAGTTAGGTCCTCTTCACGACGATAATTTATATTTTTCTTACTGGAACTCCAAATTTTTTTTTTTTATTGAAACAGATAATTGAATATAGTTTTTAGTATTTAATATAATTTTTACAAAAGTAGTAGTACCGTTGGATTTATGTATTTATTTTCTTTTATATCACACTAGTTCCAGCCCGCGGGTCCGTCGCCGTTGAAATGGGGGTTTCAGTTACAGACCCATCATACCAAATTCAAATTTCGAAATCGGTTCAATGATTTAGTCGTAACAGAAAGACCGATTTCCTTTCGCATTTATAATATTAGTATAGATAGCAAATAAACCTTATTAAATATTGTAATCGGCAATTTGAGGATTCGTCTATTTTTCATATTTAGGTGTTTTTTTTTAATATAGTAATATTACACTCACTTAAAGCCAGCCAGAGTTAAGACTACTGTCATCGGTTCGGTGAAAACCACTTAAATCTGAGAAATGGCAGTAATGGCAACGTGTATTTTTATTTTTCATGATCGCTTTAATTAATTTTTAATTCATGAAATAGCCTGGAGGCGTTTGATTTACAAATTGTTTTGTTATCTATAAACTCACTAACTGTTTAACAACCAGAATACTTTTCTTTTTGCAACAGAATTCGGTTGCGCTTTTTTCCACAAATTACCGTATTCCAGTCAGTCAGTGCAGACGAGTTTGAATTATAATAAGTTTGGACTGGTTTTTTGTATTGTTGTTTGTACATATTGATATAAATGTATTTTAATAAAAAGTCTTTAAATTATTTCTGTACATACATTTTAGAAAAGTAGAGCTATTCAGTTTCAAAAGAAGCCGTAATTATTTATACTTCTCTGAATGTATTCTTTAATTAATCTGTAGGTGCCAGGTTACTTTTAAATCGGTTTTTAATAAATTTAATACTAAGAATGTAAATTTTTTATCTTACCTACAGGTTAAAAATCTACTGACATAATATAAAGCTTTTACAATTTTGCAAACCCTCAAAATAAGAATACAAACTTTAGCCCTACACTTCCTAACGCGATTGGTCTGGGTTAGAGCGAGATAGCATCTTCAGACCGTACGTTAAATAGAGACAGATTCAACCCTTAGCCGCTGCGTCCCTTTGCGCACCAATCCGTGAAATTAGAGTCGTCTAAACGAATCTAACGATTATTTTATTATCCCTTTTGCGCTAAGATTTGTTCCTTGCTCACTCAAATAAAAATAAAAGGTGAATAAGGCGTTTGGAGGGTCAAGCGGACATAAATTCTGCGTTCACGGTCTATGTTGGTTTATTTTTCGGCCCTTTAAACGGGAAGGGTAATTTAGTTTTTTTTCTGGACGAGAACGTAGTGCGGGAAATTTGATTTATGTATTTTGTTATTTTTTAAAACCCTTTGGATGAGTTATGGGTTAAAAAAACAATGCATAAGATACGTTACTTGCGTGTTATATAGTAGACCTAAAATCAGTAGGTACCTATATTAATTTTATGTCTAATATATCTTATCTAAATAACTGCATATTACTTTTTTATTTTAATCATTTGGTGATAAAAAATATATATGATTGAACATCGAAGTCAAATTTAATGTATAATTATATTCTAAATCAATTTTAAAATATTTAGTTTAGAAAGTAAAGAATATTGTTTTTTTTTTTCATTTCATCGTTCAAATGTGTGCCAATCTTACAGCTTAGCTTATTTGATATTATCTATATGATATTATAAAGACTCTTTCTTTATTAATTTAACAAACTTTTTCATTAAAATATTTCACCAAATTGTAAGGTTTATTCTGACCTACTTAAGCCCATTGTCATTCAACGCGGTGTCACGGCGTTGTCACGTAATTCGGGTTGTAATTAAAAAGTCAAGAGCAGTGTTGCCAACATTAAGTCCTCGCTTACCCGCGACTTTGTGTTATAAACACCCTCTAATTTTGAGTTGATTAAAACAGAACTTAAACTTTTGCTTTTCTGTGGTTCAATTAATTTAAATACGTTATCAATTTTATGGTACCTACTGTAAACATTCAGGGACATTTTGGGATAATCTGTAGGTACCTACTTGGATAGTAGGCCTCATTTGATTTTATTAATTTATTGATATTAGGAAACACACAGCAGTGTTTTAATTATATAACTATAATAAATTATTGATTTTCCGATATAAATAATTCTATATATTTTATTTAAATATAAAAATATATATTGTTAATAGAGGAATGAAATACATCTTTGTCATTGAATTGTACGTGGTATATATATATTAATAGGAACTATTTTTATCGAATGTATCTAAAGATTTAAATGCTAGCAAAAATTTGAAGACACCTTCTACTCCCACAATAGAAGGGTCATTAGCCTTGGGGTTGGGTGTTACAATAATCTGTAATGCCTCCGGCATGCCAGTCGTCGGGTTGTGACGATAGCGATCACGTATAGTCGATTCCATGGCTTCCTACAAAGCGGAGAGGATACCAAGAGTTTCAATGGCTAGTATAGCAAACGGTAGGAGTCTCCCACACAGTCGCATCGCGTGTATTTATACATAATATGTGTGTATATTATGTATAAATAGACGAATAGTATATTATGTATAAATGACAGAATTTCAGTAAAATTGAAAACATACTGCGAACCGAACCATGATGGTTTGAGGAACAAACACACATTGGCGTAACGTGGTGGAATAAGCTCCGAAAACCTACTCTTTAAAGGGACAGGAGGCTTTAGCCCATCAGTGGGACATTTGGGAAAGGCTATTTATATTTTGTATTTCCAGTGAGAGAACAAAAACAAAGGTCCAAAGCTTTTTTGGTTTGGTATTCACTCATGCATTTTTCTACCACCATCAGGTCCCATGACTGGTTTTGCATTGTTACTTTGTCTATGGGATACTTAACATTAAACGCACCAGTTGCTTGCCTGCCTATTAAAAATTTGAACATAGATTTTTTAATTTAAATTACGATGTATTCAGCAATACATACAGACAGTAATATATTTATCTTATATAATATTTTCTAAAATTGTCACATAATGGCCTCTTAGCATAACTGACAGCTAGTAATCAATTTAAATTGAACGACCGAAAAATTATTTTTCGCGTACAAAATTTGGTTGAATATGAATATTTATGATTTGCTATTAGCTCATTTATTTTCAGCGAATCAGCGCTTCTGATATAAATTTTAATTGAACAAGCGACTAATTAGTCCTAATTGGTCTTTAATTTAAGAGAACAACCTTTACTTAACTGGCCTTTAAATTTTTAAGATAACTTTAAAAATCACATATTTAAGTCACTATATAAATTTACATAAATATAAAAAATATATTTTTAAACGCAAATTATTAATTTGTAATCGATTTTAAAATTCCTTGCATTTATGAATCCATTCCCAATTCTTGCTGTTTTATGTAGATATAGTAAAAAAAAACTTGGCTAAAATACGAACGCACCTACCTCCATAAAAAAAGGAAATATAGAGAACTTATAGTCGTATCTCACTCGTAAAATGTTGTTAATTTTTAAGCTGACGCTATAATTATTATCCTAATATTGTAAATGCGAATGTGTTTGTTTGTTTGTTGCTCTTTCACACCATAACCACTCGACCGATTTTAAAAATTCTTACACCAATGGATAGTTACCTTATCAGCGAGTAACATAGGTTATATTTTATACCCGTATTCCCACAGGAACGGGAACTACGCGGGTGAAACCGGGTGAAGAAAAGCTAGTCCTCAATATCGCAAATCACTTTCTGACATTTCACAATCGCGTTCAATGAGTTTGTTCTTACATAATACGGATAATTGGTTCAAACTGTCAGAAAAAATACAATAGCTGATAAAATAAATGATAATCATCTTAAATGAATCACCGTTAAAACATTTTGATATCAAATAAATTAACTCTATTACTCCGTTTTATCGTTTAACATAACTGCGAACACGACCCCGTTCTCAAAATCACCCAACCAAGAATCCTACCCAAATTACACTTCTCCATTTTCTTCATTTAACAAATTGATGGTCCTTGTTTATAAAACGTATTACACAAAAACAGCCCTTAAAACGAATGGAATTAAAACTAAAACCCTGTGCAGTACCATCAAAGGCGTACAAACGCTTACGCCCAAAAGATAAGGTTGAAATTTTGGCTAATAGCATCGCGTTAAGGGATTTTTAGCCTTAGCTGACAGAGCTTAAAGTGTATAATTGCTTGTCAATAGACGAGTGGAGGCTTGCGGTCCAAGTTTGTAATTAATAAAGCCCTCTCGATTACAAGTGCCTTTCCTCACTGGGATTTGGAGTATGGAGAGCTGAAAATTGTGTTCGTTGAAGCTTTATCTGACTTTGATATCGGGAATCGATTTATATTACGGGAATACAGGATGGAAACTCGTATTTGTTAAGGGTAAACTAGGGATACCTCCTATTTCTGACTATACCTATAACCCATTATTATTCAAGAGACGGAAATACTAAGGTTATTAAATAAATTAATAACGCTTTGAGCTTTATTTTACAAACATTATTTGGCGAAATAAGCGATGGTTAACATTTCTTACAATGCCAATGTCTATGGTTGTTGGTGACCACATACCATCAGGTAGCCCGTATGCTCGTCCGCCTACTAATATTTAAATGTTGGTAAAATATTTTTTATTTACGAAAACATGACTTAATTATTTTTTAGCTATCTGCCATATACAACATTTTATAAATATTATTATTGGCAGGTCTTGCTCTTTAAAATGTTTCAAACTACAGCCGTTTATAATTATCGCTTGAAAATAAGTGCAAGAGAGGACATTATGTTGAGATGTTAAGTGATTGTGTTTATAAAAAATTGCGTACTTCGTAAGGCTGCAGTCCATCTTGATGGTGACTATCCTCCTTTAATGTTTGATTCTCCATCTTTAAAATTTTCATCTTATATTGCATAATTATTTTTTAAGAATTTAAGGCTTTACTTATAAGTTGCTTAGAGCTTGCTAAGTTAAACATATATTCCATTCTTTCTATCATTATTGATTTGATATTCGAAAGAAGAAGACAACAATGTTTAACTAATCACCTGCTAGACAAAGGTTATAAACAAGTAAGTATTAAGCCAATCCATAGTTCTTAACACTGGCTACTTCTACTCTAGGCTGTTACTGAAAATGTATCAACAGAAAAAATTGCCAGTCCTAATAACTTTTTTACTAGCCCGACTCAGGGTATAAACGCAGGATATCAAGGCCTGCGACCTTACAAGCTAGTTGTGACAAGAGACCAATGAGGCACAGTCCACCATATCATATATAGAATATTACAGTACACTTAAACATACACATGTACATTAGAAATACATAAATATAACATTCAAAGAACACGACTAGCCAGTAACTATCACTGAATGACAAATAGGCAACGCGGTAGGTACATTATATATACGTAAGTACCTACTATTTTATCGTCGTCCCTCCCTGTTACCGAATCCAAGCTTGTTTACACGAGTACAAGCTTTCGAACTACGTATTTAGGGGAAATTATTTGTGTAATATTTCGTTTTAAAACAATATTTAACTTCTCTTCTTTTATTTGGCTTTGATTTAATTTTCTTAAATTAATAAATATAAAACCTCTTTGATTAGTAAATGGTATGCATGGAACTTATTAACGTAATTTAACTTGAAGTCTTAAAAGCATATTTAATTTACATTAGCAATTACATAGTTTCTACTCATCATCATTAAACACTTCAAAATTTTAATCCGATTGGTTTCCTCAATATGTCATCTCTTTTATACGTGAAATTGGCATAATATTTATTTTATCTAGCGTAGATATACGCCAGAAAAAAAAGAGAGTTAATTTATTCGTTTTCACGTTTTAACAATTCAACCGATCATTATGCAATTTTGCATACACGTTGTCAAGGTTCCATATAATAATAATAGTCCTCCAGGCTGATTTCGGTCACGGTGGCCAATCTCAAGAGAGATTGGCCAACTGCGCAGGAGATATTATACTGCACAAGTATGTACGCAAACACAGGTGCACACTCTATTCCCTAACTCACATAACACGATGGGATGAAAATCCGACACGACCGGAAAGAGTTCAGGCGCAGGACCAACGCCTTTACGTGCTTTCCGAGGCACGGGAGTGGATACACTTCCAACTTCCAGACTCCGGGCCGCTACTAAGAATTTTCGACAGAAGATCTCAATAACATTTTATTGGCCCGACCTGGGATTTGAACCCAGGACCACCGTGTCTGCGGCCTTACATGTAGCCACAAGTCATAAGACCAACGACACAGTCAACATACATATACATAAGGACATTGGGTAACCTAACACCTACTCCCTCTTCTAATACGCAGGCAAAGACGCGAGCGTTTTGCTAAAATTACTTGTTGAAGCTTAATATCGACTAGTTAGTATTGTAATTAGCTTGTACAAAATATGAATCGTATGCGAAGCGTTGGTTTAACAAACTTACATTCTGTAATATGTTTTCAACAACTAAAATCTAGTAACGTATTTGGTATGCAATTTGTGACAACTATGCTGTAGGGTTGCCATGTGCCAGAAATTTCCCGGATTAGTTATTAATTATATTATTTATCTACAAATTCGAAAATTACCCCGGTAGTGCATATGGTGTTCTTTATTCAATTTTAATTAAACAAAGCAATTTTAAACCTACTTGGGAGCAGTGAGCTGAAGTAATCTCCAAATCTTCTCCTCAAAAAGGAGAGAAGCATCAGCTCAGCAGTGGCACATTTTCAGGCTTTTTACTTTTTTATTCACATGTTGTCCTAAGCCTTTTAATTCACACTTTTTGCATATTATTATCATCAGATATAATAAAGGAAAATAATATTGCACAAATGTTCATTTTAAAGTTTTAATATATGGTAACCCTAGCTTCAATTCTAGTCTATATGTTTTTTTAATTGATTTCTGGCATTGGTTAATTGCCTTAGGCATTGTTCGAGTTTCATTGCGTATAGTCGAGGATTGATTAACTTGTTCGCGATGGCAATAGAAAAACAAAATAGCGTATAAGACATTTATAAAAAGGAAAATAATTTTTATATATGTGTATAAATTATTTATCTCATTCATATTTAAGTTGTTTTGGTGTTTCAATATTTTTAAAGTCATAAATCTATTTAGTCTTTACAAAAATATGTAATATAGTTAACACGTCATTCTTAATAAATTATTATATTATTAACGCCATTTTGTTTAATTTTTGTTTAGTTGTTAATTAAAGAAAGGATGAATTTTACCGCGAAAAATTTAACACGATATAACGCCAATATGTTATCTAATTTTAATTCCTTTAATCTTCTTTTAAAGATGAAAACAGTTAATGATTGATAATGTAGATGCATTATTGAAGTAAATAGGACATAACTGTATGTAACTTTGGAAACTACTAACTACGAACTACTACTTCGGAATCGAAACTAGTTATAACCGGATTTTTTTTAAATTTTTAAGCAAAATTTGGTTTGATTTTCTATCTTCGATTATATAGGGCGATTTAGTATCTTCAGCTGGAACCGTATCCTTATAAGATGTATTTAATTTAGTGAACGTCGCAAGCGCACCCGTAATATATCTGTCGTCGGAACATCTGCTCGTAATTTTATCGCGTTAATTCGTACCGCGCGATGTGGACAACTTTCTTTAAAAAGAAAAATCTTAAACGCAACGCTATAACGTAGAAATATCAACTTAACAGTGTTAATAATAAGATTTATATTCAATTATTCTCGGATAAAGTTTCGTCGTTTACAAGCCTCTAATGTTCGCAGGCGACTTGTCAAAAAGTATGTTTTCATTTGTGTAATAAAGTTTAGAATTATCGGTATGATATGTTTGTGAAAATATGAGACAAGTTCTTGTTGTTTGTTTTAATAATATTCAATTATATTTTGATTCCAGAATATTCTTTGTTCTTAGCGATATAATATTGAGTCACTAATGTGATGTTTACTTGGAGCATATATTTAATCTATAAGTAAGACTTGTTTATGTAAAAAAGACAAATCATTCATGAAGTTACTATGTACATACTGGGTTAAGTCCGAAAATTATATAAATGCTTAGCGTCTCAAATATTTTTCTCTAAGAGTTTTTACTTCGTACATACACATAATTACGATTTTTGAGATTTCCGGTACTTCTAGTACTTAGTCTAACTACAGTTGGTTCCTTAGGGACTTTGGTCTTTTTAATGAACAAAATCGAATGACACTAAAAATCCATGGACATCCCTTTCTGACCGATTTTGGATAGCTTATTAACATATATATTTTAAAATAAATAAATTAAAAAACCATAAGCTATAGCATAGCGTGTTTGTGTACCATTGTCGCGTTGTTTGATCAAATATTTGGTGTATTGGCAAGTATCACAAGCACGTCATGACGCTCAAATAGCTCAAATTTCTAAAAATGTTTGTCTATTCATAAAATATTAAATGTTTTGTAACTATAAACTGTCTAGAGTACGGAAACAGGTCATTGACGTAATTTGTCATATTTGCGCTAATATTATTAAATAGTTACGCGACTAACGACTGCCTCGTTGGTCTAGTCTTTGGTTATATAAGGCCGCAGACACGGTGGCTCTGGATTAAGTTCCCAGGTCGTACACGTAAATTGTTATTGGGTTTTTCTGTAAGAAAATTGTCAGTAGCAGTCCGGAGTCTGGTAGTTGAAAGTGTGTACACTCCCGTGCCTCGACCCCTGCCGAAACCCGTGCCGTTGGTCCTGCGCCTGCACTCTTTTCGGTCGTCTCGGATTGCCGTCCAATCGGGTTATGAGAGCTAGGGAAGACAGAGTGCACCTTTCCCGCCCATTGAAGGATGTATATATGAATAAGCAATATTAATTAATCTCCAGTAAGTGACGTAAACAAGGAGAACATACTTATGCAGAGCACTGAGTGGCGAAGACATAAAACATTAAAATCACGCATGGTAATAAAATCTATTAAAACACGACTCATTGGATATAACTCCAATTATATTAATATGGAATTATGACAAGCGACATTAGTGAAAGTTAGAACCGTCATTTTCTTATACACGCTTTGATTTTAATTCAGCTATTATTAACGCCATTTCGCGCTTCCAAGTCCATAACAACGTCACACCTAAACACCGAAACAATTTCGTTAATATTTATATATCCTGTCCGCCATTAGACTCAACATTTCACTAATTTCACTAAGCACTCGTAAATTATATTTTAATGTTTCCGGACGTTCGATATTCGTTGCCAATGTTGCTGCTTTAAAAATTAATAGCCGCTTTAAAACTATTTTGCACTGGCAACACAGAAGGAAACGGATATGTATATTATATCATTTGGAAATGTTCACAAAAATAATACAAAATAAAATGATCACGAGATTATAAAGTGTTTAATTTATTAGTATTTTATTTGTGTTCGACGTCCCTTAGCATTTTAAGAGCGATGAAATTAAATTTGTCATGACGTAGATACTTACATTATTATTTATTATATAATAACAGTTGTTTTATATATAAGAAGGATCCGTGACACACGAATTATATTTATTTAAAGTTAAAATATATGTTATAAAACAATTTAAAAAATATGTTTCTTTCGTAGGAATGAAACATGATACAAATTGTTATGATAGGTGTTTTCTATTCAATAAACAATTTGACATAAATGAAAAAGCAAGTGCAACACACACACGTATCAAACCTGTTTCATCCGAGCGTAACATAAATAAACGTTGCACTAAAATTCAACTTGATATTTTACTATTTTAGTTCAAAAACACCAAAAAAGTAATGTCTTTCTAACTAATACTGAGATTAACAACTTGTCCATTGTTGCAGTCAAAGATCACCTGCAGCACTCGGACCTCGAAGCTGATGATGTGGAAACAGACGATCAGACTTCTAACATGGATGATGATATATTAACACAATCCGACCTTGATGAAAATGGGGACCCAAAGAGCCCCACGAGTTCCAGTTCGAAGAAGTGTAAGAATGGTTCCTCTAGAGACTCCAAGGGGGGGACGAAGCCAAGAAGAGCTAGAACGGCATTTACTTATGAACAGCTAGTCTCTTTGGAGAATAAATTTAAGACGACAAGATATCTATCTGTTTGTGAACGACTCAACTTGGCGCTAAGTCTCAGTTTGACGGAAACGCAGGTTTGTTAAAAGCTTTTGATATTGAATTTGATTATTTTAATGTTTTTCGGAAATGAAATAGAAATTAATTTGGATTTTTAATTTGTTCATTAAAATAACTTTTTTACTAGCTTTTCTTTAAAAAGTGAAGATGACCTTTTCGATTACGAATTTAATTTTATATATTAATAATATATTTATCAAAATAAAAAAACACGAATAAATAATATGCTTAAAAATGTATTCATCTATTATTTTTTTCTCAGGTCAAAATTTGGTTTCAAAACCGTCGGACAAAATGGAAAAAGCAAAACCCTGGGATGGATGTGAACAGTCCCACCGTGCCCCCGCCACCCACGGGGGCTTTTCCTTCTGGCCCTTATCCTGGGGGTCTCCTTTACTCACACGGTGTCCCCTATCCGTTCACCGGCCCAGGACCCTATGCGCCCTACTTTCACCATTTAGCCACAAATCACCACCACAGCCACGGGTCCCTAGGACACTCCCACACGTGATTATGGCAACGACCAGGGTCACAAGACCCAAGGGTCGACACGGACAATGATAATGGACTTTCGAATTAGTGAAGCATTTCATTATAATTATTAAGTGAAAATAAGTCGAAATTTCACAGTGAGTCGCTTGCGTTTGACAACGTGTTTTTTTAATCTGTATTTTTTACTGTTGTATCTGTATGTAACGTATGTAACTACATTAGCTAAATATTTCGTTAACTAATTAACGAATCAAATTGATGTCGTAAAAATAAATCTTCAAATGGTTCTCTAAATATATATACATACAAAACTTTTTTTTTATCACGGCTTTGCTTATTTTATATCTTGTATAATAAGAAAGTAGGTACCTAATAGTGCAATTTCATGTATTTATTATTTTAAGATTTAATTGTGAATCGATTGTGATACATACTACGGTAAGGAATTAATTATTCTTTGCTGGAATGTCACACTTTTAAAACAGATTATAAAATATTTTTAATATATATCTTAAATGGCAAATATTTCATTTATAAAAAAAATAGATTATGAATTACTTAAAAAAATATAGTTTCATTAATTCTTTAAAAAAAAGTGTGACATTATTCATATTGGAAAAAATATATGATTAATTATAATGTAATAATAAGATAACGTGCTACAATAAAATAAACTTAATTAGTAGTTTGTAAATTTTGATACCCTTAGTTTATTTGTTTCGGATACATATTTTATTTGGACTTATATATATTTAAATAAAAAATATTATTTTACTCTGTATCTATAAATATATATATAAGATACATTTAATATGACATACGAGGCGGTTACTTTCCGCCATATTGAATAGTGACGTCATATAACCAGAAATCAGTCTCTGGGAATGTAATCGTCATCCGTATAATGGCGGTAAATATTGTTGCCTCTACAATAATATTACTTTGGTCATTTCATTCGGAATATACAGATGACATCAAAATTAATTATTCACACACTTCACTAATTAATGTCAAACCATGGTATTAATTAGGCAATAAAATTTTCGGTTATTCAGCCTAATATAGAACAAACTATTTTTATAGATAGTTTTATAGGTAGCATTATTTTTATGATTTTCAAATCATATGGAATCGCGATGCCATATTGAAAATAGCATAGATTTTCTTTTGTGAAATCTTCAAAATGGCCAATTTATAAAAGAAATCGAATAATAATCTTATTTTGTAGGATAGCTAAATTGCTTTAAAAGAAAAATCCGATGTTCATAGTTTCCAAAATCTTCTGTAGTTATAATTTTTTATTTATATAAACATGTACATTAATACTATCTTCATAGTATATCTTTTTATGTTAACTATAATTTATAATCTATTAAAACACAAGTAGCATTGGCCATAAACTTTCTATATATCTCAGCATTTGAATATTGCATGTTGCCTATTGGGCTAAAGTCGCTACTCGGTAAATTAAAAAAAAAAAAGACAAAAAAGTTTGTCATGAAATAAACATTTATATAAATCAAAAACACGCTCATGTAATTTCGCAGAGTTATATGTAAAATAAACTCATAAAACATTAATTCTGTTGTATGTAAATATGTATAACTTTTCTCAATCATTTTACCAAATATTTCCAACCACTTTTGTTAAAAAATAAAATATCGTCTACAGTAAAATTTAACCTTATATATAAATAATGTAATATAAATAAATGTGTATTCGCTGAATAAATGCTCAACGCTGTAAATATAAGCTGATGAAGTACTTTATAAACTCGATGTTGATTATAAATAGTTTCCAGTTATATATTGTTTTATTTATATCCCGATATTATTAAGCAATTACATAAGTAATTCAATTTATAAAAAAAACACGCTGTTCTTATTACATAATGTATTACTGGTGGTAGGGTTTTGTGCAAGCTCGTCTGGGGTGGTCGCTCATCTGATATTCCACCGCAAAACAACAGAATTTGTTATTCCCAGTTTGAAGGGTCAGTTAGTCATTGTAATTACAAGCACAAGGGACATAACATCTTAGTTTCCAAAGTTGGTGGCGCATTGTCGATGTAAGCGATGGTTAACGTTTCTTACAATACTAATCTCTATAAGCATAGACGGATGGTAAGTGGTCACCAACGCCCTTAGACATTGGCAGTGAAAGAAATGACAATGTTAACCATCGCTTATCTAACCTTGGGAACTAAGATGTTATGTCCCTTGTGCCTGTAATTACACTGGCTCACTCACCCTTCAAACGACAACACAACAATAACAAGTATTGCTGTTTTGCGGTAGAATATCTGTTAAGTGGGTGGCACCTACCCTGACGAGCTTGCATAAAGCTCTACCGCCTAGTAAATAACTGAGAATGTCTTGACAAAAAACACTATAAACATTTCATAAGACAACATTTGTGTGACAAGGGTCACACAAATGTTGTCGTGTGTACTTCGTGTTGACTCGTAAATAAACAAAAAAGCTATCTATAATAAAGTAATAAAGATAAAATGTGTGAAAGCAACACTTGCTTACTAGACCTACACGCAGATATACATAATATATTATATATCTTTGTATCAAGTGTACGTCCTTCAGGTCCAAGTACCATAATTCGTTCTGATTCGTTGCGGATGACAGTTCAGCCAATGCTGACAACAGGGAGTCGCTTTATCGCAATCGAATCGAAGCGTGATCGTTGCCATTTATCCGTTTTCCTATTCTTTAGACTTTAATTACTTATCGACTATTGCAATAAAAGTTAACAATAAAGCTTGATTTTGACACAGTAATATATGTCAACATATTATCAGTTCGGTTCCGATTAGAATAAATATAGATTATTCAAAGTTGGATCAGAATTAAATTGAGAACGTATCGTAATCGTTATAGTTAGTAGAATTCGGCCCCTAATCATCCCCGCTAACTCGTTAAGATTTTTTAAAAAGAATTTACCAATACTACTCTTCCCGTTCATGAGAAACAGGTTTTTTTACGGCCAGATAGAAAACAAAATGCTCCTTAAGGATTACATTTTACCGACCGCGATACGGAATCGTAAAAAATACATCGAAGTAAAATTTAAGTATATTTTACTTAGAATTTTACTTATTTACTTTGTTCAAACGCTACTGTCGCGAGCTGTACAGATATTCATGAAAGCAGGAATAATTCTTTAAATGTACAATATACATATACTTTAAATGTACAATGTACAATATACATATATTGTACATTTTCAAAAGAGAAAGTTATACTTGATGCTTTAAACCTCTGATTTAAAAAGAAGTGTGTTATAAGTTTAACGTTTGTATCTCTCTCTGTGGCATCGTAACTCCCAAACGAATGGACCGATTTTTTGTATTCAAATTTTACTATCTACTTATAATAAATTTAAAAGGCCAACAAACACATTTGAGTTTATACGTTTTATAGATTTTTTGTACCGTCTAGTTTAAACTTAGTTAAAGTGTTAGTTTAACTTTTAATTATTAATAATTTTATCGAATCTATTGCCGTTCACAGCTGAGTAGTCACGACAAAAGTTATTTACAGTCACTCTCTCGATTGCTATCGTTTTCATTGCTATTCCCATAAATCCCACTTCAAAAATTCTGACACGTTACGCAGTCACAGCAGGTCGTGGTGGTTGTTTTTAACAGCCTTTTAACTTCACCTGGCTAGTATGCGTTGGTCAAATTTTGCAGCCGTATTTATTAAACCTGTTTCACTCAACCGATTGAGCTAGAATACACACGTTTTTCGCTTGTAACAATACAAATAGGTATACTAAGTCGTTTTTGTACCTACCTACCTAACTTTTAAACATGTTTAAAAAAAGGCAAATAATTTGAACCAAAAATATAATTAACAACACGTCATAATAAGGTCCTCCAGACCGATTTCGACCACGGCGGCCAATCTCAAGAGAGATTAGCCAACTGCGCAGGAGATATTATAGTGCACAAGTGTGTGCGCAAACACAGGTGCACTCTCTTTTCCTTAGCTCTCATAATCCGATGGGACGGCAATCCGACACGACCGGAAAGAGTTCAGGCGCAGGACCAACGGCTTAACGTGCTTTCCGAGGCACGGGAGTGTACACACTTCCAACTTCCAGACTCCGGGCTGCTACTGAGATTTTTCTGACAGAAAAACCCAATAACTATTTAATGGCCCGACCTGGGAATTGAACCCAGGACCACCGGGTCTGCGGCCTTATATCTAGCCACTAGACCAACGAGGCGAGTATATAATTAACAACACGTCATATTATATTTATGAAAATACTTTGAAACAACTGACTTTAAATAAATTACAATGTGTTCTGTAATAAGCCGAGCAGTCTCCCTATATATCTCTCATTAACGTCAAACAGAAACAATTAAGTAAATAGTACGTAATACGATTATTTTTTCACTGTAAATTGTTTTACTAGTTATAATTTTCTAGACAGGTTGACGTCATGTGAGAAATCCATCAAGCGCGAACTAAAAACGTGTTGACCGATTTTTTTCATAAAATTTCAAGAGAAAATCGGTGTCTTTGATCGCGTCTCAAAATGGCGGCGCATCATCCGTCATTTTTAATTGTCTGTCAGACCGCCTCGTTCAGGAACGCGTTACGCGCCAATGCGAATATATTTAGTTTATTGCGTTATAAACGAAACCGTTTTCTTATACTGCATTCATTAAAATCACATCTAAAATAGCTCTATTGAAATTGGTACAGATAAAACAACAATTCTACATGATTTTTGAAAAATGTATTTCATCAACTCTGTGATACTCAAAATAATAGATTTTATTTGTAACTTTGTATAGATACATGAATGTCAATAGTTTTAGAAGTCGTGACGTCACTATAACGTCATGGTTTTTGGTTCTAACACCGGTAGATTACAGCTTTGTACATAGAAACATCAAAGGTAGTATCAAGCGACGACGTATGAATACCCCGTTTGAACGAAATTCTAATGTCTTAATTTCGTTGCACCAAACCTCACGTTTATTTCACAATAAAGTATAATATATAGCTTTCCTTCAGACACTTTCGACAGCCAACAAGTGGCAATTAAAAGTGACAAATGGTATGATGTACGCTCTTCGTCGCGTTACGCGGTATAGTTTTGACGTTCAAAGTGCTTCGCCTGTGATCTTTCTACGACCGCTTCGTTCTTAAACTGACAGCTATACAATTATTAAAATAATGTTGTTCTTTTTTTAAAAATTGAAAACTATTCTGGCGCCGTACGAACATTTTATAGACTAACCAATATTTTTTTTAATGTAAAAATAGACAATATAATACATAGAATAAAAAAAATTACAAAGATATACAGATTTTTTTTTAAATTATTAAATTTAAAAACAGACATAACATTCGTAAGTTGAACTATTTTTACATTACAAGTTATTGTATTATGATAAATGTCTAATAAAAAGATGAAAGCAAACATACTTTGGTTTATGAAGCATGATAGTGGATGTAAAACATAGAGCTGTCATCTAGCAAATTAAAAAGCAATAATGTGGGTGCAAATATCAAAGAGGTTTTATACCACATCCTAAGCTTTGTACTCTAAAAAAAAAACATTGCTACGTCAACAGGTAAGCTTATGAATAGTTTATGAATGTTGTTGATTTCCTGACCACTTCTAATCACGGCGACCATTATCTACGGAGAGTAGGCAATTGCATAAATTTTATAGATAATAATATTACTGCACAGTATACAAGGAATTACTGATATTCTTATTTTCCTTAAGTTAAGCGCAAACGTTATTAAACGTTAAAATAGCATGAACCTCTGGCTTTTATATCGCTAGGCCGTATTCCACTGAGTTATTGAGGCTTAAATTGATTCTAAATTCAAACTTAATGAATACACATATTTGCGACGTTCCTTGCGATCGTTTTTAGGATGTTTTTATAAAGTTTCAAATACGTCTAACTGTAGGTATTTATAGATTCTGTCAGGGCGTCACGGTAGTATGCGCAAGCGATCCCGTGACGTCCCCCGAAATGACGGAGTGGGTACGACTGGTCTTTAGTGGGTATGCCTTCAACGTCGGCGAGTCCCACATAACCACTATTTTTTTTTTTTTTTTACTCTGGGAAAACTCTTTACTCGTTTCGGGTATTCGGGTATATAGAGCTCGCCATATGTCCAGGGCACCGAGTGTGCCCCGGTCATCGGAATACCCACTAAAAACCCAGCGGTACCCTTCCCGTCTTAACGGGAGCGCCACGGGATCGCTTGCGCATGCTACCGTGACGCTCCGACGGCCGGCTCTCCTATGCGGGCCTCCATTCACTAGGGAGGAATCCACATAACCACTACCTCATGTGGGGGAAAAGCGTAAATGCGTTTTCCCAGCGAGAAAAATAAATAAATGTAATAGATTCTAGATAAGTATTTAAGCAATTTAAATATCGGTTCTTAAAATTATCAAATGAAAGCAGTCGTAAAACATGTACCTACGTTTAACAGCAAATGAGTCACATTTACAAAATAGCTCATATTATTATTAAATAAATAATTATAGCACCAATTACACGCAGAGCGTTCCTAAATGCGATCAAAGTGTGGCTTTAATGGACCAATTTACATATAATTAAACATTACGTAGCTCAGACGTGCATAATTATATTTTACACGGTATTTAATGTGCTGTTTCACTACTGCGACTGAATTGTAAATAGGTTTTTGTGGATTTATTCGTGGCAATTTTAATTTGTCATTTATTAAATGAGGCTTTCATAAGCGCTTTTAAATTTTGAATCTGTAGATTTTGTATAATATAACAATATGTTAATTATGTAGTATAGTATGTATGTATATCTATTTTTAAAACCAAAGAAAGAGTATAAAAATAACGGTTTTCGGGAGCGTTTTGTGTAAATAATAAATTAATCCTCAACAGCGCGTTTTTGCCTCGCACAATCACTCTATGGAACCAGTTTTCGCCGGCGATTTTCCGAACCGATATGACATTGCAACCTTCAAGAAAAGAGCGTACTCATTCCTTAAAGGCCGGCAACGCACCTGCAAGCCCTCGGGTGTTGCAGAGGTCCATGGGCGGTGGCAGTCACTTTCCATCAGGTGAGCCTCTTGCTCGTTTACCCCCACTTATATATATGAAAAGTTTGACCTACACGTAACAACGTTTACTTAGTCTAAATAAAAAAAACACTCGCATTTTTGTCACTTAAAACTTTAAATAATACCAAATTGTTAAACTCCTTCTTTTATAAAATCAGCTACAAATTCAATAATGTTATTTGTTACTTCGTTATTAGTTTATATAAAGCGGAATATTGCTTGTAACAAATTAAAAAAAATACCTTATTTGTTATTATCGCAACAGCGAAACGAGTAGTTAAAAATAATTTAAATTATCAAAATACTCGTAGACAGTACGGTGCTTAAATTAAGCGAAACTCTGAAACCGATCCGCAACGCTTCATCCCTTTCTAACACATTGTAAGTGACAAAGAGGGTAATACAACTAAAAGACGACGCTACTTCAGGCGACTGTAGCTCGCTTGATAATGTGCGGTTACAGACCTAAGGCAGTGTCCACAACATTTTCGCTACGAAGAATTTTATAAGTCAAATCACAAAAGCAAAATTGATTCAAAGTCGAATTATACTCTATTTAATTAATCTCTTTTGTCAATTATCAATTGATAATAAAATTGATGATTATAAGCAAAAAAATAATTTTGGCCAAAAAGTTTCCATTTTAACTTTTACTAAAGAAAAAGAGTTACTGGCTGGTAATAATTGCATCTGTCACTTTTAAATATTTATTATTATATACATAGTTGGTGTGACTTGTTTGTTAAAGAACTTTAAATATTGTGGTAACCTATAACGATTAGTCAGTTACGTTGTTACAGATTCTGACTAAATTCTAATCGAATAGATTTAAAATGTCAATTTTTATTTCATCTCGTTAATAATTCAATGAAAGAATTTTCCCTTCACTACGCTGATTTTTATTAATTAATAACTTTGTTCGACTATTAATTAGGTATGTCAGAAAAAAAATACTACGTCGCGGTTATTTATATCAATTACTTCCTTTCTAATTAACGAAATGTAGTAAATTAAATAAAAATTACAACCGTACAAAAAAAAAGTGAAACCGTTTTACAACAGTTTTTTTTTTTTAATTTGAGTTGATATCCTCCCTCCAGACTAACAATTGGGCGACCTGATGTTTAGTGGTCACAAATACTCATAGATATTGGCATTGTATAATTATCACTTATAAATATATTTTATCTGTGTGTTTTGGCTCATGCCTTCACCTTTACTTATCTCAGTCAGAGCGTAACAAAATTAACAGTATTTCAGTTGAATTTTCATACGACGCGAATTAGTACTGCGACACACATACCGAATGTCTAATGCGGTTATATGCGCTATATTTTAATATTTCTAACACACGGTATTGCTTACATTAGTTAATTTATAATTTTTGTTATATTATATTAGTTAAAGTTACATTAAATATTAAAATTTGAAAGAAAAACAGTAGTAACTGGTATTGTTGTGTTCCGGTATTACACGCCCAAGGGACATAACATCTTCGTTGCCAAGGTTGGTGGCGCATTGGCGATGTAAGCGATGGTTAACATTTCTTACAATGCCAATGTCTATGGGCGTTGGTGACAACTTACCATCAGGAGGCCTATATGTTCTTCTGCCTATCTATTCAATAAAAAATATGTTTTATCTGATCTTGATCAATTCTCTCTCGTTATCTTAAGATCTCTTATTGGGATAGATAAGTCTGCCGTTCTATTATTTCATCTTCTTATAGTAATCTGCTTCTATGTTTTATTTTCTTTATGTACATTAAAATTATTTACATCGTAGTTTTAAGTATATGCAAATCTAAATATAAAAACTTATGATCATTTGAGCAACGACAAATTAAATAAAAAAAATATATATGTCATTTGGTCAGAAGCAATTTTATATCAACTCGACCGAATGAAAAATGTTAAAGCTTTGTTTTAAAATGTATGTACCGTTCTCGAATGTTTTACAACTATATACAGTTTTCTATTATCTGCAGATGCGTCTTTTTATTGCGTTTCTCTGCGACTAATGGCTGCAATTCCGCCGCCAGATAAACTGCTATGAATTTCATTTATTTACAGTAGTCAATATAAAATTTGTTAAGCAATAATGTGCTTTATTGCAAGGTATTAAGTTTTAATTTTGAAAATATATATATATATATATTACTTGACTGATATTTGATTTTATATCTTCATAAACTGTACACGCCTAATTTTTTTACATGCTCACTAATATTATAAAAGAGAGTTTGTTTGTTTGTTACACTTTCACGTCTTAACTACTCAACCGATCGTCATGAAATTTTGTATATATACGTTGCCAGGGTACAAAAACATACCACATCCTTACTTGCAGGCGTAGCCGATGTGTGAAACTTATTAAAAACCTAAGGAACAAAAAAGAGCTTCCGAAGTGTTTTACTCAAACGTCACACATAGAAATTTTACACTTCACCTCCATAATACGATTGTGCTTTCGTTACGTTCTAATAAGAAACTTAAGTAGAAAAAGTATTAGTCTTTTTAAAGTATTGTTGGCTATGTAAACGCGGTTTACATTGAGATATAGTATCTGGCCGACAGAGCTTCACTCGCTTTTTTTTTTGTGAAAAATACGATATCAATGTAGATTAACTTTAAAAGCAAATCCTTATCTAAATACAAAATTTGAGCTCAATTGTTAAGAGCCGTTCCTGAGGTACACGAAATAAATTTATATATGTATGTATATAATAGAAATGCTTATTTAATATTATTAGATACCTATTCTGGTTTATTTACTAGAAATGCCATGTGTATTGAAGTGCTTATTTAAAATAATAAATTAATAATAATCCTGAGACATTATACACATAAGGTCATCTGATCCCAAACTAAGCAGAGCTCGTACTATGGAAACCAAACAACTGATATACTACATACTTATACTAGTTTTCTTTTGTAAATACATACTTATATAGATAATTACACCCAAAACATTAGTTCAAATGAATCAAACCATAATGTACTATACCACTAACGGGCTTCTACTACCACAGCTTATGTTTTTACGTAAATATATATGATTTTCAGTTAAAATAAAAAGAAGTTATTACTTTCATTGTTAAACAATAAAGTTGGTTATAGGACAAGTTTGATTACAGTTTCTAAACGTATATGATTTATGGTGCCATTTTAAAATTTCATATTTAGAAGCATTTATCACTAAACACTTATAATAATTAAAATAAAATGTATGTTTATATTTATTTCCTTAATGGTGTATTTAATACAATATAAATCATATTATTAAAATTAAGATATATAATACTGTAAATATTTAAACGTGGTTAAACTAAGGTCCGCCGGAATGCAGTGACGCGGTACACTAACGTCATAAAATATGCAAGCCGCTCTATGCTCGCGCTGGAGACGGTGACATGCCGCCATCTTGGAATGTGTTTTTACGATTATTATTTTGTTAGCTTACATTTCAACATTAGATGTCAAGGCGATTTTATTATATCTATACGTTTAAATTTTAGTAATCATATTTTAAATTATGTTTTAAAAGTCTTATCAACTAGACTAAGAAATTTATTACAATTAAGTAATTGTTAGTTTATAGATATGAGCAATTGCCTTAATTAGGTCAAGGTTGAGGTCCTAGGCTTTTAAGCCATAATTTTAATTGGGTTTACCATAGTGTGCTATATTATTGAGCTTGAAATTGGAAATGCTTGCAGTCCAGTGCCTCGGAAAGCACGTTAAACCTTTATTCGAGTGCTTGAACTCTCTCTAGTCGTGTTGGTTTTTCGTCCATAGACGAAAGTGAGGGAGTGAGAGTGATTTTGTATTTGCACACACACTAAGCCATAATAAGGTATTTGATATCAGTCAGGACTATACCCAATACACACGTAATAGAATCTATTATTGACAATAAAAACAACAAAAGTCTGTTTTTCTAAATTAATATTACTTTAGATATAAATAAGAACATAACATTTCATGTCACACTTACACATATGAATACTTACAGATTATAGAGACCTTATAGCAAACTTAACTAGATACATCAATGTGTGGGTTTTAAGGTAAACCAACCAAATTGTGCTCATTTCTACGTTATAGGAAGTTTATTGTTATAAAGAATAAAGTTATAAAGAGTTTACACTGTATATAGGTATAATTATTATATAAGGTCACTTTTACATGAAAATCAATGCTATTCCACCCACTCATTTCTTTTCTTTCTTGTATTTTTATTCTATAACTGGCCTTATATGGCATCGGTTGGCATTCAAACCCGGGCAAGTAACTTATAATTATCATGGACTATATTCGTCTTCGTTCACAAATTTGACAAATGTGCGTCCATCACCATATTGGAAGAGCGTAGAGAAATTAACACCGTACCGTCTCAAGCAGAGAGGAGCCCAGAGTCAGTGGAATGTTTACGGGCTTAAATCGGTAATTAATCCGCAGTACAGAAAAAAACTATGCTTGCTTTTTTGTTGTATCGGTTAAAATATCCTAATAAAAGTAATAATTGATAAATAAATTATAAATCGCTACGAAATTAATTTATTTCAAAAGTAACAAAAAAATTCAGGTGATTTTTATCATCACAATGATTAAAGACTATATTTAATAAGATAAACGTAATTATGCTTTCTGGTGAATGTATTCACATTTAAAGAATCAATCAAAAATTCGATTTTTAAAATAAAAAAAAGAAGTTTCGAACATTACCCGGCTTAGCCGGATATCCGCGTATATCGAGATCGGCACTTAAGCGTTGGAAAGCGGGTAATTGTATTCAATTCTCTTATAAATTGGCTCAAATATCCGGAACATCGTCAACGTTTCCGTTGTACGACGATTTTTTTGTAACTATTGACAAATTAGAAATGAATTAATAAGTAATAGAATAAATTATCTAATTATTTGGCCTACAATTTAATATATATTAATCAGTAAAATGTAAATTAAAGACTACTGATAACAAGTACAACAAAAACTATATATAAGTAATCATTTTAGAAACTATTTTGCTGCTAGAAAGCAAAAACAGAACGCTAACACGCTGATTCGAGAGTGTGCAATAACTCGGTTGTTGAATGTTAAAAAAATCAATTGATTTAACATTACTTGAAGGCCTAGTGGAAAGAACATGTTGATTTTAAACAAAGATAGCTGATTCAAAGCAGATACAACTGTTCTTTTTTGCTAAATTTAGGTTTTTAATTCATCTTGTTCTCAAAAAAAAAATTGTAAGGCAACAGTTATGTTCGGACGATCAGAAAAAGTCTTTTTAAAAAATATTTATTTAATTAATTTACACAAATATTAATACGTGTGTTAACAAACGGGTCTGAGACAAAAGTGGTTTATTAAAATATAAACTAAAACATAATGAAAGTCCTGCGTTAGCATTTCTTTTGTATGTAGAATCCACAACTTAGCTATTTCACGGCGGTGGGGCCCTGGTAACGCCTCCCCCCTTAAGATGGAAGCGCAACTTGCAGCTTCCTCCAGCGTCCTCGCTGTCTTCCTCACTGACTCCAGAGTTTGGCTTCGTCCACTTGCTCTTGATCCATTTAAATATCTTTCTCGAGATTATCACGAGGCCGATGATGTAAAGGATTATTGTAGTCCAACTCGGGGTTGCCATGATGAGGGGCAGATTAACTTCATCTGGATCTTTCACCTCTCGAGCCTGGTTGATTAGTTCACGGAGGCTGTCTAGTGATATGTCTTCCAGTTGCAATGTGTAGTCAACTGGCGATTTATATACATAGTTCTGTTGAAGCGGCAATGGTATAATTTCATTAATTTTTAACGTCTTTTGATGAGCTTGAAGCGTTGTATTCATTATTTTAATTTGGCATCCTTCGGAAATAGTTATTATTTGGGGTTCCTTTATTTTTGTGTACTGAGTCCTTCCATAGCATATCGTCCTCACGAGCTCTTCCTCTGTGGGAATAACAATCCAGCTATTGTCCTTGATCCTTTGAATTTTTCCCCTTCTTAAAACCATCTTAGCTCGTGTGCAGCTTGCCGGTTCGTGTTGCACCAGGGCGATGATGCAGTCTTCACTTTTCTTTGTAGATACTTCATCGAGTTGTCTGCATAGAAGTGTAGACTCGGAGATGCGACGACATCCACCGTCAAGGTAAGCGTACCCTTCACTTCCAAGTGCAAGGTATTTGGATTTAGGAATGATGGTAAAGTTTTGTTTATCGGGAATGGAGTAGAGGTGAAGAAGGTCATACATCTCAAGGTCCACCGAAGGGATTTCTAATATAAAATTTAGTGTATGCATTGTTTTATACGCTTTAACTACCACAGATTTCTCTATGTTATCTATTGTAGCTATTCCTATTTCCGAAATTGGATTAAAGATATAATTTTGTTTAATATTTAACAATTCGTTTATCAAATTTTGAGCGTTTATAATACTTGGATGCATGACACCCATTCTGGCAAATGTAACCGCGTTTTCTAATATCATGAGCTTATTTAAAATTAGTTGCAAACTAAAACTTAGCTGTACGTAAATATCTAGAAAATGTAATTGGTTATATACTAAATTAGAGCTATTAGATACATTATTAACTAATGAGGCTAGTTTATACTGATTTTTATTAATTTTATCTAATTGTGCCGTAAATTCTCTTATAGTATTTTCCGCCAAAACAATTGATTTCTGTTGCGTATTTTTTATATTACTAACAACGTTCTGTATAGAGTTAATTTCATGTTCTATCTTTTCTGCGTCATCATTATCTAAATTTCCTGTTATTGCTTTAACTATTGAACCAAGCCCGTTTATCAATCCTCGCTTAACTCTATAACTATTATAATCTGATCTAAATAAACTAAGTTTCTTATCTATTAACGTAAAGGTATAGTTTAACTGGTCCTTATAAGTTTTGTGCAAATCTTCTGATACTGTATTTACTTCTAACGATTTAGTTGTAATAAAAAGTGAAAGTAACTTTAGTGTCGAAGAATGGAGTGCTGTAGTATTATATACACAGACAAGGCTGAAGGAATCTATCTGCTTAAATACTTGCCCTTCTTTAAGAAGTACAATGCCATTTGTATTGTCTATGGGATCTATAACTACGTCAGCCCTTGTGTAGAGCACGAGGGCTCCGATGTAGAGCGCGAGGGCTCCTGTGATGAAGCTCCTGTAACAATATGAGGTCTTCTGAGGAGTTTGTAATGTACTCTGATCGATTTTGAGTTAGGATGACTACCTATTATCTCTGCTACATTGTTAGGATGCAGGTGAATGATCTTATACGGACCTTTGAATACCGGCTTCGTTTTGTTGTTTCTCGCGGTTTTGGCCACCTGCTTATAAACCGTTTCACCTACCTTAAATGTTAGCTCCTCTGCTGTCTGGTTACGTTTCGCTATTACCTGTTCTTTGTTCTTAGACACGTGCGCTGCAACACACTCTTGTACTGCTTCTGCGTTCCTTCGGTGCTTAAGAACATAATCTTGGTAAAATTGTTTAGTATAGTGAAGCTCTAAAGGGTTTCTGGATGCAGTATGTCCAAAAAGTAACTCATGCGGGGTATATTCTGTTGCTGAATGAATTGAATTATTGTACGCGATAATAGAAAATTTCATGATTAATTGAATAGGGTCGTCCTTATTAGTCATCCTTTGAATCCTAATTATTTCTCCTATAGTTGAGTGGAAACGTTCTATAGGCGAATTTGAATTCGGATTATATGGGGTTGTGAAATGAATGTTAATGTCATGTAAAGCGCACATTTCTTTTATAACTTCATTGTCAAACTTACTGTCAGAGTCAGTTGTAATTTTGAGCGGGGTTCCTAATACTGAGAAAACGTCAAATAAGGCTTCAGCTATGTGTACGCTACTAGTTGCACCTAGAGGGACTGCTTGAGCATATTTCGAGAAGTTATCTATGATAGTAAGGAAGGTAGCTCCTCCTGTGGAATACAAATCCATGAATAGATGCTGCATAGGCTTAGTGGGGGTTTCTGTCAAGGCTAATGGGGGTCTTAAGGGGTTTCTTTCATACTTAGCTTGTAAACATGTATTACACTGATTTACGAAAGCTTGGATAGTGAGTAACATACTAGGCCAATGATAATTTCTATGGATTTGTTTGTACGTTTCCTGGATACCACGATGGATCGTCTTCCCTTCGTGATACTTCTTAATGATTTCCTGTTGTTCGGTTTTATTTTCGACTAAAGTAACACGTGAAGTGCATCTAAATAGTTTAGGACCTCTATCATTGAATATCGTTGTATAAACCCTAGAGAATGCTAGATATAATTCTTCGTTATAGAAATAACAATGGAATACACGATCGGCAATGGTATGTTCTTTTAGAAATTGTACAATTTCTTTGTCTGTATTATTTACCGGGATGAATACATCTTTAATAACCGTACGAGAATTTGTTGATCTATTGTCAACTCTATACGTTGAACCGGGGGTTGATCTAATATGAAATTGTTTTTGTTGTCTATCGATAGCATCAGATATTATGGGAATTCCTCTGTTCTCATTGTCTGGCTGAGTATGATTGGTGGATACTAATTGGTCAGGGTCATCTGCTACTGTTATACTATCTTCTGTGGCTACAACTGATGGTGTGACGTTTTCGTCTATTTCAGGGTTTTCTATTTGTGGTTCGTCTACTTGTTCCCTACGTACATTTTCGAATATTCTATCTATAATTTCCTCATCGTCGTTATCGTCGAAATTAACTGCTAGAGAATCAATACTATTATGAAATATTTTGACCCTAGATAATGCGTCTGCGTTAGTATTCTGGCGGCCCTTTTTATAGATTACTTTGTAATCGTATTCTGCCAGCTTTAAGCGCCAGCGTGTTAGTTTCGAATTCGGATCTTTCAGGGACATTAACCAAGTTAACGGACGGTGGTCAGTGTAGATGGTAAATTTCCTACCATACAAATACGGCCTAAAATATTTTACTGCCCATATAATAGCCAACAATTCTTTTTCTATGGTTGAGTATCTACTTTCCGTATCAGACAAAGTCCTAGACGCATACGCGACTGGTTTATCTGAACCCACACGACCTTGGGACAATACTGCACCAATCGCAACTTCTGATGCATCCGTCGTTAAGATAAATGGTTCATCAAAATTTGGATACTGTAATAAGGGTGCGTTTGTTAATATTTGTTTGCATCGGTTAATCGCATCAATGAACTCGGGTGAATGAATAACTTTATGATTTTTCTTGAGACATATAGTCATAGGTTTCGTAAGTTTTGCAAAATCTTTTATAAATTTGCGATAGTATCCTACCAAACCTAAAAAGGATTTGATTTCCTTTTGCGTTTTTTGAAGTGGAAAATCTAGCACGGCTTTAATTTTATCTTTATTTGGCTTTAGGCCTTGATCCGTAAGTTCATGGCCTAAAAATGTTACTTGTTTTTGAAGAAACTCTGATTTATCTAATTGTATTTTTAAATTATGCAATTTGAAACGTTCAAATACCTGTGATAATTTAAGTATGTGTTCTTGTAACGATGTAGAGACTATAATGACATCATCCAGATAAGTAAACACATTTTCTACACCTCGTAAAATGTGATCCATAAGACGCTGGAAAGTGCTAGGTGCATTCTTAAGCCCGAATGGCATTCTAAGAAACTCATAGTGACCTCGTTCTGTTGAAAATGCTGTTTTTTCCACGTCATCCGGATGCATTTCTACCTGATGATATCCACTAGCCAAATCAAGTGTAGTAAAATATTGGGCTCTACCTAACCGATCTAAGATATCATGAATATTAGGAAGGGGATATTTATCTTCTATTATACGATCATTAAGTCTTCTATAGTCTATTACAAGCCTCCATTTTACTTTTCCAGATGCATCGGGTTTTTTAGGTACAATGTGCACAGGACATGACCATGGAGAAATACTTTCACGAATTATGCCTTGCTTAAGGAGATTATCAACTTGTGCACGAATCTCTCGACGTTGTTGCGGAGACTGCCTATAACTTCTAACGAATACAGGAGTTTCGTCCGTTAGTCTAAGTTGGTGTTTTACTGAATGATTAAAAGTTAATGGAATATTTTCAGAATGAAACAGTTCCCTGTATTGATAGCATAACCGTAATATTTCACGCTTTTCCTCCTCGTTCATATGATCCGTTCTTATTTTTCCTAGGTTATCGCAAAGTTCTTTATCTATATCCGGCCTAGTAGTGATTGAGTGAAGCTCACATGATGTTTCAATAGTATTGCTAGAATAAGGTTCTAATATAAAAGGAGCTGAAGATTTTATAATTTTCTTTTCTGTATTTAAATTTAATACCGATGTCATAAAGGAACCATTTTTTACTTCTGCAATTGCTGCAGGTGAAATTAAATCTTTATCCCAAGAGTAATCCTCGTACATATATTGACCATCTAAATAGTTTGTTTTAACCTTGATTAACCTTTCGCACCGTGGTTCAACACTAATCTTATTTTTAGGATAATCAAAGTAAATAGGTATATTTGCGCTTGCCGTACAAAGGACTTTATTTTTAATGTCTATATTACTAGATAGGACTTTTAACAGATCTAACCCTATTAGACCTTTATATTTAGGGTCAAAGTCAAATATTAGGAATTTGTGGAATATTTCATTATTAAAAACCGGTGGTAACGGAAGATAAGCTACTAGATTGTGTCTTGTAATACCATGAGCAGTTTTGACTTCGAATGGTTCGTGGTCTATGCAATGTTCAAAAATTGTACCGCTTATAGCATCAGGCGCAATCATTGAACGCAATGCTCCTGTATCTATTAAAAATTTACCTTTATACTCGGGTATTTCAATGTAGGGCAAATGATCTTTATAATGGTAGTTCAGTTTTACTATTTCTGGTCGTCTATGTTGTTGTCCTCGTAAAAATCCTGCTCATTACCTGCATTGTTCGCCTGATTTTCAGCAGCAATTTGGCCTTCAATTTCCTCAGCAGGTTGCTGTTCCTCAAAATATTGATAATGATCATAATGCGATGGATAACCTACCTGATAGTAGTCGTTAGGGGTGTAAAACAACTCTTCAAAAACGAACTCTGGCTTCTCTGGCTTATTTACGGATCTCATGCTTACGTCGGATATTTTCTGCGTCGGGTTTACGTGTTGTTGAGGTATATTAGGTTGGTGTCCAAAATTATTATGGATATTACCCGGAGGTCTGTAGTAACCTTGAGGAGAGTTTTTCCACGGCAACATAGACTGAATCCATTGTTGTCGTTGTTGCGGAGTCATATTATTTTGTTGAGGTACAAAATTACGGTTAATAAACCTTGGAGGGTTGTTATTAAAAGAACGCGTAAAATTATTTTGTGGTAAAAATCTAGAGGGCTCAGTTTTCTGTCTTATATTTTGTGAAGTAGATACAGCATTTGCACTAGGATTTGCTTGTCTATAATAAACTAGCTTGGCTTCCTCCTGTCTAGCTGCTACAATAGCAAGTTCTAAAGTTGCAGGTTTCGTAATCCTAACACCTATTCCTACGTTAAATTCTAATTGGCTTATATAATGCTCTATAACCATACTTTTATAGTAATTTTTATCAGTATGTTTTCCTACTGTAAATAAGGTATCTAATATATCCCTAAGTCGTTTGCCATATGTATCGGCGTCCTCCGATTTAAGGCGACGCATTCGAGTAAGTTCCTGCATAACTTGGATCTCGTTTCTTGTTTCTCCTAAACGTCTCAATAATGCAAGCTTAACCTCGAGCCATGTATCCAGCGAGTTTTCGTACGCGATAGCGTCTATAGCTGCGCCACTAAGTCTACTCTTAATTAAACTTATTAACACGGGGTGCGCATGCCAACTAGGCTCTATTAAATTAATAACGCTTTCTACCTCTCGTATATAATAATTTAAGGTTTTAGGATTTCCGTTATATCTCGGAATTAAATCCCCCAGAGTTTTAATAACACTATCGCAATCTTTAAGCGACATTATATAGCTTTTACTGTACGCTAACCTTATACAACAATACGTTAAGACAATGGAGTATCGTATAACCGTGTGAAATCCGCGGCGATTTTAGCCAAACGACAATGCACACAGTAAAATATGTAATTATAATTATGATATTCAAATTATTTTTTCAATTTGAAATAATATTAAAATAGTAATAAAAATAACGACAGGAAATAGAGCAAAGGAACTTGGAAGTAAAAGAGTACTTACCGAAATCTCTGCATCTCCCGCCGGACCTTGCCTCAGGACAGGATTTTCAATTTTCCGAAATTCCCGTTAAATCGTCCTTTTTGGTTCTTACTTTCAGATCGCGATTTTTACGATTAAAATCGTACACTTAATTTGGAAAGTGCCGCGATCCTACCGACTGCGCCAGTTATGTTCGGACGATCAGAAAAAGTCTTTTTAAAAAATATTTATTTAATTAATTTACACAAATATTAATACGTGTGTTAACAAACGGGTCTGAGACAAAAGTGGTTTATTAAAATATAAACTAAAACATAATGAAAGTCCTGCGTTAGCATTTCTTTTGTATGTAGAATCCACAACTTAGCTATTTCACGGCGGTGGGGCCCTGGTAACGCAACCTTCAAGTTTTTTTTTTAATTACGGATCATTCCTTACGAAACATTTCGATCATTCTTTGATAAATAAACAGCATCAATATAATATCATATCATAGAAATGTAAATATATTTTATGATTACTTTTTTTACTAATTACGCCCACGTGATGGGGAAGGGGGACGTGATAGATACGATACCCTTTGAACTTTTCTGTACCTCTTACAATGTGCATATGCAAGCAAACAAACTCACTTTCGCATTTATAACATTGACTTTTAATAATGTAAGGCTTACTATTTGTTTTTGTTAATATGAATTTGTTTTTTTTTAAACCGAAGTTTTAAATAATGTCCGGAAAGAATGGGAACAGTTTTTTTATCTAAGACTTCATTTAAAAGCTGCATATTTAGGCGGATCTTGAATGAGCTTTAAGCTTTTAAAAAGAATCATAGCGGTACCAAAGTACACCGACAGGGTGGTTAAGTTTCTTTCAATTATTTTAAAAATTTAATTAAGAGTAATACAAGAATATGTTTTTATAAGAGGTATTTGGACTGTATATTAAATATAGAGTTGGTATAATTAAAATAAATAATAATAACACACATTAACAAACTCAAGCATAGGTTTGATGTCGAACGGTAAATTGTTTTAGTTGGTGGTAGGGCTTTGTGCATGGCCGACTGGGTAGGTACTACCCAGTCACCAGATATTCTATCGCGAAAAATTTTTTTTTAGTATTGTTTTGTTCCGATTGAAAGGTTTATTGTGCCATGCCAACATTAAGGTTTTAGGCATAAGGTACATATGTAATACCTTAGTTCGCTATAATCTATATGTTATTTCAATTGCTACTTTCGTATCACGACGGAGATTCCAGTTATCTCAAGAAAACTAAATTTACCCCTCGTTTCAAGATGGTGTAAAAATCGCCTAGGAAATCTTGCTCGGTTATTTCAAGTTGCAGTCTCAACTTACCATCTAAACCACCTACACAATATCCAGAAATCAGCCATCCAAAAATTTATGACTGGACTACACATATGGGACAATAATTATAGTAAATAGTTAAAAGACATCAAAGTCTATTAATCTTACACAAATATACTGACATCCATTTTTTTTATATTGGATGTAAGAATATCTGAGAAGCTGTATTGTTAATAAATATTGCAATACGTATGAGAGATCTCCTTCCCCTGTATATCCCGAAGCAAGCGTTCGCATTAAATCCGCAAGAGAAAATTGCTTCCACCGATTTGTTTTTACTCTAACTCCGCTACGTAATATCATTATCCTATAAAGTGGTCTGGACCATGTTACTATTATCTTTAAGAAATCCTTACTTTCAGAGAGTTTTAATAGCCTTGGATTTTATTATATTATTTGGCAGTATCCGTCAAGTCATCGACTGAATGTCGTCCCAAAAAAAAAGTACTTTTGTATGTTGATTGTTGGTATTTAAATAAAATATTAATAAAATGAATAAAAGCACTCTTTCTACCAATCCACGGTTTGAGCAATAACTATTTTTAATTTTTATTTGAATATACAAATGTTAATCATTCTTATAAATAAAGTACATTGGCATAATCCCAAAAATTAACATCTTTTTAACATTTCAAGTATAGAACCTACAATATCTATGTATTATAGTTATGCGTTGATATATAAATTCGGATCATACATCATGGCCTTTGATGAGTGCAATAGTTTTCTTTTACAATTAAGTTTACTCCTTTAAGAATTTCGTATTAAAATATAAAAATTAGTTTTTTTTATGTCATCTTAACGTCTACAATACGTTTTAATCGCATTCATCTGGATATTTTGCTGAGGGTTCAACTTATAATAATATATTAAAGCAGTTTGGCTTTTCCTATATCCTTTTTTATATGTTCGTGTTCATAACAAGAAAGTCTATACAAGTTGAATTGACAAGGGCTACGTCATCGATGTCAAATTAGATGAGATGCCCTTTTAACAACAAACAATAGTTTTATATATATTTTTTTTCAGTATAGCTATATGCACAAAGCCCATAACATCTCAGTTCCCAAGGTTGGTTGCACATTGACAATGTAAGGAATGGTTATTAGTTCTTATAATGCCTATAGGCGGTAATGACTACTTACCTTCAGCTGTCCCATTTGCTCGTCTGCCTGCCTATAACATAAAAAGTATATATTATATTAACCTATATATTTAAAGTATTTTCCAAATCGAATACCAAAAAAAATGTAGTATTCATACATAATTGACTATGAAACTAAAACGTAGTTACATAAAAACACAATTAATATATTCCATCGCACTTCTTTTAAATTTACTCAAAATAAACATCTGCAATAAAAAAAAAAAACATTCGCTAATAGTTGAATAATATAAAAATAAATGATTAAAATTATATCATCGTCAGATTTATCGCAGACTATTTTCATCCTTATTAAAGATCCATCGGGGCGTGTAATTAAAAAATAGTCGAGTGTGAAGCGATTAGCATCACAATGGAGGGACGATAGCTTCTGTATTCAGTGTGATGTTTTAATATATTGCCTATTATTTAGCGGAGGTCACGTAATAATAATCGAAATACAGATTAGTTTGATAGATTGAAATTATTTATTTTATTGTACAACACTTCTGAAATAATCTTTTGAATGTATTTAAACTAAAATGTAAACTAAAATATTACTATACTTACGCAATTGTTTTAGGCAACGATTGATATGAGTACATTATAATGTGTAATTATAAAAAAGCGGTTTAATTTTGTAATTTTAAACTCGGTACAAGAATTTTATAAAAAAAAAATAGTAAATCAAACAACAGGTGAGTACCAGGTAGTAAAAAAAGTTTTTTTTTTCTTATATATGCAAATGTAGTTAAATACTTATTATCGTCACTATGGTGATGGCCCTTACACTAACTAAATATGTAATATTAAAAAAAATTAAATTACAAGAATGACAAAAGGAAAGAGATAATAAGTATAAAACTACATAAATAAACATTAAATTTAATACCAATATTTTTGTGATTATTTCAACATACATGTACATAAATAAAAGTAATCAATTCTTACTATTATATTGATAATTTACGAAGTTCGTTCGATTCATACTAGGACTATGAAATTATCTTCATTTGACTTAACGTTTTTATATCTTAGGCTCAGTTGTCAAAGAAAATATCGTAAGTAAATGTGTAGGTGTCAGATTCATCAATCCTCTCAGGAGTGGCTATTAGTAAACAGATACACAAAAAGATTGCCACTCTAAAAATATATTAAATATACAAAAAGTTTTCTATGCAAAATTTTTGAAACAAAAAATAATTGGTGAGAGGGAAGAACCCAAGGTACTCACGAGAGTTGATGTGTAAATAACAAATCTCACGTAGGGACCGTGGATCGAAAGCTAAGATCAAAAATCAAATCAAAAATCTAAGATGACATAGTCTTTATGTATATAATATAGTAGTTAAAAAAACAATTCGTTCCACATTCACAGAAGCAATTCCTGTAAGCCATAACCCCTAATATTCCGTTCAACGGTATTAGCTGCTTACTCGGTCGTGAGATTAGAAATGTCGCACAACGACTATTGTTGTATTGTATTGTTGTTGAAGCGTTTTAAATTGACAGCAATTTACTAATGGATTTAAATCATTTTTAAATCTATGCAATTGTCTAATTTTAACGTTAATAAATCGCTTATAAAACAAAAAAAATGCTACTGTTTGTATATTTACATAGTTTTTTTTAAAGAATTAAATACAAAATGATAATTTGTTGGCAATCCTTTTTTACGAATCGTCTTACGTCCTACCGATATTAGTGCAATTATATATGGAAAATACATATACTAGGTCACATGTTTGCACTTAGTTTGAAATATTTAATAATAAGTTAATATACTAATCTTGTTAAAAAGAATAATATACTACGTATTATGCAGATTTAAAGAGAATTTGTGTAGCTATCAGCACCGGCTGTATGCAGGCCGGCCGGCAGGCCTACAAGGCACCAGCCCCAGGGGTGCCATGACTAACTACTGTTTAATTTGTGAGTTGTTAATTGTAATTAGTTAAAGTTGGAGCTTTTTTAAAGCTAATATCGTAAAAAGCTTACTACGCGTCAAAATTATACATTAGTTTAGGTCATCTTACAATAATTTGATTAATTCATATATTTCGTAAGAAAAGCAATATATCTATAAAATGTTGTTTCAAGTGTAGGAATGTGTTTTGTAGAATATTTCTAAATAGACTCACGTACTAAATCGATGGGATTGAAGGGTGAATCACAATTTGAAAACGATTAATACAAATTCTTCAAATCCAGATATTTGAAAAAATATTCCGTTTTTCAGATACAATTTGAGATATTTAAGGATTCATTGATTTTATTAACATAACTTATGCCAATTTTATCGATAATATTTATCCCATTATTACGAAATATATCTATCACTCAACAGCCAATCGTAGTCCACTGCTGAACATAGGTCTCTCCCAAGGTGCGCCAAAGCTCCCGGTCCTTCGCCTTCCGCATCCAGTCGAAATATATCCAAGAGAAGTACAATAATATAAGGTATTAAAAGTTATTTTTATAATAACAACAGAAGGAGACAACAGATTATAGAATACTTTTGATAATAAGAGGCATTTAATCAACACACTTGTTCACACATTTGTTATCTATATTTTATTTATCATATCATATCACAAATCAATAAAGGCGTGTTAGATTTATTTACTGTATAAAACCAATTTTTTTTCCTTTACGATATTATTGTATTTGAATAAAAACCACATGAAAACTCTGTAAGAAAGTCCGACACGCATAAACTCGATCGCAACTCCCGACAAGGGTGTTCAACCGTAAAATGGGCTCTTTCGTATATCGATTTGGGGGCTGCTTTGAAAGGAATTAATATACTGCCATTGAGATTTCGTGTAGAGTTTGAGATGAAGATTTCAATTTATGTTTTATGTGGACACTGAGTTTAACATTATATGAATAATTACAAATATAAATTATTTTATTTTATTTTATTTAACACAATTAATGTAATTGAAGTATAGTGTATTTTTATTTTGCTTTATATGTTAACATAAAAAATGTCTGTGGGAGGTAATAAATAAATTTATTATATTATAAAAAAAACATTGCAATTTATGACCAAATTTTTAATTTTCTAATTCTTAAAAAAGTACTATTTAATTTAGTAAAAATCGTGATCTAAATATAGATAAAATAAGAAATAACATCCAATCCATAGCAACTAGACAATGTTTATAAAATTCAGCACATAATTAACAGGATTTTTTAACAAATTATTATTCTTAATTTTGTTTTATATGTACTTATAAATGATCTATTTAAGTTAAAACCTATATCCACTTAAGACATCAAAAACCTAATATTACCTTTTGACCCAATTTCGATTAAAATTTAATTTACATTCAATTCATACAACGTAGACGACTAAACAATCTATTGAGAGCCTTTAGTTCAAAATTACAAAGACGCTTAAGTGTTCATTCCAATTCAATAACAGACAATATTGACCAAAGAGGTTTAATTTCTAAACTTTGATTGTTCCACAGATAAATAATTCTTATTAAGACAACGTTCGCATAGACGTCTTGACAGTCTTAGTTGATGTTTGTCTAAATTATTATACTGTTGTTAAGTGCAAATTACCCTCGCAAATAATACTGTCTAGTCTGTGCATATATGTACGTATATGTATGTTGTATACATTGCTTATGTATACCAGAAAACGCGCGAATTTTTATTCTTTGTTTTTACGGAATTGTTATGTCAAATGGGTTTTATTACATATGTACATACAATGTATAGACCTTTGTCAGAATAAAATAAATTAAAAGAGGACTATTTATAAAATACATTTAAAAGCTGAAATATAGTTTTAACTTTATTTCTTCTAACAAAACACATATCATATATAGTTGTTTTTTTTTGTTGTGTAAGCTGTCATTTAATATGTAAATTGTTAGTGTACTTATTAAATAAATAAATAATTATCACGTATATTTGAAAATTAAAAAGATAAAAAATAAGTTCTACATTGAAATAAATATTCTTAAAAGGTCTTAATATGTTTATCAGAGACGGTAGCTTGGTAGCGGCCAGATCGCAATGCAGGCGGCTTTGTGATGCAGATAACCTTAATCCTTGTCTGTCGGCGACGTGTCAACACCAGCCGTGGGCGCTGCGAGAGATTTCTATGGATATACGTTTATTTTTAAAAAGAGATTTTCAATACTTGCTTTAAACAAATTTTCTTTAACAACTAATATTTGTCTTAATTTTATTAGATCACAAATCCATTATATTTAATTTTATTTTAGGACTGTAGTACAGGAAATGGTACCATTTGATGGTAGGTATTTGATTCTCGTTCATGGTACTGGAAGAAGTATAAAACAACTTCTTAGACCGTCATTGGTGTACGACATTTACTAGTAAGATGTTCTCTGTTGTAATTACACTGGCTCACTTCGCCTTTTAGATCAGAAAACAGATTTCATAAAGTATTTTGTTTTTAGCAGTAGGTACATTAATTGATTGGGTTGGTGCCCACTAAGACGAATCTGCACAATGGACTCAGCCACAGAGGACCACCGGTTTGTATTTACCTAACTACTATGAAGTAACTTTCGTTCTTCATCGAGCAGAGCAAATACAGTGATGATTGTGAAAAACAGACAAATAATTACAAATATAATCTCGTCTTATGTAAGATAAATTAAATTTAAATGTCGCGGCACTTCAAATAACAACTGTAATTCACTTTGATAGTTAACAGCCTATGTTTTATGAGAAGTTGATTAAACTTAATTTAAATTATCATTTTAGTCCATAGACCTAGGTACTATTAGAGAAGAACATCTACTCTGTACATTGCCAAAGATATATAAAATAAAGGGTATATGTAACTTTATTCCTGTAAGAAAAAAGCTTTACTGGTTTAATCAGACAGAAATATGAAACATTGCTATTTTTACTACGGGGATAAACGGATATAACGGATTGGCGCTCTTCTTAACTTTATGAATACTACAAATATTTAATTAAAAACTTAATATAGGCGAGGATATATCCTCACTAATCTAACGTTAGGACGTACAAGCAACAGCGCGAAAGGATTATGAAGGGCTGAGATAGCAATTTGCGGCGTACTTAATTACAAGATAAATTAGTATGTAAATTAATAGACGTACTAGCTCCGCTTTGAGTAAATAATTCGTGAATACAAATATAATGCTTAGTTTGAGCTTCTATATATTAACACGTTTTGATTGTTATTAATGGGTTAGGACTTGTGAATTTGTTTGTATCTTGATTTATCTTGTAGTTTGTGTATAACTTGATAGTATGTTTTAGCAACTTCTGGCTTATCGTTTCTTTTTTTAAAGTGAGTGAGTAAAATTTGATAATCGAATAAGAATGCAATGTTTCCATCCAATGTGGATGCAGTTTCACTAATATCACATGAAATGAGTTTCCCGCGTAATGACATAAACAAAAACAACTATAAAATATTAGTAAGAAAGTTCTGCTTTAATGCAAAAAATTATCGTCGAGCCCCGGATATAAAGCATAATCTAAACTAGATTTTATTCAATTCCACAAGTAATTTACTCGGTGGTAGAGCTTTGTATTCGGTGGTAGAGCTTTGTTACTCGGTGGTAGAGCTTTGTACTCGGTGGTAGAGCTTTGTACTCGGTGGTAGAGCTTTGTGCAAGCTCGTCTGTGTAGCTACTACCCACTCATCAAATATTCTACCGCAAAAGCAGTACTTTGTGCTGTTGTGTTCTGGTTTGAAGGGTGAGTGAGCTAGTGTAATTATAGGCACAAGGGACATAACATCTTAGTTCCCAAGGTTGGTGGCGCAGTGGTGATGTTGTTTTTTTTTAAGAAATATACAAACCACTCTCTATGGGCGGTCGTGACCACTTACCACCAGGTAGCCCACATGCTCGTCCACTATCCTATACTATAAAAATAATAATAATAATATGGACTGTATCGAAGCAACGGACATAAAAAGTTAAATTATATAACCGATTAATTAATTGAACAAGTTACCCTCAAGTTCCCAAGCACCAAAGTTTACTTAAGAAATAACTCTCGAAATCAAACAACGTGAAAACGCAAACCCTACAAAATAATAGGGGAAGAAGCGATCTCAATTACAAAAATTATATTTGCACAATGCTCACGTAAAGAACAATGTGTTTGCTGATATAATATTAATAACGATTTGATTCCGCAATCGGTGGCCATGTTTGTTTAGCTGTCAAACAATATAGCAGGAAGCGTGCGCGTCACGTGCCCTGCAAGTTACAATCTAATTGGCCAATGACTCTATGTTATGATGCCAGAGGGATAGGTTTTAATAGGATTTATCTTTTTTAGACTAACATTCACACAGTTTTTGATATGTGGCCAATATATTATTATAACATTTTTTTCTTTATTTTGTATCTTTTATAAATATATTTTTATAGCACTATTTAAATCTTTATTCAATTGTATAAAAATATTGCTTATTATATAATTTAAGTTATATTGGATAAATCCCAATACAACCGAATATTTTTATTTATATTTATTTAAGAACTAATCACTTATAATTTGTTTTCGTAATATAAAACCTCTTTGGTTTGTAAACATACAAAATAATCTAGTTGACAGATAAAATATCACTTATCGAATGACAATTTGGCGGGAGATTGCATTGATCAATATAATCTGAACATCCCTTGTTTATTTGATTAGCTGTCAATGTACCCCTAAACAATTTTTGTTTGACGAAATTATATTTGTGGCCGTAAGCGGTGATTTTGATTTGCGTGTGATAAAAATACTGGTTCTATTTTGTTATTTGATTTTATTTCTTATATTTTTAAAACAGTGTACTTCATGAGTTAAAGATATCTAAACATGCAGTGAAATTGATTGAAATCTTTATATGAATATTTTCACTAGAAACAGTTTATTAAAATGTTCAAAGGTGAAAAGGTTTTTAATAACGCTAACAGATTACAAAGCCCCTTTAAAAAAAATTGAACTTTGAACCCAGGACATGCTAGGCCCTATAGAGATCGGAGCCTTGTAAGCTAGCCACTAGAACAAATAGGTAATCAAAGTGATAGTAACATGTCAACTGCATTAATTTAACAGCCATCCAATTAAAAAAAAAACAAAAGACAAAATTTTCAATAATTAATCCATCCAGCTAATTCTTAATGCTCTTACGAGGGAAATGAATACTCCTGCGTTTGTCCGATAGCTTTGACATTTCTCTTTAAACATAATGGAATAAAGAAACAGTAAGTTGGCAGCCCTGGGCGGAGGGGAACACTTCGTTAACAAAAAGAATTGGGATTAAATCGTTTTGATGTTTTAATTTTTTTGGTGCAAAATATTATTAATATGTCAATTGACCGTTCGTTAAATATTCTGATATATGCAAAGATATTATTATTATACATAAAATAATTATAAAATGTTTTTAAAATTTTATTGATATACATATAATTTACCAATTCCTGTATATTACCTAATATAAATTAGGTTTTACCCGTGAATGTTATTTAGGGGTGATTGCACTGTGTTTTCTTGTTTCGAATGTCAAATCAATAATAAAAGAAAGAGAGAAATCAGTGTTTAAACACTCGCTAAAACAACATTTATAAAAAAGGACTATAATTTTTATTACTAGACTTTATCACTTTTAGAATTAATAAATTTAAGACATAATAAAATAATACCTTTGTTGCAGTATATTCTTATGAAAAAACAAATATCAAAACTATTTTTTCTAAATACAAAAAGTATCCCATAGTAGCACCATTCATAACGAATCACCGTACAAAATGATATTATTTGCAACGTAATCCGCGAACAACTACACGAGATTGATATTACGCTGGGGTGGTATTGACATTAATTTATATGGATACGGTTAAAAATGTATAATGGACGCCAACACTAATAAAGTCCCTAGGGCGTGCTGACGTTGGCGCGAAATACATGCGTTTTAATAACAGCAACATGTTTTTGTTTTATCTGTGGTCACAATACATTATATTTCTAGTACTTTACCTAAGTCCTATTATTGTTATTATACAGCCAACATTAAAAAATATATACATTGTGTTCTAAAATATGCTAAAATAACTCGAAACATTTGTAAATATTATAATCCTGAGCCGAAATGAACTAGCCATTATGAAATTATTGATTAAATTCAGCCAGTTTTATTTTCAAATAACCGTGTTTAGCACAACAACAAAGCGTCACTTTCGTTCGAAAATGATTGATCTGTTACAACGAAGGTCGCGGTCGGAGATCCGTTATAATTTTATTGTCATTAAGATAATTTACCATAATATCTATGGGAAAGTATTTAGAATTTTGTCGGCATAAATAATACAATGAAATGTAACTAATATAATAATAAACTAAATTAAATTTGTGAAAAACATTAGAAAAATATATCAAAGGTAATATTAATATTTCTTTTTAATATTAATTATGTAAATTAACCGTTATCTTAATAGGTGTAAAGGACATAAATCTTGCTTCCAAATAAGCAAATTACGCGCTCAAATCGTCATTCAATAACAAGGATTATGCAAATAAGTTAAAATCACGTGGCCGTGTAGAAATCGCCTAAATATAATTGTTAAATAGTGTGTAAAATTTGTACTCTGCCGCCATTGTGTAAGAACAAGAGAAACGGGGATAATTTTATAATTTAACGTCCAGCACCATATTTACTATTCAAAGTCAACTGCGTGTTAAATTTAAATAAACGACATCATGCTAATGCATTCGAAATTTAAATTTTGGCACTGAGGTCGCGGTTTTGATGTCTTTATTCGATATATTTGTATAATGACACATTAAGCACGCGCGAGTGCTATCTTTCACATTATTAATTCAAAAATGAATCAATTAGAATGTTCTATTATATGTATACAAATGTTAGACAGATGATTTATTGTTCCATTTGTTGTAATTTTAATTTGTAAAATTATTTATTCATTTTATGTGTAAGCCTGTAATATCACATAATGTATACCAACTCTAAGATAATATGCACAGTTATATAATCTCGTATATTTCGTGTTATTTGCCTTCAAACAGTTTAAATTATAGTAAGGATTATCTAGGTACCAAAGTGAGAAGTCGTTTTTATATATTATATATATATATATATTTTTTTCTTTTAACTTTCTTATTATAATAACACGTTGAGATTAATCGAAAAAATATTCAACCTGAGAAATTTCCGTAGGTAAAGGTATTTGTTTTAGTATTGCACAAAGCTTGGAAATTGGAGCACTGCCGACGTACCTAGAAAACACGAATTTTATTAGCAGATTGCAGATTCTATTCCGGTTCACTTACTTCAAAATTCACAAAACTGAACCTGCACGTGTCTGGTTATATTCTACGACATCTATGTATATCCACTTACCTTCATTGAAGCATCTCGGTAGAATAAACTCTAAGTCTTCTCCTCAAAAGCTGAGGAATCGTTTGGGATATATACAAGCTTGTCACCTTACTTTTATTTAACATGTTTCTTTATATACACACTTTAAACTAAACATACTTTTATTAAAACAACCCTATATCATATTCAATGCGCGTGATAAACATCAATTATTATATGATACAACGCCTAGACACTAATTATCTCGCGCTTCGACATCGCACCTCAGTCCCCTGCCTATAAATCAACGTAAAATAATATGCCCGGGGGAGCTGTCGTGACATAATAGGGTATTTCGTTGGTAACGAGCAATCATGATAGTCCTGATGATTGCCTATTTAGAAGACGTGCTGTTGTTGACGCGTCTTCGTTCGGTAATAAAATTATATGAAGTGTAAACTATTTGATTATTCAAAAATATTAATCGATTACACGAACTATAGTTGTTCGTTCATCTCGATAAAATGTACACTCTGTTAGGGATATGTCAAATCATTAAAAAGTACTAAATAGTCTATGATCTTTGTTTTTTGGCAGAATACAACAAGGTTTAGTGTGAGTAGTATCTGCTGGATATCTCTGTCAAAATTAACACGTAAAAAATAAGTGAGAATGTAACAACTGGAAAATATATATTTTCAAAAAAACTGTCGATCGATCTTAATGCAAAAGTTGCAATATACCTTTATCTCCATTCAAATATTGAATATAGATTGAGCATATTTTTGACGCCTGTTTACAATAACGGATTATCCGTTGGATTTTAGAAATCATTAAAATTATTTGAGCTATTGTGATAATAATAATTATTTATTTATTCAAGTAATATAACTCATTTATAAAATTACAAAAAGAAAACAGTTAAACAGTTACAAAAAGAAAACAAACACTACTTTCTACTACTAATACATTCTTCTGCTCCAGCCGAAGCTTTACAGCGGTTTTTGATGACGCAGTCTAGTCTTTTAGCTATGATGACATCACAAAAAACAAATTAAAAATAATATTTCATCTATAGAAATGACTATCTACAGTAATAACTTGCAGTTATTAAATTTAGGTTATTTTTAAAATAATCAGCAAATTTTAATTGAAGGAAATAAAAATTATTTTATCTTTTCTTTTTATAATTACGGAAATACGAAATACACTATCATGTTTCCTGACCACAGATAATATTTAAATTAAACGCGATGACGTAGTCTAATGGTAACCCATTCTAGAAAAGTAAGTGACTACAGTAATACTCCCACATTTGGAGTTATTAAATAGTACAGATACCTATCTATATAAATTAAGAACGCAAAAATCTTGTCATGTTACATTAGGACATTTTTACTTAACGAGAATATTTAATTAAAGGTTAAGTGTCGATTATTTAATCGACACTTAACCTTTAATTTTAAATGTGTCATAAAATTATATTTTAATGAGATATTTATGTACTCGTATGTAATGTTCTTTAAAATTTCTTGAGAAGTAATTTTATTTGATATATTAAATTTTAAATAAAGCCAATATAATTGCAGTTCATGGAACATTTAACATAGCAATTTATTCCCTTGCTGGGATTAGTAAAATCAATGAGTTGGTTACAAGGGTCCGCTTGTCATCCTCAATCCTCGTTACTCTCATTTATGTGAACGCATTTGATATTATTACGAAATTGTAAAATATTTTAACGAAAAAAGGGTAGATACAATTTTTATACTTTACATAATATTGTTATATATAAAGTAATTTCTTCAATTATGTAGTTATCAGATTCTACTTCGATTAAAAATTCATAAAACCAGTTTCGATATTAAATAAAAAGGCAATTTTATAAAATATGTAGTTTATGTATTATAGCTTAGTATATATATTTTTCAACCGATTCTTAGTCCTAAACTATTGCATGTTTAAATATACTACAAATAGGTACGTGTAGCCATACTCAAATAACAGTAAAACACTTCATACTATCATACTGTAAAGTATGTAATTGAAAATCTACCGATATTGTTAATGATATTTTTAATGAAGCGTATTTCGCTTTGATTATTAAATATAAATAGAGTTCGCAACGGTAGTTAACACGTTGTCCTTATCAGGAAGTGTACTCGGATAGACCTACAGTCACAAGAGAGACCTGATTTATTGTAAGGCCCACCTGTTAACGCAGATATTATAGCCCTTGTACGTTTGTTGCATTTTTATTGTAATACATAATTAAATGTGTTTTTTATATTAATCTGGTTAATAATATTATATCTTAAGATTGTTTCGTCGCTGACATTTCACATATTTTCCTTATTTTTTTATTTACAACTATAATTCCTTTAAAATTTAATTAAACTCGAACCCTTACAACACATAAAAACCCAACAAAATAAAAAAAAAATTACAACTAGCTTTGAGAAGCTTAATTTGAGATTATGAAAACAAACATTTAGAACGGCTAAATGACTACTTAACTCGTGTAATAACGACATATTGTACAACAATAAAATATCCTCAGACCTATCTTCGGACCGGACCCCATTCAGCGTCAATACATTGACAATAGAATCAATTTCTGTGGTCGTCGTCCCCGGGGAGTTGAGATTCGGGCGTTAGTACTATCGATTTCGTTTCAAGTTTCTGAGCTCTCCGCCTCTAATCGAAGTTGCGATAACAATACTTCGTCTTTATTTCTTCCATCAACAATAATAGTCGATATATTGTGATTATAACATTAACAACACAGATTAAGATTACAAAACTTATTTCGATGTAATTCTACCAATATTATAAATATGAATGTGAGTTTGTTTGTTCCGCTATAACATCTAAATTACAGTCAATCATAACGAAATTTTACATACACGTTGTCAAGGGTATAAAAAAGGATAAAGGGTATATATTTAACAAGATATCGATACTACTGGTAAGTTCTGCCTATATAAAATAACGTGTTCATTAATAAAATATTCATAATAAAAATAATATATATATATTATTATAATTATATAAATTATTATATAATTATATATATATATTATATCTATTATTATAATTATTTTATATTCTCATTATTTTATAGTACAATTTTATAGTATTTTTTAATGTATTTAAATCATAATTGTTAGCAAACGCCGATGGGTGATACTTTTTTTTTTTTTTTTTTTTTTTTTTTTTTGTTGGCGGACGAGCATTTGGGCCACCTGATGGTAAGTGGTCACCAACGCCCATAGACAATGGCATTGTAAGAAATGTTAACCATCACTTACATTGCCAATGCGCCACCAACCTTGGGAACTAAGATGTTATGTCCCTTGTGCCTGTAATTACACTGGCTCACTCACCCTTCAAACCGGAACACAACAATACAAAGTACTGCTGTTTTGCGGTAGAATATCTATCGAATACATAATACATTTATACTAATATTGTAAGTGTATTGTCTGTTATTGTCTGTTACGCTTCATGGATAAACCACCGAATCGAATTTGACGAAATTTGGTTTGAAGCAAGCTTGAACTCCAACGAAAGGCTTTATCTAGTAACTGCTCCCACCATACATGAACGTTGCAACAACAACTTATACTTGGTGGTAGAGCTTTGTGCGAGCTCGTCTGGGTAGGTACCGCCCACTCATCAGATATTCTACCGCAAATTAGAGGTACTTTTTTATTGTTGTGTTCCAGTTTGAAGAGTGAGTTAGCCAGTGTAATTACAGCCACAAGGGATATAACATCTTACTTCCCAAGGTTGGTGACGCATTGGTGATGTAAGCGATGGTTAACATCTCTTACAATCCCAATGTCTATGGGCGTTGGTGACCACTTACCATCAGGTGGCCCATATGCTCGTCCACCATCTATGCTTTAAAAATAAATACTGTTTATATTAACAATATTGATATTTATTGTATGAACATTACTTATATACTGTTTAAATTTGAAAATAATCTGATTCAATTTCGGGATCGTCAGGTAAAAGTGTTGAATAATTAAACACTTTATTGCAATTGCACTTGGTGTCTTTTTATATATACCTAGTTCAAGAAATAGTCTAGAATACTTAAATAAATCAGAGGCCTTTTAATGTTTGTTAGTTTTTTGTTTTGAACGTCAAATATCACACGACATCTTTGAATTATGAATAGATTAAATTGAACCAAAGCGCCTGCAACCCAATGCTGGAATTTTACCACGCAACACTATTACAGGCTCACAGATTACCATGTGTCAGAACAACACAGCATCTTTACAAGACCGCCTAGCGATGTAAAAGATCCTTGTCGAAAGGCGATTGTCGTTCCCACTCCTAACATAAACCTGATAAATGGAAATGTTAGCAATTTCCTTAAAGGAAGGCCTCGACAGCTAGGTACGAGACAAATATTAAACAAAACAAATTAAACTTTCTTTATCGTTTGGGTTTATTCAACGTCAAAATGTACGTTATATTTTCATTAAAAAATCATTCATAATCGTATCGCAATGTCCAAATAAAGTATTTAAACCTGATCAGCATCGGCCGATCTAAAATAACTATATAGATAGATATACATTTCAAAAGGTCTCGTCGCACATTTATGATAAATCAAACAACAATTAATAAATCATAAATAGTTACGAAAATACAAATAGAAGCACGTGAATCGATCAATACAAACTTGCACATTTATCGACGATCCAGTTAAATCTTCAATGTGCGCTCAGTTTTATCTGCTAAGTCGGATGTTTTTAATTCGCACGCGACCGCTCTCACATACATTTGCGTCGGACGGATTAGAACCGGCTGTAGAATCGACTGATACACAGGGTGATGTGTGCTTACATAGGATTTGAGACGGCAACATGAATAAAAAACGTAAAATGAGTCTCTGAAACAAAATTGGTAATAGTACACTTAAATTGTAAATTTATAAATGTATGTAATTTATAATGTGACAAATATGTTAATAAATAAAATACTAATAAGTAATATAATATTAGTGAAATGTTAATTAAGATTCAAATTTTGTCGGTATTAAATATTGGGTCTTTTCGTAAATACATTCTTAGTAATAGCCAGAAGATAAAAGAGCAAGACTCCGGTGCCTCGAAAGTCTGGTTTGTTTATATAACTTCAGTCGTGACGGACTATCAGGAAGAGGGAATGGAAAAAACAACTGAGATTATAAACAATTGGGCACTATAATGTCCCTTTAGATTTTAGAGGTTTAAATAAGAAAGATATTTAATATAATTAGATTATTAAAATAAAATAATTAGAGTATTTAATTCAAAATGAATACGCAAATAAGTCCATAAGCAAAACAAAGAAATATATAACGAACATCCTATATAAAGGATACCCATTTAAATTGATATAAATTAATCCTTTAGCAATGTGCCCCTCAAGAAAGAAATCCCATTAGGTCCAGATTCGATTAACGTTTTAACAGGAGCCCACACCCTCGCCCCTCGAGTCTTGGAATCCTCCGACTGTCCACTCTGTACCGCGTAAGTAGTGAATGTGGACACTACGAGCACGTGACTTAGATATCTAAGCTTTTAATAGCATTTCAATAAGTACTAGAATCGCTTGTGATCGATTTTTCTTATAATGTTATTCGGTTTTTTGCATTACACTTTTGTAAGAAATTGTCTATTGAATGACATACATTTTATAAATCTACTTTTAGAGTACATGATAAACAAAACATTTTCGATAATTATTTTCATCACCATAATTCAGCCAATCACAGTGCCAACTACTAATCTTCTCCGCTTTTCATATTCATAGTCCTGTTACGTTTTCAGGTCATCAATACACCTGGCTGTAGGGCGTTATGTACTTTTGTCGACCCGCGGTCAAGTCGGAGTACGTCTTCTCTAACGGCTAACGGCTATTGACATACGTGACCACTTAATTCTGCCAATTTCGCAAGCTGTCGGTTAGTCTGATAGTTCGCATCGAACGAGCCTTCTATCGATTGTGCATTACGAATTCTTATGATTTTTGAATGTATCAAGAGTAACGAAAGCAATTGCTCAAATATCACTTAACTCCTTACACCACGACACCTCTTTGAAACAATTAATGGTACAAGGAAGAAAAGAAGATCAACGTTCAACATCCACAATGTGGACATACTTTATTGAATCGCCTACGGAGTGACTAACTGAATATAGACGCAGTGCTACGAATAGCGATGGTAAATTATCGTAACAACTGCAACCAGTCTACCACCTATGACAACGACTATTCCGCCAGGAGTGTAACACTAAAAAAAATAACACAAAAATATTGCAACATATTTTTGTCCATAAATATATCCACATTTATTAATAACTTTTCCTTGAATTTCTGATGACCGCAAGCTTTTTTATAATGAACAAAAAACAAATTCCTAATTTGAAATGATGAATTAATTTATTGTTGTTATTATTATACAAATACTAGAATATGTTTTTTGTAAACTAAATTAAACAGCTGCTCCAATTTTTTTATATTGCTTATTCAAAAGGCAATTGTATCACCACATTCAGTCAATCTGCCAACAGATTTTATTTTATTTTTATTTTTACAAATTGATCTCCAATATTGTCTATTTAAAAATATAACCAACTAACAAAGTTACGAGGTGTACCGTTATGCACTATCGACTTTTCCGGGCTTACTAAACTTGCAGTCTTTTGTGGCTCCGATGAAACACGGTCAGTAGTCTGGATGGTGGAATATTATTCCAGGCCGTTCGGGCTTTTGGTTGTTAGCTGTATACATAGTTTATGAATACGATTTTTCCCTACGTACAAATTTTTGATGTAGATGTTTTGTAGCACCGGTGATTGAACTAATTTTGTTTTAATTACAATTACTAGTAGGTAGAACTACTTAGGTACGTCTAGTTAATTTAGTAGGAATTGTTAAAAATAATAAAAAAAAGTAAACACTTCATACTTAAGTTAATTTAAAAAAATATATTTTCAAATAATTGTAACGTACCTAATAATACCTACCTACTTACTAGCGATAGTTATAAGAGTAAAAATAAATTAGAATTATAACTGTTTTTTGGTAATCCATTTTATTGCTGACGCTACCAATTTTGAAAATATATCAAATGTTTTCGAAATTACTTGAGAATATTAGTATACTTAAAGACTAGCTTATATAATTCTTATTCTCTTACTTTAGCGTTTAATATTTCCACTTGCATCTTGATTAGAATGGATAAAAGTCGAGTCTGTTTTCGAACGATTCTCGCACTGTTTATACAAAAACGAAAAAATTAAGTATTCATGCGGCGCGGCGCTCACCGCGATCACGGTTACAGATTAAACTATTAACAAAACTTCGCGTTCGGTTTTCAAATGCAAAATACGGTTATAAAATCCAGATTCGTAATATACGATCAAAATAGGTCTTTTTGTCTATGTTTTTTTTATTTTAGGTTTAGCAAAACTAACGTGTCGATTGTACAGGTGAGATAAAACGATTTTTGACTACTTTCTCAAGATTTTTTGAAGAACATCTCCTCTCCGTGACAGCTTTGTAAAAAGATTACGGGATAAATTCTTAAGAACTATAGACCCACCTAATAGGTACTACTATTTACATTATTTGCAATACCTACTACTACTAATATTATTTTCTTTTTAATTTTAAATATTTACTATTACCATTAATTAAGTATGGTATTATAGTATGCTAAAAACAGAGTTGGTCCAATGTTTTTTCTCGTGCTCGGCGCTGAAGGAATACTTAGCGAGGGCATGTGCCTAATTATAAGGTTATAAATCGACACATGGTTATCCACCAACAAGCATTGGAACACTGTGGTTGAATAAGCTCCAAACCTATTTAAATGTGAGAGGACACCGTTAGCCCAACAGCTGGACATTAACAAGCTTTATGTATGACAATTACTTTACTATAATTTGCTATGTTATTCATTTTAGCTACTAGTATTAAGGCGTCACGCGTTAGTTCGTGTGTCCGCTAGCTAAGACTTACATTTAGATACTGAGTTACCATAGATTGATTAAAACTTACAAGTGGTAACTAGGTTCTGTTTAAAAAAAAATGGTATAGTTATGTCTATTTATAAAAATATACGATAAAAACAATTTTGAAGTAATATTTGAAATAATATGCTAACATTCCACACCACATATGTCTATGTTATTTTGTAAGCATCTACTGTAAAATCAGCCAGGCCGGTTTGTTTTTTATATCAAAACTACTCTCAGTCTTTGTTGAATATATAAATGAAATTAACAATATTTAAATGCATCTTTGAAAACAAAACAAATTAAACTTACCTTTGTAATATTAGTACCTACAATACAACATCAAATCAACGTTAATCCGCCATGACAGTTCAGCGTTGCTACGCAACAGCTAATTGGCGGGAAATCGGTAACGGATTAACGTCATACGCGCCGGCCGTGAAGCGAATGATTTTCGTTCCTACCAAACGTGTAAATGTAGCTTTATTTATTAACTACAGTTACAAAATCATGTTCGGATGAACAATTTAAAAGGTAAATTGAATTGACATAAATTCGTATAATTTTATTCAGATCAACTAACCAAGGGCGGATCCAGATGTCTTATTAGGGCCATGAATGTCATGAACCTCTAATCTCTATCCTGGGTGGCTTAATTATTAATTATTTTGATTCAAGGCACGCCACTGAGCTCGATCTTCAGCTCTCAATCTCCAACCGCTGTCAGTCGCTTTTCGTATATCCAGTCCTGGATTAATCTATAAGCTATTTAAGCAATAGCTTAGGGCACCGCGTCTATGGGGGCCGACCGTGACAAAAAAACGGGCACACGAAAGTTAAAGCAATTTCAAAATTCGCGCGTTTCAAATTGTCGTTGACGTTCGGTTCGGTTTTTTCAATTAATTCTTTGTAGCTCACTTAAGGATAGGGGACCCACAGGGGAATATTGCTTAGGGCATCAAGTTACCTTCATCCGGCACTGTGTATATCGTCACTTCACCTAGCCGGAGTGCATCCTAAAATACAAAACTATTTACTTTTATTATAGTTTTATCATTATAATCGATTTGAATTATCCTGATTTGACCTCGGCGATATCATGACTAACAATACCAACACAAATTACAACAACCAAAAGTAATAAACCAAAATTTATTCTTTATCAAAAATTGGACCTTATTTAAAACCTATTTATGTTTTTATAAAGAAAATTATATAACATTTTAAAATTGTCTTTATTTTTCGTTTCGTTTTTTATTGTATATGTAGGCGGACGAGCATATGGGCCACCTAATGGTAAGTGGTCACCAACGCCCATAGACATTGGCATTGTGAGAAATGTTAACCATCGCTTACATCGCCAATGCGCTACCAATCTAATTACACTGGCTAACTCACATTACATACCAATACAAAGTACTGCTGTTTTGTGGTAGAATATCTGATGAGTGGGTGGTACCTACTCAGACGAGCTTGCACAAAGCTCTACCACCGAGTAAAAGTTTCTATAAACTTCAGGTAATTCCAAAGAAAAATATGACCACGGTGAACCCGTGGCTTTAAGGTGCTTAAATGTTTTTTTTCATTGGAAATTTATTCCTGTATTTTATAAATTAGAGTTGTAATTTTAATGCTAAAAATGAACATCGTTTTTTACTTAATGCCAACATAATAAAATTAACCTCTATTCATTGGATGACTTCGCACAAGTAATTGTAATCTTTAACAGGTGTCCACTGTATTTAAGGTTAGAGTTGTACATTCAGCTACACGATTAATATGAAAGTATATTATTACGTGTAAGTATATTACTATGTTTACTCTTATTTATTTATCAATTCACTACATACTTAATTATTAAGTATGACAGAGGTATCAAAGACAATATTCATACATATCCTTTTGGTGTACTGTCAGATATGATAGATAACTACTAATCGAAAATAACGAGATTTTGTCATAGACAATTTTTTTTTTTTTTTGATTTGACATATTCTACCAGAAAGATTGAAATGAACTCAAATAATTCAGAACCTGCAAGTCGTAGTAATGACAACTATGTAAAGAGTGTAATTTTTTTATCTTATTTGGGCAGTAATTTTATAGTCTTTCAAGTTTTGAACCAAAAAAAAAACAAATATAAATTATCTGTCAATTTTTTAATTTAATTGATATTTTATAGCAGAAGTTTCATACACATTGCTGGCATTGTTTGCGCTTCAACGCTATGCATGATGTAGTCATGACACGACTTTTGTCACCATTGCACGCCTACACGTCCCCGAACGATACGCAGTAGGGTGTAAAATTACATCATTGCGATCGCACGTGTCATTCGATTATGCACGTGTCGAGTATAGTGCACCTGTTGTTATTATTTACGTTGCTTTTTCTATCGCATAATAAATATTTTGGCTAAAACTGATACCTATATATGGATTTTGAGTTAAATTTTCGCTCCCTTGTTGTGAGTATAATAGTTTATTTACTGCACAAAATTGAACACTATATTTAAAAGTAATAAATAGTATTTTATCATGATTCTAAATGTACACTTACGCCTTATCGATTCTAATTACAATATTTAAAAAAATCTAAAAAACTTTAAAGCTATATCGTGTTTCATTCCTTCTTAACACAAGTCTTACCTATTGTAGAAACAACAATCGCAAAATACATACATACCTGTCATACCAAACAACGGTATATCATAGAGTATTGGGAGGTTAAATTAACTTGTCTATTAGTTGCGGATGGGAGTGGGTAGGAGGGCGTTATCGGCCCAATTATAATTCACCGCGCAAATGACACCGTAATTACCGGCCGCTCATAACCGGCTTAACGCTGTATCCGGATATGATTATACTGTACGCAGAAAAAAATTTAAGCGTATTTTATTCAAATTATAAAATTGTACAGATTCTGGAAAACAATTGGCAAGATGCCAATTGTCGTACTATTTTTATAATTACGAAGTCTTGTGTACTTGACATGAAATAATTAAAATTTGAATACTCAACCACGGAGTACGGCTGGGTGGTTTCTTGTGAAATAATGCAAAAAAATAAAAAGTTCACCATAATTTAGAAAACCTTGTCATTAAAAAAACATGGACGTCCGTGCCGTACATTTTTTTTTTTTTTTTTATAGGAAAGCGGACGAGCTTATGGGCCACCTGATGGTAAGTGGTCACCAACGCCCATAGACATTGGCATTGTAAAAGATGTTACCATCGCTTATATCGCCAATGCGCCACCAACCTTGGGAACTAAGATACTATGTCCCTTGTGCCTGTAATTACACTGGCTCACTCACCCTTCATACCGGAACACAACAATAGTAAGTACTGCTGTTTTGCGGTAGAATATCTGATGAGTGGGTGGTACCTACCCAAACGAGCTTGCACGAAACCCTACCACCAAGTAATATACATATTTTTTTCGTACAATAAGAATAACATATAGCAACGAAGTAAATAGTGCCTATATGGACCACAGACACATAAAGGAGTACAAAGCGGCGGCGACGAAGGAACATGACGGCAAAAGTCCGTCTTACTCCCAAAGGACGCCAATAGATGTTTAATATCAAAAAGTCATAAAATCAAATGAAGCAGGCGTCCAACAGCCTTGTTATTAGTATTAATAAAACATTCTGTAAGATATATTAATTATTGCAAATTTTGAACTAATTTTGACTCGTCTGTTCAATTTTGATGGGATTTTTTATTAATTATTAATGAAAATAAAAACAATTACTACTGTTTTTTGCTGTCCGTACGTAGGCGGGGTGAAAACCACCCCTTTAAACAAAGGCAAGGCAATTATTATTAAATATTCGCGAGCCAATTTATGACCCCGGCGAGGTAATTGTCCGACCAGACAATACGGCTTTATTACTGGCCTTAATTAGTGTAATTAATGCGTTTACATTTTCACGACTATACGTACGTTTTAAACGTTTTGTAAAATAACAACACATAATTTTATTTTAATTGCACTATTTGCAACCAAAAATATCTTCCACTGTTTGTTTGTAAAATTAAAGAAATATATGAAAATTGACGGTTAATTTTTGTCACAAAATTGGTAATAAAACCAAACGTCGAATTTTAGAAATATATTGACTGGATCTACATGTATATAGGCAAGAGTAAAAGCTAAACTACCGATTAAAGCGCCGAATATTGAATGTGTTAACTGGATTTATATTTATGCGGCAAAAGAAAAAAAACAATAAAAGCGCCGATTATTCAAGTTATTTTATAAATTCGTTGGTAGTAAAACTTGAATAAAATTTTTTATAATTTAAAAATAAATCAAGTTCCACAATTCAACTTTAAAATATCCCACTGCTGGACGAAAAGATGCCATATTAATTAAGGGTTATAAGCACATGACCCAAAATAACTCACAACTATAATGGCGAAATAGTGTCACAACCGCAATTAAATATATCTTATCTAATCAACAATATTTTGTAACAGACCCATATGACCCCATTCTACCCCCTTGCCATATGGGTAGGTTGTAAACGCCTGTCATTAAGAGAAACTGTTCTAACTCTCCAAGGAGCGGGGTGTTTTATGACGTGTCGTTTATTTTAAATGTTACTAGATTATAGCGAACAATGAGATTTTGTTTGTTCATACGAGACACAGCATTCGATTACTATGTTTTGATAACTGGGAAACAATTTTCAACAATTGGCTATTAATCTTCATACTGATTTGATTTGCATATATCCAGCTTGATTTTATGCCATTTTACGTTGACCCCTAGTATTTTGTATACTCATCTATAACAAACTATAAAACTTAATTATTAATAAAGAATCCATTAATGTGCATTGGAGGAACGTGGTAGAAACTCAAAATCTTTTCCTTAATAAGATTAGCCCACCAGTGGGATAAAATTATCTTAAAATAATTGATCTGAACTTTTTTTAGATTGTACTCAATCTTACAAAATTTGTGCTCATTGACAAAATAATCGAAGTGACATTAAGAAATATACTTTTATTCTTAAACAAAATACGTTTAAGTATTAGGTCCTTACATATGAAATTAGCGTTTTGTCGTACTGATCAATTTGATCTGAAATATCTCCTCTTTGGTTAAGAATTCCAAATTCAAATTTATAAATTCAATTAGCTGGTACATTTGAGTTTTGAAAACAGCCATTCATTTGTTTTATCCTCATTATTTTTTTCTTAGGCGTCGCTTATTACCGCACAATGGAAAACATGAGATATCGGTATATTTACGAGTACGAGTTCTATCGTGGCACCAGTGCTGCAGAAACAGGTCGAAGGATTAATAATGTGTACAGCGCTGGTGTTGCAAAAGAAAGCACGGTACGTTTTTGGTTTCAACGTTTTCGTTCTGGAAATTTCGACCTTCAGAACCAACTCCGTGGACGGCCGGAGACCAAAGTGGCAGCGGATCCAACACAAACCACTTCAGAGATAGCTGCAAGCTTCGGAGTAAGTGATAAAACTGTATTAATCCACTTGAAGTAAATCGGGAAAGTAAAAAAAATTGAATGATGGGTACCTCATGAATTGAGTGAATCGAACTTGCAAACACGCGTCGACTGCTGTGTTACTTTGCTCAACCGACACAATTATGAAGGGATTTTAAATCGAATCATCACTTGTGATGAAAAGTGGATACTGCACGATAATCGGAAGCGCTCGTCGTAATGGCTGAACCCTGGAGACCCAGCCAAATCCTGCCCTAAACGAAAATGGACTCATAAAAGTTACTTGTGAGTGTTTGATGGACTAGCGCCGGTGTCGTTCACTACAGCTTTCTAAAATCTGGCCAAACGATTACGGCAGATATCTATTATCAGCAACTGCAAACCATGAAGGAAGAACTAGCTGCTAAACAAACGAGATTGGTCAATCGCTCTAGGCCACTGCTGCTTCACGACAACACAAGACCACACACTGCACAACAAACAACCACTACGTTAGATGAGCTACAATTGGAATGTCTGCGACATCCACCTTGACCTTGCTCCAACAGATTACCATTTTTGCCGGAATTTGGACAACTTCTTACATGGAAAAAAATTCAACTCCGATGCGGCAGTCCAACCCGCCTTCAAAGAGTTTATTGATTCTCGCCCCCATGGTTTTTTTAGTAAAGGGATCAATGAACTACCTATGAGATGGCAAAAGTGCATAGATAACAACGGTGCATACTTTGATTAATTAAATATATTTTACAAAAAAATTACTTTATATTCCTCCCGTACAAAACGCCAATTTTATATGTAAGGACCTAATATTAGTAACTCCAAACCAAACAACACAATATAATCCATATTAATGATTCAAGTTAAACAACATGTCAAGTCAACAGAATAAATGTAACATGAAATTCTAACAAATTAATAAACGATTACTACGTACAGCTTTTAGCATCATTAATCAAGCTTTTGAATGTTTTAATCTTTAAAATTAACGATTAACAAACATTTTACTAGAAATTACATTAGGACAGTATGATTTATCTAAGCCGATATGGCATATGATATAGATCCTAACGGATAATAGTACATGATCTTAACGGAAAATTGTGTATTAAAATTCAAGCAAGAACCTCGAGTTTTCATGTGCCCAATTTGTGTTTATATTATTTCGAAAATACAAGTAACTAAGGATGTAATGTAATACTAAACAGAGAAATAAGATATGTCGAGCTTGCCGGTGAAGGAAAATCTGTAAATCTCTGCTAAAATCCACCTGATCTGATGTGTATCCACTATCCCAACTCGCATTGGAGCATCTTGTTGGAATAAGCTCCAAGCCTTCTCCTAAAAATTAGAGGCGTATTAACCAGCAGTTTTGTTGTTATTTTATATTTTTGTTGCAAACTGACGCATCAAAATTTAAATAATATTTAAATTTGTCGCTAATATTTATTACAATTTCACTTCTATAAAAAAACATACCCGAAAAAGTATTTTACAAACACTTCCAAAACTTAGAAATAGTATTTCATAATAATAATAATAATTGTATCTACAAATACAAATTAAAAATAGCTACTATATAGTTCAAATATATATACATATACAGCGTGTAACAAAAAACGTGTCCGACCCGTGAAGTGGTTATTAGGTATCGTGTGTCGGTTCTATTTATGTAATATTTTTTAAAATACTAAGCATGTATATATACTAGTTCATACTACTACTAGAATGTATCTACTTTGTTATGTTATATGCCGATATGATCAGGCGCAATGTAACACATGTTCACAATACCCCCAGGCTACGACACAACTTGCATTTTCGTAGCGTTAGTGAAAGTCATATGTTTTGAATGTTGCCTAAGTATGTCAATTGATAGCTTTGAGCCATTTTAGTATACCAAATTATCAAGTAAAATTATTCATGTAATTGGTATCTCATTGAAATAAAATTAAACTGTTATAGTGATGATGATATCCACCTTACAGATCCTCCAATCGTAAATATACTGGAATCTGAATCCAGGACCTCAGAATTTGTTTCTCATGTTAGCCACTAGCACTATTTACTCTATATATCTGCTTAAAGTATTTTCTAGGCAATTTATTAAAAAAATGTATAATTGCTTATAGCAAAACTCTTCCATTTTTACTTGTTATAAAATGTGAAGCTTATTTCACATTCAAAATTTACTCTATCGTTTACAAGCTTCTGAATCTTCTGATGATAAATGGCGTTTTTATTAGTTAGTTTATCTGCTTATTCTTACTTAGATAATTTTCCAAGATTTAAATATATTCATTTGTTTCTTGGGTGGTACCTTAATCACCCTGCCTGTAATGACTACTAATTTGAATTTGAATTTGAGACACAAAGACTTGCATTTTTTAAATAATCTTTTTATTATTTTATATATATACTAATATTATAAAGGCGAAAGTAACTCTGTCTGTTACGCTTTCAAGACTAAGCCACTGAACCGATTTTGATAACATTTCGTATGAAGCAAGCTTGTTTCCTAAGGAAGGACATGGGTAGCTTTTTTAACTAATCCCCGTCCCTCCCCCTCTAAGACGCGGGCGAACCCGCGTAATGCTATAGGGTTTTCCATTAAGGGCGCTTGATCGTGCAGAACTTCCATCGTAGCGTGTGCTGTGTGGCACGTAGCGCCGTCCTGTTGAAACCACATGTTGTCCAGATCCATATTCTCGATTTCAGGCCAAAAGAAGTTGGTTATCATCGACCGGTATCGCTCACCATTGACGGTGACGGCCACACCATTATCGTTTTCGAAAAAATACGGACCAATCACGCCTCCGGCCCAAAATCCGCACCAAACAGTCACTTTCTGCGGGTGCATTGCCACTTGGTGAACCTCGTGTGGATTGGTCTCGTCCCAAATACGGCAATTTTGCTTGTTGACATAGCCATTCATCCAAAAATGCGCCTCGTCGCTGAAGATGATTTTTTTGCCAAAATCGGCGTCAACTTCCAACTGCTCTAATGCCCAGTCAGCGAACACACGGCGCTGTCTATGGTCATTAACCTTGAGCTCTTGGGTCAGCTGGATCTTGTACGGGTGCAGGCTCAAGTCACAACGCAAAATTCGCCAAGTTGTCGTCTGCGAAAGGCCGAGTTCCTGTGCGCGACGCGGAATTGACTGCCGCGGGTTTTCGAGGACACTGTCGCGCACAGCGGCGATATTCTCGGCAGATCTCGCGTTACGTTGACGCACGGGAACCGGCTGATTGTTAACTGACCCGGTTGACTCGAATTTGTCCACCAATCGACGGATAGTCGACTCGGCAGGACGATCATCGCGACCGTAAAACGGGCGAAGTGCGCGGAACGTTGCTCGAACTGAAGACCCATTTTTATAAAACAATTTTATGATTTGCACGTGCTGCTCGACACTGTAACCTGCCATGGTGGTTTGGGAGGACGGAATGAATATAACACACTGCATTTGACAGCTGTCACTCAAACAACATGGCCGCAATCAGCTGTCAAAGTTCAAGCGTCCCTATTGGAAAACCCTATAGTTACCTATAATTTCTCCAAAGACATATTCGTCCGTGCTTTGAGTAACAATAGTTTATTCATTTTTTTTATATTATTGCTACGAATTTGAAAAACAACAAAGCCCAAAGAACATAAACATAATAATTCAAATAATACAATTATGTTAAACAATAATTACATTTTAGACTCAAATACTTTAACTATACTCTGCGCTACTGTTGCTATTTTCTAGTATATTTTAATAAAAGCTACGAGTATATCCATTTCTTACTTAACGAAATTTGAGAGAAGGGAATTGTCCAACTAATCAAAACCCCTTGAGAGAGACGATGCACTTAATTCTGATTTACCACACGGTATTACTAATAGAATTGCTAAGCAATTTTGATACTTATGTACAAGCTTTTGTGTACGAAATTAGTACGTATCAACAATAAGGTTAGTGCACACTGCACGTTTTCTTAAACATTTTTGTGACAGAAATCATTTTTAAAAATTAACGGCTTTTCTTTGATTTCACTTTTTCTGTCATTATTGAGTTGAGATTCAAAATAAGCAACGAATTTACATAAAACGGTTATATAGAGTATAACCGCGATAGAGTATAACGTATCACGCTAAGATACTTAGAAATGGAGACGTCAAATAATCTGGCTATGTATATAGTAGATGAGCTCACCATGTATACGAAATAGGCATGTTTTATACAAAACATTCGTGACAACGAATGAAACATAGAGTGAACAACTAAGAAACCTATCCTATACCTATACTTGTTTATAAAATAGCATACTTTCATATATCCAAGTAGCTTTATAGTTAAAATAACTATTATTATTAGATGTTACAGTGACATTAAATTTACATGACAAAGATATATATTATAAATACATATTAAAGAAGAAAAAAACTTACCGGAAATAATCACATTTTTATTATACTTTTTTACGTTGTTCCGAAAATAAGAATACGAATTTTAAAAAATCTCTGAAACTAGAATATTCAAGAACGTTCTTTATTAAAATTAATACAATGAAATATACACCCAGTGTAACGTAAGCATTACCTGGTTGTACCCGGCACTTCATTTGCGAAAATGTTGGCACGACTGGCTTAAGTGTTGCTCGCTGTTAAATTAATGAGCCAATCTCGAGCGCTCGGGTTGCCAGTTGCCACCTCCGTATATTTTACAAGGTGGTAATGCTCCAAACATCCCGGCTTAGGGAGGTTTATTAAGCGCGGTAATTTTATAAATAGTAGCCTTTTAGATTGTTACAAGAGTAATATTTTATGTAATTTTTTTAATTATGGTAATTATATTAAAGAGATACAATTATCTATAATATATTAATAATAAAACCTATAGATAATATACAAGAAATTACATTCATTACGTCTTCTTTGTATTTATATACTAATAAATAAATATAAAAATTATAAAGTTAGATAGTCTTTAAAGTATGTTCAACATCATATGAAGAAAATTAATTTCCTTAATTAAGCTACACGGTAGTTAATGGTTAGTTATTAAACCAAAGTAAATGTTGTCTTAGAGCGAGTTGTCGAAATATCTTATTTATGTTACAAAATTTCATCAACAGTACAGCATAGTGCAACAAAAAAAGCTATTTAGATCAACAAATCCGAAGTGAAGTAACGTTCATACATTCTCCTTAAAAGGTACTTCTTCTCCTCTTTGTTCAACAATGGTCTGATTATGAGTTGTTACTACAAAATAGCCAATCCATTATATTACAAACGGTATCATTCTAAATATGTCAAATCATTAAAAAGAACTATATTATCTATGGTTTTAACGTAATATCTTTGATAGGTAGACAGAACGTCACAAGTCTACGTATGATTTATTTACACTTATAGAGGATCGTTAAATAAAAAAGACAAAATAAATATAGTGACATTAATACACTTTCGTAGAAATGTTATCAACTTTATGTGAAGCAATCAACTCGTTGAATACGTCACGCGAAACATGTTAAGGCAAACTTCAATCATATCTTAACTAAATATATTTCTAGAACAAAGTGATCGTAGCAAGTTCGCGCCATTGTCCCGCGGGCGGTAGTTTGCGACCTACAAATGTAGCAATTAGTCGCTACTGAGTAATGGCCGCCAGACCGTGATTAAGACGCTCCGAAGATAACGAATGTACGGAAGCGGACCTATTTCGTATTTGTAAAACTGTTTTATTTTTAAAAGAAGTAATTTCTATTCATGTTGGCAGTCTTGATAATTATAATTATATCATAGAACAGCACGATAAAGCATGATCGATGCTTGTTATACAAATATTCATATCTTAATAATATTATAATTGTAATAGTTGTTATGAGCGAAAGATCTGTTCAGCTTTCCTATTTTAAGGATTTCTGTGCGTAATAAATACAAACGTATTTGAACTGACTAAATTATAAAAATAAATTGATAAAATTTGTGTCTATTTTATATGATATTATAGAAAAAAATGTCTACGACCAACAAACATTGCAATAGAAATCTAACTCAACACGTAATAAGTGTTCACGGTAGCACTTTTAGGGTCCGTATAAGGTTGATAAGTAGTGTGCCGAGGCCTTATTTGTTTCGTTAAACAGCTGTTTGTTTCGCTAGCAACCCTATTAATATTGGTATCGGATATATTAGCTAATTCGGGATCTTTGAAACGCGACCGAAATGAGGCGTAATTTGAAAGATCGTTCAAAAGTTCTTACTATAACTAGATCATCTATCAAAGTCAAATGACAGTATACAAATGTAAAAATTATTTACAATATGTACTTACCTGGTGGTAGGGCTTTGTTCCCGTCTGGGTGGGTCACTCATCAGATATTCTGCCGCTAAGCAGTTGTGTTCCGGTTTGAAGGGTGAGTGAGCCAACGTAACCATGGTTACAAGAACATTACATCTCAGTTTCCAATGTTGGTGGCGCATTGGCATTATAAGGAATGGTTATTTCTTACATAGCCTATGTCTATGGGCGGTGGCGACCACTTACCATCAGGTGTTCCGTTTGCTCGTCCGCCTACCTTCAACTTAAAAATATATTTATACATATATTTTTAAGCGACAAACATTTATACATATATATTTATGTTATAGATTGATAATAATTATTAAAATTAGGACATATTTAGTTGAGTAAAAACTTTTTGTTCTTTTTTATCACATTTCTTCCTTTATAAGGTGAAATAAAATATGTAGTATAGATACTTTACGTAGCCTTAAAAATTATTAAAATTAACAAATCATAATCGCTTCATAATAAAGTATACAATAACAATAACAGCCTGTGAATGTCCCACTGCTGGGCTAAAGCCTCTCCTCTCTCCTCTTTTTGATGAAAAGCCGAGATGGCCCAGTGAATCTAAGAACACGTGAATCTAAACCGATGATCGTGATAAAGCACCACTGAATTTTATGTGTTTAATTTGTGATTATAATTCATCTCGTGCTTAACGGTGAAGGAAATCATCGTGAGGAAACCTGCATGTGTCAAATTTCGCTGAATTACACTTAATTACATAATTTAAAAAAATATATATAAATATAATAATAATATCATATGTACTTCATATTTATAATACGATAGTAAAGTAAATTATTAAAACTAATCAATTATCAACAGGGATATTTACAGATTTAAGCTAAATTATTAGATATGTACTTGTAAAGACATAATTGTAATATTTCTTTAATTTCTAAGTTTGTATTGGCGTTGTCAAATAAGTTTAACTATGGGTAATAGTTTATCTATGGTAATTGAAAAAAAATCAAGATGGCGTTAAAAGATAGGGTTGATGTTATTAGGAATTGTGAAGGAAAGGACATGTGGAACAATAAACTTTAAATGTCGTTTCCTTGTTTACAAAGCAACTACAAGTGTATTCGTTTGAAATCGAGATTGTTCCTTGATACAACAAAATAAGTCGCTTATATATTTATTAAATTAATCGATTCCATCATCATTAATCAAAAGATATAATAATTATATTTTATGTAAAAGAATAACACCAGATTATTAAGTATTTTTTTCCATAAATATTTAGATTACCTACTCAAAATCACGATTAAAAATTCGCGCACATACAATACCAGACAAAACAGAAAACTCATCTTTTTCGACCGGTTAAAAAGTCTCTCAAGCGCAATAGTATTTTATAAATAAACAACATTAAATTTAAAACCTATTCTTGAGACTAATACTGATATATCACTTGAAAAAAAACCAGTGCAAACATTAAATTCGGTTCAATTTAAATGTACCATCCAAAGGGTACAAGGATGGACTTACAATTTCCTGCTTGATTCACTTCGCAAAATGCCACAAGTAACTTATATCAACCTCATAAGGTTCATATTCGCGCTATTTTTTTAGAACCAATGTAAAGTTTAGTGGTTTTGTTAGAACTCAATCAATTTACAAGTCGTGTTTGACCAGACGAGAGCCCTCTTAGAACTTGCAGTTCAAAGTTATTTTGCATGAAGGGTTGAGGTTAGTTCGGTCTATTTGTGTATAGGTAACGTAATAGCTTTTTTATTTAGTCTAAGTCTATGAATAAAATGATGTATTTCCGTTTTCGTCATTTGTTGTTGCTGACACTAAATAATGTAATTTCTTGATATTTAAAAAATAATATTTGATATTAGTGTTATAAATACACACATGCAATGTCTTGTTACATAGGAAGCTAAGTTCGCGAAGTAAGTTAGCGTAATTGTATATATCTTATCATTAGCAACGCCTTATATATTTTTTTCTTCTTTCTTTATTTTTGTTAATAATATATTATGTCTGGGAGATGATTGTTTATATTTACATTATATTTATATTAGTACATTTGAAGAAAAGACAAAAGGATTGTTAAAAAAACTCCATTAGGTATATAATAACAAATCAAAGCAAAAACATAATCGTCGTAAGATCTCGCTCAATCCCGCGTTATCATAACTCCGGGATCCGGCAGGGGATTGGTGGATCGCGTAATAATTGATGAGTGCATTAGACACACGTGCCCGCCATCTTTTATTCAACGTAAGACGGAGTTCCCGACTCGGATGCGATTATGTAGCGTTACGCCGTGGAATGTTTTTGTTACGCTTTTATTACATCATAATCTTCTGTAGTTGAGTGATAAAAAATATTTCATGCTTCGTCTAAGACTATTAATTCCTAGTAATATTAAAAATGTAAAAGTTTGTATGTTGGGTTTTTGTTACTTAATCACATAGTACGTACCACTTAACACAGGCATTAAGTAAAGCAACTTAACAGAGAAATATAAAATTAAAACTAAAGTGCAAAGCTGTTCATACGCCTGAACTCTCTCCTAGCCAAGACGGCATCGGTGGTGTAGTAGCGTATTTTAAGGTTAGAACAAAAAATACCGCTTCTTATTAAGGAAAACGATGCACAATTATAATTAGTTATAACCTATTTATGGTTAATTAAGAGTAGGTTATAATGAATTTTAGTCTACTTGTATCTTATTGATTAGGTAGATTTGTAGATTTTCTTTTGAAAAGTCAAGACAAGCCGGCACCAGGAGGTAAATATGTCACTGGCCAATGATCTATAAGAGTGAGGGAATAGATAGTGCACCTGAGTTGGCACACATTAACCTTTACTATAAAAGCACTAAAGCAATTTACTAGTTTACTTAGAAAATGGTCGCTGTATTACGATGACAGCGTTTTTTCATATCACAAATCGCAAAAACCAATATAGATTTAGAAAGATATTCCGCCGCAAAACAGCAGTACTTGGTACTGTTGTTTTCCGGTTTGGAGGGTGAGTGAGCCAGTATAATTACAGGCACAAGGGACATAACATCTTAATTCCCAAGGTTGGTGGCGCATTGGCGATGTAAGCGATGGTTAACATCTCTTACAATGCCAATGTCTATGGGCGTTATTGACCACTTACCATCAGGTGGCCCATATGCTCGTCCGTCTACCTATGCAATTAAAAAGGACATATTTTTTGGAAAATTTTATATTCATCACAAAACAAAACAAAATATGAATTAATAATAATTTTAATTACTATTTTATATTTAATCACAAGCTTTCAATATTACAATTATCTAATTTAAGCGTAATCAAACAAAACATATATTTCGAGAAATAAACAATGCTTTTCCAAAATTTAAATTGAATTTTCCAAATGAAACACAGCTTCGACTAAGCCTACAGCGCTCAAAGGGCCCTATGGACACACACTTAACTCTATCCACTTAGTAATTTCGTCTAATCCGATATACAAGTTTTTAATACCCGGCCCGCGGCGGATGAAAAAAGGGTCGAAAAACTGCACGAATTCACACGCTCGTATTACCATAGACAGACAAAACGCCTTCAACGCTTCATGAGGGACAGAGACCGCACAATTCTTCTCTGTCAAGCTGACTTATGTGAGTGAAAAAGATAGTTGTATAAAAATCTCTTGAGTCTATGATTGCATTTTATTGGACACGGACATAAAGGCATTTTAATTAAAACAAATAATATATACATATGTGTTTTGTCCTTCGTTACAATTAATGAGCTTATTAATATTTATTTACTTTATTTTATTTTTATCGACAAAGTTATTTAAAACAGTACAATTTTCAATAGAAGACCTTGTTATCTCAATTGTTTTTAATTAGCATAAATAATCTAATAGCTGAATTATTTATTGAAGAAGTAATAAAATACTTAATAGCCATCAATTCGTTTAAAAAATGTTATTATTCGTATTTATCCTGTATGCTCGATAGGCCATCGAACAAGCGTAATTAAGTTATTTTATACTAGATGCTACACTTGGTTTCATCCGCGTTAAAAGTCTCCGTTAGTCGTGGCTTGAAATTATTATATACATATACAGCGTGTAACAAAATTCGTGTCCGACCCGTGAAGTGGTTATTAGGTATCGTGTGTCGGTTCTATTTACGTAATAATTTTTAAAATACTAAGCAAAAAATTTATCCGGGATTTTTTTTTTAATTAAATGACGAAAATAACATAGCAACACAGGTGCGTAGTAAAGACACTAGGTCATGACCTCAGTAGTCCACGTTTTTACCACCAACAGTGTCGTTAAACACAATTAATATATTTTTTTAAGTAATTTTTTTGCTTAGTATTTTAAAAATTATACCACTGTATCACCACCGTACCACTCTTAAAAAATGCTTTAACAAACACAAAAAATATTTTTCAAATCAGTTCAATTTGGTATCATACAAATATAACGCATATTGCATGTGATATTAATATGATATTTCATGTTATAAATTTTATATTTTAGATTGTAGAGCACACTAATGAATTTTATGACAATATCATAAATAATATACCACCAAAACTATACCACAAAGAAAATACAAAACAAACGTATGCAATTAAAACTAAATTTTGAAGTTGAGTTGGGAGATGAACAATTCTACGTTTCGCGCACCGCAATCTACAAAAGAAGCAAGTTGAAACTTGGTACAGTTCGATACAAAGGGGAGACCTCGTTACCATTTATAATTCACAGCGAAAACTCCCGGTACGTTTTCCCATTAGAAATTTTATAAGGTTTTTATTGCAGCGCGATCCCGCCAAAAGTTGAATTTGACAGCTCGGCGAAATGGATCGCTGCCTTCGGAAACGGGATCACGCGATTATGTCACGATTAAGTTTTTTATTTATACTAAAATAAATTGTTGTGTACAATTTATTTTGTTATTATTGTTATTATCATTATAATAAAGGTAAGCGACATGTAATATTTATTAATTAATTAATATTAATAAATATCACGGTAATATTAATATACAGAAGTACTTTCTTAGAAGGGAAGAAATTTCTCGAAACGGTGGCGTGTCCTTTGCAGCCAAGAAGTAAATTTGTCTTTGCAGCGCCGCATGAAAGAGTAATATTAAATCGTGGGTATTTAGTACTTGAAATAAATTATCTTAAAAATATTAATAAACGTGTAAAACACAATAATTTATATTTTATTGTAAATATTAATAAATTTTTCTATATCATAAATAATTTTAATATATTTAAGAGACTGGTTTTACGAAATCAAGAGCAGATATATAGAGTACATAAGAACAAATATTTATCTTTCTTGACATATCAAATCTAGCTGCGTAGAGAATTATTTAAATACTTTAATCTTAATTTGTTAACATAGAATTTTGGCGAAATAATGATGGGAAATATTGCTTAGGCTTCAAGCTTAACGAGATCTTGTAACGTATTTTTATATTTTATTTTGAGTTGGATATAAGAATATTTTTTTTATTTGTTTTAATTACAATCAACAAATAATATATTTTCATGATATATTGCATTATTTTACCATGTAACTGCAGTTCTGTTGAGACAATCCGATTACAATAAATCCAATATAAGCATACAAATCGTATCTCCAATGGACGCTATTATTCACACCTACCTAATACGATCCTGATAATTCATTATGACGGTTATTGCCAACCCTAGGCTCGCTTGACGAACTCTATTAATTAAAACGCTGTGTAAACCGAGCTTTATCGGCGACGGCCGCGGCACCCAATTAGAGCGCACCAACCAACGCGCGCCAAAAATTATGCGGCTTAACGGCTCCCGCGTAATTTTGACAAACGACCGTTCAGGAATACAGTTAAATGGAGTTTGATCGATTATACTATCAAGGTTCGTTTTGAGGATTCTGTTTTATTTAAATGTATATATTACTGTGAAAATAAATAACTGATGATATAACTGCACTCAGATATCAGTAAGAGAAACTACATATAGAAGAGACATCTAAGATAGAATTTTGAGATAAAGTATAATATAAAAGCAACTCCCAACGGCAGCAGTAACACGTCATACCAATATTCCATTCATCAGGCGAAGCGTCACTAAACACCGGCAGCCGCGGGAGATAACCGCGCTGTAAACCGACAACAATACCCGGCCTCGCACTCAATAAAAGATGATAACACATGAAATATGAACTGACGACAACCCCTCACTCAAAAACATATTACATTACGAATTTATACCATGTACACTGCATAATAAAGCTGAAAACGTCTCATATTCGACATCAACTTAAGATATTTTAAAATCAAAGAAGCTGTAGAATAATAAACGTGCTCTTACGAAAACATACCGCAATCTGCTTGCATACAGCCAAATTTTCCAACGAAAATTCGTCACGTTACTACGTTTCGGAACGGAGCCGTGACGGCGCAAAACAAAAGCGCGGGAACGGCCCCCATTGGCAGAGGAGGTAGGCGGACGCCCGGATAATATGGCGGAAATATTACGATGCGAGGAGGTATTCAAGGTGCAATGGGAGGATGGGTGGTGGCAGGAGGCAGGGGCTCCCTCGGAGAGGTTAATTACCCACTGGCCGATAAGGCAGCGGCTCGCTAATTACGTACTTATGGCGGACTGAAATTAAGTTATCGTTGGCGGGGAAACGACGTTCACTTTGTTTGCGTTCCATTTTACGGATAATATGTATTCTGCGGTGCTTGAGAGTAATGGAACAAAATTGGCGGCTATTCCGCTTTATCTTTTATGTCTAAGTACCGGCGCGGCGTTCAGAGATAATGGAATCATTGTTCAAACACAGTTCCCTGGGCCCCTTTTTAATCGTTTAAGTTAATTTTTACTTTGTTCTAATTTATACAGACACTAAGATAAAATTCAAATAATCTTTAAAAAATGAGTAATCTTTATTATTTTAATAAATATTAACGTCATTCAGCAACGCTATACATATATTATGAGGTAGTCATACAAAGGATAATTTAAAAGCCACAAACAACACGACTGGCAGCTGTGTTTCTAAATAAAATGCGATAAAATAAAAATACTTCGGCGACAAAACGTAGATACTTACGAATGGACAAGTTTTCCACGGAGTCAATTTTCATTTCAGCGAGTAGTCCGTGCATTATTATAAGGTCGATATTCCCAAGAGAATAGTCTTTTCTGAAGGAACATATTATCTTGGCAGGTTTATACATATTTACCACAAAAGCGGCTCAGCGAGAGATCGCGGGATCCGTTCCCCAGTTTTATTTTTCCAAGCTCTAAATGGAGTCGGTGGAGCATTTAAATAAGCTTCGTCGCCTGAAGTATGGTAATGTTAGTAATACGAGAGAAGGAACGCGTCAGCGAATCAAACATCCGCCATTTTGAATTCATGTTTCTTATTTAACTTATATAACATTTAATTCGTTATTAGTCAAAGCGATTACTTAAATTAACCAATAAAAATTAAGTTAACTTAATTCTTTGTGCGTTTTTCTTTTCTCACACTATAACAATATTCAACGACATTTTATATAGTTTTATTTTTCATATATAATTTACAAATTATGGAAAAAGACTTAACAAATATCTTACTCCCATAATTCCATTTCACGTCGGATGAAAATGATTTGCCGTCAATACGATTTTATTTATATTATTAATTCACATAATATATCAGCAACCTAATCTAACCTAGTTACACGTTAATTTACCAATGACTTAATAACTAAGGTCTACAAAGTACAAAATCAAGCAATTCATACAAAAAAGCCTTGAATAAAAGCCGCATAACAAGCGGTGTCTTTGTAACATAATTAGTAACAAATTATGGCACAAAAACGTGCGACACGATGTCTCTGGGACGAGAGCGCCACAGACCGTATCGCGGAATTCCTTCACATACTGTAATATAATAGTGCCCTAATTAAATACATATTTTAACTTACGGGTTATTTTATGAACAATAAAGCATTTGATATTAACAATTAAGAATAATTTACATTAAATACTTTCTTTTAAATCATTTATTTGATGGCTTTTTTCTTCAAGACCTACATATATAAATATTTTTTATTCCAGCATCTTCAAAGATTGTTGTCCATGCCTTTGGTGCTATTTATTTATAAAGTTGTATGTATACTTTATGTTAATGTGGCTGCATGTTTTTATTACCAGTCAGCATCACAATCATTTTTTGGGTTAAATGATTGATGACAATACTATACTGTACTATATTTTGATTTATATTTGATTTGTTTGATATTCATAAAACTATTATATATTCATAAAGCTAAGACAAGCTTACATTGGGCTCTACGACGTCGACTTCTAAATATAACAAACTATATATACTAAGAAAATAGATAACAAAACTTATAGCAGTGATGACAAGAATGTTTACAGGTGAAGTTCATCTCAATGGTGAATCTTTTTTTTTATAGCATAGGTGGACGACCACATTGGCCACCTGATGGTAATTGGTCACCAATGCCCATAGACATGGGCATTGTAAGAGATGTTAACCATCGATTACATCACCAATGCGCCACCAACCTTGGGAACTAAGATGTTATGTCCCTTGTGCCTGTAATTGGATTGGATCACTCACTCTTCAAACCGGAACACAACAATACCAAGTACTGAAGTATTGCGGTAGAATATCTGATGAGTGGGTGGTACCTGCCCAGACGAGCTTGTACAAAGCTCTACCACCAAGTAAATCTCAGAGATTACAGTCGATAATGAAATAACTTTTAATCAAATAAAAAAAGCATATAAAAGTTAAGCTATAATATCATTAATGTACCTAACATTTATGTACTCGAATAACGCGTAGCGAGTTTTATTTTCCTATTTTTCATAGTTTCAATTGTTTTAAGGAAATCGTGTGAACCCTTGTTTTTATTAACTTGAACTTACCTCATTCTTTTTTTAAATAAATGGTTTAAAGAAAACATTTAAAGAAAAAGGTGTTAGTAAAAAGTGTAGGTATTGGTATTTATTATTAAACACATTTAAAAGTATTTTCGTCAAGTTAGCTACACATAAAGCGAACAATTTCTAAAAGCGTTAAAACAGTCACGTTCGGCTGAGCACGCGGCGCGATGCTAGTGATCCATGAACCATGACTCATGGGCCGACTGATCCACCCACTCCTACCTAATTAGCTTCCGTAAGCTGTAAATCTAACTTATATAGCGCCGTCAACGCAGCCGCTTTGATCATGCCTCAAGTGAAACGGAACGTTGAAAGTAAGCGGTTTCTGAACGCAGCGTTTAATGTCAAATGTGGCAGGAATACCGTTGTGATGAGTATGATTAAACTTATTAAATGTAATTAATATTCCTAAATTGTTTTATGTATAAACCTATTCAAACCAAATCAAGCTTTATTTCGACAACATAGGTAATATTAACTGGTCCTGGACTGGCCAATCTAACAAAATCACACTGAAACTAAACAAATATCAAGAATCTACATTAAAATGTTACCCAGTATAAATATTCAGATTTATACTGGGTAATTATATTCACCAATTTTATATCTGACATATATAAAATTGGCGAATATAATTATCGCCACGGGTGCTGGCGGGCATCAGCCTACCTAATATTGTAAATGCGAAAGTGAGTTTATTTATTACGCTTTCATGCCTAAGCCACTAAGTCGAGTTTAAAAATTATTTCACCAATAGAAAGCTACATTAACAGCGAGTAACATAGGCTACATTTTTTCCCCGTATTCCCACGGGAGCGGGATCTACGCGGGTGTAACCGCGGGCAAAACGCTAGTAATTTATATTCTTGTTTCATATGTACAAACATACTTATATGCTAAGATAATAATATATAAATAAATAAGTCGGATATTATCATGAACATGGAAGCTCTGTTGATCGTTTTACTTAAACTTCTAATTATATGATTTACGAACACCTTGTTAGAAATATGTCAAACCATTTAAAAGTCGTTTTACAGTCGGTATACAATATTATGTTGTCTATGGCGTCGTCTTAAAATATTTCGAAGTATTTGATGGTATTTACAATACACCACTGGGCTTCGTGTGAGTAGGGTGTATCCCGGATAACTTTGCCGGAAAAATCTAAATAATCTTTATTCATATGGCCTTAAATCACTTTTGAATCTCATGTTACAGAATTAATTTAATTGTTACTAAAATTATATTATTGAGCAAAAACGGTAATCAAAGGTGGCGCTATTATTTTCGTGCAGAATATATAAATAAATATCCTGGGACATTATTCACACAAGGGTATCTGATCCCAAACTAAGCAGAGCTCGTAATATGGAAACCAGACAACTGATATACTTACATAATACTACTTTTTATTTTGTAAATACATACTTATATAGATAATTACACCCAGACTCAGGACAAACAGACTTGTTCATGCACACAAATGTCCGTCCTGGGTGGGAATGGAACCCACGACCTGCGGCGTGAAAGGCAAGTGTCTTACCAACCAGTCCAACTGGCTCGTCTATAATATTTATTTACATAAGCTAAATTATATATGTAATTTTTTATAATGAAAATAAGACACGACTGTTTTTCAAGCGGTTCATTTCAGCGAATCGACGGTTACGAAGCCACGGTAGTTTCACATTTAATTAGATCTTGACGATTAACGATTGAAATGGTACTTGTAGGCGTCTCCTTGAAAAAACATTCATTTAAATTTTGAGACTACGAAAGAGTGCTTAATTATATTTACACATTAGAATCGATGTAAGCTTAAATTAATTCTTGTAAAATAGCTTGGTGGTAGGGCTTTGTGCAAGCTCGTCTGGTTAGGTACCATCATCTCATCACCGCCAAAATTCATTCTACCGCCAAACAGCAATGCTTAATATTGTTTTATTCAATTGACGGATGAGCCAGTTTTATTACGGGCACGAGACATGACAACTTATTTCCTAAGGTTGATGGCGAAGTAGTGATATCAAGGATAAATAGAAAGAGTTAATACTTTTGACAGTGCCAATGTCTTTATATCTATATGCGGTGGTGACCACTTTCACTTACCATCAATTTAAACTAAAAAAACTATGATAAAACGATTAGAAGAGCATATTTACTAGAATAATTTATGAATAAAATTCAATATATACACAAATTTCATATACATAAAGAGTCACTTATAAGCAATAAATAAATTCAGTAAACAGAAGAAGCTATCCATCGTAAATATGATAATTATGTATGTATAGCACAGACTCAAACGTACGAAGTAATTAGCTACGTCACATATCGTGGGCGGAGATAATCGTTCTATCATATCAATCAGTCGGCCAGAAACAATCAATTAGAAAACGATCCCCTTTCAATTATTCCCCGTATCGCTGCGTAATTGCCTCGCCCGGGGAAGGGGCTCGCATTACGGATCTAACGAGCAATCGATTGCTATAGAATGCGATTGTTACATAGTTGCTTTAATATTGGTTACAATTATAATAAAAACTGACGAAATATTCCTTAGAAGTATAATAATATTTATATTTTCTAATTCATATAATGGACAGATATTTAAAAAAATCAAGGCTGAGTAGAGTAAGATCCTCGTCTTTTCTATTAAGATTAAAAAAAAGTGATTATACGACATTTAAAAAAATATTTTAGTTATTGTCATAATGTACATCTAATCTAACGCCCATAAGTCTCATTTGATTCTCACTTACAAAGAAACATGTAAAACCTCTTTTCTATAACCGCTATCAATCAAATCAGTATTAAGACAAGCTGTCGCCTGTCTTTATAAAGCACCCTCTAGCGATAGCAATAGACATTAACGACACGTATTTGATCTAATGTCTCGACACCTGAGCCGGCGTGATGGATGACCAAGCGGACCCTGAAGATTATGCGGATATTATAACGGCATTGTAATTACATTGTGCTTTTTCAGTGCAGAGATTCGCAATGTTAAACGAGTTTTAAATACATAATTAAAAATGAAATGGATTTTAAGTCTGCAAGCAAACAGTTGTTGTCGGACACCTGATTTTTATTTTATATATTTTGAGTCTGATGAATTTGACAAATAAATCAGTCTTCTATAACAGTTTGTAGAATAAAATCGACTCGTATGTAAGCGGCTTAAATAAAAATAGCCGTGCTTTGATAAAGGTTAATTACCAAATAAAAAAGCTTCATTACATAGTGCTTAATCTTATTTTATTATAACAGAATATAATGTATTGGTTACAATATATTAAGCAATTTTGTGTAATTAATCTTAATTGGAATGACGGTGGCATATTGATGATGATATGATGAAATACTGACATTATTTGATATTGTATATTTTGATAACGCAAGAGTAAATTGGGTTATTCAACTTAAGCATATACAAGTTGTATGTCATTCGTGGTACCAAGCTTTAGTTTAAGCCGACTGAAGATTAAAGGAAGATAGAGAAAGTGAAAAGTTCATCGCATATGAAGTAATTCGTATGCGATAAACTTTTTCACTTTTCATTTTGTCTGAGTTGGTACAACCCATTCATCACATATCCTATCGCCAAGCTATTTGAAATTCATATTATATAAGCTATCGCCAAACAGGAAATTAAAATATTAGTATTCGTTTTATTGTATTCCGGTTGGAAGGGTAAGAGAGCTGATGTAAATTCAACAAGGGACATAACATCTTATTTGCCAAGGTTGGCGATGCATTGGCGATGTCAGGATTGGCTAATCACTTGGCTAAACTCTTATGGCGACAATGTCTATGGGCGGTGTAGACCACTTATTATTAGGAGACCATTCCTACAATACGATCTACAATATAAAAAAGAGATATCATATTGAAACAAATGTCTTGCATTTACTTATAATTGCTTACAAGGGATTTAACGTAGGTACATCCTTCGTTGTGATGTTTTCGAGATAAAATTTCTCTTGTTCTCTCAATGGGAACGGGAAGTCGACTTAATATATCAATAGTTTCGTATTGATACAACCCGAAAATAATAATAAAATGTAAAGTTTATATGAAACCAGTAAATCTACTGATAAACGTCACGTGTTTGGCTGTTTCGATGAGCCAGCGTAATTACATAACATTTAAAATCATTTTAATCAGGAAGCGGCTTATGATTCTTGCTTATGCTTATTATTATCATCATCTTTATCTGTATTACTAGATTTAATTTAAAAAAAATGGAGTCCCAGGTAATAAAACTTTTTTCTCTCAATATCGATATAGGTAACATAAATGACGCTATTACATTTTACTGTTCACATTATATATATATTTGTTCACAGTAACTTTCTAACATACATATTTATAAAAAGTTTATATGCACAAAAAATTATAATATCTGTCATTCGAAATCCAAATATCCCTGTCTTATTGACAATTAAATACTTATTTCACCCATTTTTTTGTAATTTACAAATTCAATAATAGACATCTTTAATGTTAAGGATTATTATGAAACCATGTTAAATACGATATGAAACGCACATTGTATGATGAACGCGTCAGTCGCCGCCGGAGTGGGATTGGTATTTCTTTTACTGATACTCTTTGTTAAATGGAAATGGAGAAGTAACAAGGTAAATAGAATAGTTTACAAATCTTAACATATATATATATATAACAACAGTGTAACAAGTGCGTGGAAAGATGTGTATAGCTTTATTAGCCGCGCACAACAAAATCCGGATAGAAATATGAATTGGATTGTAATTAAGCTCAGTATATAATATTCTAAGTATAAGTATTGAGTAAATTTGATACCGAAAATAAAAAATAGGACATTGATGAGCTGTCTAGACTGTAACGGGGTTGTAATATGCGTTTTATGTGTCATAAATAATATTTAACAGAACTGTCCTTTTTTGCACCTACTCGTAATTGTCACGGTATTTCATTTTTATATAGTCCATTATATATATGAAACTCTTTTCGAAAACTAAATAGTAATTAGCGAATAACAGAACATACATACATACCTTATTAAGAAAGTCACTTTAAATGTGCTTATCGAAGCATAAATAATATATTAAACAACTAGCTGTGCCCGCGGTTTCACCCGCGTAATTAAATGCGTAATTAAAAAAAATATGATGAATAAAAATCAGCCTAGAACCTTCCTCGATAAAAGGACTATACAACACAAAAATAATTTTTAAATTCGAACCAGTAGTTCCTGGGATTAGCCGGATCAAACGAACTAACTCTTCAGCTTTCCTGTATAAAGCTATGTATAAATAAAAAGTTATGATTTGAGAAAAAATTAATCGTAAAACTTAATATTATCTTCAACTAACCCAATAAACAACCATAAATAGCATGTCTAACGCAAGGACTCATCAGTACCAATCTAGTGAAAATTATAAAAAAGATACAGGATGTAGATTTTTTCGAATTTTCATAAGAACTAGTTAAAAAAGGTCATTTTTCACATAAAAACACAAAATAAATTATAACTCTGCAGAGGTTGACCTTAAGGACCTCCCGTAGAACAACTTTTTGCAGCAGATGACCCCACCTAACCCCTATTTGCGTTTGATCCACGACTTTTTGACCACCCTGTATATTAGTATGCCTCGTAGTAGCGACTCGTAGTATTGACTGCCTCGTTGGGCCAGTGGCTACATGTAAGGCCGCGGACACGGCGGTCCTGGGTTCAAATCCCAGGTCGGGCCAATAAAATGTTATTGAGATTTTCTGTCGAAAATTCTCAGTAGCAGCCCGGAGTCTGAAAATTGGAAGTTGGTCCTGCGCCTGAACTCTTTCCGGTCGGGAATAGAGAGTGCACCTGTGTTTGCGCACACACTTGTGCACTATAATATGTCCTGCGCAGTTGGCTAATCTCTCTTGAGATTGGCCGCCGTGACAGAAATCGGTCTGGAGGACCACATTAGTATAGTATAGATATGTTAGATTTAGTATTAATATAGATATGTTAAGTATTAGTATAGATATGTTAGGTTTTACATCAACTCAAATAAACAACTTATGATTATAAATACTTATTGAAACGTGTTTAGTGCAAATTGTATATGATCAATTAATTCCAAAACATTTTTAAATATAATATGACGATGGTGTAAATTTCTCAGCCACCTCCACACTACCAAGCGTGTACACCAGTTCAATTGGTACATCGTCTGTGCCCCCACAACAACGTGGTGCAGAGCTTCGAGGTGGAACAAAAGGACAGTCTTGATGAACATCTTGATGTACTAACAAGAAAGCTTGCTGAAAAGGTGATTTTTTTATTGTATAGGTAGGCGGACGAACGTATGGGCCACCTGATGGTAAGTGGTCACCAACTTCCGATGGTTAACATTTCTTACAATGGCATTGTAAGAAATGTGAACCATCGCTTACATCGCCAATTCGCCACCAACCTTGGGAACTAAGATGTTATGTCCCTTGCTTGTAATTATACTGGCTCAAACACCCTTCAAACCGGAACACAACAATACAAAGTACTGCTATTTTGACTTTCTATATAATATATTATATTTAAGTTGGTAAAATAATGTATACTTGTACGTCTGTCTTACTTAGAAAGTCGTAAGTTCGATTATTACCCCTTGAGCTATGTCGTCTCCACGCTAATTGGAGGGTGAAATAGGAATATTAGTAAATTTGGTATATCGGTTTGAAATTAATAGACTTTGTCACTGTTTTCGGTCTCCATGACACTTGGTACATATGATATGTATGCATATATATTATATATACATACAATAAATATAGTCATCTCGTTGGTCTGATTGTTGGTTGGTTGGGATGATAGTTGGTTGGATGTAAGGCCGCAGACCTGGGGGCCCTGAGTTCAAATCCTAGGTCGGGCCAATAAACAATTTTTATAGTCGAAGTCGGTCTGGAGGACATTATTATTACCTATTTACCAACAATATGCATAGACAAGACACTTCTGGCGGGTCTTGCTTTCATTAAATCATTAAATTCAAAATTTGGATTACAGTGATTTCGAAATAGTAACTTATGTTACTTCTATCATTTTGGATTTAGATGATAAGGTTGGTGACGTAGATAATCTACTTATATTTCAAAAATCTGAAAACTGCAATTCTATCGATCGAATAACAGTGCAAACTACTTCAAACTAACAGTTAGGTACCCTTTGCTTCAGGAAGGACGTCTCCATATATCAAAATCAAAAATTCGTGAAACGCAACTTGAAATTGAGAATCTCCACGCAATAGACAACGATGTTAGGACAAGGTATAGAGAGATCATGCAATCACTTCGAAACGATCTCCTTTCGAATGAGAAGGAGTGCAAGAAGTTACAGGAAAAGATCGAGTGGGTGTCGCGGAGACGCGCTGAACTGAGGGATGAGGTATCTTTCGCCATTATTAGTATTTTAATTATAGTAATCGAGTTAATTGCCTCATTGGTCTATACGTGTGGCAGAATTTCAGTAGTCACTTAATAGGTTTCCTCACGATGTTTTCCTTCATCGAGTACGAGATGAATTAATTACAGAACTTATTTCTTTGATTTTATTGATTAAATTGAAGCTATATTTGTCTAATAATTAAAGGTCCGTCGTGGTCAAAGATTATACGGCGAAGCAGCAGCTGAACTGGCTAGTAACTTATCAGAACTTCAACGTGGACGTTCCATAGACTATAAAGTGATAGACAAGCCCTACAAGCAAAGTTCTCTCACTTCTCTACGTCACAGGAAAGAACCGAATCTCCCTAGAGCCTCTCCGGTTAGCTCCTTGCTCATTAAAGGGTCACCGCTGTCCAATGAATCTTTTCGTATTTCCGGCCGATTCTAATCTTCACACTTCATCTTTAAAGACTAGTATATGTCAATTTTTGTTGAAATTAAAATTTGAAAATGTGTTTTTATTTTATAATGAAATATTTATTAAATTATTTTTTACTGTAATTGTATTTTTTTACATTATTTAAGAACTATATTCCTTGAAGCTCCTGTTTACCTTTTTAGTGTTTGTGTAAAATACAATATGAATACATTGATACAATTTTAACTCTTAATGTTACGGTCAACAAAAGTTATGAAATAAGATTCATACAAAGGCATAATAAAGTTAACGTCACATTAATATCCGTAACGTATCCAAAGTACGAGACAAAACCACTGGCGACCCTACCCCCTTTTATATCTCTCGTTAATTCAGAGGGTTAAAATCCCCGAAAAAGTGAGCACTTGCCTTGTTTACAAGGTTTTAGATTTTAATTTAGATTGGGGTTGCCATACGTTGGCATACGAAATGACGTAAACGTCACACGAAACTGCGACAAAATTGGGTTCTTTTTCATACGAAGTTAGGACGCGAGGTGTTTTATGAGGGGTGCTTGGGATATATCCATTAAAATCGCATTCGTATGTGATCACCTAATACAATATCATCAAGTCCGTGCCCGGGGTGCTTTGTGAATAATTTCTCGGCAATCTGCTCGCATTTGCGTCAGAATTTTTTTAATTCTATAATTGTTAGATGAAGATAGTATATTAGTACAATTAGATAAAATATTGATTATAATGAAATAATTTTCACAGTTAGCATAATCATTTATTTCTTTCTTATTAATTGTCGTAATGTAAATGTTTAGTTTTTGTAGCGTGATCTTTAATAACAAACACCCATGTAAAGTAGATAAGATACCTACCTAATAACGGTGTTTGAAAATATATTTTTTTTACTAACTTGTTTTTAAAAACTGATCTTCACGTAATTATAATTTATAAAAAAACAAAATGTATGGCTTTAATGTCAACCATTCAAACAGCCTAAAAAATCTCTAATCTGTTTTATTGAGCATGTTGGTCAAAGTAAACAAATACTTTTTTTTAATTAGATCCGTATCAACTGCACTTACATCTGTGCCTCGAATGCTTTGTCCGTCTGTTTGTTTTCTTACGCACATTTGTTTCGTCAGAGGGACGTTAATTGGTTCAGTAAACACTCAACTTTGTCAATAGTGTTGTCAAATTGATTACTAATTGAATATATTCTGTATTATTTATATATTTTTTTTATTTTATATGTATAAAGACGAAACTCTAGTCTAATTAATATAGAGTAATTTTACTAAAATATCCTTATTTATGTTTTTATTACAAAGAAAATAGTTAATGAATATTGTTTTTTTTAATTAAGAGAAATTTATGAAGAGTTATACATATATATATAATGGTTAAGTAATTAGATAAAAAAGAGCAACAAGTCGATAGATTATATTATAAAGGGAAGTGTCGTAGATTGAAATCTGAAAACACAAAATTTCCTTTATAGGTAACTAGTTACCGTTCGCGGTTTCGCCCACGTGAGAATGGGAGGGGGAGGTAGAGGGAGTATTTCTATACTCCTTGTCCTGTCCTGAACGTGTATGCACAACTTTTCTGATTATCAGTTAAGAAGTTAAAGCGTAACAAACAAACTCACATTCGTATTGATATTATACAGGATTCAGGATTGGTGTTCGTTACAATAATTTTTTTGATTGCTTTAACAAACAGTCTAACTTTATATAACATGATTAAAAATTTTAATATACAAAGCCATAAAAAGTTTATATGATTATGAAATTCTTGAATACCCCAAGTCCTTTAATATAAAACTTGTGATTCTATGCGCGTGTTGCTGTTGATTCATTTACGTATTATACAAATGCTATTAGATTGGAAAGTATAATATTTAATATTTTATAGAAGTTATTGCCAAATTTTTCGTTAGAAATGTCTTAATGACTTAGTAAGAACCTAAACTATATTACCTATATATAGTTACCTCTCTACTAATTATAGATGTTAAAAAATAAGTATAAAGATACAATAATAATAATATTATAAAATATTTATTTAATTAAAGTCAACAAGACTGTGATATTTATTGTATTACAATTATTTTGTGCCAACTGCCAAATGGCTAATACTCTGCATACTTTGGAATACCTAGGTATTATCCAAAACGACTGACACCAAAATATTCCTCGTGCTCAAATGTGTACAAATTGTCGTGGAGATTGATTTAACAGCACAAAAGGTCATGTGATGCAGCACCTCCTACCGAAGAGTTACACCAAATTAAATAGGAAAACCTCCACAACGAGAGATACATAAATTATATGTAAAGCCAAAATTTTACAAAATTAGTTTTGCAAAATAGAAATTGCATAGCAAAGAATATATTTTTATTTTTTAATATAATATATCGACGCAGTCAAAGCCAACGTTAAGCTAGATTTCATATTTTATGTGTGTAAAAATAAAGAGTTGTATTGATAGATTAAAGTAAACAAATACAAGTTCAACACGTAAGGCGATTAATCGCCCCCCACTCCAGCTCCTCGTCTTTAGTTCTTTAGTAAGCGTCATTTCACGGTCCACGGGTTTTACGTGCGTAGCGCGTTTAAAGTTACGCATAAATATTTAAATGCTATTTACTAACTTCTCTTATCTCATATTTGTTACTTAAAGACTATCTTCCAGTGTTAATACTTTGATTTTTTTCAAAGATTGCTTTTTTTATATCAAGAATGTTTATTCTGTTGATTTAAAAAATATATTTTTTTTTTAATGTTTATATTGTATTCTTTGTTTTTATCATTTAGGGAATTGAATTTATTATGACTTACCTAATAGATTTATATAAATCGATTAAAAGTAATATCCTATTTAAATTAAATATTATAATTACTAATAATATTTAAAATGTAATAAAATTGTATGAATGTTGCCCAAGATAAAAAAACGAAATATTTACTCAGGCAGATGATGTCACATGTAAAAATAATTATTTGTTTCTATATTATATTATCTACATACAGTTGATTAACTATAAATAACTATTTACCAATTTAACAAATACGATTTATATTATAACATTTAATTTACTGTTAGGAAATTATAATAGTAAAACGTCGCATCTATTGTCTATGAAAACTGTCTGAATACAGTTAAGACCTCCTATTTCTGAAAGTATAAGAATATTTCCATGAAAAACTTTTATTTATCATTAGATATTAATATTTTGTAAACTATTTGTATTGAATTTATAAAATACATTTATTTATTTATGTTATAACTATAAAACACAAGGCTTTTTAGTTATTACTATAACTACAATTCCGATTTCATCATAAAGTTGTAATTATTCACTCGTAATCAATGATTTGAATAAAAAATTTTTTACCGTAGACTAACTAAGATCATATTAGCAACCCATTTATATTCCACAAACACAAATTCAAGTATTTTAAACGAGAGAGGACGAAGACCTTAATTGGTAAATGCTTCGCTGTTAAAATTTTAATTAATGAAATTTTCTTGGTTACTACAATTTTATTTAATATAAGAAGAATCAATTATAAAATTAAGGTAACAGATTTGACAGAAATATTCAAATACATAACGAAAAATTCCTTACAAAACATAAAAAATATCGCAGTATTTCGGAGTTTATTTAATGTTTATTAAAATAAAAGTTAGTGCCTGAACCACGGCTGTTTTATTAGGAGGTTGAAACAAATTTCATCAGCTTTTTAAAACTAAAAAATGTACTTACATCTTTGCACTTTTTATTCGAAATAGACGAACCAAAAGCAAATTTATTTTTGTGTAACACAGAATTGAAGAGCGCGGAGCAAGCTGTAAATAAAATAAAAATGTAAATGACGTCCCGCGCCCGCGCCAAATGTGCGGCCGGCTTCTGACTGCAGCACTTCTCAAACTTCGTGCAATGCTCTTTCATTATTATTTAATGAGCTACAACGCAATCTGCGTATTATAAACATATTTTATTAATTTTTTTTAAATGAATATACATTCAATTTCCTTGGTATAAAATAAATAAGTATAATAATTCTTGAAATAAGATACTTATTCATTTTTTAGATTATAATAAATATTAAGTTTGTAATGGTATGCTTTGTTCTTAATTGTATAGAAGAAATTAAAAAGATGAACTAACAAATTTGTGTTTTGATTGTGATGATGACATAATTCACCAATGGAAAAAATATTTTAAATCTAATCCTAGACTTGCTCATAAATGAATTTTATATGTATGTGTTTGACAAATAAACAACAAAATGATAAAATTGAAAGAGGTTTGAGAAACATAAATTTTTCCCCACTCGTAATAAGCGCATTAAGGGTGGAAAAAATTTAAACTCGTCGCGTCCCGAAACTTTTCGCGTTTTCTTTTTACATTAAGAACAAAAAGGAAAAAGCGCCTACTTAGAAGGGTGGCTCAACTTTTAATATCGCCCACTCTACTTAAAAAAATAAAAACATCGCTAGTCGGTTTACGGTCTAAGGAAATAGAGTATATTTTTGTTTGTATGAACTTTTTTACATTGGAATAACACAAGTTGGTAAGTTTTAATAAAAACACGTTGTATATGTGAAGCGCTTAGCGAATTTAAAAACTGATGGGGAGTAAGTCTCCGGGGAGCGTTTTATGTCGGAACTGTTATTTTGTTATGTACATAAGTAGTACATACTTCTGGTGTGAGTTTTCATAAGAAATATAAGTTGCAAAGTACGCTTAATAACTTTTATGTGTTAAAAATATTTTAATAAGTCTTAAGAGCATTACGATATTTTAGTTTTAATTAAATACATACGCATCATAATAATTATTAGTCTGTATCATTCCACTGCTGTACATAGGGCTCTCCCATGGCGCGCCATTGAGGTCGGCCTTTAGCTTTGCTTCTCCAAACCCTCCCCTCTACCTTGTGAGTGTCGCCCCACCTAGATGATAGCTACAGAACGCCCTACACTACGCTTGCTAACACGCCGTCTTCGCTCAAGAACCAGCATATTACATCGGTTCTGCGTCATATACTTCTAAAATTATTTATTTACAGTAAAACTTGTACATAGTTTGGTGCACATTGTATTATATTGGCACATATGAGGTACAATATAAAGCCATTTCAAATAATAAATATTAGTTTATGTATTTTTATTTTAAAATATTTATTTATTGAGTATCAGTTAAATAAATGGTTGTCTGTTAAGTCGGTTTACGGACGATAATTTTACATGATAACATCATAAGAAAACATTGATGAATACTCGGACGGATCGACCGATGGAGTGGAAGAGAGATAGATGCGTCACAAGCCGAACGCTTAGGCCGATCGTGCCTCTCTATGGCTTGTTCCGCGCTCTCGCTTGCACGCTCGGCTCAGGCGGAACGTGACAATGAGTCATGCTTTTTTCGTACGTGCAGCCGGCGTTCATCGATTTATAAGACGTTATCACGTCAAAAGCTTTTATTTCAATTCTGCTATATGTATCGGTAAATCTTGCATTTAAATCTAGTACCACCAGACCAATTGGTGTATGAAAACTTACACCCTTTTTTAGCTGGTGGCTAAATCCTTATTTATATATTACCTATATAGTAATTTGTTCCTAAATGCCAAATAATGACTTTACTTTTTTATATTATATATTTTTTAATACGGCGCAAGGATTAATTAAATATGAAATATACAATATATACTACAATGTCACTATTGGCAGAGACGATAACGTTACTTACCCTAACGTATCCAATTTATTCGTATGTTTAGGAAAGCATTTTTATTGGAATTCTAATTTAATTTTTTTACTTTTAATTTCAGTATTTTTTAATTTATTCGAAAAGATTAAAACAGTGATATTTTACCGTAACTCTCTGTTATCGGAAGATAAAATGAAAATTTTGTTAAATATAAATTAAAAATTTTCATATCATTTTATACCAAGAAAAAAACATAGTGTATTAAAATTCTAACATGAGTCCACCTATAGCATATACCGAGTAAAGATAACCAAATTCGATTTACAAAATCCATGCGATTCGCTAATAGCTCTGCAATATTATGCGCATTTTTTTTTTTTTTTTCGGTTCGTATATTGCTGTTGGCCCTATTGGCCTCTACAGCGTCACCGGGCGGGATGGGCCGAGATGAACTCAAGCCGGAGAATGGGAGCCGACATAAATGTGGCTCAAGGGGAACAGACGTCCTAAGGGTGCCTCCTGTGAGGCCGGACCTCGGCTTAGGACGCCGTTGAAATCGGGTAGAAAGACGTGTGCATTTATTTACGCCGTCAGACACCTAAGCGTCGACGGGCCGTAACGAATGAGTTACGCGCAACAAACAGTTCTTGATTATTATACACTACTATAAACATCCGATAACAAATTCGCCAACATTCGAAATGTAATTTTTTCACGAATCCACAATGAAGACCACAGATTATTTAGATGGCCACCAATGACGTCATGTCATTTCAAGGTCAAATTGTTTACATACTATTGGAGTTAAATTAATTATATCAAAATAATATAATTAATAAAAAATAAAAATAAAACAAAATAAAACCCAATACTGTATCCATGATAATATTTATTTCTATTTCATTATATAACATACTTAAGAGGTCTTAACTTAAAAGATCAATTACAATAAATTTAACAAGTGTTAAAAAATTCAGTATCACGATTAAAACACTGAAATTGTGCTTGCCACTACATACACAAAAATCCTCCGACGTACAAATATATTACATATGAAAGTACATAACTTACACATTACGCTAATCATTGTCAAACTATTGCTTGCTTTCTTCGTCCATTGAAAACTCCGATTCTAAAACGACCTGAAAAATATCCCGTTATTATACAATGTGTAAATTATCAAAGTTATTTGCAAACGCTACCAAAAAAAGGTGGAAACTTTGAGGTAGGACAATATCGTAACATTTGAGGTAGCTCATGTGCCCGTCAAGTGAACGCTTAGACACTTTGTCACACGATTATCGACAGTTACTAATCATATATTTAGCAAATAGTTATTTGTAATCGACTACACTAAAACCGACTATCACAAAATTGAGAAACTGAAGAATAAAAGTTTTATTGCTTATTACTATTTTAGGCAATATGACAAATTAATACTTCACTCATTTCAAATGTGTGTCATTTCCAAATGGTTTATCGACAATATGACACCTACTAATTAGGTACACTCCTAGCGCATTCCTTAGGTAAGGTTCGTACATACATACGACCATTCTAAACAAATACAAAGTCAATGAGTCACACCAACCCCTTGCATGCCGGCCACGGCGCGATCCGTCTCTTTCTCCTCCGTATCTCCGTCCTGCTCTTCGACCACCTGCATCTGAGTATCTTGTTCACCATCTGAAAACACATTTTTTTTTAAATAAGCCACGTCGTTATCCATATTTCCTACCAAGCCATGTTATAAGTATTACGTTCTAAGCCATAATTAATTTTACAATAATTTTATTTTCCTGTCCAAATACTCATGTGTTATACTCTCGTATATTAATTTAATTTGCGGGCCAAATTTGCGCCATCCAGTGCAAAAGACAGTAATTATTATTTATATAGTGTGTTATTTCAAAACTACTTATAGAGTCGATAGGACAACGTAGAGCTGGTAAGCAGTTGACTACTTCGTTCGGCCAACGTTTAAATATGGCAATAAAAAGACGAAATTAAGCTAGTAGTTTGAACACTCGATCTAGATGCCTTTAGAATCGACTATAACATAAACGTATCCTTTGAATTATTGTAACTAATGTACATATTATTTTAGTAAAAGTTATTATAAGATTTGCTATTAAAAAAATTTGTGCAGTCGGGGAACCCCCTTCAGGAACGAAGTTCTGTGCTATATTTTCTCAACTCAAATGGTGTTTTAAAATGTAGATTTTAATTGATTATATTACTGTATTTTTCTCACACCGAAAAGCATCTCAACCTCCTTTATATCGACCTCCTAAATTCGAACGCCCAACGCATCGCATTTTGTAGCACTTGGTAGGCACAGTATGAACGCTATTTCGTTATATGTCGTGACCTTGGGCGACTGCCATTTCACTCTACCGTAACCCGCTCAATAAAAAATCACATACATTTAACACATTACCTTTACCTATTTCTTTAGTCAACTGATAATTAAATTGTTTAAATGCACTTATAAGCTATAAACTGTAATATTGTTATTTCTGAACTTACCTTCGGAAGACGCTTGTATAAGTTGTAAAGTGCCGTCCACAATCTGACCCGAGATGACTCCGGACAAGTTGCTCACGTTCAATTGTTGCCTGATCTTCTTGGCTTCCTGTTCGAGCTGCTGTTGTATGTACAGCTCCTTATGATGAACTTTGTTATGATACTTCAAATGATGTGCTTTTGTGAATTTCTTGTTGCATGGACCACATCTGTAAATATATTAAATGTAGGTTACATCTAACATAATTAACATAATGGCAGAAGGACTTGTGATGAGAAGTGTTATCAAATGAAAATAACCGGACGATTCTAAATCTTCGATATAAAATATGACCGAAACGAATATTCGGTTGAATAAAACTATCAAACTGTGATAATTTATACTAACGAGTATTTCTTTTCTCCGGTGTGCGTCAACATGTGGTTGGCGAGCACGTACGAGTACGTGAAGGCCTTCCCGCACAGTGAACACTGGTAAGGGCGCAGACCCATATGCAACCTGGAAATACAACCAATCATTAGAAATAGATAAAGAGAAACGTTTCGCCTAGATTTGACTTTGAAATTTACTTTTTTCATTAGATTTAATTAAGAAGTGTTTTTTGTCAAAAAAAAAAACTAACCTCTTTTTCTAATAAATTATATTGATCATTATTATTATTAATAAGAAACTAAGATACATTGTCATTTAAAACAAGGAACAAGTTTGATTATGAAAACGCCAATTTCGGCCACGCATAACTAATTAACTTCTATTTCTATGTATAATAATATATTTGAAAAGTATTTTTCATTTCATCCTCATATAATTTATAACATACTTACCTTAACAATTGAATTTGAACTTAATGTCTTAAATAATAGGGTTAAATACCTCTTCAGAGATATGGTGAAGTTGCGGCCCAGACATCGATCTATACAGCTTCGGCTATCATACGTTTTTTCTTTTAAATTATAATATTAGAATAAAATTATTATCATACCTCTCATGTTTCTGCCGGGTCCCGTAGTCGCCGAAGCGTCTTTCGCAAATGCGACACTTGTACGGTTTTTCTCCCGTGTGTTTCAGCATGTGTCGCTTGAGCGCCTCCTTCATCACGCACGAGTACCCGCACTCGCTAGCGTCAGTGTCGATATATCGATAGCGGTTTAGTGATGTACGTTGATACAACGTAGAACGACAAAAGAGCATATTAGAAGTAAAAAAGTAAAAAAAAAAAAACGAAAAACAATACATGTCCAATATTGACAAATCTAGATTAATTATGTTATCTTAATGCTATTTCTAGTATACTCTCTATGTCTTATTTATATCTCAGTTAGTATTTACGGAAAAGACGAGGATTCTGTGTACGGATAGAAATAATGTGTGTTGAAAAATCGATAAAAAAAAATCTCAATATAGCATTTACAAATGTTTAGCGACAAATTTAAAATAATAATAATACGGTGACCATGAATTAATCTAATCACACTCATCACACATTACCACCGGCCGTCCCTCGCCTAAACTAACCTGATCTAAGCGACAGATCGAAACCGCACCCGCACTAAATCACCTCCCCGAACCGAATCCCGTGCGGCGCCGTCCGCCTACCTCTCGTGCTTCTGGCGACTGCCGAAGTCCCCGAAGCGGCGGTCGCACACGCGACACTTGTACGGCCGCACGCCGGTGTGGCGCATCATGTGGCGACGCAACTCCATATTCAAAACGCACGCGTAACCGCAAACACTGAACAAAAATATCCAACTCTAAATCGTTCCCTCGTCCGATATCGCCGGGGTCCGATTTATAATTACACTCGTAACGTCGAGCGTTACTCTCATTTAAATTTAATAAATCAACAAGTATATTTAAATTTATATAATTGATTAAATTGACAAACTATGAACTAATAAATCGTTTTTTGTTATTAAATATTTATAATTACTTCGATGTAATTATAACTATGTTCGTAAATTCAATTCTGTTAGCTGTTTCTGTATGCAATGATATAGTATTTTTATAATTTTTCTATATTTGCAGATCGTCAATCAATAAATATCTCGATGAAGTTGGATATATTTAAACAAAAAAAAAAAAGAACACAAAATATAAGATATCGCGAGTGCGGGTGATTAAACGCGTGCGATTTCTATCAAATGCCTCATGATGGGCGCAGGTGTTATTGTCTCAATAGTTCTTACATGACATGTATTAAAATGGACTCAGCATTTCAAAATTTAAAAATAATCTTTCATATCACCCGCACCCATATCTTATATTATTAACTTATAATTATTTTAAAACAAATATTACATAACATTTTTAAAATTTTTAATTTTTCAACATATATGTATATATATTTATGTAAGTTCGGGTATATCTTATGAATGAACCGATTTTGATGATTCTTTTGACATTAGGTTTAGAATATCTTTAAGCAGTTTTTGTTTAAAGCGTCCGTATAATATAATTATACTGTTAGTCTGTTTTTTTAATATTTTTTAGAATAGAAATGTACATGAGCAAATGTTCCTCGTTACACCATCAATGTATTAAACATACAAACACTAAGATGTCATGTCCCTTATGAATGTGACCACACTTGCTCACCAACATAGGAACAGCAAAATAAAATAATGCTCTATGGTGTTGCCTAGCAATAGACAAATAGACAAACCTACACAAAACCGTATTGCTAGTGGTTTAAATTCATATATAATGTAAATTGTAACAGTATATATATAAATACCTGCATACAAACGGCTTGATGCCCAAGTGTCGACGTATGTGCGCTTGTAGTGAAGCGTTCGATGTAAACGACGCTCCGCACGTTTCACATACGTGTCTAAAATAAGAAAATATATAACATTATGGCATTTTCAATCTATTTTAAAGGGACAAAATTTATTCAGATTGTCAATATTCTTTAATGAGTTAAAAGCTATGCATAAATTAAGTTTGTAATAGACCAATTGTTTAATTGAAATTGCATCTTACATAAAAAATATGTTGATATATAATAATAGGTTGGTGTTTGAGATTTATACATGTATTTCAAACCGTTTGGCAGATCATTATGAAAGTTTGTACCACGGTCTTATATACAGGTCTTACAACGGAGCCCATTTCAGTGGTGTGAGATACGATCGTGTCATAACTTTTATTTCGCGTCAACGCCGCTGTACGTCGTTGTTATCGATGGGTGCGGTCACGTGCCGGTTGAGTGACACGCAGTACGCATGCGTTGCGTGTGAGAGAAAAAGAGACAGAATGCTATTCTATCTTCGTTGCACAGCGCATCCATCTATCGTCACGCCTCTGGCGGCCGTAAACTGAACAGAACAGCGCAAACATTAAGCCGACGTACTCCCACTACTGTTGTTGATAGACCTGTGTATAAGACAGTGGTTTATACACTACTACACTTTCTGTGACCACCGCTGCATGGCGGTGTAGCAAAATCAAAATATATTTTATTTTAAGAGATAAGTACTTTTGAATTGTATGTGGATGCCGTAGCACATCAACTCCTATATCGCTCAACAGATCGCTAGGACAATTGGTATACATTTGACCATGTTGTAATGGTAATCAATAAATATTGGCCACACATTTAAAGAGCCATTACAATAATGGACATTATCCAGTAAGGGTACTTGTGTGTAATGAAAAATGAAAATGTCCTTATCTATAGAAATAATAAATCTAAAGGCTATCATTGCAAACGTGTATCCAATATTAGGGATCATTTTAAAGTGTTACCAGGTACAAAACTCATACAAATTCTTATACTCATATTGTTTACACTCACGTCTTTTCATATATATATTTCTTTTTGGGCTGTGACCGTTTCTTCCTCGGCTTTGGATTGAGGATGTGGTCAGGGATGGGTTCAGAGAAGGCCAAGATTGTCTCTTTAAGTAGAACATCCTCACCATCTTCTTCCTTCGGTTTGAGTTCCTCCCGAACCGCTTTTCGGGGCCTTCCTCGTTTCTTTGGCTGTATTATCTATAATATATTTTTTATGATATTTAACTGTTTATAGTTGATGGCAAGTTATTTAACTTTGTTCATTCATGTGATTTTACAAGATTTATACAGTTGGTCATGATGTTAAATAGAAATCAATTATGTTTATTTTGATAACAATTTTACTAAATGTAATGCAGATAACTAAAAGTTATATCATATATATATATAAATGTTAGTATTCATGCAAATTAATATCGAATTAATATTACACGATACAATATAATGGAATCTTTACATGTAATAAAGCAGTAGAAACGGCGTGTCTCTACTTTGAATATTTCATCAAAAAAACGAGTGTGGACGATAAAAAAACAGAACATGAAAATGCATATTTTAATATATCTTAATAATAAAGCCGACTGTCATACGAACAAAGCCGCGAACACCAGATAGTATACAATAATGAACTATCTACCAACAAAACAATATTTACCGTACAAACCTCTTTCTTAGCTTCTGGTTCAGACTCCACTTCTTCACAGGGTATAAAGTCAGGATCATCACCACCATCCAGCTCTGTATAATACAAATCTAATTTAGTTTATTTTTAAACTGCACTAAAATACTCATAATGTTGAAGTATCTCTATTTGCTTATAAGATATTATGTACAATGTAAAATACATGAACATTGTCATGGACCTAACAGCAATGTGTAATTCTGTCTGCAATATATATATATATTAGAAAGATTTTGCACAACATAAAACCTCTTCCAAATAAAACCTCTCGCACATTTGTTATGCATTTCAGATAGTTGTACATACAAATGTAAATGATCTAATCTTGAATTCAATTTAATTTTATATAAAATAACTCAAAATAAACAAAGTTGTAACTAATATACCACAATACCTAATAACACAACACTACACTTAACTTAAACAATGTTGCTTATAGATATACCTTATGTAAAATAACTACTAAAACTACTACTCTACTATGTAGGTATACTAAAATAATAATACATATTAAGTACCAGTAAATATTGTTAAGTACACATATTTTATTCAATATTAGATTTTTACATAAGACAATATTTATTTAATATTAAACCTAATTTACATATTTATCTATGAACATAATCATAAATAAATGCACTCATTATAATATACTATACATTACCTATCAAAATAAAAAAAGAAATGGGAACGGCACACCAATATCTATCTATCAGATAAATCTAATATGTCACCTTCCTTAGTCATCATTACTTTGTATGGGCACTATATTTTTTACTAGACTACCCTACTTTATATCACAAACATCCATATGTACTCGTTTGCACTGCACTGATATTATTAGGTTATTGTAACACTCATCGTATTATGTACGCCTATTCGATTTAATTTTTTTACTAATTGTTTTGTAATTTTCTCTGTAAGTGATTTAAATGTAAATCTTTTGAGAAAATACATGTCTCTAACCGTAATTATTAGTCCACATTAACAGGAATAAAGCATATTTTTTTACATAAAAAACATACTCGAACATAACTCAATCTATGAAGTTTGGTTATGTTTTATTTTATTAATGTCAGAGCTCAGAATACAGTGAATATACTCAAAATTTATGTAAATATGGCATTATCATTACGTAAATCCAAAAAGATAACATCTGCTCTTACAGAAATATATAAATTTAAAGTATTTACCTTCAGTCTCAAATTGATCTTGTTCCTCATCATCAGGCTCTTGTTTTAATTCCAAGGATCCGGATGCCAATAATGTTGTTATAGAGTCTGGCTCCTTTATATCTGGTTTTGGTTTTTTTCTTTGATATGGTGATATATCTGAAACAAAATTCATTAAGCATTTTCAAATAATTAAATTCATAACCACTATTGTTTAACAAATCAACCTTATTAATATTCAAGCATGATAAATGAACAATTAACAAAAGTCTTGTACATAAAAATTTAAATCAAGACATAAATTGTATGTGATATTGTAACTCGATATTGAAATGAAAAAATCGCAATATTCTAAAATGTTATGTTTACGACTAAGACTATAGGAACAACACCACTTCTATTCTTTTTAAAGTTATAATCGTATCACATTAATTCCAATAACGGTTTTCAAAATAATCGCAAATTACACATAAAGAATTATTAGAATCGACTTGAATCTGTGGATAACTTATCTAAACATATTCTATTCAATCAGATAATGTTTTACAGAACCAGATTATAAAAATGAACATTATTTAAATTAAATTTACTGGATTCTATCATAGAACAAAAGTTTTTGCTTATGGTCTTTGCTATCTAGTCCTACGAGGTTGCTGGGTCGTTACAAATAACTCTGTATAGGTCAAGATATATTTTTACATTTATATAAAAAAAACCGAAATATGAGCCAATTATATATATGGATTAAAACGACCTGATTTTTTCTAAATATATTGCGTGATATCTTGAAAGACTTGTAAGTAATAAAGTCTAGTGTTTTATTTCATAAGTGAAGATATATTATTAGTACTTAGTATTTTGATTATATTTTTTACAACATAAGTTTATTGTTTATTTTTCATAAATAGATTAATACTAAATACATTATAATATGATTTACCAATCTGTCCTTGTTCATTAGGATATTTTCTCGGTCTCCCCCTCTTCCGTCGTCCAGGAGCTTTTGTGACAACGGCACTGCTGGGAGTTTTGATGAGTGTTCTCGTCCACTGTGCCTGTGGGTCATGTTCCACTGGCAACTCATATTGTAGAAGCAAGCCATTCTCTTGCTTGATTGTTATTGTTTCTGTTTCATTACCTGAATTTTCAGCAGCAAAGTTATAGACAGCCAAAAGATATAGACTTACTATGTATGTACAACACTGCCTATACTCAATGGAGATACCATTGATCTTGTATTATTATTATTGTAATAAATATTAAACAAGGGTTTTCGGGGAAAAATTTAATTACGTATTGATCTTTTTATTTGTGTAATTTTTTTTATTACATGATTTTGGCGCCAACTTGGTTCTTACGCATTTGTTATCTTTTATCGAATAACGTAATAAAAAGTACTTCGTTACACCTTTAAGGCTTACCTTCGTCGCTTTTATTCGCGGACACAGCAGCTGAAGTCTTCAAAAACTCATCGAGGCACTCTTTTAACGTTTCGTTTGAAGATAGACATTGCTGCTTAAACTGGCACGCAAATGTTAAACGATCCACGCAGTTCAAGCAAATAAGCGTTGGTAATGAATCATTTTTAGTCACCTGAATCAATATCAAATAATTCGAATATGAAATAAAACTCAAAATTGAATAATTTCTGGGATGTCAGCAAAAAATCACAAAATCACCATAAATAAAACAATATAGCAACATTATTGTATGAAAAAATTATAGGGTGGCCATCGCAACCATTTGCTGTGGTAATTTTTCGTACCTCCACGCCGCAACAGTAGGTGTACTTGTCGCCGAGTTGTTCATTATTTTCGTCCCAATCAAATAAAGAGACCATGTCACCTGTCTCCAGGCAAACACGGCACGTTAATTGCCAATCCATGTTTTATAAAACTATCAATTTTATTGTAAAAATAAGATTCTAACACAACAAAATTATGCATTTATTAAAACCGGAAGTTTTATTATGTCAGTTAATGGTGCCAACATGACAGTAGACAGTGGAACGCGTCGGTTACGTTTCGTTTTACGAAAATATATAATCATTTTAATGTTTCCATTCAATAGATTTTCCGATGTTGTTGAGAATGTATTTTTGGCATATCTATGATTTTATTACTTTAAAGATATCAAAAGTTGTAACTCATTTTATGTGTATTTCGTATATTTTGCGAAGGAGCTTAAATCGTCACACTCTTTATTAATCAATATATGAAGATATACCTGTACGTAGAATGGAACAGTACAGTCATTGCCAAAGCCAATTTGCCAATCATCAACTAAAATGTCTGCCCCTCCCCCATTCACCTGAAAAACGTCAAATTTAATACAAATTACAATAACAATAAACATCATGAAATTATATGCTAAGGGCCTGTACGCAAAATAATAAAAATGGAATTGTTTAAATCGGAATTATACTATATATTTGTTAGAAATGAGTCAAGTTTGTGGTGGAATCGGCTAACCGGAGCGTTTTCAGTGAGATCAGGTACGTACTACAAGATATTCTAAAATCAAAAGCTCTTTATTTATATTACTCACATAATGATGTTTTTGTTTATTTTTTTTTATGACACTTTGTTCGTTTTTAGCATGGGACTTATCAGATATCGAGGACATAGAATGTTTAGGAATAACAGAAGGTATTATAGGGAAAGTGGAACATTCGAATATTTATGAACCGAGACTTATGATAATAAAAGAAAGTGTTCCCGTTGGCCAAATTTACTTCCACCACACTATATATAAAATAAAGTCTATATGTTTTCTTAACATGGGTTCCTCTAATCAGGAATTAGAATTATGTCCATGTACGAAACACGGGTCCGCTGCTTTAATGGTTAGTACAAGTAAAGGAGGCAGTAGAAAGATGGGTGCGAGATTGTTTGAAAATTCTGCCTTTTTAAATAAAACAGTAGGAGCAGTTAAGAATGTTAGTAACACAATTAAAACGACCACACAACAAGCTGCTACTCAGGTAAATAGTTCATCATGGTAAAAAAATATTATATTATTCAAATTATTTTTATTGAGCTCAAGGAATTGTCTCATACTAATATATCCTCTCTTATTAAGCATTAAACTGGCTATTTAATGTATGAAAGTAGTTAAGGCACTCACTTGCAATTTATTTTACCAACTAGCCTAACTATTTCTAAGCTTATGAGACTGAAGTCTACATCACTAAGCCATGTATTATCATATAATTGTACTAATAGTACTGAGAGTTAACTTCAGTTTCAATATTCATATCACATTTACATACATAAAATAATTATATGCATTTATTAATAGGTAAAACAAACAGTGAAGAAACAGCGCGATCCTAAACTAGCAGAACGTTTTGAAAAGAGATTAACAGATGAGCTCCATAAAATATTTGATGACTCTGACAGTTTCTACTATTCCCGAACATTAGACTTAACGAACAGCTTGCAGCGACAATATGAAATAGAGAAAGTTCTAGAAACTGAAGAAGGAACTGGGAAGCCAATAACTGACATAACAAGATGGTGGAAATATGTAGATGATAGATTTTTCTGGAACAAACACATGCTTAAAGATATCATTGCTTTGGAGGTAATATTATGTATATGTATTTGAGGAAGCTTACATGTATTTTATATTATTTTCTAACTTAAATATATCGCAACAAGGAAAAGAAAATATATTATTCTGTACTACACTTAGTACAATGTATTATGCTTAGTATTTAATGAAAACTTTTGAGTAACAGAAGATCTTTTAGATAACAACTGAAGATATATAGACAGATATCTGTTATATAATTGAATTGAATACTTAAATCCTTTCCCCAGAGTCCGAATTGCGATCAATGGGTATTGCCAATCATACAAGGATATGTTCACCTATCACAAATAGCAGTCGAACCTCCAGATGCAAATCCTTTGAATACAGAATCGTTGTCTAACACTAATACATGTGATGAGAAATTTACCCTGGGTCTTATATCGAGACGATCAAGATATCAAGCTGGAACAAGGTAAGTTGACTTCATATTAGTGGCCCAACAAGTTATTCCATGTCTTCAGTATTTTTTTTTCTTTTTATGGCCTACAATTTCTGGTAAGAATACAGTTTATAAAACTGTTATCGAATACCTATATTTGGATAGGCAAAGATAAAACAACTTTTTCTCCACAAATTGGCAACCCATTTTTTTTTTTTTTATACTAGTAATATGTATAAGGCAAATCAAATGCAATTAAAAATTATAACATAAATTTTCATCCAAGGTACAATCGTCGGGGTATTGAACCTGATGGCAAAGTCGCTAATTATGTGGAAACTGAACAAATTGTATCCATCATATGCTCCGATAGCATACACAGAGCTTCTTTTGTTCAGGTAAGTCAATTTCGTTACAGAGTAGTTTATTTATACTGGAACCTATCAGATCTTTGTACACTGGTCAGATATAGTCTGTGACTCGACATAAATAAAAATTATACAGCCATAAAATATTTTCTGTTATATTTTAATATTAAAAGCGGTATACTCATAGTTTTCTTTTTAAAAGAGGCCTTTTGATTCAAGAGTTGTTTGAACAGTTTTGGTCGATTGCCAAAATATAAGTGCTGTTACGTTCGAGTTTTCGATAGGCGGCAGGCTTGAGACACTTGACACATTCGATTCTTTAAACAAAAAAAATATGGGTGACTTTATTTTTTTTAATTCAATTACGACTCAGATGAATTTGTACTCAATGCTTTCCAAACGTATAATATCAAAATATTAGATACGCAATGTTTTTTTTTCTTATAATTCTTCAGTAATTTTGTTTGATGGAAACAAATCCAAAATAGAGATCTGACTGTATATAATAACAGTTTAAATGACCCAAATGAGCAACATGCGTGCATGATGAATTCAACTTCATTAACAATTATTTTATACACTTTAATTTAGTGCGGAAGTCGGAATTTCATAGCGTTATTTTCGCAAGCGATAATAATTAACGTCATGAGTTATTATAAATCGGAATTATGGTCTCGGAGGCCGTACCGTTAAACATTGAACAAATAGTAATAAACTATATTATATATGTTCAATGTAAAGGACAAAGATATCTTGCTGAATTGGATTCGGTCTTTGAACTACTAGGCTGGAACTCAACTTAGTACATGTTGAGTTCAGAAGATTAGATTTTTTTTTTTAAAGTAAAAATATATTTATAAAAAATAAACGTTACGTTAAATTAGGTGACCTTGAAACAATTATTATTAAAGCTGACACCATTTAGGGCCTTTCAATCAAAATATTTCAATTTCAATCAATTGTGACTAACAAGCCTATTAAAATATTTTTAATTATTTATACGTATATATCATAGCTTATATATGGTCTAACATTTGCGCCATCACATGTTCTTTGTGTGTACCAATTTTCATCGAGATTGGTCAAGCCGTTCTTGAGTTATAAGAAGACATACAGACAGGCAGACAAAAATGAAAAAAATAGTATAATGTGAATCACTGCATCATAAAATGATTATTTATCACAAAATTAGGTGAAAAAAAAATGTACAGACAGAGCCAATAGATTATATACATGGGCATCATCGGAGAGGCCAGCAGTGGATCGCGTTGTTCTGTAGGAATATTCTTTAAAAACAAACTCGAAATTCACCGCAGTAATCCGACATCGACCAAAATAATAATAACAGTTAAATAAAAAATTTGGTTGTCAGTATTTCACGGGCGAGTAATGAGGGTGTGTTCTTGCAGAATAGCACTGCTGATTAAGATAATGATAATATTATACTCGTATTTCAATTTCTTCATCTATAATAAGTTTTCAGCTTATTATAAAATTTAGTCAAAAGAGAAAGTAATAAAGATAAATTTGAGGTAATAAATTTCAATTTCCAAAAAATATTTATTTGATGCCTTTAATTTCTATAAATTGATTTATTAATACTGAAATCACTCCTGTTATGTTTTAAATCATTTTCATAATATTTAAATTCGAATGAAAATAATAATTTATTCATATATGTTTTAATATACCAAGGTCCGTGGATCGGTGCCAATATTCTGGAGCCAGCCCGACTACAAGTTTCGTCCTCCACCGCGTTTGGATAGAAGTATGTGTATTATTTATATGTCCACAGAGTAATGACAAAAAAAAAAAGTTAAAATTGTTCAGTTGCTCTTCGAATAGCGGCTGTATACAAATGTACCTTGTACAGACTAATGAAAAAAGAGAGAGTTTTATTTGTCTTGTTGCACTTTGAATAGCGATTGTATACGAATGTAGTTTGTCTATGTGTGCTTATAATGAATGTTGCCACATTTTTTAATTTTACTTAAAAAATAATGTAACGAATATAACAAACAAAAATTCAGGCCCTGTCGAAACCGTCTTAAGACATGCTTCTTAGAACTGTTTTTTTATTAAATTTCGTAAACTTACGAAAACAATCTAAATATAGATGATTTATATATTTTTAATTCAATTTCCATTATCCTCGTCTAAAGTTGTAATTAAATACATTGAGTTACATGTTCTTAAAAATAGTCAACAACAGTATGTTTTTTTCTTTGGCGGTAGTTTAAGCGATGGCTGTTTAGTACTCCTGTCAACTCATATGGTCTTACCAGATACAAAAAAAAAATTTTATTTGTATTTTTTTTTAAATAATATTTCTGTGCACAATGAAATAAAGCCATAATTCGACTACAAATAAAATATCGTGAATGGTATTTTAAATTAAGTAACAATTCATTCATCCCAATAGCCGAGGAGGAGTCTCACGTGGCTTTCAAGAAACATTTCGAAGAGGAACTCAAAACGTACAAGCAAGTGTGTATAGTGAATCTCGTCGAACAGCAGGGGAGGGAGAGAATCATTTGGGAGGCGTACAGCAACCACGTTCTCAAGTATAACAGCCCTGACGTCATTTATGCGACCTTCGATTTTCACGAGTATTGGTATGGATTTTGTTTTCTTTTTTAATCTTATATGCTAATTGGGCTACAGCTGTTATGAATCGAACTTAGCCATAGACTATAAAAATGTTTAAAATATAGGTCACACTTATAACTAATTAGACTCCGCTCTTAATTAAAATTTTGTTTTCATCGCCTCTTAAAGTTCTCTTGTGAATATTATTAAAAATGAATAGCTTTTTTTTAAAAAAAATGCCGAGGTGTTTAGGACGAGTGAATCTTAATCGATGATCGTGGGTTCAACCACTGAATTTTCATTATCTTAACTTTTTTTTATAACATATCGTGCTTGATGGTGAAGACATCGTGAGAAAACCTGCCTGAGTCTAATTTCACTGAAAATCTGCCACGTGTATTCCATCAACCCGCATTGGGCCAGCCTGGTGGAATAAGCTCTAAACCTTCTCCTCAAAAAAAGGCACCTCTCCTTTTTGGGAGGAGGCCTTAGGCCAGCAATGGGACTTTTACAGGCTGTTAGCTTTCTCCCTGCATTTGACTTGAGTTATTGTAAGCTAATGAATTATTTTTAGTCGCGGAATGCACTACGAGAACGTCGGCATCCTGATCAATGCGATCTCCGATATCATCGGTGAGATGCGTTTCTGTTGGAGGGACGACCGTGGTCTCATCTGCACTCAGAACGGCGTGTTTCGCGTCAATTGTATCGACTGTCTGGACAGGACTAACGTTGTGCAGGTAACTTTATGTACTAGAAATATTTACGTTTGTCTTATTTCATGTTATAGTTCCGAGGATGGGTAAGTTAACATTCGCAAGTTAAACGTGCTACATCACTATTGTAATGTTAGAAACCACATTTTTTTTTATTATTTGTATCTCCAACTATGATTACTCATCACAAGCTTATATAACATACCATTACATTTGTTATGTCTATGTGCTCCCTCAATTATAGGAAACCACAGCATCCACGTTACGTAGTACGTTAGGTAGTACAGCGTACTTTACTTTGGCACGCATTATACATTCTAATTAACTCTTTCGCAGTCACATAAACTTATACTCTAAATAAACATCAAAAACATATGATAACAAAAATGGCTTAATTTATAAAAAATAGGAAATAATTTTACAATAGAGATATAGATGAAGCCTTAATTAAATTTCTTAACAATATAGACAATTCTGGCTAACATTAATTGGCTTATAATAATATATAATATTGTATATATTATTATTATAAGCCAATTATTGTTATTATTAAAAGCGTAATATATATATATTGTAGGCATATGTAATACTAATAATTCAATCTTCATATGTATTAGTGAGATCAACACTATCTTTATTAGTTGGTAGATTATACCAAAATAATCTTCTGTTTTCTGGCATTAAGAGTGTAAGCTTTTGTATGATCATTGTCTTTCGCTCTTCAGTAATACCTCTGTAGTATTTTTTTTTGTTTTGGAGGCGGTATACCCGATTTGATATTTTTCACTCGTAAGAAGTCCAATGTATCTTTCAATGGATCTCTTTGGTATCGTTGAACGTGGTCTTATAATTAATATAGGGACAACCTCTATAGAATATTGCTTCGCATTTATCGCTCAGATATATGTTACTTCTGTTTCGAAGCTTGTATGATGAAGAACAGTCTTCGAAGTGATAAAAATCATCTAAATTCATTATTTTTACAGTACTTTTGATCCTCAAAATGGATTGATAGAAATCCTTAAAATCGTAAAGAAGTTTTCTTCTCTTCATAGATAAGTCTACTTGATGATGGAATTCGTCTGCAGCCATATATGTGTGCCCTTCCTCTAAGTATTTTAATCTTATACTCGCAAAACTGACTTCGACTGAATTTACCAGATAAAGCAAATAGGAAGTATAAAGTCCAGTTTTTATTCTGACTTGCGCTATTGTCTAACCAAATGACGACATGTCTTACGCCTCTGTTGGCTAGCAAGAAAGCTCGGAAACAGCTTGCAATATCACCAATTTTACGGCCAGAAGTAGCTTCATGCCAAACAGCAGCATATGTTTGAGCGGAAGAGTCGTTTTTTTTTTGTCACTTATAGGCACAAAGCTTTTATTAAATACTATTAGTCTTGGACAAAACATGACAGATTTAAATTCTTCCGTGCGGGGTAACATTATAACTTTTTCTAAACCAGCGGCGAAATAAGCAATATCGGAGCTGCTGTTTACATTGTTTTGTTTCTCAATGTCCTTTTCGTATTACTGTCCAGCTAATATATAGTTTTCTCGGTGTTTTTCATAATCACGACATTCTCTACAATGTCTATGTCTTAGCTCCCGGTGGTCGGAATTATGAATTAAATACTTTTCACAGATCTCACATTCTCCGTGTCCTAATTTTGGAAATGATATGTTTAGTTTCTTAACGATTTTTCTGTAATAATCATAAGAAATCTGTTCATTAATGTTCTTAATATTTTGTTGTTCGCAAAAATGTTCAAACATTTTGTTTACTGAAAGATCAGATGGAAGATATTTTTTATTCGGCGCATGCTCTCGCCTGTAGTGAGAAATGGTAGGATTGAATGAATTTATATGAGGTATGATTTTGGTATCATCTATTTTCCTTGAATTTGGATTGGTACCTCGTCTATCGACTGGGATCTCATGTGCTGTTAATCCTAAAGCGCTCCTCACTGAACTGTCATTTTTTCTATCAAATCCCAGTGTTTCTAAAAATAATACTTTGCACACATTTACTTTATTTCCGGATCCATTCGATAGAAAATAGGATACGCTTTTATTTCTTGGTATTTTTCGGTTATCTCTTACGGTTTTTCTTTTGGGTTCTTCTTTCGACGTGTTATTTACTATAAAATATTGTTGATCTTTCCAGGATAAGTTTCTGCAATATACGTTTAATTTTTTACGTGTCTCTCCTGTAAACTGAGTATGACATTGTTTCTTACACACTTTGTTATTACACCCTGGTTTGACCATGTATCTAGATTTCATATTTTTTATTTTTTTTATTTCTTTTCTCCGTGCCAGTGATAAATCATACTTTTTTCGTTTGGTATTTGGACGTTTTTTTATAATGTATTGTTGTGTGTTGTCATCGGTCGAGACTTCAGGTGATTCAGGAATAATGTTTTTCGGTTGTGAGTTGGGTATCATATCTGCAGCATAATTTGATCTTATGGTGCGGTTACATCTTATTCTATCACACTAAAAAAAAATGGTACTATTCAAATCAAAATACTTTATTCAACATTGGAGGCGTAATGCCTTGCTTATTGATAGTCATACTAGAAACTACCACCGTTTCAGAAAAGAAACACCCATCCCTGAGAAGAACCGGCGAAAGAAACTCATCAAGATTGAGCTATTATATGAACAGTTCGGAAATAAGAAACTTTGATGTGCTCCTGCACTTTGAAAAAACATACATAACATAAAGTGCAGAATTTACACAACATTAATTGAATATATAAATAAATATAACAATCATCTATTTTCCATATTATAAATACCTGAATTTAGTATAGACCTAAACATAAAATAAAAAATACCATTTAACGACGTTATTGGCGCAGCGAGTCGCAAACATACGTGTATTCTTGTCACCTGCCTGTGCACGACTGACTGGGTGGGTACTGCGTAGTCTTCCTACCGCGCATCCCACTCCGCCCCGCCTATTATCCAATTCTTAGGAGAAAAGACGTTTCTGGCACTTGCGTTACGATGAAAAGACATATTTACGTAGATACGTCTTTCTTTGTTAGCATAATGATCAGACAGCGCTATTGTGCTATCGCTATCTTTATTATCCGTCAACATGCAGAAGCATCTTTCCATTGTATGATCTTGTTATTGTTTTGAATTTAAAATAGACGCATTTACGCCTTTCAACTTAGTAACCGTCAGAAATATAACTTTCCTTAAGGCTTGATAAAATTATTTGCTAATAGGTACGTTTTATTTATGCACTGCTAAGTTTGTGTTACCTTCTCCTCAAAAGAGGAGATATATCACACATATCACACTTAGCCCAGCAGGAGGACATTCACAGGCTGTTACTGTTACTGAACTTTGTGTAAGTCTAAGAGTAAAGATACTGGCAGATGCAACTTTTTTTACTGACTCTAATACTCGGAAACTCAATTAAAAAATATATTTAGATAAGTCTTTTTTTCAATATAACGGTAGTATAATTTGGTGGGCTTTCTTTCAAAACATCGTGGGCAAACGTGAAACGTGTTGCACAAAATTCGCCACATGTGTTACTATCAACCAGCACTGGAGCGGCTTAAGAGGATATACGTCGTTGACCTTGCTCGTTTGAGCGTTGTGACCAACCGTATGAATACTCCGTACAACCAATAACCGTATGAATATATGAGTTACTCGGTAGAGCTCGTCGGGGTAGGTACCACCAACTCATCAGATATTCTACCGCAAAACAGCAGTACTTTATATTGTTGTGTTCCGGTTTGAAGGGTGAGTGAGCCAGTGTAATTACAGGCACAAGGGACATAACATCTTAGTTCCCAAGGTTGGCGGTGTAAGCGATGGTTAACATCTCTTACAATGCCAATGTCTATGGGCGTTGGTGACCACTTACCATCAAGTGGCCCATAAGCTCGTCCGCCTACAAATGCAATAAAAAAAAACCGTATAAATATGCCCCGCGCAGATCTTATACCTCGTGTGCCTGAAAGGGTTAGGCCTTTGCCTCGAATCTTACGGGCAGCGGGGCGGCGGCGGCGGCGGCGCGGGAGCGGCAGGATCTTATGCGTAAAATCATAAAAACAGAAAACAGCGGCGCGGCAGCGGTGCGGGAGCGGGTAACGAGCGGTGCACTCCAGTCAAGCGGTGACCGCCCGCGCGTCTGCTTTGCAGTGTTGTGTTGTGTGTTGCAATTTATTTTTGTGACATTGGGCCCGCAAGATTCGAGGCAGAAGCCTGAAACAATAATCTTACGAGTACGGCCGACCGACGCGCAACGCGGTACTGTACTCTACCAAACCAATTTACCAATGGAGTATAACATGACGTGCTTATATAAAGATTAACATATTTACAACACTTCCGGCGGCCAATTAGCATACCCCGAGGCACGCAAATTGAGCGCCTTGACCGTCAACGAGTTAAACTAGCTATTCAAATTTATTTTTCAAATGTTTATAATAGCGGACGGCCTTAGAGTTCGAGTGAGATTTTGGATAACATTTTACGAAACGATACGGGGCCCCGTATCTTCGAAACAGCTAACACGGTGGTAGCTACGCCTCTGATGTATGTTCACAATTATATATAAAATATATAATTGCAGACGGCCATAGCCAAGTACGTGCTGGAGTTGCAGCTGTGCCGCCTGGGTCTCGGCGCGCCGGGCTGCGGCCTGCCGCCCGCCCTGCGGCAAGCCTTCCTCACCATGTGGGCCGACAGCGGCGACCTCGTGTCGCGCCAGTACGCCGGCACCAAGGCGCTCAAGGTACGAGCACTGACTTATTTCTTACTTTTAACTAAAAATAATTAAAAAACCAACTTTACAATTGTGCATTCCTGTAATAATTTTTGTATTATTTTCTTTTCCAGGGTGATTATACACGCACCGGGGAAAGAAAATTAACCGGAATGATGAAAGATGGCATGGCTTCCGCAAACAGGTAAGTCTAAATCAGTTGTTGTGAACTTCAAAGGTTAAGTTGTAGTTATAAAATGGAAAGCTTAAACTAGCCGATAAACCTCCAACCCCACGTATGAACATATACATATATACTTAATAATGACAATGTGAAAGAAATTATTTATATTTATCTAAACAATATAGTACATATATACATATAAAAATATAGCATATTCTGATAACTGAATGTATAATATATTTGGTTTACAAATAACTTTTTAGTTTTGGATAATATGAAAACAGATAACAGACACAATTAACATTGACAAAGTTACTAATATTGGGCTGTATAATATCAATACTGTTAACAAATATTTCGATAATTCTCTTCATTACACTGGCTTACATATTTAAAGAACAGTATTTCTAAGAGTACAATTTGCTCTTCAGATTCCTGTTACATCACTTTAACGACAAAATAAAACAATGCGCCATAGATATCACGCTCGGTCAGCCTGTCAATAACACGACCATAGACGATATAGATAATCTGTGGCACGACATTAAGACCGCTTCTCTACTGGTGGTCGAAAATATCGACACAGAGAGACCAAAGTTAGAAATGATGCCGTCTTATTTCGGACATTCATTAACCGGTGAAATGGTTTCGATTGAAATTACTTACAGTTTGGGGAGGTCAGTTTTATTAATAGTTATATATTTTTCTTTTGTGGCTTTTATTATCTATGGTTTTGCAGATAACGCTAATTCTCTTATACATGCTCTTTTAGCAACTCTCTATAATTTCGATGGTTCAAATTGGTTTAGCTAGAGATTGTGTACAACAAAATAAGTTGGAATGAAAAGTAAAACTATTGAGAAAGTCTCTTGATACTATTAAAATTTCTTTTGCTTTTTTTTGCACTCATTAATGGAAAAAATACTATTATAGTGAGTAAAAAAAGTAAATTGCTTAAAATAATCTATCAAGATCATTACTAAAATGAATTAAATAACATTAAATTTATTTTCGTTCTTTTTTTAATGATATTTTTGTTTAAATCTTACTACGTACGTAGAGTTAGCGAATACCCTATTTATAAAGGAACGTTCGACAAATGTAACCAGACTTATTAATAAATATAACCGACTTTATCTATAAATGGTAAACAATGCTGTCTCCTTCATTCAAATGTCCAATAAACGATGACAGAAAGAGAGAAATCATTGTTTAACTAAATATCGCTGAACAATGTTTATAACAAATACCGAATATTCGTAAATATATGCCTGATATCTGACGTTTCTCATAATCTGTCATAATCTGTGTGACCTCACCGTTTCGTCTTGTTTTTCGAAAGAACTTAACAATTTTGCAATATCACTGTGTTCATTTGTTTAACACGTTTTCTCTCTAAACTTGACTGTGATTACGTCATAGGTCTTCTTAATTTGGAGTGTATGTGGTGTTAATTTTAGAGTTATTTAACACAATACAAACAATATATCATCATTCCAGTAATTTTTAACGACTACCCAATATATACTATAACCTATTCCAATCACAGGTTGAGTAAAGATACATCTGTGTCGTTGAAATGACGCGATATCATTGGTCGAGATCTAGAATAATCTATTGTATACGTCATGGATTCGTGAAAAAGTTTCGAATGCCGATAAATTTGCAATTGGTAATATGGAAGTCAGGTTAAACTAACTTAAAGTGGATATAAGTAGTTACGAGCTGTAGTTAATAATGTAGTAAAGCTATTCGCATGGAATATCTTTTATCTATTTTATTTTTTATTTTTACTCCTTCTTCGATTGGAGTATGGTATACACGAGTGTTTGTTTAATACAGATATATTTCTTCAATCACTCTTCTTACTCTCAAACTTTTGTCGGATGACTTATTTTTTGAAAGAAAATCTCAATAAGTTTATTTGCCCGAATCAGGGTGAGCTACTCCGATAAGGCGACGTGTGATTTGCAGCCATACAAAGTATCCACTAGACTGAGTCCTTATAAGGCTACAAATGTTAATAAAATATTTTATATTGTTTTTTTTTTAAATATATAATAGGTAGACGAACGATCATATGGGCCACCTGATGGTAAGTGGTCACCAACGCCCATAGACATTGGCATTGTAAGTAATATTAACCATCGCTAACACCGTCAATGCGCCACCAACCTTGGTCACTAAGATGTTATGTGTCTTGTGTAATTACATTAATATCGTAATATACTTTTTAGCTTACCTAACCTAATGCCAGCCGGGTTAGTATTTGGCTTATCAAATAGATTATTGATATATGTTGCTTGTTTCAGATACTATCTCTCAACGTTCAAGGACGCGCTCCGTCAGGTGGCCATCGACGTGATGACGGGAGAGTCGCGCTCCATACCCGAACAGCTGATCGTGCCGGACTGCACCAAGTGCACCTCGGTCAAGGTGCTCAATATGTACAATGTGCGTGCATGAAATAGCTTGCTGAAATATACTTTATTTGTATACGTATAGAGTTTAGTTTTGAACAGTAATGCAGTTTATATTGATATAACAATATGGACCAGACCAATTAACCAATTCATATCAAATGTTACGTGACCAGTGATTGTCGATTAGAAAACGACCCTTTTTTTACGCTGATAAAACGTATTACGCGTTCCCCCCACGGGAACAGTGTCACTCGCCGGTTTCCAAGGCGCGGAGTGCACCCCGAACATCGGATTACCCACTAAAAAACCAGCGGCACCCTTCCGTCTTAACTAGAAGCGCCACGGGTCGCTCGCGCATGCTAACGTATGAAAAACGACCCTGCCTTTCGATCAATATGTTTGACATTGTTTCTAAAGATTCTTTTGACAGGATTCCCATGTAAAATGACAACGTAAATGTAAAATAACAGCCTGTAAACATCCCACTGTTGGGCAAAGGCTACCTCTCTTGTGGAGAAGGTATGGAGTTTATTCCACCACGCTGCTTGATTGTCGTATGTTATTGTATCTAAGTCACTGATAGATATTCTACCGCAAAATAGCAGTACTTGGTACTGTTGTGTTCCGGTTTGAAGGGTGAGTGAGTCAGTGTAATTACAGGCACAAGGGACATAACATCTTAGTTCCCAAGGTTGGTGGCGCATTGGCGGTGTAAGCGATGGTCAACATTTCTTACACTGCCAATGTCTATGGGCGTTGGTGACCACTTACCATCAGGTGGCCCATATGCTCGTCCGCCAACCTATGATATAAAAAAAAAAAAAACTGATCACACATAATACTAAATATAAAAATGCTTGCGAAATGTGTACTTTATTAGTATAGTAGTAAAGCTTACAATATACAATAGATGCGATGTTTTAATAAACTGGAACACTTTAGTTAATTTGCTTAAGCACACAGTTGTATGAAAATGTTATATTGAATCTTAATATTATAGTCATAGAGTTCAATCTTCAATACAAAGGAATCGAAGTTTTTACTTACTGTAATTATTAATAACAATGTGCGTGCATTCAAGGCTTCGCTATTACGTTAAGTACGTTTTTGTCAATTAAGTGTTGCTAGTTGTGTAGCTTTAAATTTAATCTCCAATTAATTGTCTATTAGATGTTAAAAAAAGCTATTTATATTTGGTTGCATTATTTTTTATATATAATTTATTTAAATAATAATATATATTTTTATTATTTATTTTTACTAAATATGTATTTATCTTTATTATAATCTTTATTCGAGTTAGTTGTGCAATCAATTAATTTATCGTTTTGCAAGTTTCGATTTAATGTAAAGCTTCTTGTTCGGAATTTAGATTATATAAAGAAGTACCGCTAAGAAGTTCACAAATTATTCATCTTCACCAATTAATTTTTCTTTTTTTTTTGAATAAGCATGTATCGAGTGATTCGATTGTCGTTCCCCAGGACCAGGCGGCCCCGGACACGGCGGCGATGGCGCAGCACGTGAAATCGCTCATCGACGACTGCAAGAAGCTGCTCGTGGACTCGGAGCCCGTGCTCGGCTCGTGGGGACTCATAGATGCGGACCCACAGTTAGTGTATATGTTTCATTGCCTAACCTAATCCGAGTTCCTGGTTGCAAACTGCCGTTTGACTCAATAACAAAATATTGGATTTGTATGTCGAGGAATCAGAGTTAAGAAATTTGTACTGAACCCGTACCTCTAAAAAAAAATACTATTTCACCCACTCTTTTCTAGCGTTAATATATAGCTATTTTTATATTGAAATACTTGTACAATGATTTTAAAACGAGTATGTAATAATTTTTTCAGTACAGGCGATCCTCAGGAGACAGAAATGGATAGTGTTTTAGTGTTAACCGGCGAAGCGTACTACGTGACGGATTACGATGAAACTTCAGACCGCCTGCTCTCAGTGCAGAGGGTGCCGCTGACTGACGTCACTTCGGTGGAGCTCGGGACTTTGGACTCTAGTGCTACGGTAATGAGATTCAATTTTAATAAAAACAAATCGGCCTCTTCATAGACTGGCACTAACGCGCGTTTACAGGCTATATAATAATGTTAAGAACAAAGTAATGTGTCGTCAATCATAGGATCTAAGATATTTAAAAAAAAAGAATCAAATAAACAATAGCTCGCTTTTTATGATAGTAAAATATTTTGAGATATTTATTTTATTTTAAGATATGATTTCTATTAAAGGAAAATATAGGTACTATTTACTTAAAATACTTTTTCATCAAGTGGGTATCGATTTCGTTCATTTCATAAAAAGCACTCTATTATACAGATTTTTCTGTGTAGGAACAAAAAAAATAAGACACTGCAAGTTTTTGCAGCAAAATATGGAAATTAAATTATTAAATTGTTGCAATACGCGTTTTACCTCAAATCTCCCATGAAAGAATCAACTAAGATTTAACACATAAGATTTTATTTTCTTGTTTACCATAACGAACGTCTTATCATTTCAACATGTTTGATTGAGATTCTATATACGTAATGTTTTTTTTTAGATTATACTTCCAAATCCCGTGTTTAAAGGATTGCTAATATTCCCATTGACGGCATTAATCGTCAATCTTGTGTCAGGAGTGGGGATGACAATAACCCAAATGGTCAAAATTGAACCTGAAACTTTTACATCGATACTAATGAATAAATAGCTTCTTTAGTTGCTGGAGGGTTAACAAATAAAGTTAATTCCAGATATTCGGCGTTGGTCGTAAGAGCAACACGGAACCAGTACATTGCATCAGAATCAACTACACATACAACAACGAGTCGGGCTACTTCCATATGTTCCGCTCAACGTCGCTTCGATTTTTCAATAACATGGCCGTTGTTATCAACACTAAGGATGAAATGATTGGTATGATTGTTGTATACTATTAAAAAAAAAAAAACTAAAATTCCTATTCACCCCTCCAGTTAAGCGTACAGCTTGTGTTAAGAGTGAAAACAACAATATCTTAAAAGATTAGGAGTTATACCAACACTAAGCTTTCATACATCTAAGGGCGACAAGCCGATTTCAAGTCCTAAGCTCGGAAGCCCACGTTCACTTTCATAATAGGCAAAGGGAGGCTTAAGGAAGCTCTTACTTCGAATGGCAATAAACTAATTATTACTTAAAGATAATATTTTTTCTTTATCACTATAGTGAGGCAAAGGTCGAAAAGTTTACGCTTAGTATTTCAAGTACTTAATTTAAATATGCTACTCCTGTGAAATATTTTGCTTCGCGCCTTTAATTTCTATGCTGAAAGGCATTTAGCTATACAGGGTGTAACAAAAACCGTGTCCGACCCGTGAAGTAGTTATTAGGTATCAAGTGTCGGTTCTTTTTATGTAATAATTTTTAAAATACTAAGCAAAAAGTTTATCCCGGAAAAAAATTTAATTAATTAAATGGCGAAAATTACATGGCAACACAGGCGCGGGCAATAGCGCTCGATAGCTCTTACCTATCAGGTAGCTGAGACACGAGGTCATGACCTCAGTAGTCCACGTTTTTACCACGAACAGTATTGTTAAACACAATTATTTTTTATTTAAGTACTGTATATATAAAATGCTAACATAAAACTCATTAATGGCCAATAATGATACATAAAAAAATCAAGAGCTGCGTTATGAAGTATTTATAAAATTTATATATAATTTTTCAGAATCACTGCACTCGATCTGTGAATCGTTGATGGTCGCTCGTGATGTTGCCAAACTACCGACCATTACGTTCCATGATGGTGTTAAATTAGAACGGAAAAAGTCCAAGGTAATATAGATAATGTATTAATAACAGTATAATTGTTAATTAATGACACAGCTATTTTTTTTTTTTTTTTTTGTATTTTTGTTTTTACTGCAAAATTACTATTTTGTATTTTCATGGAAATTTTTATGTAATTTTTTTTTAGATATATTATTAAACATACAGAATAAGTACATTTTCTTTGTACTGTAATATACAGGAAATATGGTTGTGTGGCCACAACTGTGTTAGTGATTTGATTTAGAAATAATACTTTACTATAAGTTTACAAGAAAATACTGATATTTTAAATAGGTTTCTGTTTAAAAATTGCGTAATTGGGTTACATTAAATATTAATTCTCGAGAAAAAAAGCATTCCATACAACATTTAAAAATAATAAATATCATCATATATGAATAAACTTTTTGTCTACTCAGATACATCCAACACAAGGAGCGTCCGGCGGAGCCAGGTCGTCCCTGTACCTCGACCTCTCGCGCCTGCCGACACTCACGCGCAACGTCAGCGAAACACAACTAGTGGCCGATATTCGGAGTGTTGGTGAGTTATACAGATCAAAACATATAAACAAATAGAAACCAAAATAAATTTGTCTCTACATTTAGATATTTAATTAAGTATTAAATAAATAATAACTGAGAGTAGAGTTCGGTTGGGATGTTTTATCGCCGAACATTAATAAGTAATCTCTTTTACTTTTATCGTTAGTTTCAAGGCATAAGAGGTAGATTTCTTGCCAAGTGTAGTGTAATGCCAATGGCTATTGGCGTTAGGTAACGTACCAATAGGTGGTACCGAATATAATGACGCAATAAATATATATAAAAATCATTATCTATCCATATGGCTATTAACATTTTCTATTATGTCTTATATAATAATTAATATTTATCTATTTTCGAATAAATCGAAAAGGGCATAGTGCAATTTTAAAGTACACTATTGTTAAGTCACTTACGTCATTTGTTTAAAGAAGCTTTGATTTTTTTCTCTATGACTAGCAGTCCTAGATTATCTATGTAGACAATATTGCCAATTGTCTATGGAAACGATTATGGCAAAGAAGGAAAATAACTAGCCTTCTTCGTTGCAATTTCTTTAATCTTCGATGTTTGTCCGTCGTAATAAATAAATATATTCAGTGTATATATACATATTAATAGTGATTATTTAATAATACGTATCTTAGACACGAACGGATCATCACTAACTAGTACCGTTTTGGATCAAATACTGCGTTTTGTTCCACGGCCGTTGGTGAAATTTAAGCCTTGGTCAAGCAATTCAAGCTCAAGGATGTCAGATTCGTCTTCACAAACTGTTAGTTATTTATTTATATTGTAAAAAATATAATTTTCATCATTTTCTGCTCTGCCATAATATAATAATAATACTTACTTACATACTTTATTTCGAAAATAAGCCAATGTATAATGACAGTATAAGGGATACTTTATATTTCTTACGGCCCTAATTAATGTCAATAGGTGGTACCACTTACCAGTTGTACCATTACCTCGTCTCCCTAATTGTAATTTGTTATAAAGCAATATGCAACATTGTTGTATAGTTTCTTGTATGTTGTACTAATTTACTAAACGTAATGTAGTTTAATTATCGATGCTCTATCATTGGTGTTTTGGGATCAATTCATTTTCGATAAATTTTACTGATTATCATAAAAGATAAAAATAGGAAAATTATTTTGAGAAATTATATTATTTGTTATTTATTTACATATTTAAACGCTTATAAAAAAAATCTAATTATATTAATTTTTAATAGGATCAAAAGCCTTAAACAACATGTCAGAGCAATTCAGCAAACTCAATAAATTGAGTCACTCTCTCAACGCTCGAGCGAGGCCGACCCTACAGCTAAAGTTCGATCAAAGCGCTTCCCGCACAAAGAAGATATTTACTTTGGGCCAAAATAAAAACGATAAAAAGAAAGGTAGTCTCTCGGACGGAATGAGCTCGGACTACTCATCGGATGACGAAAACAGGACGAATATATTTGAACCAACGTTGGACAATTTTGAGAACATGCAACACTATATTGGCGACCAGCAGAGAAAGGACGAGAACGATTGCGATTTGATAGAAAATCCTCTGTATTCCTCCAAAATCGAACCACACGAGGAAGTCGTCGAAACTAGCACTTCACTTGTTAATGAGAAACAGTCGTTAAAAACTCCCAATAATACAGCCAAAAAGAATCCTTTCGATACGGAATCTATAACGCCAGAAATTCAAATAGAATCTGATGGAACTTGTACCAAACCTGCACCCCCGAATTCTCTGGTGCTCTCCCAGAAGCTGTCTCAAAGCTCCGGGTTTATAAACTTCGAGGAAAGCCAGAACGTTCCAGAAGGTGTCAATTATCATGTCCGTTCGAATTCTCAGCACGAGATCACTTTGAATATTGCTCAATCGCACAGCGAATCGGCTTTGCGACAGTTGAAAAATATCGCCAGCCCTGTGTCGAGTGCGACTCGGGAAATGGTTCTTTCGCCATTTTCTAAACTGGCAAAGGGAGTGCAAACTTTGGGAGCTAATTTGGACCCCAGAAAGATAAAGGTATATGTTTTAAAATGTATTATAAGAAACGGCGTATTTTTAAATTAATCACATTTTAATTACTTTTATCAATTTTACAGGGCTCAGCTACAATTAAACATATATCCGAACAACAATACGAAGAACATAAGCAGTTGCAAGAGAAATGGCAAGGTTGCAACACTCGTTTGGTCGCCCTGTAAACAGTGTGACCAGTACTACCATGACAAAAAAAGTAATGTTACCAGTATAAAAAATCCGTAAATAAAAGGTACTGTTATTTATCATTAAATTATAATACCAGTCACAAAATAAGTATTAGCAAATGCATATTAAGGCTTAATAAACGTTTAGGGACTATAAAACCTGAACGCTTACAAAATATAACAGCAAGAGTCATTTTCCTTTGCTTAGTTCAATTATTAGAATAATTATTATTATATTTATATACATACCAGTTAACTTAGAGATTACATTGACGAGTTCCAGTAATTTAGAAAAAAATTGTTATATAATTAGTAGTATTGAATTAAATGTTATGCCGGTGCCAGACATCAGATGTAACGATGAATGTCGAGTTCTATGTAGAGTGATCGCAGTTGTATAGTTTCTGTAATTGTTAACGTTATCTGGTGTACGCATAATGAAGAATGAAGAACTAATTTTAATCCATAATTAGGTGGTACCGGCTTCATAGTGATATATGCTTTATTGACAATTGCTATTTGAAAAATTCCAAAGTATCAAGTTGAGATTCTTTATAATAACATGAATATATAAAACTTTTGTTAATGTAATTTTAAATTAAATCAATAATTAAATTTATCAAATAAATAATTTTTAAATTTCAATCAATTATAAAAACACATACTTGGATTTAAATTCTTTGATAAATCATTTGGATAAAACTTGATTTTGAGTTCTCATGTATATATCTCAACTTGACACGAAATTGTATATTAGTTTCGAACGTTTGAAAATAAGTACAATGACAATTGCTTAATATTATATAACCATTACAAATAATATAATATAAGGGTTAAAATTAGATTGTATTGTTTAGAATCATATTAGTTGATGTGTTATCAAAAATATAACGATTCGAAATTTAAATTATATCTATAGCCTATTCAAATCGATGAAGGAGTAAATATAAACAAACATTACTTTTTTTTTTATTGAATAGGTAAGCGGATGAGCCTTTGAGCCATCTGATGGTAACCTACGCCCATAGACATTGGTATTGTAAGAAATGTTAACCATCGCTTACATCGCCAATGCGCCACCAACCTTGGGAACTAAGATGTTATGTCCATTGTGCCTGTAATTACACTGGCTCACTCACCCTTCAAACCGGACAACAATACAAAGTACTGCTGTTTTGCGGTAGAATATCTGATGAGTGGGTGGTACCTACCCAGACGAGCTTGCACAAAGCCCTACCACCGAGTGCGAGTAATTAATATCATGGATCTTGAATTCAATGTCATAATTGTCTATTTTTTTTTATTTTTTTTTCTTGTGATTTGAATGGGCTGAACTTGTGTTCCTCTTGTAATATTAATGTTTCTCAAGTTTGCCAGAATAGAATCAGAGAATAGCTTTCTGTTATTTATTAAGACTTGTCAGGGTTAAACGTGTTTTAATAGTTTAAAAGCTTTTAGCTAAATGACATTCCGTATTGACGATTAGTTATAATTCCAATTTAGTAATTTAGTTGTATCGTTGCTAGTTATAAAGCACTTGATTTTCTACACGTTTATTATAAAATAATCACGAATGTCCAACACGATAGACAATTTGTGAACGGGCTTTTAGTCAACGCAATGACGTCATCTTTATTTATTTTAATGGAATACACATTTTTATTTTTAAACATGCCGTTTGATAACAAAATGTGATTAATTTATTATTAAAATTTTATAATATTGATAATAAAAATAACGTAAAAAATGTTAACTTATGAATTATGCTATAGACTAAAAGTCTGTCTACGAATTATATCTCCTTCCTCAAATAAAATAATAAAAAATAATTAATCAATTCAATTATCGCTTAATACCTCATTAGTGGTCGCAATTGACGACAGTATTATAATAATAATAATAATAGGAAATTATACTCAAAACATATATTATATATTTGATGTACTCCTGTCTCCTATCCTTCTGTATTGATAAACTATTCATAGTATTGATAGATCGTACTCTTTAATATCGAGACCCCCAACGAATTAACTATATAAATCATATTGAACATATTTCTTCTTGTTTAAATGCCAAAGTATATGAAAAACGTGACACTGATCAGTTATAATCAAATCAGTAAATAGTTTACAACAAGCTCTTATTGTATTTATAGTATGTTGCTGCACTTAACTAACTTCACATAAGCAAATTTAATTATTGTATATTTAATCTTGATATTCTTCGTTTTAATGGGGTCTAGTCTATATTGAATATTTTTCACAATCGAATCCCAAAATACTTCTATTTTAGAATGATATATTTACAGCTTATATACTAAAGCAAAGGCCATCGTAAACCGATCAATATGTTATTTGTAGTATTATTCGTATTATCCGTTTAATATATATAATATACTATTTGAAATATTTATAGAATTTAGTATACTGTGCTTTTATAAATGTACCTACACGAAAATATTTCAACACCTTTTCGATGCATATACAGTTACGAAACAAAAAAATGATATTTAAAAAAAAAACAGTTTCCGCTTCTGATTTTGCATTTGGATATTCAAATTATATATGAGTTGTATAAATATATGATGAATGTATCTGTCACATTATAAACATTAATACATTATTGTCTATGGAACATATAAAATGACTTTAAATTAAATTTCATATTGATAAATTGTTTTCTCTTTTTTAACGTTATTTAAAAAGGAAAGCAAGTCTATGTCTATTGTTTAATTAATTTGTTGTTTGTGTAACAAAATAATCAATCAGTTATTATTATTTTATTTTATTTTAATTGACTTGAATGTAACTAAAATCGAATGTTCTAATAATTATATTCCAATGGTAGGAGGAGTAAGGTTTAAGGAACCTTACATTGACACATTCCATGCGATTTGCCAATAACTCTATTATGCACTACAAACAGTTCTTGATAATTTTTTCACCAATTCATAATAGATTCCATAGATTGACTCGAACTTGTTTATTTATTTTTACTCCTCTTGCCGTTAGAATAGACTTATTCTATCTGTTTTTTCTTATAAAGATTATATTCTAAACGAACTATAGTAATGTTGACTTAGAATACCTTTTGAAATTTCCAAAATTAACAAAAAAAAAAGTATAATTTAAAACATACTATCCATTAAAACTTTTCAGTTCTTGTTATGTACTTGTAAAGCACATGTAGAAGAAATAGATAGCTTTGTATATGTAATGAAATAGAATGTTTGTAATTTGTAATAGCATGTGTGGATGGTATCACTTTCATAATATTCAATTATATTTCAACGAATATATACTAAAAACTATATAGATAACACAAAAATATTATCTTCCTTATAAAAACAAAATGATGTAGTCATTTTTATTATTATATAAGTGCTTTGAGAAATTATTATTATATTTTTTGTTTCGAGTTATTTATTTATTAATATTTTGAACCATTGTCTTATTATATACAAATCAATCAATATAATTTAAATAATTCTCCCATAGTTATTTGTAATTTAGTTATATTAGAACAAAATTTTTTGTATGTGATTTTTTTAGTCATACTTTTGACATTGTTACAAAAAATGTACAAAAAAAATTCCTTATTGATTTAGGAAATATATGCAGTTAAGAAAATGTGTTGAGTTTATAACAATTTATGAAAATACAAAGTAGCAACTCGAATAATTTATTTCATTTCCGGTTTGTTTGTTTTGTCTGTGATTGTATTTATATTAGAAAGGTTTATTTTTTATTTATTTTATAGATAAAATTGCTTTAAGTCAACTTGTCTGTATTTTCATTTCTACCTCGTAAACGTATTTAACAAGTAGGCATACGGAATCTTGTTAATTCTGAGATTAAATCCTACGTTAGCGTAGTCTCGTAAATATAATATAAATATAACTTATTTTTATGAAACTTAATAATAAGCTTCTCGTTCTCTATTTTGGTGGCTATTGACTATTCTATATATGTTACAAGGGCGATGAATTTTTTATAAACGCAATTAAATTGTGTTTATACCTAGGAGCCTAAACACCAATTACCATATTTCTCAAAAAATTACGAACTTCCGAACTGAATTTGATTCATACTAAAATCCCATCTTTAATCTTTCCTTATGTTCATTTCGCTCCATAAAAAGCTCCTGTGGAAAATAAAAGCTTTTAGACCCACCGGTTTAGGTTACACGTTATTTATCAGTCCGTCAGTTTTAAAATCGTATTCATTCCATATTCAAAAATCTGTGTGATGTTCTTTTTTTAATTTGCCGCCTAGCGATGTAAAAGTTGCAGGTTCAAACTCTTAACACAAATTAAGCTAATTAATTAGAAGGGTAAATAGGTAAATTAATAATTACTTTAAAATAGCCATGCTAAGTAAGTAAAAAGTAAGCTATGAAAAGTTGAAATCACGATAATAGAGAATCTGACATCCGAGCATGGCATTACCATGTACATATATTTTGATATAATAAAGTAAAAAGATTATGCCAGATGGAATCTATTAGAAAAAAAAAGAAATACATTACATTAGATAGAATAGACTGATAGGGATTATTTTTACAGGAAGAGGTATTCATCAAATAGAATATACATACAAAATGCAACTATATGAGCAGTTGGTAGACCTGTATTACTGTCAAATTAGTGTCAAACAAATTCACAAACAAAAACAATATCGTATTAAATGTACAATACGTGATTGCTTATTAGAATTTAAAACATTTATCTATACTCTACTTGTAGATAATTTTAACAGATTACGAAAGCTTACATTTAAATAACAACATGGTTACCGCGTACTATATAATGAAAATGTCAAGAAATAGAAAAAACACAGATATTCATGAATATTACAGTAATTTGCGCGACGACACTTACTCGAAAACATTATACCATAAAGACCGTATAATGTGCAGGGTTTGTATGAAGGATGGTTCTGTACCTATTTACGGTTCTGGAAGTTGCGATGTAATTGAGGCCTTACGAATTTTCGGAAATATAGTGGTCACTGAAAAAGACAATTTTCCAAAACATCTTTGTCGGATATGTTTTAAATTTATAAAAGAAGCAAATTTATTCAGAAAAATAGCAACACAAACCGATAAATTTTTAAAAACTCCGATCAAAAAAGAGGCTGTTGATGTATCACTGGACTGTCATGAATATGAAGAAATTAATAACCAGGAGCCAATAAAAAGCTGGCCAGTTACTGTCACCTCGGGTAATCAATCTAAGAACTGCAAAATGAAGGTTACCTCTAAAGTTCAATGTTATGTGTGCAATAAAGTTGTAAACAAATCATATTACAAGGAACATTTGACAATGCACGACCCTAACCATCATAAGTATGTTTGTGATATATGTGGTAAATCATTTAGACTGCGATGTGCATACCATAATCACAGCCTACGTCACGGAAATGGTTTTCCTTATAAATGTCAGTTTTGTCCATATAAAGGCAAATATGCTGAACTTCTTAAAACGCACATGAGAACTCACACAGGAGATTACAGATACATGTGTACTGAATGTCCAGCTAGGTTTCTGTTTAAAAGCAATTTAAACAGTCATATATTAAACAAGCACAAAGAAAAAGAGCATAAATGTGATACCTGTAAAAGAGCATTCCACACAAAGCTAGCTCTGCAGAGACATTTTGAAGTGGATCATTTAGGCATCAAAACTCATGTGTGCAATGTATGTGGTAATACATTTGGATATAGAAATGCAATGATGAAACATCAAAGAAGAGTTCATAAGAGAGAGAAAATGATGTTTTCGCGAATGCCATCATATTTACAAGTTGAAAATAAGAATTAAGTTACAAATGCTTTACATATATTTTATTATAATATTTCAATGAACAAAAATAGAAAAGTTATAATTCCATATCTGAAGATTTTATTTTAATAGTTTTATAAAATCCATTTTGTACTAACTAATATTAATTGTTGGAAAGATGTATAATTAATTCTGAACACAGTATACTATTTGGTAATAGAAAAACTGACAAGTAGGTGGTACTTACTAACCAGGGTGCACTACACAGCATTATCCCATGTGCTAAAGTAATGGCCTGGCGTGGTATAAATAAATAAAAAAGCTTTATTAAATCCATTACAGTTTTACAAAAGAAACTAGAATTAAAATATATATATATATAAAAATTAGTAACTTCATTTGATATCATTAATTTGTTATCTATATATTAGGTCCTTACATATGAAATTAGCGTTTTGTCGTACTGGCCACTTTGATCTGAAATATCTCCTCTTTGATTAAGAATTTCAAATTCAAATTTATAAATTCATTTAACTGGTACATTTGAGTTTTTAAAACAGTCATTCATTTGTTTTTTCCTCATTATTATTTTTTTTGGCGTCGCTTATTACCGCACAATGGAAAACGTGAATTATCGGTATATTTACGAGTAGGAGTTCTACCGTGGCACCAGTGCTGCAGAAACAGCTCGAAGGATTAATGATGTGTACGGCGCTGGTGTCGTAAAAGAAAGCACGCACGGTACGTTTGTGGTTTCAACGTTTTCGTTCTCGAAATTTTGACCTTCAGAACCAACCCCGTGGACGGCCGTAGACCAAAGTGGAAAATGAATGGCTATTGTGGAAGGGGATCCATCACAAAGCACTTCAGAGAAAGCTGCAGGCTTCGGGGTAAGTGATGAAACTGTATTAATCCACTTGAAGCAAATCGGGAAATTAAAAAAACTTGAAAGATGGGTACCTCATGAATTGAGTGAATCGAACTTGCAAACACGCGTCGACTGCTGTGTTACTTTGCTCAACCGACACAATAATGAAGGGATTTTAAATCGAATCATTAGTTGTGATGAAAAGTGGATACTGTACGTTAATCGGAAGGCAATGGCTGAACCCTGGAGACCCAGCCAAATCCTGCCCTAAACCAAAATTGACTCAGAAAAAGTTACTTATGAGTGTTTGGTGGGCTAGCGCCGGTGTCGTTCACTACAGCTTTCTAAAATCTGGCCAAACGATTAGGGCAGATATATATTGTCAGCAACTGCAAACCTTGAAGGAAGAACTAGCTGCTAAACAACCGACATTGGTCAATCGCTCTAGGCCACTGCTGCTTCACGACAACGCAAGACCACACACTGCACAACAAACAACCACTAAGTTAGATGAGCTACAATTGGAATTTCTGTGACATCCACCGTACTCCCCGGTGCTCCAACAGATTACCATTTTTTCCGCAATTTGGACAACTTCTTACAAGGAAAAAAATTCAACTCCGATGCGGCAGTCCAAGCCGCCTTCAAAGAGTTTATTGATTCTCGCCCCCATGGTTTTTTTAGTAAAGGGATCAATGAACAACCTATGAGATGGCAAAAGTGCATAGATAACAACGGTACATACTTTGATTAATTAAATATACTTTACAAAAAAAAAATTGACTTTATATTCCCCCCGTACAAAACGCCAATTTCATATATAAGGACCTAATATATATATATATAGATAACAATTTAATGATATCAAATGAATCAGTCTGATCCTGCGGTCGCGACTATGTCGTCCTGCCATCTTGCGTATGGTCGGCCTCTATTTCTGGATCCTGGTGGTCCTTTCCTTCTCGTCACTTTTGTTGTTCATCTGTCATCTAGAAACATGGCCCGCCCATTTCCACTTCAAACTTTGAAAGAAACTTAAAGCATTGGTTACATGCGCCTGACCATGGCCTGTAAATAATAATATTTTTAAGTACTTATATATAAAGCTGTATGATGCCATTACTGTTTTAAAAATATAACCATTGTATACATCAAGACTTATTATTTCATTTCATATTACTTAAAAAGCAAAAATATGCTTTAAGCATGCAAGCGTCATGTGTTAGCAATACTTAATTCAATATTATGTAGTTGCCATTAACACTTATACTGTACACAAGTGTTTTGGAAAAATCTATAAAAAAAAAGTTAGTTTTATGTTTGTTAGTTTAAGCAGCACCCAAACAAGCTGACAAAGCTTATGGATGTCAAGAATAAAAATTAAAATTAATCTTTCATTGTTAGTAATTAAAATTCACCAACCAACCGTTGCTGGCACGAAAATAATTGTGTCCCAGTGCCTCTGAAAATTCTTTTGCCTTTTCGCGTAAGATTAGCCTAGATACACTTAAGTTTTTGTCCAGACACAGCTTGAACCAGATGAGTAAGCATTCCTCTAAATCAGGAAACACAGCTAGACGCCGTCTTTTGCTAGACAAATTGCTACTTGATTCATATCTTTGCAATATTTCGGCTTCATTCTTAATTATTGTAATTTGTACATAAAGTGCTTGCTGGTAATCCGTATTGAGCTGCTACGTCTTTTTTTTCATGCCACTTTACCGCATTGATAACATCACTTTTTTCACGTAGAGTCAAAGTCTTTAGTTTCTGGCTTCCGCTTTGTTCATGTTGTTGTTAGTTAACAGCCAAATAAGTAATCATGTCCTGTGCCGACAAGAAACAAAAATAAGTTTAACACAACTGTGTTACTTACAAAGCTTAATTAATGTATTCATTCATTACACATGTACTAGACAAAAACAATAGCCCCAAACCCGAACCTATCTCTAACATTTTATTGCTGTTATTTCAGGAAATTCCACAAAGACGTCATTGTATTTTATTAAATACGACTTACGGAGTCTCCTTTTTAAAATTCGAGTTATAGAGTATAAATTTGTATTATCAATACTTCGTAGGGAAATAACATTTTGTTCGAGTTATAGTCAAAACAATTCGAGATACCGCGTATTTAGGGGTTCATCGGAAGGGAATGGCATTTGTTTTCGACTTACTGAGAATTTTGACTTAACGAGGTTCGAGTTATAGAGATTCCACTGTAATACAGGAGAGCCCATGATGCGATATATACCAATTTTTTCTATCGTGTAGAATGTTAGAAGCCCTTAATATTGATTAAAAAAAATTGTTAGTCGTTTTAGTTGGTTTTTATTAGCATTTAGTCAAGTTTACGAAGAGGCAAATTGATTTTTTAAAAAAATAAAAAATATATTTAAAATAATTGAGGATTGAATTAAACACGTCTGAACAGATTTGGATGCTCAGTTTAATTAAATATTGAAATACATGTTTCCCACTGTCTTAACTAAAATCTTACATTCCAGGAATCCATTTACATTGTTATGTTTCCCAGTACAACGACCACCCAACGCTAGAATGCAACAATGCAATTTTTAGGTTTTTACTGTGAATATTCTTCGTGGTACTGGTTGCATAACTTCTCCCTCCCCAAGCGCGAAATTATCCGAATTAGGATTTACAGGATTCGGATTATTTCGCAAGAAAGTGAACAATTTTAATTTATACTTAAAAATAATATATCCTAAAACACATATGGGTAGAATTGTATACAGTAACACCGTGGCCAAACTTAGGCTATTAATTTTCACTACACTATTTTCACTTTCCACACTTTCACTTTCCAGATTCTGAACTTTTAACATGTAAGATAACTGTTTTAAGTCATCGAAGTTAATCTCCTTCATATCTAGCGTTTTATTCCAATTTACAGTTGAAGATTTCAGTATGGGAAGATCAGCAATCGGTATTAACGTCGTAACGATGTTCCCGTAGAATCGACGATAATAGAGTCGGATATTTTCTAGGAATACTATACAATTTTCGTCAATGTGTAATATAAGAGAGCCATGTAGAGATTTGTGGGTTACATTATCACCGCAGATTTCCTTTAGAATAATTGTATCCCTTATGTAAACTATCCAATCATTGTCCTTGATTCGTTGAACCTTAATATTTTCCACATCTACGGAAACAGCATTGCAGTTGGATATGTTAGTTCTAAATTTCATTAATTGCTCTACGCAAGTTTCCTCCGTGTATGGTATGACGTTATCTTCGGTGCATAGGAATTCCTTTTCTCCGATTTCCTCGCAGGACTGCGCGACCGATAGGTATTTCAGCCCTTTCACCATGAGGTATGGGAATTTGGGAATAATTGTGAGAGTTTTATTAATAGTATTATCAAATCTAGGTAATGAATAAAGCTTAAAATAGTTATATATATTACCGTCGGTTAATGGAATCTCTAAGATAAATGTAATCTGGTTTCCTTTCATATATGCTTTAACTACAATAACCCTTTCTAATTTAATTAAATTACTCACACTGGCTTCGTACATTAGATTTTCTGTATTACCAATAGTTCTTAAAATAGTTAACAATTCTGTAGAGTTTACTATGGATTGGTGTAGAACAGAAACTTTACTCAATGCTAATGTAGTTTCAATTTCACTTAAGGTTATATATATTGAACGAAAATTAACACTAAATATATTAAATACCATAAGAACATGAATAGAGTAAATAGAATGTACCTCTTTAGTTATTATTTTCTTAACTAAGTCTTCTATTGTTCGGAGTTTATCATCTAACATATTAACGTTTGACTGTAATATTTCTGTGCTACTTATAAAAGAATCTAACATTTTCGAAATTACAGTTATTTTCTTATCGGTTAACAGTTCTTTATCATGCAAATGTGTAATAAGGGAATCATAGTGATTGGCATCATCATGGTCTAAATTACCAGTTATCAATTTAATTATCGATCCTAAGGGATTTAGTAAACCTCTTTTTACTCTCACAGCGGGCAATAGTTGTCCTAGCTTGTCTATCGTTATACTACGTAAATACTCTACTTGTTTCCTTAAGCCTAAAAATTCAATCGAAGACTGATTGCTCTTATCAATTAGATTACTAAACTCTACATATTTTTTCAAGTTGAAATCTAGTGTTAAATATATTCTGCTTAAATCTAATACCTTTATAACTGTCCATTTATCTTCTTGTTTATAAGCTTGTCCTATATTAATCGGAAGCAATCCCGGATTTGGTTCAATCTTTTGAACTTGAAGGCCCTGGTTTTGGACTACCAAGGTCAGTATGGTCAGACTGCACCTGTGGAGGACGTTTAACATTTTTAATAGGCACTTTAGTTTGCCTGTGTCCTACTGTAACAGGGACTATATTACGCTCTGTTTGTCCTCTAACAGTTGCTTTCTGATAGCGAGGCTTATCTTTACTTTTTCTAGTGTTAACGTCTTTTGTAAAAATAACCTGCCCTTCTTTGAAATTAACGTTACTCTCTCCGCCCTTTTTATCCCTTACCTTTTCCTTTTGTTCTAACATTTTACTAGTCAAATATTGATATAGATATTTTGTTCGTTTCGCGTGATCCTTTAATATCTGCTGTGTGTATGCTTTATCAAAATCCGCACTAAATATTTGATTGGAATCCGTGTGGCCGAATACGACTTCAAAAGGTGTTAGACCTGTGGCTGTATGAATAGAATTGTTATATGCCATAATAGAGTACGTCATAACAGATGCTGCATCTGTGCACTTTTGCTCATACCTAGCCAAACGATATATTTCTATAATTGTGGAATGAAATCGCTCTACTATACCCGTCGAATTCGGATTATTAGCAGTAGTGATGTGTAACTGAATTTTATACATAGCGGTCATTTCTTTTATCATTTCGTTATTGAATTCCGAACCAGGGTCACAGCTTATTTTCGTGGGTACTCCATACATAGAAAAATACTTTATTAAGGCTCTAATAACTTCGGGTGTCGATCTATTGCTAACTTCTATGGCTTGTGCGAGTTTACTAAATGCATCAACTATCGTTAAATAATACCTATTTTCTATATTGAATAAATCTATGAAAACTTCCTGAAAGGGGGCACTCTGTGTTTGCGTTAATTGAAGTGTAGGTTTAATGGGTTTCCTATCGTATTTCATTTTATTGCATGCTTCACATCCATTCAAAACTGCTGAAATCGTCTCCTGCATCTTATCCCAATAGAAATTTCTCTTTATCCTTAACATTGTTTCTTTTATTCCTCTATGGCAAGTTTTTCCGTCATGATATTTTAAGATTATAGCTTTTTGTTCGTTTTCATCTTCTATATAACTTACACGCTTCGTACATTCATAAAAATTTACCATTCCTTGTTTAAAAAGGCTAATAATGATATTTGAAAATTCGCGCCTATGTTCCTCTTTTTCAAAGTATATAAAGTATTTGGTTTTAGGTTTTATGTATTCTTTAAGGAATTGTTTAATCAAATCTGCATTACCTACAGGTAAGAACACTTCTAAAATTTTTTGTTTTTCTCGCGATAAATTTCTAACTTGGATTTGATTTTTAAACCATTCTAATACTATTATTTGGTTGGGTTTTGTATCAATAGCCTCTTGAAGTATTGGGATACCATGTGATTCTAAATCATCTGCCGAATGAACTGTTATTGTACTGCTAGTATCTGACCTAACGGGATATTCTTCTATGGAGTCTATCGATATTGTCTTTTCCGAATCCGAAATAGTAACAGTCTCAGACGAGTCACGGTTCCGTTTCTCAGTCGCTAGTCTATCTGTCTTTTTAGTCACATTATTAGGATCTTTACGATATTCTGTCTCAACGTCGCTAACATTAACAGCTAAAGATTGATTCTCTTCGTCAGAGTCTAGTGCGTTAACTTTTATGCGAGAGAGCGCGTCCGCATTGGTGTTTTGCTTTCCATTTTTATATATAACGTCAAAATCGTATTCCTGTAGTCTTAATCGCCAACGCGTCAACTTGCTATTTGGTTCTTTTAGGGAATAGAGCCAGGCCAACGGTCTGTGGTCAGTATAGATAACAAATTTACGACCATAAAGATAAGGCCGAAAATGTTTGACTGCCCAAATAATTGCCAATAGCTCGCGTTCGATAGTACTATATCTACTTTCAGTATCACTCAATGTCCTACTTGCATATGCTACCGGTTTATCGCTGCCAATCGGACCTTGTGATAAAACTGCACCTAGGGCGACAGTCGAGGCATCAGTCGTTAAAACGAAGGGTTTGTCAAAGTCTGGGTACTGTAATAGGGGAACAGTCGTGAGTAGCTCTTTGCATTTTTCAAATGCGTCAATGTATTTTTGGTCAATGACTATCTTATTGCGTTTCTTTAGACAGTTAGTCAAAGGTTGCGTTATTTTGGCAAAGTCCTTGATAAAGCGTCTGTAGTACCCTATCAATCCTAAGAAGCTTTTTATTTCAGTCGTGGTCTTGGGTAGAGGATAGTCAAGTATTGTCTGAATTTTGTCATTATTAGGTTTCAGTCCGTCTTTGGTAATGGTATGCCCTAAATAAAGCACTTCTTTACGCATAAATTCGGATTTGTCAAGTTGTATTTTAAGATTCGTTTCTCTAAGTCGTTCAAATACTGTTCGTAATTTCTCTAGGTGTTCCTGTAAGCTACTCGAAAAGATTATTATGTCGTCTAAATAAACGAGGCAATGGATACCCTGCAGACCTCTTAAAATGTTATCCATTGCTCTCTGAAATGTGGCAGGTGCCGTTTTAAGGCCAAATGGCATTCTGAGAAACTCAAAATGGCCGAATTGTGTGCTAAACGCAGTTTTCTGCCTATCCTCTTCATTGACTTCAATTTGGTGGTATCCAGATGCCAAATCTAATGTAGTGAAGTAAACGCTTTTTCCTAATTTGTCGAAAAGGTCTGTGATATTAGGTAGAGGGTATTTGTCGTCTACTGTTATTTCATTTAAACGCCTATAATCAATCACCATCCTATATTTTGCTTGACCAGATGCATCAAGCTTTTTTGGTACAAGGTGTACAGGAGCACTCCAAGGGGAATGTGATTCCTGTATTACATTATCTTTTAATAGTTTGTGTACCTGATCTTTTATTTCCGCTGCTTGCGCAGGAGGTTGTCGATATGGTCTAACATAAATCGGATCCTCATTTTTAGTTCTAATTGCATGTTTTACCTGATTGGTGAATGTGAGAGGGAGGTGTTCACTGTAAAATATATCTTTAAATTCTCTACATAAATCAAATATTCTCTTTCGCTCCTCTTCATTCATATGTTCCAATCGTAATTTTAATAAGTTTTCTTCTAATATAGCATCAATTTCGATATCCCTTTTTTCCTTCGTACAGTTTACTTCGCAATCACTTCTTTCATACTTTATAATTTTAAATGGTTTTGTTACTGTCATTATTGCCTCTGTGTCTAAACTATTCTGTACTACTGTCGTTGTATAACCGTTCATACATCTAACTAGAGCGCTAGGCATTCTCACACCCTTACAAAATTCCTTATATTCTAATACGCCTTCGCCTGTGTGTAAGTCTGTAGGAAGTTTAACACGTTGTTCCGTACGCGGTGCTATTCGTATTTGATAATTACTCATATTATGTATAATAGGAATTAATGTTGTATTAGTTTGTAAAATGTTGCGTTTTAGGTCAATCAAAGCACCAATTTGTCTTAATAGATCGTCACCTACAACGCCGTCATATCGGGAATCTACGTCGTAGAGATAGAACTTGTGTTGATCGTTACAATTAAACGTCGGTGGTAGCGGTATCTCTATAACTTCTGAGTGTGAGCTAGATGCGTGTGTACTTATGACTTGAAATGGTTCGTGACGGATTGCATATGAAAAATATTCATAAGCTTTTCGTGGACTAATGAAAGATCTCATACTACCTGTGTCTATCATAAATTTTGAATCAATCTCTGGGATGTATATGTACGGTAACTTTAGGTTTGGATCACAATTAATTTCTATCACTTCATAATGCTTGTTGCTAGACGCATGTGAAAATTTTGTGCCTCCTCAGAAATTACAGGAGTAGGTGTTTCGTCGTTTACTTCAACATCCTGACTATCGGGAAATGACACTTGAGGTTCGAATTGTTGCGTGTCCGATCCAACAAAATTATTATTACAGTAATCATTTTCACTATAATCGTTTTGATCGTAGTAACATAAATCATTTGGTTGGTTATCGTAAAACTCTAACTCGTTAACTTTAAAACCTTGTTGCGGTCTTAGAGATGGTATAGTACGCATTGACACATCTGTTGAAATATTAGCCTGATTATTAGGTTTATAGCCGAATTGAGAATAACCTGGATTTTGTGCACGCATACCAAGCTGTTGTGGACGCATTCCGAATTGTTGGGGACGTATGCCCCACTGGGGCTGATAGCCAAACGATGGTCTATAGCCTAACTGAGGTCGATAACCTGTCGGTTGTGGTGGCTGATAACCTGAGAATTGTTGAGGTTGGTTTGAAGGCGCTTGAGCCGGACTTTGAATTCGTGGTACACCAAATTTGAACTTGGGGGCTAACAATTGGTTTGTCGAATTAAAACTATTTAGTCTAGGGGAAAGCACGTTATTTCCAAATTTAAATGTCGACGGAATACCGGGGAATGGAGCTACGATATTCGATTTATTATTCATTCTGTTACGTGCGGTATATTGGTCGTGAAAATTAACCTCTTCCATAACAACACTTAAGGCTTCTTCGAGACTACGCGGTGATTTTAACCGAACTACTCTAACCATATTTTCCGGTAAATTGTACAGGAAAACATTTAGCGAAGTGTTATTATAAATGATAATTTTACTCTGCTTAAGATTAGAATCCGTAATTAAATTTACTTTCGATATTAAAGCTGAACGAACAGACTGTACTCTATTGCAAAATTCTAAATACGATTCACCTTGCCTAATTTTCATGGATTCAAGTTCGATAGCCATGCATTCCTCACTACGCGGATCCCCAAAGTGTAAAGTTAATAGTTCCTTGAATTCGTCCCATGTAGTTATATCCTCGCGTTCACTGATAAGGGCCGCCGCATTGTCTTTAAGTCGGCTCATTATCGAATGCATAACATACATATTTTGTGTCGGACCCCCTACATATTTATTAATAACGTATTCGCACTGTCTAATAAAAAGATTTAATTGACGTTTATCTCCGCCAAAAAGTGGGATTAATTTTTGAATTTCAGTTGGGATGAGAACTATTTGCTCCAGATGTTCGTTAGTAGACATTTTAATGATGAATATCGCGGTATTTAATAAAATAAAAATCACTATAATTACCTTTTACACTAATACAATGTTAAATTATATCTAAATTTATAATTAATTCGTAAAATTATATTTTAAATGAATTTTACTTAGTATTATTCACAAAAATTCATGTGAGAGATAAAATACAAATATGATACGTATAACTAAATTCCGATTTCACAGATTTTATATGAAAACCAGATAACAGTTAAAAAGAGAGAGTTCCAATCTCTAGATAACAAAACTCTACAATTTGAATAGGCATGAAATAGGTAAGGAAGGTGAAAAGGCTTACTCACCAACCAGCCAACGCCATCAGCATCGCTCCAACCACTTGACGAATTTATTTGTTCGATGGATCGCCGTCCGCGCCGGAAAATCACGAAAATCGGTAAATTTAGATACTCGAATATTTACGCGAATGCGCTATAATTACGACGATCCTGTCCGCAGCGCCAGTCAAGTTTACGAAGAGGCAAATTGATTTTTTAAAAAAATAAAAAATATATTTAAAATAATTGAGGATTGAATTAAACACGTCTGAACAGATTTGGATGCTCAGTTTAATTAAATATTGAAATACATGTTTCCCACTGTCTTAACTAAAATCTTACATTCCAGGAATCCATTTACATTGTTATGTTTCCCAGTACAACGACCACCCAACGCTAGAATGCAACAATGCAATTTTTAGGTTTTTACTGTGAATATTCTTCGTGGTACTGGTTGCATAACTATTTAGACAAATTAATGGTATTGTTGTTTGTTATTTGCTTATTATTAGTTATAAAGTCATATACTTATTTGTGGATTCTTTTTAATTAAAGTCATTTTCACTTCTGGTCATGATCTTGTATACAGGTCTAGCAACCGAGTCCAATTTCAGTGGTGAGAGATAGGTGCGATTGTGTTACAACTTCTATTTTGCAATAACGCCCGCTGTACTGCTGGTTGAGTGACACGCGGCGTATATTTTTCTCTCCCAAGTATTGTATTATTTAATCATCGTTATATCGTTTTGTTGAGTTTTTCGAATTTTTTGTTATTTAAGTGTTTTGTTTGGATTTGAAAAAGGGTTCGGGATAATTATTACGCGAATTGTCATGCCTCTGGCGGCCGTAAATTGAACTAAACAGCGTCATTAAGTCGACATACCCCCACTATTGTTGTTACAAGACCTGTGTATACGACCGTGCTTCTGGTCTGTAAGACTATGATAAAACGTCATTGAGAACTGTCAAAACATTAATGTTATGACGTCTAGACGTCATTCATTATTTCATTAGTTTTGGAAACAAATAAAAACAGTAAAATAATTTATTTTTATCTCTTCTTCACATTGTTTAACTTAAATATCATAAGTACACAATTACACATTCAAAATGGTGACATCCTATTATATAATGAAAATGGCTAAAAATAAAATATACGCCAAGACAGATGAGTACTTCAGTAATATATATAATGCACCAATATCAAAAGAAATAATCAAAGAAAAGTCCAAGTGCAGAGTTTGTCTTAAGGACGGTGCTGTATCTATTTTTGACATCGAAAATACAAACGATATTACAGAAGCTTTAAAGCTGTTTGCAAACATTGAAATAAATGAAAATGATACATTGCCAAAATGCTTGTGCCACATTTGCTATCAATTCATAAAAAGCGCAGTCATGTTCAGGAAAATAGCAAAAAAAACTAATGAAATATTAAAAAATCAACCTGACATCAATGTTCTCAGTGATGACTGGGACGATCCATTTAGTGACGTAAAATTCATGCAAAATACATTGAATAATGAAAAAAAATTTGACTCATTGATTAATCCGGCCAAAAAGGAAAAAGATAAAAGAGATTTGAAAGTCCAATGTCAGACGTGCAAGAAAATTATTAGAAAGTCTTACTATAAAATACATATGACAATGCATGACCCTAACCATCACAAATATATCTGTGACATTTGCGGCAAAACATTTAGACTTAGAGTAGGCTACCATAATCACAAACTACGACATACTAATGATTATCCATATAAGTGTCAACTTTGCCCATTCCAGGGTAGGTATGCAGAACGTCTCAAAAGTCACATGCGCACACATTCAGGTGAGTACAGATATATGTGCACTGAATGTCCTGCTCGATTTCTCTTTAAAGGAAACTTCAACAGTCATGTCTTGTTAAAACATAAAGAGCCACAGCATAAGTGTAATAATTGTGAAAAAGCTTTTCATACCAAACTGAAACTCCAAAGACACAATGAAGTTGATCATTTGGGAATTAAAAGTCATATTTGCAACATATGCGGACGGGCATTTGGTTATAGAAATGCTATGATGAAACATCAAAGGCGGGTACACAAAAGAGAAAAATTGAGATTTACATATAATCCACTACAATCTGATAATACTTAAAAGTTAAATTAACAAATTAAAGATATAACTGAAAAAAAAATTAATAAGCTTAAAGCTGATAATGAGATAGAGTATATTTTTAGGCAATTGAAGTGAGATTATACAAAAATGATTAAACCATTTCAATATTATATTAATGTTTAGGTGAAAGTATTATAGAAAATAATTATCTTTCTTATAAATGTACAAATTTCAGGTATAAAATTCTACTTATGTTAAAGTTTATTGTCATTGTAGGTAATACACACTACCCAATAAAATATATTTTCCATAGAATACCACTATCAAATTAATTACAATTGTAAAAATAAATTTCATTATGTCTCAACATTTGTTTACTTTACATGTAACACTTTCATTTATATAATAAAAACATACATAGGATACTCAATTATTAAATGTTGTTGAAAGAAAACAGTTACGATTCTAATAAGCTCAATATTTTGTTTTACATTTTATTCCATTTTAAGGAAAATTTTTGGAGTAGTAACAACTTCGAATGAATACTAGTTCTTACAGTGACGCCCATCGAGCAAGGTCGTCTACACAGGTCTATCAACAACAATAGTGGGGGTACGTCGGCTTAATGGTTGCTGTTCAGTTCAATTTACGGCCGCCAGAGGCATGACGATAGATCATTATCCCGAACACTTTTTAAAATCCAAACAAAACAGTTAGATAACAAAACAAAAATAATAACAAATCCACCCACTCAACAAAAATATATAACAATGATTAAATAACACAATACTTGGGAGAGAAAAATATACGCCGCGTGTCACTCAACCCGGTTGAGTCAACCGGCATGTGACCGCATATATCGATAGCAACGACGTACAGCGGCGTTGACGCGAAATAAAAGTTGTAACACAATCGTACCTATCTCTTACAACTGAAATTGGACTCAGTTGATAGACCTGTATACAAGACCGTGCCATCGAGCATCGACTGACATAATGAGCTCCCTAATTGACGGGACATCATATGAAATGGCCAAATCAAATGTTATTTATTATTAAACGGAAACGGGATGGTAATAATAATAATTAATTCATTGGCTAAGAATCCTTATATTTTGATGTGTTACTTGACCACAGGATTTACAGATTGCATAGATAAAACAGGCCTGTTCGATCTTATTCTTTCTATCTGCAGACCACTGTACGTTAGACATCAATAGTTTCCATTTCCTATAGCTATCGATATTCAGCCTAACTTTCGATAGTTTTACAAACATTGATTAAACACCTTTAGTAATCAATACAAATAATTTTAATATTTACCAAAACATACATTTCAATCAAATAAATTTTAAGATACCTTTCCAAACATTTTAATCAAAACAAATAATTTTAATAATTATCAAAAGTATATGTTTGTCAAAATATTGTATGTTTTGTTTTAAAAATTCTTAAGGAATGGATGTTTCTGAAATGCAAAGATAAGCTATAAGTAAAAGGATTATTATTTATCAATGACGGGCTTTACTAAGTACTGTCTCATATCAATTATAGACTCACTGGGTCGTCTCATATCAATTATAGACTCAAGGTGTCGACCGACTCTTTCGATTGTGAAAATATCAACCAACTCCCTCAATATGATATCGCTTTCAATGTCTGCCAAGTCACTCTACTTTGAATTCCCCTGAAAAACTATGAATTAATGTATACTTCACCTTAGGTGTGAAATTTTCTACGCGATAGTTACTAGAATCCGGTAAATTCCGCCCATTATAATGCCATTACCTTTAGAGATGGTGTGAAGTAGTAGTAAAATCACCTATCGATAACACAAAATAATAATCGATAGTATCAGTCAATGACTATCGATACTATCGATAGTTTTTCGATGTTTAACGAACATTACTGCTAAGGGCTACTACATACAGAAATTCAGAATCAGACAAGTCTGCAGAGAACTTGTCTTAATCTGAATTTGGTCGTTACATAAATGATGGTAAATAGATTTTTTTTGTTAGTATAAAAATTATTAATCAGACGAAATGTTTTATTTCTGTTTTCTATGACTATAATTTTGGTAGTCAACGGAAAATTAATCTCATTGCATCGAGTTAACCCAAACTGAATGTCCAATATTTGTGTAAAAATTTTGACTTTGACATTTAAAAAATATATAACTTATATTGCCGAATTGCCGATGCCCAATTCTGTTTCAATCATTGTAACTCAGTAATCATTTAAATGTTAAATATAAAAAAAAATTAAGATAAGCGGTGGAGCCGCTTTCTATAATGGCATCATCTTATTTTAAATTGAAAATTTTGAAAAGAAATAGTAAATTAAATAACTCAGCAAATGATTTATATGAGAAATATGTAAATGAACGAGACGCAGATTTAATAAAATGTAAACAAAGTAAATGCAGAATTTGTTTGCTTGATGGTTCAATATCAATATTTAGCAAAAATTCAATAGAAATAATAGAATCCATAAGATTATTTGGAGGTATTGAGATATCAGAAAGAGACAGCTACCCAGAATATCTATGTAATACTTGTTACAATCTTCTTCAGAATGCAATGTTATTTCGAAAGAAAGCTCAAGAAAGCAATTTACTTCTTAGACAACAAGATATGCTGAACGTTGAACTCACAATGTGCTCTAATGATGCAGAGAGACTAAGTGAATATAGTTGCAAAGGAAATGAAAGTAAAAGAACAAAAAGTTTAAAGTATAAATGTGAAATTTGTAATATATTTTTCTTAACTTGGAGTGAATTATTAATGCACAATAATCAAATACAACACAGAAATGTTCGCATCCAATGTCCTGTATGTAAAGGCTTATTAACAACACAGTTATATAAAAAGCACTTAGCTCGCCATCAATCAGCATCACACCTGGTGTGTGATGTTTGTGGAAAGTTGTATCGAAAGGATAATTTATTGCGCCATCTACAGTTACACAATTTTGATTTGCCTTTTCAATGTAAAATTTGCCCCTACAGGGGAAGATTCCCAGAGTCTTTGAAAATACACATGCGGACCCATACAGGGCAAAAGCCTTTTTCATGTGATACATGCCAGTTAAGTTTTTTAACAAGAAGCAATTTAAAAAGGCATCTATTAATACACAATAAACAAAAACCGTTTAAATGTACTGAATGCAGTAGAAGTTTTTATACAAAACATGATATGTCTGTACATTTTATGTCAGATCATGTAGGAATCAAAAATTATGGATGCAAAACTTGTAGGAACAAGTATGCTACTAGGAAAGCTCTTACGAGGCATGAGGTAAGAGTTCACAAAAGAGAAAAAATGGTTAAAGGTCGAATGCCATTATATTTGCAGCCTGAATATAAAATATAATATGACATAAGAACAAAGAATACTTATAAAAATAACTGAGTTTGAATATTTGGTATCTTAAAAAATATTGACATTATTTAAATGATACTTAAAAATTTGTGTTAAAAAGAATTATATATATTATTCAAATAATTATAAGGGGATATCTAAAATACTGCTTTGTTTGACTAGATCCTTTAATGACTCAATTAACATTTGTAACAATAAATATACAATATACAATACACAATTTTATTAATGGGTAAATTTTTCTTAAATATATTTTTTAAATGTGTAAATCTTTGGTGTAACATCTCAATTTTAAATTTACAATGGAAGAATGCTATATATGTAAGGCTGTTTAAAAGGCCACTTATAATCACATATCCTCAGGGATAGGATAATACATCTAGCCAATACATGTGTTTTAATAGTTCTATAGGAACATTCATGTGCTTATTAATTAGGGACTATGTTTTGGTATAAATGTAAAATAAGAACAAACTACTCTTCAAAGATTCTATGGTCAAAATATTAACATTACCCTATGTCTATCGCACATTTCTTAAATATATAACACAACAACACAAATCTATAATTTATGGTAAAAATTTAAAACTGGATTAATGTAAATTCTTAGTACAGATAAAGAAGAAATTAAAATTATGGATGTTAAATAATTAAGATCTCTAAAATTTAAAATTTTAGTTTCAGAAGAAACCGAACATTTTCCATTGGATTGAAATTATTAGGTTTTGGTTACATTTATTTTAAATACTCTTTTTTTTTTTACATTATCACCACATTGTATTATAACATTTGGTCTAGCATATTTAGGATAAATAATTTCTTATATCTACATTAAAATACTAAGTATATGTAAATAGACTAGTAACATACAAGTCTTAGCTAATATATTGTATAATTAAGATTTATGAAAGCGAAGTAACTGTTGCTGTAAAATTATGTTTTGCATTTTTATTTAATGATTATATATAAAATCTATCAAATTACATTAATTATCAAATTAAATAAATATTTATGTTTGATAACTTTTTTTGTCATAGCCACATTGTCTTGTTAATAATAAAATTGCTATAACTTGGAAAAATGTATAGGTATATAAATATATAGTAAGTACTTAAGTTGGACCCCTGGATGTGTACAAAAAGCAATGTACTAGTCATATGAAGGGCCTCTACACATTGTGACTATAAACATGGACGCAAACATGAATTCCAGCATTTGTAATGATAACATGAGTGTACACCAAATGTACTCAATTCTTAAAATAACTACTTGCCATTTCAGTAAATACACAACGCCTCCTATCGAAGGAACTGTTAGAAGTACCGAAAACATAACTGGTACATCTGTGGAAAAGTAAAAAGAATTTATATTTTATATAATAAAACAGTAATTAAAATAAGAATTTTACCACTAATTTTACTATAAAAAAAAGAATGATGTAGGCTGTGATATTAAACTATAAATAGATTTTTGATAATTACCTCTTTCGCTCAGGCTTCCTTTACGGCCCAAAAAAAGTCTAGCAGCTTCGACGATAAAAAGGGCTACCAGTACTCCATAATCTTGTCCCAGCCTTGTTCTTTTATGATATATATCGTCATATTTTCCTCCGATCAATACAGATTTCAGGATTAATGTTCCTAATTCACACGTAGCGAATAGTCCGAAGTAAAAAGAATTAATGTATAAAAGTATTTCATACGCTAAGCTCGAATTTACCATACTGTAAAAATAGTCACTAAGGTTTATAATTTTATTATAAGACTTTTGTTTTAATTAGTTTTAACAAGAATGGTATTAGAAATTTTATGAAAAATTAGAACAAAAATTTAAAAATAGAACGAGGGTGTTGCGCTTATGACAGATTAAAAAGGAACATTTCCGTTTACTTGAAGTCTGAAATATTATTGCCATTGACACTAAAATGTACCCTAATTTTTCATAAAATTATAATTGGACCATCAAAGTTAAAAAATATGATTTATAAATTCTAGTTGAACATCACTTTATCGACAATATATTAAATTATCTGTTTTAAATGTGTAAAAATATTATAAAAATGATTATTGTAACAATTAACCATAATAAACTTAATGAATGAATGAATGAATGAATTATTGACGAATGTAGTGTAAAGTGTAAGGAGAAGTATCTCATATCTTTCCTCGCAAATTTATCTACCATAAATGCTTGAATTAAGATTTCCATAAATTGCCATAATAGCGCTACTGTAGTTACAAACTGTAACCAAGAATGAGATTTGTATTATATTAAAAAATTTTTGGAATAAAGTTCTTTTACTCATCTTACAGTAGAGACAAGAGAGTGAAAAATGGCAGTGGCCATGTCATATAACGAAATAGCGTTCATACATCGTGCTTACCAAATGCTACAAAATGGGAGGCGTTCGCGTTGGGCGTTCAAATTTAGGTGGTCGATATAAAGGCGGTTGAGGTGCTTTTTGGAGTGACAAAAATACAGTAATATAATCAAGTAAAATCTACATTTTAAAACTCGGTTTGAATCGAAAAAATATCGCACATACTTCGTTCTTGACGGGGGTCCCCATTTCTCAAATTCCGATTGTAAGCGTTTCTGTAAATTTCACCTTCTACTTTTAGTAGCTTCATCTAAATTTCAAACATATTTCGGTACACTTTTTATACACAAAGATACTTCTCCTTATCGCTACATTCCATAGTAGCTTCAGACTTCAGAGTGACAAAGTATTTAAAGCGTAGACAAACTAATGGACCTAATGACGATTTCCTTCTCACTCACACAACACAGAGAACGAAAATTGGTTTACAAACGTTTTAGACAGAGATAGAATTATCAAATATTTTTTCCGTTATCGCATAACCAGTTTTTCCATGTTTCGCTACTCAAGTAGCAAAACAAACTTAGACAGTTGTTGCGCTCGTTGTGCTTATTGTTTAATTTTTGCTTATTTTTATGTATTCTAATCCAGTGACAGAGAAACACTCCTTATATCATATCGAAGATTATACAATCTTGCATTGTTGTATTATTTTATGTTAAAGCGATAGCAAGAAGAAAATTGCCAGCGTGTAATTTCACGGGTAAGTACGACGGTTTTGTCCCTAAATATAGTTTCTCAGTGACGATTATTTATGCCATATTATCTCATGTAAGTGGTGCCAGCGTCGACTAAAAAAAGTCACGATTTTCGATAAAAATATCGACTCGTCGATGACATAAACAAATAAATATGGCGTCCAATAATAGCCTAGTGCTTCGTCATTTATAAATATGTTATTTTAATTTATTCTTTCACTTATTTGTAATTTCCCAATGACAACATTATTTAACATTCTGCTTGAATTCATAATATTATGAATTCCGAGTCAAAAGGATAACATATATATAATATATGTGGCAACCATTCTTTATTAATAATTTAATTGAGCGTTTTAGATTTCAACACCTGAGGAGAAAGCTAATCCAGTACCATCAACATATAAGTGTAAAGTTTTAAGATAATGCAAAAATAAAAACCAAAAACAAAAAGTAAGGTATGTCAAGAAAGAAAAACCTTAAAGCTAATATAAAAAAAAATTGAAGCTGTTGCTAATTTAAAAAAAAATGTATTATTATTTTCTAAGGCAAATAAATAGCTGCCTAAAAACCAAATACTACATTATCAGATATTATTCTAGAACTTAATCAAATCAGCACTATTGATAACGGAAACAAAAACAAACAATGCACCGATTTTTGGGTGTATTTGGAAAACAAAAAATATTCTAATTTAAAAAAAATGTATAGTAAATATTAAAATGTAAAATATAAAAATCTTTTTTTTTTTAATTTAAATCTGGAAAGTTATTTATGTCCCAAAACAGGGAATGCAGTTACTATGTCAACATTATACGCAACATTGGCAAACTATCTTTGTCTCAATCACGGTTTCACGGTCCCTTGGTCTACGATACCAACTTTATCATTTGATACTAATTCAAAGGCATAGGCACTAGCAGGCAGGCAACTTTGAAATGATTAAATATTAAAATGTTGTCATAACTCCTCATAGTCAACTCAAGATTCAAGTCATCGAACGAAAGACGACGACGTGATTGTGGGCGGTCGTGTTTTATATAGGTACACGTGTAGTCAAAGTAACCTATTAATTTATTATTGTTAAGATTTTTGTGAATTAATGGATGGTTAAAAATTAAACGCAGATACTTTTGTTGAATTGGAGGGCTTGGTAAGTATTTGATTTTTAGAAAACTAGATACAAAACCACGCGCTCTTGAAAGCACGTTGTAATGAGACGTTCTTTCCATTTTCTTATATTTTAGTTATTTTTTTTATTTTTCTTTCACACGAACTTATTGATCGAAAGCTTTTTTAATAAGTTCATTGATCGAAAACTTTTTCGAATAAGATTTTAATTAAGTACATTGTTTTTAACGCTTAGTGTCACCTGAGTCTGAGTAAATAACCGTTTTGTTGATGATCCCGTTTGTCGTAAGATAGTTATTTTTAGACATTTTTTTGATAAAACATTGTTATCGAATTAATACGTATCTTAGATGCACTTTTTTTTAATGTTATTAAGGAAAAAACGTTTTATAATTTAGTGCCTTACGACATTTCGTTTTGTATCACTTTATCTATTTATATTTGGTAAATATTTTATTAAGAATGCTAAACCAATACATTTCATATATACTAATGTAAATAGTAAAAAAAATGCAGCAAAAATTGAAAATATCAAAAATATATAAATGGAAAATATAATATATAAAAAAATACTAACATTGTATAGAAGTTCGTTTTAATGGCATAAGCTGGTAGCATAATTTTGTGAAATACAAATGATAGTATTTCCAAAGTGCAGTAAAGTGCACACTATCTTTAATATTATTTTAAAATATATATAACTGACACAATCTTTGCAGTTTGGATTGTTAGAACCAATAGTTATTCAAAACACATCCTGCCCTTACAACCCATTCTATATTTAAAATTAATGGTATCTAAATTTATTTTAAATATATAATACAGCAAATAAAGCTAAGATATTTTATTATATATTTGTCATAATTAATAAATATTCTTTGAAAAAATGACATGTACACAATTATTGATTACTATTTATTGCAAATAAAAAGATTGATCCCCTTGTTTATATTTTATTATATTTTATATATTTATATAAATGAGACAGAACATTGTCAACTAAAATAGTCAATTATTACTTATGTTGTGATTAATAAAATTATAGTTCTTTTTTATTGCTGGCATACACTTGACTTAAATTTAATACTATGCGTTAACACATTGATAATGATGTCGTTGTTCGACCATTTTTCATATGTTATTCTATATTATTTTATATATAAGTATTTAATATATTACTAGCTTTTTATCATTAAATCTATAATCCTTAATATTTTACAAGATATTTGCAACCCATGGTTTCCCCAGTGTATGAAGGTGTAGGTTTTAGTTACCTTATATCCTTTACTGTAACTGTTCAACACATGTGCAAAATTGAATGATAATCCCTTGAGTAGTTAGGATGTGAACATGTAATAAACAAACAAACAATCCCACTTTTGCCTTTATAATATTAGTAAGAATCATACCATTCATACCTTAAAATGCAAGGAATGTCGGGAATCTTATATAATACAGGTAAAAATTACCAATTTGACTTTGTTATTGAGCAAGCGAAGCCCTATTTTAATATGTATTCAGACTTCTAATAGTACATAATATATCATGAATGATAAAGATACAACATTTATTAAACTGTTAGCTTCGTAATTTATTGCTAGATAGGTCAATGGGCAATTGCAGTTGATTAAATTTTCTTCACTTATTGTGATTCCTCTAATAAAGTGAGAAGAAAAAAAAAACAAATATTAGCAAAAAGTTTATTGCCTTACCCTATGAAGTGATGGATTAATATTTGCATGAAAATATAAATAAATTAGCTAATTGTCTTGGTTTCGCACGGGTACATAAGAAGAAAAATGTATTTTGGATAGAATTTGTGGATAATATCCATTCTTAGTGAGCGTCTGCATAAGGGAAAGAGTAACTGTGACAAATTTCAAGTCAATGGGGCAGATAGCTTAGGAAATCTCATGATGAGTGGATATATACATAATGATAGATAATAGAAACAAGAAAATCAATAGGATTTAATTATTACTATCTGAGTTGCTACCTGGGTTGATAACATATTTATCATCAATTAATTAGTATTTACAACCATTGGCAGTATTATTATTATACTCATATTGCTAAGGGATTAAGGTGGACATAAAAAAAAATTGCCTTGGCTGTGCTCGGGCTCGCAACTTCGCTTTGAAGTGGCTTTAAATTAAGCAATGATTACAATAAAATATATTCAGTACATATATTATTTTATTTGCAGACTGAGGCTACACAGATGAACCTATCAGTTTTATGATAGTGGGTGTGATGGAAATGTCACACCAGGGCGGTGCGGAGGCCGAGAGCCTGCTCCGCTCGGAGCGGAGCGGCGTCATCATGCCCGGACAAAGGCGTAAGTTTTTTTTTTTAAATATTGGTTTTATGCCAAGATCCAATGTTTTAAGGTCGTTTTCATTTCGATGCCCGTGGACGATTCGGATTTTTTTTTATATGGTGTAAAAGTAACTTGGCCAGTTTCCTTACATTACTAAGTCGTAGCCCAACCATGAGATGTACAGTTACGTTTGCCATTAACGTCACACGTTTATTAAATCTTTGTACCGCAATACAGTAATACGAAGTATCGCTTTTATACGATAGAATAATTGGTGAGTGGGTGGTCTTTATTCAGCCGGATGCTACTTGATTTTTTTTTAATTTACATGTCTGAATCGGTATTCAAACGGCCTGTTAGTAAATTCTCCATTGGTGTATAGGCTTAGAAATCTAAATGAGCTAACTCCTTTGAGACATTTCTATCCTCCGAGATTAGTGAGTCCGTCTTTAAACTATTAATGCAATATATGTATGTAGACTTGAAAAAATCTTTCATCATAGACTTTTCCTGATTATGTACACAATACTTTGGTTAAATGAGTGGTTAAATATTTTTCGTTTATTAATATATATCAATTAGAGTTGAAATTTCCAAAAAAATATTCTCAGTCGCTTCCTTTGCTTAAAGCAAGCGTTCTCTGTTAACCTACTCCAGGTTTGAAGGTTTTACAATGCTCCACTGCAAGTTGGGGATATACATGTAAAAAAATGTTATCTGACACATGCAGGTTTCCTCACGATGTTACGTTTTATCGCCTAGCTTGATATTATGTACACTCTAAGCTCGTGAAAATTCAGTAACGCTTGACGGAATTGAACCCACATTCTTGATTGTGATATCTATGCACGCCATCCATTGCAACGAGATACTCATTTCAATGCAAAGAAAAATGTTCCAATTTTAGTTCCGAATAATGTACGCTTTTGGTAGTAACGTATTGATTTGGGTGTATGTAGTTTGGTGATAACATACTTTATCACACTGACCTTTATACGAGATTAATGTACAGAACCAAGGAGAAGATAAGGAGGATTTATCACTATTGTTGAGCATAATGCCCGAATATAACGTTGTTACAAGCTAGGTTTATATAAAAAGTTACTTCTCCGTGCAATTTCACCCGTGTTAAATGTTTCCCACGCTTTTGGACCGTACCGTGATCATGAATAGCCTTATAATCTTCCTATTAAATGCAAAAATATATTTTCAAATCCTACTGTTAGTTCTAGACATTAGCGCATTGTACTAAAAAATCGTAAAGACATAAACATACATAATAGATCGACATAAAGATCATAACCTATGTTTATCATTAAACTATGATATAAAAAATTCATATCAATCTGTTTTCGCTTCGATCAAGAAAGTTAAAACGCAAAAAATCTTCTTTTTTTTTTCAAACCGGAACACAATACCAAGTTTTCGGCCTAAATTATAAAAAAAACAAACATTCGAAATTTGAATTTCAATATCGCAATAATAACGTCCCGTCGTTTTATCACTTACAACAAACAATTGTTGCTATTTATTTTAATACATGTAAATCGTATAGCGTTGATAATGTAAGCGCATAGACAATCAAGGCTATATCGATGACGTGGTCACCTTAATTCGGTAAACTTGTATCTGCTGAATAAAAATAACGCCAACGCAATAACTTTTCATTTGGAAACGAATTTATTAACTTACGAAACTGATTTATTAGGATATAAATATATTTTATTTTTACTTCTTATAACTTAAATTGCTTTAACAAATTGTTGTAGAATTTATATTAATAAACTAATTTTTTTTAAAGTTTATATATACATACATATGTTTATGAAAAGAAGTTATTTGACACAACGAAATTGTATCCTTCCCCAAGTAATACTTCGGAAATTGAAAGGGTTTGGATAATCAAGAAAATGTATTTCCTCTGCAGAGAGAAGGTCACATGAACAAACTTAACTGATATTTCTTTGTTTATTAAAAAAAAAACATGTGAGACGAAAGTTATTAAATTTGATCTTTATGACAAAAACAATAACTTAATGTCATTTCAATAAATAACGTGCGTTTGAAAATAATATATTTAAGCCTTTTATTTATATTTTTGGGATATTTTTATTGCGATGAACTGTAGATAAATTTTATTATTTAAATAACACGTATCTGTTCTTACGTAACGCACGCCTGAGATCATGAGTTTTGAATTTCAATGTTTGGTCTAGGTTGTTATATTATGTGTTATCTGTTCCACATAACAATACTATGTACTCGTAACTAAACACTGCTGGATATGTATTTGTGCAGTGTAAACATCGGGTTGTGTACAAATGACGCAAAGTCCAAAAGAAAAGAAAAATATTTTTAAATTAATTTTATTTTTTTAGATTACTAGTTTTTATCGTCTACCAGTTTTATTTTCATAAAGAAGTGTATCGTGATTCGTGTACTATTTCCGTATTATACACCTACCTATACACCTACCTAGAGAATCCGTTCTCTAGTTTTGGCGTGATTGATTTACAATCATTCAAACTTCCAGACCCGGTTTTATACATAGACCTACACTACCACGCTAGGCACCGGCCTAGGGGCTCCAGCTAAAAATAATATAATTTTAAACTATTTGCTTCGTAATAGGTGTTCTCAAATGTCAGCGTCTAGAGGCCATATATCCCAAAACCAGGCCCCCATACTTTCGTAATAAAAATATCAGTAATATATTTCTGTAAACATAAAATATTTAGTAAATATAACTGTATAAACGTGTGTCTCCTTTGTTTGTTAATTTGGTTCTTATCTTAATTGGTACATGAGCACGATATCTGCTTCGAAATTACCTTAAATGGTGCATTCTAATAATATAACTAACTAGCAGTTTCCGTTGCTTCTTTATAACTGAAAAGAAAAATAAATATATTGGTGTTTTCATTGTGGCAAGATTGTCTAATTCCAAAAACTGGTATTGCACCATGTGCTCGAAATTATCACAATTTTTTTTGAAAATTTTAAGTTAATATATTATTTTGCATGTGTCGAGCATGTGGCTATTTTTAGGGCCAAATGTTTTTTATTGCTAGCTACCAAACAAAGATAGTAAAGAAAATCGATTGACAGAAAAGAAAAATGTACTTAACTAAATAGACATCATTATTATTACTTAGAACTTTTGAACTTTAAAAATAACTACCCTCATATTTGGTTCGTACAAAATTTTAAGTGAATATGTAGTATATTTATAATCAGTCTTATATATCAGTATATAGATTTCGAAACCACACTTTTGTCTTTGATCGTCGTTACTGGAAAGAAGGGTAATATATTCACGATCATGCATTGCGCGTTATCCACGTGATAAATTTTTATATAATAAGATCCTCCAGGCCGATTTCGGCCACGGCGGCCAATCTCAAGAGAGATTAGCCAACTACGCAGGAGATATTATAGTGCACAAGTGTGTGCGCAAACACAGGTGCACTCTCTTTTCCCTAGCTCTCATAATCCGATGGGACGGCAATCCGACACGACCGGAAAGAGTTCAGGCGCAGGACCAACGGCTTAACGTGCTTTCCGAGGCACGGGAGTGTACACACTTCCAATTTCCAGACTCCGGGCTGCTACTAAGAATTTTCTGACAGAAAAACCCAATAACAATTTATTGGCCCGACCTGGGAATTGAACCCAGGACCACCGGGTCTATGGCCTTATATCTAGCCACTAGACCAACGAGGCAGTCGAATTTTTATATAACACTTAGTCAATAGTCCATCTCCGAAGCCAGACTTGAGACTATTATATATATTAGATATGGTCATTAGTATATAATATGAATTTTATTTAAGGGAATGAAAGGCAGCCAACTATCTTTACAAATAAGATAGTCGCAGACGTAAACGTTTAATAATTAAAAAATCTATTCGTTTGCACTGTCACACTAATTTGATATTAAATTGCATGAAAAAAGTATTTGGCAAATTCTCCTTGGGGAATACAAGGAGTTGGCGCCTGGCCTTTATCCTGCCCAATAAACTAGGGATTGGGGTGATAGGTGCTTATAAAATTATCTTATTTCGTCAGTGTAATGGAATGGTTCTGTTCTCTACTCAAATCACACGACGATAAATTATTATTAATTATTCCATATTCAAATATCTATTATTTATCAAACAAAATAATGTAATGGCAACACACAACAACTGTTCGTCCACATGTGTAGTGTAGTGAAGATTAGTTTTAAATGGGCGTTTCCTTGGAGTTTATTGTCTAATCTTTCTCATCCGACAGACGTGATCGATTGAGCAATGGGTCACCTATAGTTTAATTTTTATACATTCAGAAGATACGTATCGAAGTATTTTATAAATATAATGTTAAGATTGATTTTATAGTCTTCATACATGTATAACATATGTAGTATAAACATTAAGGATCTTTTTAATATAAATTTTCGCTTTGAAATGTTAAAAAAGTTGCTAAGTAATTTTTGAATTTGTCATCCTTTTTAGTTTCAAGTATTTCAATTTTTTTCGTTTTTTTTAAGTAAGAAAATATACTGCTTGCTTGTTGCTCTAGAATTCGAAGTAAACAAATATAAGATGCCATGATGGAATGCAATAACGACATAGAGATATGTCCATTTTACGATGTATACAGTTTATTCATATCGATACGAAAAGTTAATAAAAGATTCTCGGGCTGCATTGTGTTTGCAAATTGCATTTATTTTTACCTTCATATTGCTTAAAGTCTTTTGTCGATATTTATTTAAAACTGCTTATGATAGCGTCAGTAAATTAGTAATTATTTAATCGACTTGAAACAAAGCTTTTGGATATATTTTTTCATAAGGTGTTTTTACTGTTATATGATTTGTAGGTTTTTAGATGATTTGTCAAAATAAGTATTATCTCAGTAGATAAATTCTATACTGACGCGTTATAAAAGAAAGTTGAGTAAAATTTTCACCCATCTTTCAAAGAGGCCGTTTGTGTTTTCTTATTTTTCCAAATAAGTAATAGAACGTGTAACGGTTTTTTCATTGCCCAACTTTCACCTCTACCAGTTCGGAGGCGCGATGTCAGAGATACGGCTTAAGTGTTAGGAGATAAGATATAGGGATCGGACGAATTTTAAATGCCTTTTAAAGGGTTTTTGACCTGTTGTTAGTTTGTTTTTGTCATGAGTCATGAAGATCTTTATTATTATTAAATATTGCTTAATTGGTTCGTCCTAATGCGCAGTAATGGATGTTTTTTTTTTGTATAGAGATAGCCTTTTTTGAGACCTTGCATATAATGACGGTTCTAGATTCTATAAGTTACTAGGTAATTTACGAAAGTTTAATTTTTTCGCAATAATAACCTCATTATTTTATAGAAACGCGATGTATCGTGACGATAGGACATTACTAACGAATACATAATCCATAACAAATAGGTACAGACGTTATTTCACCTTGGAATTAAATATTTATAACATGAAAACCATGTCATATTTAATTTGTTTTAAAATATTTTTAAATACAAATATCTAAACAGATATAATACTTATATCTTTTTCAATAGGGCTGTAAAAATAAACTCAAAACTCAAACTCGGTAAACGGTTGTAAAACGTCAGAAAACGACATGCGACATTGACCATAATAATTATAACATTTCAAGAATACACGCATCAAAACTGTATATCACTATAAGTCGGTTGTCATTATTTCACGGATAAGTTATGAATTGAGTACTTACAGAGTAGCACTGCAGTTTAAAATTGTCATATGATATATTGTTTATTTTTTTTTTTTTGGGGAAGCTTTTTATAGTATCCTCTTATTTCAATACTCTTAAACTGATCGCCATGACAATTCGTAAACACAAAGGCAAGACAACGTCTGCCAGACTTTGTATAGGAATTATAATTTCGATTCAATATGTTAATTTTTTTCTTCATACTCATCTTGAAAGAGACGATGAGTATAGTTACGAAATGTCTGGAGTTAAGAAATTCCGAGCTGATTTATTTGTACAGATTATATTTTCTCCTTCAATATTAATAGATTTCAATGACAGCGTGTAAAGTAACTTCGTTGTAATTTTCCTTAAAATTTAAATAAGGTGACATATTTAAAACGTTTTCTGAAGTGAAGTTTTCGAGTTAGATACTTCAAGCGACGACGGTGAAGCTATGATGGGTTTTGAATGGGTTTTGATATGTAAATTATGTAATATATTAAACTCTGCGTAAAAGTCGGTCGTGTAATAAGGAACAAAGGCGTAAGGACGTAATAAAATATATTATTAATGCATTAAAGTATCTTAGACTTATTAAGACGCTGTTCCATAATATACTAATAATTAATTGCTTCTTACTTCACAGGTTAACTTAAAATTAATTTTAAAATGCAGAGGATATTGCATTTCTTTCTTTCGAATGTCAAATCAGTTATGATTTAAAGAGAGAAATCAGTGTTTAAGTAATTGTTAATGTTTGATTGAACCCGCTAATCAAAGGGCCTACCAGTCCGAATAAAAAAAGGCAAATATCCCATTTATTGAAAAAGGTTATAAACTGTATAACATCACGCTATGATCGGAGCCGGCGGTGCATTTTACGTTTAAAAGAGAAATCGCGCGAAGCATCTAAAAAAATTGAGTTAAAATAATTCCAATTGATATTAACAATATCATACGATATTGTTAATATCAATTGGAATTCTTCCATATCTGTTCTGTATCTGTCAAATAATTAACCTAATTTGATATTAATGTAGACTAATTAAACCTTTTCAGAAAAAGTTCTACTCGTGAACTACACATTCTCATTATTCGTTGTTCATACTCGCGCTGGCTGCCCTTTACTCCTTCAAGTCGTTCGAGAACCCTTGATACCTCCAAGGCATAAGTGCTCCACCTAGACAATGCGTTCTCATGACGCTGTTTCCCGTTTCATGTTTTTTTTCCACGTCTCTCATTGGGTTAGCGAACTCCTTTCTGCTATGACCCGTATCGCATTGGTCTTGCATCGATTGTATGTAATATATAGTTCGTCGCTTGTAAACGGTTTGCATAAATTACTCATGCATTTGTTATTCCACTTTGGTAATGATATAGTGTTATATATTATTATGATTCTCTGAAATAAAAATATTGAAACGATTTTGGCATCTAAGATATGCATATATGTATGTATCACATCTTTCAGCTTAGGCAGGTCATAATTATAAATGTAAATTTCCTGCGGCTGACCTGAAAAGTTTTAGTCTATTAAAATTATGTGATTAATTACTACGTGTGACTAATTAACATTTTCTATGCATATTTAATGCATTTCGCTTTTACGCGAGAATTCTCAAATTTTTTAGTGCTCAACGTATAAACTTAATAAGATTAAAGCAGCGCTTGCGCAGTAATAATTAATTATTATGAAACGTTATGTACGTTCATTTAAAAGAACGAACTACAATGGAAACGAGTCACAATAAATTCCAATCAACAGGGTTGTCATTTTAAGAAAAAAAAAATGAGGCAACTCACTAGGTTTCTGGGCCACCGTCTCGCCAATGAATGCGAGTGCATGGCACCCCCTTTTTTCTTTTTGTTGGATGATAGTGTTTTTCTTCAACGGCGCGAATCAGTATAGTAACAATGCGACAATCCTTTCTCCTAAATATAATAAAGTGGAAAGTAATTAAAAATACACGCAAATTTTTAAATCGAAAATAATATATTTTTAATAGTGTCAAAAGGTTGGTTCGACTAGTAAAACAGCGGTATTTTATTTGTTTCAATGTGTTTGTGTGAAAGTTTGTTACGCTAATTCTAAATCTCCATAAAGCTATAATGCATGTTTAAATTTTGTTATGAGAAACTTTATCATGATAAAGTTACTTAGCATTCCCCAAAACTCATTTAGGTAACTCCTGACGTACTTGAGATAAAATTATGCGTCGGCTGCAATGCAGAACGGTTGCTATAAATGGTTTGAATTTTCTGGTGCACCGTATTTATATCACCACAGACCATCGTATATTGCTATTCCATGGCACGCTTCTGCAATTTCCGGGATTTTGTTATTAAAAATAGTTTACCCATATGCTAGTAATAAACAACTTAATATATTTTATTTATAAATGGCGGTAGTTAAGGAGTTTTTTGAAAGAAAATTTACTATTATGTATTTGAAATGTCTATTTAATTTATGTGATTACTTTCAATGATATCTTATGTACAAAGGAACAGTTTATTGAATTCACTATTGAAGTTGTTCTGAATAAAACAGATTTTAAAAATCCACAAATTTGTCTAATGTCTCACCATAAATGAAGATAACGTCTTCTTATCAAAGTTTAATTTACATTCAAATATTTTTAATTATATATGTAACTTGAATATCGTAAAAGAACTGAGTTTCTTGACGGTACTTCTCGGTAGAATCTTATTATTTGATATCCTCAGTCCTTTAGCTTTAAATTTACTTTAATATTGTAAAATGATTCAAAAGTGTTCGCAAGATACTAGATAGTATAATTTGGTTGAGTGGTTTTTTTTAAAAAATGATTCATGAATGTCAATATAAAAAAAGTAAGGCGAATCTTCTGTAGCTGTCTATGTATATTTTTTACCAAAACGTCTTATATATAGTATAAATAACGAGCAGTTATCACTAATACGAGTAGATAACCCGTAAATGACCTCACTATTATCAAAATAAACTTTTGTGTTATTCAATTAACGCTGGATACGAAATGGTCGTTATAAGTTTAACAAAAGTACTTCACGAATAAGTCGAAACAACTCCCATGTTTGAGATAATGGTGATGTGTTATCCGACTTTAGTTATGAAAATGCTTTGCTTTTATCAATTTAATAAACTTCCGAAGTATCTTATGTTTTCCTGACTGGAATTCGATCACGGAGTATATATAATCTTAAAGGATAGCCGGTGGCAGGCGTTTGTATATTAATCTCATAGCTTGATGTCACGGCAATCTAACTTCTTTCCAGTAATGATTTTTAATTGACTGCCTCGTTGGTCTAATGGCTAGATATAAGGCCGCCGGTGGTCCTGGGTTCAATTCCCAGGTCGGGCCAATAAGTAGTTATTGGGTTTTTCTGTCAGAAAATTCTCAATAGCAGCCCGGAGTGGAAGTTGGAAGTGTGTACACTCCCGTGCCTCGGAAAGCACGTAAAGCCGTTGGTCCTGCGCCTGAACTCTTTCCGGTCGTGTCGGATTGCCGTCCCATCGGATTATGAGAGCTAGGGAATAGTGAGTGCACCTGTGTTTGCGCACACACTTGTGCACTATAATATCTCCTGCGCAGTTGGCTAATCTCTCTTGAGATTGGCCGCCGTGGCCGAAATCGGTCTGGAGGACGTTTAATTTTTAATAGTGCGTAGTGAAATTTAAGGTGATTAAAGAGAAAAAAAGAAGGAACAGTTTCTATATAAATTTTGTATACATAATAACATTTTAAAGATAAACATATCGGGTACCATTTAAATATGCCAAAAATATATCATCGACCAAAACAACATTGATTCGAAAACATTTATTCAATATTTCAACAGATCGTATTTTTATACCGAGTAAATTATCTAATGAATGAGACGATAAATATTTTAGATATATTATTAGTTATTTCTATTTCACTTACATTTTATATAAGATGTCCAGGAATACTACGATTTCCATGATAGCAGCCACTACAGACCCAACCACGTCGACCACGTGGACCACGCGATTTCTATAGTTAAAATTAGTACAGATTAATAATCAAATAAAATGTATAATAATACAAGTATATTAAACAGTTAATTACAGCATGGTTTTAAATTATTTTTTTATAAGCTTAAAACTACATTTCAACTCGACCTATTTTTATAAAATGTCTAAAGACCTAATTGCTTTACCGATTTCGAATTACGCGTTGCTCTCGCGTGTGATTCGGTTTTAGTTCTGCTCATAATATTTTAATGGCTATTAGGTATAACGGCTATTGATTTCTCAATATATTATTTACAGTACATTCAAATGCACTATTTGTTATGAAATATTAAACGTTAAAAATTTTAATTTTTGTTTTAAAGAAAGTTTTATTATGTACATTAAAAAGCGACTTCACTTTTTGTGTAGTTATCATTTTAATTGTGTGAATGGAAGCGTTCTTTGTTTCTCACTAGAGAAGATATTTTATGTAAATATTTTTACATTATAATTTTTTTTTCTCCAAATCTCTTTATCTATCTGTAATCCTCCTTGACTGTATTTTTATGATATTTGTACGAATTTACTCTTCAGTCCAGTCGAAGTCTTTTTTATCTATTTAAAATAGGTTGGCAAAGTTACACCTGATGATAAGTGATCATCATCGCCAATAGACATTAACACTGTAAGAAACATAACCATCCTTTAAATCATCAATGCGCCAACTGGCTCGCTCGCCCTGCAAGCCAGAACACAACAATACTTACCAGTTAAAAGACTGCCCAGAACTTGAAATGTTGACAATTATAATTAACATTTTTATTTTCATCTGCCAAACCAATTAAACATACCACATGATTATAGTCTGAGCTACATTGTTTTATTTTAAATACCTAACGACTCGTCTCACTGTCTCCGCTGGTGACAGGAATGCTTACTCATTATTCGCCTAGACTGAGAAAGATGCTAAGCGGGAAATTCTGCCAGCATTCTTGCGGCCATGCCAGCCAGTCATGATTTGTACTTGCGATCTTTATATAATGTTGCAGTCGTTAGAAGATGAATTTCAATGGAAAATTTTGGTTGAATGATTTCATTTAGGTATGTAAATATGGTTATTGGATATAGCTCATGCTCATGACTGCACTAGCCGTCGTCGCGTTTGGACTCTACTTACCATCAGGTGGAGTAGTCATTTGCCCTCCCGGGTAATATAAAAAAAAATAAAAAATTGTGCCATGTATGTTTTCATAAAGATGGGCTCTCAAGTTTTTGTTACTTGTTTATAAAAATCGGCGACGTCATAGTGAGTTGTCCTTCGCCTAGAGACAATGGAATTGAATGAAAAATGAACCACTCACACCGTCAATGCGTTACCAATCATGGGTTCTAAGATACGATCCCTTTTGTCTGTAGTAACATGCCTAGCCTTCAAATTGGAATACCGGTGGGGTGGGTTGTATATATATAGTGGGGGGTGGGGATATATTTCATTTTGATCCAATTGTACCCACCCAGATGGGCAGAACCACGTACGGCTTACTCAACTATCAAGTTTTTCCTTTTGTAATAATTCTGTAGAATATAAAAGAGAATTCATTAGAGAAATATTACTAAGTAATGAATACGAAGATGTTAATTAGTTAAGTCATATTTGTCATCACATTATACATATTTAACTAACGTTGTAAATAGAATCGTAAATCAATTGTAATTTGATAGTAACAATCGTTATGATGACTCAGAACAAAAGATACATCTACAACAATATTTACATTCCAGAGTGACTCAGATAGTTTAGGCGACCGCTGTTCAGGGCACGGCTACTATTTGACCGCTGTGCATTCTTTGGATGAATAGCTTGTTAATAATATATCGTTAAATCAAAATATACTTTAATCAATTTGGCTCTTGCGAGCACTTGGATCGTTTAATAAGTTCCAATTTAATGTAAAGCTAATACTTCCGAAATGTAGATGCTACTGAGTCGACAGAGTACACTCAGTACTTAGTTACTTCGTTTTTATCATGTAAATGACATTTAATAATCATATATAATTAAATTGATGTAACCTATATTAAATTTAATGAATATTAATTCCACGCTCTTTTACTTAATATTCGTCATATCTATCTATAACATACTAAAATTTGTTTTAATTGTGACGTTGGAGTAGATATTGAATTTATTAATGTATTTTTTGGTTCAATAAAGTATTTTACTAAAGCTAATAAAATAAAAATGTGATCATTACTCATTGCCGAAAAAAATGTACATTTTTATTTGTTTGTAAATGTGTCGTATACATTTAAAAGGAAAGTACGAATATTATAAGTTTTTTTGATTGTAGAGTTATAATTTTATAGCATCCACATATCGCCTCATAACCCATGGATAGTGACGTGTTGACTGTGTGCTATGATCTATATTTTCTTAGAATGACTTAACATTTGGCTGCTCTCCCTATACATATATAAATGAAATTATTCTATTGAAGTGATAAAGGGGAATGGTAATGTGAGATAACTACACTCGGTTTGATTGCACATTTAATTATTTATTCAATATTTAAACAATATGTTCTCATTGTCGACGCTCACAGGTCAATCACTCAGTGTCATTTAATCGTTCGACTGTTGAACCATATAAGATTTCCTCTTATTTGTTGTGATATTACACTGTCAAAAGGATCGTCCAACGTTCATGATAGTTTAAAATCATTTAAAAATCAATAGACTTTAAGAAGGATGTAACTGTGTTTGAATGGCTGCGTACAAAATGAATGAGCACGATGACGTCACCATCGCTTTTGTAAATATAATCTTGCGACAAAATTGCTGTTTTTATATTCTAATTTTATCTGTATATACTATACAAGAACCTTATATATAGAGTTTTGAAATTTGCGTGCAATTAAGTTATATTTTGATATAAAATTAAAAAACACGGTTGCCCTAATTGAATGAATTTATATCTATTTCACACGGGATGATTTAAGGATTCGAACGATACCCTATTCATCCAAATCTGTTCAGGCATTTTAAAGTTACGGTGGAATAAAAAACATACATGCATACAATTACATACATATACCCTGATAACATTACACTCCTTTTACATCCGACTGCCAGTCGCGTAAATACTACTGCATTTATATTGTAATTGATATCATGGTAGTGTTTATAACAGCACTAATATCATCGGTAGCTTATACATAACTACGTCATATAAATAATATATAAATAACTATTCATTCTGAGAAATAATAGTATTCTCAAGGGATAGGCACTGCATTTCCATATTCAACGATTGACGACGAAGAACCGTGCTCAACGACTTGTTTAAATTGAATTAAACGTCTCTTATACCCAAAACGTATAATTCAAGAGGTATTTCACAAACAGTTCCGTATCGCGAGATGCTACCGACGGAAATGGTTTGGAGTGTTGTTTGTATTGCGAACAAGCAAATACGTTTAATATATACATATATAAGCAGCCTGTTGTATGTCTCATGTTGTAACAATTTGTTTGTCTCTTTCTAGACCATATAAAATGAATGCATGAAATGAAACCCTTGATGAGTCATTTATGTTCTGGAGATTACTCCGAGTACGCGTGTTTTACGTCGATGTTACAAAATATATCATTGTTATGACGTTGTCATTAATTTTTTTTATTTAAAATTAGCCTTGATAGCGGAAATGTAATTTCTTTTTTTTATTTGGTTTTTTTCTTTCACCAAGAATCTTGGGAAGTAAGATGTTTTGTTGCCCAGTGCTCAATCACCCTTTAAACCGGAACACAACAATACTAAGTGTTGGTGTTTGGATGAAAAATATTAACTCGCCCTTACCTTATTTTTCTAAAACAGTTATAAGGCGGACGAGCATATGGTCCACCTGATGGTAAGTGGTGACCAACGCCCATAGACATTGCAATTGTAAAAGGTGTTAAATTTAATGTAATTTAAATGTAAGCTAAGGGCTTACATCGCCAATGCGCCACCAACCTTGGGAACTAAGATGTTATGTCCCTTATGCCTGTGATTACACTGGCTCACTCAATCCGGAACACAACAATAACAAGTACTGCTGTTTTGCGGTAGAATATCTGATGACCTGACTCAGGTACTGACTCAGGTACCTACCCAGACGAGCTTGCAGTAAGCCCTACCACCAAGTAAAGTCCATCCATCTTGTTAACACTTTAAAAAAATTTAAAAGTCAAGTTCAAACAGTGAGACGGATCTAATGTCTTCAAAGACTTACCTTTAACTTAATAAATAAAAGATATGAAAGGTCAATAACCGTTTCCACGTAGCAAATGCATTGCTCAACTTTACAGACATAATGAAGAAAGAAATAATTCTTTCAGAACGAGCTTGGAGATGTTTACTTTATGCTCTGTTGAGTCTGTTGTTTTAGCTTAGCTACGTTTAAAGAATTTTAAAGATATACTTTTGCATCACACTGAAGTTTCGCTTTTCTCTCAGCTGTTGTAATACAGGGTAGGGTAGATCTATATATTAAACTTTAATTAAATGGCCATTTAACTTGGAGCTTTTTGATTTTACATTTAACGCATAGTTTATCAAGAAAAATCAATTTTTAATAAAAACCAAACGGAAAGTATCTTAAGTTATTAATTATATGTAGATTATATAAATTGTATGTAGATGTTTAATAAGTAGACTGACTATTGTTCTACTTAGTTTAGGAAAAGGAAACTTGTTTGGTAAAAACGTAACTGCTTATATAGGGTTTTCCATTAAGGGCGCTTGCTCGTGCAGAACTTCCATCGTAGCGTGTGCTGTGTGGCACGTAGCGCCGTCCTGTTGAAACCACATGTTGTGATCCATATTCTCGATTTCAGGCCAAAAGAAGTTGGTTATCATCGACCGGTATCGCTCACCATTGACGGTGACGGCCACACCATTATCGTTTTCGAAAAAATACGGACCAATCACGCCTCCGGCCCAAAATCCGCACCAAACAGTCACTTTCTGCGGGTGCATTGCCACTTGGTGAACCTCGTGTGGATTGGTCTCGTCCCAAATACGGCAATTTTGCTTGTTGACATAGCCATTCATCCAAAAATGCGCCTCGTCGCTGAAGATGATTTTTTTGCCAAAATCGGCGTCAACTTCCAACTGCTCAAATGCCCAGTCAGCGAACACACGGCGCTGTCTATGGTCATTAACCTTGAGCTCTTGGGTCAGCTGGATCTTGTACGCACGTTGTGTGGATCTTTGACACTGTCGCGCACAGCGGCGATATTCTCGGCAGATCTCGCGTTACGTTGACGCACGGGAACCGGCTGATTGTTAACTGACCCGGTTGACTCGAATTTGTCCACCAATCGACGGATAGTCGACTCGGCAGGACGATCATCGCGACCGTAAAACGGGCGAAGTGCGCGGAACGTTGCTCGAACTGAAGACCCATTTTCATAAAACAATTTTATGATTTGCACGTGCTGCTCGACACTGTAACCTGCCATGGTGGTTTGGGAGGACGGAATGAATATAACACACTGCATTTGACAGCTGTCACTCAAACAACATGGCCGCAATCAGCTGTCAAAGTTCAAGCGTCCCTATTGGAAAACCCCTTATAAACAATAGACGTATATTATAAAATAACAGCATAGGTATCACATATCAGATAGAACAATTAATGGAGTATTTATTTACCATTTTTGTATGAAAAATATATATTAACTGTATAAAAATGACCACAGCACTTTTTTTTTTTTAAAGTTTAATCGTTCGAATATCTCAATATTCGACGACTTTCTGTAATGATAGCCGATCTATGAACTTAATTTCAGTTTGAATGTTGTGTTTAAGGTCTTGAACCGTTTCGTGTTCGGGGGACATTAACATACATTTTACATTTCAAGTCGTTTCAAAGTAAATCTAGCATAATCAAATCACAAGATTTTGGACGACAATACGATTCAAGAGTTTATTGAAATTATTCTGATTAATGCGGTTGTTTCTCAATTCGTGTGTGATCATCCGCTGTCTTGCTGAAAGCGGCCGTTAATCACATTCAGTTTCCTCAATTTTACCGACAAAAATTTAGTTTACTTGCCACAATAGCGTTCAGAATAACCTGTAGCATTTTATTCACCATCGTTTTGACTTATAGCAACTATTTTCTTGAGTCCAGCAGATAAAGCATACGTATATACTTTATAACCTCGCAATAATTTAGTCCTAAAAAAATTTCATTTGATACATATTTTATCCAAAAAATTTTTTATAGAAATTCCAAACTACCATTTTCGTAATAATATTTGTAAACTACTTTTTGCATCTTTAAGCATTGCGCCACTAAACAATAAGTATATTAATATATTTTTGAAATTTTCATACTCTATCGACGAATCCTTCATGATATTGGATATCTAATAATGTTAAGTTTGATTACATAATGTTAGAAACAGAATAATTTTATTGATAACAGCGGAAGAGATCTTTTATTTAAAACGTAGTAGTAATTCTATCTAGATATAGGATTCTTGGACTATGCTTACTTCTACTTAGTCCAAGATAAGTTGTAAACATGTAACTGCTGATATTGACAAAAGACATAACAGTGTATCGTATATCAGATAGAATAAATAACACAATATAAATTTATAAGCGTAATATAAACTTTGTAAGATGAACTCAATTGATGTACTGACTACATTTGTCATATTACAGTCCATGATTCAATTACGCCAATTTGCTTCGTGCGTTAATTTATCCTAGTATGTGTAACAGAATTACGTTACAGAGTACTGCTTTGTGAACATCCAATTACTTGTGATGTTGGTACGGTCAACACTATGCTAGTAACTAGTCATTGTGGGGTTAAAAAAAATTTTTTTTTTTGATACTTGGGACAGCGTATTTGCTTAAAAAGTAAGGCATATACATTACTTTATACACCCTTAATTTTGACGAAGAAATTTAAATAGTGACAAATGTCACCGGTTGCTTTTAGTTCACAGATTTAGTTATGATACGTACATAGTGTTTGAAGAGGAAATGAGTCACCAAGCACAAGATAAAAGTAAGATTGCCATTGGTTGGCAGCGCATTGATAGTTTATGAAATGGTTGAAATAGCTTTTATTTCTAAGCGCCTCCCGGTCGACATCGTCTGCCTTTTTTATAAAAAAAAGTATATTCCTTGGTAAGAATGTACTAAGTTTCCAAAGTGAACATAAATCGTAACCTGAGCACGTCTCACGCCTCTGTTATTTGTGTATGTTAAATTGTATATATGGATAAATAGTATATAATATATAATTGTTATAACATCGTAAATGTATATTCGTTACCTCAGCGTTTTATATTGCTTATTGTATAAAATGTCTATTTGAAATAAGCGTTCATATTTTCAGTCTATGTTTATTTATAGGGGATTTGGCGGGCGAATAAGTCATTCCTAAGTAAAAAGTATGATAAATGCTTCGCTGCATTAAGCTATCATTTGTAAAGCTTTGCGTTAAATTATTATACAATTTTTCACTAATAAACTTTTTAAATCATTACTAACATACTTCTTAGGTAGTAGGTTGTAGTTGTAGGGTAGTTTTGTGGTCATTTTAATACGGTTAATGTATAGGAACACAATACATAGGAATATTTTTCCTTATAATAATAGATTCTGTGTCTCATTAAATTTCGTATACGATACGAAATTAATAATGAGTGGAGAAATTCTCAATACATAATTCAACAATGATATTTGATACGACTATTTTGGTTGGCTTTTGGTTTATTTGCTCGTTCATATTTGGTTGTATATAAACAACAACTCAACTATTCTTACATTAACCAGTGTATAGTGAATTTTCCTAAGCTAAGTTCGTTAAAAATTGTTATCTCTGAGCTTTAAACTCTTCCATTATAACCTCGTTTTAATGCAAGAGAGAGGCCTTAGGTGGTTATGGCTTAGCCGTAACTCGTACTCCATAAACTGGAAGTTTCGCTATTTTATCGTTTGCGTATATGTACTCTCTCAGTATTGGTATTTACTTGTGTTTTTTTTTTCGGATTTTATTTAGGGACTTTTTAGCGCTGAAGCTAAATGTCAGTCGCATCATTCCCATACTAAATATTCACCACTAACAATAATATTATCGACATTATTCACTTATTTTAACTAGAACTGGTAAAGCATTTCGGCTATATCTGAGTTAGGTACAGACAGTGCGCTTTGAAAGATTCCCATATTTTGTGTTACTTGTGTTTCTATTTATGTCTTATGGCATGCATCCTAAGAGATTCTATGTCCTATAAGACGGTAATTTAATTTAAAATTTTACGATAAAAATCCATTAAATATTTCTGGAGCGCGCTTAAGTGGAACTTAATGCAAATTGCGTTTTCTATTACTCTTATGAAAATAGTATCGCGCCATAATGAGTTCGGTCATTTTCTATTGACGGCTGAACTCGGGCGGCTGAACTCGAGTGTACCAATTTATAGGCGATAAATATAAAAGGTTTACTGCGAAACTTGCGATAATACCCCATTGTTGGTGGATCGAAATTGGACGGTAAATGAAATTTACTCGGTGAAGTTGTGCGTGTTAATTGATGGAGTTTACTTGTGAAAAATAATTATTTAATCTTATACAAATATTGTCATTAAAATACACGTTGTTATTAACGAAAAAAATAAACGGCGTTCAATTTAATGTAAGATCTGGTTTTTTTAAATACTTCGAAAAAAGGACGGTTTAATTCGTTTGTATTTTTTTAGTTTATTATAATTGTTACCTCAGAACTCCGTCATTTATGAACCGATTTGGAAATCTCTTTTTTTGTTTGGAAAGGAATACTTCCCGTTTGTTCCCATTTAAATTTGAAGAAAAAAAGCTAAGGGTTAAAAATAGTAGATGAAATATTCTATGGACTCAAACTTTATTTGAAAGAGGTTTTATTTTTTAAACAGATAAAATTATTATTTGTAATAATTTTCGCTAAAATGTGTATACCAATATAATTAATTATAGTAAGGATATCGTATTATAACATTGCATAAAGTCGAGTCAAAACTAAATCGAAAAATAACAAACGGAATAATGGTGGTTTTTTTATCATACAACAAAAGTTATATGTGGCCTGGATCTCAAAGGAGTTTATATACACGGTGATATATTTCAAAATATTGTTCGCTTGATAAATTTGACTCGAGACTTGAGGCTTTTGTGCAATGTGAAGAGTGAGTTATCGGAATTTGAAGCGTCCGAATTTTAGTCTTTGACGTAGCGTTAGTTAAGCTTTGTATGTAGACACATGGCTCGTATTTTAGCCGGTTTGATGGTTTGCCTTATAATATTACTTGGCATGATCTTACCTCTATCGAAACTCAATTTACTTGTATACTCTTTATTGAATTTATAATGTTCTCGGTACGGAATAATGTCTCTAGAAAGCTTTCCTTCGAGCTGCATCTGGTCGTGGCATTTGTCCTATTTATTAAAGCCATAGGCTTTATCGTGGACATAAGCTTATTCTGTCATTTTACTTTACCGTTGTGCTATTTAACGTAAAAATATTTATGCGCTGGGCTTTTTAATTCAATATAGAATGAATCATTAAACTAGCTTATTGATTGTTAAAAGTCAACCAATACTTTATCGGTTCATGAATGAATATTATCTCAATTAAATAGTGTCATATAATTTTATAATTAATTCGAAATTATAAAATAGCCACTACCGATTATACATTATTGATTTTCTATTATTTTTAATGTTATCATTGTATTTATTAGGTATGTAGTGCTAAGAAATGGATTTGAAATTGTTATTTTTGTTTCTAGGTTGGGATGTTACCGAGGGCGAGAAGGCGCCGTTCCTACGCAACGAGCCAGTGAAGTTGACGCCCGCGTGGGAAGGTTCTAACCTGCCCAATGACACGCTCAACTTAAAAGGTAATCATCCGCGGAATAAATACGTGGAAAAATATGACCATGGAAAGTCTCATGATATAATTTATAAAAGCGACTATTTTTTGACTTTTTTAACTATTCGTTTACTTCAATAAGTATTTAGTGAACCGTATTGTTACCAGCATTATTTAGTGTGCGTAATTTCAGTTATGTCGTTTGGATGGAATTGGTTCAGATTCAGATGCGTAGACATAAAAATAAAAGCTTGTAAAAATCGATTATTTTAATATTAAAAAAAACTGCTTAGCTCAATCGAATTCGTAGTGACAATACATTTCCGTTAGATTTTTTGTTAGGAAAAGTTTTTTTAGAAAATCGTCTTTGGACTTATGACGTTCAAAACTACGTCGAATTTGTATTTGTGGTTAATTTCTGAATCGAACGAACAAAGTGTGGTTAATACTCTGTATCGAATTAAGGCCATTGATCTTTGTTTCATTGTTTGAAGTTTGAAACGATGTTACGGCTACTTAATAAAAGTAGACTGGTTAGTAATAGCGTAATATTAAATGGTTTGAAATGTCATGTTTTTAACGTTATTATTATTTTCGTCGCGTTGCTTCGTAACTGTTAAGATATGGTAATAATATACATATGTTCTGATGTATCGAGTATATAAATAAAGCTTTTTGTTTAAGGAAATCTTGACAGTGTAAAGTTTTGTCTGTTATGTACGTAAAATAATACCATTAAAAAAAATATATATATATATATATATATATATATATATATATATATATATATATATATATATATATATATATATATTTGGGATTTTCGTTAAAAAGCTGACTTGTTATTGAAGTGTAAAATAAGGTATTATATATAATTCAGGTAATAAAAACTTAAATAAACATTATTAAAAAATTAGGACTCGCTCATTAGTTATTCTACCGTGAAACAACAAAGCCTTGCTGCGCAAACTGTAATTAAGGGACATAACTTAAATTCTATGGTTGGTAAGGCATTGTAAACGTAAATTAATATGGTATATGATAGAGAATATCGGTTAAGTGATTTTGCCTTGTTACCCTTTCCATGGCATTGAAGGATTAAAGCATATCAAGTAACGAGAATATTGTCCATTATATTAAAAAAATAACGCAAATTTATGGTACTCCTATAGATAACATATACACGTGTATCTGTTTATACATTTGATACCAATATCATGATTAAAGGGTCCTATGATAATTAAGAAAATTGTGTTTATAGCTGTGCACATCAATATTTAAGGCCCCACGCGTTGAGCTTTATTTAGATTCCGTTTATCAAAGTGGAGTGTTGAACTGCGTTAATCGTATTAGCACGAACGATTTTGTTAATTTGTAACACGAATAAACGGAAGGATATGATTACACATACATTCGTTGCATTACTCATTCCTTTTTAAATTCATACCATTATACATATATACAATCGACAACCACGAGGCAATTTATGTATCACGTATAAAACGTATAAATAGTGGTTTGTCATTGTTTATCTTATAAACGAATTGGCAATTTCTGATAGATTTTTTTCGTATATTGTATCCATCGGTTAATCTTTGTACAAGGTTATTTACAATTACATGTGAAGCCGCAAGAACAATTTAACTAATTGTATTGTATAAAGCTATGTTAATTTTATGACTGGTGCCGAAGAGCAACCGTATTTAAAAACGGTAATGGCAATTGTCTGTAATTGCATTTTGGTTGTTTTACCGGAATTATAACAAATCAATTGACTCGATTCAACATAGATTACACTTACTTCTTGATAGACAAATTAGAAACTATCACCGGTACGGGAAAGAAACACCCAGCCATGAGAAAAACAGCGAAAGAAAATCAGTGGGTCTTTTAAAAAAAATAATTAACTGATTTGAAATATACCATGCAGTTTTTTTCAGTTCCGTGATGTGTATATATGTAGTTATAATGTAGGGGCCGGGTTTAAAGGCAACGTTTCATTTAGAAAACTTTTAGCCGTATAACAATTTTTGCGGCAGAATGGCCGCAAGTTCACGCATTGCAGTGAAAAATGTTACATTACGCGCCATGCTTGGATAATAAATTTCTAGTTACAGCGTTTTATTCGAGAACCGTTGCTCGGGGTATTCACATTAATTCATTATTTATGGTGTACTAATTCCGAGCGGTTTCATGGTTCGAAGCCTGATGGTATACAAATAACCTTTTTATATATTGAGGCTTTAATATATAAAGTTTTTTTTTTTTTTATCAGAGACTTGAGATAAGCCATATACATACAAATTATATTTATCAGTAGAATAGATAAATAAAAAAATCAGCCGACACATGAATAGTTATTTTTTCTATTATAATAGTTTTTTTTAAAATGTAATATCAAGACGATTGATGTTAAAGGAAGTACCTATCGGTTTGAAAATGCTTTGGATTTTTGGTAGACATTTTATTAGATTTGGTATATTCTAATTTGATTCTACTGTTGTAGTTCAGTTGATTCAAATTTCTCAACTGGTAAGAATGATGTCCACAATCCATTTTATCTTTTACAAATTTTTGTTTAACTTTACTTGTTAATTGTCCACCACAAATGTGGGTTAAATTGGGCATCTGAATTTTAAACCGGTTTCGTTTAACCGGGTGGAGCTGAAATTTCGAGGTGAATTTTCGCACGTACACTTTTGGTACTTATGATAAAACTAGTAAGCTGAATATATAACTCAGTATCAAGTTTGGTCAAAGCCGCCAACAAATAAACAGTTTTTTTTTTTTATTCGATTCAGGAAAAAGTTTTATAATTTATGAGTGATATATTACCTGAATATAAGGTTTATAAGCTTTTGATATTAGGCGTAATAAACTGTTGCTTCATTGTTCGCTTTTACGAATCACGATATTCTTAGAGCATATAAAATGATCTAGTGCTAATTATTAAAGTCGGTAATTGAAATTATGTAATTAATTGAAATTTTATTTTATTTAGAAAATATTCCTCTCTTTTTGCTTCTGTATATACCACAGATTATATTATATAAACCAATAAAAGCACAGTTATTAAGTCAAAATTGATTACATAGTGACATTGACAATCGATCAATTCTCGAGTATATAATCCTGTTTCCAAATACTGGAATAACATTATTTAAGGAACTCGGAAACAATAAAATAATTGAAGATAGAATGGTTTTTGGAACGGGCTACATTTTCAATAAAATATATTGAAAAGTAAATAAAAAAAATGTGTAATAAATTCAAAATAAACATCCCACTACCAACGCAGTGGTTTTTAGTAAGATCTAATAATCACAATTTCAAAGTGGGTAAAGAAAATGGCTTCACTAAAACACTTGCGAATCTCTGTAGATTTGTGAGCACCTAAGTTTTGCTACAGTCGCTTAATATTAAGTATATAGGTAGAAGTAATGTAGATTATACGTATGTGTATTATTTCCGAAACACGAGGCAATAAAATTATATTAACAAATTATCACTTTATCGCAATCGTTGCCGTTTAACCGACGATTCAGATGCCGTTCGGTCGAAGTATCGGTCCTGATCGGTCCCTGTTACGATTCAAATGAGGTTACTTTTTGTGAAGAATAGAATCGGGATCGTATCGTGACCATTATAAATAAGTAGAATTCCCCCAGTGTAACAAGGCTGTTGTCACATCATCAAAGTAGGTAAATAATAGCTTTACTAAAACAAACGCAGGTTTTTCTAATTAATTTACATATGTACCGAAGTGTTGCGACAAGATGTACGTAGTCGTATGTCGTCGGAGTTTTTTTAAATTGATTTATATGTATGTTTACCTATTTGACGTAATATTTGCTTCCAATGTTTTGTCAAATTTCAATGTCCTTGAAGTGATATTTATGATATGTGTAAATATTACATAGATAATGATGAATTTTTGTATACTATTTGTGTATTTCACGCGAAGATAGTCTAATTTCAAAATATAGCTGATAATATTCATTAAAAGGGTTTGGCTTGATAGACGACAAAGATGATTGTTTAAAAACGAAGATTGAGGATTCCTTCCTTAAAATCAAAATTTCGCAAAATGGCTTCTTAGTGAGTTTTAGTTAGGTTGAGCGTTAAAAGTAAATAGTGAGACATATTTCTTAGAAGTATTTGCACCAAGCATTTATTGACAATCGTCTAAGCTGTTTTCACTTTTCTTCCCGTATAAAAGTTCTCTGTTATAAGGTCATAATTATGTAGTATTACATATATCTCAACAAATTTCAGGTATTGCCATGGATTTGGCGCCCCCCAAGGATAAATGGAACTTGATCTTTTTCACGTTGATGCTCCACGGCCTGGGGACGCTGACAGCATGGAACATGTTCATAACGGCGAAGGACTATTTCGTCAACTACAAGCTGGTGAACGCGCCGAATTTAGCAGATGACTTCATGCCGTACGTCGGATGGGCGAGTCAAGTGCCTAATCTACTTTTTAGCTGGTTCAACATATTTGTTAAAATCGGGTGAGTTGTTTCTTTGACTGTTTTTGATGATTACTTATACATCAGGTGGAATGGAAGTAGAAGTAGACAAGTTACTAATATGAAATGTTACTAATCGTCATTATTTATATACTGTGGGTTTTATCAAAACAATACTGCATTACTTTAATATGTCGTTCGACTGAAGAAAAACTATCGACGAGAACTGCACGCTTTCGCTGATGTATCACAATCACTTTATACATCGGTATATTTCATCTTAACTGAGGTTAGTTATAGTTAAAACCAAAAGTACACCAATAAAAAACTAATGACCATTCTATAATTACAAGTTCTCAAATATATTATTAGATAGAATAGTCGCGATATTTTGACCATGCTAAAAGTAAACGGTCGTGATCAAGGATAGTTCAAAAAGGCGAAGCGCTTCTATCGCTGAATTTTCTAAGTGCTAAATTTATGTTCGTAATTTATATTGTACACTATGGGAAATAGGTTATACCGCATGAAAATAAAAACATCGTGAGGAAATCTTCAAGAGTTAAAAATCTTCGAGATAATATGAAAAGAACGAGAACGAAGGGTTTGATAAGCGTACTTTATATTAAGAGCAATTAACTCACATTTTTATTTCAATCTAGAAAAAAATTATCGTCTTGACCAATTTGAATGATTTGGAATAATCAAACTTTTGTATAGATAAGCCTAAAATAGTTAAAAACAAAATTACGTTTAAATTTTAAGTTATTACAGACTTGATAGATTCAGTCGATTTTGATGAAATAAAGATTAAACCGTACCTTGGAATATTCCTTATTCTGTTATTTGCATTCGTAATGTTTAGCCGTTCTGAAGATAACCCCTTAAAAACAGACAGACAGTAACTTTGCAATATTCACTTAAAAAGAGGCAGTTGTTTTGAAATCACAGGCAAACACTATAATTGTGTAAATATATAAATCATCCCACTACCAACGCAGTGGTTTTTAGTAAGATCTAATAATCACAATTTCAAAGTGGGTAAAGAAAATAGCTTCACTAAAACACTTGCGAATCTCAGTAGATTTGTGAGCACCTAAGTTTTGCTACAGTTATTTCATATTGTGTTTAGATTAAAGCTATGTATATAAATTATCTATAGTATATATGTATGTCTGGCCTTTTCTCTTTTACTGTTAAGGTCTGACTTTCTGTTTTGATCTATCTAATATCACGCTTTAACATCAGCTCTTACAATCGCTTTTTAATAGTCTTTTTTTATAGAATAGGTAGGCGGATAGCATATGGGCCACCTGATGGTAAGTGTTCACCAACGCCCATAGACAGTTGGCATTGTACATTTCATAAAAAAAACATCGCCTATGCTCCACCAACCTTGGGAACTAAGATGTTATGTCCCTTGTGCCTGTAATTATTCTGGCTCACTCACCTTCCCTTCAAACCGGAACACAACAATACCAAGTAATGCCGTTTTATGGTAGAATATCTGATGAGTGGGTGGTACCTGCCCAGACGAGCTTGCACAAAGCTCTACCACCAAGTAGAAGCTAGGCTAAATTTAAACCTACCACCAGTTTGGAATGTAGTTTCTACCAATAGGATTCGCCAAGAAACTCACAGCCCTATTTATAAATGTTGTTTAGCGGGTGCTTAGTTAAACAATACTCTGTCTTCTTCTCTCGAATGTCATATCAATAATAATAGAAAGAGAGATCAGTGTTTAACTAAACAGTGGCGAAGCAACTTTTCAGACGGGTCTCCACAAAGCCCGATCACCGGTTCCCATACGAACTTATAACAAGTTTGTTTGTGTAACTTGTATCGAGAGTGTACTATACTGACTTGAATATGACTTGCAATTAAAACCTTTATATGTAAGAATAATATGTTAGTTTATATCAACAAAATATAAAAATATAGTCTTTGAGTGAGGGAACCGAATAAGTATTGAATATTGATATATTGTGTCGAAGAATCTATAAAATTTTCTACATACATATATACAATATTTAAATTTATAAAACAAGAAAATATCAATTATTAAGTTATGTTTCGTTTTTCAGATGTATTAAAACAAATGTTTGTTCACAGAGGCAACTTGACGACGAGGATCGTGTGGTCGCTATGTATAGAAGTACTCATATTCGTGGCGACGGTCGTCCTCGCTATGGTCGACAGCTCACAGTGGCCTGTTGTATTCTTTTGGCTCACCATGATATCAGTTTTCTTCCTGAACGGTGAGTTTTGTATTTTTTTTTTATTCCTTTTTTTATGTTTTCGGCCGTAACAAGTAAATAACAAAATATTCCCACTACCCAACGCAGTGAACGCAATCAATATGGTGCTTATCACTATTTAAAAGTGGGTATAATAACGCTCTACTAAAACACACGCATGTTTTATTGATAAATTTGTGTGCACCTAAGTTTTGCAACATTTACAAAAGAATAAATGATCAGATATAGCATAGTTAAGTTAGCAATGTTGTTAAGTCATACTGTACTAGTTTTCTTTTAATTTTACATAAATGACAAACAACCTGCAATCATCTAAATTCCCAATTACTTCCATTTCACTATCTGTTCTCCAAACCGGTTATATAAACATGATCAATTTATTTAATTTTTCCACAACCTAAAGACGGCATTATATAAATTGGTGTATTTTATTCAATTACACTGAAACTCATCAATGTTTTAACAATTAATAGATACCGGACTGTTAGTGTTTTGTGCGACAGAGATAACGCTCTACCAAGCCGAAATTAATCGATTGTCTCTTTTCTAAGGTCGATGTACAATATTTATGGACGGGCACTATAGTCGTACCTATTGCAGGATATTAGCTTATACATAATAAAATTGGCTCTGTGTGTTATTTTTTGAATTTCAAATCAATAATGACAGACAGAGATAACTCAGTGTTTAACTAAACAGTCACTAAGAAACTTTTATAAAGAAGGCCTAATATTTTTAATAACTTTAAGCAACAATATCTTTACTACTAAAAATGTATTTTATTTATTTTAGAAATATTTTTAAAATGTTTGATAAAATATTTTTGATTAAATATATGTATATATATATATATATATATATTTGTTTATCATATTTTACATTTGTTAAAGATTATTATTATTTTTGAAGTGATAACTTCTTATGGGAGGGTAAACCGAGGGTAACGCGTTACGGTGCCACTATTACCGACGCGGACTGCTTTACCTGAGAGTTACCAACCTAACGCCATCTCGCGTATACAGATAGTACTTATAATAATTTAACAACTCTCATGTACTAATTTCAATTATATTATTTATTATTAAATATAATATATTAAATATTATAATTAATAATAAATATTATCACTTCTGTCGAGCGTCCCGAGACGCAGACTTTTTTTTTTTTTTTTCAATTGCCTGCAGTCTTTATAATCTTAAACGAGATTATAAAGACTGCAGGTCTCGAACTAACCTAACCTAAACTCGCCGTTCGCACGTCATGGCACGGAATGGGTCAGAATGACACAATTATAATATATTGCAGAGTTATAAAAAGTTTGTTTAATTTCAGGTTTCAACGCTATATTCCAGAACTCAGTGTATGGTGTGGCGGCTCGTCTCCCGCCGCAGTACACGGGCGCTGTCGTCCTCGGCTCGAATATCTGCGGTACCCTCGTCGTATTCATCAACTGGGCCTCAGATGTATTCACAAAGAGCTACAGGACATCAGCGATATATTATTTTATCGCGGGCATGTTCGTTCTACTAATCTGCTTTGATACATACTTCGCTTTACCGTTGAACGTGAGTAATGTTTTTTTTTTTTTGTTATGCCCACTTCCAACGCAATGGTCTCATACGATTATGTTGCCATATTTTTTTAACAGTGGGTAAAATAATGCTTTACTAAAACACACGCATCTTTGATCAATAAACTTGTGTGCACCTAAGTATTGCTACATTTAATATACTTTTTTTTTCACTTACTCTTTTTATTAATTAAATGAAATTATTATAATTTTACATTTCATTTTTTACAAGTAATTTAAAAATTACATTAACATTACAGCAAGAAATAGTTCTCTGACATCTATTTTTTAAATTTCAGAGATTTTTCCGTTATCATGAAACATTGCAAGAACGAACGCTACGTGTGAACCCGGCACTGGCCGCTACGAATCAGAACACGAGCCCTTCGACCCAACGCACGCCTTACGGTCTCATCCTCCAACAGTCTATCGTTCAACTTTACAATATATTTATTGTATTCTTTGTAACGCTTGCCGTGTTCCCCGCCGTACATTCGGGTAAGTCAGTTCTCATACGCATTTTTTTATGATTTATCACATTCAATTATTATATACGAGCAAATAAGGCTTTATCCATTCTCAATAAAAAAATAAATAGCATGAAATAAAAACAAATAATATAATATGAATTATGTGGGTTATGTGATGTCATCATAATAAATCTTACGTTTGTAATGTAACTCTAGATTTCTTAGTAGTTTCACTGTCTATTTTTATTTGTCATCCTTGTTGTTCCATTATAAATGAAAAAATATATATGAGTTTAACTAGAGGGTAAAAAGTTCAATACAAGAAATTTTGATGCTATCTAGAAATAATAACATGATATATCTAACATTAAAAATTAAGGTATAACAATAACAAATATCTTAGGCAAAGTTTTAATATTAAGGAAAAAGGTTTTTTATTGTAAAATTGATAACATAAATTTGAAGAATGGATTGTTTACCTAATATTTGTTCTTTTGTGAATATTTATTACTAGTTGTGCCCGCGGTGTCACCCGACTGTAATAAATAAAAACATTATGAATAAAAAACAGCCTTGCCTTCCTCGATAAAAGGTCTATACAACATAAAAATACTTTTTAAATTCGAACCAGTAGTTCCTAAGATTAGCCGGATCAATCAAACAAACTCTTCAGTTTTATATATTAGTGTAGATAAGTGCTGTCTTTTTACAACATACGAATGCAAATGTCCCACTACCCAACGCAGTGTTGTCATCAATGTGGTGATTATCACTATTTAAAAGTGGGAATATTAACGCTCTACTAAAACACACGCATATTTCATTAATAGATTTGTGTGCACCTAAGTTTTGCTACATGTTAAATAATTACAAGATTTATATTATAACCACGGTATACACTTTTTTTTAATTATGAAGCTGTTGGTGCTATAAGCACACTGGGAAAGACAGATTGTGCTGCTTGGTTGCTTCATTACTGTTTACCAGTAACAGCCTGTGAATGTCCCACTGCTGGGATAAGGCCTCTTCTCTTTTTTTTTGAGGAGGTTTTGGAGCTTATTCCACCACGCTGCTCCAATGCGGGTTGGAGTACACATTAGACATAATATCAGTGAAATTTGACACATGCAGGTTTCCTCACGATGTTTTCCTGCACCGTCAAACACGAGATGAATTATAATCACAAATTAAGCACATGAAATTCAGTGGTGCTTGCCCGGGTTTGAACCCACGATCATCGGTTAAGCTTCTCGCGTTCTTACCACTGGGCACCATCTCGGCTTATGCTAAACAGAATTTAATTTCTAATAAAAATAACTTGAAAATGTTTTCTAATTTTAAAGTGACGTATGTGTATAAAATACGAGCTCAATAATGTTTTTATTTTCACTTCATTACAGACATTCAGCCAATGACGCCCGGATTTCTTGGAAATAACTTTGTTAGGCTCACATGCTTCCTGACGTTCAATTTCACAGCCATGATTGGTAACATAACAGCGAGTTTGTGGCAATTTGTAAGTTCTAATATCTTTGATCATCTTCTATCGTGATTTTCGGTTACTATCGATATATTCTATCCTGTTAATAATATTTGAAAAGTTTAATTAATTGTATACAATGTCCCACTACCCAACGCAGTGTTATCATCAATATGGTGCTTATCACTATTTAAAAGTGGGTATAATAACGCTCTACTAAAACACACGCATGTTTTATTGATAAATTTGTGTGCACCTAAGTTTTGCAACATTTACAAAAGAATAAACGATAAATTGTAGTGAAGTAAAAGAGTTAGTAGTTTTGATTTTTAATTGATATTGCAGTGAATAAATTGATTAAACAAAAATATAACAATAAATTAATTATAAAAAAAACTTACAAAAATATATCTTACTAATATGGTATCTGAATCTGGATAAAAATAGGTATTAAAAATTATTTTTTTATATTACATTTATAACTCTTATTTTTACAGCCAAGTCCTCGTTGGTTGGCCCTTTTCACAAGTCTTCGCCTGTTGTTTATCCCCCTCTTCCTGCTGTGTAACTACCACCCAAGGGGCAGACTACGAACATTACCAATTTTAATTGACAATGACTGGGTATACTGGGCAATGGCAGTTCTACTTGGATGGAGCTCTGGTCATGGCAGTTCTCTCGGCATGATGTATGTTAGTGGGTGAGTACAGACCGTCCAATAGTTTTAAACAGTAGTTTTTGTTGTTCATACAATATATCTTCATTATAAATTTCTATTATTATTCTTACATTTTATTGGCCCCACTGCTGTAAATTTTACATTTAAATAACGTAAAAAAAAGTAATTAAGAAAAACAATATTTATCTTCAAGTAGTTAAAAATAATTTGTCTTTCAAATCTTTTTTTATACAAAATAAAAACAATTAAAATGTTTGTTACAGTACTGTGGCCCCGGAGCATGCATCAACAGCTGGCATGATTGGAGGAGCCACATTAGTAACGGGCATTGTAGTTGGCATTTCATTCTCAATATTCTGCCCGGATATCGTATCTCTCGCCGCTTGGTCGAACATGTAGCGACTACTTGCGTACATCGGGACGTTTTGGAACGTTCTAGTACGTGTTGGGAAGTGATTTTAACTGTTGGAGTTCAGTGTGGTGTTAAAGTGACGTGTTGTGATAAGTTTATACCCCGCCTTTGCCACGCCTTAGTGACATCTCAATATGATAAGTATAAATGTTCCTTAATCACAAAGTGTTACTTTGTATGAGAGACATTTGTCTGTTACGATTTATGAAACAGTGAGTAGTTCGATTTTAACTTATTACATAAGGTAATGAAAACTAGGTCATATACAGTTCATATTTAACTCAGAATATTTAAAATATACACAATATATTGAGCATCTAATTATATGTAGTCGACGTGTCTTATAATATATACATAGACAAGATGAGACATTCAACACAACAGTGTGACTCGGTGATTGACTACACATGATATAATAATGCCTTATAAATATTCCATAAATATCTGTTGCTGCAAGGTAATTAATGGAATTGAAAATGTTTGAATACAACTTTATTCGAATTGACAATGAAATTATTGAAGTATTAATAGTTATGACAGATTAATATATAGTAAATTATTGATTAATTAAAATTGTAATTATACGTATATAACATGATATATTATATAGCCCTTGCAATTACAGATATTTTGATCCAAACTGCCATAAAAAAAAAGTAATTAAGTATATAATTCATTAACAATCTCCGCTTATCAATATAAATCGAATTAAACAATAACATATGTTAAAGGTAACATAAATCAGACCTTAATAGCTGGTAATTAGGTTGGTTTTCTGACATGAGTTTTTATATCAGCAGATGATATAACAATTGTTGAAGTTTGAGGCTTAGAGTATATAATTATTGTAACTAGTACAAATTGTTAAAATTTATAGTTGAAATACATTTATTATAATAAATCCGTTCCGATTATGATTTCATATTATTTATCTCCTCATAACAGGTTGAGAGACAAAAAAATGTTACATACAGTTACATATAGAAAATTTATTTTTGTGTTTATAAAACATAACATTTAACTACAGTGAGTATTTCGAAATGTTTAAATACGGCATCTTTAGGTCCTCCTCCCAATTATTAATATTTTACGTCCCTAAATGTAAGTTTAATATATACGAGATATTAATCCAAAGTGCTTCTATTATTTAAGAGTGTAAGGCTTAGTTATAGTAAGATTTTCGACGGCAATGATGTAATTAATTGATTTTTTTTTTAAGTTACTATTGTTAAAAGAACTACAGCTGGCTGTAAACTTAAGGTATGATAGATTTCTTTAAAAAAAATATGCACTAAAGTAAAATATATTTGTAAGAAATTTGATAAATATATCTTAATATATTATGTAAAATTATTGTTATTTTTAATGAATGGCAACACTCACAACATTACTTAGCATTTAAAAAAAAATGTTGTTTTGTTGATTTGATTTCCAATGAAGTGTGTAGAATTAAAGCATTTTTTCTTACAGACTGATTTTTACACTAACTCTATTAGATGTATATAAGAAAAATGTATAACATAACTTTTAAGTAATATTTAAAGCAATATTTCTTAACCTCAAAATTATTAACTTATTCTTAAAAGTAGTTTAAACATAAAATGAAAACATAATATTATTTTACAGAATTTTTAACTTTGCCTTTTGTGAATTAGCCTTATTGTCTCTACAAAGCTATGAATAATAATTGTGATATATTAAAACAGATCACATTTATGTACTTTAAAGATAGTTCACACACAGAAATTACAAGTAACAGTTATAATTTGCTGCAACTCAGAGGCAAAGTTAAAATGTTTTCAACACAAAATTATACTCTAAGAAATATAAATGTCTGTTCACATAGATACGCACATTATAATGACCGATATTATGCAAATAGTCACAATATCTCGTTATGACATTTTCATTAAATAAACTAATTAAAATTGTATTTGTTTTGTAAGTTCATGCAAAATAATATAAAATTATGAAATTATTTTGCATGAACTTGAAAATTTACAAGTATTTAATGGGATTGAATAAATGTATCTTTTTCGTTTTTATATAAATAATATAATGCTTTGTGTGTAAAACTAATATTTGATGAAGTAATGTTTGTTGCTGGAATCGATTATTCCAGAGTGTTCATTATAGAGACCAAATAATCTCTTATATTATATGAACAAAGAGTTATTTTTGTTCTACCCGCACTAAACAGTTGTTAGGTATTATTTATTACATAGTAAAGTTTTTTTTTCATTAATTTTTGTTTTATTTTATTTCTTTGTTCATGACTCTTGTAATTTAAAATATGTTAATATATAATCAAATTTAAGTTTATTTAGTTTATATTATTTTTGGTTTGGAAACGGTTCAAATATGAACATTTGAGATATATAGAAATTTAAATAACATAATACTGATACGAAGTATTTGTCATGATAGGTAGCGAAATAAATTTATCGTGTTTGAATAATACCGCGAAATGGACTTAAAAAAAAATGAGGATGATTAATTTTCTGCGTCACCGTATCTGTATGTACATATAGCACGAATGAAAAATACACTCTGTGTCATGTAACTTTACCGCTTAATTTTGATTGCGGTCGTCATCATTACGGCAAAACAATTGCGCCTCATTCAATACGTCTGTACCAGTCAGTGGGTGCCATGTGTTAACTTCTATGTATATATTTATGTATTATGTTCCTATTGAGGTTTTAAGTTGTTTTTTTCCTCATAGTTATCATGCAATGTTAGTGGTTTTGATTTTTTTCCTTTCGAGCTTCTGTGGTGTGTGGGTTGTGGTAGAAATGCCTTAGCAGAACACTGATCTACGTCATGTGCTTACATATAATAATTCATGATGTAATTTGTGTGTAGTAGGATTTTTTTTTAATGAAAAGTAGCACAGACCCATCCCATGCACTGACGTGTGTGCATGAGGGAAAGCAAAGAGATGGGCATGTTTCAAATAGTCAGTCAAATTTTAATATAATTTAAATAAATAGATTTGATAGAAGCTTTTCTCGTATGGAATTGAGTAAAGTTTGCTTGAGTCGACGTTAGCACTCAACTTACCACTTTCAATGCCATCCACCCGAATTTGTAGTCCGATGGCTCAGTTCCAAATCGTAACTATACGTAGCTGTATAGCTTATTCGGACCACAAGAGGAGTGAAGACAAATAAACAACTTAGACCAATCAACAAGATCAATCAAGCTTGTAACCATATAAATGGCATTGCTACAATTTTTTTTTTTTTTTTAGATTGGCGGGCGAGCGTATGGGCCACCTGATGGTAAGTGGTCACCAATGCCCATAGACATTGGCATTGTAAGAGACGTTAACCATCGCTCACATTGCCAATGCGCCACCTACCTTGGGAACTAAGATGCTATGTCCCTTGTGCCTGTAATTACACTGGCTCACTCACCCTTCAAACTGGAACACAACAGTACCAAGTACTGCTGTTTTGCGGTAGAATATCTGATGAGTGGGTGGTACCTACCCAGACGAGCTTGCGCGAAGCTCTACCACCAAGTAAACGTACATGCAGCTTAATAATATACAGGAGATATGTCGGATTCCGACATAGTCATATTCGTCGCACTTGAACAACAGAATAGTACCTTGCAAGTGCGCTCGGTATTTAATGGCAAAAACATTATAAAGAGTCAAACTCAAAAATCTTTATTCAATGTAGAAGTGTTACACTTGCTTATTGATTGTCATAAATCTGCCACCGGTTCGGAAATAAACACCTCAGACCTGAGAAGGACCGGCGAAAGAAACTCAGCGGGATAAATGTCTAGGCAATATCTAGTAAAAGAGATTGATAAATTGCTTAATACCACCTTAAATATTTTATATAGGTTGTTTTTGTTTTAATAAGAAACATTTTCATTTTTGGAAAATTTTATTTTATGTACATGATTTTTTGAATGTTAATGCTTGGCTTTTCTGAACGCCAAATGATCGGTAATGTAAATTAGGTTGGTTACATGACGCGAACTGCATGGATTTATAAAGCGTTTGATTAATATACCAAATGAGACACTAAAACAAAAGTTACTATTTTAAAATCTGAATTAGAAAATTCCATATTATACAAGTATATTGTGACATTGTATGAAAAAAGAAAAAGACTCACTTTTTTATCGTTTTAATTTTTTAAATAAATTGGATATCATTAAGATTATAAACGAGATTTAAAATTAATAAGCTTCTTATATATTGTGGTGACATATATTGCACGCTAATCATAAAATAGAAACTACTTTATACTCACTGAAATCATTAAAAACAAGCCCATGACAATAACGGGAATAATTGTTAAGAATTAATTTAGTGTTGCCATTTAATGGAAACAAAGGGAGTAGCTACTTGTAGGCTTATCTGCCATTATAAATATTTAAATTCATAATTCATTCTGGTGGAACTTTTACATTTCTAATCTTAATATTATACAAATAATCTTATTTCACAGTTTTCAAAATAGAGACCTAGGCTATTAGACATTTGAGCTCTATCTTCTATAATCTTTAGAAATATCTCATTATGTGTATTTAAAATAAAATAATTATCCACTTTCTTGTATACAGGGTTATTTGATATTTAGTTTGTTAACATAGATTAATAAAAAATTACAAGTTTTTTTTAATCTATGAGTTATATTTATTTTCACTTTTTTTAGCTAATTTAGGTAGTTTATAGTAATTAAAATAATTATTCTTTTTCATTCAATTTATTTTCCATGTAAAACCCCCGTTTTACAATAACTTGGCATCTTCGCTAATATATGAATTATACTAATATGCACTCCTCGTAGAGTCGAAGGCTGTGAATTGATAGCTTTAACCTTACCACTGTAGATACCACAATTCCTTCGCCCTCTAATCCCATTACGTATTTATTTAATTGAAAAACACCATAGCCATATTAATTAGCATAATAAACATGACTTAATATACGAAAAAATATTTGGTAAATCTACATTTAGTGGAATAATCCCACACGTACAAATCGTTCGTTATGAATTACGATATCTACATTATTCCTACGCTTATAACATTGACAGTCAGTTCTTGACTTCTTGTGGTCTACTCTGGTTGGACGGGGTGTACTGACTAGACTAGTGAGAATGACTATGTTGATGGAATTCAATGTATATTACAGCTTTATAGACAATATATATGTAAATCTAAATTTTTATATACTTTCCATCATACTTGTGACATTAGGTATATATGGTGTTTTTCATTTGAGATAAAAAAATCCTCCATTTCACACCTTCGAGTACAAACGTCGTTATAATTTATGGACCTTTAAATAATATGTATATTATATATGTAATTACGCTTGAGGAATTGCACATAATATGTTGCGGTACATAGTGTTCTGTAAGAGGTCCATTGTAGATTTGTTTCTATTACCTTAGATATAGTTTAGTATTTATAAATCTTATATAAAGTTTATTATAGAAAAATAGATCTTTGTAAACAGATCAGATATTCGTAGGCATATATATGATACAATAAGGCGCATACATTAGTCCAAATATTTAAAGTGTAGTTCAAACGTAATATTATTAAATATTATTTATTTTTCAGGAATGTGTTGTTTTGTATTGTATTTTTACTGTGATATCTGCGTTTAAAGTTTGAAAGGAAGCGTATGTAAGACGTATTTCTGTCAAAATAATCCGTAAACGACACTCGGCATAACACTACGCCTCCTGAAATTAGTCTAAACTGGGCTGTTTCTAAAAAATGTAGGTTGTGTGCGTTACAAAATGATTTATAGTGAAATTACAAATAACCTTTTTTGTATTAATTTTTATTTAAAGAGATTTTACATTTTATAAAAGCCTCTGATGTCATAGTTTTTGTAAATTATTTATTCAAGTTAGCCAAGTGTGGCCACGTTGCATGGACCGTGCCTTTAAATAAGGCTGTATACACGTGGTAATTGACTAACGTGTGCGCTTGTTTTTAAGATGCACTTTACTAACTTATAGAATAATGTAAGGAAAACTGTTGTACATGTATCAGGTTTGATATTTGCATATTATTTAATTTGTTGTAGTTTTTTTATATTTTCATGTTTCATATCAATTAATTATTGTTTTAATTATATAATTATAACGATATATTTTAATATATGTTATGATAAGTATTTTTAATATTTCAGTTGTTATTATTTAAGCTGATATGTCGATTTTTGTTTATGATAAATCTCTATCGTTATGTATAGAAAAAAATGTTGTGACAATAATAGTGAACCGTACCATATATCCAATATTTGTAATATTTTTTCACTTTTCCACAGTGTAATGGTTTGTAACACGATAACGTCAAACGTGGCATCTTTACCTTCCGTGAGCATCTTTACCTAAGCATACCCTATGCTGGTTTACATTGAATATTTTTTTATAGGCGCAACTTTAGTCACATTGGTAGACTTTATAATAAATTGTAGTATCCCAAAAAGTGTTTCAAGCTGGCAGCTTTGTTAATTGTCAAAATATTGTACTTTTTCACCCCATATGGTCAATTGTGTTCGCAGCGTCGTCGCATAGAAATCGGTATTTCTTACAGAAAATCGAAGTGTAGATAAGTGACTTATATTAAATAGTATTTGATATATTGTTATAAACTCTCATTTCTTGAGTTATTAGAAAAGGTAATGTTGCTTGAGCTTAGGTAAAGTTACCTCACAAGCACGAATGGCAACTTTACCTGTGACTAGGGCTGTCAAATTTTGCCGAGTAGTATTCTGAATTTCGATCATCCAAAACAGTAACTTTAAATATAGGGTTTTCCATTAAGGGCGCTTGATCGTGCAGAACTTCCATCGTAGCGTGTGCTGTGTGGCACGTAGCGCCGTCCTGTTGAAACCACATGTTGTCCAGATCCATATTCTCGATTTCAGGCCAAAAGAAGTTGGTTATCATCGACCGGTATCGCTCACCATTGACGGTGACGGCCACACCATTATCGTTTTCGAAAAAATACGGACCAATCACGCCTCCGGCCCAAAATCCGCACCAAACAGTCACTTTCTGCGGGTGCATTGCCACTTGGTGAACCTCGTGTGGATTGGTCTCGTCCCAAATACGGCAATTTTGCTTGTTGACATAGCCATTCATCCAAAAATGCGCCTCGTCGCTGAAGATGATTTTTTTGCCAAAATCGGCGTCAACTTCCAACTGCTCTAATGCCCAGTCAGCGAACACACGGCGCTGTCTATGGTCATTAACCTTGAGCTCTTGGGTCAGCTGGATCTTGTACGGGTGCAGGCTCAAGTCACAACGCAAAATTCGCCAAGTTGTCGTCTGCGAAAGTCCGAGTTCCTGTGCGCGACGCGGAATTGACAGCCGCGGGTTTTCGAGGACACTGTCGCGCACAGCGGCGATATTCTCGGCAGATCTCGCGTTACGTTGACGCACGGGAACCGGCTGATTGTTAACTGACCCGGTTGACTCGAATTTGTCCACCAATCGACGGATAGTCGACTCGGCAGGACGATCATCGCGACCGTAAAACGGGCGAAGTGCGCGGAACGTTGCTCGAACTGAAGACCCATTTTCATAAAACAATTTTATGATTTGCACGTGCTGCTCGACACTGTAACCTGCCATGGTGGTTTGGGAGGACGGAATGAATATAACACACTGCATTTGACAGCTGTCACTCAAACAACATGGCCGCAATCAGCTGTCAAAGTTCAAGCGTCCCTATTGGAAAACCCTATACAATACGCAGGGTTATTGGTAATTCGACGTATTCTCGTTAGGAGGTGATAAGGGTTGTAGCGACATCTATTTCGCCACATACGAAAACTAAAAACTGACGTACCCTACATCGCGATATTAAAATTATCCGAGCGATTGAACATATATACAAGAACCCGACAACAACCGTCGGGCAGTAGCCCACCAGACGAACACCCGTCTGGTCGGAGGATCCTCCCTTTTCAACGGTCAACACCAAACTGGTGACCCCGACGTGATCGTCAGCGCAGCCTTCGCAAAAACTACGTCATCGTGACGTCATCATCACTTCCTCAAGCTTTCGAGCAGCGAGTCATACAGCCAGCCAGCATCCACGACTACTACGGGTATCCTGACCACCAGCATGCAGCGGACGCGCATTCCTGGTCATCACCCACAGTCTTCTCAGCGACCTTGGCACAGCACACTGCACTTCGGCCGGTCAGCAAGCAGAGACGCACTTCTCTCCTGGTCGTAGCAGCAGCCAGCCACTACGCAGCACTGCACCTCTCCGACTCACTGGAGCATTTGCAGCATCACTCCGACTCACTGGGGGCATCACCGCAGACAGTTCCGACTCACCGTGAACTATGCGGCATCTGGTTTCGACTCACTGGAACATTCCACTGGCCCGGCAAACATCACAAGACATATGGACGACTCAACCTGCTATCGACCTCCGGTCTCGGAGGGGAGTGATGTAGCGACATCTATTTCGCCACATACGAAAACTAAAAACTGACGTACCCTACATCGCGATATTAAAATTATCCGAGCGATTGAACATATATACAAGAACCCGACAACAACCGTCGGGCAGTAGCCCACCAGACGAACACCCGTCTGGTCGGAGGATCCTCCCTTTTCAACGGTCAACACCAAAGGGTGACTATTTGCGATTTTTAATTAATTTTATGGAATTAGAAAGAACGACTTAGTAGCTTAGTTTGAATACGAATTTCCGCCTGCTTCCTTTGTGATCATTATTTTTTCAGTTTCTTTGAAATAAGTTCCTAGTTGTTATGCATTTTTGGAGAGCTAAGAAAACGGTTATGTTTTTAAAATTATCTGCAAGTCAAGTTTCATAACGATTTTTTTGTTTTTAAGACGTTTTAGTGGAAAAAATTCTCAATAAAATATTGAAATCACCCTTATCACCTCCTAACGGGAATACGTTGAATTACCAATAATCCTGTATATAGATTCTTTTTGATGAAATAGTTTGATGTTAAAGAACTACATATGTACGTAGGTAACAAATTTGCTTGATTACCTTTCAGATATATTCAAGATCCCTCCAAAGAGTAAAATTAAAAAAAATAATGTTTTATTATTTTTTTGACAACCCTGCCGACGTTCATATGTTTCTATGAAAGTTTTGAAATTCTTGGGTCAACTTTACCTATGTATTGGCAGTGCTTATTTAAACAAAAATAACAGTTTCAAAAATAAATACGTCGCTTTTATAGCGCCAGGACGATCGGTAAATTTATGTTGCGTGCTCTCTGGGGCACACAATCTATGCAAACTGTAGGCTAGGTAAAGATGCCAAAATTGTGTCAATTTTACCCCGCTCATACTTTTGGTTATTATAGCGTTTCTATGTGAGATTTAGTAGAATTCAATTGTTGTCAAAAAATCATCAATAAAAATTTAAGCAACAAGCTCCATGTTGAAGTAAATTGCAAAAAAGTAAAAAAATATGGTAATGTTGCCACACTTGACGGTATGTAAAGTCAATCTTTTCCTGTTCTTCTGATTCGTACTATTCAAATACAAAATATAAATAAACGATTATTGAAAAACCTGTCTTTATTATTTATTCGCATCTTGTCCTTGCAGTTTAAGGAATATTAAAAATATAAATATATAAATTACATTTGCCTGTAGAGTTTTGGTATAATTATTTATAGTGTAAGTACTAATATTATAAATGCGAAAAGCCGAGATGGCCCAGTGGTAAGAACGCGTGAAGCTTAACCGAAAAAGGCTCAAGTCCTTATGAGAATGCTTGGCTTATTCCACCATGCTAATGCGATAGTAGATGCACCTGGCGGAATATCATTTCAGTTTCTTAACGATGTTTTCCTTATAACCACATAATATGAATTATAGACACAAATTATTGTTATTGTGGTTAAATCAGTTAAAATCCACGTGCCCTATCTACTGAGCCAAGTCGTAATTGAAAAAATATCTGCAGTAATTACGGATTGTTTATGTATCAAAGTGAATTCTATTTTAAGCCATATTCACAAATGTAGTATATAAAATAGTATATGGTGCTTATTTGTTGAAGTCACTGCGACACTGTTCGCGTGGGTTCATGATCGTGGGTTCAAACCCGGGCACCACTGAATTTCATGTGCTTAATTTGTGATTATAATTCATCTTGTGCTTGAAGGCGAAGGAAAACATCGCGAGGAAACCTGCATGCGTCAAATTTCACTGAAATTCTGTCACATGTGTATTCCATCAATCCGCATTGGAGCAGCGTGGTGGAATAAGCTCCAAACCTTCTCAGAAAAAAAGAGGAGAAGGGGCTTTAGCCCAGTAGTGGGATATTCACAGGCTGTACTGTACCATACTGTACAGTAAATGCGAAAGTAATTCTGTCTGTGACGCTGTGTAATTTGGTATGAAGCAAGCTTGATTTCAAGAAAGGACATAACCCACGAAAATATCACTGTGTAAACGCCGATACTTCTCTTGGTTTACCGTTGCTTACCTTGAAAATATAGTTTTGCGACGATATGCACAAATATCTTGTCCATACATGCTTGAATCTCTGTGTAATATATTTATTCTAGACTAAATACCAACGCGAAGATATTTCACTTTCGCAACGATAAAATCGTCGATGTATTTTTGCCACCTACTTTTTCACTCCTGCCTATTGGGGTTCTGCCCAAAAGTATATATAAGTAGAGTAGGTAGCTTACTAAAGATTCAGGTTAAAAATAACAAACACTTAAGCGACGAATTAAGTATGGATGTCACTAACAAAAACTTTGAACCATCTACTATAAAAGGTCCTTCAAAGCTTTTGAAAGCTCTGGATAACAACAAAAGTATCAGAATCATAGAGTACATTTAATTAGGAAACCCGTGGATCCATATTGATAAAATTACGGATCAATTCCGGAATTTACGAATTTTATGGGAAACAAAATCAAAAGAATAACCGAAAAGACTAAAAATTGGCACGTTGCACTTTTTTATATCACTTGTACGACAAATAATAGAATTTTAAAAGAAAAAAGTGTACTGGCCATATGTAAAATAAAATAAATAAAGGATATAGCACAATAGCTAAAGAGCAAAAACGTTGCGTGCAGAATGATAAAAATACCAATAATTGTTATACAAAAATTTACAAAATTAGTCCGAACAGCTTGCTAAATGAAGAATGTTTCTGTTTTTGCTAAACGATTTATGAGCGTTATGAGTGAGTGTAAAATGAGGTTGACAGAGAATCGATATTTTATATTAGCATAGCTTTTATGATAAAATGATATCATCAAAGCTATACTATAAATCGATTGATACAGTCGAGATTACGAGTGACAATGTTATTTTAGGGAGGGACTCCCGTAGTTCTCTTGCTTCGCATCGCTTACTATTCTGTTTTACTTTTATAGTCAATGAAAACAACGGTTTAACAACAGAAACAGAGTGTTAGATAAGTAACCTCATCTATAAGAATATAATAAATCTACTTTGACTAACTTATCAACGTTACCAAATAGTTAAAGTATTCTAGTTAAAAGTATTATATGATCTGTGGTATCTTACTTAAAACACATTTACGTGTTTCCTCCACTTAAAGTGGGGCGTGGGATGTGGGATTCACCAGCGCCGAGTAGGCTGCAATACTATATACCTCCTGGGGTTCTCACGGGGTCACTTGGGCTAGACTCGGACGTGTCGCTAGCTCAGTTTGATTCTTTCAAAGGTTGTTCTGTTCATTAATAAAATTTGATTGACAAAACGCGTATTTGCGAATTCATTCTGACGTCTTATCCTTAAGTGCCTAAAAAAATAAAAATCACTCATTATTGTGTTGCTTAGTGTATTTTTATTTTCTTAACGATTCAAAATAATAATTGTATTTGCTTTATTATATGATAATTGCTTATTTGTTACATTGATAGATTTTAGTTTGACTATCGATAAGTAAGTGTAATGCTTCAAATGTTGAATAAAGTATTTTGATTATGTTTTGAACAATATTAATACGCTTTAAAAGCTAGAATTGCTTGAGTTTTATAATTTTTCGTAAAAGTCATGCTTTTGTTTTATCCAGATTCAAAGTGAGAAAATTACTATCTAACCAAGCGTTCATAAATGCAAAACATTATTTGACTTCTATCCTATGACTTACCGCCGAAAAGTAGAATGGTGTCATTTGCGAAAGTTATGGAAATACATACATAATAATTTTATCAACGAAAGGGTCCATTGATTAAGTTTATGTTAAATAATTCTTTATTGCACATTAGGAACAGTGTAGGTCAACCTCACTGCCTTGAGGTACTTCAAATTCAATATTGCCCGGCTGACTCAAATTATCTTTGATTTTAATAACTTGTTAGATAAATAGCTTTAGAATTCTATGAACACCAATGGTCTCCAGCTTGTTGGTCGTATCTGGATATATAGTGTCGAAAGCACTAGAAAAATCCACATAAATCCCTAATGTTTTGTTGATTCACATCTTAATTTCTAAACATATGTTTTTGTTACTTATTTTATTTGTTAGTTATTTTATTGATTTTTTTGATATGTGGATGAAGGAAAGGTTAATCATTGCAAATACATATGACTTATTAACAGAAAAAAAATATTTATGAAAGGTTAGTTTTTTCAAAAGAGGGCAAAAAACGCATATAAAAACAACAGTCCATTTATTGTGTTATAAATAAGGTAATAAATATTGTCAATAAATAAACTATCTAAACTATCAGTTTCGTTCGTGAAGGCGTAACATATTTACAATGTGAGGTAATTAGGTTCAATAGGTGGATGATGACGCTGATGAAGACGATGAGATTGATGCTACACTAGAGTAGCTTGGTGACTGGTTTGAGGATGATGAAGCGCTCGAATCACCAGGATAATATGAACTGTACGCAAGCTGGGTGGGGTCCCATACTCTTGCGTAGGGGCCTGAGCTAGCTGGCTCCCATTGTGGGCTGTAGGAGTCTTGAGGAGCGGCTGGAGTTGATGGAGTTCCATACTGAGATGCGGGAGGGCCGTACTGAGGTGCTGGCGCTTCTGTTGGTGTCATCATCATAGGCATTGCTGTAAAAAAATGTTTTTTTTGTTAGTTGGGACTAATGCCTGATTAAGCCTACTTAGTGTTAGGTACGCTGCTTTACCTCCTTTCTTCATCACCAGATTGTAGACTAAGAATCCAACAACAAGCGTGATAGCCAGTTTACTGAGAATAAGTGCTTTGATTGCTTTAATGCCAATGATGGAAACCAGAATTGGCATCAGCGCTTTCATCTTCAGCTTCAGAAGAAGAAGAACTGGCAGCAAAAGTTTCTTCTTGAGGATGCCACGAGCTAGAAAATATGTTTTAATTAGAATTTTCAACTACTTATTTTTTTTGCTTAAGCTTTCTAAAAATACTACCTTCACCGTTTTCTGCGTCTGTTTCAGGGAAATCGACATCTAACCCTCTGTCTGCACGGTACGACACTTCTGCGTTTTGGAAGATGAACTCAGGCAATTGGAACCTGATTTCATTGTTGTTCAGGATCCGTCCAACACGGTCGAAGATCACTTTGTCGATGTTTTTCTCATCCAACGCCCTCGCAGACTCCGAGGTGACACCGAGTTTGGTGTCTAAGAATGAGAGGACTTTCACTTTAAGGCATGACATCGGAGATTCAGTATCAAAACAATCACTAATTACACTGCTTAAGAGATCATCACTTGTTTGCAAACGAGAGGTCTCGATTTCATTGTCCTGAATAGCGTAACTGTGTACTAAGGCTGCAGAAGCCAACAAAAGGTAAAGACACTTCATTTTTGCTTTTTTTCACTTTGTCATTAGATTTTAGTAATTAGACGTACGGCCCAGCCAGTTAATGGAACAACAATGATTTAATTTTTCAATGGGCTTGGTTTTTATATGTGATCCTTTGGGCGGCAAGGCACGCGGCGTCAACACGTGCTCAGAATGTCAATAGCTTTCATACTTGGCAAACTATTTAATTTCATTTAAGAAAGTCCTGGTGGTGAGAGTGAGTGCAGTTTTATTGCTAATATCATATCATCATATTTTTATTACCTACTTCTAATAAGGCTACCAAAGACAATCATTCTTATAAAATGTTAGTCCAACATTTTTATCAGAATTGTTTAATGCTATTTCTCTTAAGTATTTTTAATAAACGTATTTAGTCATTAGATATTTTTGATAACAAAAACCTTTATTATTTTGAAAATCTCATGTAATGTTAAATAACAGCTAAAAATAAAGAATTGTGTCACTACCAAGTCACACCTGAAGTCAAAACATATTTGTTAGTCAATATATCACAGCATTGGTATGCGCAAGAGTGCAGCTCTCACCGTCTGTCAGTACATACCAATCGATCATTTCAGTAGATGTTACAAAAAACGCTTTGGTCATTAAAATTCACGACCCAGGTTTTATATAATCTATTATTTCGGAATTACGTTGTTAACTTTAAATGTTACGTGTACTGGCGGTGTTTGATGTTTCCGCAAGTCGTGATCACAGTAACACACGAGGAGTAAATCTTTAAGGTTGAATGAAGTGAAAATTGTCTAAATTTTAATTACATTTACATATCTATACTAGGTAAAGAAACGAGGATTGTTTTTTGTAATGCTTAGCTGAAAAAACTACTTAACAATAAACATCGAACTTATACAAGCAGGTACAGCGCGTTTAAGAGAAGCTTTTAGTTCATAATATTATTATGTAAGTAGATGCGCTTCTTAGTTTCACACGCTTTAAATTTTGAGAAACAGATTAAATAATCAAATTAGAGGATAAAAAATATTGAATGTCGTTAATGGTATTTATTACATAAGGTTATGTATTAATTTGGATAACTTGCTTAAAAAGGAGGTTTTATCACAATGTTTGCGTAAGCCGTCGTTAAATGTAAACCGTCTCCTGACTTGAATGATTATTTTATTATTATTGAATTGGATTACTTTAAATTGAACCCATTTAAATTTTTAGATATATTTCTCTGTAAGATGGAATGATGGTGTATTACTTATTTATATATTATTTATTTATTTACTTGTCTGTATTACTTAATATCTTCGCGATGTGTCCTGTCCTGTCTCAATTTAAAAGAAAACATCATTTTTTTGTTTTATTTAAACGGTGCCTGATATTTGAATTGCGAGAGACCTCTCATTTCAATTTAAAGGGATAAGCGACTATTAGATTACTGTTTTGTAATATTAAGGGATTTTTAATTTTGAACTGCTACATTTAAGGTTTTGAGTTTATGTTATTTTATAACTTATACAAGAGGCCCGCTTCCCGCATCAAGGAACTAACAACGTAACTAGAATTAAGGAACAAAAACTATTAACAAATACCCTCAATGCATATCTCTGCAAAATATAATCAACTAATAAATGCAGATTTTATTTGGTGGTAGGGCTTTGTGCAAGCCCGGCTGGGTAGGTACCACCCACTCATCAGATATTCTACCGCAAAACAATCTTGGTGTATTGTTATATTCCGGTTTGAAGGGTGATTGAGCCAGGCAAGTGTGGAATTACAGGCACAAGGGACATAACATTTTAGTTCCCAAGTTTGGTGGCGCATTGGCGATGTAAGCGTTAGTTAACATCTCTATCAATGCCAATGTCTATGGGCGTTGGTAACCAATTACCATCAGGTGGTCCATATGCTCGTCCCCCTCCCTATGTTATAAAAAAAAAGATAAGTATATATTTAGTTCTTGGATGATACATTGGGTCAACTTGAATCAAAATTAAAGCTGCGTTTAGTGTTATTCTTCAATTTTGAAATACTTTTTTAAACAATCAGTCAATCATCTCGGAAGTAGATTATTCTGTGTAAGCATAGAAAAATAGCAATTGCGCGTTATTTTTGAATAAGAGTTTCAACGCAGCATAAACGACACGTATTATCCACGACGTGTATGGACCAGGTACCGCAAGTGAACGCATGTTGCTATGGTGTGATCGCTTACGCTCAACAATGAGACGGAGACGGACCGGACCGGACCGACCGGAGACGACAATAGATATTAATATATTTTAAAGCGATAGTCAAAAGAAGATTTATCTCAAACTAGGTTGGAAGCGTATACAATAAGCAATAAAACGACATTTATTAAGGTATGTTTGTCTTCAGTATTTCTATAGCAGAGGCATCAATGAACTTTCATTGATTGACAAAGTGCATTGAAAATAATGGGAATACATCGATTTTCTATATAAGTACAACGGCAATTTCGAAGGTCCTAATGCGCGTATAACAACCTATTACGTATTTTAAAAACAAACAAATAACAAACTAAAGCATTTTCAAAGGAAAGTGAAACTTAAAGCGAATCGCTAAGCATAAAGCTCGCGATCTTTGCCCAATCCTCATTATGCAATAAGGGTTGAAAGCAATCACGTATGCGTTCCGCGTCCGCCATTTGCATTTGCCGCCATGTCCGGATTGTGAAATTACTGTTTCACTTCCGTTAGTACAATTGATATATTTATGTCGAACAAATTCCAAGTTTTATACGTTAACAAACACATTAATCTATTTATAGGGTGTATTAATAATGTTTTTTGTATCATGTGTAGTTTTTTTTTTAACAAAATGACAATAAGCTTTACTTTTTAATTTCTTGATGAATATATAAATAATACAAGTCTTATTATAGATTAAATTAAATTGTTTATTATAACAGTTTATTGATTTTTTGTGTATCGATATAATTTATAGTTAGTATAAATTCAAATATGAAAATTTTGTCAACGCATTAGCAATATTTATGGTAGTCATAGTAAACTTTGTACTCTTAGTGTAATTATGGTTATGTCAAAGTATAAAAAAATAAGTAAAAGTATGATGTTTTTAAGACAATAATAATAAATGTAATCAAATAAAACCCAGATATTTTATCGTAATCTTTCAATAGCGAGTCTGTGATTTTGATTTAACTGTGTCGCACGGTGGCCTATTTTTGTTTTGTATTTAATGGAAGGAACAAGTATACCATAATAGCAGCAATAAATTCTTGTTCGGTAGGATTATCGGTAATATCAATAGGAATATGATTGCAAATTATAACAAGAAAATAACAAAAATCATAAAATTTTAAAAAACAAAACTGTTAATAAACTTCGAAAAATAAAAATGTCCAAATAAAATTAGAAAAATAAAAACCTTTTTTATAAAAAAGACATTGTAATCGTAAAATGGTGTTGCCAGTAAAATTAATGTGCATATTTTCATGTTAGGTAACACTTGCACATGCCAGTCTACTTACAGACACCGTGACAAACATACCAATACACAAACCAAATCTTAGATAATTCTCGTTTAGTTTACAAAACAGTGGTCACTTAATGTTAAATGTTTATAAATTTTAAACCTTATGCTGTTGTAATAAAGCGGATTTTTTCTAGTTTATTTCGTTCAAGTAAGAAATAAATTTGTAAGGTTTTCTTTTCACGATGCAATTTTTACGTAAAAGATAATTAAGAAGTAGGTAAGTAAGATGTTGTTAATTAGTAATTAATAAATGTTGCATAATGTGGAGGTACATAATATAATATATGTAATAACATTTATTTTATTATACGTTTATAATAAAATTTGAATCATTTAAAAAAAATAAGTTTTCAGATTTAATCATACATTTATAAGAATAAAAATAAAAAGCTTAATATAATAAAATGACGACGATACTGGGAGGGGAGGGATTGGGAGGCGTGGCTGTATGTTGCGTCGAGTTCAAATGTTGACGTGCAATTATAGGTGTTATCGTTCTTATATTTTTGCAAAATGCCAACTTGCGTAATAACGTGGATTATTATAAACACATGCACACATTATGAATGTAAGAATGAAGGGTTTTTTTTAAATTAAAGTAAATTAAACTATTTAAACTAATTTTTGGACAAATTTAGAAGCGTATTATTTTATAAATGCTTGCCGTTTGAAGAGCCGTGCCTGATGAGATATTACATTTATTTGAAGTAATGTTACTTTTCTTTATTTGTTTACACCAGAGATCATATATGGACATAAATGCACTAAATGTTTGTTACTTATTTTTTAATAGACAAGTCCCTCTAGGGGCGTCAACGTTAAAAATTTAAAAACGTGTCCGTAATACCTTGCAAAAGAAAATGTACCGGTCGACGGTCTGGAGATTCCGATTATTAAAAGTTAGTTTCGGAGAGTACCTGCGCCGCGCGGTTTCACCTGAGTTAAACGCTATTGCTCCGCCCTTTTGGGTCGTAACGTTATGTTCCTTATTATAGTCAATATACCTACCTGATTAACTAGATTATCTTATAAAACCTTTTTAAATCAAACCAGTGGATCGAATGTTAATCGCATTCAAGTAAACAAATAAGATTTTATAATATTAATTAATTACTGAGATAGTCTGGTAGCCTTCCGACAATTTCACTTGAGTAAATTTCGAATAAAAGACGTAATGTATGTGGCCGGCCTTACAATTAATCGGTCGTCGTAGATGTCAATCCCCGCTAACGCGGAGCCAGTGGGTCACGAGGGTACAGACTATGGCGACGTATCCTGACGTATCCTTTAGAATTACAATGAGTCCCTTTATTGGTCTGGCCGCGATTATCATATTAAAGGTCATTAATATGAAATAACATGAATTATATTTGGGTCATAACGGATTTAATCGAATAGATTAACAATCATCATCAAAACATCGAATATTATGTTGGAATGTTTTGTAATGAAAGTTATTAATTGAAATATAAAATGTTGGGCTTAATGCGAGCATAATAACAGAATATGTTGTTTTATGTATGTATCTAGGCAAGCACTACTGACATTTCATTAAATACCTTACAAATATGTTGTGCTGAACGGTGGAGGAGGATGAGAGGAAATACATAACCAGCGTAGCAGAAGAAGCTTCGAAGCTTATCCTTAAGAGAGTACAGAAGTTGAAGTTAACGTTTTTATTTTCAATAGATTACAAGCAAACTATGAAACAGACAAAAACAATCACCTATATTTTTTGCTACATTTAAACTTAAAATATGCCTAATATGAATTCTCAAAAGGATTATAAAACTACTAGCTGTGCCACGCGGCTTCACCCGCGTGTAATGAATTAAAATAAAATAAACACACACATATGGCTACTCGTAAAAAAATACGGAATTATGATTTGAAATTAATTTTCATAAAATACCGTAGGGTTTACCGATCTTATAGTATATGGCCTATCATTTGCGCCATCACATGTTCTTTGTGTGCACCAATTTTCATCAAGATTGGTCAAGCCGTTCTTGAGTTATAAGAAGACATACAGACAGACAGACTAAAATGAAAAAAATAGTATAATGTGAATCACTGCATCATAAAACGATTTATTGTCACAAAATTTGGTGAAAAAAAAAATTACAGACAGACAGCCAATAGATTTATATAATAGTATAGATTACTTATTTATTCGATAATTAATTATGCATGATTATTTAGATCTAAAGTATGTGTGAAATCAAAGAAGTACTTTCTTTTAGTTGTATCGATTACTATTTATGAGTTATGTTTGAGTTTTCAGAATCGGACCGGCGTAACGCTACGTAGAGCAAGCGTATTCTTTTTTCCTTTCTTTTATCTATGAATACAGACTTCAAGTATATGATCATAAATTATTTTAACGTGAATATGTAATAGTGATCAAAGTATATGCATTAATAATGTTTTTTTTTAGGATGCATTTGGCCGAATGCCAAATTTATGTATAAACAAATAACAACTGTAGAAGATTTGGCGAAGGAATTTAAATGTGTAATATTGTGTAGGCGCTTTTTTATAGTATAGGTAGGCGGACGAGCATATGGGACACCTGATGGTAAGTGGTCACCAACGCCCATAGACAGTGACATTGTACATTTCTTTAAAAAAAAAAACATCGCCAATGCGCCACCAACCTTGGGAACTAACCTATTATATCGCTTGTGTCTGTAATTACACTGGCTTACTCACTCTTCAAACCGGAACACAACAATAACAAGTACTGCGGTTTTACAGTAGAATATCTGATGAGTGGGTGGTACCGAACTTGTACAAAGCTCTACTATCGAGTATCACGCGCAAGATATCATACAAAAGCTGAAAACTATATTATCTGGGCAAAGTATACAGTAATTAATTGCAGTTATACTTTGCCCAGATAATATAGTTAGTTAGTTATCCATTAATTAATTTATTATTATTTTAATAACTTCGACACAGTGCAATATTATATATAGTAGTTACTATCGTATAAATTGTTTATGATGATTTATTAATTGTTCAAAATAAAAAAATAAAATAAAAATAAATAAATAAATAAAATATTAAATACTTAACATAGTTATCTGGCTGTAACGAAAATGTTGCGATCAACAACCACATGTTTTTATTTCAAGAAACTTTGGTAAGCTCGCACAAAGACAACGCTGGCACATATTTTTTTTAATTTTCAATATAGGCATAAATATTTTATGTAGATCCTGATTATAATATTATAATGCTTTAAATATTATATTGCAAATTTCACAAAAGGTTTTATTTATAACCTTATTAATAGTATTGAGGACATTATCATTTGGTTTGTTTTTACTAAAAGCTCTTTATTTATAAAAACTAATAAAAAATGTTTGTGGTTTCCACATATCTAATCTTGTATTTCAAACAAATTCTATTCAACTACTGATTTTTTTTCAAGCGATTTATTCACTGCACCAGCAAGTTCATACATAAAAAAAAACTTTAATTTTTAAGTTTTTATATCGTTACGGATGACCGTTATTGGATTTATTCAAGTTATATATGTATTATATTTTATAATCAAGATGTATATAAATATATTTATATAGTCGTAAATTTTAATAATGAAAAAAAGGTTAATTAATATTCTATTTGGAAAGCAGGTTTTTTTTTAAGTCACATTCGTTCGGTCTTAATTATAAAAGTAACTAAAGTGTTCTGATAAACATTGATTTCGCTCTTTCTGTCATTATTGATTTGACAAGCGAAAGAATAAGACAGCGCTATGTTTAACTGACCACCCGCTAAGCGATTATAAGTAAGGTCGTTAGTTACTAGGAACAATATATAGAGACTTAGGGTGTTGTAGATTTGAGTGTGAGTTGAATTAAACAGGACTTTCTATCAGTGAAAGCGAGCAAAAAGATGTGTAAGGACTTTTAATTACCTTTCCTTTATTTATTTTTTATTGTTACATACATATGAAACGCTTTTGACGATGATGAACATTTATTTGACCAGTACAACGCCTTATCATTAGAGAGTTATATGTCATATATATATAATATATTATTTCCATGGTTCTTAAACTATCCATGATACAAATTGTACAAGTATTAATTCTACTTTTTACTACTTTTTTTGTATGAAACTCGATTGTCTATTATTTTCATGCTTTTGTATAAATCTTTTAAATGTATTTCTTAATTAAAAAAAGGCATTTAGATTTGTATTTTAGTTAAGGATTAAATAAAAATATTGCAAATTTTATTGAAAACAATACAGACGGAATAAAATGAAGATACTTTTTTTAAAAATGATTTATTTAAACAATAAATAACAATCACACGTCACATTTACGCACACAATTAAATAAATAATATTTCCACACTATTTACATACATGGTTTCGAAAAACCTATTTGGTTTGTACCCGTTTGCTTGATCGAGGAGACAAACAGACGGCTGTCGGGTTATCATCGGTCGGTTATCGTTATCCAATTTCGAAGACACGAGGGTCATATCCATATATTTTTAAAAGCTTAAATATGCTAAAAGAGGTCTTCTTGGTTTGGTATTCCCCCATATCGTCTTAAAAGAAATATTTAGTGATATGCGTTGTAAGCGAGTTCCTGAGCCAACTCTTGGGGCTCAGCTTCTCTCCTGTGACGAGTGGCGGCGTAAGCGGCATCCCAGGGTCCGTGAGCGGCGATCTGCGGGTGCGAGTTGTCCGCAGCAATCTGGGTAAACTACAACGTTACTCAAGGGTAAAATTTGAAGGTTAGTTAGTGAAGAATCAACTGTGTGATCCTTAGAGTAATAAAGTTAATTTTGCAGCCGGTGTAAAGGCAAAGAGTGCGAAAATTTGACTTAATAATATGTGATGTGATTGAATTTACATTTATTGTGCTTCAAGTATTTGTGCTTTTTGTAACTAGATAGCTAACTGTGCAAGTATATACGAGACAAATTATTTTTTATCTATTTTTGAAACTCACCTTCTTGCAAAGCTGGAAGATAGCCAGAGCGACGGATACGACGAAAGAGAAGAACGACAGCTGCAGGGCGTTCCAAGCCTTCAGACCGAGGACTCCGATAGCTAGAGGGATGAGAGTCATGGCCTTGAGGAGAACGAACACCAGGATGGGGACAATGATCTTCTTTAGCTTAGCTTTGCGAGCCTCGCCGACTGAACGAGCGCCTTCCTTGTTGAACTTGATGTTCAGGCTCAATTCATCGTTGTCAAGGTTTCGGGGGCTCACCGTGACCTTAGTGTCAGCGATAGGCAATTGGAAGATGACATCGTGAGATTGGATGTAGTTTTCGATTGAGTCCATGAAGTCGCCAGTAGAACGACCGGTGGCTTCGTTACCTGCACCGTTCTTCGTAACTTCAACGGCATCTGAGATCTGTTAAGGTTTCTAGTTAGAAAGTGTTGTTTTATTTTAAGAAAACTAAAAGTGTAAATTATATCAATTACCTGGAAAGTGTCCTTCTTGAAGATACTGTCCAATAAGGACATAACCTTGTATTTGATGCATGCAGTCGGGTCGGATCCTTCAGCGCAGCCAGATCTCATCTCCTCGACCATGCCGTCCATGGGTGTTCCTTTCCAAAATCCTTGTTTGGAGGGCTGAGCCATGGCCGCTCCGAATAATGCAATAAACAAACACACCACTTTCATCGATGCCATTTTGTTTTTTTTTACTCCTGATGTTCACTGGAGAACGTTTGGTGAGATTGTGATAGTTTCGACAAGGACCCAATGGCTTTTATACAGCTATTTCAAATTCAGCACGTAGTTCGCAGTTCCGGTACGGATTGTCTTGGTATGTACCACTCAATCGCGTACTTACGATCTTTTAATAGTGGGAGGTGGAAGTGTAAGGGAAAGCCATTTGATACGTATCCTCCTATCGGTCTTGAGTTCAAAGAGGCCTAAGTTTTAACGACACCGTTTGGTATACAGACGTTTTAGAAACGTGAGTTTAAGGCGCCTTTTCTGTTGTTTGTGACACCATACCCTGATTCAGCGAATAAGTGATCCAGATGTTCTGTCCCGTTCTATCCAACGGAAAACTCTTGACGTTGGATAGTGATGTTAAATGTATATAGCGGTGAGCTGCTTGATATGGACGTGCAGACGCATCGCACGCGCCGTTTGCATACATAATATTGATTAAATTGCTATCATTGAACTTGTCACTCCGGAGATAATATCGTCGATGTGAAGTTCAATGTTACGAAAATTTTGATTTTTTTTAGAAAAAAAAAAATGGTTCTGCTCCATGAAGTGTATATAGACAGCCGGCGGCAGGAAGATAGATGGCGATTTGTAATTACAGAATTTTGACGATATTCTCTTTATGAAAACTATTATTTTGTGGTCAAACGACGAAAGTGTAAATTTCGTTATTTTCCCTTAAAATATGCATGTAGGTAAATTTAATAAAAAACTGTACAAATCACGAGCGCGTGGAATATTGGCAAGAACACTGGCAGCATTTTTCCTTTGAAACGCCAATCTAATTCCTTGGCTGGAGTACATCCAATTCTTTAGGTGTTTAATTTAAATGGATGTGTAAAGTGTGGCTTTGGTATTCCTTGGTTTCCATGCAGGATAAGTAATAAAATTCAGTAATTTATTTGTCAGAAAGGATTAACTACTAAATTTCTCGCCGGTTCCATTCCGAACTTTATTTTTAAATGAATCATTTATTCCCCTAATACAAGCAAAACATTTTACATAGTTAGGAATTCCAAATGATGTATTATAATGACTGATATATTTGAAGAATAGCTATTGAAATTTTTATTTTTTTAAAACGACGTTTCCAAAGTACTCGCTATAATCTACTTGAATCAACTATATTTTTTTATTTGATTTGATTTATTGTTAAATAGAAGTCAGATACTTTTTATTTATAATTAATTGTTTAAAAGGTGTTAGTCATTTGTAAGAACAATACACGTTATAGTATTTATTTATTTATTTTGAGATATATTGATTCTGATTGAATGGTAGTAGCTAGGAAAAATGTTTTTAAAGAAAATTCTTCTTTGGAATGTTTTGTGGTATTTATACGCGATGGTGATGCCGATGATGATGATACCGATTGCGGCCATGGTGGACCTTTTTAAGAAAGATTAACTAATGCGCAGGATATATATATAGTATAGTGTAGTCCATAAGTGTGTGATAAACACAGTTGCAATCTCCATTCTCTCACTCTCATAATCCAACAGAACCGGAGGTCATTCAAGCGCAGGGCCAACGGGTTTATATGCTTTCCGAGGTACGGAGGTTGCAGTCTCGAGTTTGGAAAGTGTGTACACTACACACCTTCCAAACTCCAGACTGCAACTAAAAATTTTCTACAGAAAATTTCAATAACATTATATTGGTCCGCCCTGGGATTTGAACCCAGGACCTTTTGATCTGAGGCCTTATATCCAGCCACTAAGCCAACGTCGCAGTTAATTTAATTTATACGTATTATAAGATAAGCAGAGTACAAAGTTGTACTAACTTATCCTTTGTAGAAACACATACTATTTTGTGAGCATAAAATTTGAGTCCATTTTACAGACTCGACAAGGACATAGTAACAAGTGTTCGCCGCTTTGGTATTCTTTGACAAATTCCTCTAAATGTATCCAGGACAGATACAAACGGTGTTTTTTTACTTTCGAACGTGTAATATAAATCTCTTTCATCAAGTAATTGAAGACAAGTAATCACTTTCCCCAATAGCGGAACTGTTCGATCACAATCGACTCCGATTAATATGCTGACAGCACCCAAACTCCGCGTCGCTAATATATAATACAGCCAAATAATCAAGCGTTATGTTGTAATGAGGTTAGATACATATGCTTGGCAATTAAATATTTTTTTTATATAATATTACACCAGAATACATTGTCCATGTCTTTCATATGGAGCCAATTTTTCACTGATAACAAAAAAACATTATACTTCTCAATTTCATAAAAATTCAAGAAAATTCATTTAACTTGACTAAATTATGCTGCAACTTACATTTTAGGCCGCTTAGTTGTAGCATTTAGTTTCACGATTTCTTATCACAATTGGTAGATTATTTTGAGCCTGAGATAGATAGCTTTGTGAATAGAACTAGTGGTTCTTAACAAAAATTACGGTTTCAATACAATCCACACAAGAAATACTAACGGCCTTACACTAAACAATAGTGGGTGTTAGTTAAGCAATGCCGTGTCTTCATCTTTCGAATGTCAGATCGTTAATGCCAAAAACGGGTATCAGTGTTTAATTAAACAGTAGCTAAGCAAGTAGCTAAGTAAGTCATTGTGGGCTTATTTGGTAATTATAAATCATTTTGTAGTATAAAGTACTACTTCTATGAAATTTTACCATATAAACATACATATATCCTCCAATGTGTATTTGTGGTTGAATAGGCTCGAGAACTTCTGAGCGGGATTTTACGCTCCAGAAGTGTCCCACTTATGAGCAGTTACTGTATAGACGTGGTATCCAGTGGGCTCATGTTCGAAATCCGGAGCCTCATAATTAATATGCAATAATGAATAGCCTAATGATTAATTTACAAATTCAAATTGTATATCATATTTTTAAGGCATTTCCTGCCTCGCACAACCACTCACTGGAACCAGCTTTCGCCGGCGACTTTTCCGAACCAATATGACATAGCAACCTTCGAGAAAAGAGCGTACTCATTCCTTAAAGGGCGGCAACGCACCTGCAAATCCTCGGGTGTTGCGGATGTCCATGTGGTAGTCATTTTCCATCAGGTGAGCCTCCTGCTCGTTTGCCCCCCTCTTATATAAAAAAAGTGAATTTTTATTTTGATCGAAAACTGCAGAATTTTATAATTTTCCCTTCTTATACTTATTTTTATGGCATACATTGAATATATTAGTTGTAGTTAAAGGTAATTTTATTTATTCAAGTCGATATCAATAGAAAAAAATTCAATTGAAAAACACGTTCTTTTATTTTACTATCAGTGAAAATAATTAGCCTAAATTCAAATTTTGTTCACCTTAACCGGTTTTGCGATTACATCATTCAACATAAATACGCAGTTCAATTTGTTGTTCAAACGCTTGAAAAAAATTCCTTACAACGTAAACAATATTCAATGCAAACTGCATTAAAGCCTACGCAGAGTTGGCGTCGGTCTCAATCGTAATCATAAATTCATTGCCACACTTAGGAAGCGCTGACAAACCAAAACTATGGAGCGAAACCTACACTCATATGGAGAACGTAATAATTCAATATCAACTAACCGTTTAGTTCTTAGATCGTCACCACACAGGACGGACAGAGTTATGTGATAGAAAAATTAGTTCAGTTGCCTAAAACTTTCGAAACCTTTTACGCCGTACCTTAAAAGGCACAGACATGTCTAAGCTAAATGTAACAAATTTTAGCAACAGAACCGGAAGCCCGTTTAAGACTACCGATAGTAATGACAAACAAGACGGGAAAGTGCACGAGGAAGTGTTACAGAAGACAAATTATGATATACAGAAGGAGAAGAACAATGAATTACTGCAAAAAGTAAACAAAAAGACAGCAGAGTATCAATCAAATAAACCAAGTTCCGGGGTGTTTACTGAAGTGGTAACTCATGGAGCATTCACGTCAAAGAAAACTGAAAAAGAAACGTCACTTAAACCTGAAATCGCGCAATCTACTAAAGCAAATAATGGAAACAGTACCAAATCATTTCTAGGCTTTCCGTCATCCGCTAATGACTTAGCACTGGACGCAAAATCGGACCTCGAATCAGATCCTAATATTTCCAAAGAAGTCAAAGAAAAGGTGATCGAGAAGCTATTCACTTTAGTGTCTATGGTGCAACATGTTTACGAGTCAAAAGTAAGAATTATGTCAGAATACGAAAAGTTTAAGGATACCCATTTAAAGAACGAAATTAGGAAAGAAAAGGATTACTCAGAGCAGTTATACAAGCTGAATATGAATTTCCAGAACGAGGTGATACAGTCGATCCAGCAACTAAGGAGCGAGTTGGACCTGTCGCGGAATATTTTAAATAACTCGGATGATTCAGGGGCTGAGATGAACTTAAAGGAAATGTGTTTAAATCGTGACTCACATGTTTCACAAACGCTTGAAACGACAAATATTAGCTTTTGTGATGCAAGTCATTCTTAATAAAATATTCACTGCATGACAAAAAAATTATGCACATGTAATACGAATTAGCAATTTTATGTAAATAAAGCTAGTTAAACATTTGTAGTTTTATTAGATCAGCGAATTGTCGCACTTGACGTTAGCAACAATCAGTGTGAATTTAAATACCTAAAATATTTTGTAAACTCAAGGTTAGCAAGGAGTTGAAGTATTATATAAAGTAATATAAAATGTTTTATAATAATCATAAAAAAACGACATATCATGGGAGTATAAATAAATAACATAATTTTATATATATCACCGCTAAATATATAAATAATGACACCCAAATATTACCTTCGTAATTATCCTTTCTTTTAATTTTATTTATCGTAATACAATCTTTATTCAATAGAAGAGCAAAACTTGCTTATTGAAATTCGACGGGACTATATCTTTTTTTTAATTTCGTTTAAAAAAGTTCAATATGGATGCTATCGTTTGTTTACAAGGTGAGGTGATCATCTAAAAAATCTTTAGTTTTGTGATCGTTGAGCATACGAACGTTACCGACTTGTATTTTTTTTAATTTTAAAATTGAATTGACATAATTTAATATAGATTTACACATTATAAATGATGACGTACTTTGCAGTGTGGAATATTACAACATTTTTAGCATTGGCAAGCTTGGGTTTGAACCGTGCACGCGTCAGACCCGTTAACCGTTATTCTCTTCTCTCTTTCCTGCTACCAAATTGTATGGGTTAGAATGAGACGCCTACATATTTATTCTAACCAGTTCTTAGCTACAAGGTAAAACCGTCAACCGATGCGAAAATCATATTGAGTGAGTTACTGAGTTAGCTTTATTACTTTATAAGTTTAGACTGTTTGAAATAATTGTCGAGAGAAGTGATTTATGTAAAGATGTAAGTTTATTTCACTTTTAAAATTAGATTTAACACACGGCGCGTGCTTATTCGTATGTCGTTTAGCTTCAGTGTCTGAAAATAGTATACACAAAATATTATAAAAGCGGTATTGGTCTTGGATGAATTTAAAATGTATTTCGCAGTGTGCGAAACACATTTTAAACACGTTAATCGATTATGAGTAAAAGCGGTGACATTAAATCAAATTTTAATAATCAGTGGAAATGAAATTTTATATATGTTAAGTGAATTTAAAAAGTTGCAACAGTGATAAATTTGGAAATTCTCAAGGAATTAAAGTAAGCAAAAGTTGGATTTGTATGTAAAATTTTGTGCTGCGTTATCATGTTTAAATTATTATTATTGCGATGTCATTTTGATATAGAAATAATGTTGTAGGTATACTGTTTAATGATTTTAAAAGTAATACACGTTGTGCAATATTTAATATATTATATAGAGAAAATATATACATAAATGGGTACGGTAATTAGGGGTTAATTAAATTAAGTATTTTTTTAAACATAAGTATTTATGTATATTATAAGAATGTCTTTGTTTTAAATTTAAGATTAGACGTATGTTGGTTGGTTCAATGCCAAGATAAATGTTAGCATCAGCATAAGTAAAATCAGCTTATGCTAATATTAGCTATAAGGCATTTTACACATTGAATATTTTATATATTTTTTCCTTACGAAATTCCAATAATTATTTATTACGATTCGTGATTCAATAGGGTAAAAGTGTAAGGCAAATCTTCTGTTCTTTCATACATAAAAAAATACTATGTCCCGTAGTAAAGTACATTTTAAAACTCATTAAAAAAAAATTCGAATACCTGATTATCTGGCTTGTGCCATGGTGATAAAATAAAACGAAATATAAAAATTTAAAAATTCTTTTGCCTCTTATAAGATTTTTCAACAGTACCTACTAATTACAAGATAAAATCGGAATTTCTCACTGAAAGTAAATATTATTAGTACCTTTATTGTATAATATACTAAAGACCTAAAACTGAGTTTGATCTTAACTTTCCCTATCACTTAAAGTGACACTGTAAAAAATAAGTTTTTTTTTTAAATTTAAAATATGTGATTTTTAAAATTAATAAATGAAAATCTGTGTACCACATCCTAATCGTAAATACCAACAGCGACTCCGACTAAAAGTAATAATTATTATGTGCGTCATGCCGATGTGATGAGGGCGACGTAAGTTTTTATCTCATTCCCACCACTAATGTATAAAAGAGAGTACCGAATTATGTTAGGACTCGAGTATAGTCGGTTGCGCTCGGAGGTCAGGAAGTCAATTCATTATAATTTACAAATACAATTATTATTCGCTGTTCACTTGTTCAGTTCGGTTTCGTTTCGATACGTTTCCAACTTGTTTCTCACGAGTTTCTCATTTGTTATTATTTTATTTTTAAATACATATAGATATAAGCTGGGCCCTGGAGCTAAACAACTCTGCCACGATGCTGCCATATCATTTTATGAAATTATGCTTTTTTATCATTATACTGTAATTAAATGAAATATAAACATTGTAAATGTGTACATACATTTTATAAATTAAGAATAAGGGTGAAATGTATTGCAGACATGAAATTGTAATTAGGAAAGGAAAGTTAAGCTTATTTTTTTATGATCTCAAAATATATTATTTGATATATAAAAAATACTACTGATTTTTTTTTACGATATCTGCAAAAATTGTTTTTATGAATTTTTAAAGATACAAGTTCTTAATTTTTTTTCTGGATCGAACAATCGACGCGTGACGTCACGCCGCTCAAAGTCGCTCCCTGGCCCACACAATTTCGTCAGTATTTTCGCGTTATTCTTGATTTTTTTTATATTTCATAAACAGTACCATTGCATACTAATTCAATAAATTAAACTCATGGAAAATACTAATTCCATATAATATATTTTTAACAAAAATCAGTAAATATTGTCATGATGAGCATTTTAATATGATTAGGTACTTAATAAAATTTGTTGTATTTATAAGTTTTTAATTTGAGGTCTTGATACTTTGAAGACCGATAGTGTTGTGATAAGAGTTTGTATCGATGAAAAATGCATTTCAACATAAATCTTAAGTTTATTGTTAATCTTGAAGATGATTTGGGAAAAACACCGGATCACCAATGGTATAAGTTGAAAAAAATCCTCAATGACTATTTGCCTATTGAAATGGATTTGTACCATATTATATTTCTTTGAAAGTCATTTGACTTTCTTCTTTCTTTGACATTTGAATATAGTAGTCGTAGTCTAATTCTAATAGGCTTATAAGGGTACTTTTGACTCGCCATGTTACAGTATTGAATTCAATGTAAAGCTACCACCGGTGATCTTCTAGTTTACCTGATTGATGGGCTGAAACAGTTGAGTCTAAGAGGCTCCCTCTTGAACTCAACTAAAACAAAATTATCAGTTAGTCTGGACATTGAAAGGGCTTCCCAGAAAATAATGCAACTAGATCACCAGTTTTGCCAGATCTGAAGAGATGAAGTTTAGTTCTGGTGTTCCACAAGGCTGCGTGTTATCACCTACGCTGCTTCTTTTGTATATTAATGACTTGTGTAAATTAGCAATATTCAATATTGGCAGACGATTAGATATTTGTCGGGAACACGTCGATGAGTATAAACTTGTCTGAAGTCGAGTGTTTATTAACCAAAGTATTGTAGCCAACCCAACTTACAACTCAACCCCAATGCGTCTCAAGTTTGCGCAATGACTGTTAAAAGTCACCTTGTGATACATCTCCTCATTTTGACAACGACACCTCGCTGCCATATCCAGTAGCGGGAGTTCCGCGGTCACTTGGAGGGTGAAGCCAAATTAGCTCTAAAAGCTTTGTGCTCTCTTCATATTCTACCGCATCTTTTATCGGGAATGCTTTGAGGAACTGTCTTGAATAATCCCAGCCGCTGAATTTCACCACCGGACATCGCGTCTTAATTCCATCCATACCATCTTGATGTCGGGAAATCCACTACAGCGCTTAAAGAATTTACTGCATCGCACAGCCACTCTGCGGAACCATATTTCCAGATCCATTCTAATCAAATTCAAATTAAAAGTTAAAAAAAGTCATTAGTAAATTTAAAAAAAATATCAAAATCAAATTGGAAATTAATGTCATTATATGTCATAAATATTGTCTGTATTGTAACTATCGCGCTGTGTATGTAAAATTAAAATGTATGAAATGTTTATTATATTCAATGTCGATATTATCTTCTATCGAAAGCGGAAAACAATAGTATCTACATGAAGAGTACGGATTTATTGCCGATCATAGTTATGATCGATCTGCATTATCAAATAATTAACATAAACAATGATAATAAGCTCACTAATATATTTCGCGTGATTTGTAAAAGAATCCGCAATCATAAGAGGGAGATTTCGAGAGATTATTTGTTTGTCCACGTGAAAATACTGCTCTTTTTTAGCATATTATATCAATGATCGTTCTAATATAATTATAATTGAAAAAAACGTCTGAGGCGTCAAATCACAAAGAGGGATAAAATAAATTCAAAATTATCAACGCGCGTATAGCAAAAGAGTCTCGCAATAACGATTGGGCGAAATGACGTTACAGCCTTAACTCTGACGCAGCAAGAATTATTCGAGAGCGCCTGAATGACTTATGACGAAAATTATAATAATAATAAAAAAAACGAATAATAAGATTCCTTATTTTCCACAATACATAGTAACTTGACTTCGTCCTAAATTTATATAAATGAATTGTAGACTAATTGACATAAAAGCGATCAGAAAAAAAGGTAAATAAACAAATGTTATGTGTATATGTGTCCGAGTACATAGCTATATTGTAAGTGAAAAATGCTACAAACATAAACTACTGTAAATGAAGCTGTAAGTGATATTAATATCATTTGTATGTTATATGAAACGTATATCGGAACGTATGACGGCAATTTTTAAGGTTTTTAGGATCAAAATGGAAGAATTACCATTACAGAAGTGTAAGTGGTTGATGATTGTATTCTATCAAGTTAAAATGAAAAATGATGACTAAGAATAAGAAAATACTAAAACACCGAAAGAGATAAGATAATAACGACAATTCTTAAATAATAAACACGAATGATTCAAAATAAGTAACGACAATCTTAAGTTGAGTTGGTAATTTTTAAGTAGAGCAACTTTAATTCACCACGCCTTCGTGTAAAATGTTAGGATTAATCGATTTAAGAACGGCAGCTGGATCGTTGTAATTTAGAAGATTAGCAAACAAAATCAATCGTAAGATATCGTATATATTCGATTTCGTTGCGATCGGTATTCGATAGTGACTAATCCATCCATTATATTTATGGACGGGCATGCTCAACTTCTGCCATAGTAAAGGGATATGCTTAAGCTAAGCTAATTATCTCGGGTTGGTGGTCAACTTTGTAAAATACGCTAACATTCTATTAAAAAATATTTCTGGAAATCATGGATTTAATTTTATTTCACAATAGTGTGATTATCAATTTAGACAATTTGATCATCTTACATCGACGCTTACGGTCAAATAGTATTTTTAATCAAATTATCTTTAATTAATGAAATATATATATTTTTTTATTAACATGAAAATTGTTGGTATATTTGATGGCGTGAAGGACTGACTGTAGTGGGACGCTATGTGTTGCCACAATGACCTCGTATCATATCAAGAAAACAATATTAAGAGCGGGATTAAGTATCAAAACATTAAAAGAATAAAAATATATCGAAAGAAAAATATCACGAATTGTCTTTTAATATTTTATACCTACTCGTAATGTTATAGTGACACAAACTGGATAATTAATTATATTTTACAAATAATCTCCTGACTAGGGATTTTTTGTTAATAACTTTCGTTTAATTTTTAAAACGTTAAAAAGATTTTGGCGCTTGCTACATTTATCTATTGTTGTTTTAAATCAGTCGCACGTCAGTTCCATAAAAACAAATAGGAAAATATAAATATCTACATAAACTTATACAAAGTACATATGATACCTACGTCATTTTACAATATGAAATTCAATTTGAAGCTACATGCTTAGAATATAAATACTAATACAAGAAGAATTATTTAAAAAAAAAATCAAATAGTCATTGATAAAACGTACAACCAAGGTGGCGATTCCCATTATTCTGCTTCGTTGTAAGCACAATATAATCTGCGCAGCAGTTGTTGAGATTATCTATAAAAAAATGTAGTTATCATAACAGAGTTGTCGCGTAATCAATACTTATAAATAATTATATTTTAAAGACGTTTTGTTGGTTTGTTTATGTGGTTGTGTGATGTGATTGTCAAAATAGCAGAAACGAGTAAATGGTTCAGGCACGTTTTCTATGATAAATCTCCAAAATGCTTACACAAATACACGACGATATATCTGCATACGTTAAAAATAAAAATGAGTTAATTTTTGACTTAAGTTTTTTGTAAATGAAAATGTAAAATAAGATATCACGGGAGTAACTTTATAAGTTTAACACAATAATAATGGTTTATATCTCATGATTTAAAATTATGAAGTGAAGTCTGGTGTATCAATGAATTACAAAATATGTTTTACTACTCAAATCCGCCCACTATGACTATCAATTCGATTCCCTTTCACGGGAAAGTCGGACGTTGTTTCAGTGGACTGACGTTGGTGTACAGTTCGAGCAAATACGGTTCGTTTTATTTTTTTTAATCATTGGTATGTCAATTATTAGTATGGGATATTAAAATATTATTTAAATTTAAATTGTTTGCTCTGTTGTAGTATCCGTATATACTTCGTTCAAGTTAAGAAACTATTTTTTTAATCTATTTAATTTCTCAAGACGAAATTTATTTTTAATATGAACAAACAAATTAATGAAAGTTTGAATGTTGTACTTGGTTTACAGTTTGAGAGCTGTATGAGTGGCAAACGATTAAACATGGATAATTGAAAATAGCGAGGGTGAGTTTGTATGTACTATATATACGGATACACGAGCATGGACTATACAATTAAAAAAATAACAATACGATATGGAAAAAATAGCATAATCACAAGCGAAACAGAAAATAAAAAATAAATTGAATTAATAAACATGACAAAATAACATTTTTAAAAGGAAGAAATTAAAATTTTAAAAAATCAAGTTTCCAGTTACAAATAAACCTGACGAAACAAATAAAAAAAAAAAAACAAATTGAACTCCGCGGCAGCGAGCTGAATTTGAATTTTTCATTTGAATAAACAACAATATCAGTGTTAAGCTTGGCCGCAATTTATAATCTACATTTTTACTTTGGAAGGAATGTAAGCAAAATTTGAAAATAATCGGTTGATTAGTTAGACGTAGAAGTATTACATACAAACAAACAAACTCACGACTTTATAATATTACTTAATAAATGAAATATAGATTTTTCCGCCAAAGTTAAACGAATAAAGATAAAGGAGAAATACTTTTTTTCCATATTATTTTATGAAATTCATTTTTATAAATATAACAAATACCTATTGAATTTAATACATTGAACAAAGTACATAATGCTTGGTTTTATCATCTGTGCACATTGTTGCTGAAGTATATCAAACATCCTGTCGTTATGAATGACACATTGTAGCTATATGATAAAATTGTAACAAAGTATATAAAAAAAATGTAAATTTATAATATGTATACGCTATCATATAAATAAAAGAGTACAGTCAGAAACAAAGAAATAAATTATGTATATAAATAAAGCCGACATGGCCCAGTGGTAAGTCATAACGAAAAATTCTCCGTTCAGGCTCGGCCGATTGGAACAGCGCGGTGGAATAGGCTCCAAACCTCCTCAAATGTGGATGAATAAGCCCAGCAGTGAGATATTTACAATCTGTTACTTTTATGTTTTAAATTCTACATAGCATAGATTCGCTATATTTTAATTTCTTAAATTGAGGTCTTGCTGTTTGTAACGATAATTCACGAGAGCAGAGTCGCGGCTTAACAAAGATTAGACAAATGCATTTATTATCTATGCTCACTTAAACTGTAAATATGTCATAATTATTAAGTATTTACTGAATGTCTTTCTCGTTCGTGTAAGTGATACGTGCAATTTATAGTTTATTATTAAGTTGGAACTAACCTTTTGATAAGATAAGAGCAATTTCATCAATATATCTATATGTATGTACTTATCAAATATTATATCATGGATTTATATACATATATTATAAAATTTCTTTTTTTCTTTTCTCTAAAACGTACTATTTAGCATAAATACTATTAGCAAAAGTAGTAAATTTAATAAAATCTAAATATTATTTATTCATAAAACTCGTAAAAGCCTTTTTGAATCATCACGGAAATATGAAATTAAATGTACCATAATATAAAAAAAAAATCTTTAATTAATATTGACCTGACCTATAATATTATTGTAATGTATCATGCGCAACTAGCGTGATACGATATGATGGCGGCGTCTGCTAAAACATACACACATGCTCATTTGTGTGTGTGTTTGAGTGTGTGTTGTGTCAGCTATCTTTGTGAATACTCACACTACAGTAATTCATGTGTTTTGCAGTGCAATAAAAATGTTGCGGTCTTAAGTGAACTATTGCAACATTTATTATTTTCATTACGTATAAAAATAATTTATTTCCATACCTACTGAAAAATCGCAATTACATATTTTCAGGAAAATCTACATGGAATTAGGAGTCGATTTGGTAGACTGATAAAGAAATATGTTTTTAAATATGTTTAAAGACGTGAATGTGTGAAATTTTGCAATAGATTTTAAACACCAATTTCAAGATTAGTTCATCGATAAGATATTTCATACCGTTTGCCAAATGTATACCGATTAGATAAACAAACAAACCGACGCACGCGAGAGCGAGTAACTGAATGTCTTCCAGTTCCGAAAGGCGTTAACAGTTTCAAACTTCTAGTTCGTAGGAAAGCTATTTTAAAACCCGATTTCAATATTTGTAACGTGCGCAAAGCGTGCGCACAAAAAAAGGTTGTGTGAATGCCAAAATACTCAATAGAATTGATGTGTAAATAACAAATCTTACGCTGTGACATCATCTGATACTTGAAATTTTACGCTGACGTCATCTGAGGCTCCTAATCTTGCGCTTACACATCTAACGCTCGAAGTCTCAGCCTCTACCGTGTACCGACCTCTAAGATTCTTTCACGTCAAAAACGAACAGTGGAGGAGACGAGTTAAGATCTCCAGGTGCATTTTCCGAAATAACGAGTAAAGATATCGAAATGCAATACATATTTCATAAATAGCTTTTAGCTATCGCCAAAATTACAATATATCATTTAAGCTGAGACCGAAGAAGAAAAATTTTGGCAGGCATAAGTCACGTAATTGACTTGCATTTGGTTTCAGTAAGAGTCTGGCGTCATAACGAACTTTCTTAAAAAAAAAAATTGCGCGACTGATGTTACGCGACCGATGTTATGATCGTTTGGCTTCACCCTTACTTGTTTTTTTTTTCTTATTAGACTTTTTCATTTCAGATGGGATACATTCAGCAGTACTGGAGTATTTGCGTCCTGTTTGCAATTTCTGTATTAGTTGAAACGATTCCAACATGTAAATACATAAATAACCAAGACACTGAAGTTGCTTGTTATGAAAATGGCGATACGAACTACGTTCTTAAACGTGGCCTCGTGTCTGATAATGATAGAACAACAAGTTTATCCCTTCAGGGATGTAGAATAACCGATATGAATAATGATTCATTCGTAAACCTATACTCTTTGAAATATTTAGATTTATCACTGAATCAAATTTCCACTGTTAAATTAGGGTCCCTTGGTAGTTCCAAGCAGTTGATATATTTGAACGTATCTCATAATTTGTTATCTGACTTACAGCCTGATTCGTTCGATGAAACACCTAACTTAGATGTCCTTGATTTGGCGAATAATAGATTAAAATTAAATTTAGGAATATTTGACCGCTTAACAAAGTTAAGGCACTTGGAACTTTCAAATAACAATTTGCAAGGTAAAGATCTTGATCCTTTTCTTTTTAGTCGCAATACACATATAAGTTACTTAGATTTATCTGCTAATGATATGAATGATGCACCACAAACATTATTAGATGCCATGCAAGTATTAGAGTTCTTGAATTTAGAAAGATGTCTTCTTAAGGAAGTGCCGATGTTTGCAATTAGAGAGAATCTTAAAACAATGAAACGTTTGATTCTATCTACTAATGAAATAAATGATTTAGGAAACGGGACAACGTTCATGAACTTAGTTAATTTAGAAAAACTTAATTTAACTGATAATGCATTGGAACGACTGCACGGGGATGTTTTTAAACCAATGAGAAAATTAAAAGTTATTGTACTTAGAGGCAACAAAATAAAACAATTGCCAGATAATCTATTTACAAATATGAAAACTTTAGCTAATATTGATTTGTCTTATAATTTGATAGAAACAGTTCCCGTTAACGCTTTCCGTGGGACGTCTGTAAGGAATTTAAATTTATCAAACAATAGGTTCACCTATTTGATTGATAATTTTGCTTTGGAACTAAGAAATTCTGGTGCAAAACTGACAAAGTTCTACTTCAACCAAAATCCTTGGCAATGTGCTTGCCTAATGGCTGTAGTGAGCGAAGTTAAAAATCTAGAAATATCTTACAATAGCTTACATTATGATGGCAAGTACCCGATTTGTGTAACAACAAAAGATGTATTCTGCAAAAGACACGACACGTTCAACGCAATATTTACGGATTTATATGACGACATAGCTTCATCGGCCAATTGAGCATAAGATGTGCAGGCGACAGCAATCAGAGAACCGGGAATATAGATATATCTCTTTATTATATGTTTAAGCTAAGTAGCGGTAACTTAAAGACTGATTTCGTAAGGTATAAGGATGTATGATGAATACAAATGTTGATCATATGTAAGTGATTTCGTGAAATGTTTGATTATTTATTATTGAAATATGCCTGCATGAGTTATCCTTTTACCTTTTAATTTTCATTTTTTACATTTTGTAGTTATTTTAAGTTTTAATGTTAATAAATGTCTGTTACATTATATAAAAAAAAATTACATTTTAAAATAGAAACACATTGTTTCAAATAGTTTTCATGTTTGTTTTATCATACAATAAATGATCTATACCTTTATTGGCTCTTTTATTCCATTATGTTTGTTATTTATTTATTAAATTATTAGTTGAATAATATAAAATTTCGTATTAATAAAAGATTTTATTTTATAGGTAGCTTCTTATAAAAAACAATTTTATTCTAAATATATATATATATAGACTATTTAATAAAAAAAATCTACTTATTATATATTGTGAACAATTCTTGTAATTTTATACAAATTTTACATTTTTGACAAAATGGAGTATATGTTCACAGCGTTACATAGATTTATATTATTAAAAAAAAAAAATTCTTACTGTATATACTGTACATCAAAAATAAAATATTATCTACTGCTTTATAAAAATATTCTAAATATATACTCGTACGTTTATTGAAATTATATCTTATCATCGACCGTGGTTAACCAAATTGACCACACCTTGTTATTCCCGACATTTTTATGATCATGGACGAACAAGTTGAAGCTATGTAAAATATTATTTTAATGGTAGACATATACGATGTCCTGACCGATGTCGGCCACGGCGGCCAATCTCAGGGGAGATGAGCAACTGGCCGGGACATATAGTTCACAAGTGTGTGCGCAAACGCAGGTGCACTCTCTATTCCCCAACTCTAATAATCCGATGGGACGGCAATCCGACACGATCGAAAAGAGTTCAGGCCCAACAGCTTTACGTGCTTTCCGAGGTACAACCTCTAATTTCCGAATCTTCGACAGAAAAACTCATTAACTTTTTATCGGCCCGACCCTGGGTTCGAACCCAGGGTCTAGCCACAAGACCAACCTGAAAATCAAGACATGTATACTGTGTATAGGAAAATACACGTGGAACACCTAGATCTTAATCAACGATCGCGGCTTGGACAAGTTAGGACAAGATTTGGATGAGCACCAATGAGCTGTCACGTGTTAATTTTTATTATTATTGTTAAAGCTTCAGCTCAGAGACAAAGCTTTGTATGACAAGGGAGGCTTTTTATGCCAAAACTGTAAAAAATACGAAAACTATCAAGCTATGTAAGTCTATTAGATATTTAATATATGTACAGAAAAGTCTACGATAGCATGCCTTTCTTCTTGTAAGAAAAGATTATTTTATTTGTAACATAATAACAATCCTATTTAAAAATAAATAATTATAATTTTACGACGTGTCAATACACTCTGCAGTTGATACCGGCATAGTTTGAATTATTTTTATAAATACATTACAAAAAAAAACTTAGTTCGTACGATAAAACGATCCTATCAACCAAGATATGAAAAAATAGCACGATACTGATTGTAGACGATAAAAATGAAATGTGATTATTTTTCTATATATCTGAATGTTTGGCAGACATTTAGACTCAGCCTGCCTGCTACCAGCCAAACCCCGGCGCGGCTGCTTTTCCTGGTTGTCCATAATACGGTAAGGTATACGTTAGGTTAGGTGTTTTTAACCAAAAAATCCACGAATCACTCTTACGAGCCCTACGAGGTGGGACGCTGTTGATCCGCCAGTACTGCAATGATAAACTAGAGAACAGTATCCTTTGTTGCAAATTCTGAGACGACATAGACGGACAGACCGTTCATTATTAGTTTTCTTTAAATTCTTATCAACCGTCAACAGTTTTATTTGTCATTGATATCGCAATCATGTGAAATTCAAAACGTATTACATTCGGTGAAGTGTAAATTTACACTTTACGTTATCAATTCCTATTCTAAGTATACTTACTCGTAAGTAGACTCATTTGTTTTAAGTTTAACGTTTTCACAATTGTAATATTTTGTATTATAATAAGGATAATAATAGTTTAGGGATTAGCCATTATTAATATACGTAGTTTAGCCATTATTTACGCAAGGCTGTTAAATACAGCTTTCGCTCGAACATTGTATTTATATTAAATTAAGTTCTCTTAAACATATATTCCATTAATATATAAATTATAAGTCGTTATTCCATTCAACTCAGGATCAAATTAACGTTATGTATGGTATATGTAACAAAATTCGTTTCCGACCCGTGAAGTGGTTATTAGGTATCGTGTGTCGGTTCTATTTATGTAATAATTTTTGAAATACTAAGCAAAAAATTTATCACGGGTTTTTTTTTTTTAATATAGCTATAGCTCTTACCCATCGGGTAGCTAAGACACGAGGTCATGACCTCAGTAGTCCACGTTTTTACCACGAACAGTGTCGTTAAACACAATTAATATATTTTTTTAAGTAATTTTTTTCTAAACTAATATTATAAAGAGGAAACATTTGTGTTTTTGTATGTATGTTTGTGACGTTTTCACACAAAAACTACTGGACCGATTTCAAAAATTCTTTCACTTTTCATTTTAGAAAGCTGTATCTTCACTGAGTGACATAGGTTATGTTACCTTTTCAAAAAAAATAGAGATCTGTTACTGAACTGTCCTACATTTAGTCTATTAACAAATACTAATTTACGTATTTACATTATATAACAGTTTTTAATTTTTTGCGGACGAAGTCGCGGTCGAAGTGCTAGTATAGAAGGTTAAGGTAAGAGAAGGTTTGGATCTTATTTCACCACGCTGCTCCAATGCGGGTTGGTGGAATACACATCTGACGGTATTTCAGTGAAATTTGACACATGCAGGCTTCCTCACGATATTTTCCTTCACCGTCAAGCATGATATGAATTATAATCACAAATTAAGCAAATGGAGTTCACTGGTGCTTGCCCTGGTTTCAACCCACGATCATTGGTTAAGATTCACGCGTTCTTACCACTGGGCCATCTCGGCTCTTAGGATCGTAGTGTGATGTTATATTAGAATATAAGTTTTCTCAATAAATTAATAATTCAACCATGCGAACTCTCCAGCCAGTGGAATAGCATGGGGGGCGGAGTGTGCGGTCCATACCGGGCAGCAGGCCCGGAGGCCTCCTTTGGCAGGGGCAGCATTTCACAGATGGCGGTAAAAATAAAATTGTTGTCCAATAATATGGAATATTATAAAAAAATTTTGTTTTTAATATATATGTTGTTCATATGTAAACAAATATAATTTTCACTTATCACGTTAGTGTTATTTAATATCAGTACTCTTTTTACAATCCCCCAAATTTATTATAATCAGTTGAAAAATAAGTGGGCAGCAAATTTAGGACCTGCACCGGGTGCTACTGACCTTTGACTTTTGACTAAGCTACGCCATTCTCTACAGCTAATTTAAAGAATAATAATATTGGAGAAAAACTGATTCAGGCAGGGAACATTGAAAAAATATATATATAAATTTTAAAATAAGGAGTCGACCCGTAACCATAGTTATTATTAAAAATTAAACCTTTTAACTTGTAATAACATTTTACTCAAACAAATGATCCCTTGAGTACATTTTTCAAAAAGTATTTATTTATTATAGCGCCATCTAGTGACAACTTGCAACATTGCGTAGTATAACAAAATCTATAACATGTAGTGACATCTACGAGTTTGGTGTTTATAATAGTATGCTCGTAATGCGATAGATGTCGCTACGCAGGTGAGTAATAATTATTATTGATCAAAATAAATCTTAAAGTCCGTGTGGCTTCCGGTCGTATTAATTTGTTTATTTATTAAATTGTCTCATGATTATTTACATATTTTAAGTCATGTATATTGTTGCACTGTTATGTATCAGTTATGACTTCTAATATAAAAATAGTATTGTTGCTATTTAAAGAACTAATTTAAACCTTAATATAATATTGTAGCTACAACTTTTTGGTTAACGGGAACTTTAAATATATTTCAATAAAACCAGTTTACAATGATTATATTTTCCTTTTCTTCAAAATAGCAATTACAATTTATCCGTAATCCGCGTGCATTCTCATATCCCACAAACTGTTCCTCTTTTGTTTTTGTCCATTTTTTAAATTACAATATGTTCTTAATTTATTTATAAAGAGTTCTAACCAAGAAGTATCTATTACATTTATCTAAATCTGAAATTAAATATAATTCAATAACTGGAAGAATTTTATATTCTATAATGATTCTTTATAATTAATTATTTACAAATATGTTATGAATAAGTTAAACTATGTATATTATCGGCTTACAATATACCTACTTATTTAATCATTTACAACATTAAACTCATAAAGTTTATATTTTCGTATTTGGCGAATATCGGGTGTCATTTTGTCTTAGATTAAATATTAAGTGGCATATTTGCAACAGTTTTGTATAACGATAATATATTTTGAATATAAATCAGTTACTTTATAGCTAATGTTGCGTTTAGTAACGCATCAGCAAAATTACACAACCCACCTGCAAATGCCTATTATTTTATATTCAATTTATAAACGTAAATCGGTTAATAAAGTATTATTGCAAGCCATTCGATATATTGTATTTATAATTTATAGAGCATTTTAAAATATCACGGTTCTGCCAAACGGCGTGGAAGGGTCGAGCGGGATTGGTAAAAAACGAGCGATCTCGTGCCAGATAATTAAGGCTCTGAGGAATCATTTTATTAAAAAAAAAGTTTCGCCTTACCTGACATATCAAACTATTGGCAGCTACAGGCGGATTCGATGATATCAATTCGTTTTTTTTTTAATTATCTGCGTGAAGGCTTTTTCAGTTTTTCCTGATCTTTGTTCTGGATTAATCAGTTTCTTTTTATTTCCTCTCAAAAGTAGAATTAACCTAATCGCTAACTGTATTTCTCTCTTATTGTATAGGTATACCAATATTTTTTATTAAGTGTAAACTATTTTTTTTTTTAAAGTTGTTTAAAGTATTTCTCCAATTTCCGAATGATTAAATATAATAAAGTTAAATAAAATTAATGTAATAGTTTAGACAAGTATAAGAGGTTTTTTATTTTTACTAAATACGAAAAAACATTTTACTTTGATAAGGTATATATTTTGATAGTTTGTCTATGGGTCATGCTGGGCGAAAATAATCACCCCGTGAATACAGCACGCAACGCGCGAACTTGTCCGCGTTTAATCTATCCGATATGTGATATGAAAAAAACCATCCGATCTTCAACTTTTTTACCGAATACCAAAAGAAATTCGGATAAAAAACAACGATTTCGCAGATGTTGATTTTAAAAATTTCTTGCACGTGTTTTGGGAGATATTTTTTTGCGTCCTCCTGTGCGGTCTTATGTCGGGTATAAAATTGTCTAAAATTGTTTAGAGTAGGCCTAATTAGGAATAAATTGCGGTGAAAGAATGCGAATATTAGTTGCAGCTGTCAATTTTGAAACGCTCTTAATTTAAACTTGCGTTACAAAATATTAAACGAAAAAAAAAAAACGTTTAATGCATTCTAAATTTGATTTGACGCTTTCCATTTAGTTAAGATAAACTAGTCTCTGTTATAATGTAATCAATTTATTGATGTTGACATTACTGACAAGGACATTACATAAGGAATCCCAGAGAGTATATAACTCGTAATAAAATAACAGTAGTACTATTGATTACTCACCCAAGTTATATGGACAAACAACTTATAGTGATATACTATTTTTATGCGTGTATCCTTTAAATGTTTCAAGTATGGTCAAAATCGCATATCACTTTCAGACATTTCACGACCGACGTCTACGGTGATTCTAGAGCTTGTTCTTACAGAATAGCCATACAGCTTACTTATCTAACCAAAAAAACTTAATTTTTCTAAACATAAGTTCGAAATGAGTAAAAAGCAAAAGTTTCTGTCCATCGGCAGCTGACTGGCACGAGCCATACGCTCCTAATTGTTGTCGAAAATTATAAAAAACATAATAAAAAAACCAAATTTAGCGAGGAAGGTAAGACAGGAAGAGGCGGCATATTGCGGGCACTTCCGTGAATTGCAGCAAGCATGATATTAATGTGGATACGATTGTCACCATTAATATGTAACTAATTGCTAGTTACATTATCAATGTTTTGAAACGTCTTTTGTGCCTGTATATGGCTGTATTATATTTGGCTACGCGTTAAATATATTATATTGTCTTTTAAAAGGTTTTTATTATACTCATTTAATATTGTTACTTTATTTATTTTTACATAAAGCCCTTTTCTCACGATAAAACCTAATGAATACTTTAATATTCCTGGCGATTTATATTATATAAACCCTCATTTTTAAAATTAGAATATCCTCACAATTCTTTCAAGAAGGTTCATACTTTTTCTTAATTTGATCAACAATTGTTTGTACTATAATGCGTCTGTGAGATGAAAAGGGAAATAGTAAAAAATTGGCTCGTGCTCAGACTCTCGTTTTTTACGGAAACATGAGTTTAGTTTTTTGTTTAGTCGAAATGCAGTGAAATTATTTTTTTTAGTTGACATGTGGTTAATGACAATGATTCGCAATACGCAGATGTAATAAAATATGGCAGGTTTAGTAAAAAACATTTATTGCTTTATATATTTTTATAGTGTCAAAATTTATTTTAAAAAAAGAAATAAAAATTATTTAAAAAAAATGAATAATGCTATTCATTTCTTTTCTTCTTAAAAATAAACTGTTTTTTTATATAGTTTTGTTGTTTTTTTAATTTTGTAAAACAATATGATAAATGTTCAATTGCTCGAAGTTCAAGTATAAAAATTTGTTTAATTAAAATATACTTATGTATAAATACTTATATAATTTATTCACAAAACATTCGTATTTATTATAAACCTTGACTAAGAGTATGTATGCATTAACGGAAGTTTGGCACATGCCGCGATTAAAGGTCCTAGAAAAAAAAGCTATAGTTTTATTTGATCTTTGCGCTTTTTAGCAGTTTTTTTTTTTAATTTATCGGCATGTGTCGTTTTTATATTGACCAGATGTTGTATGCAGATGACATTTTTTTCTGGAAGTGCGATTTTTAGTGGTTTGTCTGTTTTACCTTTTTGATGGCAGATGTTTTGCATATTTACATTTTTACATTGTTTAATAAGTATTTGAATATAGATTATAGATTAAAGGTTATCAATGGTTTTTTTTTAATTTGGATTTTTGAGTTATGTTTGTGCCAGTATATTAATATTTTTATAATTTCAATTATGATATCGCCATTTGTTTTTTTAATGTATTTTTTTGTTATTAAACAATGACATTAATTTCTTATTCAATTTTGACATTTACAAAAAGTTCTGATGATTTTTGGTTACTTAATATTTTTATAAAAGTTATTAAAGAATTATTTAAATAAATAATCATTTATACCTATTTCTATTGTTGGCTGAAATCCTTTAACGCTTTTCTATGTAGTAGTGTTTACTGCAAGTAATCTACAGTGCAATTTGGTAAATAAATAGCTGGTCCTAAATGATGAAGCTTTCTCACTGCTGTGGAGTTATTCTGCAGGAACAAATTTGAAATATGACATAGTATTCGCAGTAGTATAATGTCAGAAAGTGATATGTCATTGTCAACAATGATTGTACGACTTTACTTACTGATTGACTTTAAGCTTTGTTTAGTAGATTAGTTGAACAATGCTGTGTCTTCTTCTTTCGAATGTTAAATCAATAATGTCAGAAAGGGAGAAATCACTGTCTAACTAATCGGCCGCCAAAGCAACGTTTATATACTGTAAGCGCGATAATGCATAAATCGGTTCTTCTCCACAGGAGTATAGCGATCCTGATATAAAAGAAACACAAGATAATAAAGCTTAAGCTTTTGTCGATATATTATTTCCGTGTAGCGACAAATTGATACATTGCAATATTGTTTTCATACGTGACATTGGAATTACTAGTTAGTGTTTTTGTGAATATATATATTTTTAAACAGATTAAAAAAAAGTAAGTAGAGAAGATAGCGAAGACACATTTTGAATGTTTTATAAAAAAAATATTACTTAGTAATTATTGTAAGCATTGAGATGAAATACTTTGAGTTTGAGACGTAGGTTATTTTGATGATTTAAATTTCATCAGAACTATAATTAATATATGATTTAAAACTGTCTGTTTATACTTATAACTTTTGGTAATATAAGCAAAATTTCATATACAAATGTAAAACTTTAGTAAATATTGGATTCCTGAAGTTACAGTCTTATCGTTAGATATTCTTCACGAATGAACAACGAAAAAAAAATTGTAGTACATTTAATTTATTTAATTTAATTATAAGTAGATTTTGCGCGTAAAAATTGACATTATAAAATTAAAAAGTAAAATGAAAATGAAAGATAATCTGACACAGATTATAAAAACATAATTATCTTACAAGAATGTTGCATGCCGTATAAACTTATTTGATAAAAAGATCGTTCAGTCTCAGCCGTGTTTCGCGGAAATATTAGGTATTTTGAAAGAAATAATTCGAGACGGTGCGTTTAATAAAATAAAATATAATTGCTATTCAAAAACAAATACCTTAGGCCTGCGGCCAAGGGCACTATCAAAAGCTTTTCGATTTGAATAAATCAGTCCTTTATAGAAATGCAACATTATACAGGCGATTTCGAATTTTTTAAATTACTTAATCAAAGTATGAATTTACAATTACATCAAAAAAAAACTTCATTTGTATATTATATATTAGAATAAAATATATGTTTATTTCCGTGCTATTAATGTCTTAAAATTTATTTAAAATAAACGAATTTCTTACATAATAAATACACGGTTGCGATATAATAGAATATACGAACAAAATTTATATTTGCATTATTGGTTACGTACGTTATGTAAATTCAGGGCAAAGGTTGCCTCTAAGTCCCTTTTGCGTATACTATATAATATAAATTTAAATTATCTCTGCTAACTAACTACCGTAAATATAAACGCAAAATTATTATTTAAGATTAAAAATACCAAATAGTGATGAATTTTTAGCTAATTTTGTTTAGTAATGTTCTAATATTTTTTTTAAATATTATTGAAATTTTCATTCATTTTATACAACTGTATAACAGCCTCTAGTGTCCTCAAGGAAATCTGTATCTAATGACAGTTATAGTTTTCCGAGCAGCCTGTATGCGTGCACTTTTTCAAAACATTTAGAGGTCGACTTTTTGAGTGGTTTTTTCTTGAGATCGAAACCAATTATGCACATTTTTGCCGACGCGGCGCGTTTGACGGTTTCTCGCGAGTGGAGAACTGTTCTCATACTTATGAGGGCAGATTCCTTCAAATAAAAATCGGGAGAGCTGTTTTTGTCCCGGTTTTTGTCGGTATATTGATGAACCTTCCAGGTTTTGAAGGAATTCCGACGCTATTGTGTTTCCAGTACTATATACCTTTAGGCTTAGTTATTTATAAATAATACATAAGATGTTTTTCAAATTAAATAAAAAGAAACCGCAGTAGACATCGGACGAACTATTTTTTTTTCGTTTCTTCTGGCTTGTATGGTAAACGTTATAATTATTGTCAAAGGCATATAATATTACTTTACGTCAGAAATAAACAATACTTATGTTTAAAGAATTTCTCATAAAGGCGAACGTCACTTACACGAGAACAATGGTAAACTTAAATTAGTTATTGCATTAATTGTCGTACTTTTATTAATTTATACTCATTTAACACATTTTAACTACTGGGTTAGTGATGATCTTTTGTAAGATATGCGGCTACTCGCGTCTTAAATACCCTCAAATGTAAGCTATTATTGTTTTCTACCATTTTGACTGACTGGTTTGTATTCCACGTATTAATGCTTGCATGCCAAAGATACTTAAGCTAAGTACCTATTGTATTATTTATATTAATTATTTGTAATGGTAATGTTTTTCTTTTTTTTCTTTTTTCTAGCTTATATAGTAGCGACAAACGTAGTATTGGTAGCAGAGCAGAGAAGAACAGATATAACTTGAATATTTATAAAGTTATTATCGAAAAAGGCTAATAGAATTACTGTTGAGACTTAATTTAATTAAATTCATATTTATCTAAAAATATAGTAATGGCAACATTGTTTATTGCGAGTAGAGCTGCATGCTAATGCATATGCAACAACAAATTATATATGAAAGATGATTTTAATATTAATTTTGTTCCATAAAATGTAAGTGGCCAAATTATTGATGCATTTTATGTGTCCACTACGAATAAAGTTTGAAGATCATTACTAAAATATATTTAGTGGTACAGTTTTGCGCAAGTCCGTTTTGGTAGGTACCACCCACTTAGGCATTGTACCGGTACATGATTCGTATTGTCACGTTGCGATTTGAAATGTGTTGCCAGTAAATACAGGCATAGGTAGGTTATAATGTCTTAGTTTGACCATCTAATGAATGGTTAAAGTTTCAGTCGATATTTATGGGTCATTATTTACCGTCAGCCTAGTTAGTCTATTGAAATAAACGGTAAGTCGTTTGTCGGTAATTGTTTTATTTAACACATTAGAAAAAAACAAATACCAACAAAAAAATCTCAAAAGAGAACTTAGTATAAATGTCATGCTAATACTTTAAGAGATTTATTTATAGTTAAATCTAATTTATTAGTTGGCTGTATATTTATCACAATTATTAATTTATGTATAAAAAATTAAATTATGTTCTTAAAAAAAGATTATTGAATAAATCAAATGCAATTTCTAGCCTACAACTTAAGCATAAATGTTGAACTTACTTTAAAACTTCGTTAGTACATACTGTCCTGCTGTTCGATTATTAATAAATTAATAAATACGTGGATATTGTGATGCGACAGAGAAAAAAAAGACGTCGGTATCTCAATCCTAAAATAGATCCTAAAAACAAAGACTATTTGCAGTCTCCATACTACAAACCTTTGGCGAGGCCACCTGTCAAAACAAGACGCAAGGTGGCACGCACCTGACCACCGGCTATTCGTCTATAGTTTAATGCTTAAACTATTATGTACTTGCTACGTTATTCCTGCTTATCTGACGCTAAAGAGTTTATATGGAATTTGTGGGTTTGTTACACGCAAGCTTCTGCTACTAAAATCTGTTAGTTGATTTTTTATTTTACTAGTAGTAAAACATTCATACGTAAACAGGTCTCATATGCCCGCGTGATAGGGGGGGGGGCAGGCTTTAGGTGTAAAAATGTAGCCTATGTCCGTCCTTGGGGTTCAAGCTTGCTTCATTAAATTGGGTTCAGTGGTTAAACTGTTAAAGCGTAACAGATAGACATACATACATATAGATAGAGTTGCTTTCGAATTTAAAATATTCTATATCTAATAATAATAAATCTATATAGAATAAGTTCAATCTCAATTAAATTGTTACAATTAGAAAAAATACATTAACTATTAAATTAAAATATAAACTAAAATCGTATTATTAAATAAAATATATACATTGTTGTATGTCGGTTGCTTTAGTTTATCCATACTGAATTCATGGATTGTCCAGCCTTCATGAAATTTCATAAGTAATGGAAAAGATTCAGCCTTAGTAAAAAAACTGATATTCAGTTATATGTAAAGAATGAAAACTTATTGTTTTCATACCTGTCACCAAATTAAATTCTACAATATAGGTACTTAAAAAATAACAGTAAAACTTAAGCTTATTTCATGAAACTATGTATTATATATAACAAATTAATCAAGTATAATTATTATAATTATAATGACACACACAAAACAAAATGTGTTCATATAAACCCCTAAACGTCCATCGTGAGATAAAACATGTCTTCCAGAAAGTATATTTTTTGTAAGCTATCGTCATTAAGTATAAAACCTTCGGTTCTTATTTATTTACAATATTTTATTGCTTTAAAGAGCACGCACTGCAAAAGGTGCATCAAAAGATATTATCATACATTTAACAATACAAACTAGTGATGACAGAAAGGGCTCGTGCGATTTTTTTTATGCGGAAGACGAAGGAGGCGAAAGCAAATACACTCGTCAGCCACAAAGGCTTGGCACACTCCACTCAAGAACTATCGTGTTTCCTTTAATAAAAAAAGATAGCACATGCCGAAATCTGATTACACACCGCCATATTTGATCAAAGGGTTGCCATTTACAAACGCGTAAAAACTACCGATTCAACCTTTTTGCACCCGCGTTTTTTATTCGAAAAAATGCAAAATCGATTCGGCAGATGTCCACAAATAGAAAGGGTTTGATAGGATTTTTAATAAAAAACAGCGGACGCATCAGTAAACAATGGTTACAAACCGTTATGGATCGACTGTCAAAATTCGCTATTATAAGTTAAAGAGCTATCTTTTGACATGATTACTAATTTGAAGCGTTAAATAGATCGCCCGATATCCAGGAAATTATTATTTTTTTTCCTTATTCCATTAGTCAAAAATACAATTATAGATTGAATAAAAAAAAACAAATATTAAAAATATACGAGTATATGAGCACGAATACAAAAAAGCAAATACTTTGTATGACTTTTTATACGTATTAATAAAAGTAAGATACATTTATATAACTTTAGTTTTATAAGTATTTAAAGGTGTGAATTTCATTCTCATTGAAAATCAATTATTATAAAGAAAAGTTCAATATAAAATTGCACTGTAAATAACAAGGATTCGAAATTACTTAAGTATGATCGTGCCATTACGCCTTCTTAAGAAAAGTCCTTCCCAAATAACGAACAAAAACCTATTAAGAGCAGCGATCAACATTCTACCAGTATCGGAAACCCTTTTAAAGGAAATGGTAAAGTATTTTCAATCTTAACACCCTTACACAAGGTACTAAATGATTTATGTTCAAAGTAAGGACGTTCAAATTATATTGGACATTTCATACTATGGCATGCAACGTAAATTCTATCATCGAGCTCCTTGTACGGAGATGAAAGGGAAATCCCACGGTAATTCCAATAAAAGTACTCTTGTTTTTGGCAGCTCCATCTTAATTTAACTTGCGTTCCAATAAAAGTGATTCTTTTCTTTTGAGTATTTCTTTACGTATGCTTAAATTGTCTATGGTCTATTTCAATGACAGTAATAGTAGATAATAAAACAAGTTAAGCATTGAACTCTGTTTGTTGAGATATAAAAAAATCCATTAAAATCAATGTGTATTCGTAAAAAAAATTGTATGTCGGCGATGTTGTTATGGAACATTGGACGTAAAGTTAGCATAGTGAAGTTAGTGTATATTATAATGGTTAAGTGATACATAGATAGAGTTGTTAATAACTTAATTGACGTGATAATTACATGATAATATTGTAAAATAATGACTCACTTGTGAGTGCCTACTCGAATAGAGTTGATTAGATTTCATAAGTGTATATGTAATAATGACTGAATTTAATAATAATAATAATCATGTATTTCGACTAAAACATAAGCAAAATACAACATAGGAAAATTTCAATATAATAAAATAATAATAATCACACAGCAATTTTTAATTGACTTGAATTTTATTGGATGTAAGTGTATGTGTGAGTGCATTTAATGAGTTAAAGAAATAAAGTAAATCGATTTAAATCTAATTAGCACGAAATTAAAAAAAAATATGAAATCGAATGAGATCAAATTCATTTATTTAGAATAATATTTAAGAAAGAATCCCTACAATTAAATCTGAGTACACAGACATTATTATTAATTAGTCAATACATGAATCATACTACAATGATTCAAGTACTGACAGTTGAACATTTCTGAGAACATCTTCAGTTTTATTGGAGCAGTTCCGGCGCACTAGAGATGTACAACGTTTCCGCATAGTCGCATAAAAATAATCGACCGGCGATTCCTGACGCATTGCAGTTCCGAAGAAGCCTTATCAGGGGAACAATTCTACAAATCTTTCTTCAATCTATAACAATTACGATACGTTTCCGATTCAATTCTAATACAACTTTGACTATTATATTATATTTATTCGGATCGGTACCGAAGCGATATCATGTTAACATTTACCGTTACGTCAAAACGTATCTTAATATTTTATCTTTTATTTTTATTATCTTTTATGCCAATAGTCGATAATTACATTAAATAAAATAAAACAAAAAAAAAAATGTATATTGTACCTTAAAATGCATGTTCTGGCCATCTTGAAGAGTCGCACATTTTATGTTAAGTAAGTCTGAATGTATTTTTATTATTGCATGAGAAAGTGTAGTGGCTGCTCATTGTCCTTAATAAATACATAATATTATAAAAAAAAATTAATAAAGAAGATGAAAACGGATAAACAGCGACGTTTGCGCTTCGATTCGATTGCGATGCGACAATTGACGATTGACGAAGTGACAATTTGTTGGTAGAACCTAAACGCATGTTGTATTGGACACGAAGAGCGCTGTACTGCTGTACAGTTACTCACAGGCAGCCTATGTAGAAGGTAGTACAAAATGCTTTGAAAAAAAAAAATAGCTTTGACGGTCTTAGAAGAAGAGTTCAACAAGCAATAGAAAGAAGGTAGTGAATAAAATCTTATTTATTTATTCTTTATTGCACACACTACGAAAACATAACAAATACAAAGAACAAGTTTTACATAGTATAGTATGCAAAGGCGGCCTTATCACAAATGCGAAATTATCTTAATGCAAATAATTTCGCATGCGTTCCTAAATCATTCATCCAATTATTTTAAAACTTGACAAAGTTGTCGTTGAGCCTTGATTAAAGATGCCATAACATGATGATGATAATGAGAACTATCAGCGTACTTATGGCATAATAATAATAATAATTATTATTATTTCTCCTTTTTATATCGCTTAGCTTATTATACAATTGAAAGCATACATTTTATATGACATTACTAAGTATATGATACGCGGCACTCTAATATCAAATTGTCACAATATGATAGAAAGTTAGAGAGCTATGGACGAACAGATGAATGTACATAAATACACTTATACTTCTAAAATCCTAACTCTACTTTTTTACAGTAAGCAGACAAAAAGTTTCCAGTTAGCGTTTTTAAACGATATGATATCATAAGATAGAGTAAAAATAGTTTTAAAACATTGAAAATACGGCTATTGTATTTAAAACTATGTCTGAGATCAAATTAAATCTGGAATCAATCGTCCCACCGAAATGTATCATGCGAGGAATCTCCAACAACTCCTTATATAGGAGACGGTTAGTGCCGGTCAAAAGAGACGATAGGTTAACGCCTTTGAACCATTTTGTAAGGAATTCGATTCTTGTTGGAAACTATTCACGCGAATATAATACATTCTTATATACATACATATGTACAATATATTTGTATAGTAAGATTATCGTATCGTTTACTTTACTTTGTGATTTGTGCTAGCCTGTCTGGGTATCCCCCTAACATAATTATTTTCTACCGCCAAACAGTTTGTTTTCACAGCAATAGTTATCGTTAGTACTGTTGTGTTCCGGTTATGAATAAGAGGTGAGTGCGTAATAATAAAAGCATGATATAATAAATTAATAATATACAAACACAAGGGACACAACGTCGTAGTTTTAAGAGTTGGTGGCGCAAGGACGATGCAAGGCGAATGGTCTATATTTCGTACAGCACTTATGTTTGTGGGTGCGTGTAGACCACTTACCATCAGATGGCCCATTTGCGAGTCCGCTTACATTTTATATAAAATTATAGACCTATAATTAACTTTTAAAGACTTTTATTAGAAACGTATATTACTAAATACTTGACGATAAATGGTCACCCCTGCCCAGAGACAAGAAATATGATCTATAATCTATAACTTACAGTCAATGCCACGCTAACCATTGGAATTAAGATGTCCTGTGTGCTTGTAATTGGCAAACACTTTATATTTAAATATCGATGCTATTGATAAGCATCGATGAAATAAACGAGATCGTTGTTCTTTCAGCTCTCATACCCATTTGCTTATATCTTACAATTTCTTTTTTGTTTTCATACTTTTAAAGAATAATTCTGGGACACGACGGATAATTAATCATAATAAGCTTTTTTCCAAGATTTCTCATCTCATGTTTATTACCTTTACAGATTTTTGTGTCCTTGCCCTTTTGCTCCGATAATAATAATCCGTTTATTGTACATTATATTCATATATATTATTTACATTTACAAATTATATCACTACCTCAAGATTAAATCTAATGTCATCGTAAGGCGTGATTGTATTGACAGCCGTGTACATCGCGCAGTGTATCACTATAAAGTATAGCATCAAGCTTCTCGAAAACGCCCATAATGCCTTGACAGGCTACATTATACTATTCATTCAAATAATTAATCGGAATTGCAATTCAATAGGGAGATGCTGCTGGCAATTTTAGCCATTATTCCACGTGTAGTTTACATTTGATTTGTATATTTATTTATTTAAATCATTCTTATAGAAAATAAACAAAAATAACGAAAAATATAATGATCATATTTAATATTAAGCTTAATATTAAATATTATTTATATAATAATACATATTTATTTAACAAGTTCTGTTCATTAATTTTTTCAATGGTATGAGTTTATTAAATAATATTTGAAGTAGCCTTCATTTGTTTTTATTATGTTATGTATCGTACTATTGTAATACAACCGATTCAAGTGAACTGCATTAGATCTACAAAAACTCGTCTTAGATTTTAACGCCCACGCTCGATCGTGAATCACAGAGCAAATATGAAGTAGAAAAGTTTACTCAACTGTTGTACTATTCTCCGTAAAAATAAATCAAATAAATACCATTATGACAAGCCATAATTGCAAAATGATATCTGTAATGTATGTAAATATCACGTGCATATTATGAAAATGCAAATTCGTTTGCTGTCATTACGATAGGATTTTGTTAGTTGAGTTTTATTGCAATATTTATTGCATCGAAAATCTAAATAGATAATCAATCTGTGATTGGTAAATAATAAAGTTATTTTAGAAAAATATTACGTAATCTACTTGCTTCCCGTCTAGAATTCGTACGCAATTTATACAGTTTTTTTCCTGTTTGGTAGACGGACAAGCATATGGGCCACCTGATGGTAAGTGGTCACCAACGCCCATAGACATTAGCATTGTAAGAAATGTTAACAATCGGGACAATACCATGTACTGCTGTTTTGCGGTAGAATATCTGATGAGTGGGAAATACTTATCCAGACGAGCTTGCACTAAGCCCTACCACCAGTAAATTAAATAAATACCATTTATCCCCTCTATTTCAAAAAAAGCTTACGTTATAAAATAAATCCACGTTCCAAATTTCAGTTAATAATAAGAAAACAATTGAGCGTGTAATCAAGTTAATCACACTTGAAATATAACGTATGATACATTTATTCATATAACTGATTACAGAATTCCGTATCTGCAAAACCTGTATCTCTAGTACACACCAAATATTTCTAGAGCGATTTCAAAAACACATTTTATTGCAATAAAGTCGCGTGTAGACGCGAGTTGGAATAATTCGAGCAATGCGACTGAGTTCTGCCTTGCAGCTGACAGGTAGCATTGACTTGTCCGATTAAAATTCGTGTTTCCTTGTCGGTATAGTCAGCATCGAAAAATAATTTAATGCGCCTAAATCATCTTGATGTATTTTCAATGTTGCGAGTGCTGCGCATGCGTTTACGTGAAAAAAATATGCAATATTTTCAAAATTATAATAAAGTCTCATGTTTATCTACTATTAAAATAATATATACTTATATATTTTAATGTATTCTTATAGACCACCTTTTCATATTTGTCATTATTATATAATACTAGCTGTGCCCCGAGGCTTCACCCGCGTATTAATTAATAAAAATATAATAAATCATTTTATTACTATAATAACACACACGCACACACACACACGCGAACACACACCCACACACACACACACACACACTGACACACACACAGGCTACTGGTAAATAAATACGTAATTAACGATTTGAAATTAATTTTCATAAGATACCGTAGGGTTTACTGATCTTATATATGGCCTAACATTTGCGCCATCACATGTTACTTGCGTGTACCAATTTTCATCAAGATTGGTCAAGCCGTTCTTGAGTTATAAGAAGACATATAGAAAGACAGGCAGAAAAAAAATTAGTAAAATGTGAATCACTGCATCATAAAACGATTATTTATCACAAAATTAGGTGAAAAAAAATGTACAGACAGAGCCAATAGATTTATATAGTATATAGTATAGATATATAGGGTTTTCCATTAAGGGCACGCCTCCCATCACCGCCTCGCATCACGCCTCCGGCCCAAAATCCGCACCAAACAGTCACTTTCTGCGGGTAATAAATAATTAATAAATAATTAGTAAGCTATTTTGGCAAGTTATATGTTTCACCATAAGTAACTACTATTATTTAATCTATTGCCAAAAATCATTAATTTACCATAAACTTGACAAGGGGCATAACATTTTAGATCATAAGGGCTGCTTACAGCCCTGTTTATTGTCGCATTCGTAATGTAAGTACTGATGTATTTTGCTCGCCTGACTTTCCTAAAAAATATTCTAATAACAAAAAAATATATATATTTTTTAACTTTTACTATATTATTCTTAAGCACTTTTGAACATGGTAGTATTTTAAGATATTTATTGATATAATGCGTTTTGTCATAAATGGCATAATAAGAAAATGTCACGGTCAGTCCGTTGCAATGAATTTTCAACAATATTCAAGTGGTTCACATTTTGACGGGTTATTAGACTTGTTTGATTAAATAATCTTTCATTGGCATACAGACGAGATCTGATTCACGAATTAAAAATTGTCGCTAGGCGCGGATATTTTATAAAAAACATTATCGGTATATTCACAAAAATAAAATAAAAAACTTATGGTAGTAGACTAATGCTAAGTTTTACACCAGTACAGGCATTCAAAATAATAATCATTATTGCAATTGTAGTAATCCAATTACAATACATTTGAATTTTTTATTTATTTATTTATTTATTTATTTATCCAAATTACAACTTAGCTTATTTCTAATACAAAATATACAAGAATAAAGGGTATAATGTATTATGCAGTGAATACGTAACTAAAATAAAATTGTAGAATAGAGTTTTGGTTTGACTATTCATTCAGCTTTGCTATAAATAGTATCTTGGTTTGATAAGTATTATAATACGAATGTCTTCCGTTCATCTTATCTTAGATTCTTTCATCTTAGATTGCGTCAGTACTTACGATTAGGAAAGATAAGGATGAAAATTTCTACATTATAGCGAAGGGAAAATCCCTGGAGGATGAACATTCCATAATGCACGTGCGCGGAAGGAATGTCCGAAGCATTCACATGGCGTGGATGAAATTCACTCCAGCAGCGAAGCATGTGATGGAGGATATGTGACACTACGTATGTATGTGCGGTGGCCATTATCAATGTGGTATAATATATTACTAGTGATACCAATATCTATGGGCAAAATAAATGTTATCCGGAAGTTTATTTTTCAGCCTTATAATAAATAGGTATTATAATGTATTACTTTATTAATATACATAAAACTGCGATGGCCCAGTCAAGTGAAGATTGCGAATTTAAACACGGGCATTGCCTAAGTTTTCATCCTCTAATTTGTGTTTATAAATATCGTCCTTGGCGGTTAAGAGAACAATTTTGAAGAAACTTGCATGTATGGGATTATATTCTGCCACAAATCTATATAACAGATGCGTGGTGGAATAAGTTACACATTTTTCTCTTTAAGGTATTGTCATTTGACTGACTTTAGGTCATTTAAGTTTGTATTGAGATTATTTTTGCAGACCATTCTAACAGTTTACAACTTCTGGAACTTGATTGATGAAAAATTAAATATTCAATAAAATGCTAACTTTCAATGTTCCGAATACATTAATATTAACAGAACTGTAAAACCATTCCTTATGTTGAATAAAATGATTTTTGGATATAGAATAAAAATATTTATGTATAAGTATATAGTAATTACAAAAACAAAGAACATAACGTGTATTTTTTTAAATAAAATTATACTAATTATGCGTTGCACGCAGCTTACGTCTTTTTATTTCGTATAGGTCTTTATACACGACGTCCAACTTCGACTAGATTCGACGGGACAGTCCTGTTTTTATAAATAGGGAGTATATTATAAGTATAGTATAACCGATCTTTTTTGGTCTAGCTTTTACGATTGCAAGATAACAATCGAAAGTTAGAGGTGTCAGGCGGGCTTATAAATTTTTCTAGTTAGAGTTTTGTTTATACATTTTCCGTTTTACACTCCCGTGCTCCAGAAGGCACGTTAAAGCCGTTGATCCTTAAGATCTCTCTCCGGTCGTGAATTGCTGTCTGATCTGATTATAATTATACGGGATTGTACCTGATTTTGTGAACACTGTTGCTTGTCTTTGAGATTTACTAATGTTGTCAAAATTTAGTCCGGATTAAACATTCTCACATATAACTATTACATAAAATGTGCCTATCTAAGTTATGATGATCTAGTGGATAAAACATGGGAAACTTAATCGATAATTGAGTGCACTGCATTTTCATGCCCTTGATTTGTGTTTATAATTCATTTCGTGTTTGCAGAATATGCGTGATGACAATCTGCCATGTGTATTCGCCAACCCGCATTGGAGTAGCATGGTGGAATAAGTTCCAAACCTTCTCCACAAAAAGGTTAGCCCAGGAGTGGGATATTAACAGGTTATTTTTTAGATTGCGGTGTCATTTAGGTAACGAATCGATTAAAGAAGATAAAACGTTACAAAAACATATATAATATATTTATTATTAAGATCCTACTTTTATACATCAAATTCTTGTCACAATACAAACAAAGTGTGCACGCAAATATATCGCCAAGAGACACATATTGCTCGTAATTGGCACAGGTGATTCGCTACCATATGAAACCTTATCCAAAACGGTTGTGTACAATAAACTGGCCTTTATCGCCTCGTAATAAAGTTCAAGGCGAAAAAAGTGTTACACTTGCAGTTGTAATTATTTAGCACATGTTCAATGGCACGCGCTGTCGAAATGTATGGAGACGTTCTTGTTTTAATAACTTTTGAGACATAATTGTTTTTCAAATAGTTAATGTATTTTTTCCGCACGTTTACAAAATAAAGAGAGATAGATAAAGTGAGATGTACAGTTCTATAGTTATCTACAGGTCTTAATATTAGACATCTTACACATTTCTTATGTCTATTTATTTCAACGACTACATTAAAAATAAAAACTTAATTACTATTAAGTGATATATATATAGACGTTTTATTTATAACAAATGTCGTGTCAATAGTTTTCGCTGTGCTCACTTACTTGTCAAAATCAGTCTATTAAAGCATGTTGATTTCATACACCTGTTAATTTTTTTAACGCTACCTAGTATTTGTATATTATCGGAACGACATCAGATGCTATTTGAATACTCTTGTACATACGATTATCCTATACATAACTGCCGTTTTTTATACTCTTATTACGAATACATTTCAAAGCAGGCTTCTATGTGTGTGTTTATTTTTATTATGTGTGCGATAATTATTGTATTTCGATATAAAGATAGTGGATGTTCTATTACATGGTTATAATTAAGGTAATTCTAATGAATTTGCTTCTTATTTAAGTTTTATAAAGATCTTAATAAGTGCAATACATACCATTTTAATTTTAATTGATAGTCGAAGGCACATAAGCAAATGTCATTTGATTATAAATGGTGACACTTCTCAATTACTTCAAGACAGGTAGTTATGTGGGGACATCATGGTATTATGAATGTTTATTACATTGGCCAAAGACGTATATCTATATATATGTAATATTTAATAGAAACTTCTACAGGTTAGCCTTAGCGTCGTAGCTTATAGTACAGGAAGAGCCTGTGAATGTACCACAGCTGGGCTAAGGCCTCCCCTCCTTTTGAGGAGAAGGTTTGGACCTTATTTCACCACGCTGCTCTAATGCGGGTTGGTGGAATACACATGAGGCATAATTTCAGTGAAATTAGACACATGCATGTTTCCTCACGATGTTTTCCTTCACCGTAAACCACGAGATGAATTATAAACACAAATTAAGCACATGAAAATTTTGTAGTGCTTGCTCGGGTTTGAACCCACGATCATCGGCTACGATTCACGCATTCTAACAACTGGACAATCCGACTCTGCTGATTCGATCCGACTTCTGTGACGGATCGGATCAGCGGAGGCATTTTCTTCGCGCTGTCGCTCCGCGGCCTCCTTCGATACCCTCCTCTTTCGGGTAGAGTTAGTTTATGTTTTGTTAGTAGAATTAAATCAAATATAAAGCTAATATAGGTTCTGAATATAGATTATATTAAAACAATCAACCATTAAAAGTTACACTTTTTTTTAATGAAATGGTCAAACATTTATGTTTATATGTATGGAAATCAGCGAACAGAAACTTCACGCTTTTTATCGTCTATTATTGTCCTTATTAAGCCTTGTATATTAATGTCCTTGTTAAAAAGATTTATGTTTAATAATAAAAGCTAAAAATGTCTGTGGTATCTGATTATAGACATGAATATCTTGCCTCAGGAAGGATGTATTTTTGCGGATTCGGAAACTCGATGAACACAACTACTCGATGAATACAACCTCTGGACTGACTAATTAGCTGCTAATTGAGTACATTATTCTTTGGATTGTAAAAAAAATTTGCATAATTTCGTCTTACGTAATGTTGACTTCCGTAAAACTATATAATAATTATATAGTATATTGATTTAATATCGCTTAGGCAATATGAAATATATATTATATTAGTATAAACTTAAAATATGTTCAGTACTGTATTTATTTTTGAGACCTCGAGAAATCGATTTTTACTGTAGAGTGCATATGTATAGAAGAGTGCCTATGAATAGTCAAAGTTTGACTTAAATCGATCCATTATAATTATAATAATCATGTCCTTTCGACGATATTACAGCCACTAGGTAGGGTTTTGTGCCAGCTCGTCTGGGTAGGTATAAGTCCATGCAGCGTACGTTAAAAACTAACAATACGCCGATAACGCTGGACAGAGATCAGGCGCAGGAACAAAGGTTTTACGTGCTTTTCTAGGCACGAGATTGTAACACAACCGACTAACTACGAGTTGCTGTTAAAAGTTTCTTGGTAGGAAAAATATCAATATCATTTATTCGATCCCTGGACCACTGGTGGCCTCAAACTGTAGCCTTATTTACTAGACTAACAAAGATTACATTTATATAATGAACTGATAAATTATTTTGGCGTACTTTTTAAATAATACTGATTTAATAAAAATATAGAATGTAAGTAATTTATAAACATCAGATTTGAGATTGATTTTAGGAAACACGGTTACTTAATTACCAACTTTATTATTAATTGTGTGCAATTAGAAGCAAAAAAAGTATACTAAACAAGCCTACTCACGGTATATTTTATAATTTTGAACAAAAAAACTATAAAACGCTATGTTATAACAAATGTTTGCACGTTTATTAAAAAAAAAACTTTTATAAAGTATCACCTGCCTGTATATCGTTAATCATATGGTTTTTAGAGGCTTTAGATGCGATGATAATATCGGGAGCTGACGCGAAAAATTCATGTTGCCTTTGTTGATGATTTATTAATTTCGTTCTATGAAGAAACGTATGGACTGGAACAAATAGTAGATTAGAAATGACTTGTATAATCTCAATTAAAACATGCCTTGTTTGCTCAGGCTTAGGTAACATAGAAATTAAGTTGTAATAGTATAATGAGCTTTAAATCTTAGATTTTTTTTTTATTGTTATATACATTTTTACTGCTTCCGTGGACTGAAATAAGTTATAAAACTTTAGCATTATAAGTTGAGGCCTTTGCCCAGCTGTGATATATTGACAGGCACATAATTTAGATTACAAGCCGTCGACTTAGTTAAAGGATTTTTTTGAATCGCCATTTTAAAAGATTAAATGTAACAGCACCGGATTTAGATTCCACAGTAAGATGCTCAGTAGTTCGATTAAAATAATAATAATAATAATAATACCTTTGTATTAAATATTTTCCTATAAATTTGTATATTCTGCATGAAAAACCACGATTATAGTCCAACACTTTTTTTATCCATATAATAGTGTACAAAGATTGTAAATAATAATTTGAATGATAAATAATGCGATGAAATTAATAAAAATGACGAACCGGCTGGCGTGATTGGTAAGATACTTGCCTTTCACGCCGCAGTTCGTGGGTTCGATTCCCACCCAGGATAGACATTTGTGCGCATGGACATGTCTGTTTGTCCTGAGTGTGAGTGTAATTATCTATAAAGTAAAGTAACAGCCTGTGAATGTTCCACTGCTGGGCTAAGGCCTCTTCTCCTCTTTTGAGAAGAAGGTTTTGGAGGTTATTCCACCACGCTGCTCCAATGCGGATTGGTGGAATACACATGTGAAAGAATTTCAGTGAAATTTGACACATGCAGGTTTCCTCACGATGTTTTCCTTCACCGTCAAGCACGAGATCAATTATAATCACAAATTAAGTACATGAAATTCAGTGGTGCTTGCCGGGGTTTGAACCCACGATCATCGGTTAAGATTCACGCGTTCTTACCACTGGGCCATCTCGGCTTGCTAATTATCTATATAAGTATGTATTTACAAAAGAAAAGTAGTGTATGTAAGTATATCAGTTGTCTAGTTTCCATAGTACAAGCTCTGCTTAGTTTGGGATCAGAGAGCCTTGTGTGAATAATGACCAATAAAAGAAAAAAAAATGTTTTCTGAATGTGTTTATATTATATTATTCACAATATAAATATTTAGCCATAGGGCTGTCGCTGACCAATACCATAAAATAACAAACGTTTTAGAATTGCCGCTTATGTTTATTGCTTCTATATATGTGTTAATAATATGGTCACCTGTACTAATTAGTCGTATAAGGATAATAATTAATAATCGTTATCGTGATTAAGTGGTAACTGCAACTGGCTCTCGATGTAATGGCCACCGGTTCGAACGGAGCTCGTGACAAAAAATTGTTTACGTCACAAGGGTGTTGTGTTTGCGTGTGTGTTATGTGTGTTACCAAATAACTGTGGTGTGATTTTTTTATTTAATCATGTAAATCATTAAGAATTTAATGGGAAGATATATCTCAAATGCGAGCAGAGCGTGTTACTTATGTGTAAATAGATAGTAGAAATTTATTTACATATAAGCCTTAAATATATACAAATAAAAATTAAAAATAATTACTGTATTAATCGTGACCTTATTTACGTGACGTATTTCCCCTTTGAATCGCAATTCCGATTCTCTGGACGAAAAATGAACCAGCCCTCCTGTCAGTAGAGGCAATGATACGAGGAGTACAATTTTTGATTAAAGTTTATTGCACTATTAATAATTTGAATGATACATAATGCGATGTTCAAATTGTTCATTTTGACTTAAGACTGTTTAGTTAAAAACAAATTTTGCTCTTTCTGACATTACTGATTTGACATTCGAGTGAAGAAGACAAAGCATTGTTTATTCACCAGCTAAACTACGTAAATGATGTAAAATGTACTTTAAAAAGAGCTCTTGCGACCAACGGTTGATGTTTATGCTCTTATTAAGCCCTATGGAGGCTATGGATGGTCTTGATGGTGACAAAATACTGATGGATTGATATTTGTTCACTGAAAAGCATCCTTATCGTGTAACTGTAGATGTTGATACATAGGGCCATAATGTCAGGGGAACATAAGGATGGAAATCACAGCGGAAAACGCATAATCGAAACTATTCAAACATATATCACTTCCAATACAATCATAGTGCTGAGGTTGATATTGTTAATATGATCAATTATTCATTAAAATATTTATATAATTCAGGAAATAAATTTGATTTGTTTTATACTATCATTATAATTCAGCATAAACTTAAGAGTGAACTAAATAGAGTTTATTTCCTATTTCCAAAATTACAAATATATATTTTTTATATTCTTAGATTGTAACAGGAAAGTCAATAGACAGATTTAAATCTGTCTCGATCGGAAATCGAACAGCTCCACCGACTATTACATTGAATTCTCGCTGTCAGAGCTCCGGTGGCAATAGCGATGGTACAAATATTTCGCTACTAAATGATACTCACTCGATCGACCATGTTATTTGGGTTCCGTAGTATTCAATCGAATATCGTTATTTAAAAATATATCTATATCGATAGCAAAATATTAAAAATGTGAGTTGTGATATAAAGAACACAAGTTATTCAATACTTATTATTGGCAACAAACGATTTGGGCTGTAGTCCTGATTATTGTAGTAGTAGTGAGATCTATGCGAACTCATTTGCAATAGATTTTTTTCTAAGCTTCACTTTGTATATATAATTTTATTATTACACACGAGAAACACGCGGTGAAGGGAGTGACGGAATATTCGGTAACTAAATCACTATTCGTAACATAACAAGCGATTTAACTAACGATAAGCTAATTCAGGAATTGAATTTAGAGTTTCATAGAAAACAAATTAATGTTATTTAATACATTCAAGTGTCGCGTTATACACACATTAAGAGTAATATGATACTTTTGTTTCTGTATTTATTGAATATTATATAATAAAATGACGCCAAGTTACGCAAGCAGAATTTATAAAAGGATACACCGTGATTTAGTACACAGATAACAAATGTCGGTTTCTATGAGCAAGGCTTCGACATGCCGTACCTTATTAGAATACAAGATGCATAGATATTCTATTCTCACGCACGATTCCCCAGACTATAAACATGTGAAATACTAAAGCAAAAACCAAATATACCGCTACGCTACACGGAAACGCTTATGATGTTACGAAATACATTTTTTTTTTCCAACGCCAAATGCATCCAAACCAAATGGACCGGCCACATTTCACACCCGGAAATACATCAAAACTTTTTGCTACTAAAACAAAACGAATTTTAAATATTACAATACATCCAAAAACTAAGAGAGAAGGTTCAATATCGTGAGAAATATTTTTTATCTGTGGCAAAGTAAATTTTGTTCCAAGTTTAAAATGCAATATGTTATAGCGTGTAAAAAAGAAAACGAGCCGTGTTTGATGTTTGTCTTTGACTTTGATCTTTTAATTTTGAATGTGTTATCTACGATTAATCTTCTATGGTCTCTCATTATAATGTTTATAATCGTTGACATATGAGTCAATATTTGTAGTTTGTAACACCATTAATTATTATTGTAAACTAGGCGCCATTTATGTATTAATGAGTTATTGGTGATTTTATTTATAGTTATTTGCTAACGATTTGCATTTTAAATGGCAACTAAATTATTCTAACGAATTAATGTAACTCCGTGATGTTTTAATTAAAAGTATTTATTCGCAGTTATCATAATAAACTTTTAAAGTATCATATGTCCCAAAGGATGTTTTTAAGTTGCGTACTTCAAATAAATTGAGAAGGTTATTTAAATATTTTCGTTGAAGTAAGTAACAAGATAATGGGCTCTCGTAATAATAGTTCGTTCCAGAAGGATCGTTCAAAAACCCGTCGGTATCACGGCAAGATGGTTATTTGTCGGGCTGTCACGGGTACGCAATGTCCGAGTATCCTGTACCGAGAGTACATACGAGTGGGCAATTTAAACATGGAAGTACTTATGAACTGCCCTGACTACTCCGCAGGTTTAGGGGAGCAATGACCTATATCCTAGCCGGAATCGAGGCGCGGAGTAAAGATCGAAGCGTCGACGCCCAGCGTCTATATTAAACTTTATTTTTTGTGTCTTAGAATCCAATTCTAATCATAGATTTCAGTGATTTCCGAACGAAAACGACGCACGTCAGTTTCGTCGCCAATTCCAATTTGACTCTTATAAGATTGGAATTTGTTTGAATTTTATCATTCTTTATTTGACATTTATGTCATTTTATACACAATATAACTCTGTGAAGTTTATGTTTTTTAAGAATTTATACCCGGGCTGGCGGTGGTGCGTTGGTTTGGTTATTTTTACCGATCCAAAAGTTTATTACTAACGCTTACGCAATTAATAGGAGTTTTTATTAGACCGGTAAAGGATTTAAAGTCTTTGATTGAACTAGTGAAGCGGCATTCAATGGATATAATTTGAGTTCAAAACAAAAATGATTAAAGCTGTATTACGTTTCTCTTTGCTTATCATCGCTCTGATTACATTTAAAAACAAACAGTTTTGTTTTATTGCATTTAAAAAAAAGAATCATACAATTTTATGTAATAAAGAAATCCATTCGTGATTACGTATTATTATTTATATATTAATTAATTAACAATTTTATTATCAATTAGGATATCTAAGAAAAATGTTCTAGCTTATACAGCATTGTGTAAAAAACGAATTTTATGTTATTTCGGTATAATTCATTACTTCAATATGCAACTTTGCACTTGAACTTATGCAAATTAAACAGTCATTAATTAATAATAGACACACGTTGAATCGCCTAGCAACTAGCTGACCTAAATAATCGTTTCAAATATTTTTTATTACCAAATCCTTACAGATATTCTTAGTTAATATTATATTATATCGTAGTAAAGTTAAAATTAAATAGCTTGTGAATATTCTTGGGCAAAGGCTGGCCTCCTGTGGGGAAGGTGTTGAAGCTTATACCACCACGCTGCTTCAATGCGGAATAGTGCATACACATATTAGAATTTTAGTCATTACGGAAATTCATAATGAAAATTCATCACATGCAGGTTTCATTGCCGAGATATGAGATAAATTGTTAACACAAATTAAGCATCACATCTCACAATCATTGGTGCCTGTCCCGGCTTGAACCCACGATCCTCGGTTAAGATTAACTTGTGGCTCCAGCACTCAGCTCATAGGACAGAGGATAAGTAAATTTGTAGAGCTATTTTCGATGTTTACCCACCTCGATGAAACATTTGATATATCTATAATGGTTATATATGAATACAGTAAATTGTAATCTCATACAAGCTATCATCTACTACTACTAGAAATACCACAATGAATTCAATGGAACGACTATACTAGTACCGGTATACTGCAATGGTTTGCAAAATTAAAGACGAAATTCTCTTTCAAATAAGCTCACAAAAGTACTTTTGAATTAAATTTAAAGTCATAACCTCTGTAAAAATGTTATTCATATTGTTTCAAAATAATGTTATTGTGCATCGCCTTCCTTAAATAATATGCATAGGCAAGCATCTACTACAACAACAAAAAAATAGCATACAGACGATAAAAAAAAAAGTAAAATGAAGTTAATTAAAGCGTGATGTTATCATTATTTTATCATTTATTTTAACTTTTAAAAATATATCGTTCCGTTTGCTATGTTTTTATTAAAAAAAAAGAAACGATCTTCATACAAATTAATTGAAAATTCGGAAGTTGACAGTTAAGTAATTATAATTAATTACATTCATTAGATACAGACTAAGTTAATATTATAATAAGTTAAATAATAATTTGTATATATGTATGTTTTTCAGTTATTTATTTGATATAAGTAATCATACTTAATGGTTTGTCTGTATGCGTTAATATCAATTCTTTTGTGTCAGTGTTGACCATTATAAAAAATATAATTTTCAAGTTTTTTTTTTTTTAATTATTTTACTTGATTTATCCGAAGGTGAAACAGCTCATTGATGTTATTTTTGAATTCTTTAATACACGCACAATTTTTTGTCTTGTTTAAATTCGTATATATGAACATTACTACTGAATTAAAAATAAATTTTAAATACGTAGTTGAGAATATATTTAGATAAATATAAAGTTGTCTAGACAGTGTCCTTAACCACAAAGTACATTTCCATGTTTTCGATAAAGAACAAAAATATTGATATAAAAATTCTCCGTCATACGAAACATTATTACCGAGTAATGGACCTTCCAAACACAATAAGTTTGAAATATCGCCTCAGATAATGAGATCATTCAAACTAAATAGGTCATTCCACCCTTAAGGTCAGTACCCCATAAGTAACAGGATCTAAGGTTTTTTTGAACAGGGCTCCATTTTTTATCGAACACTACGCCAGATTTGTAGTTATATGGGTACCGTTAAATATGAATACAGACGAGGTGTGACACAGGGATTCATCTTGAGATATTCTTAGATTTGAGATCAATAAAATTATAAACAAAAAGTTTTCAATGAAAATAATACATACATATATTTTAATCTACGTTTTTTTATTATAATTGATAAATAATAGTATCTAAATATTCGAAAATAGAATAATATGTCTTAAATTAAAACTTGTAAATGTATTTGGAATGAGCAAACAGTTTCTAGGATACGTTTCTAAGTCGAACACGTACTTCACTCAAATACACATACACAATCTAACCAAACATCAAACAAAGTGAAACATGTATCGATGTATAGACAAATCTCGAGATAAATCCGTGTAGCGCGTGTAGCTCGGATGAGTTTCCGCATTCCTGCCGGCCGGCGACCCACTGCGCCACTGCCCGCGTATCCCTGATCCTGCCGCGGGCTGTGCGCGTGTCGATACTAGTCGATAGAAAATATACTTGTGCATAGAACACGCGTTAATAAATTACTTGTAAATAGCTTTTATTTTATCTGTATATTTATAGTGTTTGTAATGGGGACATTATTTAAAAAGAATTATTTCAAACGTCACGCATCGAGCTCATTGTTTTATTTCATAAATATTACAATAGTTTAATTGTTTCAGATACTGGAATTTTGTTTGCATGGAACCTAAATATAGAGCTCGTTCAGTATTAACAAGGAAAATGATTAATATTATTAATTTAATTAAATTTTCGGATATAATCTAGTAACTACAGACTGCGTAATCGATTCATAATATTCCAATTTAAAAAAATGATTAATACAACATTTTAAAGCTATTTAAATCGTTATCAGGTGATAAAGATCTGTAATTAAATGTAAATATGGTGCTTAGTAAACATAACCGCATAACCATAATTGTATATAATATAATATCTGACCTTTATTATCATATAATAATAAATGTAATTAGATTGTTGGTATGTACGATATTTTTAGAGACTGATTAATATCAATGTTTTTTTAAGCTGTATATAAGTGTACCTTTGACACAATATGTGAAAAATGTAGCTTCCATAGATAATTCGAACTGAATTCAATGACAATTATTTAGTTATCATTCAGGAGGCCAAGTTGCCTTCGATAGAGATTACTGAAAGTAGTAACAACCCTAATTTCAGAAGTATATTAGAAAGTATTATCGTAAGCACATATATATTTATTACTTATTAAGGTCTGGGCATCTCGTTACAATTGGGTACTTTTCAATTTTATCGACTACGGTCACTATTTACTTCAATAATTTGTTAAATATAAAACTATTCAAATAATTATAAGCAATTAATTTTTTTTAAGTAAGTTTCATCTTAACTGTCGTATCGAATATGTGGTAATTCAAGATAAAACTTTTTAAACCAATTATATAATCATTTAAATACGTAAATAACATGTTGATTATTTTATTATGAATGCGGTTAATTTGACACAATGGCATATCCCTGTTTTCGAGTAAATTTAAGTTTAAAAAACAGATGTCAAGCAAACACCTGGAATGTTCTCCGTCGATATACATTACATTCATCTTTTTTTGTTTTTGTCATATCCTTGCAATAAAATACTCGGACAAGTTGAATTTTCTTATACAGCCGTCGTGTAATACGAAGGAGTCTATGACAGCCTATTTATTCAACACCAGGTGGCGTTACTTGTCCTTTTTGGGTGAGTTTTGACATTGTGTAACCGATAAAGTTTGCGGTTGATATGTAAACAGATAAAACCTTGCATTCTTTGTAACTTAACTTTCGAAAGGTGACCAAGCAATGCGCTGCTATTCGTGGCATTCAATACGTGTGTTTTTAATTAAGTAACGTTCTTAAAATTTATTCAATATGGTAAAAAAATGTATCATTCATGGACTAATATTGATGTAGGTTACGGCGGATTCAATTACAATTAATATGTTACATGCAAAGCTTGTTTAATTCACTTAATCAATCAATATATATATATATATATGTATTTAATAAACCGAAATTTGTCGATGAAATGGGTAGAAATGAATGTCACGTCACTAGTTGAATGTTTAACGGGTCTCCAGCCCTACATAGCTGGCTAGCTTACATAGGTACCGCTAGGCGATACATCAAATGTTAGTGCTTCGGTAGTATCTTATTAAATCTATACGTATGTCGCGATTACGCCATATAGGCTTGGAATGTAGGTGGTAACGGTATAGTTCTTTATGGTGTATGTTATCCTCTTAAGATTTATGGTACTCTGGTACTTGATATAGACATAGGCCTGCCTTGTATTGAGCAATTAGTAACTGATTAACAAATATAAATAACTGTCTTGCTCAAGTTGTTTAATAAAAAAGCGTAGTTTATAGAGTTCATTCTATTTATTTATTTGCTATATTGTAATAATGTGCGGGTTTCCGTTACAAATATATTGGCACTAAAAAAAATTAAATACTTTCCATAATAAGATAATACAGATTCCAGAAAGAAAGAAGTCCAGAGTAAATTTACCAAAGTCACATCTCCACAGAGTATCATTTTAAGCATCTTATCGTATCGTATGCTTAGCAAACCTTCCAATTATATTCTGTTAGGATAGATTAGGATAGATTAGGATAGAACTCGGAATTATGTACGATGAGTGAATAAACGTCTCCACAGAGTATCATTTTAAGCATCTTATCGTATCGTATGCTTAGCAAACCTTCCAATTATATTCTGTTAGGATAGATTAGGATAGAACTCGGAATTATGTACGATGAGTGAATAAACGTCTTTATAATATTTAAACTTGACAAAACATTTAACTTTTACAGTGACAACTATTTGTCTCTTATTCCAAATTATATATTTTTTTCCGTTTGTAGTTGAAACGTTTGGACCTTGGAGTAATAGTGCAAACACATTCATAAAAAATATTACACCCCGTCTTATTGCCTCTACTGGTGATAGGAGGGCTGGTTCATTTTTCGCCCAGAGAATCGGAATTGCGACTCAAAGGGGAAATGCTGCTAGCATTCTTGCCACCATTCCACGCGGTCACGATGTGTACAGTAACTATTTTTAATTTTTATTTGTATTTATTTAAGGTTTTAATGTAAATAAATATAAACTTGTTTAACATGTAATTTGCATATCTACCAAAGTAGATAATGATCCAAATTATGAAAGAAAATATTTTAAACTTTTTAATGTCAAGACATATATTATGATAATTGGTCATATTTAAATAACATGTATTCTGTATTTAACACCATAAAAAAAGTACCGCATACTTTCCTTAATTAATATTAGATTAATAACTCTTTTATATTCTTGTCTTGATAGTAAGAAGTTACCTGTATATGATTATTTTATGAATAAACAAAGAACGTTTAATCTGGTTCTGATTTGTAAACATCTAGATTTTTTTATTATAAGCCACTTTAGAGTACAAAATATACTGAGTATTTAGGCGGCGTGCTGTGCATACAATAGAGTTGCTTGGCAAAGGTAGCCATTTAAAAAAAAGTAATTTTGTAGAAGCCAGGAACAATTCTAAGAAAATAATTAAGCCAATAACCGGCTTGGTATTATGTAATCGCTTATCGGACTATTACACAGATAATATAATATATTTTTAATATTAACGTCAACTGTTATAATGTAGTATATATTATAATAAGGAACTGATCGTACAACGTTGTTGAGGTAGGCGCTAATGATTGTATCATAATGTTATTCAATTGTAATTATTGTTGATGTCATTTTATTACTCCAGAAATACTTGTATACAAAGTATATAAATGTCCAATTAATTTATACGTTCAATTTAAAAAAAATGTGTGTTGTTTATGGAATTTACAGGTTACTTTTTTAACAAGGAATGTTGATTAGGCAGCGACTCCTTAATTATACTTATAGTGTATGTACAAAATTTTAGTCAATTAATATAAGAAAGGCATTTCATACGAGTATCATAGATAATTATAAACACAAATTAAACACTTGAAAATTCAATGATACTTGCACGGGTTAGTATTAGGGATAATCGAAACTTAAATTTTAGCATTTTCCATCAACCTTGATAAAAGTCATACCTCGATAGTGTTATTTTTACTTATTTCGACTGTGTAGGAAAACATAGTGAGGTAACCTGCATGTGGTGCAAGAAAATGAAAATCTGTGACGTTTATCTACCAACCCAATTCCTCAAAAGGACAGGAGGAGTCTTAGTCCAGCAATGGGACACTTACTGGCTGTTACTTCACTTTTTTATCTTTTTGCAATAGTTACGTATGTCATAGTACGTCAAAGTTTGTACATATGAGCTCTCGTTGCTAGACTAAAATAAAAGTTTATTTATACAAATTTATAACTTTCTTATAAACTTTAGGGTGTTAGGGTCCCATTTTTATTTAGCCTAGATTATATTTATATTATATCTATTATAGTACGTTTGGAAGATCGATCAGTCTTTATAATCCTGTGATTAAACAACCACATTACGAATCAATTATTTTAAGACCAACATAATTTATTACTTGTATGTGGGATAACTTGCGGTAAAGCTATCTTTCTATATTGAGAATATCTATCCATTTTTTGTTGTTTTTTTTTTATCAAATCGTATTACAGATCTGGTCATTCTGCCATGTACTCGATCAAGAAGTATTATTTTGCGTGTAGGTACTTCAAATGTAGAACGTTTAGTGAAAAAAAAATACTTTACACTAATTAAGCATTAAGCAAAGACAGTAAGACAGTAGTACTACATTTAAATAAGAAATAAGATATCACATTATGGTAATGCAATATGGTCTTATTAATATATTTAATATTATACAGTGGTGGTCATATAATTAGAAACACTTCTTATGAATAAAGAAAGTACAACTTCAACGTACAAATGTTTGTAAAAAATATACACATTCAATAATTAATAAGGTCCTCCAGACCGATTTCGGCCACGGCGGCCAATCTCAGAGATTAGCCAACTGCGCAGGAGATATTATAGTGCACAAGTGTGTGCGCAAACACAGGTGCACTCTCTTTTCCTTAGCTCTCATAATCCGATGGGACGGCAATCCGACACGACCGGAAAGAGTTCAGGCGCAGGACCAACGGCTTAACGTGCTTTCCGAGGCACGGGAGTGTACACACTTCCAACTTCCAGACTCCGGGCTGCTACTGAGAATTTTTCTGACAGAAAAACCCAATAACTATTTATTGGCCCGACCTGGGGATTGAACCCAGGACCACCGCGTCTGCGGCCTTATATCTAGCCACTAGACCAACGAGGCAGTCAATAATTAATAATCATACAATAATATAGCCACTCAAATAAAAAACTCATTAAATGCATAAAATATAAAACATATCTTACTTTTAATTACAAAATGAGTCTTACACATGTAGGAGTATTTTTTATTTTTCTGTTACTGGCCGCTTGGACGCCTAATTAGAAACATTTAAAAAAAAGCACCCATAGCTCGTTCTTTTTTTGAAATTGGAGAATAACATTTCTTTCTTGGCTTTTTCTATTATTTTGGCGGCAATTCAAAATTTAATCTGAATTTGTTTTGTTCAAAATGGGCAAAAATAAAAGTGACGCGTCAACTAGGCAAATAATTGTTAATTTACATATAGATCATAAGTGGGCGTACAGAAGAATAGCTGAGCATTTAAATTGTTCTGTTAAAAAAGTTTTTAATGTAATTGATCATTATAAAACACATGGGACTGTTGTTGTTCTTAGAAAGGCTCGGCCAATAAAAATCTCTCCCAGAGAAGATAGGCTAATCGTTCGTATGGCTAAAAAAGGCCCAAGTAAAGTCTCCAACCAGATTAAAAATGAAGTCTTTTTGCCTGATGACCCGAGAAACATCTCGTCAAGACTGATACGCCGACGATTAGTGGAAGCTAAATTGTTTGGACGAATCTCTCGAAAGGTACCGCTTTTTACCAAGCAACACCGAGAGAAGCGAATATTATTCGCTAAAAAAATATGTTAATTGGATGGTGCGAGAATGGAAAAAAGTGTTATTTTCAGATGAAACAAAAATAAATATGGTAAATTCCGATGGAAAGCGCTATGTTAGACGTCCTGTAAACGATGCTTTTAATTATAAATTCACAAGGAGTATAGTCAAGCACGGTGGCGGTAACATTAAAGTTTGGGGGTGTTTTGAGGGGTCCCGTTCGGAAGATTGAAGGTGCAATGGATCAATTGCAATACAAAAAATATCTTAGAGCACACAATGATTCCCTACTCGGACGATCATTTGCCTGTAACCTGGATCTTTCAGCGTGACAATGACCCTAAACACACGGCCAATAGCGTCAAACGTTTCCTTAGCGAACAGCGTATATGCGTTTTAGACTGGCCAGCAAATAGTCCGGATTTAAACCCGATAGAAAATCTCTGGTATATTTTTAAAAAGAAAGTCTCAAACAAACGTAACACCAGTCAAAACGAATTATATGAAGCATTTGTTGAAGCATGGAATTCAATCCCCCTAGAAAAATGTATGAAATTGATTGAATCAATGCTACGTCGTTGCAGTGCTGTTATTGAAAATAAGGGATACGCCACTAAATATTAATTATAACTATTGGTAGGCTGTGGATAGTAGTTATTTCGTAAATAACAATACTAATTACTAATACTTAAAAAAATATTGTTTTTTATACTTTTTTGTTGTTGTTTCTAATTAGTTGACCATTATTGTTCATACCTTAAAACTGATTTAAATGTTTGTCCGTAATGTAATATTGAAACTGCATTTATGTAATGGGATTTATATTGTTTTTCTAATAAATGATAAATCGTTGAACATATTGTGGTCCTATTTATTGTTTAATTTCAAAATAAAAACGAGTGCGGTGAAGTATCTTACATAATGTTAAGGACCGTTGGTAGTGTTTCTAATTATACGACCACCACATACCAGTACATACTTGTTTTAATTGTTATATTGAATTAAAATGCACCATTTATTATTACATGCTTGTCTGTATTTTAAAGCGAAGGATTTTGTAAATATCAACAAATAATAAGTCGTGATTGTTATTGTGATATTATAGATCATTTCATATTATTCGTTATTATTTGATAATAATAATAACTATTGAAATACTTCATACTTATATTGTACATGATATGCATTTGATTTATTATTTTTTATAGAATAAATCCTTTTTTACAGGTTAAACCTTAGGCATAATAAAAAACATATTTAGAAATAATATATAACATCTTTATTGTTCCCTAAAACTATACGATAATTATTACAACGGTATATAATATATGTATGCTAGGGTGGGATCCTTTCTGGACTTTTTTATAATAAAAAAGGTGATAGACATCCTTCCAATAAAAACTAATTTAATTTTTTTTTTCAGTCTTAAATGGCAACACTGAATTAAAATTTTGTTAGACGGCCAGTCGCAGTCTTATTAGTTAAATTGTTTTTAATCATGTTATATTTAAAAAAAAAAACAAGGAGCAGAAGTAAGCGTTATTTTATTTACATTTTGTTTAAGCAAAATCAAATTGGTAACTCGAATTATGCGGAAAGTAATAAGTAGCAGAAATCTAAATATTTAACTAATAACTACATATATTTTTTATATATGGTAATTTTTGAAGGTTTCTTATAAAATATACAGTCAGAAAAAGAAAACCATTCAAAAAACCCTTTGCCTCTTTTTGCTTGTCCTTAATCTCCTTAAGATCTAAACTTCGATGCTACTTTATTGACAGAAAATAGAGATTATCGGTTATTATTATCAGTACCTTAAATATGTCTAAGCTAGAATTTAGATAAAAAAAATTATAAATCTCTTACCTATTCACGACAACCTTTTTTATACAACTGTCAACAAAGCCGCATCAACTTATAATTATATTTTTTTTAAATACAATAATTTATATAAAATACAAATGCATGAAAGATATGTAAGTTCTCGAAAAAGAATCATTTATTCAGTCAAATAGCACTTAAAACTAGTGAGTATTGATCGAACATTTTATGGAGTTCTCTTGAGATAATAAAGACGAAAGCTGCTGAGCGAAGCGGGAATATATCTGGAAAAAAGAAAATTAAAATTAGTTTATGTAATTTTTTTATATAATTTATCATATATCGATGGTCTGACAAATGAGCCACCTGATAAGTAGATACCCATAGTTATTGGCGCTGTAATAATTACTAAGTCCCCTTCATCGCCAATGTTCCACCAGCTTAGAGAACTGAGAAGTTATGTTATTTGTGCTTTACCAGACATTACAGTATACTAAGTAGTGTTTATCAATACGACGACCTTGCTCAAAGCCCTACCAAGCAAATATTTATGTTATTAATTATCTTCTTCTTGGTTTAATCGTAATCATAATTGTCGGATAAATAATGAAATTAATAAACACTTAAAAGTATGTTGTAATATAATAGTTATATTTGAAAGGATGAAACGAAATTGTATATTATTAAGTGTTTCTATTTCTTAATATAATATAAGTTTGATATTTATTTTATGTTTTAAGTTTCTTTATATTAATTAAAAATTATATATTTTTATAATATTTTATTAAATGATAAGGTATTTTTATGTCAATCTTGCTTTTTAATTCTTATCATATTTATTCTGTGACTGTAAATGAATACTAGCAAAAAATAATAAAATTCATGGTTATGTATTTGTCCTATATATGGAAAATAATTCATTTCATAGCCATTGATCCATCATAGGTCCTGTTTTACGAACATATTGTAATTTGTAAATAACACTGTCTAAACCTGTCCGGTTTTTATTACCTTGTTATAGCTTGCTGCTTGTCAGGTGGATAACTTTACTTTTTATTCATTTTTAATGTGATCTACTTAAACAGCTGATATTATGTACATTGAAATAATAGTCAATGTTTTTTTCTGATAATAATTGCAAGGGTAAAATTTAAAAGCTTATAAAGCAGGTTGTTTATTAAAGTATGAATGTATTGTTTTAATTTAATTCTCTTATCATTATTACTTTTCTAAGGTTAGTTTTAAACTGTTCAGTTTGGTTGAGCTATTGGTTATAGATAAATGACTTTTTTAATGTGCAATTTTGTTGTGTGAATCTTTTCTATTGTGTCGGCATTCTTTGCAAACTTCAAAACAATAAGGAACGTATTCACAAATAATAGATCTGTGTTAAAAAGTATATGCCTATTGCGTACGGACCACTTTTTATTACATGGTTGTACTTAATTTTTTTAGCATATTTTTTTATCGTAAAATTGCAAAAAGTATTCATTTGTTTCTAACAAACTTTTTTCCTGTTTGCGCAACATTTTCAGATAGACCATAAACAAACTATTGTTTTTTTAGAACGCGGCCTCTTTAAAGGGCGACGTTATGAAATTGCTCACAGTAATTAAAAAAATCTTTCCGTCTCTTTTTTATATCCTACGTAACAAGCTCGGTGTGAGCTCGGTAGACCGATGACATAAATACTCCACTTAGGCTATGTGAAAAGGAAGTTCATAGCCAGTTACGTATTTATTAAAAAAACTATGCAATTGCTGTAATTATGAACTATAAGTATTGTTTTCATGTACTATATAACTTTATTATATGACAAAATAGAAGTAATTATTTGCGTATCTAAAGATCATTAAGATAAATATTTAAGTTAGCCAATTGCAGACGTTTTTTGGTAGATATTCATTATAATAGAAGTGCATGTATTGTGGCTAAAAACTTGCAAGTGCACACCACATGTTCAAGAGTGCACCGGGCTCTGGTCATCCTTGGCTTAGCAGGCTCCCTGCACCTGTTCGATTAAACCTGGCGACATGTGCCTCAAATATAATTTATCTTGAAAGCCACACTGACAATACACAAGGTAGGTATTTTTAACCTCGACAATCATAATTTATTTTTCAACTAGTCGATAACAGATGGCGCTACATGGACGTTGCATATTTTCTCTATGTAAAAAAATGTAATGAATACATACAAAATATACTGAGAAAATAAATAAGGTTAAGTTAGCTTTTTAATTTACAAATCATAAAGTTTTTTTAATTTTAACACTCCTCTCATCTCGTGATCGCTAGGATCGTCAACTAGAACACTTTATACCAGGAGATCATAGACATGTTGTAGTTTTATTCACTTCTTTCTAGGCAGTCATGAGTCAGAGAGTTACATAAAAATACTGACAGGTTTCCTTGACCTCCTGTCAATGCCGAGTAATTAAGACAAAAATGTTCTAAATTTTTGTTTTCATGCTTTGCCAAAAAAGGTTTTTTCATATAATATGAAATAGTTAATTTAATTAATAAACATTTTTAAATAAGAAAATTCTTATTTTATGTTTATATAAATATAAGCGCGAAAAAAGATACGCGGAAGTTTAATAATGTCGTTCTTTTAAGATCAAGAAAAGCGAGTTATCTTCAGCTTATTACGGGGAGACGAGGTACTAGGCTCGCAGATATCGCGAGAGGCCACCATATGACGTACTAAGTATCGATGTAGTTATATATAGTGTAAATGTGCGTTTGTGAACAAGTACAGAGGTGTGTGTTAGCGCATGTAGGCGCGTCACAATCACAGTAACTGACGACATTTTGACGCATTCCATTTCCATCACAGCTCTTTTTGTCATTTGCGACGATCTTGTAATCTGTTTTGATAAGATTTATTATCCCAATATTGTCTTATTTTAGGTATATTACCATTTTTTTTTTGTTTTTTGTATTCATACATGTGAACGATATATTTTAAGAAGTGACGATGCGAATGGCGTAATGCGACTTTTTTCTAAATTGTAAGGTTGACGATCTCGTGCTCATCATACGAGGGCACGCTTGACGTGTTCGTTGCCTCTAAGAACTGCCTATGCGGAAACAGCTTCGCTAACGTTCCTTTGGTATGAGATACTACCACTAGCATGTAGTTACTACGGACGTCTAGTTAGAAGATTTTCCACAATGTACACAAACACCCCGAAAATACACATGAGAATCCGCGCCCCGTAGTGTATGTACGATTTGCCTCTGTGTATTTCCACATACGAAAGTGTATCTGACGTGTTGTTTGTAAGTCGTTGCTATGTTTCAGGTACTAGGAAACCATACATCGATAGAGATGAGACCAGAATCAGTGTTACCAGAGTCGTCTATAGCGGCGTACCTTTTTAGCTGATAACTGATCAGTTTAGTTATACAATAATATAAGGAGCTGAAAACATTTGTTTAGTATAAAAACAATTTTGTAGCAATTTCTTATGCAATTATTTAAAACAGTAGATGTTTTTTACAACGTATAGACTAGTTTCTTAACAAGTTTTTTATTAGTGCACCGAGCGTGGTAGTCCGCATGGGTGAATTACTCTGATTAGGTAGGTGCAGAGTTGATTGAACCGCTTACGTTCTCATCATCTCGCGGTATCGCTGGTGCAGTGGTGTCAATGACTTGATAGATGACGAATACACCGATAGAAAAACACTACATAGATTCAAGATAGGGTTGATTATCGAGAAGCTTGTATATAAATTAGATTTGTATTTATATTACGAAATTAGATTTTTGATTTAATTTATTTCCATATTAATGACTTAAATAACATGGAGAGAAACTAAGAGAAATTAAGTCCTATTTTATTATTAATACAATTATTCGACAATAGAAGAAAAATATATTTGTTAAGCTTTAATCGTAATTATTGGCTATTATTATTATGATTAAAATTTTGTTATGTATTACATTATTTTGAGTTTTGAGATTACTAAAATTATTAAAATAATCATTGTTACCAATAGTAAATTTTCAATAGGCCAGCAGCATTGTATTGAATCATGAATGTCTCGCGAATACCAATCGACTAGTGTCATGTACGTATTTTCTCATAATTGATACAATAATTGCCGAAATCGGAATTTTTTGTTCATGAACATCAAGAGGTATTTAAATTGCCAAGGATACTTATAAATGTTGTCGATATCTTGAGGTTTTTTATTGGGCTGCGATCGATAAAACCGATAATTAAAATTTAAATACATCGCAGCGCCAAAATGTACTATCGACTGTGGCATTACGGCAAGAATGTTATGCAAGTTGCCACTTATGTAACTAAACTTGGATCGGCATAACCAAGGTTGATAAATATGTAATGCTAAGTCTGAGTCTAAAGTTTGACCCACTAACTGCATTCAGACGGCCTTAAGACATGATCGTTTTGAAATCTTTAATTTCTTAATATTTATGCATCTACAATGCAATGGTAAAAGGACGGCATTAATTATTGTGTATCGCTTCAACTTAATTATTTATATTAAAGCCGCAATATGTTATTAAAATGTCGATTTTAATTATCAAATATTTATTATCATATACCATATGGAAATGATATTATAAAATATTTCTGAACTTATTACATGTTAAAATATGATGTATGGCATTATTATTTAAAAAAAAATGTTGTCATATTTTTTTTATACGTTTGAAGATAGATTATCTACGTTTACAACAGTGAAATCATCATAACAAAAAATAAATCGTAATTTCAATGTTATATTAAACCCAGAAACAGTCATCGTCTATTCGATATAACATTAGAATAGTCAAATAAAATATTTGAGTTCAAACTAATAAAAGAACCAGTTCCTTCCTTGACTAAGGTTTGTTGACTCCTTAAAATATTTTCGTTGTAAAGATTCTATCTCTATAAATACTTCATAGGTAAGAAACAAATATGGTTTTAAAAACCGCATGGACGAGATTTAGAGAAAATAAAGAAAACTTTTATTTAATTTTAAAGCGAAATATTACCTAAACGAATACGTAAGCGAAGTACTAGGCTATCATGAATAATGAGGAGTTCGATTTCAGAATTGCAGCAGTTACGGAGTAAGCATTAGAGATACTCCAATGAAACTTATAGTACTTACAATGTCGATTAATGTGCGTAATTTGGTATTCGTAAATAATGATTTTATTCTTGCATAAGTAAAATGGCACCTGCCCGTACTGTACCTACTAGTGTTCATTTAATTATTTAAACATAAAACCTTTAATTAGACCCGCCACCTGCCATTCGACCTTGTAATGCACCTTTGTACGCGACATGTATTTTGCATCGCAAAAAATGCATATTTTCAACTTCAATTCATTAATACTTTTTGTACGCATGTTGAAAAAATGTCGTGGCGGACGATTAAATTGTTACATACGCTTTAGCTATATTTAAAAAAAGGATTGCATAGCCAATTGGCTATTTCCAACTACTTACGTATCCTGTCAAATAAATTAAGCGGCCTACGGAATTAAATTAAGAAAAAGGATCAAGAAATAAAGAGAAGTATATAACAAAATTACGTACTTTTTTTTAGGCTTATTATCAAGAAAGAAAGAGATGTATGTAACAATTCAAATATCTCAACATTTTGACAGATATTAAGGAAATTTTTGACATCTGATGTCGAAATTTACGTTATTTTTTTCAATTGTGCTTATATGTACATCTTAGTTTATACATATTTATTTAGAGGATCGTCTAACAAATAGCAAATTTTACTAGATTTCAATACAATTCAGTTATTAAGTAACACTTGTTACTTAATAACTTGATTTGTAATTATATTAAGATCAATGACTTAGTAAAACACATATTTTCATAGGTGTAGATACCATTTTATAACTTTGAGCGATAATAATTATATAGGCGACTAGCGATAACGCGTGTACTATTTTTTATTTACAAAGTGTTTTTACTTTCAGACACCATATTTTTAATGTTTTGAATAAAACTTATACGATTCCAACACGAGTCAAAACATGTAAAACGAGTAAAGATAAAACAAACGTCGCTTAGCTTATGTTATCACAATCAAATTACGCCACATTAAGTTACGACACAGCTTGTCTCGACCATATTAAGTTACTGAAATAGCTGGCATGAGTTTAAATGATCTAACAAAGGAAGACGGCCACGTGCGAAGCATAACTTTATGAGCAAAAAAATATGGCTAGGGAGGTAGTGACCTAGGATGACGCAACCCAAAAAACAGGCCACGCTGCAGTGGATCGGGGTCAAGGAGGGTCACCACGAAGACATCGCTTAATCGTCTTATGTGCGAAACTGACTTACCAGATATCTGAATTATTGAATTAAACGAAAACAATACCTTGAAAGTTACAAGTATTTTAATCGCAGTGAGGAGAGAAAAAATATGTGTAAATAATTTCGTCCGCGGAACTATGTAGTTTTTTTTTAATAATGTGATTTTTAAACTGTGGTCTAATAAAGGCGGGAATAAAGACGCAATGATGAGCATTTTCGTGTGTCGCCGAAGAGCGCCGGGCCGCGTTCGCGTCTATTTTGAACTCCCGATCGAGCGTTCGCCGGGTTGTTGAACTGGATATTTCGGCAAACACGGGCGCATTACGCGTTTTGTTAATCTGGAAGTATTATGACACTCCCGTGTAATCATTGTGAAATACCTTTAAGGCATGCACATAAAATATGTAATAATTATTATGAGGAAGCTTATGAAATTGTCGCTGTCGTGAAGGATAATTAACCTACCTACGCGATTTAATATTGTTTAAGTAATGTGTGTGACAATGATAATTAATTGTAGCAAATTAAATGATAACATTCATAATACAAATGACCACGATGTAATGTTTTTGCGAAACTGGACGCAAACATGCGGAGATCTGTTGTGATAGTGTGCGTGCTTTCATCTACTTGTATGTGTGTGTGCAGTTTGTGTGTGTACGTGGAAGCGCGCGATGAAATAAAATATGTCCGGTCATCGAACCCGCGGTCGGTGCCATAAAAATTGCGATACTGGCCGAAATTCGGACAGAACTTTAAAAAATGACAAAGTTAAATTATTTAGATTTTTTGAGAAATAATTTGAATTGAACTATTTTAGGCTGATAGTGTCGTTTAGGTATTGCATGCAGCCTTATAAAGCTAAATACAGATTATAGCATAAAAAAATTTGAAGGACAAAGAACTAATAAAATACCTGTTCTCTTAAAAAAAAAACCTCATGTTTTAAAATTTATTTTAAAACAGTTAAAATAAATTTAAAATTCCAATATGTCTCATTAAAATGTCGAATATATAATTGTTAATTCATAACACAATAGACTGTAAAATTTTATTTATACTGAAAATGTAATTACTTTGAATTCTGTTTGCATTTATTCCGAGAAGAACAGCTAAATAATACTTACGTCATCAGAATAAGGATCTTCTGTAACAGGCATGTTTTTAGGCCAAGTTACTGCACAAAGTATTTTTTCTATGTCTGCATTTCCGGATAGCACGCGGCGCGCAAGTCAGCTGATTTCCATCCAATGACCTTGCGTTCACGCCCCCCTTCATTTTTTTCAGATTATTTACAGCTGTTGTCATAATTTGGCAGTCAGTTAGGTCTCAATCGAGTGCCTCCTCTTCCTGCAAGAAGATGTCTCCTCCGGGCGCGTGCCAGTAAGAATCCTCCGTCTGCCGCAGCACATATTGCCTCATAGAAGGTGGAAAGGGTTTAATAGATTTCTGTGGGATCTAGCCCGATCATTTTGTAGCTTTAATATTGTCCGGTAGGATCAAGAACCTTTACCTCCATTTTATCAAGTAAGATTCTAATAAGAAAGTTCAATACACACCAGTCGGGTCCAAACTCTTAAAAGCCATCGACAGTTAGTACTGACCGGTAGGATCTAGGGTCAGTACGTCCATATTGGCGATCGATTATTCCAAGTTTTCAATATAGTCCAGTTGGGTCCAAAGTAACAATATCCATTGCGTAGCACAGATTAACACAAAAGTTCGTTTCGTGCACCGAGTCGCGATGTACAGGGTATTGCTTTTAACACAGTGGTCTGTTCGCGCGTGCGCCGTGACGGGCTATGAGCGGTGCGGCGCGAGCGCCGGTTTATATGATGAAAGCGCCTTCCGGGGCTGCCATCTCGCGGCGAGTGGATTAAACATTAGAAAAGACTTTTCCGACCGCCTGTAACGTATAGGGTTACCATGACCGTAAACTTACGTCATTTTGGTGCAATTCAGAGCTAACATCTGTAACCATTGATAAGAATAAGCTTAAAAAACGATCGGACGGCATATGCTCAATGGCTTTAAAACAAGATTGACTGGCCCAGCTCGTATGGGTACCACCTGCGCCGATATAAAGGTGCGAAATTAATATTAGTTTTTAAATTGGGTCCTTAATCGCTTATTTTATGTGTTTTAAAAAATGTATAAGAAATTACTCGCAATATGCACTTATTGTATTTGACATTTAAAACACTAATTTCATTCATAATTCGAACTTACAGCTTTAATATTTAACCGACTAAGAACCGTTAAGTTGCTTAAATACGAATAACAATATATTTCTCTAAGAACAATCTGTAAAACAAATAATGTAGAAAATAGAGATCAATCTAAACGATCTGGTTATGACAAATTAAATTATAATTTGTTTAATTAAGCTCTTACAAGCAATTTTGATGAAGCATTCTATATTACATTCTTATTGCTGTTGATTTTGCACGTATTATTTAATTCTACAGAAAGAGATTACAAAATTATACCAATCAATGAGGTGACGCTACAATGTGTAAATGAGAAACTATTAAGCCATTATATATATATATATATATATATATATATATATATATATATATATATATATATATATATGTTACTTGGTGCAAGATCGTCTGGGTAGGTACCACCAACTCATCATATATTCTACCGCAAAACAGAAGTACTTGGTATTGTTGAGTTACGGTTTGAAGAGTGAGCGAGCCAATGTAATTACAGGCACAATGGACGTAACATCTTAGTTCCCAAGGTTGGTGGCACATTTGCGCTGCAAGCGATGGTTAACATTTCTAACAATACCAATGTCTATGGGCATTGGTGACCACTTACCATCAGGTGGCAAATACGCTCGTCCGCCTACCTATGCTATAAAAAAAATGTACGAGAAGATGCAGGGCATTTCGGAAAAGGTTTTAGTGTATCTATAATAATATCCTACAAGTACGTGCACTTCACAGTTTCGTCTTAAGTAGCTGAACTACACTTACTTGTTTTTTTTTTTATTGGTTTGCTAGCGATTTTTACATTGGTCATTCTTACATACATACAATTATAATATACCCACAGATTATGTAAAATCATTTAAAAGCAAACACTTCATGCTAATTAAGCCAATAATTACTATCGCTTGCTACGAAAAGAAAAGTGAAAAAACAAAACAAAAACTAAGAATGAGCAAAAGAGAAAAATCTTAAATTTGTACAAATCTAAAACTTTACAAATTCACACACCTTAAATACAAATTCACACACTTTAAATATGAAGCTGATATCTAAACATTTGTTTTAAGAGTAATAAAAATTAACACAATTTAAAAAAATATAGATTTTAAAGCAAAACAATCAACATAAAGACTAAAATACAATCATAACTCTATTTCATTAGTAGCACATACATTTCATTCACTTTCAATTTAGACTACTGACGTGTGTAAATTTCATGTTTTTGTAAGCTTACATTAGGTTAGCAATTATATACGTAATATATCTGGGAAAGCTCTTGTTTCTGTTGCATGAAATTTTATCTTTGGATTTAAAAAAAAAAACACACACACTTGTAAAATATAACTCGTAAAGTATAAAAAACCTATAGATCTAATTTTAAAAGTTCGTTTAAAGAACATTTGATGAAGGCATTATTTTTAAATATGGAATTTTAATGAGAAAGGAATAAGTTATAAAGTTACATGATATTAATATTTTTCTCTACCAAACGTTTAATTAATACTACACATCACTTTTCAATAATTGATAATTGATTTCATATTAGTTAAGTATTTGAGATAATACTTAACTAATATGTCTAATAGTCTTATTAGTTATTATGTCTAATAGTCATATTAGTTAAGTATTTGAGTAATATACATGTTTCGTGTACCTACAGCTCGGCAGCCATTAAACCGTAAGAGTCACAGCACGTTTCCTTTTTCCTAAGCGAGAAAACTGCTTTCCACTTTACGCACACATGTGTTAATTTTCTCTCCCTTTCTCTCTTGGTGTTTGTATATATTGTATCTATCTCTTTCACTCGACCTAATAATATTTCGTATTTTTAGCTTTCATATAGGTGTTTTTTTTATTAAGAGTACGGAAACACGCAGGCAACGATGTTATACTTACATACACCATGAAAGCTTAAAACCAACTGCCATATTATATTATCAATGCCCATGTGTTCTATATTTTGTCACTTGCGTTTGGCTCACTTCAAACTGGAATGCATAAATACAATTTTCATTATATAATTGATCAGTTGGTAATTAGCACCTAGACAGATTTGCGCACCTTGCAACTAATTCGCTAATACAAGCAAATCTTATTACGATAGTATAGCATTTTAATATTGGGAAGCTGTGCCTAAACCGTGAGTTTATTAGAAATATAGATACAAAGTATGAATGAGGTCGCTCAATTGTTTTATAAGAAATTCGGTTATACATTGACCTGCTGCAATTAATCTTCGTCATTACATAATTTTAAAAAAAAAACTTGTTAATATTTCGTGGTTTCATTATATTTCTAATAGAATTTATTGAAATTATAAGATTTTACTTGTTAAGAATAGAAATGAAGCACGAGTAATTCAATATATTATATTTAATAAGTTGAGAATAACCTAAGACGTATCTAAAGATTAATATATCAAGAAATATTGTTACGGATAGGGAGATCGTTGATTTGTAAAGTAAATTATTAGTCATCTTTTACATAAAGCACATAAAAATACTTTTTTTTTTATAGTATAGATTAGTGGACGAACATGTGGGCCACCTGATGGTAAGTGGTCACCAACGCCCATAGACAGTGGTTTGTATATTTCTTAAAAAAAACAACATCACCATTGCGCCACCAACCTTGGGAACTAAGATTTTATGTCTCTTGTGCCTGTAATTACACTGGCTCACTCACCCTTCAAACCGGAACACAACAACACAAAGTACTGCTGTTTTGCGGTAGAATATCTGATGAGTGGGTGGTACCTACCCAGACGAACTTTAAACATACATTACATAGTATTATGCTAATTAGTACGTACGTTATCCGGTTTATTTTTCTACGATAGTATATTAAATGCATTCAATGAAGATAGCGCCATGGTTTATAGGCCGCCTAGCGAAATCAAAATTGCATGTTTAATATTATAATCAAAATATTTTTTATTCAAATATACTTTTACAAGTACTTCTGAATCGTCAAGAGTTTGATATTGACCCCTAGGATTACAGTCGTCCCCATTCCTAATCCATTCCATTTAATTGGAGGGATAAACAGGAATATTAATATTCCTAAAAAATGGGCCTTTCCATATTAAAAACAATAATGTAAATATAATCATTTAACATATAATTTTTTTTTGATTAGATTTTTAGCTCTTTTAGCTTTATCGTTATTTGTTATTCATGTTATAACCAATTGATTTATAAGATTAGGGCCCAAAACAATGATGTATTCACTATCTACGTCATACTTATGTCCTAATAAAAGTTGCATTAACATTTCTTTGTGATTAAATTAATATTTAATTATTTTATTAATCAAACTGGTTTTTAAACAAATCATGTTTAAATAGAGCTAAATACGTGAGTGTGGCTCATATTTCCTAATTTGGTAATTTATTTAATTAATGATTGTGCCTTTACATGACCTTCCTTCCCGTAGTCGGTTACATACAGCAAGCTGACGTCATTGCTTCTTATCATCAGAAATATATATATATATCCAATTTACGTAAATTCGGTAAATAATAGATATATAAAAATGATAAAAATACATATGTATTAAAAGTTAAGTAACTTTTATATAAATTATGTTGTAGCTTTAAACGTTAATTAAAATCTAAATTAATTAAGTAAGCTCTTACTTACTTTCGAACCGCCATTTTATAAATTAATTAAACGTGAAGTTATCACCGTTTCTGGGTATGGTTTCTACTGAGAAGAACCGTCATGAAACTTAACAGTTACTGTTTTTAATAATTAAATTATGTAGATCATAATTATAATATTAAAAAAACAGTAATAAAATTATATTTCTATATAAAAATATACCTACGCATTCTTACATTTAACGACACAAGGTTCTTTTGTAGGGCAAGGAGTATGTAAATATTAAAATTCCACAGCTGATCGTAAAAATGCGATTGCATAAAATTATAAAAGATATATTCATTAAAAAATGCAATGTTCTTGACGCCTTAGCAAATGTATTAAGTATAAATAAATACGAAATTTGAAATCTTTAGTTGCCTATTTAAATAAATAAATCAGTTATAAATATAAATAAATATTGTTGTTAGTCATAAAAAAATATGAATATTGTCTTAAAATAATTTTAAAAAATCGGTGGTCTATACTTAACCTTCTTATTAAAAGAAAAAAGAGACAAAAATTTATTAACAAGCAAAATAAAAATGGCGTACCTATGTTTCATTGATTTAATAAAGTTCGTCTTTTCAAAGAGTATGTGTTCTATCAAATATTTCTTGTATAAAATCAATATTTTATTAAAACACGCACGCAATGCGTGAAGAAATGAATGTTTTGAATATGTCGCAAGTTAATCGTACTGGAGGAACGAAATGCTTACTCCATATTGTAGGAAGTTGATCATCGAGAATCAAGGCTTAAATTTTTCGTTCATTCATTCATTTGCATTAGATATTTCGTGCAAATGCTGTTTGAATTAATGATATTAAAAATTAAAGTTAAATAAGCTGTAAATTTTATACACTGTTGTCAAAATTCGTTCAATTTTTTTATTAGTGTTTCAAAGGTACAAGATATAAAATGACTTAATTAGATATTAAACTAATTAGTTCTGCGTTTCTCGTCTTAGGAGAGAGTGGAAATGATGCTACCTTTGTTTAGATGTAGTTTAGGACAGAGACATCAATAGAGACTAGCAACGTTTTAATAATAGATATATTAATATATATTTATATGAATGAATCAAAGGATTCACGCGATTATTTCGTGTTTATATAATATACTTTTATTTATAGGATATACAATTGTTTGAATGGAATAGCTGAGGCGGGACCTTATTATTGGTAGTAACTTCGTATAAGTTCGTCTGAGTAGTTATCATCCACTGAACAACACATCAGTATATCAGCATTATATTATCACAAAACAATATTTTGTTATGTGACGGAGTACGTAATAGTTAATATTTTTTATAGACATGTCAATCGGTATTAGTTACATATTAAAATAATAAAGTGATTAGTAAGGTTCTTAGATGGACCCTTGATCGCCTGTCCTCCAGTCATAAATAAAAAAAGAAGAAAATAATTTTTCAAATTTGGGCAAATCGTTGATACTTAATTTTTTTTTTTTTTTTTTTAAATGATACTTAATTGCTTGAGTTTACAATTGATGTTGTCTTTGTCCGTTAAAGAAAACAGCAATGTGAATCCTGGATGTTTAAAACAATTGTTGAGAAGGTTATATTTATAGAAACCTCATAATAATTAATTAATGGCTAGTGATTGACGTACGTTTTAAGGATAATTCATTTACCTTCTGAGTATTTATCGTTAATGAGACTTTTATTGGCCTAATTATAATACTACTATATTTTTTCGTCGTTCTTATATTCTCATAACAAAATTGATCAATCACATAATATTATCAAAACGTTCGACTGATGTTTAGATTTGATGTAAAATAAGAAATGTAATAAATTAATTAATTTTAAATACAATGAGTTTAATAGTAAATGTTAACTCGTTACATTCTCTGTCCGCAAAAGTAGGTTATAGTAAGAAAGCGTCGCTGACCGCCATCCGCACCTGTGGACGTCACGCATTTTATTATCTGCGGCGGTTGACATTTGAGTTCTCTATCTGTGATATATATGTACTATTGACATGATCTCTCGACGCTTCACACATTTGTAAATTGTTAAGGATCGTTTATTATAAAGTTTATTGCGTATAAAATATTCATAAATTACCTAATTCACAAACAGTAATAGGTATTGTACTTAACTGAAATAATAGCTTTTTGGTACAAAAGTATTTCAAATATTTTCGAGTTTTGTAAGAATAGGAATAATATCTTAATTAAATTTACATACCTTATTTTACTAAAACGGTTTATTTCTGTGTATTCTATGTGTTGTCAAAAGTTATAATATATTTAGTAATAAAATAAATTTTATTAATTTAACTTGTAATTTACTGTTATCAAATCGGCTGGTTCCATATTCGATATTGTTATCAATCGTTAATAATTAATATAAAGCTAGTGTTTGACGTTCGCGTTAAGGAAAATACATCTTATATATATGAGACTTATTGTGCTAATTACATTGTTACTATCCCTCTTGACTGCTAAGGATCGTGACCAAATTTTGATTTCTTCCATTGGATACGATCAGGAGTTGTATGGACTGCTAATAGCTACCACCGCTCACCAGAGTTTCCAGACGTTGCCCTATCTGTGTGTATATATATACCAATAGTCAGGGATATTGGCTGAAACGGTATATAAGTTGTTGTTTTGCAGCACCATCTAGTGGCGAGTTACAACAACGTAGTTGGTATAACAACCTTTATCATTACTAAATATATGTATATAATTATATACATATATGTACCAAATTTCATAGTAATTGAACATACGTTTTCGAAGTTCATTAATCTCAAATAGTGATAATCTATTTTTATATATAATATTAAGAAATGTTGATATAATGTAAAGAAATATACTTATTATAAAGTAAAAAAAGAGTGTTTGCGTTCAGAATATTTTTTTTAATAACTATGATTGTAAAATTATCAAAAAGGCTAATATTATTGCTGTATATAATCTGTGAAAGCTAGTTAAAGTATTTTCTAGGGATTTCTCAGTCGCGTGAGTGAAAGGCCGTGGAAACCTAGTTTCCGGGTGAAAACTCGATAGCTATAAACTTTATGATCGACAGTGCGCCACTACTACGCCGACCAGCAATTATTTAACTCCAGAACGATCTCTACACATTTATTATTTGGGTTTATAGTTTAACCTATATTTATATATTTTTTATATTTAGAACAGTATCACGCGATTTTTTTTATCTGCAATTTAAAAAAATAATTATTTCGGGAGATATATTCATAAGTAAAAATATTATAAACGTGATTATAAATAAAAACGAATATTAATTAATGCATTTTTATATAAACTCAGAACTTTTACAATTCCGTGAAATAAAGTTGAAACATTATTAGGATATTGAACTTTGAGTAGAAATTTCGACTGCGATCTAGTTTTTTCACAGTTCAATAGCACTGAAATAATTAAGAAATCAAATAAATCTATATCATAATTAAATAAGAAAGTATCTCACACATTAAATTAATTTAAGGCAAAATAAATATAGATAGTATAATATTCTATCTTAAAATTTTATTGAACTGAAAAAAATACATTTTATACTGTAAATTATGTAGAAAGATATATAAATAATTATGCGTTGATATCGATCCAAGTGAACTCGTAACTAGTAGTAACTAGTATTATACCAATTACATCGTATTGTACGACGATTGTATTGTATATTTAAATATCTTGAAAAAACTCAAAATTGCAATGTCAACGGCCATTTTTATTTTTAGAAACCTCTGAAAATGTATGTGTATCATTTCGAACAAGATGAATTCAATGATAAATAAACTAAAGTTAGTAATAATTACCGTTAACTTAAACATGGTTATCAATTGAAGATTAAGTAATCCTGCTCAAAGTATTCCGTAGAACACTCTTATACAAGGTTTTATTGTATCTGTTATGGTTTTCGCATTGTAATCTTGTATAACGTCTGGGTTGATAATTTTATCTCCTTTGACATAATAAGTTATAAAATATGTAAAACAAAAACAAAACATTCCCTATCAATTGGAGTATTTCCTATATACTATATATAGTTTTGTGTAGATGTGCATTAGAAAAAAACAAGATTTATGTTTTTATAATATTAGAGAAAGATTTATAAGAAATTGATTATTTCTTTTCATAAACAGACCGACAAAGGCATATTTTTTATGACTAATATATTCTAAGTCGACAACAAAGTTAACTTTGTTTTATATAACGTTTAAAAAAATCCATTCAAAACTTAAATATATGAAAATGTAGACAAAAGTCGAAATAATTTAAAATGTTAATTCTAATATCACTCCGGATAACATTTGTAAATATCCTTAATATTATCTAGCAGAAATAAAGAGATGCTTAGTTTCTTAATCTATACCGCACGGTGTATATTTGTATAGTAAACAATTAGCAGATGTCTTCTGATAGCAATGTCTATAGACGCTTATAATGTAAAAGATATTAAACCCCTGATGACGTCAAAGCAAAATACGAATTGATAAGAAGTTATTTCATTTTAAATCTTTGAACGGAGTTGCAATTGTTAGAACACGTGAATCTTAATCGATGATCAAGCACAGGCCCGTACAACTGAATTTTCATGGGCCTTGTGTTTACAATTCATTTCGTGCTGGTTGGTGAACGAAATCATTGTGAGAAAATCTGTATGTGTCGGACGAAATCACCCACGCGTCTATATATTCAAGGCTCAAACCTTCTCAAAAGAAGAAGAGGCCTTACCCCAGCAATGGAACACTTACAGGCTGTCACTGGTATTATATTTTTGTGTAGTTGAAATACTTTAATCTTGAATTAATAGTGCAAGAATATTTCTAATATATCAACGTAACGAGTGTTGGTTCGCTTTACAACCAGATAATCAGAATTACAATTTAATGTAGAAATGCTGCTGGCATTCCAGCCATCACACCAATGTAAATAATTCTTATGTAAATAAACGTGTACATTTTTAAATTATTGTATTAAAATATAAATATCATGTTCATTAAATTGCCTATAGTTCATTCATCATAAAATTAAGCTTTCCTGTTCCTTCTCAATATGTCATGTTCATGTGGCATGTGTTTGTTTTACGTTTTAAATAATAACGTCCTCCTCCTCCTACCGTATGTATCCTCCTACTGTATGTATCCTCCTACTGTATGTATATAATAACAATAATAACGTCCTCCTGATCGATTTCAGCCACGGCGGGCAATCTCAAGAGAGATTAGCCAACTGCGCAGGAGATATTATAGTGCACAAGTGTGTGCGCAAACACAGGTGCACTCACTATTCCCTAGCTCTCATAATCCGATGGGACGGCAATCCGACACGACCGGAAAGAGTTCAGGCGCAGAACCAACGGCTTTACGTGCCTTCCGAGGCACGGGAGTGTATACACTTCCAACTTCCAGACTCCGGGCTGCTACTGAGAATTTTCTGACAGAAAAACCCAATAACAATTATTGGCCTGACCTGGGAATTGAACCCAGGATCACCGGGGCTGCGGCCTTATATCTAACCACTAGACCAACGAGGCAATCCTAATACTTATGTATGTATATATATAAGTATTAGGACGTCTTGAATATAAGCGGCATGGAAAAATTGAACTGACTATTACGACCGGCCACCTGTATGATGACAAACCTCTCTGTGTCTACTTGTTTGGTAACATACAGGAACACCATTTGTGTGCTAGAGCTAGATCAATGTTAAGCTTAAAAAATATGCTTACATGGTTCGTAGGATTTGTATTCTACTCTGTCCCTTCAAGGCATACATACGAGTAAAACTAATTAATATAAAAAATATGATTTTGATATCATTACAGGTAAGTGAGTAGTTTCACGAAGAATGGCCGCTCTAACCATTCAAATACATTTATAAAATGTGAAATTAATAAACATTATTGAAGTGAAATTACAAGTTACAACTTAAATATAAATTTCTTTTGGTGTAATGATATATTAAGTATGTTTACTTATCCACGTAAATCCACCTTGCATGAACGAAATTCAAATTGGATTAAAATTATTAAAAGGATGTGACGCGAGCGCCATCTAGTACCTGATAGTATATTTCAAACCATTGCGTTCTTGATAAGACCATGCATGCTTTTTGATAGATCGAAGTATTTCTTATAGTAGGTACAATATTCAGATAGAAATATAATAGTGAAAAATTACAATAAGATATAATAATTATATTAAATATTAATTTATGTCAGAAGTCGTTTTATAAAATTTGTATATTTTTAGTTTTCAACAAATACATTTTGTTATAAAGGTTCAAAAATTTTGAAACTATTTTTGTTAAAATTCTGTTAGGTAATTTTTTGATATAATTCATCACGTGAAAAATACAGAATATTTTTATTCAAACCAGCCAGGTGCTTGCTACCTAATGAATAATGTAAGTAATACTCAGCCCTTGACCAAGGCAATTAATAACAATTGATATCAAAAGTTATTGATTTAAATTTGTAATAAGTTAGTGATATAATCAAATTTTATGTTTGTAGGCTGGCAACTTTAAAAAAACAATTTTTAGAACTAAAGAATTGTTCTTTTTTTAAAAATGAGTATTCTTCTAGACAGATTTAGATTACTCATTTATTGTGTCGTTATAATTCTCGAGGTTAAATATCTTGGGAACTCCTTCACCAATTTTGACCAAATATGGAAAATAACCTTTCATGAAATTTTTAATTAATACAAACCGCATTTTTTTTAAAAGTATATCAGTAATTTATTGTTTGCAATTTTTTATAAGAATTAATTTTTATCAGTGAAAATATGTAGAAGTTAATTCCTACTCCAATTTTTACCATTTTATAGAATCTTGTTTTAAAAAGTTTTTATTGTTTTATTATATACGTGATTTTTCATTTTACAAAATAACATATATCCATAAACAATCTTACATTCTCTTTTCAATGGAACAGTCGTTTGACCATCTAATTCCCCACTTTTCGTACCTTAGAATGATCGAATAGCTGATGCAATGTTATTAATTTACTACTAATACAGTAAAAACTCTTTTTTAAATTATTTATATTGTCATATTTTTTTTCAGCCAGTGTGTCTTACATGATAGATTAAAAGGTATTGCACATTTATATTTTAAAGGGTTTGTGTGGTTAATTAAAGATAGTATAGGTTTTTATAATATATTTATTCTAAACATGCTATTCAGCAACAATTAGCTAGAGTATTTATCTAACAGTCTTATTATTTTAAAAGAGTATAACATCAGTGAAGAAATGCATCAGGTTCATATAAATGCAGGATAAACAGTACAATCAACGATCTAAATTAAAAATAAAAATTGAAACCGATCGGAGAAATAACACATAACTTACTACATTTCCGACTAAAACTACAACGCTACTTATATTAACTCAATAAATAATCACTTATTTTAAGGTAACTTCAATAAATTAAAGTGTTTTCGACCCTTGTTTTGTGGCCAGACTTATTTGATTGGGCAGGCAGTCGCAGTCTTTGGTTCCCTAATTACATAATTACATATCATTTTTTAATATTTTAATTTTGTAAGTTTCCTCTTTTTTCTATTCGATGATACTTCATTTCTACTCACGGAAATTAATTTGTGGCGGCGATGCGTGCAACAACACTTGAACATTTCAATTGAATGTGAAAATAACATTAACAAGGTATTATCATTTAAAATATAATAGACAATTATAAATACTGAGCTAATAAACTTCCGTTGGATCTAAACCGATAGCCATAGTGAGAGTGGATTTAAATACTTGAAAGAACTAAACCTAATAAACATTAGTGGGGTCTAAACCCATTTTGAACACTTAATTAACACTAGAGTCTTTTTCTCAGTACACTCCAGTGGGATCGAGGACGAACATATTGATTATTTTAATTTTAACACAATTCTTAACACTTTTCTTCAATCTTCAGTAAACTCCGGTGGGGTCGAGCACAAACATTGTGAAAATTTTACCGGAACTCGTAACAAAATTATGACTTTGTTGAAAAATGTAGAGAACGATTTTTCAGTAGACGCCGGTCGGGTCAAGGCCAAACATCTTGAATCGTAACAATAAGATATTTAATGAAAAAACCGATCTTCAATAAACGCCAGTCGGATCCAAGCCGAACATTTTTGTTGAATTCTGGATTAAAGATTTATAATCAAAATTTCTGGATTACGTGATCTTCAATATTTATCTTCATTCAGTAGATACCAGTGGGGTCTAAAACCTTGATGTCCATGTTAAAACGTTCCTTGAACTCTTGTAATCGATCTTATTTACGATGAGCAATGCGCGGGCCTTGATATCGACGTGCAAACAGTATAGTGTGTCACTTACGACTGGTGGCTGCGCGACCACGTGCCCGCCTTTTATACCTGATCTCGCGCGCAGTTGCGTATTTTTTTGCGATTTGAATTTGGAAGCTTTCAGCCGAGTGGGCGTTCGCGCCCCCGCCCTTGCGGGTTTTTTTGTATTTATTTAAAAAAAATAAAAAATGCCATGTTGCCGGTAAGCAAGCTGTTACAGATAGCTGTGTTAATATTCTTATCTCTGTTCGTTTGAGGGTAAAACTTAGGATAATATTGTTAGTGAAACGACAATTTTATGTTTAATTCATATTTTTTATCTGTAAAATAAAATACGATGGTATATAAAAAAGCAATTACATTTTTATTTTTACAAATTAAATCAATCAATTAAAAAAACATTAATAACATAAAACTTATGCTTAGTTTAAGACTTTTGTAAATTATTATTAATTTTATAATAATTAGTTTTTATAATGATTATTTCTATTTATTACGATAAATGCTATCAAAGCAAAACGTGATACCCCGACAACAATATTAATCTTATTAGGCAAATTATTTTAACACTACAAACACGTAATGCGATTTAATATAAACATTTCGCTTTTGCACGCTTATAATTTGCTTAGCTCGGGTAATCTGTTGTAATAGATATTATCCGTGCTTACTGTCACTATTGGATTAAACGATTGTACTTATGATAAAAACTTAGTGATTACGAACTCCTTGGTTGCGATTTCAAATATGGGATAAACATATTTTGATGATATAAATTAATACTTTTTAATTTTTCATGCCATTGTGTGCGTTCCGAGATCCAACGTCTGCTATCCTTCAGCTTTACAATGTAGCGACACTAACGAAGTTGAAAAATTAAAATTTTATTTTAATATTTATATTTAATAAAAAAAAATATTGCATGTTGCAATTTGATAAATAATTATCATTATATTATTTAAAACGGTAAGCCAATATATTAAAGGAAACCCTGCCTTGCCTTACCTGGCCTAAACATCATCGTCCCTTGTAATCCCCTATAATCCGTAGAAAGACACCGCAAAAACAATGAAATAGGTAGAAGACCTATCTTCCCTGACTAATTTTTACAAGGATTTAAGCCGATTATAATCTAAAGGAATATAAATAAGGGACTATTAAATATATTTATTACCCCATATTAAGACTAACCATTCGTAAACAAAGTTTTATTTCATGGATTTCCACAATGCCTTACAAACTCTCAAAACATTGAACGGCTCGAAATAAGATAAATAAATGGGATGAGGTCGGTGTATATTAAAGAAATGAACACTGCAAGGCCGCTTGTCTGACTTCATCCCTCCTTAGAAATGCTTTTGATAATACGCGACGACTATAGTAGTAATTGAAGTGCAGGTTGTTGTTGTGCAGTGTTGAATAGAATAAAAATATATCTGCGGCACCAACTCTACGGTCTCTATTCTAATATATCATAAACAATACGACTGGTATAAAATATTACCATGAAAATATTTAATTTGTAAGATAATTAAGTCAAAGAATTCATTTCATTCTGATATTTCTAAAATAATCTTAGGCTCTTTAGCGATGTTATAATGGCTTAATACTAGTTAACTTAACTTAAAATATAGTTTCTCTTTTGAACAAACAATTTCATGGATTTTTATGAATCGTCTTCATTATAAACAATATCACGAACAGATTTAAGTTAAAATTTAACTTTTATGACTTAAAGTAAGCTTATACTTAAGTATATGGCTTATTAAAATTGTATATAAGATTAAGATAAGAACGTAGCCCGCACTTTACTTTGATAATCTTGGTGACTGATTTTATAAATTTTAACATGTTCGAACTTGTATGACAAATGTGTTTTTTAATACGTTAATTTTTGAAATATAAATCTTTAGTAATATATATATATATTTGGAACGAAGTTCTTTTACGTGGCTTACAGTGGAGTGAAATGGCAGTGGTCCAAGGTCACGTCATATAACGAAATAGTGTTCTTACTGTGTAGGCACAAAGGCACAAATTCTACAAAATGGGATGCGTTGGGCGTTAGAATTTAGGAGGTCGATATAAAGGAGGCTGAGGTGCTTTTAGGTGTCATAAAAATACAGTAATATAATAATTAATATCTACATTTTAAAATACGGTTTGAGTCGAAAAAATATCGCCCGGAACTTCGTTTCTGACGGGGGCCCTGAGCGCACATTTTTTTTATAAATAGATACGTACGTAGTATATATGCAAAAAGGTTTTACTTAATTTTCATATAATTAAAACAATATCATCGTACATTAAGGAAATAAGTTATAATTGATAACACTATTAAATGCGGTGCTCAATATGTTAATAATTAAAATGTTACAACTAATTTAATTTAAATTTAATGTTAATACGTATCTTGTGGTAGATAACGTTAGACTTCATGTTAAGGAATAATGGTGGGCTTGTGACTAAATTTTGCGGGAATATATCGATTAATATTGAATATATATTTAGAACATTTCAATCCAATTAAAGTCTGTGGTTGGGTGGTAATGACATGACATAAAATGGTGAGATTTTACATTAGTATAGATACGTACGAAATATTCAATTTTCGTTTTTTGTAATGCCACTCAAAAAACTACTAAGCCAAGATACTATAAGCTACGGAGCATAGCAGGGAAATTTTAGTATTTACTATTTGTTATCATATAGCATTACTATAATATATATAAGGAGCTGTGCTTCGCAGATTCACCCGCTTTGAATTCGCTTCTTGTATGCAACATATACGTATATTTCTAGCTTGGTAAAGTTTGTCAGATTAGTTAACTTTTATTGTCTTGGCTTGAGATAATAGCGTAAAGTTATTTATGATATTTTAAGTATAGAATCTTAAATAAAAATAAGATAGAATAGCAGTAGATACATTAATAAGACGAAGAATAATATGAGATTTTTTAACTATGGCCAGTTCGTATTCGTTTCGTATTTTTAATTAACTATATACTTTTATTTACCGTGTCGCTGATATAACTAATATAAATATTTTATAGCGTAACTATTTTATATACTAGACCGCATCGAGAATTTTTATTGAAAGCAATTCTCATTTCACCTATTTCTATGGTAACGATTACAAAGCTTTTATATTTGTATGTAAATCTTGTTGTGTTATATGTTAAGCTTATAGCATTATTCTTGATTAAGAAATAAAATGTATATGATATGTAGTAAAGCTACTACAACTGAAATATATATATATATATATACAAATAAACTTGGATGAAAGTAGAATTTTAACATTTTCAACTTTTATACAACTTTATAATCATTTAGAAATGTAAAACCGCTTAAGTAAATACATACATAGTAAAGTGACAACATGCAAATGTACCACGGCCATCAATTCTTCACCCTCATAAAGAGAAGGCTTGGAGCTTATCCCACCACACTATTTAACTGCGGATTGATGGATATATATTCAGTAATTTCAACCTACACATGCAAATTATAAGTTTCTTTGCCAGTACGAGATGAATTACAGGTACAAATTAAGAAGATTAAAGTAAATAGAGTTTTCTCGGATTTGAGTTCGCAATCTTTGGTCCCAAAAAAAGAAATTAAGATTCTTAGAAAACCCTTCTGAACTTTCTAATAATAAATGCCATAAAATCGCAATTTTTACGCAACAAACCCTACGCATTGTGACTAACACACCAAACATTTTTTTGCGCTGTAAAAACATTAAAAAATTCAAGTGCAAACTATCGCAACTTGTAAAACATTTGCGCAAAAGTCATTAAGCAATTACAAGAGGTAATGGGGTAAGTGTAAGACAGTTAAACATAACGGTGACTATTATAGTTGGATTTTTGTTTATTTCCACTAGATAACTCATGATATTGTTTAGAGCAAAGTATCCTTCATTAATCGCTTAATTTTAGTTTTTCCATACTGGCTTGCGACACAATCGAATAAGTAACTTTAAAATGTTAACTTGTAAATGAATGTAGATTACATTCACCTATTACTGTCAATTTGATTTTTTTATAGTTTCATTTATTAACAAACTACAAATATTGCCAAAAAAAACAATTTATGGAAATGATAAAGGTAAATGTCAATGAAAAACTCACTATAACATAATTGTACACATATATGGGCTTTCTTTAATATGGTATTATTCGTAATTAGTTTTTATCGAACTTTAAACATTACTAATTAATAAAGTATTGAAAAGCCACAAATTCTAATTCAATCATTTCATTAAATCGTTCGTCGTGACTGACTATCAACACGTCTCAGTTAAAAAAGCTGAAATTTAGAAGATAGGTTTGTTTTATTATCTGCTAGTATAGTATCTACTAAAAAAGTTTTTTTGGAAATTTTAACACACAATAATTTAACATAGTTACGTCACCCATTTTTTCCAAAAAATGAACTTTTCCTATATGAAGTCGGATTGGACATCTAAACTTTATATATCAGACTTATTGTGATTACCTATCAACGCACAACCAATCACGCTTTAGCTGTTAATAACTTTTTTTTAATTTGATGGACAGTTGTCGAAAATGTAATTTTTTTAAACAAAACTGTAGACCAACACTTGTTTATTCAACTTTCCAGCAATTAATGATTCATTGCAAAGATTAATTTTATACTCAGGAATTTCCTTCCTGGTTTTAAGTTGTCCTTAATGTTGATATATGTATATGTTATCGTTAAAATATACTAATTATGTAATAAAATAGACAAGAAAAAGGATTTCACGAATGCTTGCAAAAATAAATAATGAAGTGTCTGGTGTAACTTTTCAAGCTGGTATGTAGGGAACCTTTGGCTTTAAGCAGTGATAATGTGGGAATCAACCGTTCGTCAATTTTAATATGTATGTATATTTGTGTTTCCAAAGTGATGATGGTCGCCGTGATAAGGACATTTTGCTCTAAACATTTAAAACCAATTTTTTTTTAATATTTTTTAAAATGTTATAGAGTTTGTATTTTTTTTTTCATAAATTGTCTTAGACTTAATTAGTTAATTTATCCACCGGGATTTCTTTCAAATAAAATATAAAGACAGTCGCGATATAACTAAATTATAAATTTGCGATGACCCAATATTATTAATTGAATGTTTCGATTAGAGTTAAATGCATAATTGGGTTGTGGTGTAAAAACTGAATAACTCTGTGCGACAAACTGAATGACAATCATTTGAATACTATAAATGAAAAAGGATTGATAGCCATATAAAACTGCAAGACTTGCAAATTTCCTCGTTAATGTCTCGGCATTCATTTGGTTCATCTTGTTTTATGACTCCTTGTTTAACACGTTGATTAGTTAATAGTTACCTAAGTATCTTAACTAACCTAAGGAAAAGATGGAGCGAAGTGGATCACGAGGTTTACAACTGTTATTAACATTTTATGTTACAATTAAATTGTATATGTATTTTACAATGAAAGTATGTGAACACAAAGATGCGACAATAATATAAAAAATATGTTTAGAGATAGATATCTTTCGCGATTCAGCTTAGACGTATTGATATTTTTGTTAAGTAAATATACAAAATTAGTTTCTCTATGAACAAGTTTGAATAAAAGAAAGTGGTCGTGAACTCTAAGAGATTTTCGCGAACAAATCGACTAGTTTGAATGTCACATAACATTAGTAGTAGATGTGTTCAAATGTTTCGATTCTAAATTTCGTCGGGTTATAGGGCCAAAATTAGAAATGTGTATGTCAATGAACCGAAACGATGTCGTATTATTTTTCACGGTGAAGCGGAAAAGAAACACGTAGGCGAAAATTGTTGTCAATTTCTGTTCTTAAATTCTTTATATGGAAACTCGAATTTGAATATCATTCTGTTTTTAAATTATTCATTTAAAAAATACAAGAAAAAACAAAATAATTGAATAGATATCATGTATATGGTAAGCGTGAATCTGAACGAAATTATAGAATGACTTTTTCAATTCAATTATAAAATAATAAATAAATAGACCAGTATTTTAAATTTTAATGAATACATAATATATTGTAGATAATTTATAGTCTGTAACTCGAGATGCAGTGCTTTTCAAACATTGTCACTAAAACTACAATACAACTGTATTCTGCAAATACAAATGACCATATTTAACCAAAATCCCTGGAATTGACTAATTCAATTGCTACCGTTCCTAATACGGTTGTAAATTAGAGAATTATTATAATCCTATTAAACGCACCCGACTAAACAATGGCTAGGTTTCTCCAGTTGAGGCGACGTTTTCTTAAATACAGATTATATAAGCAATTGTCATTTATCGTTCAAAAACTAGTAAAATGATAATATAGGATTAAAATAATTTGTAAAGTTTTAAGTTGAAGATTATATTTCTAGTATTTGTCAACAAGATTCCGCTTGTTTTTAAATTTGGTTTATGACTGTATAATATTCCCTGACAGTTGGATAAAAGACCCTTACTTTACAAGCAGACGACTAAGAAGGGATAAAAGCGGTAAGAATATTTTGTGTAATATTTTGACAATATCGTATTTTATAATTATATTATTGCTAAACAGCAGTCGCCTGTAAGTTATTCGATTTTCCTATCGAAGAATTTCAGTAGCAGCTCGGAAACTAGAAGTCTCTTCCGTTCCAGGGACATAGGTACGCACGTAAAGCCGTTGATCCCGCGCCTGAGCTCTTTTCGGTTGTGTCGGATTGGCATCCCATCGAATAATGAGTGAGGACATCATTCATGGGTTAGGACCTTTAAAATTAGTTTTACTTTTGTCTTAATACGAATCGCAATATAAATTAATCTCTTCTAGGTTAGATGGCCAATGATGAAAACAAAACCAATAATAGTCCACGTAAGTAAATTCTTATTGACAAGTAACCCGTCCTTATTTGACACGGCTTAAGGTACCTTCATGTTTTTAGTTTTTATAAAAAGACTAAATATATTTAGGCTGTGCTGTGCGTATAGGAGATTTTTTATAAAAAAAAACTTATATTTTATCAAACATCCAGTAATATTTCTAATACTAGGTCTACGTAGATTTCGACGAGTAAAGGGTAATGTTTATTAAGAAAAAACGTTTAAAAATGGTTGAAGTTGCTTTTCTCTCTTTTTTTAATTAAAAAAATACAAATATAAACCACCACGGACTTATCTGTCAACATTTTAGAGATCTAAAAATCGAATGCTAACAATTTTCGTGTATGTTATATAGCGTTCGCTTGGAAAGCGTCTGGACCGACATTTTTTAAATATGCTGACATCTAAATATCAATAAATATGCAACATTTAAGATAACCTACATCCGTCGTGAAACCATTAACTATTATAATATGAAAGTTCAAAATCAATTAAAATAGTAGATTTTGTATGAAATCTGGTTTTACAAGATTAGTTATATGTTACAAATTCATCTCTATATATATGACTAAGTATAAACAGGTAGGTATTTCTTATAATAGTTGTCTATGATACATTTATCTTGAATTCAATAATTCAATTTTAGGATATTTATAAGGAAGTTAATAAGAACTTTGTTCGGTTCTTCTTTAATTTATATATTCTATAATAATTTTGCCTGTGATTTCGTTTCTATAGAATTCGATATTTATAATAGACAAGTTGTCTCAAAATTTCAGATTCCGGCTTCCCTACGACAGAAAGGGTGTCTGTCACTAATCCAGGAGTCTTATTACAAAAACGCATAAAGACTATACTAATTATAAACACAAAATTACAGAAAATTATTAAAATTAAGAAAACCAAAAACAGATATGTAATTATATAAAACTTTTATAAGTAAATAAGATATCTACCGAATCGGCCTATTTAGCTACTTAGATCATTTCTTATATATAGAAACAGGCCATTGATGATAATTATGATAATGGTGAACATGTGTTCATACAATGTATTACTATAGTGATTTCTAATTGAATCTAGAATTTAACAATAATATAAATGGTTTTGTCGGTGGAGGTAAAGTTTTTTACTATTCAAAATAAAAAATAGCACAGGTACGCAAAATGCATTGTTTAAATTCTTTACAAAACACGTGGACATTCGTTTTATTGCGAATAGCTTTTGTATCTGTTGTGGCGCATAAATTAAATTTTAAATATTTTTATGATTAGAAAGCGGGTTCATGGTATAATTTCAAGAAATGGTTATATTTTTAGTGAAACAGCACAACTTATCACTCATACCATGACCTCTTTGCATATTTAAAAAAATAAGTAACTTACCAAACCCTTTCGTAAATTACATTTAGAATCGGTAAAAAACATCTTTACAAACTTTTAATTTTTTTACAAGCCTATAATGTCGCATTGCATCCCTTGTTCAAGGCCACAAAATTAAGTAATTTTAATATATTTTATGTTATGCAAACATTTCTAATTACCATATAAATAAAAAGTCACCATTCAAATGTCTGACGACGGACAGTGTTTTTTTTAAATTTTTTAAGTCCCTCAACGGCAATGACTGCAGTTTGTACCTACTTTTATTGCATTTGAACAATAGTTTTTTAAAACGAACATATTGAACCTTAATTTTATTGTTCTTTATCTTTAAAATTAGAATTCAAAATAAGCGAGACGAGGTAAGGGTTCGGATTTCGAGATTGTTGTCTTTAAATATTAAAAAGAAATGTTTTATTAATGGGTGTTACAACTTTAAAAATACCACGTAAAATTAAAAAAAATTAACTTAATTTTATAAGAAAAAATGAATTAACTCAAATTGCTTTAAAACATATTTTATGTATCCATTGAGTGAATGTTAAATAAAATATATTGTATAAATAAATCGCGATATTTGCCATAATAATACATTGTGGTTGAATTATGACGCATTATGCTTTGATAAAATAGATTTGACAATATAAAAAAAACACTTATATATTCAGTAGTTCTCAAAATATTCTGTACGTACAAGCGGAACGAATGAATGGTAATGAACGAAGGAATTGTAAATAACTTTATTCGTCTTTTATGTTTAATATTTATAAGACTGTTTTATTCAGATAATCTAATATTGCGAATTAGATACATTATGGTTTCAAACTTGAATTTGCTCGAGTAAAATAAATAAATTAGATAGAATAGCGAGTGTAGATTTGAGAGATAAAAGGATAGCACGCAAACTATGATATGATGCCTATAATATATTGGATATAAATTTATACTTTATTATGATTATTTTATAACTTCGTCATCCTTGTAAACGTAAGGCGATAACAACATTTATTTTGTTAAAAATAAAACTGTTTTATTTGTATTACACGTAAGAACGTCAGAGCTCATTCGCTTCTTATGCATTCAATCACTCACCCATTCACTTTGTATATATTGAATTTAAAATTTTGTGTCGTTATCGCTAAAAATGAAAATTAGTTTATTAGCTATTGTATTAATCATACATATTATATACATTCGTTTACATTCATTTCATTCGTATGTATTTTAAAATGTTATTTTAAAATATATATGAATGAACAACAAACATGATTCAATTTTGGAAATATGATGAAATTGGGTAGAAAATAGTTCAAGTTTGGAAAAAAAGGAAATATTATGATTGTTTCTCTCAAATGCGCATTTCATTGTGCGATGAAAATTTCTTCAATCATTTCCCCGGGTTCATCAACCCCGAGCGTATTATCGTTAATGCGTTATTTTATTTACTTGTTTTCTATTGCATCAATCATTTTAATTGACTTTAAATATGTTTTTGTTGTTGAAATCGGTAAACAGCACTGTTGAATTAATTTATTATCAACTATCTTATGTTATCTTTGCGATTTATATGTTGTTTTTATTATCTAGAAATATGGTTACTTTTTTCATATTAATAATTTAATAAATAACATAGTGATTTTTTCAAAATTATAAATATATAACGTATCCATGAAATATTTGGGAGAATATATAATATGTAATCACAAATATATGTATATGTATTATATTATGATATTTTTAAAATGTTTCTTTCATAATTTCAAATCAATAAAATAATTGATAGTATTAAGTACATTATGATCGATATTCAAACGTCTAAATCAAAATGAACTGAAAAAATATTAAGTAAAATTAAAAAAACCTTAAATTCGAACTTCAATTCATACAATTTAACGGATATATTACTGAATTAAATAATGAATACTTACGTCGTTTTAGATTTCGTTAGTTGTTTCTAGTTCATATGTATGGAATTACCATTTTAAACTTATATGGACATTAATAATGTGTCTAATAAAATAAATAATTTTAATTAACAACAAGTTTCTCTTCAAGCAGATAAATTACATATTATATGTGAATTAAGTAATGATTGAACTCAAATATGCTTAGATTTGTACTAGCTATTTTTAGATATCGTTAACGTATTAGAAACGAACTCAGCTACCCACCAACATTTTTTTTTTTTTTTGACTCTGGGAAAACGCTTGACGCGTTTCCCCCCACGGGAACAGTGGGGGGGGGTATGTGGGGCTCGCCATATGTCCAAGGCACAGAGTGTGCCCCGGTCATCGGAATACCCACTAAAAACCCAGCGGTACTCTTCCCGTCTTAACGGGAGCACCACGGGATCGCTTGCGCATGCTACCGTGAGAGCCCACCAACATACCCCAGCTACCTCAGCAACAGAACCTAGCTTTTGTCAAGATTTATATCACAGGGTTTCTCGGTGGTAGAGCTTTGTGGAAGCTCGTCTGGGTAGGTACCACCCACTCATCAGATATTCTACCGCAAAACAGCAGTACTTTGTATTGTTGTGTTCCGGTTTGAAGGGTGAGTGAGCCAGTGTAATTACAGGCACAAGGGACATAACATCTTAGTTCCCAAGGTTGGTGGCGCATTGGCAATGTAATCGATGGTTAACATTTCTTATAATGCCATTGTCTATGGGCATTGGTGACCACTTACCATCAGGTGGCCCATATGCTCGTCCGCCTACCTATACAATAAAAATAAAAAAAATATTAACAATAAAACTGACCATATTTGTATTATCCTGGTAAATTAAAGATAGTCTAGATATACAACCAAATTGACGAAAGACGCGCACACATCGTCTCGTATAACAAACAGTGTATTTCATTTCACTTCTTGTAAATATTATGTTAATGTGTGACAATATGTATACAATTTGAATTTCTCTTTTGTGTGGTAATTTCTTGTATTAATAAATCAAACTGATTCTTATATAAAAGAGTGAATTAGATTATTCCATAAAACCCAGAATGTATAAACAAAATATTTTAATATAAATCTAATATATACATTTAACTTTGTTTATTTCTAATGAAATTATTGAATAGTAATGTGCTAATGAAAAACCTTTATTATCACAAACTTAAAACATTTCTTTATTTATTATTAATAATATTGTGCACCTAATATTAATTTCGAACATGTATTATTGTAGCGAAATTATGTTAAGTTATCGTTCAATGACGCAATTGTAACGATTTTCATTTGTTTATTAATAAGAAATTAGTATTTATATAATAGATAACACATCATATATTTAACAGCACCATGACCCGTGCCACGGTTTTAATTTTAGCACCCAATACATTTTAGGGTCTAATAATATTTTACGCCTTCATGAAACATTCACTCAATAAAATTTGGCCACTTTACCGTTACCAACCCTTTACTCTGATTTACAATTCACAAGTTTTATTACAAGTTCTTCTGAATAATAGTTGATGTACCGTTAACTGTTCTAAGGGCTTAATTATGCATTCATAACAGTCTGTTGGTTTGTCTCGCTACTGGTGAAATTTTCATTGTTTTATTTCATACCTGTAGTTGACAATGAAACAATTGTTTCTTATTTGTCATTTAGAAATTTGCTACTGAAGTATTGTTGAAGTGATAATACGTAAAAAATTTATTATATTACACTCTATATAATATTCTCTTTATTACAATTATATTTGACTAATACTTTAATGGTAACATCGTTTTAAGAAATTTATAATCCTAATCTAATCTGTATCGTTATCGATTTATACTATATTTAGGTAATTGTTTACATAAAACGCTGTTTTTTCTTCTTTTGAACGTCGAATTAATCATAAGACAAGGAGAGAAATTTTTGGGTAAGTATTTAAGCAAACGCTAAAATAATTTTTAGTTCGTCATTAACTACTAAATTTAATTAAATAATAATTTTTATTTTATACTTTGTTAGAGTTTGTCATTAAAAACGGATAACAAGGGTTGTCAAATAATATTGAGTGACAACAATCCACCTAACAGACCGTCCACGATGATAAATGTTTATAAAAATTGTCAACAAATGTCCAAATTAATATAATAAACCTTATTCTATGACTGGAAAGGCACAAATTACTTCGAATAGTCGAAAATATTTGAACGTCATGAAAAAAAAACGCTTAAGAACAGTTTCACAAATGTTCCCGTTCAATATTCTTTTCTAATTTATGACACTGCGGGAACACTGTGCGGTACGCGTTGAACCGCTATTGGGAAAAAAAATACTTTGACAATTTTTTCGTAAAACAACAGATATTTTGTATGCGTTTATTGTACGAGTTTTGACGGCAACCGTTTCTGAAAAATCCTTTCAAATGTATCCTTTAGTTAAGTAGCCAGATCGTAAATCATAATATAACGGTCACTAAGTGTATTATTTTTGCTGACTGTCTTCGAGACTTAGTATAAAAATATCTCAATTAATTGTATCAGAGCTAGATAATAAAGAACATGATAAGGTTACTCAATTATTAAGCCGAAGAAGAATATGTTATAATTATTAATATTGTCCTCTATATCCCATTATGGTAAGGTTTTAACGAGTATATATACGGATTTTTTTGTGTATAACAACATTAGCAAAACAAACTCTGGTAGCGACTTCGATAAAGTTAGCGTTTGATTTATGGAAGTGACGTAAGTTGGAGGTTATGTGATATTGTCAGAAACCACATACGTCAGCGACAAGACGCTATAGTAATCCAGTGATATCTTGAGGTTATTTCTGGTAGTTCAACTAGTTTTATTGCTTAAGATTGCTTGTTTGAAAAATCCCAATAGAACAGCTTCCCGGAATAACCTCCGCGTTCTTCTTCCTCATACATAATAAGAAGGTTTTACCCCATGGGAGATTTACATCTACCGCCAAACAGCAATACTTAGTACTGTCGTGTTCCAGATTGAGGGGTGAGTGAGCCTAAATTTGGTGGCCCATGACGATATAAGGGATTTGTTAACATTTCTCCCAATTATGACATGACAGTCTATGGGTCGTGACCACTTAACATCAGGTCATCTGTCAGGGAGCCTACCTATTTGAAATTTAAAAAAAATACTATCGTATTATCTCTCTACTTTGCTTACATATAATCATTTAGTGATTGACAAAAAAATATTGATATGCATATAATATTACATAAGTATAATTTGTATTTAAATGCGTTCTATTTATTAATAAATTCCGATCTCCGATATAAGCAAATTTAGGTTCAAATGGCGAGTTTTATTAATTTGCTTTAATATTAAATTTTATGTCGACATCAAAACGCTTTCCCTAATAATATGAAATATGAGTTAGTGGTGTGGGTCAAACTCTTTTAAATAAATAATTAGTTTATTAGAAACAAAAATATACATATATTTTACTTAATACACTTACGTACATATACATATGTATATACATACACAAGTTCTTGGTATGTTTTTTTATAAAGATGCCGATTTTAATTTTTTTTGTGTCTGTATGCATGCGTTTTGAACAATTATTCTACTACTCTGTTTTAATGCATTTTGGTGAATACATGTGCAAAGAAATGTCCTCAGACACATGCATCAGGTTTTCTCAAAATACACGTGTCCTAACATCTGTGCAGCTCAGTTCTATCTTTTCATACTAGATATCTAAGTTTTCATGTGGTGTTACCACCATGATATATACTACAAAAAGTAATATTTACTCGGTTGTAGAGCTTTGTGCAAGCGTCTGGGTAGGTACCACCCACTCATCAGATATTCTACCGCAAAACAGCATTACTTGGTATTGTTGTGTTCCGGTTTGAAGGGTGAGTGAGCCAGTGTAATTACAGGCACAAGGGACATAACATCTTAGTTCCCAAGGTTGGTGGCGCATTAGCGATGTTTTTTTTTAAAGGAATACACAATGCCACTGTCTATGGGCGTTAGTGATCATTTACTATCAGGTGGCCCATATGCTCGTCCGCCTAACTATACTATAAAAAATATATATAATTGTTGTCTTCTAGTGTGGAAGGGTGTTCTTATCTCTCAGGATTGGCGACGCATTGACTATATAAGGGATGGTTAGTATTTCTTACAGTGCCACTTGCCAGTCTAGTGGTGGTGGTGAACACTTACTCCCCAGTCCCAGTATACCTAACTGTTCTAAATAAAAATAAAATATTTATTTATTTTATGTAATTTATTAAATACTTGTACAAAAGATATTCTCGAATATTCTTCTATTGTTGTAATTAAGTTTAAGTTTATCTATATTTAGTGTTACATGATTTTGCTGACGCTACTTTCTTCTTTTATATGTTTAATTACAAGCGGTGTTTACCATTAATTACTTGTTACGCTATTCCATGTGTATTTTTTTTTAAATGTAGTATGTTTTATTTTTAGTATATGCAATTGTTCATCATCGTATACGTGTGTGCCATAGAAGGTTTTGCCCGTAATCACCACGCTGGGCAGGCGGGTTGGTGATCGCAGAGCGTAGCTCGTCGCACAGGTGACGCTGCTGCCCGTCATCTGTCTGCACTACTTAGCTGCGCCTTAATAGAATGGTTATACCGCCATTAGTCGGTCGCCAGAGCCTCGTTTGCTAATCGGCAGGATGCACCACGTGCAGGTGAGGTTGGCTGGGAGCAGTTTGATGTAGTTTTGCTCCCTTACATCCCTGCAATTGTTGGTAAGCCTTAAAAAATAAATAAAAATAAAAGGTGTGTTCATAGCAATTTAAAGGTTGAATGTTTCAAATAATAAATTTATTTACTATGTATCGCCAGTTCTTTTCATTTCATATATTTAATTCTGAGCCAGTGAAAGATTTAAGTAACGATTCTATATTTTTAGAACGAAGTTATTAGAAATAAATAAGTATATGAACTACAATCATCATGTACATTTGTTATATAATATTTCGTACTTCTGAATAAATATTTCTCCATCTTTAATTCACGACTTTTGAAAACTTTTTTTTGAGAAAAAAGCGAAAGTAGGATATTTTAAGCGTGTATATTTTACATATAATGTTATTTTTGACAGGGTCATGTCGGGGTATGATTTTTTTCATAAAATATTAATTAATTTGTATATTTTTATCGATATAGATTTATAGAGAAATTGAACTTGTGAGTATTATATACTTTTGTGACAATTATATAATATTACAATATGTTAATTGGAATGTATAATATGTATTAAAAAAATCGAATAAAAAACTTATTGTTATCCAGCAAACTTCATAGCAATGACTGATTCGAGTTCAATTTCATTCAAATAAAAATAGAGTCAAATTGTTCATTTATTGTAGTTAAATATAGTTATTTATCACGAAAGTATACACACGTACGTATATAATGATAGAGCGTCATTTGTTTTAATTGCTTAAGAATATATAATCTCAGTATTAAAAAAGTTAAACTACAGCCCTATATCGCTTACGTATTAACAGAATTCGTTAGCAAACTTTAATTCGGAACTTATTTACAATTTAAAATAGTGTCGAATACAAAAATACAAACTAGGTTCAAGGAACGGTCATGTCAGTTTATAAAAGGAAATTTTAATCAGCGACTAAGGAACTTTATAATATGATTGAAATTAGTCATTCTTCGAGAATATTCTGTTAGTATCGCTTGTACATTATGGGAACTAAATTTTTAAACAATTTGTTTTATAAAAAAATCGATTGATTTTTTATGGACAAATAAACTATAGGTCAAAATTATTTATTGTATTTCAAACATATTATTATATATATGTTTAGTTATATTTATAATATAATAAGTTGAAATTTGATCGCTTCAAGTACTTACTTTATCTACAGTTTTATGTAGACTTTCCCGTTGGCGCAGTCGACAGTGACCCTGTCTTCAGTTTTAGAGTTATGAGTTTGATTTTCGAATCGACGGCGGTGAAGAAAATCATTTTGAGGAAACCTGAAATTTTGGTCCACCAACCAAGAAAATGTGCGTGTTAAAATTTGCTATGAACTTTTTCCTTAAGACTTTAGCCCAGCAGTGAGACATTTGCGTGCTGTTACTTTTAATGTATAGAGAAGTTAGATTTCTGTGATATAATTATCTATTACATATAATGGCGTCACGGTCGTTTAAGATTGAATTGATGAATCCTATTATTTCCCGTCAGCAGACATTCGGATACATAACATACAGCTTAATTGATATATCACCGTTGGCTTTATAAAAAAAATACTACATATAAAAAAATAAAAAAGTTAACAGATTGTCAATTGTGTTAAAATAAAAAAACTAAAATTCGATTATAAGAGAATAAATAAAGATTCGCGGTTTAAACCGTTTTCAGACCGATAGCCCCAAAATGTAATTCAGTGAACTCGCAGGATTTCGGGGATACATGCAATGAGTTTGACATTTGTTTACTTGAATAACGGAAAATGTTTGAAATGATATTATTTAAACTTGTGTTCGAATATTTTATACAAATTAAGAATGAAGTTGAAATAAAAGAAGCGAAGGTAGAAAAGCTTAAAAAAGAGATTCTGGTAAAATTCATTGCAAAGATGAAATAATAACTTTTTGTTTATGATGAAATATAAACCTATATCTAATTAATGACTATTATAAAATAATATATTTTAATATGTTTCTTGCAGTACTAAATATATTTTTGTTTAGGTTTTGTTTAAATATTTTTTCCTTAAGAAACAATAATATTTATTTTATTTTGTATAAATTGAAAAAAATATTCTTCGCGACTATGACGACTATTATATTCTAATATTTTTTTGATAATTTCAATTATGATTTTACGTTAGACATACTTATGTCAATGTGGACATTATATCTTGTTCACGCAATCATAAGTGAACGAACCGTCTTATCAAACTCATTTGTCATCTCGAATCTATTGCTGTCTCTTTCGTACTCGCACATATAGCGAGGCGAAGGAACGGGAGGCAATAAAAAAATTCCGTCACGTAGTATATGAGAGCTAGCCAAAATTGTGGATGCGCTAGTGGTCGGTGACCTTACTGCAAGCAACGAAGTCGGATTTCTCGTCCTAAGTATTTAGATATATGTAACTTCCTGTTGCATTTTTTAAGATTTCTGCAATTCGATTTATACAAAATTCGAAATTCGAATTTATATACGTATAAGTTTATATAAATAAAAAAAAAATACTAACACAGGTAACTCATGTAGAGTTTAGTATAAGCAGATTCAGACAAATATCGCAAGCTGTTCAACAATACAACTATAATGGAAAAAAGGGGAGTTAATACAATTTACAAAGAAAATACGTTAAACATCATTAGAATCTCTCAATAAATCATTACAATAACAATCTCTTATGCAAATAAGCGTAAGCTTAAAATTGAAACCAGCAATTTTCACATAACTTAGCCGACCTTACCTATTGTGCTATCAATACTTAAAAATTTCCATCCCATGACTGGCAACGCGCTTTATAGTTTATCATACATAATATTTCCAATGCATATAATCACCTACAACCATAAGTTCTACCATAAGTTCTGCTACTAAAAATACTAATAAATTATATTACATTAAATATATAATGTAAAATAAAGTGTAGCTGTACACCCTCTAAGCTCATTTGACAGAACTGAAATGTTACCAATCATTGTAAAGCAAACAGCAGTAGAATAGTTCCCTATTGGTACATTCAGAACGGTTAGAATATCTCTGATAATCCCGGGAGAGCCTCAAATACGAAATAAAATTAAATTCAAGACTTGAATAAAACACAATTCAAATAAGCATTAAGTTCCTTCAGTCTGTTGATTTATTCTTAATATGAATTTCTGACTTCACCGAAGTTGACTGAAACGAATATTATTCAGCTTGAATTTAAAAGCCTTATATACAATGTAACTTTTAATTTTTTTTTGTCACTAACAGTAAAATTTTTATGTAATTAATGTTTTTTTTTTTATAACGTTAAATATCATATTGTTACTTTTTAGTGCTACACAATGTAAAGGATATTTATTGTTACTTTATTTTTAGTTTTTTATTAAAATAACAATATATATATATTGTTGCAACTTGACATGATCAGCTTTTGTAGTAGTCGTCCATCGTGAGTTAAAAGCTACATACTAAATTGCATTAGTGAGTCAATGACCCCAGTACTTCTAAACTAGGACACATTTAATCGATTATTTAATAAGAACAGGTATTTCCAGCCGTAACAATGACAGGAAGATACAATAATAGTGGTTAGTGTAAAATGGCCTTTACAATGGCAATGTCAAAATATCGTATATATCGCTCCTTCCAAACCCACCGAACAGAAATAGGTGAAAAGTCGTCGACCGACCGCTGTAATGTCAAATCATGCGAAAAGGTATTTTATATTACTGGATTAGAGTTTAATTTTGTTTATTTTGGATTTTTGCGTATGGTGTAGATTTTTTGACCAATCATATTTGGATAGACTCAATTGATTTTATAGTTAAAACTTGTGGGACTTTTATATAAGGAAATATTCGATTAGTCTTTTAGAAGATACTTAAAGCTTCATCAATACGTTATAAAGTTTCTTGCGTATTACGTATTTATTATCCAATACAATCTATTTTGCAATTTGTTTCAATTTGTTTGGAAATGTATAAGAATTACATTGAAATCCGTAATTGAATGTTGTATTATTAAGCATAAAAACATAGTAGAAGTTAGTCTTTAAAAAAAATAGCTGACATATGAAATAACAGAATATACACTTTTTTCTAAAAAGGTTTTATACTAAAAGAAGTCGTTGTCAGATATAATATTATTTTAAAAAAATGAGTTGTTTTCCATAACCGATTTAAGTTGTAGTGTCTGTTAAGTAGCGTACCCGTAATAAAATCGAAGTACAGAATAGCATAGCAGCTATTTTTAACTTGATTTATTAATAAATTTATATGTTTTACTTGGTGGTAGAGCTTTGTGCAAGCTCGTCTGGGTAGGTACCATCCACTCATCAGATATTCTACCGCAAAACAGAGTAGTACTTGTTATTGTTGTGTTCCGGTTTGAAGGGTAAGTGAGCCAGAGTAATTACAGGCACAAGGGACATAACATCTTAGTTCTCAAGGTTGGTGGTGCATTGGCGATGTCAGCGTTGGTTAACATCTCTTACAATGTCAATGTCTATGGGTGTATGTACATCCCAGACTGGTGGTAATATTGAATTCAATACTGTAAGTTTATTTTTTGACCAGTGTATTCTACTTTTACTTGTGTGAAAACTATAAGTGAGATTGCAATTTGTAATTTAGAATCAAGTAAATTACTTAGAAAACTATCTTAATGATCTATTCGCCTGTACCTGTCACACGTGTTTTCTTCTCCTTATCTAATATTTTATGTATCTTCATACTTATTAACATATCTTGTAAATCACATAACACATGACCTATATATAAATGGATAAAGTATATTTTAAACCATATGTATAATGTCAAACAATGTTTTTTTGTCTAATCTAACGGATATATGTTACCTATAAGTCATATTAATAGCTAGATACTGAAACCCTGGGTTAATAAATGGTTTTTTTTTTTGAAGAGTTTTAATAAACAGACTAATGCTTGAACGCTATCACTTCTTAACTACTCAAACGATCATCATGAAATTTTGAATATACGTGGTGGGTATTGGCCTGAAACATACCCAAAATCAAAATATACTTAATCAAGTCATTATATAAGAGTAGTATGCCATTTATCTTAAGTATCACGTGTTCAGTGACACGAATTCGGACTTATGATTACGCTCGGGGCAAGGGGCCACTGATATTTTATATGTCAGATTTAAATCTTCCAGATGTTTATTCGCCAAACCGCATCGCAGCAGCGTGGTGAAGAAAGCTCCTAACTTCTCGAAAAGCAGCAATGGGACATTTACAGGCTTAACGCTTATAGTGAAGAGAGAGCAGTTCAAAGACAATATCGCTAGCGTCATGGGTACAATGACAGAACAAACTTTTGAATAGCGTATATTTTCTTATAACTTGTATATTTCTGATTAGTTTTATTTCTATTTTGTTAATTTCAATGTAAATAATGATTATATTTTTTTATTAATTGCTATTCATAAAATATTGTTAAATTATACAGATGGCTGCATAATTATTATATCTCCTAAAAATACCGTTTAATTATAACAATTTAATAATATTTAACTTAAAATATATTAAATATCAGATCGTTTAATATAAGCTTTGCATATTAATAATAATTAATTATTTTTTAAATTAATTTTCACACTAGACATTTGCTTAACAATAGTTTACATTTGCTCCCAGATTCAAAACACCTTAATTATATTTTTACACTCTACGATGCGACAAACAAATGTAATGTTTTTAATTATATTCCATTATTTTGCTTAGATATGTTTAATTCGTAAAACCATAGAAACTATCTGAAATCGATTCCCTATGCTTGATGCCTTTTTGATCGACGATGATTTTGTTTAACCTCTAGAAGCCATAAATATTATACTCCCATTTATGTATTTATCATTTGCAGCTGAACTTGGGTGTAAATATTCTACAAATCATTTCATAGATATAACACAATCTCTCGTTGCCTCCACTGTGTGCTGTTAGATAATTTTTCCGTTTGCGATTCAACGAGGAAACGCTACAAGCATTGATGCAGTTATTAATTTTTCAGAATTAGATTTGTATTTTATTAAGTCAGTTAGTTGTTTAGCTTAGTGTGAATAATTTAAATATGTGTGAGTAATAAATGTTTAATGATGTCCATGAAGAATCTTATATTTGTTTTTCTAATAAGATGCAGTCAGAATTGAAGAAAGGTTCGTAGGAATATGTGTATGTCGATTTGTTTTAAATTGCTTAACTTGTTTTAAAAATAATATTCATTGGCTTTAAAAGAGAAAATTATGACTTGGATGTATCTGAAGAAATTTTGAGATGTGTATTTGCGATATATAAAAGAGGTTGATTTTTGCAGGCTTGTTTGAGACTATACACTTATGTGTTTCTAAGACTGTAGACTTTACTTTATTTACTATTAAGCCTTTACAGAAGTCTTTACTCTTTTTTTTCGTCATGCAGTATTTCAGTACTCAAAGTAAAACATGTAGACACCGTGGGGCGTAGTGGAGTGTATCTACAACCTAAGCTGTGGTCCATGCTGTCCGTACATCGCTATTTACACGTGTTATACAAAGTTGATTTGTATCACCCTTTAAGTTTAAGACGACAATGATCCGATCTAAAACGTAAGATTGGTTTTTATTTAAAAAAAATCTAGATAATGATGGCGATTTATCAATGAAAGTTCAAGAAAAAAAAACAAAGTGAGTCATCATTACGTTTACGTTTCGTAATCGGATGTAAACGTAGTGATATCATTTGTTTTGCAACATATTTCCCATGATGGATATGAGGACAATATCATGTATAGGACATATTAGTGACACGTCATCGCCAGCCTTGTCATACCAACTGTTGGATGTAACTGTTGCAGTACGTCTACGATACGCCCCACGAATGGCACAACTCTAATCTACTCTACATTACTAGTTGTAAAACTTATTTGACCCTTTTGATCTGTAAATAGAAATATTTAAGATTAATTAACTAGTGATGTGTGTACTCGTCTACTTCTTAGTACAACAATAAGTACAGTAGCAATAGTTCTCTTATCATTTATGGCTTGTTTGGATTTCTCAAGTATTCGACTTTCGAAATTAAAAAGGAATAATTTTATCAAAGCGAAATGATCATTTAAATCATTTAAAATATACATATCTTATGTTGTTAATTTTAATGGCCATGTGTCATGTTATTTTTTTTACGAAATTAGTGATAAATCCGTTTTGTAACAGCATTTTATAATTGTTACGAGTATCCGATTATCATAAAAAACTCCTTAGACGCCAGTCGAATTCGAAATGTCACATTCAAATTCCGTATGTCGCCGTTAGAAATTCGGCCAATAATGATAGCACTGTAATCGCATACAGTGAGTCAACGGCCGATGAAATGATTCGGGGTTCGTTTACCTTTCACCTAATTTGCCTAAAAACACGGCCATGAACGGTTGATATAACACCAAGAGCAACTAAAGTGGATGTCATGTTCATTATAAATTGGTAGCTTTATGTGCTTCGAGTTTGAAGGTTGTTCGCAGATTCATATGCAAAATTTTAGTTGATTATTTTTATATTAAAACAGTTTATGATTTAAGGTAAGCGAGCATGAAATATGTATGATTGCTTCGGGCTTCCTTTGATTTATGATCGAAAATAAATAATCCTTAAATAATTTAAAAGATTTTATCCTAAACGACTAAACAAAGAACTTATTCAAATTATATTCGACGAAAATAGATGGTTAAGAAATTCAAATGAAATTATTATTCTCTATATTATTTTCTTTATTAACTTTCGAAACAAACAAATATATCGTTAAAAATCTCTCTTTATTAAAATTTAATACAATATTCTAATATGGTAATGTCCTCACAAGCGACAGATGGTACTTAATTTAAATAGATATAGTTGGAAATCAAATCAAATATCAACAAGAAAAATAATTTTCGCTCAAATTTTCCTCTACGCATTATTCGGAACACTTGAAGCAAACGCCATCACGTGCCATCAATACCCTATCGCTACCATCTCATCTCGCCCAGCATTTTAAGGCCACATAAAATCTAACTGTACGAAAAAAATAATGCCGACATTATGTGGTGGTAGGTCAGCAAACGGTACCATCATTGGGCGAGGTAACTGGCACGACGAACTCTGTTTTCGTTATTTGGTCTCGTGTGAAAAAAAAATCGAGTTCGTTCAAGTACCAGGAGATAATAACCAAGAGAAAGGTCAGCGGATTTTTTGGCCCGGTAGAAAGCTTTATGTATATTAGCCTGTGAAACGTAGGTCTTATGGTATTAAATAAACTAGGTCGTTCGTTGACTTATTGGCTGCGAGTCTTCAAAGAACAACGATCTCGAAGAAATTGTTAGTCATATGATCAATTTGTACGATATATTCGACAATCAGCAATAATTAAATGGATTAGTGTTTTTTTTATTGATTTTTGTGGAATGTCTTTGTTAATACATTTAGTATGGAAGTGTATTTATAGTTAGAAGTTATTTTATTCATTGAAATATATACTCTTATTAATTTCAAAATATATTTTATTGCAGTAGGCTCTTTAAGCAGTTTTGAATCATGTTTTTATGTTACGTAGATTTTACTAGCAGAACTAGCAAGAAACGGAAGAAAGCTTTTTTCAAATGAACTGTATATTATATATCATTATTATATATATCATTTATGTTTCACACAGAATTGCGTCATTTATAATCCACGTAATTTTTTTGTAAGAATTTTTTTTTATTAAGAAGGGTTGTACTTCCTCTTTGGTCCCATTTAAATTTAAAGAAAAAATACCTACTCTAAGATTGAAAAAATAGGCGATGAAATTTTTATGACCTCGAACTTTATTTGGAGCCATTTTAAATTTTAACCAGGTAATTATTTTATTAGGTTACTAAGAGGCGAACTTAAATATATCTACATCTATATAGTTTTATAGCCAATACATTGCCCCAGGAAGGATGTATTTGCGGAATCGGAAACTCGTTAAAAACTTTTACTTCTCATGTTTTCCCAGTAACTGTCGCTGATTCTATCAAAATTATATATACTACTATGAATGTGTATAATGTGTATGAATGTGTATAATTTAATTATTCATATGCTAATTCACAATCTCTGCCACACTTCTGGCTTATGCTGTTGACCGTTGAGGAGTTATTTTATCCTGAGCCAATCATGTGTATCTGGCTTACTATAATGCATTGTCATCTGAACTGAACCAACATGTAAAATTTCAACTCCGTAGGATACGTGGAAGTGGTTTTAATTTAGCTTAATTTAAACTGACAAACAAACATTCCAAATGAAAAAAAACTTGTAAAGGCAGTAAATACTGCCTCTTTGTTTATACCTTTTGTTTTACCGAATATAAAACAGAATAGAGAATTTTATCAAATTTAAGAGATAATATTAATACCTTATTCATTTCTCTCTCCGAGACGTAAAGAACGGTATTATAAACATAAAATCAAAATAAAACGGACTACAATTATGTCAATATCATGACTATAAGAAATTGAAATTTTTATATTTCTATTTATCAATAAATATTACATAGATAAATAAATAACGAAATAGTACAGCAACAGATAATTAAAACATTAATCACTCATAAAACATAATAATGTGATTAACATTCTTAGATTCAAAGATATTAATCGCACGCAAGAACACGCGTAAAATCCGTAACACATCGAATGCGTAGCATATTGTTCGAAGTGATTTGCGAAACAAATGGTCGCTAATTTTCTAATTATTCCGGTATGATAAGTAGCTGGGGCGACCAGCCTCGATTTTATCAAAGAATAATGATGTTAAGTTAATCCACCAGTTAAGTGATATGGAATTAAGACATTAATATCGTATTTAAGTGCAAACATTTTATTATTATGATAAATTTAGTGCCATTAAATAAATTATTAAAAAAACATTCAAAATATTAAAGATTTTATTTTACTTATGATATCTAAAATTATGCAAAACAGCTCTATAATATGTAAAATTAAATATATTCCAGAAATGCGGTTAAACGATAGTAGTTTGAACCAAATTACCCACTTGTTGGACGTATATACCTCGCAAAATAACACCAAATAATAATTAATATTTAAAAGTGATGGCTGGATGAGCTTCACACATCTTTGTTAGTCGTTCGTAGTTTAAGAATATGAAAAATGTAATTTGGTATGGGAGGCCTTAAATTAGTGGCTTATCGCCTAATATAGAATGAAAAACCGTAATTTAAAGTAAGGCCAAATTTAATTTAAAGCGGTATATTTTGAATAAGTATGGCAAACTAGCTGTTCCCTGGGCTCCATTCGAGTCAATTTAAATACAATATACAATACAAGGATAGATAGAAGAGTAGATCAAATTATGTCCTTCATCGCTGCTCTCTCTATACAATTTTTATAGAAAACCACCTTAAACCAAATTACAAAATATAACGACATATCTCATATATTATATCTTTAAGTAGTGTACAGCACAACGTTTGTTGCAATTGAAGCGTTGCGATTTATATTCACAATGTAAGTAACGAAAAAAATATCCGGATAGCATAGAAAATAAAAGTATTACAAAATTAGCATCAACATCGCTTAGCAAATGTTTATGTATGTTCATAACTGTAGGTGGCAAGGAAAATATTATTTATCTATGTTATCATATAACGAAACTCATTATGAATCAATACTTTTATGTACAAAGTATGTGAAGTTCGGAATGAAATCCCGTTGAACTTTCGCCGGTTCTTCTCATGTCAGGGTATTTCTTTTCTGAAACGATAGTAGTTTCTAATTTGAAAATCAATAAGTGTAATGATTCTTTGTTAAATAAAGTAAATTGATTTTGTTTGTATGAGCATGTTAACCTCAGGTTTCACCAATCCGATTTGAATAAATATTTATAATAATAATATAATATCCAGGGACGTTATTCATAAAAGGCCATCTGATCCCAAACTAAGCAGAGCTTGTACTATGAAAACCAAACAACTGATATACTTCATATACTACATTTCTTTTGTAAATACATACATATATAGATAATTACACCCAGACTTAGGACAAACAGACATGTTCATGCATACAAATGTCTGCCCTGGGTGGGAATCGAAACCGCGAGCTGCTGCGCGGTGCAAGTATATAAAAACCACGCGAACTGGCTCGTCAAAATTTCTACGTTAGACAAACGTTTTAACATCACCCACAGGGGGCGGTGCAGTAATATATAATGCTGGTGAAACAACGCGAGATAATTGAATTTATATATATATAACTAGACTAGAAATTAGAACTAAGACTAGATGTGGACAAGTGTTAGATATAAAAATGTCTTTCTGTGGCGTTCAGACTTACTTTATACCACCACTTTGTATGAGGTGGCCCATATACTCATCCACCTATTCTATAAAAAAATAATGTTTTAATAACGAGGGAAGTCGAGATTATCTAATAGATATAAATTTTAAGTCTTCCAAGAAGATCATACAACATATGTTTGCAAAATTCCACTTAAAAATTATGCATCGTTTTATGTTCTCTTTGTTACAATGTTCGTCACATAAAAGGAAATGTTATTTGTAAATCAATAAACCCTTACCTTCTCACTTCCGTTGAAAAATGACCAATGACGGATAACATTTTTCAACCGTTGTTCGTTCAGTGTAGTTTTAGTACCTTGACATTACTATTTATAATTTTAATTATATGAAAGAATTTACAACACATTCTTATTATGTATATATTTACAATTAGCACATAAATAAATTAAATACGTTCAAAATATTATTGTGTTGTGTACTGGAGTTATTGAATTAATACTTATTACTTTGTTTTCATAGTCATCAGATTTTAACTTAAACTCTTTGCTGGTTATTATTATATACTCGATAGTTAAAAGACGATTAAAATCAAATATGAATAAAATGAAAAGAAAAAGTATTTAAGCATCAAAATTTTAAAGTATTTTTTTTTTCTCAAATTAAAGTATTTGCACTTCATCCTTATGTGTTATATTTTTATATATATTTTTTTTTGTTTTCATATATTGTAATGCGTGGGGCGTTGACAAGAAAGCGATTGTTTTATCCAGCAGAAACTAGCCAGGAAGCCCACGCTATTATTGTGATATCATGTCATTTTTGTATATTTATAAGTAACTATGTCATCCTCTCCTAATTGTGTATATTACCTCTCTACCGACTTAATGACAAATTAACAATATGCTTACGGAACGCTGTTTACAAGTCAAAAACACTTTAAAATTTCTGTACCCGTGGTACGCCTGCTCGATAAGTCATTATAGCTTTAATTTTTGTTGTTGTAATTTGTGTATTTTTATGCAAAAAGTGTTAATTCATAAAATTTACCCGATCAATGCCACTCACTTTTAAAACGTAGCTCTATATTTTCTTTATAGCAATGTAAATATAAGCAATTAGTTGAAAACAACTAAAGTAAAAACGGCAATCTTTCCAAAAAACTAAAACAAAATAACTTATAACATACATATACCCATTATACCTGTTTAATGAATTACCCACAATGTTCATAACATATGATTTTTACAAACCTTTAGATGGAGATCTTAAAAACACACAAAATACTTTTCTTTTTAATGAAGCCGATATAAATAAGTTACGTTTTTCCGGATTTAAATCTGAGTTGTCCGGTTAAGGGCCAAGCTTTCTATCCAAACACGTTTGAATCAATACAATTATCTTTAACGTGTTTTAATCTTGCTCAAACATTTCACTGTTTTAATGATCAATTTAATTTAAAAGATTAGAAACTCAGTTATCATTAACAAACATTTTCATTATTAATTTACCTTGAATACAAAGTTATATTTCAACGAGGTACATATGTAGCTTCATAAACACTATGTCCCGCACATTTCCTGTGTATTAAACAGTATGATTAGCCTAAGTAGTACATATGCTATATAATCCAAAGAACAGAGAACACAATGGAAGTTACAGATATATACAAACAACACATTAATTTTAACATGATCAAATGCTCAGTCGAAGTTATCAAGAAAACATTAGAAAACATACCATAAAATAAATTGAGTATTTCGTTTTGAGTGTCAATAACCGCTACTGATATAAACAAGAGCAATAACAATTGGGCCTTACGCAGGCGCAAATATTCATATCGTTATAAAATAGTGTGATTATGTCACTAAGTTGAATCAGCATATGCACAAATCGTTCGAATAAATGTATATATTATACTTATATTATTATTATTATTGAATTTTAAATTTCGAAATTATTGTATTGTTATGTACAACTGTCTTTTTTAATATGCTTTTTATAGATCTTAAAATATTTCATGCCATTTCTGTTATACAGTTCTGTGATATAATGAGCAGTTAGTTAACCCCAATAAGTGTTATGGCCTACCACCAACTCGGTTTAACTTCTCGAATAAATCTTATGACCATGTATGACGGGTTAGTATCGAATATTTGGAAGTAGAGTCGACTCTAGTGGTGACCTGAGAGCTATATTTGAAACGCCACCTAAAACTCTATTGTTTTATATAAAAGTGATATTGAATATATTTATATTAATCTTTAAATTGAATACTTATCAATCAAACCTAAAATATAATTTATTCAAGTAGAGACTTTTAGCTCTATTAGGTTGTTTAAAAAGGTAAATCACCTAGTTAAATCAATCGATTGTCAAATTTGTTTCTCACAGAATAGCTTTTCCGTAAATCTCTACCTTTGCTTTTTACCTAATACCAACCTATACAATAAAAAAAATCTACCTTGCGACATTGGCAGTAATATTAATGATTTAATTAACCATAACATCTTATGTCAAAAAAGTGTATCGGCAAAGTCCGTTTTCGACATTTTATGAGTGAGATTTAGAGTGCGTTATATATATTGAATAGCAGTGATGTGCATTGAAATGTAAATATTACAAGAGAAGAATGACTTTTCGAAGAAATACCTTTTAAAATTATGTCATGTTTGTATCCAATATAATATGCTAAGATACATTGTGACTACCTATAAAATACTAATACTGTTATCATTTTTTGTGACTTAAGTTAATATCATTTGTTATTATGAAAAATATGTGAATTTAATAATATATGATACGTGAACTTCGACCCCTTTTGTATATATTCTTAGTTTTTATTATGAGACAAGCATTTTGCCCGCGACTTTGTCCGCGAAAATTTAAAAAGCTATTATATTATTTAACGTAAATTAATATTTGGTAATAGACTAAACGTAAGACAGTTGAAAATGTCACAGTTTGTTCAAACTGTGATATTTTTCTTACTGAGAGAATTTTATACCTGTCGTAACTTCTAAACGAAAAGTCCGATCCGGATCATTTAAAGTGGAGTGTAATTAATTATCCAGTTCAGTAGTTTTTGAGTTAAATCACAACAAACAAACAAAAAAACAAATCTTTCCTCTTTATAATATTAGAATAGATTAAATAAAACTTTAACATTCAAAATGTCTATGTCATATGCATAAAGAAATCGATTTAATTGAGAAGATGTTGCTTTACATTTCTTTATAAAATTCTCATTATAATTAATTCATAAAAAAACATATATTTGAGATTAGATGTCATTGAAATAAACACATTACAAAATAACACATCTGTATTAGATGACCAATAAGTGCGCAGGCGCAATTACATGATGTACAATCATGATTAAGTATATATCTTATACTATTTATGGAGGTGATTGTACACTATACTGCCAGAGACAAATGTGGTCTGATAACTAACGGAACATCGATATTAGCGAGGCCTCGTGACCCAGATCAGTTACCGTTACAGGCATCGAACCTGGACCTCGATGTCATATCGTCGTAATGCTTAGAATTATATACCCTGACGCAAGACGCGACGTTCTCTTTAAGATTTATTATGTACCGTCTTATGTATATTGCATCTTGTATTTAATTAAAATCGTTTTGACAATTTTATGTTCTATTGTAAAATAGTAGACACTTACCATCATCTATATGACCTTAATATTTATATAAAAAATATACGAAAACGAAACAAGTACATATCTTACGAAGAATAGCTCAGTTAGTTAGCTTAGGAGTATGGAGTTGTAGGACTCTCCTACTATTAATTATAATTTAATAATAACATATTACACAAATATTTCTTTTAAAGCCTGGGTAGATAATAAATATATAAGTCAAACCATTATCAATGTTCCCATGTATATTTTACCGAGAAGTACTATAAGGAAAATCAGTAGTTACTTTTATGAAATATCACTTATATACAAATTATTATAAATCATATAGGACTAGTAAATTTCTAAACGAGAATCAGCAAGTAATAATTACATTCATTTCGTTAGATTTCTATTCTGATACAGATAGGCTTTTCCTACAGGTTTATTACACTAATCTTGGGAAAAGGGCATCGTAAACAAACTGACAAATGCTTATCTTTTTATAGAGAAAATGTTTTTTTTTAATATGCTTGACTTCACAATTCTTACGTAAAACATTTTAATGTAATATAAAAATGCTTATAAGGACTTGTCGTCAGTAAAAATTAATGCGATTTCAATTACATACTATAATTTTAGTATTTAAATTTAGAATAACGATTTTGACTTTTACTTGTAACGTAACATTAGCCTTTCTCTATTGAAATTGGTCAGTAAATTATAAATAAAAAAAGTGCTTTAATTACTGCAATTGACTATCGAGACATCGATTTATTGACAACAAGTCGTCACTATTCAAACGCGAACCGAGATCAAAATTTAATATCAAATAATTAATACTCAAAACTTAAATATTCAACAATCGGTTCATACTCAAAAGTAATAGATAATAAATGAATTAATTCTCAGTTTTAATTATTTTATTAGTTATTTAATTTAAATAGGCGTTAACTTGTTAGTTTTTTTTTTTTTTTTTTTGTTATACTAGGTTAGTGGACGAGCATGTGAGCCACCTGATGGTAAGTGGTCACCAACGCCCATAGACAGTGGTTTGTATATTTCTTAAAAAAAAAACAACTTCACCACTGCGCTACCAACCTTGGGAACTAAGATGTTATGTCCCTTGTGCCTGTAATTACACTGGCTCACTCACCCTTCAAACCGGAACACAACAACACAAAGTTCTGCTGTTTTGCGGTAGAATATCTGATGAGTGGGTGTTATCTACCCAGACGAGCTTGCACAAAGCTCTACCACCAAATTCTCATTCATCCCTTTTTACCTCGACAGCGTCAGTAAATGGTGAGTACTATGGCTCAAGTAGAAGTTGAGAGTTCTTAACCAATAAATTAAGCAATAAATTAAGTATAATCATGACCTAAGGGTGCCTCTGATGAGACCTGCCGTCTTAGAACGTCATTGACGGTGAAAGAAACACATTACGTTATTAGAGATTTGTTATAGCTTAAAGATAAAATTTTACAATATCTAAGTCTGTATCTTAGTGTTTGTAAATGTTAAAGTGTTAAAAACGAGATCAGAATTTAATCTCATACATATTCTTTAAATAAATTTTACCGTTACTTGTACTAAATTGAATTCCCTTATTTGGGGATCATTTTTTAATACAAAATATCTTAACAATACAATAATTTGTTATAAGTACATCAAGTCTTCAAGTTTCTAATAAAATTAATAGATTATATCTCTTACCTGTCTTGAGTACTGAATGATGCGGAGAATGAGTGAATGAATGAGAAAGACGCAATAAAAATACTATAAAAATACCTATTTTTATGATTGAATTAAATCAGCTGACATTGTACTTTAGTAGTATGCATAAATTATTATTATATAAATGAACGAGCGTATAACTTCAGGAAAAACATAAATTTCAATGTAACACTAATTTTTACGTCACAATTCGTCATTAAAATACCTCATTTTATATATTTACTACCTTCGCTCGCGTTTAAAGAGGGGAGGGGGGGGGGTCAGATGTCACGAACAGTTAGTCAGAGTTACTTCCGCAATTATAATAATAAGTATAAATTAGTTAAGACTATAAGATCGATATAAGAGCATATCTATGTAAAATAAAAATCTATAACTATATCTAACTCATTCAACAATTCAACTTAATTGAGTTATACGGAACACATCACACCGTCATTATATTATTACTCCGTACGCAAAATACCCGTTTTAATGTGAATGCTAAAACTCATATAAATATAATAAATCCGGTATGTAGGTCGGACAGGATGCGATGGTTACCGTTAACTTGACACACTAAACTAATCGCGATGACGGTTGAGTGGTACATTAATGGTCGCTTTGATGGCTGTGTTGTTTTTATGTTGTTCATATATCAGGGGATCAATTCTACTACAAGTTGACATTTTATCGCAATCGATTCGAAATGTTATCGTTGCCTTTTAACTGTTTTTAAATTATACTAACGATTTGTTAGTATCAGAGATCCATTTGCGGTTAGATCGAAGTTGGATCAGTATAGAATCAGGAACCTATCGTAACAGTACAAATTAGTAGAATTGGATCCCAGTTACGATACAAATGAGGTTTATTTTTGTAAAGAATAGAATCGGGAACGTATCGTTACCATTATAAATATAAAGAATTTCCTTCAGGTAACTTCTCGTTATGATGTTATATCTGCTAGGCGAACTAAACGAAAACTGAACGAAACTAGCTAAGAGAAGCATTCTCTACAGATATTTAAAATTGATAGATCAATGGGAGATATAATATGTACATATGAAACGGACATTGTTAATCATAAAATAAATATTTGTGTATTGTATGTTCTTTCTCGCTTGGAATTAAAATCATTTGGATGATCTGATGAAAATATTGATATCCAGGGGATCATATATTATTCTACTAATTTATATGTATGTGTAAAGTAAACATATTTATATGACATAATATGATATATTCTTGTAGTCTCTGTAGACGTGTTTTCTGTGGTTGTATCATGTTATTATTTCTAGGCAGCGTGACAATAATTTTTTTTGGATTGGACTTTAATATTTTATCTATAATTTTGTTTTGTGTCAATAGATATACAAACAAAATAAACATTATTCTGGTTATATGAAAGGGCCACCAAAATATTTTGAAAGAATTTCTAAAATATAAAACTATGTGAATAAAAGTTTGGAGCAATAACAAAACGCTAGTCAGCTATACCTGAAACGAAACATTTGATTAACATTTGAACTTATAATTATATATTTTTAAAACAATAAGCGTATTATTTATATGTTTAAATAAGTACTGGCTGTGAAAAGGTGTGGTTTATAAAATTTATTAAAAAAGTAATTGACACAGTTCCCTGAAATACATGAAGAATTTAAAAAAAAATCAATAATTGGTATGTTACCTCATCACTCAACTCTTAACCCTTTATAGGTGAGTGATAAATTATTAAGAATTTTATAATAACACTTAAAGCACTCAAGTGATAGCGATTGATTTCATTAATACATTTTTGTTAAAAGTAATTTCAAATATGGAACGTTTTGCTAACGAATTTAACAGATAATTTGATCTATTAAAACCCCATATATGTATTACAAACATACCGTCACAAGTTGGTAGAGCTAATGCGATAATCGCAAAAAAAATATTATCTCCGTTCATACGCGTGATTATATGTATCGTAATTAGCTTACAGCTAAGAAATATATCCAAGTAAGTGTAAGATCCGCAAAGGCTTCCAGTAAGCTCGATAATAAACAACGATGTGAAGGGATTCACTGGAAGTGTTAATTGTAGTAGATTCTGTGTGAATTTGAACGTACTTGTAGTTTGTATGATTTATTTTATTTATAAATTGCAGATAAGCGATCACGATGTGACTTGTAAATTGTTTTTCACACAATGTATCATAAGGAATAGGATCTGAAGTCTTGGTGAATTACAAGCCATATTTAAGATTGTGTTATTCAGTCACAAATTATATTCAAGAAATATAATATATGATGTGCGAGTCGTATTCACTCTTATGTATATTAGGTATAAGTAGAAACTAATCTAATCGTAAGTTATTATAATCCGTTTTTGATTGATATTAAAAACAAACCTAATAAAAGCAATCGATTTATAGTGACAAAATACACTTTTGTAAAATAAGCTCTTGTAAGCTGTGTTGAATCATCATTTTTACGATAGATTAAATATAATGATACCACTGACTTGGGTTATTATATAATATGTAATATGTATAAAAATATATGTATTACCGAGAAAACTTAAAATTTACTCTTTTTCGTCATTAATGAAAAATATTATATAACCAATCAAAACTCGGATAGCACCGGCAGGTCCAAAAGCTTTACGTGCTTTCCGAGGCACTGTTGTCGGTGTAAACTCTGACAACAATTGTTCGACGGTAAAACTCAATAACTTTTTATTGTACTGACTCGGGGTTCGAACCAAGATAAACCAGATAAGATATACTATACATTCTAGAGCATGCAAATACATTCTAAGCAAAAATAAATTGCAATATAATCTTTTCTATATAATTATATATCTGTAAAGGTGTAGTTTGGGTTTTAAAGAGTAAGACAAGTTTGTGACATGTGATCGAATCTTTAAATATGTCTGTCTCTTAAAATTACAAATAGTTGAATCTATTTGAACAAGGCTTTTTTTATAGGACAGGTAGGTGGACGAGCATATGGGCCACCTGATGGTAAGTGGTCACCAACACCCTTAGACATTGACAGTGTAAGAAATGTTAACTATTGCTTACATCACCAATGCGCCACCAATAGATATCGAATATCTGATGACTGGGTGGTACCCAGACCCAGACGAGCTTGCACAAAGCTCTACCACCAAGTAAAGAGTAAGCTGAGGAAAGCGAGATCACCTAATTGGCATACAAGGGCAAGGGATTGTTACAGACTGTCAGCGACTGAGATAGTAATTATTTGTGTTAGCCTTGTCTGTCTATCAGTCTGCTTCGTATATTTATATGATGATACAAGACTAACCCTCGTCATCTTTTCTCGGTTTGGCTCGTCACCAATTATCTCTGTCGCCAGTACCCAAGTGACTAATTAATGACGATCTAGAATGCGGGTGGTAAGGTTTTGGGTTGGTGCCACCCACTCTTGAGATATTCTACTGCCGTCAAAACTAAGTTTTGTTATGTTGCGGTTTGAAAGGTAAGTGAGCCAGTGTAGCTACAGACATAACGGACATAACATCTTAGTTCCCAAGGTTGGTGGCGCCTTGGAAATGTAATTCAAAAGTGGCATTTCATAAAAAAACAACGATATTTATAGTTACATAATATACATTGACATTACCTTTAACATCGCAACATCGACTGTAGTTTCTTTTTAAACGTCCGGTATCATTATCGATTACAATGATTCCTATTATTGGTAGTTAGTAGTTATTGATATTGTGCCTTTATTCTTAGAAACATCATAGAACATCGTGGTATAGGGAAACCGGTATTTTCCGGTTCATGAAACATTGAATTATGCATGGCATATGCATTCGGCTTCCATTCCGTGTCGTGTTGTCACCGTTCACGAACAAGCTTCCTTGAGGGTCCATTTCTTCATTTAGTGTGATTGCAGGACTTTAATTACAAAAAATATTAAGCATGTGATACCCAAAAGGTTAAAAAATCTACTATAATTCTTCGAAATCAGTATTCGGATATAACATATTACTTCTTTATATTGTTAGTTTATACAACTCAGGTATATGCTAGAAAAGTAGCTTGAGGTACTTCACCATTGCTTGGGCTTGGAGCTATTTACTTAATTGTTTTTTTGAAAACCCTTCGTAAGCCTCTATATCCGTGTCATAAGGCCGTGTTCAGACACCCGTTATCTCGCCATCCGAGTTCCAAGAGGCCCCATATCAGGATGTAAGGTTTAACTGTTAGGAACTTGTTAGGTAACCTCGCGATCTAGGTCAACCGTTATGATAGTTAAACTTAATTTATATCATAGGTTCTTAAATGATTCATTCGTAGCTCCACACCAGTCTCGTCCCGGAGATTGTCTCTTATTCGATGATAATTGCTAGTTTCTTTGGTTCATGTCGATGAATGACGGATAATAGAGGATAGTGATGGGACCACTAGAGGTAGGTACTTTCAGTTCGTTGCAGTGACATTTTAAAGGTTATGACATTTTAGAGGAATATTAATATAATGTAAGAACTGTCTTATCCGCGACTTCGTTCGCTTGAATATTTAATACGGCATAAATTTATCCACGGCTAAAGATTGTATAGATTCCTTTTCTCTGGAATAATGTATTTATATAACCGTTATATAAGTAAGATGATGTTGTTACAGATTAAGGGATGATGGGTTTTGTGGTGGTGAATAGAGACCGAGCATCCTACCGAACCTATCCGGTGGCAGTTATCGTGTGTAGGATCCTGCATGTCTTTATACAGTACATGGTGGATAGTCCTCTGATAGGAACCGAGCAGAGATGTTCTAGTGGTTAGAACGTGTGAATCTCCATCGATAATTGTGGGTTCAAACCCAGGGAAGCACCACTGAATTTTCATGTGCTCAATTTGGGATGCACCATTTTGTAGGTTTCCTGAATGCGACAAATCTCTGCCACATGGGTATCCGCCACCATTCAATAAAATCCAAACTATCTGCTCAAAAAGAGACATTAAGCCTATTTTTCTTTAAGTCTGTACTAAGTAATACTTATTTATAAAGAATCTATTAGTCACTTTTTTCACTTCGAGTGCGTGAAAATAATTAAAAGCAGTTCTATTTATCTATTCATAGATAAAAAAATAATGCATAGACAAAAACCTTCACAATTTTATATATTAACGTCTTTATCGTTTCAAATTTTCCATAATGCTAATGAATATTATTTAATAGGTTAAATGCTTAGGATAAATTTATTTAATTGCGGTAACAAGCTTTGCCTGTAACATTTTAACTGTTAATGTTATTTTCGTTATAGGAGCCGGGTTTAAATACCACTTATATGATCATTGTACTCACTTACTAACTTTTTAATTTTTATTTAATTGGTAGACGGACGGACAAATTCGACACCTAATAATAAATAGTCACCATATTATCAAACGTGACAAACCTTGGGAACTAAGATGTTATGCCCCTTGTGCCTGTATTTACACTGGCTGACTCACCTTTGAAACCGGAACGAGATTAAGTATTGCTGTTTGGTGGTAGAATATCTGATGAGAGGATGGTACCGAGACGGGCCTTTATAAAGCGCTACCTCCACATATCAAAATCTCGCTCATTGAGCAAAGTTGAAAACCACTGAGTGAAAATTATTATTGAGTGAGAATTATTCTTCTATATGAACCGATATGGACAAACCTAGAGTGGCAAGATAATGTTAATGTTTACCCAAGATGGCTGCTTCAAGATTCTGTATTTCATTTGTGATTATGTCATGTTAAGCTCAGAAACATATAGCAAAATTGTATTGAACTTTTGCAACCTTTGAGCATCGCATTCGGAACACTACAGCGTCACAAACGCTGTAGACTCAGCATCCGTGACGGTAGTGTCGACATTCATAATATAAATGACGCCAATGAACGTTTTTGGGATTTTCTGCCAAGAAATTCTCAGTACCAGCCCGGATTGGAACTAATGTTAGATTCGCGTGCCTTGGAAAGTACGTAAATCCGTAAGTATTGCCAACAAGTCTGGATAAGATTGAAAAAAATATATTTATATATGAGTTTATCTTGACTAGTTTTGAGATTGCACGCTGTAGCTGATATTCGAAATATATGATTATTATTAGGTATAGTATGCTTAAACACCCCATATACCCCAAATACTATTTGAAAACACCAACATCAAGCCCGAAGATATTTTTGCGTTCATGAAAAGTATAAAGAAAATGATATATATTTCTCAGCTAAAGCAGCAGCAGTAAATTACACTCATATTATTTCGTATTTAAAATTGTAAATTTAAATGAATTATTTTTAATATTGAAAATTAGTCAATTCCCAAAAAATCTAAACGCACAAGTGTCTTATAACGATTACGTACAGACATACTCTACGCCGAAAGCATACAAAATCCAATAAGCATTTTAAACTTATGTACAATGTGAGAAAGAAATCGTATTCCTAGTAAAGTGACAAGAACTAAATTGTCACTGAATTATACATACCCGGCACTATGACAAGCCGATGTCTTTTAGTACCATGTAGTATAGACATTTGAAAACAATAGCAACAAACATCAAACGAATTTGTCAAGAGATTAAACTGACATGGTTCCACTATACACATATTATTGCTACTAACTGTACGTTAGACAGTTACGCCGTATTGATCGGTTTCTGGGACAACCGTTACCAAACCTTTGGACTCAGTACACAGCGTCATTTATCTGCCATCGATTCCGCATCTTCCTGGGATGTGAACACATCTCGAATACCTTGCAATATGAAATAATAATACGGACACTGTTGAACGAATGGAAGATCAATATTTGTTTGAATGAAATGAACGAATGACAGAATATTTAGTTTTTAAAGTGTAAGTGTGTAGCATTTATAAGAAAAATAGTGAAAATAAAAAATAAATGCACAAAGAATAATTATTGACTTCTAGATTTATACTGCCCGAGTTTCCGCCTGCGGAATTACGCGCATTTGTAAGAAGGGGTTACTATTAGGTACCCTATATCCTTTTTTACCCCTGACAATATGTATGCAAAATTGTACTATGGTTGGTTGAATAGTTAAGACGTTAAGGGTAACAAACAAACAAACTCACTTCTTATTTTTAAGAATTTTCTTTAAAATGCTCTTTAAATATCTGAATAATAATAAGTATTAATAACTTCTTTACTTACATAAGAACTATTTACATTAAAGCCTTAAATATAAGGTCCTCCTCCTTAAATATACAGTAAAAGCCTTAAATATACAGTGGTGGTCGTATAATTAGAAACACTACCAACGGTCCTTGACATTATGTAAGATACTTCACCGCAATCGTTTTTATTTTGAAATTAAACAATAAATAGGATAACAATATGTTCAACGATTTATCATTTATTAGAAAAACAATATAAATCCCATTACACAAGGGCAGTTTCAATATTATATTACGGACAAACATTTAAATTTAATAAAACATTTAAGGTATGAACAATAATGGTCAACTAATTAGAAACAATAACAAACAATATAAAAAACAATATTTTCATAAGTATTAGTAATTAGTATTTTTATTTACGAAATAGCTACTATCGACAGCCTACCAATAGTTATACTAAATATTTAGTGGCGTATCCCTTATTTTCAATAACAGCACTGCAACGACGTGGCATTGATTCAATCAATTTCATACATTTTTCTAGGGGATTGAATTCCATGCTTCAACAAATGCTTCATATTGTTCGTTTGACTGGTGTTACGTTTGTTTGAGATTTTCTTTTTAACAATATACCAGAGATTTTCTATCCGGTTTAAATCCGGACTATTTGCTGGGCAGTCTAAAACGGATATACGCTGTTCGCTAAGAAAACATTTGACGCTATTGGCCGTGTGTTTAGGGTCATTGTCATGCTGAAAGATCCAGGTTATAGGCAAATGATCGTCCGAGTAAGGAATCATTGTGTGCTTTAAGATATTTTTGTATTGCCATTGATCCATTGTACCGCCACCATGCTTGACTATACTCCTTGTGTATTTATAATTAAAAGCATTGTTTACAGGACGTCTAACATAGCGCTTACCATCGGAATTTACCATATTTATTTTTGTTTCATCTGAAAATAACACTTTTTTACATTCCCGTACCGTCCAATTAACATATTTTTTAGCGAATAATAATCGATTCTCTCGGTGTTGCTTGGTAAGAAGCGGTACCTTTCGAGAGATTCTTCCAAACAATTTAGCTTCCACTAATATTCGGCGTATCAGTCTTGACGAGATGTGTCTCGGGTCATCAGGCAAAAAAACTTTATTTTTAATCTGGTTGGAGCCTTTACTTGGGTCTTTTTTAGCAACACGAACGATGAGCGTATCTTCTCTGGGAGAGGATTTTCTTGGCCGAGACTTTCTAAGATATTTTCAACAGTTTCGTGTGTTTTATAATGATCAATTGCATTAAAAACTTTCTTAACAGAACAATTTAAATGCTCAGCTATTCTTCTGTACGCCCACTTATGATCTATATGTAAATTAACAATGATTTGCCTAGTTTTTTAAATGTTTCTAATTAGGCGTCCAAGCGGCCAGTAACAGAAAATAAACTCCTACATGTGTAAGACTCATTTTGTAATTAAAAGAAAGATATATATTATATTTTATGCACTTAATGAGTTTTTTATTTGAGTGGCTATATTATTGCATGATTATTAATTATTGAATGTGTATATTTTTTACAATCATTTGTACGTTGAAGTTATACTTTCTTTATTCATAAGAAGTGTTTCTAATTATATGACCACCACTGTATATAAATAAATATTAAAAATAGCTATTGTAAAAGAAAATCAAGTTTTCAAAAGACATTCAATATTAAATACTTTTGTTATAAACTATTAAAGTATACAAGCATCTAAATAAGAAATAAACCAAAATCGATTTATAAACCACGACCGAATTCGTCGAAAATAATTTGATTGATAACACACACATAGAATTGTGTAAATAATGTTAAATAATAAAAAATAAATTTCCTTGACAAGCATTTGCTAAAAATTCACGAAGAAATTGTTTTCCTAAATTTAACTATTTTAATAAAAATAATACAACTATTTCGAATGCTTATCTTGTTACAACTTGTTGTATTTGACAGATCATTAATTTTTCTAGCGTATCTACATTGAATAACAGCTTCCCAAGACGATTAATCGGTGTCAATAATAAGTTGACAATAAGATTTTTAGAAAGGAATAAATTTGATTTAATGAAAACCAAATAGATTTTTTTTCTGTTCAACAAATATCTGGCTATTTTATTTGAATTATATAAGACCTTTTTCATAATCATCACAATATAATTAATATTATCTGACGATAACATGCAATATTAGTGATTAATAATATATATTTTTTCGAAAGCAAATGCGTCAGACATACCAAATTCATGATCCAAACCGAATGGTTCCGTATTCAAACGATCAGTGGTATTGACAATAAACTTAGCGAGGTCATATCTACACGACCGGTATGTGGGTCAACCGTTCTTAAGTACCGCCTTCTGGTGACAGAGAATTTTGATTTGTAATACACTTGTTATTATGGTCCTTTTCGTATGCACTATCAAGTCCAAAAGTCAAATGCTCGTTAGAGAATCGGCGGATGCTAATGTTACAAGACAATATTGCAAAATGGGTCGCATTTACTGACGTTATTTGCAACCGAGACAAGTATTATTCACTTTGTAAAGAAGCTGGTGTTTTTGTTTTGATTTAGTTCAAAATTATTTCAAAAGATTTTATAACAATTGAAATAATTCTTTATGTAATCTGACAAAAATATTTTAAGTCAAGTTACCGTTAAAAATACTAATGAGGTCACAAACCTTTTTCAAATTAGGCAGATAAAGAAACATCTTCGCACTACTTATAAAAAAAATAAACGTTGCGATCTACAAACGTCTTTCATAACATTAATACTGATTGTATTAATAAATATGAAAGCAACTTTATAATTAAATTGAAATTAATAGTCTTATAAATCGTAAGCGTTTAGTAATCTCGAATCCACGATAACTTCACATAATGTCCGGATCACGAGCCACAAGGTCGCTGGTTGATCCCGCCCTGTAACTTTAGTCATCAATTATAGTATAAAACATATATTAATTTAAGTGTATAATATTTTTACTAGTGGTAGAGCTTCGTCTAGGTAGGTACCACCCACTCATCAGATATTATACCGCAAAACAGGAATATTATTGTTGTGTTCCAGTTTGAAAGGTGAGTGAAACAGTGTAATTACAGGCACAAGAGACATAACATCTTAGTTCCCAAGGTTGGTGGGCATTGAAGACGTATGCGATGGTTAAAATTTCTTAGAATGCCAATGTCTATAGGCATTGGTGACCACTTGCCATCAGGTGGCCCTATTTAATAAAACAAAAGTTTATATAATACAAGTTTACATAATTCGTATAATACCAAATCAATTTCGATATAATAAGATAATAAAATAGAATCTCTATTACTTATAAGTTCTGAACAGTACCTATACATATGTTCATATTTAAAACGAACCTAAGTAATCGAATTACTTCCAGTAATCTCTTCCGACTGGATTCGGACCTTGGGAGATGCCTATGTTCAGCAGTGGACTACGATTGGCTGCTGATTGATTGATTGAATCTCTTCCAATAAAACACTTGATTAGCAGATTTTAATACAAAAATGAAATTACGTTATGATCTATATATTATATATATACCTACATTAATTTACAGCTCAATTAGATGAGTAGAACTGGTATAAAATCAATTGCAAGCTTTGACCTATGCTTTGATACTATGGGTAAGTCAAAGAAATACTTGTAAGTTGTAACAAAGAACAATAGGATACACCTATATCATGAATGGATTAGAACAATAGGACACACCTATCGCGTGTATGGATTAACCGAGAGATTAATTTTATATACATATATATTTATATACATTTCAAATGAAAACATGTACAAGTTATCAAAAAACATAAAAATATTTTAAGGGCTGAACAATTTTCAAGTTAAGAACCAAATAAAATCAGTTTTAAATTTAAGCAGCTTGAAAATGCTACATCTATTTAGCGTCTACAGTACAGACAAAATACACAAACAGGCAACGGCTTCCGACATAAAACATAATATTATAGCGTGAGTGATTAAAAATTTAAAAATAATATCAACTGTTTTCCGTAATGTGTACTAAGAGATACGTAATAAATAAATATGACATCATAGATTCATTGACAAAGTTATATAAATTGTCGGATATAAAAACTAACTTATTGTTATATATTCGGGGTTTTACATTTGTTAGCACACGATTATTTTTAAACCAAAACGGATTTGCTTGGGATCTGGAAACGAAAGGAGGATATATACATGTAGACTTGAACGCAATTATAGTTTTTGAATTGAATACATGTTTTTATATAACACGAACCCAATGAAGCTGTGTATGAAATACAATTAATTTTATATTTATTAATTTGGAATGTAATATTTATTGTCTGTGTGTTATTTGATTATAAAATTAAACTTCTTGTCACAAGTTTTGAATTAAGAATTACTTTTTTTTTCAAATTATTTATATTTTTAAGTTATCTATCTCATAATGTCTGTTAACAAGTTTGATCTCTTGCGTTTCATTTTCACATCACTTATATATTTATAAATTACATTTATGTTTAAAGCAAATAAACGAATTGAATTGAACAAGCACATGACCGACGTTGGCCGTCTGATTTCATACACACTAATTAGATTTTTTTAAATCAGTAGAGATTTGTCAATATGAGCTTCCCTTGCAACAAATCACCGAGTAAAACGAGTCAATGTAAAAAAAGGCCTTGAAGATTAAAAATTATAGCGACCAGCTGCAAGTATCGCGCTACGTGCGCCACGCCATCTTGCGACGTCACACGCGCTACGTCACGTGACGTCACGTTCAGGTCAGCACGTCGGCAGGGTCAACGAACGTCCGCCACTTTAATTTGGCTTGCATCGTCGATAGAAAAAAAAGACGCCATTTTGTATTTCGGCGGAGATTCGTGCAATTTTATATCTACATACTATAATCGACGTGAAGTATCTGTAAGCGATTAAATCGAATTGTGAATAATTCAATTACTCGCAGCCGTTACTCGGAGTCCGGATAGATGTCAATTTTCAAGCTATTATCCTACTCCGTCCACGGACGGACGTCGATAATAAAAGTCGCTATTAAGAAGTTAAACACCTTCCAGTTTAACATGTTAATAGTGAGTGCGATTTTTTTTAGTCGCAGAATATTTGACCGGTCATTGGCCCCCGAATGTTCGTCCCTGACCGACGACACAAGCACTGAGTGACGAAACGACCGAAACTCGAGGTACCATTAATGTGTCCATGAGTAATTGACTTTTTGGATGAAGCCGTATGACATGACGAGTTTCGCCTGTGGCATCGCTCGCAATTTTGTTCGGTGTGGTCTTGAGGAAAAATATGTATACAATACTTTTTTTTTTAAATTAAAAAAAAGACATCACGGTTCGTTCAGCGGATGATCAGAAAATAAGTAGCTAAGACAAGTTTTAAGACATGAAAATCGTAATCACTACACGTATATTTCTGAAATAAATAAAATATATTTCTCATGTATATACCTATTTATTTTCGAACGAAATTCAAATGTTGCAAGCGTTATAAACAAAACGCTTGAGATGAAATAAAGATTAAATGTTTATATATTAAATTATTTTCGTCATTTTAAAATGTATCTTCATTGATATGTAAAATGTTTAAATAAAGATAAGTAATATAAAATCGGAAAAAACTCTCGTCACTACGGTTACCGAACGCATCAGGTGGTTCACCTCACTGTAACCCCTATTCATAAATATCGATAAAATTTTGCAGTTCAACAGCCCCTAGTGATGTTTTGCTCCAATTTATCGTACGTTAGCCTCGTCGATTTCCCTGTCGTGTGACTTGAAGCACGTGTACGTTATTGCACAATGTGGTGTGTGTTGTCGTATCGTATGCTTGCGGAATAGTATGCCTTTATGATCATGTAATAATCGTTTAAGTAAATATTTTTTGTAAACTCTTTTTTTCAGATATGAATTTTATGTTTTACAAATATCTTTATCGTAATTGGTTCTTTCCTCCAAGCTTATTTTACTAAAGACTGAGTTTAGTGGTTTCAAATTATAACTAGAAATTATCAATTTGAAATGTTTACATTACATACAAATATACTTTTTGGTACATTTCGTAAAATAATTACAATTAGATAACAAACAAATAGAAATTCTAATTCTTAAATTAAAAAAAGGAAACTACAAAGCGTGTGAACTAGGAGCGGAACACTACAGGCTGAATCCGATACCGAACTCTTAATTACGATAGTTCAACGACCTATCGGCGACTCGTACCATGTGGTATATCGCTGTTTGTTTATATTTGTTTTATATCGAAAGTTGACAATGATTTTTTCGAGAAGCCACTAATCGAATTAATTATAATTGATTTTATATTAGTTACATTTTTAATCTGTAAAAAATGACAGTTGGCTGTCATAATTTTTTTGGCGGGAAGTGATAATGTTGTTTCAATTTTATAGCAAGTAATATTAAATAATTTTCATGTTTGTTTTAGATGTGTTGTATTGATTTTTTATATTCATATCAGCGTCGGGGCCTAGACCTTGTTCTGCCTTGAAACTTGGGTTTCCCAAGAACACAGCACGAATGTTTCGCACGCGATGCTACAAGTATATATCTTTTAAATTTTAATTTAAAACAATATTATGTATTTTATAATATAATTAAATTCAAAATGGTATTTTGTTTAAATGCAAACAACTCACTTATTTTTTTATCTATTTTTAATATTGAAATAATTTTTACCACCATTTATTAATTAAATTCTATTGAATTGATTTGACATATTTAGAGGAGTATTATATATAAAGTTAAAATAAAGAATCGACTTCATAAAAATAAAGAGAACTTAAGACGGTAGGCGTCTGGTGGCTATATTAAACTACTTTAAAATAAATTTAATAAAAGCTTTGTAATTATCAATTTTATCCAGTAAAATAATAATGAAATCCAGTAGTAAACCAAAATTCGCGATAAGGATCATATAATTCTTAATTTTCAAGAACTAAATAAAATAAACATAGATTATCTCTATAGTTTTATTATCTATGGCATGAAAATTATAGTTTTATTAATATGCCTATTGTAAATAGAATATCAATAAAAAAAAAAATCACAAAATCACATAATATATTTAATGTCTTTCAAGCTAGTTCTCATAAAAGAGAAACTTGAAAAAATATAAATTATTTGTTTTTGGGATTCCTTACATAATATTAAGATAAGAATGTCATTTACAAGCCGTCCTAGTAAAAATACCTCATAAATCATTATTATATTTTTTAAACGTTTAGTTTTAAATATTTTTTATTTTTTTTATATGTTAATATATATATAAAACTTTATATTTAATTATTTGCTTTCACAGTCATTTCATTCCATATAAAGTCTTAGTCTGGAGTCAACGTATTCCTTTAGGAGACGAGTTCGATGCCCGGACGAAGCACGTGGCGCGAGCAACACCCTCGCCGAGCAAAAAACTGGGAGCAAATAATGAACTATACATTGTTTACGTTTAAATCTTAAACTGGAATAATGAGTTACATTAAAACCAGATTTATTTCTTCTTCGTCCCTTTTTAAGTTAATTTCCAAATATTTCACAAATGAAAATAGCATTTAATTAGTTCTACGAGATAATTACTAGAGCTTGTAATATTCCTACAATAAGAGCATTAGACTTTTATTACAATAAGAGAGTTTTTTCAGTGTGTGAGTGTTTTTTCTTTATTTGTACGTAAGGCACTTCAATACCAACCAAACAAAACGAAACCACAATACTCCATAGAAACGATTAATGAAAATGAAGGAGGCATTTCTACAATCCAACAAGCAGTTAGATAAAACACATAGTTACGATTCTTGTGATAAATTATAGACAATGAGGCAAAGCCGCAAGTTAACAATAACTAACAACATCAGAAGCCTCAACATTCTCCCATAAATAGCACACAAATTGTTGTTACTCAACTGCGCAACTACGTTGAATGTATGAGTGTCTCTTTGTTCAATTGATATTTAATTTAATCATTTATGCAAATTAATGCAATACTATTAATATATTGTTATTTATTAACGCCATTAATTAATTATTCAAGAAATTAATACTTCGTAGAACAATTATTTTTGCATTCAGGCTATAGAAAAATAATAGGCCAGCAATAATAATAGTAAAAAAAAGAAATTAAAAATTGAGATTGGGTTACGGCTCATCTGTAATAAGCAAGGTCGAGATCATTTCTTGGCTCACGCTTCAGCTTATAACATCGACTAATTATGTTTCTTCTTTTGAAGGTAGAGGTTACTCTGTCTGTTAAGACGAATGCTTCCAAATAGAGTGGATTAGTAGTACTTATAGTAGTAGTGATTAATGGCATTTTGCATTTTTTTAAATCTTTATAAATACGTCATATTCTTTTGAGGTTGCGATTTAGGTATTTTCTTATAAGCGTGGTCTGCGGCCATCTTGCTCCGTGTATCATACCCCTTTTGAAATTGTGAACATTATGATAAGCCAATTCACACGTATTATGAATATGTCTAATATTTGTCATTATATGCATTTAAATTGTAGTAATTAATAAATGAAATGGTTGAATATATTTGAATGTATTTGTTCATATGTATACACCAGCTACCAGTCCGGGCACGGGTAGAATCTTCTATATATCTTTATTGGTTTATGCAATATATACTTGTAAAGCTGCCAGTTGACATGTTTTTTCAATATCTGTAACAACCATAGTCATATTGCCAATTTACTCAAAATCCTAATGTATTATATAAACCTTATTCATGAAAAACTTCGCTTATTTGTGAAAACCGTATGAAAATACGTTCGGTAGTTTTTGAATTTATCTCATTCAGACAGACAGACAGCCATTTTATAATATATTGTTATGTATGTAATATATTTGTTGCCGCAGGACATATATTTAAATTGATAAAATTGTTATATTGAAACTCAGCGCGCAAATATAGGTGCACTTTCTAAATAGTCGCAGACTCTCACAAAGTCGCGTCTCACAGTCGCGGACTGTCATCAAAATCGTTATCGGTGAGAGATCATCCTCAGTACGTTTGCTTCCCATTGCTTTCCAAGAACATGACTTTTCATTTTTCTTCACTTTACTATTAGTCACCGAAAGTCATTTTGCAAATTCCACGAGATAGATACGAATTTAGTTTTATTAGAATATCACTGTTTTGTTTCTCGTTTCTACTATAAAACTACTACATGTACTTACTATATACCTACGGACATTTTTAAAGAACTTTTAAGAGTTTCTATGTAACAAAACCATTGATTATTTTATCTTAATAAAACTATATTTCGTCACAGTTACATAAGTCCTTGTTGTGATTATAGAACAAAAAGATATTAAAATTTGTACTAGTTCGCTTTATTACAATAATAAATACTTTAATTATTATTTATTTAATACAAGGTCGACGTTCATTGAATGATAAGAATGATAATTCTCACGATTACGAATTGTTTCGTAGAAACAGTAAAGTGATATATACACTACCCTTAATGAAACTCGGAGCAAATATACATTATTTACTCTACTCCTTCCTATTCTTGATTACGCTGACGCAAGCCTTGTCGACTTAACCGAAAACCAATTAAATAAGCTTGAGAGACTTCAAAATACTTTTATTCAGTTTATATATGGATTACGCAAATATGACCACGTTTCACAATTTCGTTCTCGTCTTAATTGGTTACCCATCTGACTTCGCCGGAATATGCACATCCTTTCTATTCTATACTGTGTATTGTTTCACACCGTTACTCCCCCTTACTTGAAGGAGAAATTTTTATTTTTAGTGAAACCTGGAGAAGTTCTCCTTTCTTCGAAGAAATTCATTTTAAGGGTGCCCGATCACAAGTCATCCTTTTATAATAATTCTTTTACAGTTCAGGCTATTAAGCTCTGGAACGACCTTCCTTATAAAAGATCACTTTTTGTCTCAAGTACCTTATCACCAATAATTTTCTTTTATTTTTATTCTTTTTTTGGATTATTTTTCTTTATTTTCTCGTGTTGTTTGAGGACTTATCGTTTTTAGTATCGTATTTATTGTATATATTTATATTATATAGTCGTAATTTTAGTATGTATTGATAATATAATTTATATATAGCTATATTATATGTGTATTTTATATTTATATTGACATGTATTTATTAGTTTGTTTTCGGTATAGATTATTATTATAATGTTATTTTATTCTGTTATTACTGCACCACCTACCTCATATCCTATGGGTTATTCCTTACACCGTTGGTTGCCTGGAAGAGATCGCTATGTAGCGATAAGGTCGCCAAAATTGTATGCTACTTTTATTAAGGCTGTCTAAGTTTTTGTAAAAAAAAAGATGTACAATAAAGTATAAAATAAATAAATTATTTAAAATTATGAATGAAAATAAGTTTATTATGATATTTGATAGCTGGGTAAATATAATTATTCTTATCATATATGTATTTAAGTTGGGACTAAGTTAACGAGCTTCTTACGCTTCTAAACTTAATATCCTGGAAATGTTCCATTGCTGTGATTTATTGAATCTTATTCCAGAACATTGCTCTAGGGTATGTTGGGATATAAATATGGTGTTTTCTCCAACATGTGCAGGTTTCCTCGCGATGTTTTTCTTCACCGGTCCTAAGGCGAATTATAAACAAAATGTGAAAAAGTACTTGTCTGAATCGATCTTCGGTTAAGATCCTTGCAATAAAAATAATTATTTTTCTAACAATAAAATAATCAACTGACGATTATTTTGAAATTGAATTTTAGTCGTCAATAATATCTTGAATGATTTCTATAAATATTTAAAAGGATCTTACAATGTTGTATTATTTGAATCTTCATAAAACTTTTTGTATTTGAAATTTAAATCATAATATGAAATAATATTTGTAGCTAATATTTAACAAAACAGATAAAATTTTAAATACATTAAATTCTGCAAATAATAAGTTACAACTAGCCACGTAGCGCAGTCGTCAGTGAATACGAATTACCGGTTTTACATATTAAAATTGATCCTGATTTGTATGTTGATATACACATGAAAACATTAGGTCTTTTAGAGCTACCTAGAATTGTAATAAGACTGATATTCGATTTCCAATTCAATTTAACAGATGTATCGTTGCGTAACTTCCCGTGTATTGATGAATGAAAACCTACGAATATTTTTCTTATGTTTTTTTCGTTTCGAGCTTGATTGCGGTCTCAGTGGCCAATCTCTTAGCTGAGTCAACTGCACAGCAGATATTATAGTGCACAAGTGTATCCGCAAATAGAAGTGGACTATTTATTGCCTCACAAGCATATTCCGATGGGAAGGCAATCTGAAACGACCAGGACTAATGAATTTTATGTGTATCATGTGCTCAGGAATGTAAGTACTACGAACTTTTAAACTTCGTGCTGCTACTGCCTAACTGAAAACCCCAATAACTATTTACTAGCCCAACCCGGGACTTTAACTCAGGAACTCGAAATCTGCTTCTTTATAAGGTATTTACTAGACCAACAAAACAGTCATTTCAACAAAAATTTTACTAAATCAATTTTGTATTGCTTATACCGGTTGCTGTGTACTCTGTCAATTGGCCTACCAGTGGATCATTGGCCCACCCGTGGATCACCAATAGAACACTATCGCCTAAAATGTGTAAAAAAACATGGCTTATGTTGTCAATGCATGATCAACCATGATCTAAACTGTTATGTTGTATGACTTTTTTTATTGTTTAGGTAGGCGGACGAGCTTATGGGCCACCTGATGGTAAGTGGTCACCAACGCCCATAGACAATGGCATTGTAAGAGATGTTAACCATCGCTTACATCGCCAATGCGCCACCAACCTTGGGAACTAAGATGTTATGTCCCTTGTGCCTGTAATTACACTGGCTGACTCACCCTTCAAACCGGAACACAACAATAACAAGTACTGCTGTTTTGCGGTAGAATAACTGATGAGTGGGTGGTACCTACCCAGACGAGCTTGCACAAGGCCCTACCACCGAGTACTGGACTGGACTGGAGCACAATCTAGAATTCTTGTAATGTTTTAATATTTATTATCAACATACTAGTCAAATTAATATTACGTATAACGTATTGTTGCAGTTAACATTTATTTATTTGCCTTCTGTTTTATCTCTAAAATTGTTTAGTAAGTTGATATTTCAAACCGCACAAGTCAACTTTTTGAAACCCCAGCTGTATTCATACGAATAAACAATGTAAGAGCGTACGACAACTAAATTACAGTAGATAAGCAAACAAAGTGCTAGAAATTTCCCATAAAATGTATGAAGTAATGATGTAAGGTGGACAGAGGATAGCTAGCCGGCTTGAATGGCAATGCGACCCCGAACGAAAGTACTTTTACTATGCGCGCGTGATTAGGATATCACATTGCACGTAGAGTAGCTATATTGTTAGAGCTAACAACTACAATGGGTACTCTTGCTAACCTATATATCCCTGGTACTTTCAACATATCTTTAAGAAGAGCTTATCTTTTTTTTTTTCTTTTTTTTCAGTTCGAAAAAAAAAAGTTTAATCAAAACAACTATTTTAAACTAGGGCGTTACTTAATTAGCAACTAATTATATAGTTTAACAATCTCACAAGAGAACATTAGTTATCTTTACTAATATTATAAATAGCGAAAGTGAGTTTGCTTATCAGTTTGTTACGTTTTCGCGTTTTAAGTAAGCAACTGATCATCATTATTTTTTTCATACGCGTTGTCACAAAAAAATGATATAGTACTTAGCACTTCTACCCCTCACAGGCGGGTGAAGACATGAGCAGAAAGTAGTTTAAAAATGATATTTTGTAAAAATTTGAGCTACATTCAGACTAGTCAAACTAGAAAAAAAAAAACAATTTAATTTAACTAAATTATATTAAAAAAATGTCATATTTAGTTCGTGTTTGGAATGCTATAAATATCTTTTAATCTATTGCTGTTTTTTTACGCTTTTATTTAATGAATACGTTAAGGATTACTGTTTTATATTTCTAACCTTTAAAGAGACCATGAAAATATCATTTTTTGTACGGATTACAATTAATTAATAACAAAAGTTTAATGATATGTAATTATTTACTATTAGTGACGATAGTTATTTAAATAAAGATTCAAGGATACAAGAATAAAGGAGATGCTTTACTTGTAATAAAGTAGTGCTGTATTTTAACCGACTCCAAATAAGGAGGTTCTAGGTTCGACTATTTTTTTTTTAATAAAATGTATAATGCCGTAAATATATTTCTGTATTGGTTTGTTTAAATAAATTTATTAATGATAAATTGGCCTAAATTGTTAACTGCCTTATAAAGCATAATAAAATCGAAGTTAATTTGAATCGACATGTAAAAATTATGTTCGACATGTTTATTATTAACTCATTTTGAAATATAAAACAAATTATTATTCATTTCTACAAAATGATCAACATTTTTTCATTAACACAAAATGTTTTTTTTCCTCATTACATTATTCTCATTAATTTTAGCGCTTAAAATTGTGTTGAGTGCATTTAAATATTCATCTACTGTTTAAAATTTATCTCCAAACGTCATTGAAATTATTGATTTTAAATCATTTACATCTAGTTTCTGAAACACTGATCAAATTCAAATTAAGTAATTTTATTTTAATCTAAATTGTTATTGGTCGATGACAGTTGATGACGTAATAGCCGACCAATGAGCATTAAGTATTTAATCGGATTAGTAAATCTCACTTTGATCAGTGTTTCAGAAACTAGAGGTTAGTAGTTTAGGTATGGATGGGCTGATTATATTAATAATCTATTTTTTAACCATTTACAACAGTTGCAAGGTTGAAACTATTGTAATCTTAAAAAAAAAACCTTTTGTTTATGTAGACTTCTTTTGTTTTATAATGAGTTAAGGATAATTTTCAATGTTTATTATTATTAGTTAAGGTTATGTTTATTTATACAATTTAAGGACACGCAATTTGTAAAATGTTGAAATAATGTAAAACAAAGATTTATCACTGGTGGATAATTTTTCGCTACGAGAGTGTCAATAACATGCTGTCAATATTTATAAAGAAATTTTCCCTTATATTTATTTAAATTGTATTCGTAACATTCTTAAGTTATTTAGCGTAATTACATTATAAAGGGTATTAGAAAAAAAATCTACATCTATTTAACGATTTCCATTAAAAAAATAATACGTACATTAAAATATGCATAAAAAACATATATTTAAAGCTATAGCTTATTAATTGAGATAAATAGAGAAAAAAGTTGTCACTATCACACAAGTGATGAAGTTAAATTTCTAAATTGAAGGAAGGAATAATCACATAGAACTACTACAAAAAAGTAGCCCAAAAAGGCACTGATACAAAGCGCTGTAGAGAAAGAGACGATATTGGTCAAAAAATATAATTCAAATTTATATAACTTAATATTATAGTCTCTGCGCAAAAATATGCTGTGTGTTAATGAATAGTTGGCGCGTTGCCTAGGGGCGGACGCGTCGCCTAGTCCACTGAACCATTGACCTGCGTAGGGTAACTAAGTTATTTGTTTATAACAACAATATTTAATAATCACTTCAGTGACATATTATTTCACATACCAAAATATTTTGGCCTATGTCAAAATTATACACAAACAGAAATAAATTTTCGTTAATTTTTTCATTTTTATTGAATGTTTTCGAAACTATTCAAAATAATTTTACGCGTCTTAATTAAAACTTCAAAGAAATACTTGAAATATATACAATTTCTTGGAAACTAATCTAAACTAAAAAATAATAATCTAAAGTAAAGGTTTATGCTTAGAAAACAACGTGAAATTACGTTATTTGTTAAATTTGTTTATTTTAATTCATAAATACATGCAACTGAACGAAAAATACAAAACAAAACATTATGATATTAGCCTAGAATCATAGTTCACCTACTTGCAAGGTTGGAAGCGTGCAGGGCCAAGGAAAGTGCATAGCATAGAGAATGGTCTAGGAACGTGCTAGGTGTTCTAAGTGCTAGCTATCAGCCTACGCGGTACGCCTTGACAATGAGTTGACCGACAATGAAGACCATTATTCAAGTTCTAGTAATCCCATGACATAATCCAGATTATTTTAATGTTTGTTGTGACGGACGGATGGACAAATTATGATTGAATATTAATATGATCATTTCATCGTTAAATTTATTATCATGTGTAGGTAAGGATTCTAGTAACTACGGTAAATCAAAAATAAAATATTCTTTATTAAAATCTACCAACTCACAGTAAGTAAGTCCTAAAAATTCTCAGACAAAATCAGTCTTGGGCCAACTTTAACTCACCTTCCATACGAAAGTTGTGCATCAATATATACCGGCCTTTATAGTGACTCGTTATTTTACAATATGAATTAAATGCCCCACAAGTAATAATCTAGATTCATCTAAGAAGAACCGTCAAGAAAATCAGTTATTAATTATTCACGCCAAATAAATTGCATAGTTATGTTAATTAATACGATTAAATTATTATTAATCCAGCATTACTCATCGAATTCTGACACCAAGTTTTTTAACATATATATGACCTTATTTACCAATATATAAACGTGATTAATAAATTATGAATCTAGTCACAAATTCAATTTAGTATTTCATATATTACAATAAGGAAACATACATATTCGTCACACGCATGTATAAAATCAACGGCTAGATACCACCCACTCATCAGATATTCTACCACAAACAGCAGTACTTGTTATTGTTGTGTTCCGGTTTGAAAGGTGAGTGAGCCAGTGTAATTACAGGCACATAACATCTTAGTTTCCAAGGTTGGTGGCGCATTGGCGATGTAAGCGATGGATAACATTTTTTTCACTGCCAATGTTTAAGGGCGTTGGTGACAACTTACCATCAGGTGGCCCATATGCTAGTCCGCCTACTTATACTATAAAAAAAAAAATGTTTACTTTATTACAATGTCTATGGATGAAGTTTGACACTTCAAGATGAAATAAAAAAAAAACAAACAAAGATTGATATCTCTCCGTCAACATTTTTACTACACGACATAAATATGATGTCATAATGTACAAATATATTATGAATGTACATATTTTGTCATTCACTAATGTGACAAACCACAGATTATATAAATTGGTACGAGCAAAAATTTAAATTAACTGTTTGTTTATGCAAATCCATCGTATCACGCGAAAGGCAGTACATAAATAACTACACATATTTTAGAGACTGTGTGGGCGTATAACTGCCACATACATTTCATTCATAATTTCTACACTTCATTGATGTTAATTAAATATATCTTTCTAATAAGATAATTGCATTTATCTGTTACTCAGTAACGGTCAAACGGCTTTCAGTCAGACGTATTCAATTAAAATGTTACAAATAGTCGTAAATTATACAAAAGGTTATTTTCAAAATCATTCCTAATATTTATTTTGTTTTAGCAAAGTACGCTATAACTAATTATGATATGCGTATAACAAAGAGTAGAATTTATATAAACTTTGACTAGAAATTGGAAATATTTCTTATTACATTGCACTGGCTCTGATTTACAATTTGGTTCGCGTTATGTTGTATGTTCTAAGTAAAAATATTTATTTTATACGTAATAATATTGAGATTAAAGATCAAATTTAAATTGTAATATGCATCTTAATTATATAAATTGCATACTTTTATTGTTAAAGATTTTTACTTTTATTGTTTTTTCCCCTGGACTATTACAGTTGTATTGCAAATTTGTAATAAAACCTCATTACGATTTTATAACATACAAGATATGACTGGCCATAAACAATGTGTGTATTTGTAAAAAAAATATTAGCCTATTAGTTAAAAACTTTAACACACTTTCCTTGTCCCTGACTCATTCGAACATTGGCACGCACATGGAAATGACATTGCTAATTAAGAAGTTACATCAAAACGGATGTAACAAACGTGAATTGAATCATGAATTCTCTTTCGTGAGAATCTAAATGGATATCATTTTTCTTGTGGATTATTATTTTTATTACTCCTCCAAAACCAATGGCATGGCAGTAAGCAAAGAGACTATACGATAGACGAATAAAATCTATTTTGTTGTGTCGTTGACACATTTAGTAACAGCAATTGAGTTTGTCAGCTTAAGCCGTTGGTGCGGAGCTTGATTTCTTTCCGGTCGTGTCGGATTGCCGTTCGAACTACGAGAACGAAGTGGTAGAAATTCTTATTTGTGTACTTTAATTAATATGTTAAATAATTACATATTTTTATTGTATTAGATTTAATAAAAATATAACCGTTTCAGAACATCATTGGTATTGATTTCTGATTAAAATAATAAATAGTTTTCCCGCGTTTGATTAAAAAGGAACTGAACGACAGTCATCGAATTAACAATAAATTATATTTTGTTTTAATTTGATTTATAAATATTTCAGAACTTTAAGGATATTAAAATTAACAAATAATAATTTACTTGTACTGGTTATTAGAAGAAATACAGAATATAATTACGTTCATATCGAACAAAGTTGGTTGATCTTTGTAATTGGCCGATGTGGCCATTATTATTTAAAACAATAAATGATCTCGAAAATTAAAAATATCATCATCCTTTAAGCCTATAAACATTGATTACCGGGTGTTTAGTCAAATAGTCATTTCTCCTTCTCTATCAACATTGATTTGACATTCGAAAGAAGGAAACAGCATTAACTGATCAAATATAAAAATTACATTACATACATTTGTACATTACATTTCTAGTAAGAACATAACACGTCGATAGTTATAGAATTGGCACTAAGTGAAACAAGGGGGCAGTATCCGTTAACAAAAGCCAGTTTTCTGTTTAAGCGTCGAGCAATACGAGAAAAGCTTCGTTACCAGCGGATACTTGTATATACATCGCCAATGCGCCAGCAACCTTGGGAACTATGATGTTATGTCCCTTGTGCCTGTAATTACACTGGCTCACTCACCCTTCAAACCGGAACACAACAACACCAAGTAATGATGTTTTGCGGCAGAATATCTGATGAGTGGGTGGTACCTACCCAGACGAGCTTGCACAAAGCTCTACCACCAAGTGAGTGAGTAAAATCTACATTCCAAATCGTTATATATGTAAGTATTCAACTACATACATTAATACAAATTCAACAGAAATATCATTTGGAAATTACGGCCTTATCCGTGGTAATTAAATCGTAGCGTATTTTTTTTTAAATATAAAAATAAATTTTGCATTCATAGTGAATGGCTATACTGTTTAAAGACAACGAATTTCGTATGAAACAGCATCTATGTGAGAAACAATATGCGTATATTTAAAGGCATTAAGAAACTTAGTACCTAGGCAAGTGAACTGTCTAGGTGTACCTAGATATGTATACATCCTGTCCCACTTTCTATTTATAGCGTAGTCGGGACCGCTGTAGCCATTAACTTTGGCGTGAATCAGCTATTGTACTAACTTTCTCTGTTAGGTTTGTTTGTTTCAGTTTATTCTCGCTAAAATTATATGAATATTGCAAATGCAACATAATTATGATATAAAAAAAAATCATTTGTAAATATTTCCAGATAAAAAGAAAACTCTAAAAATATTCTTACAAGCACTTTTGAATATTCATCTTAATTGATTCTATCGAGAAGAATGGATAAGAATATTAGCCACACTCTTATAATATTGTAAATAAATGTTAAACAATTGTTAAATATAAACTTTCATACTGAATGCAACACAACCAAGTTCCTAACTCAAGGCTACTAAATTTATAAGTTCCTCCAGACCGATTTCGGCCACGGCGGCCAATCTCAAGAGAGATTAGCCAACTGCGCAGGAGATATTATAGTGCACAAGTGCGTGCGCAAACACAGGTGCACTCTCTTTTCCTTAGCTCTCATAATCCGATGGGACGGCAATCCGACACGACCGGAAAGAGTTCAGGCGCAGGATTAACGGCTTAACGTGCTTTCCGAGGCACGGGAGTGTACACACTTCCAACTTCCAGACTCCGGGCTGCTGCTGAGAATTTTCTGACAGAAAAACCCAATAACTATTTATTGGCCCGACCTGGGAATTGAACCCAGGACCACCGGTTCTGCGGCCTTATATCTAGCCACTAGACCAACGAGGTGTTAATTTATATACTGTATTTGAACCCAATACTCGAAGATCCGAATCTTCAGTAATAAGCTTGCTTAGACCAACGACGCAACTTAACTAAACATGTATGTACTTGTTATTGCAAAAACGTATCTGTTCGTGGGACGTAAGCGGTTGTCACTTGTTTATATAAGCTTATCCAACTTTACATATTCACTGTTAATCCTAGGTTAGAGTAATACCAATGTGACATTGTAACTACTGATATATTTTTTTTAAATAATAGGTAGGACGAGCTAGTGAGCCACCTGATGGTAAGTGGTCACTACTATACATAGCTAATATGTATGACGCTGTAAGAAATATCAACCATTCCATACATCGTCAATACGCCACCAAACTTGGTAACTAAGATGTTATATCCCTTATGCCTGTAGTTACACTGGCTCACTCCCCTTTAAGCCGAAATAAAATAATACTAAGCATTACTGTTTGGCGCTAGAATATTTTACCGGTTTTTCATATTGCAAACAGGTGGCTTAACGTTTAATTAATCTTATAAACTTATGATTGAAAATTGGATTTAAGAGATAGATACTAAATAAAATATTTATTAACACTTTGTTATATAATACTAATATTATTAATGTGGAATGTGTGTTTGTTTGTTATTTAAATAATTAAAACGATTCGGATGGAATTTGGAAAAGCTTACTTACATACCTACACCTGCCTGACCCCCCCCCCCCCACGCATACACAGTAAGTATCATAATTGGTATTGGTCTATTGGATAGAACGCATCTCAATACCGGAGGTTGCAGGCTTATTACCATATTTTTTTTGTCTTGAATCAGTATTAATAACTTAACGAATTTATCAGAGAAACTGGTGGTCGAGCTAAAGGATTTTACCTAATGGACTTTTGCAACCTCATCTAATTTATTTACAATCGTAAAGCAAGTAAATTAGTTATTAAATCGTATGTTTATTTCAGAAATTGCAACAGATTAAACTTGAAGGCATCATATTTCCACATAGTAATCTGACTACCAAGGTTCCGGTTCGCTTTCTCTTCCGTGAATGCGCTAGAAAACAGTTTTCCTCTAAAGACTTGCTTTTCTAGTCATTATCAATAATACCTGAATAGCTTTATTGCTTAGATTACTATCTATTCCGTATGCGTTGTAAGATTACATTTATGTCTTCTGTACGGACAGAACTCGGGATTTCGTTTTAATTATATATATCTGTATATATGCGAGACAAAAAATAGATTTATTATATCGTATTATTCAGCCTATATTCACATATGGAATGTTATCTTTAAAAAAACAATTACAAAACATAAAGAATCGTAATAAAATGTTATTAATTATAGGGATTCCGTCCAAAATATGACGGAATATCATCAGTTCAGCTACAATATCAACATTATACATTTTTTTTTTTTTTTTTTTTTATTTTATAGGTTGGCGGACGAGCATGTGGGCCACCTGATGGTAAGTGGTCACCAATGCCCATAGACAATGGCATTGTAAGAAATGTTAACCATCACTTACATTGCCAATGCGCCACCAACCTTGGGAACTAAGATGTTATGTCCCTTGTGCCTGTAATTACACTGGCTCACTCACCCTTCAAACCGGAACACAACAATACAAAGTACTGCTGTTTTGCGGTAGAATATCTGATGAGTGGGTGGTACCTACCCAGACGAGCTTGCACAAAGCTCTACCACCGAGAAATATTCAGAATTCGATATAAATATTCTAACCTTACATGAAATAAACAGAAACTACATGATAGGTACCAATAATGGTTTGAGGACTATACAGGTTAAGGGAGCGCTTTTATGCAAGGGGCTACTAAATATTTATTGAAAATCCTTTGTTAATTTCAAAACCAAACTAAGAAAATTTATCAAAATTAAGGAACAAGTATCAACTCCAATCAATATTAATTTAAACATCATACAGTGTTACCTCTATAAGTTGTTAAATATAATTAATAAGTTAAAATTTCGATGTAAGTGAACTATTAATTGTTCTTTTGGAAATTAATTATCTCTAAGCTTTAACATAACCATTTTTAAGACTGTCGAAAAATACAAACAGATTTACTCAAACACTTTTAACCGATGCTTTTTTTATCCTCATGCAAATAAGTTCGAGTTGGCAGGTGAGTATAATAACATAGCCACAATTGTACCAAAACTAACGAACTCGCTAATATAATAAGCTATTCAAACACCGTTTTCCGAATATTGTTAAGAGAAAATAACCACAAAATTAACATTCCAAACAATCCTTCTGACCCCGTTTCTAAAAGTTGGAAATTTTTTACACACATAATTCTTTGTCTGACTGACACAGTTAAAAACGGTTTAGCGGAAAAAGTCGATTTTATAAATTTACATCATAAAGCCTCAAATTAACACCGAATGTTGACTGAGTCACGAAAAAAAACAACGAAATTTAAGTGTGCCGACGACCGCTGACTCGCAGACTCATGATTCAAATGTACCTCAAGATATTCCACTTGCAGATAAAAAGTTTTGAACATGATACATTATTAAAAAAATGTGTGTACAAATTTTAACCTCTTGTAGTTTATAATTCAGCAAAAAAGCGCTTTTGTTTTTATGTACGTATGTACATGGGCGTGAACAAGATTCTTAAATAATGTGAGCAGAAAAAAATACTTAATTATATGTATTATAATTAAATTGGTAGTATTTTTTTTCTTTATTTCAAATCTCAATTTAAATGGTGCGTTGGCTTCGCTCGAGTTAAACCTAAAGTTTGGTGATAAAATTTTGATACCTCCAAATGACTTGCTTATTATTCTACCGTCAAACAGGAATGGAAGTTAGCTAGTGAGATAGTAGAAATAAGACAATAGACAATACATCATAGATACTCTGCTCGACCACTTAATAAGTGGTTAATACTTCTTATAGTTTCGTTGCCTTTAGGCAAATGTTACCATCAGGTGTCTTATTTGGCAGTCTGCAAGTATAAAATTAATTGATAAAAAGGAAAATCCTTATAAAATCGCTGAGTTTTGATAGACCATAGATTCCAAAAATTTTTACGTCATGCCCCTAAGGACTATAAAAACATTATTTTTCTTTTAAAGAACTGTTTGACAGGCAGTTTTGAAGTGCTACAAGTTCAGACATGTTAAGAATATTTCTTTAAGCCTCCCTTAACCATCTCTGACTGATTATGAAACTATCTCAGACTGAATATGAAACTTTAGCTATTTTTAATCTATTGTAAAAGATCCGATTTTGAATAGTCTGAATTTTGATAAAGGCATTTCGATATTAATGATTCTATATTTTTAAAAAGGATGTAGGTTGTGTGTTTGTAATTGTTGGCTTGTGTATGTTCTTAAATATTTTATTCGTCTCGCGTCTCATAAAATAATGATATCAACTCAAACTGAATTTTATATGACAGGTTACCACAGTGAATACGTGATTTTGTTTACAGTAAATTGATTTTCAGATTGTTTATTTGAAATTTAGTACGTTTCGATTTTTTTGGGATTGCAAGATCTGTGCAGAATGCTAAAAGGGTAATAAATATATTTACAGACAGACAAGGTTTACTAAATAAGTATACATTTCATAAACAATAAATGATCCCCTGGGATATTCCAATACTAAATAATGTTGATGGATATGTAATACATAAATTACTCTGTTTAACATTGTACATTAAACTAATACTTATGACGGAGTACTAAGGTGTATAATGGAATGAAGTATTTGCCAGATTGTAAACATGGTCAGTACCCACTTTCTTATGTTAATATAAATAGAGAATGACCGCTGAAGCGTAGACAATTGAACTCAATAGCTTCCTGTACATTACACACTCACAATGGTCTCCATTCAGAAATTATTTGGACAAAGAAACATAAATCTGTGAGACATTTTGGCAAAGGGTTGCAACTCCATTGGGATTATCGTTGCTAGAACTTAGCGCCGCTTCCTTTCATTCTTTTGTAGGTAAATTTTTTTGACTTGAATAAATTAAAATGACGAAAATTTCGCATAACGTCATTGTCGAAATTATATATTTTTTTAATCATTTACTTAGGTACTAGAGCGTGTTTTGTTACTATTTAGCTTACACAGTGTATACAAGTTACATTTTTCTATAATTTATATATATATTTATAATCAATTTACATACTACATTTATAAGATAAAAAATGTGTTCTCTAATCTGCATACATGCCTTTTTGAAAAAAGAACACACTTTGAAAATTTAAAATCTAAAAATAACACAAATAACATTAGAACTACATTAATATCTACACGACGTCATCGTTGGAAAACACTCGACACAGAGCGAAGTAGCCAACCAAACAGGCTGCGGTAATCCGCGTAATCCTTTAAATAAATACGCTAAAGACCACTCGAGTCCTTTCTTCCGTCGAATTTACCACCCAAGAAAGAATTTTAATACAATATCCGACTAATATGCTCACTTTTGCGCTACTGACAATCATTTTTAAAATTAAAAAAAAAGAACGATTTTCTAGGTTAAGATGCGAGAGTAATTTACATTTTGGGTGGCCATTTTGTCCTGGGATTTCAAATTTCGTACAATGTGCGGTAAATAAAAGTGCGCTAGAAATCCGAATACTTTATAATATTCCAAGTAATACATCTAAATCTGATGTTAATAAACATTGTTTAACACATTATTTATGAATGATAATGAAGATGAAAATGTTTTATGTTTTCATTCGCTGATTTTATCATTCAGGATAAATTACTATTGGAAAAGAATAACTAGAATAAGTAGTGTTTTAAATACTTTTCAGTAGAATCTGAACCAGTGGGAGCTTTAATTTAAATTATTCTTGACACTGTATTTTTAAAACTCAATCGCATTCTGGATTATTTTTAGTAAGTCCATTTATTTAATAGTTTAGTATACTTTCTTTTACATATCAAATATATACTCGGTGGTAGAGCTTTGTGCAAGCTCGTCTGGGTAGGTACCACCCACTCATCAGATATTCTACCGCAAAACAGCAGTACTTTGTATTGTTGTGTTCCGGTTTGAAGGGTGAGTAAGCCAGTGTAATTACAGGCACAAGGGACATAACATTTTAGTTCCCAAGGTTGGTGGCGCATTGGCAATGTAAGTGATGGTTAACATTTCTTACAATGCCATTGTCTATGGGCGTTGGTGACCACTTACCATCAGGTGGCCCAAATGCTCGTCCGCCAACATATAAAAAAAAAAAAAAAACAAATTTCGTAATTTAATGTATATATTTTTAATACATTAACAAAAAAATAATTAAACGAACAATTTCCTTGTTCATATAAGCTATCAATATCGTAATAGGCACGTGCATGCATTATAAAATACCTATTAAATCTTTAAAACAACTTTCAAACAAATACCATCCTTATTTTTAGTGTGACAGAGCTCGAAATAAATGGTTCAATTACATTGCAAATACATAATCGTAAATATGTTGAGCACGGATGTCAGCATGCGTGTCAGTCATGGTCAGAATGTGACACCTAGTTGGAGACAATATGGAGACGGCTCTTACATCTATCACATTATCCTAATACGACCGGAAACATTACAGCTTGATCATATTATAAGAAGTGATATTTATGATACATATAATAATAATAGCCTGTGAATGTCCCACTGCTGGACTAAACCCTCCTCTACAATTTTTTTTTGGTGGAAGATTTGAACATTATTCCACCACGCTGCTCCAAGGCATGCTATATTTCATGGGTAATACTTGCTATATTTCAGCTTTGTAAGCGTGTTAATGCTTAAATGCTTAAATTGAATTGAATAAGTATAAGTAAAATTTATAAAATATTTTGTTCATTATATTTAAAATATTTTGTTTTTTTTTTTATTTTAATTCGAGTTTATTGTTATTTATTAGTACTGTCATTATAACTATTATTGATATATATATTATTAAGAAACACGCTTTTCGTGTTTCTTAATAATATATTCTTATTATATTAATAAATATAATCTAATCAATTCAGTTTCGATTTACGAAACAACTAAAATTATTAATAATAATTGTTGGTTATGAACATTGTAACAAACAATAATTTTTATTGAATATGTAATAATAACTATCCATACAAACTTATCCTTTATATGAATGCCAGACACTTAAGCTTAAAGATCATATTGGCGATCGCTGCCCATCCATCATGCTATGCAATTGTTGTGTTGTTCATTTTTCTGTTCATATTTCTTTTTTGCAAAACCCGGTGGTCACTTAAGCACCTTGCTAGTTCCGTAGATTTTGTGACGTTTATAGGGATGCGCCTCGGTTTATTATCGATAAAAAAAAATTTTTAATGCGTTAATCGTGGTATCTAAAATGTTACGCTATTTATGTCTATATCTATACAACCTCTAACATAGTTTAAGATAGCTCTATAGAGTTTCGTATGTGATTCACACTCACTCTTCAAACGAACACAATAATACTAAGTTGCTGTAAGCTGTTTAGTCGTAGAATCAGTGATAAGTATGTGCTATCCAGACGAGCTTGCACAAGGCCTTACGACTTTAAAGCACAACAGTGGTACGTAATGTATAAAGAGTGGTTGTTATTTACTAATATAGGTTGACATTATTATACGTCAGATTTAATTAATCTCAAACAATCGACATTATTTTATTTTTAATTAAAAGTAAGAATTATTAATATAATATTTAATAAAAATATATAAAAAATTGTTAATTTAGCAGGCAAGCAGCAAAATATAAGTGAAAAAATTACACACATGATAAAATAGCTGGGTTGTTTGATGAAACGATATCAAAATTGTATTTCCGGTAGCATCCACACTGAGCAAGCTTGTGTCGTGGATACCTTGCTACGATTTACAAATGGAATTAAAATTTACTTATTTAAATATTGCTTTATCCATACATAAAAGTAATGTTCAAAACAATATATATATATATAATTATTTATATAGACGTGCTTTGAAAAAACAACGAATATTACATAAACAAATATATATTTTGTTATTTTTTTATGTTACCCGGGAGTCCAAATGCTACGACGGCTAGTACAGTCGGGAAGAATGATCTGCACTAGCCGCCCCCGCCTAGCGCCTTGCCGGCCCGCAAGATGCCTCTTCACGCCTCGTGAAGGAACTCAAGTCATAAGAGAAAGGGAACACGTGTGCTGTTAAAGATTCCATTTTTAGAGGTGCGACAAGGAGATGGTCTTACTAATAAGATTTAATAAATAATAATAAATAATTTAACATTTAAACATCGACAAATATTTGTAGTTTACAACCCTCAGCCGTCTACACTCGAGCCTACTTATTCATAACTAATTTTGTCAAAAAAATCATGTTCGCGACAACTGGGCGAGGAAGAATGGGTTGTGAGCCTTAATCCTGTATTTTTTCTTGACGGACAATGAATTGACCACATTGTGGGCATGACGGGTGGACAACGCTAACGTGCGGCTGGACGTAAGTTTTACAAATTTAACTATAAAAAATATCAAGCAAATGCTTGTGTTACATTCTTACATCATTACATTAATTTCAAATCTCTTTATTTTTATTATTTTAAATAATCGAATTAAGCCCGTGCGTTTCTTATTAAAATTGAAACAACTAAACCAAATTACGACTTGATCGAAATGATGAGTAAACGAATATAATCCAAATAAAAACGAGCAAAATTTTTTAAATATTTTCTTTTTAGGAAAAAGCTAGTAAATTTTTCATGGTCATAAACATAATTAGATTATTAAATTAATAATATTAATATTATTAAATACGGTTAGTTTGTTTTTATATATTTGAAAATGGAATAAATTAAACTTTTGTAAAGCTTTCGCTGTACTTCGCCGGACGTGTGAGGCGGTCGTGTAGATTTGCGAATTATAAGCTCTTGACGTTATTGTCCACACGATTGTCCACCGCCTTGCCACACAACCACCATTAAATACAGACTGTTACAATAAAAACCTAAAATAAATCTACAATGCTATCTCTATAATTTTTAATTCTAACATTCATTTATAAAGTATAGTTATTAAGAAATTAAACTTTAAAGTTCTGTTAGTAATTACTTAGTTTTATGCTTATAAATTTGTACGCAAAGATTGTTAAAACCAGTCAATTTTGTATGACTTCTTAAGCTTGAGAATATCACTATAATATTATTTTTAAATGGTTGAAAGTAATAGGTATATTTAATATTTTTTTCTCGAATATAATAAAAACATACTGTACATTGGTCATTCATGTCATACGTCTCCACCTTGCCTTTCGGCGCATGCGCATGCCGCTTCAAAATCTACACTCCATTGACCAATCACAATAGAATTACATGACCAATGTACTCTGTAAAATGTTAACATCGTTTGAGAATTATTAATGATGTTATAAGTAATAAATCCGACATTACGATATTTAGTAGCAACAGTTTATTGAAATTGTCAACAGTATAAAATAATTGAAAAACATTGAAATGATAAATGATTGTATATACAATATAAGTTGAAGCTCTCGAGCGTTTAAAAATGATTAGCAGAAAAATGTTTCAACATCAATTATATCTTCTTAGATCAATGTACTTATGATCAATTTGTTTGTTTTTTATTATCGTATTTGCTTCTAGTATCATACAATATGTAATATTCAAGATTTGTATTAACATTTGCATTTTTTTTATTGTATAGGTCGGCGGACGAGCTTTTGGTAAGTGGTCACTACCGCCCATTGACATTGGTATTGTAAGAAATGTTAACCATCGCTTACATCGCCAGTGCACCACCAACCTTGGGAACTAAGATGTTATGTCCCTTGTGCCTATAATTACACTGGCTCACTCACCCTTTAAACCGGAACACAACAATACAAAGTACTGCTGTTTTGCGGTAGAATATCTGATGAGTGGGTGGTACTTACCCAGCCGGGCTTGCACAAAGCTCTTCCACCGAGTAACAACGAGCATTATTAACTCCCCTTTAGGGGAATTAATTCCCCTTTACCTAGCACTCTGTTACTGGAATCTACTTTACTTTATATTGTATTTGCAGGAACTAGTTAATAAAAAATTAAGTTTAAAGTTTTATGCATCAAATAAATTAGAGAATAAATATAAATATAAATGTATGTAGTATGTTCCTATAAAGTAGATTCTATTCAAACAAAGAACATATATGAGTTATTGTACTGGCTACAAATGTAACCTAACTACATAGGGTCAGTAACTCTTTTTTGGGGCGACGTATTCTACTTATAAAATTTTAAAATGGCTGATAGACATACAACGCACAGTCTACACCGGTGAGGCTAGAATATTACTAAGATAGGATGTTTGAAAATCGTCTAAGAAGGATAGGTGATAAAAAAATTTGAGTTGTTATTTTTGGAGACAGAAATTTTACTTTTATAAAACAGGTACAATGAAAACGTGCAAAAATGTTTAAAATTGATTTAAAAAAATTGGAACGTTTCCTTTTTAATGTACGACTAACTAATAATGATAATGAAATCTTGAGAATGAAATGATCGCTTGAGCAAAAATGAAAAAAAAAACATGTTTATTTTCACTTTTATTTCCATTTGGTCTAGCATACCTCTCCTCTCTTTACCAGCTTTCTGACGTCTCGGTTAAAAAACCAATAAGTAACTCTAATGCTTCTATATTCAATAAAAAAATCTGACTATATTATATAATATTGATAGTCCGCAATATGCCATGTAAGCTCCATATATATAGCAAGTAACAGAAACTGAAGTGGAACTCAAAGAACATTTCCATATCCATCGTCCACGTGAACATAGTCCTGGACACGGCGACTCGTGAGTATTAACACATATTAGAATAGATTATATACCATAGTTGTGATGCGTATTCTAATATATGTTAGTTATATGTATTGAAATGTTTATGTAGTATCAAATACTGTATTCAGATTTCAGTTAAGATATCTTGAAGTCGTATAGCAATCGATTCATTTAAAAAACGTTTTTATCTAAGTACATTACCTAAAAAGGAAGTGCAGTCGACCATTATCGCGTTAAACTTCATTCATCTTTTAATATGTCTTATTATTAAACGGTTCAACTTCACTTAAGTTTTTTTACGCCGAGATGATAAAAATTCGTATAGTTTTCGATAAATAAAGAAAGTGCAAACGGAAATAGTTAATAGTAATAGTTATATAAAAATGTATGTAATGGAGAATAGCCTTTATAGACCTCACTTAAGAACATTACTTAGCGCCTATGTAATTGAAATCTGTTCTCCCTTTTTGTCATTGTCGATTTGACATTGGAAAGAAGAAGACACAAAAAAAAACAACAATAAATGTTCTTATTCGTAACTATTTTAAAATTTGTACAAGAGTATTTTCAAATTTATTACCATGTTTTAGTAAGAAATGTTAAAACTTAACCTAGACGAATGTCGCCTTTGCTGTTAAAGTATAATGCCATAGATTATAAATTAAAAATAGGACCGCGTTATGCAATAACAGATAAGGGCATTTCAAAGGCAAAACAGTTTATGTGAATTATGAAAGAGTTTAAACATGAGTAATTCAAGATTCATGGATATTTTAACATTAAATTAAAATATTACCATCTTCTCTTTCCGGTTAAGCAAATTTGAAAGAATACAGTGACGTCAGAAATCGATGAGTTATTTCAAGTTGATATTTTCGTGAATCTTGAAAACAGGCGTGTTAGGTTGATTCGCTTGGCACGTTTTATTTGAATACATTTTTTACTTGTAATAATAACATAATAGGCATCAATTTCGAGTCAAGGGGTCTTTCAAAGATTTCTTGTAGGCAAATAAATCAATGAAAGACAAAAAGAGAATTAAAACTAAATTGCGTTATTTAATAACAAATTGATAAAGTTATTATATGTATTATGACATATTCAAATAGTTATTGAAAAAATAAGAATTACTACATTATTATAATTCATGTGTTTTCTTAGAATTAACAACTCATAACAACTGTTGGCTTATAATAATATTTATATAGGCTATTCGTTGCACATTTTCGCATATTTTTTATTCATCACTTTGAGCTATTTAAATTAAAATAATGTATTGCAAACAGCCAAAAACAAAACTTTCCTTTAACGTCATCTCATACATTCTCCCATTTATATATGTATTTTCAATAAAAATATATAATCCGAATCTAAATCGTCCAATAGCTGATAGTAACCGTTGGCTAAGGAAGTTGACACAATTAAATTCTTAGCATAAATGTGGATGGCTACAAAACGAGAGGAAGATCGAAAGAAACATGGATAGACTATGTGACATAACAAACATGATGACACATGAAAGATCTAACTGATAAGACTAAGAGATAGAAATATTACATTAGGAGGAGATATAAGTATGAACGTGGAGGGCTTCGAGGCAAGAGGGAGATCGAAAGAAAGATGGATACAATAGATAGATAGTGTGAGACAACATATTTGTAACATTCGTTTATGAATAGAGATATACCTGATTCCAATCGATACAGTAGATAAGTAATCGGTAAAGTTGATTATTTGCATTACTCCTCTTGTGGTTGGAATAGGCAATAGAGCTGACTTAAAGTGAAATACATATTGCACTATCATAAATAAATGGGTTAAGGGCAAGTGAATGATGATATCAGCATGTCAGCTCTTTTTGACAATTACTGTAACTTGCATCTTTACACTTACAAGCGAATTGCATTTTAAAGCTGGCAATAGACATCAACTTCTAGAATGAACACGATTGCTTTTTTTTCTATAATATTAATTCAATAGTGATTATATCCGTCGTAAGTATGTTTATATTTTCTGTGACATTCATGAACCTGACAGAGCTTCGATGTCGGTTAATAAGACTGACCTTATCAATCGCAGAATGTAATAACCAAATACACGCCCTAAATATTTCTAGGGTCCATCGACACTAAGTTAAATTTAAATAAATAGTATAATTCGAAGGTTCGTTTCACAACAGACAATATAGGGAATTGTGGTGATTTATTAAAATTTATCTCTACGTGACCCCTTTGGACATTGCGTATGCGTTGAAACAAACATATCATACATATATTATTAATGTTTTGTTTGTACACAGATTGCATTCGTTAAAGTTATTTTAAAACTCTCATACAATCACCGGAGGCGCTGTAAGTCCAATCCGCGGGTACCTTTTGTATGTAGTATTTATAGTAACCTTTTCATATTACTAAATTTTTCATTTATCTTCAATTTTAATTACTCTCAATTGGAGTCATATTTTCATCTTTATTTCTTATGTTTTAAATTTTTTTACTGCCTCTTAATGAACACAAATATGGCTTTAATCCACAGTGGTAGTGGTGGCCCAACGTTGCCGCTCATCGAAATATTTACCTACATTAAATTGTAAAGTAACAGTCTGTTTCAGTGCTGGGTAAAGTCCTCTTTTTCACTTAAGAAGGCTCTAAGACTTAAGGTTATTTAAAAACCATACTTCAATGATGAATAAAAATGTGGCAGAATTTTACGATACAAGCATACTACATTTTACGATATAAACATACACGCTGGTACACAGAACCTTTTTATACGAAGTATAAAAATCGACCGAACTGCGATGACAACAATATTTCTTATTTTAATGCATTCATAGTCTATGTATGTCATGGTTTATTTAAGATATACTTTTTTTATTATCTTCCCTTTCCGATATCACACGAGTAAAAAGTGAATATATTTTATATCAATATTAAAATGTTCTATAATCTGCATCAATCTAAGCGATCTTTATGCCCTGTACTGCTCTTATAAACCTGAGCAAACCCCCAACGTCTATTTTTGTCGTATATTTATTAAATATATCTTGTAATATCTCCAAAACTTCTCCTCCAAACTCAATAATGTACAAGATAGCTTTTATTGGTAGGATGCACTAAACATAATATATTTAAGTTATTTTGATAGGTATTTATATTCTGTGATTTAACTTAATCTTTCACTCATAGTATCAAAGAAAATCTAGTTAGTTTATCAAGATCGGTTGGTTCACTCTTCCTCAAGAAATAGTAGCTCCCGTAGCTTCCTAAATTGGCAGTGTAATAATTACGCATCACACAAAGGGCGTAGTATCTGTCATATGTCACCTGATATCTCTTCAGTCATGTCGGATCGCCGTTCCATCTGATTATGAAAGTTAGGGAATATCTCTCTATAACATCTCCTTTTAATTTAGTCAGTTCTTAAGTTAAGCCTCCATGTTCAGAAGGACTTCATAAAAGACAAATATAATATGGACTTATTGGACTTTTATGTAAACATGTTGAATATCTACAAATTATTATATTTGTTATATTACTTTTCGCATTTGAATTATTCTTAGAGCAGCAATTTTCGTTTTGAAAGAAACCAGATTTATAATTTACTTTTGAAAATAGTAGGAAAAAGAGCGGCTGTAATGTACCAAAATATGTACTTTATATATAACTATATACGACCAATAATACCTACATCATGTTTTTCATGAATTTTGTACGTATATTTATATAAGTAGTTAAAGAAGTTAAGCCATCTTCTTGTGTTCTAAAAATAACGAACACAATGTTTACAAAAACATCATCAAGCTAAGTCGTATGCTTGAACCAAATACATCCCTTAATAACAACCATACATAACCTTTATCATTATTCATTAATAATAATAATAATATCCTGGGACATTATTCACACAAGGCCACCTGATCCCAAACTAAGCAGAGTTCGTACTATAAAAATCAGACAACTGACTGACAATTACTTTTCTTTTGTAAGTACACATATATTCTACTTATATAGATAATTACACCAGACTCAGGACAAACAGACATGGTCATGCTCACAAATATCTGTTCTGGGCGGGAATCGAAACCACGATCTGCGTCGCGAAAAGCAAGCATCTACCGATCACGCCAACGCGCTCGTCCACATACACTCAATTAAAATTCACTAACGGATATTTTACATACTGCATATAAATAGAATTGTAACCAATAGTAATAATTCCAGAGGAAGTCCTGGTCAATTGCCTGTGATAATGTGATGTAGGCGATTGTATTACCTTGATTTGAGTTTTCATCACCACACGTGACTGACAGTCGGACGATTCAAAGTTTGTATTTCCTTTTGCGGTCGAGATAGGTATGTGGCGTATACGTAATATTTGAGAGGAAAACATGCTTGGCTTATTATTTATTAAGGGTACTTATCATACTAACGTTTGTTAGGTAAGTTTTACAAAAAAGTGCTTAAAGTATGTTTTTTAATTAATATTATTTATTATAATATTTCATTTGATTAAAATGACTCCTTAATAAGAGTATTTTTTTTTAAATAAGTTTTTTTATAAAATATTGGAGTTTATCGAATCTCAGTCGTGAAAGTTATATATGTATTTTTTGATAGGATGGGTATACGGACGAGCATATGGGCTACCTGATGGTAAGTGGTCACCAACGCCCTTAGACATTAGCAGTGTAATAAATGTTAACCATCGCTTACATCGCCAAAGCGCCACCAAACTTGGGAACTAAGATGTTATGTCCCTTGTGCCTGTAATTACACTCACTCACTTACTCTCCCTTCAAACCGGAACACAACAATACCAAGTACTACTGTTTTGCGATAGAATATCTGATGAGTGGGTGGTACCTACCCAGACGAGCATGCACAAAGCTCTACCACCAAGTAAAGGGCGATCGAGCTTCACTCGGCTATAATGAATTGGTACAATTAAAAACATACAATAAAAACGGTTATAAAATCTTATACATATAGGTTAAAAAAAAGTTGAGCCAAATCGTTAGAGCCATTTTCGAAGTATACAAATGAAAATTATATATTTTGAGCAGTTTGTAAAATAAACCCACTATATATAATAATTAAATGTCACTTAACTTATAAACGCTAGTGTGACATGATCCTATTACGACGTCGTTATCACCTTGAAATTTCTAAAATATTCAGAAGTTTCGATGAAAGAGACGCTAGAGTCAAATTAAACATGTAGCTATAGAGTCCACTGACCGTGCAAACTAATCAATGAACAAATTATCCTTTCATATATTTTATCAGCAAATTTGACTGCATTCCATTTCAATTTATAAATCAAATGATTATTATAGATATATTAATTGATTTTACTTAACAAAATAATAATATTGTATAACACGTTTTATGTTTTAAAAGTAATTTTAAACTCCGAAAAAGGACGATAGATGTCTTTGTGAAGACTAAGCGATAGACAGAAACATCAAACTATTATACATAAACAAAATAATCGAACTACACCAAAGGTACGGGCAACGTGTTTGTAGACATTTGTAAAATTAAAGAAGGAAAAAACATATTTTGCATATATTTTTCCTATGTTTAATCTATATGTCTAAACATGACCTGACATCAATGAGTCTCGCACAAAAAATAAAAACTCTATCTATCAGAGAAGCTTTTTGATGGTAGAGCTTTAAACAATAACATTGTATTGACACAAGCGATAGCTTATAACTTAACTACATCACAACCTACTGTCAGAAGTTAGTTTTATACCTTATGAAGACCGTTTTAATTCAGACATGTTTAGTGGAGATATGATTCATACCAAACTATTTTTTATTCTTCATCCATTATGTCATAATGGTTAAATCCATTCAAAGGTAATGCATAAATTAAATAATGCTTAAGAAATTATTCCAAAAATAACAAAGTATAAAAAACAATAATATGATTACAATACTCAGTACAAGCTAAAATTTTCATTGAAAACTGGAATACTATTACAAGATACATTGAACGCTGGTTCAATATCGAACGAAATGAAAAGTATTCATCATATAAAAACTTCAAGGTCTGTTTACCAGCCACGTGACTACATACCCTCGATGAAATACAAATTTCGACCTTCTATCAGGTCCTGAATAAATATATCGCCCGATACATCAAGGAGTTATCTTTTTTATTGAATTGGTATCACGTAAATTAGCTAGTTTGGCTTATTTTCAATTATTACCAAAAGGTGACTGTTTGTGTACGTATTATATATTAGTCAATTACATAATCTAAAGTTGCTTTTTAATAATGATTATTGAGTCAACAAGTTAGGTATTATTAGTAAAATGATAGAGATCTTGGGCCTCAAAAAAATTACCATTGGCAGAAGAGCTAATAAAAAAATTTAAAAAACGAGTACACAATAGGTGTTGTGTTTTATATTATTTATTACATATTAATGAACATAACAAATATCCTATATTTTTGTGGTTATCTGTTGCATCGTAGCTCCTTAGGGGATGAACCGATTTTGATTTAGTTTTTTTTTATTTGAAAGTTGTCTTGACTGAAAGTGTCTTAGCTATGATTAAAGAAAATCTGTTTAGAGATACGGGCAACTTATAATGGCCTAATCATATTCATATTATCAAACGGATATGCGTCCACTAAACACGTATATATTTATGAAAACAGAATCACACGAGATATTTTCAAGAACTAGGATGTAATTTTAATAGAAAATAAACATTATTTTAATAGCCTATTATAAATCGAAAAATATAGAGTGTCTTTACTATTTATATGTATGTCCGACAAAAAATAATAATTAAAAAAACAAACTACCTATATCTATATAATTAAATAAGTTTACTAATTACCTGACATGAATAAAAACCCCTATATAAGGAAATATTAGGAATGTGTCTTATCGATGTAACCTAAGGCATATGTATATTTATGTAAGAGGGGGCAAACGAGCATGAGGCTCACTTAATGGAAAGTGACTACCACCGCCCATGGACATCTGCAACACCCGAGGGCTTGCAAGTGCATTGCCGGCCTTTAAGGAAAGACGCTCTTTTCTTGAAGGTTTCTATGTCATATAGGTTCGGAAAAGTCGCCGGCGAAAGCTGGTTCCACAGAGTGGTTGTGCGAGGCAGAAAATGCCTTAGAAAGCGCGCTGCTGTGGATTTCCAGACATTGAGGTGAATATAATATGTACCTAATATGATATTGTATAAATAATAATATTAATAATGGTCCTCCAAACCGATTTCGACCACGGCGGCCAATCTCAAGAGAGATTAGCCAACTGCGCAGGACATATTATAGTGGCAGGCATAAGTGTGTGTGCAAACACAGGTACACTATCTATTCCCTTACTCTCATAACCCGATGGGACGGCAATCCGACACGACGACAGGCGCAGGACCAACTTTACGTGCTTTCCGAGGCACGTGAGGATACACACTTCCTACTTCCAGACTCCGGGCAGCTACTGAGAATTTTCGACAGAAAATCTCAATAACATTTTATTGGCCCGACCTGGGAATTGAACCCAGGGCCACCTTATCTGTGGCCTTACATGTGTCCTTTCCCATTTCATTCCCTTTTTATTCTTACTAGAGCGACCATCTGTTATATTAGGATCAAGAATTTCAAAATGTTATATTGTATTACTTTAAACAAAGTACAGTCGGAATCGTTCAGGAAGACGTTATCATTATATAGATTATCTACTAGAAAATGATATAGCTTCAAGAGAAAAATCAAACCCAAATAATTTACATGGTAAGTATTTTTAGAGTTTTGTACAAACCGTATCCGCCCAAACATCACATATCCCAACGCCAACCAGCAATACTTAGTATTGTTGAATTCCGGTTTGGTAAGGATGGTGGCGCTGTAAGATTTAGTTAATACGGAGCCTTATGCAGATTGTTTCGAAGAAAAACCTCATACTTCATCAATGATCTTGGTATTTGAACCATAGACTTTGGAATCTCATGTATCTAATAGAACAACGAGGCATTAAATTTATGTAAATATCTACCCTTTAAATCATCTTGAAACATCAACAAATAATGCTAAACGAAAAACGAAAATAGGAATATAAAACATCATGGAATAGTAACTAGCCTGCTGAAAATACAATCACAGCGAGCTGTTTTCATAAAATACAGCTGCCATCAACCTTTTAAGCTATTCGCTTACGTATTGGAACCGACGTTTGTCTTGGCGTTAGACAATACATAATGTATCAATTGTGCAATAACAGGATGCATTGCATTATGATAAGGCGGCCGTTACACATTATCACATGATATTAGACTAACCGCCTTAATCATAAACTTTATTTAACTGGTGATTAGTTAAACAATATTTTGTCTTCTTCTTTCGTATGTCAAATCAATAATAACAGAAAGAGACAAATCAGTGTTTAGCTGAACAGTAACTAAGCAACGTTTATGAATAAGGCCGTAATTGTCTATGCATATTGTCTATGAAAAACGTCTTTTGTCCTCAGAGTTTTGTAAAAATGCTTCAAATATTTACGATGGGTATTTTTGGGGGAAATAGTATAATTTTATAATATTTTTTTTTTAATTGAAAATAGGTTGGCATCTTGCCAAATGACCTGATGGGCTACCTGATGCACAAACCCCTACCACGAAACTATTAAAAAATTGTATAATATTTATATTATTTACTTTAAAATAAGTGCCTAATATGATATTGTATAGAAGAAACGTAAGTCACAGATTATAATCACTGACTTTATCCGAAGTCACATAATTTTAAATCGATGGATTTGATATTATTACTTTGTGTTTTCATATTCTTACAAAGCAGACCTTCTGTCAAGAAGATATATTGTACTACTATTGACAAAGTATGACATTAATTTAGAAAAAATCAATCAAGATATATTATTAAACATTTATTTGACAGTTCAGTAGCAACAATACAGTTACTGCTATATTTTAATTATAAATTATTATTATTCACATAACAAAAATATCTGATTTTAAAACTATATTCGATATTTAAATGAATATATCATGTCTACCAGTGTCTACAAAAATGTACCAGATAATAAGCTAGTAAATAATTTATCTTCATTTATATTATAAAGAGTAATGATTTGCTGCTCTGTAATTGATTGAACGATTTTTAAAAATATTTCACTAGAAAGACAATTTGTTCAGAAGTGACAGGTTATAATATATATATATATAATATTATAATAAGACTTATAGTCACAAACTGAAATTCACAAATTAATAAAATTAAACACAAGTTTACAATCTCACGGCAATTAAGTATTTTAAAACCCAATATTATATTACATTATCAGATTTTCCGTTGCAATATAAACTTTATTTCCAAAATTACCAGTACTTCAGGCAAACCTAATGTGGTTTGCAAAGAAAATATCATATAAAATTGTACCAACAAAAACCAATTAGTTGATAATATTTTTATTACAAGTTACAAATGATTATTTACTTATATTTTAAAATAAAAACAGAAAAGTGAAGTATATTTTAAATTTTTTTTTTTTAGCGCCAGCAGGTGAGGTAAGGGGAAAATGTTTGTGGAGGGCTTATTATAAAAAGAAGCCTTGTTCTAGGAGTTTAAGCTTGTTTAAATTGATATTTATACAACACGTTTATCAGTCATCATTCATAAATTCTAGCAAACGTATATGAATACGAAAACAAACATTTAAATTTATAAAAAACTGTTTATTTTTAAAATATTTACGGCAATAGAAACAGACTCCTGTATTTAAGATTACCACGTGAATGTTACTTAAGTATAATTCTATAACCTATTCCAACCACAACATGAATAAACCCAAATAAACAACTTTGACACCGAATTAATGCGATATCCATTGGTCATCGATAACAACTGACGCGATATCATTGGTCATCGATATCAATTGACGCGATATCATTGGTCGAGATCTTGAATAATCTATGATATTCACTATGGACTCGCGAAAAGATGGCGTTTTCAATGTCCACGAAGTTGTCCGCAACTTCGAAAGTTAAATTAATGTGGTTATAACTAGTTAAGTGAAATAAAGGTAAATTAATCAAGAACTGTTTATCGCATGCAATTTGTAAATCTACGGTTTGTTTACCTTTAATCCTACTCCGATTGGAATTGGGTATTAAAAAATAAGTTGAATATATTTTTAATCTTTATAACTACATTAAACATGTTTACTTAACCTTTTATACGAGCTATTTTAACAGTAACAACAAATTTGACACTCAAACATAATACAGTTAACATGTAATGAATCAACTTGGAATCAATTCCTTTTCAATCACATGCGTTCTTACAAGCGTCTTGCTGATTTGCTGATTTTACATAAAATTCTCGAAGTCAGTTCTGTTAATGTTAACGCTTACGATACGTTTCATATATATATATATATATATATATATATATATATATATATATATATATATATATATATATATGTATGTTCTATTAATGTAACTGCAAAAAATAATCGTATATGTTTTTTATCTGGAGTGGAGACCACGCCCTGGATTGGAGACCAAGCCTTGGCATGCGTAGCGTAGGACGCCCTCCGACTAGGTGGAGTGACGATATGCGCAAAGTGGCTGGCAGCGGATGGAAATTGAGAGCTGAAGATCGAGCACAGTGGCGTGCCATTGGAGAGTCCTATGTCCAGCAGTGGACGGGGGAAGGGATGATGATGATGATAATAATGTATTCTATACAGAACTAGCCGTAACTACTGTACTAGCCGTCCGTCGTCGCTACCACTCTGCTACCACTTACCGTCAGGGTAATATTAAAACAAATTAGGCTCACAAAAGCACTTTTGAATCGTCATATGACAATCTTGAATTAAATACTACTTACTCACTCAGTACTCTTAACTCCATCAGTAACTCAGTAGTTAATCTTTGTCACCATTTTAATTACAGATAATGAAATATAATTCAATTGATACATATCCTGCTTGGAAATCAATAAATACTACGCTTTTTTATAATTTATATAATCTTGTATGAGTATTACCTTAATACTTATGAAGGTTTCCGCACGATATTTTCCTTCACCAAAGAGTTGAGATAAATGATGAAAATCCAGTGGAGATTGCCCCGAATTGAACCTGCAATATTTTCAAACCAGGCTTATACTTATTAAAACTAGGCTACTAGTTTTAATAAAAATCAATAATAATAGTACTTATTAGAAAATAAGATATTGTTTTCTAATTAGAATAAAAGCCACGTTGCTTAAATAAGGTTGTTGCTTTTTTAATAGGAATTGACTAAGCCATAAAAATTAAAATTTTATTTTTATTTTGTAACTATATTGAATACTTACTATACTGAATGAATAAATTTAATATATAATTTATATTTTTCTACGAACGTGATAAATCTGGACTAAAATTAATGTCGCGTTTGATTCAAGGAAAGACAATGTTGAATTTTTACTAAGGACATTCGATTTGATCTATATATAATATAAATAAATCAATAGATATTAGTGTTATTACAACTGAGTAATAATTAAAATTTAGACACTTACTATATATATATATATATATATTCAATAAATGTATCTACATTTATTTAAATTTTATTTTGTATGTATATTTTCATTTTTTTTTTATTATCCAAGGACGTGTTGCTCTTACCTGTGTTTTATCTTGTCTATAATTTGATTTACCCTTTTTTTTTAATGTGTCCGCATGTTTTTTTTTCCAGGCAGCATCACATTCTAAATTTTGGGACAATACACAGTATTATTATGCAATTATAAGTTTGAATTGAACTCTAATAATGAAATATTAAAAAGTGTTCTATCTTATGATAGGTTTATATATTAAGTATAGAGGAAAAAAAATATATAAACCAAGAAAATCAGCTTCGAATATTGGACATACACAAATTCGATCAATTTGAAATGGAAAACATATTGAATTTGAAATGTACATTAGTATGGGTTCATATATCGTGGTACGACACGTGACAGTTCACTCGCACGCCGAAAATGACGCGATATCCGGCCAATTCACAAAGGTTCTTTTATAAATCATCAACCAGAAGTAGTCTCATAGGGACACTGACTTGCTACCATTAAATGACGTTAGAATGGAACATTTTTTATTTTGTCGTCTAGTAGTGTCCACAGACGTGTTCTCCGTGTTTGTGGTGTTCTTCCTATCAGTTTATAGTGGGGTAGTTTTATGTGCTTACATGTTTTCATTTCCAAGCAGCGTCACAATCAGAATTTTTGAATTTAAGATATTGTTTTGTTTCAGTCATCTTTATTGCTGTTTTCTATTGATCTTAGTGGGATTCTATATTCCTAGCCTGGTCTGGATGGCGTTCAGCCTATTCATGATGGGGTCGTTTCTATTATGGATTGTCATTGGTAGTATATCCTTTATACCAAAATCTCATTGGTAGTCGCTATAGAATAGAACGTTTAACTTACTAAGTTTTAGCGTGACTTACGTTAGAATACAAAGTTAGAAGAACATGGGATGCCGGTACTCACTTAGGGCTTGTAGAAATTTGTAATTTCACTCAACTTGAAGATCACCCGGACAAACAGACAAACACAAATAACGGTCGTATTGTTTTTGGTAAATTGGTATACTCACTTAAAGAGGCAGTTTTTTTATCATATCGGAGACAAACACTTTGGTAAGTGAGCCAGGATAATAGAGACACACAAGGGACATAACACCTTAATTCGCAAGTTTGGTGGCGAGTAGGTGATACAATGAAGATTAATAATTACTGTGCCCTATCATATAGGACATTGGTATTCACCATCAGGTTCCATTCAAATTTGTTACTTTTATACGTTATAAGAAGTTTATAAGTTTAGTTCTTTAATTATTATCATTTTCAACTTGTTAATTAAAATTTTATTATCTGTTTCTTAGTTGCTTAGTTGCTTGTAGTTATATAAAATTAATGCTACGGTTTCCTATAATTGAGGGAGCATATAGATATACAGCGTGTAACAAAATTCGTGTCCGACCCGTGAAGTGGTTATTAGGTATCGTGTGTCGGTTCTATTTATGTAATAATTTTTAAAATACTAAGCAATAAATTTATCCCGGAAAAATTTGGCAAAAAAGGAGTGGGCAATAGCTTGATAGCTCTTACCTATCAGGTAGCTAAGACACGAGGTCATGACCTCAGTAGCCCACGTTTTTACCACCAACAGTGTCGTTAAACACAATTAATATATTTTGTTAAGTAATTTTTTGCTTAGTATTTTAACTAGTATAATGTGTAATGTTTTTTTTTTATTGTATAGGTAGGCGGACGACCATGTGGGCCACCTGATGGTAAGTGGTCACCAACGCCCATAGACAATGGCATTGTAAGAAATGTAAACCATCGCTTACATCGCCAATGCGCCAACCAACCTTGGGAACTAAGATGTTATGTCCCTTGTGCCTGTAATTACACTGGCTCACTCACCCTTCAAACCGGAACACAACAATACCAAGTACTCCTGTTTAGCGGTAGAATATATGATGAGTGGGTGGTACCTACCCAGACGAGCTTGCACAAAGCTCTACCACCGATGTAAGCTCGTGTATGTTATCTATATTCCTTCTTGGAGATCATAATAAAATAAAACATAAATTATTATTCAAAATGTGTATATAGTGTAAACATATCACAAAATTATTGCTGAAAATGTTGTTGAAATCCAAAATTTCAGTATTGCCCAAGCCCTTTGTCTGCGTTTAACTTACATCGGCGCTGAAATGAATCTATTCATCGTTCAATAATGCATTATTGTTGTACATCATTTATAAATTCAAACGAGTGAAATCATGAAATGCAACCGAATTAAGTCAAACGGTCGTTACCTGACTCACTAACGGTGTTTGTGAACATCCCGATCACGTGGACGAAAATGTGTTATAGAAGTTTCGACACCTTAAAACCCTTTTTGAAGTCATGCTATTTGTCAGAACTTTATATAGAATGTTTATCTTCTATTTATAACATAAAAGGTGATTTAATATTTCATATAGTTATACTTTTTGGTGATAGGACTTTGTGCAAGCCCGTCTGGGTACCCACTTATCAGCTTCTACCGCTTAACATTAATACTTAGTATTGTTGCGTTCCAGTTTGAAGTGAGCCAGTGTAACCACAGGCACAAGGGACATACCATCTTCGTTCGTAAGTGTGGTGGCGTATTGGCCATATAAGAAAAGCTTAATATTTCTTACATCGCCACTTGGGTGTACGCAAATAACCCGCCAAACTTTTTAATCTGGTGAATGGTTCAGGAATGCATAGAAGACGAAAATACAAATATTAATTTTTATTTATATAGATAGAAAGAAGACCATAAAGATTTAATATATATATATATATATATATAGCATAGGTAGGCGGACGAGCATTTGGGCCACCTGATGGTAAGTGGTCACCAACCATCGCTTACATTGCCCATAAACATGGGCATTGTAAGCGATGTTAACTATCGCTTACATTGATACATGAAAATGTATAAATATGGTATTACATGTTAGTATTTTTGTACACTTAAAAATATCCATTATTGAACTCTGGTAAAGAAGCCTTTCGCGTGAAACATTTATTCTCGTGCTATGCAATAAACTATAAAATAAATAAATGGTTCTCTTATTTATTTATAATCAACGCTATTTATACTTTCGTTTTTCACACAAATTACGTGTACAGTTTCTGAATTGATATGGAAGTATTTGTACTGAATGTATGAGTTCATATCGACTTAATTTATTAGTGTTTTATACGCACGCGAGTCGGTTGCTTGGACATATTTGACGATTATACACTTTTTTTTGTTTAAATGGAAATATATGTAGTGAACTATGTAAATTTTTATTGATTAATAATAATTTTAAAGCTGATTCGTGTTTTTCATATCATACAATTGTCCGACCTAACAAGGTCGCGGGTTCGATTTCTGTATTTTTGACATGAAATTGTACTAATAAGTACAAACTCACATATAATTTTGACCGTCGGGGCGTCACGGTAGCATGCGCAAGCGATCCCGTGGCGCCCCCTGACCAGACGGAGAGGATACCGCTGGTTTTTTAGTGGGTATTCCGGCGCCTTTAGTGCCGGTGAGCCCCACATACCCCCCCACTTCATGTGGGGGAAACGAGGCAAGGCGTTATTCCAGCGAAAAAAATAATAATCATACAATTGCATATAGAATCACCAGTCAGATCATAGCACAGTATTTTTGAATTAAATAACTATTACTATATAATGCCATTAACTTTTTATTTGTATTAAATAATTTTCATTTTATATATAAAGAGCCGAGATGGCCCAGTGGTAAGAACGCGTGAATCTTAACCGATGATCGTGGGTTCAAACCCGGGCAAGCACCACTGAATTTCATGTGCTTAATGTGAATTGTGATTATAATTCATCTCGTGCTTGACGGTGAAGGAAAACATCGTGAGGAAACCTGCATGTGTCAAATTTTCACTGAAATTCTGTCACATGTGTATTCCACCAATCCGCATTGGAGCAGCGTGGTGGAATAAGCTCCAAAACCTTCTTCTCAAAAAGAGGAGAAGAGGCCTTAACCCAGCAGTGGGACATTCACAGGCTGTTACTTTACTTTTATACAGTGGTGGTCGTATAATTAGAAACACTACCAACGGTCCTTGACATTATGTAAGATACTTCACCGCAATCGTTTTTATTTTGAAATTAAACAATAAATAGGACAACAATATGTTCAACGATTTATCATTTATTAGAAAAACAATATAAATCCCATTACACAAGGGCAGTTTCAATATTACATTACGGACAAACATTTAAATCAGTTTTAAGGTATGAACAATAATGGTCAACTAATTAGAAACAACAACAAAAGATATAAAAAACAATATTTTTTTAAGTATTAATATTGTTATTTACGAAATAGCTACTATCCACAGCCTACCAATAGTTATAATTAATATTTAGAGGCGTATCCCTTATTTTCAATAACAGCACTGCAACGACGTGGCATTGATTCAATCAATTTCATACATTTTTCTAGGGGATTGAATTCCATGCTTCAACAAATGCTTCATATAGTTCGTTTTGACTGGTGTTACTGGTGTTGTTTGTCATGGTGAAAGATCCAGGTTATAGGCAAATGATCGTCCGAGTAGGGAATCATGGAGTGCTCTAAGATATTTTTGTATTGCCATTAATCCATTGTACCGCCACCGTGCTTGACTATACTCCTTGTGTATTTATAATTAAAAGCATTGTTTACAGGGCATCTAACATAGCGCTTTCCATCGGAATTTACCATATTTATTTTTGTTTCATCTGAAAATAACACTTTTTTCCATTCTCGTACCGTCTAGTTAAAATATTTTTTAGCGAATAATAAGCGCTTCTCTCGGTCTTGCTTGGTAAGAAGCGATACCTGTCGGGAGATTCTTCCAAACAATTTAGCTTCCACTAATCTTCGGCGTATCAGTCTTGACGAGGTGTTTTTCGGGTCATCAGACGAAAAAACTATTTTTAACCTGGTTGGACCCTTTACTTGGGTCTTTTTTAGCAACACGAACGATTAGCGTATCTTCTCTGGGAGAGGATTTTCTTGGCCGAGCCTTTCTAAGAACATTTTCAACAATTCCATGTGTTTTATAATGATCAATTACATTAAAAACTTTCTTAACAGAACATTTTAAACGCTCAGCTATTCTTCTGTACGCCCACTTATGATCTATATGTAAATTAACAATGATTTGCCTAGATGACGCGTCACTACTTTTATTTTTGCCCATTTTGAACAAAATAAAATTCAGATTACATTTTGAATTGCCGCCAAAATAATAGAAAAAGAAATGTTATTCTCCAATTTCAAAAAAAGAACGAGCTATGGATGTTTTTTTAAAATGTTTCTAATTAGGCGTCCATGCGGCCAGTAACGGAAAATAAACTCCTACATTTGTAAGACTCATTTTTTAACTAAAAGTAAAATATGTTTTATATTTTAGGCATTTAATGAGTTTTTTATTTGAGTGGTATATTTTTTACGAACATTTGTACGTGGAAGTTATACTTTCTTTATTCATATGAAGTGTTTCTAATTATATGACCATATAATCACTCATATGTAATATGTATAATATATAACATATGAGTGATTATATGGTCATATATATATAATATATTACATATGAATAAAAGTAAAGTAACAGCCTGTTTTAGCCTGTATACTTTGGTTACAGCACATGAGGCACATGTTCGCACCAATAGGCCTTCTCGATTCTTATGAATTAAACAGCTTTACAAATAGCTTCACCGATTCGACTCTTTCTGTCATCAGTAATTTGATATTTGATAGAAGAAGATAAAGCATTGTGTTTAGACACAACCATTATACAATGTTTATTAGTGAAGGGGTTATTTCTTTAATCGCAAAAAAATCAAATCAGCGATCATAATGTATAGAATTTTTTTAAAATAAAATTGTACCAAAAAATTCATAACAAACAATTGATTGCGAATAGAATGTAAATGTAAAGGTCACAAACTTTGAACCTTGCTCTAGATACGGATTTAATCGTGAATCATTAAGGTTACGATGCGCGTGAGTGAACTGCCCCCATTTCCTAACAAATTAGCAGACCAATCGTCTAATTGATATGAGACCGACCAGGAAGTATCTCCCGCCTAACCATGTCTGGTTACCACGCGCGCGATAATGTACTCACTTCGAATGGAATAAAACTCAAATTCTACTATCAAATAATAATCAACTTAGAACGTTTTACATTATTATATTAAATTGCTCCAAGCTCAATGATCCCACTTCCGTATTGTTTCGATTTGCAATTTTATTACATTAGTATAAGATACTTTTCCGTTTGGCAGGAACGAGTGTATATATGTCATTTTATATGTATATTTTATGGTCTTGCAAAGTTCGACGGCCGTCCTAGCCCCCTCTTTATGGCACCTGCCAACCGGCAACGACTGCTTTTGGTAATTAGTGATAAAAAACAGTAATTATTAAGTGCATCACTTGAGGAAACAATCAAAGGCTAGTTACCTAATTATACTTGGGTCTTTTTTATTCCCGAAACACCTTGTTAATTCGTTTTTTTCTTTTTGTGGGAATGATCTTTAATCAGAACGATTGACAATTTATCTAATTAATTAACTACATAATTAAACACATCTTTAAAGTTTAGGAATGTATCGCAAAATAAATATTTATGTCCCATTATTTATGTATTATATTTAGCTCAGTATATTGTTAACTTTGAACGTACAAGTGATGTTTTAAATAATCTAATATAAATAAAAAAGAAACTTCGATAACGTATAAAATACTTTAAAATTCGAGTATTAGAAAATTATTTTTCAAACGTTTCTAGAAAGTCAAAACGAGGTTCGTATTTCGAACACTGATTTATTTTTCTAGACATCAATTATCAATTCTATCGCCGTACCGACCAAAAACTAAGAGGTCGTTCAACCCGACACCCCTATTCTGAAATTCATTCGCATTCGCTTATCGTAGGACTCGCTTTTACATCGGCTCGATGTAATGGACGGTTAATTTATTTTAATATTACAATTTCATTGAATTTTTTCAAACTTATAATTGAAGATAATAAGATATTAATATCAAACTTAGTTTCTTTATATATAATATCAATGTTAGTGCTTTTAATTTACTTTTAAAGTATTTTTTGTAATATGAAATATGAATAACAGTACAAAAATATTATAATTTTTTAATTATCATTTGTAGAAAGTTCCCAAATATACTTAACGTTTTGGTTCAGAATAAGTTTGTCAAATTTATAATGCGAATCCCGACCAGCCAATAAAATAAACAAGATAATGCTCTCTTCTTAACGCGAGCAATTTAATTGCTTTATTATGACGAATCACTGAATATTATATGTCCACTTACGTACACTTTTTTTTAAATTTACTACTCGAAGATAGATGGCGCGGTTTTTAGTTAAAGTTTATGTTACGTTCTTTAAAGGGACACATTATTTTATGTATTTTGAATTTGGAATAGAAAATTAATAAAACTAGAATGATACATCATATATTACTTACTTTATGTAATTTTTCCTGATACTGAAAAGTATATAATTACTAATTCATCTAAATTAAATATATTAAATAAATTGAAAAGACATTTTGAATGAATTAACAAATAATAATAATGTTACGATTAGAACAACGAGTTCACTCGTGTGGCAAGGCAAGTCCACTACAGTTTTTTATATAGACAATAAAGTAGCATTATATACATGCATATAATTATCATATCTTGTTAAATAAAAAAATAGTTTTTATCGAATATATAAGTTTTACTATATTCACGTTACATTAATGTACGAGTAAATATGATTCAATTTAAAACTAGCTTTTCCACCGACTCCATTCGTATACAATATATTTTTCCCAGTAGATTCCGTAATTGTTCTATCTTAGCCCTAAGCTATCTCTATGTTAAACTTCATGAGGATCGTTTCAGTTTTTTAGTCACGAGAAAGCAAACAAAAATACATTCGGAATTACTTTCACATAAATAATTTTAATTTTAACAAAAAGGAGATTTCATACATATTAAAAAACGTGGCCATAAGCTTACGTGACGGCTGTCGCATTCGTTTCTTGGAAGCGCCTACGCCCGTCTGGAAAAAAACACAATTAATTCTCATTTTATTTTTATCGAATGATGTTAGAATATCCCTTACATCCTCCATTCCTTGCGATCCTGGTACCTTTTTGCACGACACGTCCTTGTTTTGTTTTCTGTAAAACAACAAAAAAAAAAGTTTTTGGGTCTTAATTAAAACAACACTCTTAGATTCCGACAGGATTATATTATACAAAGCAAAAGACACTGAGAAACTCAGTAAATTTCTTCTCATGTTTAATATATTTATTTAGCTCATAAACATTATTTTCTATTATTTTTATAATATTCTTTTTTGATAAAATTATATTATTTTAAGATTAACAAATTAAATAATACTTATTAAATTGAACTAATATAAATTAGTTTAACATAAAACAATAACAAAAATGTATCTTACTTTGTACGCTCTACAATATTTACTTGGCTTTATTTAAAAAAAATTATATAATTGTAGAATTGAATAGAATACATTGAAATTCTTTTCTAGTTCTTTATAAAGAAAGAAACGTAATGAAAGCAGCAGCTATTTATTAATTAAACGTCAGTGACAGTGTGATACAATATTCTAGATATATAATATACATCTGAGTTTACTAGGCCATAAGTTGAACGAACCTCAAGCTCGTCTCAGCGCACACACACAGGGCCAACAAGATAACACTCACACATAGACACGCACACTAATGGAAACTGAGCGTGAGAAATGTTGATAACTCACTTGCGTTAGTGAGCTCAATCGTCACTTCCGAGTTGCTTAGAAATGAAACATTTACCAGCCAAGATTACCATAAATATTTCATTAATACAAAGTAATAGAGTCCGTAACGATTTCATAAAACATAAAATTATACACATTACAAAATAATATAGTTTTTTGGAAGCGAATATATGAGTTGATTTTGTGAGGTCAAAAAGGCACTTAGAAAGAGATAGATTAACAATTAAATTATTTCTAAGTGTGAGTGACGTTTGCACGTATGTATATGTATTTAATGAGTGTAGCAGATGCAACTTGTATGACTGGGCTGACTTCTCCGTCTCATGTATTCCTGGTACTTCAAATCTCGTTTGCGCATACATTTTACTACAAGTTTTTTTTTATAAGCAGTTTTAAAATAAACACAACCGGACTGACGGGACCATTTCTTAAATCTTTACATTTCCGCGTCAAGAAAAGTAAAAAAGGTCATTCGCGCCTAAAAGCTACCTTGACTGGAATACAAATCCTTGGTTAGTTTTGACTTCTGATGTTCTGAATACTTTTACAATGAATTAAATTGTAAACCTTAACGCTTGTGAATGCGGAGCGTTGATTTTGCTTACGTGATCGGCTTTCATGGTCTCATATCAAATTAGTAGCTACAGAACTAAGATTACCTACGATAAGAAAATTAATTCTAAGATTTCCTACATACTAGGCATGTACGAGTATGTATACCCGTGTACAAGAGCGAGTACTGAAGATTGTTTACGGAAGTAGACACTTACACTGACTCCGACGATTTCTATTAGCCAAAGGGCACTGTGAATATGAATTAACCATGATAATGACTACGGGGATCAATTTTAGGTCCTTCTCTACTTTTGATACATGTGTCGCAGATTGTCGTAATTATCTGCTTCTATATTGGACGATAGTTTCGCAAGTAACTCGACGAAATTTCTTTTATGTATATGTTATTTATTTATTTAGTTAAGGATCTATAACAAAGGATACACACTTACAAGTACACTGATCAATTGAATAATAGTGTAACATATGTATGCTCCTTCAATTACAGGAGACCAAATCAAGCACATAAAGTAACGACTAAACAGAATTAAAAATTATTGTTAAATGTTATTAACTTTAAATATCATGTGATGCTTGCACATGATCACCAGTAGCAGCCTTGTAGAAGTTCGAAAAGAAAAATGAGAAAGAATAACTGACAAAGAAATAAAAATTAACGCTGTCGCTGTTGGGCTTGCCACAGTTAGTTAAAGTTAAATAAATATTGGAAATTTTATATTAGGTTAAGATGTTAATTTGTTTAAGTTTTGTTCATGCTGTGTTCTTAAGTAATTGTGACACGAATAGGATTTACTTTTGTTATATTACATTGTTTTAATCAGTGCAAATTGTTGAAGAATAATTAAATAAATAAATAAAATGTACTTCTACTTATAAGTATTAATCAAGTTGTTTTTTTTTAGTGAAAGTATACATTTATTAACATTATAGACTTAAATACAAATAAAAATAGTTACTGTACAAATCTTGACGCGTGGAATGGTGGCAGTTGATTTTTTGTTATGGAAGACACATATTGAAGGCCCCAATTTGATTGAAAAGGATAATGAACTTGTAAACATATAATTCACATATGTGTACATCTACCTACTTGAGACTAAATCAGAAGAAGGAACACTCTGATAATTGAATAACGATGTAAATATTTGTTCTCAAAATCGGAACCGACACAAATAAACACGTAAATCTAAGGAAAACATTATTCAACTCCCAAAGCTCCCAAAACTTTGCAAAATAAACTTACAAATAATCTTCTAATATGAGTTTTATCTTCTAGGTAATATTGAAAATTACCACCAAAGCTTAAAACCGATATGACGTTAATCCTCAATTCAGATATGCTAGGATTGACTTCTGAGATTCTCTCGTGGCGTATTGATAATCTGATGACAGTGGACTTGCCCTCAAATCGAGACTGTTTATCAGCTTCGAGGCAAGATCAGCTGCATTCTTAGTGAAAGAAAACTTCTATCAAGGGCAATGAAAATATTATTTCTAGCACTTCTGAAAGACACGCGCTTACTATTTAATATTCAGTGTGATCTGCGTCTTTGTAAGATGTCTTCAAAACTATTAGAAAAAAATGCCAATTATTCATGACACGATACGAAACAATAAATATTATCAAGGAGGCGCCGAAAATCCATAGAATTTTGCATTTGCGTCTTTATTTTAAATAAATTTTAATCACATTTTATATTTTACTCACATGTATAGAGTTTTATGAACATATCCAAAATCCTAATTGATTGATTTGAAAATATTATTGCCTCGAGAAAACAAAGGCATTATATTAAACATACATTTTATTTAAAGTAATTAATTGTTACTATTTAATCGCTTTGAAAATTTGCTATTCACAGTTTAATTTTATCTAAAATATGTTAATCGCGTATAGATATAGACAGGTGGAAATGGTCGGAAACTAGTTAACATAAATATTATATGCATAAACTTAACATATTATCATACAAACCGGATTAACATGTGTTTTAAAATAAACATGCATATTTTGTAACGTAAGGTATACAACAAAATTTAAAATATTATTAACAATAATCTTCTATTACATTATATCATTATGTAATTATTAATTAATTCATACTGAACTGACTTCAACTTACTATATACAAATACAAGCACTATGAAGTTTTCATGTACATTATTTATGAGTATTTTTTTCATTACTTTGTTATACTTTTATTTATTATGTTTATAAGCCAATCGTGCTTCTGCGGCAAATAATCGTGAAGAAACCTGCACCGTTCAGATTAAATTTTGCCACATGTACCGTCACCCGTAAGGAGCCCTGTACTCAGACTTAACTACCTGATCAGCCCAATGGGCCATTTGAGTTATTACTTTATTGAAATAAAACAATTTTTAATCTCTTTGGCTTAATGTACTGAAGTATGTATAAGCCTGCCTTAAATAAATAAAGATGATCCATTCTTTTACTTTATTAGTGAAGATATTTAAATAAATGAACTTTTAAAAATTAAAACTGGTGTCACCATGCACACAAAACATAAACTAAATTATTAGAATAGTAGTAGTGTCCTCCAGATCGATTTCGGTCACGGCGGCCAATCTCAAGAGAGATTAGCCAACTGCGCAGGAGATATAATAGTGTACAAGTGTGTGCGCAAACACGGGTGCACTCTCTCTTTCCTAGCTCTTATAATTCGATGGGACGGCAATCCGACACGACCGGAAAGAGTTCAGGCGCAGGGCCAACGGCTTTACATGGTTCCGAGGCACGAGAGTGTACACAATTCCAACTTCCAGACTCCGGGCTGCTACTGAGAATTTTCGGTCAGTAAAACCTAACAACTTTTTATTTGCCCGACCTGAGAATCGAACCCAGGACCTCTGGGTCTGCGGCCTTACATCTAACCACTAGACCAACGAGGCAGTATTAGAATATGCTTATTTTATACCATTAAATACCTTAAAATAAATTGAATAATTCAAAAGATAATTTGATTGGTTAACGAACATTGTGCAATTTATCATGCAAATATATTGAATGTTAACCTCAAGAGAAGAATTCCAGCGTGCCCTCGTCTATACCACTCGCAAATTGATTGATCTCTCACCCTACGTTTGTCGAGACGAACAGGTATAGCAGCATTATCGAAACGCAATCTGAACATGATTGAAATAATTGCTTGCTCAATACTTAAAATTAAAAATAGATATGTTTTTATTGAATAAAATCTCATACATTTTTGACGTATAGACTTAAAAGAGCCCCATTAGTAAGACCTTTTTGTAAAACGGTTTTAGAAAGTAGCACGTGGCACATTTTTTTAAATTCTTAAACAACGACAGTGCCTCTTTGGATCCATTTGGTGACTCTTCATCTAAGTTCCGCAAGAAAATGTTGTACGAATTATTTGCCATTTGATTGTTATTGATTTCGTTATCTATTTTTTTTGCAGTCTCTCTTTGCTTATTATTTTTATTATATTCATATAACTTTTCAATTTACATAATATGTTAAAACACGTAATACATTTACATGTTTTAACATATTATTATTAAACTTTATTGTGTAAGCTTCTTATTATCTCCTTTTTCATTGCATGATATTCTCCTTAATAGGTAATGCATCTAGTTTTAACCTATACACTGTTTTTATTTTCTTTTATGTTGTATTGATGTAATTATCTTAAATATATTATAAGTAACGACGTTAAATACATGAACAATGACTACACCTATGACTCTCCAGTCTTACTTGGTGATAGGGCTTTCAGCGAGTCCGTCAGGCACCGCACACTCATCTCATATTCTCCCGCCAAACTGCAAAAGTTAAGATTGTTGTGTTCCGGTTTGAAGAGTGAATGAGTATAGCAAAAGTGTCCCTTTTACAATCTTAATTCCCAAGCTTGAGTATGTAGCTTGTTCACTGTCCATGGTTATTATTTCAGTGCCAATTTCTACGAGCGATGAGGACCACATATTTTTTTTAGAATGGAATATGTATGTATTAATTATAAATAAATATATAAACAACCAAAACGGCCAAAACTGTTTTTGCAAGAAAAAAAATAATACAAAAATATACGAGATATATTCATACATACAGGCACATAACTAGTAAAATATATGTTTTAAAGATAGTATGATTAATATCTATGTATTATATAATTTGATTTAACGAAATTAAATCCAGTCTTCCTGTATATTTTTTTAAATAATTTAAATAACATATCTAAGATTAAAACGTCATTATTAAATATATTTTCTGTTGGATTATAAAAGTAGAAATAAAATTTAAAATTAGAATATGTAAAACGATACACCAAAACTTTCAAAACAATGTTAATTCATGCTGTCAATATAAACTAGGAATAAAATCATAAAGTCTGATAATAAAATCACGGTTAACACGGAAATAATTAAGTATTGTTTCTGGTAAATTTAAATAGCAATTTTTGACAATCGAAGTGAACGTGAATAATACATACATATAAATAAAAAACTAAAAAATGCATTTTCTTAAACTAAATACCAACTGTTATTACTACATAGTTTAAAATATATCCATAGCGGCTGAATCATTACCAAAGAGTTTCAAAATAAATCAGCGAATTCTTATTTAAATCACTGACTACCGTGTTCTTTATAAATGTGTGTAGAATCTTAACATCTTAATATTTATTTGTGAGTAAATACAATAAATATTTTACATATAATATAATTGATAGTAAATAACTACATTTGTTAGTAATAATTTCTTAATGCTAAATGCATAGCACAAAGAAAATTATTTAGGAGTGATAATAATTTATATCATTGACTATCGTTAAAAAAATTTATGATTCCTGTTGCTTTTTTTTATTTCTCACGATAATTTGTAACAGCTACGCCTAACCGTAGAGAGTTTTAAACAAAAGAGTAAGCATGTTTTAAATAAATGTACACGTTTGCAATATTGCGATGTCGATGACTTGAAAATCCTGTTTTTTGATGTATCTTAGAAAATATTAAACTTATAATCAATATAGATTCAATTGCTAATCAATTACTAGATCTATGTTAGCTATGCAATACAATAACTCATTTTGCAACAGTGTTATGAAAAAGTTTTGTCAGTATATTAAATTATAATTATATACTCTGAAAACAATTAGCACATAACGTATAACTATGTAACTAACCTTGCTTAAATAACTTTGTTCAATTGAATTATATAATTATATATATAAACGTATGCAATTATTTTATCATATATCTGAAATAAAAGTAGGTATATATTATATATTTATGAAACCTATATACGCTTAATAAAATATACGAATCGCATATTCAAAAGATTTTATGTGCCTTCAACATGTAAAACATTTATCTATGTTATACAAAAGGTTGATATACATTTTTTTTTTTCGTCTTATATCAGGTAGTAATACTCTAAATCATATTTATTTTTATTCCAAGCTCCTCTAAATCTTCGCTGACATTACTTTATGTGAATCCAAAGTCGTGTGCAATGTATTATAAATATATTTTATTATTTACCGATACTTCCTAGTAACAAGATGAAAGGAGGTGAATGACTGCCATGCAAATATATAGGACCAGTCCTCCAATTAATGCGATTCGACTCTTGCCCGGAAAATTGAGGGGAAAAATAGTGTTGCCTAATATAAAATCTATTACTTCCTGGAGACAAAAATAAAATAATTAAAAAAAAATATTTTCTTCGTAAAATAAGAAAATATAACGTATTTAAACATAAAATTCTTCTTTCGAATATCGAATTAATGTTGACAGTAAGTAAAAGTAAATAATTGTGTATATATAAAGATAATGTAAGTCAATAAATAATAAAATCACTTTTTTGTGTTTGTTAAGTTATTAAATAAATAACTGATGATAAAGAATACTAATTTTATGCCAAAACGTATCAAAATGTTTATTTATTATACTATATTTAATCACGAAAGAATGTATTCATCCTAAATGCTTAGGGGTAAAAACCGACTAGCTGGCAACACATGAGAAAATCTTAAGCTATTGCCGTCCGCCTCGTATCGGCTGTCAGTTTGTGCTGTATCTTGGTTTATCGACATTTTCAGCTATCGGGAACACCACAACTGGTCGGTGTAAAGGCCTGAAGACAGATTGTGATAGCTTGAAAGCAATAATGTGCATAGCCTACAGCTTTTGCTTGTGGTTTTGGTTGCATGGCTTTACTGTGTTGTAAATAAATAATATGATACTATATTCATAGAAATAAACAAAATCAAGACTTGCGAAACTTACGATATGAAAATTCATCTACTGGAAAACATTTCTGTTATATTCAAAACAAAAATGGTTTACTAACAACTTACTTATAATATTTTCAGAAATAATTCTTTGAAATATCATGTCATAATAATTACATAATTCTTTGGTTATATTTAAAAATATATTTTATAAATACTTTTAAGACATTCCGTGATACGTCATAATGATATCGTCATATGTCATATTTATGACGTTTTGTAATATTTTTTTATTATTAAATGATTGAATTTTATATTAAAAAATATAATTTAAATATTTTTTTCGGTATGATATTTACATATATTGACTGTCTCGTTAGTCTAGTGGCTAGATATAAGGCCGCAGACCCGGTGGTCCTGGGTTCAATTCCCAGGTCGGGCCAATAAATAGTTATTGGGTTTTTCTGTCAGAAAATTCTCAGTTACAGCCCGGAGTCTGGAAATTGGAAGTGTGTACACTCCCGTGCCTCGGAAAGCACGTTAAGCCGTTGGTCCTACGCCTGAACTCTTTCCGGTCGTGTCGGATTGTCTTGAGATTGGCCGCCGTGGCCGAAATCGGTCTGGAGGACCTTATATAAATAGTGTTAAAATAATAATAACCTTAATTCACCAAACGATTAAAATATTAAAATAAAATTTATAAAATCATATTACACCATTTTAACACTCTCCTTTCCACTACATGAGCTTGTAAAAAAAAAACTATATTATTTAATTAATTTACTAGGAATGCTATAATATTTTACGGTAGGTATCAGCCCTACCAGGATAGCATAGCTCGAGAACAAGTTACTTCCCGCAGGCCGAGCTCGTCTGAGCGCACTGGGCTAAAAGTTCAACGACCAGCCAATGAAGGTGACATGCTTCTTATCTCATTATTTATCGGTTCCGTACAACATTTCCTACTATTTTATTTCAATAAAATAATAAATATTATTTATAAATATAGAACATAATGATGCAAAGTCATTGCTTTATTATTATTTATATTAAATATTGTTCCAAAATAATAAAAAAATATTAATGAAGATTTATTGAATTTTATAGTACAATAAATAAATGTATTATAAATAAATTTATTTATTGTATGTACTATAAAATTAAAAATACTCATTAAGCTAAAAATATTTATCATCCTTTGATAATTATTAATTAAAAATTAATTAGTGGGAAAACCAAACTCCCGAATATTCCATATATACAAGTTATACGAGTAATGAAAATGTTATTAAAATCTTTTGTACAAGTTAGCTTTTTTAGTTGCTTGCCAGCTTTGGAAACAACACAAGAACAGAGTCAGAAAGCAAGTGTTCCTAAATTGGTCATGAAAGCTACTCTAAGAAACTAACACCACACAGCAAGGTACTAGGAATGCATAGGTCGGAGAGAGTTCGTTCTACACAAATCTAAATGACGCTGTCGGAGAGTAGAATAGTCGAAGTTTACTTTAATATTCGGCTCATTTCTTGTCATTACTACTATCCCGGTGCTTGAAAATTAAATGGTTACCTAATATAGATCTAATAAAATTGTTCCTTTGTTAATTAATATTTTTTACCTTAATCATCAACTTCTTTGTTATTTTGTAATAAAGGTTAAGTTATGTTAATATTTCTTAACAAGTTCTTATTTCCAAAATGTTGTAACCATATTTAAATTTTACTAATAATGTAGTCAACAAACTAAAGGAATAACACCATAACCGGTGCTCCCACATATAGACATAAAACAATGAGAAAGAAACACACATATCCAACCTACGAAGGCCCCAACATAAATCCTCACTCCCATTACCAATGGGAAATTATATGAATTGATGTAATAATTCAGCTATATGAATTGAAAAAAATTAAAAGGAAATCGTTATAAAATCTAACACGTAGTTATTCAAAATATAGTTATAACAAAAAAAAAATACACAATGAATGGGAACACAAAGACAGACCACATTTTAAACATATTAATTAAAATAAAAATTAAATTAAAATTAATTTTAATTAACGCATTAGTTAAAATAAAAGCTTACGTCTTTTATGCAGGATTAATTACTTATTTTTAGTTAAAATTATCATAAATAATACCTATTTAAATGTGGAGGTTATTTAATTAATGCACATTTAATTTATTGAAAATTCATTATTTGTATTGTTACTACATATACATATGACATGCTAATGCAGAATTAGCATGTTATCTGCATAAATTAAATAATTATTGCTTAAACATAAAATACCATCTCCTCAAAAGGAGATGAGCTCAACAGTGGGACATTCGCAGGCTGCTACTTTACATAACATAAATAAATTCTCGTAATTCTAGGAAGTCATATTTTCGCAAAAAAGACAAGAAAATGATATCAGTTTTAATTTCATGACGTTGGAAAAATAATGATCCCTTCGTTATTTCGGCCATCCTATTATAGAATAATTACTGCTAAAAATCACTACTAACCATATTTTTTTTAAACCAGTATTTCATTTACTGGAAAAGAGTTACTACTGAGTTTCTTGCCGGTAATTAAATCTATCATCCAAACCGGTGGTAGCTTTACATTTAATGTCGTATAATAGTTTAACATTACGATTCAAAAGTGCTTGTAAAAGCCTACTTGAATATTTTGATTTTATTTTATTTCTCTAACGAGCTAATAAGTTAGAAACCCAAATTATTCTTATAATTGTTAAACATATACAAGACAATTAAAGTCGATGCTTCGTTATAGAAATAGTTAGTATATCTAGAAAAAAGAAAACTTCCTTTGTCAGAATAAAAGATTATATTAAGGAGGTCTATGTTTTTTGGTTTTAGGATGGTAACTCATTTACGTGGGCGCCATACTCGTGTGAACAAATTTCTAGTGAATGCTTAAAATCTTATTAAAATGTACAAAGCGTCAAATTTCGTAATAGTACGTGCGCGTGGGCATTGGCGATAGTGCTTTCGATTTTTTATTTTAGTATTTATTAACGCAAAACAAATGGTTCATTGACTTAAGGCTGTTAACATATCAACTAACTTTATTAGAGGTTTATGTAAATCAGCCATCATCAATCCATCCATCATCAATTAAATAAGGTTGGAATACGTAATCAAATAAAATTTTAGATTTTAACATCGTTTATTTCTATTTTAATAATTTATTGTCTTGAATGAAATACATAAAAATATATTCCAGCTTAAAATTACAAAACGTTGTCATTTTACTTATAGTAAAAAACAGCCTTACACGCGTTGATGTCTATGCATAGTCGATAACACACCACGTCACTGACTCGCTGATCTAGAGGCCGGAGTGGCCTCGGAAAGCACGTCTTCCAATTCCGAGTCCTGTGCCTAATACCTCGTCGATCCAATTAAACTGATGTCTCATCGGTTTATAAAAATAACTTGTAACTTGTTGTAAGTAACTTTGAAATAAATGCACTTATGTTTACGCACAATGCTTATGCACTTTATTGTCTAGCATAGACTAGGTTTCATAAAAACTTAATGCCCGGACCGAAATCTGCCACACTACTATTATTGTTATAGAAACATAAAGAATATTTATCTTCTCTCAAAAATAATGCTAAACAACATAAGCTGCTGCTACACTATTTATTCTTAATTGTAACGAATAAATAATATTAAAACGATTATATTATTACACCATAAATAATTTTAATTACTTTTACTAAAAAAATCACGGAATAGAATATATTTATGCACTGAGAAAATTTGTAGTGAAGTAACAATGAAGTATAAAGAAGTACAGCCATTTGCTTGTTATCGATAAAAAAAAACATTACAATTTATCATAAATACATTTTCTCGAACACCATGGTTTTTGTCGATATATCATGGTACAGAGAGAAACGTCACGCAAACAATAGTCACGGTTTATCTATCGATATAGTCAACGTAAGGCGTCAAAAGTACTAGGCGATCATAAGCCAGACAAAAGTAAACTATTTTGGCTGCCGAACACTCAATAAAAACTTCTAAACTTGAACATAAAGCGAGAGGGGGACGCAACTATCTGTTTTATCTTCCCTCTCATTTTCTTACGTCAGTTGACAAGCAGTGGGTGAACGAACTTTGTGAGTTTACTGGGCTAAAAGTTGAATGTACCTCCGTTCGCGGACATTACGAACAAGATAGCAACTTTACCATACGCTGATGTTACGCGAGTTGTAATAAACACTTCATCGCCGACTTACGACTATAGATTATTTTGCGTTGTAATTAAAGTCTAGAATCATCTGTCGTGGATATGATTTTCCGTCGTTACAGAATACACAGTCAAGTTTCTCACGACTACTCCTACATAAGCAGTAGCGTAGCGAGACGTTCGTGCCAATACGTTTTGCTTGTATGTGTGTTCGCTTGAGGTTGGTGTAGTCTTGAAAATAATTTCGCGGTCACACCGCGCCAGTGGGTTCACATAACTTGAACCACCTGCCTCTGTTGCACGCCTGGTTATTTATATCTATGCGCAAACCTATGTAACGTGTATACATATAAGGCTGTCTAGCAACTATGTGATAATAGCTATCTAGCATTCCTAATTGACGTTTAGAGGACGTTTATACTTCCGCTTAATATAATAGCAAATTAGTTTAACACTGAACGGCTGTTTGGAAAAGTATATCGTATAATTGTAGCTATAATAGAAACATTATAATTATAAATAAACATGGTGCGACAAAAAAAATATATTTTCTTTATTTATATTATTCTTATATTTTGTATTTAATCTATTTAATATTTTATCGTATATAAATATAGTAAAACTATTATATTTCTATAAAATTTCAAGTTTACCCCTGGTTTTCGATTCTAAGGTACACAACTAACTTAGCAATTTTAAGAGTAAAGCTAAAATGTTATCCGATTAAACACTATTCATGAAAAAGACAGCAATATTTTCAATTCATCATGTCACAATGACAAAGATGTGTTAAAAATTGAGAAACGTTTAATGCTGGTAGAAAAATAGATTCTATTAAAAAATAACAAGGGGGAAAAAATTGATACAAAGTTTTTCTAACTCTAAAGATGAATGATAGAAATGTCACATATTTATGATAAATAATTGATTGAGATAAAATATTACAGACACAAAAGACAAAACTAGAAATGTTATTGTTATTGCCTGACATATCGCGCGGAAACTGGCTAGGTTTTGATGACGTTCGGCTGACGGCTCGTTGATAGATTGGGAATTGGGATAAGCAGGATATTTGAAACGATAGAAAATGAAAAGGCACTTATTAATAATAACATTTTTTAAAACTGTATTAACAATAAAGCATATTAATTTATGAAACTACTTTATTAAAAATACTATATAACAGAAAAAAGTAATTTTCAATTGTAAAGATATTCTTTGAAGGGTTTAGCTTAAAATTGTTTATACAAGTATATTATAATTGTTTTACATTGTTACTATTTTACAATTAAACTATTTTTCAAAATAGATCACGATCTGTTAACGTCGAATAACGAACGAAGTATGTACGTATTTTTATATGTATATACGGTACTATTAAGTAGCATTGGGATGAAAAGCCGAGATAGCTCACTGGATAATATAAGAAAATCCGAAGAAAACAGCAAACGTGCAGGCGACCAATTCTACTAACAAATTGTCACTTTATCGCAATCGAATCGAAGCGTGATCGTTGCCGTTTATCCGTTTTCCTATTCTTTAATTTAATTATCAACTATTGCCATAAAAGTTAACAATTAATTTTAACATGTTATCAGTTTGGTTCCGATTCGAATAAATATAAATTATTCAAAGTTGGATCGGATTTGAATCGGGAACGTATCGTAATCGTTATAGATTAGTAGAATTCGACCCCAGGTCAAGTGCAGCGTCTTAATTTGTACTTATTTCATGAATATGTCAGGTCAAATCCTAAAACTTCCTAATACTTACGTGTACATTTATTTTTACAATTATGTTCTATTTGTTTGTTCTATTACAATTTTTCCACTTTTTAAGATACAAAGCTTAATAAAACGATTATTTTGAATATTTTAGTAGATAAAAAATATCACATTTTTATAAAATCTTGCCTAACCTTACGGACATTCAACTCTTTATAAAGAAGTTTCACGGTAATATTCTTAAATTAACTCTCAATATATATATGATGTTATATTATGCAAATTTATATTTAAATAATCTTTATAATACGTGTTAGAGTTAAAATCTTCATGTTTTAGTGTATTACAAAGATTAGTTATAGACAAAATATTTGTTTAATATATATTTTAATAACTGTTTTTTGCTACATTTTTAGCAATACGTAATAAGAGTATTACAATACACATTATTTTTAAAATTGATATAATTAATATGACTAATGTATCGACTTTTATCATAACATTATAATTAAAATAAATTTATTACGGGAGACTATACTATGTACTTTATATTGTGTGATTAATTCTCTTTATATTGTGTATGTAAGAGAAAAATGTAGCAGCCTGTTAATGTCCCCCAGCTGAGTTGAGTCCCCTTTGGGAGGTTTATTCCACCACGCGGCATCAATGCCGGTTGGTACCATCAGTCAGAATGAAAATCTGACACACACGATGAATTATTATAAGTTAAGCACATTTAAATTAAATGGTGCTTGCCCGGGTATGAACCCGTAATTTTCGGTTAAGAGTCACGTGTCACAGGACCATCTTGGCTTGTTGTGTATTTATTGAATTCAAATGTTCTTTGTGATAAATATACTAAGATAAGTAACCAATACATCGTTTTATAACTTTCATTGATAGATTAATTTTGTTTTATTTGATTCCGAGCACCGACGGAGTCGTGAATTGAGATATGTAATAAAATAATAATGATGATTAATTACTTGTAATAAACATTTTATTGTAACGAAATTTACACAGACTATTAATGAACAGCTTATTAATGAAGATTTGTTTCGATTGGACTTGAGTGCTCTACTTTATAATACAAATCGATCTTGTCATATTATGTGTTAAAAAAAATCAAAGAGAGAAGAGAAATCAAATGAAAATTAAAATTTATTTGACGGGAAATCTTAAATTATTTACCTTCACATACATATATACAAATTCAGGTGAATATAATCTACTAAAAATGTTAGGATATATTGTAAAAAATAGAAACTTAGGCCACACTGTCGATTTGCGCGCGACAGAGTAAGTAAACTTTTTTATAATAAGCTCTCAACGATTGCTCGGAGATCACGCCGCACCACAAAACCATCATTGTGTCTTCATTCGTTTCCTATGTAATCATATTTAAAGTGACAAAGTCAAGAATCCCGCCGGACTGAATTAAATAAGCACCCTAAACAAATGAAAAGCTTTGTGCAAGCTCTAGGTAGGTACCACCAGTACCACCTCCTCATCACAATCTTAGCGCCATATAGCAATACTTAGTATCGTTGCGTTCCGGTCTGAAGGGTGAACGAGGCAGGCATTGCCCACCTACCTATTGTATAAAACAAAAAAAAACTTAAATGAATCAAAAGTTGAAACATGGCAACAATTATTTTTATATTATGGGCTGCTTACTCGTCTCTTAGCTTAACAGCTTAGATTAAAATCGCCACATCTGAACGCAGTCTTAGTAACTGCATGAGTGCATCTACTTCATCTAATATCTTGGTTTCATCTAATTCAACATTGAATGATCTCTAAACAATTTTCAACATAAGGGGTTTTCCAATAGGGACGCTTGAAATTTGACAGCTGATTGCGGCCATGTTGTTTGAGTGACAGCTGTCAAATGCAGTGTGTTATATTCATTCCGTCCTCCCAAACCACCATGACAGGTTACAGTGTCGAGCAGCACGTGCAAATCATAAAATTGTTTTATGAAAATGGGTCTTCAGTTCGAGCAACGTTCCGCGCACTTCGCCCGTTTTACGGTCGCGATGATCGTCCTGCCGAGTCGACTATCCGTCGATTGGTGGACAAATTCGAGTCAACCGGGTCAGTTAACAATCAGCCGGTTCCCGTGCGTCAACGTAACGCGAGATCTGCCGAGAATATCGCCGCTGTGCGCGACAGTGTCCTCGAAAACCCGCGGCAGTCAATTCCGCGTCGCGCACAGGAACTCGGCCTTTCGCAGACGACAACTTGGCGAATTTTGCGTTGTGACTTGAGCCTGCACCCGTACAAGATCCAGCTGACCCAAGAGCTCAAGGTTAATGACCATAGACAGCGCCGTGTGTTCGCTGACTGGGCATTAGAGCAGTTGGAAGTTGACGCTGATTTTGGCAAAAAAATCATCTTCAGCGACGAGGCGCATTTTTGGATGAATGGCTATGTCAACAAGCAAAATTGCCGTATTTGGGACGAGACCAATCCACACGAGGTTCACCAAGTGGCAATGCACCCGCAGAAAGTGACTGTTTGGTGCGGATTTTGGGCCGGAGGCGTGATTGGTCCGTATTTTTTCGAAAACGATAATGGTGTGGCCGTCACCGTCAATGGTGAGCGATACCGGTCGATGATAACCAACTTCTTTTGGCCTGAAATCGAGAATATGGATCTGGACAACATGTGGTTTCAACAGGACGGCGCTACATGCCACACAGCACACGCTACGATGGAAGTTTTCAAAGATCAAGCGCCCTTAATGGAAAACCCTATATAATCGATAAAACAAATCAATTGTTACTGTACAAAGTATGAAGAGTAATAAAATAACCAAAGTTGATTTCAACTACTTTTATCCTAAATCTACTTCGTTAATCAAAAAAATTATGTAGAATATCTATAAATATGTACATAAAAATTACCCTTAAGCTTCCATAAAATAATCTTCCCATAACTATATAAATTATAGTATCATCAAAATGGAAGCGTAAATAGCGCAATAGTTTATGGGCCGCCTAGTGATGTAAAAATCGTAGGTTCGACTCTTGAGCTCTTACTGACCCCCATTCCTAACAAACTTTACGCTTAATTTGAGGGATAAATAGTAATAACAATAATTACTTAAAAAGAAAATGGACATTCATAATATTTTTTTTGTTATGAATTAAATTTCCAAAATCACTAGCAATAAATTTTTTAAACAATAAGTTTATAAACAAACGTTTACAACTACACAATAATCTTCCAGCAACACTAGCGATTAATTATTTTCAATCAAAAATCGACATAACTGTATGTAAGCAAATAAACTGTTGACTTTACGATCGTTTTCATTAAACTATGAATTTATTATTTATTTATAAATTACGTTTCAATCAAAACGGTCACTGACCGTTGATGACCGCTGGCGGAGTTCAATTCAGCTGAGAAAGTTACTGTCATAAAAAAAAATGGTCAAGTGCGAAAATTAGAAAAATATCATTAATATTTATTTATGAATAGATGTGTTAGCAACATAATATAAGCATTACATTTTAATAATAATTCGTTATGTAATTTTTGTGCACTAATATATGAAATAGTAAATTTCATTTTATAATCGACAATTCAGCCATTGTTCAAATTTAATTCGCGAATGGTAAACGTATTTAATTGGCTGTTCTAATGCTGTAATTGAATTATACATTTTGATTACCCGAGGAATAAGTTTAATTTTACTATCCCTATATTTTATCAATATATATGAAGTGATGTTACAGTTTAAAAGTCTTTGAAAAACAAGGAGGCATATTTTAATAAATGCAAAGCTGTTTTTATAATTTATTAATTTATTAATGAACAATCGTAAATCTACACTAATTCTAGTTCACGCATAATCAGTTTCCAATCACGTGTATTAAAAATTCATTTTATTTAAAAAAAAAGCAAATATATACCTAATTAAATGTTGTATAATAAGTTTTATGCTGGACTATGCATTTTAATCTAAATTTAGATTCTATAAAAGCAATTTTTCACTCGATATTACTTACGGAAGTCGTAGTCGCCATTACTCGCTTTCACAGTACTTTGACTCGGAACTGTCAAACTGTACACTTATAACAGCATCGAACTCGATTGATCCGAGCAATAAATCAGAAATAAGCGTTTTATTGTCGCTACCCACCACGGAAACACGTTGATTAAACTTTGCAATTAATTGGTCGGGAATTAGCGATTTTAATTGATTCGAGGTTGATGACCCCCTGTTGTCATGTGAAACTCTGTGATGTGTATGCAGCTCAGCGTAGTGTTTCACTAAATGTTTGGATTTAGTTTTCTCTTTTTCAAATTAATAATAATATTCTCTTCTAAAAAAGTATTTGTTATTATTGAACAAACCGTAATATTCCTTATATTATATTATGGTCCTATTATTATACTATAATTTTTTTTTAGCCTTCTTACAATTGCATAGCTCATTACAAAGTAGAGAATAATTACTTAAATAACGCGAATATGTTTAACATTATCTAACTTCAATATCCTTAATTATATATTGTTTGCATTAAAAAAATGTAATATATGTTAAAATATACTTTTCTTTTATCTTCTCTTTGATTCGCCGATTCGGGAGGCGCTAAAATGGTTTAATGACATGACGCCTGCCGTCTATTGAAATATTATTATGTTGTTATATGTTTAATCTGTGATGCGTGGCTCAACTAATGCTATTACTAAAAATAATTTATATTATAATTACTTATTACTTAGTGATTATAATGTATGCAACTATTACGATCTTATACTTTAATATTAGATGATTTGCTATATTTTTGCTTCGATTTTTTTTATTTCATACATTATTTTTAATATTTCTTATCTTCAGTCACTGATAGTGGTAAGTGGTCACCGCCACCCATTGACACTTATACGTCGCTTACATTGCTAATACACCATTAACCTTTGAAACTAAGATTTTGTCTCTCGTGCCTGAAGTTACACTCACACTTGCAACTAAAACAACACTAAATATTGGTGTCAGGCGCAAGAATATCCGTTGCATATCATCCCACCAGACGAGCTTGCAAAAAGCTCTACCACCAAGTAGTTTTTACGCCAATGACTAATAGGATAAGTAAGTGGGACTATTTCAGTAGATAGGTGCTACTTACTCGTATGCTAGTCAGCTAGATGGTGCAGTGCATCAGGCCCTCGGAGGTTAGGGGGTCCTCTAACCTAATCCTCTTTCATTTTGAAGGCCAATATAAGTTCAAGCTACGTGAAAAGAGATGGCCGAGATGGATGGAGATTCATCTTGCGCTTGACGGTGAAGGAAAACATCGTGAGGAAATCTGCATGTGTCTAATTTCACTGAAATTCTGCCACATGTATATTCCACCAACCCGCATTGGAGCAGCGTCGTGGAATAAGCTCCAAAACCTTATCCTCAAAAGAGGAGAAGAAGCCTTATTCCAGCAGTGGGACATTCACAGGCTGTTACTAATAATAAATACAACTTTGTATTTTAGTTAAAAAAAAGTAACTACTGAGTTTCTTACCGGTTCTTCCCGGTAGAATCCACATTCCGGACCGGTAGCGCTTGACGATTTATAAGTACTTGTAAAAGCGTAGAATAAAAAATATTTTGGCTTTAGACGCAAAGAACCCCAAATGGAAGTAAAATTTTTGCAAACATTCTCCGAAAAAACATTTTAAAAAAATTGTGTGTTTTCGGGAAGACAGCAACAACTCACACTTGCGTTTTGCTGATGATATCGTCATCATTATTGTATAAGAAGGAAAAGGTTATATAATTGTATCGTTTTCCCGGGGCCAATAAATAAATCAGCTTCAAATCGTGAACAAACCCCTTATGTAGAACACCAAGAACAATTCTCATCTACATCTAGATATAATAAATGGAGAAAGACGCTGAGAAAAAACATAATTGGCAATGGCAATAGCTTTTAAATCTAGTCGATTTTTTCCTCCGCGTGTACCGCAATATCTAAAAACAAAAGTCATAATACGGTGCATCCTACACGCAATGACTCACAGCGCCGAAACGTGGACACTGACGATGCAGCTAAGCCACAATTTGAAAGTTGCCCAACCTGCTCTCAAAAGAGCAATGCTTGGAATTTGTCTGAAAATTTGAAATAGAGCGACTGGGGAGAAATTCGACATAGATTTCATACTGAAAAAGCAATAACTGGCCACGTTTGATAAAGATAATTTTAGTTATAATATTTAATTTTAATTTAATTATGGCTAAAACTGTACACTTCATTAAACACATACAGTGTTTCACGGAATTTGCTTCGAAAACTTATTCTATTGCATCTTGTATTAAACATCCTGTACTCTTTCCGGTCATATGAGATTGCCATCCCCTCGGATGATAATAGTGAGGAGGTACACCAATTTACGAATACACTTGTGCACTATAGTATGTCCTACGCGGTTGACTATTATCTTTTGATAACCACCGCCACCATCTTTAAATAGCCAAATGTTTTATTTCATTACAAGCAATTGATTTTATTATTTAAGCGTCAAATTACGTTTGACATTCTAAGTAGAAAATAATCCCGATATTTTCAATACATGATCTAACAAGCATCGCAAAACAGCAATACTTTGTATTGTTGTGTTCCGATTTGAATGGTGAGTGAATGGCCAGTTTAATTACAGGCACAAGGGACATAACATCTTAGTTACCAAGGTTGGTGGCGCATTGGCGATGTAAGCGATGGTTAACATCTCTTACAATGCCAATGTCAAGTGGCCCACATGCTTGTCCGCCTACCTATGCTAAAAAAACAGCTATAAAGACTTATCAAAACAAACTAAAAACAATTGATGAATAGATTTTAATAATGTTGTCCAAACCAAACGCGAAATACTTACTTAGTATGTCGTCTGAAGCTTTCTTTGTCTTTGAAACAATACAAGCACTTGTGAAATACCTGTCTGAAGTACCTGTCTAATTAAATACAATTTCCTAGCATGCTAGAACAATTTAACGTGGGCTGACATGGTAAAAGTTAGCAATGTCATTGACCGTGCGCCGCGATTTTGACCTTACGGACTATATCGTGGAACGAGTGAAAGTACGAGAGAAAGCAAGGCACTCCCTTTTACGCACGTGGATATGATTTTGAGGAAATCGATTCGAGAACTATCGAGAAATTGATTCACGTAAATCGAGTATTTTTTTTACGATTACGATACGATTTGTTACATGTATGTTCATATATATTAGCTTGTATGTGTCGTGTGTATATATTGGTTGGTTAATATGTAATTGGTAAACATTTAGCTAAAATAATTTTGATGTTTTATATATACAATAGAACAATTACATTCGAGTTTTAATTTATAATTAACTCATTTCTATATAACTGCCTATTATCAATTATTCATAGTAATTTGTTACTTAAATTGTAATAATATTATCCTACAAAAAAATATAAAATTTGAATTTATACTCCTTTCCGTAATGTTTGTTATAAGTAAAATCTATCTAAGACTTATCGATTATATCCTGAAATCAAAAACATTATTATGTTAAATTTTTTATTATGAATATTGGGTCTTCGTGTTATAATTGTCTTAATTTAAAAAAAAGAAAATACTACAAATTCAAAACAATTTTGGTCAAAAGCTGTTTTTTTTTTAGCATAGGTAGGCGGACCAGCATATGTGCCACTTCTCATCAAGGAACACAAATATATAGTTCCATTTCTTAACAATTAAGACACATGTAAATTTATTATTTGCTATACAGAGAATCTAATTCAATTACCATTCGTCTACCCTTCACAATAGCTGCCGCCAAGAAAAACAAAAGTCATATAACACTTGTGCCTTACTATACGAACCATGACCTAATTCCTACCTCCCTACAACGTCATAACTTTCTACCTCGACGTAGATTAATGAAAGTGACAGATAAAACCAAAAGTGGAGTCATCCTGAAGGCCAACGACTCGACCTACACCATCTAGGTTACAAAAACCAGGTCAGAGAAAGCAGCGAAAGTTTCTATTGGGCCAAGATCTGTGCTTGACATTCTCTTAGACATTTTTGTTAATTTATTACACGAGGGAATGTATGCTGTAGTATCCTTTGTATAAAGACCAAAGTCGATGAGTACTTTGAGTCTGATGTAGGTCAAAGTAAATGTAACAATTCTGTTGATGCTAATGATGATATATTTTTAATAAAACAAAATTTGTGTCACGCTGTGATACAGTGATTGAAATGTTTCAAATTTTAAGTGGACTTTCCCTGAAATTACACGTATAAATGTTTTGTTTTTAATGGTATCTTATAATATATTGTATTTTTAACTTTAAGATATTTAATGCTGTTGAAAGTAAATTATAATTTATATGACTGTTACAAATAAAATACAGTCAATGCAACATAATAGCAAATATATTGGTTATTTGCAATGAAGATGACATACAATTAATCCTTACTAATATTATAAATGCGAATATGAGTTTGCTTTGCGCTTTCATGCCTAAACAGCTAAGCCGATTTAAAAGATTCTTTTACCAATGAAAAGTTACATTTTTACCGAGTAACATAGGCTTATGTCGCCAAATTTCCACGGGAACAGAAACTACGCGGGTGAAACCGCGGGCAAAACGCAGTAATATTATAATAATTTAATAAAATCAACCATTTCATTCAAAAATTATACTAATGTTAATACATTGTAGTTTAAAGATCATCTTCAGTTCTGTCACTTCATCTTCACTTATTAATTAGATGTTATTTATAATATAAAATATAGTACTACACAATGTTAACAAAAAAGTGTTGAATGAAATATATTACGTAATAGAGTAGCGTACTCGAACAATAAAGTGTTATTCATCATCGTGAAACTTTCAAACATTCCGTGAAACAGTTCGCGCAAGAAGTAAACAAACTTATTGTTACTAAAAGGAAAAATGTGTGTAACGGAAATCTGTAAACATTGACTCAGCACACGGCGTGTTAGTCGTTTTGTCTGTAAAGTGAAAGTGCTTAGAAAGTAGAAAACGTCTCGATGACTGCAACTATGCAGTTTGAATGAGCATTCACTGCGGATATTCCTAATTTTATGTTAATAGTTACACGATTTCGGAAACATTTTTAAAACATTCAGAAGTCAAATTTTATTTCTATTCATTAAATATACTTTCTCGTCTTGATATAATAAATCTGTAACAGCACCGTGCTATGGCTTAATTTATGAAAACAACAGACGAGAGTATGTTTGACGCGTGTATCTACTAATTACTTAATACTTAATTATTTTTAAAATAGACTGCAACAAAACTATGATAAAGGACAAATAAAATATTTTTTTTCTAACCTTGGTTATGTATTTCATTCCGAGAAAAGAAATTTTCTAATTAAAAGAATTATTACATACAATGTGAAAGAAATCAGTCGAGTTGCATTATTTTGTTTCATAGAAACTTGTACGACGCTGCTTTAAGCTAGGCTTCTTTCAAAAAGATGATATTAATATAAGCAAATTCGACCACGGCCTAGGATGAAAGAATAAAATGGTCGACACTTTCTTTTCCTTAATTGATTTTTTCTGTACTATTTTGAACACTCACATTACGTTGTTAATGTTGTTGTGTTTATTTTCTGCAAATTCGAAATTACATGAAATCAACACTAATGGTACATTATTTTGGATGATAGAAGCGTTCGAATATTCGTCGCCATTAACAAATAATTTATATTTGTTGTTATTAAATACAAGTAACATTTCTGTATTTATTTCTAATTCTTAATTCTTTTATTTACCTACGGTCCCAAAATTTCTCCCAAATGCGTCTACATTTATATTCAATTATTTTAAGCAAAACTAATTAGATTATATTATTATTAATGTCAAAATGCACACAAACATCTACTGACTGATTATAAAATGCTACCCGTCTCGCCTTCCCACAACATAATGGTCTATATAAAACGCTTATATTTATACAAGCGTAAAAATAATTTTTTGGTCCAAAACAACACCAAAGTTCAATCACAATCGAATGAATAGTCTAAGATGGCATAGAAGAAAAAATACAATGAAACATTCATTTTTATTTATTAATACTGCAAAATATTCACACACAATCAGATTCATTCATACTTACATTTTAAATTTAAGTATAGTGTATGCTCTGCTTAAAAGATTATTTCACCTGTGTCTAATGGGGGAATAAGTGTTAGGCACTTTATGTGATTTCTGTAATCCTGCCAACGTGTATGTAAAATTTATGAAGATCGGTTAATAAGTTAAGACATGAAAGCGTAACAAACAGACAAACCAATAAATGAACTCACTTTCGCATTTACGATATTAGGTAGTATTAAGGTATCAACACATTCTTTATAAAGATTTATATTAAAAATATATTTGTAATACTACTAAATTCACCGTAGGTTTCATAATATGTTTTACTTAAGAGATTATTTAGAAACGATATAGTAATTCTATGTATTTCTAGAGCTTTCGACGTATCCGTTTGTTTATCGGACGATTATCGGAACTGATTAAGAAACTTTAAAAATTATATATGTGAATTATAAGTTACAATTTCTGCAGGCAAATAACACTATATTGAGTAATGTCCTTATAATGTATGTGTCATTCTGCGATCATATAAAATATTTAACAAATTCATTTCAGGTTAAGCCTAACAAGCAAGCTAGAAAACAAACAAGGCATACAACTATAACGTACATGTACATTATATGATTATTCTAAATTGTATTGGGTACTGATAAGTACTCGACTAACGGCCTTACTTATAAAAGATAAACTAGTATAAGTATCACAATTTACTATTTGTTATTTTTAATATCGTTAAACTTTTTTTTTTTTTTGTATTTTTTTTATTGTATAGTTTGGCGGACGAGTATATGGGCCACCTGATGGTAAGTGGTCACCAACGCCCATAGACAATAGACAATAGACAATGGCATTGTAAGAAATGTTAACCATCACTTACATCACCAACCTTGGGAACTAAGATGTTATGTCCCTTGTGCCTGTAATTACACTGGCTCACTCACCCTTCAAACCGGAACACAACAATACAAAGTACTACTGTTTTGCGGTAGAATATCTGATGAGTGGGCGGTAGCTACCCAGACGAGCTTGCACAAAGGTCTACCACCGAGTAATGACGATGGAATGACATGTGAGATCTTTATAAATCTAAATTAAACCAAATATCATATATTGTTAATTCGATAACAGTCGTTCAGTTCTACTTTTATATAAAGCGCGGGAAGAACTATTTTTTATCTTTATCATTATCCAATACCAATGAAGTTCTGAAACCGACTATATTTTTATTAAATCGAATACAATATAAAAACATGTATTTATTAAATATAATAATTGAGGTACTTAAATAAGTATTTCTAACACTTATAAACGTTGTATTGCGACTGTTTAATTAAATTATAATTTGATTTCTGTCATTCTGTCATTACTGATTTGGCAATCGAAAGAAAATATACAGCTTGAGCATTGTCTAACTCATTAAGCAACTTCTACAAGTAAGGTGACTATTTAATTCTATCTTATTACTAATTAAAAACAGATTTAACAATTTCTTGAAACTAGAAGCTCGACTATTGGACTTGCAAGTCAACACCTCTACCGAATAACGACTATCCATAAAGTTTTATTGGTAATAGGACTCAGGATGTCAGACCTGTTCGTGATGCAATCGAAAAGTACTGGCACATAGGATTTATTGTACGAAGCAGATTTTATGAAGACTTACGTATAAATACAAAAAATTAGGTAATCAGTTTTTATTTAACTTCATTAAATACAATAGCCAAAACACGCACCAACGTTTGCAACTGTTAGTCCTTATCATTATAATCACTTACATTCGATCAAATTAAAATAAATAAATCTAAAAGAAGGTATATCATATGTTTTTGTACTAAAGAAGGTATAATTAATAAAAAATATAAACAAAAGACATTTAAGATATACAGCTTAATTAAGTCAATTTAAATGTAGCAGTTTATTATACACTTATTTAATAATTACTGTCTGCAATTATTGAAAAATGTAAATGATCATTTCGATTATTGTGTAAAAATGAGTTTCTTTCGTCATTTAATTTATTATTATGGCGTTGTATGATAATAAATTCAAAGTTATAAGCTTTTCAACCCAAGATGGCGTCAATGTCCGCGTAAAAAATATTAAACATAAAATAGCGACATCTCTAATCATAATGTGAAACTACTAAAGGGTTACTTTTGTTTGACGTAGAAAGCTGGCGGCCTATGAAGCGATCTGTTTTGCCGACCTACATGCGCTCTACAAGATTGAGTTGACAGCTTAATTATGTTGCTAGCTTAGAAGAAAGCCCGCGGATGTAAGCAATTTTTATGAAAGAAAATTTAAAGTCAATTACATTAAATTAAGTACTATTTTTTTTTTACTAGTACAACATTTATTTGCATTAAAAATAGTTACCGAACAAATCGTGACCGTGTCGAATGGTGGTAAGAATGCTAGCAGCATTTCCCCTTTGAATAGCAATTCCGATTCTCTGGGCGAAAAATGAACCAGCCCTTCTATCACCAGTAGAGGCAATAAGACGCGGTGTAATATTTTTGATGAACGTTTTTGTTTTGGAGTAATAACTCCTTGAACCTTGTTCAAGCGTTTTAACGGCAACCGGAACAAAAATATAATTAAAAAAAAAAAATTGCTGGATTCTGAACCCAAGACTTTCAGCATGCGAAGCAGACACTCAAAAATTTATACATAAATTTTATATTAATTTTACTTACTATTAAACCGATTACATTTCCCCTAACTCTTTCATTTTTAGTTTAATTGTTATTCTTGTTTGTTTTCTGTTAGTTATTTTACTATTATACATAAACTTCCAAAAAAAGTATAAAATGCTAATTTTGTTAATTTATTTATTATAATAATTAATATAATGTTATTCCTTAATAAGGGCAGTAATACGCAAATGGATAGTTTAAAAATATAGTGTGGTAACACAGTTAGCGACTGCCATGATTTGGCGATTGTCTTGTCACTAGAGTAATAGAACAGAATTAATATAAATATAAAAATGTGTAGAAGTGTGCTAAGTAATATTTTTCTTTTTCCCTTATTGTTAACCCCTATTGTAGCGGAATGGAATACGAGAGATTACATCCGAAGGGAACATTCATTAACAAAACCTTACCAAGGTGAGTGACCTGTGCATTGACTTTGAACTAGAGTTTTTTTGCGAATATTAAAATGTAATTGCTTGTTGCAGGGAGTGGTATGTCAGTACCATACTGGGACTTCTTAGGTAGCACAATAGTTACCTCGAATTATGTTCGCCTAACCCCCGACCAACAGTCAAAGGCCGGCGCAATTTGGAACACAGTGGTATGCAATTGTACTCTTTGTGTCATAGGCAATAGATATCATGCATTGTTAAGTGCCTAATCTAATTTAACGCTTGCGAAGAAAATTGCAGCTAAAAAAATTTTATAGTTTTAAATGACATGTCATGACTAACATTAAATTTTTACTGCCATAATTTTACGTAATTGTAAATCATGGATATCTCATACCTATAGCGTTTTTATAGATCTTTTAATTATAATTTATAATATATAACTAAACACGTAAATTATTTGAGTTAAGATTTAAACATCTGTTCGTGTTATACCTAATAAATATCTTTATGTTCATATATTCCGCCCATAATTGTTACAGTTTCTGCTTGTGCCAATAAATCGTAATATCCTAAATAAAACACCTAGCAATTGTCTAAAATAGTTTGCCAATAATAATACAATGAAAGTGTGTAGCATATTAAGGCCACTGTCATAATCAAGGTTAAATCTTACTTTTTTTTTCATTCAAGACACTTAGTGTTATTTTAGTATTGATTTTTTATTACTATAATAATATTTTCCTTTCATTATTATTAATGTTGTAATTTCCATTATTTCTCTCCAATACTATAGCACCATACAATGACACTAGTGATTTGTAATGATTAATTTTCTTTAAATTTTTATGCTGTTTTGTGTTTTGTTTATTGGAGGTTGAATGAGTCATGGGGCCGAATTCTACGAATCCATAACGATTATGATACATTCCCGATTCAATTTCGATCCGTCTGAATAATCTATATTTATTGCTAAGGAAAATTCAACGAAATCACAATATCACAAGTCACTCATTTAAAATATAATATTTCATTATAACTACATATTTTGTGATTTTAATCATTACATATTATAAAAGAAATACCATTGTCTGTGTCTGTTTGAATGTAATAAACTCAATAATTACAGAATGATTTTCTATCTTTATATTATTGGGATTAATAAATTAATTGGTGTTGTATTTTATATAAGTAACCAATGTTCGATCAGTCGACAAAATTTTATTAACGTATATGAACTTTCATGTTACAAACGGCATTTTATATTTTTTTCCAAAATTTGGTATTGATTAGATATTAATAATAGATAACATTATAGCAAAAATGCTGTTGGACTACAACAATTATAATATTATTGTAAGTTACAATATTAGCATTGTTAGAACCCATATTGGTCATTGTTTAATGATACAAAGCAAACATAAGCTTCTAATTCATATGGTTCATGTCTGTTTATTATTTATACAACAATAATGGTAGTTATATAATGTATCTAATTGTAGTTCAAACACAATAAATAATATCATATAAATGTACAATTATCTGTTTTAAGTGGGTAATCCATTAGCTTCATTCTTATATAAATAGTTCAAACCAACTCTTTAGATTTATTCAAACAATTGCTATTTGTATGCTGTAGAATAATCGCCATTCATCCATTTGGGGTATGAGCACTGCAAACTGCATATTTAGAACCAGTCAAATGGATGTCCGTTCATAACCCCTAGGAATAATAATAAGCAACAACTTTTGTTCTACGACAGAAATAAGTATTAGTTTAATAAAAACGTTTATAAATCTACGCGCATCGCAAAGATCGTCCTTTCGTTTATGAATGAAATATAGACCTACAAATGTTACGACAGTACGACAAAAACTTATAAAATCCTTTTTTTTTTTTTTCATGTATTGAGTTATGTCCGATCTCTTAGAAGTTGTTGCTTATGGTGTTAGCTATCTAGTTCTGCGAGATTACTGGGTCATTACAAATAAACCTGTATAGATTCGTAGGGACAGCTGGCCTCCCCTGAGACGGTACAGCCATGAAACCATTGTATCTATTCAACATGTAAAAATAGAGATTTATGCTTTATTTTTTATGTTATGAGATATAGCAAACATACAAACAAATTCACAATCGTTTATTTAATTTATTTTTAATATATTGACTTAAACTTTTATCCTATTGTCTCATTATTTTTGTTAATTTTATAATGTTTTATTTAATCAATTAACTTTTTACAATTATCGTTTTTTACAATGTTGACTTATATTTCAATTTTCGTGTAATTTTAGAACATCTGTAAAAAAGTAGGCAATAACCCAATTATTTATGATGACTTTTGGTTTATTGTTTATTTTCATTGTACTACTTGTTGGTGTTGTCAAATGAATAAATAAATAAATAAATTATCCAATATAAATTTATATAATATAATTCAGTATAGAGCCAAGTTATCTATCCATTCGTATTATGCTTATATATCTGCAATCAGTTGGTTTGTATGAAGAATATTAAATTTTATTTGTAACTGTAACTTTGTAGAGTTCACATTCTCAACCAATTTTGAAATCAACTTAGATACCTAAAATAATATTTTATATTTCAAAATAAAAACTTATTTTTTTCCAGCCATGTCACACCAGAAACTGGGAGCTTCAAGTTCAATTCAAGGTGCACGGACGAGGAAAGGATTTATTCGGAGATGGATTTGTTATCTGGTACGTCCGTGACCGTATGCAGCCGGGGCCGGTGTTTGGGAGCAAGGACTACTTCCACGGCCTTGCGATCATATTGGATACATATAGCAACCATAATGGTGCTCATAATGTAAGTAAAAAATCTATCAGGATTAATATACGATCTATACCCGCTAACTAACTTTGCTATGGCGCATATTTGCAGTATTGATGTAGCCTATGTTATTCTGCGGCCCAGAAACCAACACTATAGAACTAAACGCGTCGATACGTTGCTTTATGAATGTAGGATAAACCAACATTTATACAAGTTTTCGCCCGCGATTTGAGTGAAGTGTTAGGTATTTCAAAATTTAATTATAATCGGTTGAGTAGTTAAGATGTGAAAGCGTAACAAACAAACAAACTCACTTTCGAATTTATAATATTAGTAAGGAAGGTGTGATAACACAACTCAAAACAAAACTTAAAAACAGTTGAGATAAAATAAAAATCAATTACTTAAATCACAGCAATAAAGCTACATCAAATTTTTGTACCGACAGCATCAGCATCCGTTCATATCAGCAATGGTGAACAACGGTACACTGCACTACGACCACGACCGAGACGGCACACACACACAGCTCGCTGGCTGTGAAGCCAAGTTCAGAAACTATAACCATGACACGCATCTCTCCATTATTTACAAGGATGATACTCTTGTAGGTGAGTTAAAAGTATTGATTAAAATTATAATGTAAACAAAACATTTTGATATAAATAAATTACTAAAGTCAAAGAAATTTTGTATAGAATTATAGTTCATGTAAATGGCAAAAATATCTGGAGTAAATAAATTACTAAAGAGTAAAGCCAAAGAAATGTGATGTGATATGGCCAAATGGTGATTTTATTACTATGTATAAAAAAAAATGAATATATCCATGTTTGAGTGTATGTTATATTTTTAAATGTATTTCATATTTATTATATAAAATCAAATAACATCATAATAATCATTGGGTAATATTTTTTTAATATAGGAAATCTAGTTGTTGAACAATTTAGTTGTTGAATTTTCTCTAACAGTGAGACATTAATTATTACTATATTTTCCTTTTTTATCTTTCAACAGTATCTACGGACTTAGAAGGCAAGAATGCTTGGAAAGAATGTCTAAGAGTAGAGAATGTTCTACTACCTACCGGATACTTCTTCGGTGCCACGGCCACTACGGGTGACTTGAGTGACAACCATGACATAATAGCCATCAAAATGTATGAATTAGACCTGCTTGACTCTGTAAGTTGGCAACTCATTAATATAATTATGTAGATGTTTTTGTACTCATCAATACATTACAATCTTTATGTGAAATTTAGTTAATTTAACACTGATTGGAAAAAGGTACTTTTGTACTATCTGTACTTAATTATATTACATATATAACCGGTCTTCATAAGTAAGAACCAAACCGATGGTAACTTACATACATTTCATGTAAAATGACGATTCCCAAGTCCTTGTAATGACGACTTGAATGAAGTATGTTTTGATGTTGAAGAAAAATTTAGTTTTAGTAACTTAACTTAAACTATAATCCTCGATGTCATACAAAACAATTTAAAAAATAATACCATTTTGCTGAAAATCTGTTTATGTATACAATATCTTTACCATGTCAATTTTATATAAATAAAATTGAAAGACATTAATTGCTTAAACACTTGTTTAAACACATTCGTACATATTATATAAAATACGTTAAATATACATTTTACATGACAATTTTTGACTATAAAACCATATGTAAATCACTATTTCATTATCTTCTTAGTAACATAGTATACAGCCCTCAATAATTGATTATTCATGGATCTATCAGTTTGAAATAATTGATATATACCAATGATCGCAGATTTGTTCTTTGCTCTTACAAAATTTATATAGTCTGTATGTCTGAGTCATACCAGTAAATAATTAAGAAACTGTTACTGACTATAAGCCATTGTTAATTTATAAATAGTTCACGTTATTTTTATAATTGTGTATGAATAATATGGAAAATTTCATAGCAGAATAAAAAAATAAATTAAATTTTATACAGTCCTTAATATATATCTATTTAATCTATGGTCGCCAACTGAACGTAACTTTATTTTATTGTATGAGTTGTTATCGGACGAGCAAATGGGCCACATGTTGGTAAATGGTAACCATCGCCAATAGACATTGGCGATGTATGAAATAGTAACCTTAAGAATTAAGATATTATGTCCCTTGTCTGTTGTCTGTCTTGCCTTTAGTCACTCACTCACCCTTCAAATTGTAAAACGACAATACTAAATATAGCTATTTAACGGTAGAATATCTGATCCTCATCAGGTAGGGCGGTACCTACCCAGACAAAATGTCTTATCACAAAATTTTCACACATATTGTTATATATATTGTTATTTTAGCTAAGTTTTATATGAATTATAATCAAAATGTTTAATTCCAAATGTTTCAGCAAAACAAAGACGAAGACAGGTCCAACATAATTCCATCTGCTGCATCTTTCGAAGCTCCCCGAGAGAGAGTTGAAGACGCAAAGCCAGCAATGTCTGGAATTAAAACGTTCCTTTGGATGATGTGTATTGCCATCATTATAATTGTTTTAGTTGTAGTAGGTATTATGTGGTATCAGAAACGGCAAGAAAACTCTAGGAAGAGACTCTATTAACTTATAGACAATTTACAAAGATTTTACAAATGTTGCCGTTGCTAATTAGAATGAGAAAAAATTATTTGAAGTACAAGTTTTTAATTAATATTTTTCCAATTATATTAAAAGCAATAACGTGAGATCATATTTTGGAGACCAATTGAATTCTAAAAGTAATATTTTTGATAAGTTGATTCAAATATTAAGAGTAGCAGTAAAAACCCATTAATACCTCACTGCTAGGCAATGGCCTTCTCCTCTTAAGCAGTTCAATCTTTCCAGGTTAGTGGAAATACATGAATCGGTATTTCTTCCAACAAATTCCATATTATGCAGGTTTCCTCACGTTTTCTTCAGTTATTTTAAGATTGGATTATGAAAAACTGATATTAAATGTTATTAAGTATTTTTTTTAATTTAACCAATCGAAACTTGTCATTTAATAGTAAGTAGTATACATAAAACGAATAGTAATAACATTTGGGGTATCGTAATTTTTTTTTAAACGTACAGACGAAATAATTTTTTATATTAACTACTAATATATGTAACGAAATCAAATAAAGTAAAGACTGTTCGAATTAAGCCAATGTTTCTTATTAATGCATAGTATCTTGAAAGTTATTAATTAATTGATATTATTTCATTTTCGTAACAACAAATTTTTTTTATATTGTTCCGTAATATTAGAAAGAATAAAGTAAGTAATACTTTTCAATCATCACAATATATTTTTTTTTCTTTATCTGTCTATAATATTTAAAAAAAAAACTTATTTCTCATGAAATCTTTTTTTGTATAGCTAGGTCTATTATAATTTCTGTTTGTTAGAAAGGTGATTAGGTTCGTTATATGTATTTATTGAATTGGACAATATGGTTTGGCAACTAATAATTTAATGTCGCATGAATGATAAGATTTTTTTTTTTTTTTATTGATTGAATTAATCTGAAAAAATTATATAAAAACCATAATGATGATGCTGTGTTCAATTAAATGAAATATCAAATCATTCATATGCTATATGTATCTGAATTATATAACTTGTAATATTGTTGCCAAAATATCTTTTCTTAGCAAAAACTAAACGAAAATTAAGGAAATTTTTATTTCCATCGATTAGCTATAAGGTATTTCTTTTTTTTTTTAATTACAAAAAGTAATAAAATATTTTTTTTATAAATACACATCGTCCTGCATTCCTTTTTTAATCTAAATTTATATTTATTAAAATTAATTGTCATAATGTTAACCATCTACAGTTTGTGCGATTATTATTTTTTTCAACATAATTATTCTAAATAAACATAAGTCGCCCATTATATGGAGTAAATTTTATATTATTACAGATGTATGTATGTGTGTTGTATGTTCTGCGTGTTTTTTTAAATAAAATAATTTATAATCTTTTACAATGTTTTTTATATTATGTTCTCCATTACCAAGTTTGTGTTGCCATGAAACATATATATAAATATATAGATATAATCCTGTTATGACAAAACTAAAATCCCTTGTAAATAAATAATATAGATTAAAATCGTGAGGAAAGGTTTTAAGAGCTCTTTGAATTAACATATCCGTCACATATAAATAAAATAAAAAGCAATATATCTATAAAATAAAATAAATGTTTTAGATTATTTTGAATGAGTCCAATAAAAAATGTTATTACCATACTTGAAATAATTATAATGTATAAAAAAACAGTTGCGTAAAAAATTATCAAATGGTGATTCGCTCAATAATTTATCAATAATAATTTTAAACATATTAAAAAAATATTTTGAAGTTCTATACACTGTATATATATATATTATGAAACGATGCCGAAAGTCAGTATCTGGAATTTTATGAGTTTTTGAAAACACACTTTCACATTGCTTCTCTCTTCGCCACAGGCTGCGTTCGAATTTCCATAGAATCCATAGAATATTCTGGACTCTATCGTCTATGACTATTTTGAGAGATCGATAAACTTCTGAACTTTGAAGTAAAAATCATATAGAAATTTTGGAAATTTACCAAAAACCATAACACACTTTATTTCTTAAGTACAGTTATATTATACTCTTTGTAAGGCTGCACCTAAAGTGGAGACTCAAGAGAAGAGTCAAACACTAAACACCGAGCTGAGCTGGTGTCCCGGCAACACTGTTATAAAGATTTAGAATTTATTTAGTTGATTATTGAGTTAATTTTGGAAAATAAATTAAATGTTAATGTTTTCTCTCATTATCTACGTATAAAGTTTTGACAATGGATGTGAAATCATATTTGTTTTTGTGGGCATCAAAGAAATCCTTAACACCGGCCTTTGATATTCGCGCTACTGGTAAGACATCATTTTTATGTATAATTCTGAATTTCTTCATCAAAATAATTAACAGAATGAATTATTAATACCAAAACCTTTTATAAAATCAAATTTCAATAAATAAATTAAATTTTAATGTACAAGCAATATTAACACTTAGTTTAATAATAATTAGTTGTTATTAACAATAACTTACTTTATATAAATATAGTTTAATTTTACAAAAATAAATATGAAAAATGAGACTGCTGCCTAAACAAGTTGACATGATAGAATATAATATATGTAATAGAAACATAACCTCTACTTACAGAAATGAAAAATGTATTTAGTTCATTATTTATTATTTAATGTCATTCAATTATAAAGAAATCAATCATGTTGAGGCAGTATGCAGCAATCTTAAATATTATCTTTGTATAGTAAGAAGTATTTTAAAATAAGATTATTTAAAAAAAAAAAACCTAAGTTTATGTTAAATATGATAAAATCAACTAATAAAATTACCTATCAGCTAAACTTTCGACATAAAAATTTAATTTATTTGATATGGAGCTAACTTCATGAAGGTCTGTAATTCTTGGCTGTATCACTTTGTGCAAGCCTCAGCTGCCACCAACTCATCGCTTATATTACTGCTAAACAGCACTACTTCTTATTGTTATAGTCTGGTTTGAAGGGTCAGTCAGTAATTAAATCTGTGATAATTTTTTAGTTCTCAAAAACCCTAAAACTAATTTTTATAGTTAGTTATTTAATTGGTTTTAATTTAGAAAAAGACTAGCCCTAAGATTAGGTGGTAATTCACTGGTATAACAATAAAAAATTGTAATTAAATTACAATTTCTGTAAAAAGGTCCTAAGCATCGTCAAAGATTTCTGTGTGAAGTACGGGTTGAGGGCTATACTTATGTTGGAGCTGGTAATTCTGTGACAAAAAAAGAAGCCCAGAAGAATGCTTCACGGGATTTCATCAACTTCTTAGTAAGAACTGGGGAAGTAGCTACCAATGATGTTCCTGAAGATGTCCAAGTAAAACTTGAAAATGAGGAACAAAAGAATCAAGCAAATATAATTACTGAACAACAGAGTAAACCTGTTTTTCAGGTAAAATATTGTTTTGGAATTAAAAATATATGAATACCATATAACAACAATCTTTTCCGATATATATTTTTTTTTATGGCTTAGAAAGAAATACATCTGGTGTTAATTTTTTTTTTGTTTTTAGGATGGTAAGGGTCCTGAAAGCATGGGTCAAGCGTACCAAGCTTATGGTGGTGAAAGAGAAAACTTCACTTACATAGATCGTCTGCAACAACAAAAGAATGTTGAAGAAGCAGAAGATCTAGATGTCAATGCTAGTCTTCATGGTAACTGGACAATGGAAAATGCAAAATCGAAACTCCATCAATTTATGCAAATAAATAAAATCAATGCAGATTATATGTATAAAGCAGTGGGTCCCGATCATACAAGGTAGGTGTCCTTCATTTTATATGAAATTTGCTGTAAAATGTAAATTTTACTTATATTAAGTAATGTTTTTGTCAATTCATTATTTTTTAATTTTCATTATTGAACTGCCAGCTGTTATGTTTTTATCTATACCAATTAATATGAAAGCTTAACGCTACTGTTACCAAGGCCAAGTACGATGACTACTTTCATTAGTTAAAGGCTTAATATATAAAAAAAAAACCGAAACATATGACACACCCAACTGAAGAACTGAAGAACCTTAGTATTCAAGTAGGAAATTTGAAATCTTCTGTAAGTCATCGCTTAATACCATGTCTGAATCATTGAATACAATTATTTATATTTAAAGTAAACTGTAAAATGCTTTTCATTAATAATAGTCACTAATTAATCTTATACTATAATTGCAAGTAACATAACACTAACAATTAACATCTCTATACAATGCTTAATTTTACTCTATAGTAAATTTATATTTATATTATAAACATTTATGACTAATTGCACCCATATGTCTTATTGCTTAAATAATCAAAAAAATATTTTTTATTTTAAAAAGAGAAGTTACAATAATATATATACTATCTGTGCACCGGGCTTCACCCGCGTATAATTAATAAAAATATAATAACACATACGCGCACACACACACATACATATATATATATGGCTACTGGTAAAGAAATACGTAATTAACGATTTGAAATAAACTTTCATAAGATACCGTAGGGTTTACCGATCTTATATATGGCCTATCATTTGCGCCATCACATGTTCTTTGTGTGTACCAATTTTCATCAAGATTGGTCAAGCCGTTCTTGAGTTATAAGAAGACATACAGACAGACAGACAAAAATGAAAAAAATAGAATAATGTGAATCACTGCATCATAAAACGATTATTGATCACAAAATTAGGTGAAAAAAAAAATACAGACAGAGCCAATAGATTTATATAGTAGTATAGATATATAGCTCCAAACCTTCTCACAAGAGGAGAAGAGGCCTTAGCCCAGCAGTGGGACATTACTCTTTTAGATATATATATTTGTCTGGTAATATGTAAATGAAAAAATTACAAAACAATTAATTCTTCTTTTAATCAATATGCGAAAATAGTTCACTCATTTTAATTTGTATCTAAACATATTTCATTATCTATGATATAATTGATAATATATCAATTGCTTTATATATATTTATTTTATATAATATATAATTTAACATGGATTATATTGTGCTTATTATATGCTTGGTATTTGACATAGACACTAATATGATTCTAAATTTGTAAAATTTATAAAGCCTAAAGCTATTATAATTTATTTTAAGATAACTAATTAAAATTATATTAAATTGATGTGAATCCTAACTATGATGTTATGGGGCTATTTATATGCATATTTTTTTTTATTTATATTTGATATGTTGTATACACAAGTTAAAAGATTTATCTGTTGTCGTTTGACTCTTAGAAAATTGTTTTTAATTTTGAACCATAATAGACAGTCCAGTATCCCAATTTTGCTCCATTTTTTTAACTATAATTTAACAATGCAAATTCGCATATGTTTTGTTAAAATTTTCAGTAATTATTATTGTCGAATTTCAACCAATGGACCAACACTAGTCATTGAAAACAACATTTGCAACTTATGCTCTAACTCAAATTTTCGTCTTGTTTTTAGTATATATGTATAATAAAGTTACTAACAAGTGTCATACAATAATTAATATCATATTTGGGATTTATGTTGTCTGTGTTTAATATTTTTTGTCTATTACTATTTGTTTTTTTAACTGCCACTGTTTATTCGCAATTTGAAAAATCAATGGCTAGCTATTCATTAATATGAAGTCTGGGAGTGTGGTTGAAGTTATGAATTATTTATCCATTTATGGATCATGGATGAACAGCGACATTTAGTGCAGTTCTGCACTGAATGTCGTTGAAATTAATGAATATAATTTATATAGAAAGTAGTTTATGTATACAAATTCAATAGTTGAAGAATCCAACTTTGGAAATAAAACGCAAAGTTGGCTTCAAAGTTACCAATATCTCCTCATTAATGGCATTCCAAAACATATCTAAGACAATCATAATGAGAACGCAGTGTGAGTATCGGGTGATGTTTAATCGTTAAGCTCACTCAGTACTAAATAGTTATATTATTGGTGATTCTGTAATTGGAAACATATTTAGTCTTAGATTGTTTTGGATTCAGGTACTCGGTCTCTGTACCCCGGTGTTACATTCGGCCACACTCCCAGATATAATGCACTGTTCTTCATTTATTTACGGTGAGTAATAAAAAAAAAAAAAAAATGTAATCACTATTATTAGTTTAAATAAACATATTTTTAGGTTTGTTTATTATTATTATTATAATATTTGTTATTTTTTAAGGTCATATTTTATTTCATCTATTAGTCTTATACATCTAGTTGTGTGGGTTTTAAATCATACAACTGACATTTATACTCATTCCACCTAATCAGTATAACAAACGCTTATGAGATTATTCCTATACAATCAATAATACTAAATAGCCGAGACGGCCCAGCGGTAAGAACGCATGAGTCTTAACCGATGATCGTGGGTGGGGGATGGTGATTGACGGCGATGGAAAACGTCGCGAGGAAACCTGCATGTGTCAAATTTCACTGAAATTCTGGCACATGTGTATTCTATCAACCCGCAGTGGAGCAACGTGGTGGAATTGGCTCCAAACCTTCTCCTCAAAAAAAAGGAGAAGAGGCCTTAGCCCAGTAATGGGACATTCACAGGCTGTTACTATACTGTAAATAATACTAAATTTAATTATCTTCAGACGTGAATTAAATGAAAGCATGTTTTGAATGTTTTTTTTCTTTATATTAATAAATCTTAAAATATACTCCATAATACACCAACAGGAGTTTTTGCTGTGAGATGTCTATATACGTTCATCAATTGGGACGTAATGTGACCGGACGTGAAACTGCTTCGAATAAACAAACCGCCAGCAAGTCCTGTGCTTTGTCATTAGTACGTCAGCTGTACCATCTCGGTGTGATTGAAGCATTCAGTGGAACATTGAAGAGGGACAGGTAAGTGTGGAAGTAGCTTATAATGTTTTTTTTTTATCATATTATATTTGGTATATCAATGTTTTCCATTCACTAGCCAAAGTAGTAAAATATGAAAATACAATTTGATTTTTAAGTATAACAAAAATCTCTCAATTCATTTTGAAATTTCAGATCTGCTGAAGGTATCATGAAGCCATATAAATTGGCTATTAGTCCAGAGCTCGAAAATCAATTAGAAGATACATTGCAAGGTATACACGTCCACTGGTTATTTTTAGGATTTTATGATGATTAACAAATTGATTTTTATCAAAAGTCAAAAAATAAAACAATTAACCAAACAAATTTCAGCATTAAACTTGGAACCGGTGGATGTAACCACTCCGCAACCAGAACAAGCCGAGGGTCAGGGTGTTACCTTGCTACAAGTTGACAGAGTGAAAGCGATGAGGGAGGCTCGTCCAACGCCCTCTGGGGTGGTATCCTGGTCGCCGCCTCAAGCCAATTGGAACGCTTGGACTTGTTGCAATATTGGTAAGTTATAGCTCCGTATATTACGATCATCTATTGAAACTAAATAGTTCAAATTTAAATATTTTTTGCTACTTTTAACATGAGTTATTACAACCCCAAGTTATTACTTTTTTAAATTAAATTATGCGGTCTCAAAAAAGACATCAGTCTTCCGGTTAGTTGCTACCAATGTCCAAAAATAAAATGACTCAATGGACATTTTTTTCTGGAACACAGATATTGTATATGAATGATATGGCGAAATCAAATTACACATAAACATGATGACTGACACTATCTTCAAAATTGTTATTGACATAATAACTTGTATCTCAAAAGAAAATCCAAAATATGAAAATGATATATAGGTTTTGTCCGTTCTGGAATTATACGCTATCATGATGTTTAAGATTCATTATAATCAGACTAGTATTTGTATGTGTGAATACCAAGAAACTTACACACATTATTTATAATGTAATAAATATTTAGTGTGGGATATCTCTTAATTTTAGATGAGGGACCTTTGGCCACTACGAGTTTGGATGACATCAGCAGTGACTTGGAGAAACATCATCGTAATGTCTGTCAGAACAGTGAGCTTTATCAGGTTAATATACACGATTAAATATGTATTTTTGAATTTAGAACTAACATTAAACGAGGCTTGTTATTCCATGACTAAAAACTGGCGAGGAATAAATTAAATTGTCATTTCAGGAGAGTGTGCGTGAAAGAGAACAGCTACCGGTTTATGCGATGCGTTCCCAAATCATGGAAGCGATAAACGAGAATCCTGTCATCATCATTCGCGGTAACACTGGGTGCGGCAAAACCACTCAGGTTCGTTCACGTCACTGAAGTTACCATTGAATAATATGGTATAAAATTGATAATCAAAAGTACAATAGTTTTAGGTAAAACCCAGATATTTTCATTTTTATAAAATTATATATATTATATAAATGATTAGGAAATGTTTTTTTTTAATAGTATAGGTCGGACGAGCATATTGGCCACCTGATGGTAAGTGGTCACCAACGCCCGTAGACATTAGCATTGTACCTTTCTTTAAAAAAAAAACATCGCCAATGCGCCACCAACCTTGGGAACTAAGATGTAATTACACTGGCTCACTCACCCTTCAAATCGGACCACAACAATACCAAGTGCTGCTGTTTTGCGGTAGAATATCTGATGAGTGGGTGGTACCTACCCAGACGAGTTTGCACCACCACCAAGTAAATGTTATGTTTTGGTCACTCAGTTAATACAAAATTAATAATAAGCATTAAAAGTCTTGTTTAGACCCTACATCATGTGTTATTATGTTGTAATATTGTAGCTTTTGTTGGTACATAGTTCAATATTAAATAAATAAGTTTTAAGGTTCCAATGCTATCGGGCTTGGTGCGTGTCTCGAGTAAAGACAACCTCCTCAAGTTTAATAAGCGCGTCGCACCCGGCAGGTGTGTCAGTTCATCCTGGACGACTACGTGGCGAGCGGGCAGGGCGCGTGGGCCAACGTGTGCGTGACGCAGCCGCGACGCATCTCCGCCGTCAGCGTCGCCGAGCGCGTCGCGGCCGAGCGCTGCGAGGAGCTCGGCGACAGTGTGGGGTGAGCATTACCTCACCGCGTGTGCGGTTGTGAGCGCGTGCGTATGTGTACGTTTGTGTGAAAACGCACGCGTGTGTACGAATGAGCGTGTGTGTGTGTGTGTGTGTACGAGTGTGCGTGCGTGTGTGTGCTTGCGTGCGTGCGCGTAATAGAGAGTGTTTAAAAAAGGAATACGTTTTTGAATTCCTCGATTGTTTTCTGCAGGTATTCCGTGCGATTCGAGTCGGTGCTGCCTCGTCCATACGGCTCCATTATGTTCTGCACTATCGGTGTGCTATTAAGAAAACTGGAAGGTGGTCTGAGAGGTGTCAGCCATGTTTTAGTTGATGAGGTTTGTTACTAATGTTAAATCGTACATAAAATTACATAATTGTATCTACTTTTTATATTTAAATGCACATGCACAAATGTTCTCTTACAAAACTTCTTTCATCAAAGGTTGTCTATGAGAGATCGCTATAAGCGATAAGACCTCCTTTGCGCAATATTTCTTATTTGATTGTTAACTATTACTCTTATGTTATTTTTATGTTGTACAATAAGTATTAAATAAAAAAATAATATAAATGTTGTGTATATATATGATTTTGTTCTCTATTACAGGTCCACGAGCGTGACGCGGACACAGACTTCGCTCTCATTTTGTTGCGGGACATGGCGCACACGTATCCAGACTTGCGTATAATTCTCATGTCAGCTACCGTCGACACTACACTATTCGTCAATTATTTCGGAAATTGTCCCGTTATTGAGGTAATTATGGTCATTCAAGTGATACACATTGTCTATGGCAGTTTTTTTTATACAATAGGTAGGTGGACGAGCAAATAAAAGGGCCACCTGATGGTAAGTGGTCACCAACGCCCATAGACATTGCCATTGTAAGAAATGTTAACCACTGACATCATTAATGCACCATCAACCTCAGGAACTAAGAAGTTATGTCCCTTATGCCTGTAATTACGCTGGCGCACTCACCCTTCATACCGGAACACAACAATACAACGTACTGCTGTTTTGCGGTAAAATATCTGATGAGTGGGTGGTACCTACCCAGACGAAGATTGGAATGTAGTAGAGCTTACATAGTATGGCTTTGTGCAAGCTCGTCTGGGTAGGTACTAGGTGTAATGTAGGGTATAAGTATTGTGACGTTTGCAGTGATCGGCAGTCGTTAATAAACCGTATGATCGACACGTTAAAAACAATTTTTTGTTCGGGTCGTAGTGTACAAGCACATCGGCGCTTATTAAAATCGATTTAATTAACTTAAATGCTGACTCACACTCACTGTCCCATCTCCAACTTACACCTTTTCTAAGTAAATTGTACAATGGTGCCAATATAGAACTTAAATTTTTTACAAATTTTGCATAAAAATTAATTGTACCTAAAAAAACCCTCAAGTCTGTTATGTTATTAGGACAAGGCATATTTACTATTCCCTCAACCTTCTCCGGGTCCATCTTAATGCCCTCGGATGAAATAATAAATCCTAAATACTTAACCTCATTGGTCATAAAACAGCATTTATTTTTTTTAAGTTTCATTCCGTTACTACGTAAACGCTCTAAAACCTTCTCTAAAGTAATTAAATGCTCTTTAATATTTGATGAACTAATAATGATGTCGTCTAAAAATACTTCTACGCATGGAATATCATTCAAAAGGTTCGCCATAATTCTTTGAAAAATCCCCGGGCTCGAAGATAAACCATACACTAATCTTTTATACTTGAAAAGTCCTTTATGAGTATTAATAACAGTTAAATTATCGGGGTCATCCAACTCAATCTGGTTATATGCCTGTGTGAGATCTATCTTCGTAAATATTTTTGCACCATTTAATTTAACCAACAGGTCGTTTATTCGCGGCAATGGATATCTATCGACCAACAGAACTGGATTCAAGGTTATCTTATAGTCAGCACAGATACGGAGTCCACCATCAGCCTTACGTACCGGTACCAACGGCGTAGCCCAGTCCGCGCTATCTACGGGCTCAATGACCCCAGCACGCAGCATACCTTCCAGCTCCGATTCGACGCTCTCGCGCAGTGAATATGGCACGGGCCGCGCTCGACAGAATACCGGCGTCACCCCCTCGCGCACCCTTAGCCGAGCCTTACATCCAGTGAACCGGCCCAGTCCCTCCGAGAATATATCTTTAAATCTGTTGAGTAACCACATTAATTCACTATTACAATTACTTATTTTATTAAAGTTCATTTCTATGCTGTTTTGATACGACGGTATTTTAATTCCTAATTCCGAAAGCCACTGTCTCCCTAATAAAGAAGTGGTACCGCCGTCAATTACAAATAATTCAATTAATTTAGATACATCTCCATATCTAACTTGTGGTTTGAATACTCCTAAGGGCTTAATCATAGTGCCATCATAGAATTTAAATGCCATATTTGACTTTTCTAACGGTCTATTTTTAAAAAGTTCATTATAAGTTTTTTTGCTTATACAAGACACTAAAGAACCCGTGTCAATTTCCATGGGTAATTTTATTCGATCAACAACAATCGTTAAACTCACCGGCTTATAATTATTTAGACTGAGTTGATGTAAATCTTCTATAACTGGAATATTCTCCTCATCGTCTGATAAAGGAGGTTCGTCCTCCCCTAGCAATTCCGATTGCGTCGATCTCTCATCCGCTGTGTAGACATGAGCTGCCAGGCTGTTGGTTGGAAACCCGTGTCTCGGGTCCGCGCGTCCAGGGCACACCCTACGCAAATGTCCCCTCTGTCTACATTGCCCACAGATAAAACGTTTGTAACGACACACATCACTTTGATGATCCTTCGATCCACAAGCCGCACAGTCACTTTTTGAGTCGTTATCCCGGCGCCTTAACCCCGCTGTCGGGCCATGCAGGCCTCCACGTCCGCGGCGACCCCGGTTGCTCCGCGCGGCCACGTGCACCGCATGCACGGCCTCCACCACGCCATGGCTATTTTCGGTACCGCAACCGACCGTCTGTTCCACTGCTGCCGCATCCCTCTCAGCTGCTTCCATGGCACAGGAAATTCTAACGGCATTCTTATATTGCAGATTTTCTTCAGCAAACAAACGTTGTCTGACTGCTTCGCTTCGCAATCCACATACCAGCTGATCCCGTAAATTCTCCTCCAATACGGATCCGAACTCACAATACTTCGACATTTTTTTTAGTTCTGATATGTATTGTAAAATAGATTCACCCGCATTTTGCCTTCTTTGTCTAAAACGATATCTTTCTGGTTTTGGTTGTAAATGATCGGTCATGAGTTTCACCACTGCCGCATAAGTTTTCGTGCTGGGTTTCTCCGGGCTTGTTAAATTACTTAACAATTCATAAGATTCATCGCCCATCGCCGCAATTAAAGTGGGTAGCCAGAGCTCTTCTTTGACCGCGTTTACTTTAAAAAACATTTCTGCTCGTTCAATATACAATGTCCAATTTCCCGATCTAACGTTAAACTCTGATAGTTTCCCGATCGACATAATGTAATGCACGATTAATATTTATCCTCGTTCGCCACTGAGATGTTTCAATAAAAGACAACGTGTCGATCATACGGTTTATTAACGACTGCCGATCACTGCAAACGTCACAATACTTATACCCTACATTACACTAGGTACCACCCACTCATCAGATATTGCAGTACTTGGTATTGTTGTAAGCGTGTGAGTGCGTCAGCGTAATTACAGGCATAAGGGACATACCATCTTAGTTCCCAAGGTTGGTGGCGCATTGGCAATGTAAGCGATGGTTAACATTTCTTACAATGCCATTGTCTATGGGTGTTGGTGACCACTTACCATCAGGTGGCCCATATGCTCGTCCGCCTACTTATACAATAAAAAAAATATTACTTTTATGAAAGTTAACAAATACAGGGTCTTTTGATGGTGATTGATCGTGGACAGATATGTGCATTAACAACCTAACTGAAACCAAGTCGTTATTTCTTTTGTATTACATTTTCTCAGTAAAAGTACGTTAGTAATACAATATGTGCTCTATGGCTATTGTCATAAGAAACAGGACTGGATATAACCATAGACAAAAGGACAGCTAAAAAAAATCCTAATAATCATTACAATGAATCATAAATAATATAGTTTTTAATTTTTTGTTACAGGTTCCTGGTCGTACGTATCCGGTCAAACAATATTTTCTCGAAGATTGCGTGGAGCTGACTAAATTCATGCCATCTCCTGATACGAGGAAGAGGAAATCATCAGGGAAGAAGGCATCTAGAGATGACGAAGATGATGATGAGGATGGTGTGGTGATTTGTTAATAGACTTTATAAATTTACAAATATTATTTTTATTTAAGAAACTGCATTTATTATAATTATTAGATAGTATGGAATTCAAATACAATATAATTACAAAAAAAAAGTGTAGATACTAATGTGACAGATCGTCACGATATTTTTCCTTCACTGCCGATTACGAAATCTATACTACAATTATAAATGCAAAAATAACTGAACCGATTTTGATAAAATTTGTTATGAATCAAGCTTGAATCTCAAGGACATCTTGTAATTTTGTATTTTTTTTTTTTTACCTTAAATACCCGCCCCTCTAAAAGTGATGAAGACGCAAGTGCATACTACTTAACTATAAACAAATAAGCCATATGAAAATTTAATAGCCCACTAAAATAATAATGCTTGCGCAAGTGTCGAGGTGCATCACGTCATAATCTATTAAATAATATAATGAAATTATTTAAATTCAGGTGAAGGTATCGACGAAGAGGAAGATTTGAATAAAAACTGCAAAATCGATAACAACTATTCACCTCAGACTGTCGAAGCGATGACAAAATTATCTGAGAAAGATGTAAGTCTACATTAATAAAATAATATATTTATACTAATTATAATTTTAATCTCATTAACTTTAAAAGTTAAAAAAATATATTTGTCACTTTAACAGTCGAACAAATTAATTTAATCTTTAAGTAAGATATATTTACTATTAAATATTTTTCTATAATCATATTTCACTCATCATATGTTCTACTACCGTAATCTACCGTAATATGTTCTACTACAGCAATACTTAGTATTTTTGTGTTCCGGTTTGAAGGGTGAGTGAGCCAGTGTAGTTACAGGCACAAGAGACATAATATCTTAGTTCCTAAGGCTAGTGGTGCTTTGCCAATGTCAGGTGGCCCATGTATGTATGTGCCAGTATGCATTCCTATTGTATAACTTTTCTTTTTATTTATAGAAATATGTAAAATAATACTTATATTTCCAGCTAAGTTTCGAACTGATTGAAGCTATCCTGCTTTACATAAACCATTTGGGTGAGGAGGGGGCAATTTTAGTGTTCCTGCCGGGCTGGAATCTCATATTCGCACTCATGAAGCACTTGTCACAGAACAAAATATTCGGAAACACCGATAGATATGTGATACTGCCCTTGCACAGTCAAATACCAAGAGACGATCAGAAGAAAGTGTTCATAACTCCACCACCAGGACTTACCAAGGTGATTTATACTTTTTTTATATAAATGGTTCGAGGAAAACAAAACAATGGATATATAGTTAGGTGTGTAAAAAAATACTTGAAATAGTAATCACATAGAATGAAGCGTAATAAAATATTGTACAGCCGACGATGGCTCGATGAAATCGTCACAATAATACTTATCAAGCAATAATTTATAATTACATTTAAAATAAGTTAAATAACCGAAAGCTAATTTCGACACCAAAAATTTGTAGGTCAAACTCGAATTTTACTATTAGTTAGCGTAAGCCTAAAAGTCGAGTGATTTCGAAAAGTACCTTTAGTGAGCGTTGTATAAGATTTGTAACCTCGTTATTTTTGTATATTTCTTCACGATTTTTTTAATACATATAAAAAGAACATATTTTAAGCAACTTGACATAAAAATTTTTTTTTTCCTAAAATTCGATTTGTATAAATTGTCGGTGTCGATTTGTTAGCTACGTCTAGCAATTTTTCATACACGTTTTCAGTGGTACAGTAAAGACAAGGTACCTCTCTCGTAAACTATTTCAATATTGTAAAACATAAAACTTACATTATATTGTAGGTAATTCTAGCAACGAACATAGCGGAAACTTCAATAACAATCAACGATGTCGTCTACGTGATAGACTCCTGTAAGGCAAAGATGAAGCTTTTTACGTCACACAACAATATGACGTCATACGCCACTGTCTGGGCGAGCCGGACTAACCTTGAACAGGTATATTCATATCTATAGAACACTAGCTGTGCACCGAGGTTTCACCCGCGTATAATTAATAAAAATATAATGAATAAAATTCAGTCTAGAACCTTCCTCGATAAAAGGACTATACAACACAAAAATAATTTTCAAATTCGAACCAGTAGTTCCTTTTTTTTTTATTGTATAGGTAGGCGGACGAGCATATGGGTAAGTGGTCACCAACGCCCATAGACAATGGTATTGTAAGATATGTTAACCACCGCTTACATCGCCATTGCGCCGCCAACCTTGGGAACTAAGATGTTATGTCCCTTGTGCCTGTAATTATTACACTGGCTACATACAACGTACTGCTGTTTTCCGGTGGAATATCTGATGAGTGGGTGGTACCTACCCAGACGAGCTTGCACAAAGCGTAGGGCTTTGTGCACCGAGTAAAGTACACTGTATAGTATGTAACACTGTATACTACGATATAGTACAATATAGCCCTTTATTGTTCAAGCTGTACAGTTGGTGAATATAGTTGGGGCAAAATTAAATCAGACACTTGTTGATGTTTTCTATCGACCAATCATGGTGAATTATAAAGAAGATTTAAGCATGTAAACATTTTTTTTGGTAATATTTATTAGCAGTCCGTAATGTGTATCCAAATATTTTATCCAGTAGGCCAACTCAACTCTACACCAACAGAGTATTACAAAATTGAATTAAGATTAATCTTTAAAATATGTTTTCTCATATTTCATATCTTCTGTATATACAAACTTGTTTAAATATAATGTTTAATACTGTCTTTCAGCGTAAAGGTAGAGCTGGTCGAGTTAGTCCCGGAGTATGTTTCACATTATGCTCTAAAGCGCGTTTCGATCGTCTCGACGAGCACCAAACAGCTGAAATGTTCAGGACACCATTACACGAACTCGCTCTAAGGTATTATTAAAACTTTATTTACAAAAGTTACACTTAACCAAAAAAGATCTATTATTTAATAGAAAAAAAATTTCAGCATCAAGTTGTTAAGACTCGGAAATATTGGTCACTTCCTATCCAAGGCCCCTGAACCTCCACCGCTGGATGCTGTCATCGAAGCCGAGGCATTACTCCGTGACTTGGGCTGCTTGGATAATAACGACGCACTCACTCCACTGGGAACTATTCTCGCTAAACTACCTATAGGTAATTACCAACTATCAATATTGAGAGTCCTTCGATACAAACCCGGAACAATAAAAGTTTTTGGGTATTTATGCTGACGATGATAATTTTCAGCAGTAGCCCGGAGTTTGAACGTTGCCAGCTTTGCTCTATCAGATTGTGTCTGACCGTCGCGTCTGTTCGGACTGTGAGAGTGGGACAATAGAATTTGTTGTGTTCGCTGACAGACTCCTATAGTCAATTCCAATCGAATAAAGGGATATAAACAAACCATAGATTTTTATATTCCATACAGTTTATTCTGCTATATTAGGCAATATACAGTAGCCTGTGAATGTCCCACTGCTGGGCTAAGGCGTCTTCTACACTTTTTGTGGAGAAGGTATATTATGCAATATAAATAAATATATCTCAGTTATAATACAATACTATTCCACTCAACGACTTATGTCCAAACTTCGTTGACATTCAAAACGTCATTTTTTCGGGAATCCATAGTAAATATTATAGATTATTTATGATCTCGACCAATAATATCGCGTCAATGTCAAAGTTGGCTATTGGTCTTTACTCCTCATATGGTTGGAATAGGTTGACAATATCTCCTGTACAGTCTAATTTTTATAATTTTCTACAACATATAAAAAAAATCGTAAAAAGAATGTTTTCATGTTTGAACGGTATGTTTCAGAACCTCGTCTCGGCAAGATGATGGTACTGGGTTTTATCCTGGGAGTAGGTGACGCTCTCACTACCATGGCGGCCAACTCTACCACGTTTCCTGAGATCTTCATTGTGGAAGGCAGAAGGAGACTCAGTGGTCACCAGCGTGCACTCGCTGGTGAAAGGGCTTCGGACCATGTTGCTATGCTTAATGCTTTCCAGGTAACTAATAAATTTAAAAAAAATCGTGATAAAATTATTTAACGTAAACTTCCGTTATAGTCACGTTTGTGTGGTATGTTCTAGATGTGGGAGAGAGAACGTGCGAAGGGCGAAGACGCTGAAATACAGTGGTGTGAGTGGAAAGGTGTTCAGCAAACAACGCTTCGTGTCACGTGCGAGGCTAAATATCAGCTGATAAGTAAGTTTAATTGAAAGTCAATTATTTTATTTATTAGTGTAATACATATTTATCAAATAATATAAACAAAACATAAATCAACTAAGTCTTCATAATTAAATTCTTATTATTTTTTTTTTTTATTTTTTTTTATTTTTTTATTAAGGAACACCAACAGTTTACATATGCAACACTTACATTATACAATCTTACAGATTTTTTTTCAGGTCTTCATATGTACACCTATTACAGGTATTCACAACATTGTCTAAAAAAAAGTTTTATGACAAGCGATAACACCTTAATCTAACTTAATTAAACTTAAATTAGAAAAAAAAAATATATATATAATTAATAAAAAAATATATATATATATATGTATATATAACTTATTTAATACACAGCCTATAAATCAAAAGTAATAAGAGTAAATAAAAAGTTACAATTTTGGGGAGTAGTATTTGTGCAGAGTCTGTTTAAATTTTGAAAGAGAATCACGAAACATGTCCAGATCAGTTACTTCTTTGTTTAAATAGTTATATAAGTTGCACATCCTAGCAAGCGGAGAATTCGCACCTAGATTAGTACGAACTTTTGGATGATAAAAAATTTTAGTTATACGTTGACGAGGAATTTTGTTGGGTACTGAAACAAAAAGTTGAGCCAGTAGATGACTGCAATCAATGCTACCATTTATAATGTTATAAAGTATCGTTAAGTCATGAATTGAGCGTCGGGCACGCAAGTTCTTCATGCCAAAATATACTAAACGTTGATCATACGGGCATCTGTACGATATTTCATAAGAGTGAAATGCCAAATAACGAGTAAACGCTCGCTGGACTCGTTCGATGCGCTGAGAGTGTATACTGTATATTGGATTCCATATCGATGAAGCATATTCTAACTGACTACGTACTAATGCGTTAAACAATATAATTTTGGTATAGGGATTCAAAAACTTTTTTGTATTGCGTTTTAAAAACCCTAGCATTTGCATAGATTTTTTAGTAATGTAGTCTACGTGGGATACGAACGTCAGTTTATTGTCAATTAAAACACCTAAATCGCGAATTTCATTTACCTTTACAAGTGAAATTCCGTTAATATTATAAGATGTTAAAATTGGCATTCTCTTCCTAGTAAAGGATATATGAGAGCATTTAACAACATTTAAATCCATCTGGTTAAATTTACACCATACAATTATATTATCAATGTCCTTTTGCATAAAAGCTACGTCAAGTTCGGAATCGATTAAACTATATATTTTTAAATCATCTGCAAAGAGAGAAAACTTACAGTACTGAATTACCTGAGTTACGTCATTGACAAAAATTGAAAATAGAATGGGACCCAGATGCGATCCCTGAGGAACGCCAGATTCCGCATAATAGGCTTGAGATTCATATCCATCCACTGCGACTACTTGTGATCTTCTATCTAGGTAAGATGCAAACCATCGCAGTAATGAACCGTTTATACCTATTGCCTGGAGCTTTCTAATAAGAAGTAAATGGTTGACTTTATCAAATGCGGAACTAAAGTCCGTGTATACGGCATCCACTTGCTTACCTCTGTCAACGTCATAGATAACGTCAGATATGAAGGACAAGAGGTTTGTCTCCGTAGATCGACCACGCTTGAATCCATGTTGATGACTAGAAATATCGGTTCCAGCAAATGATGATATTAAAGGGCTAATAAGAGACTCGAATAATTTTGAAAAAGAGGATAGATATTGGGCAATAATTCATTACGTTGCTTTTATCACCTTTTTTGTAAATAGGTATGATTCTTGCTTTTTTCCATTCCGTTGGAAAACAGCCACTCTTTAATGATTGATTGACAATTATCATAAAAGGGAGAGCCAACACAGATGCGCAACGTTTTATAAAAAGTGGAGGTAATCCATCTGGTCCTGGACCCTTAAAAATATTTAAAGATTTCATTATTTTAAAAATTTCATTTTCAGAGAAGTTTAGTTTCGACATATTTTTGTCATTCCTACTTAAATTAACTGGTACATTACAAGGAGCTGAGTTACGGCCAAAAACTGACGAAAAATGTTGCGCAAATGTATTGACTATCTCCTCACCAGTATTGGCGATTTTGTCATTAAGGTATACTGTGTCTGGGATAACAGATTGTCCCTTTCTTTTGTCCTTCATAAACTGCCAAAAGTGTTTTGAATTTTTTGTAATGTTCAACTCAACGTTAGTACAGTAATTACAATAATTTAATTTAAGTAAGTTATCACAACGTTCTCTTAGTAATTGATATTCCATTAAGTCTCGAGGATTTTTGTATTTATGATAATTGATTCTTAATTTATCCTTTTCATTAAGCAATTTAATAAGTGACACACTAAACCACGACGGAAATAATGACTTTTTGTATTTTCGTTTTGGAACATGTTTCGCAATAATATCATTTAATATTTTGTAAAAAATTGTTACCATATCATCAACATTTGTAATATCTGCAAATTCGTTATGCCAGTTATGTGATTTTATTTCTCTCTTTATATCTGAATAATTTGCCTTAAAGAAATTATAATCTACGCGACCCATTGAACGAAGGCATTTGTTATTATTTTGATTATTGAAAATCGGCAAGCTTATTAATAGCGGGGGATGCTTGTTATCTACTTTACTCAAAACATTTAAGGGGTCATTTACACATACATCAGAAATATTACTTAATATAATATCCAGCATTTTACCATCGATGTTAACAATACCATTATATTGACGAAAATTATTAATTGACATAAAGTCGATTAGCAAGTTACCTAGTTGATTATTGCCGACATTATAGGGCTCCAAATCACTGTTATTAACGAATCTATTCCACTGGATAAAACTGAGGTTAAAATCACCGATTATTATTACATTTTCTGTCATATCAACTATATTATTAACATTATCAAGGAACTTATTAATGGACTCATAGTTTGCTGGAGGAGGCAAGTACACTGCACAAATATATATCTTTTTTTAATTTTATTTATCTTAACATTGATACATACCCAAATATCTTCTAGATCAGTCTCATAATTTTTAACTCGAGATGATGAAATTTCTTTAGAAATGGCTATAAGTACTCCTCCTCCATCACGCTTAGAGTTTACACTACATATTCGATCCTTTCGATATACTATATAATTATTGGTAAAAATTTCACTATCAATAATGTTTGCATTCAACCATGTTTCGGTAAAAACAATGATTTTGTATCTACTAAGTAATATATTACTGTAAACGTCATTCGTCTTAGTACGTATGCCTCTGATATTTTGGTAGTATACATCTAAAGCCATTGAGAACAGGAAAATAGAATAGCAACATTGTTAACAAGAAAAAACTTAAACGTATGCAACACACTTATTAAACTATCAAATCTAGACTTTTGCTATTGCGAATATGTATCTTCTGTGAATGCTCGTTCTTTCTGACGAAAATTCGACCATTACGCACCCATGTGAATGTATATGACTGCTCCTTGGCTTTTATTCGAGCCGCGGCGTGTAGTGATTTAGTAGTCGGCGTAAGATGTTCCGATACAAATACAGGTCCGTGAGGTGCAGCGTATCCCAAGTAATATCGTAATATTATTATGATATAGATATATTGTATGTGCCCCTGATATATCTTTCTATTATTTTGATTGAGTTTAGTAGTTTGATTTGAATACATTTACATAGTTATCATATTTATAACGTATTTAAATTCGATATTTTTTTTTTAATTTCAGATATATTGACAACAGCAGTAGGATTCTCAGAGGAATGTTGTATACCTCAGAGATGGAATCCCAATGTACAAGATCCAGTATTGGACTCGGTTATCGCTCTACTTTGTATGGGCTTGTATCCTAATGTGTGCTTGCATCAAGGAAAAAGAAAGGTTGGTGAATTACTATTATTATGTAAAAGTGACGATATCAATACAAAAAATAAATATCAATAGATTGTTGGTCAGTAGACCAACATAGTGGTTTGAAAGTATTGGGTTCAGTTGATGGCCATTTGTTATACCCACTCCTAACAAAAGCTGTTGTTGCTTACATATTAAACTAAAACACATACAAAATTAAAATAATAAAATCTTGGCATTAAATGTTCCACCTAATTAAAAAAATATATAAATGTGACTATTTATTAATTCTAGGTACTTACAACTGAAGGCAAGCCGGCTTTGATTCATAAAACATCAGTAAACTGTAGCAATCAAGAGCAGAAATTTCAATCACCGCTGTTCGTGTTCGGTGAAAAAGTAAGAACCAGGGCGATCAGCTGTAAGCAGACTACTATGGTAGCACCACTTCATATCTTGCTGTTTGGTAGCAGGAAGGTTGAATGGGTGAGTTATGATTAGTATGGTGTATAGAAAACGAGGACTTTGGGAGAATTCTATGAGCTGGGATTGGCTGAATGGCCTTGATGATGATAGATAATCTGATTAAGCAAAAATTTTTTATAATTATCGCGGGTATTTTGAGCAGTATGAGCTGGTTGGCGTGGTTGGTAGATACCTGCCTTTCGCGCCGCAGGTCATGGGTTCGATTTCCACCCAGGACAGATATTTGTGTGTATGAACATGTTTGTTTGTCCTGAGTCTGGGTGTAATTATCTATATAAGTATGTATTTACAAAAAAAAAGTAGTGTATGTAGTATATCAGTTGTCTGGTTTCCATAGTACGAGCTCTGCTTAGTTTGGGATCAGATGGCCTTGTGTGAATAATGTCCCAGGTTATTATTAGTGCCTGGCAGTCAAGTGTAATACAAAGTTTTGTATTTTCCAGATTGATAACATGGTTCGAGTGGACAATTGGCTCAACTTTGACATGTCAGCAAGATCGGCCGCATTGGTGACAGCCCTACGGCCCGCTATAGAGATGTTGGTAGAACGAGCGGCAGCCGAACCGGATGCTGCCTTAAACTTCTCACCAGCGGAAAAAAAAGTAGGTTGAATTAGATCAACTGTACTCAACCTGCGGCCCGCCGGGCTTTTTTGATTGGCCCACTTTATGTTACCTTATTTTTAAATATTTTAAATTACAAACGTTTTTATTAACCTAAATAATTTGAGTTAAACAACTGCATATGGCGGACACTGCAAAGTGTTTGAAACGTCATGAAATGATAAATAAAATGTCTTACATGAAAATGATACCATGACTTAAACGTGTCTGTGGCACCTATAAATAAAAGGTTAAGTATCGCTGAACTAGACAAGACTAACACGTAAACCTTTGATCTGTAATAATCCCACGCCATGGCACTTATTCTATAACTAGCTGTGCCCCACGGTTTCACCCGCGTATAATTAATAAAAATCAGCCTAGAACCTTCCTCGATAAAAGGACTATACAACACAAACATATTTTTTAAATTCGAACCAGCAGTTTCTGAGATTAGCCGGATCAAAGAAACAAACTCTTCAGCATAGATAAAGAATATAGTGAAGCAACAGTTCCAGATCATTCTGAATGAAATACTTAATCACCTCTACTTTTAAACTTTCTAACGAAAAATTGTTAGTGTTAATGTTAGTGTTAGTTATTTGTCGTGTGATGAAGAGAAATGTATAGTGTATTCCAAAGAGAGGAAAAATAAAACTTTAGACTTCAAATATTTCATGCGATTTTCTAATAGCTTTGCTTATTATTTACTGCAAACCGTTCTTTGTTAATGTATCTTTATTTATATTTAAAACTTGCACTTTATTACTTATATCAACTTTAATTTTACTTCCAAATTACCAATAACAACATCCAATCCTAACGGCATTTTATCACGAATCCATAATGTGAACCATAGATTATTTAGATCTCGACCATGATGTTATTTCAAGGTCAAAACTCGTGTCTTGTTGGTGTCGACTATAAGTGTGCTCTACATTATTTTCGTTACAGAAAGAAGATCGAATCGACGAAAGTGGCCTTTAGTCAATGTCTTTAATTCTTTTTTTTGCAGGTCGTTGATTGCTTAAAAGCACTTTGCGTTATGGATGCCGGTGATTATAATATACAGCGAGACACACCGACATTTTCATTTAGGCCCGAAGGATTTAAAAGAGGAGGGGCACGAGGCTGGGGCACAAATGGTCCAAGAAATCAAGGAGGATATGGCAGTCAAGGTGGCTTTGGGAGTACTGGCGGTTTTAGTAACAGAGGCTTCGGAAGTGGCGGCGGGTTTGCAAGGGGCGCCGGAAATAATGGATTTGGAACTAGAGGCGGCTTTGGCAGTAGAGGTGGTTTCGGCAATAGAGGCGGCTTTGGAAGTAGAGGCGGTTTTGAAGGTAGAGGCGGGTTTGAAGGTAGAGGCGGGTTTGGAGGAAGAGGTGGTTATGGTAATAACAATGACTTCGGGAATAGAAGAGGGTCCGAATATCGAGGCGGTTTTGGAAATAGAGGTGGTAACCGCGGATGGTAAAGTCATTCCAAAGTTATAGTTTTAACATATGAAGTGTTATCACTATGTATAAGAAATAAAAATGTTACTTTGTATTCAATTATAGTTTAATTTATTCACACCTACGGCAATAATTTAAGAAACAATACAATTTATTTATGAATAATAAATAACTTCATGGCTAACTGCTATTCATACGCATATTCTATTGAATATACCAATTTATATTACAGACAGAATAGACACAATCCTTGTCAATCAGCTGGACTTTGTACTACTATTAAAATAAAATCTTTATCCGGTGCCACCATAACTTCACTTTTCATGCTTCTAATACGGAGAAAAGTTAAATCGTTTGAAGGATCTAGATCTCTCACTACAGCCTTCGCTTTATCTACTAAGGCACTCATTAAACCCGCATATTGTACAGACACATGATTGTCTAACGTCGTTTTAATTGGGATTCCTTCTCCATTAACAACAATAACTCCTACAACACCTCTGTGCAGGGATAGTTTGCGAATAGTTTCTTCTGCTTCATTCGCCATGTCACTTTTTTAATGAATCACCAACTTAAATATTTAGATAAATTCAGATGCGTCTTTAGTGACAACTTAAAAATACAATTTATATTTTGACTTAAATGACATTAATTTAAGTTTGGAATTATAATTAATTACCTATCAACTTTTGTACCAGGCTTTTTATAACTTTCAAGAATGATACTTAAAATGAAAAAGATAATTATAAAATCCTTTATAGTCTGTTCACTATTTATAATTTTACATAATTATTAGAGATGGGCCGAATGTGGATTGAACCGAATACGAAATTCGGCCGAACATTCGGTGAAAATAAAAAATTAGGCCGAACTTCGGTTCCATTATTATTAATATATATTATATAATATATCGGAGAAGAAGATAATTTAATTTTTATCACATTGGAAGTCAAGGTTTACTTGTTCCTACTAAAATAAATGACCATGAGTATATAAAGGCCTCGTTTTATTTTACAGTTATGATAGATAGTATGATATCCAATAATTTCAGTCACAATAGTGCAAGTAGGTATTTTATTTTACTTTCTTTTTGCAACGAATGTTCGGCATTTAGACCGAATTTTGGCCGAATGTCGAAGTTCGGTTCAAGCTGCCGAAATTCGGTTAAACCGAATGTAAAACAAATTTCGGCCCATCCCTAATAATTATATAATATTTATATTTAAAAAACGTGCAAACAAGGGACGATTGATATTAACAAAATATTTATTATTGGAAAGTTGTCTGTAACTTTATTATAATATCATTGTAAATTAAGAAACTTGTAATAATTGACAAGTTATTACATAGTGGCGCCTGTTTTTTTAAATTAAAATACCCCGCGAGCGACTACTAATTAATACAAATATGTCGATATGATCCAAAATATATTTATTAGTAAATTTTTCTATACTCTGTTAAAATGAGCGGTTTACCTTCTTTTATTTGTATACCAATGTTTATTTTTCTATATATTCAATGCATTTGCACATTATTTATGAGATTGATTTGAAACTATTCAACATTTTAAACTTGTTGATGACAGCTATGTAAAGGATTGTGGCATACTATTATCAAACCATAATGAGCATGTGAGTGGTATTTGATAATTTATTATTTTTCTTAATTTCTGTTATGTATGAACATAGCTTTTACCAGGCATAGCTTTAAGTGTTTGCCACATAATATACACAATTTGATGAAAAATAAGCCTTATATTAGGCTTTTTTTATTTTTTAGCCTTTTGCCATCTGCTGCTCGATGAAAGCCTCCCCCATAAATCGCCAACCAACCCGATACTTTTTTTTTCGCTGTCCCCCCACTTGCCCTTTGTGAGAGGTATGTAGGGCTCGCCATATGTCCAGGGCACCGAGTGTGCCTCGGTCATCGGAATACCCACTAAAAACCCAGCGGTACCCTTCCCGTCTTAACGGGAGCGCCACGTGATCGCTTGCGCATGCTAACGTGACGCAATCATCCCGATCCAGCATCCAACGCTGTAACTTTTATTATACTTTAAATACTATATTATCCTAACTGCTTTACCAATTAGGAATACAAATACTCGGGTAGTATACTATTATATGTACTATAAAACTTGTTAATTAAATCATTCAGGCATATCCTTTTTAGACTCGTACTGTAAATATAGAGGCATACGTCCACTTCGAAATTTCTCCCTTTTATGAACTTTAAGCTGATGTTTCATCATCTGTTTCCTATAACCAAAAGCTTTCCCGCATATATTGCACACATGATCTTTTATGCCGGTATGATCTACTTTGAAGTGCAAATCCAAATCTCTTTTCGTATAAAACCCTCTTCCACATGATTCACATTTGAAGTCATGATCCCCTTTATGAGTGAGCAAGTGTTTGTTAAGATTACTTTTGTTAACAAAGCGTGCTGGACACTGGCTGCATTGGTATGGCTTCTCTCCAGTGTGTGACCGCATATGCATTTTCAGGGACTCTTTAAACCTCCCCCTATAAGGACACAATGAACATTCAAATGGAAGGTTATAGAAATGTGTCATTCGATGTCTTGTGAACTGGCCTTGAACAATAAACTTCTTTCCGCATATATCACACATGTACGGTGTATCCACTTTGTGTAGAGCCATATGCCTTCTAAAATACAGTGTGGCATAGGAATTCTTGCATATTGGGCATGTTTGTCTCATATTTTCATGTTCTTCAGATAGCCTATGTCCGCTGTATTCTTCAAATGTATTAAAATTTAGGTCACATTTTCTGCAATAGTATTCACTTGATTGGTTCTTAGTCCCATTTTTCTCGAAACAACTAAAGTCGTCATTTCTCATTAAATTGTCGTCGTTGTCATTTTCATGTGGCTGACGTAGAATCTTGTCCGACTGTTGTGCTGTTTTTCTAAGTAATAATGCATTTTGGAGAAGCACATTACAGGCTTGGCAGATAAATTTAGGATAATTATCGTCAACAGAGATTTCAATTTCTCCAAAAGTGCACAGGTCTTTTGAAATATCTTCCGCCATATCGTTACCATAAATAGGTATGTCCCCTTCTTTTAAGCAAACTCTACAAGTAGTTTGCATATCATCAACGTAGTCAATTTCTTTTTTAATAAATGGTACCTTTGTTTCTGAAGAAGTATTACTAATATCTAAGTTTTTATTATTTCTCGTTCTTTTTTTGCCATGTAATTTGTAATGTAATATTTTTAGCAGCATTAGATGTCCTACCATTTTGATTAACTTAAATATGCCTATATAAATTTAAATATATATTAAAAAAGTTATTTTCAATTCAATTTTTCGCAGTTATTTTCATAACAATTTTTTTGACGTATTGACACTTGACAACGACGGACTAAGACGAGACGACAGACAATACTAAAATAGTAAAATACAATTGTGTGGGATGCAACATGTGTTGACACACTAGCCCCGTCTCATATCAGAGAAACAATGTTAAAAGCCGGTGCTGCCGCGGAAAAAGATGAAACGAACAAACGTAACAAATATTCTTCTCTCATTCAAAATTATATTTTTATTCCGTTTGCAGTTGAAACGCTTGGACCTTAGAGTAATAGTGCAAAAAATTTCATCCAAAATATTACACCCCGTCTTATTGCCTCTACTGGTGACAGGAGGGCTGGTTCATTTTTCGCCCAGAGAATCGAAATTGCGATTCAAAGGGGAAATGCTGTTAGCATTCTTGCCACCATTCCACGCGGTTACGATTTGTATAATAATGTAATTATTTAAATAAATTTATTATTCACAATTCAATTCATGTATATTTGAATTAGATAATTAATTATAGATTAATTGGTGATGTTCTTTAAAAGTAGGTACCTAAATATACCTACGATATTTATAGCTCTTTATAATTTTTAGTACACATTGTTTTATTATAAGTATTATAGTATAAGTCACATATTATTTTTTATATTTTTTTTTCAATGTTTTAAATGTATGAGTATAATAAATTAATCACGTTATTCTGCTCTCTTGCTTCTCTTAATTTCTGCCCAATCTTGAATACATGACGTCCTCGAAGCGCCAATGTACAGCAGTAAAGCAGCAGTAAGTCTGTCAAGTGTCAATTGTCACTCACTTTAGGACATATGACATTTAGAATTATAAAATTTATAAAAATGGTACCTATTTGCAAAGAAATATAGGTTGCTTTAAAGAAAAACCAAACAAAAATATTACCAGCGAAGCATTTGTGAAACAATTAAGAACTTTGTATATCCATTAAATATATAATGAATGCTATAAGAGTAAGACGCTTAAAACTTGAATTTTACAATATATGAATTGAAAAGGTTATTTTAACGACTTTGTTTATTTTTCCAGGGTTTATGGCGATCTGCGCCACTAGTGCGAAATGTAATGCTTAGTAAAACTGCCTTGACCAGGCCTTTTGCTACAGCAACTATCACTCCAGTAAAACCCATAGAAGATGTGCCAAGTGCGGTCGAATTAGATAAACTATACAAGAGAGTAGAATTGGAGATGCGGGGTATTGACCCTGCTGTACTTTTAAGTTATTCCTGGTTTTGTATTGCTGCTGCATCCCATTTAGGCATTGAAGTTACTAAAAGGTAGTTTTTGTAACCTTATTTTTTATTAAATAGTATTAATAAATATGGTTTGTTTCATAGTTCAATTTTGGGTGTATATTAAATAAATGAATATACTAAGACTCAGTAATTTCATATGCAACTACTGACTTTTAAAATGCTATTTTGTGAGAACATAGGTTTCTATCTCAGGTCTCAATAGTTGTCCGAATTACATCTCCAAAAAAATATATTGCTATAGATTAACATATAGAATTTAAATATTTGTAAAGGTACCAAATGTGATATTAATATTTACCAATGTAAAATTATTTTTAAGGTATGCACCTTCACCTAAATTCCAATCAATATTACCCACAGTCAATCTCAACAAACATCTATCTTCAAGGATTATATTATATTGCTCAAGTATATGCACAAACACTTGATTCCTTCGCTATTATAGTCTGATGGGATTACAATCTGACCAGAGATCAGATTATGCATTATGAAGCATGATGTCTTATAATAGTTAGTATATTCTTTGTTTGTATTAATTATTGCTCTTTTTTAGCTGGGCCCTGAGAAAATCAGAAAAGGAAAGGCACACATTATTGAGATGTGTACATATCTACAAAAAGCACAGGGTGCAATATGAAATAAGGACATATTTCAGATTTATTCATTTACAAAGACTCACTGGTTCAACATGCGATACGTTTTTGGAATACATCGAACGTAATCTTCCGGAAGGTTGTGCTCTTAAAGTCACAAAAGTGGAATGCCAAAAAATGCCTGAACATATAACACCACCTCAAGAATAATTAGTGTATAAGTTGTGTAGTTTAAGAATATAGAATGTGATTATGAACAATATTTTATTTCCCCTTATAAACTATATTACAAATAAGTCTATTGAGTATATATTTTACTATTTAACAGGACGATAAATATATGGCCATTCACTTAAGTTATGTAATTAAAGCTTCTAAGTACAAAAGCGGATTAATTACAATTGCATATAATTAACAAGCAAACATTAATTTAACAGTCATTTTAATTAAATACTTTGTTTCTTATAAAATTATTGAATACATTTCACGCATAAAAGCACTTTATAATAGATTTTTAAACATCTATCTATAAAAATAGCTTATTAAATGTCTGTATAAAGTACTCTCCTCTGAATAAGAATGTAAATGTTTAAGATTGTATATAATAGCGTTACAATCTGGTAAACAATTTGGCAATCAGTATTTCTTTGGCAAGGAGGTACTTTTAAACCTATTCTATTCATACTGTTGATTTTTACACACCGTAAAAATGAATAAAATGGCAAAAGTAAGTTCCAAGGCATGGAACATTAACATCACAGCGCACCATATGTATTCTAGTCTTAGTATATATGTTTGGTAAATGAGGAAATAACACACACCAACTGCACAAGGTATTGTCAATAACACAGAAAAAAACACAGGAACTTCTGAAAATGAAAAATGGCCATAAGTCATTTTGCTTAACATCTTTATTATTATCTAAATAATCAGTCTATTATTATTTAAAACCGAGAAATAAAATTGGTAATAATAACTTTGTTTTTTTTTTATATTAAAAAAGTGATCATTCCTACGGCTTTACTTTTCGACTTACTTTTACTGGCTAAATTTCCACGTCTTCCTAGAAAAATACGTATTACTTCAATTAGACAAAGCAAACAAAATATTCCTGCTTCAGTCCATAGGGCATTTTCTGGATATGACACATTTATCGCCTTTAATATTCCCATAGCGATTTCACATACGAAAAACATTCCCAAATAGAAAGAATTTAGGTAAAGCAATATTTCATACGCAAGACTGGAGTTTACGTTAGTCATTTTAGACATTGTTAACTGATTAAAAAAAACTAATTCTATTTGTTTACGATTAAATTTTAACACTTGTGTTTGACGTTTGCGTTATAGGAAAGCGGAAGTAAATTTATAGAAATATAGGGGAGGATCGATGGCGCGAACTGCAATTAAAGTCAACTGACCTTCTGAGCTAGTGCGCATGTATTGATTTTTAAACAATTATGCTACCTTCAAAAATTATTAACAGGATTTAATTAACTTAATATTATATTCAAAACCACATTCTATGTATTTTCGAAAGTTTAAGAATAGTATTATAAATATAGATTTGCGGTTGTAGTTTGACAGACTTCCTTAGTACGCGGAAACGTTGAGGAAATATTTAACTGTACTTTCCATTATTATAACAATCTTTAGTAAATATTGTATGTATTTTATTTATAGCTTACCAACTTTAGCTAATTAAAAACAAATTAGTAACTTTTTGTGACACAATATAATAGTCTCATCACACAATCATTGTAATTCAATTTGTATTATAATTATATTTAACGTAATAATTATTTTTTCTTTTACTGCTTGGCTGCATTCGTTAGTAGTCAAATTTAATAGTTAAAAAAAAGACGATTCAAAAGCAATAACTAAGTAATTCGAAAGATTAATTGAATGAAGTAGGTACTTCGATTGTTGTTATGATTATTCATTTTTAAATTTGGATGTGTGTGATCAATATATTTATTCTTGTCATGACCCAGCAAATTAGATATTCGTGTTGTAATTGTTTGATCTTTTTTTTTTATTAACATTAGGCAAGAATATAATTTGTTGTAAAACCTCATTATCTATCTGTCTGTCTATCATCTACATTCTACATGGTATGATCGATATTACTTACTTAAAATTGTTGTAGAAGTTACATAGAGGCGTTACTTTTCAAAATTATCGCAATAATTCATTTTTAATTGATAAGTATAAACACATTACAACTAACAATATATCATTTTTATTACAAATTTATATATAATAAATAAATAAGACTTTTTAATGCAAAATATTCAATTACAGCAAGTAATTTTAATAAATCATCATACTTTACGGATATACAAATAGATTGTGTAACCGCTTCGTTGGACTATACAACGCATAGACTTAGCTTGAAATACTTGCTGGACAGGAAGTGCCCGCGGAAGCGATAGGCAAATATACAGGGTCTTAAAATTTACCGCGATATTTATATGTATTTATGAATATTTTACTTTTTTTTTTAACCTGTAACATTATCTGCGAAGCGGCCGTATATTTTGTACTTACTGCTTCATGTGTGAATATATTTTTCTTCATTCGAATGAATAGAGATTAGAATAAGTACATTTATATGTTATTTTTAGAGTATTTTAATCGTTTTTATAAATAAAATTATAATAGTATAGGTTTATTGATAATGTTATAGTGTTTATAAGTGCGTGCGATGTTTATAGCTCCTAGAAAATACGAAAGTGAACACTCCTGTCTAGTGAGAGTTGAGGAAAATACACGATGCAATACACTGCACGCGATCATTGCACTTTCCTAACTGGCAGGAATCAGACGTATTATCCTCTTCATGAAAAGTCACACAAATGTTTTTTTAATTTAAACAATTCTCGAAATTAAAACGTTGAAAATGAGGACTATACCTAAATTAACATTTTCGAAGCTCGATGATGAGACGGGGAATAAGTTGGACCGGATGTTCGAAAAGCAGGACTGTATGGTGGAGATAAACCCTGGACGGGTTATACTGCCAGCGGATTACATGACTATAGGTCAGGATATACTGGATATGGGGGTGTTAGAAAGCGATGTTTGGATGCTCTCTTATCCAAGAACTGGTGAGCATGTTTATTATTAATTTTAATCATATCGTATAAGGTCAATTTATATTAAAATAATTATGAGTTATTGTTCGACAATATTTTTCATAATTGATTTAATAATTATTTTAAAATGACAAACAGAATTTTCTTTATTAAATAATCATGAAGCTTGCGTGAAAGTTAATTTGCTTTTAATTATAAGAAAAAATATCTGAAAAGCTATCCGTTACCTAATTAAATGTATGAATTAAAAAAAAAAGCAATCTAACCATGAATAATAAATATTATAGTTCTTATGATTTTATTTGTATGTTATGCCATGTATGTTTTTTATTTTAACAATGTTACAATTTTGTGATTTACTGAAGTAATCACTCATTTAGCGTTATGTTGTTATCGTCTTCTCTTTCTTACGTATAAGGTATAGTAAATTGTTAAAAGGTTAAAATATTAAGATGAACTAGAATCAACATATGTAGTTGTTGATGTAGTCGTTAAAAAAATGTTAACAAGTAATTATTTTTTAAGGGTCGACATGGGCTCAAGAAATGGTGTGGTTGATTGGTCACGATTTAGATTACGAAGGCGCGAAATCCCTTCAGCAGGTTCGTTATAGTAATTACGTTTTTATTACTGTTATGTTCGTGACCTATTTAATTTAAAATACCATATATTTTACGTTTTCTTCTTATTTCTTTCTTACGTTTCTCATAAAAAAATCATAAATTTTAAGTTATGGTGTTAAAAGTAACAGCTTGTGAATGTTCCACTGCGGGGCTAAGGCGTCCTCTCCTTTTTAAAGAGAAGGTTAGAGCTTATGCCACCACGCTGCTCCAGGGTTGGTGGAATACACATGTGGCACAATTTCAGTGAAATAAGACACATGCAGGTTTCCTCACGAAGTTTTCCTTCACCGCCAAGCACGAGATGAATTATAAACACAAATTAAGCACATGAAAATTCAGTAGTACTTGCCCGGATTTGAACCCACGACCATCGGTTAAGATTCACGCGTTTTAACCACTGGGCAAACTCGGCTTTTTTATGGTGTAGCCTGTATATAATTGCTATATATATTCGATATACCCTTTACATCGAAAGTATTATTTCCGTAAATTAATTGAAATTCTTCAATTTAACCAACCACTATCATAAATACGCATTATCTATATCATGAATTATGATTGTTATAATGCGTAAACTCTCAATGAAGTGCTCATATTTTTATTGCGCCTTATAATAATGTAGTTTTTCATTTCCTAGATACGTTGCCCTCTAGTAGAACTGTCGTGTATCATGGTGGATGGTCACGCGGAATGGCACGACGAGTCCGTGAGAGGTACATCGGTAGACCTCGTGAAGTATCGTCTGCCACATCCTCGCTACATTCGCAGTCATCTGCCTTGGGATCTATTGCCCATTGATATATTGAATGAGGATGGCTCCGTTAAACCGAAGGTACGAAATATTTTCACGTCACTTACATTTTTAACAAATAACTATATTCATTTTTATAGTCGTACTGCATAGTAACCTGGGAGCAATTCTACTAATCCAATTTTCCTCCACCAAATCTCCAATTGTAATCGAGACGATATGATGTTAACATATAGGTAATAATGTCAAAACCAAACTTAATTGTAAACTTTTATACCAATATTCGATAATTAAATTATAGAATAGGAAAATGGATAAACGGCTACGATAACGCTTTGATTCCTTGCGATAAAGTGACAATTTGTAAGCAGAAATGGGTTTAGGGGACCCTAAGTTTTAAAATTAAGAGACAAACTAACTATTGATACAACGAGCGGTAAACCATTATTGTATACTTATATATACCTTGGTAGCCCTTAGGGGCCATTCATTTATTACGTAAGACGATTTAGGGGGGAGGGGGGTCGACCATGTCTTTTTTTTTTCTTACAAGGGGGTGGGAGGGAGATGAGTCTTGATAGTTCTTACGTAAGATCACAAATATACGCAAAGCCTCTTGCTCGTTTGAAGGAGAGGAAAAAAAAGCTCATCTTCACATTTTTTGTCGAGTTATGGGAATATGGTAGAAATGTCTACGAGAAAAAGGACACGTAACAGCAAAACCAACCAAGCGTATATTCATTTTTGTCTTTAGATTCTTACGTAATAAATATTCAACAGGGGGGAGGGGTCGGCCTATTCTTATTTTTTCTTATTTAGGAGGAGGAGCGGATCAAAATCTAGTAAAAATCGTCTTACGTAAAAAATGAATGGCCCCTTATATAAAGTGCTATAGTTGAAAGCCCATTGACGTGACGTGACACTAGAAAAAAGAGCCCGCTTGCTTAACTTTAAAAAAAAATTATATTCCTGGCACAATATTCACACAAAACCATCTCAATCCCAACTAAGCAGAGCTTGTACTATGGAAACCAGACAACTGATACACTTACATATACTATTTTTTATACACCCACTACTCAGACTCAGGATACCCACGACCTGCGGCGTGAAAGGCAAGTACCTTACCAGCCACGCCAACCGGCTCGTCAAATTAGTATATAAACTTATAAATGATCTTTGTACTGCCTTGATTGTTGTATGCCGCCCTGTTAGTATTTGTACATATGTACTACAATGGCAGAATTTCATTACGTGTTTCATACTAAATTCACAATACACATATTTTAAAATTAACCAAACTAACATAGACTTCATAACACCAACTGATATGTTTACATATAACAAATAAATTATTTTGAATCATGTAGGTAATTTTTCCCCAGGTTATTTACACGTCCCGTAATCCAAAGGACATGGTCGTCTCATATTATCATTACTGCACTCTGGTTCACGGATTAAAGGGCACGTTTGAGGAATTTTGTGACCTCTTTATGAGGGACAGAGCTCCATTTGGGCCCGTGTGGAATCATATACTTGGTATGGTTTTATTACTCATTTTAATAATATTAATTTCGTTTCATTAATTTAATAATAAGTCTTTATTGTTCACAATTTAAAAACATTATATAAAAGAATAGGTAGTACATAAAGCTTGCAAAGGCGGCCTTATCACTTACAGTGATAGATCTTCCAGACAACCTGTATATATATTTTTTAATTAGTTTTTTTGACTTCCCATATAAGATGTAAATAACAGGTCAGTAATATTTACAAAATATATTTTTAATTTAAGCCGTGTGGACGTTTCATTTTGTTTTTTTATAGGGTTTTGGAAAAGACGCAACGACCCGAATATCCTCTTCATCAAGTTTGAGGAAATGAAGCGCGATTTAGCGAACGTCGTCAGGAGGACCGCTAATTTCTTAAACAAAACAATGTCTGATGAAGATGTCTACAAGTTATGTGACCATCTGTCCTTCCAGAACATGAAAACAAACCGTGCGGTAAACTTGGAAGCGATTCTAGAAAAATCCTTCGGGAAAAATTATCTAGAACAAACTTCGTTGAGATTTATAAGGAAGGGTGAAATTGGCGATTGGAAAAACTATATGTCGGACGATCTGTCGAGACGATTTGATGATTGGGCCGAGAAAAACCTCAAGGGCAGCGAACTGAGTTTCGAATAAGCTTAAAAAATATATATAATCAATTTATTTCATATTAACAATGTAAACGTATTGTTTAAAACAACAATAGAGTATTATTAATTTAGAAATGGAACGGTTACATTTGTTAAATAATAATTATTTGTTGTCAAGTAATAAAATCAGTAAAAGTGCGTAATTTTTAAAATATTTATTACAAATAACATCAAAATTGAACTCGATTCGTTAAAATTTTATTAAGTATGTAACTTGATGTACTTTTTATTGTTTTTTGTATTTTAGGTTAAATAAAAAATAAAAATTGATATTTTAACTTTTTTTATTTTCACAATAGTGAGAACATCTGAGTGTGAAACATATATTTCACTCCATAAGCCAAGTTTTATAAGAGTGAGCTTAAAATAAAGATATTTAACACTTTGGCTTTACAATACCACTATAGATTCTTTACTTAGGTCTAGCTTATACTTGTGAAATATGTTTCAATAAAACTGATTTATCTATATTTAATTCTTTAATCTGACGTTAAAATCTGACATAAAAGTACGACATGATAGAGTAGGCAAAAATACGCATTCGGAGAGTATGAATTTTTACACTGCAATACATAATAATAATAATAATAATAATAATATTAATAATATCCTGGGACATTATTCACACAAGGACATTTGGTCCCAAGCTAAGCAGAGCTGGTACTATGGAAACCAGACAACTGATATACTACAAAACACAACTTTTTTTTGTGAATACATACTTATATAGATAATCACACCCAGACTCTGGACAAATAGACATGTTCATGCACACAAACGTTTGTCCTGGGTAGGAATACCAACTGGGTATCTAGCAACGTCGGGATTACTTATTTGATTATTTATTAAATAAAAACAGTTAATACATAAACATCTTCACAAGTATAATTTCCACCTTTTATTATGAATGTATTCGTATATCTTTAAACATTTAAGTACGTATAAAATGGACTGCGAATATTTATGTACTTAATACCTACAAAACCGAATATAAAAATTTAATTAGCCTCAAATATTCATTTATATTTCGTTTCTGAATTACATAATTATTCATGCTCATTATACTCTTATAAATAAATCTAAATTAATAAAAACGGGTATACATTTTATATAACTTATGTCTATTTTCATACAAATGAAAGTTTTATATAATATATAGCAACTATATCCTTATTTAATAAACATAAAACATATTTGAAACATTACAACATATGCACTAATATAATACATAAGTAGGTACATTTAAGTACCTACGTGATTTTGTTGTTATTACTTATCTTAATAAGAATTGTGTGTATAAAGTAAAATAATATATAAAATTAGTCTATTATGTTAAGGAGAAACAATATATGTTATATGCAATTATTTATAGATATGTCTATGTCAGAATATCTTTGGGAATTTTAATGTTTGCTCATGGTCTCTTTCAGTGGCAATCACGAGGTGTAACAAAAAATAGGTACGTACATAAAAAAAAATAACGTAGTAAAAATGTATATTTCAAATTTTTAAGCCGCGTCTCCCAATCCAGAAAATCGTCACTATGGATTATTTAAAATAAATATTTTCGTCTTAGTATCACCTAATACAAGATTTCTGCGCAAATTATATAATGTAAAGTTTATCTAAGCGATGAAATAAACGTTTTCATTTTTAGGGTTCCGTATTCAAAGAGTAAAACGGGACCCTATTACTAAGACCGCTGTCCTTCTGTCTATCCGTCTGTCACCAGGCTGTATCTCATGAACCGTGATAGTTAGACAGTTGAAATTTTCACAGATGATGTATTTCTGTTGCCGCTATAACAACAAACAAACAAACTAAAAGCAGAATAAAACAAAATATTTAAGTGGGGCTTCCATACAACAGACATGATTTTTTTGCCGTTTTTATAGCTAATGGTACGGGATCCTTCCTGCGCGAGTCCGACTCGCACTTGGCCAGTTTTCTTTTATATTATCACAAGTTGACACTTTTTTAATTTTTTAATTACCCTTGCCCTACTAAATATAAAACGAGGCCTCTGAAATAACATTCCATGTAACACGGCGCAATCCATTCTACACGTACACGTATTAACAATAAATAAAATTAAGTACAACATGTAATCTCAAAACGACTAGATTCTTAATTGACTCACAACATTTATTGATGCGGTGATCTGTGTGACTGGTGAATTAATATCTATAAAGTATACAACATTTTATATATCTATTTTTACATTTAATAAATATATTCAAATAAAATTATAAATCGCTTATCTGTGCATCACGAAACGATAACTAACGACATCAAGATGTTTTTTTTTTTTAAATTTATTATTAGGTCTATGAAGTGATATTTTTAAATGTTACTTAAAATTTTTATTTCAGTGAAAACAGGAAGTCAGTAATTAAAGTTTATTAATCTTATGTTTATAGCTGACTAGCTATTATTTTTATGTCACTATAATCTGTGTTTTTGCATTTTTATGTATGAAGGTTAAATTTTTAAATTTCGCTCGCTGTTTGGAAGAAATTGCTCAAATATGAAAAACTGAATGCCAGAGAATTTTCCAATAACTTACACGTAATCATAAATGTTATGAGGTAACTTAAAAATTTAATTCAAGTTTTGTACTCTAGAAACATTACAAAAGCAAAAAATATGATAATATTACACTAAAATAATACAATCAGATGTAGAAATTAAGTTACAATGAACATGTTGAGGTAAAAGCAAAATATCAATAAATTAAACAAGTTCTAAGAACAATTCAACAATAGCGTGGCGTGGCCATTTAAGCACTTTACACATATTTTGTTTTGTTTATTGCAATTCATGTAACATGAGTGATTTACAATTATTTAAATATCTATGTCGTTAATCGTCAAATTCTAAAATAAATATTTGTTTATTATATATCCATTAAATTTATATAGTCCAATGTAAAATTTTAGTTCTTTTTTCAAATGCTAACAGATATTATATAATTTTCCTTTTAAATATCACTGTTTGACAGCGTCAAGATAAAAAATATTTTAATAGAAATTTCTATTGTCAATTCCTAAAGCTCTATTCCAAACATAATCTGCAAGAAGAAACACGTTACCTTACATTTAATACTAAAAATATCTAAACAAATTATAAGTAACTTCTTAAATGGCTCAAAAAATCTTAAAAAAATAAATAAGAGGTACGTTCAACAATTTTATCACAATGATTGATAATTTTTTTAAGTAATAAACTATTATTTTGATTCAAGTAAAATAAATGAATTTAATAAAATACGTATTTGAATACTACTATTGGTACCGTTCACAAAAATTTAAACGTAAAAAAAATAAAGGTACTAGTTAATATTAACAATCACAATAGACGTTTCATAAAACTACAATGTTAAATGTTTATTATCTATGGTAAGTTCAAAATTGTGCATATACACCTAAAGTAGAACAGCTTAAAGTCTAAAACAGGTAATTTTTTTATTTTTAATATACTCGTAAAGTAATTAATACCTTGAAGTTACGCGGTAAGTGGGTGACGAAAAGGATTTAAAAGCTTTACATATTACTCGTCATTTTCACACAAATTTATTTAGCACTATTACTTTTATATTTGTATGAACCCAGTTTTATTTTAATGTTCCTTAGTCTATAATAATATTTGAATTAAATATAGGAAAAAGTTAGAAACCACATAGCTTCGATTTCACAACAACTTTTGTTGAAATAGAAAAATACTTTGTCTATGACTTCTAAACTTTCAATTGAATAAAGATAAAGCCTTAGGCCGAAAGATACTCTACATATAGTAAAAATGTAAAGATACCTTGTCTGTATTTGAATTGTGTCAATTTGATCTCTTCCCATGACAATAAATACAATTTCGAAAATATTGTCTACTTTTTATATCTTTGCACGCAGAGTATTCATTCATACACATACTTACATTATGGAGGAACAAAGTAAATGTTATTTATAAAATAAGTGTGTGTTAGAGACAAAGCTTGCGTAATTCGATTCATTCGATATTTAAAAATGAAAGAGGAACAAAAACTATTCTTATTCTCACTCATTTAGTTTTGTGAGTGAATCTTAATAATAGGTGATTGAAATAAATTCGCACCTCTCTAACACATTGGATTGTATTATGTGTGATAGTGACAAAAGATACGTAGCTATTCTACAATGATTTTATTAAAACGTGTCTTTCTGATAATAAATTACTAACTACAGATAATAAAACTTATATTAAGTGACAGCTTGAGCTGCTTGACTTGTGTCTTACATGAGGATTACCGAACGCTCCACAACATTGATGATGATTGACGTTCTTCGTATGGTGATGACCGTGGGGTTGGACGTTTCCCGTCGTTATTTGTTTCTCTTTTATGGAATCTTTGTTAGTCTGTTTGTGAGCTGTACACGATTTATGGTGTCCTGGTGCTATTCTAGCTCGGAATCGCCCAACTTTCCCCTGTTTGGGTGGTTCGACGTTTTCCGATATCGTACATATGTGTGTATCTGTGTGCGCATCTTGATACTCTGTGTCTGTTTCTGAAAAAAAGTTTTCTAGATTAATATTAAACATAAAGTTGTGCGGTCGGGGGACTCCCAGCTCCGTCAGGAACGAAGTTCTGTGCGATATTTTTTTTGATTCAAATCGTGTTTTAAAATGTAGATTTTAATTGATTATATTACTGTCACACCAGAAAGCACCTCAAGCTCCTTTATATCGACCTCCACTGCCATTTCATTCTACTGTAAGCCGTGTAAAAGAAAATCCTTCCAATAACTAATTTTTGGATTAAAAATGAAATAAAATAAGAAGAAGGGCAATGTGTCATCTGATCATGGGAATTACGCTCATCTTGTGCTAGTACTCGTAATTACACTGCCTCACTCAACCTTCAAAGAATAAAAGGTACAATCACTTATAAAAGGACTAAGTGGTACCTACCCAGACGGAAAAAGCTCAATCATGGAGTGAATTTAATATTATGTAGTTATTATTTTTAACAAGCACAGAACGTAAAACATCGATTCAACGCGAATGAAAGAAAGGATTTATTAATAATCGATCAAGAAGCATATGTTATATTTATACCTTTTACATGCCAAAGTGTTATTTCAAGCAAATAAAAAGCTACCATTAATAAGTACTATATATTACTAAGCATATAATTATGTAGCACCACGTTAAATAATATTATTTTCTAACCTAATTTTAAAGTATTAAATACGTTACCATTCACACACGCATAAACATAACACACACATACACACACACACACACATACACACACACACAGGCGCACACACAATCTATAGGTACTATATATATATCTTTCAGTTAATCTACATGGTGTCTCATTGATCACAATATCCTCAAATGGTCGATCAGATGGCTCAGCGATGGATGAGACATGCCGCCTCAAATGATATTAACCGCTTATCCATTGAGGTGCGAAAGTCCAATATCGGCGCCATCCCAGCCAAGCCATCCGACACCACTAGGAAGGCCCAGAGCGATGGCTGCGGTCGACTACGTTACCGATATCGTCGGCGCTGTGTCGCGGCGGCGCGGGCGAGGCGCTGCGCGGTCGCGGCGGCGCCGACGCGGCGGGCGCCGAGTGCGCGGGCGACATGCGCGCCACGCACTGGTGACAAGTATCATACGTAAGAGTGCGTGAACGATAAACTTATAGCCGGCGTCTTCGGGTCTCCCGATTTAAATCCCTAACTTACCTGGTTTAGTAATTAGTAACTAAGCGTTACTATTATGTATGGTGATGTAGTCCTGTGACACAATTTTTTGCGATGTTTATATTTGTAACTGAAAGATGAAAGTGTGTACACTTCCGTGGAGCACGTAAAGCCATTGATCCTGCGCCTGAACTCTTTCCGGTCGTAGATTGCCCTCCCATCGGATTATGAGAGTGAGGGAATAGAGAGTCCACCTGTGTTTGCGCACACACTTGCGCACTTTAATATGTCCTTCGCAGTTGTCTAATCTCTCTTTAGACTTGCCGTCGTGGCCGAAATCGGTCAGGAGGACATCATCATATGAAATTGAAATTAGAGCACAATGAAACGTAAGCTCATATCTGCCTTTTATCTGCTTCTTTAGTCTTCTCATATATCTTCTAACACTAACTCTATTAGTATTCATAAAACATACATCATCATCTAAATATGGAATAGATTAAAGAGGGAAAGAGACGGGTAAAATACAATATTAACCTAGATTTGTTTGTTATCTTATTAGAATCTTAATTTTAAAACAATACCATCGATATCACCATTCCTTGTTTAGACCAATATTGTATTTACTTGATATTTAAATTTAAACCGTAGCCCTTATATAAATTAATGAGAGCAACTGTTATTGGTATATAATACAAAGTTAGTATTCCTTTACCATTTAAATGCATTCGTATATTTCAATATAACTATATTTACAATTAAATGTTAAGCGATACATTACGATATTACAACGCTTACACCATAATTATATAAAAACGAAAGACACTCACCGCGGATTCTGTGAAGAAGTTAATGTCGCGGTCTTTTGAAACCGGTGCAGTGCCGACTCTGCAAGGGGACGTGGAACTGTAACTTAAGATTTACAACAATATTGATAAAAACCTTTATTTATATATAATAATAAATCATGAGATATCGTTAAAAGTTTGGAAGATACATTTAAAATGTAATAAATGTTTAAGATGTGAAGAATTAGTTTTGGAGAGGAATAACACCCGAATTCTACATACCATTTAGGGGCAGAGAAAGGAAACCATATTAAGAAGCTACATATGAGGCACAGGTACTACTGAATAAATCAGTTTTTATCTTGCGTGTGACAAACTGCAGCTCCAGACAGAATAACAGAGAGAAGTCTACTATCACAAGTATCCGTAAAGATACGACCTTCCTCTGTATCGCGAAGACTATCAGTGTTTTAAGCAATACGATAAGAACGCATAACAAAAAATAGCCATAATAATATGTCTTATATTATGTCATTCTCCAAGGTGACTAAAATCGAGAGATGAGGTACATATTTATTTATTTATTTATTTATTTATTTATTTATTCATGTACCAAAAACAAGTAACACAGAAAAATAACAAAGAAACAAAGTGATACATAGGAAAGCTTATCTCTATGAGAGATCTCTTCCAGCCACCCTGGAGTGTGAGTAATATTATGTCAAATTAAAGAGAAGGTAGGTACATCTTTAATTTTGGTGACAAAGAGAATAATTAAATTACGTTTAATTTATTACTTTACATAAACATACTTAAATAAACATAAAACTATTATAAACTACATATTAATTTACATAAATACCAATAATATATACATACATACATATACAAAATAAAATACACATATATATATATATATATATATATACATATATATATATATATATATATAATATCTAATGTTGTGATGAAACTGTAAGATAATATTTTTTTAATCTGAATTTAAATGTATGTACTGAATTACAATTTTTTATAATATAGCCCGGAAGAGAATTCCAAAATTGAGCAGCAACCACCGAAAAGGATTTTTTGTAGAAAATACCATTATAAGGGGGTATATCAAAAACTTTATTCAAGACACAAGATCGAAGTGGTCTTTCTCGCGGTGCAGAAAACTTGAATCGTTCGAAAAGATAGGGTGGAGTAGAGTGATTTAATATATTAAAAAGTGTGGTCAAAACATGTACATAGTACATATCATGCATTAATTAGCCATATGTTAATTTACACTAACTTTTAAATTGACGTAAAGTTCGAGGAAATAATAATTACTACATAAAAATCCCGAGATAATATTAATCTGACACTAAGACAATGATGTGGTTCAATTATAAATTGGTTGTGTTATATGTATGCATACTATTATATATGAAATCTGAAAGCCAAGGTAAGTACCAGAACGATGAATTTAAGCTGTCAAGAGTCCTCTGTGGCTCTAGAGATTCGGCATCCGTCCATGCTCCTCCCATACTCGCTGAGTTCGATCTCGATTCTGGGAACGGGCGAAAATCTTTAAAAGCAATTTTAGAATTCTTTTCATACCCACATGAACAGGGGTATTTTCTTAAGAATTGAATTACCGTTGTCCTTATCAGTTCTATTAGGAGAATTTGCAATACTTCGCCTAGCGACATCTTGGAAAGTGACTGGAGAATACATCCGTCTTTCTTCTACAGGGGATGTCACTGTTGGTGCGTTTGGACTCTTCATAGTTGGAGTTGAAGGTTGGAATGTCAAAGTATTATTAGCATTATTTGTTAAAGAATTAGGACCAGAATTGATTGCATTTGGGAGATGGAAGTTACTCAGAACTTCTTTGTTATTGAGTTGTTGAGCTGAATGTTCAGCGATGCTGTCTCTGGCGTCAGCAGCTCTTTCCCATTCTAGTTCGGCGACTGGTTGGATCTGGGATGATATCATTTTTGTGAGAGATGGTCTTGACTCTCGATCTTCGAGCCAGTATGTTTTCATTGCACCTGTAAATACAACGTTTGTATGAGTGATGCATATTTTATTTACAGAAAAACTGGTTAGCAAAGTTAAATACAAGTACACAAAAACTGCTGTGTTCTATTTTTACCTCTTCGGTTTGGTGAATTACCTTTCCCTTTGACTTGGATTTCCCCGCGTTCAGTCACTATATACGACGGTGATAGCAACTCCTGGGTGGTCTGTGATATGTGAATCCTCATAGCCTCTGACGTGGATTCCATGCGGGACGCTGTATTGACAGAGTCTCCGAACAGGCAGTAGCGAGGCATTTTCAGGCCAACGATACCAGCAACTACCGCTCCAGAGTGGACACCAACCCTTATTGATAAATGAGATCCTGAAATCATTGATAATGATATAAGTTGTAAGTAAAAGGCATAAAAGGTATATCAATTTAAATAAACGAGAAAAAAAATGTTAACTAAATATCCATTTCAATATATTTTTATTTCATTCACCTGTACTAGGATCTTTAAGATCAGTAATCGCTTCCACCATATCGAGAGCCATATCGCAAACCTTCTCTGCGTGGTTGTCTTCCTTTTCGGGTGCTCCGGATACCACCATGTAAGCGTCCCCTATAGTTTCTACCTAAAATAATACTTTGACATGACATTCTAATAAGTTTCATATAAATCATTTTACACTTATTCGATCATATCAAAGCATTTCGCAAAACATGATTTTATAATAAGGAGGAAACAATGTTGCAAATACCTTATATACTCGGTTCCTCTCAGTGAGGGTGTCAAATATGGAGTACATAGCGTTGAGCATTGATACCACTTCCATGGGTGTGATGCGGGAACAGATCTCAGTGAAAGTGACCACGTCAGAGAACAGTATCGACACACTGTCGAACATCTGTAATGTAAATAGTATTATAAGACCTCTTTCACAATATTATAAGGTGAAAGTAAATTAGGGTGTTTCCCAACTGTGAACGTCAGTGCAGTAGGCTGATATGAGTTATTGATATATGAGCCCTATGAGCAGACGGTTTTTTTTTTTTAATAATTGGAAAGGGTTATCGGTAAACCGTTGAGGCAAAGTACTGGCAGATATTTTTTCTGTGTGAATTTCACTTAAATTTTCCGCTCCATTTCCGTAATCTCTAACGCTGATATAATTAAGGTTTATAATTGATTTTTATAATATTATGTAGTTATAAAATTACAAAAACGAGATTTTGGCCTTTATTAAAAAAAAATATTTGTTAATATATTTTGTTTGTAATATAATCTTATGTTCCTAGAGGAAAAAGAAAACTACGTAAGATTCAAGTCACGAAATCGAATGGAGTCTAAATACTTGAAAGTCTTAGTAGTAAGGAGTAGATAAACTTGAAAACAGAACATTTACAACTGAACATTGATTAATTGTACAACTGAACATTGGGGAATATTGTTTCCCCAATGTTAAAATAAATTATTTGACCTAAATTTAATCGGTATATTTTTTAATCATATTAATGTTATAACAATTTTAACCTCGCAAGTGTCAATCGGGTTTTCCCCATTCCGCAATCTATCAGCAACCTGTTTCGGTATCATCTGATACAGAAGTTCATCTGTTCTTTTCATCTCCTCATCCAACTTCCGCATGGATTCTTCTAACTTCTTGCTCTTTTGCTGCTCTTGATCTAAGGCCAGTTTTAGCTCGACTGATTGTTGAGTACCAGCTAACATGAGGTCTCTGTAAACGTAATGCACATCACTGTCTGTTTGGCTGTGTTAATGTAAGGTCAGAGTAATAGATGTTGCAAATAATAGATTATAATTAATTAATTACAAACGTAGTTTGTTTCTGTTTTGTTTCAGGCATCACACAAGTTCTGATCCGATTTAAATGCATTACGCTAACTAATTTCGGAAGGCGCAAAATAGAATACATTTATATTTTTTAGCTTTGGGCTATTATGTCAATGTAGCCGAAAGCATAATTGTCGTTCACGAACCAAAGAGCCTGCACAAAGTGCAGATAACCGACTAGGTAAACTCTAGATATACCTTATAAAATATAACTTTATACTTCAAATAGTATAATATTATAACGACGTTTATCCGTAAATCACAACGTGATTATGAATCTAGATTTTTTTATTAATGGTTTTACTCGATGATTTAAAAGGCAATTATTTAATTGTTTTTTTTTACTGTCTAGGTAGGCGGACGAGCATGTGGGCCACCTGATGGTAGTGGTCACCAACGCCCATAGACAATGGCATTGTAAGAAATGATAACCATCGCTTACATCGCCAATGCGCCACCAACCTTCGGAACTAACATGTTATTTCCCTTGTGTCTGTAATTACACTAGCTCACTCATCCTTCAAACCGGAACACAACAATACAAAGTACTGTTGTTTTGCGGTAGAATATCTGATGAGTGGGTGGTACCTACCCAGACGAGCTTGCACAAAGCCCTACCACCGGTAAAAAAAATTCATATTTTTATACTTTGCCTAAAATCGTATCATAGTTTATAAATAGAATAATATTATTTAATAATACCTTTAAGATGGATCTGATAAATAGTTTTCTTTTGCGTATTATTGCAAGCTTTTAAGTTACTATCCTATATATAGTCGGACGACTTTACGACGTAGGCAAGATTACATCATGGAATTTTATAAATTGAGAAATTACTGATACTGAATTAAATAATAAAATTAATTCAAACTTCGTCATTTTATTGCATCTAAAGTAAGCAGCTATAAAGAAACGCGCACAAAGTAGTGAAACTTGTCGTAAAATTCAGAGTAAAGTCAAATATTGTTTAGTTTTAGGATGCTGTAAAATATTAACAGTTAAATTGAGTTGAGAGTGTTTCGTAAATCGTCAATTTCGTATTCACTTTGACTTTGTGATTCAATTGTAATAATTATTTCTTAATTTAAAGCTTCGCGCTAGAGCTCTCAACCAATAATAATTTGAACATGGAGAGATGATTTTGACCATGAGAGATGTGGATCTTTAAGAGAAATACAAGTTTGCTATGAAAATTATAAAACACATCGCGACGTGGAAACGTACTTTATATCTCTACAAAAATAAAAAATAAATTTGTGTCCTAAAAAACTTTTTGCATTTCGAATGCCTCTAATTGATTCACGATCAAATTTACACCATATATAATAATAATATACACAAATATATACCTGCTAAAATCGTGCATGGAGAGGTCGTTAATATATAGCCCGGTGGAGACCAACGCCGCGAGGTCTGGCATCACCGGCGTCCCGAGGTACATCATCATACGCCAGTTGTCCATGTAGATCATTTGACCTAAGTATACAAGTAAATATATCATATTATGAAAGAGTAAATATTTCTTGCCGGTTCTTCCCGGTAGAATTTAAATTTCGAACTGGTGGTACCTTTAAATTCAATTCAATACTGTAAAACGTCGAATTAAGTGTCCTTGTGAATCTACATGAATAAAGAATTAAGTCATTTGATAAGCAATTAAGATAAGCTAGCATAGGAATTGTTTATATTGTGCAATTTTCTAAAGAAAACCAGAAAAATTTCTATCTACTAAAATAATTTAAAATATATAATATTCCTTATACACCACAAATATAAATGTTACAATATAAATAACATAAAACTATTGAAGATACACATCACGCACAGTAATAATAATGTCTTATCTCTAACTTACGATCTCTTTCAGACAGCCTAACTTGAAATGTCAATATAGTGAGACTTATTATTATGGAAATATGGCGGTGATTTTAATCGATATCATTTATTTTTGTTTGTTTTTGTTGCGCAATTACTTGGTTTATTTATATAAATTATTTCATCTTCTTTTACGTACAAATGGTGTAAACACTATAATTTTAACAACGTTTATTTGAATAATTTTAATATGATATAATATAGCTTTTAAAAAGAATGACAAAATAAATAATGAAAATACCTAATATTACAATATTCATTGCAATTCATTTGGTAATTAATTTAAATTATTATAATGATTACGTTCTAGAAATTTCGCTTTCCAAAATGAATAATTGGTTCGGCAGTTAAAACAACAAATCCGAACTCATTAAATTAGGTCGGAGAGAAAATAAGTTATATATATAACCTAGAAATTTAATTCTAGGTTATATTATTAATTTATAAAAGTTGATATTGCCTCGCTTTTGCGTGCGCTGCCACTTTTCCTATTATATCAAAAAAGCCTTACACAACAGGACACGTGGTCAAGGTCAAGTGGACAGCCAGACCAGACCGTAAAAAGCACGAAGCAACATATGCGGTCGCTCTGGCAATCCTCTTTTTTAACACTGGGAAATGCATTACTTGTTTCCCCCACGGAAACAGTGGGGTTATGTGGCAATCGCTGGTGTCTAAGGCGCCGAGTGCGCTCCGAACATTGGAATACCCACTAAAAAACCAGTCTTAACGAGAAGCCCTACGGAATCGCTTGCGTATTTGTTTTTTTAATTTTATTTTTGATTTTGCCTATGCTTCCGTTACAGCTCTGGCAAGCCTACCTTGACTCAATTTTTGTGTATTGTTCTTTCCAACATACATGAAATTCCTTCTTACGTGGAATGTTTTCATTTACAACAGCGGACATGATAAACCATTCTATTCGCCCCGTTGTTTCTAACGTATTTCATAAAATGAATTTGTTACAAATAAAAATACAGCTAACAATCATGAAATTGTACCATAAAACAAGTTTTTTTAAATGCTCAGTTATATAAAAGTATGTACGACGTGTGATATGCAGCCGAAACTTAAAAAAAAAAAAACATGACCAACAATCATTAATGTATCTTACATTAGTGATTGTTACAATTTCAAGAATTGAAAGGTTTGAATAGGATCATATTTATTAAAATGACAGAACAACCGAAATCAGATTCATTTTAATTTTTTTAATCCTTTTAATTCTTAAAGCGTACGTAATGTATATACGTATATGTGCAACAATACAATATATGTTATCATATAGTCTATTTAAATATATTTCATAAGTAACTAGGAATTCAAGTGTATTTTGAAAAGAGATAGCATTCCAATGAAATAAGATAGACATTGACAAAAGGAATTAAAAGTTGGTAACAAAAAAAATCAAGATATTTTTCTATAAACGTGTTATTAACTGTGCATATAATAATAAAAATATATTATATAGGTAAAGGGTTACGTTAGAATAATAGGTAAGTGTAACATGCTATCTTATTAGATAATACATATTATATATAATAATACATTATACCCACGTATAAATAAATATAAAAAACTTTTTCTTAATAATAATTAAAGAAAGGAAATAATTAAATAATACATTCTTGACGTTTGTGTATTATTAATTTTTCAAGTGCGATCGTTTCGGAGCGTGTCCTTCAGATATTTTGAAATATTCAGCTTAAGTTATTTTCTTGTAAACTTTAAAGATTATGGTATTTTACGGAATCGAGGTATTTAATTACTTACACTTATTTCGCAAATTATAAACCATCACAAAGCTAACGTAAATTGTTGGACAACTGGGTAAATAATGCCTCCTCTCCTCCTCCTTTTGAGGTGGCTTAGGAGTTTATTCCACCCCAATGCTCCAACGTCGGTCTTAAGTGATTTAAATTACAAACATGAATACGTATAATAGTATTAGATTCATCGATGTTCCCGTACGTATGTTATCACCCGACGCGATGTTTCAATTAAAAATAATGTTCTTTTTTCAAATAAAAAAAGGAACATAGATAACAAATAAATTGTTATATTCATGAGAGCTTGAAGACAAGATATAAAATAAAAGATACGTAATTTCTAGTTGAGTGCATTTCTACCGTGTGATATTCGCTATAGTCGAACCAAATGTGAGATGTGGAATAACACGAGGAATACCTTTGAGATGTAAATTTATAACATCGGGTAAACGTCTTCCGTCATACGCATAACGCTTCTTTGGAGTAATTCCTGAAATATTTATAAATAAATTTTTTAATATATTTTTTTTCCGGGTAGGCAAATGACTCCACTACACCTGATGACGCTAAGTGGCAGTGAAGTCCAAACGCGACAACGGCCAGTACAGTCAGGAAGAATGAATTACACTAGCCGCCCCCGCCTTGCCGGCCCGCAAGAAGCCTCTTTACGTCTCGTTTGAAGAAACCCAGGTTATATGAGGAGGGGAACATTAAAATGTTAACCTTTGAAGCTGTTACAATATTATAGTAGCTTTATGCTATTGGTGCCTATTAAATAACCTCGTTGGGTTAGTGGATAGTTCATAAGGATACACATATCGACATTGAAAGTTGGAACCCCGCGTCGTATACTGTTGCTGAGTTATTCTGTCAATAAACTTGGTAAAAACGAAATTTGGAACAATGATAAAACACAAGCCCGGTTGGTCGTGCGCCTGATTACTCTCCGGTCGTGTCCGATTGCAGTCCCATCGGATTATGAGAGTGAAAGAATACGGACGGAATAGTGATGATCTCTATGTTTACGCACACATTCGAGCACTATAATATATCCTGTGTAGTTGTCAATTTTCTGTTCAGAGCACTGTCACTGAAATCCAGAGGTGGTGCAAGGCGTGGTCAATGTGGGCGACCGCTGTATGTGTCAGCGGATGAAAAGAAAAACAAATCGGTCTAGCGCCGCCACTGCCAAAATCGGTCCGGAAAATATCACTAATATAGCAACGAAGTTGTACTGTTCCAGAACCTGTACTGTTATAAAATTTTAGTTGTATTATATAAGCCTTGTAGTCTTGTTTATTTATTAATTCGTTATATAAATACGTATTAATTACTAGAGAGGTATCCAGCATACCCTACTCACTCATAGTATTGACAATGCTTATCTGCTCGACTGATCAAAGATATTAAGGTTACCTTAGACAATTTACTACTTTATACTGATTTGACATAGGCATTCCTAACAGACCACAGCAAAATGGTTAGTATTTTAAACAATATAAATAACGCTCATTTTGCTACGTTTACTTTATAGCGTAATATTATTTAATTTGTTGTTTAGGCATAGATACAAAAACAGTGATCGATTGAACATTTATCAAATACTAGCTGTGCCCCGCGATTTCACCCACGTATAATTAATAAAAATATAACAAATAAAAATAAGCCTTCCTCGATAAAAGGACTATCCAACACAAAAAGATTTTTTAAATTCGAACCAGTAGTTCCTGAGATTAACGGGATCAAACAAACAAACACTTCAGTTTTATATATTAGTATGGATATAGATTGTTTATACAAGGATTTTTTTTTGTCAAACAATTCTCAACGCAGGATCGTTGCCGTCTATCCGTTTTCCTATTCTTTAATTTAATTATCGACTATTGACATAATAGTTAACAATTTAATTTGGTTTTGACATAACTGTATATGTTAACATCACATCGGTTTGTTTCCAATCCGGATAAATATAAATTAGTCAAAGTTGGATCGGAATTGAATTTGGGACGTATCGTAACCGTTATAGGTTTGTAGAATTCGGTCCTTGTTTCTCAGTGCACAGCCATTGGTACTATCGATCGAATCGAAAAGATGTGCACAGCCGTTGGTAAATAGAATCGATGTGACATTTATTAAAAAAAATACTACGCTACGAAAGGTTCGTTGCATTATTAATTATGCTTATTTATGGGACTGGTAAGCGTCAGTCTTCAGACTAGTGGTGAACCTACACGTGAAACACATACCAAATATATATTCAAAAGTATTTAAATAGCACGATAATAATTGTTTTATAATAATTGCATATAAATAACACAATGAACATTGGCAGTCCTTCTCATGTCGAAGATATATGTTTAGAAACCGATTTTACATTGACATTTGACATAGAATAGCGGGCAAAAATGGCCGCGTTCGGTTTTAAGTATTATGTTTTTGTTTATTAAAAAGGAAACTATTTTATGCATCAACATTTATGAAATGATAATTTTATTAAATGTAACAAATACCTACCAATGAAGACATTTTCGTATAAATAAAATGTTCCTAATAAGAGTCTATATCACTGTCTATGCACATCTATGCAAGTAGCAGGCATCGTCTTGAACGTCGGCCAATTCATTTATATAATATTTAATGAAATTTATAAAACCACTTCGATATTTCAAAATGGCAAAAATAACAATCAGCTGTGTAACGACGGCGGTAAGACCGTAAGCTGAGGGATTATACGCTTAGCAGCCTTTCAAAGCGTTAATCAAACCCATCCTTATTGAATATATTCAACATTCAACAGAATAAGTGTTATATATTCGGATAAAATTGAAAGAAAAATATTGCGTTATCTATATGGCGAGCCATGCAGAGTATTGTTTGTTTATTAACAGAAGGGCGAGTTTACAATATAATGAATCACTTCAACAGACAAAATTTAATGTAAACAATCAATACACACTAGCAATATTTTTAATTAATTCAAGATCCAAAATATAGAGCTTGTTACTGAAAAACCATTCGTTAAATATAAGAACCGGGCAGTAGTAAAGTTATACAATATATTAGCCATGATGCCCTATGAGCCGTGATGGCCTAGTGGTTAGAATGGTTCAACCCCGGGCAAGCACCACTGAATTTTCATTTGCTTATTTTGCGTTTATAATTCGTCTTGTGCTTGACGGTGAAGGAAAACATCGTGAGGAAACCTGCATATTGTGTCTAATTTCAATGATATTTTGCCACATGTGTATTCCACCAACCCGCATTGGAACAACGTGGTAGAATAAGTTTAAAAAAATCTCCTCAAAAAAAGGAGAGGCCTTAGCCCAGTAGTGGGACATTCACAGGCCGTTATTTTATGTAGATTACATTGTAGATATCGCGTCTAAAGAACGCTTGCCGCTGTCACTTTGGTTTGCATTTTAAAGGAAATAATGCTAAAAGTAATCGGATTTTGATGATATTTTCCTAATTTATTTTGGCTCTTTACTGGCTATAGATATATGGTAAAGTAATTCCGACAGTCTTACTAACTATGGTAATATACTTGTAAAACAAAAATTATCTAATATTGTAAGTGACGTCACACAAGGTCTATATAATGTATTTATAAAGGAAAAGTAGTATATCAGTGGTCTGGTTTCCATAGTACGAGTTCTGCTTAGCTTGGGATCAGATGGCCTCGTGTGAATGTCCCAGGATATTATATTATATTTTTGTTTCCTTTTAAAATGTTAGTAGTCTTTACCTTTCAATCGTAAGTTTTTATCTGTAGCGCAGTCGGATTCATCTGACAGTCGGATAAGCTCGTTCCGTTTGTCGGGCGCCTTCTCATGCATCACAGCTTCCACCGTCACCAGTTCGAAGATGTTGTTGGTTCGATTTAGGATCTGGTAATAATATTAAGTATTTAATATTTTTATTATGTGTATGATATATTAATAAGTAATCTTATGATACAACTAGCCTAATCATTACGTCGGAATAAATTAAAAATGCATGTCAACAAAGGATGATTTTTAAATATGTTGGGGCTTATAAATGTTTATTCGAAATTGTCGACTAAGATTGTTTATTAACCCGCCATCTTGAAAAAAGGGGGTAACTTACTTTTGCGATAACCCAGTTTTTTGTGATAGTAAAAAATTGCGATTATGTACTTTTTTGATGCTTTTATATGTTCTACCATTTAGGTAATATGTTTTTCCACCTACCGAGTTGATACCGACCAAAAAATTAAAATAAAATTACATTCTTGAAGACTGATTATTTAACGTTCTCCAGGCCGTTTTCGGCCACGGCGGCCAATCTAGTTATGCAATTATACTACTTCTCTATTGCAAAAACATCGGAGGGTGATTTTCAAAATGTTAATTGAGAAATTAAAGAATGATAATAAAGTCATAAAGATTGTTTTAGATAAATTAACCAAGGTATACTCACTGTTTGAAACTTGAAAGCGATTAGTGGTCGAACCAGATCAAACCAATTGGTTATTTTTTTGCCAACTAAGTCCGGTAAGATGACCATCAGGGAATTGCCAATACTCCTCACTACCATGTCCGAACTAGACCGAAGAAAAAGTCACAAATTTAGTTAATCGAAAATTCATTTTATGATATGATTTAGTTAGTTTTGGATAATATATTATGAAATCTATGTGAAATTTACTAAACTAAAATGAAAACGTTCGCTGTTTTAGTAGGCATCACAATATTATTCAGACAATAGATTAAAAAAAAAACAATTAAGTATATCTTTTCGTATGAAATAAAGATACGTACGTAAGTATAGATTGAATATGCTTGTCATTATGTAGGTATTCAAAAAATATGCTAACTAGTAATACCAAGTATAAGCCTTTATAACGCTATGTTGGTAGCACCTATGCACAACAACTACAAAACTTTTGCTCTAACGAGGGAAAGAAAGTTTTGCTCGTTCGCCCGCTGATTGTTATGGCGGTTTTATTAAAGTTGTTATTAAAAAAGTCAATTTTGGTAATTGGTTGTTAAGGTAACAATAACTTATCTCAACAGATTTTCTACAGAGTATGTATAAGTATGTATAGAGAAATGAAAAATTAAAATTAATTAAAACGGTTGATTAATTGTGCAATCATACAGTTCTTACATTTGTAATTTACCTACATTCTTACCCAAAAACAATACAAAATGGAAATATCTCGAACAACACAGATGCGCTAATGGGCAAATGTTTTTCTTCTCTCGTCATGGCCAATGACGCCAAAGTAAAAGCGCGATTATCAAATGTCAATTGAAAGGTTACATGCACGGTGTCGAATAAAAGTTCCTCTCGAAGTAACTCTATTCGCATCTCCTTGTGGTAGAAATGCCGCGCGACCTAAAAACAATAAATGTTCTTTATATATTTTAAAATCCTGCCATCTAGTGGCGTTACTTAAAACGAAGTGAATTAAATAGTTCCAATAACGCCATCTAGTGTAAAAATAAAAAACTAAATTTCAGTAATACAAATAGTATGTATGTTGAATACAAACATTTTTAAGCTGTTTTTCGTCACTACTTCATGTCGGGGGCGTAGCTCAGATGGTAGAGCGCTCGCTTAGCATGCGAGAGGTACCGGGATCGATACCCGGCGCCTCCAAATTTTTTGTCTATTTTGTGGCTATATTCTTTTTACCTTTCTCATCATGTGATATATTATTTTCATATACACTTTACACAACAAACCTTAACTGATATTTGAGAATCTACAATTGTTTTTTTTAATTATTTACTTTCTTTCACAACCATTACTGTGTGATAGTAGCATAACATAGGCAGTAGAAGAAAATTAAGTATGTACTTGTTTAAATAAAATATAGCAATAAAGGTACCTTTAATTAATGAGAGAAAAACATTTTAGAGATCTTCTTATATTTATGTATAAAAACAAAGTAATTAAAATCATATAATAATATTATTATTATCTTAGATAAAGTAATATATTATCCTTTGACATTACCTCCCTTATTTGTCCCATTGCGTAATAAACAAAACCTCTTCGTTTCGATCTATAATGTAATGTCAAACCTTGACGAGTTTCATTTTCACAGATAAAACTCGGCGCTCTCATTCTGGGATAACTAAATTTCAGATATTCGTGTAAATTGTCCAGCCCGTTCAAAAAATCGCGCATGTGACGGCCCAGAACAGATAAAACTCTATCGTAGCCGTATTGTGAAACGAAGCCGACGAAGTAAACTCCCATTTGATCCATAAATTCGCGTTCTGTTATGCCTAACACCTGAAACATGATTTAAAAAAAAAAATTAATATATTATATTTAATATCATATACGGAATTTCAACTCATTTGATACAGGGGGTGTAACTCAGTGGTAGAGTGTCTGCTTCGCATGCTGAAAGTCCTGGGTTCAAATCCCAGCACCTCCAAACTTAATCTTTGCATATTTTTTGTATACAATATTTTAGATTAGTATAATGTAACAATATTTAAACAATTCTATCAGTTCGTTTAAGATAAGATAACATTGTTTTCTTCACCTTTAAGGACGCATCACTTCGTAAGAGTATCTGTTTTAGTTATTAATTTAAAGTTTAGTGATAAGTTGATGTCTCAATGATTAAAAAATAAAGATTGTTCTGTAGTCAATAAATACATACATGTATACAATAATACAATGATGTAGATATTATTCTCTATTGTTATTTTAATATTCTTTTTTGGTTTTTAGATTTATTTTTAAGAATGACGTTTATGACCTTTCAAAAACAATAAGAAAATAAAAAAAATATCAATGGCCCATGAGGGGATCGAACCCGCGACCTTCGCGTTATTAGCACGACGCTCTAACCAACTGAGCTAATGGGCCGATGTTCAAGATGGTGAAATGATTATCCAGTATTATACTCACATATAAATACACATGTGAGCCTTATAATTATATGGATTATGTCGATATAAAGTTAAAATTGAGACCTAGTAATCAAACTATGACGATATTAAGACGATTTTTGAAACCTACTAAAAAATTATAGTAAAATATATCTTATGATTATCACTTGTGTTGTAACCAAATATTACAAGGAGATAAATTTTGTTTTTCACATTAAAACTTCTAACTTGATATATATGCTTTAATATTATTTTAAGTTATAGTTTTAAGGCAGACATAAGTGATATAGTATATTTATATGTTGCATAGTTTCTGAGATATTGCTTAATATGCCGTAGAGAAAATTGTCGGTACAAGCGCTTTCGAAGCTAACGCTGTCAAAACTATAATATATACGCAAAAGGTTCACATAGGAGCTTTGTAGATCTCAAAAATTCCTACAAAAAAATCAACGACAATTCACAGTAACTATTAATTCTTGTCAAAATAAATAATATATCTACGTAAAATGTTTCATTTAGATGAATATCTTTTGAATTTTGCTATTTGAGCCAGTAGTTTTAGAAATATTGCGATATGAAAGTATTATGACCGTACGGTCATAATGATCGGTTGGCGAATATCTCATTGTTTTAAAAATAGCATTGGATAAAATCTTTATTTCAATCGAAGACAGGACAGGACATGTCTATCTAATAATTTGTACCCTTTCTTTACTACACACTGATTCTTTCGAGATTTACGTAATATATATTTTTTTATTTAAGTCACAAAATGATAATATTAACTGTTTGTTTTTGTTTTTTGTTTTACTGATTCATGCAAATATGTACCTACCTATATATTTTTCATGATAATTTATTAAATTTATTGTAAGTACAATTATAAAACGACTTATGAGTATTCAAACGATGTATATGTAAGTACATAATACATGCGGTGATATAAAACCCACTTTAATTATTTTATGGTATGGCTGTAGGCTTTGACACGTTGTTCCCATTTCACATAAAGGAAACAATGTTACAGGCCCGAGCCTCCTCGGAAAATACTGTAGCGATCAAACGACCCAAATAATCGTCTCTTATTCCAAATTATATTTTTGTTCCTTTTGCATTTGAAACTTGGCTCTTTCAGTAATAAAGCAAAAACCCTTGTTAAACATAATATATGTTATATTTCCCTGTTTGTTTCCACTGGTGAACTGGTTCACTTTTTACTCGGAGGATCGGAAATGCGATTTAACAGAAAACGTTGCTAGTATTCTTGCCGCCATACCACGCGGTAGATGAATGACTGAATGCAACATTACAAATCTTGAATTTGTAAATTTGTACAGCAATTATTTTCATTGTTCATAATTGTCTTAATTATGACTTTTTATATACATTATGATACCTTAAGTGTATTAGATTTTTTTTAAATAATTGTATATTAATAAGTTTTAGATTTACTGTATTTTCTGTTAAAAAGAAATAGGATATAAGAGTAGAAAAAAAATATGGCCATATATGTTTTCGTCATCGTTTTGTTATATTCCAATCATTGGGCGAACACAAATTAAACTGGCCTTACCTACTCCATGCTTTATACGATTTCATGAATACTATTCACTTTAATACTCTATAATTAGCTAATTGATATCAAATTTGTTCAATCGTTGTTTATTATATTAAAATACATAATTAATTATATATACAATTAAATATATAACGCAAAATTCATATAATATATATTTCCAGGGCGGGAGCGAAATAATTATGTTAATAAACCAAATGTGTATTATTTATTATGGTTTGACGTGTTTAACATGATATCATATAGTTAAATTCATTTACAATTTTGAAATTTGGACGTACAGATTAAAATATGTGATCTAGTATTTCAGTATGTTTTTTTAAATACATATTTATAGTCGCATTTTTACTTTATTTATACTTGGTGGTAGGGCTTTGTAGTCCGTCTGCGTGGTACCGTTCATTAATCAGATATTCGTATTAGTATTTTTTTTATTTTTTTTTTATTCTATAGTTAGGCGGACGAGCATATGGGCCACCTGATGGTAAGTGGTCACCAACGCCCATAGACAATGGCATTGTAAGAAATGTTAACCATCACTTACATTGCCAATGCGCCTCCAACCTTGGGAACTAAGATGTTATGTCCCTTGTGCCTGTAATTACACTGGCTCACTCACCCTTCAAACCGGAACACAACAATACAAAGTACTGCTGTTTTGCGGTAGAATATCTGATGAGTGGGTGGTACCTACCCAGACGAGCTTGCACAAAGCTCTACCACCGAGTAAAAATATTTTGCTATATATATATATATATACATATTTTAACAAAGGGTTTTTAGGTAAATGGAATCGTTATAGCAAATACAATATTATCTGTTGCATGATTTATAGAATATCTATTTTTTTTATATATTTTATATTAAATTGTAATCGAGTTTCATTTTCCTAGTTAAGTATTTATATTCACCGGTGCAAGAAGCTGACTCACAATTACTAACGATTAGCTAGTCGTGTTTACTTAAAAGGTTTCAAAGGATACCGTCGATTATTAGGGCTGGATGGCAAGTGGTTAGCTTTTCACATATATACTAGCAGTGTATATAAATACCCAATTTATTATGTCAATTTGCTGACGATGAGATCTAAGATATTATCCTAATGCCTGTAATTACACTGACTCATTTACCTTTTAAACCGACACACAAAAATACAAATTAGTTACTCATATTTGGATTTAAAATTAACGATGAATGGCTACCATAAACGAAGTAATACCTGGTAAAAATATACCGTCATATCTAAATACCTCGAGGGCAAAGTCATGTGCAACACCTTCTAAAATATAAATTAAGAATATCGTTAGGAAACCGTCACATCAAAGTATCGAATCAGTTGAAGATAAATATTATAAAAACGTCATCACCGCCAACCATGAATTTATTAATAGACACCTAATTTCATTGAATGTGAGTAAGTTGTCTGATTTATTTAAATGTACTTTACCTATTTCATATTTCAATATATATAGTATATATATGTTCATACAAGATATATAAATGTAATTGTATATTATTATTACGTGTAATTAATTTGAATGTTAAAAAGGTACAACTGAGTTTATTGCCAGTTCATCTCGATTGAATCTGTTTGTTGTTGCTTTATATTAAAATTAAAATTGTAAACTGACGATTCAAAAGTGCTTTTGAGAGTGTACTTGAATAAAATTGAATATAATTTTGACTTTATCTTTGTATATAAGAGTAGGTAATAGTTCTATTTGTAAATATGTACGTTCTGTTTTATAGTAAGCATTACATTGTCTAAGTCTTGTGATGATATGATATGTCAAAAATGTAATTATTTTAAAGAGATTTTGGTGTTGATTCTTGCGCACAATTTCAAAACGTATTTTTTTGACATTGGACAATGCTGCTTGTTGTCTTTTTCAACCCCGTCCACAAGAAAGAGATAGCATTACTTTATTTACTGTCAAATGATATTTAATTAAGAGAACCTTATAAAAACCGATTTCGTATAATCCTATTACACTTACCTCTTGCGCCTTCTTTGCAAGTCTTGTGATCAAATTCTCTGGATATACTTGATGAACCGAAAATGAGGGCTGTTCCACGCCCGCCTGGCGTCTTATGTCCTCCCATCTCTCTTCGCCATAGGTCTGGCGGATGTACTCCGCCATATTTTCTAATAAGAGCCCGTACATCCTGTCCACTGTAAAAGAAATATAAACATGAGTTTTTTTAAATTATCGTCGACGCTAAAAATTTGCCTTTACGTTTAAAATAGAAACTTATTAATTTCCAATACCAACGAAATTGAAACGGAGCCGTGTTGAAGGTTTACTGGACCCAACGCGTAAATTATCATTAAAATTGGTTCATGAACAAAATAGATATAACCAAATATACATATATATGTATAAACAGGCAAATTAAGATAGAAAAAAGCACATTAAAGATATTGATACAAATTTCACGGAATTGAAATCGAAATTTAATTTGTAAAAGTATTTTTACGAAGATCTTTAAAGATAAAATAAAGGGAATGTAATGCATTCCCCTAGAAAATTAATCTTTAATTATAGTGTTACCTCTAGGTATCGCAAACTCAAGTTCTCGAGAAGTTTGAACTAAAGTTGTGTAAGTGTACTATTTCTTACCACTTAGTGGAAATTGCCTTATACTCAATCCTCAGTCGATTTCTTGAACTTTTTTATTATGTAGTTATTTTTATAATATCGGTATGACGGGATCACCAGATGTTAACTGGGTACCAATGCCCATAGACATTGGTGCCATAAGAAATATTAACCATTTCTGAACTACCAAGGCGCTACCAACCTTTCTGCCTGAAGTTTACTTTTAATCTATACTAATAAATGAGAAGAATGTTTCATGTCATGCTTATCCAAAAACCACTAAACAAATGTATTTAATATGTATTACAGAATAAGCAATCACACATAAAACATATTTCAGACACATCTGATTCTACCTCTAAACATTTACAACAATTAATACGTTCTATGGCTGTGATTTAGTTAGAGAGGTTAGTTACAATTACACTGAATTTTTAATGGTATTTATAAACCAGGAACATCTTAGATTCTATGGCTTACAGCACATTGAGGGCGCAGAGAGAGTCGTTTGTAGCTCATGGACAAGCTCATTGTTTATGGACAAAGATGGTATTTACCATCAGATGACAAATTTGCACGATGTTTCTTTCTAAAATTAAGTAATTATAATTATTAAAAGTTATTTTATATACAATTTTAGTTAGTGTTATACAATAATGAAACATCACGTGTTTTGCGAGTTCCACAAAAATATTTCAACATCATGTTAATCGAGTTAGCTTCAAACGTAACGAGAATCCAAAATGGCCATAACAGAATAAAATAAAGAACGAGCTTATTCACTAAAGAATAGACAAATATAATATGACATAATATTGTCGATATTTATACACGTATTTATATTGACTGCCTCGTTGGTCTAATCCTGGATTCATATCCCAGGTCGGACCAATAAAAAGTTATTGAGATTTTCTGTCAAAAATTCTCAGTAGCAGCCCGGAGTCTGCAAGTTGGAAGTGTGTACATTCCCGTGCCGCGGAAAGCACGTAAAGCCGGTGGTCCTGCGCCTGAACTCTTTCCGGTCGTGTCGGATTGCTGTCCCATCGGGTTATGAGAGTTAGGGAATAGAGAGTGCACCTGTGTTTGCGCACATACTTGTCTATATGTCCTGCGCTGTAGGCTAATCTCTTTTGAGATTGGCCGCCGTGGCCGAAATCAGTCTGAAGGAATATTATTATTAAGTTCTTCAAGATCAAATAACAGTATGTCATATATTATTTTAATTTTAATTTTAATTGATAAATGGTGCTAGTTGTTTATTTCATAGCGCCATAACAAATTATTTTTGTAAGTACTTCATAAGGCTTGGTCTATTTAAAAGAGAGAACAATAAAGCTATTTGACCAACAGTACATATTCGGTGGTTTAATTCCAAAAGTAGTAGGAACAGTACTACCGGGTAACCGTAAAAATATAAAAAAAAAATTTTACTCCCCTCACTTTACATACCGAAAGTATCAACAAAGATATGTAAATAAAATTTACAAAAAATATAAAATTTTACATAAAATATTTATTTGCAACATTAAAATGTGTAATTCAATAAACATTTAATTAAGATATGAAATAGTTCCATCGGTCCTATGTGAACAAAACCTTTACGGCTATCCAATTTAATTAAAGGACCCGCTTTGCTTTTAACTTTTTTTTTATTTTTTTTATAGTACCCGGGAGTGCATGTGACTCTACTCCACCTGATGGTAAGTGATAGTAAAGTCCAAACGCGACAACGGCTAGTGCAGTCAAAAAGAATGACTTGCACTAGCCGCCCCCGCCTTGCCGGCCCGCAAGATGCCTCTTCACGCCTCGTTTGAAGGAACCCGGGTCATAAGAGGAGGGGAACACGTGTGCTGGTAACGAATTCCATGTTTTAGAGGTGCGACAAAGAAAAGAGTTGCCAAATTTTCTTCGTGCGCGATGGAATTGATGTCACAGTTAGGCGGTGACATCGAGAGCCAGCACGCGTAGATTTGTGAAGGAAAAGGGAAGCAGGAATGAGGGTGAATAGCTCCTCTGAGCACTCGCCGTGATACAGTCGATAGAAAGCGCTCAGTGCCGCTATCTCTCGACGCAATTGTAAAGGCTCGAGGGTGTTGGTGACCTTTACGTCGCCAATAATGCGAACCGCACGTCGCTGCAACCGATCCAAGGCCTCCAGTAAGTACTTAGCGGAGCCATCCCAAAGGTGCGAGCAATATTCGACGCAAGACCGCACCTGTGTTTTATACAACTCTACGATATGTCTTTATTAAAATGATAAAAAGGGCTATGAACAGGAAAATTAAAAAGAAAACTATTACTTTGATCATATTAGATACTTATTATCTTTATAAAATACAATTATGTGAAAAACGACATTAGAAAATACTAGTTAGACTTTATATAGTACTAGTAATTAAAACCAACCAATTGATAAATTTGAATCTATTATGCAATTGAATTTTTTTATTGAATGAATTACTGGTTCAAATTGCACAGTGTTTAAGTGTTTTTAAAAGCAATATTTATATATTCAACAGCTACAATGAACATGTTATTTATTTTAGCAAGCGCATATTAATAGTGTATTTCAACTCATTAGGTTCGCATATACACATGTTTAATGACCGGACAGCTTTCCGAATCGTATGTCCGATAATAACACATTATAATGTACAGGATACCGCTAAGTTCGGTCATGCGTGGTCATGCTAAATATTTTTTATAGCTGGTTTACTACGTTCCTGACTTTTAAGTTTTCTGTACATGCAATTCTAAAGCCATAATGCATATGAACGTCAAATCGAATACACTGGAAGCCTCACAAGAAACTAGGATGTGCATAGTTTAGAAATAATTGTTTCATTCAACGAAACGAACAGAATATTACGGAAACATCGACAACAACAAACCAACAGAATCGTCGTGAAGAAACTTAAACATTTTGTATGTTATAGGTAGGCGTACGGGCATACAGGGTACGAGATGGTAAGTGGTCACCACCGACCATAGACATTGGCGATGTAAGAAATATTAAGCATTCCTTACATCGCCAATGCGCCACCAACCTTGACAATTAGAATATCTGATGAGTGAGTGGTATCTATCCAGACGGACTTGCACAAGCCCGTACCACCTAGTTGATAAAGTTTAAGAATAAATATTGGCTGATGCTTTTCAATACATATTATGAAGTGCTTTCTGTGTTATGTGTCATGTCTCCACACATACAAAGCACTTCATAAATATAATAGTAACGAGATATTAAAGAATTATTGGTCTATTGCCGGGCTGGACAATTACTTTTAACGCCAATATGATTTTTATAGGAAAAAAATTGATACCTTATGTCACATTATTGGAATTTTCATTGGAATCTTTATAAAAATAAAATATAGCCTATGTTACACGCCGATAATGTACCTATCTATAGGTGAAAGAATTTTTAAAATCGGTTTTATAGTTTTTGAGTTTATTCATTACAAACAAACATACAAAAAATCAAAAATAAAATAAAATATTAGTATATATAGATATATGTTTCTTTATGGTATATAATTAAATGTATGTATTCTTTAATTTTTTCAGCAACATCTCTCTTTTGTACAAAGTGCTTGCGAAATGATGGAGTTCACTAAATAAAATCAGGCATGAATATCGTAGCACGTGAAATGAAATTATAAATTGTCAATATTCCTTTTAAAACCATTCATACGGTTAATGCGTATTTCCTTTGAAGTCCATAACAAAAGTTATGGAATTATAAAGAAATATATAAAATATTTGGTTGAATAGACAAATTAAAACAGTATTTCATCAGCTACTAGCGTTTTGCCCGCGGTTTCACCCGCGTAGTTCCCGTTCCCGTAGAAATACAGACATATTATGTAGCCTATGCTACTCGCTGATAATGCAGCTTTCCATTGGTGATAGAATTTTTAAAATTGGTTTAGTGGTTTAGGCTTGAATGCGTAAAAAACAAACAAACTCACATTCCCATTTATAATATTAGTTAGGATTGTACTTTGTAATTAAAATATAAACTACTATTTCCAACTATATATATGTATTTAGATCATATAAATTTATACATAAATAGATAATGTCATACTTACGTTGATTAGTAATTAAATATAAATTAGACTAGATTTAACTTTAATTCAACTATGTGTCATAGTCCAAGATTTTTAGAAATTAGCTCTGCATAAAATCCCTCTACTCGATTTTTCGATCGGATCATGTGTACCCCCTAAGTATAAATCCGAGTTTTTGTCATCCCAGACCGCAAGTTTTAGCCGCCATCTTCGAAAACGTCGTTTCGCAAATATTTCGGAAGCGGTAAGTTTTACGTTAAAAATTGTAGAGGCCTTTTTTGTAGAGGGGGAAATTTTCCATCTTTTTTAGGAAAAAGCATTAATTTACGATTGATTGGGATATTATTTTTAGTAATTAATAATTAAAGTTCATTGTATTTCAAATAAAGCTGATTTTATTATTTTGAATTCTGAGAAATTGAGTAGTCGAGTGTTGTTTATTTTTTTTTAATTATGCTATTTCTGGTTTTTAATATCATATTATAAAAGAATGAAGGAACAAATTTAACAAATTTAGATATAATATTTGATATGTTATTTATAAAAAAATCAAAATTTCTGAACGCTTTAATTGCAGTCAGAAATAATCCGTGTCAGATTAATGACCATCAGGGATCAGATTGTATGACCATTACTCGTAATTGATAGTACGGGATCGAATTGAATAATAAATCTTAGGAGGTATCGTAGCTGAAATTCGATTTTGTGAAATCAGATAGTTCAGCTGTCGACCAAGTGAATAAATAATCATACGCCGCTTTAAGAGCGCTTAAATATATCCTTATATATTAGTATTGTTAAACGGTATTTTTTTATTATTTCGGACGAATGAATTGTGTCTTTGTCATGTCACGTGTACGACATGATAAAACTTTTTTCTTCTTAAATGTACAAATCTCCACAGACAAGTTGACCGTTCCTTAAGCGTATGTTTTTTAATGTGAAGATTTATTTATTTATTGATATAAGAAGCATCATCGGCATATTCACAAAATTAACAACAAAAATGTATATATTAGTAAGCGCTAGTATAGTGTAATACACAATTATAGGAATTTACAACAATACAATTATAATGCTATTATTAAATTTATTAATAAGTTTACGTTATTTTTATTATAATTAATATATTAACTGGTAACGAATATTCAATCCGTGGCCATTTATGAAGATGCCAGGTGTAGCGAAATATATGCCAAGCGGTGACGTCTGTCTGCAATCATCTGTTCATTTTCTCATTCATCTATCTCATCAATTGTGCGATCGATTGTAAGTGATACATATTTGCTAAAACTATACATCAGTATAGTACCTATATGTTTGCTAAAAGGTATAACTTGTAGTTTATCCCGTTATTCCAGAACATTAAGCCGTTGTTGTTAGTTGTGGTCACAATTACCCAATAATACGCCTTTAAGTTAAGCCTGGAAAGATTATTCTATGAAATATGGTTTTAAGCAAACTAGCTGACAAATGAAATTTCCCAATTAAGAAAAGAAGAGAATGGGCACGTCGGTATTCATATATATTATTTTATAGTAACCTAGAAGCGCCCTCCTAGAATGGCCCAGTGCCTAGAATACTTGAATCTTGACCGAAGATTAAGAGTTTAAGGTCAGGAAAACACCTCTACATTATTTTATGAGCTTAATTTGTGCTTTCCCCTCATTGGAGCATTTTAGTAAAATAAACTCATGACTTTCTATTCAAGAAGAGAAACCTTTGTCCACCTTGTCTGTTGCTGTTGTGTATTTATCAACAGACAATACTTAGGACAAACATATTTATATATAAACTCATTGGTGCTTATCTGAGCTATATATATATATATATACACATATATAGATACACTTATATATATACACTTTCAATAATATATATATATATATATATATATATATATATATACTTATTGTGTTATGCTAGATATCTTAGAACTTACTTGAAGAGTAAAGAGCATCAGAATCATATTAAGGCTTTTAACAAAAAATATCATAAATAAAGTTTCTATCTTCTATCTACGAATCTGCACTCTATGTAAAAGAGATAGAGTTGAAAATTGCGTCAGTATAATCAGTTTAAGAGGTAATTTTACGTTCCATATTTACGAGCCTATTGTGGTGTCGTATATCCATTGAAGCATTGAAAGCAATAGTATGCAACAATTTCACTAGAGGCTTGTTTTTTTTTGTTTTAGCTTTTCGTATTATTGTAATCTTTTTGAATTGATATGATAATCATTAACTATGTATGTTAGCTATGACTTAGGTTAGCATAAGACTAGTTATATCATATCTATCAATATATACAGGGTGTAACAAAATTCGTGTCCGACCCGTGAAGTGCTTATTCCTCCTCGCTGCTCCAATGCCGGTTGGTGAAATACACATGTGGTAAAATTTGAGTGAAATTTGACACATGCAGGTTTCCTCACGATGTTTTCCTTAACCGTCAAGCACGAGATGAATTATAAGCACAAATTAAGCACTTGAAAATTCAGTGGTGTCTTCCCGGGTTTGAACCCACGATCATCGGTTAAGATTCACGCGTTCTAGCCACTGGCCCACCTCGGCTTTAATGTGTATTCAATGTTTTAATCCGATTTTACAAACGCATATAATATCATACAAGATTATACAAACGATATATTCCGAACTGGTAGGTTTACTTAAAATTTAACCTTATATTACTATTTCAAAGTGATGTATGAGTCTACTTCAATAAAGTATATCCATAAAAATATTTATGTACGTGTTATGTACGCAAACACATCAATATATAATATATATCCTTCAGACACGCATTAAGATGGCGAGTTATAAAACTACTTAAGTCTTTTGGAAGCTTCAAGATTATATTATATCTGGCCTAATACGTGACATAGGTAGTGGCAGATTTTAAATGAACGAATAAGCACTCGGTTCACGTAACAGACCGTACTTTTAAGGAACGATTGACGTAAAATAACAATCCATCAGGTGAATGGCGAGCAATGAATGAATGACAACGAGCATTTAGTGATTTAATGTTATTGGAAACTGAAGTCGTAATAATAAAACATTGCTCAGGTTATTTTGATTGTACAACATCTCTAAATTCAAATATGAGTCGCGTTAAAAATTCTGAAAGTAACGTTCTTAATAGTATAAATAGACTTAAAAATATGTATTCGAATAAATTTATTTGATAAATTCACAAATGTCAATGTCAAAATGCTGGGCAAAGGCCTCCACATACAACCTGTATTTGAGACGGAGCACGAGAATAACTAAATAAATATAAATTAAGCTTTCAATAGCACAAATGGCTTACGGGCCGCCTAGCGATGTTAAAATCGCAAGTTCGATCCTGACCTTCAAGAGCCCTACACTTGTTGTCTCTACTCTTAAATCAAGCTTTACGCTTAATTGGAGAGATAAACAGGAATATTTTAAATTCTTTTAAAAAAAAGACATTTCCTATATTCTCAATCGTTTACAAAAATAAAAAAAACATTAAAAGTGATCGTTGCCCATGTTTGAATCGTCGTTTAAGATTCCGATTGGGCCGTTCGGCTCTTTTCTATTATTATAAGTCATAAATACATAAAAACTATTGAATAGGAGAATATTCAATAGTTTTTTGCAAATTCAATAATGAATACAATAAGATACATTGTTAATTTGTCCAATATCCTGTATAAAGATCGATTCAATAATGTAATGAATACTACTTGCCGTGGAGAAACGTAAAATAAACGAAATAACTTACTTGAACTCAATTATATACAAACCGATTCCGATTTTCGGTTAAAAGAAAAAACAGATTGGTATGTTTGCTATGGTTGCAATGCCTATTTAAATTTTGATGTACAGTTTATCCAATACTTCTCACGTACCAGCTGTTTGTCTTCAGTCATATGACTGTTGGTCGAGTGGAATTGTACGGCTTATGGATTTCGGATTATGAGGCTCCAGGGTGGATTCAGTGTCTGGACAATAAAACTTATCATTTTTTTTATTTTCATGAGACTATTCCAGAAATGTACAAGCAAGTTGCAACAATAATTATATGACATCTCTATTAAATGAATGCTGCGTAGACGCATATAATACGAATAAATCAAATTACTCCCGTTACTCGACTGCATAGAGTCAGTAACTCTTTTGTGGGGCAATGTATACGGTTCTACAACAGGATCTCGAGGAGAAAGCGTACAAAATGCCTCAGAAGCTAAATTAAATTTTTTTGTAAAGGAACGCTGTTGTGCTAAAGGTTATTATACAACTAATGATTTTATGGATGATAGCACACCTTGGGAATGACACGATCGCCGCATGACTATTTATAAACAGTACATGATACAATAAAAAAAAGACAAAACAAAAACAACGCGCTGAGTTTCTTTCGCCGGTTCTTCTCAGGGCTGGGTGTTTCTTTTCCGAACTGGTGGTAGTTTCTAGACTGACTATCAAACAGAAAGTGTAATACTTCAATATTGAATAAGTATTTTGAATTTGAATTTGAAAATATACATTTTTATGCAACCTCATATTTGCCATGAATGACATCGACATTTTATTTGAATATAATTGATATATTTTTTCTGTTATGTGTTTTAGTACTATTTGATGTATGATCTAATTCTTCATCACTGTTAAATAGGATACAATATAAAGTAATTATTCCGGCTTTTCTCAGACTAATCTCCTTGTTAGGTATAATATATCTAAAAGCACAATAGTTTTTGATGTAGAACTTATGTTTACAAGTAAAATGTGTACAAGTAATACTACAATAATATTAAACCAAACATCTAAGTGACACAAGCAAAGCCTGACAGACGTCCTGCTTGCGTATATACATATATACCGAGTATAATGGCGATCGGTTCAACAGTTTAGAAGTTGAGATACAATGGATAGTACAGTGGATAGTTTAAAGACCTTCTGCATGGAGAAATAGTGTAGTATTGATAGTGATAGTAGTGATACGTGCCAACTGTCATGGTGATTAGTTAAACAGTTTTGAAGGCAATTCATATCAAACATATATATAAGATATGTATTACTTACATGAAAACGGACTGAAAACGATTTATATAAAAAAAATTAAGCAAGTATCATTGGAATTATAACGCTTAAAATACAGTATCAGTAGTACAAGTATAAAAGTAAATAATTCTGAACGTTAGCTCTGCATAGATACATCGCTAAACACCGTGATGGTTAGTGGTTAATAGATGTGAATCTTAAATGCTTAAGCCGATGATTACGAGTTCAAACCCGGCCAACGCTTATAGGCGTGGTTGACTATCATAGTATAGGTAACTTAATTATTAGTCGGTTAATGTAAACTAAATAAAATGTTTTTTATTTAACCTATTAGTAAACATAAGGCTATGTACTTTACCATATATAAATGCATATCTTATATATTAAGATTTACTTAATAAAAGGTTGATCGTGTTGTCTTATCTCTTTAGCACCTCATAAATCTCCGGAGGGTCGCAAAGTTATTGGAAAAACGTGGGACTCACGTTAACTACGGTAAAAGTAACTCGCTTTTTTCAGCTTTATCTTGGTTGAAAACACGATTGTGTTTATTTAAAAAAAACGCATAAGACATTTTTAATGTAAACTGAATTGTAGAAATACAATTATAATATATTTAAATTTGTTAATAAGAATAGTACATTAAAATTTAACATACTGAACAGATTTTAGTATGTATGGTAATCTCGAAATCGCTCACATTGAAATTCATAGAGAGAAATCAGATAACTTTAATTTGTTGAAGTCGTTGAAACAACATTTAGATTGGGATGATAAAATTTAAAAACGAATAAAATTTATTATTAAATGATTTCTATAAATAAATTTAAATCTTTATGTACAAGTCTAGTAAGTTCGCATTAATCTCAAAAACGAAAAGCTTTGGGGATTTTTATTATATCTTCAACAATGTAAATACTGCTTCTCAAGAAATATTCAGATGTATAATTCACAAAAAGTAAATTAGATGGAAGAAATCTAAAGAGAGTCTCATGTAAATTGATAAAACTATATGAAAGTAATGTAAAAGGAAAAACGTTTTTCTTGACCTCAACAGAGGTACAACCAAGAAAATACGAATCGATCTGTAAGTAATCATCGTTTTATGTCAAATCTAAATAAAAATATTTTACCTCAATCCTTGTTGACCAGAAGTCTAGCTTTTACAAGTGCTTTTCGTATGCAAAAAAATTACCCTTCGCGTCCTTACTCGATGTTGAATGCCGGCATAACATTCCCGAAGTTAGTGATAGATAGGGATTGACTCATAAACTCATGTGTTTTTCTAATCGTGGGATTGTATCATGGGAACGTAAAATTAGTTAACATACTTATGTAGTTTTCCAAGATTTCCAAGAGAACCGTCTTTTATAACTGGAAATCGACTTTTGTATTTTGAATGTTACAATGTTTTGAAAACTATCATAGAAGATATTCTTCATAATGTCCAATGGGGTAACTCCTATTTAATCCTTCCCATGCAAACCCTGGGCGAGCTGCCCAGGCACTAGCATCTTATAACTTCAATTTTCCGTTTTATTACCTTGTTAATACAAATTTATTGTATAATACTACAAACTATTCCTAGTAAATTATTTATGATGTTGCTTACGTACTTTGTAATACACAATCACTATAATTTCCAAGCGTTTTTAAATGTTAACAAAAATAAACAAACATTAATGTTGAATAAAAATTATATCTTGGGCTCTCAAGGCTGATTTTTTTCGCAAAGTAAATGTTTGGATTCAATATTGAATAACGATTTTGTCTTATACACAAAACACCCATTACCATGTTAAACGGCAACCCTTTAACATTCTCACGTAATAAAAAAGGTTTTATTGAAACTGGTAACACTTTCTCCTTTTTTGTATCAAGTATATAAATCAATAAATTATTTATAAACCTTTGTCTATTCATTACCAATGCTAGTCGTTCGCAATGTGTGTAATTACACTGGCTCACTAGCTCATATGAATACAAATCCATCGCATACCATGACTTAGAATGAATTTGGGTGTTTGGTTATTTGAAAGATTTCTTTTCTTTATATGGTTACTTCTTTCTCTTACATAATGTCAATTTTATTGAAAGATGTTATAGGATTAAAAAGTTTTGCTTCATTAATAAAATTTCATTTGTGATTGGTTTACAGCCTCAAGTTGATAGAGTATGAGCTATATAAGAAAAACGTAGCTTATTTTTACTCTTATATTATATCGAAGTCTTGAAGTACTAGAATTTTGTAGTACATTTTTTTTATCTCAAAAATATCAAGTATGTCTTAATTATTTTTAAGTCAACATTTTGTAGAAATTATAATTAATTAAACAATAGTTTTAAAGGGTATAGAAACTACTACTAGGTATTTTATGTAGAAGTGTTTTTTTTTCGAGCAAAGGTATTGGCTCTAATGATAATCGTTTATTTATTGTTAATTAATGAAACAAGTAATTTCATCAACAGGAACACCCAGAGGAAATTACAAGAGTCAGTTAGCCTTAGCAACGAACATAACACGATTATTATCAAAAACAATGACGTCTAAAATTAGCCACACAATAGTTACATTGTACCAAATCGGGCGCGCCAAAAACTAACTCGATCGAAATGGCGGTCGTAAAAATTAATAAACAATTGTAAGGTTTCCGCGTCACTGGGATAATCATTTCAAACTGGGACAATCATCTTTAATGATTTACGTCACAATGATTAAGGTCGAACTAATATAAAACTACCACAACTAACTATATTTAAAAATAATTATGTTTGCAATGGCATTATTTTAGTTCCTAATTATTACTTCCAACTAAGCGTCCAACTTGTAAAGGAGAATGACCTAAGGGGTTAGGATCGAATCAAATCGTTGTAAGGCAAATACACTTAAATAACAGCACATTAACAGCCTCCAAATGTCCCACTGGGCAGAGGCAGGAAGCCTTAACTAGAATTAAAGAGAAGGTTTGGAGCTTGTGTCTACACTGCTCCATTGCGGGTTGATGGTTATACAAACATATAACAGTATTTCATCCTACACGTGTCGGTTCACGTTATTATGCCACGTGAAATGTGGGATTTAAATCCAAGTGTTTGTTTAAGATACACGTGGCTTAACCACTGGGCGATCTCGGCTTTCATGAAGTCATAACTTGCTTTTAAGCTATTAGAAGTACGTTTTCCACTAGGCCGTGATGACACTTTCATAGTTGCACGTTAGTGGGGTATAGCTATCGTAACGACTCTCTAATCGTTGGACGGAAGTAGGCATTAGATGTCGTAAAGAGACTCGGCTTCGCCTTTTAACGAGATTGTGAAGGGATTTCTCGTCTCAAATATTTAATCCAGTTGTAGTTTGATATACATTTTACATATTTATAAAAAAACAATACGTTAGTCGTTATAGGTTCTATAAGCTAAATGTTAATGTTCTGGTTTCTGTTTTCACCTGACGCCTTATGGCGTAATGCTTTAAGCACTAGAACGGCAAACATTTAAATAAAGTAAAGTCTAGAAACTGAAATTTGGAATACAGGTGCATTTTATAACGTAATCATCTACTAAGTAAGAATCTTTCGAAATTTCAACCATATGGGAGATGGAACTTCATGAATTTTATTATGAAGTCGGGACCTTGTTATAATTAAGATAGTCCAAAGGAACAAACAAGATATCGATTGAGATACAATAAAAAATAAAAAAGGCACACCTATTTTTAAACGATAACGATGATATCATTTTATTGAATACGTTACTATAAAGAGTCCTTTAGTTTTAATTGGTACGGTTTTAGATATATAGGATTGTTTCGTAAGCTTACGATATCAGTCAAAATAAATCCATCTGTTGGTTTCTATCTTTCAACGACTAGGCCACTAAATCGAGCATAATGAAATTTTACATAAAATAAGTCTTCTTGGGACCTGGATAATATTATTAATATAATAATATCCTGGGACCTTATTCACCCGAAATCAATTGATCCCAAACTATGCAGAGCTTGTACTATGGTAACCAGACAACTGATATACTATTTACATATACTACTTTTATTTTGTAAATACATACTAAGATTGATAATTACGTCCAGACTCAGGACAAACAGACATGTTCACGCACATAAATGTCTGTCTTGGTGGGAAACGAACCCACGACCTGCGGCGTGAAAGGTAAGTAACCAACCAACCACGTCAACCGGCTCGTCTAAAATATGGATATATCATTTATATAATTTAACCAAACACTTTCTATTATATTTATGGCAGTCAAAAATATTATTTTCTTCAAGTGCCTTCAATGTCTATATTATCGAGGTATAGCGATCATTATCAAGAGTTGAATATTTGATAGCTAGTGCGCTGAACATTCATCATTCACGCGTAAAAACCGTCTGATACTTACAACTTTTAAATTATTTTGTGACAAATTTAATTAAATGTTGCCAAAGTTAACTTAAAAAAATTATATACTTGTAATATACCTCATACAACACACCTTGTAATATACATCATTATATATTTTTGAAGATTTTACAGCGAAGATCACAGCTTAACACTAATAAATTAGATGTAACTAATGATAGAGATAAAGTATCAGTTCTAAATGTAAAAGAAAAGAACAAAATACGAGAAGATAGCTCTGTTTATGTAAGTTAAAGGTATGCTATTGGAAAAGGTACGATACATTTTTAGTGGTGATGTCCCTTTGTACCTAAGCACCTCTTCATAGACACACGTAGTTAGGTAAACTTACAAGGATCCTTTCTAGGTCACGTAGGATATGATGGATATTATTATCGTGAACTTGTATATATGAAAACACGCTGTTTAGACATATATATATATATATGATTACCTAAAAAAACATATTCGAAATTCTGCTATCGTTGCGTGAAACAATGACAGGCTCAAATAACTAAAAAGTATTTTTTTCTATCAATCAAAATCGTCACGTCCTGTGTCCTTTTTGAGACAATAGCGAAAGTGTTGCGGAATAATAAGCAGTGTTTTGGAGGTCAGGTCTAAAAATATCGAAGGACACCGGATAACGGGGGTCTATAACTGTGCGATTAAATTCTGTATTCGTTATCATTATATAACTGAATTTAAATAATATATCCAATGCTATACTTTCAGAAAATGTGCCTACAATTTCAATTGGAAATTGTTTAAGGTGGTATTTTAGAGAGCTCGTCTGGATACCGTTCAAACATAACATGTTAGACCAAGAAACAAAAATACTTACAATAAGTATTGTTAAAATATCAATTGTAATTACATAGACAAGGCATATATTATCATATTTCCCAAGATCGATGGCGTATTGACAATGTAAGAGATGGTTAATATTTCTTTGGGATGAAAAATGAGCAAACACTTTTACCCCGACCTATTATCATTAACTTAATGTATTGAAAACGTATTGTGTTGATAGTCTAAACTTAACTTAACGAATTTTGATCACGAAAGGTTACAAAAAATATTCAAGTTTAGAAAGTAATACAGCTTTCTTACATATCTTGGGTAGCACGAATATACCATAAATATTATTTCGTAATAACATATAATACAATTATTTCAGTTAACTAAATCTCTGATATATATTCGTGAATTTGGAACCCTATTAAATATAGGGTTCTAAATTCAAGTTTATAATAGACATGTATTATAGATGATCATTATAATACAGTATAGTGAAAGTAAGGATTTACCTCCATTTGAGGACAAGATTTAGTAGAGTAGTAGAGCTTTTTCCACCACACAGCTCCAATGTGTATACTCATTTGGCAGATTTTTATCCAACATTTTATTTTATTAAAAACAATTCAGCCATCAAGTACGGCTCAAGTTTGAACCAACAATCGTCGGTTAAAATTCACATGTTCCAATAACGGGGCTACCATCCTCTACGATCACTTCATTATGATACGTCGTTTTATTGAAATCATTATACATAATTTGATTGTTTATCATATTTACAATCGTTGTTTTTTTCTTTTATTCATTCCTATCCCTTGCCGTGTTATCCGTGACTACCTTTTTGCATATATCATCCGTCACACTGTCTGTTCACCTCTATTTGTTCTCCCTCTCGCATTACAGTTATCCAAATTTTAAGATATGAATTTTGATGCATTCCACTTCCAATATGAATACAGTATGAAAAATATTAATTTAGTTAAACAAAAATAGAATATATAAAAGCAAATATTAGGACTTAACTATGAAATATCTCTTATAGATTTGATATAGCTCGCAAAAAGTGGCAGAGATTGTAGTTTTTTCTTTTTAACCGACTTCAAAAATGAGGGTTCTTAATTCAGTTGTAGTTTATTTTATGTTTGTTTGACTCCGCTATCTATGAACCGATTTGGAATTGTTTTTTGTTTTCAAAGCGTGGAAAAATAGCAGATGTAATTTTGTATGATCTCCAATTTTATTTGAAGTCGGTTTTGATTTTTATTTAATACATTGAAGTAACTAACTATGTATCATAAAGTATATAAGACAACATTGTATAAAGTTTAATTCAGTTTTTGCGTCGATCCAAAAAAATAAAACACAAATTATTCTGTATAATATTAGCTTGATTTCTGAAAATAAGAAATTATCTTCTTACAGAGGAGGATGGTTGTTGTTTCGCAGATTGACATTCCAGATGATAGAGTTTGTCTGTCCAATAGTCTACCTGTATGTTGCCAAAATGCAGTCGCAATAGTTTTGTTAATCCTTTTGTATGTTATGTTTTTTTATCTCAAACGAATGTTAATAGGAAAAAAAAATAGTACAAAATAAATAGTTGCAGTATTTCTCGTTTGCGGTAAAACATGAGAAACATTTAATATTGGTATGATGTTGATTCGTTGTTTTTTATATGTAAAATATAACTGATATTCCGTTTTAATATAAAAAGTAGCCTTTTTTCATTATTGTGTAAATAACAGCAATGAAATTTGTTACCGAAGCGTGTTTTGTTTGTACAACAATATATATGTATGAAAAGAGGTACGAAAGCTCCGCATCGGGCTACTAAAAGTTAGTGGGATTTTCTGACTGACTAGACTGGTAGTTTCAGATCTATTCTCTGTCTTTCTTAATAACTAATATTTTCTGTTTATCTAAAGATTTTAACCCTGTACCGGAAATTTCGGATTCTATCACTCTATCGGATTACGGCAGTGAAAGAATAGAAAGTGCATTTGTGTTTACGCACATACTTTATTGTGTAATGTGAAGTTAGATAGTTTCTATACAGAATGTTCGCCTTAACTCGATACAATTTGCAGATGTCGCAAATCGTCGTATCGGGTCGTGTATCGATTAATCAACCTAGCAAATCTCGGGCGCCAATCTAATTGTAAACAAATTTCTAGCTTAGATTATGTGCATCTAGCATCGGTTATTCGGTAATTATAAATATATGGGTAAATTAGACATTTTTAATTGGAAGCCACATATGTCACAAGTAAGTTAAATATGGAAAAATTGGATACTTATGACTAACAAAATTTATGACACCCATTCTCTACTTTTTCCTCTCCATCTAGATTATGCTTATACTTGTAGTTTGAAGGGAATACTAAGTAAATACAATCGTTTACAAATTTAATTTATACGTTTCATATTTGGCTTAAAAATTCAACCATATAACCAATTTAAAAACTTCCACAGCGTCGTACATGTTACGCGTTGGTTTGTTTATAGATTTGTATTTTCCAGTTTTAATCCTATCTTACAGATTGTTCTTTTTTTATCACGTTGTAATTCCAATATCCAGATTCAATTCCCACGACGACAATTTATTCACTATAAACTGTAAAAGTCATTTTGAAAAAAGCGTTTAAATTTATTTTTATCAATTATATTACCGGTATTTTGATTAATTATTATTTATATGCATTTTTATCGTGTTATTATTTTACACGTAGTTAATAAAAAAAAAAAAAAAAAATATATATATATATTTTGTTCTTGTCTAAATTTGCTGTATCCTATTTTATTTATTTCTACAATTAAATGTCTTTCACAAAAGAGGAGACTTTTGTGATAAAAACTTAACTATGAGAATTCTTTCCAAGCGGAAGAGATCGCTGTAGCAATAAGACCGCCTTTGGACGCATTTATCTCATTGTTTATCTTTTTCTTTGAATGAGTAAAGTTTTTTTTATGTATTTAAAGACTTATGAATAAATAGAAAAGATCCTTAAATTGTTTTAATGACATTTTCATTATAACAATTAAAGAAACTTTTCTAAAACAATATTGAGCATTGAATAAGCTTATAGTACAATGATTAACATGTCGTTGAATTTATATTTGTATGTACGTTATATGCTCTCTTAAGGCGTTTAATTTTAGAACTTTAGTGAATGGTTCTAGGTATGGCCGCGAAATTATATATACGTTAGATATACATCCTTATTATACCAATACGAAGCCGGGACGGTTAGCTAGTCTTTTATTAATGTGTACTATCTCCTCGTCTTCATGGAAGCTTTAAGTTTATACACATTAAGTACACATACAAACTTTATAATATCTTTAATATGTCGAAACAAGCTGCTTGCTTCGTTTACAAAGTATTAATACGGATATAACTTTTCGTAATTACTGAAATATTAATTTTATCTACCCGTGTATTATTAAATATTTAGACTTAACTTTCTCGAAGCTGTTTCCTCGAACGCCTTTATTAAACGTTAAAATATTTAAAAATCATCATATATACAAGGCTTTGTGCAAGCCCGTCTGGGTAGGTATCACCCTCTCATCAGATACTCTACCGCTTAACAGCAATACTTAATATTGTTGCGTTCTGGTTTGAAGGTTGAGCGAGTAACAGGCACAAGGGACATAACATCTTCGTTCCCAAGGTTGGTGGTGCATTGGCGATGTAAATAATGGTTAATATTTCATGCCCATTGTCTTTGGACGGTGGTGACCACTTTACAGGTGTACCCAGTTTACCAACCAGTATTGATTAAGTAAGTAATCAGCCAAATTATTGAAATGCAATTTTAATTATTATATAGTGAAGTGACTACTATAAATATTTGTGCTAATAATTTGATTTAATTAATGGAAGTGATTAAATTAGTATGCTAGTATATACCTACGTTATTATGTAATTGTTATACATAAGAGGTTAATTCATTGTAATTAAAGTTAATATTTAGTAACAAGTTCATATTTAGTTGAAGCCGAGATGGCCCAGTGGTAAGAACGCGTAAATCTTAACCGATGATCGTGGGTTCAAACCCGGGCAAGCACCACTGAATTTCATGTGCTTAATTTGTGATTATAATTCATCTCGTGCTTGACGGTGAAGGAAAACATCGTGAAGAAACCTGCATGTGTCAAATTTCACTGAAATTCTGCCACATGTGTATTCCACCAATCCGCATTGGAGCAGCGTGGTGGAATAAGCTCTAAAGCCTTCTTCTCAAAAGAGCAGAAGAGGCCTTAGCCCAGCAGTGGGACATTCACAGGCTGTTACTTTACTATTTAGTTACATGATGTATAATCAATCAATATATTGGATAAAATTTCTGTCGGTAATCAATTTTCATACATTTAAAGACATGCTATGTAAGTTTATATATATATTAGTATAATCTATACTACTATATAAATCTATTGGCTCTGTCTGTACATTTTTGTTTTTCACCTACTTTTGTGATAAATAATCGTTTTATGATGCAGTGATTCACATTATACTATTTTTTTCATTTTTGTCTGTCTGTCTGTGGGTGTGCCTGTCTGTATGTCTTCTTATAACTCAAGAACGGCTTGACCAATCTTTATGAAAATTGGTACACACAAAGAACATGTGGCGCAAATGATAGGCCATATATAAGATCGGTAAACCCTACGGTATCTTATGAAAATTAATTTCAAATCGTTAATTACGTATTTCTTTACCAGTAGCCATATATATATATATATATATATATATATATATATATATATATGTGTGTGTGTGTGTGTTTGTACGTGCGTGTGTGCGCGTGTGTGTTATTACAGTAATAAAAAAAAAAATTATATTTTTAATAATCATACGCGGGTGAAGCCTCGGTGCACAGCTAGTAGTAAAAATAAGATGTAATGATACATACTTTTTAAATATCTACTTTATAACTTCAATATTTTAATAGATATCAGAGCCAACTTTTTGCATTAATCATATCTACTATGTAAAAATATAACATCGTTTGTATATTATTCACATAACTTGACACGAAATCACTTTATTTTATGTTATCTTTGACACTTTTTAGAAGGTCATACATAATATGAGGCTTAAATATTTTTTTATGTACTTCTTAAGTTACTTCTTAACAAGCTATGTACTTGTACTGACTTTGAACTTGGATGTGTCTCTGTGATTATATTTATGTATATAGTCCGTCGTCACTATTATAAGAAAATATCAGACTTATATACTCATAATTTATTTCTTTAAATATTTTGCATCTTTATTTCGTTTCATAGCTGTTGTTAAAAATGGGTAGTAGTAGTGGGTGTCTTTCCTAACAGTGGTGGTTATGATCTTTTGATCATTATGTACGCTGTAAAAATTACTCTATTCTTATTCCAATATATTACTAGGTTAGTTATTTATTTATGCATATAAATAATAATAAGACAATTAGTATACTTCTCTGGGAATAGTATATAACCTACCTAATCTAGCACCCTACCTAGTTCATAAGTTCCCTTGGCCGTCCTAACCTCTTAGCACCATCAATCTTGAAATATTACCATTAACCAATAAATGTATCTGACAGAAATGGACAATAAAATGAATTGGTATAGCCGCTGTATCGTCTAAATCAAAAATCAATACGAATGTTATTGGTATAATGTGTTTATTACAATCCATATAGTTATTTAGTCATAAAAGTAATGGTTTGTTGGTTGTATGTATTAGGAAAACCAACGCTTGAAGATTGCTTATATAAAATTATTTGTTTAAGTTAGTAAATTTGTTAAAGTTGGTACCTATGTTTTGTTTGTTAACTTCTTTATATTATGATAACTTTTATTTAGTCACCGATGAAGTAATTTAACTAGATAACATTATTAGCCCTACATAAAATATACATTATTGTCCTTGCTTATTTATATATTATATAATATCAAAATTTGATAATCATGAAATGTGTGTATGCGATCAATATGCCATTGTGAAATTCGGTGGTGTTAAAAAAACTGAATTTATTGATTTCATTTATATTCTGGTAAATAAAAAGGATTCTAGTCGATATTCGAAAAAAAATTATTTTTTTTATCCTTAGTAGTACGACGAAGCGAATGCGATTCCAAGCGCATTAATAATACACGGATGACTTAACTCCCTTTTCTTTGTTTTTTTTTTTTTTTTCACGCAGGGGATACCTTCAGAAAGGTATCCGACTCTCTTGGGGGAGGAACCGGGTTATGTGGGATTCTTACCCACTAAAACCACTGCGATGGCCGTCCTCGGCACGGATCGGAGAGGCTGCGGGATCGTGTTGATATAACGCATCCGCAGCCCCTCCCATGCTGTGCTCCGCTCGTGGCTCGGCGGAGCTCTCCTCAGGGGGCGAAGGTAATCCCGCCCCCCGCACTCCTCGCTAGTGCGTACGGCAGCGCGAGGCCATTCCGGCTGCCGTCCTCCTCAGGGCCGTTTGAAATTGGACACGTGAGGCCCCCAACTCACGCATTCACGGCCCCAGGGTTACGCCCTATATTTAAAGCCCCGGACGTTGGGGCTGTGGGAGGGCCGAGACGACGCTGATGTCGTCTCCACCGATCAGGATCGGCCCTTTTCCGTTCCCGCTCAGCTGTCTCCTTCTGCACCATGACGATCTCACAGAAGGAGGCTACAGCCCTCCACGCCGATTCCCTGCAGAACATCACCGACACGATTGCTTGCAGGGACAGGTCTTGTCCGATTTCCGGACCAGGATCTCCCTCTCCGCACTCCACGCGGGACATATCTCCAACGTGTGCTGAGCGGTGTCCCGGTCCGCGCCACAGTGGTGACACATCGCCGTCGACTCGCGTCCTATCTTACACAGGTATTCTCCAAAACAACCGTGACCGGTCATTACCTGCGTAAGTCGGACTCGTCGCTTTCGTCTCATCCAGGCTTCGAAGGCCGGTAGAATCGTTCCGACGACGCGTTTGCGCGCGTACCGTTCTTCGCAGAAAAGGTCGCGCCACGTCGCAAGAGCCCTCCAGTGTTCCCGCCGCTTCAACGCCTCGAGCGCACTCGGAGGGGGCACGCTTTCACTGTTCTGACGGAGGATGCGGGTCTGTTGATAGACCCTTGCGTCCATATCCGCCAGAATGTCCAAGGGCGGAAAGCGCGCTAGGACAGTTGCCGCCTCGTAGGATATCGTGCGATATCCCCGCACGATGCGGATGGCCACTCTCCGCTGCGAACTTTGGATCTTAGTTCTGCAGCGGCGGACGCCCGACAGTCTGTGAGACCACACGGGCGCCCCGTAGAGGGCCATCGATCGCACGACACCGGCATAGAGGCGGCGAACTTCCTCCCTCGGTCCCCCAAGATTAGGCAACAGTCTGTGCATGGCACCAGCTACCTTCTCGATCCGGGGGGCTAGGCGCTCGAAGTGCTCTTCGAAGCCCCAGCGACCGTCCAAGGTTAGGCCCAGGTATTTCATGTACCAAGCCACCTGGACGTTTGAGTCACCAACGCGGACGTGCGAGTCGGGCGGCTCACTGCTCCTCGGCAGTTTATGGAACCATAGCGCCTCTGTCTTATGAGACGCTATCCGAAGGTCCAACTCGCAGATCTTATCGACGACGATGTTCACCCCGAGCTCGGCGAGCTCTTTGGTTCTCTCAAAATTCTCCCCCGATGCCAGCACCAACGTGTCGTCTGCATAACAGACGACGCTGACACCGTCAGGGAGAGTGACGTGCAGGACTGCGTCATACGTGAGGTTCCACAACAGGGGCCCCAAAACTGACCCCTGCGGGACCCCACAGTAAACCTCTCTCCGGTTCCTCGTACCGTCTTGCTCCATATACGAGACGTATCTGTCACGCAAGTAGCCACCAACGATCGCCTGCAGGTAAGGGGGCACACGATGGTGTATGAGTGTCCTCCTAATAGCGTCCCAGGGCAACGTGTTGAATGCATTGACGATATCGAGACTTATCGCCAACGCTACGCCATCCTGGGCCACCGCCTGTTCCGACAAAGACCGGACGCGCAAGATCGCGTCGACAATCGAACGGCCCTGTCGGAAGCCGAACTGGCACTCAGCCAGGTCGGGGCCAACACGCACAGACGAAAAGCGACAATTCGCTCAAAAAGCTTGCCAGCCTCGTCTAGCAGACATATGGGACGGTACGCAGAGAGAGATTCTGCGGCCCTGCCATCCTTCTTCAAGAGAACCAAATTCGCCTCTTTCCAGACCTTGGGGAATGTGCCAGTACGGAGGCAGCTGTCGTATAGCAGCCTCAGCCTACTCCCCAACGAAGCCGAAGCTAACACTAGCGCCCGCCCTGGAATCCCGTCGGGGAGGGGGCGGTGTTACGAGCCCGCATGCGATCGACCGCATGACTTAACTCCCTTGCCCAACTTTACACAAGTAGAATTGAGACGCTCAATCTATGCAACCCTGTTAAATATCTATTGATTTACTATCCATGAATGATACTAGTATGCTGGAACCAACATATTATACGTTCTTGAGATCTATATGTTGACGATACAGTTTTCGAACATTTTTGACAGTTTTTTACCAAACAAGCGCTTGAAGCGACATTTTAATTCCGACTTCGGTGTCATTTAGTATATCTCACAGAATATATTGTAACAAACCTATCTAAGCTACCTACAATTAGTGATTAAGGAGATTGATAATATTTAATATTAATAGTTTATTTTATTTAGATCATTTTGTTATAATTTATAAATAAGTATGACATAATATTTTTCTGTTAAGTGGTAACTGTCTTTTAATGTTTTTAAGTTGGCAACATGGTATTTTGAAAAAGGCGGGAATTGGAGTCAAAAGAGAAATATGGTGAAACATAATAAATGGCTGCCGAGCTGGATATTTGTTTTTGATTTATAAACAGTATCAACTACGCACCGACCGTATCTACCTTAATAATAAAACATGAAAACTATTATTCAAGCGATTACGTGTCAATAAAAATAATGTTGTTTATTTTGACACATAATTGAGAATATAACCTGTTTTCACAGCTGGATCGTTACAGCCAGATATATTATCACGTTAATTAAATCAAGAGCTTTGCGACATTACTTAAATGTAAATCCATTAAAGCCAATTAAATAGGGACCCACATAAAGTAGAGTCATTAATTTCGCATAAGCATTTCATCGCCATTGTTTTTTATTATATAACACATGACTTCTGGCCATCTGATCCCAAACTAAGCGGAGCTCGTATTATGGAAATCAGACAACTGATATACTACTTTTCTTTTGTAAATACATACTTATATAGATAATTACACCTAAACTCAGGACAAACAGACATGTTCATGCACACAAATGTCACAAATGTCTGCCCTGGGTGGGAATCGAACCCACGACCTGCGGCGCGAAAGGCAAGTATCTTACCAAAGACGCCAACCTCGCTTTCTACTCGGTGGTAGAGCTTTGTGCAAGCTCGTCTGGGTAGGTACCACCCACTCATCAGATATTCTACCGCAAAACAGCAGTACTTTGTATTGTTGTGTTCCGGTTTGAAGGGTGAGTGAGCCAGTGTAATTACAGGCACAAGGGACATAACATCTTAGTTCCCAAGGTTGGTGGCGCATTGGCAATGTAAGTGATGGTTAATATTTCTTACAATGCCATTGTCTATGGGCGTTGGTGACCACTTACCATCTCCCATATGCTCGTCCGCCAACCAATACAATAAAAATAAAAAAAAACCAGCTCGCCAAGTTAAAAAAATATATATATATATATATTAGAAACACTACCAACGGTCCTTGACGTTATGTATCACTTCACCGCAATTGTTTTTATTTTGAAATTAAACAATAAATAGGGCAACAATATGTTCAACGATTTATCATTTATTAGAAAAACAAAATAAATCCCATTACACAAGGGCAGTGTCAATATTATATTATGGACAAACATTTAAATCAGTTTTAAGGTATGAACAATAATGGTCAACGAATTAGAAACAACAACAAAAAATATAAAAAGCAATATTAGTAATTAGTATTGTTATTTACGAAATAACTACTATCCACAGCCTACCAATATTTATAATTAATATTTAGTGACGTATCCCTTATTTTCAATAACAGTGAATCAACGACGTGGCATTGATTCAATCAATTTCATACATTTTTCTAGGGGGATTGAATTCAATGTTGCAACAAATGATTCATATAGTTCGTTTTGACTTTTGTTACGTTTGTTTGAAACTTTCTTTTTAACAATATACCAGAAATTTTCTATCGGGTTTAAATCCAGACTATTTGCTGGCTAGTCTAAAACGGATATACGCTGTTCGCTAAGGAAACATTTGACGCTATTGACCGTGTGTTTAGGGTCATTGTCATGCTGAAAGATCCAGGTTATAGGCAAATGATCGTCCGAGTAGGGAATCATCGTGTGCTCTAAGATGTTTTTGTATTGCTATTGATCCATTGTACCGCTACCGCGCTTGACTATACTCCTTGCGTATTTATAATTAAAAGCATTGTTTACAGGGCGTCTAACATAGCGCTTTCCATCGGAATTTACCATATTTATTTTTGTTTCATCTGAAAATAACACTTTTTTCCATTCTCATTATTTAATGATTAACATATTTTTTAGCGAATAATAATCGCTTCTCTCGGTGTTGCTTGGTAAGAAGCGGTACCTTTCGAGAGATTCTTCCAAACAATTTAGCTTCCGCTAATCTTCGGCGTATCAGTCTTGACGAGATGTTTCTCGGGTCATCAGGCGAAAAAACTTTATTTTTAATCTGGTTGGAGCCTCTACTTGGGTCTTTTTTAGCAACACGAACGATTAGCGTATCTTCTCTGGGAGAGGATTTTCTTGGCCAAGCCTTTCTAAGAACATTTTCAACAGTTCCATGTGTTTAATAATGATCAATTGCATTAAAAACTTTCTTAACAGAACAATTTAAATGCCAAGCTATTCTTCTGTACTTATGATCTATATGTAAATTAACAATGATTTGCCTAGTTGACGCGTCACTACTTTTATTTTTGCCCATTTTGAACAAAGATTAAATTTTGAATTCCCGCAAAATAGTAGAAAAAGAAATGTTATTCTCCAATTTCAAAAAAGAACGAGCTATGGATGCTTTTTTATAATGTTTCTAATTAGGCGTCCAAGCGGCCAGTAACAGAAAATAAACTCCTACATGTGTAAGACTCACTTTGTAATTAAAAGTAAGATATGTTTTATATGTTATGCATTTAATGAGTTTTTATTTGAGTGGCTATATTATTGCATGATTATTAATTATTAAATGTGTATATTTTATACAAACATTTGTACGTTGAAGTTATACTTTCTTTATTCATAAGACGTGTTTCTAATTATATGACCACCACTGTATATATATATATATATATATATATATATATATATATAAGTTAGTTTAAGGTATATAGTTATATACTTTTAAAGATATATCATTACAGAAAATACACATGTTTTTCTAAAATACAATCAAGTCGCAATAAAGTTGAAAACATAATAGAATCAGTGTTTCCTATCTAAGTTTATATAGAATACTTAACACAATAAAACACTTAATTTTCAAAGAAGCTTACCTTTTGATTTTCGTCTTCCGTTCACAGAACGCGCTTCTAAATTCTAATAAGGTTTAAACTACTTCATGAAGTTAACTTCACCCTTTGGAAAGTTTATGTAAAAGTTTTTGTTATATGTATATAATACTCTTCTAAATACAAATAGATAGTTGAGAAATATAGACGTTTCATAAATTATCCGAAAATCCGCTTAGACATCGTAGATTAGAACAAATTATGAACTTATATTAAACCGAATTAATATCATATTTATAAATAAGACCGAGTATATATCTACTATTTGTATATAAAGTAAAGTAAAAGTAACAACCCGTGAGTGTAACAGTGCTGGGCTAAGGCCTCCTTTCCCTTTGGTGTAGAGTTGGAGCCTTTGACTGCCTCGTTGGTCTAGTGGCTAGATATAAGGCCGCAGACCCGGTAGTCCTGGGTTCAATTCCCAGGTCGGGCCAATAAATAGTTATTGGGTTTTTCTGTCAGAAAATTCTCAGTAGCAGCCCGGAGTCTGCAAGGTGGAAGTGTGTACACTCCCGTGCCTCGGAAAGCCCGTTAAGCCGTTGGTCCTGCGCCTGAACTCTTTCCGGTCGTGTCGGATTGCCGTCCCATCGGATTATGAGAGCTAAGGAAAAGAGAGTGCACCTGTGTTTGCGCACACACTTGTGCACTATAATATGTCCTGCGCAGTTGGCTAATCTCTCTTGAGATTGGCCGCCGTGACCGAAATCGGTCTGGAGGACCTTATGCTTAGAGTTGGAGCTTATTCCACTACGCCGCCCCAATGCAGGTTGGGAGATACATATGTGACAGAATTTCAGTGAAAATAGAAACATGCAGGTTTTCTCGTGATGTTTCTTCGAACGCCGAGATGTTCGGCGGTCAAAGAAATTCATATCAATTATCAACACAAATTAGGACATAAATAAGGAGATAAAATAAAAAAATTCAACAACTGTAAGAATTCCATACATAGTGTATGCAAAGCTCCATCAATCACATGATCTAAGACGTTACGAAATGTCGTAGCAGACAATAATTTTATTAACTTAAGTTAAAATATTGTCAACAAAATCATAGAAATACCTAGAACAAAGCTATAGAGTTTCCGTAATAGTCTCTTACATGCATATCTTCCTGTGAAATCACCGCTACCGCCGTCTCGTTCTAACTTACATCATATCATATATTACAAATCGTCTATCTCGTTCTAACTTGCAGAAATATCTACCGTAATGTTTTAAATTCTGGTAGCGTATCAAAACTAATTGTTCATTATTTTGCTTGAAATGTGTAATTTGTGTTTCTTGAGAGCTGAGAAGTGTGTGTACAAATTATGCGAGAAATCAGCGTTGAAACTACATACATATTTTATACGATATCTCGTAATTCCAATTCGATGTATTTCGTATTTACATTTCATCTCATCTAATATCAGACCAAGATTACTTTTTAAATTGAATTTAAAAAATCTATAATCGAATCGGCAGACTTAAGTATTAGCGGTTTTGTAATATATCAAATGAAATCGCCTTTTGTATTTGTTCATCAAATAAATTCCAAAATTAGTTTAAAATATGCCTATGGGCTTTACTAGAATGCTACTTCTATGTTAAACTTCATTAATATCGGTTCAGTCGCTTAATCGTGATGAGGTAACACGCAGAAAAAAAAAATATAAAACGAATATAATTAAAACTGAGCTACACAAAAAATTGTTAGGAGATTCCTTGATCCATACAACAGCGTTATTAAAAAAAAAAGACGCGCGCTTTTTGTCAGTGGACAAAATGGCGGTTTTAAGTTTGGCGGTTTTAAAGAGAAAGGTAAAGTAATTAATTTATTATTAATGATTTGTTGTATTCAAATGTGATATTTGAGTTTCTAAGAATAATTGAGTGAGTAATTTACATGTAAGAATTGGTGTTATATTTTTAAAAAGACTAATTGAAAGTTGTTATAAAATTAGTTTCCTTTTGGATGCTAAATATAGTATATATTGTTGGCTAACATTATAATCATATATTTTAAATTCCAATTTTATTTTTAATGAATAAAGTTGCAACATTATTGGTAATTCAAAATCATGCAATGAAACATTAAAATCACAATAACGCAAACACTTTTTGTTTCTTACAAATATACAATATATCGTGAACTTTAACTTAAATAGCCATAATAAAATTGTGAAACAAAGGGAATTGATGTGGAACATATAGATATAGCTGATGTAAATTTCCGGCTTAAGCAATAAAAGTCTATTGACAATTCCTATATTACTACAATATAATGGAAATATATAATCTACGTGTATTTATTTGAGACATACATAGTCGCTGTTTTCACAATACGATGACATAGATGAGTATATGAGTATAGTTCTAGGATTCGATTCCTAATGGTAAAGAAAAGCCAAAAGATCTAAAGCCTATTCCAATTAAAGGAGGAGCATAGAGAAGCACAAATAATTTTGACTTTGATTTGAAGTGATATAACTGACGGTTGTCCTAACTAATATTATAAATGCGAATGTGAGTTTGTTTGTTACGCTTTCACTAAACCGATTTTGAAAATTCTTCCCCAATGGAAAGCTACATCATCAGCGAGTAACATAGGCTACATTATGTCCCCGTATTCTCACGGGAACGGGAACTATGCGAGTGAAACCGCGGGCAAAACGCTAATGTAGAATAATTGCGGTGTTAATGTCGATGAAGTTAATATCGGTACTTTCTTCATTCACTTTTGGTTGAATGGAATATTTAAGTTTGAATTCTATTAAGTTACAATAAGTAATATATACTTATGCGCTGCTTACGAACTGTAGTGAATAACATAATGATTTAAAGATTGTTTTTGTGGCTACATAATTTTAAATCTTCTATCTAAAAAAGTGTTGTTTTTAAAGAATTATATTAACATATTTTCCGGACTTTGTGTTCGTGGAAATCTAATAAATTACAGAAAGAAATTTTATCGGGTTTTCCACGCAAGGGTTTCAGGATCTCAAAGAAAAATGGTAATCGTATTCCTTGTTTAAATATTACGAAATTGTAAGGTTGGGATTGTATGTGAAATATATTTTAAAAATGACTGAACCGTTGGTCAACGCTTAAATGGCAAATACAAATGCCTTGGGTCGGGTCTATAAAAGTTATTCAACTTTTTTCCAGAAAATTATCTGTAATAATCCGGAGTTAGGAAGTTGGAAGTATTACATTATCGTCCCTTGAGAAGTACGTTAAGCCGTTGGTTCTATGTCTGAACACACTTCGCGTCGGATTACCATCCCATCGGATTACAAGAATACAGTTTTCTAATAGAGATTGCATCTGTGTTGGTGTAAGCACTTTTGCCATTTAATACGCTGTAGACAATATTTGGTCCGGAAACTATCTTTATATTTAATTAATTCTATATACATTTAAAAATTAATAGTACCTTTTAACCAGAAAAAACACAAATGAATAGATATTTTTTAAACTAAAAGAGTTAAAATAAAATACAATTATAAACAATATATATCAAAAATTCCTACTAATAAAACATAACTATAATAACGGCAATAATGTAACAATTTTTCACGCTCAACTTCCAATATTCGTTACGTCGACACCTTGTTAGTGTCACATAAATTGAAAGAAGCGTCCCCTAAATACAATCACTGTCGCACATCGACACTCAGTTATAAAATAATAAAAGTAACGGCTTTATTTAGAAACATCGAGTTAAAATGATTATCCTCCAGAGGTTGTGCTTCAAACAAATATAGGCATAATATATAAAATCATCATGCTTCGTAATAAATATCAATATTCAATGTGTTGGATTATTAATTAATAATTAAATAAACTACATAAGCAAAAATATAATCTTGTGCAAAAAGGTTGCATAATTATATTATGTTTATGAGCCGCTGGCTGGTAATAATAGAATCTGTCAATTTTAAATATTTCGTTTTCCTTCTACTACAGTCTTATTAATTTATTACATATCGAGAATATATCTCTTTTGAAACGGAGTCGCTCCTTTTATTTTCCCTAACCTCCTACAGGTTATGGGCCCAGTTTATTAAAAAAAAAATATACATATGCTTACCTCTCCACATGTTCATGTAAGTTTTAAAATGGATAATTTAAAAATGAAACGTAATATAAAACCTTTCAGTGGCGAAAAATACAGCACATGGAAATTTCGTATTCGTGCTTTATTGTCTGAATTAAACGTTTTAAAAGTAATCGACGAAGATCTTATCATACTGAATAGCGAATGGGAGATAAACAATAGGATCACTAAAAGTATCATTACTGTTATTGTTGAAATTTGTCTGACTCTTTTCTCGGTTTCGCCAAGGAAAATATATCGGCACGTGATATAATTAAATATTTAGACTGGCTTTACGAGTGGAAAATTGTAGCGACTCAACTTGCACTGCGTAAGAAATTATTGTCGCTGAATGTCGAGGTGATATCCTTCTTATTAACATTTTGCTTTATTTGACGAATAAATATCCATCATTTTACGACGGAGTTTGAAATGTGATCGAGACAAGCAGATAGCTTAATCTTGGCATTTGCAAAAAGCATTTTAGACCACGAGTTGAAATAAAATGAATCTAATTATACCAATGTAAAAATATTAATTTATTAATATAAAAATAAAGTTCGACAGAAACACAGTGGGTATTGAGTCTAACAAAAGAAAGAAGTCGAATTTTATAACGTGTTATCAGGTACGTATTTGGGTATACAAAGCATATTGGAGGATGTGCTCTACTGCCCTGTTGTACCATACCATCTACTCTCCATGTCGAAAATGCAACGTTCTGGGGTGGCCAAAGTTGTCAATCAGAATGGCGTCGAAATATAGGATAAAAGTGGTAATATATTATGCGAGGTATGTGTAAAAAAAAATAATTTGATTAATATTATTTTTGTGGCATAATTGAATGTGAGTTACTCTGTTTTCAATGTGTGTGATAGTGATAAAAATAGATATAAATAATGGCATGACCGTTTGTGTCATTTAAGTCAAAATATTTGTTTTAGAATTAAAATCTAATAAAATATTAGATGACTATTACGAAATTGATACAATATAACCAACTAACTATTTATGGGAAATCTGAATAAATGGGAAACAGAGTAGGCTGCCATTTAATCGAGTTAAAGACAAAAGTTACATAAAAAGACTTTTATTTAATGCGCATTCAGATGCGTGTGGGCGTGCTCTCACTCCTATAATTGATAATAAAAATTACTTTGTCCTTATTGTTGATCAGTATACTCATTACTGTGTAGTATATTTAATTGCATATAAATCTGACGTCTTTTCTGCTTTTAAAGATTTTGAGGCTAGTAAAGTGAAGTAAGTCAAAATTTAATACGAAAATAGTTAAATTATATTGTGATAATGGAAGCTCCCTTCCATTTTATTTATCACACGAAATGGAGGCTTACTTTGTTAAAAAGGTATTTAATATTACTTAACAGTACCTAGAATTCCATAGTTAAATGGTGTATCTTAAAGAATGGTAAGAACCATTACAGAAAAAGCCGGTTGTATGTTAAGCGGTGCAAAATAAAATAAAGTATTTTGGGGAGAAGCGGTATTAACTGCTGTTTATTTAATAAATATATCTCCAATTAAAGCTTTAAAATATAATTAGACACCGTATGAGATGTGGCACGTAGAAAGCCTCGAGTTAGATATTTAAAATTATTTGGTTCAACTGTTTTTGTTCACAATAAAGTTATGAAATCTAAGTTCGATGAAAAGTCATGGAAAGGTATACTCTTAGGTTATAAACCAAACGGTTACAAAGTTTGGAATCCTTAGAGTGAAAAGATTTTATTGGAAGGACGTTATTGTTGACGAGATTCATTTTATGAAATCCAGGCCTATGTGTAATCCTGAAGGGAATATTAAAAATTCTCAAGATAAAACTGATAGTGACTTTATGTTGAAATCAGTATCAGAATCTCGTGACTGAGTGTCCGAAATCAGATGCCTCTAAATCTGATATATGTAAATGACTGCCTTAGTAAAAGGATAAATAATCATGACATTAATAAGTGTGAACAAACAGTTGATGTAGAGTCAGAGTTTGAATAAAAACGCAGAAAATACTGATGATAGTTTTGGACTGAGAAGGAGTGTTAGACTTAAAGATATTGCCCCTGTTTCTTACATCAATGATAATTTTAATGACTACCTAATGTATTTAAAGGTACAATTGATTTAAAATGTGTTTTTAAAAGACGTGATTAGACCAATATTTTATGTGGTTATGTTGACTCTTACTGGAGTGGAAGCAATACAAAAGATTGAAAAATACCACTGGTTGTTTTATATTTCAATTATTCGACCAGTGTACTATATCTTGGTGTACCAAGAAATGAGTGTCAGTGGTTGCATCTTCTACTGAGGCCGAATATATAGCTTTATATATTTAAGGAAGCATCGTGGCTGAAGTTATTAGCCAATAGCTTTAATATTTATATTAAAAAGCCTTTAATTATATTTGAAAATAATAAAGGTTGTATATTTATATAAATATTGCAAATAACCACCAGTCATAAGAGATCATAACATATAGACATCATTTTCATTTTTCTAGAGAGCAGGTTGAGAAAAATGTAATAAAATTAAATTACATTCCCACAGGTCAACAATTGACAGATGGGTTTACGAAGCCAATACCAGGATTTGCCTTTCAAGAAATGAAAAACAAATTGGGCTTAAAATAATTTTCTACATAATAACGATTTCAGTGATTTAATTTATTTTTATTTGAGTTGGATTTCGATTGAATTAAATTAATTTGAAATTAATTATTGTAGATTAGTGACTTGATATTAAGATTAAAGTCACATATGGTCTGATTAGGTTTTTCTGGGTTTTCCCTAATCCTTGCAACAAATGTTGGGCCATTGTTATGTTTCCCAGAGAAAGACTGTAGTAGCTTAAATTAATCTATTAATACGTAGTTTAAAGATTATTTTTTGAGGGGGCGTGTTGGATTATTAATTAATAATTAAATAAACTACATAAGCAAAAATATAATCTTGTGCAAAAAGGTTGCATAATTATATTATGTTTATGAGCCGCTGGCTGGTAATAATAGAATCTGTCAATTTTAAATATTTCGTTTTCCTTCTACTACAGTCTTATTAATTTATTACATATCGAGAATATATCTCTTTTGAAACGGAGTCGCTCCTTTTATTTTCCCTAACCTCCTACACAATGGAATAGTTGGCTGTAGAAATCTTTTAGGGTGCACTTGTGCACAATCACGAACAACAAAACAAAACGGTACTGGTTTTTAGCTTTACGGTAGTCTCAGTATGTTAAAATCTTTACTCGGTGGTAGAGCTTTGTGCAAGCTCGTCTGGGTAGGTACCACCCACTCATCAGATATTCTACCACAAAATAGCAGTACTTTGTATTGTTGTGTTCCGGTTTGAAGTGTGAGTGACATCTTAGTTCCCAAGGTTGGTGGCGCACTGGCGATGTAAGCGATGGTTAACATTACTTACAATGCCATTGTCTATGGGCGTTGGTGACCACATACCACCTGGTGGCCCACATGCTCGTCCACATAAAAAAATATAAAAAATAAAATAAAAAATATATTTATTTTATTCAAGATTAACCGTTTCTAATCAGTGCCACCACGTCTATGAACTCTATAATCCTCTTGTTAACGACGGTAATAATTGTCTCTTATCCCAAATGATTTCTTAGCTGGAGTAATATTACAAAAACTCCACTGGTGATAGAAAGGCTAGTTAATTTTCCGCCAAGGAAATACTGATAGAATTCCTGTCACCGTTTCATGCGGTCATGATTTTTACAATAGTAATTTAAATGTGATATTTATTTTTAGTTAATATCATAATATCACTTTGGTATTTGAATGATTTAACTAAAAATAAAAGAAGGAACACTCGAGAGATGATGCCGGAAGACATTTCTTACCTTAGAGGAATAATTTGAATTTTTATTTCTCTTGGGTAAAAGAAATTAAGCGCAATTAATAAAAAAATTTTTTTTAAAATTCAAAGCTGCCTCCCACCACGCCATTAGATATACCCCCCACCCTAGTATATGAAATATAAAGTTGTATCTCTGGTATGTGAAAATAATAACATGATAATTTTGATTGGATGATAAACCAATCAAAATATCCTATTTCAATTTTAAGCCCAGTGAAACATTATACTGGATATTATTACTGGTCTCATACTATATTGTAGGATTTGTGACGTAAGCGTATTGGTACTCTATATATTTAGTTTAAACATATAAACTTAAGAATTAAATTTCATCTGCAACACATTTTTATATTCTTAATAAATTTATTCTGTAGATATCATTCCTGGCAATTTTATAAGTATTTAAAAGAGGAACGTTCAATGCAAATGTTTCTTCTAATTTAGATATGCACTTATAGAATTTGAATAGCTGCAATTAATATCAAAATCGAGCCGAGTGTTGCCCGTAATATTATATATTATGTAAACAATGTCTTTGTTCCCGAATTTTGAATATTGAAAATGTCTACGCAATCCACGCAATTTGTGAATCCGTAATTCAGACTAATTAATATCACTCGTCACTTATATCAATGGCGAGTCAATATTTATTATTTACTATGGCACCGCGTCTGAAGCGACCAGCTCAAATAAACACAAGCGAGACGGATGTTGCATTATCCTTCTCTTTCGCCCACTAATATATTTCTGTCTGATAGTTTCATTTTAAATACTTTTTTCAGTTTTATCGATGTTTAAAGTTTTAATACTGCTTCAAATTTTAGATCATTATCTTCCTTACAAAGGTTACATAGAAATATGATTTCTTGATCACTTTAACCTAATGAGACTAAATAAGTTTAACAGGTAGTCTAGAAAGAGCCGATAGCCTAGTGACTAGACGTAAATTTTCACATTAGATAGCGGGTTCAAACACGATCAAGCTCAACTGAGTTTTCTGCTTATGTTTTTATGATCCATTTCATGCTTCTTCATTTAGGACATTTCTAAGCTATTACTTAGTTACAAAATAAGTTCAATGTATCAAATCGATGTATACGTAATTGATTTAATTTCCTTTTTTCCTTTTTTTTGCATAATAAAATATCTTATACATACATATATAAAATATCTATACTTAACTATTGTACTTTATAATATTTTAAAATGTCATTATTAAATTTATACCCTTGAACTTTATAGCTATAAGTTGTAGATAACTGATCTAGTTCTATAATAATTTAATCTTGTTGAAATATAAGAGGTTTTACGTAATATATCTTAATGTTTAAAACTTCGAAACTACAATTCTTGTTTTAACTTGTAAAAACTTATTTATTCTTTTATTAAATATATTTCAAAAGCTTATTTTCACTTGTTCAATCGCATTCACCAATGTATTTTTAAGCTGTTGAACATCATATAAACAAAATGCGGCATATAAAATAATTTAACGCCGTTTTGTTTAAGCTCCTATTAAACTTATTTAAGTTTCAACTATTTTAATTCTTAAAGCTGTCTACGATTATTTTGTCTTCGATTTCATGATCCAAAGGAATGGCAATTTGAAACAATCTCAAGATTATTTTATTGTTTTAATTAAAACAAATTGATAGAGTACTAAGTTTCTGTCGAATTTGTATAGATGTATTTGTTATGCATAAATCTCATATATATACTTAGATTTTTAAGAAAAACTACATCCATAATTGCTTGTCGCAAGAGTTTTCGACGTAACGGCCAGCGATTGGTGTATTTAGGTCTCTGTCCTGCTGCATATATACATATACAAATATACAAACCATCATAGTATAATAAGCGAATATTTCATGAGAGTAGAAACAATATGTTGAAATCCAGTAATGGCGACCTTATCGTCTTTTCGATTCCACCTTCATGGTAGAATAAATGACATAATTGAAAAATTATGTCATTTATTGTACCAAAATTTACACACACATAGTGTGTGTAAATTTTGTAAAAAATAAATAAAGAAATCTCACCAAATTCGAAACTTAGTTAGAAATTCAGTTTCGAGTTCGTCGAGTTCTTGAAATGTCAGAAAGTGTTATGTGATATTGACGATAATAGTCATAACATTTCAAGAATACACGCATCACTTGGTGGTAGAGCTTCGTGCAAGCTCGTCTGGGTAGGTACCACCCACTCATCAGATATTCTACCGCAAAACAGCAGTACTTTGTATTGTTGTGTTCCGGTTTGAAGGGTGAGTGAGCCAGTGTAATTACAGGCACAAGGGACATAACATCTTAGTTCCCAAGGTTGGTGGCGCATTGGCAATGTAAGTGATGGTTAACATTTCTTACAATGCCATTGTCTATGGGCATTGGTAACCACTTTCCATCAGGTGGCCCACATGCTCGTCCGCCAACCTATATAATAAAAAAAAAAAAAAAAAAATCAAAACTCTATGCATGGGTGAGCAAATCAAAATTCAGTGGTTTACGGGTTTCAACGCACAATCTTCGGTTAAGATGCAGATGATATAACGACTAGGCCATCTCAGCTCTAGGTATATATCTTCTACCTACCTATTCATTATTCTACCGCTAAACAGCACTACTTAGTATTGGAATGTTCCAGTTCGCAGGGTGAATGAGCCAGTGTAACATCACACAACATCTTATAAACCAATACCTATTTGATGTTAATAACAAAATATACATACAATATATCTTAGAAAGTTAAAAGGATTTCATGACATTTCTTCCAGTTTAAGTGTGAATATTACTCGTAGTAATGTCAAAATAATAAATTATCATTATCATTATATTATATAACATAACTATGAGTATGAATGTGAAGTTTTCTCTTATCCCTACAACTCTGGAGTAAATTAAATTAATCCTTGTTACTCAGTTAATTAAGCCCCGACACCAACATCCCGTCAGAGTTACATTTAAGCCACTAATATTGATTAAAATCTATTCTACTATAGATATAGCTAGCAACTTTTAAGTGAAGTTTATAATTAGCTTTTACCCATTATAATGTCCTACACGAAAATGCTAATGCTAGACTGCCTCGATGGTCTAGTCGCTGCAGGTCTCAAGGTCCTAGGTTCAAACTCCGAGTCGAACCACTAAAAAGCTATCAGTTCTTTTTTTATAGGATAGATTGGCGGACAAGTTTATGGGCCACTTGATGGTAAGTGGTCACCAACGCCCTTAGACATTATCAATGTATAAAAGTTAACCATCACTTACATCGCCAATGCACCACCAACCTTGGGAACTAAGATGTTATGTCCCTTGTGGCTGTAATTACATTGGCTAATTCTTTTCAGGGCTGGATGTTTCTTTTCCGATCCGTTGGTAATTTCTATTTTGACTATCAATACGCAGTTGTAAGTGTAAAATAAGTGTTGAATAAAGTATTTTGAATTTTGATAAATTTTTTAAATTTTCTGATCAGAAATTCGCATTGACTGAAAATAGTCCTGTTCTTGAACTACAGTCGGGCGTGTAGGATTTGCCGTCCCATCGTATTATGAGAGTGAGGGTATAATGAGTGCATTTAAGTTTGCGCACACATTTGTGTACTTTAATATTTCCCGGGCTAGTCTGTCTACGGTTACTGTGGCCGAAATCATCAGGAGCACATCATTATTATCATCACCAATACTAGGCTAACATTAAACATAGTCAGTTTTGTACATATATAACTACATTCTAACGTTTTCCAGACAAACATTTAAACAAACACATAATAATAATATCACCAGCTGTGTTTTGTTTGACGTAGATTGCATTAAAATATAAAAAAAAGACATAATTATAATTAAAAATACAATTATTAATAAGCAATATAAATGTTGTTTTATTGCACGAAATATTACACAATTTTTTACATTGCTTAACTAAAAGCTTGTTTTTTTCAAGTTTTTTTTATGTATTATAAATAGTTATTTATTTACTGCCTCGTTGGTCTAGTGGCTAGATATAAGGCCGCAGACCCAGTGGACCTGGGTTCAATTCCCAGGTCAGGCCAATAAATAGTTATTGGGGTGTTCTGTTAGAAAATTCTCAGTAGCAGCCCGGAGTCTGCAAGGTGAAAGTGTGTACACTCCCGTGCCTCGGAAAGCACGCTAAGCCGTTGGTCCTGCGCCTGAACTGTTTCCGGTCGTGTCGGATTGCCATCCCATCGGATTATGAGAGCTAAGGAAAAGAGAGTGCACCTGTGTTTGCGCACACACTTGTGCACTATAATCTCTCGTTGGCTAATCTCTCTTGAGATTGGCCACATCGGTCGAAATCGGTCTAGAGGACCTTATTTATTTAAGTAAAATGTTTGGATTAATCATGTCAAAGATAGAATGGTAATGTATATTTGGATGTAAATATGTTCGTATACTTGAAACCAATCCAGATGTGATTGATCATTCATAATTCTCTTTGCCTATATATTTTTGCATGATAAAATAATAAAATAAAAATAATATTATGGGATGATTGTCTCTTTTATATTTTTTACTAAATGTTAACAATATTATTGTTACACTGTAGCTAAAGTTAATTTTGTTTAAATAAAATAAAAAATATTCAAACCAGACGGGACATGACGAACTTGTAGAGGTCAAATAAATATCACTCTGATATTGACAATCGAGTTTTTTTTTAACTACCATATATATTTTTTTCATTACATCATTTACTGTTTTATATACTCATATTGTTATATCGTTTCCATTTGTGCAAAGGTTATTTAATTATAAATGTTGCATGCAATATGTGAGTAAATTACACCTAATTAGTTTTCGTATACCGAAGATATACTTGCCTTCAAAAAATAAATCTTATAACCTAACAAGAATAACGAAAGCAACACAACACTTTTTATCCCATATCACGTGGGAATATGAATTAATCCTGAAAGAGAAGCTTAAAAATTTGTACGTAGCTCGAGTTGTAGCTTTGTGCATCGAACAATTGTTTTTAAAAGAAAAACAACAAAATCTCTCAAAACATATCTCTTCATTTTTTATTTTCTCGTTCGATATGGAAACAACGCTTAACGAAGTTCTTGTGACTAAAATTAAACGTAGAATTAATCATGAAAGAGACCCAAGTTGTAGCGAATTAAAAAAAAAACAATTTTCAAATGGTGGAGAAAGGTTAAATCTTGATCGACAATTTCAATTATTGTCAATTAAAATCAGCCTTCTCGTTTCTTATGCATATACTATTATTCCGGTGTAATGGGACTATTACAGATTTGGATTAAGCTAGATAAGACATGTTTACTACTTAGTATCAAAAGCAATCGTGTATTTTTTTCTGAACTGTAATGACGTCATGTGGTTCATTAAGCAGTGTCCGCAATGTGAACAAAAACGTTTTCAGAAATTAAACCTTAAGCTACGGTGTTTAAATGCTACGGCGCTATTCTTTAAAATAACTGATTATAATTGACACAGCTAAAATAGTTACGATGATTTAATGATTTTTACAAAACTAAATGACTTTTAATTGAATCCGAACCTCAAGTTCTGCAGCCTTACGAATAAACCAATAGACCAACGAGCTTATAAGCTCCTTACAATACTCTCCTCACCTGTAACGAGGTCGTGAAAGAAACAAACATTTGTCAATTAAGATTGGCGCATTCTCTAACTGATAGAACAATTAGCTATAAAAACTAATGTGAAATGGGACCGGTCTCCATGCCGCTGAGGAATTTAACTTTATTTATTATTCCCATTGCTTTTACGGAATTGTACTGAATTACAATTGTAACGACTTTGTTGCTTCTATTATAACCAAATATTAACAACACTTTTGTTACAAACACGTGTAAGATATTGATGTAAGGACAGAAAGATAATATAACGAAACGAGGTAGCCGAAAATGTCGGATTTACGATAGCGTGAGTTGAATGACAGGTTTGTTTCGTGATATTTCCGGAATATTCATTTACATATGCGCTTACAAAAATAACAAACGAAAAAACTGCAATACAAGCATATCATGGATATGTAGGTTCAATTTTAAGATATGGTATAACATTGTGGGGAAACTCTTCATATATTAATAAGGCGCTATTGGCACAAAAGCGATGCATCAGAAGCATATCTGATGTAAGCTCGGTTGTATCATGTGGACCCCTTTTTAAAAGGATGAAAATACTAACTGTCCCTTGCTTATACATAAACGTGCGTTTATGTCAAAATGCATCCAGAAGAATTTGCCACTTTGGTACATGGAAGTAACCTTAGCTCTCGATTCCCTGACAGATTAATAATTTCCTAAAGTCAGAACTAAATTATGCAGTGCGAACTTTTATTTAATGGCTGTAAAATTTTTTAATAAGTTGCCGAATGATATCAAGCAATACAAAAACTTAAATTGTTTTAAACGAAAATTAAAGCATTGGTTGGTTAATGTATGTTACTATAATTTAAAAGAATATTTAGAATAAGGTAGGTAATGGAATTTATTGTAAATGATTGAAATTTGGAAATATTATTTATAAATGTAAATTTTCTAGATTTTGACATGTTTATTATGACATATCAATATATTAAAATAAGGTAGTCTCTGCGTACTACTTTCGTAATAAATATATTCATAAATAGTATATCATGATATTTGCATACCATCTTATAGTTGTTGTGGCAGGATTTAAAGTATTGTAAAATCAAAAATGTACCTACAACTTTGCAAATAAAGAATTTGAATTTGAACAAAAAAAAAACTGAAACTTTGAGAGAATAATATGCTACCTTCATTTTCAATTTAATATAGCCTACGTGTAGATAATATTCATGAGGTTCACGAAACGAACAGGACAATTGTATTTTTGTTCTATTAATTTCATAAAAAATATATTTATTTAAGTTTTAAGGGAAATAAAGAGTACATTACGTCTTAATAACTAACTGTATATAAATGGAACACCAATAAACAAGAACCAATAAACCACGAAATATTAACCAGCCATTCTGTCACCAGTCGAGGCAATAAGACAAGTTAGATATTATATTTTTGATAAAAGTTTTTGCACTGTTACTTCAAGATCCAAGCGTTGCACTAACGAAAGACATAATAATAATAATAATAATAATATCCTGGGACATTATTCACACACGGCCATCTGATCCCAAACTAAGCAGAGCTTGTACTATGGAAACCAGACAACTGATATACTAAATATACTATTTTTCTTTTGTAAATACATACTTATATAGATAATTACACCCAGACTCAGGACAAACAGACATGTTCATGCACACAAATGTCTGTCCTGGGTGGGAATCGAACCCACGACCTGCAGCGCGAAAGGAAAAAATCTACCAACCACGCCAACCGGCTCGTCGATGAGTTCGATAATTTGGTATAAGAGACGAATGTTTGCAACGTTTGTGCCTGGCTGTGGGATAATTAACGTACTTTAATTTCAAATTTATAATATTAGTAAAATGAAGACCTTTTATAAGTGATTAAAATAACATAAAGCAATACATAATATAACTAAGCGTTTTGGGTTTAAATGGAACACGCTTAAGTAATAACAGATATAACTTCATAACGTTGAGTTATTTTGGTTGGTTCTTCTCAGTGCTGGGTGTTTCATTTCCGAACCGGTGGTTGTTTCTAGTTTGAAAATAAGTAAGTGTAATGCTTCAATGTTGAATAAAGTATTTTGATTTTGAAAAAGGATCAAAAATCTGTATGTTATCATTTATTTTATATTCGAAAAAAGAATACGCAGCATTGTTTAACCCGCTATACAAAATTCATAGGTAAAGTCGTTAAGAAGTGTATTTAAAATTCAAAGTTCTGAAAGTTATATTCTAAAGTATTTTTATTAGTACGTACGTACGTAGAATCTACAAGACCAATTCGATTCATTTTTTTAATTCGATTTATTGATATATATTTTAACCAACACAACATCACGCTACAGTCCACGGGCAAGCAGTATCATTTAAAACGGGTGAAACTGAACCGAACAGTTATTACTCACCATGATAAAATATCAATCCCATAAAAATAGCAGGACTATTGATTGACTTCCCTAATCGAAGATAAAACACGCGAATGGACAGGCATTAATCCACGTGACAGCTGTAGTACACTTCATGTGATAAGACGAAGGGCGGTTGATTGACTAGAGGTGTGTTTGTTGAGGAAATGAAAAATATATAGTGTATAAGAAGATTTATAACTAGTAGGCGTTGACTTCACGCGTAATGTACAATATATTCTTATAAAATTTTTTTTTCTTAATTCGTATAAAAGAGTATTTACTTAAATTTCTTGTCGATTTTTCTGGCTAGTAACATTACCAATCTGTTGTACCTTACGTTTGATTAATCTTGGAGGCTTCTTGTTTGTTATTATTTTAACAAAGTAAATATACAGGGTTATTTGTAACACACCAGCAACCTCGCAGGACTAGATAGCTAACACCATAAGCAACAACTTTTGTTCTTTATGAAATATACTCGTAATATATATATACATATGCTTCTCGGTTTAAAAGTACATGGAAAAATCAATATCGATTCGATTTGAGTATTCTTTATAATAAGCATATATTTTTTATTCGTCTAGGATGGACCTGACAAAATTCAATTGTTTAATTGTTAAAAAAAATTCTATAAAAATTATATTATAAAAATTTCACAATTAGTATTTTAATTCAATTCAAAAGAAGATTTGATTATAATATATATTTTATTTGTTTGTAAATATTCAAGTGTTATTACATTCGCTGTCTAAGAGTTAATTTGTTTTCTTGTCCTTTTGACTTTGAATTTTGTAGTTTCAGTTTCACGCAATAACTTCGAACAACAAACCAACTCTATTTTTATGAAATAAATTTGTATAAGAAATGTTCCGAAAAAGTTGTGATAATATTCACAACATTTTCAGCTTCTCTATTTTCTTACGTAATACGTTGAACAAATTTTAGTTAAATTTTCATTTACAATTAACTTTTTTACAAAGAAAAGAAAAACGGTCAAAATGTGAAACATTAAACACACAGTTGAATTTTGTAATGCACAAACCACATTATAATTTAAAAACGTTGTGGATTTTACTTGAAAATAATTTAAAAAAAGAATGTAAAGTTCTAATTTCAACTGTTTCTTTTCCCGGTCAATTTCAAGTGAAGAATATTTGTTATGTTTACATCTATCGACCGTGACCGAGTTCTACGTTCATTGAAATGTTATTTTGACGAAAACAATCTATGAGGAAAATATCAATTACTTTTAATCGGATTTATTTGAAAATTTAAAATTCGTTTCGTTTTTTCTTACAATTATATTAAAGCAATGGACGAATATACCGGTTATTCTCGCACCTACGATTTTGTGTATACATAGTGAAAATATATATACTTCGATACCAAATGTTACTTTTAGATATATATACAATTGAATAGTCCGCTACAATGCACCTTTGTTGGAACATATTGTGCTCTAGAGCTGAATATCATTTGAAATTTAAGTATATGGTTTGTTCTACAACTACCTTTTTATATAAACATAATTATTTATAATTAGTATTTTTTATTCGTCAAGATATAATAGACTATTAATAACTAGCTACCCGCTTCACACGGGTAAATGACAAATTTATTTTCGACAAGATTGCATAAAATCCGATCTCAGTGTCTACATCGCTAAGTAAATAAGTAGCTTAGCAAAATTTGAGTAGTACATAAAATCTTACCAGATTGAATAGAATAAAACTGCTACTACTACTAATTTTCGGTTTAACTCAGTTTATTTTTAACAACAAATTGAAGTTTTCTTAAGGGCAAGTGAAATCGAATAATTGGTATTTTTTTTTATAAATAATATTTACTTAGAAATATCAGAAGATCACTCAAAATAACCAAAAAACTTGACATACGATTATCTAATTTGTATTGGGTATTTAAAATCGTATCAAACAATTTTTCAAACACCCATATAATAGTCATGTACATCAAAGAACTTGTACAATAACAAACAAAAGGAGGTTGAATTTCAAATTTCACAACCATAGATATCAATTTTATATTAATTACTTGTATGTAGATAATTGTTACACTAAGAGGATTGTTTCGCGTTGGACCAATAATAGGATTCGGAGATGATAGATGAGATTATATTACAACTAGATTGCAATTATTAACATTCCTATGTACATGTCTAAGTACTATGTATATAGTAGCAATTAAGTCTCACTGTCAGTTATGTGAGGTATAAAATGTTTCTAGGGAGCCGGGGAGCATTTTGGTATATGAGTTGTTCATGTTTTATGTTGATAACGATTAAAGTTAAGATCGTTAGACGTAGATTTTTTACTAAATTACTTTTACTTATTTCGGCGCAAGCGCCGACTTTAAGTGACACCAAATGGTGTGCATTCGAATATTTGAAAAAGTTCTGGATGTCTGCCTGTTAGAATTTATTTGTTTTTGTAAATAATGTTTGGGGTTGGGAGGAACAGGGTGTAAAGTTCCTCAACCACCATTGAAAAGGGAGGATCCTTCGACCAGCCGGGCGTTCGTCTGGTGGGCTACTGCCCGACGGTTGTTGTCGAGTTCTTGTATATATGTTCAATCGCTCGGATAACTTTAATATCGCGATGTAGGATACGTCAGTTTTTAGTTTTCGTATGTGGCGAGATAGATGTCGCTACAAATGTAAAGTTATTGTTAAATCACAATAACATACAAGCTATAAAAGTGCCCTTGGATATTTGCCTCTCCGATTTTCGTCGTTTACAGACTGGTTCGGCATCAGAGCCAGACACGACCAATTAATAAATTACCCCCTTTTTACATATTCAAAGCGCTGTCAATTGACAATGCAGCGACATCATCATAGCAGTTGTGATCCTTAATTTTTGTATTTTGGCACTATTATCACTTTTAATAAGCTAATAACGCGTATTACATTATCTTACGTAAGTCTAAATAAATATATATATATAGGTATATCTGTTTGAGATTAATAGAAATGATCCGTTTGACCGATTACTATGAAAACTTGCACAAATATGTATTTGTAATGGCGGTTTTTATACTATCCACTTTGTTGTAAATCGCCACTAAATGGCGCTGTATAACAACGTTTGTCGAGCTTAGCTAGTATCATATTATAAAATACAGCAGTATTTTCTTAATTTGAATATAACGCATAGTAACGATATACTACTAGCAGACCATTTTTCTTTTTCTCTTCCTACAACGTTATTTAGTTGTATGCAGCTTAAAATACTAAACTCGAGTCTCATCGGTATTCAATTTTTGCACATGGACAATAATATATAATAATAATAATATAATAATAACTTATTTCAATAAATGTGTATAACTATTAACAATTTTATCTGTGGCTTAAGAAAAACATTGTATTATTGCTTATATAAAAATATTGTAACAAAATATATATCAATAGGTTAACATAACTTTAAATAATTCTATATTATTTTTTAATCCTATATTATTTACTAAAGCATTTAGGTAGCATTTACTAAAAATTTATATCATAAGATATAATATTTTTTAACAAATGGGAAAATATGTATGAATGAATATAGTTTTACATTACGAAATTACAATAATGTACAAAATACGTTATTACATACGAAATTGTATGCTATCTAATTATTGAATCAAATCTGTTAACCAATCCCAATTCATTTCAGACAGCTCATATAACATAATTATGTAAGCCTTACAAGGGCTATTGTAATATGGGATATAAGCTTATTCTAATAAAGGGTAAAAATCCTTTCATTTTATTTTGAGAACCGTACTACTCGCTTGTCACTCACATTTAGGGGATAATTACTTCTGTATAATGTTAAACGCACTTGGTACAGTGAAGCCTAACATTTAATAAAGAAGAAAATTATATAAATTGATTTATTTATATTTATCGCACTAGGTCGATTTGTCCTACAAGATCACCATTTGCATGCTTTTTTAAAATATTTTTATTTTTTTCATTTTTGTCATTTTTTTTCTTTTCTATTGTGTGTGCAGTGAATATATTAATTTCTTATTAATCTATAAATATTGTATAAAATACTATAATATTTTAAATTATATTATAATTAATAAAATACTTGATTATTTCTATTATATGAGCTAGAAACATTATATCAATAACGGTAGTAATAGTTTGGGTACAGACATATAATAATTAACAAATTTAACGTGCATGGCTTAAATTTTACACTAACTTTAATGTTTCCGTAAATATTATAACAGCTTATTGTTAAGATGGCCTCGTGGGTAAAACACGTAAGTCTGAACTTAATAAATCACCACACTACCCCCTAAATATATTCGTGTATTACTTCAGGCACAAGGGACATAACATCTTAGTTCTCAAGTTGTACAACCAACCTTGAGAACTAAGATGTCATATCGATGATATAAGAGATCGTGTGGTAATGTAATATCATACAGTGGCAATGATAGACATTGTTACTATTTTCTATTCCATATATGTATTTGAAATGATTTGATCAGTGGCCTATTTGTCGTACCTATCTAGGTAGACTGACAAATAGACCACTGATGCTAAGTGGACACCATCGCCCATAGACAATGGCATTGTAAGAAATGTTAACCGTCGCTTACAACGCCAATGCGCCACCAACCCTGGGAACTAAGATGTTATGTCCCTTGTGCTTGTAATTAGGTACACTGGCTCACTCACCCTTCAAATCGGAACACAACAATAACAAGTACTGTTGTTTTGCGGTAGAATATCTGATGAGTAGGTGGTAGCTACCCAGACGAGCTTGCACAAAGCCCTACCATCGAGAAAGTTCACAATAATATGATTAATTTTTAAAATCTTGGCTAATGTACAAAAAAAAAGTCGTAAAGGGCGACAATCACTAAACAATAGCTATTAAATACCTTTGCTTCAATAGCGTGAAAAAGCCCTCACAGATTAAAAACATACAAAACATAGTTTTTAATCCTCTTTGTTTTTTGTTTCGTGTTGGCGGGATGTTGGAAAAAATGGAAATAAATAATCTAAGTTTTTTTTTTAAAGAGAAATGTTTCATAATTTACGAGTATCCGAATTATACTTGCACTATCCGAATTATTCTCATTTATTTCACCAAAAGATATGTATATGTGTTTGTAAACCATTTGACTTCGTTTAACTTAATCTCCGTAAGTCACTCTGTGGCTAGATTTCATTAAAACTCACTTTACACGAGTGTATGTATGTACGAGTATAGTTTACTTTTAGAGCTTAATCGCAGAATATATTTTATTTTAACCTGTATTATTGAATTTACTTTCAATTTTTTTTTCAAATTGAACGATAAATTTGAACTTATTAAGCCGCTTTCATAGATGTATAATGAAATGAATATAATTCCAACTTATTTAAGTAAAACAGGTATAAATATAAATAATATTAGTATTCAGATAACAATTATGGTTTTTAATTTGGAAAGCTTACTACTTGTGCTGAAAAAACTAATATGGGCAAATTAAAAACAGAAAAAAAAAATACATTTAAACGAAAAAAACTTTATATTCGTTTGGAATTAGCACTTATTCTTTTCGTGAAATCGAGCCTTAATGGAAAATAACAAGTGAATATTTTTGTGAATTAAATAATTCTCACTGTTTTATTATCAAAGCGATTAAAGTTGGAACATTGGAAATAAATACTGAAATAATTTCAGTTTGCAATTTATAGAGAACATTATTCTAAAAGATTAAAATGATTGCCTTCTTTGCCTCCAAACTTTCTCACGTGCCACTATTAGCCGTAGACGAAACTATATAGTTTGTAATTTAAGTTATAAACTAAGTTGGGACGTGGCATAATAAGCCCTACCTGAGTTATAAATGCAATATTTCTATCGTGCTTATTAGTCTGAAATATTCGGGATTATAAATTAAATACATTATCTTATTACGGTGTCTAATCTTACCATGTTATAAACACCATATTTAATACTATAATTATATTTTTCAATTCACGAAAAACTACTACTCCGATTGAAACTGTCATGTTATTTTATTGTTTCAGGATGAGCATAAGATACATGTTATGTTTATGTGTGGCATATTATTTTGAGAAAAAGCTTAATATGCCGACGCTGCCAGAACTATAATAATGGATACACAAAAACTTATATAAAAGCATGGCGTTACTTATTTTGATAAGCCGTTTGTTTTGATCGTGGTCCGTGTCCTAGTTTGGAAGATGCAATTAACGCGGGCAATTAAGATAAAGCTTAATCTCTGATTCAATTAAATAGTTTAGCTTAAGGATTACGAAGACGTTTTCTTTTATGTACTGTTAAATATTCCATTTAATAAAATCTCTTGATGATATTCTGAAGTCGCAAATAATAAAAATGTATAATAAATTAAGATAATATTATTCGTTGTTTTTTTTATTATTTTAATTGATACTGTGATTTTTAACATTTGACTTTTATTGTTACCGTGTAGTCATGTTATCTTTATTATTTAAATATAATAATTTTTTATAGAAATTGTGCAGATCTCTCAGTGACTCTTTCAGTTTTTTTAAGCTGCAAATTGATTAATACAACGAATCATCAATTTTAAAAACGTCTGCATTAAGTTTACTTAAAATATAATAAATATTATTAACTTGTATAGTACGCTTATATTTGCACAAATTTGCCTATCGGCCAGTCTTGCTTTAGGTAACATTAATTAATAACCATATTATTTGGTCGACTAATGAGAATCTAAGCAAGCAAATTCAGATAATATATTTACTAACTGAAAAAATATGATTTTAATAATACATTGTATTTTATTATTATAGACTATATACGAAGAACTATAAACTTTATATTTATCCTGTAAAAATTACGTTCAAAAATTCTATATCAACCAAGCAATGAATTTGTAAGAAAGTATCTTACAACTTCATTGCTTGGTTGAATTTTTCATGTGTATTGTAGACGAAATCTGAAAGTTTAGATAATAGCGATAAATGCTATCTCGGGGCCATTTTAATAAAATTATTTAACACTGTTATAAATACATATGTGTATGTATATATAAATATATAACTAAACACTGTATGTATTGGCGATACAACAGTTTCAGTGATAAAGAATATATAAAGTGTAATAAATTTTTTTTATGTAATACATAATATGTTAAATATATAACATTCTAAACGGGGAGGAAGGTGGTTGCTAAGTACAATAACGCACAGCCTAAATTTGAAGATAATTTATTTTGTAATGTTCACTATGCACTGGATATATTTTTTAATATAGTTTTAGAATTGAAACGAAACGTTTTAAAAATGTGCAACGTAAAATTGGTTCAGACGATTTGTTTGACATTAATAAGAAATAGTACGTATATATTAACCCCATAATATAGCAATCGTTATTCACAAACAAAGAAAACCTCATACAACTACGGTATTAGTATTGGTGGTACGGCTTTGTGCAAGCCCGTCTGGGTAGGTACCACCCACTCATCAGATATTCTACCGCAAAACACCAGTACTTGGTATTGTTGGGTTCCGGTTTGAAAAGTGAGTGAGCCAATTTAATTACAGGCACAAGGAACATAACATCTTAGTTCCCAAGGTTGGTGGCGCATTGGCGATGTAAGCGATGGTTAACATTTCTATGAGTTGGTGACCATCAGGTGGCTCATATGCTCGTTCGCCTACCTATGATATAAAAAAGTATTTTACAATAAACATACATATTATAATTTGTATAAGTACAACATCACATTAAGTTATTAATAGCACAGTCAGCTTACGAAAAATAAAATTTGTATATAAAGGAATAAATGTATTGAATTCGAATATATTGAAGTTTTAAAATAATTCGTACGATACTTTCGCGACGGTCTTTTTACGCGTCATGAATAAGAATTGCTTCAAACCGATCACATTCAAATTCACTTTTCCTGTTTGTTACATTTCTTAGATGTAATATAATAGAACATTATAATATTTTGAAATGTAAATGTAATATATCTACTTATAACGTATACCTTTTTAACTACTTGAATAAAGTTTCTATTATTTAAAGCTTAACGTTGAAGCACTAACTCTTAAAATAGAAACACAAAATAAAATGTTAAAAGAATATAAAATCTCATTCCATAAAAATAAAAATCATGACTTGTAATCGTAGAAGCATCGTAGCTTTACCCGTAGCAAATATTAAATCGTAGCATTTCGTAGCAGTATCTAGACGTCTACAAATATTTAAGATAACAAAACGGAATGAACATTTATTCACATTATTTAAGTGATTAATTACATAAGTAATCATCATATTTTTAATCAAAGGTTGTTGACCGGCATTATTTTGGGTAAGCTGCAAATAATTTTCCTAGTATATTTGTTTCATCTGTATAGAATGATAAATAAATATCTACAAAAGGATTACATTTATACGCAAATATCTCTGACATGTAATTTCATTTGACTTTTGTCTGAAAGGAGCAAGATCTTGTGACATGCAAAGAACATTTTGTTAAGAAAATACCAAGTCGCTAAGCGAAAATCACTTTAAAAAAGGGTGATGATGAGTATGAGATCCCAAAGTGTAGAGCTTACGACTGATACGTATATATAAAGAACTTTGATATATAATAAATTTAATACATACATACAAATCACGATGGCCTGTTTGTTAGAAGGAAGAATTTGTTAGAAGGTATGAATCTCAACTGATGATTCAGTGTTCAAACCCAGGCAAGCACTTAAATTTCTTCTGCTTAATTTGTGTTTGGGGGTGAAGGGAGACACTGCGAAGAGACTTGCATGTGGCGGATGAAAATTCAGCATTTTCATGCTTTTTTATAGAATAGGTAGGCTGACGAGCATATAGGCCACCATATAGGCCTGATGGAAAGCCTATATGGCGGACCAACGCCTATAGACATTGGCATTGTAAAAAATGTAAACCATCGCTTACATCGCCACTGCACCAACCTAGGGAACTAATATGTTATGTCTCTCTTTCTTGTAATTACACTGGCTCACTCACCCTTCGAACTGGAACACAACAATACCAAGTACTGCTGTTTTGTGGTAGAATATCAAATGAGTGGGTGGTACCTACCCAGACGAGCTTGCACAAAGACCTAACACCAGTATGATGTTGCTTTTAAACAAACATATTCCTGTGTATTTGCCTTGGCCAAATTGTATGATTATATAGGTTTTGAAATAAAAAAAAAATCATATTTATTTGTAACTGTTTCAAATGATATAATTTCGCGGGAAATGGTATCGGTAGTACAAATAAAAACCAATGACCGCACAAAATGTGGACCTTTGATATCGAAGCACGTAAAACGTAGCTTTAACCAACGAATGCTTAATTAATCACCCGAATAAATATCATTTGACATCGTGGAATCAAACAGATTTGGAAAACATTGGGTTTTCGGTTATTTACTTGTCACGACAAAACAAATATTGCTTGTCTTTGCAAACCGTATTAGGGACAATAAAATAAAAAATCATCAATAATTATTAGAGATGCAGATACATTATATATATTACCCGAGAGGCCAAATGACTCTACTCTACCTGATGGTAAGTGGTAGAAGAGTATGAAACGCGATGACGGCTAGTATGATCGGGATCGGGAAGAATGATCTGCACTAGCCGCCCCCGACTTTCCGGCCCGCAAGATGCCTCTTCACGCCTCGTTTGAAGGAACCCAGGTCATAAGATCCTTCCTCTTATTATATATATATATATATATATTACAACTAATGTAAGAAAAACTTCCCATTTTTAATATAAATCAGTATAGAAAGACCAGATATTACTTATTATTATTTATTGCGCCGTAAAAATACCGCCTAATACAAACTCAGAATGTATTCATTTATAATATAATAAATGTAATTAGGCACGGGCAAATAAATGTAATTACTCGAGGCACGGTAGAGCCCCTGCCAAGACGAAACAGCGGAAGCGCAGGGGACTATCTACCTTTTCTTGAAGCGATTCGTCGTATTTTTATACCCTCATAGATTCGGTCTGGACAGTGCTAAAAAATTCAAATTCTCAGAATATGATGTCAATAGAGTACTTATTAACATGTCAAGTTTCAAATGTATAGCCCTACACCTTATAAATGATTAATATCTAAAATACGCGGATTTCGTCACTCACTGACTGATGATCATCAAAATTGTTAGGGTACTTCCTGAAGTCATAGAAAGCTGCAATTTGATGTATATATAAGCTACGATTAGCACACAGACAACATGAAAATCAATAAATCATATTGCCCCCCATCCCTTAAAATAGAGGGCTGAAAGTTTATATGGAACTTTTGTCAATTTTCAAGCTAGGAACATAAAAATTGGTATTTGGAATATCGGTTGCAAATAAATAAATACGTAATGCTTCACCACATTTCACCAAATTGTTGAGAAATAAATATGGATACGAACCATTGTACTCAGAGTACATATTGCTTTTTGACTTTTTGACTGGCTCGTTGGTCTAGTGGCTAGATATAAGGCCGCAGACCCGGTGGTCCTGGGTTCAATTCCCAGGTCGGACCAATAAATAGTTATTGGGTTTTTCTGTCAGAAAATTTTTAGTAGCAGTCCGGAGTCTGGAAGTTGGAAGTGTGTACACTCCCGTGCCTCGGAAAGCACATTAAGCCGTTGGTCCTGCGCCTGAACTCTTTCCGGTCGCTTCGGATTGCCGTCCCATCGGATTATGAAAGCTAAGGAAAAGAGAGTGCACCTGTGTTTGCGCACACACTTACGCAATATATTATCTCCTGCGCAGTTAGCTAATCTCTCTTGAGATTGGCCGCCGTGGCCGAAATCGGTCTGGAGGACCTTACTTACTTACATATTGCTTGTACTGTAAAAAAATTATCGGATCAAACACTAACTCTACACACTCTAACCTAACACTCTCTTACTCTCATCACAGCGAATAGCGGTCAGCGTGAATCCTAGTCTTAAGTTATCTCCAAACTCTACACCTTATTCAAAATATGTGGCTTGGTCGTTTCGTTAGAGTCACGTAGACATTCCTAAAGGTCTTATGAACAGAAAGTTATTCACTAATAGACGTTAATTTTGTGGCAATAGGTTCTTGAGTAACGAAATGCGACATAAATGTAAATACTGTTGATCGGGTTATTATTATCACACACAAGCAAACACCCACACACACATGTTCGTGAACATATTAATTATAGAAATATACACTTATTAGTGTCGAATAATGTTATAATTTTTTTTGTTATTTAATTTAAAAGCTTAGCAAATATTGAATAATAAAATCCATGGAATTACAAGGAAAAGTAAAATAAGCAATTGTGATTTACGCGGGCGTTCGAGTGCCGAATAAGAGAGAGAAAAATATTTAGCATCTGTGCTCAATATAAACTGTTTACTGACAGATTAAAAATAATTTCAAACAATTTTGTTCTTGAAAATGTTGTAACATTTTTAAAAGAAGATAGATTTATTTATTATAAATAAATAAATTAAACCAGCCAGTCAGCCTTCAGGAAAATAAATATTGGAATGGCATCTTTAAAGCATGTGATAATTTGTATTACGATTCGGGGCGGCTGTCGAATATATATATATATATATTGGTAAAGCCAAAGCATTCACATTGGGTACTGAATAGGATTGGAAAACATTGCATTCAGTAAATTTTGTTAGAAAATGTTATTTTTACTACTCTTATAAGTGTATACTAATCGACACATCGGTGAAAGTATTTCAGGACGAGCACGATCTTCGGTAATGAAGCACACGAAGAAGAAGAAGAAGAATATGTGTATAAGTTGCCTAGTAACCAAAAAGTATACCAGGTAAGTTAATTTGAATTAAAAAATAGGTACGCAACATACTAACAGGCTCTGTTTCCCTAATTACATTCAGTGTTAACTACACTATGTCAAAGTTAGCTCCAGTATCAGAAAAGAAAAAATTAAAAATATTTTATTCGGCACCACCACTGTTTGACTAATAATTTAAATTAATATTTTTAGTTCAAACGTTACGCATTTCAACAATAGTATGAACAAACGCAGAACTGAATGCAAACATTTAAATGAAACAGGCTTCAAAGATCGTATCACCTTAACCCGTCTTTCTAGGTGAGCGACAGGATGCGATATGTTGCAACGCGTCGCGACTTAATGCGACCAACACTTGTGGCATGTGTCCTATTCTGTAGTTGCCTGAAGCCATTATTCTTTAACCATAAACAATATTGGCCCTAAATAACTTCGTAAGCAAAGAAGGAAGACAATTATCAAATATTTAGAGCAAAAATCATATCAGGGGTTGAAAACAAGACCCTAAAACGTAAATACGTTGCAAATATTCGTCTCTTATTCCAAATTATTTTATGTTGAGTTTGTAATTTGAACACAGGCACCTTGTAATAATTGTGCAAAAACCTTTATCAAACGTATAACATCTCGCCTTGTTGCCTCCACTGGTAACAAGGGGCTAGTTCATTTTTCGCCTAGGAATAATTGGCGAGTGAGCCACCTATTGGTGACCATCACCAATAGGCATTGACGTTGTAAGAAATATTAATTATTCCTTACATGGCCAATGTACCTCCAACCTTGGGCAGTAAGATATTATATCCCTTGTGCCTGTAATTACACTGACACACTCACCCTTCAAACCGGAACACAACAATACTGTATTGCTATGGCAGTGGAATATATGATAGATTGTGTGGTACTTACCCAGACGGACATGCACAACGCCCACCAAATAGAACGTTCCATGACGTTTTCGTATTGTCATATATACTGAAGGTACCTACATAAAAACAGATCATCCCATTGAAAGCAATATCAATGTAATCCAATTAATCGAGAAAATCAATACTTTCAATTATTTTTATTTACTGACACTTTATACAAGCGCTTAAAGGCAATATCCGCAAAGTCAAAGGTAATACAAATAATCTCTTCCCGATTTGATCTCAAAGCGGATTGGATGCTCATAGACATGCCTCACACGTACATGAATGAGAAAATATATTGTAGCACGTAACGTGATAATCATAAGAGTGAGAATAGAATAGCAGATACCAGTATTATAGTACAAATCGGTTATACATTATGAAATCTGTAAATTGCAATAGGCGCATGTGTGCATAACGTCATGCCTATGATATGGTTGCAGAAAAGTGTCTTATTTGCATTTAAATAGCTTTATTATCACACGATGTAGATATTATATTTGCCGAATTGGTCTGGAATAAAGCCTACGCTTACCGACGACATTGTGTTGCTATACGGGTGCATCGTGCAAAATGAAACAGCATATCAATGAAATCGCTGTAGGTATATAAATAGTCACAAATGCACATATGATTATTGCGTTTTGATAATGCACGTCTAATACACTTACCATATATGTACATGTGAGTATATATTTTTTAAGTTAGTACTTGGTCACCTTCGCCCATGGTTAACTGCGTCATAAGGAGAGATGATGCGTTGCCGACCTTGAACGAACCTGTACACTTGAAGTCTGAAAACTCCAGTAAAATATCAAATGGTGAAAACGTGAAATTTAATTTCTTAACAGAATGCAAGGTGAAATCTAAATCGAAATTTATACTCTCAAAGTCAATTATCAAATATAGTTATATATATTAAAAATGTATATATATATTGATGGCTTTAATGATAAGCATGACTTTATATGTCCACCATCCATTGACATTTATAGTGTTAAAACACACGATGTTACCGTGGCAAGCCAATACTTGGAGCTTATTCCACCACGCTGCTCCGATGCGGGTTGGTGGAATATACATGTGGCAGAATTTCAGTGAAATTAGAGATATGCAGGTTTCCTCACGATGTTTTCCTTCACCGTCAAACACGAGATGAATTATTAACACAAATTAAAACTCACTGTTATTGAATTCAAATTAATAAACTTGTCTTTATTTAAACTAACAACATATTTATGCTAAATCGGTAGTATTAAAATAAACTAGATATACCATTAAAAGCTACCCATAGATATTTTTTAAAAGATTATTATAATATACATATAAACCACATCAGATTCTATGAGTTTTATTTGACCAGACGTGACAATGAAAATCATCTATCTACGTACAAATACTACGGCTTTTATTTTATGTCTGTCGTATTTTGAATAAATTAAAAAATTTGAAAAGGTATAAATACATACACGAGCTTTTACATAAATAAGGTAAATACAATAAGTACGTAAATTAACAGTCCCACTGCTGGGCTGTCCTTTTGGGGAGAATGTTTAGATCTCATTCCATTGTGCTGCTTTTACTGCGGGTTAGTAAATAAATACATATGTAGTAGAGTTCCACACGAAACTTGAAAGGTAACTAGGTGTACTAGACGAACACAAATTGAGCACACGAAATTTCATCGGTTAAGATACATGTTTACTATCCACTACGCCATTTAAAATGAATGCAATACCCATTTAAAGAATCTTAAAGAGTTTTTTTCTCTGAAAACACCTGTTTAGGGAATACATTGAGCTGAAATATTTAATTTGTTTAGTGCTTAGCTATAAAGTGTGTCTGCAAGTCAACCGTGAACGAATTGTTTTTATACGACCTATACAAGTTTCGGGATGAGCATTTGTACGTAATACACGATGAGTGTGCCAGGGCTACATGAAATATGAGGAGATCCAATCGATCCCATTTCGTGTTGGACATATTTTATGATTGGAATGCCGCCGCCGATCGTGGACGCCTTCGTAAATTTATATTAGTTACTGAATGTCTAAGGTTACAGTTTTTTTTAAATTCAATATTTATATGTTCAAAATTAGAAATAAATAATGTGTTACATATTATTAAAATTCTAACGGCCATAATAAGATATTTTCTAGTCATCAATCGACGAGCAGATGGTGGTTTAATTTTTTTACGTAGGAGAAGAATATTACCAGGCAAGCCCACTGAATATTCATGTGCTTAATTTGTTTTTATAATTCATCTCGTGCTTGGCGGTGAAAGAAAACATCGTCAGGAAACCATTCACTGAAATTCTGCCACATGTGTATCCACCAACCCGCCTTAGAGCATAGTGGAATTAGCTCCAAAGGTTTGGAGCTTATTCCACTATGCTCTTCGAATGGAGAGGACGCCTTAGCCCAGCAGTGGAATATTCAAAAGCCGTTACTTTTACTTGCTAGCATTTTATCCGTGTCGACGTGCGGGTGCTTTTTGCGAGCGCAATTGATTGATGTGAAAATAATATATCCACATCGATCACTTATTTTTCAATATTCATTTTCGTTTTTCAAGCATAACAGACTTACATAACAGCTAAAAGCCACAAAGGATGGTACATTTAAAAATTTACAATTTGATAAACATATTTTCTCTTAAATATATTAAGAGTTTAATATTATTAGAGTTTAGAGTTTAAAGCTATTTAAGCGAGAATCCCATTATCCATGTAATGTAAGTACAAACTTTTGAATATTAAAAGTTTTGATGTACACAATAAATAACCATTGTTGTCGCCTTCAGAAATATATTCGTTGTCTCGTTATGTAAATACTGACTCAAATATATTGGTATTTGTCAGTAGAATAAATGAAGGTTAAAGTATAATTGGATTAAGTATGTAAAAAAAGAAAGCAGCCTTAAATGTAAGTACTTTCTTTATCATTTTCCCCTTTTCAATATTTAAACTTAAACATATTATTTTCTTTGAAAAGTAATTCATGTTTTAATTTAATACATAATTGTAATGTTTTATGTCAAAATGGCCGATATCACTGTGATTGCGATTAATTTCGCGAACAAAATTTAGTATTAGCAAAGCTAATTGTTGATAATCATTCATCTTAATATAACCGAACTGCGTCCTTATCGTCATGAGAGCTCTTGAAGAATGTATCCAGATATTATAGATCTGTGCTACGAGCTAACTTGGCTTATCGTTGAATACTTTATATAAGAAGTTTCCAGAAACTTTCAGGGTGATAAGTTTTGACGATAGATATTCGCTGAATTTCATCTTGAATGCTTTCATTAATTACTTTTAAACAGTCTATTTTAAATAAATAAATTTAAAAATTTGTTCAATATACTTAAATCAATATGCTTAAGAAATAAGTAACTTAAAATTTATATCGTATGTACAATTTCTTTAATAGACTTGATTATTTTTACCTTTTATAAATACCAATATTTCAATACATTGTAAAAGCCTTACAATGTATTAAAATATTTGTACAAAGTTCACCCGTGAGTTTGATAGAAAAAGTTGTTATATTATTTATTAAATGTTTTCTTAAATTACTATAGTATTATCAAGATTATTATTAAGTATTCATAGTTAAATATTGATCATTAAAATTCCTATCTGAATTTATACTTCATACTTAATCTACTTTATAATTATATCTATTAAACTGCCTGAATGAATGAATCTGCTAATTTCCGATATCACAAAACATACCTGATTATTTGATTTGTGGAAACGAGTAGGTAACAAGTAACTACTGATTCTAATACCAGTTTTCGTTAGAATGTAAACTCCGATCCGGTGTTAGCTTAACATTTAGTTTTATAAAATGACGTTTCAAAGCCTGTAAGGACCCTTCAATAGAGTATATTTTGCTTTGATCGCGCTCCAATCTAACTGATAAATGCTCTACTCGTTTGTATCCTTTCATGCATTCATAACTATTAAAGTGGTGCTCTCTAAGATCTGCTCTGAAAACTAAAAATTCCATGTCAATTTATTTATATATATATAGTAGTCCTCATAACGTTTCTTTTTCGTTAATATTCTACATAATATTTATATATACCAAAAATTAAATTTTGAATAATATATGTTATGTTGTAATACAAATGAAGAATTATAAAGATAAGGTATTGTTAGTTAGGATAATGTTGTGTTTTACCATAGTGTTCTGTTTTATTATGTTGCTTCATAAGATCGGCCATTAAGTTTAATCACTAGAACAAATAAAAATGTTAACCCATTACAACAACCGCTGTGTTCATTTTCATTTGCTCAAAGTGTACGTGGTACAGCTCAAGGTACATCAGGTCTGTTGTACCTTTGATATTTTCCTTTTTTTCTAGCGGATTTTGATCTTATTCACATTTCATGAACGCATTATATAGTTAAATAGCTGCTATTTCCATATTCACATATTTGAGAAGTCTTGAGCTTTCGTAACATACATAAAGTGCTTATAACACCTAATCAAGTAGGATGATTTAATTTGATTTTTAAATCATGTTCACGATTTCCAAAAACTATTTTGTACAATATCTATTTTTATTCTGTATATAATGATATATCTATATATGTATATATAGAAGATATATAATAAAAAAATAAGAAATGTAACATTCTATTAATATGAAACGAATTACAGCAAAGTTATTAACATAAGTAAGCGAATTTAAAAGTAATCCTTTTATCCTTGTGGCACAGTTGAAGGCTTACGTTTACACATGCTGTGAGTAGGGTTGCGGCATACGGCGATATTATTATTCTAAATTTTGTTCTGTAAAACTACTTTAATGTATACTGACGTGCCGGTTGGCATGGATTCGATTCCCACCCAGAACAGACATTTGTGTGCATGAACATGTCTGTTTGTCCTGAGTCTGAGTGTAATTATCTATATAAGTATGTATTTACAAAAGAAAAGTAGTATATGTAAGTATATCATTAGTCTGGTTTCCATAGTACAAGCTCTGCTTAGTTTGGGATCAGATGGCCTTGTGTGAATAATGTCCTAGGATATAATAATTATTATTTTATTATTATTATTATTATTATTATTACCATCTAGTATTTAATCCCATTGACGTAGCGAACATAATTTGTTTAGTCGCTAATTCCGGTTCCTTTATTTGACGGCTGGTTCATCTATTCAACGAATCGTTTTTTACGTAATGTGTCGGTAAACGTTACTAGTTTATACATGACCTTCATACGAATTCGTGACTTACGCAATATTTTTATTAAGGACGCTTTTGAATGACGCCTCCTACACAATTCTACTATCCGTGTAAAAGTAATGAAATTACTAAGCTACCCAAAATATAATACCAAGTAAGTTAGTGTGAAGGCGATGAAATCCAAACGATTAAACAGAGAATGAAAGACGCGAGATGATTTCCTAAAAATCCCTTTGCATACTATATACTTATATATAACTAGCGTTTTGTCCGCGGTTTCACCCGCGTAGTTCCCGTTCCCGTGGGAATATGTGGACAAAATTTAGCCTATGTTACTCGCTAGGTCTACTACTTCCATTGGTGAAAGAATTTTTAAAATCGGTTTAGTGACTTAGGCTAAAAAGCGTAACAAATAAACAAACAAGCCGACAAACCAACTCACATTCGCGTTTATAATATTAGTTGTGATTGATAACTTGAAATATTCTAAGCCCTACTAAAATGGTAACTGCCAGCCCTAGTTTTAAAACCCTTATGTCTGGTAGACTATGTATTAATACTGACTGAATAAACTTCACCTATAGCGAAATGTAAATGGGTACATAAGCTATGTATTACGATGATATTCGGAAAATTTGGCCGAAACAGATTACCATGTTAACAGCGGGTATAAAGCAAAATTGCTAACCCTTTATTTCATTTTTTATGGGTTATTGCATATGTTAAAATAAAATATTGTATATATACTACATTATGATTGCGTCTCATTAAAAAAAAATCTTGATAGAAAAAAAATCACGCAATGACCTTATAATCTTTACATTTTTCTGATTTTTACTCATAATTCTGTAGATTATTCAGATAATAAATAAATAATACATTATATTTACAAATAATCTAGGACTAACCTTAGAGATTTTTTGGGAGAAGAAGAACCATTCATTTTATTTTTATAACGATACAAAGTTTGTGACGCTTACTACATTTTCTTTACGCGCTTTTAGAAGAACTACACCTTATTCTGAATAATATGTTAAATATCATGGCGTAGTATCAGCGGTCCAACGTATTAACATGTTTTCCGAGGTACGGGAGTGCTAATACTACATAGCATCTAATTTTGGACTACTCATTATTCCTTAACGGAAAAACCTAATACATTTTTAGTGGCCCGACAAGAAATTTAAACAATAACTCGAATTCGACAGTCTTATATAGACACTGAATCAACGTAATAGCTACATTTATCTTTATTAAATAAATTAACTTTACATACACAAAGGAAAAATATATTTTTTATAGAGTAGGAAGGCGGACGAGCTTTTGGGCTACCTGATGGTAAGTGGTCACCAACGCCCATAGACATTGGCATTGTAAGAAATGTTAACCATCGCTTTAGACGCCAATGCGCCACCAACCTTGGAAACTAAGATGTTATGTCCCTAGTGCCTGTAATTACACTGGCTCACTCACCCTTCAAACCGGAACACAACGATACCAAGTACTGCTGTTGTGCGGAAGAATATCTGATGAGTGGGTGGTACCTACCCAGACGAGCTTATACAAAGCCCTACCATATAAATTGTTAGTAAATATTGAACAGTTGCATAATTATCCGATAAGCTATAAGTCTTAATCCTTGTTGATAAAAGGGGAAATTCGAAATACAAAATTTTGCAGCTCAACCGTTTTTGTTTTGTTTGTATCTCATTCATTTTATACAAACTTTATTGGTTTAAAATTATTAATTTTAGATTCTAATGAATATAGCTACGTTTCTGATTATGTTTCAGTTCAACTTTGAATAGGAAAACGGTTAAGTGGCAACGATTATGTTAAATGCAAATATAAATAACGTTAATTATGAATATGAATAACATTAATTTCGATTCGGTTGCGATAAAGTGACAATTTGCTACTGAAATTGGCTCCCCAATTCAACGTAAAATACCTCAATTACACATGTGTGCTCGCCAATCGACAAAATCGAATGATCGTTGACACATTCGTGTATGTAATTATTTTCTACATCAACTTGACAAAATGGATGACGTCGTAATTTAAGCGGCTTATGCATTGCTGCGTATATCATAAATTTTATAAATAAAAATAAATAAATAAATATTTTGCTTGATGCTACGAAATTAACGGAAAAACGAATGTGAAAACACTAGTTCGCTTCGTCACTCAATTCCCTTTGACTGGTATCTAAAAGACCGCTCACGAGGCGAAGAACGAACGACATTCGCGCGACTGTGTAAATACGGTATAATAATTTCATACTATGTAATCTATATATATACAGGGTTATTTGTAACGACCCAGCAACCTCGCAGGACTATATAGCAAACACCATAAGCAACAACTTGTGTTCTACGAGTTCGGACATAACTCAATACATAACAAAAAATGGTTTTACAAGTTTTTGTCGTACTATCGTGACATTTGTAGGTCTATATTTCATTAATAAACGAAAAGACGACGCGACGCGTCGATATTTGCGTTGCGCGTAGACTTATAAACGTTCAAGCGGGAAATTAAATTAATACTTATTTTTGTATGAAAATAAAATCTAACCAATTATCAAAATTCCTAGAACAAAAGTAACAACTTTTGTTTATGGTGTTAATTATCTAATCCTGCGAGGTTGCTGGATCTTTACAAATAACCCTGTATAAATAGTTTATTAATTTGTAACGCACGCTCAGTACCAATTTTTTTATATATGTAATAGATAGGCGGACGGACAATTGGGCCACCTGATGGTAAGTGGTCACCACCGCTCATAAACATTGGCACTGTAAGAAATCTTAACCATCCATTACATAGTCAATGCGCCGTCAACCTTGGGAACTAAGATCCGATTTGAAAAAATCTATATAAAAGGTTATAGACTATGTAATATAATATCAGGCTACGACTCACGTGGCAATAAGTAAAACTGGGCCAAGCATCTCGTTGATAACATTTGCAATAGGCTCGATAAGGGCTAATGTATAATTCTGAGCATTTTAAAGTAAAGTAACAGACTGCAAATGTACCACTACTGGACCTCTCTTTTTTGAGTGTAAGTTTACACGTTGCGTTACTCCGTCAAATATAGGTTACCAAACGATGTGTTCCTTAACCACTGAGTACGACATGAATTACGACCCAAATTAAGCACATGAAAATTAAGGCTTACCCGGGCTTCATTGTCAAAAATTATCGGTTATGATCTTCGTCTTCTAACCACCAAGCCATCACGGCTCTGAGTGTACTTAAAGTCAACTTTATTAAAATTATCAACTATCCGAATTGTCTATTCAAATAATCTTAGATTTTTTATGTTTATTTTATTTATTTTTTTATGATGAAATTTGTAACATTTCGTAATATAGTTTGCACGTTGCTCATCGTATATCGTATGTAATACCTAGGGACTATATAAAATACCTTGCCTGCCTGGTGGGTCTAGTGGCTAGATATAAGGCCGCAGACCCGGTGGTTCTGGGTTCAATTCCCAGGTCGGGCCAATAAAAAGTTATTGGGTTTTTCTGTCAGAACATTCTCAGTAGCGGCCCGGAGTTTGGAAGTTGGAAGTGTGTCCACTTCCGTGCCTCGGAAAGCACGTAAAGTCGTTGGTCCTGCGCCTGAACTCTTTCCTGTCGTGTCGTATTGCCGTCCCAATGGATTATGAGAGCTAGGGAATAGAGAGTGCATCTGTGTTTGCACACACACTTGTGCTCTATAATATCTCCTGCGCAGTTGGCTAATCTCTCTTGAGATGGGCCGCCGTGGCCGAAATCGGGCAGGAGGATATTATTATTATATTATCAGATAAAATATTTACCAGATAATACGGATTGCCGGTAAGTATCTTTATTTAAATTTTCAACAAGTTACACACTTAAAATTTATAAGGTAAATAGTATTAAGAGTTCCCGTTCATGTGGGAATAGGGACAAAATACCACACCAATATGTCATCATGGCGCTTTTGGCGAAGTTTCTATTAACAAACACTCCGTAGAAAAAAAACACCGATTAGCTATATGGCCGATAAGAAAATTAGTACACTATCAAAACTTAAGAACCCTATGCTTTTCGAGCAGTGAAATCACCCTTTTCAATACCCAATGGTAGTCTTTGTAGAGGGAGGTAGTTGGCGTTGTCGCAATTGCGCCCTATCCTCCTACGCCAAGGCACATTGGACTCATCTTATGTCAGACGACGACGTTAAGCCGCGAGAGCCGCAGTAGAAAATGCTACGTTGAGAAAATGGGGCAAAAATTCGTCTTAAATTTAAAACCATAATATTATTTTATCGCTAAAGTACTTGAATCATAAAAATTTATAAAAAAATCTTTTAACCAGTTTTTGTCTGCGTGTAATAATGAACGAAAAAGTCAATACATTTGCAAACATAATTTGTTATTAAAAAAAATCCCCGCGGTCCTCCTACTTTTTTTTTAAAGTTTTATTTTTTTATTTTTTATAGTTCCCGGGATGGCAAATGAATCTACTCCACCTGATGGTAAGTGGTAGTAAAGTTCAAACGCGACGACGGCTAGTGCATTCAGGAAGAATGACTTGCTCTAGCCGCCCCCGCCTTGCCGGCCCGCAAGATGCCTCTTCACGCCTCGTTTGAAGGAACCCAGGTCATAAGAGGAGGGGAACACGTGTGCTGGTAACGAATTCCTTGTTTTAGAGGTGCGACAAAGAAAAGAGTTGCCAAATTTCTTCGTGCGCTATGGAATTGATGTCACAGTTAGGCGGTGACATCGAGAGCCAGCAAGCGTAGATTTGTGAAGGAAAGGGGAATCAGGAATGAGGGTGAATGAGCACTCGCCGTGATACAGTCGATAGAAAACGCTGAGTGCCGCTATCTCTCGACGCAATTGTAAAGGCTCGAGGATGTTGGTGACCTTTACGTCGCCAATAATGCGAACGGCACGTCGCTGCAACCGATCCAAGGCCTCCAGTAAGTACTTAGCGGAGCCATCCCAAAGGTGCAAGCATTATTCGACGCAAGACCGCACCTGTATTTTATACAACAGGAGCAGTTGTTGTGGCGTGAAAAAACGCCGCACCTTGTTCAGTACTCCGAGTTTTCGTGAGGCTGTTTTTATAACAGCCTCGATGTGATATTTTGGATTGAGGTCGCACCGAAAGTCAATTCCCAGTATGGCGACTTTGCCTTGTATCTCCAGCGTAGTGCTACAGAGGGAAGGATGAGGGGAAAATGGTGACTTTTTCGCTGTGAGAGCGCATACCTGTGTTTTCTTGGCGTTGAACACAACAAAATTATCAGAGCCCCATTTGGCAATGAGTCCTAACGTCCTATCGAGTTCAACAACAAGATCCCTCCGTCTCTCTTCAGTTTCCGCCCAGCTCCTGCGCGTTCGTGGTACCCCCTGTACTATCATCTGCATAGCAATGTATGTTAATCTTTTGTGAAACATGTTTTCCCTTTTTACTTCCATTCTTTCGTTCTTGTAAGCTGGAGCTTCAGAGGATAAGTATGCCTTTTTTTACTTCGTTATCTTTTGACGTAATCATTACAGTGTATTAATACTTGTGGGTCTAATAAAATTTTAAATAAATATATTAGAGAATGGGTTAAAAGTTTTTATATCACAAACGAACGTTTAAACTGCGTATGCAATATATTGATTACATTTAATGTTAACATCCTCATTTTACTCGTTATTCTACTCAGAAAGGCTAGTTAACGCTTATTGTTTAATTTTGTATAATAAAATAATACTAAGCTGCAGTTTTATGTTTAACATTATTAAACTTAAAACTGGAAGTTTTTTTATATTCCATTCCACTATTAATTTGAATTCATTGCTGTTATTTTCTTCTTCATTAGGTACCCACTCATCTATCATTTCTCGTATTCCGGCTTGAAGGATTAGTGAGCCAGTGTAATTACAGGCATAAGCCACATGTAGCCTTATAAACGTGGTTTTGCGAGTGATTAGTTAAACAATGTGTCTTCATCTTTCGAATGTCAATCACGTTAACTAAACATCTATTAAGCTACGTTTTTAAGTAAGACCGATAATTTATATGGATTTATTTGTTTGCTTAATATGGACTATAAAAATATATTTACATCGAGGACTTAAATAAAAACAAATAATAAACTTAAAATATTACAGAAAAATTCACAATCGCTCGGCAATTCGAAATCACTTGACGAATTATGTAAATATGGAATGATGTCATAAATTTCCAAATACTACAGTTATCGACCATTCACATCAGTCAAGTAGTCTACCTTCCTATAAATATGTAATATATTGCTGGGTGTTCAACTTTTAATACTAAATTCGTGGGTAGATTTATTGTCACCGCCCTATAAAAGCAGCGCGAGTAACGAACGCCAAGCATTATTCCTCTGCAATTCGGTTTTAAGCGATAGCTCTGTCTGTTTATTATTGATTCCTTTGTTCTATTTTTGTGTGTAAATTGTACATATCAATATAAGTTTACTTTATTGTTGTATAGTGGTTATGATTAATTGTTTTAGGAAACCTATTTCCATCCTTATTTCTAACATCAGAAGTGGTATCTGAATCTCATGTGTTCTAATACGCTCTGGTTCCTGAAATAAGGTTGCAAATTATTTTACTACCCTTCGAAAGTATTATAATTTTGTAAGTGCTGAAAATGTGTGGTAACATATTATATGATATACTACAATGAAAATGATTTTGTGAGTATGTTTCAATTTGTTTAAAAGCGAATAGATACTGTGTCTTACTGTGTGTCGTACTTTATAAGTTTCTTAGTAACTTCACATTTTTGCTTGTACTTACGTTGTGATAATTTCTTTATTAAGCTACCCTGCTTTAGATTATTAATTAACAGTGATCTTGCGCCATAACGCTGATAAAGTCTAAACAGAACAAATGTGTTGCATTCTATTTCGATTGACGTCGTTGGAGGAATAAAGCATTCACCTCCACGCTGGACGCGACGCCGCGACCGCGTGTAGTGATTGTGACTATGGTGGACCATCGGGACTTTACGGCATTGTCTCCGCCATGACGTTTCGTGAGTGCAGCCACGATGCTGGTGTGAACAATCATTGATGTGATACGATCTATCAATACTACGGTGAGATCAAACCTATATTTTTAATCACGCTAACTTTTAAAGCTAATGGAGTTATAATGAGCATTGTCTGAAGTGATTAAAGATTGTACTGGCCCTACTAGTCAGTTTTTCATACTCCATTATGATTCAGATGCTGAGTGTTCTCTTATTAAAGAAGTAATTATTGTAAATTTTGTGGGAACTTGAACAAAACGTAGTCACGTTAAGGGGCATAGTCAGTCATGTGTTCTCAGCACTGTTGAAATATTTTGTATTTTCGAGATTGATAAATATTTAATCGAAATTTTATTGTATGTTTTGCCGTATGTCTCTTTGTGTAGTGATATCATGGTAGTACTCGAAATATTGTCGCAGAGATTTAGTGTTAATATGACTACGAATCAATTTAAAGTTTTTAAAGTTCATGATGTAAACAATTACAACTCACATGTACCCGCTCAGCTAATTTAGGACGTAATGTTTCATCTTAAGACCGAATTTTGATGAATGATTTTACCGTTATTGATACCGAAGTATCCCTGGCTCATAAAGCAGAAATTGTTACTTTGATTATTCGTTATATGACATATTTTATTACTGGTATAGCGCAAACTCGCGTAACAACAACGTGTGCTTTGGGCTAATTGATCCTATTTAAACAGTACAAAGACGACCTTATCGATTCAGTGCGGAAGAGAGAATATAATGCGTGCACGTGTAGTCTAGTTATTGCGTGCTAATATAATTCGACCAAGTAGTACGTTGTTTGCAACCCCAGCTTTGTTGGCTAGAAAACGCGATGGTTCGGATAGGATGTGTATTGACTATCGCAAACTTAATAGTATTATAGTACCCAATTGATATTCATTATCACTTATATCAAACCAAATATCACGATTACATGGTGCTTGGTTTTTCAACAAGTTAGACTGTGTTTCGGGTTTTCATTTAATTCCTTTCAAATTTGATGATCAATTGATAGAACTTCGTGCGTTCGTACCACCTGACGATCAATACGAGTACTTTACCATGCCATTTGGGCTCTGTAATGCAGTATCAGTTTGTCAAACCACCAATAGTTAAAGCTATCTGTAGTTTAGCTAATACTTACGTCATTGTTCGTGTGGGTATTAAAGACTATGTTGACTGCCTCGTTGGTCTAGTGGCTAGATATAAGGCTGCAGACCCGGTGGTCCTGGCTTCAATTCCCCGGTCAATAGCAGCACGGAGTCTGGAAGTTGGAAGTGTGTACACTCCCGTGCCTCGGAAAGCACGTAAAGCCTTTGGTCCTGCGCCTGAACTCTTTCCGGTCGTGTCGGATTGTTTCCCATCGGATTATGAGAACTAGGGAATAGTGAGTGCACCTGTGTTTGCGCACACACTTGTGCATTATAATATCTCCTGCGCAGTTGGCTAATCTCTCTTGAGATTGGCCGCCGTGGCCGAAATCGGTCTAGAGGACGAAATAAAAAAAGTCTATGTTGCTCGCTATAGTCAAATGATCGCTCTTGTCAGGACGCTTTAGGCGAAGAACAACTTTCAATTAACTGCACGTTTAATCATAGGACAAAAGTTAGTCCTTTAGAATTTTTAATAGTTAAAATTGCGAGACCTTTGTTGATGATGTGTAGTGAGGTAGATATCGATGTTGATGATATCGATAAGATTCGCAAAACTGCTTCCAAGAATATCATAAAGCGATTAAAAAAAAAACATTATATATTTGTGTTGGTAAGAACGAGGGGCGTATTCGAACAAAATTAGATCCGTGATTTGTTATAGTAGAGTTATTGGATGGCGATCGTTACACATTACAACTTTATTAATAATCGCCTTCATGGATTTATGTTTGACCTAAAGGTTGACTGGCAGAGAATACCCTTAAGCATTAAGTCCGCCTTTTGTTCCATATACTTTGTTGTGGTTAATAAAGTCTTTAAATAAATAAATAAAAGCTCTGAATTAGAATCGAATACAAATATGCCTATGATAGATTAAGAAAAATGGCAGCAGTTCACGTATCAGTTGAGATCGATGTAAATGTTAATGATGAAGTTCAAATTAAAAGTTGTGGTAGAAACTCTAGTAAGGGGACTGTAGGGGCCATAGTGAGTTGAGTTGTGTTCGACCGTACCAGTAGCTATTACGTAGTTGTAGTCCGGTGGAAATTGGTATCTCTTGGGGCCACCTAAGTAGTCCGTGGGTGGACGACGCGCGTTTAGCTCTGGCGGAGATCTGGGTCGGTAGAGACCATACGTGTGGATCCATGCGCATGTGAACAATGCGATTGCTGGTTGGCTAGACAGCCGGGGCACTAGATGTCTTACTCGGGAGTTTCTAGAGTCTGAATTTAAAAGTTGTGTAAAGTTGTGCTGAGTCGTTTTGCAATTTAGCTCGAACGACTGTGATATGTGGCTCTGGCTGTAAGCTGGATAAATTTGTATGCCCTATTGTCTAGTTAAAAATTTGATGTCTTTGTACCTTGCCCCTAAAATGTGGTGTGGTTAGGAGTGACCGGGCTAAGTGATATAAGAGGAGTAAGCTGTGTGACAAACATTGTTTCAAAGTAACACACGAGGATGGTGCTTCAATGCTTTGGGTGCGAAACATCATTCTGCGCATAACTGGTGCTGCTGGCTGGCCGATCGCCGATCAGCTCTCTCCAGCCTGCCAGACGTGGTGCTGGTGACCAAGCGTGCAGGCGTGGTCATGGCGTGCGCACGGCATTTGCGCCTCGTGTGGCGCCTAGTGCTGAGGGCCAAACATCACGATCACGCACGCACGATGTTGCTCACCTTCAGTGCGCGTGCGGCGCGTGTTAATATACTCGAGGGAAGTTTTGTCTTGCGGTCGGGGAAGGCTTGTCTTGGTCTTGCTTGTACTCGGGTATGCTTTCCTGGCCGACAGATACACTTCAAATGGGGTATGGTTTCATTTTATTGGATGCTGCCTTAGAGTGCGCTCAGACATGCGATCCTAGAATATGGGACATACCTTGAGTGGTTAATTTTTTAGAGTGAGCTGCTTTTTGTTCATATGACACGCTAACGTCGTGCCCATGTCATGTAGTAGTTTTTGTTAAAGATTACTAACGTCATTCTATTTGGTTGTACTATGCGAACTATGCTAACGTCGGGCCTATAGTTCATTCTATTTGGTTGTACTGTGCGAACTATGCTAACGTCGTGCTTATGGTTCGTGTCTAGATGTACCGCTGTGAGTAACTATGGTAACGTCGTGTCTATGGCTTACTACAGACATGCCAGTGAGAAAATTACTTTTTCTATTATGCCTATTATTTGTATGAGTGCCTCGTTAGTGGCTACATGTAAGGTCACAGACATGTCGGTCTTGGGTTCAATTCCCAGGTCGAGCCAATAAAATGTTATCGAGATTTTCTCTCGAAATTTCTCAGCAGCAGCCCGGAGTCTGAAAACTGGAAGTGTATGGCGTCTGGAAACACTCCCGTGGAGGACTACTATTGTTATTACTATTTTCATATGTAAAAATGAGTTTCATAGATATATGAAACTCGACGAATAGCTGTGTGATTAATGTATTCTTATCCTGCTTCTAGATGCAGACTGTCATGATGATGGTGCGGTGTCCACGCATGAGCAAACCATTATGGGCGATGACATACCTTTGATACCAGAGCATGTGATCAGCACTTCCGGTGTAACTGAGAGTCGTCCGCTTGAAGCACGGGAGGCCGAGGACGTCTTCATGTCAGGAGAGGCCGTGTTGGGTATTCAACTTTTAATACTTAATTCGTGGGTAGATTTATTGTCACCGCCCTATAAACGCAGCGCGAGGAACGAACGCCAAGCATTATTCCTCTGCAATTCGGTTGTAAGCGATAGCTCTGTCTGTTTATAATTGATTCCTTTGTTCTATTTTTGTGTGTAAATTGTACATGTCAATATAAGTTTACTTTATTGTTGTATAGTGGTTTTGATTAATTGTTTTAGGAAACCTATTTCCATCCTCATTTCTAACAATATATAAACAACTTATTAGGAGAAGTTATAACTTAATTATAAGGCTTATGAAGAATATGACATAAGAAATTTTATCTAGATATCTATGTAAACTCAATATCGTTGATATTACCAAAATAATATATATGTGATTCGATTAAATATGATTTTATTAAACTGGCAACGAATGCTATACGAACTATTACGGAATAGCGAACATTGTAACTATTTTTATCTTCCAAATATGACAACAGATATGCTATGTATAACCATTAACTAATTGCTTCATCAATTCATATTTACCTTTCAAGTCTTAAGCTTCGAACAAGCTCAATCGATAACATTACTGATTCTGATAACGAACGGTTGAACAACAGAAACATTAAGAAGTGATCCGTATAGTAAGGCCCATAAAGCCAACTTGTCCATAACTGAACTTCATTTACTAAATAGAAAAGGTTCTTTAAATCTCCTTTGATTTTATTTTCCTTGTTCTACTTAGTGGATGCAACTTTGAAATCGTTTTCTTTAGAGATAAAGCGAAGACAAAAACTAAATGTTTTAAGCGGCTTTGCCCTGTTAGCGTATTTTTTTTTTGGAAAAAAAAGACAAAAAATGCGGCAAGTCTATAAAAATAACTTAACAACAATAAATATTTGCTTAACAACTTAACTTTTTGTATATCAATAAAAAGAATTAAAATTGTAAGAATAATTTTGAAATAATTATTTGTTTTTGATTCGGCAAGCAGTTAAGCGTCGTAAGTAAATTACCGATTTCATTTATAAAAAATTGTCATCCTGTTTCTGTCGATATTATCTAAGATTTTACTTGGTGGTAGGGCTTTGTGCAAGCTCGTCTGGGTAGGTACCACCCACTCATCAGATATTCTACCGCAAAACAGCAGTACTTGCTATTGTTGTGTTCCGGTTTGAAGGGTGAGTGAGCCAGTGTAATTACAGGCACAAGGGACATAACATCTCTTACATTGCCAATGTCTATGGGCGTTGGTGACCACTTACCATCAGGTGGCCCATATGCTCGTCCGCCAACAGATGATATAAAAAAAAAAAAAGATAATTTTCTTTCACTAGTAAAACGTAACGCTCAGTATCTTTCTATGAATTTTTAGTTTAATGGAAAAGTTCTGATGATATAAAAGATGATCCACAATCCACGCAGATTGTGCGCATCTAGTATAATAAAAGTAGTAAAAAACTAATGGAAGAAGACTTCTTCTCTTATGAGAGGTTCGTGGTTTGGTTTCCTCACGGTGTTTTCATACCCGCCGGGAATTAGACGAATTATAAAAACGATATGAAAATTCAGTGGCGCTTGCCAGCCATTACGCTATCTGGATTTTTTAGTATACTCGTCATTATTTTAGATTTTATTGTATTGTATTAAACTCTTATATCGATTCAAAATTATTAATAAAGTTCTGAAAAATTACGTTCGTTCTTAATATAATCTAAATAAAAATATTGTTGTATTTTCAAGAGTGGAAATGTAAATTGAAACGAAACAAATGTTACAAATGCCTAATGATAATAATGGTAGATTACGATTTTCCTTTCTTTCTTTTCTTTAAAATTCTAATAATATTTTGACTTGACTTTATTGCCATTAATATATTAATATGATTTCAAAACATATTCATGATGGTCTAACGCTCTCACTACGTCAAAGTTTAATAAGGAACTCGAATAACTTCTAATCACTTCCTTGTTATTTTATATAGTACGGAGAACGTATACGTGATTTTTAGAAAATATGTATTGAGTTATTTGTAACAAAATTATATATGGATAATGCTATGTTGTTATATGTAACACGCATTTTTTATCAAAAGAAACTCAAAAAGATAAAGTTTGAAAAAGAAAAATTTCGTTTATCTGGGCACCCGTCACACAGAAATTAAATGTTTTTTTTTTAAATATAATTATATATTTCAAGCATCATGTTGTATTTAGTCATAGAACGCAGTCATAATCATTTACTATAATCTGTAATCTGTTGGCTCAAGTAGAAGCTAGCCAAACAAAGAAATGAATGGAATTAGATATTAAATTGAACTCGACAAGGTGAAATATTATACCCAGGATGAAAAAATACTATCGCGGAAAATTAAAGACTCGCCCCAGGAGATACTCTAAAGTACGAGTCGGTATCATTTTGCTTTCAAGAGGAGTCATGATAATAAAACAAATCATGAGTTTGTTACTTGGACTTATTGATGCCGTATCAATCTATCGTTAAAAATTTCTAGAAATTTTATAATGGCTGCATTAAACGACACACACACACACATTATTATACAATAAAATAACCTTAACATATTTACAACGTGACATTAAAATACGATAACAATGTATCGTATTAAAAATGAAATAGAATTTTCCTATTTCTATCAACCTTCGTCCCGAAATAAAGATCCGTGTCCATTTTCATAAACTAAATGGGCAAGACATTTCTAGGAAATAAATATGATTACATTATTTCAACCCTATATAAAAATATTATAACGTGTAACATAGGTAACAAATATTCCGTTTTTATCATAACGCACCTAAATTTTTCTCATGATGATTATTTGAAATTACTTGTCATTTAAATAATAACAACCGTATTCTTATTAAATATTCACTTATTTTGTGTATTTTTTTTTAATCTCTTTTATATAATAAACCCATTCATTCCATTATTTCAAATATAAAAATAATCAAAATATCAAAGAGGTTCTGGCGTTTTAATTACGGTATCAGGAAAACGTTTGTATGAAAAACAAGTAGCTTTAATAAAGTTTCGCCTTTAAGGAATAAATAACGACCGTTAGAAGTCCGGAATATCGGCTTACATCACATCAGCTTTTTGTAAAAAAATGTCACTGAACGAAGAAAAGAAATCTTTATAGGTAAGCCTTCATTCTTTTTTGTTTTAAATTTATTTAAAACTAGCGTTTTGCCCGCGGTTTCACCAGCGTAGTTCCTGTTCCCGTGGGAATACAGGGATAAAATGTTGCCTTACTCGACACCAAATGTTACTCGCTGTTAAAGTAGCTTTCCATTGGTGAAATAATTTTTAAAATCGGCTTAGTTTTTTAGGCGTGAAAGCGTCACGAACGAACAAATAAACTCACTTTCGCATTTATAATATTAATTAGGATTAGTATTCGGCCGCAGCTTCACCCGCATCTTAGTTAAGAGGAGAAGTTGGTGTTGGGGTTGTTTTTAAGAACCCTATGTCATTCCTCAGGGTTCAAGCTTGGTTCATACAAAATTTCACCAAAACCGGCTTAGTGTTCTAGCCGTGAACGTGTAACAGACATATATATAAAGCTGGTCCACGGAGTTTTATATGTGAAAGTTGGATACAGAAATTATATGACTGATAAATCATTCGTTATTGCAATTAAAATATGTAATTCAAAATCAAAATAAATCTTATTGAACTGGCTTTTAGAAACAATTTTGAATAATTTTACCACTTTCAAAGAATCTCTTCGAATTTGGCGAATTTAATGAAAATCCTACAAAAGGTTTCAACGCTAATATAAGCAAATTGTAAGATAATTAATTAATCAAATGAATTTTATGTATCTATATTCGGTCGGCAGCAGTCGGCATGATTTTTTCCGAAATAATCAACATTCATCGTCATACTTTAGCCAATTTACACAAAACTGTAATCAATTACACACCTAAATATTCCGTAAGAATCTCTCTCAAATCACTATATTCATTTGTAATAGCTAAAAGAACTACGTATATATACTATACATATAACAATAACTTATAGGTGAACCCAAAGAAAAATAATTTGGAGCAAGGGTCTTGTAAACAGGTCGGCCAGATATCAACGGTAGTCGCCTCATAACGGGAATAATTATCCAGAAAATAGATATGTGAAATGTTTTCCAGGAATAACAATATAAAGAACCAAGTTACATAGTTAAGTTTCTAAAGTAAGCTAATGTACACATACACATCAGCACTTAACTCTTGTCGACCTCACGGCAGAAATTCGAGGGGCGGTAGCAGGCAGAAGTTCCACACAACATGCCACGTAGGATGCCAAATGCTAATAGATTTCAGACACTCTTTTCTATTTCGTCTTACAATACGCATTGCTCGTAACGGGCAACACTAACTTAATCACTAAACTAATCTTTTAAAACGATTCATATTATTTTTAAATGATATATATTAGTATTATCATTAATCTATCCTAAGAAGTTTATATAATATATGTAAGGTATGCTTTACATTTAAAATCCTTCGTAAAACTCAATATCATCCCTTCTTGTGACACGGTATACTTATCTAAAATAAAATTTCACAGAAAAAAACCTAGTTAAATAAGGCAACATAAAATTATATTCATGATTAAAAAGCGTACAGCTAGTATCGATTGTATATTTATGTATTGTACACACATCCAAAATTGCCTCGTAGTTAAAATAAATGTGTAAGAAAATGACGTTGGTAAAAAATGACATAATGATATTTTATTAAGCGTATATCATCAGAATTTCGTAGTAAATATTACTTGAAAAATTTAATTGTATCGATTTCACATTGCCTTAGGGAAGGTTGATTCGGATTGTGAATTATACATCTTTATTATATTTTCGTAAATCGATTTAATCGAATCGCTTCTGATTACTTTCGATTGCCCTAGGCAGCTGTTTTAAATTTTATTATACTTGCTTTAATTATTAATTGTAGGCTTTTTAAAATGGCTTCTTTCTTTATGAAAAACTATCTTATTATGTTATTTACGTTTCTTCATTTTGGAAGTTAATTTAATGTGATGATTTACAAATATTTTGCGCAAACGATTGTAAACCACTATATCACTAGATTATACAAAATAAAAATTGTCTGCTTGAACGCGATTAATTTAAAAATTATTAAAATAATAAAATGCAACAGATATAAATCATTAGATACCAATAAAAATATAATATAATTTTATCTGGAAACAGCCGGCATAACCTCATGACTTCGATCATAACTTAAGGTCGAGAATTCGAAGAACAACGTGACGAGGCCTACATATGACGATGCAGTAGCAGTGAGATAAAATAAGTTTTATTATCTGTTACCTACAGATAATAGAACTAATAAAGTATTTTATTTTATATGAAATTGACATGTATATATTTTTAATTTGTTTATAAATATTTGGTACAGTCCTCAATTTAAATAAAATATATTATATCTATTTTTATGTCATGCCGTTTCTATCTCGTAGGTATATAATATATTACGCGGTATTCTTAATGTCTTGGCCATTGCGCCACCTGTACGTGATCAGCCGAAAGTGATGGCCAGAAGCTACACGTGACATTAGACATAAATAAGCCTTAGGCAGTTAATATTTTTTATTTATTGATATGACTTTAAATTATTTATCGAAATTCCCTCTTACTTCTTATAATTTTCGTATATATCAGTTAAATACAATAAAAAATCTATTAGGGTTTTATTTCTTTGTCGAACATTGAAAATAAATCGAGTTTGTTTTTCGGTAACGCAAGCGAAATCGCTATTAATAGAGAATGTTTATAATAATATTTCTTTGTACAAATTAAATGGTTTTTTACTACTAATAGAAACTCTTTAGACTAATAGAACTCTTTCTGTCTTAAATAACTTAAAATAGAATTTCGAACTTCAAAAACATCCAAGGTTTTAACGTGAAAAGTAGCTTTCATAATAATACGGCAAGGTCACTTTCGCTGTTAATATTTAATATATTTTTTTATATTTATACTCTTCTAATCTTACATATATTCGTAAAATAAATATTTAAAGGAAAAATAGTAATTAAGTTATTACACAAAATTGTTGGTATGATTATATCAGATTACATTAGGTATAATTGACTTACCTTATTATTTCACGTTCCTTTAATATTTTTTTGTTTTGAAATTACGGCATAAAACTTTTACACTCACAAATTTAATAAAATAAAAAATAAATTAACACAATATTATCAATTTAGTTTTTTTTTTAATAATCACTATTAAACTGAACGTCACTCAAACCACACAGGAATCGCGCGGGAAAATAGAATATTTTAATCTGTATCGTGTCATTTCACGCGGTCTATCGACGCGGTACGAGTCATGCGAGCGACTGAATGAAGTGAGCTGAACACTACTGAGCAATAAGAGTTACTAGGGTAAGATCCCCGCAGGCGCGTTGCATCTCGGGATGAAAATATAAAATGAAGCGCGATTTACACCCATAGTTTGATAATTACGGAAGATGATAAACTTGTAACCGTGGCTGTAATTAAAACTTACTCTTTCTTTAATGATTTTCTTTAGAAATAGAGTAGGTGATTTATCAACGTAAGTAATATTTCTGATATAACTATTTTGATTTTAATTAAAGAACGTGTAACTTAAAAGATGTTTTCATTAATATTATGATTTGAAAAAAGCCTATTCGGATTGTATTGTTATTAAAATGTCTTAACACGAAAAATATTTATGACTTGAAAATTTAAATACATTTTTTAGTTTTAATATCTCTTTATTTTATAACAAAAACATCGCAAATAATTGTTTTCCCTTTTGTTTTATTAAAAAACTTATAGAAGTACATTACTACTTTTCACGTTACACGCTGTCGTTTCCTCGAGGAAACTAAAGCTGCACTACACTTCAAAAAATATTAAGTAAGTTAAAAATAAATAGTCTCCGCTCAAATAATATATCATGTAAAATAAATGTTAAGTCTCTTTGAAACTAGACCCTTGTACAATGAAACGATTAATAATTTGTAGGTACGTGAGCGATTATGACACCTGTGTGTGTACAGAAAATAATATTCTCCGAAATCGAATGCTCTAGGCAGTTGTTTAATATTTTATATCATTTCAGAAAACTGACATCTGGCGGGTATAGCGGGACTTTCTTTTAAAGTTTATGCACAGACTGCATTATTGACCACTTACCATAAAGTGGCCCATTAGCCCGTCTCCTACCTATTTTATAAATATATATAACTATATATATCATTCTTCATTGTAACTTCCAGAGCTGCATACAGTTCGCGAACTGCGGCTTGCAGACCCAATTAGCTTATAATGTAGCAGATCCCGAGATCGTCGTCTCATCGCGCTATAAGAATACAGCGAAAACCGGAATTTGCGAAAGCGCTTTGGTCTAAAATATCTACGGCACATCACAGTAGCCACCGTAAAGTAAAGATTTTTAAAAATCTATTTTAATCATTACGGGCATTCAAACATGATACAATTCTTAATTTAAAAACTATTGAAAAGGCTTAAAGATTTTCTGCTGCGTTCAAGTATATCCATAAAATACAAGTTACATCATAAATGATATTTTAATTAACAAAATATCTACAATACATAATTGACGAGCCGGTTGGCGTGGTTGGTACATGCTTGCCTTTCGCGCCGCAGGTCGGTTGTTCGATTCACACTCAGGGCAGACATTTTTGTGCATGAACATGTCTGTTTGTCCTGAGTCTGGGTGTAATTATCTATATAAGTATATATTTACAAAAGAAAAGTAGTATATATAGTATATCAGTTCTCTGATTTCCATAGTACAAGCTCTGCTTAGTTTGGGATTAGACGGCCTGGTGTTAATAATGTCCCATGATATTATTATTATAAAACAAAGACTATATAGTTTATACTGCAATCAAATGACCTTCATTTTAATGAAAAATACATATTTGTAACTTTATGTTATATTGATAGCATTTCTGTACATCGTACGTCGGTGGCTGTGGTACGAGGATCGTTAGTGTCGTACAAGGATGTCATACAATTGTTTCGTTTTAGGCGACTATTAATTGACTGTAGGTACGCACGCAAACATAAGGTCTGCGCATACCAAATGAATACTATCACTGCGCGCTAGATCTTTATTTTTTTTTTATAGAATAGGTAGGCGGACGAGCATACTGCACCTGATGGGAAGTGGACACCTACGCCCATAGACATTGGCATTGTAAGAAGTGTTAACCATCGCTTACATCGCCAATACGCCACCAACCTTGGGAACTAAGATGTTGTGTCCCTTGTGTATGTAATTACACTGGCTCACTCTCCCTTCAAACCGGAACATAATAATACCAAGCACTCCTGTTTTGCTGTAGAATATCTGATGAGTGGGTGGTACCAACCCAGACGAGCTTGCACAAAGCACAAATTTAAATACCAGTGAATTTAAACTCCATTTCATCACTTTTATCAACTACGTAGCTATTCACCGCGTTACATTAATTTAATGAAGTATTTAAAAGAAGCCATCTTCTACTACTAATCTGTAATATATCTACATACATTTTACCCCAGGCTCTACTTTTTCACTTTCAAATGTAGGTTATGAATTCGGCCTTTGTGTGTAGGTTTGTAGATTTCAAGAAAATATAATTTACATCAAAATTGGATGATAGTGAAAAATAATGGATTTGTCACTTATTATTATTTATATATTACTAAATCTTCGCCGATTGTAAATTGATATTTTTGATCATTTTCTAATTTGGGAGTAAATTTAAAGAAAATTTAAAAAAAAAAAATGTCAGTGAGCCAGTGAACTTCTATCAATATTCTACCGCCAATCAGCAATACTTATTATAGTTGTGTTCCGATTTGAAGGGTGACAGGCAGAAGAGACATAACATCTTCGTTCCCAGGGTTGGTAGGGTATTGGCGATGTAATGAGGGGTTAATATTTCTATTATCGCCAATATCTATTGGCGTTGGTGACTTAACATTAATTTGCTCATTTGCACGTCCGTCTACCAGAAATTAAAACTGGGAGTTTAGGAATGAACACCGAATTAGGTAGGCAATAATATATTTATTATTTTACTTTAAAAAAAATTATTTTGTTTTTATATAATTTTAGTTTTAGTAGAATTTCAGTTTCCAATCGAAATCGAAATCGAAAAAGAAATCCTCACTGTTCACCAGTGGAGGATTTGTTGTATCTTTTCGGAAAAATCATATTTTAAGAGATGCATCCGCGAAGCCGAACACGTTTTTCCTAAATACCTACACATACCATACCACATTTGTAAATAAATACATGCAGAATTTAATGTTGTTTTCTTCAAAAATACACCAACAGTTATACAATTTCCCGATTGCATAGAGAAGTCGCAGCTTTACACATAACATTTGAAAATTGGGTCAAAATGTTATTAGAATTTCTCGCTGAATCGCTATTTTCCGAATGCGACAGCCATCCTGTCACTGAGTAGCATACTATGGCTCAAGCATTTCAACTACCTACTGCCATTGGAAGTTTTCGAATTATATTTTAATTATATAATATATCCTATAATTTGTGTAAATGTACATAATTACTTTAAATACTATTTCTAGTTCTTCTGTAAACATGTTTGTTTTATTTAAAGTTACAATAGAATACATACAATAGCAGCGTAACAAAACATTGCCATTTGTAATACACCAACTGGATACTTTGAAATGTATAAAGTAGTCCATACCGACTTTGTACGAATGAAATAATGATTTTATCTCAAGATGTATTTTCATGTCTTGAATAAAGACGATATTGAGTGGGAAGCCGAAAATTAAGGGATATATATATGGTTTTTATATAATGATTTAAAAACTCAGGATGTCGGAAACTATCACGTAAGTACAAAACAACATATTTCATCGAAATCAGTCAAGCTGCTTATGAGGGCGAATTACGACCTACTGGATGATAGGTCTTTGTATTAGCCCGTCTGGGTATATACCACCCACTCATCATATATTCTCCCGCCAAGCAGCTATACTTAGTATTGTTGTGTTCCGGTTTGAAGCGAGAGTGAGCCAGTGTAATTACAGGCACAAGGGACATAACATCTTTACAGTACCCAAATTAGGTGGAACCATTGTGCACATGGGACTAGTTCATATTACTTGCAATGTCTATCTACGGTCGTGACCACTAACCATGTGATGGCCCACTTGCCATTCGACCTACAAACCTATAACATAAGGTCCTCCAGACCGATTTCGGCCACGGCGGCCAATCTCAAGAGAGATTAGCCAACTGCGCAGGAGATATTATAGTGCACAAGTATGTGCGCAAACACAGGTGCATTCTCTATTCCCTAACTCTTATAACCCGATGGGACGGCTAGACGACTAGACCAACGAGGCAGTCAAATAAAAAAAATACGAACCATTTGTTATAATAACCAGCTTTAAATATAGTCAATTGTATAATAACTTAATGTCATTAAAATTCTAAAACTAAAATAACGATCCTTATATCATTATATACTATAGATCAAATAACAATAAATCGTAGAGCTGAACCAACGCTAGTAAAATGTAAAAATAAAACCCTGTGAGACAAAGCAGTAAGGAGTATTTATTGAGTCTGAACAAATTGGATCGATTCAATTAAATTGAACATCTCGTCCGCTCTTTATTTTACAATTTAAACTTGTAACTTATATTGTAAATCTTGTTACCGATGGATTATAAAAATATTATAATAATATCATGTTTATTCGTTTCCTCTTTTTATCCTTTGTTCTTAATGACGTTATGAATTGGCAAATAAAACATAAAAAATTCAATAATTGTTTTATATATATATATATATATATATATACATAAAACAATTATTATTATAAAACAATTATTGATCTGAAAAGAAAATTTCATAAAATACACAATAAGGTTTCCTTAAATATTTTATTAAATTTACTTTTAGAGATACTCACTATACGTATGGGAAATGGGATATCATACAAAGCCCAGAAATTCAAAGCCAAAAACTCTGTAGCGAACGTACAAGAATAATTGCCTTTATTTACTACTAACTAATATCCGTTTAGTTAGTGGCGCATTATGTCGACATTATACGACAAATATAATTTCCTTGCACGGTATATTTATGAATAGGTTGCTTTCTAGCTTTGTTAGTATATTATATGCTGGAATTCTACGTAAAATAACTGCATCTTGAGAGCACACTCACATACAGTGTTTGAGCACACATTTGTACATAATATTTTCCGCGCAGTTGGCTAGTGTCTCCTGAAAATGGCCGCATAGCTGAAATCGGTCGGTCATCATAGTCCAGGGGCCAATTCTACTAACCAATTGTCACTTTATCGCAATCGAATCGAAACGTTATCGCTGCGGTTTATCCGTTTTCCTATTCTTTAATTTAATTATCGACTATTGGTATAAAAGTTAACAATTAAGATTGGTTTTGACGGTATATGTTAACAACATATCGGTTCGGTTGCGATCCAAATAAACATAGAATAGTCATAGTTGGTCCTCAGTTTTTGCGTGATTTGCGCATAACAGGATAGATCAGCGAGTTAAGAATGTTCTTGTTGTTAGAAGAGTCGCAATTGAAAAAAAAAATGATCGTAAGATATATTTTGCATAATTCACTGTGCAACAATCCTAATATTTACGGGGTTGATTAAGGAAGTCGTTTGTTATAATTGGGTGAATAGTGACAGAACAATAGAGATATTTGCTTGCTCGCTAAGTAAATTATCTTCAAATATTTCGTAATGTGCTCCTCTGACCTTGCCGGCTTAGTTTGATAGGATAATAATTGCTATATTAATAATGATTAATTTTAATTGAATAAAGGATTAATTACAAATGTACATAGTCTAACCAATTGTAACCAATATTCACTTTGTTCTGTCGGAGAATTAACCAATGAAAACGCGAAACTTATACGCTTATTTAGAATTCGATATGACCATGTTTTCATTCTATTTCTAACTTAAAACTAATGTACAGTTTTAAAAAAATGTATTTCTTCCAATTAATTTTAAAAAAACCGCTTATTAAATATTACCTCAACTAAATCAACTAAGTAAATCAAATGGTATGCCCTAGATTTATCTCGATCGCTTAAACGCAGTTATAATAATCTATTTAAGTCGTTTCCTTTCCTTTCAGAAGAAATATGCAGAAAAGATTTCATTTCAACTTTTATTATTTTCTATAACATTTTTTTCAAATATATATTAACAGATTTTACTACAGTGCCGTGATGATCTAGTGGCTAGATTCTTGAGATTGGCCGCCGTGGTCGAAATCTGTCAAAGGGACATAATCATCATATGAACGGACGATACGTAATTTAAAAATAAAAAAAATAAAGCCATACTAGTAAAATAACAATGCTATAATAAAATATATATAACGGGACGTCGGTAAAGCCGGGCTAGAATCTAATAGCTGATTCGTGAATTCGTTAGTACGGGAATCCATGGTGGGCGTTATACTTCAGAAAATATTGAAATCAGTGGACAGCAATATTGACTTTTGTTACGATTTTAATTGTACTAACACTTATTACTTGTACAATTAGGGATTACAATAATAATTAGCGATTTAGAGCCAATGGGTTTGCGAATGATCATCATCATTGACATGACTTTCGCCGTGACAGACATAACTCCATTCGGTGTTAACCGCTCTAATAAACTGAACAGAATAATTTACCAACGATAAAAATTAACAAAATTAATTATAACTCTCAAAATTAACTGATTTTCATTATTTAATATTGTCTCGCTCCGATATATATATTTTTTTTTTGCCTCGTTGGTCTAGTGGCTAGATATAAGGCCGCAGACCCGGTGGTCCTGGGTTCAATTCCCAGGTCGGGCTAATAAGTAGTTATTAGGTTTTTCTGTCAGAAAATTCTCAATAGCAGCCCGGAGTCTGGAAGTTGGAAGTGTGTACACTCCCGTGCCTCGGAAAGCACGTAAAGCCGTTGGTCCTGCGCCTGAACTCTTTCCGGTCGTGTCGGATTGCCCTCCCATCGGATTATGAGAGCTAGGGAATAGTGAGTGCACCTGTGTTTGCGCACACACTTGTGCACTATAATATCTCCTGCGCAGTTGGCTAATCTCTCTTGAGATTGGCCGCCGTGGCCGAAATCGGTCTGGAGGACCTTATATACATATATATTATATATAATATCTCCTGCGCAGTTGGCTAATCTCTCTTGAGATTGGCCGCCGTGGCCGAAATCGGTCTGGAGGACGTTAAAAATATATTTTTTTATAGTATAGGTAGGCGCACGAGAATATGGGCCAACTGGCTCCCGAACGCCCATTGAAATTGGCATTATATATTTCTTTAAAAAAATACATCGCCAATTCGCCACCAACCTTGGGAACTAAGACGCTATGTACCTTGTGCCTGTAATTACACTGGCTCACTCACCCTTCATACCGGAATACAACAATAGCAAGTACTGCTGTTTTGCGGTAGAATATCTGATGAGTGGGTGGTACCTACCTAGACGAGCTTGCACAAAGCTCTACCACCGAGTAAAAAAATAATACTTACAGTAGGATGCATGTAAATTTTATAAATATATAATGAATTAACAGCAGTATCGACCAGACGTAAGAATTTTTGTATTTCTACTAAATACTCTCTAAGATTTCGATTGAAATGATATTTTATACTTAGCGCTACGGTAAAGTGTAGGTAAGTCGTTTTAACATTTACTTGCTGATAATTTAAAAATAAGATGGCAGCTTTAAAATGTCGGGGTATTTTTAGGGTCCAAGCTCTGTTTGCCCGTGAATTTGAAAAAAGCACTCCATCTTATTAACTAAATTGGTAAGCTGGTAGTACTTTAAGCCCCCAAAGAGTAGAAACCCTTAAATGAAAAGTCCGACTTGCTTTCAAATTAAGAAAGTTGGCATTATAAATGAATGTTATTTTAATTTAAACAGTAATTGTAATCTAACCGTAAGCATGATTTAAGAAGTTATTCAACTTATTTTTATCACATAAATAGTTTTGAACTTCAGTGCTTTATCTATTGAACCAATTTAACATTTAACGGCTTAATTTTATTAGTTGTACAGGTCAATTATCAATAAGCCAACTAATAACTTTTTCACTAGACTAAAAAATATTTTAGTCTTTATGTATTTCGGTCTTTGTATACAAGTTACATTTTGTATGTATATATATATAGTGGTTTATACGAGATTTTTTATGTAAGTACTCGTATATAATGTGGTTATATTTTTTCTCAATAATATCTCAAACTCGTTTCACCAATATCATATAAATGAAACTGTAGATTATTAAAGTTTTTTTTAATTTGAAATCAGTAATAAAGCTTTTTTTCTCGACTGAATTTATATTAATAAGAATTTCAGAGTCACAATAATTTTAATGAAACGGTTGGCCACACACCGACCGTATAAACTGTGAACCTTAAATTTACTTAAAATTCATAATTGCAATGCATAATACTATCCATCCAATATAATACCGCCAAGAAGAGATAGTATTGATGTGCATGAAGGGTGAGTGAGTCAGTGTAATTACAGGCACATAGGACATAACATCTTAGTCCCAAAGGTTGGTGGCGCATTGGTGATGCAAGGGATGGTTCAATGTCCATGGATAATGGTGAGCATTTACCATCAGATGTCTTATTTACTAACCTATTTGAAATAAAGAAAAATATTAATATATTCAACAAAAGTAAACTAATTTAAAAGTATTTTTGAATTACCATAATTGAGCAAATTGATTCATCTTCTGAAAAGTTACTTCTTAAATATCTAATTTAAATAAAATGCGATAAGTTTTTGCTACAAAGTTACGAATAATTCAGACAAATTTCTATCAGGCAACGTAGATAATTAGGTGTGGTTAGAAAAATTAAGATAAAAATGGTGCTATGAATATAAACTCGTATAGCTTAATCGGATATCGCATGAATATAATACAAAATAAGTTTCAGCCTTTGTGTTAGGTACCCTAGGTTTTTCTGTACCCCCTGACAACACGCATGTAAAATTACATGATGATTGATTCAGTAGTTAAGGCGTGAAAGCGTAACACACGAACAAAGTATTTTTCGCATTTATATTATTATTACCAAGTGTACATGAGGAACTTGGGAAAATAGGTCAACAATAGCTTGTCACCATTGCTCATTGGGATTACAATACATTGGACCTGTAAGAAATATTAACCATTTCTTATTACCAATATTTCATACACCTCGGAATGTTAATCTGTGTCGTAGTAACTGGCTTGTTCGGTTAAGTCCGGATGAAATCTCGGGTCAGCTAAATAAAAGCGAATTACTTTGTCAAGAAATGTAATAGTAGCAGTAAGGGCCTGGAGTTGTAAGTACCAACGTAGATCAAAATCAAAATGCACTTTATTCAACTAAACTTTAATCGTAATTTTACAGGATTATACAAACGTTAAACTACCCACGATTCGGAATATCGATTCTGTTGAAAATAATGGCAACAATCTCAGTATTTACGCTTTTCCACCGATTAAATTACAAACAGAGGAATAAGTTAGGGCTTAAGAGTAGACGACCTTTGTCTATCAATGGAATATTAATGGAATACATTTAAGTACCTTTTCTAAGAATCCTCTTTTAAAGTAAACTAAAGTAATGACCCTTCTGGGCTAAGGCAACCTTTTATTTTCTTGAAAAAAATTGAAGCTTACTCCACCACACAACTCACGGATTGGTGGATGAACGTGTCAGATATTCGTTCGCGGCATGCAGGTTTCCTCACGATGCTTTTCTACATCGCCGAACACGAGATAAATTATAAACACAAATAAAGCACGTGAAAATTCAGTGGTTGCCCGAGTTTGAACTCGGAATCATCACTTAAGAATTTAAGATACATTATTTTACCCACTGGGCCATAAAAAAATTATAATAAATAAAAAACTTAAGCCCATTAGGATCAGCTCCAAGCAAAAAGTGGTATAACTTAGAATAAAAAACGCAAATGCAAATGACGGTGGCAACAAGAAAAGTCCATTGCGGCCAGAGTGATTTCTCACGTGACAAACATTTTTAATAACGAAAACAACCTTGTTTTTTTCCAATATTTTATGGTTCAACCCCTGTCATAATAAATTATATTAAAATACTACAAAACATCGTATATATTTCTTCGAAAATGTATTGCAAATATATGTACATATATTGTATTTATAAATTAATTAAATTAACTAAATACATTGAATTACTACTCATCTGTTTGAGAGTCGTTATCACTATATAATTGTTTATATCTGTGGCTTAACATAACACTGTAAAAAATAATAAATAATTATAAAAAATATAATTGTTCTGAACTAGAATTGAATTTTTTATTTTTTATTATTAACTGTCAAAGGGCAAGACGAAATAAAGATAATATCTTGCATACAGCCACAAACAAAAGCATAAACGAACAATTTATAAACCAACAAACAACACGGAAACTAAAAATATTTTTAGCAGGAGACTGCAAAGCGTGTAGAGTTGAAAATTTTAAATAAAATGAAAATTTTAGGAATACCTGTTTAAGCGGAACGTGGAAAACGAACAAAATAAAGCACAGAAATGAAATGTTTTACGGGACTTTTAGGGGTAATAAATTTTCTTATGTACATATACATACATTTAGAAAATCAATAAAAATAAAAATTATCTAAATGCAGTATTTTTAGTCAGCAGTTTTGCCTACCTTTTTAGAACAAATATTTATTATTATTATGTTTCAAAATAAACTTATATTTTATTAATAGTATCGTGTCATATCACGTCCGATTTTTCGAAATACTTTAAATGACGTAGAATCATAGTTGTGTTTGTGCCTTTCTTTGTGTGCGTGTGGCAATATAATATATCTAAGCCAAATGAAGTCATTGACCCAAAATCAATTTCATTTCAGCCATAATGATATTAAATTAGTTAAAAATTTACTAAAAATATCAAACAAGGTGTATTTTTGTTATAAACGAATATACAAAGTTGAGTTTCCAAAACTGAGATGACCCAGGATATAAGACGTGTACATTAACTGAAGATTACGATTTCAAGCTGGCCAAGCAACACTTTTCACGTGTTCATATGTGTTTGTAATTCATCTTATGCTCGGTGGTAAAAAGTAACATCGTGAAGAAACGTTCATGTATTAGGTTTAACTCTGATACATGTGTATCCACCAACCCACTCTGAAGCAGTGTGGTGAAATCAGTTCCGAACATTCTCTCAAATTTGTTGACTATTACTTTATTATTTATTGTTGATGAATATTAAACTCAACGTTTGAAGGTATCAAGTATATGAGAGTGGATAACTTTTAACTTAAATAATTTTATTAAAAACAACCTCGAACAAAAACGCTTATAATGTTACTTGTAATATGCAAAGTGCCATTAAGGATAAAGAACACCTGGTTCAATTTTAGCTGTTAAATAAAAGTTAAGCATAAAAAAGTATAAACTTTGCCATTACGTTACAATAACAACGTTATAACATTTTATTTATAACTTAATTTACTCTACCGTATTTTTATAACTCCGGCTCATCTTTGACTACCTTCACTGGATTGATCACGTTTGCTATTAAAGATTCAAAACAGTTTTTGAGGTAATAACGTCTTATAAATCGATAAACGCCGGCTGCACGGACGAAAAAGCATGATTTATAGTAACGTTCCGCCTGAACCGAGCGCGCAAGCGAGAGCGCAGAACAAGCGATAGAGAGACACGATCGTCCTAAGCGTTCGGCTTGTGACGCATCTATCTCTCTTCCACTCCATCGGCCGATGCGTCCGAGTATTCATCAATGTTTTCTTATGACGTTATTACGTAAAGTTATCGACCGTAAACCGACTTTACAGACAACCATTTTTTTTTCATGCAATGAATCATCTAAACGTGTCCTGCGATCTTACCAGTTGAAAAGCACCGTTTCATCTTCGTCTACTTCCATAATGAATAGCATACATGATAAAGAATGAACGAATTGCTAAGATCATCCCACACATATAGCACAATTGCCGTGTTCATTACTGAGCATAACCAGAATCACAGACAATAAGACATGATATTTTTTTACTGACATATTGAATTGTTGCAATAAAATAAATGCACTCCGTTGTGAGATAATTATGAATAGCAATCTAATGTTAATATAATCTACTAATAATCCCAATAATTAATTAAAATGTAATTAAAAATAAGTTATAAAACTACTATTTATGTTAGAAATAAAATAGTCGAGTGAAACTAGTTCGATTCAAAATTGGAATAGTTATCAAACTTTCTCATATTGTCCGCGAAGCAATGGCCTCCGAATCAAAAATACTATACAACTATTCTACTATTGCTATCTACTCGTACTTTTATTATGTATTTTAATTACTTATAAAATAAAGATAAATAAATGTCACAATGATTAATCTAAAATATTCACATTTAATAAAAGTATTATACTTTTATATTTTAAGACACAGAGCAAACTGATTTTTAAATTTGGTGTAACTAGCGAGGACTGTCTAGTTAATGAATAATTAACACAAACATTGCATCAACCACATTTCTACGACTTGAGAGAGATATTAAAATATTCGCCGTCTTCAGCGCCATTTTGTTTTCAATAGTGTATTTTTTCTTATCAAAATGATAAAATTATATATAATATTTATATCTGGCACGCATATAATATGATTAAATAGGTTTTCTGTAGTGCCCCCCACCCGCGTTGATACTGTGGAAGGGATATAAGGTATTTTGTGGTTTCTTTTTCATACAAGATTAAACGGGAACCGGTAGAGTTATAAGATAATGTCTTATTGTACCTTATTTAATTAATAAAGAGCGTCGGTGAAAAAGGTATAATAGTCATAAATATAACTAGTGATGTCCCAGGGATTACTTGCCATCCTTTCTACTTGAATATAATAATTTATTTATTAAGTATCTCCAAAAAAGGTATACTCTTACGATGCCATAACATGTTGTTATTATGTTTAAATATATATGTGTCATTCATTTATAGTAGACCACATCAAGCACATTCAATAATGACTAAACAGAATTAAAAAAATAAAGTTTGCATTGTGTTTGTATACATAAAAATTAATACAGAATTTAGAAACTACAAAAAAAGATAAATAGTGGTTCGTAAGTCTATGTTATGTAAATGTGAATTTAAATACATATTCTCTATTTGAAAGTCTTGTCAGGAATGCTGAAAGGCAGTTTGATACGTAAATGGAAATGTGACATGGACGTTGAAAGCTTTAAAGCAGAAAACTGCAACTAAATAACAACAGGAAAAACAAATGATAATACAAATATATGTTATCGAGAAAGGAAGAAAATAATAGTAACTTACTTGGTGGTAGGGCTTTGTGCAAGCTCTTCTGGGTAGGTACCACCCACTCATCAGATATTCTACCGCAAAACAGCAGTACTTGCTATTGTTGTGTTCCGGTTTGAAGGGTGAGTGAGTCAGTGTAATTACAGGCACAAGGGACATAACATCTTAGTTCCCAAGGTTGGTGGCGCATTGGCGATGTAAGCGATGGTAACACCTCTTACAATACCAATGTCTATGGGCGTTGGTGACCACTTACCATCAGGTGGCCCATATGCTCGTCCGCCTGCCGATGGAATAAAAAAAAAAAGTAAAGTAAAGTAACAAATAGATGTTCCGTTGCTGGTCTAAAGTGTCTCCTTTTGAGGAGTAAGTTTGTAGCTTATTCCACCATTCAGCTTTCATGCAGGTTGATGGATACACTTGGCAGATTTTTAATGTTTTTCTTCACCGCATCTTCAAAAATTAAGGACGTGAAATTCAGTGTTGTTTGCTCGGATTTAAGACCGCAACTTGACTCTCTGCTACATTGAAAGGATAGGTTGAAATATTTTTTCACAATAATGGAGTCAAAACACGTAAAGAATCAGATCTTTGATAATTAAACTAATATAGAGTTAGACAGACAAGACGAACAATGATTTTTATTTAAAAAACAGAATTCGCTTTTAAAGTAAAATATAAATGAATATACTATTCTATAATAATAGTGTGAGTTGTATTATTTTATACAAGACGCAAAATATTGCAAACTTAATAACTAGTTAGGTACAAATAATTGTATATTCTTTTAAATGTGTTATTTCCCACAATACTCGTACTTCTCATATAAAAGTGAAAAGCCTACATTTTTCTATTACTAAAAGTTATTTCGTGTGGATCTTAGTTAACCATACAAAAATGTCTTCAAAAGACAAAAAAACTAAAAAAAATAGCTTGGAAGTTCAAGAAAAAGTATAATTTAACTTCTTACATATACTATATATACAATAAAGAACATAGTTTGCGTTACATAGCTCAATAATTAATGTAGTTATAGCTTATTCTTTTTCACTAATGAGATCCTTTACATTTAAAATAAAAAATTGTGCGATCGGGGTATCCCCGTCAGGAACGAAGTTCTGTGCGATATGTTTTCGACTCAAACCGTGTTTTAAAATGTAGATTTTAATTGATTATATAACAGTCTTTTTGTCACACCGAAAAGCACCTCAATCTCCTTTATATCTACCTCTTAATTTCGAACGCATCGCATTTTGTAGCATTTGGTAGGCACAGTATGAACGCTATTTTGTTACTCACGTGACCTTGGGCCACTGCTATTTCACTCTACTATAAGCCGCGTAAAAGAACTTCGTTCCAAAAATATTATTATTAACGTCGCATATAACTTTCTTATATTTTATGATCATACTCTGTGGTAAACTTCAAGTATGTTTTAATATAATAGCTTTACTGGTTGCTATTTTTACTATTTCATATAATATGCCGAACTGTTTTGCATTTGCAGTAACATATATACTTATTGTTGGTATCGTAATTGTTAAAACTCTGTTTTAGGTTTTTAAAGGAAACGTAGACGACTACGACAAGACTTATGTTCTCGCTAAAAAAATATTAAAAATGATTGGACTACCCCTTACCGAAAAACTTACAAAATTCTCAAGGTAAAAATTTTATTATAATTAAAAATGCTTTTATATAAAATAGTAGTAGTATATGCTTTATTTTATACCAAAAGTGTTATGTAACAAACAATTATAAACAAAAATAAAAATAAATGTTTCTTTAATAATATCTACATACTACATATATTCAATCCATCAACCCACAATGTAGGAGCGTAGTGGAATAAGCTCCAGAACCTTCTTAAGACAAGGGGAGGACTTTTCCAAGCATGGATTTAAAGTCTTTTATATAATTAATCGAGTCTCAAATCTCGATCAGATATCGGACGCAAATAAATGGCAAAAACCAAAATCATTTTTTACCGTTATACTTTATACAAACATATTTTTAATGTAATGTAATATTTTATACCTTAATACAAGGTATCGTGATTTGAGAGTAATCCAAAAAAGCAAAAACTGGCTATTAGAGATATTTTATTATTTTAACTTCATAAATGTATATAAGAAATTATTTTTGCTTTTGTTTTTTAAGCCAATGCGAAGTGACAATAAGCTCGGTCGATATATACACAGTTTGCAGTTAGGTAAGGACACATATGTACGTAGGTATCTGTCACTCATTAGTTCTACAAAGAGCTCTTACTACTAGAGAAACTATCTCTGCCAAACATAAAACTTTATTCCGACACTACGAGCCTTAAATAAATATAAATGTCATTTATTTCAACCATGTTTTTAGTTTTTGTTGGAATACATTTTTCTGGTTTAACTTTGCTAATATATTGTTATCGATGGCATTGGAGTCGACGAACATTTTTGTGCATGCTTCGACTGGGACGTTACTTGACCTGTTTAAAATGATGCCGTGTGTCGGGTTCCTTCTAGTATGTATGTATAAAAATCATTTTAATGTGAATAGAAATACTAAAACGAATTAAAATACCAAAATTATATTGAAAACGCCGTTTCAAAATTGACTCACTCTAAAACTGTAGATAAAAAGTCTAGTCTAGATAGTTTGCCTATCAAAATTTAACAAACATAAAATTAATATTTTCAAGAAGTGCTGATGTTTTCCTGACCGACCTCGGCCACAGCACATATAAGGCACAAGTGTGTGCACAAACACAAGTGCACTCTCGTAATCCGATGGGATATATATAAAAAAAATATCATTAAAATATAGTCGGCGTCGAATCGAATTTACAGTGACGATCCATCAATCACGAAGTGATTGTTGAGAATTTTTAATTAACACAATCACCGATCGGTATCGGTAGTAACTAATTTCTGTAAATTAATTATACATATAATAAAAATATATATGTAGTGACAAAACCTTACTCGGACCTAACAGATTTAGAAAAACGATAAGCGCGTATATTGTTGGTAGTTATTGTACTGAAACATATAAATAGATTAAAATCTATAATAATATATACCGAAACAAGAATTATCACTTCCGGCATAATTGTGCAGCCTCTGTCCGCCACAAGTTGATTCTATTATTGTACAAGCAATACAGTTAACAAGCAACAGTTTCTTCCGAACTATTCTTTCTTTTCGTTTCTTATGAACTATAATAATTTTTATTATATCTTTATTATGTTTGTAACTATTAACATATATAAAATATTCGAACAGCTATCGCTAAGGCCTACAAGATCAAACGTTACTGGTCTGTTTTTGAGAACCTAGTCATGGAACCACGGACTATGTGGCCAACGGGACACATCACTGAAGAGGAACATAAAGTTATAAGTGATGCATTGGGTCGACTTAAAATTGTTTTAAAAGGTCAGTAAGGAATAATTTTAGTAAAAAATCACTTCAACATTAATGGAACACAAAAAATAAATAAAACACATTTAAACTTATTACAGTTTAAGAGTGCATAAATGCTTATTACTTTAAAGATATATTACAGACAATCTTTATCATGATAGAAATTTTATAATTATTTATTGGACTAGTGCAAATGATTTGGTCGATCCAATACAATAAAAAGGTACTATGACAACTCCCTACTATAAAATAAATACATATTAGGTAAGTACGATTGTAAGTGACGATTGACATTGGCAATGTAAGAAATGTTAACCATCGCTTACATCGCAAATGCGCCACCAACCTTGGGAACTAAGATGTTATGTCCCTTGTGCCTGTAATTACACTGGCTCACCCTTCAAATCGGAACACAACAATAACAAGTACTGCTGTATTGCTAAAATATGTTTTTACCAACAGTGTATTTCTTATGCAACACAATGTTGGCGAGTATTTTCACTTTGCCTTCAATGATAGCCTGGATCAAGAACCGAACTGGTCAAGACGTAGAACTGATATTCGGTTTCTCTTACTGGCTGCCCTTCGATCCATTCCAGGGCATTCGATATGAAATTGTATATTTTGTACAAACATTTCATTGTGAGTAAATACTTATTATTTTATTTTCAACGTCTATTTTTATGTTAACATGTTTATGTAAATCGAGTTGGGATGTGAAGATGTTAGGTATATCAAAAAAAGCCTATGATCTTCCTTTCGAGCTTGGTTCATACCAAATTTTATCGAAATCGACAGACAGAACGACTTACATTCGCATTTAATAAGTATTATTAGTATAGATGACACTTAAGAACTTTAAGCTTAATCTTTGGGATGATTTATGTTTTTTTTATTTAAATATAATTGAAGGTGGAATTAAATTTTAATTTTAATATATTACGAATGCATACTTTTAAACGTTAAATCGTTTGCAATTTTAAGCTTTTAATTCAACAATTAATAAAAAATTAAATCAAAACAATATTTTTCATAAAAAAAAATTCTCTAAACAAAACGTCTAGCACAATTTGTTAACTAATGGCATAAGTTGTAACCACACATAATTACATGTAATTTGGCAATTTAGTGTGACCTATTCTAAACTGAAGGCTGTACTAAATTCCAAGCGATTATCTTTTCAGGTTTCCTTTCAGCTGGATTTATGGTGTGCGGTGATTTGTTATTTTGCATCTTTCTCAGTCATATAACCACACAGTTCTCTCTGCTGGCGATCAGAATAAACAGATTTCTTTACGTACCAATTGACGATCAACTCGTGGAATCTTACACACTCGGTAAGTTGACAGTTGCAATTGCATTCATGCAAATAAACAATTGTATTTTTCATGCAAGAACATCAAAGGTTACGTTTCTTTTATTGGAAGGACAGAAAAATTAAAAACTTTATTTGTTTCGTTTAATATAAAATTTTAATTATTTACTTTTAATATAATATTATATCATTTAATATCTATATAAAAATTGACCGTTGAAATCTTGCGTTCGTTATAAAGAACAAGGTTATGTGTCTATATTATATACTACAGATAACACATTCAACAGAAAGCAAATAAGAAAAACATGAATTAAGTAAGCAATGCTCATCAAATATATTAGAATTATTAATATTGTAAGCCAAATGAAGTTAACTACACGGTATGGTTTTCTGCAAGCCCGTCTTGGTAGGTACCACCAACTCATCAGATATTCTACCACAAAATAGCAATACTCAGTTGTGTTCCGGTTTGAAGTGTGAGTGAGCCTAAAGAGTGGATATCTACAGGCACAAAAGACGAAACATCTCAGTTACCAAAGTTGGTGTCGCATTGCCAATGTAAGGAATGGTTAATAAGTATTTTTTACATCGCCAATATTTATGGGTGGTGGTGACCACTTACCATCAGGTGGCCCATTTATCCGCCCGCCTACCTATAACATAAAAAAATAATTAGATATATTATGAATACATTATAGATACATATGTAGATTATAAAGTGTGTTCAATTTATAGCAAAATACAGCAAATTCCATACAAAAATGAATGAAGTAGTGAGCGCTTATGATAGCGACGCGGAGCAGAGATACAACGAAGAGTTCATTTCCATCGTTAAAAAACATCGAGCGTTGATAAGGTAATACTGTGAATAAATTATATAATTTTAAAAATACTAATATTATATGGCTTCTAACTAATACCATAATGAGCTGAAATTGTCCAGTTAGAACACGTCCGAATATCGCGGGGGCAAGCCCGCCAAGCATCTCTGCTTTTTGCCGTTTGTGTTTCTAATTCACCCCAAGCTCGGCGGTGAAGGAAAACATCACGAGGAAACTTACAATTGATGAATGAAAATTAAACACCATGTGTATCCACCAACCATCAGTGCAACAGCGCAGTGCTCCTCAATAGCCTCAACCCAGCTGTGGGACATGTACTGGTTACTTTAATAAAATTATAAAGCAAAAGTTCGTGTGCTTAGATATTATGCTCAACTAAATAGCTGGACGCATTTTTATGTAGTACTTAGAAGGTAAATAAGTCGCTTATATCGTCAAATACTAAATGGATATCTACTTTCTGTATAGTTAATTATCGTATTCGCCCTTAATGAAGCGACCGGTAACAGCTCGTCTTACTAAAAATGAAAATTTAATATTGTACTATATTTTGGCGCGTACGGAGTGTTTTTATCTTCCATGAAATCTCTAATAATTGACGAATTACTCAAAACGTCGCGCCGAAACGATAGCTACCAGTGAGCGGAGTGACTGATCGGCGTTATTATTCTTGTTTATTGATTAATCCCGTAAAAAATACGTATAGAGAATTTTATATTCATGTATTTTTTAAATTCACGTACGTAGTATGTTTTTATACGTAATAAACTGGATTTCAGATTAGATTTAAAGTGAATTCAGTGGACTGATTATTTTGCCAAAAGACATGCCTTTGTTGATTGACACATTGTGGATCTTTTTTTTATTGAGGGTATGGAGATTTAAACACTATTTTGTTAAAATGAGCTGTGCTGTTAAAATGTTCAGAAAACTATTGTATTTTTCTTTAAAACAATACATTATTTGGGCAAACACATACAAACCACACAGTGCGCATACACATATATATACACATACACATATTTTATACGTAATATAATACATTTACGTATTAAATTTTTGTATTGTATAAATACAATAAATTTAATTTCTGTAATTCTCAAGTTACATGTATGTGAGACAGGGTAATGTCATGTACATACATATACTGTCTCGGTGAATGAGCGTATCCATTAGGACGGGTCTACACCTACATGGTACAAAGACTTATACTAGTTCTAATGCATTTTTTTTTAATAAATATAAAATATTAAAGCAACAGCCTGTAAATGTCCCAATGCTGGGCAAAGGCCTCCGCTCATTTTTGCAGAGATGGTTTGATGCACCACGCTGCTCCAACGCGGGTTACAGGAGACACGTGGTAGATTTTCGTCCGCCATATACAGGTTCCTTACGATGTTTTCATTCACCGTCAAACACGGGATGAATCATAGGGATGAATTATAAACACAAATTAAGCAAGTGAAAATTCAGAAGTGGTTGGCCGGGTATGCACTCTGAATTATCGGTTAAGATTCACTACTTTCAACCGCTGGCTCATCTCGGCATGTTTAAGTATATAAAACCTTTATTGTCTTCTTACAGGCTCTCCGGTGATGTTGAAAACATGTACACATTTACTCTCCTCGTCAATTTTATTAACAGTTCGATTATCATCTGTTTTTGCTTATTCTGCTGCGCGGTTCGTATACAATTAATATTTTTATATTTTTTGTAACCAAAATTCATAAATGTATGTTTGTACTTAAAAATGTTTACTAATTAAGAAACTTTACAATCATTTATACCGATACCTACAAAAACTGAATATTATATACAAATTTAAATAGATGTTAATTAATATATCTAGCCGTTATTATAAGTTCTAAATAATGTAAACTACGTTTGTAGATTATTGAGAAATGGAACGAATTTAATTATAAAATATTTTGTTTAACATCAATCTTACAAATATGGATGCTGTGTTGGTATGGACAACAGTTACTCGATACAGTGAGTTACACCACGTTTATTACAGTTTTCTAAAACAATATAAAAACAACAAAGGGCAAATTATATCTTTAAGTCAAAACAAAAAAAAAGAGAATTATTATGTTAAACTAACAGAGTACTGGGGTAGCAGAAGCTCTATACAACTGTGGTTGGTACATGGCGTCAAAAGGAATGAAGAAATCTGTACTCATAATGATGCAAAGGTATAAAAAAAAAACAATTATTATTTCTAATCTAATTATGTATGTATTATCACGCGACCCAGCAAACAGTCATTTGGAAAAATAAGGACAACGCAGTATACTAACATACATAGTAACATTGAAATAAATTTATCTACTTAAAATATTTCAGAGTATTACTCTACAGAATATCATTAACTATCATTCAGATATATTTATATTAAAAGTTAAAGAAAATCAATTTCGATTTATTTAATTACCATATATTGTTTTATATAAAAATGTTGTTTATATTTTTATATACTAAACTGTGTTATACTAAAGATTTTTTTCAGATCCCAAAATGAGGTATATGTAACTACTTATGGATTTTCAATCGTATCTTTGGACAGTTATGCAACGGTGACTAGATAGTTTAAAAATATTCTAACATGTACAGCTTAACAATTTAATTAAATCAAAATAAATATATTTTCAGATCCTCAAGACATCGTGGTCATACTTCACGCTTTTGATAAATATGTATAAAGAATAAAAATTAGATAATTATCAACCTAAAAGTAATAATAATAAATAGTTTCTACAGTATTTTATTATAATATTATAATATTGCAAAGAGTTCGTAGTTATAAATATAAGTTCTATTCGATTTTGAAAACACTATTATGTTTATATGTATATAGGTATTTATTATTATACATGTTTAATTCATCTGTTACCCAGAAATAACGTCTAATACAATATGAAACAAATATATTGTTTGTGTAACCTATAGTTCCTTTGTAATTCATTTTATTTTAGAGAGTCAGCCTAAGACTCGTTTCTTATTATAAGCTATGTACTACTAGTTAAAAGTTTCAAATTTCTTTGTAGATTTAGTATGCAAAAAAAAACAATCAACAGCATAATAATTAGCTTATATTATTGGCACCTCGCTAACTATTACCTCTACTTTTCTCCTTTTCATAGGAAATTAAATAAGTAAATAAATAGTAAAAATACTTATATAGTATTAAATATTAGACAGTAAATTCGGTAACAGGTTGGATTTTTAATATATTATTTACTATATTAACCACTGCATTTCAAGTGCCAATAATAAGGGCTCGGTACTTAGCTACTAAAAATGAAATACCACTCTAACGCTTAATAATTTGTTTATTTAAAACAAAAATAGTAGTAAGGTATTTATAATCTGCATATAATATGTTTAATAATCATATATTTTTAACCTATTCGTAAATTGTAACGTCAATGTCATTATCATGTCACAAGCAATCAAGTTTGACTGTCATAAAAACTAGATCTGTATTTATAATCTGTGTTCACTCTGTTCAATATTTAATCGGATCGTGTATCGTGGTGAATTTCTTGGCGGTGAAGTCAATAGTTTATCAAAATGTCTAATAAAAAAAACAAGGAAATACAAAAAGAAGATAGTGAAAGTGAAGAAGAACAAGAATCTGGCAGCGAAAGAGATTCAGACGTTGATTCTGATGGAAATTATGTTGGCGATAAGGTGAGTCAAAAACATAACCTAGATAACACATGGCGTTCGTCATAACAACATGTAGAACATGCCGCTACGGTATATTTATAACTTTTATATTATTTACTTTACTGAAAACATGAAATTTATATTTATACCAATGTACTAAACTAGCAAGTTTTAAGAAAATGATATGTATATATTTCACAAACCTTGGTAATTGGTGTTGTAAGAAATAACTTTGTTATCTTACGTATTCAATGTTTACAAAAATAATTATAACAAAGGATCGTATAAACGATACACACACTCAATGTCAATATTACTATACCGATTGCTTAGGACTATATACATTTTTAGCATATGAATTAAAAAAAAACTAATTAGATATACAATAATATGTAGCATAATATAATTATTAACTTGTGGCGCAACAATGTTTCCGCCTTTAAATACTTAGCATGTAGCCATGTTGAATTAAAAAAAAGTAATAATAATGAATAAACAAATTAATGGTATTAATAACAATATTTTTTTCAGGAATTACTAGCAGACTTTGAAGGACGAAACCCAGAAGATTGTGATTTTCATGGAATAAAACAACTTTTGAGACAATTGTTTCTTAAATCGAATGTCGATTTGGGAGCTCTAGCACAGATAATTATTTGTGAGTAATTATTTTCAATGTGATAGATTAAAAATATATAAACAATGATTTTTTAATTGTAATTTTTTTTATAGCACAAAACTATATAGGAAGTGTTGTAAAACAGTGCCTAGATGACGGACAAGATGATGATGATGACGATGATGATGGTAGTGATGGGGTCTTTGGAATGACTACCATTATAAATATTACCAAAAGAAAAGTAAGCATTTTATTATGATATTAAATTAGAAAAAGTAAATTAACATCCAATAATTGTCTCACTGCTGGACAAAAGCCAAATGTCCAGCCATATTGATTGAATAACAAACAAAAATACAAACTTACATTTATATTATTAGTAGTAACTGTAATATTTTTTTTTTTATAATTAAACCTTGTGATGGTTACTGCTGATGTAATTTCTCTGGCTTAATACATTATATTCAAACATTAATTATAAATAAATTACCGTATAATAGCTATGAAGAGCATAAAGTGCATGATTACACAATATTATTGTTCTTGTTGAAATTATGGAGTAAAATAAATACCAAGTATAAAAAAACTTTAATGCATAACATATATCTTAATAAAAAACTGATTATTTCAGGATGAAAATTGCATAAAACAAGTAAGGTTATTGCTAACCACACTGGCCAATGATAATGCTGATGACCGAGTCAAAGTCCTAGTCAACAAAATACTTTCAGATGATGCTAATCACGTAGGCTTAATTATAAATGAAAGGTACATCAACTTGTGTTATTAATTATTTTAAAATCTAGATATTAATATTTTACCTATAGTCCATTAGAATCGAAGAAATAGAGATACACATACCATTGATGCATGCAATACTAATAGCTCTACTATGCTATGTACTACAAATAGTTCTTGATTAATATATATTTGATTGTCTCTTCGGTGTAGTTGCTAAATGTAAGGCTGCAGGTCCCGGGTCAAATTCCCAGGTCAGCCAATAAAAAATTATTGGGTATTTCTATCAGAAATCGGTCTGGATGACATTATATTTATTTATAATACAACATTAATCCCCTTAACTCTATGTTTATGTATAATGGATATTGGTTGAAAAATTTTGCTTTGAATCAAAATGCCTTTTTCTACTAATCTATGATGAATATTACCTTCACTTCTCCTGTTGTTGTAGTAGAAATTGTTATATCTTACAAATAGTAATAGATTTTACTGTAATTTATAAAGGCAAGACAAAAAGATTCTTGGACAATTTTTTTTTTCTTGAAGATGATTTTGTTTCAGGATTCTGAACATTCCAGCTGCCATCAGCGTACCACTCTTCTCGTCACTACAGAATGAGTTAGACAAAGCATTGAAAAAGAACATGCCCTACTCATTCCAATACCTTGTATGGATTTGCAAAACATACAAAAGTGGCGGTGAGTTTCATCTTTGATTACTTTGTTAATTGAAGTATTTTAGAACAAATTCAAAATAAAATACATAGTAAAAATAATTAATATGTGCTAGGTTCATGCAATAATTTCTTTAATTATATGTCAGGGAATTGTTATTATATTTTTTATTAAATCAGTTAGCATAATTAAATTATATTTGTTTCTATTTGAAGATGAGGAATCAGAAGTATTGTTTGCAAACCAAGAGGAGAAGCCCCTAGTTGAAGAGGCCTTAGCCAGTTTTGATGTGGATGTGACGGAACAGGCAGAATTATCTCAGTGGGATTTCGATGGAGGTGCTATGACTCCTTGTAGAAAGGTATGTTTCGTATAAATGATGCAAGGATATTATGAAAGCCATGATATTATAATACTACTAATATTTATCTCAATTTCATACATTTTATTCAACTCTCTGTTAAGTTGTAAATAAACTTGTATAATATTCTAAATGAGTATTAATAATACAACAAGTAATATGAATACAGGGACTACTATTTTTTCTTCGCTTATATGCACAAATACATATAAAAATTCAATCATAAAATACATACTAATATAAATAAAGCGTAATGTTCACTTGAAAAGAAGTATATATAGATATAATAATAATAGGTCTCCAAACAGATTTTGTTTACGTCGGTCAATCTCAGGAGAGATTAGCCAACTGCGCAGAAGATATTATAGTGCACAAGCGTGTGCGCAAACACAGGTGCACTCTCTATTCACTAACTCTTATAACCCGATCGGACGGCAATCCGACACGACCCGAAAGAGTTCAGCCGCAGGACCATCAGCTTTACGTGCTTTCCGAGGCACGGGAGTGGATGGGACACTTCCAACTTCCAGACTTCGGGCTGCTACTGAGAATTTTCGATAAAACAACTCAATAACTAGATATATAAATAAGTAAATATATAGAAATTAATTTTATTAATTATAAATAATTAATCTAACATTTTAATTACAGATACTAATCTTTGAAGGCAGTAAATTCAATCAGCTTGTTAGGCTGCTGAAAGAAGAGGTGGAAAGTGCATAAGGAAATGCTTATTCGATCATAAGTTATGTTATACTATGCCATTATTACACAGGATGTAATTATATATTTATACTCTTAAGAATATTAAATTTATGCTAAGCTTAAGAACTTGGAATTTTATTTACACATTGCATTAAATTACTTTAATTATTGGTTATGTATTTGCAATATCATAACGTTTTTTTTATTTATTTTTTACACATTTTCTTCAAAATACATAATTGTATGTTTCTCAAATTCTGCATCGAATTAAGGCCAAAATGTATAGAAACGATAAAATGTTGCATCGTGGTTGCAACGTTGCACTTTCAATATTTCGGATGTCAAATTACGTTACGTCATTATCTAGCAATATGAAAAGAAACAATAATTTCATTAAAAAAAGGTTTTTATGTATAAATAAGTACAGCGCGGCACTCCGCGCGCTTTACATATACTCGTGGGTACGTTTAACCGACGTATGTCCAGCATAAGCTGAACCATAATAAATGTGCTTGATCAAATAGATCTGAGCTCAATTACCTTGGGAGTATTTGCCTCTGATACTGTCCAATTTTTAACTATGTTTTGTTCCTATAAACTTTCATAAATCATTTTACAGATATCACATATAGCTAACTAAAAATTGAGCTAATTCAACTAAACAGTTATTTTATAGCATTTTTATCGAATAAATGTTCGACATGATTCTTTAGTGACATCTTATTTTATTTATAAACCGTTGAAATAAAAGAAACACTAAATTTGTAGTGAAGTTTGCCAAAATACATACATTAATGAATTCTAACAATAATTGTTTTGGGTTCTATTGCGTTGATATAAACCCCCGATAATAGTTTTTCTCATATATTTTCTATGTACAGACAGCAATCATTTACAATTTAATTATATGTATAGATGAGTTAAGATAAGAATATTAAATTTATTAAAACATCCTATTAAATTACTTTGATAACCAAAGTGGTTATGTATTTGCAATATCATCATGTTTTTTGTACTTACTTTATTAATATCGCTTTAAAGTACATAATTGTATTGTTTCTCAAATTCTGCATCGAATTAGGCCCAACACAGACTTAAAAAAACGTTGTTACGTTAACGGCAGCATGTGGCAAAATGAAAAGAAATAATTTAATCAATAAAAAGTTTTTATTTAAATCGTCAATACATGTTTTTTAAACTAAATATTTTTCTTATATTATCAGTAACTCTTATATATAGATAAAGCATCTCTCATCATAAAATCTCGGAGTGCGCACAGCCCTTTCAGTATCTTTGTATTTTGATCCATTTTCTGCACATCAGTTTCAGAGAGATTTTTATCCTGTTGCAAGTAACCGTTGACAGCCTCCTCGGTGATCCAGTGAGAAGGTAGCTTCTGCATATTGAAGTGAGACGGGTCCGGATTGGCCGGCATCGGTGTAAGTGATTTCTCCCACGGCGTAATGTACTTCTGTTCCGAATGCAGACCTTCGATATATCTGGAAATATTTGTATTTCTATTTAGTAAAAAAATATAATAATAATAGTTTACTGTTATTTTATCTAATGCGCATTCGTCAACATCATCAACAGTTAGCGTCTCAACAAACCGTACGGTGTCAGTGAGGACAGGCAGGTAGCGTCAGACAGACTATGCCAGTGCATAATAGCAAATGTGAATCAATATTTACATCGTTAATACGCTATTAAACATGAAATATAAAGCATGATGAAACTTGCGAGCCTGTAGATGCTCTACCCATGCAGATGGGCTAGTGCGCAGCCGTATTTGGATTTTCAAAATGTACAATGAGCTCAGGGTTCAGTTATAACGTGCGAGTCTACAATTAACATTTTATGGCAACAAAAAGTGGCCACTACAATTAATTACTTAAATAAACATTTATTTGACACCTAAAGCTCCGATAACATGTTCGCCAACATTCAAAACGGCATTTTCACGAATCCATAATGTCTAATGTTTATTTAAAAGATCCACCAATGGTGTGACGTCAATTCAAGGTTAAAGTTGTTCACTGCCCTTGGCATTGTACGCATTTATATCCTGTATATAATGTATACAAATTCGTGTCCGACCCGTGAAGTCGTTATTAGGTATCGTGTGCCGGTTCTATTTATGTAATAATTTTTAAAATACTAAGCAAAAAAGTAATTAAAAAAATATATGGTGTTTAACGACACTGTTGGTGGTAAAAACGTGGACTACTAAGGTTATGACCTCGTGCCTTAGCTACCCATAGGTAAGAGCTACCGAGCGCTATTGCCCGCACCTGTGTAGCTACGTAATTTTCGTCATTTAATTTAAAAAAAAACAATCCGTGAGAAATTTTTTGCTTAGTATTTTAAAAATTATTACATAAATGTGTACAATGCCAAGGGCAGTGAACAACTTTAACCTTGAATTGACGTCACACCATTGGTCAATCTTTTAAATAAACATTAGACATTATGGATTCGTGAAAATGCCGTTTTAAATGTTGGCGAAAATGTTATTGGAGCTTTAGGTGTCATATAAATGTTTATTTAAGTAGTTAATTGTCGGACACGAATTTTGTTACACGCTGTATATATGTGTGTGCCTGTTTGTGTGTTTGACTGCCTCGTTGGTCTAGTGGCTAGATATAAGGCTGAAGACCCGGTGGTCCTGGGTTCAATTCCCAGGTCGGGCCAATAAATAGTTATTAGGTTTTTCTGTCAGAAAATTCTCAGTAGCAGCCCAGAGTCTGGAAGTTGGAAGTGTGTACACTCCCGTGCCTCGGAAAGCACGTTAAGCCGTTGGTCCTGCGCCTGAACTCTTTCCGGTCGTGTCGGATTGCCGTCCCATCGGATTATGAGAGCTAAGGAAAAGAGAGTGCACCTGTGTTTGCGCACACACTTGTGCACTATAATATGTCCTGCGCAGTTGGCTAATCTCTCTTGAGATTGGCCATCGTCGCCGAAATCGGTCTGGAGGACCTTATTCCTTATATGTGTGTGCGCGCGCGTATATGCGTGTGCACGCGAGTGTATGCGTGTGCGCGCGCGTGTATGCGTGTGCGCGCGCTCACCGTATGTAGGCCTCGGAGTGCGTGACGCGCTGCGCGCGCGGCGGCGCGTGCACGAAGAGCGGGTCGAGGCCGCCGGGCCGCGCCGCCTCGCCCGCGCCCGGCGACGGCGTGTTGCGCGCCATCGGGGACATGCCTGCCGGTCGCACACGACGTTAGCACTACACTCTCGCTCACATCTTCGATTCATTATTCGTTGATAAAACTATCTGTTTATTTCAATATGATACTGAGTACTTTTACCTGTGACCGTTTAGTCGTTTGTATAATAAAAAAATAAAATGCAGACCAGTCACTTTCATGATTTTATATGAACTAATGAATGATGAAGTGAGAAAATAAAAGTTTACCTCCTGGAGACATTAGGCCGCTGCGGAAAGTAGTCGAGTATACCTTCGGCGGTTTCTTAGAAGAGAGAACGAAATTTCTGAAAATATAATCTTTGTTATTATTTTAAGTGCGAAGAATTGTATTCGATTATGAAGATTTGATCCTAGCGACAAACGAAACTAACCGAGAGCGCTCGTGCACCGCCATCATCCGTCCGTTGCCTTTGTTGACGTGCAGGTCGCGCACGTGTCTCAGCAGTCGCGGCAGGTTGGGGAAAGGCGCCTGTCCCTTCCTCACACGCGCGCAGTTGCGCCACAGACACGGGTACTCGCCGCCGCTGCCGCTTCCGCTCCCGCTCCCGCTGCCACTGGCGTTGGAGCCGCCTGAGCGGTAGTGTTGCTGAACGTGACCCGCTGCCGTAGAGCATGTAAGAAGAAGTTAACAGTTAATGCTTCGGTTAATATAAACACTTGAGAATTTTGATTGAATTTAAATACATTTATATTATATAGACAGTTCATACTGATTACACAAATCTATTGGTGTAACAGTACTCATCAATTGTATTAATGAGTACACTGTACACCAATGTTACACCAATATATTTTCATAATTTTAATTTCACAACTTTAATGGTTCTCACGTGATTTCTATTAATATACTTACGTTCTAGCTTAGTCTTCTTAGTTTCGATAAACGTTCCAATCACTAGCAGCATTTAAATCAAAACAGCTTTTTAAAATATTATACAGCATGTTATATTATTGCATAAAAAACACCTTTTGTCACTCAATATGACATAATTGGCCTATTTTATGTACATTTTGCACATAGTTTTACATCCTGACTTAATATATTTACTTACTTAATATTATAAATAGGAATGTGAGTTTGTTTCTTATGCTTATATAATTATGAAATTTTAAAAAGTCGAAAATTCGTTAATTATGTCATCATAAATATATTAATCGCCAGCATAGTTCAATTTGTGCGTCTTATTGTTAATAATAATATAAAGCTGTAAATACATACTGTTACCACCATCTCCAATACAGTGCTCCATACAATCGGCGAGATCTTCGAACTGATAGTCGCACGTGTCCCAAGCACACTCGTACGTCATTTCCATTGGTATCTGGATCGTAAAACAATCTTTATTAATGTAATTTATGTTATTATACATATAATTCAACAATCAACTGAAAATTCAAATTTTTCAATCTTTGTATGATTTCTAAATTTTTCAATCTTTGTATGTTTTCTAAATTTGTCAATCTTTGTATGATTTCTAATTTTTTCAATCTTTGTTTGATTCGTATAGCGTATTCCAATGGTACGAGGAGTACAGATAAAAAAACAAACTAGTTGCTCTATATTATGTACTACAAACTGTTCTTATGTAATATATCATATTACTTGGTGGTAGAGCTTTGTGCAAGCTCGTATGGGTGGTACCACCCACTCGTAAGATATTCTACCACAAAACAGCAGTACTTGGTACTGTAATGGTGACCACTTACCATCAGGTGGCCCATATGCTATATATAAAAAAACACTATTCCAATTAACAACACATTTTTACATACACATTAATTTCACTTCTAAAGCTCATTTAAATACACATTAATTTCACTTCTAAATCGTCATTTCAATTCAAGGTAAAAGTTGTTTACATTTCTTCTCATTATCTGGCACGTGTGTATGGGTGTGTGTGAGTGTGTGTGTGTGTGTGTGTATTATTGTTCGTGTTCGTGTGTGCGTCCGTATTGTTGTTCGTTCGTGTATATGAGTGTACGCACGTGCTGCGACAGCTCGCGCATCTCCTCAGCGAGTCGGGCGGCGGTCTCCTCGTTGCAGCGCGCGGCGCGCTCCTCCCAGCTCTGCTTGTTGGAGGCGGGCAGCGAGCGCCACTCGTTGCCCACGATGCGGGAGATCTCGCCTGCGGGGGAAAACAAGTACTATATAAGCCTCCAATTTAAGTATGATATTGCCTCGACGATAAAGTACGATTACTATATTTATGTATGTATGTGTGTATCATTTATGTATATATTATAACTACCCACGTAATATATAATGTATAAAACCTTGTTTATTTTGATACGAACTGCACCTTGATAAAAAACTGATTGACCTAAACGAAAACACGAAGATGCTGATTTTGTAGTGTATGTTCAGGTGCAGAAACAACGGCTTAAAGTGCTTTCAGACTCCTGGCTGCTACTGTGATTTACTCGACAGAAAAACCTAATAACATTTTATTGCCCCACACCGGGTTTAACACAGACCTCAAAATCTACAACCTCATCAGCTAGCCACTACAGTATTCAACAACTATTGTATCAAAAATTTTGACTTACCAAATGTTGACTCTGGATTATTCGCCACGATCGCTTTTCGTACTTCGCTCGAGTAGAGAATGTATCCGGTGACGATTTTCTGTTTCTGTTCCTTCTTCTTCTTGCTGCTGGCCGGTGTCGCAGTCGTCTGGCTGCTCGATCGCTCCTGACTGGACGGCGTCATTGACGGGTTGTAGGGGTTGCTGTTACCACCTACGAAATCATATATAAAATAAACAAGCAATAGTACTGCACATTAATTAGTTCAAAGCATTTTGTATAATATTTTCTAATGGTGTACACTAAACTATAAATAAAATAAATACATGAATTATTTTCATATTTCATTATTTTTTCTTACCAAGTCATATAAAAACAATTCAGGTTGATTTAAGAGGTAATAGACGATAAAAGATTATAAAATTTATCTACAAAAAAAGACACAAATTAATAATTTTAGATATTTATAGTAATAAATGAAACACCAATAAAACTATATTGTTACCATTAGGTATTCAATTAATTAAAATGTTTTCAAATAATCCGCAGAAAATAATTAATCTAATTTACAACTACCATTTTATTAATATAGTTTATTGATTAAAAGACAGTAAAACATTATCACAAATATTTTACCAATCGACAACGGAGTGGCCGGCGAAGCCAGTGACGAATCGTCGAGAGAATTTTCCAGAAGCATTTCAACATCTTGGCTACCGATTGTGGTGTTGATCAGATTTGTGAACTGTGGCTTGCCATCCTGAAACATATATTGTACAAAACCATGACTTTGTCTCATTGAGAGATAACAGAATAGGATTTAAAATTTTAATTAAATATATCCCACAGTTTAACCGATTTAAAAACTCAAGGGAATATTAATGCTAAGAACACTGATAAAGAGTTTTTTTTTAAAGTTTCCATATTAGGTTTAAAGCAAGTATATAATCGCTTATGTGTATATATGTATTATAAAACATACCATCGAGTCCGCGTTAACGTTAGGGTTGAACGGCTTCTGGGCGAAGGCGCTGGACGACGTCTGCACGTCCTGAGCCGAGGCGAGAGCCGGCGGACCCAGTTGCTTGGGGAAGTAGTATGTCTAAAACCATACATTTTTATGTTAATTCAAAGAAATGTAGTACAAATGGCATTTATTGTTACTTAAATATATAATTATTATAGGTGATATTGCTATTTATATACTACATACAATTAAAAGATAGAAATTATTAAGATGTTATTTTCAAAAAAAAACGTCTAACACATAATTTCATTTAATGTTCTCTTACCAACCTTCTAACTATCAGTTACAGATTTCGATTGTTTATATTCATAGGAAGATCATTTCATAGTTGGTGTAACTAAAATTCAGTACAGTGTTCGACGTAATAGAAATCATATTCAATTAACTATTACAAAACTAATAAATGAATATGGAGTAAAATATACGAAAAACTATTTTCGTTAATAAATTATAGCAATGAAGTCTATAGTATAGGCGATAAGCACACAGGGAGCAGAGAGCGGAGACATGACGGCATAAAAGCGCGTCATGCTGTCTGCCATCACGGCATGTTTTTTTATGTTATAGGTAGGCGGACGAGCAAATGGACCACATGATGTTAAGTGGTCACCATCGCCCATAGACATTGGCGATGTAAGAAGTAACATAATTTCGCCCACCAAGCTTGAGAATCAAGATGTTATGTCTCTTGTGCCTGTAAATACACTGGCTCACTCATCCTTCACAAAATAGGTTTAACATCATAAATGCAATTGTATATAGTAACCTCGTCGACGGTGACGTCCTTCGTGTGCTCAAACTTCCTCAGACCGGACTTGAGTTTCCTCGCGACGCGATTGGACTCGTCGTACACGGACTCGCAAACGTACACGTCGTTCTCCGATATCTCGGTGGGCCGACCTGTTATAATAATGTTATATATGGTAAGCAATGAGCAATTGAGTATATATAACATACAACGTGATCATTATATGCACATAAGTTAGATGTGAAAACATATTGTGCTTTTTTTACCGTTTCTTCTCAGTTTTTTTATTTTATTTTATTTATTTATTAGATCACCAACAAAATACACAGTTGACAGTTTAAGACAATATTTGGGCAAACAATGAAATTTGGTATTTTTGTCAAAGCAGTACAGTTGACACGAGGTAATCCGTACATAATAGTACATGCGAAGCGCATTTATTGGGACAAATATTAGCCAAGGTACATGTTTATAAACATATTGGTTATTGAGCAATGTTCAATGTATCAGTAGCTATGTAATTCGTCGGATTTTAAAGCACTCCTCAAAAAGGTTTCGGACTCCAAGGAATCGATGGCAGTACTCTATAGTTCGACAAATTCGATCACACGACACCGCCTTGCAAAACCTTTTGTCGTTAGTTTTTAAAAATATTGTTTATGAACAACTTACATTTAAGATAATCGTCATAGTCAAGAACTGCACACTTCCCAACAATACCAACAAGAGGGCTTGTATCGTGCATGGTGGTCAGGAGCACTTCTTGCTTGTAAAACGGCTGGCAAATTGAAATTATACATTATTATTAGTCATAATAAAAGCAAGAAATTAAATATTTCGTAATGAAATCTTACCTTGCTGATAATGTTCGATACTTCGGAGGGAAAGATCAAAAACGGTCCGCGGAAGTAACACTTGTTGCTGTAAATAAAATTATAAAATTTATTCAGAGAAGAAATCTTCCTTGTGTATGTATATTTTTTTAATAATTACGGGACGGGCAAATGAGTCACCTGATGGTAAGTGGTCACCACCGTCCAAAGACATTGATGATGTAAGAAATATTAACCATTCCTTACATATCAAATGCGCCAACAACCTTGCGAACGAAGATGTTATGTCCCTTGTGCCCGTAATTACACTGGCTCACTCATCATTCGAATCGGAACGCAACTATAGTAAGTATCGCCGTACTCACTCGCCCGTCTCCCAGATGGTGTCGACCTGCGCGATGAGCTGCTTGCCGCCGTCGGTGACGACGTACACGTAGTCGCCCGTCTTGATGACCCCGGAGCAGACGGTGTTGTACTGCTCGTAGTACGTGTTCTCGTCGTCCGTGCCCAGCGGGTTGTACATCACCACGTCCTGCAAATAGAAAGCTTTGTACTTGAAAACAATTCTTAAGCCAGAGGAATTATAGACCCAGTGTTAAACTAGCTATGAAGGAATGTTAAACACAAAATCTTAACTAAAAAAATCTTACAATGCGACTTTATACCACGACCTGCTTAAAAATCCATATTCTATGCACTGTAAGGGGGGTAGATGTTGATATTGAGAGAAAGGTTGTTATAAAAAAGGTCTATGTCCTACTTCGTAGTTTAAGCTTGTTACATACTATTAATAAAGCGCGGGAAAACTCGTCGCCACTGTTAATATGAGCGAATCAAACGACGGTTGGCAATGCACTGGTTTATTATTAATATATATATATATATATATAATAATAGATTATAAATCTATTATTATAATGCCACCCTATACACATACACAACACATACCAAACTTCATCAAAATCGATTCATTGTATTAGTCGTGAAAGCGTAACTGACAAACAGAGCCACCGTCTAAATCTAAGTGTAGATGTAATGACATGTATGATTTAAGTGTAATATATTTTGTTGATTCTAAACTTAATAAAATACAAATAACATACCGGTCTCTCCTTTTCTTGTACATTTTCCAGAACTTCCAATTCGGCGAGTTCATCCTTATGCTTCTCAACTCGTTCACGGAATACCGAGACCGTTCTGTTTGGCTCTAGATGAATCTAGAAACAACAAGTAATATGTAATTCTAGTTTGTTTATCTTTACTCCTGTTGCTATTGTAATATAGAAACATGTGTGAAATTCTCTCAGATACAACGTCATTCCGGAAGTAGTCATACTTTTTTTTTTTTTGACAGGCAATCAATACCTTTACAATACTAATAAAAAAATCGTTTTCAATATATATGATTTCAAGGTATAATCACCTCTCGGGGTATAAGTGCGGCTTCTTTTTCAGCGCCTTCCCACGCCTTGAGCTTCTTGAAACAGCGGTTTTTGCTGTTGTACCGACTCTCGCACACATAAACGTCTTTGTCCAAGTAACCTGAGCACAAAGTAATTTCATTCATTAAGTTATGAAATATTAGTATAACTAAAAGGTGAGAGTTTTATGTAGACTTTTTAGAGAATATTAACTTACCAGGCATGTTGGATACATACCACACTTTGAAATCATTTAAACAGTAAGATTGTATGCTACTGTATTGTGGTGCAGTGACAATACTATACAAATATTACTAAGAAATTTAAGTAGTAATTTAACAAGATTAATTAGATATTATAAAAACAGTCAAGCTCTAACATAACAACTTAAGTTCTACGAATTGCAGTGTGCGTAAAACATTCGATTTAGTTAATACTTATTTAAATATTGTCAACATAATATACCTTCGGGTCTAAACTTGAAGTACTCCTTGACGTTCATAACGTAGCACCGGCCGATGATATGGTCGAGCGGCAGTGTGCGGTGAGTCTCCGTCTTGAACACTTCCTGCTGCAGGAACTTGCGCGTGCGCACGTGGAACGTCTCGTGCGGCCTGTGGTCATGTCGCACTTTATTTGATTTGGTTTGTTTATATTTCAAACTTATCTAAACTTCATATATTATTTTTTTTACAAACCTAACTTATCACAAGCTTATTAAAAGACAAGAATTAAATGCAATCGGTTGAGAAGTTGACCTGAAATAGACGCTGGCGTAGACCATGGGCACTCCGTCAGCGTTGGTCCACATACGCTGCAGCTGAACAATGGAGGGCTCCTTGCTGCCCTTCTCCGGCTGCACGTACACGAAGTCTCCCTTTCCGTACTGGCTGTGAGGGGGCGCCGCACCAGACGGCATCGACTCGTCCGTGCTCGATCTGTTGAAACTCATATTTAGTAGCCAGGTACAAGTACATATCATTAATATTTTTAACATGAAGGGTTTTATTTAATGTACTGAATACATTCTAAGCAACTGATTCTACAGTAAATATATCTATAGATATATTCAAATTTTATTTTTTTGGCTTTTCTCGGTATGTTCTGGCTTAGCAATTGCTTTAATTTTAATTACCTTTTAAAAGGAAAACGTACTCGATGAACATGACGCATCATATATTTTTATTACCAAAGTTAATTTTAAAATAAAGTTAGATAACTCTACTTCGTTCACTCTACAGCTCGAGCACCACGAGCAAAGGAAAAGGTGAAACGGAAAGGCAGCGAACCTGGTCTCGTCCTCGTCGTCGTTCTCCTGCAGCAGCTTGCACTGCTTGACGAGCTCGACGCTGGTGGCGATGGTGTCGCGCGTGAAGGCCAGCGCGGGCGAGGCCAGCGTGGCGCGGCACAGCGCGTCGCGCTGCTCCGTGAAGTACGACTGCAGCTCCACCGAGTCCTCGAAGATCTGGCTGTCCGTGCGCGACAGCCGCCGGGCGCTGCAACGCGACCGTCAGCTTGTACTATCGTGCCTTTATTATTTATTATTACTACGGCCAAACGGAAACATCGATCATTGTTTTGTTCCAAGTTGACAGGAGCTTATTTAGCTGACTTTATTATTCTTTTCCACTTTTGAATATTTTTACGTGTAATTTAAATATTATTGTACCCCTTCTCACATATTTTCCGATTAGTCCGCCGACCAAAGATTGCCTGAAAGATCTGAGGACTAGATCACGAAAAAGCCACCTACTGTTCTTCATGCAGCTTTTGTAAATATTTATGTATGTATATTTTAGTTTAGGCCTCGGTGTGCAATAAAGAATATATAATTAAATACACAACCACTTGCTGTATTCCTGCACTCTTTACATGAATCTTTGGATGTCTATGAATCTAATGTTAAGTTAAAATAAATGAATTTTTGGAGTCAAATGTATGAATAAATAGTTACGCATAATTCACTTACCGTTCGAAAACCGCAAACATGTCCTGTTGGAAGTGGTCCAGTCTCTTGTACAGACCCTTGTCCAGTCTCCGTTTGACCAAATCCAGGGAAATAGCGCGAACTTTTTCCCCATTAGCCGCCTCGTCGTGTTCTGGAAGTTCAGCCATACTGTCCGAGTAACATCTGAAACACAAACCCGAAGAATATAAAACTTTCTCGTCTTTTAGAAGTTGTTTAAAAAGGAGTGAGTATAGTGGTAAAACATATTAGCACAGTACTGGTGAAGTTATTGCTTTGTTCAATATTTGTTATATTTTGTAAATGGTCAAAAATATGGGAATAACTATTAAATCTAGTGACTTGTGCACATTTATAATTTTTTTAAATGAGACTTTTATTGACTTTTGTTTCCATTATTACGTCGATAAGTATATTATAAGAATATAATATTATCCGTAAAGCAATTTCTGAAAAGTAAAAGCAACAACCAAAGGTCGCTGTACCCTGATAAGGGCCAGGGCCGACGCTGCATATACCAATGCAATCCTTTGCCTTACCTCCCCTCCTCATCTTGGTGATTATACACAGATGTGAATAGATTCAGCAATAGCTCTTGCACCGCTGCTGGAACGTCGGGAACTGCATCGTCATCCTCTCTGTTAAAAAAAATATACATAAAAAATCAGTATCAAAGAAATTATTATTGTTTGAAATTGTATTTATCAATCCTATCAACAATATAAAGTTGACTGATTGGTTACTAAGCTAAACAACAGAAGCTATAATTTAAAAAACAGTAATAAAGAATAATAAATAAATTCATTAACATATTAATATTAAGAATTTTAATATTGCCTTCTTGGACAAATCTAGTGGCCCAATCGGGCTCATCATTCATGAGGTCAATCATGTCTCAGGTTGAGCCAATAAAACGTAAATTGTCAATTAAAGTTGGCATGGCTAATAACCCTGTGCCTCAGAAAGCATGTGAAGCCATTGATTCTGCACATGATCGCTTTGGAGTTATGTATTCTCTCACTCCCATCAGATCATGAGAGTGAGAGAATAGAGCTTACACTTGGGCACTATAATTTATTCAGGCAAATGGCTTTTCTCCCTTGACAATGGCCAGGAGTATATCAATAACTTAAAGATTCAACAACAAAATTCTCACCTTAACAATTGTTTCGTTTGTAAACAAACACGTTGCAATATTAGCGCGTCTTTGTATATCTGCGAATCCGGTTCATTATACTTGCAAGCATTGTCGAACATTAGTATGAAGTCCGAGGCGAGTTCATTGACAGCGTTGTAAACACCATTCTTCAGTTTGTGGGCGATCTTCTCCATGTCGATCGGGTTTTTTATTAGCTCGTAGTAATCTGGGTATTCAGTTTTACTTGGCAGCTTCATGAAGATTAAGGCTAGCTGGCGATTTACTGAAACAATTGGTTTTTTTTATTAATGTATACTATACTCATATAACATATATATTGTTTTATAATTTATAACTTCTAAATCATCCATATAATTGATACAAATATAGAAGTTTGGTAGATATTTTTGTAAATAATTAGAGAAATGTGGATATATCAATGTTATACAATTTATCTAGTATTTTTTTTTTTGTTTATTACTGGAAAACCCGGCTTTGACCTGCCTGTGTATATTATTTTCATGTCTATTATATCAATTGTTACCGCAAACGTATGAACGTTATAGTTGATATGTTACGGCGCCATCTAGCGGCAATTACAGTATTAAAAAAATTAATGAAGAAATACAATTATAAAATAATATTTACCTTTTGGATCTCTATAATCCCGGATAGCATCATACAATGTTCTTAATTTCTGTTCGAACGGCGACAACTGTTTCGACTTAGCTGCTTTGAATGTCTTTATCGGAGTTTTTCTTTCATAATTACTATTAATCTCTTTTAATTTCTCATTCATGACGCGTTCGAGAAGATTCGCGTCTTCATATATCATGGAACCTTCTTCGTTAAATTGGCGACAATTTGAAAACATTAAGCGGAAATCGGAGACCATTTCATCCATGCTATTATACCTGTCATTCTGGAACAAATATATTATTATTTTTGAACTTTTACTTACTTTTTAAGAAAGATCATTTCAATTCATTTGTAATATAAGCCAAAACTAAAGGCCATTACTTTTAGTTTAAAATAAATAAATGATATGAAGAAAAGACATCGGTTAGATTTTAGAACATGTGGAGGATGGCGGAACAGGTACTAGACCTGTTATCTTCATTCATTTAACCAACGACAATTTAGTCGTGACCTAATCCGTATATAGCAAACCAATGGTAAATAATAAATTATGCCACATAGGCAATTCTACTATCCATAAGCAAAATAAATTATTTCTTGTATATAAGAAAAAACATTGCATTATAAAATATTGTACCTTAATATTTGCTTCAATAGTCAACATATCAATGGGACGGTCGATAACATTATAGTATTCGGGGTACAGCTTCTTGCTCGGCTTCTCCATAAACAACAACATGGGCTGTCTTCCATCCGAACATGTAAACTCCACCAGCTGTTTGGATATGTAGTGTAGCTTCTTCTTTAACGGTAGATTAGTTTTTTGTATGATCGGGGAGGGGGAAGGTGATGGAGCGGTCGAGGGGTTCGGGTTGAGTCGCGGACGACCTAAAATTGGTTATAATTTTTAGATATTTTGGGCATACATTAATTTTATTGACATTTTTTGTACCAAATTGACGAGGCCCAGGCCTATTGACGAAAGTAGTCATTTTTCCACTTTTGTTGTCTTTAGCATTTTTTTTAGTGTACTTAAATTTTATTTTTGCTATATAAAGTAAACAATCATTTTCGAGTAGAAATATTCAGTAATTCATTTTTTATAACAATTTTAGTCACTGGGATACAAATCTAACCCATGGTGGCAAAAACATAATTCTACAGAGGTGTGGCAAGTAAGGGTTAATAATACTTTTAAGACTATTTAAATAAATGTTTGTAGTAAAAATTAAAACCTGCTTACAAAAACGCATAAATGTAAAACTACATTCATCAAATAAAAATCAAAACCAATGAAAATAAAATTAAACCACCTAGGAACTATACTTAACCCAAAGTAAAATAAATCATCAGTTCGGTTCATAAATATTATATAGTTATATACACAGATGAATGGAGAACCAATGATTATTAGCTATTAATGAGTATAACATACCTCTTGGTCGCGGGGTGTTAGCCTGCGCCTGATTCTTAACGGACGATAAACTCTCGTCGTCACTCGATGAGCTCTGTACGATGTCTAGCATTTCTTGTACGCGCTGTTGCATTAATCTTAAATACATATGTAAATTATTATATATAATATATTTACATATTATTACATATAAAAATAAAATAAATACAAACAACTGTTTTTAAATAAGAATCACGTTCAACTTATTTTTACCATTTTAGATTGATAATTTTATTATTGTCCCTTTAATATGAAAAATGTATATATGAAAAAATTAAACTACCTTTGCAACTTAACAGCGTCCTTATACAACCTCGAGGAAGGCAGATTATACTGCTTTGCATTCTCAAACATAATGTTCATATCACCGGCCACTTCTGACAGCGTTCCATAGCTGCCTCGTCTGATCTTATTCTTGATTTGATTCAAGGACACTGGATTCTTTATCTCCTTGTAATAGTCGGGGTATTCGCGACGCGATGGAAGCTTCCAGAACGGATTAGCCATCGCCGAACCTAGAAATAGATTTTACTTTGATTTTTAAATACATACCTCATTCATATTGCCTGTTCAAATTCTAGTCGAACAAATAAAAAGTTATATGATTATTCTGTCATATAAATCATAGTAGTAAACTGGATTTTGCATGTCGTGTCGTATTGCCGTCTCATCAGTTTATGAGAGTGACGGATTGGAGAGTGCATTTGCTTTTGCGCAAGCATTTGTGCTCTATAATATGTGCTGCGCAGTTAGCTATTCTTTATGGGTATTCGTTATTATATATTGGTCTTAAGAATGACCGCCATGATAAAAATCATTTATGACGACATCAATATTTTGTTACACTGCCATATTTTCTATAGTCTATATAGTAAGTATATTTTAAACGTTAAGTATTGTGGAGTTAAATTACTTTAGTAAAATAATTTACCACTGGGTGCTAAGTGATTCCTGATGACGTCCAGAAGTTTCCACTGCGGAGAATCCTCGTTGTCAACTTTATCTTCGTCACTGTCACCGCTGTCTTCAGAATGCTATGAAAAACAATCATAATATAAGCTGACAGGGCATAATAATTTGTTGTATATCTTGGTTTGTGTAAGTGAGCAAGTATAATAAAGCATCACTTATTCTGAATTTCAATGTAATACTATACGATATTTTATTTGACCAAGTACTAACAGGATGCAAGCATTTTATTCGTTACTTTACAATAATAGATATAATATTAAAGTCCATTAAACATACTCGTTTTAACTGTAAAGTCTATATAGCCATGTAAAATGGTGGAAAAGATTAACTACTGAGTTTCTTGTCTGTTCTTCTCTGTAGAATCTTCATTCTGAATTCGACGATTCGGCCGGCCGGGCGGCTCCATGATGGCGAGCGCGCTCCGACGTCCCGTCGATGTGACACAGTGCAGTCGGTGTACGGGGGCTGTACCTTGACGTAGACGTCGTCGTGGCCGGGCGGCTCCATGATGGCGAGCGCGCTCCGACGTCCCGTCGATGTGACACAGTGCAGTCGGTGTACGGGGGCTGTACCTTGACGTAGACGTCGTCGTGGCCGGGCGGCTCCATGATGGCGAGCGCGCTCCGACGTCCCGTCGATGTGACACAGTGCAGTCGGTGTACGGGGGCTGTACCTTGACGTAGACGTCGTCGTGGCCGGGCGGCTCCATGATGGCGAGCGCGCTCCGACGTCCCGTCGATGTGACACAGTGCAGTCGGTGTACGGGGGCTGTACCTTGACGTAGACGTCGTCGTGGCCGGGCGGCTCCATGATGGCGAGCGCGCTCCGACGTCCCGTCGATGTGACACAGTGCAGTCGGTGTACGGGGGCTGTACCTTGACGTAGACGTCGTCGTGGCCGGGCGGCTCCATGATGGCGAGCGCGCTCCGACGTCCCGTCGATGTGACACAGTGCAGTCGGTGTACGGGGGCTGTACCTTGACGTAGACGTCGTCGTGGCCGGGCGGCTCCATGATGGCGAGCGCGCTCCGACGTCCCGTCGATGTGACACAGTGCAGTCGGTGTACGGGGGCTGTACCTTGACGTAGACGTCGTCGTGGCCGGGCGGCTCCATGATGGCGAGCGCGCTCCGACGTCCCGTCGATGTGACACAGTGCAGTCGGTGTACGGGGGCTGTACCTTGACGTAGACGTCGTCGTGGCCGGGCGGCTCCATGATGGCGAGCGCGCTCCGACGTCCCGTCGATGTGACACAGTGCAGTCGGTGTACGGGGGCTGTACCTTGACGTAGACGTCGTCGTGGCCGGGCGGCTCCATGATGGCGAGCGCGCTCCGACGTCCCGTCGATGTGACACAGTGCAGTCGGTGTACGGGGGCTGTACCTTGACGTAGACGTCGTCGTGGCCGGGCGGCTCCATGATGGCGAGCGCGCTCCGACGTCCCGTCGATGTGACACAGTGCAGTCGGTGTACGGGGGCTGTACCTTGACGTAGACGTCGTCGTGGCCGGGCGGCTCCATGATGGCGAGCGCGCTCCGACGTCCCGTCGATGTGACACAGTGCAGTCGGTGTACGGGGGCTGTACCTTGACGTAGACGTCGTCGTGGCCGGGCGGCTCCATGATGGCGAGCGCGCTCCGACGTCCCGTCGATGTGACACAGTGCAGTCGGTGTACGGGGGCTGTACCTTGACGTAGACGTCGTCGTGGCCGGGCGGCTCCATGATGGCGAGCGCGCTCCGACGTCCCGTCGATGTGACACAGTGCAGTCGGTGTACGGGGGCTGTACCTTGACGTAGACGTCGTCGTGGCCGGGCGGCTCCATGATGGCGAGCGCGCTCCGACGTCCCGTCGATGTGACACAGTGCAGTCGGTGTACGGGGGCTGTACCTTGACGTAGACGTCGTCGTGGCCGGGCGGCTCCATGATGGCGAGCGCGCTCCGACGTCCCGTCGATGTGACACAGTGCAGTCGGTGTACGGGGGCTGTACCTTGACGTAGACGTCGTCGTGGCCGGGCGGCTCCATGATGGCGAGCGCGCTCCGACGTCCCGTCGATGTGACACAGTGCAGTCGGTGTACGGGGGCTGTACCTTGACGTAGACGTCGTCGTGGCCGGGCGGCTCCATGATGGCGAGCGCGCTCCGACGTCCCGTCGATGTGACACAGTGCAGTCGGTGTACGGGGGCTGTACCTTGACGTAGACGTCGTCGTGGCCGGGCGGCTCCATGATGGCGAGCGCGCTCCGACGTCCCGTCGATGTGACACAGTGCAGTCGGTGTACGGGGGCTGTACCTTGACGTAGACGTCGTCGTGGCCGGGCGGCTCCATGATGGCGAGCGCGCTCCGACGTCCCGTCGATGTGACACAGTGCAGTCGGTGTACGGGGGCTGTACCTTGACGTAGACGTCGTCGTGGCCGGGCGGCTCCATGATGGCGAGCGCGCTCCGACGTCCCGTCGATGTGACACAGTGCAGTCGGTGTACGGGGGCTGTACCTTGACGTAGACGTCGTCGTGGCCGGGCGGCTCCATGATGGCGAGCGCGCTCCGACGTCCCGTCGATGTGACACAGTGCAGTCGGTGTACGGGGGCTGTACCTTGACGTAGACGTCGTCGTGGCCGGGCGGCTCCATGATGGCGAGCGCGCTCCGACGTCCCGTCGATGTGACACAGTGCAGTCGGTGTACGGGGGCTGTACCTTGACGTAGACGTCGTCGTGGCCGGGCGGCTCCATGATGGCGAGCGCGCTCCGACGTCCCGTCGATGTGACACAGTGCAGTCGGTGTACGGGGGCTGTACCTTGACGTAGACGTCGTCGTGGCCGGGCGGCTCCATGATGGCGAGCGCGCTCCGACGTCCCGTCGATGTGACACAGTGCAGTCGGTGTACGGGGGCTGTACCTTGACGTAGACGTCGTCGTGGCCGGGCGGCTCCATGATGGCGAGCGCGCTCCGACGTCCCGTCGATGTGACACAGTGCAGTCGGTGTACGGGGGCTGTACCTTGACGTAGACGTCGTCGTGGCCGGGCGGCTCCATGATGGCGAGCGCGCTCCGACGTCCCGTCGATGTGACACAGTGCAGTCGGTGTACGGGGGCTGTACCTTGACGTAGACGTCGTCGTGGCCGGGCGGCTCCATGATGGCGAGCGCGCTCCGACGTCCCGTCGATGTGACACAGTGCAGTCGGTGTACGGGGGCTGTACCTTGACGTAGACGTCGTCGTGGCCGGGCGGCTCCATGATGGCGAGCGCGCGCGCGGAGGGCGCGGGCGCGGCGCGCGACGAGCGCTTGCTGCGGATGCGCTCCGACGTCTTGTTGCGTCCGTGCTGCTCCAGCTCCTGCTTGCGCGCGTGGATCACCTGCACACACAACACTTCGATAAAAACCTCTATCTTTTATAAGAATGTAATGAAATATTTTTTAAATTATTATGAACTTTATTAACATTTGGTTTTTGTCATAAAACAAATCTAAGATTTACCTCTTTACATAAGTCAAATGTATTGGACTAGTAATGTGGAGATAATATGAATGTGTGTCTGCACCACTTAACATTCAAGTGAGATAGCTGCAATTGTCCTGAGGTGAGACGGGGGCAAAATTTCAAAAGAAGCTGGTATAATTTGGGCTTTTAAGTATAGTCCAAATAAAGAAAAAGTCAACATTGGCACAGCCTGCTTTAAAGACGATGAGAGACAGGACACTGGACTGATTGTTTGTTAATTATTATTTTGTGAAGTGTTTTTTAATACCACAGCATTCACTATCAAGCATTTGCTTAAAAATTAGTTACCAAAAATATATGATCTGTTTACCTTCTTCAGAGCTTTTGCATCTTTATATATTTGACTGCCTGGTTCATTGAATAGACACGCATTTCTGACCATAAGTATCAGGTCTCTTTCCAATTCATTTAAGTTTGAGTACTCGCCCACTTGAATCTTTTGTGCAATTGTTTTAAGATCAATAGGAGATTCTATTACACTAAAATATTCTGGATACCGTCGTTTTGATGGCAGAAATTGGAAAGCTGTATATAGGGGCCTTCCATCAATATTAGCCATCATAACCTGAGAACAATAAATCATTTACGTATTATATGATAAACAGGAGAAGATTAATTAATGTGTTTGGGAGTAAAAATGTGCATGGGTGCATGCATGTAAAAGTATAATGTTCAGACATAAAAGACACACTCCAGTTCTTACTCATCAATAAATGAGTAGCATATACTTATGGCAGTATGTCTTTCTTAACCTACTGTACTTTTCCTTTCCTTCTAATATGACTATGAAAGTATACTAACTAGTATACTAACTATACTAACTTATTAGTGTTTATTAACTTACGGCATTAAATAGTTCTTCAAAGATATTTTCTTCCTCATTGTTAGTGGATGTCTCAGATAAATCTTCAGCAATATCTGATCTACGACTGGAGGAGCCATTGCGTGATAATTTATGTGATTTAGCTTCTTCACCTATATAAAAAGAAATTCGAATTAGGTTTTGAATACCTAGAAATCTAATCCTAATATTATAAATGTGAATGTGAGTTTGACTATTTGATTCTCTTACACGCCTTAGCCACTAAACCGATTTTAAAAATTCTTTCACCAATGGAAAGCTACAATATCAGCGAGTAACATAGGCTATAATTTATCCCCGTATTCCCACTAGAACGGGTGACTATCTGGGGTCCCACAACGCGGGCGAAACCGTGGGGAAAAGCTAGTATGTATATAATTATTGAAAAATTCCATTGCAACCTTAGTATAAAAAAATGCAATGAGATAAATATTACATGTCATATTGGCACAGCTATGATTGCATTTTGAAAAAAAAGAAGCATCCTTTGGTGTTCAACTGGACATTACGATGAGTGGACATTTTTAGTTGACTTTGATAACTTATTATAACCTATGACTGTTTGTTAAATATATTTCTTATAACATATCCTTTACTGCAAAAGCTATGTTATGTTATTTAAAGACTGATCAATATGTACATATACAGTTTTTTTTAAACACATTTAATTTTAAATGTTCAAAACACCAAAAGTATTTAAATAAAAATAATTACCACTTTCAAGTGCCATTCTATGTTTGGAGTACAGTTTCCAAAGTTCACAGGCATCTTTGTATTCATCGGAATCAGACTTATAAAAGGCCTTGGCATTATTAACTAATAATTCAATGTCTGCTGATAATTCTTCTATGTCCTCATAAGTATCTGTTTTGAGTTTTTGTTGTACCTGTAAATTAAATAATATGTACTCAAAATAAATTAGCATACCAAAAATTGTGCAATTGTTTGTGCAACCTATTAAAGGTTATATTCTTTGCAAATAACTATCATAAAGTAAAGCTACATTAATGCTCACCAATGTAAAAATACTATGCCCCAATAAAATATATGAAGGATTTTTTTATGAGTTTAGAGTACAATAGTTATTAAAACAATAATAATTAATATTTTCATTTACTCACTCGTAACAAGTCAATTGGTTGAGACACAACTTCATAATATTGGGGTTCTTGGCGCCTTTTTGGCGCTCTTATAAAGGCGTCGCATAATAACGTACCATCGTCTTTCTTATATGTACGAATAATATCATACAATTGCTGGCAAATTTCACTCTGTAAAAACAAGTATCACATTAATTATCTGGAATTTTAGATCACTAGTAAACCGGCATATTTATGTACTGTATGCAATACTAAAGTTGAATGACCTATACTCGTTCTTTTTTTTGGTGGATTAGAAATATTTTATAATACCGGCTCCAATTTTTTCTTTTTTCGTGCTGGTGGAGGTCCAGGATTACTAAGTTCTATTCCATCATCACTTTCGTCACCGTCAGCACCTCTACTTGCCACCGAAGACGCGCGTCGTCTTTTACTCATTGCCGTAATTATTCAAGACCCTCTGATTTCCCGTTGTAGAAGATTCTCCGTAAATTCAACTACATTAAAGTAGCATTGCAGTATTAGACACTATAAATTCGGAGAATTATAATCATAAAAATTGTGTCCATTTACAAAATAATATCAACAATTTACGAAAAGAAGCCATTTATTTTATTATGAAAGGAAACGCATAGTATTGCCATTCTCAATAGATGTTAAAGTATGCATTCAGCTTATATGTCTCATTAATAAAATTAATGTCCTTGGCTAAAACTGAACGACGAATTTAATTAAAACAAAAACGAGATTTTTTAAATTTTACTTTTTAATATTTATTATGCATTTTTGTTTATCAGAATATTTTTTGTTTTCCAACTACCCCCGAAAACCATTGCGATTTTTGTTTTTGTTTGCGATATCAATAGTGCTTCAGCATTCTTATATGATGACAAGGATTTTAAATAAGTTCTGGATAATCTGATAATTTAGTATTTCGTTTGATTAGTAGCCTATTTGTTTGCCTTAAAATACGTGATAGCATGTATTTTTAAAATTTGCAACCGCCTCGGTTTTTTTTAAATCAGCTTAAATAATTATCTTTCTCAGACAGATTCAGACAATTGCAATTTTCTTCTGGTGGTTTTGCTTGATCTTAAAAATTTACACTTAGATGTTGATGGTACTGGATTAGTATTCTCCTAAGTAATACTCCTCAGGTGTTGAAATCTAAAACACTAATTTAAATTATTAATATTATAGAATGGTTGCCACATACATATATTTCTATGTTAAACTCTTCACTTGGAATGCATAATCGTAATTTCTTGTGTAAGTGAGAAGTAAATCGTCATTGGGTCTATTAGTTTCTCTGTCTACGGCTTACACTCTACAGCATATATTATACGCTGATCAGTTGACATTAGAGACCACGGTCTTATATACAAATCTATCAACGTAGCCCAAAAGTGGTGAGAGATTGGTACGATCGTGTCATAACTTTTCTTTCGCGTCAACGCCGCTGTACGTCGTTGCTATCGATGAGTGAGGTGCGCAGTGCGCACTGCGCACGCCGGATGAGTGACACGCGAGTGCTTATTACATAATAAACACATGTGAATAAGACAATACGAGCTTTGTACGGTATTTTCATTATCTATTAATTTAATGGTTTTAATGAAATACGAAATAAATTCGAATAATGTGATGAGGGCTTAGTAAATTCTATTATGTCTTCGTTGCACAGCACACCCATCTAGCGTCAGGCCGTAAATTGAACAGAACAGCGCAAACATCAAGACGACGTACCCCCACTACTGTTTTTGGAAGACCTGTGTATAAGATAAGACCACGGTCGTGTATAAGACCACGGTCTTGTATACAGGTCTAGCAACCGAGTCCAATTTCAGTGGTGAGAGATAGGTGCGATTGTGTTACAACTTCTATTTCGCAATAACGCCCACTGTACGTTATTGCTATCGAAGATGGTTGAGTTACACGCGGCATATATTTTTCTCTCCCAAGTATGGTGGTATTTAATCATTGTTATATCGTTTTGTTGAGTTTTACGGATTTGTTGTTATTTTTGTTTTGTTATTTAACTGTTTTGTTTGGATTTGAAAAACTGTTTGGGATAATTATTACACAAATTGTCATGCCTCTGGCGGCCGTAAATTGAACTGAACAGCGTCATTAAGTCGACGTACTCCCACTACTGTTGTTGCAAGACCTGTGTATACGGCTGTGGTGGAAACTTGAGCTTACACAGCCGTATGACGTAATAAAAAGATGGCTACAATTTCACGGTGTTCAAAAACAGATAAAAAAACTGAAAACATTGAATTATTTTATTTTTATGAACTAAAAAAAGAACTTCGTTCCAATAACATTTTCCGAATGCTTTTTGCCTAAGCTATTGTAATAATATATTTTTAGTTTTTTCTCATATAGAGCAAAATACCTTATTGGCTTTTTACCTATAATAATAACTTTGCATGATACTTATACAATTCAGTTTAATATTGACACTTAATAATATTTTTACATTATTGTAGGTATCTTATTTCATGGATACACTTACATTGTTAACAATTACGTAGAATGGTTTTTGGTTATTGATCAGTGATAAACCATGTCAAAAATAATGTTAAAAAAGTCCGTTATGTGCAACTGGCAACTATAAATTGAATTGAATCCAAAATATTTGAATTTATACTAAGGTCCCCAATCTGTAATAGTGGTTTCGATTTATATTTGCAAATATATTATATAGTTTAATATCAGGTGTTCACAAAAGGAGGAAGTGGTTGAGAAAAGATTTCTTAATAAAGTATTTTTGCATTCTACCCTCATTACTTGCAAAGTTTGTTTGGTCCAATTTATCTGAACATTTCATCTGTTTGATTCTGATTTGATTACAATTCTTATAACAGTAATGGATAAGTATTATAAAAATTTTATACTATGCGGTGAAGCCAATTTCTATTGTATTTTATGTCAAGAAGGTTTTGAAATTAAAACACACGTTGAAAAGCATCTGCGATGGGAAAAACATAGAATCAATGTTAAAAAGCAGGAATATGCTCATAAATTTAAAAAGGATAGTATTTATAAGGTAATTATTATTATAATTATTTATTACGAGATATTTTGCCAACCATTCCATTCGCTCCAGCATGATAATGGATATGAAATTGCGAAATTATCCTAACTTTGAAACTTTTATATTTTCTCAGGATGAAACATTCTGGCCAGTCAGTTGTATAAGTCAACAATGTTAATATTTATTTATATACATTTTAATATTGTATTTCTTTCCTAGCTTGGCGATAAATATTACTATTGTGAAATATGTAATTTAGTGACCCAAAATGCAGTAGATCACATAAAAGGAAGTAATCATGAAGAAATAAAAAAATCTGATATGAATAAACCAAGGACATCAAATGTACATCGTGATGAAGATGGGTCATTTAAAATACAAGATAGAGTTATCACTAAACTGCAATGGCATGGCATTGTGGATAATCAGTGTTTCACATGCAATGAAACGGTTGAAAAATTATTGACCCATATGAAGTCCTTAAATCATATGATAAGACTGATACAGAGTGAAACCACCATTAAGGATAATCAGCTTTATAGACAGGTATGATCTATATATATAAAAGATTAATTGACTGACTGACTCACATAAAAACACTTTGCATATTCTTTCCTTCCTTTTCCTTTACACAGTAGGGTAGCACTAAAGAAGGAATTTTGAAACTTTAATCCCTAAGTTTTGGTATTTACTAGTTCTGAATTATGATGCGAGAGAAGCCACGGGTAAAGCACTAGTAACATACATAATATAAGATCCTCCAGACCGATTTCGGCCACGGCGGCCAATCTCAAGAGAGATTAGCCAACTGCGCAGGACATATTATAGTGCACAAGTGTGTGCGCAAACACAGGTGCACTCTCTTTTCCTTAGCTCTCATATTCCGATGGGACGGCAATCCGACACGACCGGAAAGAGTTCAGGCGCAGGACCAACGGCTTAACGTGCTTTCCGAGGCACGGGAGTGTCCACACTTCCAACTTCCAGACTCCGGGCTGCTACTGAGTATTTTCTGACAGAAAAACACAATAACTATTTATTGGCCCGACCTGGGAATTGAACCCAGGACCACCGGGTCTGCGGCCTTATATTTAGCCACTAGACCAACGAGGCAGTCACATATAAATATGTAGTAACATATAAATATGTTATATTACAAATAATTGATTGTTTTTTGTTAATAATAAACTCTTCATTTCTCTTGTAGTTGGGAGAATTTGAAAAATTTTATTGCTTTACATGTTTTAAAGTATTGGAAAGTAAATCCTTAGAAACACATTGGGCTGATTATCACAAGAGAAATGATAATGAAAACAATAAACATACAATACCACAAGAAATTATAAAAAAAAAGTTAAGTTCAAATGTGGATACAAATAACAATGCAGACACAATTAAGAAACAAGTATTGAAAAAAATTGAAAAGAAATATTTCAGTTTTGAAAATGAAAACAAAGCTACATGCTTGGAGTGTCAGGAAACGGTGGATGCAACGTATGATGCAGTATCTCAGCATAAGAAGTCTCATCAATCACCAGAAGATAAAGTTTTAGTCTGGCTTAGGCAGGATAAAGGCAAGGGAAGAGCAGAATTAGCTAAATATGGAAGAGACAATTTCATAAAGTTGAATGAGGGTGGAAGCAAGGGTTATTGCTCACTGTGTAATAAATGGCTGTCAGCACATATTAACATAGCAAAACAACATGTGGAAGGAGCACACCACAGAGGATATTTAGAACTTAAAGGCTTGATTAAAGACCAAGAGCATGAGAAACCAAACATAAATAGTGTTCCATATAAAACCTTTTTGAATGTAATGTTTGGTCCGTTTGATATTGATGACTTAAGTTATATTGTTATAAACGATGGCATCTGCATCGACACCTTCAGTTATATGCTAATGTGTATGGTTGATGGTTTTAAAAGGACAATCAAGTGTTTTGGTTGTGATTTGACGATAGATGTGCATGATTTGAAAGAACATGCAAAATCAAAAGAACATTCGAAAATTTTGTCAGAATGTAAAGTTTTACCTATCGAAATGGAGGATTATGATGAATTTGTTCGACAGGTAATCCTGACTTTTATTATTTGTTTGGTTATTGGACTTTCACATGTGACCTATTAAACTTTTTTTTTTTTGTGATTTTTGCATACACTTTGTCAGGGTTAGTTTGGCAGATGACATGTAAATAAGCCATGCTACAACAAAATGAGCATATGTATACAAATTCAGGGATTAATAAAATTTAATTATTTGCAGATACATCCAGGTTTATATCATTGTGGCTATTGTAATAAGACTTTTCCATTTTGGGAGAATGTAGTCAAACACTTGAAAAGCCTTCCACATGCAGTCCAACGACAAAAGTCAAAACTTCAGAGCCTCATATGTGGTCAATTATATTTGGATCCATTGTGCTCATTAGCAGACTTGGAGGAGTACAAGCAAATAAGAAAATATTTTGGTTAATTACATTTTTATTATGAAACTTTATTAATTAAAAAAAGGTTGATTTGTTTAAGTTGTTGTCAAACCTTGTAGTTTTCTGTCAAAAGACTAAAAATAATAAAAGTTTAAATTATTTGATGTTTTTGTTTTCGAATTTCTTGGATATTTAAAATAAAACATAAGACAATAATAAGATATATTAATTTAATTCTTCAAAGTATATGTTGTCCCACTGCGGGAAATGTGAAAATAATAATATTAAATCACTTTGAGATTGTTCATGTAATGTTTTCAAATAATTGACTGTTAATCTGACATAGTTTAGTCTTAGAGTTGAGGGTAGTTCATCTAAATTAATATCTAAAAGTGTAACTAAGTGGGTGAGATGAGTTGGATACAGAATGGCAAATGTTATTTCTGAGCATGCTGACTTTACTTTTTGCACAAAAATAAAAATTAAATTTTGTATTTTAGTGTGAAAATTATTCATAAGAAACAAAGTATTAAGTATGCTTATACAGATTTGAAAACATTCTGCTGAAACTGAGCATGTTTTAATTAAAGTTATATAAATATTAGACGTTAGTAGTTCTGCAATTTCCATGTTATCATTGTAAAGCAAGTTGTATGAAATATCTAGAAGTGATTTTTCTATTTCAGTTTTCATTTTTATAGATGTATCACATATGTTGCATCTACTGTGCATATCTAAGTTCCAGAATTTTTTTAAAAGTTTTAAGCATCTTTTATCATCTTGATTCCAATGTATGATGTCTTTTGCTAAACTGTCTTTGAGTGTCGCTTTTTCGTCTAAATTTAATAAAGCCTGTGTTACTTCAGGATTCATAGTTGATTGAATAGCAGAATTGATTGAAATTTCTTTTGATTTTCGAATAAGAAAAGCGTCTAGCTTTTTATCTATCGAATCGATATTGTTTGAATTATTGACATCTTCAATTTGTTTTTCATAATAACTAACCAGGAGTTCAGTTAAGGATTCATCAATTTTAATATGTTCGTCCGGTTCAATTTTACACATTTTACGAATATTTTCTAATACCGCAAGTCTTAATTTTTTATTTGAGTTATCTTTTGAATAGTTGAGACTTTTCACAAAACTCCTCGACAATGCTCTTGTTACGTTTTTATCTAATAGTGGATTGGAATACGTGAATTCTGGTATGGTTTCATTATTTGATTCAATCAATCTTTTAATTAATTCAACATTCATTATTATAATTATCGTTAAATTTATTAAATGAAAAAAGAAATGGAAATAATCTAGTAAATAATTCCAATGTTTACTACACGGTCGTATACCATGGTTTACTAGTGTTCTGACAGCTGTCAGCTGGCAGGTGACAGATCTCACTCACGATGCAATAATAAGTCTCAGCAGTCTGTCGGAAGTTTGGTTTTATTGTTTGTTTAATACCCAACAAGCCTTTCTGCAGATTTTGTTAAGTGTTTACCGATGACGAATAATATTATACAAATTGAATTTTGAAAACGTTGAACGCTAATTATTTAAACATAAAACAAGTTTTACTCATTGAATCCATCTAGTGTCGAATAGCGTATATGAAAGATAAGTTACACAGTGTCGACGCTAGATGGCTATCAAAATTAATTTTAAAGTAAAAAAAAAACAAAATTCGCAAAAAGTAGTGACGTTATAAATAATTGTAATTAAAACGCAATTTTAAATGACAAAGAACAATGAGTGCTGAACTTTATGTTGTGTACATTTAAAATTAATATATTACACTGAAATAATAAAAATGTTACTTATATATCTATAAATAGTTATAGAGTTCTACGTTTTTTGAGTAGAGTAATTTTGTTTTGTTGCTAAACAAGATATCTAGTTCCATTAGATTCTATTCTAAAATATTGTATCAGCTATAGGTACTGGTCAAGTCCATATGAAACAATGCTTAATTTTGTGTTCCGGTATTTTATATTAAAATTGAATGTAAGTCTGTATTATCTTATAAATGATATTAATAGCCTTTTTTCAGACCAATAATCAAGTAAAAATAAAAATTCTTCATATTCGTTATAATTTAAATTAACTTGGAGGTGGCGTTGTGGCTGCCGGCTGGGTAACTTCTACTCATATAATTAAATTCTATCCCCAAACGATATTACTTAATATTGCCGTGTTCCGGTTTGAAGGGAGAGTGTACCAGACACCAGTATAACAACAGCACTAGGGGCATAACATCTCAGTTCCCAAGGTTGGTGGCGCATTGATTATGTAAGAGTAATTATGTAAGGGTATTGTATCTTTAATAAATAATTACGGTATTGGTACGGTATTGGTACGGTATTGGTACGGTATTGGTACGGTATTGGTACGGTATTGGTACGGTTACGGTTACGGTATATAAGGCCCCAGACCCGGTGGTCCTGGGTTCAATTTCCAGATTGGGCCAATAAATAGTTATTGGGTTTTTCTGTCAGAAAATTCTCAGTAGCAGCCCGGAGTCTGGAAGTTGGAAGTGTGAACTCCCGTGCCTCGGAAAGCACATGAAGCTGTTGGTCCTGCGCCTGAACTCTTTCCGGTCGTGTCGGATTGCTGTCCCATCGGATTATGAGAGCTAGGGAATAGTGAGTGCACCTGTGTTTGCGCACACATTTGTGCACTATAATATCTCCTGCGCAGTTGGCTAATCTCTCTTGAGATTGGCCGCCGTGACTGAAATCGGTCTGGAGGACATTATTACTTTCTGGATTAGTTAGTTTTCATCAACACCCTTATAACACTCTATGTGAGCAGTTTTTGATAATATCGTTAAGTATCCTGGCATACATATTTGAAAAAAAAATCCTCTTTGAAGGTGAGTTCATTATTCATCAGGAAGTATGTTGTTTTTTTTTCGTTGTCTCAGTACCTGTATTAAAGATTCCAGTAAATAAAATTATCTTTTCTTGTGGAATGAATCGTTAATCATCTAATATTACTTCTATTATTTTTATTAAATAATGAAATAGCAGGTTCCTATTAATGTTTATTGGCTTTCCCAAACATTACAAATCACGAATGGACCATAAAACATTTTATAAACGCCTACTAATGTTACAAATTCTATTAATAATTATCGAGACTTTCTAGAATCGTGTTTGAATAAAATTTTAATAGTCTATATTATTAGAGCACCGATAAACAACATATTAAAATAATTATTATAAATTTGCAGTGTTACAGTATGAGGAGAAGTATCGTTACATTTTAATTCGTTCGGTAATTTTTGAATCGTGTTTCGAAAGCTGCATTTGTGGGGCCTTTTAATAAATTACTTTCGGGACCTCACATAGAGACCTCTAAATACGTGGGCAACTCCGTGTAGAGCCCCGCCCGAGTACGAGAGGGATGACAGTGCCTCTCTTTCATATGTAAGACCAGTACAAAATAATGTCTTTAACAATGTATGTGGATTGCGAATTCGTAGCTTTGTATGTTAATGTTTGTTTGGTTGAGAGTGGGTTTTCTTGTTATTTAAAACAAATAATGATTTTATGTATTTAATCTTGTTAGTACCTTTGTATAAGAACTTTGTCGATGAAGGTATTTTTTTATTAATTATAAAATACGTACGTACGTACGTTATTTTTTCTAAAAAAATTTGACCTTCGTCATTTATAAAAAAATACACACCTATATGTTTTTTATAGATGCAACACCTAGTATTTTTTTTTAAATAACATGTAGGTTGGCTTTATAAAGTGTTTTAGATACATAAAAAGAGATAACTTATCTCTAAGTAAATAGGATTTAAATGTCTAACCAAAAAAAAAAAAAGTGACCCGCACCTGCTACTTAACAAACTGAGGTTGTAATAAAAAAAAAAACAATCTTTATCAACGCCACTCAACGGACAAACTAACAATAGTATGTTATAAACGTAAGTAGTATACTTCTATACCTAGTCATATTAGTTACCTAGTTGGTACCTATATATTTATTATAAGTAGTATTGAATGATAGTATGTGGGTATATAGATTCATGACTGAATTTTTTTTTAACATAGGTAATTATATAAGTTTATACTTAGATATATCTTAAATCTTACGCGAAAACTCATAGATAGTGTTTATGTTGACAAATATAATATTACTAACTGTCTTATGTTATTTCACTTACCTAGTTACACAGTTAATTCTACAAAGGTAATACCCAAAATATTTTAATTTACTCTATTTCTAATCACGTGTATCATGTGTAACTAAGTATGATAATATAAAGTAATTATACATACATAAGGAACAAATGATGAGCTTAATTCACCATGATGCCCCATTATTGATAGATGTAGCCTGTAGGTATATACTTACATACCTACATGTCTCAAAATGTCAATGGATACAATATTTCACAAATATCGGAAACTACTTTTCAGGTGTTTGATTTTTTTAGGAAACGTAACAACACATATCTATGTTACATACAGTGCAGTAACAGCCTATGAATGTGCCACTGCTGTGCCAAGGCCTTTCCTCCTCTCTTGAGGAGAAGGTTTGAAGCTTATTCCATCACGCTGCTCCAATGCGAATTTCAGTGAAATTTGACACATGCAGCTTTCCTTACGATGTTTTCCTTCACTGTTAAGCACAATATGAATTATAATCATAAATTTAGCGCATGAAATTCAGCTCGAACTCCTAATTATGTTATTTTTTTAATGCTTGTTAAAAAAATGCAAAATCATTAGTTCTCTAGATAGTTACGAGCTCCACGGTAGCATGCGATCCCGTTAAGACGGTAAGGGTACCGCTGGGTTTTTAGTGGGTATTCCGATGACCGTGGCACACTCGGTCCCCTGGACATATGGCGAGCCCCACATACTTCCCCCACTGTTCTCACGGTGGGAAAGGCGTAACGCGAGATCACAGCGAGAAAAAAAAATGTAGTTACGAGCTCGGCTGTATTGTGGAATGCATATAAATTTTCAAGAGGAAGATATAGAAAAATAAAGCTGTTACCAATTCGCAATCTTTTATAAGCGAATCTGTGAGTCACTCATAGTGAGCCAGTGAACCTACAGGGAGAAGGGACATCTTAATTTGAACCCAAGATTGGTGGCTCATTGGTGATGTAAGGAATGGTTCATATTTCTTACGGCCCCAATGTCTATGGGAAATGGTGACCATTTACCATTAGGTAGCCTACCTGTCCATTCATCTCTATACTTTATATAAAAATGATAGTGTCTAGAAAATTCCAACCGTAATTCTAACTCCCGTCATCCCTTACCATTTCTTCTAGCAATCAAACAAATCCCTAAAAAACCCAAGCAAAGTAAAGTTAAAGTATGACTGATCTAAGTAAATCTTTTCCCATTTTCCCATTGTACGAAACAACAGTACTCCGTCCACGAACACCATAAAATCTTATTGATACATGTCGGAATGATTGATTGTACGTCTTCGCATCACAAAACTGCCATTACACGCCGTGCCCTCAATGACGGGTGACGGGAAAAACGTGCGAACGTGTCCCAATATGTCCCGACTTGACGTGACGGGTAATAAATGGCCAAAGGTCAAGACGTATTTATGTAATAGGATGATTTTTATTTAATAACACGTTGATGTTCCGCTGTGACGAAGTTTCAGCAACTATTTAGCATGCTCTTTATATTATTTTATTTGGCTGACTGGGTATTACTTATTTAATCGTTTTAGTAATTTATTTTCGTTAATTACTATAGAATGTGGCTATGTACATTTCTTAGAGATATTTATAAATATTAAAATAAATGTAAAATAACATAATTTAAGAATGACTTTCAAATTTTATAAGTCATGTGTGTAATAAGTGTATATTATTAATTTTATTTTTAACGACGAATTGCAATAATGTATATAATATTATATGAAAAGATTTATATAAGATTATATATAATATATTTTTTAATTAGAAAGATAGTATTTTTTTTTTGGTAATTCCTTACACAAGTAATTAACTGTTACTTCCATCTAAAAAGCTTACAAGCAAAGTAAAACACTAAATATTAAAAAATGACAAACGGTTTTGTATCAACTTTCATTTCAGATGTAGGTGACTTGTAAATAAAATCCAGTCAATTTTCGACCATGAATCATTTTACGCGCCTGAAAATTTACGATGAATAAAATCGATTCAAGTTTCATCGAGTGATTAATCGTCCACGCATCGATATCGGATAAGATCGAATTAATGCAATTTTGATACTGTCTCATCGATTATAAGCAGTACAGTCAAGAACAAAATATTCTTATTAGTATTAGCACATAAGTCCTTAAAATAAGGTTTGTTATTGGATTAAATTGTAAATAACTTTTGTGGTCAACTGTATTAAGGATTGAGTTTATTCACGCAATAATGATATCTATAACTTATGGTATTGTGGTTACAATGCCATAAACTTAATTACGTTTCGTCGTAAGATAATTTATTATAAACAGACTTGAGGTAATCGTGTAAAAAATGGATACTCATATTCGGTTCCCTGTTAGCTCTCGTTATGGACCACCAAGAGTGCGAGCGGGACAGCACGACTCTTGGGTGGCCGTAATAATAACGGCAAACAATGATCTATTACGCTTGCGCAAGATGGTAATTCGCTATCTATATCGCGGATAAACGCTAATTGTGATTCGATATTGTTTTTTTATGATCGCTTCTAATATCATTACAGTTGCAATATTATTGTTTTTACTATTTTAAATAAAAAATTACCGAATTCAATATTATGGCATACCTAATGGCATAATTAGACTAGATTAGAAAATAATTAATATGCGATTTTCTCAGGTCTTATGAAACTTGAATTAGGTTAATTTTGTTATGTACTTATTAGAAATCAAAATCCGTCAATCACTCATCGGCTACCTAGGGTCCGATTCTACCTTTGGACTAGTAACTCCCACCACTAGCGAAAGCTTTACGACTAATTAGAGGGGTAAAATAAGCAAGCGCGATTCCAATATTATATAACAGCAATGGAATTATTCCTGTTTTGGTGATTATGAAGTGGTTAAGAAAGAATAAGTTAGGTCCATCGTTAGCATTACTTAACTGAGGTAAAAAGCAAGCTTTTTAAAAGTTCTGCCGGTGGCAGAATGCATTTTTTACCTGCCACCAATTATTCTATCGAATTCTACATAATATTTTTTGTTATATGTAATTCTTTTTATTGCTATATTCCGGTTGGACCAGAGAATGTAATCCTTAAGTTGGCGGCTTTTGCCCATGTGCTACAATATGCTTCCTCAATCCTCACTCATATTATAAATGTGAAACTGAGTTTGACTGTTTGATACGCTTTCACAACTTAACTAACCAACAAATAATCATATAATTTTGCATGTAGAGATGTTGTCCAGAAAAAGCAGGCGAAACCGAGTCTGGAAACTCTCTAATATAATATTTATTAAAACATAAGTTTAATAGCTACTTACTTATATGTCTTAAAATTTTAATAGCTATTTAAAGTTACACAAAATTGAATTTTCATTTAACATTGTATTAAAATAACAATCGTATAATGTATTATTATTAAGTTTAGGCGTTTGCTTACATTATTCAAAAAACCTTATAAGTAGGTACAAACCAACAAAATAATATATAAGTTCTTATCTAATATATAAAATTAATTAATTACCAGCTTTGAAATAAATTTTATTTCAATATAATTGAGTAGGTATCTACTTCCTAAATATTACAATATACAACACCTAAACTAATAAAAGGTCATAAATTTAATTCTAAAAACAGGTTTTAAAAAATCTATTGTATTGGTACAGTTTACAACAAGATATTTAATTCAATTCAATTCAACATCGGAAATCAATAATTTCAATGGTAGATTACGTAGATTAAGTTTTCATTCCATTTATAAAATGAAATATATTTATTTAAAACATATGCAAATGTACTCATATTTAATTAACATTTTAAGCTAATTCAGTTCATACAGTGAGTGGTTTCCTCTTGATCACGGTTATTTACGGTCACGGCGCCTAAAATCAAAGGAGACTCCAACTACACTCTCATAACCGATGGGATGTTAGCACAATCGAAGAGAATTCAGGCACAGAACCATAACAGAAAGGATTACATAACGAGACATGAGAGTGTTATCAGATTGCAAACATCCAGACTTGTGACCAAGAGTGTACTATGGATCTCGATGTATGGCGCCTTATAAGTTCTAAACGGTAAAAATCTAAACGGTAGTGCCTTTTACACTTACAGCAGCTTTAAGCTATAAATATGTCAAGTATAGGCAGGTACACTTCTTTACTTATTGTTCAAATTCTAGGACCTACACCAACCACAAGAGGAGCAAAGACAAATAAAAAACTTCGACATTGAATTGTAATTGCTCGAGAATCTTGATTCATTTTCATTATGGGTTCGCGAAGCAATGGCGTCTTGAATGTCGGCGAAGTTTTTATCGAAACTTTGTAGTACGAAGTAAAAAAAGTATTTAAATGGAATAGTGGTGTATTATAAATAAATATATTTTATTAAACAAGAACTGTTTGTTGTGCATAATATAGTAAAGCTATTAGTAAATCGCATGGAATACGTAAATCTTAAGCTTATGCTAAGGACCTATTTATATAAGGGCCTATGAGGTATAGCTATTTACATGTATTCAGTTGGACTTATTTGTTAACTGTACCTAATGCGAAGTTTTAACCAAGATGGTTAATTTTATTTTACTAATACGTTTTCATCATCGCTTTTCCAAGCATCTGTATAAATAAAAATAACAGTAGGTATTACCATTATTACGTTACAGTCAATTAAACGCCGCCACCTAAGAAGGACTACGTATTAATTCCGTTTCATGCAAAGGAGGCTAAAATTAACTTGTCAGCTAAGTTTAAAAGAATCTTTTACTGTACGTGCGTACGTCTGTTAATAATTCCATCTGCGTAATCGGCAAGTTAAGAGAAAACATTTAATAATCGGTCTTTTCCCTTGGCGATTTCCACTGTTCACGATATTTGTAAATATATGAAGTAAAACTTTAGACTACACATTACTGCTCGTAAATTAAAATTAAAGTACTCAGTTAATAAAATATTATAACAGTCAAGGACACAACTCTTTTTTTGAAACGATCATATTCAGCAGGAATCGTTATTACATTATAGGTAAATTATACCTAATTTGATGTATTTATTTTTAAAAGAAGGGCAATTCATTAGTTTCGTTCAACAATATTATTAATATCCATATTGACGAGCCGGTTGGCGTAGTTGGTAAATACTTGCCTTTCGCGCCGCAGGTTGTGGATTCGATTCCCACCCAGGACAGATATTTGTATACATGAACATGTATGTTGTCCTGAGTCTGGGTGTAATTTGCTATATAAGTATGTATTTACAAAAGGAAACTAGTATATGTAGTATATTAGTTGTCTGGTTTCCATAGTAAGATTGGGATCAGACGGTGTCCCAGAAATAATATCTATTAATATTAATAAAAATATTAATATTCATTATTTAAATACAAATATACATACATACTTTGTGGGGAATTATTATTCTATAGCAGAAACTAGCTTTGACACGCTAATCGTCTTTAAATTTTTGGGCTAGTACAGTTAGTGTCCACATTTCGACACCGTATGTCATGCTCATGGCAGTTGACGCATTGGTTGAAACAAATTAGGAATAATAATGAATATTGGAAATATTTGATTTGTAGTTTTGAATTTTAAATTTTTGTATTTAATGAAAATAAACGTTAAATGAATAAACAAACCGTCATCATTTTATTTCATTCGATGTTTCACATCTGCCAGGCGTCCCGTGAAGGCTCACATTTTTATATGTTTATTAACGCATTTAAGCAAATGTATTTAAAGTACAGTTACTTAAAACTACAGTGCTAGTCGTAGAATGAGGTTGAACCTTTGCGTTAGAAAGCAATGGTACAACCTAATTCTACATTAAAAAAAAAACAAAAATAGCTTTATTACATAATTATATGTAAATAATTACGAATGATCTCTAGATAACAGATAAGCTCATTCAATCTCTTGCTATAAGTATCAATATTTACCATCAAATAATATGATCATATATTTTTTTTAAATCAAGACTTCAAGCTTTTTAAAAATAAAGACTTATCAAGTCGCGTGTGGTATAAACCTTAAACGGCCCGTAATCAGCGCCGTGTGAGGTATCGTAATATTCTTAGTAAATCGATGGTTTTGTGTAAAGGTTTTTTAAAAGTAAAATAAACACGTGGAACGTAATACGCGATATTTACGACGATGGGACACGCGATTCGATTTAATGAGCAGTTTGTTTTATTAAAACAAATAATGCTCTGTTATGTTTGTTGTGGGGGTCATTTATTTAAGACTAATTTACTTTGAAGAATAGTTTTGTGTGATTTTGATAATTTATATGTTAATATTATAAGAATTGCAATGTATACCTATACGAATAGTTTATTAAATTTTATTGATTTTCTAAATAAGTACTTAAAAAGGAAAATTTATGTATTTAACTAAGTAAAACACTATTGATTTTATTGCCGTTCATTCTAGTAAAGCTTGCATTTTTTTGCTAGCTAGCTGTAACTGTAGATTTAATATATTCTTATAAAATAAAGATTAAATAGATATCGTGAGTGCTTAGGTACCTATTTAACTATAATATAGTCATTTTAAATCATGTTTAATTTTATTAAAGAAAGATAAAAATAATACTTTATTATTAATACCTGCATTTAACTATTGCAACATCAAACTAAGTTGTCTTTTTAATATTTATGTTTTATTGTGATTGTTATTAAGTCAATTAAATAAATATAGATGAATACGATGAACGGTCACAATTTACGTATATAATTCGTGAATAATCACTGACTGCTATTTATAATATCTTACTGCTTATGAATAAATAAATTACATTTTGTTTGGATATTATTATTGTAATCACGTTGTAGTGTTATAAGGTTTCCAATCAAGAACACTACAAGAGAAACTCCCGAATGACCTAATTCCTAACTCCCCGTGCGGTCTCATTTAGGGACCTAATAAAACCTCTTTTGACACATCCGTGGCAAAATGCCTAACCGATATGACTCTTTACTCTGCTAAGGTGTTAAGGAAACCGTCAATGTACATACGAAAATGAACTCTAGCAGTTTATATTAAGATTTATTTTAGTGTAGAGTGGTTAGTTCATTTATTAGTTCACAAAGGCGCCGATCGCCTCGGCGGTCCCTTTGAACCGACCGACTGTAATTACGTAAGAGTGTGTTCAGAATGCTTCGGTGTATCGACTAAAGGATTTCTGGAGTTTAACTTCGATATGTACTTCATGTTGCTTTGAATTATGATTGGTAAGACTTTTGTTTTTGATATTTGATTCATGATATTCTATTTTAAATATTTATTTGAATGTTGCCATTTACTAGTATTTTTTTTTAATATTTTTGTTTTATATGAATATAATCGAATTTATTTTCACTAAGCCGTTAAGTGAAGTTAGAGTAGATAATAAATTAATGTGTTTATTTACAAAAAAAAAAATACAATAAAAATGTATTATTTGCTAGTTAAATGTAACCAATGTATTAGAAATTCTAAATACTTAATGTTGTTTTTATTCAAGTAATTTTAGTGTAACGGTATTGATAATGAGAAATGAAATATAATTGAGACTAATAAGTACCCTCACTATAATGTGAGTTTTACGTCACAATAACAAAGAAAAAAAAACACGATCGAAGTAAGAATAGACGCTAGAGTAACTGTTATTCAATAAAAAAAACATTCAAAGAAAGATTAAATAACTAATCTTATCCACACAATACAAGTAATATTTAGCGAAAATGCAATAACATGTTTCCCACGGCATCACCTTAGACAACGCTAACGGACAGTTAATTACTTCATTATCTATTATATTAAAGCGCGAAATGATATCTAATCATAAACGTAGCTGAAACTTCATTTGTAAGCATCTTTACCGTGTCACTTCCACAGATAATATTTTCTCTGTACGTTTCCGTTTGTAATTAAAGCATTGTCATTACTGTGTGACGAATTAACTATAGGGCGGCGGGCGGGCGCGGAGCGAGGCGTGGCTTACACTTCAAAGAAACCGCCGTCACATCACACAGGGACCACTTATTGATGTGCGAGGGGAATGCAATATATGCAACTCGGCGCATGCGAGAGAGATGGAAATGTGTGTTTCTGTAGTAGTGAAGTACTAACGGGTTGATTCAAGATCGCCGGAATGGCGGATAGTGGTGCCTGTGATTTGCGTTGTCGATAAAATTAATTGTAGTCGGGATTGTGGAATATTCGTAGAAAATTTACGGTGGCGAATGAAATTTATTTTAGTTCATACCTCTACAAATAATGTAACTTTATATAAGTTAGATTAGAACTTTAACACAAGAATTTTATATTAAAGCACAGATTATAACATTCGAAATGTAGAGATTAATCATACATTAACTGAAATTCCGTCCAAATTAGATCAATGGCCAGTCGTTATGAAGAAATCTGAACTTACCTAATAGATCTGCGAATATATTATACCAAGTATTTATCATTCACATCTATGATAGTAAAAGCTATTTACTTTGAAACAAAGACCTTCTCTATATAATTGAGGATAAAATTTTATAATTACTTATATAAAAATTAATAAAAGAACAATATTGTACATTTAGGCAAAAAAAGATAAAAAATATAGGTGCCGTATATACCTGTAGTATACAAGTAGGAACTAACTAACCGTTATGTATGTATTTATAATATTAGTACTAATAAACATAAAACTACGTAAAACTAATAAAACAGACATAAGACGTACTTCTTTATGATTTTCCAAATATTTTTTTAATAAAAAAAACATTTGAACCGTTTAATTAAATATCCTTTAAGCCTGTTATTGTGATGTGCTATTGTTATAATCACAAAATTCTAATACTGGAAATCGATAAGTCGATATCGGCATCTCTAAAGCATGCGCCAGCGCATCTCTAGCGATAAATCTGTGCCTCTAAAGAAGCTTACGTCATTGACGTATTGTTTATAAATCAAATGCTGGGTTAAGATATTAAGCACATTATACTCTATCCATTCGAATATTAAGTATTTTTGTTATATATCAATTAATTTGTCATTTCCTTTATATAAATTCATGAAAACAACTACTTTTCCAATTCTTTACACGATGTTGCACAAATAGAAAAGTAACCATGTTAAAATGCAGGCAATTTAGTATTTTTATCGAAAAACTTTTAGAAACATAAGTAGTTTTAAGGATAGGATTTGGATATTTAATTAAGGAAGAGCCTATTATTAAAAGTCGTATGAAGATAAATATATATTTGTAGCCTCGCACAATGATTTCTTCCTTTATTAAAATAGTTTAAACTTTTAACGATGATATTAAAAAAAAATGCTTTTAAAATAATATTCAAACGACGTCCTTAATTCGATAATTACAGGGACGCGAGCATTAAATCGAATTATCTATGACACGTTCACTCAGAGAAAAGCTAACTACTCATTAGGTAATACGACCAAAAGAATTAGATCTGTGAAAACGGGAGCCAACGCAACAGCTACTACTGAAACGGAGAGACATAAAAGCTCTTGTAATAATGGATGCAGGTAATAGAAAGATTGCTGACTCATTCAAGTAGACATCTCGATGAAGTGGTACGAGTCAAATTAATGTTCCCACGATCGCCAATACGATAAAGAAATGATTTTTCAAAGATAAGCAATTCTCATACGCTTATAATGTATACTTAGACTGAATTAAATGCAAGATTAGTTTGCAGAATTCAACTCGGATGATTAATTATCGCATACAATTACGAAATTAATATTCCATTTTTGTAGTTTAGGGCGTGACATGAGCAGTCATCATCTGAACCACACCTAACATTATTATATTAAATAAACAATGTACCATTACATTATTCACACGTTTAGTTTATAAAACGTTTGGTTGATATTATATAAGCTACTGAAATATTCCCACCGTTATCATGTTTATTAAATGGGCAATAAAATTTGCTAATAGGGTAATTAGAATATGATTAAGAAGTCTAGAGATTTTTAATCTGTTTCGCATCTGTTACACTAAAAAAAAAAAAAAAAAATACGACTGAGATCCTTAAATAATGTAATATGAATCTATTTATTAAATGCCTCGAACTACTCAACTACATTATGCATACTAAACTGTCAATAAAAATGGATTTTACTATTTTATTAACACATAAAATTGAGTAATACTTGTGGTTATTTAGAAAGAAATATTGTAAGTAACTTGATGATGCTGATACATAATGAAAGTAGAGGGCAGTAAGTATAATAAAATATTATTTTTTAGTAGCTTTAGTAGATAGTATTATATATGTATCGTATTTATACACGATACAAGGCTGCTCATGTAGGCTCACCTTCAGCAAATCGCTAGAACAATGATGCAGCTAAATATTGTAGTAGCCTCAGTCGAGCTTAAGAAAATTGTAGTAATTTTATATTTTTTTGTCTGTTTTGGTATTACTTTGTTTTTCAATAAACTTGTTTCATAATATTTTTATGTAGTAAATGTTAATTATTCAATGATGTTAAAATAAATTACATCTGAGTTCCTTAAATAATGTAATATGAATCTATTTATTAAATGCCTCGAAGTAAAGGTTATCTTACAAAACTGTCAGTAAAAATGGGTTTTTTCTGTCAAGAAGTACTCAGTAGCCTGGATTTTGAAAGGTGGCAGTGTATACGCTCTTGTTTCGAAACGCTTAGAGGCAATTATTGGCAATGTTATTGGCGAAGACTACGTTTTGAATGTCGGTCAAACCAAAGTCAGTCAGAAAAGTCATCATCCTTATTCTACCTAAAACCTATTTGAGCTTTAAAATATTTTTGAACACTTATTGTACTGAACTCCATCCTATCCTGTATCCCCATATCTTTTTACAATTTGCCTAAAAAGGAGAACATAATAATATGAATTGAGTAAAATCAATACTAATTATATATTATTTTCTTAAAAGCTTATCAAATTGTTAACACTTTCATATATATATGTCAAACGGACTGCCTCGGTGGTCTAGCTATAAGGTTGCAGGTAACGAGCTCGTGGGAACGATCACAGGGTTCTGTCAAAAAATTGTTAGTTGCAATCCGGAGTTTGGAAGTTGGAAGTTTGTACACTCCCGTGCCTCGGAAAGCACGTCAACTGTTGGTCCTGCGCCTGAACTGTTTCCGTTCGTGTGGGAATTTCCCTCCAATCGAATTGTTTAAAAAAAAAGAGTAACTACTGAGTTTCTTGCCGGTTCTCCTCGATAGAATCCACATTCCGAACCGGTGGTAGCGCTTGACAATTTTTGATTTTATGCGAGTTACGGAATAGAAAGTGCACCTGTGTTTTCGCTTCTACTTGTGCACTATAATATGTCCTATACACTTGGCTAGTCCCCCTTGTAATCGTTTAGGAGGACATCATCATCATCATCATATGTCAAAGGGTTATTTTAAAATCGGTATTATTATAATTTGATTAGTGACATTACGAATTCCCAAAACATTGTCAATTGTCTTAATTTCTGATAATAAAAAAGTAAAGTAACAGCTTGTAAATGATTTCTCATTTAATGATATTGTCGAATGAAACATTGATTGATAATATAACATATTTTCAGGAAAAATACAATTTAATTGATATTTGTCTCTAGTATTTTCTGAAATTGACAAAAGTCCTCGCAATTGGTATATAACTACTGAAATTAAAATTTCATATCTTTCACAATAACTCAGCGAAATAATGTATAATAATATAAAGTATATTATAAAGCTATTTTGTTTCTATGAGTGTTGTATCGCCGAAATACAAGTAATGTTTATTGTTAATCTGCATATTATATTATTCGATCCCATTCATTGCGTTTTATATCGATAAGGGTGCAATTGAAATTAATTTAATAACAGTATGTTTCTTAATAGAGTAAAGTTTCAGTTTAAGTAATCAAATGGCCAACAGTTGCAATATAGAACCCATTAGATACAACGTATCGGACCACGCCCGCTGGCAGCCGTTGGGCAATTAACGATCATTTATCTTTACGCCTCTGTCAAAACTGTGTCGCTCTGTCCGAAAACATTCTAAAATACGCCATAATTAGGGACCACTTGATTAATTTGACCAGTCGAAAACTTTTGTATGTCAAAATTGGGTTCTTTAAGGTGTGAATTAGACGATTTTTCTCGTTGATAAAGGTTGACGCGGGAACTTTGGCTTTGTTGCTAATTATGCACGGTTATCTGTTAAATTTATTTAATTATATGATTAGCTGATGTCAGAGTCAGATGTTTCGAACGTTTCGAGTGTGATTGATGAGATGGATACCTTTTTATCATTTACTATAATGTCTGTATCATTCGTGTTTCAGATTCTACGACCTTGCGGAAACCGTGTCTTAATATTCACCTTGACCGTCACATATTGGGGTTTTATCATTAAGGTCAAGCAACTCGATTGGCAATCAGTTCATTATATTCGTCATTTCATTTTTTTTATATATATATTTATTTATAGGTCGGCTGGCGAGCGTTTGGGCCACCTGATGGTAAGTGGTTACCAATGCCCATAGACATTGGCATTGTAAGAAATGTTAACCATCGCTTACAATGCCAATGCGCCACCAACCTTGGGAACTAAGATGTTATGTCCCTTGTGCCTGTAATTACACAACAATACAAAATACTGCTGTTTTGCGGTAGAATATCTGATGAGTGGGTGGTACCTATCCAGATGAGCTTGCACAAAGCTCTACCACCAAGTATTAATCCTAATAAGACTGATTGATTGTAAACAGTAGTAGAATAAGGAGGGTAATCATGCTGCTCTATTAATACAAATGTAAGGATTTTTATTCAGTACCTAAATGTTCATAACATTACTGGACCATCTCTTATTTTGATATGAAATGATCGATTCGAAATACAAAAAGTTATTACAACAGTCAACAATTGTACAATTCTTATCTTCCGGATGCCTCTGAAAATTATTTCTAATCAAACAGTTAAATCTAAAGTTCCAGTCATTAAGAACAGTACCTGAAATTAACCGAACTTAAGTATTCACACAAAAGCTAAAGGGGTTGTCCAAATTATCCCAACAATGCCCTCGTGGTAGAAACCTGTAATTTTCTTTTTCTGCTTACACAATCGGCTAAAGCTATTGTTATTGAGATGCACATTGGAAATGCCGTAAGTGGTAATGCTTTAAACTTTTGTTATTAACAGGAAACAATCGAATCATTCCTCCATTTTGAGTTGTGACCGTATAATTTGAAATCAAAGTGCATAAAAATACGCTTGTACAGTTTATTTCATTAAAAATAGTTTAAGTTGTATAAAAAACCGTTAAGATTTTTTTATTTTTTATAGGTTAGCTCTTTAATAATAGAATATTGAGAATTAAATTAGATAAACATGATGATCGGTTTTATTTGCGATTATTTTAATACAAATTCTATAGAGACATGTACGTACAGAAAATGATTGAGTTCAGTCTAATATGGTCTCAAAAATATGTTCAAATTTAAAATTATAGGCAATATGCATTAGGTAGAATGATAATGGCTTCCTTTTGACCGATTTCGACCACGATGGCCAATCTTAAGAGAGACTAGTCAACTGCGCAGGTGATATTATAATGATCAAGTGTGTGCGCAACACAGATGCACTCTTATAACCCGATAAAACTGCACAGGATAAAACTAAAAACATTCTTAATAGGTAAGTTTTTATATAAATTTAGTCAAAAATCAATTTGTATAGATTTAAACTAATTTAATTGATAACTTATGAATAAGTATTGTAATTTTATTATTATTTCTTTGCTTCTTTAAAGAAAAAAAAATGTATTTTATTAACATTGTCTAATTGAAATCTTACTACAGTCGACCCTCGTTGTATCACTAAGCTCATTCGACCAAAATGACACTTGAATCATGTTCAAGCAAGTAATCGCTATTAAACCGCCTTGTCAATTTATATTGTCTCTTAAGTAATTTCACATTCCCGACTCGATTGTGAGGCGTTATAATGACAGGAGGATGACGTATGGATTTGTCGCTTACGGCATTTGGAGGCGCGCGCCGCCGGCCACATCAAAGAGGTGGGCTCCTTTGATGTTGCCGCGGTACCGCGGTCAGTGCTGTGAGTGTATGGGAGATAATGTTATCGATGAAAAGCCCAATTAAATTAAGGTACTAATATCATATAAAATTTGTGTTTAGAAAAGACAGAAAAACAGAGTTTTAAAAAATATGGTTCTTGTTAAAAAAATATTTTATTTATAAAAAGTAAGTGTATTGTGATTCACGAAGTTTATTTTTTTTTTATATATGTAATATCTGCTCTTATTAGTAAATTTAACACGAATACAAGATCATATACATCACTTATGTAAAAATAAATATTATCCTTAAAGGATAAAAATAGTTATTTTTTTCTATTTGAAACTTCCCTTATTCATAAGAACAAATAAGCAATTATTAATATTAAGTACAACTACAAATACATATATGCATAATGAAGAATTTATTTCAATTAAATTCATCGATATCGACAATCGCTTCATCTCACTTTACCCATCACGGCGCGGCAATAAAACGAATGGAGCACGTATTTTGACGTGGAGCGGCGCTTCTGGTCTTGCATCTCGTTCACGCAAATCGATTCGTCCCTCTCGCACCACCGAAGGTGTCTGGCAGGCTATTATAACGTTATAGCTCGCTCGGGCTTTGCTATAAATTATGGTGCATTGGTACCTATTCTTTTTGAACCTTGGTTAGGTTAAAGCGAATCGAACGGACAGATTCATTTTCTTAAGTTCTAGCTCGATTGTACACGATGCTTTATCAGTTGTAATGAAATTTCAGCTCAGATTGAATATTACGTACTAAATTGATAGCGTTCCAACCTCCAGCGCTAAAGCGGTTTCCGAACTCATATTGAAATGATAAAGTTGAGTGGTCTCGACTATTCGAAATACTTATTGGTTTTGTGATGATTAAATTAAATTTTACTGCTATTTCTGGCTTACCTCTGCTGGTAGATACACATTATACTTATTATCATATTGTAACGCTAGTATTAAAAGCACAAGTAATTGAACAAAACATGATAACAATTTAATTTAAAAAAAAAGATATTTCAAATCTTTAATTAACATATTGAACGGAAATAATAAACACATATAGAATACTCAGAAATGTTTCTTTTATAAAGATACACATACATATTTTATTATACAACATCATGTACTTACAAAAATAAAAATAATAATTGGGATAATTATTAAGTTAAGATTTTTTTTTTTATAGCATAAGTAGGCGGACGAGCATATGGGCCACCTGATGGCAAGTGATCACCAACGCCCATAGACATTGGCAGTGTAAGAAATGTTAACCATCGCTTACATTGCCAATGCGCCACCAACCTTGGGAACTAAGATGTTATGTCCCTCGTGCCTGTAATTACACTGGCTCAATCACCCTTCAAACCGGAACACAACAGTACCAAGTACTACTGTTTTGCGGTAGAATATCTGATGAGTGGGTGGTACCTACCCAGACGAGCTTGCACAAAGCTCTACCACCAAGTAACAAGATACAACTATATTATTTGATTTCGATGTGATTCTGTATTATAACAAGAACAAGAGTAATACGTTTGTTAATACATAATGTGGTTAATATATTAGGTATATATAGAGTTGACAACCTCAGCATTTTATTTAATATAACGTTATAAATAATACATTACATGCAGGATGAAGTCGAGTTGGTCTAGTAGGTAGATCATTTGATTCGTAAACGAAATTTTGGAGTTCTCATGTGCTTAAATTATGTTTATTATTCATCTCTTGCTTGGAGAAAAAAGGCCTGAGAAACCAGCGTGAGTCGGATTAAATTATGACTCATTGGATGTGCGTGGTGTTGTGTGATAGTCTCCAAGCTTTTTTCTCAAGACAAGCTGTTATTTACTTATATAGTATAAAAAAATATTGTAGTTTTAACAATATTTGATCCATGTTGTACATTAACGTATTTTATGCAGTGACATAAAAATAGGCAAACATCACGAACAGTCGAAGGCTCAAATTGACCTATCGGAATATATCCGACTTGTTTACTCAAAAACTTAGGAAAAAAGGGGTCAATAAAAACAACGGAAGGCTCTTTGTCGGCTCTCTGGGGTCATAAAAATGGCCATTAGGTGTCCTATTAACGCCTATTTCGACATAATTAGGAGCAATTCACTACTACGTCGGCTCAGTTATATTATTGTTTATGTTCTGCGTGTGGGTAATGTCTGGTGCAGATTGAGATGATCCTGTACGATTCATTGTTTATAGATTGAATGATCTTCTAAGACCAATCATCAATTAAGTATAATAATAAAACAGTTATATCATAATATAAATAAGGTCCTCCAGACCGATTTCGGTCACGGCGGCCAATCTCAAGAGAGATTAGCCAACTGCGCAGGACATATTATAGTGCACAAGTGTGTGCGCAAACACAGGTGCACTCTCTTTTCCTTAGCTCTCATAATCCGATGGGACGGCAATCCGACACGACCGGAAAGAGTTCAGGCGCAGGACCAACGGCTTAACGTGCTTTCCGAGGCACGGGAGTGTACACACTTCCAACTTTCAGACTTCAGGCTGCTACTGAGAATTTTCTGACAGAAAAACCCAATAACTATTTATTGGCCCGACCTGGGAATTGAACTCAGGGCCACCGGGTCTGCGGCCTTATATCTAGCCACTAGACCAACGAGGCAGTCATCATAATAAGTCGATTATTTAAGGATTAATAAGTTGATTTCTCATTAAGAACAAAAGTTCACTTACACGAGAAAGTAATTAAATAATTTTCTTATATCTATATTATCATTATTGGTGTCTTGATACAAAACAAAAGGGATTACATCGTATTTATTTTCTCAAGTCAAGCTTTGACGGTGTTTTCTTAGTTTATTTAATGTGTTAATTTCGTTTATATTATATATAATGATCACTTGATAAGATAATTAGTTGTATAAATATATACAATTAGTAAGGTAATTAACTACACAGATCAACAAACGCATAATACTAGTGCTAAATTATCTAGTACCTATATATTGAGCAATGCATCAAGTAAAATTACTGAAGCTAAAATGGACCGGGCTTGTAATTAAAATTGTAATAACTTATTTCTTAATAGAGATTTACTATAATTATGCAACAAATATAATTTATATGGTACTCTAAATAATGTCAGAGATATATTTTCTTTAAAGTGTATAAAGGAAAATCAACTGATTCGAGTTGGAGAGTTTTGATTTTCATTGGAATGTTTTAATAGTAAATATAGGTACCTAATATTAAAAAAAAATCGTAAGTATGTATAAAAGTAGAATCTACATTCTGCAATGTTACTAGTGGTAAATTTACTTTTAATTATCATTATTCTGGTTTAATGCCAATTCATAGCAGCTCGTAAGAAACTTGAATTAAGTTTATAATAATATTATTATATTTGTGTCGAAATGAACTTGTTTCTGTTGAGATATTAAGTCAATAATACAATTAAACATCGAACTACAGACAAAGCATAAGAATTTTCAAAACAGATAAATAAAAAATCTTTATCTGTGCGTTGACTTTTTTAAGATTGATAAATTATTTTGTATCTATATATAAGTAGTTGACGTTTCTATTGTATATAATATGACAAAAAAGAAATGAAAAGACAAGACCGGCGCCACCATGAAACTGATCTGTAATTTATTATGTAGCGCCATCAACGAGATTGCCAATGCTGTAAGTGAAATTGTTAAAAAAACTCGCTTCTTGTTTCCAAGAAAAAGTTAGCTTTGTGTAGTGAGAAATAACGTGTTTTCTTTTAACAGAAAGTGGTAGAGCCATTAATTGTTAAATTATGACTCAAGTTAGCTTTATTGTTAAAAAAATTAATTAATAAAGATCTTTATTATAATAATTAATTAATAAAGATATTTCAGTTAATAATTATAATATTTAAGTTAGTAATACTGATATTGCGAATGTAATAGCTTAACATCCTCGTCTAATGGTTAGTGTACACGTAGCACTTGACTGTTAAATAAATGCTATATTTATCTATGAAATAGAACTTTTGCACATTAATATTAATTGTAATGTCCGTAAAAATCATAAAGTAAGGCTTTTAATCCAATACTCGGCAAAGACCTTTTCTCCAAAAATCGAAATATATTTTTATTCGAGTACGAGTACGTTTAGCTCTTACGAGTACGTTTATACCGTTATTTCACAAGATAAAAAATAGTATAAAATTAGCATTAATTACTTTAGATAATTACTAAGCTAACGGTAGATATTTATTTATTTTTTATCTTAGGTATATTAATTATTTTATTCTCGCAATGCTTGCTGCATTTGACTTCATCGACGCTCGCTGATTTGATAAATAAATATTTGTACAAGCAATTCGTATGTTTGTCGTGATTTTTGTAAATGTTTCAGGTGTAAGTTTCAGACAGGATATCTTAATAAGGTCGTTGACTGTAGGGCGTTTATTTGTATTTTATTTTACAATATTTATTGTGATTAATGTTGACAGCCATCAAACCTGTTACGTTAGCGAGTTGAGTGCACATTTCAAGAATTTATTTATTTTTGATTAATAATAATAGTCCACCATGACCGGCCACGGCGGCCAATCTTAAGTGAGATTAGCTAACTGCGCAGGATATATCATAGTGCACAAGTGTGTGCGCAAACACAGGAGCACTCTCTATCCTTTAACTCTCATAAGCCGATGGGACGGCAATCCGACACGACCGGAAAGAGTTCAGGTGCAGGACCAATGTGTGCCGTAAGATTTTTGGGAATTTTATGTTGCTCGACGTATTTTGATTCGGTTTCGACTTTCATTTGAAGACCTGCATATATCGTATTCTGCCACGTGTGTACTAACACGCATTGGAGCAGCGTGGTGGAATAAGCTGCAAAGCGTCAACTGAAAAGGAGAGGCCTTTTGACAAGCAATGAGTCATGTACAGGCTGGTACTTTTCTACTTAAAATCATTGGATGATATTCATCATAGCTTGTACATGACATCATTATAATTAATTAGGAATCCGTAGATTATTATATCCAGTATTAATGATGCGTTGTGGTAACTACTATACTTATATAATCATTTCCACTGACTGACTATCAGCGGACAGCCAAAACTACTTAGACTAGAAAGCTGAGGAATATAAGTTTATTTTATAACGTAAGAATCCGATAAAAAAGAGTTGCAGCAAAACCGCAAAACTTTTGGCTTTAAGAGTTTAAGTTGGAAATGGGCGCTGGTCAGGGACAAGTAAGTTCTATAAAATAGGATCACCATAGATTGTACCTAACTTTTATAATACTAGAAAAAAACCATTGATAGGATGACCATTTCGCCAGGAAATTTATTCCATAATATAATTATTTATCATTGTAATAATAAACTGAGGTACCAGGAGACTATAAACGCGTAGTGATTTATCAAAGGCGAGAGGCCGTCGTTGCTGTTTACATCTGTAATTAATTTCAAACGAAATATCATAATCGTAATTTTATGTCCCACCTTTGATGTGAACGCTTGTTTGTTAGTGAAATAATATAGTAATGGTAAGAAACTAGGATTGTAGTCTAAGAGTTGTCGTTGGAATTATTCTATATTTTGAATTATATTAAGGCATAGAAGTTTTACTGGATTTATCAATGCATTACTTAAAACAGCAAATATAATAGTTGCAATATATACGATTGGCTAGTGACAGGCATGTTACGATTTTATTTGCACGGGACATGTTTTTCTGACGGATTGAAACGCATATTTACTCTCTGCTTAATACCAACCTGACCGTCTACTGTCAGTTTGCCATAATATTATTAATAATAAAAACGTAAGTCATATATAATATAATTGTCAATTTCAGCATTTTAGGAATAGAATAGCATATTAGAAAAAAAACATTAATGTACATTTTAATCGTAATTAAGCAAAAAACTTTAAAATAAAAATAAATATTTTTGTTTGATTCGAGACAATAAGAGAGTAATCGCAACACGATTTGATCACAATTAAAAAATCATTACAAATTTAAAAGACTGATGGGACGCTGGCTCCTGGACTATATTACACTTGATTACTTTAGTAGATGTGAAATAATGCAGATTTACTTGTATCTAGAACGTTAGAGCTTTAATCTCTTTGAAATGCATTCATCACTAAACATCCTTTCCGTTCATCTGTAAGTACTTTGATAAATTGTTCGGACTTAGAGATCCAGGGCCCCTGGTCATTTTGACATTTGAGGCCTTCCTATTCCGAAGTGGCTAGAGTACAATTATTTTATTTTCGTCTGGGTGAGGCCTTCGGCTAGCCCCCTAGGTTGATGACTTGTAAGACTAGGCATAAATCTGGAGCTGAGTGTACATAAGAGAACAATAATTTAGATTAAAAGTACTTTATCTAATCGATATTGAATAAAATCAAATTGTTAGTATATATGTATATTGTCTACAACGAAACTGTTGTAGAGTTAAAATAATGACGATTCATAAACGCTTTATATAATAATGTTTACTGTGATAAAAAATATTTAATTTGAGTAAAGAAATATCAATCCACTATGTCTATTATATGAAAAGATCATATTATTAAATAAGGTTATTTCTGAAATCAATATGAAATTAGCGAAATACAATGATAATATATTCTTTTTGCGTTTTTAAATTCCTGTTTCTGTAGCTGGGTATCACGACCACCAAAAAAATATAGAAGATAAAAATACATATGTCTGTGCAGCCTTGCTTGAAGTTTTTAAATTGGCCAAAGTGGCCTGTCTTTGTAGTTCTGCAAGCTTATTCCAAAACACTTAACGGTCGAAAACGTCGTGTCGGCAAGCACTGAAGTTTTCAAGTCGATTTGTGTTTATTACTACTTGAATAGAAGTGACAGGCGGACAAGTACCCGAAGTGTTACGTATTGTGCACGATCTGGATTGAACGAAGACAGACGAGCAACAGCTTTAAGAAAGCCTTACATTAAATTAAGCTTATATTGATGTTATCAAGAGATACATTATCAGGACAAACAGAAACAAGATGTTCTGTTTTTCTAACCAATTTAATTTTGAGTTTTTGTTGTCATATTATTGTTTACATTTGTGTGCACAAACATAATGCTCTCTCTCTCGTGCCATCTCATCAAGTCTCATTTACATATAGGAAAGAAATCTGACACGACCATTAAAAGATCAGGCAGTATCTTTGTCGTGTGTTACTACGGGAGTGTAAACAATCACAATTACTAATTGTCGGACTTCTATTGCGAATTTATGTGTAAAAAACCAGTATTGCCACAAATACCCCCTGGTAAAGTTGCCACTAGGGTAACGAGCAAAAGGAAGTGCAATAATGTAGTAGAAGAATATGCAAGGATTGATGATTGTATTATACATAAATGAATGGCATATAAAATTTCCTTTAAAAAGACACTAATAGTATATATTAAAAAAATAATCGGCGGCCAATCCCAAGAGGGATTAACCAACTGCTCAGGATAGATACACGTGCACAAGTGTGTGCGCAAACGTAGATGCACTCTGTATCACTCTCATAATCCAATGCGATGGCAAACTCGGTGGTACAGCTTTGTGAAAGCTCGTCTGGGTAGGTGCCACCCACTCATCAGATATTCTGCCGCAAAACAGCAGTACTTTGAATTGTTTTGTTCCGGTTGGAAGGGTGAGTGAGGCAGTGTAATTACAGGCACAAGGGATATATCATCTTAGTTCCCAAGGTTGGTGGCGCATTGGCGATGTACATAAAATTGTTAATATTTCTACAACGCTAATGTCTATGGGCGTTGGTGACCACTTGGTGACTTACCATCAGGTGGCCCAATTGCTAGTCCGCCTACCTATACAATAAAAAAAAAACGACACAACTGAAAAGAGGTACAACAGGTCCAAATCCTTTATGTGGCGGCCGTGTATATAGGTTAAATAAAGAGCTGGTAAAAACTTAAATTCAGATTCAAGTGTGCTTTATTATTTAAAAAAAAATAATTAAAGTATTAAATTCATGTTGAATCAATCGAAAACAGGAAATTTGCCCGTTTATTTACATACAAAAAAAGGACTAAGAAACGTTTGCTCAATACTGAAAACCTGGATATTATATAAAGCTACAGTGTAAAACTTCATATTTTAAAAGTTAAATGGAATCAAACTTTATCGCGCTTCGTAGGCTTAAATATGGCAGCACTACATATATGAGTGAATGTTTTTGTAATTTCGTGATAAGCTTTTAATTTAATTAACTTTAAAAAAAAACATATCTATAATTGTCATAGTATATAAATAAATTATTTATTTTTCGTTACTTAATAATTTCAATATTTGATAACTATATGAAGTCTTGTTACTAGCAATTTTATATTTAATGTTATTTTTCAATATAAATAACGATCTAAACATGTGTGAATATAATTTGTTTAATAAATAATACCGTGCCGACTAAGCCTCTACTTAAGGCCCACTTGTCTAATATCAATTTCACGTCATGATATGAATAGACGCCATCACAGCCGCTAAGCTAACGAGAACCTCACACTAATCAAAGAAGCCGATGCATTGTTGACCCATCTAGTTTGCCACGATCCTTGACAACTATTTAATCTTTTAGTATTCTACAACCCTGTCGTATTAAAGATACGTCGGTGTATCAATTGATTTTTACGAGAAATTAATGAGACACTGTTCCTTTTGATTCGAGTGTAATCGCTTGTCAAGCGACAGATTTGCTTTAATATACGTGTTCAATCAAATATGAGTTTTATTTCATTAATTATAAGGTGGTGTTTTGTAATGGTTTCATATGAACGGGAATTAGTATGGAGTAAGCTGATAATAAAATTATTCTTATCTGTTTAACACTAAGCTCTGACAAGTGAGCGTCGACCGCATTCTCTAGTTACCTTTTGGAATGTCTAAGCTTGATGTTTTTTATTAAATACAAATTACTAAACTTTATGGAACTTCATAATTTATTGTATAAATATTTAAATTTTCCAGATTTTATAGTTATCTTTCGTTATAGACGTATGTCTTGTTTTTGCGACTTATTACTGCATCATTGCTAACGGATGACAGTGGCAATAATTCACATTTGTTTTTATTTATGTCGCTATTTTACAGCTGTTTGACGAGCCGGTTGGCGTGGTTGGTAAGACACTTGCCTTTCCACCGCAGTTCGTGGGTTCGATTCCCAACCGGGACAAACATTTGTGTGCATAAGCATGTCTTTTTGTCCTGAGTCTGGGTGTAATTATTCACATAAGTATGTATTTACAAAATAAAATTAGTATATGTAAGTATATCAGTTGTCTGGTTTCCATAGTACAAGCTCTGCTTAGTTTGGGATCAGATGGCCTTGTGTGAATAATGTTCCAGGATATTTATAGATTATAATATAGCTGAAATTCAATATTCTTGATGTTAAAGTGAGACATGTCAGTAATATACCGATGTCTGGAAATCTACAACAGCGCGATTTTTAAGACAATTTCTGTGTCACATAATTACTTTGGAACCAGATTTGCGGGCGTTTTTTCCGACTTGGAAACCTTTAAGAAAAGAGCCTACGATTCCTCAAAGGCCGGCAATGAACTGGCAAGTCTTCAAGTGTTGCAGATGTCCATAGGCGGTAGTAGTTACTTACCATCAAGTGAGTCTACAATTAAATAAAAAACATAGTGCTTACATTAGTAGACGCGATTCTCATAGTTGTGTTGGTTGAACTTTTTGTTTTAAAAGACTTCCTGTGAGCGTTGCTAACATCACTACATCTTTGAGTGAGTTGTGTCTTTACGCATTACCGTTGCATCACGCACAATATAGTATATATAATTTATGAGACCGTTCTGATGTTCCTTTCACAAACTTTATTACAGCACCATTATCTATTGAAGTATTTAATTGTGCTCGAAAGTGTGACGTTCGTTTTATATTTTCAAAAAGAGAATGTTATTGAATGGAAATAAATAATTAAAAAATAAAAATAAAACTTAACTGTCTTATGTCACTGGGCAAATGAAATAGATGTAAAACAAGGTACGACTCAGTTTTGTTGCATGAAATTACTTATTGAGTGACAACACATTGTTATTTATAATAATAATAATAATGCTATTTCAGACAGATTTTGGCCACGGCAGCCAATCTCAAGATTAGCCAACTGCGCAGGACATATACATAGTGCACAAGTGTGTGCGCAAACACAGGTGCACTCTCTATTCCCTAAATCTTATAACCCGATGGGACGGCAATCCGACACGACCGGAAAGAGTTATTTATATACTCATATTCAAATTATTAAATAAATCATAGACTTATAATGATAATGTCACCTATTTTTTCAACACTCAAACCAGCTATTCTGCGTATATCTATTTAGAGCCAGCAGGGTAATTACAGAATACAGACCGAGGGTAGTTAATAGTGATTTGGTTTTCAAGGCAGTTTCTTGTATTAATATATTTTGCCACGCCCAAATTTTATACAACTTGATTTTAGCTCACCTGCATTTATATCTATATCTTCTACTATTAATAAATAATGCCAATTTATTATGACACTAACATTTAAATAAAAATACATTTACAAAACGTTTTTTATTATATTTTAATTACATAGATTTTGAAATGTTTAATGTTCAATGTCGCGATAACCATAGTTAGAACAACAAATTATTAAATATACAAATCACCATAAAACAATAATTATCAGGTATTGTGTGGGCGATTGTACATTTCGAAAGGCCAGTTTCAAAACATGCGATCAGTCCACGCTAATCGCTCAATAAACGCCCATTTATATCATAATTGTACTTTAATATACCCACACGAGAAATAGCGAATGACAAAACCACTTCATTATGAACTATTGTTGTGTTCACTTTCAAAGGCTTTTGTGGAACCCGGGTGTGCTATAATTTACATAGGACATACTCCGGTGATGCGAGCCGTTTTATTTTTTGCACTTTTGCCAGCTAAGGGTGTGTTTAAGCAGAGCGTTTTAAAAACGATACAAAATTGCAAATTTAATTGCATTTTTTATTATAAATATTTTTGATTGCAAGCGAAGGTGATCTTAATGCCATGAACACAAGTCCTTTTTAATAAGTTGGCCTTTGCCTTTTTTTTAATCTGTCTCTATTATCTATTTTTTTTTACTTTTAATAAATGGCAGCGTATTTTGCGTAGGTTTTCATTATTCTTGGCATTCTCATTGCATCACAGTTTAAATCTGTCTCGAATATAAAAACACATCCAAATTAAACTCAGTCAAAACTATAGAAAATAATTATATATATTTTACATATTACGAATCTTTTACATATTATGTATATATGAAGAAAGAAACAGTCATTTATTTATCAAATTGTAACATGTCACGAATACATTAAAATGACCAATATAAGTGAAAGTAATATATTTTAGCTTAAGATTTTTACAGCGTTGTGTTCAATCTGCCTTATTTCCCATCAGGATGTCAGTTTTACCGCGATATAGGGAAGCGAATCTGTGGACAATTCATCATATTGCCGATTTTTCTCGTTAATTCGTCACACGGGGGCTTGTAGTCCATTCGGGCCCGGGGATGGGAAAAAAAAACTTAATGTTCATTGGATTTCGATAGCTATAAAATAGCTGCATTATGATTAATAGCAAATGTTCTAATTTTTATACTAAACGTAGAGATTTTTATTATTATAAGGTATTGTTTTGTCGACTGTCTATGAAAAAAATATTTAAGTTTGAGAAGTCGAATATGTACATCTTGATTCATATATAACAAAACATTATTTATAAAATTATATATGCCTTTTTCTGTTATATAATTTAGGAAGTTTTTTTTTCATAAGCTGCCTGAAATGTTGACGCTCCTGTTGTAAAAAGTTCAAAATGTTGTATGTGAAATATATGTATTTTACGGAAATATATAGAAACTGATATTATCAGCTTGCTCTAATTTATTGTTATTGTACTCAGTAGATGCCCGGAGTCTGGAAGTTGGAAGTGTGTACACTCCCGTGCCTCGGAAAGCACGTTAAGCCGTTGGTCCTAATATTAATCATCCATTGGATTATCAGTGCACTACAATCCCTATGAACTAAGTTGTTATGGCTCTTGTACTTATAGTTACACTACAAAGGCTGGGTATAGCCTACCCAGACTATATACTTATAAATTGATGCAAAGTCAGCTAGTACCAGTAATATGACATCACTAGAATACTCGATTAGTTGACAAAAAGAACTGCACCTATTAAATAAAAAAAACATACTAAAGACGTATATATGTCTATATCATATTATATATTATTGTATATTTAAGTGTTTTTTCTTTAATAGTAGCATGTGGTGAAATGATAGAAAAAAATTAGCACAAAAAAGATGGCTACTCATATAGGCTACTGATACGCTCGCGGCGGCGCGTGCCGTCTAATTAATCATAATTGTACATTAATTATAAATTATAATTAAGTTTTCATTCGATGCTCATTCTGTCGCCATGCTTTGTTTAATTGTTTTTTTTATACTATGAGTAAGATTTATTAGTTATAGTCTATAACATTATATAACGATTTTCACACGTGTTTATCAGTGACATTATAATTAATATGCAATTTTGATACAATCTACAATTCCTTTTACTTAAGTTATTTTTTATCTTTGTATACTTTTTATTTTCTTACGTAAATAGTTTATACCGCAATAATAGGTAATTAAATATAAATTTAAACGACACTTATTTAATTTATATAATTTAATAATATTCTATTGAGTATATAAATAAAAAGATAACTTAATAATTATTAAGACTTGCAACACTTCTACAAACCACCATTCATTACGATTTTAAAAACAAATGGATCGTAATAACATCCTATGATTGTACTTCGTAATTATTTTGAATTTCGAATTGCTACATTCGAAATCAACAACTGTTTTATAATACCACTGTATTAAGGCCCACTGTCTTTCTCTGTCTTGCTAAAAGATGAGTCTAGAGTCGGTACACTTACCAACAAAATTGTATTCGAATTTTTAAAAGTGTTACAGAAAAATAAACTTAATCCCCCTATCGTTAAAGGCTAATATTTTGAAATAAGTTATATATGTGAATCATCATTTTTGTTTATTGATGTACATCGCCGCGGGCCGTAGTTAAATTGGTCACATTTTACAAAGCAACGTTACACCCTACCATCACGTGCCGACCTCAAAATTATAGTATTAAATTTCGAACAAAAAGGCCGAAAGCTGTACTTTTGAATTTTAAATTTCGAAAATTGAACCCGCGAAATCAATAAAGCCAGCTCTAATTACTCTATGGAACATAAATTAACAGCTCATGTCCGTGTTTTATTTGTTTTCTTTGAGTAATACATAGTTATACGAGTCACTTAATTTTTTTGCGGTTTTCTTTGCTTACAAACGTAATTATAGTGCTGTAATGTTTGTATAGAGCCATTTTTTTCAAATTCCTATGAGTTAATTTTCAACGTAATATATTAAACGTTACTGGCCGTGTTTAATTGGTTGTTAAAATAGCCCTTTTTTACATATACATTAGCTTCTACCAAAGAATCTAAAATTGCGTAAAATTAAAAATAAAATGTTTGGAAGAATCAAAACTAAATTAATATCACGTATTCAGTACTTTCAGCATGTTTTCGCAATTATAGGGCTTATCTATCACGAATCGCAAAAATAACTCTGAATAAAATTTAGGTATTATTTTATGGGGAATCCGAATTTACAATAAAAAATGGAGGAGGGGATTTCAAAGTTGCCCAACCTCGAGTCCAGGGCGTGGGGTAGGGGGTGAGTACCTTGGTATCATTGGATGGCCCCCTTTGTACTGTGCAATTTTATATCAGCAAATGTTACTGTGAACCTTATAGTTTCGAAGATATCTAAAGTGCTAATAATTATTGGGACACCTGGTATATTTGTAATTATAATTATATTCGAATAAAGTATAGTTTGATATCGATTTTTGATTCGACTAAATTTATTTTTAAATAAAATCAGTGCTGTAATTGGATGCAAAACAAAGGAAAGCATTTGTTTTCAGTCGTTACCAGTAATTATTTATTGTTCACGGTTCATCCCATCCGTGTAAAGATACTGACCATAGTTAACGAATTAACAACTTCCAATAAATATTTAAATGTGACCAAAGACTATTCGTGTCGTGTTCATAACCAATTCAATCTGACCTCTATCTATTATAATACTACGTGTAATTAAGTTTCAATGTATAACGGTTTTTAACGCTATCTGGCGACCAATTAACGAATAACAAACTTTGGCCGTAACAAATTCTCCTACAGTTTTAACAATTTAGATTTTGAATGTTCATGTAATTGTGATATTGAAATATAAGGATATAACTACACTGTATATACTATACACAGCGCCTGCTGTTATCTAGCGGAAATCTTAGTATATCGGAAATATACATTTTTTTAAAGATTTTATTAATTCCAATAGCTGTTAGTTTAAACAAAATGTTTCTTTTTTTGTTATATTTGTACGATGCGTTATGAATGTATGTATTTGAATACATACAATAAGTACTTATTGTATTTTGGAAAACATAGTATACTTAATGGATTTTTTTGCTTCAAAAATCGAATGAAATAGAAATAAGTACATACAACGAACGAAGCATATGAAGAGCATTTCAGTCGGTTTAATATTATTTTATGCCATCAACCCATTTTATATCAATCAACCAGGCTAGTGTGCCACACCCCTAACACCACGATGCTCACAGGCACGCGACGCGAACATCAAACACTGCTAAACCAAACATATTTGGCTTCGTGTGTCGAATGGATTTCATACAATAATATGAAAATACCGCTATTCGCTTCATACTTCCATAATTTCAAATGGAATATTTTTTATTGAATATTTCGATAGAATTCATCTAGTGCAATATCTTAAGGGTCTTCTTTGACGTTCCGCCGCACGAAGTTTTACGTTTTTAGCGCTACTGTCGCAACTATCGAGGCTCGGGCACGGCACGCACACATATACGTATGCAGAGTGGGGTCGTCGCACTTTTTTTTCCTAAACTAAATTTTAACTTTATTGTCACTGATTTTGAAATGTTGTCAAATACATATCTATAGCGTTGAGGTGAGTAGTTTGGTATAAATAAACTTCTTGATGTCGTAATGTGGAATAATAAAAAAAAATTGATGAAAGACGAATGTGGAATGCTTTATTAAAAAACGGAACAAGTATATATACAAAAAGTGAAATAAAAATAGATCAATAGGAATACAAGAAAAACATTATATAAACATTATTGAAACAAACATTTTATGCTAAAATAATAAAAACAATATTATTATTACTGTAAAAATAAATGTTTTATTTTTTTAATTACTCAATATAAAAAAATATGTGAATAAATACATAAAATAATTAAACTTCTAAAGAAAAATATATAATTCCTGAATCGAAATATATATTTTAAAACATTTATTCTACTATGAAATTCACTTTCTCTCTTTCTAACCAATTGGAATAAAGCGGAATAAAAAGGATAGCGGGAATTTTGCAGTTTGACTTTCGGTTTCTTGGTTCTGCTACGGAAATCTATTACACAATAATCGACCTTACTGATAAAGTACCTAAAGACTATATTTGCCTGAGCATGTTAGCTAATAAAATAAAAGGATAGCTAAGTTCTCAGGCGATTTGATGAGGCTAGGCATTACCGAATTCAGATATCTAAAATCGGATTTTGAAATCGATTTGTAAGTCTGAACTCGGATAAATATCAATTTGCAAAACCAATGATGACGATGAGGCATGAAAACGTTTCGTATATCCTCACTAGATAGCGCTTTGACGTAACAAAAAACTGAAAGAAACATTTTATGCTAAAATAATAAGAACAATATTATTATTACTGTAATAATAAATGTTTTATTTCTTTAATTACTCAATATAAAAAAAAATATGTGAATAAATACATAAAATAATTAAACTTCTAAAGAAAAATGCTATAAAAATGTATAATCCCTGAATCGCGGTATTAAAGTTTTTAACGCAGCTTATTATATATACAAGCGTAGCGGTCTTCCAATTGGAAGTGTGTTCTTTAGTGTGATGCCACTACTGTTCTTAGATCGCAGTTACAAGGATTATGTACTTCGTTCTACTCATTTCCACTTGAGTACTATATTGCCCGCTGAGTTGAGAGTCAGTAATTTACTGACTAATGAGGGTTTGTTAGGTGGGCCATCACGCGTGTTTCGTTTTATGCATAAATGGGATTTGGTCATTTTTATTATTTAGTGTTCAAAACACTATTTATAAATACTTTGTTTAGTTTTACGTTATCAATGAAAATAAGAATAATTTGAATTTTTACGACAATAAATTTATTGCCTCAGTTGTTGTTTTACTGTCCAATATAACTAGGAAATGGACGAAATAAGTAATTATATATATAAATATTTCAAAAAATTATATTTATTTATAAAAAAATTGCAATGTATCATTATATATGAGAGTGTTATAATTATGTAACTAGTTAGAATTTCAACTCGAGTTATTTTTTGTTTTTTTATCAAACTACAAAATATACAAAATATTATCAGTAAAAATATCGTATCAAATGATAAAACACTAAAAATACCAAAAAAAAAACAGAATACATAAGCCGGTGCGCGCCCTAAAATTTATGATGAACAGTCGGTGACAACTAAAACGTTCAAATAAATACTAAATACGCTATTTACGCACACATTGATTTTGTGTAAGTACACGGTTCGATCGCGATCTATCAATGCGGCGCAAACCGATGTGCTCTCACTTCGGAGGCGCGTGGCCGACTGGTCTGCGAGGATTATCGGCGGCTCGCATAAGAAAACGCGTACAATTTCATTGTAATTTATTATAACAAAAAATAAGAAAATGTTTATTAAAAAATGAAGACTCCAGACGTTTCTTTATAGTTTTAACTTTATTATTTGATAAAATTCATTTCTAAATTCTCGACGATTACGATAATTTCGTCTCAATAAGGAAGTGCGATTTTACACGTTTTAGTGATTTTTCTGATTTTTTTTACACTTATCCATAAACATTATCTTAAATTCGAATGCTCTACACGTAAGTTAAATTCATTGGCTAACTGTGTGATTTATTTCAAGGTTGTGGAGCATCGCTTTCTATATAATTCTATCGAAATCCCGACCTTCGAATTTCAACAAACGTCAAAGAAGACCCTTAAGGACTAGCTATTATGTAGCTTTACTTGTTCAAAAACATATGTTGGTTATACTTACATTTTAAGTTTAAATTAACTCTTTGCGATGAAAGTATGCATATATTTCGGTACTAGTAGGTAATAATACAACATATTTATTTTGTGTTTTAATTGGTATAAAAAAAGATTGTTTTTCATTTGATTAAATTTTCACTCAGAAACATGACTATATTTTGGATTCATTTTTTGAAATCCATGGACGGGAAATGGTATAGTAACTAAATAGATTTTAAGAAACTTGAACACGATCCTTTGTTAACAATATTTACGAGTATATATATATATATATATAAATATATATATATATATATATATATATATATATATATTTATATATATATATAACTTGAACACGATCCTTTGTTAACAATATTTACGAGTATATATATATATATATATAAATATATATATATATATATATATATATATATATATATATATATATATATATATATATATATATATATATATATATTTATATATATTTATATATATATATATATTTATATATATATATATATATATATATATATATATACTCGTAAATATTGTTAACAAAGGATCGTGTTCAAGTTATATATATATATAAATATATATATATATATATATATATATATATATATATATATATATATATATATATATACTCGTAAATATTGTTAACAAAGGATCGTGTTCAAGTTTCTTAAAATCTATTTAGTTACTATACCATTTCCCGTCCATGGATTTCAAAAAATGAATCCAAAATATAGTCATGTTTCTGAGTGAAAATTTAATCAAATGAAAAACAATCTTTTTTTATACCAATTAAAACACAAAATAAATATGTTGTATTATTACCTACTAGTACCGAAATATATGCATACTTTCATCGCAAAGAGTTAATTTAAACTTAAAATGTAAGTATAACCAACATATGTTTTTGAACAAGTAAAGCTACATAATAGCTAGTCCTTAAGGGTCTTCTTTGACGTTTGTTGAAATTCGAAGGTCGGGATTTCGATAGAATTATATAGAAAGCGATGCTCCACAACCTTGAAATAAATCACACAGTTAGCCAATGAATTTAACTTACGTGTAGAGCATTCGAATTTAAGATAATGTTTATGGATAAGTGTAAAAAAAATCAGAAAAATCACTAAAACGTGTAAAATCGCACTTCCTTATTGAGACGAAATTATCGTAATCGTCGAGAATTTAGAAATGAATTTTATCAAATAATAAAGTTAAAACTATAAAGAAACGTCTGGAGTCTTCATTTTTTAATAAACATTTTCTTATTTTTTGTTATAATAAATTACAATGAAATTGTACGCGTTTTCTTATGCGAGCCGCCGATAATCCTCGCAGACCAGTCGGCCACGCGCCTCCGAAGTGAGAGCACGTCGGTTTGCGCCGCATTGATAGATCGCGATCGAACCGTGTACTTACACAAAATCAATGTGTGCGTAAATAGCGTATTTAGTATTTATTTGAACGTTTTAGTTGTCACCGACTGTTCATCATAAATTTTAGGGCGCGCACCGGCTTATGTATTCTGTTTTTTTTTTGGTATTTTTAGTGTTTTATCATTTGATACGATATTTTTACTGATAATATTTTGTATATTTTGTAGTTTGATAAAAAAACAAAAAATAACTCGAGTTGAAATTCTAACTAGTTACATAATTATAACACTCTCATATATAATGATACATTGCAATTTTTTTATAAATAAATATAATTTTTTGAAATATTTATATATATAATTACTTATTTCGTCCATTTCCTAGTTATATTGGACAGTAAAACAACAACTGAGGCAATAAATTTATTGTCGTAAAAATTCAAATTATTCTTATTTTCATTGATAACGTAAAACTAAACAAAGTATTTATAAATAGTGTTTTGAACACTAAATAATAAAAATGACCAAATCCCATTTATGCATAAAACGAAACACGCGTGATGGCCCACCTAACAAACCCTCATTAGTCAGTAAATTACTGACTCTCAACTCAGCGGGCAATATAGTACTCAAGTGGAAATGAGTAGAACGAAGTACATAATCCTTGTAACTGCGATCTAAGAACAGTAGTGGCATCACACTAAAGAACACACTTCCAATTGGAAGACCGCTACGCTTGTATATATAATAAGCTGCGTTAAAAACTTTAATACCGCGATTCAGGGATTATACATTTTTATAGCATTTTTCTTTAGAAGTTTAATTATTTTATGTATTTATTCACATATTTTTTTTTATATTGAGTAATTAAAGAAATAAAACATTTATTATTACAGTAATAATAATATTGTTCTTATTATTTTAGCATAAAATGTTTCTTTCAGTTTTTTGTTACGTCAAAGCGCTATCTAGTGAGGATATACGAAACGTTTTCATGCCTCATCGTCATCATTGGTTTTGCAAATTGATATTTATCCGAGTTCAGACTTACAAATCGATTTCAAAATCCGATTTTAGATATCTGAATTCGGTAATGCCTAGCCTCATCAAATCGCCTGAGAACTTAGCTATCCTTTTATTTTATTAGCTAACATGCTCAGGCAAATATAGTCTTTAGGTACTTTATCAGTAAGGTCGATTATTGTGTAATAGATTTCCGTAGCAGAACCAAGAAACCGAAAGTCAAACTGCAAAATTCCCGCTATCCTTTTTATTCCGCTTTATTCCAATTGGTTAGAAAGAGAGAAAGTGAATTTCATAGTAGAATAAATGTTTTAAAATATATATTTCGATTCAGGAATTATATATTTTTCTTTAGAAGTTTAATTATTTTATGTATTTATTCACATATTTTTTTATATTGAGTAATTAAAAAAATAAAACATTTATTTTTACAGTAATAATAATATTGTTTTTATTATTTTAGCATAAAATGTTTGTTTCAATAATGTTTATATAATGTTTTTCTTGTATTCCTATTGATCTATTTTTATTTCACTTTTTGTATATATACTTGTTCCGTTTTTTAATAAAGCATTCCACATTCGTCTTTCATCAATTTTTTTTTATTATTCCACATTACGACATCAAGAAGTTTATTTATACCAAACTACTCACCTCAACGCTATAGATATGTATTTGACAACATTTCAAAATCAGTGACAATAAAGTTAAAATTTAGTTTAGGAAAAAAAAGTGCGACGACCCCACTCTGCATACGTATATGTGTGCGTGCCGTGCCCGAGCCTCGATAGTTGCGACAGTAGCGCTAAAAACGTAAAACTTCGTGCGGCGGAACGTCAAAGAAGACCCTTAAGATATTGCACTAGATGAATTCTATCGAAATATTCAATAAAAAATATTCCATTTGAAATTATGGAAGTATGAAGCGAATAGCGGTATTTTCATATTATTGTATGAAATCCATTCGACACACGAAGCCAAATATGTTTGGTTTAGCAGTGTTTGATGTTCGCGTCGCGTGCCTGTGAGCATCGTGGTGTTAGGGGTGTGGCACACTAGCCTGGTTGATTGATATAAAATGGGTTGATGGCATAAAATAATATTAAACCGACTGAAATGCTCTTCATATGCTTCGTTCGTTGTATGTACTTATTTCTATTTCATTCGATTTTTGAAGCAAAAAAATCCATTAAGTATACTATGTTTTCCAAAATACAATAAGTACTTATTGTATGTATTCAAATACATACATTCATAACGCATCGTACAAATATAACAAAAAAAGAAACATTTTGTTTAAACTAACAGCTATTGGAATTAATAAAATCTTTAAAAAAATGTATATTTCCGATATACTAAGATTTCCGCTAGATAACAGCAGGCGCTGTGTATAGTATATACAGTGTAGTTATATCCTTATATTTCAATATCACAATTACATGAACATTCAAAATCTAAATTGTTAAAACTGTAGGAGAATTTGTTACGGCCAAAGTTTGTTATTCGTTAATTGGTCGCCAGATAGCGTTAAAAACCGTTATACATTGAAACTTAATTACACGTAGTATTATAATAGATAGAGGTCAGATTGAATTGGTTATGAACACGACACGAATAGTCTTTGGTCACATTTAAATATTTATTGGAAGTTGTTAATTCGTTAACTATGGTCAGTATCTTTACACGGATGGGATGAACCGTGAACAATAAATAATTACTGGTAACGACTGAAAACAAATGCTTTCCTTTGTTTTGCATCCAATTACAGCACTGATTTTCACTGCACTGACCTTCGAATTTCAACAAACGTCAAAGAAGACCCTTAAGGACTAGCTATTATGTAGCTTTACTTGTTCAAAAACATATGTTGGTTATACTTACATTTTAAGTTTAAATTAACTCTTTGCGATGAAAGTATGCATATATTTCGGTACTAGTAGGTAATAATACAACATATTTATTTTGTGTTTTAATTGGTATAAAAAAAGATTGTTTTTCATTTGATTAAATTTTCACTCAGAAACATGACTATATTTTGGATTCATTTTTTGAAATCCATGGACGGGAAATGGTATAGTAACTAAATAGATTTTAAGAAACTTGAACACGATCCTTTGTTAACAATATTTACGAGTATATATATATATATATATAAATATATATATATATATATATATATATATATATATATTTATATATATATATATATATAAATATATATATATATATATATATATATATATATATATATATATATATGTCTCATCGATGGACATCGCTTCTCGGCCTTTTGGCTAAGATGTACCCCGTCATCTCAGTCTATTCTATATCCCTCCAAATGGATATATGGAATTATAGTAAAAATATATTTTTTTAAATAAAATTAATGGTAAGTTTTCATCACCAATGCACCAACAACCAATTGAAGTAAGATGTTGTTTCCCTTGTGCCTGAAGTTACACTGACTCATTAACCTTTCAAACCCGCAAAAACAATAATACTAAGTAATGATGTTTAATGGCAGAGTATGCGATGAAATGGTGTATTATCAAAATGCTAGTATCGTCACGGATCCAGTTTAAGCAAATTTTAGATGAAAGTGTAGAGTAGTACAGTTTAATTAGAACGTAGATATAATTATCATTTTCAAATGCTACCTTGACACTAGGACTGAAATCGCAAAGCACGAAGATCAGAAGAAATACTATGCTTTGTTTCCTTACATTCGGTCAAACAGATACTGGAATGAACTGTGCCGGTCTTAGGGCCACTGACACCCCGGGAATTTTTTTTGTGGCGCACGCTTAAGGAAATCATACCATTTTCCCAAAACTCGACAAAAATATCGAGAAAAGAAACTCGACAAAAAATACAAGAAGTACAAGTAACAGTCGCTGAGCTTTTTTTTTTGTAGAGCTAACGAAGTGGATATCACCTGTCTTTTTATTTTTTCTTAGTTTGTAATTCACATTTTTTTTTCATGGTATATTGTATAATAATACTGAACAAAAGTTCAGTATTATGCGCAACGGGATGTGCTTGCACGTACAATGGAAGAAAATAGACATAAAGTGATTAAGATTTATTATTATTATACAGTGTACTATGTCAGTTTACTCGGAGCGTTGTAGGTATTTAATGAACTATTTTGCGTTCATACTATATTGTATTTGTTAGGTACTTAATAGTGTGATCCGATGTCAATAAGCAGATGCACCTCCTTGAAAATTATTCTGTAATCCATGCTTGTATACACATATAAGTAGTAGTACCAAATTAAAATGTAATATAGACCTTTTAAGGTCGCTTTATATTAAGGGTATAATAAGTAACATCGTGTACTTATGAGCCGCTTGGCGTGGTTGGTAGATACATGCCTATCGCGGAGCAGGTCGTGGGTTCGATTCCCACCCAGTACAGACATTTGAGTGCATGAACATATCTATTTTTTCTGAGTCTTGGGGTAATTATCCATAGAAGTATGTATTTACAAAAGAAAACTAGAAAGCAACAAACTGTTGTTGTTGTATATGTAGTATATCAGTTGTCTGGTTTCCATAGTACGATCTTTGCTTAGTTTGGGATCAGATGGCCGTGTGTGAATAATGTCCCAGGATATTATTATTACTTACGTGATTAAAATAGTCATTTACGATACCTATTCGTATTAAATAAAGCGATTCCCTCCACTGATTACAGTGGATCATTATAATCAAATGATGGTGAGCATATTACTATTTAAATTATATATTTCTAATCAATTTAATTTCTAATGCAAATGAAAGTGTAGATTACTTATGTATGTAAGTTATGTCTCTGTAAATACAATAAGTGTAATTTAAGTTCACCAGCCTGAAGTTAAGGTCTCTGGACATTCGGATGACGATGATGATGATTCTGACCGATTTCGACCATTGAAGTAAGACGAGCAAACTACGCAGGAAATTTTATACTGCAAAAGTGTCTGTGCAAACATAAGTGCATTCTCTATTCCCTCACTCTCATCATCTAATGGGACGGCAAATACGTCACGACCGGAGATTTCGGACGTAAGACCAACAGCTTTAAGTGCTATCACAGGCAAGGGAATGTAAACACTTCGAGCTTCCAGACTCCTGGCTGCTACAGAGATTTTTTTCGACGGATAAATCCAGTAACTTTTTGTCGGCCCGACCTAGGGTTTGAATCCAGAAGACCCTCGAGATCTGCCTAATATACTAGACCAACGAGTCAGTCAGTTCCCCAAATAATACAGTTAAAATTACAATAATCGACTACTTACGCTTTTTTATTATGTATAATTTGTATTTCGTATCTGTAGCCTTCTCTTGTGTTGTAAAAGCTCTAACTTTCCGTTTGTTCTTAAAAAATATATCTGCACATTCGTTACTAATTTCTGAGCGGCCATCTTAGATTGCGCGTATTTATTAAACGAATCAGTTACCTATTTGTTTTTGAGTTATCAGCTACGAACGGCTTTTTATGACGACACGATGAAGTCGATCCTAGAGACACCGATACAAGCGATTTCAAAACTTACTTACGCTATTTATAAGGATTTGAATTACTCCTCGTAGATAACTCTATTAGTTTATTGAACATTGTAACCGGATATTAGACAATCCGAGACGCAGCAATTACACTTTTCAATCCCTTAGTTCTACTAAGACAACAACGACTCGTTTTAGTATATCGAATCAATGCATGATATTAAATCCTTGATTTATATATAGATAAGGAACATAATTAGAGCTTAATATAATTTAAAAAAAAGCCTAGTCATTTATTATTATTATTCATTTTATTTTATCTGTGGCTCTGTAGACATTCGTACAATCCATTTGACAATATTATTTTTATTGTATAGGTTGGCGGACGAGCATGTGGGCCACCTGATGGTAAGTGGTTACCAACGCCCATAGACAATGGCATTGTAAGAAATGTTAACCAGCGATGGTGGTTGGTAACATCGCCAATGCGCCAACCAACCTTGGGAACTAAGATGTTATGTCCCTTGTGCCTGTAATTACACTGGCTCACTCACCCTTCAAACCGGAACACAACAATACCAAGTACAGCTGTTTTGCGGTAGAATATCTGATGAGTGGGTGGTACCTACCCAGACGAGCTTGCACAAAGCTCTACCACCGAGTAAATTATTCTACTACCTAACATTAATGCCTAGTTTATATTGATGTGTTCTTGATTGTTTTAGCCAATGTATTGATATTTATTTATTTAATGGATACAAACAGTACATAATTAATTTTATAAATATGAAATATTGACAAATCATTACCAAAATAGTTTCCAATGATTAATAACTAATACATAACAGGTGTAGATGCATTGGATAACGGATAAAATTATTGATCAATTAGGGATTAGGTACTAAAGAGAGAGTGGGAGAAATGACAAATTCATTCAATGATATATATAATTACAAGGGATCCCATGATTTGCAGTGCATTGACGGACTGTGATGTTGTTAATATTTACAGTGCTAGTCTTTGGACAAATATGACTTTTTTGATCAGACTCATTAGTTTCTTTGTCAGTTTTAAAATTAAATTACAAAAATTGTGTCAGCTACATGTGTATAGGAGAAAGTTATGAAGATGACTTGCATAGTGTTTTTATTCTATACTAATATTATAAATGCGAAATTAACTCTGTCTATCAGTTACGCTTTGACGGCTAAGCCACAAAGACGGACATAGGCTTCTGTTGTCATACCTTGGCAAACCATCTCCCCTAATATGCGGAGGAACCCGCCGGCGTAAACTAGTTTATTATATTTGTCGTTATAATGAATCTGGCCTTCGGCATGATTAATAAAAAAAGTTATAAGTGTAATAGGAATGACACTGCTTCCGTTTAATTTAATCTTAGTCTATTATTTAGATGTATTTGTAGTCTATCCTGTCTTAAAATAATGTATGAACAAAGCATGAACATCACTATAACATGTCAAACTCATGTTGACATTTTTGAAATCATCTTTGTATTATATAAGCATTGATAGGAGACGAAAACAAACTATTATTTTAGAACACATAAGTTTATTATTTATTTACATAAAGTAATATTCACATTGCAAAAGCACACATAAGGTGCTGCTATTGTAAGTTACTTTATATTAAGTAACTATAATAGGAACAAGATAATAATAGTCTATTTTACTATTTCAAATTATTATAAACATTTAAAATTTATCTTTTTTTTTAAATAGTAAAATAGTCCACAGATAATAAATATTTACATGTTAGCCCGTGATTAAAATTAAGTTATTAAAAATATTAAATAATCTTGTCGTTATTCATGGTAATCAGTATATAACATTTAAGTAACTAATACAGTAATCAGTTTTTTTTACACAATTTTTAATCTACCATCTATATATTGACAATATTTTGTGTAATTGAAATGTTTTGATCCAACATGACATTATAGTTTTAAATTATAGAGAGATTTATTTAAATACATTTATATATTATATAACTGAAAACAAAATATTTCTGAACATTAATATTAATATATTCATATATATTTTCATCAACAAAAGAGCATTACTAAAGTTGTTGACATTTCGTATCAAGTCTAAACAAATAATAAAAGATAATATGTTAAGATTCTTACAGAAATGGTAATCGTTGTACATAAATGGTTTATTATTAAATATAACGAAAAGTGTTAGTTTAAATACATCAATTTTTAAATTGATATTTCATGTTTTATAACAAAATCAAAAGAATAAGTTTACATAACAATTTCAATGAACGAATATGATGAGAAAATAAATTAATTATATCTGATGTGATAGTTATATGGTAATTAACACTTTTTCTTTTGTTTTAATATAACAATACACTCTCGCGTGTTGGTTTACGAACGATTATTTAATTTTTGATAATAAAAATAACAATTCCGCGATATATCGTGACCAGTCATTGTATTATTTGTTTGGCTTTTGCGTGTTATGTAATGCATATTAAATGTTTACTTTAACACATTGTTATTGGATGATATAAATAGTTATCGCACATTATTTACTTTCCTTGTAGCATTACAACTAAGAGGGTTAAATACTTTTAGTAGAATGTTGATATTAATCGAACTAGAAGTAGTAAGTGAATTCGAATAAGAAGCAGTAACGAGAGTTTTCGGTCATATGTTTGTTTGAATGAATTAATTAATGTTTCTCGGTGTTGAAGGGTAACGTCATGAGAAAGCCTGCAAGATTTGATGTGAAATTCTGACACGTAAAGGTACTTCCACCAATCTGCAGTGTAGCAGCATGAAAAGATAATTCACAAACGTAGTATTTAATGAGATTTAAGTTCCTTAAGTACCTTCTCGTTCAGTATCAGAACTTGATTTGAATGTTATCTTTCAACTTTATTACAAATTTGATCAATATTATAAAGGATTTGAAGCTTTTATATTTTGTCTTTATATTTTTAACTTTTAACTACTATTTTATAATAAAAACAATGTTCATACATTGTTCTTGATAATTTTCATAACGAAATAAGTATTTATTATTGTTATAAATTTCAAAAGTTACTAATACGATTTTGATGGCGCTTTCACATTTATTTTCATAGAGTTAATTCTATTGACAGTACCCTAGCCATTTAATATGTTCACACGAGAAATGCCGTATCAAACTAAGGATCAGAAAATCAAAGTAAAGACGAAAGAGAAACTGTAGATTATATGAGTATGATTATGAATAAGTACTTGGTAAGATAAATAATATTTTTTTTTAAATATATATTACTATAAAAATGGCGGTAGATTTTGTGTAATGCAACGTTTGATATACCAGCTATCTAATTAAAATTAAATTATCAGCAATACGCTTTAATAACTCTGTTTACACATTTTCTAACAACTACGTAATACAATTACTATTTTTTAATAACTATACATTAAATAATATTTACACCAAGGTATTATCACTGGCAATTGGAAAAGTCAACAATCTATTTCTGTATATTGCACATTATTATATACTCTTTCATAATATTCACTGAATAAAAAAAATTTCATATATTATATTTAGTAAAAGACATTGCGATTTACTTAATGCCAGTCGATAGAACCTACAATAAATAATTTAGGAATATAATATCTATAAAACATTAAGTACTTAAATATAAACTATCACATTTATTCGAACGAAGCATATCATTTTGTACAATCAAATAAAATTATTTACATTATTAAATAGTGAAGTACATTTAACTAGATTAGTGAAGGTAAAATCTAATGTCACTATGTCCTTTAAGAAACACATATACGAATATCGATTATATAGTCTGTATCGATTTAGTAATCGAGTACTCGACGATCGTAGGCGTCTGGCGCGATAGCACGCGCCGCCTCGTTTCATTTGGACGCGTTCACTACAAGATTCGTAGCAGCCTCCTCACTAGCACCTATGCTCATCGCTTTCTTCTTAAGAATCCCCAAGTCCGTGACGTTTTCTAGGAAACTTTTATGGGCGGAAAGTACTTTAGCACTCTCGACGTCTTTCTTCAGTTCTTCCATGTCGCGTTTTAGCTTCGCTCGCCTGTTTTGGAACCAGGTGATGACTTGGGCGTTAGATAGGCCTAGAGAACTGGCTATTTCGTCTCTATCCGCCGGCGATAGATACTTTTGATAAAGAAATCGCTTTTCCAGCTCAAATATCTGGTGGTTTGTAAACGCTGTTCGTGATTTTCGCTTTTTCTTCGGCTGTGGCCTCGAGTTGAAAAGGTTCAAATGATTTGACTGACCATCTGTAACAATAAAAACTGTTTTAAATATTTGGCCATAATTCATTACAGGCAAACTGATGCAGGTTTATTATTAAGATAATTATAAAAGTATGCCGTGTTGTTGAGATAGATTAATTAAAAGTATAATAAAATGTAGATAGTGTCAAAGTAGGTTTTATGTCTATATCACACCGTATGAAAGTAGGTATGTGTCATATAGATGAAACCAATGTTTCAACTCGTTATCAGGTACTAAAACATTATTCGAGTCTATGGCACTGCAATAAAGTGCCCGCAGCGCTAAAATGTAACTCTTCCGTCGTAAAACGTATAATAAAAAAACACCAGGGCTTGTTGCATTTTAACGAGCACAGAACAATATACGGGCTCTTCGTAAAATTTTTTTAAAAACGAAAGCAATCAGTTACATTGTTGAATAATGCCATTCGAATAATTGTACCGGTATTAGCAAAATCTCATTTAGAAAAAAAAACATCATTTTAACGTAACGGAAATGAAAAATATAAAGACAATAGCATTATCTTAGCATCCGTTTACGTTGTGTTATTTGTAACGTTATCTGCATAATTTCGTTATGGTCTGAAATCGTGTTATAGGTATAATTTATTTTTTGTAATTAACTTGTTAATGTCTATGTTTATGGCGTAACTTCGAGCTGTTTCATTATCGATTCTTTGAAATAATAATAATAATAAATAATTATAATTAGTTTCAGTAATGAATATAATTTGCTATGTTTATTTCGTAATGTTTAGAAAACTCAACATATTACGGTAAATAGCAATTATTTTTTAATTTATTTAAGGACATCCCTCATTGTAAAATGGTGGGTACCTATTATGACGACCTCCAAGGAGTTCGTATATTGTGAGATCACTCATCTGTTAAGGCGCGGTGAACCACAGATATTAATAAAATAATAAAATAACTCATACAGTGCAAGATGGTCGTCGTTAACTCTAATTGCCTATGCACAGTCAGACAATCGGAATTCACTTTCATATGGTAATGTACGAACTTAAAATATATATCTCATGCAGTTGTTATGATTTCTAAAAACGCTACGTAAAAAAGAACATTTTATTTTAAAATCATGAAAACAAATGAATGTTATATGGCAACACAAGCGATATTTCATCAAGCCGACCTCTAATCAAACCTAATCGTTAATTACAAGCAATTCCATTCATTGGACGTCACATCCAATTCTACAAATTTCAAAATAAAAGGAACAATTTATTTATAATCTAACTTAGCAGTCGGCAGAGCCAAATCGCCTTTATTAATCACGACCTAATCGCATCCTTAGCGAATCTGAACCTCAATTAGGACTGAATAAAACACCCAATGTACTAAAAAAGCGCTCAGTCAAAAGATATCGTTAGGATTGTCCACCAGGCACGAGCGTTACGCATTACATAATTCAGTATAATATATCCTCCTTAATCATTTTCGACGGCATTGTTGCTAACATATAGTGACATTTTTAAATAATCTATAGGACAGTTGTTTATATTTGTGATTAAAAATGAACAATATTTTTGTATTATATTGTAATTTATGTTATCGGAGTAAAATTTTACAAGAAAAGCAATCATTATGTTTCTTCTTTGATAGATTAATTGATAGACGAAATAATAATATTTATAGATTAGTGACTTTACCTATAAATGTTGTTTAGTGGGTGAATAGTTGAACATTGTTGTCTTCTTCATTCAAATGACAAATCAATGATGACAGAAAGAGCAATCAGTATGTAGTATGTGTCTTGTGGGTATGTGGTTTTCATATGAAGACCACATAGCCTCCACGGCGACATAGACGTTATGATAATTAAGGTAAATATTTTAAGAGTAAAACCATAGATTATTTCGTTATTTTCTTATTTGATATTATCGTTTTAGTGGACGGTTGACTTAAGCCGGACGCAAAAAAATAGCCAATCAGTCATGGTACATTGCTAACATTTGATCGCACCTGATGCGATTTCTGTATTTGAAATAATCTAATGCTGTTTTAAATGGAGGAAATATATATATATTTTTAATTTAATAACAAATCTACAATATATATATATATAAAGGTAAATAGCAAATTAGACTCTACGGCATTTTTTTTTATATAATACACCATAGTTTTTTATTATAATTAAAATAATATTATGAAAAAAAGCTAAATATTAAGTCATTTTACGTACTCTTTCAACGATAATAACGTTGTTAACTGTAGGACTACATAAAATATAAAAGAACCCTGTTACTATAGTCGACATCTTAAATACCACGCATTCTCAATTTCGCTCGGCCGTCATGATTACGTTATTGATTTCCCTTCAGCATCTTTTTTTTAACTTGTCACGATCGTCGTACTTAATTAATTCCACAATAACATCACGTAGCACTGTGTTTGTGCGGGGCAGTCTCCTGACCCTAGTACTCTGGCACAAATGTGTATATTATTATGCCATAATAACTCTTAAAGATTTTACTATAATGTGTATTATCGCTTAAAATGTCTTAAGTTTTATATGTGTGTGGGGAATAGTGAATTCCGATAATTTATGTAATTTAATATACATTGAAAAGGGAAAATGAAGGTGGTGTAGTTGATATAGGACAGAAGAAGCAATCGATACTGATTTGTAATCTCGTTACCGGGTAATGTTTTGTCGATGACTCAATGGCCTTGCTGGGTTCGATCGATACGCACGGCTCGTAGGCATTTGTGAAGGTACATTTTGTTTTGAGATGCTTGTATGTGAATGAATGTGGATGGCATTTTTTAATGACAGGCGACATCCTGATAAGTGGTACGACAATTGGTTAGGATCTTGAACGTTTAACGACTATTGTGGAAGATATGTTTTTGGAGTTACGTCCTTTTTACTAAGTAATTGCATTAAACGATTTGAGCTGTCATTAAAATTAATAATTACTGATCATTGGTCAACTCTTAGAAAGGCGCTTTTTAATATGAGTTATACATATATGATTTATGTACGATTTTATTATCAGTAATTGGTGAATGCAGTCATACACAGTTTTATACGAAGAAATTATAATGACTATGAACATAATCTATTGCCATGTACAAGATTGATGAGGTAAAATAACTAAATAAAACCACTTTCATTAATAACTATACATTAAAAATGAAAATTTAACATAATTTGCAATAAATAATTTCAAATAAATTGGCCTTATATTTTGCCGGTAACATCTTAATCAAATTCAAAAGGTTTTGTAATTAACATCGCTAAATGGCTACTGATTAAATTTATCGATAAAAAGTTTATTTATAATTCGAAATTCGATCGTATCGTCTAAATCACGCATGTTAGTTACGATTGATAACGAACAATAACATTTAAAACCTTTACGAGATCAAATTGAATATCCCGCTATGGTGAAGAAAAAGCCATTTCGTGGGATTTCAAGACACGTTCTAAGTATAGCGAAAAAAGCGTAGCGAAACTGATCTGACGTGTGAATCATTGGTTTTTTTTAAAGTATAAGTAAAAAAAAGTAGCGGGCGTCGATTTAAGAGTGTAACGCTCTTTATAGATTTTGGATTAGGTTAAAACGAAACTTCGTTCATTGAAAACTCAAAATTTAAATTCAATAATATTTTGAAAACCGTCTTCGGAGAAAATTAATAATATTCACTTCAATTTTCACTTTTCTTTATATGAATATTGACATTAATATAATTCGTATTCATAACTTAAGACTTTTCTAATAAATTAAAAGCGTTAATGATGATTTTCAAATCGCTTTAGAAATACTCTCTATATTAGTATTGTCAAGAGAAAATATATACTTAAGAATTAAACTATAAAATAATTTTATCTTTATAAATATTCTTATACAAATTTGCGAATATAACATATCAGTTTGCGAACGATAGTATTATTAAACGCCGTAGAATTGAGTTAAGGGATCAAGAAAATTGAATTAATTAAATACATCTAACATTTTGGAGAGTTTGAGTAGAAACTCTCTGCAACTGCAAAATTGAGAATGTATAGCACTTTAGTATTTTTATATAAAATTAGTTGGGCTTTAATAACTTCATATAAGTTGAATTTAGGAATTGATATGTATCTAAAAAACATTTTACAATTTTAATACAATATTTTCCTTGCGTTGTAGCTAGTAAGTTGTTATCCAAATGCCATGATTCCATGATATATTATTAGTTTAAAAATAATCTGGCTTAAAAAAATTCAAGAAAGTAAGGCACAGATAAAAAATACAATCACAATTTATAATAGAATCTTTGTCTTACGTTTATAGTTAATCATGCCAACTAACCAACAAAATGCTAGTTTTAAAAAAATAACAATATTTGATGGATCATGTATAATTACGAGTGTAAAATATCAGTTGTTTAATCGTAATATTGTAAGTAGTCATAATAACAGAGTCGAGATCGGTATAAAAAGCTCACAACTGCATATGAATGACTGCGGTGATATTAATGACTGTAATTCTTTACTTGTTATTCATAACAACGTTTTTTTGTGTTTTTTTTTTAATTTAGCATCGCGTTGTTCGGAAGCCCATGACGTTTGAACTTTTTCTAATAATATGTTAAGGATAATGTATATAAATATTTCTGTTAGACGTCTATTTAAATTTGGAATGTAGCATTAATTTAAAATTATAAGGTAGTAAATTATTTTAATTTTGTTATTTAAAAAAAATATAAGTATATGTGTACACAATAACAACATAGAAATTTTGTTTTATTATTTAATGAATTAAATATCTATTATTTAAATATTATTATATTATTGATAATAACAACTAAATGATCGTTATTATTTATTTCTAACAACCAAGTGGGTTGCAATAAAATATATACGTGTAGAAAAGTATGTCAATTAAGATAAAATATTATATTGCGCGTATGTAAAATAAAGATAACAAATTAGGAGCTTTTGGTAAATTAGCAAATCTTAAATTAAATGATACAATTAATGCAGCTGTCATCGATCGATCTGGCCTGTTTGTTATTACATTTTTAATGATAAAACCAGTTGGATATAATGTACAAAAAACCGCTTAAGGCATTTAGAGTTAGCTCATAGCTTTAGAGCGAAGCGTAATAAAAAGTGCTTGAAATATTTCCATTGAAATTTGCTACGGATAAAAAACTAAAAGTTTTAAATACATATCAGTCTAAACTTGGCGCGGCCGAGTTGACTACTGCAGCGCTAATTTTTAGACAAAGCTTTTGACATGATATAGAAAAATTACGCTGAAATCCTTGAATCTTTACAACTATCAAACATGTTTTACTTCAATATTGAAAAATCACGCCCAAGAACGCATTCACTTGCATATATTTTTTTACAGTAGGTAGTAAAGTAAAAACAAAACAATAAAATCTTAATGATAACTGCTAAAGCCGCCACGACCGTAACCAGCTCGGATTATAACTTTTATGTTTAATATTATACTTTTCAGTGACAAAAGTTTATCAGGCGGCATTATCAAAACATTCACAAACGGCGTCGCAGCTGAACGGCTGGTTTAGCACCACGGCCGATTTCGTCTGTCTCGACTCTCGACAGACAACCGAACGTGCTGTAATGGTCCGTGACTATGTTTCTGTTTTTGCTTCTTAATTAGGGATAAGTATCCGGTTAAATAATATATTTTTTTAATTTGGAAATTAGATTTAGCTCATCATTGTATAGCATCATAAGCTCTAAACAATGTGTACTCTATATTAATACTTTATATTATATATCCGTGCGAAAGTAACTGTCTGTCTGTTACGTTTTCACGGCTAGAATACTATATCGATTTTGATGAAATTTGCTATGAAGCATTTTTAATAAACATGCCTTCCCAAACATCTCTCCCACCTTAAATAACATGCATTCGTAGCCGGTATTCATATGTGTATATGTATGTACATAAACTTATTCATAAAAGTTGATATTTAAAATTTAAGCTATTTCCTCGTTTACCTAATGAATCATTTTAGACATATTAAGCAGATTTATAATTGTAATAAAATTTACAATAGAAAGTCCAATTAAAGTTAAATATAATCTTTCTCATTAATTACGATCTTTTTCGTTGGTCTTTTGGGTTGGTCATCTGAGTTAGATTATTTACAAAAATTGCGAGTAGCAAAATCGGAGCGAATAAGTAATACTTTTATATATATTTTCAATGAATCTCCCATTTAAGCTTCTGTGCCCTTGTTTAAGTTAATTTTATAAATGTTATATTTAATTGCTCACAAACATTTAAAAAAGTAAAATAATTGTGTATCGCAACTTTAATTGGCTATGTGAAGCGCCGTTTGGGGACCTTCACTGTTCAAATTCAGTTATCCCGGCTTCAGTAAGCGGTATGCCGGTCCAAATTGAATATACTATTCAGTTTAACATTACATTAGTCTATATAAGAACATTATGGCAGTCTAAACTGCCGAAATAATAGATAATAATCCGGTAACCGCATTCTCACGGGAGTACAATTCACACGGGTGTACCTAGCTCCCAAGTGACTTCTGGTTTTACGCCCCGTTGACCACCGCCTAAGATTGCTTTTATAACGTTATCGATTCGTGAATTACTTCAATGCGTTTCATTTTTTTTAATTCCGGTAACCGCTACAAACGTTTGAGAATTCGATTTACCGGCCAGTTACATTTCGAATGTTTTTTTTTAGTAGCAAGTATAATTTTCAAATTAGAAAAAGTTTAAATGTAATGAGTCACACTCTATTTCTATTGTTATTGCAAAAACTAATTAATTTTCGATTTGTCGGCAAAGATCGTTTGATGTTATTTGAATAATTGCTTATGAAGTTATGACGGAGCGATAATTCAACTTATATTTGTAGGTATGATATATTTTGTTTCAGCTTATAATATGATTAATTATTTATTTTTTTATTATTAAATTACTTTAGTCATAATAATTGAGTATTTTTTTAAATTATACCACAGGTTAAAAAAATCGAGGATATCTATGAAAGTGGGCGCCAAAATTCTGAAGCGAATATTAACATAAATTAAAGGCGCTTTCTAATGGAACATAACGCGTTCCAGAATCCACTCGAAATTCGAAACTGAACGAACCATTCGCGGCATATTTTAAATAAAGAACTCGGTTTGTACAAAAAGGTTGCACGCGTGAAGTACCGCGGCAGTTAGTGCAAAGGCCGTGACAGTATAACTATCGATGTTTATCGTTAGTGAAGCTCGCATTTAGTGATGTCGACTCGACTGTTTAGTTCTAGTCATGCTAATGAATAGTTCTCATCCAACCGCTTATGCTTGTTTTAGATGTAAATTGTAATGATAGGTTGCGTGCCGATACTTTGCTCGTAAAGCGAAGTATTTACTATTATATTATTAAGGAAAAGTATCTATATTTTGTGGAGTTATAGCTTATGTGACTTCCGTGCCGTTAAAGTAAAGCTTATGAAGTCATATATTTACAAATTGTACCGATAAGTATAATTTATTTAACAAATAGATCATTTATCGAGAAATATTTAGCTTAAATTCATTAATATAAATATATTCATTATTATAAATATTTCTTTATACTTGAAGCTTTCTTTAGTCAATCGAGTGTACAAGTTCGGGTACTTTGAAGTTTCATTGCAAGAGATAATTTTTTTACCACCTCTTCAGACCTAAGTAGTCAAAACAAACCATTTGAGCCCCTTTTAAGTTCCCACTTGAGTTGTCTTTTATTTTTATGCTTTATTTATTGTTAAACGTCTCATACATCTAAACGAGGGCAAACAAGACACGAAGTGTTTTATTTATGAATATTTAATGTTATAAATTAAAGTTACTATCCTTTATTTCTTACTAATTTAGTAAGGCTCTGTACAAGCTTGGTAAGGCTATGTGCAAGCTCGTTTGAGTAGGAACTACCCATTCGGCGGATATTCTAACGCTAAATAGCAAAATTTAGTACTGTTGTTTTCGTTGGACGAGGCACAAGGGACATAATATCTTAGTTCCAAGTATCATTAGTAAGGTTGGTGGCGCATTGGTAATCTAAGGAATGGAAAATATTTTTAACGGTGCCATCGATGGGTGGCGACCATTTAGCATCAGGAGACCCATTTGCCCAACCGCCTAACAAATTTATTGAAAAAAAACCAGTGTAACACCATTAATCTTAATACAGTAGAACATCAAATAAAATGTATATTTAATTAAATAAAATAAATAAAATTTGTTTCCGGTAAATGAAACCGGTGGTAGCTTTACGATATTTTGTTTAATGACTATTATAAATTGAGTGTATTCGAAATTTGACAAATTAACTAAATAATTGGTGCATGTAACACAATAATACCTACGTATTCAAAAATACAAAATCTTCGGAAGTCCAGATGTTGGTAAAATGAGTTGCAAGCTTCAACTACATCCATCAATAGTCATAATAATATATATACATATATTGGTCGAGTTAATATTACAAATCGTGTAAAAAAGGTCGTATTTACTAACTTATGTTAATAATAATCTAAGTTAAAACCGTGTAAAATGTCGTAATAAATACACTCGTTTAGTGTCAAAATCATTACAAGGAAACAAATTTCATACAAAAATCGCGCACGAAACCGTGTTATCTAGTAATGTAATAAGATTGGTAGCGGTCCTAAATCACTAAAGGGCAATAATGTGGGCTGTCTCCCAGGGGAGTCTACGAGAAATGTGCCGAAAACACTTCCTTTTGTCGGTTTGTCACATAATAGCTTAAATTGTTATTAGTCGGAATAAAGACATATGAGTCGGAGGGTGAATGCTGGTCGGATATTTATAGGACGAATGAGATATGTGTTTTAAATGGTGTCGTTTTGGTGCTGTGAAGTAATTAAGGGCTATCTAAGTTTGGAAAAAGATTCATTGTATTTTTAATTTAGTCGGGTAATATTACCGTGATATTTTGTAAGAGATACTTTGTGAAGTTTCCTTTTATGTGAGCAATTGTTATTTGTAGGGCTTTCTGCAAACCAGTCTGGGTAGGTACCAGCATATTAATTTGTTTTGACTACTCGTCACGTATTCTACCGCCAAACACTAATTAGTATTGTTGTGTTCCGGTTTGAAGGGTGAGTGAGCCAGTACAACTACAGGTTCAAGGAACAAAATATCTTAGTTCCCAAGATTGGTGGCGCATTTAGGATCTAAGGAATGGTCAATATTTCTTACAGCTCCTATGTCTATGGGGGATGGTTACCATTTACCATCACGTCGCCACCATGTCCGCTTAACTATTTTATAAAAAAAAGCCTTTTAATGATTTTAGTCTTTGTCATTGGCGATATTAACAGTTTGCTTTACTTTATCATACATATTTCATTAGACAGTTAGATCAGAAAAGTACCACATTATTGTAATTCAGAGAGAGAAATTATACAGCTTCACTCCGTAACGATTTATTTTGTAATAGTAGCAAAAGAAAATTATTTGTTGGAAAAAATAACGTTTTGATATAGAAACTAAACACTAATTAATCTTTAGAGTATAATTTATTTATTTTTAAATCTAAATGTAAACGTAAAAACACGTCAAACCGTTATATCTCTTAATACGTTTACGAGGCAATTACGTAAACGTTTAAAACTATAACAAATCCATCGTCGCCTAATAACAATGTTGGGTTTGTGTGGTCCCGTCTTAATGCCACGTGTTGTCAAAACCGAAAAACAAAACGCCTCCATGACAGATATATTAGCAACACCGCTTTCAAATGAAAAAAAAAAAACACAAATTCTTAAATTAAAAGTAACTTGTTGAATATTCAGCTCTATATCATTGTGATAGAGACTATAAATATTTCTTCCTCATTTTTTTTTATTTGTATCACGACGACAGCTCTGTCGATACCAAATTGACAATTGTCAGAAATATAATTGTAGATTCAGGGCAACAGAAAATGTTTTTTTTTCATACTATTATTATTTTTTCTTTTGGTTTACTTTGAAAATACTGCAATATTTGTTAATTATTATAATATTTTTTACGTTTCTTACTACTTTTCATAATATATTTTTTTTAATTAACCGTCAACGATTTTCTTATAATCAAATATTCTACATTTATTTTATAAATATAAAAGCGCTATTGCCTTTTTTTAAAGTTCTGACATGGTAATGAAATGATAGAGTATTCCATGCTGTTGCTGGAAAGATTTATTTAAAAATTAAAAATAAAATGAAATGATGATGTTGATTAAGAATGATGTTAAAGTGCAATATCAGTATTTTATTTTATTTTAGTATAATGTTATAATAATGTTGCCATAGTTTCATGAAGTATTCGCATATGTTTCCATGATTGACATATTGTTAGAACTTCGAAAAGTGTCGTATCCCGTAGAGATTACTTACAGCTTAGGATGTAACGTTGTGTGGTCTTGGCCATTTTAAAGACTTTGTTTTTTTTTTAAATGTTTTATCAAATATTACTTTTTGAAGAGAAACATTGTTGTGGTTTCATTCAATATTTACTTTGATAACGCTACAATTAAATGAAGACAATTAAAGAAATTAAAATTTAGAAATTCTAATTATTGTTTTTATGTACCTACTAAAAAGCTATTGATTTACTGTTCTATTGTAATTTTTGTCTTGGAAAGTCAGTTATATAAGTTATTATTATGGATGAAAATTTGGTATAGCTTAGTAAAATAAATATTTGTTAAATAGTTACAATTTATACATACAGTGGTGGTCGTATAATTAGAAACACTACCTCGGTCCTTGACATTATGTAAGATATTTCACCGCAATCGTTTTTATTTTGAAATTAAACAATAAATAGGACAACAATATGTTCAACGATTTATCATTTATTAGAAACACAATATAAATCCCATTACACAAGCGCAGTTTCAATATTACATTACGGAGAAACATTTAAATCAGTTTTAAGGTATGAACAATAATGGTCAACTAATTAGAAACAACAACAAAAAATATAAAATACAATATTTTTTTAAGTATTAGTAATTTGTATTGTTATTTACGAAATAGCTACTATCCACAGCCTACCAATAGTTATAATTAATATTTAGTGGCGTATCCCTTATTTTCAATAACAGCACTGCAACGACGTGGCATTGATTTAATCAATTTCATAATTTTTTCTAGGGGGATTGAATTCCATGCTTCAACAAATGCTTCATATAGTTCGTTTTGACTGGTGTTACGTTTGCTTGAGACTTTCTTTTTAACAATATACCAGAGATTTTCTATCGGGTTTAAATCTGGACTATTTGCTGGCCAGTCAAAAACGGATATACGCTGTTCGCTAAAGAAACATTTGACGCTATTGGCCGTGTGGGTCATTGTCATGCTGAAAGATCCAGGCAAATGGTCGTCCGAGTAGGGAATCATTGTGTGCTCTAGGATATTTTTGTATTGCGATTGATCCATTGTACCGCCACTGTACTTGACTATACTCCTTGTGCATTTATAATTAAAGCATTGTTTACAGGGCGTCTAACATAGCGCTTTCCATCGGAATTTACCATATTTATTTTTGTTTCATATGAAAATAACACTTTTTTCCATTCTCGTACCGTCCAATTAACATATTTTTAGCGAATAATAATCGCTTCTCTCGGTGTTGCTTGGTAAGAAGCGGTACCTTTCGAGAGATTCTTCCAAACAATTTAGCTTCCACTAATCTTCGTCGTATCAGTCTTGACGAGATGTTTCTCGGGTCATCAGGCGAAAAAACTTTATTTTTAATCTGGTTGGAGACTTTACTTGGGTCTTTTTTAGCAACACGAACGATTAGCGTTCTCTGGGAGAGGATTTTCTTGGCCGAGCTTTTCTAAGAACATTTTCAACAGTTCCATGTGTTTTATCATGATCAATTGCATCAAAAACTTTCTTAACAGAACAATTTAAATGCTCAGCTATTCTTCTGTACGCCCACTTATGATCTTATGATATATGTAAATTAATAATGATTTACCTAATTGACGCGTCACAATTTTTATTTTTGCCCATTTTGAACAAAATAAAATTCAGATTAAATTTTGAATTGCCGCCAAAATAATAGAAAAAGAAATGTTATTCTCCAATTTCAAAAAAAGAACGAGATTTGGATGCTTTTTTAAAATTAGGCGTCCAAACGGCCAGTAACAGAAAATAAACTCCTACACGTGTAAGACTCATTTTGTAATTAAAAGTAAGATATGTTTTATATTTTATAGAGATAATAGAGTGGCTATATTATTGCATGATTATTAATTATTGAATTAGTATATTTTTTACGAACATTTGTACGTTGAAGTTTTACTTTCTTTATTCATAAGAAGTGTTTCTAATTATATGATCACCACTGTATATCTAATAACGTTAAGTGAATAGTGAGAAAATAAATTCTTTAAACCTAACATCAATGAATAGTTATAATTACTAATATGATATAACGTTTTTATAATTTATAAAAATATTTTTAAAAGGAATAGCTCTTAACCCTTTAACTCTGGACGATGTATTCATTCGAGTACCTTGTAAAACAAATAGTACAAATTTTCCGCCATAAAGCGTCGTTTTAGGAAAACAGCGGGAAACAATCAGTGCGGTGTTGCCGACAATCAAAACGTCAGCGCCGATTCAGATTTATTCCCGTGACGCGATTTATTACGTCTTCGACTATAGTGTGGGGACACGCTGAGATCGCAGATTATCCCGCCATCCCGGAGCGGCGATTTGTCAGCATTCACACGAATCGGTTATAAATCACTCGATAAATAATTAAATTGAAATATCACGATTAAATCGCAGGATTGCAAGTCATATAAAAAGTTTTAATGATGTCAATGCCAAATCTAGTGATTGTATTTAACAGCGATGATATTAAATTATGTAATTTAATTTAAATAATGTAATTGATTAACGATACAAGTAGTGAACATAATTATCACATAAAATATTTGCTTTAAATAGGACATATTTTGTCTGTTTTTATGCTTCTGTTTAATAAAAGGCTGTTTCTGTTTAATATTTGGATCTTTTGAGTAGACAAAGAGTCTCTGATTAGGGTGATATAGAGGAGTGACAGAAATTGAATTGTTAACTTCGATTTGAGTTTCAGAGCGTGAATTGTCAATTAAGTTTATTAATGCTTTATGTTAAGTATATAATTTAAATTAATTAATTTGTATTAAAAGTCCGGTGTGAAATCGTTTCAGAACGAGGTTGTTCGTTGGGGCCATATCGTATTAGACATAGACTTATACCAGAATAGCTTTATACCAGACTTAGTACTTTAATACCGTACTTGAAAAATCCTATTACCAGTAAATCGCTTCGGTCATTTAAACATATCATAGAATTCTAAACTCGAACAATTTTCGTTAGCAATCGAGGGGGTTCAGGAGAAGGGGGTTGTCACCAGTGGGGCGTTTTCCATTTCACGCTCCGTTCGCCACTGATGACACCGCATTCCTGCGAACAAATGGCTCGACAAATGAAGAGGGCGCTAGGCACGCCCAGTGTCATAACTGTCACGTAGGGGCACTAGTTTGAGAGATGCAGAATTGATTCAATATAGCGCTTGCATCGGATTCATGCTCTTCTGGTACTTTAATTTGTTGACTTTTATTTAAATCATTTTTATTTTATAGTCTGCGACATTTTAATTTTTTAATGGATCTTATCTACCTTTAAGTAGCTATTAAATATACACATGTATATAATCCAACTGATGATAAGTTTTTGTTAAGTATGTATATACAATGTTATATTAATAATATTAAATAAATACACAATAAAAAGTTTATTCAAGGAATTTAACTGACTTATTAATTAATACAGAGTTAGTCACGTTTTACAAAAAAAAGTGTTCGTTTCAATGTTATCATAATTTGCTTGTTGTCTGTGTACATGTAATCATAAACAATGAATGTCATGTTACATTGTTGCTTACCTGTTAGTTGTTACCAACACAGCTATTAGTCCGAGTAGACAATGTCACAATTTGTTTAATTGTGATCATACGACGCAAGTTAACATTGTAACTTTAAACTGTTTCTAAAATTGTAAATAATGCTGCTACTACACTGCAGTTATAGAATATTAAAAAAAAAACATTTGTTTAATAACATTTTATCGCAAACTGTAGCAAACGCTGTGTTTTCATATTATGTAATATTGTTTAACTTTTATGTTTAAATTCCAAACTGATAGTTAATAAAATGTTATACAACAAAGTTACAAAATTTTCATCAGTTTGGGAGCGTCGAAAATATTTTACGAATCGTAACAAAATCGAACATTCGTTAGTAAATGTTGTAGTGTCCGATGCTCAATAACGCTTAAAAATATTTTTAATCTGCAGTGAGGCAGCATCACAATAATTATATTGTACTCGTATATGTCATTTAGATCTTACATCCAGAGTTAATTATACGAGGTAATTACCAATACGAAGCTAAAAAGGTAAAAAAACGTATTTCCTCTTTACTAAAGAATCTCAAACATGAAAATCATCGAAGCATTCAGATATATATCATCTACATCAAAAGCTCTGTCACTTGTTACAATTGTTACGCCTTTTTTATTTTTGAACTGTCCACCTTGCGATGCGTCATATAAAAAATGTACTTATTGTCCACCTGAGCTATTAACTGCGCGTGCTTCTGTTTATACTCTGTTCCGAGAACTCGTTTATCGGTAAGTACATATCGATTCAGTTTTTGTCGCTCATAGTTATATTGTTACGATATTACTGTTACTTTTGTAACAAGCTCATATCTTTGTTTTTGATATGAGTTATATTTTTTTTCCTCCAGACCGATTTCGGCCACGGCGGCCAATCTCAAGAGAGATTAGCCAACTGCATAAGTAATAAATAGTTATTGGGTTTTTCTACCAGAAAATTCTCAGTAGCAGCCCGGAGTCTGGAAGTTGGAAGTGTATACACTCCCGTGCCTCGGAAAGCACGTTAAGCCGTTGGTCCTGCGCCTGAACTCTTTCCGGTCGTGTCGGATTGCCGTCCCATCGGATTATGAGAGCTAAGGAAAAGAGAGTGCAACTGCGTTTGCGCACACACTTGTGCACTATAATATCTCCTGCGCAGTTGGCTAATCTCTTTTGAGATTGGCTGCCGTGGCCGAAATCGGTCTGGAGGACCTTATATTTTTTTTAGTATGTTAACTGTAAGATACATAAATATTATTTAATCGTATAATTTTCTTCGCTTTGTCATACAAATCCATTCCAAAGTTTCTTACATGTTCATGCATTGTTGAGTTGCTAGATTCCGATTATAATACCGATGCAGCATAATCGATTTGAATCCCGGCAGGGCGCATATCGTAATGCTGAAGATGGCTGGAATTTGAAAATGGAACGCAACTTGACAATTTAAAGTTTTTTATCACATTTGTGACGCTATCCTTTTCCTAATTCCTTATGCTACGTCTCGCTATCTATCGCTTAAACACAATGAATGGAAGTGTTATACTTATATAACATTAGACTGATTACAATTGAAATATGTTAAAAAGTTGATATTTTGAAATTTATATATAAACTAAGAGTAATTTATTCAAAGATGAAAGAAATTTAGTCAATAAAGTAATTATGTCTCAGAACGATGTAAAGCTAAGAGCTTGAAAAATATATCTTTTCCCGCTCTCATTTGTCAACGCGCTGGCGCGAGTGACAGCTAGTTAATTGTCAAAGATTATAAACGCTGTGCTATTATTTTGAAAGCTAAAATCGCGCCGTCACTCCAAATGTCTACATAGAGTAATGCTCAATTTACAAAAATATTTAAAAAAAAATAAGTTTACTTTTTGATTTCGTCAATAGTAGCATTAATTAAATTTTTATTGCGAACTTTCTTAGCTCTCTTGCGAACTTTCTTAGTACTGTAAATGTTTGAAAAATTAAAAGGTTTTTAAATTGCAATATTTTTTTAGTATGATTATATTTTTTCGATCTTGATATATAAGCAACACGTAGATAATTCTCATAATAAACGATACTCATTACAATATTAAAGTAATAAATAAACACTCGGTCTTGGTAAATATTAAATCATAGCACCAAAGACCATGTAATGGTATGATAAAAGCTGATGGTACTTGTGAAAAAGGAGGAAAATAACATAACATACATTATCTTATCTTTAAGGTAAAGCACGCTTCGATGCGTTCACGTTAATCAGTAGACAATCTTCATATTTTATTATTCTGAGTATGCAAATTTTATTTGTGGCCATGTTCTTCAGTGAATAATGTAGCACGAAATAATAAACCAAGCAATACAATATATATACTATTTAAAAAAAAAAAAATTCGTCTAATTACAGGAATTTTAATTAAGTTGAAATATACAGCGCTAAATGTTTCAATACATAACTACTTACATATAAATCATTGTACGCGAAAGGACTTTGTACATAAAATAAGCAATTAATTTAAGATGGCTCTTTGGCAGTGCGCCAAAAATGCAGCGTTGAGGTTAAATGTAGCCTCGAGATGGCTGGCGAGATTGTATCCTAATGCATTCAATTTAGACTAAATGGAAATTGAAGTTAACTGTACTAACGTTTAGAGAAAATAATTAATTTCGTCTTTACAATTACACTGTAACATGTCACTTACAAAATTTACGTTTTATGATAGTAAAATGCTTAGTATGTAGTTTAATTACAGACACATGGGACATTTAACTTAAGTTGCGTGCCTTGCCGAATTGGATTTAAGTTTTAGTTAGATTCAAAACGGAAGTTTTTAATAGGGTCTAATTTTTTATTTGTGTGTGAATTGGTATCTATGTCTATTGTGAATTGTCTTTTAATTAATCTTTTTTTGATGAATAGTTTATACCTGGATCATAGATTCATAAAGTCACTACTAAGGGTAGAAAACTATGAGATTCATTACTTATTTCCCTAAACGGCGTTCTTCTGAGCGTCGTGTTTAAAATGGTCTGCTCAGATTATATATAAAACTTACGCTTATTTACCATTAAAAGTTTACGAACTCAACGCTTTTTCATCGTCAACAAGATTTTAATATAAGATTTCAACTATTTAATATACAGTCTTTAAAATGCCTGTGGAATTTTATTATTTTCAAATAAAATAATTCTTTATTCAAGTAGGCTTAGAACAGTTCTTTTGAATAGTCATGTTAAAGTATTGAATTAAATTTAGAGCTACTTCAGCACTGGCACGGAATGTAGATGCTACTGAAAAAACCACGCAAGAAACTCTTTTTCATCCTTTAAGTCAATCAAATACAATTAAATGTATATCCTGCTTGGATATCAATAAATACTCATGTGACTAGTAACATGCCTTATTTATCAGTTTTTTGACATGAGATTCAAATTTTTAATAGGTAAAGTTAAAAATAGCTTTGGAATTTTACTACAGAAACTAATGTCTGGCACCAAGAAAGACAAGAGGTATTGATTTTGCGGAGACCCAAACCTGTAAGTTAGTGTGTTGTATGTTAATGACGTAACTTTTAGTATTACTCGTTGTAAGAACTCCCCGAAGGGATTCTCGAGCGTTAGTTTCATAAAAAGAATACATAGTCCTACAATATTATTTTTATTCTTGAATGATCTCTAAAGCCGCTGTAGATAATACCTATAAAACGTAACATTGACTTAACATTCATATTAAAAAAAAAAAACTTTATTAATATATTTTAAAGCTACATCCTATTACATCTCCTAATCCACTACACCATAATTAACTTAACCTAATACGAATTTCTAGTTAAGTTTTGTCCATATCATAAATAAACATTATTGTACAAAACAAATTCATTAACAAAATTGTTTTCTAGAAGCTTCAACAGTAGTTTAGCATGCATATATCATTTGATGCGAAGTTGCTCAACTCCACACGTGTCTGAAACAAACTCGATCACACGACTCAATGAACAGCACAAGCGGATGAAATAGAAAAATATAAATGTTCACGTTAATTTATGGCGTTAAGTCAAACATTTTCCGTTTATAGCTTTTTTGCCACCTGCTTACCTATCTACTTTATAGTCGTGTCTATTAAATTTAATTGTAGCTTGCTGGGTCAAAGTAAATTATTGAATTATGTATTTGATTAATCATGTTCTGAAGTAAAATACTCACATTAATTTTAGACTTTATAGATAACGAATTATAGTGATGTTTTATTAAATTCAAAGGATATTGGTAAAAATGGTTAGTAGATAGTGCGAAAAATAAAACCTTAAATTTTGTGTATCCATGAATCCAACTGCGCTATTCTTTAAAAGTGAGCAAATAAAACTGTCCATAAACTCACACCCAGTATTTATTGAGTTGACGTAAAAATACACTTGCAACCCCTTGCACAGGCGAACGCGCGCGAACAATCGTATTTTTTGCGGTGGCAGCACTGTTATTCTGTCATTTTCCGCGCCACTACTCGGATATATTGCGCCTTTTATTGGCGTTTACCAATTTCTGTTTTTTTTTTTTTACTCACAATAGCGTTCAGTTTCGCCGTTCTTTTGTTAGTTTTGGTGTTAATCTTTTATTGACATATAATATAATTTAAAATATGTTTTTACTGTAAGTAAATAATATTGCATATGTTTAAAATAATAAAATTTAAGAATATGCTATGTACGATGAAAAGATAAAATATCGTATAAATAAATTAAAAAATAAATATCTTTAAAGAATTTATTCTAATAAAGAAAATAACGTTTTTTTATATTAAAGAAACCATTAAAAACAAAACTCGTTTAAACAAGTCCCTGTGTCAAATCGAATTTTACGAAATGTGCAATCTGTTCGAAGCGTGACAAATCACCCTCCGTCGAACTATAAAACATTAGCAGCAGATTAGGCGGGTTTGTTTGAAGTCATCGAATTATTTCAACTGTGAAAACTCGCTAAGCATACATTACTGTTGTCTTTTATTATTCCAAAATTTAAGACAAACTTGTAGTGACGTATCTAAATGTCATGATGCTGAGCCTCGGTAAACTAATACAGCACTTGATTTATTATTATTTAACAATATATAGTTAATAAATATATAATACACGAACGACACGTGCATTAGTACAACTGCTTCGTTGGACAAGAAACTTTATACTTATATTAATATTTAAAATTGATTTTTATTAATGCTAGAACATTCCATTACACGCTTTTATTAAAACATTTTATCAATTAAATATACGATTAAACACAGCAATGTATCGTGTAACTTACAATCTCATCTGAGAAAACAACTTTGATTTCATACTATTAACCGTTCCCCTTGCTATCCCTTACTCGATGATAAACAATAGCACCAATGTATTACGTAGTAATGTTAAAGCTCTAAATGTTTGCTTGCTAAATTCGATTATCCGATTCATTATTATTCACCGTCCGTATAATTGAATCGGCCCTGTAATAGAATACGCACAAGTGTCTTTTGTCAGTGTTAATTAAATAAAAACTTTTTTCAATTACATACAACGATTCACTTGAATATATTATTTACGTAAGTCGATTTGTTTTCGTTTTATTTATTCGCATGAACTACGTTTTTAAGCTCCGTGTTGTATAAATATGTAATATTAAAAAATAAACTTGTTTATGACATTTAGGAGTGTGAAGTTCTTAATAAACATTCTATGTAGATAATATAACTTTCATGAAGCGTTTATTCTAACTACCCTTAAATATGTTACGAACAAGACTATTTAAAATTAAGTTGAAGTTATAATATTATACGTAATAAATATAGTTAAATTTGTTTCATTTGTTAATTCCAAATTGAAAAAATAAAAATCATAAATAAAGATATTACGGCGTTGACTGATATTTTTATATAAAAAGTTCATAGGTAGGCACATGTACCTATATAGAAAATTGAATAACATTGGGGTATTTTTGACAGTGGAAATGTCGCTGGTGCCGGTATATAATTACCTTATACAGTATTATTGCCATTCATATTCCGACCCAGTTGACATTACTCGTAACAGCTTATCTCAGTCACGCAACTATAGTTAGTAAGTCTTGTCAATAAGGCCCATATTTGCTTTTATATATTAGGGTTAAGGGCGGGCTAGGCTTGCGTGCACGAATATCAAAGTAAAATCGAGCAACTACACGAAACTACGACAAATCACTAGAATTACGAACTAGGACTCATTAGTGACGATAATGCAAAAGAAAATAGAAATGATCAAATCCAAAGAATGCTATAAACTTTCGTTTTTGACTGACTGGCTGGATTTATAGGCTAATCTAGATGTCAAGAATATTTTTTTATACATTCCTATTTCTTGCAAATTTAGCTTACAGCTACTGAGTTAGATGCTTAACTTTTTGAGGTTGTTATTTTTTTATAATATTTGCGTTCAAGGTAATTAAGACACGGTAGTAATAAACGAAATAACGGACACTTGTGCACCTCCTACTGCACACAAATCGACTTTTTTCGTTGCGCCCTACTTAAATATTAGGCTGGACACACACAGACAGACGAAAAAACTGAAGATAACGAGTCGCCCGCTACCGGTCAAAGCAGCCGCCCGTGCCGCAAAAGAAATAGGGGCGTGGCGCGTCACGCACAAAACAAACTCAAGCGACAAGCGCGCGACAGAGATGCGAATACAAAACGCCCCCGCACCACACGAGACGGCAATAGACCGGTGCTCGCAAACACGACTAATTTAAAACTGGATAATAATTGATGGCGAGTTCAAAACAAACAGATATGGCTGACAAAAAAGGACGGCAGCATACGAAATCTTCATTAGCGAGAGAGTAGAAACCAGGCGCCAGCGGACGTTCTTAATTTAAAAATTGAAAGCAATCGCGACGGTGAGTCGACTGTTATACGAAATGGGGATGTTTGTTTTAGATACCTCAAAATGGAGGTGATTAGTAAAAAAAACTCATTTCCAATTTATTCATGGAGATGATTTTTCATAAAACAAAACAAAGGCGAATGACAGAGCGAAATTAGGTAGCTGTAATGAACGAGTGTCGGTTATTAGCAAATTGTGTCCGTTAAATATAAATTAGCTCGCGGTAGCGTCTGTTTGTACGTAATTAATGGTGTAATAAATCTTTGCAATCAAGTGAAGAATTAAACTTCAGTAGAGATTCATAATTGAAACACATGTTTTAATAATTTAAAACATTTAAAATGAAGTAAGCGTACTTATTAGATTCATATATGTATTAAATTATGAAGAAAACTAGTTAAATTTTCTAAAGTAAGTAATATAACATTTAATGAAATGAAGAAGAAAAAAACGCCTTCAAGTTTGACCTTTTTGCTGAAAAATCTACTGTGATACAAAAAACTCAACAATTTATTTTAACAGAGTTTTTTTACCGCATCTCATGGCGCCGAGTTACGATTGCGCAGGCAATATTTAACAGACGAAATATTTTGACGTTGCAAAGTGGTAACAAATCTTTTTCATAAACCCTGATTTGCCACGCTGCCCGTGACTAGGTATAGTTTTTAATATTATTCTTATCTTATATAATATTTATGTACATATGAAACAACGAGTTTCGTTATTGTGGACAAGAGATATTTACCTATAATCATTTATTATAGGTACGAAGATATAATCAGTGTTTTTTCTGTAGGCTGTATGAACATATACAACGGCTTCAATTATTTATCCCAAATAATAAACTATAAAATATATTTGACATATTTGAAACTAAACAGATGTTTAGAAACATTTGACACGATTGTTAGCAACAATTTATTGCGTAAATATGTTTGTTTTGTAAAACAAAAGCAGTGACCCGACCACACAGCTTGGAAAAGATGTCAGCCACTTTTTGTTAAAAAAAATGTATATATTGCAAATATTTTGACGCATTTCTCTGAAGCATGAATGAAATCTATGTACCAAATATTTTAGTTTAGTTTAGAAAAACCTTTTGTTATTTTGCTAATATGAAGCTTTTTTAAATATAATTTATAAAAAATATTATGTAAGATTTTTTTGCATCTTAAATTAATATTCCGTTATTTCTCTATCAATAGTTCTTTAAATCGCTTTGTTTTAAGGTACACTATTTGCTTCAGTCTAGTAGTGACATATATATACAGGCTAATTCTAAATATATCAATTAGTCACGTACTGTGACTTGTACCAAGTCTGAATACTAGATATCTTTGTATGGAACGGGTTTAAAATTAGGTTGTAAAAGACCCACACAGACAAACAAGAGATTGTAAACGTAATAATTTAAAAAAAACAGTAATAAAAACATTTATAAAAACAAACATATCCATTTATAGAAAATGCAAGCATATACATATATACCGATCCTGGAAGAATCAGGTCATGTTTACCATAAACATGCATTGTTATCGGAGCTAAATCAACATATAAAATTTCAACGGTAGGTTAAGAGGAAGTCGTTCTAATTAAGCTTAAAATTTGATCTAAATGAACAAACATGGCAAGTTAAATAAAAGATTTTAAAAATACATAACAAATCAAACAAATTGTTCTTAATATATGAATTTCGTATTAAATCTAAGACGTGTGTACTTCGGTTAATGGTTTACGGATCGCATCTCGTTACAAATTGGTAACATGAGCGTGCGTGTAGTCACGGAAGGAATATAGCAAAATAAATTATCATTATTATTTCACAAACAAGTCTTTTACTTGATGAAATTGTGTTTTAAATTTAATTTTAGTTATTTCAATGTTTTCCATTTTCGAAAGTTTTAATTGAAATATACACACATTCACAATATACACTACATAATGTGTATAAACCTATATATGAAACTTGTATGTATTATAATTATTTATTTACGCGTAGTTTTAATTATATTGTCCTTTTATCCCAATGGAAGAAAGAGTAGAGATAAAAAAGACCTTAAATTTCCATATTTTATGAGATTTACTAATAACTCTACTTTAGTATGCACTATAAACAGTTCTTGATTAACATATATTTTTATTTATAATACAACATTATTCCACATGGGTAACTGCTTAAATTTTACAGCCAAATCCAATAATGAATATCATAGATTATACTTTAAAATTCGATCAATGTGTCGCTACAATTAATTGTCAAAGTTGTCTATTATTTATGTAATCAGAATAGGCGAGAGTTTTTTTTTTTTATAAATTCTATAGACGTTTCAGTAATCGGACAAATAATTACTATTTTCAAATCAGTGTCAATAAAATGTAACTGACACGCGCTTGTCTTTTTGTTTAGTAATTAACTATTTGCCAAGAGTGTTTAACGCTTAACACTTTTGATTTGATAATTAAATAACAATTATCTTTATATTTTGCAGTTAAATTGATAATATTACTGCAAATATAAGACAAACATCGAAAAGCTTTAATAATTGGCATATGTTTAGAATAGGTAAATACATTTTCAAATTTCATCAATTTCTATGAAAATTGAACAATTAGTACGAGGCACGTGTAATGATGATAACAACTTCTCGATGTAATGAGATATATGATCCTTTCGTAACGTTCTTGTGTGTGGTCTATGTCATGAAATATATCTAGAGACTATCGTTAATAATAGAGATTATTTAAACGACCGATTATTACCTACATTCTTTATTTTTCTGCACAATATATCATCAAATTACTATAATAATATTATTTAGAGCAAACTTATATAGTTAAAATATAAATTGAACGATTTGAACAGATTTAAAACCCATAATCTATTCAAATCGTTCAATTTAAAATAAGCAGACAACACATTTATGTATTTGATTAAAAAAAAAAAATGAAGTTTTATAATAAAAAGAAAATGTATGTATAAAATTTTCGAAATAAGTGCATAATTATCTATATTAAAAAAAAAACTACGCAGTTTTATAACATAATCGCTATTTGGTTGTGACTTGTGGTGTACGTCACCCGTAATAGTATGTTACTCGAGGTTACACGTCAAACGGTAAGGGTTGCCGCACATTGTTGCAAATGTATTTGTCTTGTTCTTCTAATTAGTTTTGTTATCTGTTCCAATGTTACAAGGTTGCTGCGATTATTGTGAATGTCGATGGAAGATATGAAGTTACTTTTATAATTATATCCTACAGTTTTCATTCACATGGATTTTCAGAATGAATTGTTTTAAAATATAGAATTAAATGGCATGGCATTATTATTGTTTTCTTTAGCTATACTGTGTTCTCTTTAATGAATAAAAAAAAAAGTCTGTCAAAAATGTTATTCTGGACGTGTTAAGCGATTAATACTCATTTTGCATTGTAATCAAAAGTTCACGTCTCAATTATAACCGATTGCAGTACCTATATTAAAAATATTATGGTTTTAATTTAATTGACTTAAATACAACGCGAACATACACGTGTACCTGCCACTTAAATTTGACATTTGCAATACTTGGATCTCTCATTAATGCCATTTAAGTTTTTTTTTTTCTGCCATCAGTACGATAACAGCGGCACTTAAGGAAAAAATAAAAAACTCAATTCTCGTTATGGAATAAAGAAGCTAGTTAATTTTAATGGTTAGGTACCTATAATAATTATACACTCTTATATTAAATAAGATTGCTAATTTATTATCCATATATTAAATTATAGCATATAGAGTCAATTTTAGTCATTTATTTTTGGTTTAAATTTAATGAATATTGGCAAGCAGATTATCAAAGTATTATGGAATAAAAAAATCTTAGATTAAGAAACTTTAACTCATCATCCCAATCTAAGCACATAAATTTTCCTTTAGCATTTTTTTTTTTTAGTTGAAACACGAAATTTTATTTATAAATAAGTTTAATAAATAGAGGAGAATAATATTCTTAAGTGTTTTTCCTTTGCCTATTTATACATATACACCATATTCAAACAATAAATAAATAATCTAAGTCTTGGCGGTAAATATTTCTCATACCATTCAATTTCCTATCACTTATTGATTGATATACAAGGAGTTGTTCTATGTATAATTCATTCAGCGGTATATTTATACATTATATTTTCCGTTTTAATTATTAATTAAATTTTATTTGTCAAATTCGTTACGGTCTTGGTAGGTACTTTTTTTTTCAACTTGTTAAGTGTTAACTGTGTTAAAGCTTTTAATTAGATTTAGTGGCAACAGACACGAAATTAAGTTATATATTAAAATTAAGTAAAAGCGCCGGCCCGGATGTGTCATAAAGAAAATATAATTAGCTAAGTTATTATGATAATATTGTGAAGGAAATAAGCATTTACATGCAAGACGATGTTTATATTCAAGTTAAAACACTAGCTGGTAACCGCGACTCTATCCGCGTTAAATGTAGTGTTATATTTATTTGTAAAAGCACACTTTCAATATATATACAAGGTAAAACAATCGTAATAGATTATCTTATATGCATGTCAAGTACAAGTGTGAAAAGCGCTATCAGTTTCATAAATAAAAAGTAACAAAGAAACCATAAATAAATTTATAAAAATTAGTAAAATTAAATTATAAATTAATATCATTGATATAATAAAATACAGTAAAATAACAGTTAGAAATATCATAATTGAGGGGGAGTCAAAAAATTTCAATGACAGGAATTGATTTAAGGATATTGTTATGCATTTATAACGCATTTATAATACTAGTCTGGATAACTTTTGTCTACGCCTTTGCTTGGGTGAATTTTATGCTATCGAAAAAACTCGTGCCTTATCTATGTGCCATATTTCAGAACGATAATGATGTAGTAGTATGTATGTAGGCTTAGCGTGAAAGCTGAAGAAATAAGCTGTCTTTTACTTTTATTATATCAAGAAAGGATTTGTATATGGTCAATTTCAACCATAAAAGGTTAAGACAAATAAAAACCTTTGACATTGAATTGACGCGATATAATTGGTCGATGTCTTGTATAATCTATGATTTTTATTGACTTCGCGAAAAAATGGCATCTTGAATGTCAGCGATGTTGTTATCGAAATTTTAGTTGTAAAATTAAAGAGGATATAAGTAGTTCAATGATAGTATTTAATTATAATAAAGATATAATAATCAAGAACTGTTCGTACAGTGATGTAACTATACCAACTGAGGCCCGTGGCAAATCCATTGCATGAGGCGTAGCTATCACGTCGTATCAAAGATACGGATACAACCTGAGTAAGAAAAGGGTAAGACACTTCTGTTCTTGGCCTCTCGGACCGGGGGCCCCGTCGGCTCGAGGGACCGTGGCATTTTGCCAGTCTTGCCACCCTATAGTTACGCCACTGTGTTTGTAGTACATATTATAGCAGAGCTATTAGCAAATCGCATGGAATCCAAAAATTTAAGATTCGTTTATCTTTATTAATAGTTTAGGTTGCAACACTAGTTATAAAAATCTTAAGATAAAATATATTGTTAGAGCCGAGATGGTGTATGTCTAGAACACGTAAATCTTAACCTGCTAAAATTCTACTGAATTTTCATGTGTGTAATTTGTGGTTACAATGAATTTCGTGATGAAAACGTGAAGAAACCTGCACGTGTCTAATGAAAACTCGAGTTGGTTTGAGCATTGTGGTGGAATAAGCTCCAGGAGGCCTTAGCATTGGGAACTTTTAAAGCTGTTACTTTTTTATGGGTTTCTTTATTTAAAATGAAAATGAACTAAAAAAATTCTGAGAATGTATTAAAAGAAAAAAGATGAAGGTTAATTATAAAATAAAAATAATATATAAGAAAAATAGTAAAGGGTAATGAAGTAACCTTTGAGTTTCAAATCTTTCGTTTGTTTTTTAATTGATTTGATCACATTTCTACTATATACTTTTTAAATTTAGCTTAATAGGATAACGTTAGTATAAGTGCTTTTATGAATCATAAAGGGAGAAGGTACTGACCAAATATGACACACTGGAGACCGGTGTACCGCGGTAACATGAAAATATTTTTATTTATACGTAACATACATAGGCAAAGACAAAACAGTTCAATATGTTTCTTTTGTTCTATTGAAGATTTAATGTTATCAATAAAAAAATGGTAATAGAAAGCAAATGTTATAATTCTTTTTTCATAACATGTATTTTAATTTCTTAATACTTATTTTCAATTATGACTGAATAAAGGTAATAAAGGAATATAAATTTTACAAGGAAAGAAAAAACTTAATCGATCGAGTAATGTTCGATTGATTTGTAACACAGCTGTTAATATTCCTTGTAAGTCTTAAACTGTACTTTTAAACCGTTTATTTGTAACCATATATTGTGAATTAATAAATAATAATGCTCAAAACTCATAAATCGTTCTTTAAATCACCTTAAAATTGAACAATTTACATATAAATGATTAAGAGACAGCAGCTTTCAAAATTGCTCCTTTTTTTATCGCAACTGTTGTAATCAAGATTCATAATTGACATTATGTTTATTTGATGTTATTATGTCTTATGGTACATACATATATATAAAAAATAATGCTTGTATTTGATATTATAATATTTTATGCGTTTACGCATCAATCCTTCGATTGAATTAAAATTTTGTATAGTTATTGCTAGCACGTGCAGTTGTAGGGTACCTCCAACTGACTAAAGTCAATCCGGGTTTCGAGGTTTCCACCATTACCTGGGCAGCTTCGGATACGGTCAAAGATATACTTCGACTAGCACTTTTTTAAATAAATTAGAAAGGTCGATGTGCAAATGGCAACCTGCTGGTAAATGGTCATCCATCGACATTGGCGCTATAAGAAATATTAACCATTCCTTACATCTTGGCGGTTTCTGGTATCAACAGTACATAATAGGCATTGCAACACACCGAGCAACAGATAAAAAATAAGACTTTAGGTCAGAGACTAATCAATGTCAAACAACAAGTTGTCTCAATCTACTAATCGTAATACGCGTGTTATGTCTTGTAATTACAATGCTAATTACTGTTTATGTAACATATAATAATAATGCCTTACATTGTTTACCAACAAGCGTTTCAGATTGTTTTATAACATTTTATTCTTACAATGTGAATGCCATTAATTGTATTCTGAGTGTATAATGACACAAGAAGATTAATGAACGAAGATCACGTCATTGCATATAAGGTATTTTTTTTAGTAATAAATTCTAAAGCAAAGTCTTGAAACTTCTAGAATTTAAAATGAATGCATCGTATCCGTTAATAAAAGTCCTAAGCAATTATTTTAAAATATTATTTCAATAAAATTTCGACAAGTAATTAGTTTCAATATTATATTGATAGTGTATAATATCCTTAGGTATATTACAATGAAGCTGAAATATTATCTGTCATTAAAATCACTTAACCAATAAATCAATCCATTTTCTTATGCAAATTGTATGCATACTGTGAGAAAATATCCTTCAATTTATTCATGAGTATTAAACGTAAATGGTATGTGTTATTTAAATAAATTTAAACATTAATTATGTTCAAATTTTAAGGCGGGTTCACACTGGAAATAAACAGCCATCTATATAACTTTGAATAGAATATAGGATGGAGTACGTTATTACTTGTAACATATTTTCATGAGGTAGTAGGTTATTTATTTATAGACGAAAGATAATACTAATTTATTTTATGAAATTCAATCCTTTTCCTAAAGTTCTTATTTTAAAGAACTTACTTTATGTTTTACTTGGTGGTAGAGCTTTGTGCAAGCTCGTCTGGGTAGGTACCACCCACTTATCAGATATTATACCGCAAAACAGCAGTACTTGGTATTGTTGTGTTCCGGTTTGAAGGGTGAGTGAGCCAGTGTAATTATAGGCACAAGGGACATAACATCTTAGTTCCGAAGGTTGGTGGCACATTGACGATGTAAGCGATGGTTACCAGCTCTTACAATGCCAATGTCCATGGGCGTTGGTGACCACTTACCATCAGGTGGTCCATACGCTCGTCCGCCTACCTATGCTATAAAAAAAACTCTATCTAACTCTTATACTCTGTCTAACTTTTATAAAGAATCGTTTCGGAAGTATATTTAACATAATATTTTAAATTAATTTAATTCTAATAATAATTATAAGAGGAATCATCGTTGAATCTTATTACGCATCACATATGAGAAAAGCTAAGATTAGAAAAGATTATAGTCGTGTAACATCCAGTTTACGTGAAGAAAGTATAGGATATGAAGCCACGTGATCAAAACGCGGTCTCCGATCGATCGTAACAAGTCCGCAAGTAGCTTTATTCCGTAGTGCAAGATCAAGATCGCCCGAGGCTATCTCATTACAGCCAACTAACGATGTAATTGGTGCACCTCGGCTCGGGATAATGTATAGAATTGAATAATTAACAACTTGTCCGGTTGCTCAACTATTGAACGCACATTTTATAATCTCGTAAGTATTACGAATATGCTATGAAATAAATAAAAACGACTTTTTGTTGGCCTTAAAGCTTACGCCTAGCTTTTGTTAAATTGTCACCTTTGTCTATAGACATTTAGGAAGTATATTTTTTTTATATTATAGATTAGTGGACGAGCTTGTGGGCCACCTGATGGTAAGTGGTCACCAACGCGCATAGTGAGTGGTTTGGATATTTCTTAAAAAAAAAAACTTCACCACTGCGCCACCAACCTTGGGAACTAAGATGTTATGTCCCTTGTGCCTGTAATTACACTGGCTCACTCACCCTTCAAACCGGAACACAACAACACAAAGTACTGCTGTTTTGCGGTAGAGTATCTGATGAGTGGGTGGTACCTACCCAGACGAGCTTGCACAAAGCTCTACCACCGAATGAATCTGCTTTATTTATGATCATTGGATCTACCATGTTACCATTTATAAGAAAATAGGAAAGGTGGTGATAACGATTGTGCGTGTAACTAACCAGGATGAAGAATATCATCGATATATTTTTTATGGCGTTTTTTGTATTATAAATAGAAATTAAGCACGCGAAAAGTTTATACGGATTCGAACCTGTGGTTTTCATTAAAAATACAAGGAGCCATCACAGTTTATAATATAATCATATTATGTATTTAAATGATTGCCAGCAATGGAGCTGCCAATAATAGAATAGAATTCATAAGATTTATTTTTATAAATTTACTCCCTACGTAAATAAATATAGTTCGAGTATTGAATTTAACACACACCCGACTGTTTATTATGCTAGCTGTATTTTTAGTTTTATCGATTGAATCATTTATCAATCGCGTCGTTCCGTTTGATTGATGATGTATTTCGCGTATGTATGTAATATAACAGATCTGCATCTGATTTTTTAATAAACGATATGACGCTTAAGTCTATTTTGTTATGCTTGCCTTTTGAATCGCTTTTCGATTCATAATGGCAATTATTTTCAAATATCGATTTTGCAAATTGAATTGTATTTTTTCTAATAGTTATTAATGGAGGTTACGTGTTTTTTACAAGTAATTCTCCGCTTCTTTTAATGAGATAAAGAATTTTAGCAACACGTTTCATCCCAAAAATCATATATCCTGTAATTTTTACGACTTATTCTATAATTTATTTCAAATTTTTAGTAGGTGAACAATTATCTATTTTACCGAATATTGAATTCAGCGGTGACGATAATGACAATAAGTCTATTACAAAGGCTGTCACTTGGAACAATAGCCTACGATTTAGCCTTACACTTAATAATAGTTACACCATAATGCTGACATGTATCAGTGACTCTTAAATATAAGTCATAACATGTTCATTAACATGAATATGACGTTAAAATTGAGATGTATATTATAGGTTATACAAAGTATTATAATTCTTAAATAGTTATAAACAGACAAAATATTTACAAAAAAATAGTGAGAACGAACCAATTATTTTATACTCTTCATTATGTAGTCTTAAATCATCTTACTTGTCATTTGAATTACATTGTTTTCAATAAAAAAATATATTGTTATTGTACAAATTTGTTTGCTTTTTTTTAACGTGTATGAATATTGGAGGATCTCAGCTATTGTAATTAAAAAAATCATGAGTATTAAAAAAATATTAATTCGATTTGTCTCAATCAAATTAACTGTTGGTCCAATGTCACGCCTCGCGGTACCTTTGATCGTTCAATGATTATAATTAAGCTTCATGCTTTTTCCGTTATGTTATTAATTCAATTATTACTTTAGATTTTTGCACTTAATGTTTTTTTTTTGTTTATCTTATGAATTAAAAGAAAAAGTATTTAATATCTAAGTATTAAGTATTTATATGTATATATTTTAAAGTATATTTATAATTAGTACTAGAACTTTTTCCGTTCTCCTTTTTTCTAGGAAGGATCTAAGTTTAGTAGCGTTATGAGCAAAACGGAGCAAATGAGCAAAACGTATTATTATGAAAATCATTGTAAATTTACAAAGCAAATAAATTTTCATTAGTTTATTGTCTTCATCCTTTGCTTCATCTAAGAAAAATAGTTTAATGTTTTCTTGTCTTATAAAACCAGTTCGAAAGCAACGCTAATAAAAACATCAATCTCTAACGGACAAGTCGATTGGAACGTATTTCGAAAACCAATAGCTCAAGGCAGATGAATACTTCTCCGGATATGAGAAGACTGGGATTTAACAGACATTTCATTAGAAAAATAAGTTAGTAAATTAAAAAAAAAAAGTAAGAATATCATGGTTTGTTAAATAAAAACGAATGATTGAAAATATAAATAATAAAGAATTTCTTAAATTTTGTTTAATTATTCTTTATCATTTTATTTATTTGTTAATGATTATATCATAATTTAGCTGATATAAATATAAATGTAGGTAGGTAAGTGTTTATTTAACTCTCTGCAATTTTATATGTTTGGTATTCAATTATTCAACACAACAAGCGCGCTATCTATTGTTCATTGATACTATGCTAGAAATCTTTCAGCAATATCAACAACGACAAATCTTAAATCAATTGGTTAAGCGATGTGTAAAGAACACAAACGCATCAATTAATTATGTTTATTTAATTATTATTATTCTGTTGTTTGTTTCCTGTTTGAATATATTTCGAATAAAATGTTATGATAAAAGCACTCGATGACAGTTTAGTTTCATTGTTGTTTTTCTTTGTTTTTCTGGCGTGTAAGTTTTTTGTCAGTTTCAGAACCAAAAACAACTTGTTAAATAAAACGATAAAAAAGCTTCTTATTTTGATTTATGTAACTTTTATAAAATTTGATTTAGATTCGGAGGAATTTGCTCACTCGTGCATAATAAAATTTAAAAAAGTGTTGGTTTAAATTTGTATTTTTTATTATTCATTCTGTGATAAAAACCTTTTTTATTTATACCTCTTCGATGAGTCTAACGTAGGTATCTACTTTGTTTTCGTTTAATTTTTAATTCAGAAGTAAAAGTATTAATAGCAACTTTTAATAAATATGTTTATATTATTTAAAAAAAAATTGACACGTATTTTATAGTAAGCATTTTTTTATAGAGGCTGATTTAAAAAGAATTATTGTCAGAGGAAATTTAAGATTAAGCTAATTAACGCGCGGCGCCGTTTGAATCGTTACATAAATAATCGTCAATCACATAAGTTAGGCTTATGACAATAAATATTAATTTGTTATCTGTCATGTTATCGAAGTTCTAATTTGCAAAATCCTATTTCAACACATAAAATTAATATTGACAGCTAGTTAAAGATTGCATTATAGATTTCTACTAGTTAGGGTTCAGTTCGATTAAAATATATTTTTAAATGCTAAATACGTTAGTATACTATTTTTAGTAGCTTAGTATACAGTTAGTTTCACACATGGACATATTAAAATCGCGATTTATTTTTTCCCGACCTAATATTGGCTAGTAGTTAGTGGTTTTTGTTTCACAGTATTATAAATAATTTACTTTATAACCCCTACTACCTTTTAACATTAGTAAATAGTTAAAGAAATGTCAAGAGAAAGTCAGTGAATAGCTTTGCACATACTGGTCCCTTCTAACTACTTTTAAACTTGGCTTGACACCAATATTTGGCTATTCTACATACTCTCAAGTTACAGGTTTGTTTACACAAATTTAATTGTATTTATAAGATTATTACATGTATATGACTGATGAGAAAGAGTATATACTGAATTCCTTATCAGTTCTTCTCACGAGAATCTACATGGTTGCTTTACATTAAATTTCATCTTGTATATGACAAGTGCCTTTAAAAATATAATTCAATGAAGTATATTTTTAATTAGATACCTCTCGTTATTTAACGCTGAATAAAATACAACAGTTAAAAACAATTGAATTATTAAATATTTAATATTATATTAAAATAACTATAAAAATAAATAACATAAGTATAAATTCATAAAAAGACTTATTAACTTAACGGTATATGGACCACCTAATGATGTAAAGTCGATACTTCTTGAGAGTATTAGGTATCGTTCCAATCCTAATACAATTCTACTTATAGTATTCCTTAAAAAAAACAGCCATAGTAGTCCCTACCTTGACGAAATATATATTAATTCACTCTAAATTAACATTTTAACACTTTTTGAAATCACAAGATAAAATTGTCCCCGTTATACTATTAAAATTTGCATCATCATTAAAAACGTATATTTAAAATGGACAAAATTCGAGAAACGATATAATTTATCGGTAAATATCGATTTTCTCTCGATCACCCGACACTATAAATCAAGATATTAATGTAAATGAGGATTTTAAGCAACTTTAACTTTAACGTTGAATTTCGAAAGTTATTCTTTATTCATACTTTTAATCTGTTATTAGATAATAAGATTAAGCAACATAACTATTGATACTTATGATTTTGTTTTTATAGAGCATTTACTATAAAATGGACTCGTGCTAAAGAATGTACTATTTTTTTCATCTATAAATGTGTCATTTTAAAATATAAACTTATTTCAAATTTAGAACATAGACAAAGACATTGATTGCAATACTTAAAGGCGGGAATTCGATTGGATTTATTATTATTTATATTAATATCTACTGTTACTCAAGTTCACAATTAATTATACCTATTATACATTCTATGCTTCTTAAGCCCGCGATATTTATTTAAAAAAACTGTGTGCTATTAACTAAGTCATCGCCTATCATTACAAAAAATGCTCTAAAATGATAACTGAAGTAAAAAAATATCCAACACATAAAAATGATCCATAATGAGCCTGTATAATAAAATGTCTGCATTAGCTAAGCCGATTTGCGACGCAAGATTAAATCCATATTTTAGTTTTATTAATTCGTGATACAAGCAAAAGTTAAAAAGGATTCTGTGATTAGCAATTTAGCTAATCGCAATTGTGAATATCAACCCTTCGGAAGAGTATTGAAAAATAATTTTAAAAATAAAATTTGATCAAACAAATATTTAGATTTACGTTATCTACTTTTTTGTATATGATTTTTATTATATTTATCAGTAGTTAAGGGAGGTTTTTAGACTATAATATATTAAATTCCGTACAGCTCGGAAACGCGGCCTGTTTTATGAGCAGCTTTGCGTCGAGTGAGAATCTGGAGGGATATTTTAAAATTTGAAACAATGCATATGTGAGATGTTGATAAAGAATTTTAATATATGTTATTTATTTCTGTGTGATAAATAAATATATTAGATAATAGGCAAGAATTTCAAGGCGTTGATCTAACTTAAAAGTACACAGAGTAAGTTAAATGAGCCAGGCTGAATGTCTTATACTACATAAGTAATTATAAAGTATACAATATTGTTAATTAGCAGAACATTTATTAGCCGAGCTTTAAAAATGTGCTTTTTCTGGAAAGATACATATATAGACGAACTTAAAAAGCAAAATCCGATCTAGATACTTAGTATAGTAATTTCCACAAGCACCGGCTCTAACAATCTATTGATAATGACAGTATGGTAAAGAGTGAAGGCTTAAATGGAAATATATTAAAAAATAACACAATATTATTTAATACTAAAGTAGAAAAAATAAAAAGAATTGTTTTTAAATGAAAATATGGCTTTTAACTTACGATACTGATCTAGTTAGTTCATAAGCCGTATCATACATTATCGTAAACATAAATTACTACCGCGAGATATTTTTAATAGCCATCACGTAAACATTCATCGATTCGCAATACTTAATCCATCTCTATTAAAACGGGTTCATCCGAGCGAGATGGGTAGATACTTGTCGGAACTATTCGATTCTTATATTAAGGAATAGGCTGTTCAATTTTAGATAGTTGTAAAATCGAAAGTGGGAGCCGCTTCGTCTCGGGGGCCAGCTTAATCGTACTTTAATAGCCGCGGCGTTTTACAAAGAGCCCGTGTTATTCCAATGGTTCGTAACGTGTCGGAGTTCGGAAGCATTCGTACTCATCGACAACAATGTATTTTATTGAATATACTTAATCATTACACCTTAGGTGTCTACTACTAGTCTACTCTTAGAAGTCTCTTCGATTACAGTTAGCTTATATTATCAAAAGTCTTTCCTTTCAAAGAAAGAGTGCGTTTGATTGTAATAATATATTATATAGTTAAGATAATTAATGATACAATCGACAATGACACTGTGTCGATAACAGTGAACACCACGAGTGAGTGATCGTGAATGGCAGCAGTGTAGATGAACCAGCTCGTGCCTAATCACGATGCTTTTATTTTCATTTAAATAGATGTTACACGAGATATAACTTCACGTTTGTACATACATCTATGTTTTTGTATATATAATACTAAAATAATTTTGTTAAAATTAATTTGACACCAATACCTTCGATATATATATTGCATTTAACCATCATTTAACACAATATTTGTATTAAAACTATTCGAATGATTTTCTAATCGAATGACGTTTCCGTTAGTCTCTTCTTAATCGAGTAGCATTCTAAGCAATTTTTTTTCACAATTTCAAATTAAAATTTAAAATCCTATTGAATTCCTTTTTTAAATCTCATCTAGCATAATTTTTAATTTCCTTCGTAAGGCGACTAACACCCGCTGGTCGTCATAACCAGCCAGTACGTGACCGCGGCAACTCTTTGATGTAAAACCTTTTTTTCTCTTACCATTTACGAGTTTTTTTTTTATTTAATTCATTTTTGTTATTGGTTACAATATCATCAGGCGGCTACCGGGCGATGCAAAGGGTTAATTTTGTTTTATTTATGCAAAATAAGTGATATCCTCGTAAAGATTTATTGTGAGGACGGGGTGGCCGTTTCAATTCTGCTTGAATGCGTTATTAGGATTTACGGTTGCTATTTCTTATTTTAGCCTTATTGGTGATCATTTTTATCTTTGCCATAATATTGATATATGAATAAATGTAGAGCGTAGATAACATAAATTATCTTTTATTTTGCATATAAAAACGATGTTTGTCGCACGTTTTTTAAATAAATATTTTTGTTTCACGACTGTCGTTTTTTTTCATGAATAAAATCTGTGATGTTCCTTAACACATATTTCAATATACTTTTATATATGTCATATTTGAACCACTGGGCTATAACAGTTCAGTTAAGTGAGCTGTGATAGCCCAGTGGTTAAAATAAATTAATTGAAACCCAAGATAGCGAGTTCAAATCCATACAAACAAATTTGTGCTAAAAATGTATTCTCGTGCTCGGAGGTAAAGCGAAACGTCGTGTTAACCTGCTTATGTTGGATTTAATTCTGCCACATTCGATCCGCGTGGTGTAATATCTTAAACCTTTACTCCTTTAAAAAAAGTTTTTCTTAAGTCTTTAGAGACGACGCCTGAATTTGAAATTAGTGATGTACTTCAAAAAATCAAACAAGTAATGATTCGGTGGTTATAATGTTCTCACTTTATGTTGAACTCAGCTGTTCATGCAATTGCAAATATTTACATACATATTTATCTTGTAACTTTAAAAACACAGAAGGACAGTTCAAGCAATAATAAAAAAAAAAATTTGCCACCAACTTCATAACTGACGACAAATAATTATTTTTTAAATATAGAACGTTAAAAACGGTAAAAACCTATTGCTTCAAATTTTTTGACACTAATATTAGAAAAGCAAACTTTCTAGATGTTTTCTATGACACGTGTTAAATGTAATGAGAAATTTTCTCCTAACATTAAACATTTAAATAGACCATGATTCAGCCAATTACTCTTTCATCACATTAAAAAATTCTTACATCGATAAAGATCTTTACGTGTGTGAACTTACACTACACTAACACTATATACGTTACATTACGACACGTTTAAAGCCTACCGCGATGGCACCCATGGGGGCTTAGAGCGAGAGGGCCGTGCGAGTAAGATGGACAACATCTTAAAGGCGGCGGACGCCAAAGGCGGCGGCGAACGCTAATTGGAGAGTGCAGCGACTTCAAAGCGCGCCGACTACAACGTTTATATTAGGCAGGTACGGTCGACCACAGGTATACATAAATACATTTAATGCATTTTAATCTTTGAATGTGAAGGTATAAGAGCGATGGTCCAGTGTACGGATATTAAAGTTAACTCCTGCGCAGATTGATTAATTTCACCGATCCGCGCTAGGCAATTAGTATGCCTTTGTTGAGGTCACCGTAGACGATTTGTGTGGTATGGCTTTTGGTACATCTTATAGGATACTTATAGGATTACCTAATAACAATGTTATCAAGATTCTATCTAGTGACAGTGTTTTAGGTACCATAAGAAAGAAACCTATACAGCGGCCCCAACTTTTCATATGGAGTCGCTCATTATTATAATATAGATGTACGGTAAACTGTTACTTAATAATTTAATAACTGTGATAGCTTTTAAATTTTTAATGATTTTAACAGTAATATAAATTTATAAGGTATTAATAAATCTTATATAAATAAAAAAAAAACTTTTACAATTATTTCTAAAGACGAACGTCGAAGAGCGTGTAACTCCGCTCTAAACAACAAAGAGGTGACCGCATTGTGTGTCTACCCTCATTTATAGCCATCACCCGTGAAGTGTTGACACTAAGTCCCGATTTCCTACGCATTCGTCTCGCCATCTCTTAGCCTATACACAAACTTACATTCACACTTTAAATAGTCTTTAAGACAGTGGAATAAAGTTAAAATTAATGAATCACAAATCTATTTCTTCGTTGTTTTTTTTTACAAATTCTTATTTACTAATTACATGTTCCTTATACTTTTTGAGTTAAAGTTAATTTCTCTCTAATTTTATATTTTTTTTAGTATCTATAGTAAAAGCACTAAATAAGTTTTGCGGTTAATATAGTCTTTAATACATTGGGATAGAGTTGACATTACTAGTATTTATTGAACATTTTAGAAATAGCGTCGTATTTCGATCTTTGAAAGGATTAGGAGGTTTGGTATTAAATACTCTGGTAATTGGATTATGGCAATAAGATACAAATCTTTAGTGTTAAAGTGCGTGGGCGGTTGAGTCATATAAGTTATTATAAATTTTAAAACTTATAAAGCATTTCCATGAGCGTTGTGATTGACATCGATATAAAAAAGAATACATTCATATTCGCATTTTTAAGGTATATTTTAACGAAAGTTTTACAAACATGCAAGTTAAAATCTTGGCTGGATATTAAAATTAACGGGGCTTATAAAATGTTATTTTCTCTAATTTAAGTTTACTGGCAGCTCATTTAAAAAATTAAAAAGAAAACCTGGTATTCAAATTTCGAACTATCTCGCATTCTTGAAGGCTTAACCCGACAAAGCGCTTCTAATTCATAATGAACGGTTAGCCGAAACACGGAGCGGGTATCAAAATAAGTGAACAATAAGAAAGATGCATAGATAGCATCGGACCCCGGGCTGCGATGAAATGGCTCAATCTTTGGAGTAGGGTACCCATAGTAGCACGAATAAAAATAATTCGGAACTTACCGAAAGATAAGAAGGAAAAGAAAGTAGTATTTTAAATGACCCATAACGATTTAATGTCAATTATTTTGCAATTTATACCGTTAAATGTTATGTCGATAGATTGACGATTAGCAAATCTCGAAAGGAATTTGTCTTCCTTATTGGATTTTGTTTTACCATATTGTTAAAGGTTAAGAAAAATTACCATGATATCTAAAAAATTTGTTTTGTTATATAAGAAAATAAACGCGTTATTATTTTTGCACACCTCAATTAATAACATTATTATATTTTTATATGATTTTGACAGCTCACATTGAACCGCCATCTTAGTTTAGGTTCTTTTTTTAAATTCACACTATTTTATTCCTGTGCAAAACGCTTCGTTTTATATTGTAACCGGTTTTCGAGCACATGTTACTCCGTCGGTGGTCGCTTCAAACTAATTGTAAGGCATTAACCTGATTATTGCTGGCATGTATAATGAATAAGTACATTTTTTATAACTCTAGGTGATTTTAAGCTGTTACGAGGTGTCGGGTTAGATATTATCCGTGAGTAAAATTGTTTTGTACTGCTATCGGAAACTCTGATACAGAATTGAATAAGGCTATACTAATATTATAAAGGAAAAAGATTTGATTTTTTGTTTTTGTTTGTAATGGACCAAAATCTACTTAACCGATATTAAAAAAAATCTTTTACCTATAGAAAGCTACATTATCAGCGATTAGACTACATTTTATTTCCAAAAAAAATTGAGATCCCTACAAAAATTGCAATATTACATTATTATTATTGTAAGCTTGTAATTCTTTTTTCCTATAAATGTCATTATTGGCGACATTAATATAATTGTACAATCCGGGCCACAAGTTTATTAGATACATAGATATAAAGAACAATTGAAAATTGCAACGTGTTTACACAAGTATTCTGTAAATAAAAAATTGCAAAGAATATTTTTGTGTAATTTAGATGTGTGCATATCGTATAATATACTAACTGTAGATAGTTTAAAGGATAAACTTAATACGGCAGTCGCATTTTACCATAGAAAGTTTTAATATAATACTTCAGTCTCGTTTTGTGTTTAGGGTTATAAACTTTTAAATATCTTTAGTATTATATCGTCATAGCAAACTAAATACGGCACATTCAATCACAACCAGCCACCGGCCTGTTTAATTACAGCCACCATTACTGCTCGCCACTGATTACCCCTGACGTAAGAGACCTTGCACACGGGAAGCGTTTCGTATAGAATAAGATAAACTAAGTCGCTGACATAGGAAGTACATGTTCTATGCAAGTTTTGATGATTATTATATTTTTAATCTGTATTTTTATTCACATTTTTATCGGCTTTATTCAAAGTTTAACCTTCGCTGTTGAGCTGCTTGTACCCATCGATTTATATTTAAATTTATAAATGTTAATGTTACATTTTAATAAATGTTGATTTCAATTTCATTTGATTGCAAATATTTCTATTTGTAAAACTTGTTAATTTTTTTTTATGATTATTAATAAAAAGTATTTTAAAAAGATCTTTTCTATTCTATCTCAAAGGATGCCAAAATTTTGCGTCCTAGAACTGTTAACTATTTTTTAAAGATCAATACAATATCAATAAAAATACTTTATTTAAAAAAAAAAGTTATAATTAGATTCGCAAAAATGAACGAATTTATATTTTGCGCAAATACAGAATGTCATATATCAGATACATATTTCGCGAAAAGCGCTTCAAGCGTTGAACGCGTTCGATGTGAAGTAGCCAAACGTTGGTCGATTAGTCAACTCGGGATTAGAACAACAATGGGGTGTATTTATAGCAAGTAGCCTTTATTGTATCGAGCAAATCGACGCTTTATTGTGCTTTCGTATTGACGTTTGATATTAATAGTTCGACGAAATGAACTTCGGTGAATTTTAGGAATCGTTTGATTAACGATTTTATGTTTGAAAATATTTATGTATACGTAACTGTATCCAATGATTACACTGACTGTAACTGTCAACAGGAACAAATTAAATTGTACAGATAATATAAATACAGATAAAATATTCTTATTTTTTTTTTGTTGAGTGTATGTCTTATAGTTGAGCGCAAAATATTATGCCAATGTCACGTAAATATTCTTATCAAATAATTATTTCTTTACATTAAATGTCCTATAATAAGGTTAGGGCTAAGTATGTACATTTATAAGTAAAGGCCGAAAGAACATCGAACGGGCTGTGTGATGAAATACATATTTTCTATTCGACTCTGTAGTATATAAAAATAGAACAATAAAACAATTTCTAGAAAATAATCACTCGACACTGAACCTAAAATAAATAGGATATGGATTATTATTGCTTGTAATCAATAGAAAGGAATGCATTAAAATCATATACCTACATTGATGTAAAGTTTATTGACTACTACTAGGTACTATTAAGTACTACAACAAGCACATCTCTTGTAACAAGTCCAGGAGTTCGTTGATAAGTAATTTAGAAAATCGTTGCCTTTCGATCAGCGCATTTCGGTAGCGTGTACTAAAATTGAGCTATCAAGTCTCCAAATTAGGCTATAAGCCTGTCAAATATTTAAATTATACTCGCGGCTTCCTCGTCTCAAATTGAATGCGGTTTGCATTATGAGAGACAACGCAATACTCATCCAAAGCGTTTGTGGTGGGTTTTCCAACTACAACCACAGGCGGCACTGTGTTGTCAAACGCCCCCGTCTTCTACTTATTTGTGCAACGTTTTAAACATTGTCCAATCTGTGTCACCGTTATAAATGTCCCACCCGTTCAATAGCAGTATTCGAGTAGTTTTGTAATGAAAATATTAAAGGTTTTGCTAATGGACTTTGTAATATTAGATGATTTATTGCAGCTACGAAATTATTATTGTAAAATGCGTATATTATACAAAACTAATAATTTTACTAAAATCTACATTTTGTAACAGTAAATTTGTTTCTATACTTCCAAAAAGCTTACTTGTATGTATTAAACAGCCTGTATTTATATTAAAATTTTTTTTTTTTATTTCTATCGGATATGACGGTTCTCAGGCAAACTAGACGATTTAATATGTGATCTGCTGTAATGTAAATAGGTACATAGCAAAAGATATTTGGCGTTTCAATAATTAATGTCAAATTAGTATTTACCTACAGAAGTACAAAAACTCCACACGCAGTAAAATGAAATACCTTTTTTAAATTCTCTTCTTTACGCATATCGTTCTTTATGAAAACAAAACACTATTTAAATTAACCAATCAGCGACTCGCTCACTCGCGCCATAATACCGTAGTATTGTAAACATAATTCAATTAAGTGGTAGAGTTCTTATCATGTGACGAATGCTAACTTTTTGTTATCAGTTATTAACAATGGATACAGCATTTCATATAACGCAAATGTTAGCAGGCCTCAATATTGTTAAAGATAATTTTACCTGGGCAATATAAACTTTAAACTTTACCCTAGTTTTTTTACATTTTGGTTATAATATTCTAGAAGGTCATTTTTGGATTTTGGTCGGTTTCATTGAGAAATAAAGCATTTTGACCTATATCATGTTGATAATTAACATAATATAGTTTCGACCAAATTAGATGCATCTATGAAAATCTTAAGCCATAATACTACGAACGCATTAGGTAAAATAATAATGAATACACATCTTATATGTATTCATTGTTTTTTTTTTATATAACGTTATATACGTTATAATATAAGAAAAAATATTATTCATTAATTATATTATATTACACACCATTCAAGTTATTCTCTTTAGAACTTTTAACTGACTGACAGGTCGTTGTCAAAGATATTTTTACGCGTAAATGAGTGAATCGAGTGGATGAACCGAATTCAATTGAAGCAACTTTTGTCTGATTCAAAACGCACTTCTTTTATTAAAAGCCATTTTCTCAAACAATCGCGCCAATAAGAAAATAATTCGACGCTCAATCTTTGGTGCACTGAACTCAACATTATGCCATCTGCTTTAATTCACACAAGCGAATATACCTTTTATATTCATTTATTTAGAGCGTAGATTTGAATGTGCTAATTATGAAGATAATGAAACTTCGTGACCTACATCGGAATTTATATTGAATGAAAAATGGTTTGCGTGTTTTAATAATGGAAGAATAAGTCGTGACGGCGTTGAAAGAGATTCGTAATTTTTGGAAAGTGAACTTCTATAGTCCTTTGACGCATCGAGTTGACTGAAGGAATGGAATATTTCATTTAATTAAAGCTATTTTTCCATGTGTTGTTAGTATTTATATAAAATTATTTTCACACGCAGCTGACTTTTAATAATTCATCATAATATCACCTATTAAACGTTATTAAAACTCTTTGAATAAATAATTATAAAGTTTCTTTCATCGATAAAACGATAATCTTTTTTAACAGGTGTTCTCGATACATTGTTTATTGTTATTGTACTGACATGATTAATAATTTTATAAATTATATGACTATAGAGACAATGTTCCTTTATCCGATTTTATTTATAATATATTTCTCAATACATAATATTATGTAAGAGTTAAAATATCATATTCTTAAAAAGTAAATTGACTGGAGTCCATATATACAGATTAATTTTAATGTGTGCAACGCCCGCCCACACACACACCACCACAAGTACTATAAAAACTTCACAAATTTTAACTAAAAACTAACACACCTTGTACGTAAAACTCACAAAACCGACTCTAAACGCCACTAAATGCACGTAATTACAGAACGTGGTCGAAATTTGAAAAAAATAAATCGACGGAGCATCGATATTATCTAAATCAATATCTCCTGAATTATTAGAAAGGTGTGAAACTTAATGGATGCTTTTTTTTATTCTTTGGTCATTGATCTTAATGGTTCTGCCACGAGACTGTTGCAGTCACAGATTAAAATTCAATTAAAGAACAATATGAAATCGGCTATTTTAATTTTACTGATTGTAGATACAAGTTTTATATATTTTAAAAAACATACATCGTTAAGTAATTGTTTAAAATAAGATACATTCATTGATTGTATTGTAATATGTTTTTTGACTAAAAATACCGAATTAACATTATTTTAATGACAATTGCGGTGTTAGGGTCAAGCTCGTCTGGGTAGGTATCCATCCACTAATCAAATATTCTACTGCAAAATAGCAGTACTTCGTATTGTTGTGTTCCGGTTTGAAGGGTGAGTGAGCCAATGTAATTACAGGCACAAGGGACATAACATCTTAGTTCCCAAGGTTGGTGGCGCATTGGCGATGGTTATCATTTCTTACAATGCCGTTGGTGACCACTTACCATCAGGTGGCCCAAATGCTCGTTCGCCTACCTATACAATAAAAAAATTAAATGTGAGCCTACAAAGGCTACATTTGATATATATTCGAGAATTTTGCATACATTTCTAATTTGACACCCATACATTACAGTCTACAGTGTGTATTTATATTTGTATGGTGCGTTTGGGATAACATCAGGTTTCCCACAAAGCCGCCGGTTTATTTACAAACGGCCCTATAATTCGCCCGGGTGTCCAAATGTAGGGTTATTAGTAATGAACGAACGCCGACGGTAATATGAAGTGATACGGTCACTGCTACACGGTGCAATCAATTTTTTTTTTCTTATTTTTTTTTTTTAATCAATTTATTGATTATAACGTGAACACTTTTAGGCCTATAAGTAATCCCTATTCCTCAATCCCTAAATCCTAATTTATCTTTAAGCTTATATAATTATGCCTTATCATTGCTGCATTAGTTTCTGAGTATCTAAGCCGTTGGTGTTGATAGTGATATCTCCAGGGTTATTCTTATTAAATAATATCATGACCAGACACAAAACAGACTTGTATGTAGATATTTTGTTGTTGTATTAAGAAATTAAATATGTATTATTGATTTGTTACGCGCCATATTCGACTGAATGAGATCGTTTTTTTATTATTTTGTTTGTTAATTAAGAGTGAGACTATAATTACAGGATTAGACGACATCATATTTTATTTGATCTACCTATCTTAGTATTCTAACGCCATTAAGGTATTCAACTGCTACGAATCGTCTAGTTCTTTTTTTTTTGCAATATCTACGTATCTTTCCTCCAAAAGGTTATGAAATCAGAATATGAACCTGTAGCTTACGCTATTGAAAGATATTAAAAGAATACAAGCTTTATTTCTTTTAGAATTGTGCACCATTATTTGTCGAACGAACTTTGTCATCACATTACCACAGATGGACAAAAGATATCAACTGATGAAGGTGTATCCGAATAATATAATTAAATTAATCGAAGTGTGCACCTGCCTCGTTCTAATTTTATAGGAGGAAGGGAGATAGATGTACACACCTTGCATGCCTTTGGGCTTCGTGGATTTATACAAATTATGGTGAACAATAGAACATTTTATTCCTTTTTTAAATTTTGTTTTATTTGGTATAAATTAATATTATGATCGGTATGCACCAAGGAAATTGTAGTGATATAAAATAACAACGCGAAATAAGTTATAGACGGACGTATATAGGTTGGTATACAATAAAAACCCTTTATTTTTTACAATATAATCGAATCTAATACATTAATTTTATTATAAATAATTATTTCCTGAACACCCTATCGTTTTTCAATTAAATAAAACTATTCACAATCAATTAGTCAGCGAATTCTAAACGTATTATTGGCTAAAAGCACCCTGTACGGTTTATAATGGCGGGAGCGGCTTTTTGCTGCCTTTTTTTTTTCTTTTTTCATAATAGGGGTAATACAAACGTGCCGGTTCTGACACCTTTGGACCCCACAGGAGGTTGTATAGCACAATTTGTGGGGGTAATAAAATATAATAATCCGAAGTGGGCCCGCGCTTGACGACCATAGACAAAATGAGTTATAATGTGTTTTCTGAGTGCCTCAATGCTTTGGGGGAAACTATTATACTATACTAACGAGTTATTACGTACCTAAATGTATTAAAGAAAACTTATTTCAGTTTTACATCAACATAATAACCTCATCCTTTTTTGAAGTCGGTTAAAAATTTACAGTTCCGAAATTCCAAATATGAAACAATCATTTCTTATATATTTAATTATAATGTATTTGTAAATAACAAATATCATCTTAATTTTTTATTTTGTAAATTCCTATTCCACCCCTTTTTTAACATATTTAAATAACAACATTATATGCATTATATTCCTGTGGAAACTTAGGGGTCAATGGTCACTTAAGTGTGTTAGATTATTTTGTACTGCTTGAGTCCTTAAAAAAATTAAAAAAAAAGATGACAGAAATAGTTAGATTCAAAATAAATAACTTATTACGACTCATCACAGTGATTGCATCGTAACTATGCCTAATGTTTATCTGTTGGTGACATAAATGCACGTACCGTCCTTGGTTTAAATGAGAGTGACATATAATTGTGCAATGCAACTCTATACCTACTGAATTTACTATTTAACATGTGTTAAATATTATATTACATAGTTACATTATATGTATAGCTTTACTGCATATATATTAGTACGTATATATTTTATTAATGTTGTTTGTTAGCCTTCGAATATCAAACGTGCTATAAAAATTTACTTTTAAGAATATATATAAGGTATATTTTCAAGTAATCGTAGCTTTTTTTTAACTGAAATAATATTACGAAGAAATAAAATAATAAAATAATTTTATTTAATGTTTCAACTTTCCTAATAGGAAAATTACATTTATAAAAAGTTATATGTTCCAAGTTAAAATGACAATAGCTGTTTACTAATATTATGATAAACATTGCACAATCAGGTATTACACCTTTTCAGGTATTGTTAAATGTAGTAATATTATATATACATATGTTAAGCAACAATTTTTTATATCAGGTTTGATACACACACACATGACACATTTTGTTTTAATTATTGAAGTAAGTACGTACTAAGATGTTTACCTATAACTGTTAGATTTATTTTAAAAAAAAACAAATCACTATGATACAAACATAGGTACGTATATAATGTATGCATAATGATATAGATATCAACAATAATATCTAATGCCGCCAGAGGGATGTTAAAAAAATATTATTTCCGTTGAACGAGATGACTTCCTCAATCAAGCCGCCAATGACAAATTACTCAGCCAGTTCGCCGTTTAATATGTTAATCTTGTAACATATGGAGCATAGACAATTCCCGCCTTTCCTTTTGACGTCTGTTCGAATTTGGAACGATTGTTAATGGTGATGTCTTCTTTTGTGCCAGTAACAATGGATTTTTTGCAACGTCCGTGTAAATTACGCTTATAATATAGTCTCTTTTTTGTGTAATGTTGAATGCAACTTTTGGGGTCTTTAAAAGCTCATTGATTTGTTCTGTTATATGATTAAGTGGTTTCTTATGTTATTTTTAAGGGTATTAATTAAAACACTTAAAATTATTATAAATATTTATACTTAATCATTGTTACGTTAATATCGTATTTTTAAATTATGAACTAGATCTGAGGTAAATAATAAATACTATATTATATAAAATATTATACACTATAAATATTAACTAAAAAATTATAAACATTAAGAATACTATGTAAATTAATAGAATAAATGTTACTAAATTTTGAAACAGACGGTATACGACGGTATTTTTAAAATTTTTATGCCTGCATAAATTAATTCATGAAATTCTAAAACCCATTCGCATTCTGAACATCACAATAAACAGAATGACTGCCAAAATCATCGTTGACAATTAAAAAAAAAACACGCGCAGATAATAACAGAGCGCTTCGGCAGATGCATTCAGCCATGTTTCAATTACAAACGCCGCTCTGTAATCATGATATAATCGTCTATACCGAAGTTAATATTACCAATGTTAACATACCTCGATAACCAATAAGTATTATCGTCGTACCTAATCGTCCATTGATTCTTTACAATAGCAACACTGTCATTGAAAGGTTTTTATGTGCTGTTCTTATTTCAAAATTCTATTGTTTTGACATTTGCATTGCATATTATTAGTTAGATTTTTTTGCTGGGAGTGTCGTATGCATATGATTTGCCAATTTTTTATTATAAAATATAATATACCTAGCTAGGAAGTGTTTCCTATTTTTCATAATAGATTAAGCTTATTAATGACATGAATGACCAAATAATTTAATTACTATTTAACACGTAAATATCCACATACACAGATCATGAAATAATAAACAAGATTACAGAATTTAATTCCTAAGAAAGTAGAACTTTATTATATTCAGAGGTCTTGAAGTGAATAAACCAATTTACAATGATACATTAACCTTTATTAACATTTACTTAACCCTTTTTAAAGAGTGTAGCTGTATAAAATGGGACGCTATTTTAAAAGGAATAATATGAAATATATTCAATGTCAGTCAAAATCAAACCAAATATACTGTATTCAAATAAGCTCTTAAAAGCCCTTGAATCTTCAATTTAAAAGAGCAATTGAAATTTCTAATAAAAAAGTGCATTAGTATTATAGATTGCTTTAGCGTTATAAACACAAATTCGTAAATTATTTAGGTTAAAGTATAATAGAGTAGAAATTGAAGACATTCTAAAATATTTGATTAGTTTCTCACAAATTTAACATATTAAATAAATTCATGCAAAAATATTAATATGAAAATATTAATAGGAAAATACACATACACCAATCCATAGGTTTTATTTAATTGTATCTTGTGAAATTACGATCTAAAAGTCTCTGTAAGATCTTACAGAGATTACAAAGAGAATATCTTGCTTAATTTTGCTAGCGACATTTAATGTTAAAAATGTTACCTTAAAATTTATTCGGCAGAGGTACACATTACACTCATATAGAAATATTAATATTATGTACAGTTATAGGTAATTATTGTTTTTGTAGTATGTGTTATATTTTATATAAGAATCAATTGAACTAGTTTTACATTACGACATTCAAATGTTTGTCTTCCGATCATAATACAATTATTTTCCATATTCAGTAATAAGATATAAATAACAAAAAAGGTTATATCTCTCATCACACTTATGTTGATTGACGAATATTATATTAAGCTTTTGATATAAGTCATCAAATTCATATTACTGTTGTGTTAACAATAAATTGAGGTAACGATTTGCCGAACATAAATTACATTAATGGCCAAAAATTGTATGAACACAATTACCTATTTTTCCCATCACTATTTAAAATTTATGTTTAAAAGATGTCTTTCCTTTGTACGTTTTACGTTTAACAGAAAAATATTTTTATTAAATTAGTGTGCTAGGTGCATACTACTAATGGTGGCGAAGCTTTGTGCAAGCTCGTCTGGGTACGTACGACCATCAGATACTGTATGGTAGTATTTGGTATTGGTGTGGTCCGGTTTTGAAGGGTGAGTGAGCCAGTGTAATTACGGGCACAAGGCACATAACATCTTAGTTCCCAAGGTTGGTGGCGCATTGGCGATGTAAGCGGTGGTTAACATTTCTTACAATGCCAATGTCTATGGGCGTTGGTGACCACATACTATCAGATGGCCCATATGCTCGTCCTACTATAAAACCTACACCTATATTATAAAAAAAATGCTTGTTAAATTCAAGCGTACCGAACTGTCAACAGCATCCAGCAACAATAACACCGTCTGCGAATTTCAATCGCTTGGGTAAATTGGGACTCAAACATAGCAAATAAAAGTTGAAGTTTAATGAAATCTTATAAAATTTGTAAGCGCACTTTTATCGATTTTCCCTTCACTAGAGAATGCTAAGTTCGTAAGCGATAAGGCATCGCTTATATGCCGCATGCTTTATATTTAAGTATTTTTTTAATTTAAGCTTAGTTTTAATTACTTTGCACATTTTTTTTTACAAATAAATAATAGTTATTACTATATATACCTAGATGTAGTTTTAACCTAAACACGCAATCACTAGTTTAAGAAAATGTTTTTGAACAAATTTAGGAAATCAATAATAACAAAAACGGAACGCATATATACGGGTGTATTTTTTATGTTTAAACAAACACCCATTAATGAAATAAGTAGCAAGAATATGTCACGAGTGACAATTGGTACGTTCAGTACCAATTGTCACTCAAGTGACCAGAGAGATTTTATTTATACTCTCTCTACACATTATTAGAAATGTCTGAGAAATGTTTTACACATTGACATTATTCACACAAGGCCATCTGATTCCAAAGCTAAGCAGTGCTCGTACTATGGAAACCAGACAACCTGATATACTAGATATACAACTTTTCTTTTGTAAATACATACTTATATAGATAATTACACCCAAACTCAGGACAAACAGACATGTTCATGCACACAAATGTCTGTGGTCCTGGGTGGGAATCGAACCCACGACCTGCGACACGAAAGTCAAGTAGGTAACTACCGGGTCGTTAAAAATTAAGAAAAGTATAATTATTATTCATACATGTATATAATTATTATGCATAATAAAATGAATTAGTACAAGGACATCAAATAATAGTACAAGTAATACTCTTGACCTGTTATAGAAGATTAATATTTATGAAATATGAGTACAGTAATAGCCTGTGAATCTCCCATTGCTGGGCTAAGGCCTCTTCTCCTCTTATTGAGGAGAAGGCTTAGTTTATTTAAGTATAGAGTTAAGGGTGTCTGATTACGCTATTATAATTGTTTATTCTGATTCATGTGCCAAGATGATTTTTGTGTGTGCAGCAACGTGTATCAATAAACGAACGCCAAAGCTTTTGATATTTAGATATTCTACCGCAAAACAGAAGTACTTGGTACAGTTGTGCTCCAGTTTGAAGGGCGATTGAGCCAGTGTAATTACAGGAACAAGGGACATAACATCTTAGTTCCCAAGGTCCCAAGGCGCATCGGTGATGTAAGCGATGGTTAACATATCTTACAATGCCAATGTCTATGGGCGTTAGTGACCACTTACCATCAGGTGGCCCATATGCTCGTCCGCCTAACTATACTATAAAAAAATACTAATCACTTACATAGAGAGTTAATGATTCATCTTAATATACTTTTTAAGTCATAGATGTAGAGTATGTAATAGATACAGCATCCGATACGTACATTCTTCACGATGTTTTCCTTCGTGCTGAGCAGGAGATGAAATTAATCTTATTTTTTTTTATATCCCACGTGGATATCATTTATCCACTGAGATTTCTAGTCTTACAATAATGGATAATAAAAAGGTTGACAGTCTTAAATAAACCTTAAATTTGAGTTTTACTACAACTAAATAAACTACAAATAAATCAACTATAAATAACTACGTAAATATATTCTGAGCTGATCTTTCTTGACAGAGAAATTAAGGAAAATATAACAGAGAACATGTTTCAAATATATAAACAAGTTTTCAAGTTATAATCAATAAACATTTAAGTACTAGGTACCTATTTCTTTTTGTCCATATTTTTATATCTCAATCAATATATAAACAAGAAATTTCCTATTTGTAAAAATTTATTCGTATTATCTATGTGTTATTTTTAAATCTAGAACACCGATGTAGGTGTCCACGTACCTTAACTACAAAAAATGATCCTATTAAGTACAAATCAAATGAATATAAAAGGTAGGTACTGATAAGGAAAAAACAAGGTGTGATGAATACTATTTCAGCTATTCCAATAAGAAAATTATTCAATATATTGTCGTTATTATTCATAAATAAAATTATATTTATTTGTCACAAATGCGTTTCTTGCCGGTTCTTCCCCGCAAAATCTATATTCCACACCGGTGGTAGCTTTACATTTAATTAAATGACATTTACCTGATTATTCAAAAGTACCTGTATCAGCCGAGTAATTCTAGATTACAAAATAAATGTAATCGATTACGATTTAATTCAAAATAAGTACTGCTTATAACTTAATATAAATTCGTCATTGTGTAAAAAAATAAATTTTATGCACGACATAACATTAAAAGTTTGTTCGACATGATTCGTTTACAAATGTCCTAAATAATACTAGAATCTACATGATATAAGAACTTACCTCCATTGTCAGGATTATTCGCTTCAAAAGTTTTGCTGGTCATGTGGAACAGGGCGTCCAGTGGCGTGTGGGGAGCGTTCGAGCCGGCCTGCGAAGCGCGTCTCGGCTCCGAGCAGCAATCAGAAGCAGACGATGATCTTTCCGACGCTGAGTCACAGCACTCCGCCGGCGCCATCTCCCTCGGCCTCAGCAGCCCGAGAGCTGCTAATCTCCAACGTTCGCCATCCAGCAGTGCCGCACCGGCTAAGCGCTGTAACCGCTGCAATCTCTCAAACCCTGAAGCATCCCATGGACGCACTATACGCGGCGGCGTTCGAGGACTATGCGACAAAATGTCCAGTATAGAGAAACTCTTCACGCCTTCCCCGCGACGCTCCTCGACCGGCTCCGAAGCCATCTTCAATCGTTTTAGCGGCCTGAAGTAATCTTGTGGCGACGGCGACCGCGACGGCGCCGGTGACGGCCGCCCAACACTGATATCGTCCTCGGAACAACTGTGCCCGGACATAGACTCCTCCTCCATAGTTCAATTCACATCCATCACACGGTCACAGTAAATATCGGAGGCTGTTTATCTCACAACAACACGAGATACGGCTGACGGTTCGACGCGCATCGGTCAACTGACGTGGCGTGTGACAGCCCTGGCTCGGGCGGCGATGGCGGGCGTGGCATGATTAGTATCGACCAATGGCGGGACGTCGTTCCTTTGCGGGCGATCAGCGATTGGTTGGAGGATGTGGCTTAAGCGAGCGGGGCTTTCACACTCGGCTCTCCAATAAAACTTTTTAATCGGGCCCCGGATTGGGGGGCGAGATTCATAGTGTGATTAATTTAGCTCGGTGCGGGGAGGAGGGGAAGCGGGGTGATCGGTGTCCGTTTAATTATCGGGATGAAGACGCGACTCTAACTACGGCTCTACATTATTTAGCGTCGATGGGACTGACGTTTGTCACTTAGAAATTGCTACTTTACTTCATTTATAGTTCATCGGTTAATTGCCTTAATTTAACACAGTAGCTTTTAAGTGTCTGACGGACGGCTATTAAAGATATTTACTACTGTCCGTGAAGTGGACATTGTGGATAGAGTACCGGTAGCAATTAATTATTTTAATTACATTGTTGTTTATGAAGAGGTAATTTTTTTGTATTTTAATAAATAAAAATGAAATGAGTTTTTCTTCAATATACCTCGGGGATTATTGTGACTACATTGGAATTATGTAAACATAAAAAATATATAACATCTTATATAACCAGCTGCGTTGATATTTTGCTCCAAGAAGCTCACAGCGATATTTGCGCCACAGAAACCGGATAGGAATCATAAAATTAATATATGGATGTAACTAAAGACCTTTAAAATTTATCGTTTCCATCTACCTAAATAAGTCTGTAATTTCTAGAAATCAAGTATATATATTTATGTAAATAAGACAAAACAGTAAATTTCTTGTGTTATAATTATTGATGAGGTTTAGTATTATCAAGGGAAAACATTAGGAAAAACGTCCAAAACATACAAATTGTTATAATTTTACTTAAATTTTTCAGTAATTTTCAGTAAAAGTGATCCCAATATTTTTTAAATGAATTATCTTATAAATATGATGTAATTATTGAATCTTTCTTACGTATAAGAAGGGGGAATGGACAGTAAAATGTAGCCTGTCTTTTTCTGTAACCCTGACAATTTGTGTCTACCTGTGAGAAATTTCATGATAATAGGTTGAGTGGTTGAGACGTGAAACCGTAATAAATAACCTTATAAACAAACCGAATCTAGTATTAATTATAATAATAATAATAATATCCTGGGACATTATTCACACAAAGCCATCTGATCCCAAACTAAGCAGAGCTTGTACTATGGAAACCAGAGAACTGATATACTTACATAGACTACTTTTCTTTTGTAAATAAATACTTATATAGATAATTACACCCAGACTCAGGACAAACAGATATGCTCATGCACACAAATGTCTGTCCTGGGTGGGAATCGAACCCACGACCTGCGGCGTGTAAGGCAAGTGTCTTACCAACCACACCAACAGGCTAGTCATCTTATTATTAGCTTCCAACATGAATATATCGGAAGATATTAAAAATCAAAACATCATACAGAAGTGGAGTACCTACTCCTTAAAATATGGAAAAGCTTAAAAACGCAACATCATTGCAAAACAAACCTTATATACATACGATAAGCTAATGTGCAAAGTAAACATTAAATGACAATTGTTTTGACATTTAAATTGACGTTCGGCGCGGCCATCTTGTATTCCGTTATTTACTTTCGGTGGAACTTCACGGTTAGTGGTTTTTAGGGTGAGTGAGCGTGGAAATGTAATCTAATTTGTCATTCAGTTGTTTTGGGACGTTCCTTATTATATGTTTGAATAGAACCAGTGAATGATGATTAGTTTTTATATCTGTGATATTTGTTGCCGTTCAATTTTGTTCTTTGTTGAATTTTATTTATGATAAAAAAAATTAGGACCTATTATAGGAACTATTATAGTATAGGTAGGCGGACGAGCATATGGGCCACCTGATGGTAAGTGGTCATCTACGCCCATAGACAATGGCGTTGTAAGAAATGTTAACCATCGCTAATATCGCCAATGCGCCACCAACCTTGGGAACTAGGATGTAATGTCCCTTGTGCCTGTAATTACACTGGCTCACTCACCCTTCAAACCGGAACACAAGAATACAAAGTACTGCTGTTTTGCGGTAGAATATCTGATGAGTGGGTGGTACCTACCCAGGCGAGCTTGCACAAAGCTCTACCACCGAGTATTTAAAATCGTATAGGATATTTATAATCAGTACAGACCCAAAATGTACTCATACTTGTATTATATTAAGTAGGTAACTAACCTAACCTAATCTATTATTGGATGAAATCAATAGATGTATCAATATATACTAAATGTAATCATCATCATCACCTTCCTGTCGGTTTTTTTTTTAATTAAGTAATTTATCCCTAGCCTTGACGGCTTTCAGGTACTTCATAGAAGATTTAGGAAGATAGAAGACTTAGGTATATAATTCTTAACAATTTTGCAACACCTGTAATTAAGATGGTTTATATAACTCTATGTTTAGTGCCTCGTTTGTATTTATCAGTGTACTCCTTGTTGGTGTTGATATTTTAATAAATAAATAAATAAGTACTAGGTTTTTCATGGGATGATTGGATCAACGATTTTTGGGAATAATTCAAACTAGCTGATGTCCTCAGTAGTATCTACAAGCAACGAGGATTAGGTTAGGTTAGGTTAGCATTAAAATCATCATCTTTTCTTCCCCCAAGAGAGTCGGGTATACACCTTTCTGAAGGTTTCCAATTCCAAAAAAAAAAAAAGGTTAGCATCAAAAATGTTCTTAGCAGGTAGCTACGATATCTCCTCATGTTGTTTAGCTATACAACACACTTTAACACTACTTTTTTTTATGAATTTAATAAAAACAATAGACTTTACCATCTGTCGATATTTCAGAATAAAATTAATTTAAAAAAATATGCTAAGTATAGTGATCGTTGTTTATAGTAAAGCAAATTACCAATAGCTATGAAAACCATCCGATCGGAACAGCTATTACCTTAAAAAATCAATTGCTCTCGGTTATTAGCGAGTTGATAGTCCGTTGTACTGGGTTCTTTTTTGTGCTGTTACCGGAACAGACGCCATATTGTTCGCTTTCCTGACCCATGATTGGTCAATCATGTCTATTTCCGGTTTATTTATGCATTAATATAATTGTTACTTATGGAATAAATGTAGATATCTTTGACACAGAGAAATGAGCTATTATAAATGTATTATCCAGGAAATTGCTTAATTTTTTTTTATGATAAAAAAGCGATGTCAAGCTTAATATCTATGCAGTTTCGTATACCTACATATGTACGTAGTATACGTATATTACATTTTTTTTAAAATATTTGACATAGTTTTTGAATTTCGTATATAATATTTAATTATATATTGTCTGTTTAACATCTGAATACTTTTAATTATAATGACATCTGTGCAAGATTGACTGGAGGATTAAAGCTATGATAAGACGATAGCGGAGTCAATATCGCCACGTCGTGATCTATCGGATTATGAGAATTAAGGAATAGAGAGTGCGCCTGTGTTTGCGCACACACTTGTGCACTATAATATCTCCTGCGCAGTTGGCTAATCTCTCTTGAGATTGGTCGCTGTGGCTGAAATCGGTCTGGAGGACATTATTATTATTAGAAACATTTAACTTACGATAAGGTCCTACGTATTTGTTCTTAAAAAATAGGTATGTTTCTATGAAATGGGGTTTATATTGCAAGCAAGTAATATTATTTATACTAAAAACATTTAAATATAATTACCCTTAAAATCTTTAAAAAACGTTAGTCCCATTTCCTCAGAAAATGCTTACGCTACATAGAGTTTCGTTTCCTCTAGACCGCCTACATCCTAGCTCTTAACTGTTCCGCTTCAACCGACAGGCGACCGCTTCTCTTTTTAAATTAAATATTAGTAAAGATTTAATAAAAGAAGTCTTGTTACATGACGTAATCGACGTTCAAATTTGATTATTTATTAGAATTTGCCTTTCCAATATAAGTACTTAATGTAACATTCAAATATTCTGTCTGGCTTATAATATTGGTATGTATTATATAAAACTGCTATTTATTCAATTTTTTATATTTTGGGCCTACCTAGCTACCTAACTAGGGACTGGTAAACGGGGCCTAAATACCTAACGGTAAGTGGTCAACAACGACCATAGACAATGGCGATGTCATAAATATTAACTATTCTGTAGATCGCCAATGCGCCACCAACCTTGAGAATTTATATTATGTCACTTGTGCCTGTGGTTACACTGGCTCACTCACCCTTCAAACTGGAAAGCAAAAATTGTCAGTATTGCTGTTTGGCGGTAAAATATTTAATGAGAGGGTGGCACCTCCCCAGAGGGGCTTGCACAAAGTCTTATCACTAAGTAAATACAAATATTGCATAAGAATTTTTTTGACTTTCAAATATGTAAAGAATTTATTATAATCACTATGTTCAAAAGAAACAGTATATTTACTAAAATATCATAATTCACGGTACACACTAACACCACAATAAAGCTTCCGGAAGACCACCATGATGGAACAGAAAACATATTCCAACATTTTGCTAATATTTTACAAAAAAAAAAAACGTTCCTGGAAACGACATCTATATTTCCGAATTACATCCACCAAGCACCCTGTATTTAGTGGTGAAGTGTTATTTGGTAGACGGAAGCGAAGTCAGGTTAGGGAGAAGTCATTTGTGTCTAGTGCCCGGGTGCACGGAAGGGTGGTGTGCAGTTATGGTCATTGAATTAGATGCTTTGCTTATTACTTATTTATATTATTAGCTTGTATTGTCGTGCTCTGTATCTTTAATGTTATTGTTTTTTGAAGCTTGTATATTTTTTCCGTTATTTAAATGAAGATAAATGTGATTTCGAGTAAGTTCATATAATTTTTCCAAACGTAAACGTAACGTTTAATTTATACCTGTTATCGTTTTGCCAGCTTCGTTTGAAATTAGCTAAGATCGACAATTCTCTCTTTCAAATCGTTGACATAAAAAGTTAAATGAAGTCGATAATAATCCTTTAAGGAAATTATAGCAAAAATTATTTATCTATAAATAATTTATAATACATAAATAAAAAACAAACAAAAAATAGTCTGTAATGGCCGTCCGTTACGGGATTGGACCCAACCGCACTAATAATCCTGGGCCCAGTCATTATAACACATCTCAATTTGGTTTTAACACATAAATAGTAATAAGCAGATGCGGGTGGGCAGCGTGGGACGTCGAAAGGCATTACTCATAATAATGAGATTACTGACGTTACTATTCTAAATTCGAATTTTAGACTTTTTTACGTTAAGCAAGCACATGTCATTATTGTACATATATTATGAGTTTACTGTTACTCGTATTTGATTTCGCAGTTATATTCGAGATCATACTGTACTTGCAGATAACTATTTGCAAGTACAGTATGATCTCGATGAACTATAAATGTATCGATTGTGGTGGTGTGGTGGTGAAATTTAGTGGCCGGGACTAAACCAAACAACTCCTTAGAACACTCCCCGTGATATATGCGATAGAGGATGCAGAGTGACCCAACATTTCTACGCAAATCCAAAGCCGGTCGGTAATAGCTTGATCGTCGACAATGCGAACTGCTCTACGTTCAATGCGGTTAAAGGGAAGAAGCTGGTACTGGGGAGCTCCCACCCAGAGATGAGAGCCGTATTTGCGCCTTGTAAAGTTTTAGACGATAGCCGACGTGAAGTACTGTCTCGCCTTGTTGAGCACACCAAGCTTTTTAAAAGCCAATTTGGCTTCCAATTGACCGCGGAACAACAACTTTCGAAATCCCGACGTCAAGTATCCCGATACTGGCTGTGGCAGCGAGGGAAGTAATCTCGAAATGAGGGGATGTGACAAAAGGTGACTTTTTTGCGGTTAACGCGCAAACTTCAGTCTTATTGGGGTTGAATTGGACCAAGTTTAGTCGGCCCCAGTTCGAGACTTAGGTTAATAAAGACTCAACTTCAGACACAAGTTTGTATACTCGTCGACGTGTTCCCGAGAAATGTTTATTGTATTCGTTTTCATATTGGTATACCTACCAAAGTGATGTGATGTATCCATCAACTTTCACAAAATATAGCACTCTAAGTGAGTATGCAAGTATCTCGCTTTATAATTCTACAGGCCAATAAATTTTAAGGCTGTGAATTTGTAAATAGCGTGCTTATTAACAGTTGGACGTAACACATGAATCATAATAATTACTGAGTTCATAATTATTATTGTTACGCGCATGCGCTTTTCAATGTAGAAAGTAAACGCTCTATAATTAATAAAATGATTTGATAAAAGTTGATAAATAATTTATTCAGAAAGAGATTTCATTTCTGTGTTTTAAATTTCGAACAAAATTTTTTTAAAACAGAAATACAGATTAATAATGAAGTCGCTCGTTTGTAATTATTATTGATCAATCCAGCAATTAAACATTCAATCAACTTTCATTGGAACTCGTACGTACAAAACAAAGAGGTTTGATAGTGGAATAACTGGATGGTATAATATAGAACTTGTATTAGACGTTCATGAAATATTGTGCATATGTAAAACTTGTTAAATTATATACAAATTTATAAGCAATATCATTGGCGAAATATACCGTGGTGAATTTTTTTCCCGCCATTTTTGTTTCATTAAAATGCGGTGTTTATATTATGTGCGAGAATTATTATTACCTTAAATTCATAAAATATGCATGTGAAGTTTTTTTTAATTGTAAGGTAATTTGTGATATAAGAATACCTAATTATCTAAAATAATGGTGTAATAATAGAAAGCGCACTACCTACAATTGTTTTCAGAATATAACTGTAAATAAAAAAGCTACCTACTAATTTAATTGTATAAAAAACTACGAGCACTAAAAAGTATTTTTGACACATTGACAGGTAGCATGTTAGCTTAATAACAAATAAAAAAAACAACAAGCACTCGAGTTAAATTGAGATGTTCTCCACATAAATGATTAAGCCGACCGGATATCATGCGAGCAGAAGGCGTGTTCTCCGTCATTTGTGCAGACTTAACCGCGCTAGACCTATTAATATCTAACGCCTATTGTAACATTTTTTTTTTAATTAGACATGTATATCTGATTTTTTTGACTTTCTTGTGCGTGATGTGAATAAAACTTAAAGGTTGATTTTGAGAATAATACGTGAACAAACAAGTGTTTCTACATGAAACTTTTTATAGCATAGGTAGGCGGACGAGCATCAGAGGGTCACCTGATGGTAAGTGGTCACCAACGCCCATAGACATTGCCATTGTAAAAGATGTTAACCATCGCTTACATCGCCAATGGGCCACCGACCTTGGGAACTAAGATGTTATGTCCCTTGTAAATCCACTGGCTCACTCACCCTTCAAACCGGAACACAACAATACCAAGTACTGCTGTTTTGCGGTAGAATATCTGATGAGTGGGTGGTACCTACCCAGGCGAGCTTGCACAAAGCTCTACCCCCAAGTAAACATAAAAGGCGGATTCAAAACCGGACAATCAGCACAGTATTTCATTTTTTTTGTAATCTCGTGCTCGGCGGATATTGTGAGCAAATTTTAAATGTCAATTAGATAGCAATTATATACTCAGGTCACCTAATAAGCGTTTTATTTCTAATGGATTATGCGTTGCTTCAGGCTGGAGCCCCATAAAGCCCTATGGATTTCATCAATGTGGTGAAGAGCGGCTACGTCGTACAGTAAGCTGATGGAAGTGCTCCGAGAAATCGCATTGGTTGTCAAGAACGAGGTATAGATACGTACAATAGGTAGCTATGCCTCGTATACCTATGCCATTCATGATTGTCATTTTGTGACCATGGTCGTATATCAAAACATCGTCGAGTCCACTGTTAGTGGACCGTTTTAACAAATGCAGTGTAAAACAAAATTTCAAACAGTAGAAAAAGACGCCATTTACCTGCTTTTAAATGTTAGGTTGTCGAACGTAAAAATGTCTTATAAATGTATTCCTTACCTTTTTTCGTACCTTGACATTGCCGCTATAACCTAATATGTTAGTAATAATTATAGTATTTGGTCCATGGGAAGGTAATGGCACTCGTAAGACGAGGTAACTCAGAATGAGTGTCCAAGCTCGCCTAAATATTTTAAACATAGATATTATTGCAAAATTTTATTATGTTATAAGTTAATTTACTATAATTAGTATTAGAAAACTAAAGTGATTAAGGAGATGAAAATTATACTCATTGGTAAATAAATAAATAAAAAAATATATTCAATAAAAGAAATTATTCAAAAATGAATCGAATATCTATCTGGCACAGATTCCAGCAGATTGCACGAAAAAATAAATTGATAGAAATATGTATGTAGTTGTATACAATTCCCGGACCGCGGTTCTAGTCGATATTTTCCCTAATCATTTACATTCATCATGTCATCACACGGTATTCGTCGCAACTCTGTCGATGTTACCGCGAGCGATGTCACCAAGCGACAATGAAGTCATCCGACATGGCTAATCACTTGTATTGTAACGCTGCAGATGTTTTACAGGCTATGGTGACCATGATTTAGTGATATATTGGAAACTAAATAAATCATCCCTTTTCGCTTAGGTTATTTATTTATTTATTTTGTTTTGCTAACGGATGTTAAATAAATGATATACCAATAAATAATGTACAAAATAAGAAATACCTTATGCACACCGATTTAAAAGCAAAATCTGCATGCATAGTGTTCTTGCGCCGATTAAAATTTTATAATTAAATATTAAAGTGCTTGACTAATAAGTAACAATAGATAAACGATTAGAAAAAAAAAATAAGAAAAATAACAAAGAGAACGGTATTTTTTGTTAGACAAATGGAAGGAAATCTTGTCATTATTAATTGCGAAAAGTTTCGTGCTAGCTTAACATACCTTAAAAAAATACACACAACGCATAAACATAACAACAACATATGACAGATCAGACATTAAGTACAGTAAGTAGTAAACCAATATCAAAGCTGAATATCATTTTGAGCAATGCAATCTAAAACTAATTTTTATATAACAAAGTTAATATATTTAATGTCCTCCTGAGCGTTTTTGGCCAAGACGGCCATTTTCAAGAGAGGCTAGCCAATATAGTTCGTGATAGTCCGTTAGCACAGCCAATCTTTTTTTTTTAAATCGAAGCGCTGTCATTTGACTTTTCAGCGCTATCATGGTGTCTGCCACTAATAATTCGCGGTTCTTAATGATTCTTATGTCATAATTATCGCTATTTATTACATCTGCCACGTGTGCTGATCATATAAAAACTTTTCTCGCCAGATCCCTAACTATAATAGCATGAAATAATCTGTACTTTTTAGGACTTAATAAACAAAGAACTGAATTGAATTAAAATAATGAAATTATGGTCACTCTAACGAACAATATGAGCCCATTTAATTATCTGTGACCGATGTACTTGAGTTTATTTAGTGTCACCATTCATGCCCCAGTGATGGATAGATGATAATCGGACCCTCAATCAGAGCAAATGAATGCGTAATGATTTTTGATGACTGGCATTTACACTAATAATAATTACGCGAAAAATATCGTTACAATTTTTTTGCGTAAAAAATGCGGAAGGTCTGGTGATTTGTAACAAAATAAGTTAATATAAGCTATTTTAATGTAAGCTGTTGTATTTTTCTTATAAGCCATAGGTAGGCTTATTAAAAAATATATGTATTTAGATTGCGGTTTTTATTTTTTATTTTACCTTCAATGACTATGGCCAATTTCGTTGGTGCATTATATTATATAATGGTACGATAAACTCCGAAATAATTCGCTACTCCAAATCAAAATGTTGCAATATATGTTTTAAATACATCTCGTTTGGACGATACCTAATAAATCAACTGCTTAAACAGTTTTTGGCATTTCTTTGTTATTTTCGGTGCAGGTAGATTTTAAATTGGGTAAATATAGCAAACGCTAATTTTGACAGAGCAACATGAAAACAAAGTTTAAACATCGAACCGAACGTCTTTATCCGAAAGTCAACACGTCATTTCGAATAAATATATTAAATGGAACTACCTTTTAGCGCCTCCGTATTTGGACTCAATTCCGACCCCTTTATATTTTTAAAACATACATTTGTAATAGCTGCCTTAACATTTATTGTTAAGGATTTAAGGTTCAAATTATATTAACGGGGTGGACATTATAAGTTGGTTTCTTAGTCATCTGTCATCAACGGGTGTCACATTAAAGGTCTTTTAAAGTACACAAAGAATTCCGGTACCTTTTTAATCAAGGGAGCTATTCTATTGTAGTGAGGAAAGAATTAAAATGCTTTCCAATGCTAGTTTCGTATGAAAGCTATTTGGCTGAATTTTAAAGAAAAATACAATGTACTACGCTTTATTAATATTAATAGAATTGTCGGTGTTACTTGGATGACATTTTTAAAATATTCGATCAATAATGTTGTGGACATTTTGAATGTATTCATGAAGTGTAAATTGACAACCAAATAGAATGTAATCGATGGTCTAGTCGAAAGTGAGTTGATGACATATTTATACCTGTAGAAGAATTTGTTATCTATTACAATAAAATACCATAGGAATGTTGTATCGTGTACATCCTTAAGCAAAAAAATAGTTACGAAATAGCATCAATGATTTAATGTTACAAAGTAACCCCAATTTGTAAGTTTTTTTAATATAGATACGAATGTAATTAATGATTACTTAATCACAAATTAGATATGTTAATGGACATCTCTAAATCAAGGCATTGCAATATAAGACCTTTTCCTTTTCTAATTCAAATTGTCAAAAAAATATTCATAACCACAGTTATTAAAGTATTGTCGTTCAATGGTGAAATTTGTTGTCGGTATCAAACCCGATTTAAAAATTTCTGAATAGGTAAAGTAAATAACGAAGTACGTTTATTTTATTTTATAATTAATGGGAAATGCGTATTGGCGATGGTTAACATCTCTTACAATACCAATGTCTATGGGCGTTGGTGACCACTTACTATCAGGTTGCCCATGTGCTCGTCTGCCTACCTATGCTATAATATATATATATATATATATATATATATATATATATATATATATGTATATCTGAATCCTGACAAAATCTAGATCAAGTAATCTAAGCTCATTCTTAGTGACCTCGACATTCTTGGTTTGAACTCATTTACGAATTTAATTAGACTAAAATGTTACTTTTATCCATAAAACATAGGCAAGAGTAACACTGTCTAATAATTGTAAAATTATGTGTTCATAAAGAAATTGTAAGCGTTAACGATTTTTGTTAGGAAATATATTTCAAAAAGATAGTCATGATCTTAATAACACTAACTAGGATCACAAATAAACATAGGTACCGTAAACAAGGTCGCAAGTTTTTGTTTTGCTTCGATCACTTTATACACATTACTGTATTGACTAATTGTTGTTTAGACTCAAAAAGGCTACTTGCATAAATAATAAACAACAGCAATACAAAGTATTAATACCCTTAGAATCTTTAGAATAACAAAAAGTGTATGGTACCTATTTAGGTGGTACCACAGCACAACCACCGATTAAAACAAATAATATAACGATTAATACGTATAATAATTATAACGATTATAAATAATTAAGTTATTCCGATAAAGAATTACGTCTTCATACAGCTGTAAGACAGATAATATAAGGATATAAGATCCTCCAGACCGATTTCGGCCACGGCGGCCAATCTCAGAGATTAGCCAACTGCGCAGGAGATATTATAGTGCACAAGTGTGTGCGCAAACACAGATGCACTCTCTTTTCCTTAGCTCTCATAATCCGATGGGACGGCAATCCGACACGACCGGAAAGAGTTCAGGCGCAGGACCAACGGCTTAACGTGCTTTCCGAGGCACGGGAGTGTACACACTTCCAACTTCCAGACTCCGGGCTGCTACTGAGAATTTTTCTGACAGAAAAACCCAATAACTATTTATTGGCCCAACCTGGGGATTGAACCCAGGACCACCGCGTCTGCGGCCTTATATCTAGCCACTAGACCAACGAGGCAGTCAAGACAGATAATAAATAAATAATATAATAATATATAGGTCCGGCTTTAGGTAAATGTTGTGTAGGAGGTATTATTTAAACGTTGCTGTCTTCTTTTTTCGAATGTTAAATCAATGGTGACAGAAACATACGTACGTATAGTAAGTAAGGCCCATAGTATTTATTAATTGAAATCGCGACGACTGTAATATATTAGGAGGAGAATTTATGTTCATTACCAAACCATAATAAGGGTTACAAATTAAATTAAACCAATATACGAAAGTATTCATTTTCATTTGGGTTCTCTCATAACAAAGCGCTGTTTTAGGAGCCGAATCGGACGATTAGCGGTGGCTGTGTCGCTTCTCTCATTACTGCGCCCTAATTGCGCTGCAATACGCATCTCAAACGCGCCGACCGCTTTCATCTTGCCGACCTGTGGAAGCAGTCAGAGTATATAAGCGGAAGCGGGTAGCGTGTTAATAATTAATAAGTAGTTATAATTTTTTTTTTGTTTGCGTATAATAGGCACTGGGTCGTTTTTGATGACATTTATTTAGTCATAACTAATCTAGACAGTACCTAGTTAGCTTAAATTTAATATAGAGCTTTATGCAAGCTCGTCTGGGTAGGTACCATCCACTCATCAGATATTCTACCGCAAAACAGCAGCATTTGGTATTGTTGTGGTCCGGTTTGAAGGGTGAGTGAGCCAGTGTAATTACAGGCACAAGGGACATAACATCTTAGTTCTCAAGGTTGGTTGGCGCATTGGCGATGTAAGCGATGGTTAACATTTCTTATAAAGCCAATGTCTATGGGCGTTGGTGACCACTTACCATCAGGTGGCCCATATGCTCGTCCGCCTACCTATACAATAAATATATATATATATATATATATATATATATATATATATATATATATATATATATATATATATATATATATATATTTGACTGATTTTTTCTTCTTAGAAAAAATATTTAAATATGATAATTTTCCATTGTAATTTTAGATAGATAAAATACGCTTTGAGAACTAACAATGTCCATGTTTAGCATTAATAAGAATGACATGATTCATTTCCTAATAATAAAATTATTATTATATTACTCATTATTCGTTGTAGCTATTTTATTTACTATAAAGTGTTAGGTAATGTATTTTGTTATGTGATATAATTATTTAAAACCCGTCATAGTTAATAAATAATTGATAAGAGAGTTTGGATTATAAAATTTTATATATTTTTTAAATTGAAATATCATCAAAAAGCTTTATTTTCTTTAAAAATATACAGTCGTACTTATAAGGGGTTTTCCAATAGGGACGTTTGAACTTTGACAGCTGATTGCGGCCATGTTGTTTGAGTGACAGCTGTCAAATGCAGTGTGTTATATTCATTCCGTCCTCCCAAACCACCATGGTAGGTTACAGTGTCGAGCAGCACGTGCAAATCATAAAATTGTTTTATGAAAATGGGTCTTCAGTTCGAGCAACGTTCCGCGCACTTCGCCCGTTTTACGGTCGCGATGATCGTCCTGCCGAGTCGACTATCCGTCGATTGGTGGACAAATTCAAGTCAACCGGGTCAGTTAACAATCAGCCGGTTCCCGTGCGTCAACGTAACGCGAGATCTGCCGAGAATATCGCCGCTGTGCGCGACAGTGTCCTCGAAAACCCGCGGCAGTCAATTCCGCGTCGCGCACAGGAACTCGGCCTTTCGCAGACGACAACTTGGTGAATTTTGCGTTGTGACTTGAGCCTGCACCCGTACAAGATCCAGCTGACCCAAGAACTCAAGGTTAATGACCATAGACAGCGCCGTGTGTTCGCTGACTGGGCATTAGAGCAGTTGGAAGTTGACGCCGATTTTGGCAAAAAAATCATCTTCAGCGACGAGGCGCATTTTTGGATGAATGGCTATGTCAACAAGCAAAATTGCCGTATTTGGGACGAGACCAATCCACACGAGGTTCACCAAGTGGCAATGCACCCGCAGAAAGTGACTGTTTAGTGCGGATTTTGGGCCGGAGGCGTGATTGGTCCGTATTTTTTCGAAAACGATAATGGTGTGGCCGTCACCGTCAATGGTGAGCGATACCGGTCGATGATAACCAACTTATTTGGCCTGAAATCGAGAATATGGATCTGGACAACATGTGGTTTCAACAGGACGGCGCTACGTGCCACACAGCACACGCTACGATGGAAGTTCTGCACGAGCAATTTCTGGACATGGTCATCTCGCGCGGAGGCGACGTGAACTGGCCACCGAGATCGTGCGATTTGACCCCGCTGGACTTTTTCTTGTGGGGTTTTCTTAAGTCGCAGGTCTATGCCAACAAGCCGCAAACCACCGATGCCCTCAAAGTCAACATACGCCACGCCATCGATCAAATACAGCCCGATTTGTGCGCCAGAGTCATCGAAAATTGGACCTTTCGTGTGCGCGCCACCAACCGAAGCCGTGGCGGTCATTTGAATGATGTCATATTCCATACATAATGGGGTCGATAGACCTTCCAAATAAAAAAAAAATTCGCAAATATCTCTCCTACATATATTTTTTTTTGCATTTCAAAGATCAAACGCCCTTAATGGAAAACCCTATAAATGCTGTCTTTTTCTTCCAAATGTCAAATCAATAATAACAGAATGAGAGAAATCAGTGTTTATTTAAGCAGTCGACTTACTTATGAACTTTGCTAAAACGCTTATAAATAAGTCGTTAATATTATTTTTATAAACAATATAAGTTTACATTTTGAAAACAAGCTCACTTTTTTGCATAATTAAGAATAATGTTTTCCCGAACAACAGTTGCTAAGAGAATATAAAGTCGAATTAAGTCACACGTGCTCAAAATAAGTCTAGGAAGTTACAACAAACTCGCTATTCTACCAATACATAAATCTGTTTCTTAAATCATATTACAAAGTTATCGACAAACCTAATACTATTTTAATGTTAACCTTATTTCGTTGCAATAGGAGTCATTATCGCAAGACAATAATCAGAAAAAGGTGAAAATAGACGAACGTTTAAGTTTGTTAAAGTTTCGAGTAATTGTTTTTATTCATTTATTGGTCCCCATATAGATTGAAAGGTGATTTTAATGGGCTCTCTATTAGCAGAGCGAGCCTTATCATCGTGTTATAGGATCGTACTAATTTTATTGCTATAATTCAGTTCTTAGCTTTATTAGTTAGATAGTTGAGGAGGCTCAAAATAAATTAATTTGACGATATCCTGGTTTTATGAAGATCAATTTATCTTCTGTATCTCATTCAGATATTTTATGAAGCTATGATGGTTGGTCATTTATTGCTTTTATTCAAATCGTTTGTCTGTTTCTTTGTTTTAAATTATACTGGTGGAGGATTTCCGCGTCTACTGATTTTAATTTAGTCGAATACATATTCAGACTTTTTGTTTCATGTCATTTTAATAAACGGTTGCGTGACTTTTCGTCTTCTTTATTTTGTATATGTTTCAATCATTTGATTATAAATAAAAGTAAGATAATAAATCACGTTTGGGCATAATAAATAAGAATGGAGAAATAAGTTGATATTAGCTAAGTTAGATAGTTTAGTCGCTAATAAGTTAGTTTTCGCCCAGCAGTGGACGGCGGAAACCAGAAAAAAATGTTACCATGGTCTTTAATCATATTTGAGTAGTTTGGGTCGCGAATACTATAAAACTAATCTACCGACATATCTACTTGTAGACTATCACTGAAGCGAATAGTATTTTTATGTGAGTTTCTTGAACATTGTCTTTATTTGTGTAGGAAAAAAAAAAACGAATAGAAATAATATATTTGTTCTCAACACATAGACATAATTAACTGTAATACCTACATACTTGATTGCTTAATTTTCCCACTAATTGTTTTATTTGTGAGTACAATTACAAAATATAACATACATACATCGTATAATTGAATATTGCAATTGCAATATTGGCTCCAGGACCTCTTATGTAATCGTGGTGTTTATTATTTTAAAATTAATAAAACTTTTTAGGCAACAAAAAATTATTACATTTGTAGAACAAATACCATCTTGTGAACAGATAATTTAAATGTTCCATAATTTCAGTGTTCAATAGTTTCCATAAAATTTCACTATTTCAGAGACGGTTCACAAGACCACCACGAAGTCATTGTGATCGTGATGAGATACAAACATTAAGAGATGCTGTGCCCGCACGGTACAGTGCACTACAATTTACCCATACATATTACACACCCAAACAAACATTTTTTTTTGCTATAAGCATAAGAAAATATTAATAATATCCTGGAATATTATTCACACAATACCGTCTGATCCATAACTAAGCAGAGCTCGTACTATGGAAACCAGACAACTGATATACTACATATACTACTTTTCTTTTGTAAATACGTTTATATAAACAATTACACTCAGACTCAGGACAAACAGACATATTCATGCACATAAATGTCTGTCCTGGGTGGGAATCGAACCAACGACCTGCGGCGCGAAAGGCAAGTGTCTACCAACCATGCCAACTCTTCTTATAAAATTATCTCTATGTATATAAAATATTTATGCTTTTATATCAGTTTGAGAAATTATTCCATAGCATTTGACCGATTAGTATGAAAGTGAGTCGATGCCACATATACTTATGCATTATTTAATGGAGATGCTTTATGTCCACTTTGTTATAACTCACCGCTAGATGGCGTTTTAGCACATCAAATTCTCAATTGCTATAATACTCGTCATTGGCAGGACAATTCGCCTGTCTTGTTTTTAAGTGTAATAGGAAATATACATCATGGACTAACAAAAATATTAAAATGAAGCGACATTATAATATCTACCTAATACTCGGAGGGTTAGGCAGCATATCTGTGTAACATATCACTACTGTCATAATTTTATTTCACGTTCAAATTAACAATTTCATATAAATATGTAATAATACTGTGTAATCATGACAGTAGCCTTGAATTCTAATTCAATATTTCAAACAGATACGTATCGCCGAAATAGCTCAGTTGGGAGAGCGTTAGACTGAAGATCTAAAGGTCCCTGGTTCGATCCCGGGTTTCGGCAATTCTTTTGCTCAATAATATAATATTTTTTTTACAACTTATATAGCGATCTTGTGGTTGGTAATATGACTTGACCTGAAGTAATATTGATAAATCCGTGCAATGAATAAATGATTAAATAAAAAGTTAAATATGGTTTTGTTTATAATAAAAACCAAATGAAACGTTATTTATATAATAAAATGATCTGTATATTCATTAATCTACAAATTGATGATTGATTTTCTGACACATTATAAAAGGAATTTTTTCTTAATCGTAATCGTAATATTATTAGACACTAATATGTAACCTATTTAAAATAAGAATTGGAAAAACAGTAACAGTAAAACTTGAATACTGTATCGTACAATTTTGCATTTTTTTTTAAATTATTTAACGAAACACAAATTATAATTATTATTATGATGTAGGCAACGAATAAGTCATTTTAATTAATATAAAAATAGAAATAGCTGAAAAGAGAAGTTTTATAAAAGGAAATGCCGAAACCCGGGATCGAACCAGGGACCTTTAGATCTTCAGTCTAACGCTCTCCCAACTGAGCTATTTCGGCGATGTAAATTAAGTTGAAAAGGGAACTTTTATAAGGCATTTTATTAAATACTACAAAATTGTTTAAAGTGCCACATCCTCGAATAATTTTAAGTAGTTTTCGTACATTAACTTGCCATGTTATCTTACTCGATATCATCTTTAATATTTAATAATATAATTTTTAAGTAAATTAAAGTAACAGCCTGTGAAGGTCCTACAGCTGGGCTAAGTCCTTAAAAAAATATTTATCAGTATTCTAAAATCAAATCAAATTTTTTTATTCAATATAGAAGCGTTACACTTACTTATTGAATGTCATAAATCTACCACCGGTTCGGAAATAAACATTCCAGACCTGAGAAGAACCGGCGAAAGAAACTCAGCTATTAAGAATTATTATTCAATTTGTACAGTATGAATCGGGGCCGACTGTACAATATATAACTACTAGGTATTCATTAGAACTGAAAGCAGGTACAGTGTGAGAAAACTGTGGGTGGTATTTTTGATCTCGTAACATCACATCCTATCATTGTTAGATGCTTAAGTGGTTAAGCTTATGCACAAACTTATATAATTATCGGAAAATTTATCGTGAGATGTTTTTAATACATAAATAGATACGTGAATTTTATAGTGTAGTTTTTTTTTAAATAAAATAAGCATGGACGACTGGCAATTGGGCCTCTGGTAAATGGTTGTCTATAGCTCTTGGCGCTGTGAGAAATATTAACCAAACTTGCAAACTAAGATGTTATACCCCTTGTGCCTGTAGATATACTGGCTTATCCACGGTCCACCCTTCAGAGTAACACAACATTATTAATTATTGCTGTTTTTCTTTTTACCCAAACGTACTTGCACAAATCCCTACCACCTAGTAAAGTGTAGTGATTCATAGCAAATGACAGCTAAGCATATGTACTATAAGGTCCTCCAGACCGATTTCGGTCACGGCGGCCAATCTCAAGAGAGATTAGCCAACTGCGCAGGAGATATTATAGTGCACAAGTGTGTGCGCAAACACAAATGCACTCACTATTCCCTAGCTCTCATAATCCGATGGGACGGCAGTCCGACACGACCGGAAAGAGTTCAGGCGCAGGACCAACGGCTTTACGTGCTTTCCGAGGCACGGGAGTGTACACACTTCCAACTTCCAGACTCCGGGCTGCTACTGAGAATTATCTAACAGAAAAACCCAATATCACTATTTATTGGCCCGACCTGGGAATTGAACCCAGGACCACCGGGTCTGTGGCCTTATATCTAGCCACTAGACCAACGAGGCAGTCAATGATAAGGCATATGTACTATCATCGTTAGTTAACCTTAGTGCAAAGACTATGTGGTATTGTAGAAAAAAAACAACTTTCCTATTAATCATTCCTTGCACTATAAATTCGAATACAACTTTATTATGTAACTTATGTACACTTATTGTACTTGTATCTATAATACTCTTGTTCACTCACCCTTTAAATCGTAACACAGCAATGCTTAGTAAGTTAATGAATAACTGATAATACTGAGTAACTATTGAGTTATTAAGGCTGAAATGGGCGTGCACATATGTAGCTCTACCATCATATATATATTATCAGCCTGGTAGTGGTGAGTAGTGGGACACCACTGCTGGGCAAAGGCCTCGCTACCTTCTTTCCACAATTCTATATTTTCTGCTATATTAAACCAATCTTTCCGATAGGAGTCCAGCTCGTCTCGCCATCTCCGTCGAGGCCTGCCGCGATGTCATTGGTTGTTGCTTTGGGCCAGAGATCATCTGACATTCGACAGATACTAATAAAAATAATGCATAAAAATAAAAACATTTAAATAAATTGCTTTCTTATCTTACTTGAAGCTTACTACGACATTACAAAATCAAAAACGTGAATATAACGCTACGTGTCATAATTAACAAAAAAATAATTAAAAACATCTCTAAATCGAAATAATAGAAAGAAATATTAACAAATTATTCCGCGTTGAATTATGGTAGAATTGTATAATAATTGAGATCCTGGGTGAGAGAAAATAATTAAAACTACATTTTTCATTTATTGAAAACATTGTTTTCCAGACAAACCATTTACAACTTTAATATATCTTCTTATTATGTAATGTCAAAGCTTTTGACATTCGTAACTAGTTTAGCAATCCAGAAGAAGATAAGTTACTCGTATTCAATTGTAATTCTTATTTTAATGCAATAAAGCATATTTTAATTTAACTTCAAGATACACGAGGGTGTATGGATTATGAGAGTGTTAATAAAACATCCATCATATGCATTGTGACGGACTGTGTGGTCCATTCATACAATTAGTATGGCGGTATTCTATCAAAGAGTTTACAATCATGGAATGTTCGAGAGAAAATGTTATAAAGTGTCTATGTTTCATATTAAAATATAAAACAGACTAAAAAGGATCCCAGAAATAAGCATTCCATATTTATTTATCTAGTAGATACATCAGATAGTCGATTAAACAGAGGCTTAAAATAGGAATCAATACTTAATATTATTATTATATATTGATATGTTACCTATTCAGAATAAGAATTATACAAAAGTATTAAAACTTTTATTTCCACCTATATCCTGAGCTAAACCTGTTACGAAAGTCAATCATCTTAACATGACAATAGTTACTTAATATTTGCATTGCTTTTACTATGAACAGAACAGGATAGAAAACTGAGATTATATTTTAAATGTTTCATATAAAAAATATAAATATTAAAATAGCTTAAAAGAGAAGTTTTATAAAAGGAAATGCCGAAACCCGGGATCGAACCAGGGACCTTTAGATCTTCAGTCTAACGCTCTCCCAACTGAGCTATTTCGGCGATGTAAATAATGTTGAAAAGGGAACTTTTATAATGCATTATATTATGTACTTCAAAACTGTTTCAAGTCTGTGCCACATCCTCGAATAATTTTAAGCAGAGGTTTAAAAGTTATTTGATAAATCGTCTACTAATTATAGATTATCACACAATTATAATATAAGAATAGGTATCTACCTTGCTTATTCTTCGGAAAAATACTTATAAGTTACCTACAGGGCCTGTTGGAAGTTTTGAAAAAAAAATGCAGGTACTGTTTTGCGATGATGATGTTTTATTATTTTTAATAATTGTAAATAAAAATTATTCTGTTCTATGAATATCGAATTTCTATAAATTTGTATACAGAGTGTTGTAGGTATGTATTAATTTATCATTATCTCTGCTCGGATCCGATATGTAGTGACCTAGGTAGTGACTTATCGTATCCTAACAAAGATAATCATAAATAAGTACAATGTATGTATAATAATGTCCTCCAGGTCATTTTCGGCCACGGGGTTAATCTCAAGAGAGATTAGCCAACTGCGCAGGACATATTATAGTGCATAAGTGTGTGCGCAAACACAAGTACTCTCTGTTCCTTAACTCTCATAACCCGATGGGATAGCAGTCCGACACGACTGGAAAGAGGGACAGGACCAACGGTTGCACGTGCTTTCTGTGGCACAGGAGTGTAAACACTTCTAGATTCCAGGCTACTATTGAGAATTTTCTACATTAAAATCCAATAACTTTTTATTGACACGTTCTGGGATTTGAACGCAGTACCTCCGGGTCTGCGACCTTACATCTCGCTACTAGACCAACGAGGCAGTCAATGTACGTATATAACCTCAATCGATTAAGTAGTTCAGAATTTTACATTATCACTAACAGACACCCTAGCGATTTTATACTTATATATACAGTTTATACTTAGCTTCATATTATAATAAAAGTTCTCAGCCTCGTATAAAAATAGATTCTATTTCCTTTGAATTAATGCTAACTATAACGAGTAGTGACATGCAATGTCAAAATAAAAAAAATCGTACATTTAAGTCAAGGTCGCTTTCAGTTTCAACGCGATTGTGATATCTACTATAATTTATAGTTAACTTAAAAACATAACATGAAGCCGAGATGGCCCAGTGGTAAGAACGCGTGAATCTTAACCGATGATCGTGGGTTCAAACCCGGGCAAGTACCACTGAATTTCATGTACTTAATTTGTGATTATAATTCATCTCGTACTTTACGGTGAAGGAAAACGTCGTTAGGAAACCTGCATGTGTCAAATTTCACTGAAATTCTGTCACATGTGTATTCCACCAACCCGCATTGGAGCAGCGTGGTGGAATAAGCTCCAAACCTTCTCCTCAAAAAGAGAAAAGGCCTTAGCCCAGCAGTGGGACATTCACAGGCTGTTACTGTTACTGTTAAAAACATATGAACGCACATATTCGAAAAACAAAACATATCCACTAACAATTTTATTTAATAGCCATAAATTCCTGCTGACTTACGATTAGTGGTATTAATAACTAAATAGTCATAGATAATCGTTTCACCTTTTAATGGGTAATAACTAAATTAGAACAAAGCTACATTAGCGTTACCAATCCAAATTGATATTTCAAAACGGCTAATAGATACATAATAGCGAAACCGGCGTACTACTAAATAACCTAACATTTACCACCAGTTTTGTAGACCTATAAAATTATATCGAGACTTACCCTTCATATCGTTAATACCAATTTAAACTTAACTATTTCATTGAGTTATGACCTTTATGTTAATATGAATAAAGTTTACGTTGTAGCAAAAGTAAATTAGTGGTTATATCCACACAAAAGGCACGGCGGGTCATGCGATACTGGCAACAATCATCAAATAATTTCCATTAACGTTTATTTTCCATTGTATCAAAACGATACGTCAAAAAGGATGACGTGTCTGACAATACCACATTCACATGCTCGCCACTTCGCCTGCTTAGAGTTTAGATACTAAAATACTCATAGATATATATGTATATCATCATAGATATTAATCGTTCTTTTTTCATAAAAATATATGTGTAAGCATTTTCTACACCTCATCTGAACTTCTCAGCTCAACTTAAAAATAACTGAATCGATTTAAAAAGCATATAATCTTTAATAAAATGTTTACTCATTATTTATTCTGTATAATTTATATAATTAGTATTATTGTCAATTAACAAATATTTTTATTGTGATTCTTCTTTTTTAAACTAAACTTACAAAAAGGTATCCGCGGCACTTATAAAAAAAAAAAAATTAAAAGGAAAAGGTTCATTAACAAAAAAAGCAGAATTATATATTATTATATGTATTTTAGTTTTATCAGATTTAATCTATGAAAGTGACAATACATTTAACATAAGTACATTTTTATTTACATGACTTGATTATATTTCGTAACATTTTGTAAATATAATGCAGGAGCGCGACCGTTTTGTTCTTATTGTTCAAGTAGACATTAAAATATTTACGTATTTTAAGTTTATCAAAAGCTACTAGTATCATGCCACACCATGATATCTTCCATCGTTGATAATGGAAACGTGGGAATAGTCAGCCTATTACTGCAATGATATTACCCACAATTTCGTATCATATCAGTGCATGTGCGCACTATCATTAATGGTACCACCACCACTAGATACCATTATAGATTAAAAAAACTATATGATATTAATTACATTATACTCGGTACTAAGTTCTTGTGATTGGATTTGTTTATTAACTTTTTTGCTCGTATTTCGACTAAGTATCGTTGAAGGAATATTTTAATTTCATGTTGTAACTCTTAAGGAGGGATTGAACAGGTTTTATATGAGCTTGGTGGATAACGATGCTTGTTAATCTATATATTATACTAGCGTTCGCCAGCGGGTTTGCCTACCGGTGAGAATTGTTGGTGTAGGGGGGGGGGCTTGTTATAAAAGTCTATGTCCTACCTCGGGATGTAAGCTTGCTTTATGCTAAATTTCATCAAAATCGGTTCAGCGTTTTAGCCTTAACAGACGGTCAGAATTACTTTCGCATTTATAATATTAGTATGTATTATTTTAAATCTGTGTTTTGGCTGATTTATATGACAAGTGGAAAGCTGGTGGTATGTCATTTTAGCCCCGACGACAGCATTGTAAGAGATTGTCATTCCTCAGAAATATATTTTGTTACCTGTACTGTATTTTCAATGGGAAAAACAAAATAAGTCAGTACTTTTTATTATTTGAATAACTGGTGAGTGGAAGAACTCAGACCTACCAAGACGAAACTACACGTAGCCCCCACTATTAAATAACTATACAGCTACACTTAAACTAGGTCTGTAGTAGGTATTTATACTACAGAGTGCCTACTCTATTTTACAATAAAGGTCTTAAAACAGCACACGAATTTATATTTTAATCCGTAAAATGACATGTTCAACTAAGACATTAATATACCCGTAGTTTCTAACAATAAATACTAATGGTAAGGATCCGAGTTTGTAACGCGTCGATGTATTTTTAATGGTGGGTAGTCGTAAATCAGCGCATGCGTACGTCGCGCATTGCTGCCGCCTGATGGACGCGATGCTAAACTGTGCACTTTGATTACGTTTACATAGATTAAAAAGTAAGAATATTTTTTACGGTCCACAGATAAATATATTTCATCATTTTTATATTAAATATTTTTTTTAAAGAATAGTGAAAAAAATATCTGATTCATGTCATACCGTTACAAAGCTTAAAGCTTTAGTGTATTTTATTTTTGGTTAAGTGAAACTTTGGTATGAGATATTTCAACAACATGATTTAGTGCAACGATTTTATGTAGCTTTTGAGTTTAATTAATCTGCAAACATAAAAAGGTTTTACTTCTACCATATAGGTTATACTAAGCACGCTTGAAACTAGTGAACAGTAGTTTTATGAAATGAAAAAAAGAATAATTTTTGCCCTTTAATGTATGTGCACCCTGCAAAAATATTGCATAGTAAAATACAACATCATCGGTCTTCGTATAGACACAACGAACACGTGTTCATATTCTCATTTATTTTTAAAGAATTGAAATAATTAAATGTCGTATTACCGTACTTTATTAGTTATTAAGGTAATAAAAAAATAGAATGGTGTGTGTGAATTACAAAAAAAGGAAACTTAACTTTTTTTGTGACGGTATTTTTTATTCTGCCTAAAATTAGGAAATAAAATGGTAAGTATACATGTAATATGAAGAAGCACGAAATGCCTAATGCAAATTACAATGAATTAAACACAAATCGAACTTGTTATCGATCTTTCGTAGAAAAGTATGTCAAGAAAATGGATATAAATTGAGCATTGAGCTTTTGGTTAAAAAGCTTTTTTTTAATTTTCCTACGAAGAAAAGTTGAAATAATGTTATTATTATGTGCTATGATAAATAAAAAAATGTTTGCAGTAAAAGGACGATAATATTATCGATTTATATGCATATAAAAATTATTTCTCAGTTAGATTGAACGCGGTAAGTTGTTAGAGATTCAATTATTTACTTTTTTCATTTTTTTTATACAGATTGTCTTGTGGTTAAATGCGCCCCTTTCCCAGCACCAGAGAGTCTTAAGTAATAATGTTATATGGATCTGTCGTATGAAATCAAAAATATAATAGGGCAGGACTAAAATATATGCTATCCTTTTCAACCTCGTACAAGAGTTTTGTTTGAGTTTTTAAATTACTTTGAAGATTATCAGAATAGAAACGGCATAAAGCTATTTTTTCCCAATTGCATATTATTTATTTATTTATTTATTATATTAGATATATAATATTAAAACGATATTTATATAAAAATGGGAACTATATTTACTAATTAACTTAATCTAATTACAGGAATTAAATTAAATACAGGAATGCATCATCACGTTATAATTGAATATATTAAAGTGTATTTAAACAAAACTAATGCACATCTTATTTCTAGCTCTATACGAGTTGGCAGCAGATGATCAGACGACCATACCTCATCGCTATCTTGATCAACCAGTTAGTCTCAGCCGGTAATTACTCTAAAGAACATACTTCGTATACATTAGTAATACGAATTAATATGAAAGGATTCTTAGATAGTATCGATTTTAATATCTATTTTTATCAAACTAAAACGCAGCCAATAAAAGATTATATACATATGTTCTATATGATATTTATATATCTATCTTACCAGATGTATATTGAACTATAGTAAAGTACCAGCCTGTAAATGTCCCACTGTTGGGCTAAGACGTGCTCTCCGTTTGAGGTTTGAAGATAAATACACACGTGGCAGTTTCTACAGACACGTGAAGGTATCATGATGTTTGATTTATGATAACTTGGCTATTACTGCCATATTTAATAAATGATAACTCTGAATGGACGAAGATTGAAAACTTGGAGCCACAGTAACATTTTTCAGCATAAAAATACCTATCCAATGATGTATTACGTATGAACGTAATTAAGTATCAATCAATTATATAAATAGGCAAAGACGAAATTTCAGGACTCCTCGACCCGTGACTAGTGTTAAAGTGATCGACGGACAATTAACTCTAACATTTAACGCCGATTTTATTATTCAATAAACGAAAATTAATTTTATGAATGTATTCTTAACAAATCATAACCGTTTAAATATTCGTGTACGTACATTACATATGTACTTAATCTAAATAGTGTAGAATATGTAAACAAAGTTAATTGGTTAAAATAATAACCAAGGAAAATAAAAACGATAGATATGCGCAATGTTGGTATACAACGCAACGATAGATATGGCCTGTCACAGATTATAAATATTAATTAATCCAATATTACAAGGTTTTCAAGCTTTGATTATGCCCGCTCGTTCCCTGAAGCGCAAATTGGAGAGGCATTTATTTTAGTTCTACTAATTACTAATTAGTTGGCGGGAAGCAGTCGAGCGTGCGGATTAACTAATGCAAATGTTGTGGAGCTGATTTATAATCTGTGTAGAACGAACTAAGTGATGTTGACAGAAAAAAGGATGTTAAAATTTTTCGAACGGCTATTTAATAAATGTTACTTCTTTAATTTTTTTTTTTAGGAGTTTATAATGATGTAATAAACCATTAACCATTTGCCTACTATTTATTTTGATTCTAAGATTTGTATTCTGTTTTATAAACATCTGGTATTTCATCTCTACTATATAACACATTAAACTAAAAATACACTTAAAACTGAACAGGACTTACTACTTTTTTTTTTTTTATTGTATTTAGTTCCTAAACAATAAGAACTTCATTATATTACAATCTAGCCTAAAGACTAATGAGTATTTTTTCTATAACTTAAATTGCTAAATAGAAATATAAACATAAGGATGCGTCCATCAACACTTTTCTTATTGTCTATTAAGGAGAAGTCACTTTGTTAATGTGATTTTAATTTTAATGTATCACTGCACTATATTGACATAACACTAATAAGCTAACTCAAAAGGTTTAGTCATTTTTACTACTGAGATAAATTCTGATTCTTTACCCTACACAGTACACCGCACATAGGTAATAGTTCGCAGTCTTACCTAAACTTAATTAAAAAAAAATAGATTAGCATCCTAACTAATTTTATAAATGTGAATGTGAGTTTGTTTGTTTGTTATGCTTCCGTGCTTAAATCACTAAGCCGATTTTAAAAATTCTTTCACCAACTGAAAGTAATATTTTGTCCCCGTATTCCCACGGGAACGAGAACTACGCCGGTAAAACTGCGGGCAAAACGCTAGTATAATAAGTATACTACAATTATAAGAAAGGTATTCGTTTTGTTCTTTAAAAAATTGTTGTTTTAAATTTCATAAAGATAAAGTATTCCGTCTCTAATGTGCCTAATTAATGACACATACTGTTGTTTGAAGATTCGGTTAGTTCGTCAACATAGCGTGACGAAAAACTTCAAATGTTCGTCGTTCGGCGCGGTCGTCTAATTTAGACAAATAGACGCACATGTCTCTGTCTAACCTAATTGATTTACTGCTAGGGGAATTTTTGTAATACGGATTTACGTAGTATTAACGACTAACTTCAGTTTCGCTCTTTTGGAAAAAGGCTGACACATGATTGACAAAGAATCTAATACCGGCCTTCGCTGTCAGTAGTCAGTTCCAGTCAATTCTAACTTATTGACATTTTTTTTTTCTTCGTACCGGTATTATGAATGCTTTTCGGACTGAATGAAGGTCGCGGCGAATCAAATTAATGAAAAATGTATATAAACAATAATATTTTTCATAATTATTTTTTAATTACAGTAATATGAAAACTTCTTTAAAGTGAAAAAAAAGTCATGTTTTTTAATAGTGTAAATAGAAAGTTTCCTAAATATGAAAAAATATTATAATGAATATGTAAGTATAAGAACACATAGAGATAAAATGAATAAATTTGTTTTGAAAGTTTTAATTATTAGACAATCGCAAACGACAAATCTACAACGAGCTTAAAATATAATGTACAACTTTAATAATTCAATTTCTCATGCCGTTATCTGCAACAATATGTACTTTCTTACGTCTTGGCATATTGTTCAATAATAAAGACAATGCAACACGTGTAATTCATATTAATATTTTCCCATTAATGTGGTAATATAACTTCTAATACGACAGACACTCTTAAAAAATATTACTACGTATCCGAAAATAGCCGTATGTTAGTGTTTTAAAAATCCTTGACTAAATATTTTGTACACTCAACGAGGAGCTGTGTCCATCTATTCTTAAATTATTAATTTCTAGTATTAAAATTTTAAAACACAAACTTAAACATATAATAAAGTTTTATTTCGTTTTAAGCTAGTACAAACATTTATTTTAGGATTTATAACCATGACAGCACATTGTTTCCAGATTTAAATTTTATGTTTACCTAATTCCAATAATACAACAATGCATTTTGTTGTTTTATTTTGGCAATGATATATATGGCAGATAATGTGATAATTTTAGCCTGAATGTCGATTTATAATAGTTACCTAGGCAATTGTAAATTTATTTTAATTTCTAGGTGATTAACAAATTATTAAACATTCAAAGTAACTCAAATAAAGTAGATACAGAACTACAGACTTACAGATATAATACAGTAGTGTTAAAAATTTTAATATTGTTCAAGCCATTTGAATTCAGAGCGTGTCACGTCACAATATTTGTGCTCGAAGCGTCGTCTATTTTTGAGTAGCTAAACTAACATTACGTTTCGTAGCGTCATCTAGAGCTTAATAGCAGAACTCTTATGAAACTTGAGTTTGACAATTTATAGCATAGATAGTCGTTGAATATTATGTGATAATTTGAATAGGTATGCATTTGTCGTTTTCGTATAATAATTTTGACAAACGTAGTAACTTTTTCCACTGGTCGGTTAAACATTAACCGATTGACATTTCCATATTTCAAAAATAGTCATAAATTGCTAGTGCCGCTGTCAAAGCGGGAATGTAGAAATCAAGTTTGTTGATTCCAAGTGATTGTACCTGAGTGCTACGCGGCCTTATAAATTAATTTCACCAGCCACAATGCCGCCGAGTAGCCTTCGAGTGGTGTACGCGTTCGCTAGAGAAATGCATCCAAAAACGACCGACGTTTTCATACAATACGGCACTGCCGGATTCCGTACCAAGTGAGTAATCGCCGTCATTATATATTAATATATAGCCAATAAAGGGTTTTTCCTATGTATGAAACAAATTTAACTGAAATAGGTCAATACAGTGGCATATGATATTACTTTTACACCTATTCAAAGTGTCACGTAGGCAGGTTTCGCGAAGGATGCGAATATCCTTTTACACTTTACTATTCTATAATGGATAGTTCGTGAGTCACTTATTGTGTAATTTATAACGGGAAGTAACCGATATTATGGTCAGTGACTCCTTGTACAACCAAAACAAATACATAGATTCATTCAAGTCTCAATATCTAATAAAAGTTCATGTGTGAAACATTAGATACAAAGTGCAAATGATTAAAAAAGACCTTGTTTGCATAATTATGTCGTTGTAATGCTAGTTCGACATTTTAATTAATTAAGGAATGTTTACACACTATCTAATTAGACTTTCATATGAATAAATAATTGATTAAATAATCCATTACAAATATAAAGAAAAGTGAAATTGTAAATGTATTTTAACCATGAATTTATGTAAAGACAATTGCAAAAGCAGGACTTTACTGAAAATAAATTTAGTACAATAAATAATATATTATAGGAGCTATTGTAGCATTTTTGTATTGTAACATATTTTTAGGCATTTAGTTTTTACTTAAAAACTATTAAAAAAAAACATTATTAAAAATAACACAGTATTATATTAAATTAGATATGCATTCAGTATACATTTGCACTATGAAGGTGTGTCTGAAGTATATTGGCACTTAGCCAAGCACTTAAATTCTTTGGGTTCATATATCCTTATCAATACTCATTTATTTATATTCAGTTCTATTTATAACAAAATGTAATAGTAGTCTAGCTAAATTGAACATTATTGTGTCTGAGACTAGACTACTAGCTAAATAGATTTTTTATTTCATTTTCTTATCATATAAAAAATGCCTTAATATTCAAAGCAAATACAATTTTTAATGCTATAATAAAATAATAAATATATAAATGTAAGTCTGTGTATACAACCTTACATACAACCTTATCAAAACTAAACCAATGTTTTTTTTAAAAAATGAAATGGAGATAACCTAGAATCTATATAAGGATAAATAAAATGAAGGGATATACCAGTTTTTTTTTTTAATGCTATGTCATGGAACTGTGCTATTTCCTTATATTATATATCTCTCTTATATTGGTATAGTTTTAGATAAGCTCAAACAAATATTAATTACAAATAAGATTCATTTTAGAATAACAAGAAACATAACAATTACTATCATTGCTTCGTTAAAAAGAAAAAGTTAAAAAAAGAAATTAGAACATAAACAGTTGCGGTAATATAAACCATATGAAATAAATTACTAAAAAATATGTGCAATTATCATTACGCAAAGAGTAATGACTGTTCTTGTTAATGTAATCAGTGGTTTTGTAATCATTTAATCTATATCTATATTGGTATTATCAGAATTATAATAATAACCTGATTCTAAAGTTATCTATATAATATTATTTATAATGAGTACAAATATTTTCTTATAAATATTTTACTTTAACTAGAATGGTTATATATCTTCCATTAGAATACTTTTTTGCATTTCCTTAGTAAATTAAAGATTGATTGTCTTGTTTAAACTGTAACAGCTTATTTATAAGAATTAAACTTAGTAATTAGCCCAATTATAGAAGAACAAGTACCATGTAACTTGGTTTTTTTGGGTGGTATCTATGGCCCTGTGGTGAGAACGTGTGAATCTTAACCGATGATCGAGGTTCAAATCCAGGCAAGCACCACTGAATTTCATGTGCTTAATTTGTGATTATAATTCATCTCGTGCTTGACGATGAAGGAAAACGTCGTGAGAAAACCTGCATGTGTCAAATTTCACTGAAATTCTGTCACATGTGTATTCCACCAACTCGTATTGGAGCAGCGTGGTGGAATAAGCTCCAAACCTTCTTCTCAAAAGAGGAGAAGAGGCCTTAGCTCAGCAGTGGGACATTCACAGGCTGTTACTGTACTATGTCCTGAACTGAAAAATTTGAATTTAGTTTTACCATTTTAACAGTACAGTAATAGCCTGTAACCATGTTAAATGACAATTTAAATGTGCTCATAAGAGCCTACTTGTTTAAAAAATAATGATATTTTTTATATAATATGTAGTTTTCTTAAAATAATATTTCAAGCCGCAATTGATTATTTAGATTAATCATCAAATCATTCACAACTAATAAAATTATGAGAAAAAACTAAACAATGTTTCAATACTATGTATATTTCATCGGAACTTTTAACAGAACTGTTATCAATATTAATCATGTCAATAATAAATCATAATTCGATAATGCAATTATTGCTAATGATAAATAATTTAATTGTAAATTTATTTATTAAAAATAATCAATATTTTGAATCCTCTTTATTGAGTCGATTCTCTCTCGTCGGAGGGTCGCGAGTAGAGTTGCCACATATACTTTATAATTTATGAAGGCAGTGAACGATGTAAAAATACTACTTTTTTTAAGTTTTTACTAAGGTTAAGCTTTTTTTTTTGTGGGTAAAATGTAGACCACTTATGAATATTAAAAAAATGAACTATTTATTTACATGAATTTATTCTGAGATATTCACTAGTAACAAATACTTGTTAGATGTTGCCACAACAAAAAATATGTAAGGAAAAGAAATATAGCAAATTGTATATAAAGTTTATTTTCAGATGTGCTTTATTTTTTAAATTAGATAAGGCATGCACGGATGCATCCGTGTCGTAGCTCTTCTTTGTTTCGTTCGAAAACAAACCATATTTCAATCTTCGGCCAAAAAGAGTCGGTATATAATATCGACGTAAGTTAAAACGAATGTATTGTTCGGACATTAGTAATGACTTGGTAGACGATTGACGTTTAATTCTCTGTTTTTTAAGAAGGTTGATATATTAACTACGTCTGTCCGCTTGTTCGCTGTATTCATTTGAATTTTCTAAAATAGTTTACGTAAATTCTTCCGGAAGGTTTTAGTTCCTTAGTAGTATATAACTTTCATTTTTAGTAATGTTATTATTTTATTTTTTTTTGTAATCACGTTTAAAGGTTGGATAATTTTCGGACTAACGGTGGGTTTATCGTAAGACATGCATCAAATTAATGTGCAACAGCCTACTATAATCGTTGGTTTTAAAAAAAAATACAGAACAATTCAGATTGTTAGCAATACGTCTAACTAGTTAAGAAGTAGGAATTGTGTATGCTATCTTAATTAATTTTAAAGATTTCTTGGTATATTAATATATAAGTAACATAAAATAAACGATGATCTTAGTTAAATTCACAATATCTGAGGCATGAGAAAGGAGAATAACTGATATTGGCGTGCAGCAGGGTTAGCTTTTAACTCCAGGCACTATTGCTATAAATTTTAGTGAACTGGCTCAAGATTTGAACTCGACTAGGACTAGGACTGCAAGATCTGATTTATAAATAAATGTTAATGTCCTCCTTCACTCCCATTATCCTACGGGACGGCAACCCGAAACGACCGGAAAGAGTTCAGGCGCAGGACCAATGGCTTTGTGGTTTCCGAGCCACGGGAGTGTACACACTTCCAGACTACGAGCTGCTACTGGCAATCTTCGGCATAAAAACTCGTTAACTTTTTACTGGCCTGACTTGGGATTTGAATACAGGACCTCGGGATATGCCGGCGAATATCTAGCCACTAGACCAACGAGCCAGTCAACATTTATAAATATGTAGTCGCTAAATCGATGAGGCTGATAGAAATTCGAATGCAGTAATATATACGACCGTAAAAAAGTGAGATGTAATAAAATAAAAATCGAATGCTCTCATTTCTTTTTTATTTTTACAGAGCCAGTCTTCTAGAACATGTAGTTTACCGTATGGGACTTCTCGCAGTGCTACGTTCTCGAGTCAAAAATGGTAAGGACATTTACTATTTTGTAGTAAATTTAATTATTACAAGACATAAAAGAGTTGTACACTTAATAATTTAAACCGTTTTAAAAAATATCACGACATAAAGTCATTAGAGTTCAATCGAACTTGCGACCTTGCAAGTGGTATTGTTGCAGCTAGTTCTAAATTGAAGTCATTAGTCTGTAAAAATAAAAACTTACCATGCATAATGTACATGAATATGAAATTCACGTCAATAGTCTGAATTTAAAGCGGGTAAAGCTGCGAACAAGAGTTACATATATAATAATATTATATATACTAAAACTACGAAATATCTCAGTTCTCTAAGCTCGTCTGGGTAGGTACCACCCACTCATCAGATATTCTACCGCAAAACAGCAGTACTTAGTATTGTGTTCCCGTTTGAAGGGTGAGTGGACCAGGGTAATAACAGGCACAAGGGACATATCATCTCAGTTCCCAAGGTTGGTGAGGCATTGGCGATGTAAGTGATGGTTAATTTTACTTACATCGTCAATGTCTATGGGCGGTGGTGACCACTTACCATCAGGTGGCCCATTTGTTCGTTCTATGTACCTATTCAATAAAAAAAAAACGCGCTACACTTTCCGGTATAAGTTTCATATTATACATTGATTACGAAGAAAAACGTCTCATTTAATAAGATATATAGAATTTTAATATTTTATTTATTTAGAGCTACCATAGTTTCATTGAATGCAAAGGTCTTAAGCGTTGGTCGTGGGTTCAAAACTAGTCAAGTACCACGCAGTGTTCATATGGTTAAGTTTATATATATATATATATATATATATTCAACTCTTGCTCGGCGTTGAAGGACAATAAAGGGAACTTGCATGTGACTAATAACGTTTTGTCACATTTATCGATCAAGCCCCGCTGTAAAAGCGTAATGTGTAGAATTTAGTGTAGTAGAATGAGCTTCAATACTTTTTAGAAGGGGGAAACCCCTCTCCTCCTGTGATTTTGCTTGACTTTGGGGTATTAAATCTACTTACTACTACTACGTATGTAATATAAATATTTATATATATAAGTATGAAATAATGTTACAAAGACTTAAGTTATTTTACCTTCTTTGTTATTTTTTTCAATTCTTATTGTAATAATTATGAATTTTATCCTATTTTTGGTATATCGTGATAATCACATACTTTTGCCTCAAGGTCGCACAATTGGCATCATGATAACCGCCTCGCACAACCTTGAACCAGACAACGGTGTGAAACTCGTCGACCCGGACGGTGAAATGTTGGAACAGAGCTGGGAAGAAATTGCAACAAGGCTCGCTAATGTCAGGTAATGTTTTGATGTCCTGACTCATATCAGCCACGGCGGCCATTTTTACGCTAGTCATCTTCCTAGGACATGTTATAGTGCACAAGTTTGTTCGCCAACAGAACTACGCTCTTTTGTTTATTCTCAAATTTCAATGTTATATGCAAAACCGACCTGGCCGAAAATAATTCAGTCACAGTATTAAAAGTTTTACCAACTTACAGACTCCCAACTGAGCATATCTCAATAGAAAAAACCTAATTACTATTTTGTTGATTTTATTCCGCGCTTAAACCAAAGTGCTTTGAGTCTACAGCTCTATGGCTAAACAATGACAAACGAAGAAATATATTATTAATGGGGCCTTTTTTTTTTTTTATTGCTGGAAAAACGCCTTGACGCGTTTCCCCCCATGAAGTGGGGGGGTATGTGGGGCTCACAGGCACTAAGCGCCGGAACACCCACTAAAAAACCAGCGGTATCCTCTCCGTCTAGTCGGGGGGCGCCACGGGATCGCTTGCGCATGCTACCGTGACGCCCCGACGGTTGGCCCGCCTATGCGGGCCTCCATTTCTAAGGGGGTTCCCGGATACAGGGAGCCCCCTTAGTTATTAATGGGGCCTGTGCACTTACGATAAAGTCAAGTCCATTGTCTACATTAGTATATATCCGCGTTCGCTGTCTGTTCGTTCGTAGTTTTTCAAATGAAGCACCAATATCTTCCAGAAAGCTTAAATTAAGTTTATAAATAATAGATAAAGGACAATGTTGTGAAATTAGTATTTTTTCTAAGCATTAAAAATATATCTTTTGGTCTAAATAAAGCTATAAATTTTTTTTTTGATTACTCTTTACTCCTCTTAACTTGATTCATTAGAACCAATATTTGTAAACAATTTTTTTTTAAATCAGTAAAAAAAAAAATTGAGAGTTTTTATTTATTTTCAGTGACAATGACTTAGAATCAATAACCGGGGAAATCATTAAGCAGGTGAACTCGGATATGGCTCTAAAGGCGAGCGTCTACATCGGCATGGATACAAGGTAAATGTTCATTTTTTTAAATTTGGAATAGGTAGATAGACTTGCAAATAGGCTACATGATTACCAGCACTATAAGAGATAATGACCACCCCTTACATTGTCAATATGCCACCAAAATTTGGAACGAAGTTGTTATGTCACTTGTGTAGCTACACTGGCTCACTCATCATTCAAATAACAATACTCAGTACCACCATGTCACCATGTAGTTATAGTAGCCGTGGATATAGAATGGGATTGAAAATAATGTAACGTATATTCACCGATTCCTCATACACTGTTGCTGTCTATACTCACACCTACCGGTAATGAGTATAGATAGCAGCAGTGTGCGAGCGAGAGGTGAATGGTAAGACATAAATATATTCTGTCAATAAATTTCCAAGAAAAAAATTAAGACATTCGGCAGTTATAATTGAAATAATTAATTATGAAACATAAATTTTCATTATGGTGTAGTAGTGAAATATCATAGAAAATTAGGCGTTTATTTGAATTAATCTATTTTTATTTTTAACAAGAACATTATCACTGCTGAACTATTGGAAAGTGATCATTGTTATTTGAATAGTATCAATTTTTCAACTTAAATATTATTGCACGGTAACAATTTTACATTTTAATTTGTTTATTACTTAAATAGATATACAAGTCCCCGTCTCGCTGCGGCTGCTGTCCACGGAGTGATGGCTCTGAAGGGAACTGCGAAAGAATTCGGCATCGTCACAACACCCATGCTGCACTTCTGTGTCAAGTGTCGCAACGATAACACGTATGGAACGCCCACTGAGGAAGGTAATACAATTTACATACACTATTAATAGATAATAGGCACTCACACTTATACAAATTCTTGCGTACGTGAACACACAACTATATTTTGGTAGAGCTTTGTGCAAGCTCGTCTGGGTAGGTACCACCCATTCATCAGATATTCTACCGCAAAACAGCAGTACTCGGTATCGTTGTGTTCCGGTTCGAAGGATAGAGTGAGCCAGTGTAATTACAGTTATGTAACATCTTAGTTTTAAAGACTGGTGGCGCATTGGCGATGGTTAACATTTCTTAAATTACCAATGTCAATGAATGTTGGTGACCACTTAACCATCAGGTGGCCCATTTGCTCGTCTGCCTACCTATATTTAAAAAAAATACTACTAGGAACTAATGAGAAATGCGAAACTGTTTGTCTGTTATGCTTTCACGGCTAAACCTCTGAACCGATTCGATATATTTTGGTATACAACAATAGGACAAAGGCTACTTTTATCATAACTAACACCTGTCAATCATCCCCCCCCCGCACCTAACAGGCGAGCCAAGCTCAAAACTTATTATTTACACTATAGAACATCGCATAGACGATGAAAAAGATGGATTTGGTTAATTTCGATGGTTAACATTTCTTAAATTACCAATGTCAATGAATGTTGGTGACCACTTAACCATCAGGTGGCCCATTTGCTCGTCTGCCTACCTATATTTAAAAAAAATACTACTAGTAACTAATGAGAAATGCGAAACTGTTTGTCTGTTATGCTTTCACGGCTAAACCTCTGAACCGATTCGATATATTTTGGTATACAACAATAGGACATAGGCTACTTTTATCATAAATAACACCTGTCAATCATCCCCCCCCCCCCCCACCTAACAGGCGAGCGAAGCTCAAAACTTATTATTTACACTATAGAACATCGCATAGACGATGAAGAAGATGGATTTGGTTAATTTCTATAAATATAATTTTGCAAAATGCCTAATCACAATCAATATTCAAAAGATTAGTGTTGTTTAATTCTCATGGTGATTTCCTATTTTATTTAAAATTCGAAAACAAACTGTCAACCCGATGTCCACAAGTAAATTTTTTCATCAATAATAATGTCCTCCAGACCGATTTCGATCGCGGCGGACAATCTCAAGAGTGATTAGCCAACTGCGCAGGAGATATTATAGTGCACAACTGTGTGCGCAAACACGGGTGCACTCACTACACACTGCTCTACTACTACTCACTAGACACTTATAAACTATTCTGCTTAACACTTGCATGTCACTTAATAGTGATGTTAAAACGTTTACAGGTTATTATGAAAAGATTGTCGGTGCCTTCAAAAACATATGCCAGAAGCTGCCCGTGGTCGGCGACTACAATACCACGCTGTACGTTGACGGCGCTAACGGCGTCGGCGGGAAGAAACTGAACATCATCAAAAAGAGCTTAGACGGAGAACTTGATCTTGTTCTATATAACCTTGGCGGGAATGGCGGGAAATTGAATTTGAATGTAAGATTATTTCATATTGCTTCTTATCCTAAAACCCGACCAAGCACCATTGAATATTCATGAGCTCACATTTGCCAATTAAACATCATATCTACCATGTGTTCATGTGTATAGTCCGTCCCAATCAAGAAATAAAGATAAAAAAATCTTAGATTAACATGTTCCATGCGATTAGCTAATGGCTCTGCTGTCTTATGCACTAAAATAAGTTCTTGATAAGTTCACCTTTATTTATAATACAGTATTCCACTTAACTACTTATAATCACATTAATTTTAGTTCCAATGTTTTGATTATAACTTTGCGAACATTCAAAACGTCATTTTTACACATATCCATAGTGAATGTTATAGATTATTCAAGCTCTCGACAAATGATATCACTGTATTTACTCACTCACTTTACTGATGTTTATGTCACGGACGGTATATTACGGTATTAACGGTATATTAGAGTTATATAATTTTAGTTGACTACAAAAAAGGACCTTCAGTTTAACATAATATGGCAGAAGTAGTGAAAACATAAAGACACGATTGGAAGTGATATGGAAGGTTAATGTGTTAACGAATCATTGTTTGGAACTAAAAAATATATATATTACAATGATAATTAAAAACTTTTTTTTTTTTTTATGAAAGCCATATATATAGCAAGTTTTAATGTTTTTTCTATAGTATATAATTTTGTTTTTTTTTTTCAGTGTGGTGCAGACTTCGTCAAAGTATCCCAGAAACCACCAGTTGGAGTTGAACATGTGCCATATCAAAGAGTAGCTTCACTTGATGGGGATGGAGACCGTCTTGTATATTATTATTTAGATGACAAGTATGTATAGTCTTATTTACTATTTTAATAAATAAATATAATTTACTTAAAATATATATACCAGCTGTCATGGTTGAACGGTATGAAGGATTAAATGCTGCAGCAAGATCTTGCAGTGATTTGCAAAAAAGTAGATAGTATAAACATTTTCCATGACACATATACATGCCTACATTAGTGTTACTCGATAAAACATCGGAGATTTTAATAAAATCAAATTTTAACTTCAACACAGTTTATTTATTCTAAACAGATTTCATACCAATAATAATTTTTATATAAATTGTATTGAACTAGCTGACCTGCGATTGCGTTACAATTCAATTTATATATTTCGTAAACAATTGTTGTTTAATTCCAGAGATGAAATGCATTTACTCGACGGCGACCAGATCGCGATCCTCCTAGCGAGCTATATAACGGAGTTGTTGAAGTCCTGTGGAGCGCCAGAGCTTCGCATTGGGCTCGTTCAGACCGCGTACGCTAATGGTGCCTCCACACGCTACATTACTCAGGATCTGGTAGGTTGTTTCTTTATTATTACTTTTAATTTACAAATATACATGTAGCGACATCTATCTCGCCACATACGAAAACTAAAAAACAAGTATCCTACATCGCGATATTAAAGTTATCCGAGCGATTGAACATATATACAAGAACCCGACAACAACCGTCGGGCAGTGGCCGACCATACCAACAACCCGTCTGGTCGGAGGATCCTTCCTTTTCAATGGTGGAGGAGGAACTTTACACCCCGTTTCTCCCTATCTCCAAAAACACAATAAAATTTAATCAATATAAATTAATCATGAAGTTTTGATTATTGGCTGAAAAAAATATACATGCAGAAATTAAATAATTCGATTAAACAATAGAAACATACAACAAAGGCAAAAACCACATGTCAGCGGAGATTAAAAAAAATTAACATGATTCTTGTAAGTAAATAAGTAGCAGTCTGTGAATGTCCCACTGCTGGGCTTAAGCCTCCTGTCATTATTATTATTAACATTATTCTTAGCATATTAAGATTGGCAAATTTTAAGCTTTATTAATCTGTAGTCTATGTATGTTGTTATGCCTCTTTAGTTTTGTATGATAGACAGATCACTGTAACATAAAACATTATTAAAGTGGACTTAACCAGTCGGTCATCATTTCATTCCAACATCGCAAATCTGTTGATATTGTTAGAATGAAGGACTCTACAGTAGTAAAACGAATTTTGTCGTATCATTTTTGCGTTTAACAGTATAAAAGGAAGAATCGCCATGCAAGCTATTGCAGTTACACGTCATGCCAGACTCTCATAATATATATGTCAATAGATGGCGCTAGGCCATATGTATAATATGATAAATAAAGAGAACATTTAATAACACAAATTACAATAGATATAATTCTATCATATAAGATAAATATGTTTTATTCTAGAAAATTCCAGTGACATGCGTGAAGACAGGCGTGAAACATCTGCACCACGCGGCGCTGTCGTACGACATCGGGATATACTTCGAGGCGAACGGTCACGGGACGGTCGTCTACAGCAAAGAAGCCAAGAATGTAGTCCGGAAGATCGCTGAGGAAGGGTAAGTTATGAATTATGTTCCCAGTACAAACTGGTTCCATGGAATTTAGTATAGAAATCGATTATGGTATGGAATATGCACTTCTGTTTCATCCTATAACCTATCTCTATGCAATCGATCCGTTGCTCAGTTGATGCATGAAAGTAGAAACTTTAAAACAGTTGGTTTATAATATTTTAGTGTTAATTTATTTATACTAGTACATAAATACAGAAATAAATTCTTATTTGTAGTACAGTAGTGTTTTGTATGTATGTGTGTGTTATATATCATAATAATTTTCGTTTTCAGGTGGACAAAAAGAGTTCCACTAAGTACTACATATCAAATGTAAATACTTATTATAGGCAAAATAATGTCTATACCGTTTTTCACAATATGTATTAAGGTTATATTTTTTCATGACGTCATTAATTTAGTGCCTCTATTCCACTGAAGTTGTGCCAGTTACTTAAAATTGTAATAAATGTAAGATGTGAAGATATTAAATAAACGCTATTATAACTCCAGTGAAGCGGAACAACGCAAAGCGGCTGCGCTGCTGCTGAACTTCATCGACGTAACCAACGAGACGGTGGGCGACGCCATCTCCGACCTGTTCCTCGTGGAGAGCGTGCTGCGCGCGCGCGGGCTGGACGTGCGCGCCTGGGCCGCGCTCTACCGCGACCTGCCCTGCCGGCAGCTCAAGGTCACCGTGCAGGTGAGCGCGCGACTACTACTGACGTAATGCAGTGAGAAACCGTTCAAGGTCAATGTTAAGAGGAAACTAAACTGTACAAAAGATATAATAGTGCACGCACAAGCATAGACACTCAATGTAGTGTTGGAATAGTATTATTAGAGTTAAAGCATACTGTTATTGAACGAATTGGTCCCAAGAAAATGAGTGTTACACTATAAAATTCAAAACTCACAGATACTGAATCTGTTACTGACCTTTTATAGATACAATTATGATCATTCTTTCTATCTATATTCAAATTAAACATAGATACCAACTTTATCCAACAAAACATTTTTACCCAAAAACGTCAAAAAACATACACAAATGAGATATCATTAAATAGTCTTCACATAATTTCAGGACCGAAATGCAATCTCAACGACTGACGCCGAACGGCAATGCACGGCTCCCGAGGGTTTACAGACGAAGATAAACGAGCTAGTCTCAAAATACACGAGCGGGAGATCGTTCGTCCGGCCATCGGGTACTGAGGACGTCGTGCGAGTGTACTCTGAGGCGGACACGCAGGAGGTTAGCACAAATTTATACCTAACATATTATAGTAATAGAGTAGTAAATCAGTTGTCTTTACAAATTTACAAAATTTACGAGCCGGTTAGCGTGGTTGGTAAATACTTGCCTTGCACGCCGCAGGTCGTGGGTTCGATTCCCACCCAGGAGAGACATTTGTGTGCATGATCATATCTGTTTATCAGATCAGTTGTCTGGTTTCCATAGTACAAGCTCTGCTTATTTATTTATTTTATTTTAATGGAAACAAACAGTACATAATAAATTTAATAAATATCAAATATTGAAAAATCATTACCAAAATAGTTTCCAATGATTAGTGATTAGTGATTAGTTTGGGATCAGATGGCTTTGTGTGAATAATGTCCAAGGATATTAAAAAAAAAATCGCTTAATTTCACTATTTATATTTAGCTCATATTATATACAAGAAATTTCATATAAATAAAAACTAACTTTTTTTAATAATCGTAATATTTTTCTTATGTTAACAGTCGGCCGATAAGTTGGCAGCCGAAGTCGCCCAAGCAGTTTTCGATTTAGCCGGAGGTGTCGGCGACAGGCCGGAACTACCTGAATAGCTTATTTAAAATCTACATTATAGTGATCTGAAAATATTAATATATCATAACTCATACGACCCAATTGGCATAGTACTTTCTAAACGTTTTCATTATATTTCATCTTATTTTAGTAGACATTTTCATTCAATATAAATTATTAGTATATAGATGACCAAGTAGAAAACACGATCTTAAAGCGACATTTATTCCTTGCGTATCAAAATATTATTATTATAATAATTATAATGTATCCAAATATGAAAGATCTCAATTAATGAGAATAATTCAAATCGAAATGCAGTCACTGAAATAAGCAGTGTTGTTATTGCCTCTAGACAGAGCTATGACGTCACATGCAAACTGGCAACTGTGTCATTTGTACCAGATTAAAAAAATATATCATTAATCTATTTTTGAAATATAATTTAATAATTGCGTTTAATTAAAATACCCAATTTAGTTGTTATGGATCTGATATTCGGTGTGACTTTCAATCGTGTCGCAAATTTTAATAGTAATTTAATTATCAACATGAACAATTAAAATATCTTAACACGAATTTAAATTAAATGTGATATTCGATCTAGAGCTGCCATATTGTTCTTTTCTTTGTTCCATATTTTTATACGAAAAAAATTGTATACTTGCGAAAAGGAGTAAATGTAACTTTATTTTTCACCGTCCAATTTAATAAAGAATTTGAGAGCACTAAATAATAAAAATGATGTTTGTGAAAGTAACTAGTCTGATGAGATTATAAACAGTACAACGCTTTACTAGTCGGGTATATTTCGAATTTCTTTTACTAATATTTGATAAATAATTTGATTTTCTGCATTATAATTTTATGCACAAAATAAAAGTTTCATAAAAGGTTGTATGAATATATAAGATAAAAACTGCTTATATAATATATAATGGTCGAAATAATACTTTCAATCAAATATATAGTCAATTAACAAACCAAATTGAGTTTAATTTGTAGTAAATTAATTTTATTGGTATGTATGACTTCTATAAATAAGTTTTATTTAAAATTTAAATTTATGACGTATGCAATTCAGAAGAATAAATGAAATAATATGATTACCAGACATGTATCTGAAAATATTATTATAATTTCCAGACAAAATAGACAAACAAATAAAATATTAACAAAATATAATATCACAATTTTTTAATAAGTTTGTATGCAATGATTAAAAAGGGAACAGTGTACATTATACTTTAAAAGTAATATTATATTGTATTAAATAAAGGTCTTTTCCATGCGACGCTACATAAAAATAATATATTTTTTAGTTATTGGACTGACATTGACTTTAGATGAAAAGAATATTAAATTAAAAAGAACGACAAAAAAGATCTAACTGTAATTTGCTTTTATTTGGCGGCCATTTTGAAATTACAATTTTAATGTGTTCCATCTTTTAAATAATCTTGTTGCTTGTTTTAAAAAGTACTTTTTTAATTTTTTTTGGTTTTCTAAAGTTCTGTTTTGTTTCCGTAAAAGCCTCGCATACTAAAGACCTTAAACATTAATAACGTCTAATAGGGTTTTTTTTATTATTACAAATATAATAATAAGTTCATTTTATATTTAAATAAACAAATTAATAATATAAGATTATAATTTTTAAACAAACAACGTAATTATTTTTTTAGATATTAACCATGACTTCACATTAAAATTAGTTTAAAAAAATAATGTATGCGGTATAAATCCAGTTAGATTTTTTATTACATAAGAAAAATAGTATAAACATCCTTGGCAGCTAATTTTTATTTCTCATACTTACTGTTTTTTTTTTTTTTTTTTTTATTAACAATAAATTTAGAGATAAAAGTGTTAATCTTAATATTAATTCCATACAGCATTTGAAAAATTAGTAAAGTATTTTAATAAAAACATTTGGGCATCTGTTTTGTCCTTTTCGTTTCATTTATTTACGAATGGTTACGTAGACATAGAAATATGCTAAAAACATTTTTATCAAAACTGCGATAAAAATACGATACGAATATTTGTGACACATTTATCGCGTTTATATTTTGATCTAGGTGTGGTTAATCTCAAACATGCGATAAGCAATTGTTTTTATATTATTTTCGACTAGTTTTGTCTTATACACCAAAAACATTAATAGAAAAATTTATTTAATGTATTTCTAACAAAAATAAAAATTATGTTCATATTAAATATTTGAATTATATAGAATAGGTGCTAAAAGAAATGTTATGCCTTATTCTGATTGTAAAGAAAAAACTATTTTTTTAAATTCTATCCTCTTTATTATAATTTTAAATGATTGTCTAATATTTATGTGCAATTGTGTGTTCAAATTGTTTAAGCCTTGCTGTACTGTTTCAATAAATCATTAATATTATTGTTATTTTTTTATTTACCTACCTAAACATTTACAGATTGAACGCAAAAATATTCAATAAAAAAAGATAACATTTCTGCTACTTTTTGTGTTCGATATTTGGATTATCTACAGTTTTTTTTTTGTTTTAAAAAAACAAGCCGATAAAGAAACGTACGCAAAATAATTTTGAAACGCAAGTTCATTAGATATGAGATCGGTGATAAATCATACTTATTTACCTAATCACGTCTCGTCCTCTCTTATCGAATATCCCATGTTTTGAACATTATTGTTATCTAGATTTAAAATAAAAAGATAAATATTCCGATATTTGCCATCATCATTTGTGTCCCTAATTGTTATAAGTTTTATTAATCCTGATCACACATCAAGACATAGAATTTATGTTAATAAACACATTTTTCATTATTTTTATATTTTATCAATTAAAAATATTTTTTGTAAATAAATATCTGATACGCTGTTGACGGTACTAAACTAAAAGCACTTTTACGTTTGCGTCAACAACAACACGAATAGGATGACGATGCGTGGACGCATCGAATACTACAAACAAAAACCGGTTTTGATTGTTACATGGAAGTTTTTTTTATATTATAAGGCCGCCCCAATTTTATATGAATAGCATCGCACATATAATAAAAATTATATTATAAATATAATCTCCATTATTTTAATTTTATATAATAAACTAAAAGAGAGAAATAAAAAACGTAAATAGCAACAAATTTTAAGATTTTATTAACAAGAACCAATTAACTTATCTCTAAGAAAATATATATATGTGTGTGTATTTACATTGTAAGTGTATATTGAACATGACTGTAAAATTTAATATTATATAGAGATCAGGTAATAATTTACAAAATTGCCTTATTTTATAAGCCATAATCCAATCGATTCTAATTGAATAGAAATTGGAATGTTATCCTAATGTGATGGAATAAGCTAGATGCTTCGTCTTACTTAGTAAATAATATGCATTTAAATATGTAATTAATTAATTCAAATAACTAAGACAAAAATTAAACAATTAATGCTTTAAAAGCTGTATTTCATGGTGACAAACTGCTGAATGTTTAGTTTTATAAATAAACTTTCAACATTGTATACGCTTGCAGCTACTTCAATGACCTTTAACAAATACTTTTTTTTAATTAGAAAAAAAAATAAACGAATTGTTATACATAATTTAATGAAATAAGATACTATTTCTGTCTATAAATTTTTTCATGCACAAAAACCAAAAAATATTGATTGAATTGTTTCCATTATATCTTAATTTGTAAGCAATCCTTTATTTGGAAGATATTTTTGTGAAAAATAAATATGGCAAAGAATTTGAAATTTCAAAAAAAAATAAAAACAAAAGATTGTTTACATAAAAAGACTTCATAAGGAATGCTTCATAGAACAATTAACATATTCGCTTTAAATTATGTAATTAATTAAGTCATCAACAGCATAGATCAATTTATAAAATTAGGATTGATTACTTATTTTGATAGACATTGAATAAAAAAAAAAACAGTTAATTGTGGTATATGTTATCTAAAATACTTACACCTTTTGTCATTAAAACTACAATATTTTATATATTAATTAAATGGCTAACTAAGCCTCATAACATTTGTGTGATGGTAAAAAAAAAACCTTTATAATGTACATATACATTTTATATTAAAACTAAACTTTGTTATTTTACGAACATATATTTAGAAATATTGTTTCTAGTTATTTTCGTAATTAATCTATAGTTTATTATAGTAAAAAAAATGTAGGTAAATTGCTGTAATGTTATTTATTAATTTTATACTTTAGAACAAAAGCTGTTTTTGTTAATCTTACCAGTGTCGCAACCGTACGTTAATTATCGTACTTGTACGATAATTTCATAATAACGTACGATGTACGATGGTACAGAAATATCGTACGATAATATCCATTATGATGCAAAATTTGATAATTATACTGAAGCGATAGGAATAGCCCAATAAAAATTACCTACGATAGTTTTTTTTCATGTATGGGCTCATAAAGAATATTGAAATATATGAAATATACTTAATAGACCGTTTTTGTTTTTCTATTTTTTTTTTAGTTTTCACGACTGAAACTATACTCTATAAAACATGTGCAACATATTATTGTCACATTTCGTAATGTTTTTTAAGCATTAAAGTCATTCATTTACATGCCAGAAAAGGTAAAAAAAAATAAAAACCGTGATGTACGATAATTGTACGGCCCCCAATAGTTACCCGACTTCAGGTTTTAAACACAGAATCTTATCAGTAATTAAATCTAGTTGTTGATAGAAAGGATGAATTTTAGAATGTATAGTTTTATATCTGATTTGGTTTCGTTTCTTATTGAACACATATTATTGTAACATTTTTTATATTTGGTACAAAATAACATTCCATATTGTCTGATTAAATAATTTAAATACTGTATTGTGGTTTATTTCTATGAAGCATTTTAGCTTTCTTACAAATTATTAACACAGTATTTGCATTATTTATAAACTTTAAACATACTTTTATGTTTCTGACGTATTTCATCATCTTATTCAAGATTGCACAATATAGAAATGCTGCAAATATTTTAATAACAGCAACTCGGTTATTTCAAATACTTATGTTAAAATTCAACATAATATCGACAAAACATATGAGAAAATGAATACAGGATAATGTGACTTGAGATACTATATCTTGAAGAACATCTCAAGTCTCAGTGTTGTTTTTAATCTATTTGATTTGATTAATTACAGTTAAGAAACAATTTTGTAACCAGATGGTAACTCTTGTATTGAATTTGACAAGCATTTATAATATAATACACCCAAAACTCTACCTAACTCTTTTCGTCTAAGAATATTTTTATTGGCATTAATATTTAAAAGGCACAAAAATATTTGCACTAAATGTTGCAAGTTACTTTCAACAGTGGAGATCATAAGAACAACCTCATTTTCTTGGTAACTTTCCAAATTATCTAAGAATTCTATTTTTTTCATTTCTAAATAATCTATGGCTATATAAGCATGGGTCCTAAGTATGGTGCTTGATCACAATAAAAACATTCTGGCACATTAGTTTCTTGTAATTCTACTACATTCGTACTTATCTCATTTGCTACATAATAGTATCGACATCTTCTTGGACCTACTTCCTGTATTAACGTATTGTAAGGTGGCGATAGAATATCAAAAAACGCAGCTGGCATATTTAAAGCTTCTATTTCGTGGTAATTAGATATAGTAGGAGTCAGAACACAGGTCCCAGAATTAGCCTGACATATACTGTCTTGTGATATTTTAGCAAATAATCTTCTACGTTTGTGAATACCTTGAGCTATACGCGCAGCTTCGTGTTTCGCTCGAGCAGCGAAGTCCAAAGTGCTTACTATTTCCGTTAATGGATATTCGGTAAAACTTCTTATTCTTACAGCACCAGAAATTACTTTTAATAGTCCATGCATATGCGGATGATCGTGTAAAGGCATTTTAAACCCGGGTTTTAACACAAATATACTCATGTTCACTAAACTATTTTGAAACACTTCGATGTATGTGCAAGGCGCTTTATTTGGTCGTTTCCACACTGAAGGGTCATTAAGATTTTGATCAAAACCTAAGTCATCGGCTTTTAAATTATCCATCATTTGTTTCAACTTATTCAAGTTGGTCGAAATATCGCTTTTAAATTTCTCATCAAAAGTATGCAATGCTTGCCGGTAGGTGGAAATAATTGGCGGTATGTTAACAATTTCCATATTTGATTTTGCTTCATCTTTATTATCCATATGAAAATTACTCGCACTAACACACAATAAATTTTGTCTCTTAAAAAATGTTGAAAATATTCGGCACGATAACAAAGCAAAACTGTCGACAAACGTCATTTTTCCGTCCATTCCATTACTCCTTTTCAGACAATCTTTCATTTCTTTCTATGATTAAATCGGATACTTTTTCACATTTTTATAATATAATAAGATATAATAATAAAAAAAATGTAACACTTTTTTATTGCCTAGTTGATATTAAGAGTTATTTATTGAAATAATATAATCTTTGTTTCCAATAAACATTAATATGTCCGGTAAATATATTTGAAAAAAATGCTGTAGATGGCGTTCTCTGCATGAATATTAATTTAGATATTATGCACATACTTCGTTCATAGATGTCGCCTAACGTAATTTTTTATTGTATATTTGGCATTAAGAAGTGGAGACCTTGAATTGTCTTTCTTAAATAGAATACAAAATTATATAAATTATAAATTAATTTAAATAGCATTCAACAAATCACACCAATCACGCCAATAATGCCATTATATGCCATTTTGTTGGTGGACAGAAAGGTAAAGTAAAATTATTTACTTTAATTTTCTGTCCAATGGCGGTTTTTAAATTAGCGGTAGAGCGCGTTATTTTTTTAATAACGCTGTTGCATACGACATCCTTAGACCAAGGAATCTCATAAATGCACTTTTTAATTCCAACCTTTACCTTTAAATTTTAGTCCTTATGTTATATAAGCACTTCCTGGCAACATCTATAAAAAAAATATTTTAGACAGGAAAGATTTGATTTTTTGTTTGTTTGTTTGTTTTACGATTTAACTCAAAAACTATTGGACCGATTTTAAAATTCTTTTACCATTAGCAAGCTACATCTTTACCGAGTTACATAGGCTATATTATATTTTCAAAAAAATAGAGATCCCTTCCTAAAATGGAACAATGTAACCTAAGGTATCAAATTGTTGCCTATAAAATAAATGATTTGGCGTGCGCAGCGAAAACTATTAATGGTATATAAAAAAGTGTTCAATATAAGGTGGGTGGACCATGGAAGGCCATGCTCCTTTGAACGCCAACTATTAAAAAGTCTTGGTTATTGTCATGTGATGACAAATTCCTTCTAGTAACACTAAGATCCATCAAATTTAAGGACACAGATGCGGCGGCGGCTCGCGTCACTATTTTGTTGATGAGGTCCCTCGCTTCGTAGACTTTAGTCGTCAACGTTAAAATTGTTATTCGCGCGCACAGCAAAACGTAAGTTTTTAAATAAATAACCTATTATTATCTTTTTTTTTTTTACTGTGAATTCACATATAATGATTTGTTATGGTACTAAAGACAAAAATAATTATTTTGTTTCAGTTTCAGTTAAAATATCGGTAGTGTTCCTAGGAAAGCCGGTGGTTCCTTATAAGGCCCATCAAAATTTTACGGTTGGCCTTGCTAGGGTACACGGGCCTTACTAGAAGCATCTACTAACAAACATACAAAACGAAGATTAAGAAAAGAAGAAAGTCTACAAGTAAGCGAGAACAAAAAAAGGAAAACATAAATACGTGTTTTTTATCTTATTTAAAAAAAGCTTGTGATGGGTGATAATTATTGTTAGTTTGGCCTTCTTAGGAATATTTTGGCCTTACAAAGAACGGACCCATAAGAAGGTCAATTAATTTTTTTATAATTTCAGCCTAAAACGCATTGGCAACCTTTTTGATATCGATATAATACACATTACTATCATTTTTAAATCATTTCCATTAATATATTCTTAGTTATACCATGGCGTTCAAGGAATGTTCGATGAGCTTTTTATAGATAATTGTAATATATTAAGCATTTAATGTTTCGTTTAAATGAAAGAGCTTTTTATGTAGTTTTAGTAAAAGCGGATATTTTGATTGTTACAACTCTACTTTTAAGTTGAACGACTAATTTATAATATTGGCCTTGTATGGAGCCCCGTTCCTCGCAAGGCCGTTTGGAAGAGCTTAATAAAACTTAAGTTTTATAAATAGTGATTACATCTAGAAAAAAAAGCATTTTATATGATACACAATAAAACAAAGTATTACTTAATAATTAGTTTCTTTCATTTATCCAGTAAATAAACTAATAAAAACTGTTTATTCGTTAGAGTGGCCTTTCATGGTCCACCCACCTTATAAATAGTACTCATGATTGCTCACAAAAAAGTCCACGATGGTATATGCCTAACTATTATTGTTAAGCCTCAATAACATTTTTTGTTATTGAGGCTTAACAATAATATGATAGCAGCGAAACAATCTTCAAAAGCACAAAAGTATATTTGATCTCAGGCTGACGGTCTGCTGTCTACCAAACGTTTTTTTGGAGTTATTGGAGTTTCTTACTGCACAGACCTAGACCTCAAATATGTAAATAGGAAAATGACAAGCGAATGGTGATAATGATGATATTATAAATCATTATAAAACATAGTGTGATTAACTGTCATATTTGCACACTTGGCTTAACATCAACACAGATATATGTTTGATTTAGACAGTTGAAAAAAAATGTACTTATTGATTTTCTAACCGAGAACAGAATAACCAGCTGCGCAGGAGACATAGTACATAATATATACGAGTCTAGTGTGTGCAAATACAGGAATACATTATTCCCTCACACTGATAGTCCGATGGAATGGCGAACCGACACGACCGAAAAGAGTTTTGGCACAGGACCAACGGCTTTAAGTCAAAAGAGCATGTTAAAGCATTATGTATAAACATAAATATCATGTAAGTAATGTGGTATATTTTTCTGTTTAAAGTTTGTTGTACATATATCATTTTGAGTAGGGATGAACTTATTAAAATGTTCCAAAGAGTCGGAATGACGTGTTTTGATGACGATGTTCTTCAGTGGTGACGTGTTATTTTTCTTGTAACTCTCATTATATAGTGGTATGGGTTAAAGTAATCTGTCGAAAACAAAAATCACGTTCACAGCGCGTTACTAACAGCAGTAATAAAATGAACTTACGTTAAGTTCGTTAGCACCAAATCGAATGACTGAATGTTAAATACGAAATAAAAACAATTGTTTCTCTTGAGAACTGTTTATATTATCTCCAATCCCACAATTAAACTCCCACAGAACCCAATAAAATCAATATAGAGGCGTTAAGTAGGCATTACAGTAAATATATACGGAGGTCAAATTTAATGGTCAAATAAATGTGTGGTCTTCAAAAATAGTTCCCCACGGGTGGTGAGCCGTAAACCACTTAAATAAATAAGTCGCTCAATGTAACAGTTACATTTGATTTTATTGTGTTTGCAACGACTGAACGAGTTACACTGTTTTATCGTAATTTCGTTATAAACTACACGATTAACACAGTTCTAAACATAGATAAATTTATCAATACAGTAAATAAGATGGACGTTTCGACAACCGAACTATTTTACATAGAAATGGGCCTGAATGTTTCTCGCTAAACGGTTGTTGTAATGAATTGCTTAATTTTGTATTTTATTGTTAACGCTAATTCAAATAATGTTCAACGTTGATTGAAGATTTGTGTAAGGAAGTGAATTATTTCGTTAAAGTTTTCTGTGTAAATTTTTATTGCAAGGATTGCATTGATAATATTAAAATTAATTCTTATATAATTTACATCTGGATATGGATTAATAATGTAAATCAAATTAGTATCTATGTATATATAAATAAGAATGAATTTCAAAAACGATATCAGCAATTCGGAAAGATAAACCACACACCTGACAAAAACCGGCTAAAGTAGGTAATTCAGTGGGATTGTATATATTTTTAATCAACAATAAAAAATATAATTATTAATTAAAATGGCGTATCTTAGTATATACGCGATTACTACTAAATGTATTAGCAACTGCTCATGCCTTACTGGGACTTTCCTAGCGTCATAACGCTTATGCTAATAAGGTCCTTCAGACCGATTTCGGCCACGGCGGCCAATCTCAAGAGAGATTAGCCAACTGCGCAGGAGATATTATAGTGCACAAGTGTGTGCGCAAACACAGGTGCACTCTCTATTCCCTTACTCTCATAATCCGATGGGACGGCAGTTCGACACGACCGTAAAGAGTTCAGGCGCAGGACCAACGGCTTAACGTGCTTTCCGAGGCACGGGAGTGTACACACTTCCAACTTCCAGACTCCGGGCTGCTACTGAGAATTTTCTGACAGAAAAACCCAATACTATTTATTGACACGACCTGGGAACCCAGAACCAGCGGGTCTCCGGCTTTATATCTAGCCACTAGACCAACGAGGCAGTCGCTTTTGCTTATGCTAATATTTGTAATGCTACGCCCTTCAATTGTTTTAGTCTAAAATATAGGTATCCTTCGTTCACTTTCTAGACTTTTAAAGCTTGTTTAGAAACAACTTTCATCTCCCGTCTAGTTTTAGGTCTTGTCATAACACTAAAACTGCTCTACAAAAAGTTCATAATATTGGAGACACTATTGCAATTGTGACTAACCATGTCACAAAATTCTATTAGATTTTTCAAATGCTAATACAATTGATCATTGTATTCTACTGGCTAACTACAATTATCTAGGATTTTATTTATCAGTGATGAAATGGTTCTCTCCTTATGTTTAGGGATGTTGGGGATGTTGGTTTGCATATTTGTTAGATACAAATCAATGAAGAACCTTGTAAGGAGTGGTGCTTATCACGTGCCCTCAGTATCATTTCCAACTTTACTAACATAATATCGTACTGCTTGCATCTATCATTGTATCAACCTCAATTACTCAATTATTACAACTTGCTTATAGTGATTATTAAAATACCTGCAGTGCATATATTAATGTACCTGCAGTGTTATTCTGTAAGAATTCCCTTCATTACTTACCTGTGAAATGTTGACAACCGACTTCAGGGGATTACTTTGATGCGTGCATTCTTGAAATGTTATGATTATTATGGTCAATGTCGCATGTCACGTTTGCGGTGAGTTTCAAGTTAAATCTTACAGTTACCTATCCTACTGTACGAAGTTAGACACATGACTTATAAAATATGCTTTAGCCACACTATGTATATAATAGTTAAAAGTAAAAGGATTTAATCGAAGACCTTATTTTTTTATCTAATTACTTTAACTTTTAAAATATATTGGCTGAATGCAACAAAATCACTATCTATTTTGTAAATATGACAGCTTTAAAAGTAATATTTGGCGGGAAATATTTATTTATAGTAAAAAATTTAAACACTACTTTATTTTGACTCTAGTTTAAAACTAAAGTTTTAAAAAAAAATTGGAACGTAATATACTTTGTTTTAATTTATTTATATAATTTAGTTTTCTACGAAGTAAAAGTTAAGGGTGAGTGGAGTACATAAAAGCTACCGTGTTCTGGCGTTCGTCTGTTTGTTTGTCAGGTGCACGTGGGTGGGCTTCTGAGAACTACTGCAGTTGCAGTTCCTTATACTAAGTAACAACATCAGTTTATATTAACTTGAGTTACTTAATTTCATTAACATAATCTCTAAGTTTTGTAATTTTTCTATATTGTTACTAGCTAGCAGTGGCACAATTACACATTTTCCTTCATTGGCTTCACATTTTCATATGTTTTCTTGATTGCCACAACGCGTGGTCGAATTCGAATATCATTATACGAATTTAGCTAAATACTTGTCTTTCTGTATTTGCCAGAACGCATCTTGGACGTTTTTATAAGAGCCATAACACTAATATATTCGGTAAATATTTAAATTTATTACCAAATACACTACGACCGTCAAGGTGGTAGTGTATTTGGTGTATTATCTTTAGCAGGGCCAAACAAAGACACTAAAGCCAGCCTGGCTTTACACATTTGGCTTCACATTTATTAAAAAAAAAGATGTTTGCGAGTTATTATTTTAAAAATATTATTTAGTAAGTAAAGTATTTACTTTTATATTTAAAAAAAAACCGGTTACTATTTTAACTAGAATATTTTCAATAACTGGCACGCGAGTTCCGTTTAGTTTTAAAAGTTATCATCGTTGGAATTACATCAGTTTTTATTTGAAATTATATATTTTAGTTCGACTCAACATGTGCAATTAGTATTAGCTCAGGTTACGAGAGGAGTTGGATGGCTTTAAGCGGTAATTATGACTTTCGGCATTTTATTAGCATACAACATATTACACTCGCTTGGGTTATTATTTCATTATTTTTCTTTCTTTTTGTTATATTTTATGATATTAGGCAATATTGATTTATTAAATTTATATACATACCTAACCTGTTTGGTTTATAGATAACTCAAACGTTTTAGGTACTTCATTTTTTATATAATTTTTAAGATACGTTAGGGTTTTATAGTGATTATAAAAACATCGTTTTAGTGGAATCATTTTCTTATGTTTATTAATAAAATAATAATATAATCATTCATTAGATCATCACATCACGAGATAGTTACTTGTAAAGTTTTGTGACAATGATTTGTCATTTGTTACTTATTTCTTGTCGCTTTCTGTCCACAGATGTATCCGTTGTATTAGGTATACAAATTCAAATAGCGATAATCAAAATAATAGAAAAGAATTTCTACAATAGTTATTATCGATTTTTAATGCGCTTATGTTTCTATAACCAGACAGTATAACAAATTGTTATTGTCATTCTTTTATTATGTTATCTTGGATATACAATTATCATTGAACCTATAACCAGTAAATACTATGATTAGATATCCTGTTATCTTTATTTTTTAAGTAAACTTATCAATATAGTTTAATATTCGAAGTGCTACCGCATAATACCATCCTCGTCGACTCTTTCCTAACGCCTAGTGCCTACAGAGCACTATTAATAATTAACATTAGCAAACCTTTCATCTTAAACTTGTTATATTTATAAAATTAAAATACGTGAATTTGAAAATGGATTACATTCCTTTGCGGATTTTTGTAATTGTCATTTTTTTTTAAATAAATGTTGCTTTAAGCATTTTATTATTAATTAATTCGATTTTTGTTCCATGTTCTCATAGGACAATAAATGTGACTTTTTTATCTTGTTGATTACTTACAATTCGTTTGTTGTGATTATTTATCAGCAGAACGTTTAATAGCAATAATTTTAAATAAGTGGGAACTGAAACAAAGCGAACGCTACTGAGTAGCACATAGATGTGATATTCAGTTTGAAAACTTGCAATCAAAATCGACCTAATTTTGCCTAAAAAAATCTAGGATTTGTACAATTAATCCGAATCTAGCAACGTCCAAGTCCACTAGCACTTGCTTGATTGATCATATGATTGCGGGAAATGTCCATTGCAAGTTCGGGCACTTGATTTGCAAAATAAAAAAAGTAAAGGGGTTGTTACGAGATAAGAAATTGCAGTTTTCAGGTTTTCTAAAATTAAAAAAATAAACAATGTTGATATTTTTGCGAACGGTTAAAACGATTTCCTCTGATCTTTGTCGGATGTAATGACACTAGATTTAGTTACACAATAGTTTGTAATCACGTGGAAACACTAACAACTTCTGCAGGGTTGTCTATATATAAGTGGCTTGTATTTATTATATAAGTCGAGAATATATGTTTTTTTTAATATGTTTGAATTCCTTTTTCGAAAGTGTGAAACCATTTTCACAATATTCCATTTTCATTCCATGTTAATACAAAATTTAATTGTGTATTAAAATAAATTCTTTTTGCTATTTACAAACACAGGTGTTAAACTTTTATGAATGTAAAATTTTATAATATAACACCAAAAATTATGGGTGTTACTGAAATCAAAAAAGTTTTTAGTTTAAAAAAAAAGAAACTCCTTAAGAGTTTCTTATTTTCTGTGTAGATACTATCACTCACAGGGAAAGTAAATTAAAATTTTAAATCCACACATAAGCGCTACTAAACATAATCAATGTCCTATGCAGCCCAGGATTACGTATTTAAAGGCCGGCAACGAACTCGTAAGCTCACGGTGTTGCAGGTGCACATGGGCGGTGGTAGTCATTTTCCATCAGGTGAGCATGATGCTCGTTTCCCCGTCTTACATTAAAAACAAATCCGATGCCGCTACACTACAGGTGTCGCTACGGTCGGTAAAATTTAATTTAACTTTACCTCGAAATTCGAAATCGAAAATAGATTTTTAAATTTTAATTAATTAATTTACAGGCGGCAACCCTAGTTCCATTAGAAATAGTGCGCACTATTCGCGAATCGCATCAAACAGAGCGGCTATTATTCCGACTACAAAGACCGGAATGACTCGAAAATTTTATATCAGAACATTTAAATAAACATCATCAAACCGACGAGGATGATTCTGTTTGTAATGTAAAAAGTTCGGGAGTTACGGTTGCGTGGGCGTACACATGCCTAATGCGATATAAGTCTCTGTTTTGATGTACTCGTAACTACAATAAAACGCCATAACTTTACTTTTTTACTTTATAAAAATAAAATATACTTTATTGATAACAAAAATATGATCTAAATAATGTTGAGTCATTAGAGAATTTACATTTATAATTCCCGTTTTGGTAAAGAGTCAAGAAGGAACCTGCACGTGTCGAATGATAAAATTCAACATGTGTATCAATCAAACCGCATTGGAGAGCATGGTGGGATAAACGCCAATCCTCTACAAATAAAGGGGAAGGCCAAGCCCAATAGTAGAACATCTACAGGCTGGTACGTTAAACAATGTTGAATGTTGACGTAAAAACTTTTATCTTAAATGACGAGCACAATGTAAATCTAGGTAAAATGTAATTTAATTTAATGTATTTTAATTTAACTTGTGTGTAAGAATATAAAGTTAGTACGTGGTTATTTCTTTGCAAGATATTTAATTTACCTAATATATAAAGCTTAGCTTCATCTTTAAGAAAAGCAATACCGCTCTCGTCTTTGGCCGTACCAAACTACGTGTATTTTGGTAGCAAGTTGTACATGTCGGCGAAGTTGCTGGACATCTAATTAAAGTGTATATAAGTAGTTATGTGGATTATTGTATTATAAATAAAGATATATTAATCAGAAACTGTTTGTAGTATAATATAGCAGAGCTATTAGCAAATTGGAATAATTAAATATAAAGTTTTTTTTATTTGTAGTATTTATGGAATAAAACAATGAGCTCGATGTATAACGTTTACTGCTCAGACACGAACAACTGTCAAACGCGCGTTATAAATTTTTTTTTTAAATAATGACCCCGCTACAAACACTATGTTACTCCTTATTCGATTGGAGTAGTACATACATTTCCAATTTACGTTACGTCCGAATCATGCGATCATCATAATCAAAGCAACCATTTCCAAATAATCAATTCAAAAAAAACTATAACAACGATATCAAAACCAGCTACAAAGCTAAATTCGTACGGAAGTTTCACAACATAACAATACTAGTGGCAACTAGTGCCTGACAGACAGACAGACGATCAAGGCGTTTCCGTTCACCATGTTTACCTTACCGGGCCATTTATACCGCTTCTGATACTAAGAACACTACGTGACGTTTCTGGTTGTAGTGCAAAGAAACAATAGAGGGTAAATCGACTAATTAAATTAAAAGACCGGCTGGAATTTCGTTTGCCAACTCTAAAAAATTATCATGTCTTTAATTATTATCATATCTGTTTTGTATAAAATTGTATACTTTAGTTGAAGAGTATATAAGTTAATTTAAGCCTTAAAACAACACGGCTAATGTTCATATGAATGAAAATGAATGTTTCTTTGTTTTTAAAGTATTTTTAGAAAGTGAGGGCTTTGGGTAAGCCCGGCTGGGTACTACCTCGTGAGTCTAGTGGCTAGATATAAGGCCGCAGACCCGGTGTAACAGGATATCTAATTATAGTGTCCTGGGTACAATTCTCAGGTCGGACCAATAAATAGTTATTGGGTTTTTCTGTCAGAAAATTTTCAGTAGCAACCCGGAGTCTGAAAGTTGGAAGTGTGTACACTCCCGTGCTTCGTAAAGCACGTAAAGCCGTTGGTCCTGCGCCTGAATTCTTTCCGGTCGTGTCGGATTGGCGTCCCATCGGATTATGAGAGCTACGGAAAAGAGAGTGCACCTGTGTTTGCGCACACACTTGTGCACTATAATATGTCCTGTGCAGTTGGCTAATCTCTTTTGAGGTTGGCCGCCGTGGCCGAAATCGGTCTGGAGGACCTTACTACTTACTACTCATCAGATATTCTACCACTAAACAGCAACACTTAGTTCCTTTGCTTTCCGGCTTAAAGAGGGAGTGAGGCAGTGTCACCACATGCAAGGTACATGACAATTAAGTTCCCAAGGTTGATGGCGCATTGGTGATGTAAGGAATATTTCTTCCATCACCAATGTCTATGGGCGATAGCGACCACTTACCATCAGCCTGACCTCTTATAATATAAAAAAAACATAAGGTAATGTCCTGATAGGCTTACTATATCAATGCACAACTTAAACTATAATATAAGTTTAAGACTATAATATAAATGGGTTATATAATATAATATAAATATAAATGGTGAAACTTAGACTATAATATAAATGGTTTTTTTTTCAGGAACATTGTTAAAAGTCTAAGCTCTGGCGTACGTCCAGACTTTCCAAGATATTAACAATATTAAAACGTATTAAAGTAAAAATACTGTTTTATTATAATAGCCACGTTATAATAATATATTTAAGAAAGTCAACGACTATCTCTAGTGGCATTTTATAAAGCATTATAGATTAGAGTATTAGGCATTTTATTGTATTACGAAAATATCTCTACTTTATATGATATAAGCTGTGCATCATCAACAGAGTGGTTAAATCAGGTCTTTAGTAATTAATCAATTCAGACATTTGCCTTGAAATTTAAATTAAAAAAAAAACTATATTACTAATAAAATATTGGTACCTTTAAAACGATGTTAATATACGATCAAGTAAAGCTTTATATCTTCCGTGTCTATAATTATAATATCGTAAACACTAATATCGTACTCGTTTATGACAACGGAAGTTAAACGATTAGTTAAATCGAAACAGGGCTCATTAAACGTGACCACGAAACCTCTTATACTTTCAGTCGAAAATTAAGACATTGTTCTGTTTCTGGCCAGTTACAACAATAAAAAAAAAGTCAAACACCGGAGCCTAGAAAAAATTTAAACACCTATTAGATCAACCCGACTCTTTTAAAACCAGAGACGGGTTTCGATGATATTGTAAGGTGGTCTGCGCAAGGGTTAAACTTCGAACTTAAACTGTGGAAAATTCTCGAAGCGAGTTCAGTCGGATCATATTGCATGAAATATAATTTTCAAAAATGGAATACATTTTAATTGTCATGAAAATAAAATTTGCTACGGCTGAGTTAACTGTGTTACCGACTATTTTTTTTAAATTAGTTCGTAATTGAAAAGGAATAACTCTTTAATTTACATAATATTGTTACTTAATAGTGCAGTGGTTATTGTCATTATCATAACCAATATTCGTGTCTCTTTCTGTTTATATAAATAAGAACATTGTCAGGAACAGCCCGCGTTATACGTGTTGCGTATAACGTAAACATGTCTTAGTTGAAGCGACAAAAAAGTTTTAAAATAAAATTAATAGCGAACGTCAAGCTGCGGCGTTCTAGGAAACTAGTTAATTATGTGTTGTAAACTATAAACTAATAAAATGTAATATTACTCTGAAGAATGTTTAAAATGTTTACAGTTTGGTGAACACGGCGGAAGGGGTTGCTACTCGTTCCAGATAATATGAATGTACGAATGAGTTGTTTTCTTTGGAAATCTAGTTTTGTCCGGTTTATTTTTAAATATTTTAAATTTAGAATTTGTATTATTTTGTTTTTAATAAAACGAGACAAAATATATAGTATACAGGATTTCGAATTAAATTTATATTTATTAGTAGGTATATAATAAAATTAATACGGAAATAATACTCTTGCAAAATATGTAGATAACACACAAGTCAGTTAATAAAGCGAGAAATGTGTTTGATTTAAATAGGATTTATTTTCATTCACCGATCCATTCACTCGTTAGCCACATTTACATTTCAGTAGCGTAAACTCTGATATGTTTCCCTTACCTGTTTACCGGGCTCGGAAGTGCTGATGCTGCGTTTGAATCAGGCTAGTTATTAGCAATTTTAAATCACCTACTGGATTTCAAATAAGCTATATGTGGAGATTCTTAACTACACTTTATTACATAGATTTTAAAAAAAGACTCGCGCTAATTTGTTGGTGAACTAAAAGGTGATTGATATTGACGCGATTTGTGTTTAGTTGAAAGTTTTCAATTACGATATTTGGATTTTTAAGAGTAATGGAATACGTTATTTACGTCAATTTGTATGATTCGATGTTCTATTTTAAAAAAAAAGACCATATCGAAATATAATATACTGCCACGAAATTATCCTTAATGTTTATTTGTGGAATTATTATATTATAATCTGTTTTTTTTTTGTCCCAGACGTGACAACTGATAGGAATATATATAAAATTGTACTACAATCAAAAATAAATTATTTATTTACATGTCGATTAAACTCGCACGGTTACTTTAAATTCAAACGCACTCCTTATTTCAAGAAGCGAAGCGGCTTGTCTATGGGTAGTTTTATTTTTATTTCGAACACGTGTGGAGTTAGCGGTTAAATCGGTCTGCTTTGTGGTCACCTAATTGACTGAGCATTATGAATGCATTGTTGAATATCTAATTGCTATTAGCTTGATTGAGCTGTTAAGATATAATTAGAATTCGGTTTATAATTACAAAATCGTTTCCCGCGTTTCCTCGACGACCTATTTATTTGGACTGTGCGTCGGAAATTATTTTCTTTGCCTGGAAATTGATATTCAGTTATACTTAGATATTCTACCGCTAAACAGCAATACTTAGTATTTTACTGTTCTGGTTTCAAGGGTGAGCCAGTGTAACTATAGGCATAACTTCTTAGTTGACGAGCCGGTTGGCGTGGTTGGTGAGATACTTCACGCCGTAGGTCATGGGTTCGATTCTCACCCAGATCAGACATTTGCGTGCATGAACATGTCTGTTTATCTTGAGTCTGGGTATATATATAAGTATGTATTTGCAAAAGAAATGTAGTATATGTAATTATATCAGTTGTTTGGTTTCCATAGTACAAGCTCTGCTTAGTTTGGGATCAGATGGCCTTGTGTGTATAATGTCAAAAAAAAAACCTCTTAGTTTCCGAGATCGGTGGCGCATTGGCAATATGAGAGATGGTTAATATTTCTTACATCGCCAATATCTACGGGCGCTGGTGGCCAATTACCATAAGGTGGCCCATTTACTCGTCCGCCTACCTATAACATAAAAAAAAAAATTATAATCATAGTCTTTTTTAAGCTTATAAATAAGATGAACATTAAGTCATCTAAGACTGTCATAGTTTAAACCAAATGGTAGAATTAAATATCAGTACAAAACTAAAATAGCTGTCACAGTTCAGAGTTTCACCACGAAACAATATGAACGATTAATTATATTGTTGTTAAATGTACTTATTTCTAACACGGCAATCCTATATTATTTTCGTATAAAGATTAAAGAAGTAGGTACCTATTAATTTATTCATTATTCAATAACATGATATTAAGGCTTGTCGCGTCAATAGTCTGAAAACGCGAGTAAAACTGCGAAGCGCAGCTACTTATATACTTAATATACTAGTGCTTTACCGGCGGCTTCGTTCACATCTTAATTCAGAATTACCTGAATACCAATTTCCATTGCTCTTTTTTCAAAAGTATAGGATTTTCATATAATGTTCCATCCCCCTTATAAGCAAAATTAAAAAAAAAATCTTCCTTATTGCTAATCTACTCTGTAAAAAGAACCCGTAGACAAATTTTCATGATACTGGCCATAGTAGGCCGTGCGTTGATACGTCAGTCAGTCAGCTAGCTATACTTTTATATTTATACTGGTTATATACTAAACTATTACTACGTAACGCGCTTCTTTTTCTGGTATAAGTTTTATGTATACTTTTATGTATGTAGACTTTATGTATTTTGTTTGTAACGGGGTCATTATTTAAAAAGTATTATTTTAAAAATCACGTTTGACAGTTGTTCGTTTCTAAAGAGTAGAGTTTATTCATCGACCTCTTAGTTTTATTTTATAAACGCTACGGACTTATACATAAAACTACACGTAACACAAATTATATAATATATATTATTTCTAACTTTTAATTGAGCAGAACAATGTTATTGTTTGCTTGTAATAAGAGGCCACGCATCACCTCACATTCCCCAACATCCATTCGACACAATTATCACTGGTTTTATAAAAATTACTCGCTCATAAACTTTATAATCATCGCTATTTCTCGACTAGGCTCAATGATTTATTCCGTTATGTACTGTAATCCAATCAACTGATATAAAAAAAAAAACAATTATTTTATCTATGGTCATAACTACTGTCTCTTAGTTGAATAGTTAATTTTTTTGAGTTTAATAGTTCTGTACTATTCTGTGCATTTCTATTCAGAATATAATATTATATCCAACCGATAAGTTAGTAGTTACTCTTTTCAATAAGTTGAATTAACAATTTAATAGATATTAAACATAATATTAATCTTCACGTTTCTATGGCCTGTTAACTCGCTTAATTTTATAAAATGATACGTGTTCGTTTTTTATTTCTTTTTATTATATTTAGTGGATCGAATTAGAACAAAGTAATTTTTTAGCGCGTAATTACAGAGCACACGACCAGAGAGATGTTTACTTGTCCGCAGTACATCTGCTCTATCACGGTTTTATAGCGAATCCATTTTAAAACTATATCAACATTATAATTTGCTGGGCTTCCTCATTAAAACTGAATATATTTAGCAATCTCTATTATATTTGTTTCTTTTTAAATTAAATATATAGATAACAACGAAATAGTAATTTAATTATTTGTATTTATATATAATCATATTAAGCTAATCAATAAACATAAAACTATTTATAATCTAGGAATAGAATTAAAAATATATCTTTTATTTTTATTATTGTTTTATTAATATGTAATTAAAAAAAGGTAAGCTTTTTCATTTTAAACACCTACCAAAAAACCAACCTGAAGAACGTTTAAAATACAATTTGTTTTTTTGTACGTCCACATGTGTGTATTGTTTATTTATCCGGCAATGTGTGTGTGTCACTAAAATGTTTTTTTATTGTTTTACGACAACAGTAAAATGTACACATTCGTAACGTTGCGGCCGCTCATAATTGCTCGTAATTAAAAATGTGTGTATAATCTGTTCTGAAACTCACTTTTTTATATTTAACCTCATTTTCGTTGTCTAGAAAATTGATAATTAAATTTTGAAGTTTTCAGTATTCTCTTTAGGATTAGATTACAGATAAATAATAATTTGATATTAGTTTTTACGTAGGTACTAGTAACTTTTTTTTCAATTTGTTGTTTTATTTAAAGTAGTGAACAGAATTAAACAGAAACATATTAATTTTAAACTAAGTTTTTATTCAATACAAAAACCCTTGTCCCTTGCTAGGTTTTGAAAGGGAGGTATATGTCAAGTAAAATAACAAACTGAAATGTGCCAACGCCTCTTCTCTATTTAAGAAAAAGGTTAAGAGTTTATTCAAGCTGCTGCAGCAATTTTTCATCCAACACAGCATTTCCGATGTTTTCCATCACCGCCGAGCATGAGATGAATAATAAGCATAAATTAAGCACGTGAAAATTCAGTGTTGCATGCCCGGGCTTGAACACACAATCTCGGCGCAGTCGGAGATATGTATATTAATAATATTTTTTTGTTAACCGATTTCACCCTACGGTGGACGACTGCACAGGAGATGTTATAGAGCACATGTTTGTGCGACAAAACTGACCCACTATCTTATTTTCGTAGTCCGGAAGGACGACAATCCGACACGATCGGAGACTGATCGAGCCTAACGACATTACTTTCCGAGGCACTGGAGGGGAGGCAATATTGACAGAAACTAGTAGGTTTTATTATTCACACCTGGAACTTGCGGCCGATATATCACTGTTTACAGCAATACATTTTAAACACTAGATAACCGCTGAGGCGGACAATATAGTTTCGTTGTATATATGTATGTATATATTGTTTGAATTGTATTCAACTTAAAAATAGCTATTGACCATAACTATTAAGAAAAAGACAGTGCGTAAACAAAGTTTTTTAACACACAATATAATGTATAATTGTTTACAATTTATTTTATTTAGTTTCATAAGTAATTTCAAAACGATCTGGGTGAACGTTTTCGTTTTCAAATGACTGATACGTTTTAATGTAATGTTTGCCAGAGTTTTGAAAGTGATATATTATTTGTTTTGTTTCTCTACGTTTTACTGCACGTGCCTTCCGTCGCTACCACATTGTTCTTATTTCATAAACTAGTACACAAATTACTTTTTGATTCCATTCATTTATTTTTAACCTACAATTAGTAATTTCAGTAATGTACAGATATAGATTTAGAGTTTTAAGTTCAAAATATGTTGGGTAATATATAAGTTTCATTATTCAGATAAAATTGAAATGAAAAATCTTTAGTTAAATACACTATAGATAGATAGATATGTCAAAGAATTGTTAACTGTTTTTCGTTAACAATTTTGAATTTTGAAAGAATATGCTTTAGGTATACGTACTAGGCTCATTCTTAAACCTTTATCATAAAATAAATTGAGGGCTTTCTAAGTGCGAGGTTTTAGTCAATAAATAATCATTTTGATGGCTTTTTAACATACATAGAGTTTTTTACTCGGTAGTAGAGCTTTGTGCAAGCTCGTCTGGGTAGGTACCACCCACTCATCAGATATTCTACCGCAAAACAGCAGTACTTTGTATTGTTATATTCCGGTTTGAAGGGTGAGTGAGCCAGTGTAATTACAGGCACAAGGGACATAGCATCTTAGTTCCCAAGGTTGGTGGCGCATTGGCGATGTAAGCGATGGTTAACATTTCTTACGAATGCTCGTCCACCTAATTATAAAAAAAAATTAGTCATATTCACTATCTAAATAAATACCATTGTCGAAATATGCAATTACAAACTAGTGTGAGAAAAAAATATTAAATTTATGTCATATCCCAATATAAAATACGTATGTGTGAGTGAGTCAGTGTTACAAACTAGTGTGAGAAAAAAAATATTAAATTGATGTTATATTCCAATATAAAATACATATGTGTGAGTGAGTCAGTATAACTACAGGCACAAGGGACATGCATCTTAGTTCCCAAGGCTGGTGGGGACTTCGGCAAAGTTTAACATTCCTTACATCGCCAATGAATATGGGTGTTGACAACTTTTCATCAGGCGGCCAGTTTGATAGTCCGTCCTACCTACTTACCTACTTCACAAAAAATAGTTCGTAATATACGATAGTCGTATTTTTATATTCGACCTTTTCTTTGCCGTTTTTTTTATAAGGTGATCTGAAATATAATTCCACGAACAATAGAGTAAACTGTTTAGACGTTGAGATGTGAGCGTTTTGTTTGAATAATTAAAAAAATGGATTTAGGACGCCTCGGCAGATACCATAGCGGCTTGGAAGCGGTGATAGTAATCATTACATTATTACTGATCTTAGATTGCAATATTGTTATTATACCTTCATGATAACAAATAATAAATACTTTAAACGAAATATACAACTTATTACATATCAACATATATGACGAGCCGGTTGGCGTAGTTGGTAAGATGCTTTTCACGCCGCAGGTCGTGCGTTCATGAACATGTCTGTTTGTCCTGAGCCTGGGTCTAATTATATATATAAAAATGTATTTAAAAAAAAAGTAGTATAAGTAAGTATATCAGTTGTCTAGTTTCCATAATATAAGGTCTGCTTAGCTTGGGATCAGATTGTGTGAATAATGTCCCAGGATGTTATTATTATTATCAAAGAAAATGTGAATACTCAAAATCGACGTCGATTTGAATATTGAATAAAATCAAAGGAAATCGAATCGATGTGATAATTTTATTAATTTAAAAAAAATTAAGTTCGTGAAGGTATACGTTCCGATCTATTTTGATTTTCTCTAAATGTTCACCTTATTGTGTGGTCGAATTGACTGATTGATATCAACACATTGTGATGGAAAAATAAATAAACTATACGTGTCGATCATAGTTAAAAACGCTTGATGGACATGCGTTAATTGTTACAGGAGTACGTTATATTGAAGCTCTAACTTAAGGTTTGTTTTGGTATGTTCTCAATGTCATATACATTCAACATTCCATAATTAGATATGTTATGTTCTTACTAATCGTTGGTTTTTTTCTTAAATAAACAAATCTACTAAGACGTGCATATCCACCTTCGTCGGTATTTTCTTTTTTTTATTGGCTTTTATTTTTTTATATGGCTGTTATTTTTGTTTCCAGCCAGAATAATAATCGAAATTATAGAATTAAAACTTTTTTACACTTTATATATATACATGTTGTATTTCTATGTTTTCTTTAAGTTCCGTTAAATGAGATTAATGAGTGACTGAATCATATTATATTATGTATCTTATATCTTTACTATATTAATATGTACATAAGTTCTCGTTGAAACAAATAGAAACAATTATTATACTTATATGTTGTTAAAAAAACTGTATGCTTTAGTAATAACCAAAAACTATTAGTATATAATTAATAAATATACCTTAATATGTTATAATAATTTAATAAACTATTATATATATACTTTTTGGTTGTTTTTATTTTTATATATTCGAATATAATACTTGGCAATGCTAGCAGTAAGACTTGCGGTCACGTCGGCTGGTGCTCGGCTAGAGCACCGACAAATAAAAAGCTGAGCTAGAAACGTTCTGAGTCTCAGCACTCAACCTTATACAGCATGTTCTAATTTGGCAATCTTACATATAATTTTATTATTATTATATTATTATTTATTTTATTATTTCGTTTCGTAACTTTTAAATGTAATAATATAAAATATTTTTAATTATTACATACACACGTATTAAAAGTAAAACATTATTTTTTATATATATACAGATTTTATTACTTAAACATATTTGAAAATATTATAAAACATTACGATACGACTTAGGGTAAATCCATTAATGAAAACAATTTCAGTGTTTAATTTTGATTAAAAAACGTAAAGAAAATTAACAAATTAAAAATGTCCATATTATACTTACCCTTATTAAATTTATTAAAACAACACGCTGTATATAAAATAACCTAGCCAATAGGCAATAATAAATCGTCCGGTCAGGTGTGAGGGAGGTCGCTCGACCGCTCGCCAGGGGGAGGACAATCGTCCTCTAATGAGTCTCTAATAATAATTATCTACCTACACTTTCTGAAGCGACGATTCTTTTATCAGGGTTGCAATTGGTAATAATTAATCTTGGTAATAATACATTTTCTTCTTCTTACAATTTTTAAATTTTATTTTTTATTTTTATTGAATAGGTAGGCGGACGAGCATATGGGTCACCTGATGGTATGTGGTCACCTACGGGCCCATAGACACTGCTATTGTAAGAAATGTTAACCACCGCTTACATCGCCAATGCGCCGCCAACCTTGGGAACTAAGATGTTATAACCCTTGCGTCTGTAATTAAACTGGCTCATTCACCCTTCAAACCTGAACATAACAATAACAAGTTCTACTGTTTTGTGGTCGAATATCTAATAAGAAGGGTGGTACCTACTCAGACGAGCTTGCACAAAACTCTACAACCAGTAAATCTCTCATAGCTGTAACCTCACTATGTCAATTATGCCATAAAATTATATAAATATATTATCTAAAATCTCAAAGCGTAATAATACAATACGTACATTTAGTACATCTTAATTATATGCAAACTATACGAAGCACGATATAACAATAGTAAAAAAAGCATAGATGACATGAATTGAGGGTATAAATATTAGGTAAGTTTTTATTATATTTACGAAGACCTTAGTACCTTTCGTACTGATTCCTAAACATATTTCCATTATAAAAACTCAAATTGCCACAGATAAAATAAGACATATATGTTTTCAATAAGAACTCTTTTAATTTTAAAACACAGGACAACCCTAGCGTTCAATAATAGGAAATTTGTTTTCCGGTTCGGTAGCGGGCTCCAATTACGGGATTAACGAATTATTTCCACTTTTTTCCCCCTCCCCGTAATGTCGGTTTCCGCCTATTGAATCTCTTTTGATTAGCCGTCTTTCCCGTTTGACTCTAAATTGATTTCTCTCCGTCACGTCCCACGAAGCTTCTTTTAAAAGACTTTATTCGCGATTTATTTTGAGAATTACGTGTTTTGTGACGTGGTTTTTTTGTACGTTCGAATGTAGGTCGTGTTTGATATAGAGCATGAAGTGACTTGTTGGCCTAGTGACAATAAATCACAAAATCCTACGTTCAGACCCCAGTTAAAATGGATTGATTTTTTTGTCGAAAAATCTCAGCAGTCCGGAGTCTGGTAATTAGCATGGTAGTCCGATACACTCCGTGCCTTCGAAAGCACATAAAGTACATCCTACATCTGAACTCATTATGGTTGTGAGTGAGAATTATGAGAGTGGAAAATTACACACTGATGCACTATGATATGTCATGCACACTTGGCTATTCTCATTTGTGGCATTGAGTGGCTGCCATGGTGGAAATCGGTCAGACGTCATTATCATTAGATTCAACGTTCAATAAAGTGCTGTCTAGACTAAAGTAAATAGTTTTATTAGTTTCTTTTTATAAACACCCTATATGAAACTGGTTTCATTACAATCATGTATACATTTAAGCCAATAATCATTATATAATAACGCAACAATGTTGGTTTTTACCTTCATACTAACAACAATGTTGTTACCACTAGATGTACGGTACGGGCCACCATTAACCCGAATGCAGACTCTAAATGTGCCTCTAAAAGACCACTTGAGTTTCGCTTGCCCAATTCAGTGCCACTTCTTATATGTACTGTCAACTATAAAACTGTCTTTAATTTTTAATTAAAATAATATATACAATGATGTTCACTACAAGTTAAATTAGATCAATTTAACTTGTATTATAACATAACTTTTAGTTATGTTATACACTAACTAAAAGTTATGTTATAATAACATAACATAACTAAAAGTTATAATAATAAGTTATTATCATAACTTTTAGTTATGTTATAATAATAAGTTATTTGCATAACTTTTAGTTATGTTATAATAATAAAAATAATGTGCCACTTAAAACTGTATAAAAACAATAATGATTGCTTTAAACTACGGAAATTTATTGGATGCGTAAGGGTAAGTGAAAAAAATAACTTTTGAAATTTTACCTTGATTGACAAAATACACAGTCACTTTAAAGGCCAAACACATTTACATGACAGTATGTATATGTAAAAAATCTATTTATTAATGAAAATATATCAAAATACATCTTATATATTAAAATTCATTTTATCAAGCTATTTAACCAGAATTGAAATTTATTTAACTTTATCACTTCTCTCTGCGATTGTACATTGCTAATTCTTTTGGCAAGCGGAATGAAGCTCTCCTACTTACGAGTTTTTCCGCCGCACTCACATTGTCGTTATCGTAAATCATATCAAAATCGGACCAGCCACGATTACTCTCCATTTAGATCACTTGTTTCGAGCAATAAAACGTAAAGAGCTTATATTTATGTAATTGATTGCTTGTATTCTCTGCAATATGGAATGTTATACAAATGAGTTACCGCCTTATTCATAAACTTTATTTAACTGGTTAACAATATTTTGTCTTCTTCTTTCGTATGTCAAATCAATAATGACAGAAAGAGACAAATCAGTGTTTAGCTAAACAGTAACTAAGCAACGTTTATAAATGAGGCCGTTATAATATCACATCTATTATTAACAGTTATTGACTAACCTAACCTTCAAATATTTTGTCGTGTGCTATTAAACACTCTATAGAGTTGTTGTATAAGAACAAACTCGAAATTTAATCAATCTATTGTCAAATTACATTTGTGTGAGGCGCAAACATACACACAGACACACTTATTAAAATGGCCGAGATGGCCCAGTGGTAAGAACGCGTGAATCTTAACCGATGATCGTGGGTTCAAACCCGGGCAAGCACCACTAAATTTCATGTGCTTAATTTGTGATTATAATTCATCTCGTGCTTGACGGTGAAGGAAAACATCGTGAGGAAACCTGCATGTGTCAAATTTCACTGAAATTCTGTCACATGTGTATTCCACCAATCCGCATTGGAGCAGCGTGGTGGAATAAGCTCCAAAACCTTCTTCTCAAAAGAGGAGAAGAGGCCTTAGCCCAGCAGTGGGACATTCACAGGCTGTGACTTTTACTTTACTTATTTAAAAAAATGCGAATAACGGATTGCCATAAGTTTCAACATTATTTATATATTTTCAAATATGATTCCAACAGATTTGATTATTTAAATAATTTGTTTTGATATAAGTAGCAGAAAATAATAGCTTAGTTACGAAAAATAGCAGTTCCCATAATTCTACACCACTCCTTAGTCTATACATAATAGCATATGTACATAAATAAAAATCCTATATACCTATCTAAATTCATATGGGTGTATGTGTAACAGTAGTAATAGCACTATATTCAAATACTTTGCATAGGCTTCTCTCCTTCAACTAGAAGGATGAGTCGATCGAAAATTATCCAAGCAAAGTGTTCCAATCAGATTTTCTTACATAGACCTAATTTAGTACTTTAAAATCTGAGAGATCACAACGGGATATGAACTCCTGACTTAATTATTGTATTGTTGTATTGTAATTGTTGTATGTAGTTAATGCGACATGGTTCCGATGTCACCACTTATTGAAATTGAAAGTGATTTTTTTTTAATTTCATGTTAAACAAAATCGGTTCTTACTAATTTAAAATAGTCACGTACGGTCCCAATACTGATAACGGTCGACGTTATAGATAACCGGAGCATCTATTTCGTCACCGACTCCTGCGCATCGTCACGAAGATAACGTACGCAAACATAAATAACAGGTGAAGTGCTCTTCACACAACTTATGACTGAAGTGCGTATTCCATTTGACAGGCTCTAGTGAGGGGCAGTTTATTTTTATCGATGTCAAAAAGTTCAATATTATGTATTTACCGATTTAGATAGTTTTCGTAGTATAAATTATAACAATTTGAAGAGTTACACTAAATTTTAATTCTATATGCATAAAACACAAAAATAAATATCGACGAATAATAAAAACTATTTTTTGTTTTAGACTTTGTCTATATTAACACTTAAATTTAAAAAATGCACATATTGAATTGTCAAACCGTTTGTAATTTAAAAAAAAAAAATCAACTCCATGAACATATTCTTGGAATTTATCGCATTTTATGTTAAATTTATAATATACATTTTGTATCGATATAAGTTATATCTATCATTGCACAGCACTATTACAATAAAGCATCGCAACCCTTAAGTGGCGTGTGTAACCCATTGGCGGTTATCTGCTACTGCTTGTTCCTTGTCTGTTTACATCTTAAGAGGTTGCCTTACACGACGTGCTTTACAAAATATGCTTTCATTTCATTATGATATACCTGGAATCATAGAGTTTTAAAAATATCTTCAGTCGCTGTCGTATTAAAAGCGAGTGAAACTAAGAAAATAATTATTTTATTTATTTTTTGAAAATAAACTTACAGTTGTATTTTGTATTCTTATGTCCTTTAAATACTAAAAAAAAACAATCGCTATATGTAATTGTACATGATTTGTTTTATTTCAAAGAAACCCTTTTAATAAAATATAAACGTTATGATAATGATGGCAAATTTTCAAAGTAGAATTTTCAAGCAAAGTAGATTTCAACATGTTGCATTCTCTATAGTAAGAACACACTCCGTAGCTCACTGACATGTAGAAAATCGATTAACGATGATACGACGATTTTAATGCGTGCTTCCTTTAAATGTTATAATAATTATTATTGTCGCGATACTGTAAGAACTTAATTACTCACCCGAAATGAAATGAAATGTTTATAACTGATTTATATATACCCTGGGACATTATTCACACACGGCCATCTGATCCCAAACTAAGCAGAGCTCGTACTATGGAAATCAGACAACTGATATACTACGTATACTACTTTTCTTTTGTAAATAGATACTTATATAGATAATTACACCCAGACTCAAGACGAACAGATATGTTCATGCACACAAATGTCTGTCCTGGGTGGGAATCGAACCCACGACCTGTGGCGCGAAAGGCAGGTATCTACCAACCACGCCAACGGGCTCGTCAATTATTGATTTATGGTTATATTATGTTATACTACATAGAATAGAATAGAATAGAATAGAATAGAATATTCTTTATTGTACAACACATACAAGTTTACAGAAATACAGTTATAAACACTATTTAAATATATAGAAATGTATGAATGTACAAAGGCGGTCTTATCGCTAAAAGAGCGATCTCTTCCAGACAACCTTTGGGTAAAGGACACGAGAAAAATAAAGCGGTAAGGAGGTGTACAATATATATATATATATAAATTAACAAATTATATATATATATATAGTTAAAATAATTATAATAATAAATAGCAATAAAGTGCGACAGTTGATAAAACACCCCATAGGAATGTAGGAAGATAAATAATTTGCCTTGAGTCGGATTTTAAAAGTGTGTATAGATTGGGATCGTTTTAATTAAAGTGGTAAGGAATTCCATAGGCGAACTGCTTGGACGGAGAAGGAATTAGTATAGAAGGAAGACGAGTGAGAAGGAATTTTAAGGATAAGATTATCATGAGATCGTAGAGTTCGGCCGTGCGAGTCCTTAAGAAACTCAAAACGGTGTTTAAGGTAGTGAGGAGTAAATACTCCTAAATGGATGAAATAGAATAGAGTAGAGAAGAGAAAACTTAGATGAAATGTTATAATTATTATGGTCAGTGTCGCATATGACTTTCTGAGATGTCATGAACGCATTCTGCACTGAGTTTCGAGTTTGTTGTTACAGAATAATAATACTTTATAATAATAATACATTATTGTTATCCATTACATACATATTTTAAAAAATAGCCCTGACTCCTGAACTGGTGTCATCCGTGCGTCAGAAGTCAGTCCTTCCCATTAAATTATTACAAAGTATTACAATACAAAGTCCGTTATTACTAATTATTGTAAGTTAATCCAAACCATGTTTTGTGTGAGCATGCGAATGTGTGTGTGTGCGCACATGTTTGCTACATTTTAGAGTTACATATTTTTTTCTCAGGTAGTTAATAGCTTCGAATTTAACTGATTTGTTCACATAATGCATATGAGTTATATTATAATAATTCATCTATTAATTACTTATGAAATGATGGCGTTATTATTATAGACAATAATATAAAAATATTTACTCGGTGGTAGAGCTTCGTGCAAGATCGTCTGGGTAGGTTCCCCCCACTCATTAGATATACTACCGCAAAACAGCAGTAGCAGTTGTAGGTATTGTTGTTTTCCGGTTTGAAGGGTGAGTGAGCCAGTGTAATTACAGGAACAAAGGACATAACATCTTAGTACCCAAGGTTGGTGGCGAATTGGCGATCTAAGCGAAAGTTAACATTTCTTATAATGCCAATGTCTATGGACGTTGGTGACCATTTACCATCAGGTCCATACGTTCGTCCGCCTATACAATAAAAAAATATATCAATAATATTTGCATATATCTAAAAAAAGGTTAGGATACAAACAGTGTTTATCATTCTATGATAATATTAGAATTGATTTTATTGACGCACAAGTATTTGAACGGAACCATCGCTATTAGAGTCAGATTTTATTGCTCTTACCTATTTGCGTTACGCAAGTAATGCCAAATGATACAATTGTACTTGAGATGCTTGAAGTGTTTTTAATCTAATGGTCTTTTCATACGAGATGAGAAATTGCTGTGTAATAATAAATCAAAACTTAATAATATTATGTGAAGGTTTGGATGTTGTTAACTCAGTTATGATTGAACTTGGAATTTATTGTGACTTACATACCGGAAGTGAAAAATTGTTTTTAAAATCAAAACACAATCTATCTACTTGAAATTAAAATGAACTAATAACAAAACCAAACTTAAATGACAAATAGACTATGACATAGTTATTATTGTCCAAAACATCCAAATTTCGCGCCAAAAAGCAAACCTGATTTCTGTGAAAAGCCGTCACGCATTTTTTTTTTTTAAATATTAGGTACGCCACAAGGAATTGCTGTATTAGGTGCTAAGAGTAGATTACATCATGAATTAGTTTAACGGTTTCTTTTTTTAAATTCTTTTATTAACACTTTGAAGGACAGTACCTAGAAACAATAATTAAGTAATTGTTGTGACATCTGTGGACTTTTACTGATCTAAAATGGTTTAAAACATCGTTAATAACTGTTGTTAACTTAGTTACTGAAATAAAAACAAATATTGACCACAAACATATTGCGTTAGGTATTTTCATCGATTTAAAGAAGGCATTCGATACTGTAAGTCATGTAAAACTACTAAATAAATTGAACAATATAGGTATAAAAAATGCAGCACTTCGTATTTTTGCTTCATATCTAGATAATAGACACCAATTGGTGAAAATTGGAGATTACACGAGTAAACCGCAAGTAATAACATATGGCGTTCCACAAGGTTCTATTCTCGGGCCTTTGCTGTTTCTTATATACGTTAACAATATTAAGAATATTGGCTTAACTGGACACCTAACAATGTATGCAGACGATACTTGCCTTTTCTACTATGGCCACTCAATATGTGACATAGTTAGGGAGGCTCAAAGAGATCTTGATCTGCTTAATGACTGGTTTCTATGCAATCTCTTAACAACAAATACTTCAAAAACATCATATATGATTTTCACTGCGAAAAATAAAAAAATACAAAATTTTCCGGTTCTTACCATAAACAAGATTAGAATACAACGATCAAACTTAGAGAAATATTTAGGATTATGGTTGGATGGTAAACTGACTTGGAAACCACACATTGAGCATATCAGATCAAAACTATCATCGCTTATAGGAGCACTCCGAAAATCTAATAACTGTATACCACAAAAAGTGCGAAGTATTATCTACAATTCTCTGGTAAAGTCACACATTGATTACTTAATTGAAATTTGGGGGTCAGCTTCAAAGTCTAATCTTAAAATCTTACAGACTACGCAGAATAAAATTATAAAAGTACTCTTTCACTATGACTTTTTCACACCATCGATAGAACTGTACAAAAAATCTAAATTATTCAACCTAAATCAAACGTATATTTATAACACATGTATTTTAATCAAAAAGATACTATCTAAAAGTATTCATTCAAACATAACATTTACACAAAAATCAAACAGGCATAACTTAAGAAACAATAATAAACTTGAAATACCTAAGGTTAGAACTTTAAATTACGGACACAAAAATATACGTTTTGATGGAGTTAAACTATATAATGATTTGCCAAACTATATTAAGGAATGTGAATGTTTAAATGCTTTTAAAAATAGACTTAAAAAATATATTTTGGATAATATTAAGTAGTACTAGCAGTAATTCCATGTATCTAATATCAATGTTTGTGTATAAAACTATGTAAATCTCATGTAAGTGAACTAATGTTCTTATGAGAATAAAGATCTTTAACCTTAACCTTAATAATAGCGGTAACAGTTAAATTGTAGAAAAAAAATTGTTCAATATTTAGAACTACCTAAAATAACAAAAAAAAAAAAATATTAGAAGTGTAATTTAGTACAATATACTTACAATACGCCTACTTTTTATTTCCTATTGAAGTTTCAACACAATTAATACTTTAAAATTTATCGGTATATAAGTCATTCCATTTAATTGGTCGTAATTTTGAAAAAAAAAGAACGTTTTAGTATCGTAAGCTGATTCTATTAGTGTGATAGCTCCCTAATTCTAGACTCAAACTGTAAGCGATAGGAAATGCAAAATTGGCTGAATGCTCTCGTTAATGGATACAAATTAGAGATGAACAAGGGAATAAGAGCCAAGTGGATTTGTGCATGTGTTTATTATAGCTGGTTACGCGATACCAATGGATAAGCCTATTAAATAGCAATTATGTAGTAGGTATATACTTTTTCATAATTCGACATTGAATAACAATTTAACTCTTAAAACTATTATAATGTCACATTCTTGTTAATTAAATAAAAATGTTTATCCTAAATCAATTTTCTAAATTTTTGATTTGCTTCGAGGCGCTTAAGCGGTTTCAGTGTCCATTAAAATTTTAATTATGATTATAAGCTTATACGTTACGTTACTTTTATATTTACAAAGAAATCTAAATATTATTTGCGATTAAACAAGAATACATTAATATAAAAAGACAAATTAATATAGTCAAATCTTGTCTATATATTCTAATTTCAAAAAATACCTTTCAATTATAAAAACTTATGGAATTTTCGTGAAATACTTTTGCGTCTAATAGAAAAAAAAGTTAAAATAGTTGACATTTTACAGTTGAAAAAAGTTATGACGATTTTAAACGAAAATGTAATAGTATAATGAAAGACATAGATGAAACGGATATAAGCAAATGAGAATTGTCTTACGTATCAACTATCATTACGAGTCGTTTATCTCTATGATTGTAGACACTTAACTAGTTACCAGATGTAAGATGTTGTTAAGACGCAGCATGTCAATCGTGGGAGCCCTCATCAACGGACCTCTGTGTAACACTTGAGCTATGATAATCGAACTTCTTGAATCATAATTATCTCTTCAAGACGTTTGTAAGTTTTATTTAGGTAGTGTAGTTATTTTTTTACGGCCTTATAATCGTTGTTAGGGTTTAGTTAAACATATATAAACAGTTATTTCTCTCTTTCTGTCATCATTAATATGACATTCGAAAGAAGAAGACACAGCATTGTTTTACAAACTATCTTCTAAATAAACTTTATGGTGAAACCGCTATTAATAAGTCGCGTCTTTAGTTGCTGTTAACAGTATTAGTAGGTTAGAATAAGTTTAGGTAGGTTTAGCTCCTGCTCAGTCACCCCCAGCTCCTCGGAGCAGACCGGTAATGGCAGGGACCGAGGGACTTGACCGGATCACTGGGAAGAGTACATCTATCATTCTCCTTAGTAAATTCGGATCTAAGGTCTCCGTCAGTGGGGGCATCCACGGGCGTAATTTGCCCAGCACCATACGGTATGGACGCCCAAACGGATCCCTATCGAGTCCTTCTAGGAGCTCGTTCCAGGAACGAGCGCTAGCGTCCGAGATCTCGGCTCGGAGCGCCAACTTGGCTTCCCGGAACGCCTCGTATGCAACGTACGCCTCATATGTAGGTCTGGAAGGAGGCGAATTTGGTTCTCTTAAAGAAGGATGGCAGGGCTGCAGAATCTCTCTCTGCGTACCGTCCCATATGCCTGCTGGACGAGGCTGGCAAGCTTTTTGAGTGAATTGTCGCTTCTCGTCTGTGTCGCGTGTCGCGTGTCGGCTCCGACCTAGCCGAGCACCAGTTCGGCTTCCAGCAGGGCCGTTCGACTGTCGACGCGATAAGTCGCGTCCGGTCTCTGTCAGAGCAGGCGGTGGCCCGGGGTGGCGTGGCGTTGGCGATAAGTCTCGATATCGTCAACGCATTCAACATGTTGCCCTGGGACGCTATTAAGGGGGCGCTTGTATATCATCATGTGCCCTCTTACCTGCAGGCGGTCGTCGGTATCTACTTGCGTGACAGATACGTCTCGTATATGGAGCAAGATGGTACGGAGAGAGGTGTGCTGTGGGGTCAGTTTTGGGGCCTCTGTTGTGGAACCTCGCGTATGACTCTGTCCTACGCGTCGCTCTCCCTGAAAGTGCCATCGTCGTCTGTTATGCGGACGACACGTTGGTGCTGGCTTCGAGGGAGAATTTTGAGAGAACCAAAGAGAGCCGAGCTCGGAGTGAACATCGTCGTCGATAAGATCTGCGAGTTGGGCCTTCGGATAGCGTCTCATAAGACGGAGGCGCTATGATTACATAAACTGCCGAGGAGCAGGGAACCGCCCGACTCACACATCCACGTTGGTGATTCAAACGTCTCACGCTGGACTTGACTTGACTTGACTTGACTTTTAAATAAATGACTTACGCAGGTAATGACCGGTCACGGTTGTTTCGGAGAATACCTGTGTAAGATCAGACGCGAATCGACGGCGATGTGCCACCACTGTGGCGCGGACCAGGACACAGCCTAGCATACGTTGGAGGTATGCCCCGCGTGGAGTGCGGAAAGCCAGGTCCTCGTCCACGAAGTCGAACATGATCTTTCCCTGCGAGCAATCGTGTCGGCGATGCTCCGCAGGGAATCGGCGTGGAGGGCCGTAGCCTCCTTTTGTGAGACCGTCATGGTCCAGAAGGAGACGGCGGTGCGGGAACGGGAAAGGGCCGATCTTGCTCGGCAAAGACGACGTCGGCGTCGTCCCGGCCCTCCCACAGCCCCAACGCCCGGGGCTTAAAATATAGGGCGTAACCCTGGGGCCGTGGATGCGTCAGGTGTGTCCTATTTTAAGCGGCCCTGAGTAGGACGGCAGCCGGGATGGCCTCGCGCTGTCGTACGCACTAGCGAGGAGTGCGGGGGGGCGAGATTATCTTCGCCCAGAGGAGAGCTCCGCCGAGCTACGAGCGGAGCACAGCACGGGAGGGGCCGCGGATGCATATATCAATACGATCCCGCAGCCTCTCCGATCCGTGCCGAGGATGACCATCGCAGTGGTTTTAGTGGGTAAGAATCCCACATAACCCGGTCCCCCCCGAAGGAAGACGGGTACCTTACAGAAGGTTCCCACTGCGTAAAAAAAAAAGGTTTAGGTAGGTAGCAAAAAAAAAATCGAAAAGTATTAACAAGAAAACTTCAATAAAATATTAAGTTTTTTTTGTAAAAATTGTATGTACCTTTTCATACATCACCTCTTTTAGATTAATGAAAACGTAAAAAACCACATGCATTTTTTTACAACCTTCTGAAATGCGTAGCTTAATATTTAGAGCGGTTTTTCTGCGTGAAATCTTCTTCAATATTTTGAGTCAAAGTATTTTTAATCTATGCGTATAATAACAAGCATAACTTTAAAAAAAAAATTAAGATGAACGCTCTAGGTACTTCTCATGATATAGTAATATACGTTGCATACATAAATATGTTATATGTACACTTTAATTGACGTTGTAGTAGTCGAGTGGTACAGATAATATAATAACGAGATGGGATATGCCCACAGATAATTAATGAGTGGAGTGTCAATTTGTTTAAGCTTCTTTGACTCTTTATGGGCCGGTTGATAATGGGCTTAGTGTCATATATTAATGTCAGTGGGAACATTTCATGGTAGCCTGATAAAGCACTTTATTATATATGTATGAATGTACTTAAAATATTAAAAAAGTGGACGCAGCTCAGTACAAGTGACAGAAGTGAATTAATATACTTGGCTAAGAAACGATACAACGATACAATTGAACTCATATATCGATTATGAACGGACTTTAAAAAATATACCATTATAACACATAACATCTTAGTTCCCAAGGTTGGTGGCGCATTGGTGTAAGGTATGGTTAATATATTTTACACGGCCAATGTCTTTGGGATATGGTACCCAATTAAGATCAGTTGGCACATTTGTAAGCCTGCGTATATTTAAAGAAATACTGTTTTTTTATTTCTTTCTTTACTTTTGCTTAAAATAATAACACTTTAAATCGACCTGCGATTGATAACAATTACGGAAACCAAAAGACAATAGGCAAGTTATTGTTACGACGCCTGTAAATAGGTTTTATTGTCCCAGAAAGTTGCAAAGTGAAAAATCTGTTTTTTGCGTTTACATTACAAAACGACGGTTACATCTAAACGTCTTGTCTTATTGTTTTAACTATGTGCTATATATATTATATGTATGTATGTTTTGTTGACATATTTTCCCGTACATTGAAACCGATATGATTGCAATAGGCAAAATTTCACGATTCGACTAACAGCCCTTAAAAGCAGAACCGGAGTCAAGTGATTGTTTATAGGGAGGCAAATCTGTGTACAGAACGTAATCCATCACGAGGATTGATGTAGACTAGGAGAGAATTCCAATATTTTTCGTTTTTTTTTTAATATAAGGCAAAAGCTTACATAATAACGTCATTAACATATTTTAAAGTATTCACCAAAAATCACCGATTAAGAATCAAATATAATCTATTTTTGATTCTGAATCGGTGTTTTTTAACAGAAAAGTAACTCCGTAATTATTCTTTTACTGTACTTGGAATACATATCAGTCATTTATATTAATGTTTATTTGTTCTAAATTATAGTCAACTAATATTATATGGTAACTTTTAAAATCTGGTAATTAAAAATATTAAGTCAATAATCAATTAATAAAACTTGGTAGCTTTGAACTACGACGAAAAAATACCGTTAAAAAAATCGTTTAGGTATTAGGGGAGAAGAGCTTCCAATGCAATTTAAAATGGCACCGGGCTCCTAGAGTAGGTTTAGATATGTTTTTCAACATTGTTGATTCGGGTCCCACTCTATTTTGCAATACAACACTTTAATGTGCTTACTCTTCGTTTATCTTTTTAAAATGATTTCTTTTAACAAAAGGAGTTTTTATTCATAAATGAAATCATTTAATCAATACACGCCTACTATGTAAATGTCATAAAGCTTAATTCGCGATAATCATTTCATACTAACTACAAAAAATATAAGATAATAATAATTATTAATCGTACCAATAAGTTCCTATTGTATTATGATTATTACAAGCAACAAAATATTTTTCCTTTTTTTTCTGTTCGAGATGATTAACCACAATGAGAACAACTTTTAGCATCACCGATATATTGAGTACATAATACATATAAATAGTTACATACTGAGTGAGTATCGAAGTGTTTCGAAAAATATCTTAATGGTGATGATGATGATATAATTATGTGCTCCGGACCGATTTCGGCCACGGCGGCCAATGCTATAATATGTCCTGTCAATTTAAAAGTTAGGTAACTGGGTTAATCTTGAGATTTGCAGAACATATTATAGTGCACACGTGTATTGTGTTTTGTGCGGAGTAATAAACTCTAAACTCTAAAATGGTTCAAGGTGTTTTCTCAGTGGGACATTTATGCTACTAATGATATTTTCCTGACCGATTTTAGCTTTGAAAAGAAAGATAACAACGCAGAAAATATAATATTGCACTAGTGTGTGCGAAAAACATATGTGCATTCTCTATATTCTCTGTATTTCCCGATAGGTATAATGTTGGTGTCTTCAAATCTAGAGGTAACAGGTATCTTCTAGGCAAACGTGCTACATTGTAGACCGTGTCGGTGCTTAACATCAGGCAAAACAACGGTCAAACGCTATGCTATTAAGGGTTAAAAAAAGGTCCGATACTTTCATAATCCACTGGGACGGTAAAACACAACCGGAAGAAGTTCAGACGCAGAGCCTGCTTTCCGAAGCACGGGCCCAATGATGCAATCTAATATACTAATAAAGTATTTCTAAGTTATAAAAGTTGATTTAAGTAAACTCATGAATAAATTATTATGCAATCAAAAACCCTTTAATTAACATGAACTCTGTATATATTAATGTTATATAATAAAAATCGTTAAACCGTCTTCACGTGCCGACTATTTGTTTAACTCAATTTTAGTATCGCATTACATGTCTTTTGGAAAAAATGCGCGACACAAACCATAAACTATTCTCAAAGTTTTATCAAAAACTATTAAAAATTATTAAAAATTATTTTATACTTATATTTTAAATGCTGTCTGTCTGTTACTCGTTTACAATTAAACAACTGAAGCGAATTTGATGAAATTCGGTTTGAAGTAAGCTTGAACCGAAAGAAGGACATAGACTTTTTTTTTTATTGTATACGTTGGCGGACGGGCATATGGCATGGCATTGTAAGAAATGTTAACCATCGCTTACATCGAGAATGCGCCACCAACCTTGGGAACTAAGATGTTATGTCCCTTGTGCCTGTACACTGGCTCACTCACCCTTCAAACCAGAAAACAACAATACAAAGTACTGCTGTTTTGCAGTAGAATATCTGATAAGTGGGTGATACCTACCCAAACTACTTTTTTATTCACACCTTTGTCCCTCCCCACAACATGCGGGAGAAGCCGCGGTGACAACTAGTTTATTTGTTGATGTTGATATAGTGATTATTTTTAAATATATGAATTGAACAAAAGCAGGTATATTTATTATACATTATAATTCAGTATGGAATAAAATCTTTCCTCTATTACATTAATGAACTTACTGCTATAATGATTATGATATATGTACCTACTTATAATAATAATAATGTTCTCCAGACCGATTTCGGTCACAGCGGACAATCTCAAGAGATATTAGCCAACTGCGCAGGAGATATTATAATGCATAAGTGTGTGTGTAAACAGGTGCACTCTCTATTCTCTAGCTCTCATAATCCGACGGGCCGGCAATCCGACACGACCGGAAGAGTTCAGGCGCAGAACCAACGGCTTTACGTGCTTTCCGAGGCACGGGAGTGTACTTCCTAACTCCAGGCTACTACTGAGAATTCCTGACAGAAAACCCAATATTTTTTTCTTGGCCCAACCTGGGGATTGTAGGCAGGACCTCCGGGTCTCCAGCCGCACATCTAGCCACTAGACCAACGAAGGAGTCACCTACTTAATACAATATTTAAGAGTTATTATTATCGAGTGAAATAAAAAAATCTCGAGCAATTCATACAGATAATTGCTATCTACATATTACATGAAACTAAGGGTGTAATAATATATAGACATGTGGTAGATGGTGGTACCATTATGATTCAGAGGTTTGTCCAAAAATGTGCTTGTATGTTACATTTTTTGAATATAAAAATAAAATAATAAATATTTAGATGCAAGTAAATTGAATTGTAGTGGTAAGGTAAATGAACCTACAGGCTTATTATACGTCTTATTAGTAGATAGTATAATGATATGATATAAATGTATTAAACGTTATAAGAAAGACAATCATGTGTAAGCATTCGTTTGATTAACGTGTCTCCTTTAACTCCTATCTTACAGAATGTAAGTATTTTTGTATAATTAGATAAACTAGGCTCCATCCGCGTTTGAATGGTGCGGGGGATGGTAAGTAGCCTATGTCTTTTTCTGTTCCTCCGAGAACGTGTATGTTTTTCATGATGATCGCTTGAGTATTTAAAATGTTAAAGCGTAACAAACAAATAAACACTCACTTTGGCGATAATATTTGTAAGGATATCATAAAGGTAAAGTTTGACAAGCTCTGGCTCACCTAATGCGCGGTGCGAGCGCTATTAAGTAATAGTGCGCCGGATGCGTCGCGTAAATATTGCGTACACTCGCCTCGGCACAGGGTCTCGTAGAGTCTACAACAAGGTTTCAAACTAGTTCTAAACTAGACATTTAAATATTTAAACACTTTGATAATAACAATGTAAATAAAAATAATTTGGAATTAACATTCATAAATGTATGTTACATGCATTTGAAAAAATTTCAACAGTTTGTAAAATTGAACATTTTTGAATCTATAAACGTTACAACAAAGCACAAACATAAAGATCAGCAATCGGTGGTAGAGCTTTGTGCAGGTCTCTTTGGGTGGTTACCATCTATCCACTAACAACTATTCTGCCACTAAAGATCAATACTCTAGATCACAGATCTCATGCGCATAGACATTGGTTTATAATTTTTAGAGCCTTTCCCTATGGGCGAAGGTGACCATTTATTTAACATCAGGTGACAAATTTTCTTTCCTGCTTTTCTACAATAATTAAAAACAGCCTTATTTTTTAATTATCTATGGTAAATTATTTACACTAACCTGTGATATATTTAAAATACTTTAATAATTTGATTAATGCAATTAATAAGTTATTAAATACCTGAGTGTCCGTAATTATATTATATTTTATAAAATAGTTTTATTGCGTTTCTATTTCTTTCCACTTCCGCTCAACAAGCGCCAATAAATTAATCAAAATTGCGTTAAAGACGTCAATCGCTTGTCTATACATCGTTTCCATCATACATCATCCTATGCTTTTAAAATGTTTTGTTACGGAACTTTGATCGCTATGCTCTATCAAAATGGTCAGATTAAAAATTCGGCACACCGTTTACGCGGTATATACTAAAAAATAATGTAAACAAAGCGTGTTATTTTCGAACTTTTTAAAATATAAATGAGCCTCATTGAGGACGGTGTGTTCAATGAAATTGAAAAAAAAAAGGTAAAAATAGTGTTAATGGACTCACGGAACCATTTTATGGGGTATTAAGCGGAGGAAGTGCCTACACAACCTTTTTATCTGGAAGTTTTACGACGAAAGAGGTTTTATATCCATAATTACGCGTTTAAATGTTTGTAAATGAGAACGGACAATTTGATAGAAGTGCACGTGTATGCGGGGTTAATAGAAAACAACGAATGTACTTGTTTAAACATTTTACAGCCCTCTGGTTTGCGGAATAATGTCTGATGCATTAAAATACATGATTATTCATTAAATTTAACAGCCGGTTAAACGTGTTTCGTAAGAATTCACCGCCTACACGCTCTTTATTGTAAAACACTATTTTGTGAAAAAATAGTTTGATGGTTTAAGCGATCATTATTTTAACAGACTTTAAGAAACGTTTATCTTTTATTTTGTTAATTTACTTGTACACCCTTAAAAACGGTCTTATGACTTCAATTCTAAATACATAAATATTATTCGAAAAAGGTTTTATTTAATACCTTATTTTTTCACTTTCAGAAAATAAAAATGATGTTGAAATATTTTTTAATCTCGCTATCATCTGTGCCTCAAATTTAAGACTCACATATAATAATAATATTAAACAGCTGAGATGGCCTATTGAATAGAATACGTGGAAATAGAATACAACGAAGGAAAACATCGTCAAAAGTCATTAGCCCAGTAGTAAGAACTTGCTTACACTTAATGTGAACACTGTTGTTATAAGTCAAAATACTGTTTGCAAATTTATGCCATTAAGGAAATCTTCAAAATTCTTAAAGCGTCCTCAAGTCGACAATTGCATCAATCAGACCACCAACAAACATCCCTTTAGACAATCGGGACTCCAAAGAGAAGACGCTGTGAAGTGACCGCGGGGTGGTCGACGCCGTCTCGACCGACCCCTACTATTCAATGTAATTGCGTGAGATACTTGTGAGTTTGAGAACGTAGTGAGGATTCATTTTATATGTTGACGGAATCAAGTTAAATTATTATATCCGAAATCGAAATTATAATTGCAATTGTTCTTTTAGGACAATATGAAGGCACATCCTTAAAAGAAAATATAACTTTCAAGTTCAAGATAGGGATTTATTTTTAAGGACATAACTATTTTCCCTATTGCAATTTTGTGTTCAATCTCAAATGATTCATAATTTACCATCTTTATGAGTTACATACAAATTTTAATTAAGGTTTCGGAGGCAGTTTTTGTTAAGTTCTGTACCGACTTCAGCTTAAAAATTAAATGAATAAAAATGCTATGTTGGGAAAATTATTCTCACCATATTTTTTATATCCTAAATTGTATATAAGTGATTATCATATTATACGTAGTAAGTGTGGTAACCAGCAGTCACCATTGGTAGGGGATGTCACTTGCATAAATATGGTACCGTTTTTTTTCGCGTCGCGACTCCTTTTAAGCTGTTTTGCCTATTAGTTAAGTGGCGTGGCGAATTCCCTACTAATTTGCTTTTTCAGACGACCATTTTTTGTTTAAAGGGGTAAGGTTTAAAAGCTTATACCGAGTAGACTCTATTAGCATGCATACGATTTATGATATTTTAGATAACTAGTCAACATATGCAACAAGAAAAAAATATATTTAAAAAGAAAAGTTCAATATTTGTAAAAAATTACGTCATCGCTTCAACTGAATCTAAGGTTTATTATATAAAGGTTACACGATCATAAAAAAAGATAACTTTAATTTAAGCAAAATCGTTGAGTAATGTCAACATATAAATAAAAATAAAATGTTTAATTATAATCTTCGTCCTTAAAATAAAAATAAAAAAGCAACAAATACATTTAATAGCCTGTTAACATTTGCAGGGCATTAAAATCCATGCAAATCTTCGATGAGAACCACCAGTATCGTGTATCCGTACCAAATGTTATGCCATAAACAAGATGATGGGAAGGGAGTCATTACAACGCGTAATTATTGCGATTGTTACTGACTCATTATGATTGTCATATGTGTTAATAATTCGTATTACGCAGCAATTAATTTACTTTTATTTATTGAATGTTCAAATTTTGAAAATATTTTTTAATGGCAGCATTGACTTTGACATAAAACTGTACTGCCGTCCGTCCGACATAGTTTTGATAATTTTGCGCAAAACGTGATTGTAGAAACGTACTTATGTTTTTTATTAAATTTGTGAGTAGGTATAAGGTTTTTTATTCTTGCATGATAAGGAAATGAAATAAATTCCTTAATTGCTGTAAGATTTCATATTATATGAATTTAAAATTATTTGATAATGGCGACTTGATAAAACGTTTTTGATTTCGTGTTTCCATATTTGTGTTGAATTTCTCGTAACTGTAATAATTTTAGCCTTGACCATTGACACTATTTGATATAAAAGTGTTATGTTTTGTTAGTAGTAATAGCAAATTATATTTTAGTAATACTGTAGACATAGTATTACTAAAATATAATTGCCTACACAGGCATAAAAGCACTTTTGAATAACATTTCTATTAACAAGACAAATTAAATGGTAAAAAGTAAGAAACTCGGCAGCGGATTTAAAAAAATGTTTATAATTAAATTTATTTTTACTACTATTTACTACTTTTCTATTCTCTCTATCTCATACTCCGATGGGATGGGAAATTCGACACGACCGGAAAGGGTTCAGGCGCACGACCAGCGTAAGCCACGACTACTTCCGGAATCACTGTGCTACTAATTCTCGATAGAAAATCGTAATAACTTGTTTATTGGTATCCAAGTCCAAACCTTGGATACCCGGTATTAAGAGGTTGTTATATTACCGATGTTCTTTTTAAACCTTGAGAAAGTTACCGGCGCTCTTTGGGGGAGAGGAAACCGGGTTATATGGGATTGTTACCCGATAGAACCACGGCGATGGTCGTCTTCGGCACGGATTGGAGAAGCTGCGGGATCGAATTGATATGTTAACCATCGCTTACATCGCCAATGCGCCACCAACTTTGGGTAGTTATAATGTTATGTCCCTTGTGCCTGTAATTACACTGGCTCACTCACCCTTCAAACCGGAACAAAATATTACCAAGTACTGCTCTTTTGCGGTAAAATAACTGATGAGTGGGTGGTACCTACCCAGACGAGCTTGCACAAGGCTCTATCACCAAGTAATGTGGGTCAAAACTTTGAACTTTATTTCAACAGCTCCAAGTTCTTATATACTGAAAATACGTCCATAACAAATAGTAAGGTTTTCTTATAAAAGTCACAATTCAAATTAAATATTTATTATAAAAAAAATCAACTCGCTGAAAATGAATGTATGTACATTAAAGTTTACATAATTACATATTAAAATTCCAAGTCCATTTTTATTTTATAAATAGAGTCTATCAAGGAATCTCTCTAAATTAGTGTTATACAAATGAGACAGTTAAATACCGCTGTTAACCCATCCGTAGTGATGCGTATTTGTTTACCTGACGACATTTCCGGCGCACGTGCTCCGTAATTTGATGCACTGCTTGTTAATGTAGTGCTCATCGATAGGGATGGACTTTAGGTGTGTCGATAAATTTATTTAGTTTAATATAGGTTTATGAGAAAATGTTAATAACTATAGTTTCAAATTATAATTTTTCAATTTCTAGAATTATATAATATGATCTCTAAGTTATGATGAAATTAATTCATTTCTGGTTCCTTTTTGGGATTTCTTTTAATTACGTTTAAAATAAAAGATATTATGTATATATTTGTATCACTTTTATAATAACATATGTAGTTGGATGAATATAATACACTAGAGCACCGGTATTGTAATGAAGCTTTTTATTTGTGTCCCTGAATAATAACACATAATATTTTTACCGATTTAAATGACTGTGGAAAATTAAATGGAACACAACGAATGGGAGTTTTAAATTTTGAAAAAAATAATCGATATCGATAAACTGGTCATGCCTATCTTCACAGTGAGGATGAGCGGTAATGCAGTTAACTGTTTACTGCTTAGTACCCGATATCTGTAATTGTCGACTAATTCCTCTTTAAGTTAAAGGAAGTGAAGATTACGGTTCGAACTGATTGAATGAATGATTGAAGATGAATGAGTTGTTTAAAATAAAATAAAATGATTAACAATCAATTTATTTACTGTATTTTAATAAATAGTTGCTTCGCGTGGTTTAATCAGCCTTATAGATTACTGCTCAGCTACCTAAAGGCCGCAGTCGTATCTGATGTAGTCTACGTCTATACATGTACCTTTAGTAGTTACTTACCTAATGCGAAGAGATTTATATTATATTTTTGTAAAAAAAATGAGTAACTACTGAGTTTCTTGTCTGTTCTTCTTGGTAGAATCCACACTCCGCATCGGTGGTAGCGCTTTTTTTATTTCATATGAGGCGGACGAGCATATGGGCCACCTGATGGTAATTGGTCGCCAACGCCCATAGACATTGGCATTGTAAGAGATGTTAACCATCGCTTTCATCGCCAAAGCGCCACCAACCTTACTCTACCTCCTGGAACTATTCAACACGTTAATAGAATTACCTGCAAAACATGCCGTTAAATATAATCATAAGAGAAAATATTGCATCCGAAGTAAAAAGAAGCAATTTGAAGTTCGTACGACCAAAGTGCAAGGGAAGCGTCATCCGTGGACGAGTCTTAGAAAATTCTTCGAGCGGAAGTCGAAGCTCGGAATTTTCATAATGTCGCCTTACGACGTATTCATATGATAATCTGTAAGAACATGGTCGTTTTATATGGAAATGGACTGCTTCGTTTATGAATAAATCTTCATAATAAAATTGTAATTGGCCGTCTTCGTGTACAACTCGTGTTTATTTATTTAGTAAATATATTTAAATTACATATTTTGTTTTATATGAATGACTTTTTTTTTATTTATTACACGAATTAAAACAGAAAATGGGTAATTTGTCATCTTTATCGATTGACGCTATCAAGTTGTTCACAGTACATAAATTATTTAAATACACATATTAAACATATGACAAAGAAGTGGGTTTTTTTTCGGTGTAAGGAATTGGAACCTACGATCTTTGCTTAAGATTAACGTGTCATATTCACTGGGCAAGAAAGCCTCTTTTTTATTTGAACTAAAAATAAATTTCACTTTTATCCCTTACAATGTAATAATCATATTTTTACCATATTATAATTATTTAATGGATCATTCATTCACGAGTAAATGATTAAAAAAGTGATTTCCATAATTTTATTTAATCTGTAAAAATATCAGTATTCAAAAGTCAAATAAAAACAAGTTTCAATAAAAAATATAACTATATATATTTTAATAAAACGTATTATTTTATTTATTAGATAATTACTTAAATGTATAAAGGTTTTAAAATGTAACTAAATTATAATATTGCCTTATTAAAAAAGGTATCGCTCTATATATATATATATAAAAAACTAATTAATATTTACTGAGACTTTTAAAGTTTAAACTTAACACGTGTTACAAAATATTCTATAAAGAACAACTGTTTATACATTAATATCTATACAAGTAATGTATTCTTCTACGAAAGTCTACTCCACAATTTTCACATGCAATTTGCAAGGCGGTGATTTTGCGAGCATTCTTCACCTTCCCCCGACTTGAGGACCATTGCAATTACGGATTTACTCTTACATCTTTGAGGGTGCTAAGTTTAATTTACTCAGCTGGTCCGATTTATTTATAAACTCCAAGAAATTATATTTATATTTTCGAAACAGATGATCTCATATTCGTTATTTCATAACTTACATTACATACTACAAAATATCGGTTTTTTTTTTTGCCTAAAAAGCGACATTGCTTTTTTGTTTCTAACAAACGCTAAACGGTTTTATTTGCCGCGATACATTTACACATATAGTTGCTATTTATTAATAAATATTAATTTAGTATATACTTATTTATAATAGGACAAGGCCGAGATGGCCCAGTGGTAAGAACGCGTGAATCTTAACCGATGATCGTGGGTTCAAACCCGGGCAAGTACCACTGAATTTCATGTGCTTAATTTGTGATTATAACTCATCTCGTGCTTGACGGTGAAGGAAAACATCGTGAGGAAACCTGCATGTGTCAAATTTCACTGAAATTCTGTCACATGTGTATTCCACCAACCCGCATTGGAGCAGCGTAGTGGAATACGCTCCAAACCTTCTCCTCAAAAGGGAGAAGAGGCCTTAGCCCAGCAGTGGGACATTCACAGGCTGTTACTTTATTTATAATATATAAGTATCCAAATACTTCGTAACCATTTATTTTTTATTATGTAACGTCTTACTATATTTGTTTTATTATTTTCTCGATCTTTAGACAGAGTAGTACTAATTCTCGTGGACACAAGCTGATTGAGATCGCTGCATATAATATGTATATAAAAACCCGAATACAACGTGATGATATGTGAATTCACGTGTGAAAACGATAAAAAATTATACTATTTCTGATTAACCTAATAGAAAGTTTCAAGTGCATTATGTTTGATAGAAATCGAGTGGATTCTCTACAATAATGTGTTAACAGTCATTTAATCAATGAGGAAGACCTCATAGTTTTGTGAAAATAAATATTATGTATTATGTGTTAGATCATTTTTAGAATCTAACAGTTATAATATACCAAAATTTTATAACGAAATTACTATAACTTTATAAGCCTATGGGCTATGATAGAAGTTTAGTTACTATAAATCTTTGTTACAAGATAAATGTATAAAATCCCGTTAATTCATAATAATGAATAATAATTCAAGGAAAATAACTTTTATATTATAATAAACTATACAATATTATGATAAGAATCGTGTAATACCAACCTATTTGTTAAATTTCACCAAGAGTCAATTTAATTGCAATACTAGTATTAATATATGTATTATAATTATTAATAAATATAATTGATATAAAACCTTTTTCAAAAAGTCCGTTATAAAAAACATTAATTATATTTTGTATTTTATATTATCTGTGACAGCGGGGTGAAGGGGTTGTGTTGCTTAATTAAAAAAAGTAAATTAACGATATTGCCTTTATTAAACTTTGGTATCTACTATGAAATCTTTGTACTATTTACAATTCTGACGGCTACGAGTAACATCTTAAAAACAACAAAACATTATTTACAATCAATTAAAATTAACAATAACACTATTATTAAAAAAAAATCTCATGAACGCTCTTTGGTATGACTTACAATTTCTTTGGTGTTACAAGTAAATTTACTTTATTAGAAAATTTCTTGCATCTTTTAAGTTTTTTAAAATTATCTTTGGGACCGAAGTACATACATATATACTGGATCAGTTGTAATCAATTCCATTATGTTTTTTGACAATACGAAGACTTGGAATCCAACTGTTTTTCTTTTAAATCTTACTTTGATTCTTTTAATCTTAATTAATTAGTGTAAGCTAGAAAATCTATTGTGTATGAACTGAGAATGGAAATCAATTTTCTACTTCGATATTACTAGCCATACTCTCGTTGCTGTTTTCGTTAACTTCGACAAGGGTTTTACTTTTATCTATAAGTCTCTCATCCTTCATCGAACTCTCCCCAAATTCTTTAGGCTCGACACATGTTTCGTGTGCTCTATCCGCTTCGCAGGGCATGGGCATCCCGAACGCGGGATGACCGGGATAATACATATATGATAACGGTATATTGGGATAGTTCACCCCTAAATGAGGTCCGTATAGGGATTGCAAGACCGCTTGATTGTACGATTCTTGTAAAAGCGCTTTATATTCTGGATTCTTAGCGAAATCAACGCCGTAAACTCCAGCAAAGTGTTTTAATATCGGTGAACCTTCTAACAGGTTCGGAGGAGCAAACAGCGCTGGATTTAATGTTTTACCGATCATCGGTGCTTGGTATTTTAAGTCTGGTAAATTCGGTTGTCCGTTGTTGTTAACTAGGACTTTTACCGCAACTTTTCTTGCATGGTTCGCGGCTGCGGCTGCTGCAGCTAGCATGCCGCTTTCCTGCATTTGTAGCTGTTTTCGTTTCGTTTTGTACCGACGGTTCTGGAACCAGATCTTGACTTGGGTCTCGGTGAGTTTTAGGCTCACCGCTAAGTCGGCTCGTTCCGGACCGGACAGGTATCTCTGTTGACTGAATCGTCGTTCCAGTTCGTAAACTTGAGCGTGTGAGAAGGCGGCCCGTGATCGCTTCTTCCGGCCACTGTTCTGCGAGTACTCGATAGGCGTGTAGTTCGGGGAGTGCATTATTCGGTGGTCTGGTGGCGGGGTGGCGCACTTCCTCTCGTAGTGTAGATTGAAAGGCTTGTAACCGATGTCGGAGTTAGGGGATGAATTAGAACGGCGTACAGGGGAACCGGTGTTTGAGGACCTCGAATCGTAGTCATCTGTAACAAATTAAAAATTGTTTAAAATTGTAGTTTTGGTGCACGAAAAACCTTAAGAGAAATCTATATGTATAATTATGTAGGAAATAATCTTTGAGTCTGAATGGCGTTCACATATTTTATTAAATCATATACATAATAATAATAAGTCGATAAGATAACGATTAACATACAAATGATGTAAGTATATTATATAATTAAATCACGCAAGAGACACTTTACGCTGGCTCAGAAAAACTATACATTGGTTGATTAGCGAGTGATTAGTTAAACAATGTCATGTCTTCTTCTTTCAAATGTCAAATCAATATTGAGAGAAAGAGAGAAATCTATGTTTAAGTAGACTTCAGCTAACATTTATAAATAAGCCTATTTCAGACGCTCCTTAGTATGAAACCTACTCTTCAGTTTATAGATCTTTACACTATTTTTCTTTAACCTATTTGCCTACCTGAGGCAGACTGACAAGTTGGTCACCTGATGGTAAGTCACTACCGCTCATAGACATTGGTATTGAGAAAAAAAACAACTATTCTATACATCGCCACTGCGCCATCAACGCTGTGATCTAAGATGCTATGTTCCTTGCGCCTGTAGTTACACTGGCTCACTCACCCTTTTAACATGAACACAACAATACTAAGTATAGCTTGGCGGTGAATAGGTATACTATGAGTGGCTGGTACCTACCTAGACGGGATAGCACAAAACTCTACCAACAAGACAATGTTTTTGTTTAATCTCAAGCAATAAATCTGTTAAAATTAAACAAATTTTACCACTGTTATTAACAAAGGTATGATATTTTCATATAATGTGACTTTATGGTTTAAAAAAATCAAATCATTAAGCTGCGTTTGCAGTAGCGAATGAATTTAACATAATATCGCGTCACGCCATCCGCGTATAAAGACGGCTCCACAATGGATCCATTACGCAAATTGTCGTTGGTCATTAGAGAAAGGATGAACGTTGAAAAGGTCTAACCGTATTTTTGCGTGCGATGCCTTTTGTTATTTCTTTGGATAACTTTAGTTTATTAAGGAATCATTATAAATGTTTTAGAAATCATTATTGTACAATATTTGAAATATGACTGGGTAACTAACGTGTTGCTATTATTTACGACGATTTAATTGTATAACTGTCATTTGTGTCCAAAAAGTATTTAATATAATTAAATAATATTCTAAAAATATTAATTCCTTTACAGATAGCACAGTTTATTAAAACTTGTAATAATTCAAATAGCGAAACGAACGACGAACGTTCCATTATTAAAAAATATGAAAATTAAAAAAGAAGCTTATACAAAGGAATGGCTTACAGTTTTATGATCGATATTTAAACAATGCTGCACAATTCCATGTTAATGTACCCGGCACGTGGCACTAAACTAGTAATTACTTAATAGAACGGCCGGGTAGTGCGTTTAAGCGACACTTACAGTGATGAGGCGTTGTAATAGTAATAGCAAGTGGGGGACGTCGCGGAATGACACCAGTGTGGACTAGCCATTATCTACGTATTGTTGGTGTCGTAATTGTTGCCGAATTTGAATTTGGAATGAGTTCTTTTTTTAAATGAAGACAGATAAAAGCGATTTGGTTAAGTTTGAAACGATCAGTAAAAATTAATAAATTAATTAAAAAGTATATAAATATGTATGATATGATCCGTTAAATGAATAAGTAGATAATGATAGTTAAAAATCAAATAATTTTCTGTCATTGTATGTTTAAATTACATAGAAAAATTAGTTATAAAATAAGTATGGCAACACAAGTATATTAAAATACTGAATCCGCAAAAGGAAAAACTAACATAAGAGATTGTTTTTTTAATCCCAATTCAAATACATAATAGGTACAGTTGTTTAGTACCCTATGTCCATTTCTATACCACTGACGTATGTTCAAAGTTTCATGATAATCCTTTGAGTAGTTAAGATGTGAAAGCGTAATAAACAAACAAACAAACTCACTTTCGCATTTCTACTACTAGTAATTATTGTTATAAAAAAAACTGTGAGATTAGTGTCTGCTTTAAAGGTTCTTAATGGTTAACTTCAGTAATGGGTTATTTATAAGTGCAAAGAGACATCACGAAGCGACACCATTAAATGACATTTCATTTGCGTTTTTGCCATTATGTCCACAGATTAATAAAAACTGTAATGTAAATTTTAATAGGTTTCGTATTTAGAATACATATTAAGGTTTTTTATATTATAGGTAGGCGGACGGGCAAATTGACCACCTGATGGTAAGTGGTCACACTTAGACATTGGCAGTGTAAGAAATGTGAACCATCGCTTACAATCGCCAATAAAAATCGGCTATATGAGTGTGCATTGGAGTAGCGTGGTGGTATAAAATCTAAACCATCTCAAAAGTCCTGGGTTTAGTCCAGCAGTGGGACGTGGCAAACGCTAGTGACAAAGGCTTAACTTATTTATTATTTTTACTGAAATTATTTACTAACAGATTTATTTTTTACCTAGTTTCAAGATTACGATATTTAAATTTCACATAAGTTCCTAGTGTTAATGTAATGCGATACCCGAAGTTTTTATATAATAAAAAAACATCTTTCCTTATTCCATGTATATAACGTCGTGATAAATATATACATATTACATGAATGGTTAAATGTAAATATTTAATATATGTCGTCTATTAATTTAGACTTGCCTTTTATAAGATCGCCAACGAACTTTTTGTATAACATGATGTCTATCATAATCATCCTTCAATTGTTTCACGATGGAAGACCTTTTTTGCTACGGGGTTGTCTAGATCAACCCGAGAGAAACCACTCACTTACCAATAACCAACCAGTAATACTTTAAGGTTTGAATGATGAGTACGCTACACATAAGCATACACATGGGATATAATATCATAGATTCCATGGTTGGTGACGTTTGTAAAAACAGATTAATAATTCTTACAACTACGGTATCGGTAGGGCTGTTCTGTTAGAACAAACTCGGATAGAAAACAGTTTTCAATGTCAGAAATTGATAAGCGAAATTGATCATAATAATTATAACATTTCAAGGATATACGCATCAAAATAGTATATCATAAGTCGGTTGTCGACATTTCACATGCGAGTAATGCAGTCAGCTTATACATAACTCAGGTAGAACATTTAATATGTCTTCCTTAAATAAATTTAAAAGGAAGTCTTGTGTTTGACTAAACTAAAACTTGATTTTAAAACATTTAACTATAAGAAGAATCACAGTTAAACGAGTTAAACTTCGACTAGAGACTTCAATTCAACTAGAATACCTACGTACTGCTTTATTGTCAATACATTTATTATTAAAAACTTTCGTCAGCAAGATTTGAATCGACACCTAATTGGATATTAAGCTATGCTATTATGATGATTATTGGATATACATACATATATAATAACGAAATAAATAAACTCTCGAACATATAAGGTATCTTTTGTATATAAATTGACAATAACTGTTAATATATAGTATTCCATAATTTGTTATATATTATACATTCAGGTAGATAATAGATTATTGTCAATAAATAGATGTCAACAAACGTACCAATAACATAAGAATGCTAGAGCGTAGTATTTTTATTTAAATAATATTTTGCAATCAATTTTGCTTAGGTATATAAAATTTTAATTTAAAATAAACCATACCTGATAATTCTGTGACTGGAAAACTATTCTTCCTCGACATATCCAAGGCTCCGTCGTCTGCATAATCACGGAAATTACAGTCATCGTAATATTTCATACTCTTTTCCATGACCTCCTTTTTCGAATAACCATCCTCTTTGGTATAATTTGTCGGCTTGTTTAAAAAATTCACTTTCCCGCCGAAACCGTTCGACGAACAAAACATTCCATTTTCAAAATCGCACTTCGTTTCATTTTCCTTTGTCAAAATATCGTTTATCGAGAATGGGGTCGTTAAACTCAAGTTTGTCTTCTCACAATCTTGTAAAGTCAAGGAATTCTTGTAATTTTTTAATTTCGACTCCATGTTTATTTCGACCACATTAAATTTAAATATTTCACGGCGCGTCCGAACTCGTCTCACCGCAAAGCGTTCTCCAAACGAATAAACTTTAGGTGATGAATTGCCCGCCTGCTTGACGAGCGCTAAGCCCTGAAAGAGATAGAAACAGCCCACTTTCTGCTATGGTATCGAGGGATAGAAAGTGACAGAGACAGTTTGGGGCGGTCGTTTTTTAAAAAAGCTTCTAAAGTAGCGTAAGTAGTGGGGATCGTTGAGTTTTTCTTGAAGATGTTTACATGAATTCAATTTGATCGCATTGGTCTTAAGCGAATTGTGCTGCATCATTGTATTGGCCCTTGAAGATATTTTCAACGTTTAGTTTGTTCATAGTAATATAACATATTACTAAGAAATAATTCACAGTTTGTTTAATTTTATGACGTTTTGCAATACTTATTAATCGTATATGTTTATTACTTATTGGCGATGTTTCAATACTTAATTTTTATTTCGACAACAACACAAATAAATTATTATTAAAACAGTAGAAGAAAGAATACATTTTTTTAGTATTTTGATTTTCAACAACTCTTATTGATTATCGAGATATTTTACTCTCCATCATCCATTGTGCGTTGTTATAGGTATCTTTACAAGATAATACCTATTATTAAAAATAAATGAAAAATCGTTATAAAAATTAAAATTTTAAATAAAAACATACATGTTTTCGATCATGTTTTCTTGTTGATCTAAAGTGTATGAAAAATTTTTATTAATTGTTAATTAGGTCTTTCAAACATTTACCCATTTAATTTAGCATTTTAATTTATTTTAGCTTAACTTTATTTACATATATTTAAAGTTTTACATAAACTGATTACAAAAGAAAAAACAAAATTACCTACCTTGTTATTGTCTTAAGACTTAATGTTTGGGTTTGAATGAATTAGTATTTGTTATTTTTATCTTATAGTTAGTAGCTTTGTCCTTCGAATTTACCGATGTTTCCCTTGAATCACATTAATGTAGAAGCTACATATGTATATCTAATTTCATTACAATCAAATACCATTATAATCGGTTAAGTGGTTTACTCGTAATGAGATAACAATCACACAGACAGATACTTATGCATTTATAAATTAACGTGAATATAAAATATATTGCACGTGCCAATTCTCGGTGATATCGACTTTAAAATAGCACGTACAAGTCACCCAACATGCTCGGGCGTCTACTGTTAACACGTCGCGTTATCAATAAGTACCCGAGAAGTGTCTATCCGTCTCCTTCGCACTTACCGTGTATAGCCTTCGCCCTTTGCGCGTTATCCCTTTCTGTCATTAGTTCACTATTTAAATACACCAATCAGGTGCGCTGAGAGATTGCGGTCGGCCAATAAAAAAGTAGGTGAGTGGAAATGTCAACATAAATTTTCTTTTTAATACGTCAGCTCGGAGCGTCTTCGTTTTTAGTGTGCTGTGAGGAAGTTTAAAAAGTTGTGATATATGTTTTGAAGTACAAAATTGGATTTATCAATTATTTCCTTACAATTAAATAATTTAAGTATTATAATTTGATGTAGGCGTTGCCTTTGTTTTTACGTTTAAAAAGGTTCTTTAACATGGTTTCAGAAAATTTTGTCAGTAGAAGAATAATTTATAAACAAAATAAAATTTACCTACAATACGACAGTATAAAGAACTCTATTTATTATACTAACTCTAAAGTAGCTAGCTATTGAATATAAGGAATTGCTTGGTGATTATTATAAGTAACTTCAAATACCGTTGTTATTGTATGATTTTATTATAATAAAGATAAAATTCAAGGAAATAAAAATAAGAACAGTAGGTCTCTGCTGTAAGAACAAGCTCGAAACCGAGCTCAGAAAACGATCGTGAAATGCCAGAAAGAGTTAGACGACATTGCCCTTAATAATCATTTCAAGAATACTACGAATATCAAAGTAGTCATCATAAGTCGGTTGCCAATATTTCACGAGTGAGTAATGAAGGGAGTTGTTACAGAATAGCAGCCCTGAATTGATGCCTAGGCATAATTTATATTTGGTGATAGAGCTTTGTGCAAGCTCGTCTGGGTAGGTACCACCCATTCATCAGATATTCTACCGCAAAACAGCAGTACTTTGTATTGTTGTGTTCCAGTTTGAAGGGTGAGTGAGCCAGTGTAATTACAGGCACAAGGGACATAACATCTTAGTTCCCAAGGTTGGTGGCGCATTGGCGATGTAAGCGATGGTTAACATTTCTTACACTGCCAATGTCTATGGGCGTTGGTGACCACTTACCATCAGGTGGCCCAAATGCTCGTCCGCCTACCTATACTATAAAAAAAGGCATACAAGACACCGGCCGGGCTCCACCTCGCCTAAAAATTTATAATTTTACTCTAACCACCTCAAATGGAATTTAATAAAGAGTTTTCAGTCGCTGATTCTTCTGGTATTTAGGTGGGTTACCTATTCCGGTAGTAGGTATGTACCTACTTAAATTATCTATCTTTAATAAGTTTAATGCTTAAGCTTTGCCCACTATAACGTTTCATACTATGATCGTAATAGGAACGTGACGACGAAAAAATATTCTTTGCACTGGAAAGTATTAGACTATGCCCACTAGACTATCCCGTCATCGATCAGCACCGTCATAGTAGAGCGTATCGTATTGCTTTCCGATCCTGATACGTTTATAGCACGGTCATGGTAATGTACGGTACTATAGTGGGCAGACACCTTTATACCAATCCAATATAAGTATATATTGGATCAAGTAATTTAAAAATTTTAAATATTTAGTAATACATTTGTACCTAGTTTTAAAAGGATAAAATTAGGTACTTTATCAATAATAAAGTTAAAATAAATACATCGATAATGTATATTATTGTAATTTATATTGTCTTTGTTTACTACATACCAAGACATCTAAGTAGGTACCTAATGCCTATTAATATTATATAAAAATGCTCTTTTAAATTTTAGTAATAAAAGGTATTTCCATATAACAATGTTTTCTACATAATGTGTCTCGCACTGCAGGACATTAAATACCTGGTAGCATTATTGACTTGTTGAATCCTACTCGTAAATGATCAAGTCGCGTGACAACTGACACGTTGGGGTCAGGTCGGGTGAGTGAGGCGCAGTATCTTTATTACATTATCGTTAAACGCTGACGTTTCAATTATATAATGTAGGTACTTACTTCTACGCTACATTAAGGGTCGAGGGTGTTTTTAACCAATTTATATACCAATATTTTTTTCAGTCTATGATGACACAAGGCAAGCATAAAAATGTTTTTACGTTGTATATACGTTATTAGCTAGACTTGTTATTGTTTATACTTATAGAGTTTCTATATAAAATATAAACCTCGAAATTTTAATATTACCGTGTCTGTTTGTAACTACGCGTACGACTTATGGAATTATAACACTATTGAATATGGCATTTTTTAAATGAATTTATTCACTACTTAGTATACGCTATAGACATAGCTTCATATGTTAGTGACAGCCTGTGAAAGTCCCACTGCTGGGCTAACGCCTGATCTCCTTTTTTTTGGGGACGACGTATCGCTATCCTGACAAATCTGGAGTCATGTCCGTCAGCTGGGTCGCGCAATAAATTATAAAAATCTGCGCCGGCGCCGCACCGCTACAAAGCTTATTCCACCACACTGCTCCAATGCGGATTGGTGGAATACACATGTGGCAGAATTTCAGTGTAATTAGACACAAGCAGGTTTCCTCAAGATGTTTCCTTCGCCGTCAAGCACGACATGAATTATAAACACAAATTAAGTACATGAAAATTCAGTGGTGCTTGCCCAGGCTTGTACCCACGATCCTCGGTTAAGATTCACGCGTTCTAACCACTGGGCCATCTCGGCTATTATATACAGCTTCATATGTAGTGTATTTTATACAATAAATTGCTACATAGTTAATATTATTATATTAATATAATTATAGTTAGTCGGAAAACAATGCGTTGTTCATGAGCGTTTTATATTAGTATTAGATGATGTACCGAGATGAGTGGTTATCTGATCCCAGCAAGTGGTTTACCATAGAGCTATGAATCTCACAGATAATAAATTAAAAAATATTTAACATGTCTGCTGGATAGTCGTGTTCATGCTATAACTTTATTGTTTTTCATTGTATAGATAGGCGGACGAGCATACCTTTTTTTTTTTTTTTTTGACGCTTGGAAAACGCATGATGCGTTTCCCCCCACGGGAACAGTGGGGAGGGTATGTGGGGCTCGCCATATGTCCAAGGCACCGAGTGTGCCCCTGTCATCGGAATACCCACTAAAAACCCAGCGGTACCCTTCCCGTCTTAACGGGAGCGCCACGGGATCGCTTGCGCATGCTACCGTGACGCTACGGACGAGCATACCTGGGCAACCTGATGGTAAGTGATCACCAGCGCCCATAAACAATGGCGTTGTAAGAAATGTTAACCATCGCTTACATTGCCAATGCGCCACCAACCTTGGGAACTAAGATGTCCCTTGTGCCTGTAATTACACTGACTCACTCACCCTTCAAACCGGAACACAACAATACAGAGTACTGCTGTTACCTTACTTGGGGTAATGAAATAAACGGCAGATAAATAATATAATGCGTCTATTTACTGGCTGGACATATATTACATAAAGGAATGATCATACGGCGCAATGGTATGAACCAAGTTTTATTTGAAGCTTTCTAAGCACTGTTTCACAGCAAGTTATTTCTTGTGTTCTTGAGATATATATTTTTTTAATTATGTTTGACTGGCGAGAGCAACTATAAATACTTATATAGCACATGGAGCTCTGTGGGTCGATACCGGGTTCGAACCAGTGATCTTCGGTTACGATATACTTCTATACCGTATATGGATTCATTCATTTTTTTAAACCTGAAGGCCATGAATAAGTACCACGGGCTAATTGCTCCATTCCACTGCTGCAATGATGACGTCATCCTCTAACCAGGTCAGTCAGAATATTTCAGCCACAGTTGTCATTCTCAATGGAGACTGGCGGTGGAATTATAATGCACAAGTGTGTGCACAAACACAGGTTCACTGTCTATCCTGCACTTAACTGCCAGTCTTTTTTTTAGTAATCATTAAAATAAGCAACGAGGAATCTCAATTTAGGGATGAAAGATTGAATGAATAAAATTATTACCGACGGTATCGAAACGTATATTTAGACTGTAAAGCTTCTCGAAACTTTGTGGACTTGAATCTGAAAATCTTCGTTAAGGTTTACCTGTTTTATCGATTGCCCCAAGGGGATCCCATGTAGGTTAAACATTTACTAATTGAGATTGGCCTTTGTGAATGCAATTAAGAAAACATAAACAATTTTCATAAATAAGAATCCTTATATATTGTATTTCCACGGTACGCGTAAGAATGGTTTGTGTCCTCTTTGTAAAAACCAAATATAATAGAAATAATATATTACAGCGTTCTTGCTTCACTTATAAGCTAAACGTATTGATTTATTTAATAAAAACTTAATTTCATTTGAAAAAAAACAAATAAGATTTAGCTTACAGGTTTATTTAAATTTAGAATAGCGACTTTATGTTTCAATAAAAAAAATATATAAATAAAGTAGCTCTATCTGTAAATGATATTGTCTATGGTAGATATAAGTGGTGCCCCGAGAGGCCGAGTGGTTGTAAGTGGCATGTTTGCGGTCGAAGCTCTGCATCGTATCGGTATCGGTTTATTGATCATCAATTTAATATAGGATAACAATGATTACAGACATAGTATTATGGCCACTATTACAAACATAGAAAAATATTCCAATTTCAATTTAAAAAAAATGTATTAATAGTTATTTGAAAAAAGAAGTACTTAGTATGCACTCTATCGTTGCTTAATTATATTACGCGTACATATTCATAAATTTGAAAGTGAGATTTAAATTTCGAACCATGAATCTTTTCTATAGGTGTCGATTAAAATACCGATTAAGTTTGAAGACCGATAATTGGGTTACTTTGTGAGTGAGGCGTCTGATTTAAGATCATTAAGTGTCTGAGTACCTAATTTACATTGCAAATGTCGTCGTGACGTCTAACGGTAACATTTTAATTCGATATTCAAATAACGATTGCCACAACGAACATCGATTAAAGTCGTTATTGAAGCATATGGAATTTGAATAGTATGTTCTTTGTGTGGTCTTAGAACACGTGTATGTTAACCAAAGATTGTGGGTTTGGTTCCGAACATACGCCTCTGAATTTTCATGTGCTCAAATTGTATTTATATTTCATCTCGTGAAGGCGTTCGAACATTGTGAGGAAACCAGCATATTGTGTCGAATAAAATATTGACCTATTTGTAACAATTAGAGAAGGCCTTAAGCTTGGCATTGCCAAATTATTCTACCAAAATGGATCTGTACAAATTGTGAATTACTACTTACTTACTATTAAGATTATACAGATGATAAAACAGAATAAAGATAGAAAGTACTGGTTGATTTCCATACAGCTTATATAAATTAGTTCGAAATAATTAAGATATTATATAATTATATTGGTCATACATACTCTACGTAGCTTAAATTATTTAGGCTTTAATTATAAACGTAGATTAGCTATGCTCTCAGAATATAGACAACATAATAATTTTTAGTTTTTTTTTTTATGACATTAATTAGTTAATTGGTAATTCTTATATATTTTATTTATTATTTTTGTGATTGTGATTCTTATTTTAATACTAATTATTAATTTATATTATGTAATATTATTAATTTGTGATTTGAATGTACTGAATGGGCCTTGATGCCTGAAAAATAAAAAATAAAGATATTATAATTGCTTTATGTTCCTTACAAAAACATAGATTAACCTAAATACTTACAGATAAAATACAATATGTTTATTTTTCGATGTTCAGCTTATACGATAATATTTTAGAGAAAGAAGAAAAGAATTTCCCTTCGTGGTAGGGCTTTGTGCAAGGTCGTCTGGGTAGGTACCCACTCATCAGATACTCAACCGCAAAACAGCAGTACTTCGTATTGTTGTGTTTCGGTTTAAAGGGTGAGTAACTCAGTGTAATTTCAGGCACAAGGACATAACAACTTAGTTCCCAGGGTTGGTGGCGCATTGGCTATGCTGTAAAAAAAAAAACCATGAAGTACTTAATTTGAATATTGTGATTGTATTTCTTAAGAATTATTAGTATAAGTTTCTGTTAATTATTATCTGTAACTATATACCTATTAATAAAAAAGAAACAATTATTCAATCATTCGAATTAATAACCGAAGTCTGATTATTCTTTTCATAGTCCATGAAATACTAACCGCTAATTAAAAAACTCTTTGAACAGCGTTAATGATCGCTACCACAAAGCGTCGAACATCAATCACTTCCAAATTCATTAGTGATTCAATTAAAAGTAAAAAAAAGATTATTTGAAAAAAGAAGAGCACTTCGATTTAGTGTTCGATTTTCGAATCATATCAAAGGGTAAAATAATAAAAAAGTACTCACAGCAAATCGGTTTAATTCGATTTGTTTGACTGAAGTAAACAATGATGAAGTTCACATGAAAAGCTGTTAATGCTCCTTTGATTGCTTTTATAAGCTCATTACTCATTAGTCATCTCCGCGTTAAAATAACTTTAATGCATGAATGTGTAATAATAGTGTGTTGGTTACCTTACCTACATAATACACGTGAGTATTGAGTATACTCATTTTACTCACAGATAAAAATATAATGTTACAAATACATAAATATTTAATAACTTGTATGTAAAAATTTACATATACATATCTTAAATAAAACATCCAAGATTAAAATTACCTTTTTTCAGTATTTTTGCTTCATGAAAAATAACATCATCAACAATATGAAATCCATAATACTTTTGAGAAACATTGAAACTATTTAAATTATATCATAAAAGCTGTTTAACTTAATTTAACAAATTAATTAAAAAACAAATAAATAGTTAAATTGTTTTTTTAATTTTTTTCTTATTAGGCATATTTTTTTAGGTTTAAGCTTAGGTTCAGAATTCTATTTTTTTGCGGTAATTAATTTTGCCCTGCCATCTATTAAAATTAATTTAATATTAAATAATGCCAATAGATGGCGGTAATAGTACTAAATACTTAGTTCTGCTATTGGCTGTAAGATGGCGTGTACGGTATTGTTATTATTATTATTATTATTATATTGAGTAAATAATCATTTCTAAAGTAGGTTTCAAAAAATTTTAAAAGAAACATAATTAATATGTTTATTTTCATTGCTTCCATTTTAGTGATTGTAGAAAAACAGTTCAGCCATTTAACACTAGATGTCCCTTATATCTACATTGCTATTACCCACTAGATGGCGCTAAAATTAAACGGTAAACATTTGTTTTGTCGAAATGAGAATTATTTTTTAATATATATATATATATTTACATATCGTTTAAATGTAAAAAATATTTATATTAATAATAATTTAATACAATAATTTTGTATATGTTTTTTTATTGCATAGGTAGGCGGACGAGCAAGTGGTCACCAACTCCCTAAGACATTGGCATTGAAAGATATGTTATTCATTGCTTACATTGCCAATACGCCACCAACCTTGGGAACTAAGATGTTATGTCCCTTGTGCTTGTAATTACACTGGCTCACTCGCCCTTCAAACCGGGACACAACAATACCAAGTAGTGCTGTTTTGCGGTAGAATATCTGTTGAGTGGGTGGTACCTACCCAGACGAGCTAGCACAAAGCTCTACCACCAAATAATGTAATGGTTTATCGATATACTTACATATATCATTAACAATGTTAATTAGTTTTTTGCTAATAATTACTTTTTTAAATTATTATTCTCTCACAAGACATTCCTATGAACAAAACTTAATAAATCCGTCAACAGACTTTTGTTCACATAAACGCACACACACGCTTAACACAATACCCTCCTTAGTCGGGTAATTATCCACTCTGAACGGTAATATTAGATCATAAAACAAATAAAATCCATACGCATTGATTGAATCCCGACACTAACCACATGCGATGTAACTGATACGTCAATCACCCTTGTTTTGAAGAGATTTTGTATTTTGGGGTGGCCTCACATTCTGAACGAAATATTCTTATAACATTCTCACTGTTTTTTTGTGATTAATAGTTACCTAATTATTTATATAACGGAAAATATTTTATTTTATTCATTAATATTAGGTGGCTGTATGTTAATGACCTTGTGTACTTAAGTATCTCGTAGAATGACGAAGTTTTTTCATTTTGATTTTGAGGTATTCAGTTCCATTGATTTCAAACGCTTGGATGGAATCAATTTAAATCTGCCATAGATATTCATTATGGAACAAGCTACTTATAATAATTGTTTATAGAAAAAATAAACGACGAGCGAAGCGTGATGTCAATTGCTTGTACATAATAATTTTACGCGACGACAAACGTCATCATATCGAGTAGTAATTGTAACTTGAGATTTGTGACGTCATCGTATAGGTACGTCATGTGTAGACCACTTGAAATTCTTGCGCACAAATAATATACGTATGTAGTTAGTATAACACTAACCGCACATTTTATAAATCATATCGCTTTATCGAGTCAATGAATTTTGTGTTAATTTAACGAATAAAAACATATTGAAAATCTAACTTAAAATAACATAATACTTATGTAGAATTTAACTCTTTATAACCAACTTGTAATAAAAGTCATAAATATGCGACCAATGTTATCAATATTCCTAATGATTAACTAAGTCACGAACATTATGTTTGGATTTAATATTACCAAGTTTCAGATTTCTCTCTTATGTTAAATATACGCATAAATTCATATTAAAAAACATGAAAACATTCGGGTCTATAAAACGATTATAAAAGTTTTGAAAGCGACAGTTAAAAAATACAATTTAAAGCGTACGTATTACTCCACGTAAATTATATTTGATCAGCGTCGAGTATTTATTTCATTTAGTTGATTAGAATGAGACAACTGTGTTTGCACACAGACATACTCAATTCCCCTGTAACTAGCACCTGGCTATCATCCAGCTGGAAGAATAAAATACATTAATTAGGCATTATAATTTATCGTATTATAATTAAAACAATATCATAATTTTCGTTATTATTGTCCAAGAGAAATAAAATATTAAATTAAAACATTTAAACGCAGCGTTTACGGCAAAAGATACGACCAGTATGTTTAAATTTACAATGTAACGTACTAACGAGTTATATTTTATAAATACAGTTAAAAGTATAACATGGAGGCTGTTGTCATGACTACCTTTTAACTAATTTGTATTCTTAATCATGTTACTAATCCTTACTAAAATTATAATAGCAAAAGTGAGTTTGTTACGCTTTCACACATAACCACTGAGCCGATTTTAAAAATTCTTTCGTCAAAAGAAAGCTACATTATTTTGTCCCCGTATTCCCACAGGGACGGTGACTATGCGGGTGAAACCGCGGGGAAACGCTAGTAAACATACACAAAAGTTTGTGTATGTTAATATTCGTTCACGTTAATAAATAAAAGTTATAAATAAAACTTGGTATATATACAATAATGCACTTTATTGCATACGAATACAGGACAATTTGAGTAAACAAATAGAATAATATATGACGTCATAATAGGCAACCTTATTGCTAAAGAGCGATCTTTTCCAAGCAACCTTAGAGGGCAGATGAAATCGTCTACTATATAATCGAATACTGCTAATTACAAATTATATTAAGTAAGGTAAGTAGAGGTATATATGTACAAGAAGTCTTAAGATAATTTTGCATACTTGCAGCTTGAAGCGGCCGTGGAGCTTTAAAGTTGAGTGATGCATTGTTCAACTTTAATTTTACTAACAACATTATACAGCAATTGTTCATTGATGACGAGGAACACTGTTAAAAATTTCTGATATATGTATAGCAAAAAACAATTAAAAGTATATTATTATGTATGTAAAATTCAAAGAATAACGTTGACTTTTTATAAGATTTTACATGAATAAAAAAAAAATGTATATATATATATAATTCATGTAAAATCTTAAACATAATTTACGCCCAGTATAGTTTTTTGTAATAGCAAACTCGAGACTGACAGTAGAAAACGGTCGTGAAATCTCACAGAGCGACAAGCGACATTGATCATAATTATTATTACATTACGAATCAAAATAGTATATCACCGTATGTCGGTTGTTGGTTGTCGGTAAATAATAATGAACGAATTTCAATTGCTAGAATGCAACGAAGCTCAGCTAACAATACCTCTACCCAACCCCACTCAGCTAATCTAACGGTATTTTAAAAAGTTAAAATTTTTAAAAAACGAACGTCAATCGTTATCGCAATCCTGACAAATCTGGGGTCATGTCAGTCAGCTGGGTCGCGCAAAAAATTATAAATATCTGCGCCGGCGCCGCACCGCTAATAAATTACATTATTGTCAATATGCCGCCCATGCACGCCCTCGGATGAAAAAAAAAAGTATTTTGAGTGCTCTGTGATATTAATGTTTGAAAATTCATAATTTTAGAATTGTTTAGTCTTTTATTTTTATACTATATTAGAATATGACTTTCATTTCTATTTTTTTTATTTCGAATAAACTGGTCGTGCTGACATATTCACCAGGGGACCAGTTGAGTTTAAGTAGGTACTGAGCTAAACGGGTACTGAGGCTTCTCTCGTGCAACGTAACCTTACACATTGGGACTCGGCTTAGGAACATTGTCATAATGGTCATATATGGAATTAAATAATAAAAAAGAAATATTGTCGCCCTTATTCTTGATTGGTGGTCTTGATTTGACGAAATAATAATAATAATAATAATATCCTGGGACATTATTCACACACGGCCATCTGATCCCAAACTAAGCAGAGCTTGTACTATGGAAACCAGACAACTGATATACTACATATACTACTTTTCTTTTGTAAATACATACTTATATAGATAATTACACCCAGACTCAAGACAAACAGATATGTTCATGCACACAAATGTTTGTCCTGGGTGGGAATCGAACCCACGACCTGCGGCGCGAAAGGCAGGTCAACCGGCTCAATATATATAATAAAATAAATATACTTATTTATTTTTGCTTTTGATATTATGAGCTCATATCTGCTCCACTCCTTAAGTTTTCAGGGTAAGAAAAAGGCTTTCTTACGTAAAAATAATTAATTATTCCAACGGGATTGGTCGAGTGAGTGATAGTCGTTCCACTATACAAACGCTCCCTTATAATATAAAACTATTCATATTGATTAAACTCTTACAAATAAACGTTGTAGTTACATAGACAATGTTCTGTCCTATTCTAATACAAGCTTACTGATGACGGAAAGAGAGAGTTCGACGTTTAAGCTTGCATTGCTTTTTTTAACTGATACAAATTTCCGTATCCGTCTTGTATCTTTTTAATTAAAATTCTATCATGTTTATCCTGGATTGGAAACATCGTAGAACCTGCAGTATGATCTACCTTGTGGCATAACTTGATTTCAATAATTCCTTGTCTGTAGAAACAAACTTGAATATCGCCAAAATACATTTAAGAACATGATACGCTATATTGACCTTAATAACATTTATCCTATACAGATCAAAATGGCATATCATCGTGTGAGAAAAGCGAGAAAGGAAATGAGTTCTTAATATCTTACAGAAAAGATACTTTGCGTATATCTTTATCTATACTAATATTATAAAGATAAATGATTTGATTTTTAGTGCTAGCGGGACGAACCTATTAAACTATAAAGTGCCGGCTTGGCCCTTGATCAGAGTACAGCGAGATCGTTTTTCAGTGCCCTTTGGTCGACGCGTTCACTTCAAATAAACTGCATTTCAGTTATACAAATAATAAATACCACATATTATATAAAAATTACCCAACGCTTATGTAATCCTGGTAATTGTTTTAGACATTTTCGCGGCCCCCGCTACCTAGCGCTTAAAGCGATCGTTCCTCTCGCTCTAACCCAGGGCGATGTTTATGTCTATAAACAAATATAAATAGGCTGGTTTATATAATATAGAATATAATTATATTTACCAAAATTCCTTAAGGTTATATGTGAGGGGTCAAAAATGGTGTCAAAATAATTTAAAAAAAAACAAGGGTCACTTTGGCAACGGGTGTTCCGTGTTGTCATTGAGTTATTGCTACCACTTGGATGTTACGTGGCGCCGCAGATAAAAAATTATAGACAGTTTTGATTTTCACTAAAGTATACAATATTAACTTTTAGCTTAAAAATTTGTTTCCAATGACGAAATGATAAGTTTAAACTTTTTTCACTGGGTCGTTTATAATTATAATTTGCTTTGATCATACAAGCTTAGTAATATTTGTTCTTGTTGTCTTTTTAGAATTCGTAACATATTTCTGACATTCAATTTATAAACAGATTACATTACATAATTACACTACATACATGCATGAATTATCATTATCGTATATGAGACATAAAAAGTCGAGATGGCTTTCTATATAACAAGCAAATTTAAACCAAAGGTTAAATTTCAGAAGAAGAGCTATGAACAACAAACTCGAAACCCGAGAACATGATCTTAAAATGTCAGTAAGTGATCCGCGACATTGACCTCAATAATTATAACATTCAAAGCAAACACGCATCAAAGTAGCGTATCATCGTAAATTGCCTTGCGACATTTCACGATCTCACTCCTTTTCATTACAATACATATATAATACATACATATATATTTCAACTTATTCGTAACTAGAGAAAATATTACCGATTTTAAATTATAAACTAAAAGTAATAAGGTTTAATATATATACGGCCTACTTACTAATGCACTTGGCATTAAAGGTCACGGGTGAAAAAAAGTCGTAAAATATATTATATAGTAGTAGTTAATGAGTATTTAATTATGGGAGCGATATCGTTAATAATTTAGAAGATAAGTTCAAGTCCACGTGAGAAATGTAAAAACTAATGTTTGCTGTGGGTGACATGTAGAAATTATACGCTCTATAACGAACAGACGTCATTGATGGAATGCAAAAAAAAATTTAAATGTTAAAAATTGTATGTGTGTGTAAAATTAATAATTGTGGTCAATAAACACACATACATGCAAAAGAATGGGAGTAATTAAACGCTAAAGACATGCATTCATTATCGTATGTATAATCTTATGGACACGACATTTACAAGAAAAAGTAGGCAATTACAAATAAAAAATCTAAGGGAGTTTCGAATAGCACGATAAATTTAAATTTAGAACATTGTGTTTTAAAGCTTAGAAACTTTATTTAATCAAACTATACATGTAAAAACTCCTTACATATTGGACATTTTTTGGCAATTTCCGAACAAAAAACTTTTATAGACAAGTTGAAACAGCATGTCAAAAGGTAATACAAACAAAGGTCAGTTTTAGGGGTCGTGTCAATGAATTATCGCTTCCACCCGGACACCAGGCGAGGTGGCGCCACCAAAACACGCAAGTATTACACGCTACATTTGTGAAGCCATTTAGTCTGACGTCTGTCAGGACGAAAAAAAAACCTATTTGACTCCATCTTGTTTTGAAAAAATTGTTACCGTATGTGGGATTTTATTTGATATTGTATTTTTTTATAAATAACATAATTATGTAGTTACATTTACCTACATGGTATATTTTATACTTTATGTAAAAATCGTAACGTGATTACTTCTTGTCGTTCTGTTTTCCTAGTATCTATCAATGTATCAACCAACCACGCCAACCGGCTAGTCATATTTATTTTTGCTTTTGATATTATGAGTTCACATAACTTAAAACATAACACATAACTTGTTCCACTCCTTAACTTTTAAGGGTAACGTTGTATATCCGAACGGGTGCCAAACCTCAAGAAAAAGGCTTTCGTACAATTCAATGTTCTTACCCAAAAATTATTAATCCAACAGGATTGGTCGTTCCTGAGTGGGTGATAGTCGTATACTCCCATATGATATAAAAATATTGATATTAATTAAGCTCTTGTGGCTACATATACAATGCTCTGTCCTCTTCTAATACATGTCAGCTTACTGATGACGGAAAGAGAGACTTCGACGCTTAAGCTTGCATTGCTTTTTTTAATTGATACAAATTTCCGTATCCGACTTGTATCTTTTTAATTCAAATTCTATCATGTTTACCCTGGATTGGAAACATCGTAGAACCTGCAGTATGATCTACCTTGTGACATAACTTGATTTCAATAAATTCTTGCCTGGGTAGAGTAGTGTTTTGTTTTAATCTATCAATCCACTAATGGGTTATGTCTTGTTATGTTATTTCTTCTGTTTATAAATAATGTGTACATATTTATTTTCTCTGATAATAAATTGAATATTAGGAATATTTTGAAGAAGTGGATGTTATAGATTTAATTATTTCTTAAATTTTGTATGTAGTTGTGATTATTTTATATATAATTCTTAATTAAATATTGGGAACTTTATTAGTTAAGCTTTTTTAAATTTCTTATTTTCATTACCCGTTAGTTCTAAAGTAATGAATTAATTTATAAAAGATTGTTTCTTTTCAACTTGGATGGCCAAGGAAACATTGAAGTAAGGTATTATAAATAATCGATGTGATTTAATTAATATTCTTACGAATAATCTATATATAGCCACGAGAACATGCGTCAAGCGATCAAAGGAAAGCCGCTATTTAATATGACTAAGAAAATTAAATGGCTACGAGCAAAAAGTTATTTCGCTAATTGACTTTCAGCACTATTTCAATGAATATCCGGCGGTTACTCATAGTTCATGTGTATCATCTGATTTCACAATCAATATACTAACATACTATATATTATATTCTTGACACTGATGTGTTCTTAATTTGAAATATACGTACTCGCATATGAAATATGTATATAATAAAACAAATCTTTTAATTGGTTGGATCAAAAAAAATTTACAATCAATAATATTGTCGTCTATATAATATATTAATATTATAAAAGCGAATGTAACTCTGTATGTCTGTTTTGTTGAAATTTGATACATGTAAGCTTGAACTTCAAGGATGTATATATGATGATAAAATTTACTATAACCTAAAACTATGCCACCCTCACACGCGAGCGAAGTCGCGGGAAGAGTAGAATATACAGATCGATGGTTGTATGTAACCGGCTTAATATTTATATAGTTGCAAGTATGACTCTTAAATACTAAAGTTGAAATTACATAAAAATATATTATGATACTTTATTGAAATATTATATTTTATCTAATTGGGATTTTAGATCAATTGAAAAACACGCAAGGAGCTTTTCGGAGTCCAAGGTACGAAGCCCGAACGAGGCTGTATAAACAATACTCAGGCAATCAGGCAAAGTTGTAAGTAAACAAAAATAATAGATAAAAGCTTTGAAACTCGCAAAGTATAATTGAAAATACACCAACAATTGAATCTAAGTTATGTACTTTATTTAAGCTTTAAATTACAGTAACTCCAGAACAAGTTACAATTTATTGATCACTTTTTAAATGTTAATAATATCAATTATCTATATGAGTATGTATTTATAAAGGGAAGTAGTATATCAGTTGTCTGGTTTCCATATTACGAGCTCAGCTTAGTTTGGGATCAGATGGCCGTGTGTGAATAATGTCCCAGGATATTATTATTATTATTACAATACCTTAAATTATACTATTAATAGTGCTCATGTTAATAGTAGAGTTATGATTTAGCTTTGGCTGACTGGCGGCATCGTCGGCCGGCAATTAATGGAATAAAACAGAATGAGAACATTAAACTGTGCACATGTATTGAGCGCTGATAACACTGAGAAAGATCCCGGCGTACACTGCGGGACGTGTTCACGTATAAACATAATTTTACGATTAAAATAAATATACATCAATTTATATATACTACTCAGGACAAACAGACCAACCGGCTTGTCAAACATGATGGTTGCCGCTATCTTTTTTCTGTATGGTTACGATATTTTGAAGATCATCGCTAGTGACGTATGTACATATAATTATTATAGCTAATCATAGCATCATACAGTGCCACCTGTTTGTGTCAACTGCCGCTATATAATCTCAATAAAAGAAAATAAAATATTTCTCGGAAAACAAAAAAAAAAATAATAATGATAGGATAGGTAGGCGAACGAGCTTATGGGCCGCCTGATGGTAAATGGTCACTCACGCTCAAAGGCGGTTAAAATTTTCTACAATTCCATTGGCATTGTAGGAAATTTTAGCCGTCGCTTACATCACCAATGCACCACCAAACTTGGGAACTAAGATGTTATGTTCCTTGTGCTCAATCACCCTTCACACCGGAACACAACAATACCAAGTACTGCTGTTTTGCGGAAGAATATCTAATGAGTGGGTGGTACCTACCCAGACGAGTTTGCACAAAGCTCTACCACCGAGTGAGTGAGTGAGAGGTCTTGATAGGCTTATATATCGTAGATATATTTAAAATGAGTATATATAATTAACATGGCCTGCGATGGTCACCTGCACGGAACGGTATGACATGACTTCATCACCACACGAAGAACACTCAGAAGAATGTAATATATGTTATTATTTATATAAATATATTGATATATAAAGCTTTATAGGATAGGTTACAGTTATACTAGTAATATGACAAGTGTACGTACGTTGCGTTAAGCTTATATTTATTATGGCCGGCATTGTATCTCGAACAGGAGTCCGGCGTCCAAATAAAAGCTAACGAGCGCACTGTACGGGGGCTTAGTAATGGAGTACAGGCGAACGAGGTTTTGGTACTATATATACTTATTTATATTATACTATTTTTTAGTATGTCACTTCCATGTCGTGTAGTTTTTTATAGTTTAATATATATGGATAATTTTCAAATGTATTATTTTATAAAATTCTATTTTTTTTTTTGCTAAAACATTGTATACTATAGAATTGATTAATTTTATTTATATAAGAACAAATTATATTTTCAGAACGTGATTCCCTTAATTTGATTTCGATTTAAATTATTTTTAATATAAGGTCCTTACATATGAAATTGGCGTTTTGTACGGGAGGAATATAAAGTCAATTTTTTTTTTGTATAATATATTTAATTAATCAAAGTATGCACCGTTGTTCACTTCACTATTCACTTTTGCCATCTCATAGGTAGTTCATTGATCCCTTTACTAAAAAAACCATGGGGGCGAGAATCAATAAACTCTTTGAAGGCGGTTTGGACTGCCGCATCGGAGTTGAATTTTTTTCCTTGTAAAAAGTTGTCCAAATTCCGGAAAAAATGGTAATCTGTTGGAGCAAGGTCCGGGGAGTACGGTGGATGTCGCAGACATTCCAATTGTAGCTCATCTTACTTAGTTATTGTTTGTTGTGCAGTGTGCGGTCTTGCGTTGTCGTGAAGCAGCAGTGGCCTAGAGCGATTGTCCAATCTCGGTTGTTTAGCAGCTAGTTTTTCCTTCATGGTTTGCAGTTGCTGATAATAGATATCTGCCGTAATCGTTTGGCCAGATTTTAGAAAGCTGTAGCGAACGACACCGGCGCTAATCCACCAAACACTCATAAGTAACTTTTTCTGAGTAAATTTTCGTTTAGGGCAGGATTTGGCTGGGTTCAGCCATTGCGACGAGCGCTTCCGATTATCGTACACTTTTCATCACAAGTAATGATTCGATTTAAAATCCCTTCATTATTGTGTCGGTTGAGCAAAGTAACACAGCTGTCGACGCGTGTTTGCAAGTTCGATTCATTCAATTCATGAGGTACCCTTTTTTTTTTTTTTTTTTAAAAGGTACATCAACATCACACATATTAAGCATTTAAAAATTAACGACTTAAGGCTATTATTACATCTGATATGAGTGACAATTTATAGATGTACACAACCCTTCGTTCAAGTTTTTTTACTTTCCCGATTTGCTTCAAGTGAATACAGTTTTATCACTTACCCCAAAGCCTGCAGCTATCTCTGAAGTGCTTTGTGATGGATCCGCTTCCACAATAGCCTTTAATTCTTCATTTTCCACTTTGGTCTCCGGCCGTTCACGGGGTTGGTTCTGAAGGTCGAAATTTCCAGAACGAAAACGTTGAAACCAAAAACGCACCGTGCTTTCTTTTGCGACACCAGCGCCGTACACACCATTAATCCTTTGGTAGACCTCGTATTCGTAAATATACCGATATTTCATGTTTTCCATTGTGCGGTAATAAGCGACGCCAAAGAAAAAATAATGAGGAAAAAACAAATGAATGACTGTTTTCAAAACTCATATGTACCAGCTAAATGAATTTATACATTAAATGAATTTATAATTTGTAAATATGTTATATAAATTGAATATTAGATAAGTGATAAGATTTACTTGGTGGTAGAGCTTTGTGCAAGCTCGTCTGGGTAAGTACCACCCACTCATCAGATATTCTACCGCATAACAGCAGTACTTTGTACTGTTGTGTTCCAGTTTGTAGGGTGAGTGAGCCAGTGTAATTACAGGCATAAGGGATATAACATCTTAGTTTCCCAAGGTTGGTGGCGTATTGGCGATGTATTTTTTACTGCGCCATTGCCTATGGGCGTTGGTGACCACTTGCCATCAGGTGGCCCAAATGATCGTCCGACTACCTATACAATAAAAAAAAAAAGTTTTGTTAAAGCTATATACTTGATATTAGTTAAGTGTTAACATTAATTTATAAATTAATGTTTTTTTATTTATAAATTTGAATTTGGAATTATTTACCAAATATATTTCAGATCAAAGTGGTCAGTACGACAAAACGCTAATTTCATATGTAAGGACCTAATATTTGAATGATGTTTTCTATAAATTAAATAACGTACTATTTGCTTGGAATGTTTAAATAATATATAATGTACAGGTAATATTTACTACAAGAGTCAAACTTTAAATATTTAATCAACTAGTCTATTGGAAATATTAAATGCAATATTACGTTATTGCTAAAATTAGTTACCTCTGTGTAGTTTTGAATTTCGTATCTTAACTTCTAAAAAAAATAGCTAGATTTTTGTGGCCTTAATTTTGTATACTAATGTTAAATAAAACAAATTAACAATATGCAATTTTTTTATTATTAAAATAATTCAAAATGGACGTCTAACTTACCTTAAATAATTAACAAAATAGTCAATCATTAATATAAAATTTGAAAAACATCTATGACAGAAAACTGTTGAACGTATACCATTATAATATTTCACAATTAAAAAAAAAACAAAGTACCTTAGATATTATCTATTTAAAAATAAGCGTCCGTTGTACGTATACTTCCTGTGTGTGTACACCCGGGTTGCATGGCATCGGTCTATCGGGCCAGATCACCTTCCACACAGCGATAACCTTAAAAGCACCACCGATATTAATACATCAAACACCCACGTGCGCTCACACAAACATCGAGATACACACACATATAGATTTTCATAATTAAGTATAGGATGTATCTATTTTCACACACACAACTACACTTAAAATAAAATAAAAAAAATAACTGTATGTTACGTTTATATTTAGTACATTATGTTAAATTCCTAAATGTTTCGCTGAAAAGTTCATTATTATTATTATTGGAATTATCGCTTGTTGAGGTAAAGCAGAATGTTTTATAGCCTTTATGTTATATTAAAAAAAAAAAACAAAACGCACGTAAAATATAAAATTAATAAATACACTAACTAAACAAGTGTTTTTGTTATAAATAAATAACAGCTAGAGAACGAGTTTCTACTATTTATTATTTATCAATGTTAAAATTTTTCTTTATGTTATTTTTTATCGGTATTTTTATCGTGACTTAACAAAAGGCCAATACTGTTACCGCGTTAACTTTCTACAAGACTAGTAAATAATGCGTAAAGATATTTTTGCTTTATAAAAATGGATTTATATATTGTTATCATATTTTATTTATGAATGATTAGAAAATTAAATTAATGTTATAATTTGGTCACTCAGTTGATATAAAATTAATAATAAGTGTGCTGTAAATTACCTGTAATTACTTGGTGGTAGAGCTTTGTGCTCTTGTCTGGGTAGGTACCACCCACTCACCAGATATTCTACCGCAAAACAGCAGTACTTGGTGTTGTTGTGTTCCGGTCGGAAGGGTAAGTGCGCCAGTGTAATTACAGACACAAGGGACATAACATCTTAGTTCCCAAGGTTGGTGGCGCATTGGCGATGTAAGCGATGGTTAATGTCTCATAAAATGCCAATGTCTATGGGCGTTGGTGACCAATCACCATCAGGTGGCCCACATGTTCGTCCGCCTTCCTATGCCATAAAAAAAATTAAAAGTGCAATTTTTTTTTGTTTAGTCTACATTGTAATGTTGTAACTTTTGTTGGTAGTTCGATATGACATAAATAAAAAAGAAAGAGCTTACATTTTCGTCAATGTCGATTGATACTTGTAAGCGTAGTTTGTATGAAAGTTTTGAATCAAGTATTGATACGTACGTATATATAAGTACGTATAATTAAGACTTATTTAAATATAAATTAAGCACGTGCAATCTTATTGGGGCTTGCTCGGATTTGAACTAGCTGCATTTAGGTCTATTCGACCCGTTGAGCTGTTTCGGCTCATCGGAATATTTCGGCTTGACATTAAAAATAACTAATATCTATACTAATATAAGTATCTGTCTCATCTGCGACGCTAATATGACTGAACTACTGAACCGATTTCGATGAAATTTCGTATTAAGCAAGCTTGTATCCCAAAGAAGATGATACTTTGTTTATACCCAACACCTGTGACCTAACAATCTGTCAAGCGATGAAATGAATTAAATAACTACAAACGAAAACTAGTACTACATACAATACATAGCTAATACGATATTATTTACTATTCTACACCGCTTTAAAAAAAAAAAAAATAAAGCATATCAGAATTTGATGTGACATCTGACGTGGTGTACACTGACGATGTGTACCTTCATTGAGGGACCCGAGATAAATAAGCGCATATTAATAAAACGAAAACCGGTTTAATCCGAATTTGAAACCGGAAGCGGTTAAGATTCATGTATTCTAACCTGTGGGTCTGAACTTCTAATTCAATTGTATTCCCTTAGCAAACTAATTAAGTAATTAAGGATTAACTTAATGAAAACAATAATAAAACTAAAGTGCCAAAGATACATAATGCGGCTTTAAAACTTTTATGACCGTAAAAAGCTCGCACGCTTACCTCGTAAAGCTTTTAAGAACAGGTGGATGAGTTTCCCATAGCTTACAGGTTGTTGGGACACGTGTTTCAGGATCAATACTTATCTTGGCGCCGGCGCCTCTATGTGGTCGAGGGGATGCGGTGGTACAGACGAGCGTTGAAACGCCGAGTTTGTTAACCCAAATCTAAATGTAATAAATTATGTTTAGTGTATTTTATAAAAATCTGGAACTTTTTGAAGCGATAAACCTTTTTATCGTTCATTTAAAATTTAAATTAATAGTTGCAAAAATATTTTAAATAAGACTATGGATTGCGCCTATATGCTTAACTTATTTATAAAGGAATTCATTAATCATTATATTTCGAACACATTCTTTGCTAACTTTAAATATTATTTAAAAAAAGAAAAATGTACAAGCTGTGTCAAAATCCTCAATAAATATTTTGATAGTCGAAAACAATTTAAAAAAAACTATAATTTTTTAAATGTTTTTATAAAGTTTTATATACAAATTATTTTCAATAAATGTTCAATACATGTATAATCAGTAAAACACACGATACAAATATGAATTAATTGCAACTAGATTATTACTATCAAATCAATCTCAATTAACTTATATAACCATTTTGTCTTTGAAATCTTTAAAAATAATATACACGGGATAATAAAATAACAACATATTTAAAAAATCCAATCGAGCGTTTAAAAAACGCCCGTATGTGCTGCACAACCCTCAATAGTTGTGGTATGGTAGCAATTCAGATAAGAGCAATCTTTACAAATTGAACCAAAAAAAAAGAAAACGTTCGACAATATGTTCTGTGTGAATTTGTATCTATTTTGTTACACTCTCTATTAAAAGAAAAGATAGATAATGAATAGATGAATAAATTTGGTTTTTATTTTCAGGAAAATAATTCTCTAGTTGTGACATAACGAATATCTATTTATCTACTAAGATAGTCTTTTTTAAATTATATAATATTTATGGTCTAACGATTTTTTTTTCTATTTTCTATCTATTTGTCAAATCGTATTGCATTCAATTTAAATTATTATATTAAAATAAGCAAACTGTTGTCATTAAATCAAGTTATTTTAACTATTTTTAAGGCTGAAGAAAATTCATAAATAGTCTTTAATATTTATTTAAAAAAACGGTAAATATTAATACTAAGACGTGTGGCATACAGCGAGTCAAGAAATATAATATAAAATTGCACAAGCGCGCTTCACATAATACTTATTATAAAAATAACAAAATAATTCTCTTTGGCAGTCAGTCTATGATCACATACTTATATCTAATTTATCAACAAACATAACTAATAGGAAAATACTTCTTCATATCAGTTTCCTTATATATTTCATCTTTAACGCTACCATCTGTTGAATATAAATCTACAATACTGGCTGGTGTTCCGACATTTTCTTCTTGTCTGTTGTAATATTTATCTGTGTCGTGGTCGTAAGTTAAGCTGTCGTCAAAGTACAGAGTTGATGAAAGATTCTCACTGTCGGTTACGTCGTTTTCGACCTTATAACCTTCATAAGGTGGCGGTAAGTCTCTGTTCTCAGGTCTATATAATTTCCTACCAATATTCTTTATGGGTTTAGCATCTGTTGATGTTGAGACTTCAGGTGATTTGATCCGTTTGCTTTTGTACCGTCGATTTTGGAACCAGATTTTCACTTGAGTCGGAGAGAGGTTGAGAGTTTTGGCCAGCTGTTCTCTCTCTGGTGCTGTCAAGTATCGTTGGGCTCTGAAACGAACTTCCAACGCGTGGACTTGAGTTTGAGAAAATAGGATTCTTGGCTTTCGTTTCACGTTTTTTTCTTTTCTTTCTTGTTTACTGCATGTCGGTGGCTCTGTTGAAATAAAATGTTTATTAGCAATCAATACGTTTAAGACGATATTATTATTACCCTATCCACTAAAATATGACATCCATCATTTTATGATTCTTCATTATCAAGTTACATTAATTATAAACAAATAAATGATCTATGTTATTTACTTACTCGGATGTTTTTTCGTTAAAATTGGAAATTTTTGTAAATTGTCTGAATACGATATTGGTTCAGGAAATAATTGTTGTACACTTTTCTCCATTGGTTTGATTCCTGGCATTTGTGAAAGTACATCCCTGTCCGTATTGTCCAACTTTCCAGGGACGTCTATTCCATTGTGATGAGAAGATGGTTCAGGATACTCATGATTCTGTTGGTATATATTATGACAATAAGGGTTATAATTATAGTACTCTTCCATCTTGGCTTCGTGGTACATTTCTGGATTCCAATAAGGGTCGCTGTTATGCATTGGGATGTTGGGATACATTTGACTAAAATACTCCGGGCAATACTGACTTTGGTGGTATAAGGTTTCATATTCGGGATTTCGTCTCTCGTTTGCCTTCCATGCTTCGTTTCGATCGTAATACGGCGTCTGGTTTATGTTCAATATATCTTTAACTGAAAACGGAGTGCTCAAACTAGACTGATTCTGAGCCTCGTCCAATTTCATGCGATAGTTCTTCTGGTCGTAAAAATCTTTTTCCATTTGTTTCTGTTTTACGTCATATTCGTAATAATCGTTTTTGCACTCATTGAAGTTATGTTTTAGGCTATTGTTGTTGTATGACGTCGTTACTTCATTGTGTTGCTCGTACTTATCCATTTCTATGGCACAAACACTTTCATAATACACTATGACTAATCGGTAAAAGGTGCTTAATTAAGCTGTGGTTGAAATGACTTGCAATGGAAGACTGATGGTGTTAGAGATTGGGGCTCGAAGCCAATCCACGATGCTTACGCGGCTTTGGGCGGGGCCATGTTGCTTCGATCTATCTCACTCTAACTTATACTAATGTCTTTGTATCTATCTTTGTCTAACATTAGGGCTGTTTACGGAGTATTGTAAATAGTTAAATACACGGATGATTTCATTTCTGTCATGAGCTTGATATCTTTATCGCTAATGACTTTTGTACTGACGCAAATATTTTTTTTCCTCTAGCGTTACGTGAAAGTGATTTGTGTGGAATTTATTTTATTAGTAATCGCAGCGATATTGTCTGTACTATTCGTTTCGAATGAGGAATGAGTAGGCATTCGTTATTTCTGTTTTGTTTCGGGAGTTAATCTAGTGCCGTTTCGGATACTAGGTCATCTGAAAAATACCACACATTGTGGAGTTAGGAGATGCTTTTGTTGTTTCATAAGTTATTAGAATACGTAGATCAATCTATTCGAATGGGTAAATAAATAAATAAATGTTTCCTTTATTTGTTCTAAAATAAAAAAGGTACTTTTAAATTAAATTATCCTGAACCCCTAATCAAGTATCCCATAGTAATAATAAATGTAGCTTAGTAGTAACCCATGACTTATGGGTAACATTTAATCATCAGTTATTCAATAAGTAAGCATTAACAGTTATTATTTTGTTCTGGTATAACAGGCGCAAAGAAACAAACGATTAAAGCAATAACAGTGGGAGGCGGTCACTATTATGTTGCCCAATTCTACTTAAACCTTTCTAAACTAAAAAAAAAAAACAAATAAAACCTTATACTATAAGCTGTCAATAATTTAAGAATAAATATAGCTTGATGGTATGGTGTGTTGACGTTTTATTAAACAATCACTTTCGAAGTGACGACATGAACTGTAAACTAATAAAGTGTTAAAGCAGACTGCTTCACGGCCCTAACGAACAATAAATAGATTATTTAAGCTAAATGAATAAGCTGAGCATTTTATTACATAGTATTAATACTTTATACGTCACTTGATTAATCTATTTTCTATCTATGTATAAAAAATAATAACTGACTGTACAGCCTTAAATGGAAACACGCAAATGGTCATAAAAAATAGCACAATAGATATGAATACCTCTTTCAGTTGATTTCTAGAAGTTTCTAGAATATGGTGTGTTGACATTTTTTTATTTATTTTTGACAACCAACAAGTAACCAATGACAAGCAAATAGAGGTTGAAAAGTTTTTTGACAAGTGTTCTACTAATTACAGGTTATCACATAATTCGTAAAAGGATCACATTATAAATTCTCATTAAATAGGGTTAAACTTTGAACAGCAATTTCACATGAGATTAACTTGGTGGTAGGGCTTAGTGGCCACCTGGGTTTTTCCATCATTTCTAATGTATTTGTGCATAGATAGATATATTATTTATAAATGCGTTAGTGAGTTTTTCGTATGTTTATTTGTTTGTTACGCTTTCGAAGCCTATTTCCATACCTACGTATGGAAGTAATGACGATATTAATTACATTAAACAAATAATTTCTGAAACTGAAAATATAATAATTCACTTTTGCTAGTTTTTCATATCAAACTAAATATAGATATTAAGCGAGTGAGTGATTTAATTATTACAATTATTAATTAAAATTTAGTTTGAATAACTTTTTTATTAATTTGATATTAAATGTTATTTTCTTTAAATAATTGTATACCTAATTTGGACTCAATTTTATAAGTATTATGCAAGATTTTATTAGGAAGCGTATCTTTATTAGGAAGCAATAATCTCGTCAGAAGCCTTAACTTTCCTAACGAAGTGTTCTGATCGATCATAAAATATTTGTTTTAATGAGAAAACCAATGAATTTTGGAGTCGTCGATCAGTAACCTGTTTTAACAGGCCGTTAAGTATAATTTATAGCGCAATATCTTTAAGTGCTAGTAATTGAATTTTGAGTATTCAAAAATCCGTTTCGACTTCGTCCATTTTTTTTTTTTGGGTAAAAGTTGTCAGTACCTTAATAAAATTGCAAGTTTACGATCCTTAAACCTTTTTTGAGTGTCGAATTATTGATAATATCTTAAATAAGATCGGTCGCAGATTTTGTTTGGGTTTTGTTGCTTTGCGGTGATATTTTAAGCGATTATAATTTTTAAATTAATTAGTAGGTAGTTCTTAGGTTTTATTAAATGTGATTTGTTTTTTTTTTAATGAAGTGTAAGATTCGCTTTCTTTGATTACCATAAATGCCTTAAAAATGTAATTCATGAATAAATAAGCCGATATGAATGATTAAGCCGAGATGGCCCAGTGGTAAGAACGCGTGAATCTTAACCGATGATCGAGGGTTCAAACCCGGGCGAGCACCACTGAATTTCATGTGCTTAATTTGTGATTATATTTCATCTCGTACTTGACGGTGAACGAAAACATACATGTGTCAAATTTCACTGACATTCTGTCACATGTGTATTCCACCAACCCGCATTGAAGCAGCGTGGTGGAGTAAGCTCCAAAAAACCTTCTTCTCAAAAGAGGAGAAGAGGCCTTAGCCCAGCAGTGGGACATTCACAGGCTGTTACTTACATAGGTATATAGTTGATTATGTATTTAAGTAATTTAATTTATCTACTGTCTTACTGAACTTATTGCTGGTTCTTCTCGGTAGAATCTATGTTCGCAACCGGTTGTTCCGATTCATTATACTCAATATGGATTGGATGGCCTACAAGAGCCTACTTGAATAGGTCGATAATATTTTCATTCTTAATTTTTGTATTATAAGTATATTCCAATAAATTGAACTTTATTTTCAGAACTTAGTAAAATTTTTTTTTTTTTTTTAATGTAAGATGGGGCAATCGAGCAGGAGGCCCACCTGATGTAAAGTGACTACCACCGCCCATGGACATCTGCAACATCTGAGGACTTGCAGGTGCGTTGCCGGCCTTTGAGGAAAGATTACGCTCCCTTCTTGAAGGTTTTTATGTCATATCGGTTCGGAAAAGTCGCCGGCGAAAGCTGGTTCCACAGAGTGATTGAATTATATTATTTAGGACTGTTGCTCCTGTGTGCCTAGAGAGTGGTATTGACCAGGTGAGTCAGCTTGAGAAGTTCAATGTGTTGCATATTGATTTTATTTTGTATTTAATATCTGACAAATATACATAAGGAATAGCATCTTATTGTATGTGACAGAATTGAAGCCTTTTTCCATCAAAGAACTTCAATTGCCAAGTAAACCATATCAACGTTGCTCAAAGATTTACTCGGTGGTATAGCTTTGTGCAAGCTCGTCTGGGCAGGTACCACCCACTCATCAGATATTCCACCGCAAAACAGCAATACTTGTTATTGTTGTCTTTCGGTTTGAAGGGTGAGTGAGCCAGTGAAATTACAGGCACAAGGGACATAACATCTTAGTTACCAACCGCCTACCTATCCTACAAAAAAAAGATTTAAAAGATGTTTTTTTTTTTTTTATAATTAAATGTCAATTCATAATGCTTTGATAAGTATTCCTACTCTTAATTAGTAGTTCTTATGATCACTAGGTCAGCTTTATTTATATGCATTGAACATTTTGTTGATGAATAAATTTTACCTACTTTTAATAAAAATACAGAAACTTTTCCTCAAATATTTGGCTCCCTCACCCTCTTCAAAAAATATAGAGGATACATTTCCAATTCTATTGTTTTAAAGTTTCAATGAACACAGACATAGACATGTTGTATCAAATTCTATAGTTTTTCTGAATCCGCACCGCGCCTGCGCCCGCGCCGGTCACAAGCTGCGCGTGTCATGTTACTCGTAATGCGGAAGGAACATGGACTATTGTAAAAAAATTAAGAGATTATGAATAGAAAACGATTCCGGCTGACGTTTTGTTTTACTTCGGTTTTATTGCTTTTCGGAATCAAACGACTTTCTGGCAAATTTTATGATACTTTCAGCCCCCATTAGATAACTATTAATATGTGAGTTTTAGGATAGGCGAAATTTTTAAATGAAGGATGATTGTCTGTTTTCTTAGTAAATGTATGTTTGCGATTTTATCAGCAATGATACTAAACTCTATTATACACGGCCACGGATGCTAATTTCTCTGTAGGGTTCTATGTACTTATGGAAATGTATGTAACAAATAAAGGTCGAGCTGGTCCAATGGATAGGTGGATCGTAGCCGAATGCCGCGGGTTCCAATCCTGACAAGTTCAACAAGGTTTCCAAGTCCTTAATAAGCGTTTAAAACTATTGTTTTCGGTGTTGAAGAGAAGCGTTGTAAGGGCACCTAAGTAGATGTTTTGGATGAAAATCTACTACGTGTGTCCACCGAGGCCGGGGTAATATGGTGAATTAAACTCCCAGACTTCTTAAGTGGGGAGTGATGCCTTTGGGGAGCACTGGGATATTTAAGGGCAGTCACTATATGACTTATCTCTACTAATATAAATATAAAGTTTGTATGCCTGATTATGCTTAGAATTGGATCTACCAGACCAATTAGAAAATAAATAATAATGACACATTAAATCACTTTTTAATTGTCATCTCACTTATTATTACAATTAAAGTTACAGCAAAGAACCCAGGCGCAACACTATTTTAGCAATTTAAGTATGTAGTTATGATAATTAAGTCTTTCACAATACAGATATATAATAATATATGATTTTGTAGCTTTTTTTTTATTTCGCTGGAAAAATGCATTTACGCGTTACCCCCACATGAAGGATGTGGGGCTCGCCGTTGCTGAAGGCGCCGGAATATCCACTAAAAACCAGCGTACCTTAATTGTCTTTGGGGGAGCGGCGCGGGATCGCTTGTGCATGCTACCGCGACGCCCCGACGACGATTGGCCCGATGATTTTGTAACTAGCTGTATTACTAAAATAATATAAAGCTGTCCCATTGGTAAGTAACACACATAGAACTTATAAAGTTTTCGATTTTTATTTATTATTCGTAAGCAATTCGTAAGTTCCACTTGGTGGTAGAGCTTTGTGCAAGCTCGTCTGGGTAGGTACCACCCACTCATCAGATATTCTACCGCAAAACAGCAGTACTTGTTATTGTTGTGTTCCGGTTTGAAGGGTGAGTGAGCCAGTGTAATTACAGGCACAAGGGACGTTACATCTTAATTCCCAAAGTTGGTGGCGCATTTTCGATGTAAGCGATGGTTAACATTTCTTACAATACCATTGTTTATGGGCGTTGGTGACCACTTACCATCAGGGGCCCATACGCTCGTCCGCCTTCTTAAATAATAAAAAAAAAAGTAGTAATGAAATACAATATTAAAATGTACCCGCGTAGTTTCTTCTTAAAATTATTAGCTTAATTGTATTGTGGTTATAGTCTTTCAATAGTTTATAGTATAATAGATAGAAGTAAACATCGATGCTGGCATTAATAGAATGCAAGACAAACCTCAGTGGCTTTTTGATAAATTGTAATTTTTCTTTTTTTGTAATTGTGTAAGATTACATAAAAAAAAGCATAAATGTTTTTTTTTTTTATGATTCTAGTAATATTGATACTCCCATATGAACATACAGTAACAGCCTGTGAATGTCCCACAGCTGGGCTAAGGCCTTTTCTCCTCTTTTTGAGGAAAAGGTTTGGAGCTTATTCCACCACGCTGCTCCAATGCGGGTTGGTAGAATACACATGTGCCACAATTTCAGTGAAATTTGACATATGCAGGTTTCCTCGCGATGTTTTCCTTCACCGTCAAGCATGAGATGAATTATTATCATAAATAAGCATCATATAGCACCTTAAATTTAATGGCGCTTGCCCGGGTTTGAACCCACGATCATCGGTAAAGATTCACGCGTTCTTACCACTGGGCCATCTCGGCTTTAACATAAAATAAAAAAAATATTATGAACTTAATCCTCTAAAATTCTAATAGAACTCAATTAAAATTGTATATATCTTTTAAATAATGACATATTCCAAGAAATAAAGTAGGTTGCCATAGCAACGGTAGCAATGGCTTAAAATATAATTTTATCAGATTGTATTTTTAAAAAAAAGTAAAACACGATACGCAAGACGAAACACGTCGAATATTTCAGTAAAATGAAGCACTTTGCAATAATACTTTTAATTCCAATAAAAACATATTTTATTCATTACAAAGATACTACTGCTATCTAGTAGCGAGTAGTTGAACTTTAGTTCAAAGTTTTTTATTACTGACTCTTTAGTTCTGGGCGTAGAGAACAGATGGCGCTGAAAACATAAAAGTTTTATAAATATCTTCACAGATGGCTGCACAGTTTACATAGCATTTTATTAAATAACTATAGATGTCACTACATTTAATAAGTACATAAATTTTATAAAAATGTGTTTGTTTGTTTATAATAATAGTAATAAAGATTATTTCGTTGATCTGAAATACAAGTTTCAAATTGTATTTATTTTTTTGTAAGCTTGTTTCCTTATTCTTGACATTTTCTTAAAAATAATATTTTATAACAAGAATCACGTATATCTAATAAAATAGGTTAAATTCGTATCTCATTAATTGTTTCATTATTGACTAATCATGAAGAAGCATAATATCTACGAATCATGGTGAATAAATGCTGTTTCATTGCACTATATCGCAAAGGCAGATCACCGAATCGAATCATTCGAGTAAAATAATCGAATAAAACGATTGTTCTTAGTGACCGTCTCTATGGGTGGTCAGATGGTCCGATATGATTACTAATAGATAATAATATGTCACGTTTTAGTTATAATTATAGACCATAAAGTTCAACTCGGCAAATAATTCTTAGGATTGAATGTATAATATAATTACCATTAATTATACTTATAATAAAAACATAAATACATCATCTTAACAAACTGAATACAATAGAAAGCCATAGAAAAAAAGTATATAATTATTTATATTACTATAATTAGTAATCAGAATAATGTTATTCTGAGGGATAAATTTGATGTCAAATGTAGATTTTTCTTAAGAAAACCAGTAATTTCTCATCGGATAAACCATTGGATTGTATACTTTTGTGCTAGTGCAGATTTATTAGTGGCGTACTTATAAAAAAAACAGAAATACAATTATTATTGCTTAATGTTTGTAATTATGCATTTTAAGTCTTGCAGTCAATAGCAATGTTACTTTGTTTTAGTCATATAAATTCTTCTAGGACTTATAAAGATATTAAACATTAAACTAGTTTAAGCCATTCTCCTTAATTATTTCTGCGTCATATTGACATTGACTGAATATTTGACAGACAGAACATAAAATAAAATTATAGCGTAGGATACACGCCACACAAAAACGAAACAAAAAAGAATACTACGAATGGATCTTAACGCTTAAACTAAGCAATTGAATGTATTATTGTCTTATAATACACAATTTAATACATAATAAAAGGTAATAAAAATTAAACCACAAAAGAAATGAATAGTATATTGACAAAATTTCGTAGGTTACCCATCCAATTTCCTCTAGTTCGTGGAATGATATCCTACGCTGTAATTTGGCCGACTTGCAGCATAGTTCAGGAGTATATCGAAAACGGTACAACGATTGAAAACGCCGACTGGGTGAGAGCTGCTCGCTTCGGTATATTCGGTACATTTTTCATGGCACCAGTTTTCTACGGATGGATGAAATATAGTGGAAGATTTTTTAGGCGGAAAAATTTAAGGACAGCGATAACGAGAGCGCTCATTGAACAGGTTTCGTACTCTCCCGTAGCGATGGCTTACTTCTTCTTCGGTATGAGTCTCTTGGAGATGAAGCCGTTAAAAGCGTGTATCAACGAGGTTAAGGAGAAATTTTGGCCGACATACAAAGTGGGTGTGATCTTTTGGCCGACAGCTCAGACGATTAACTTTTATTTCGTGTCTGAGAAGAACAGAATCGTATTCGTGAGTCTGGCTAGTTTCGTCTGGACGATATTTATGGCGCATATGAAGGCAAAAAGGCAAACCCATATACATGAAATAAAGGGTATTGATGAGTGAATAATTGGTTTTGTCAAATGATAATAGTTAAATAATACATGTCTAATATATTTTTAATTAAATACATTTAATAATAAATATATAATGTGTTTTTAAATATTGATTTAATTTAAACGATTGAATTAAAAATTTATGTAATCAAGAAGATTATTTATTTCGTAAACATTTCTTAAAAAATAATAAACTTTTTAATATATCGGGTTAGTCCAATAGGCAGTTTCGGTTTACCCTGTTTTATCGTGTTTTGAATTCAAATGTGAGTAAGCCAGTGTAATTGCGGACACAAATAACATCTTAGTTCCCATGGAAGGTGCATTGACGGTGTGTTGAATGATTTATGTTTCATATACTGCCAATAGTATGTGGGTGGTGGCGTTCTATAAGCTGACGGTCGGTTTGCCGTTTAAATAACTCATTCAATTTTGTATATAGATAGAATATAGTTGTTATTGTATTCTGTTGATAAATATACAGCGTGTAACAAAATTCGTGTCCGACCCGTGATGTGGTTATTAGGTATCGTGTGTCGGTTCTATTTATGTAATATATTTTTTAAATACATTATAGGCAGGCGAACGGGCAAACGGGCCACCTGGTGGTCACCATTGCCCATTGAAAATGGCAATGTAAGAAATTAACAATTCCTTACATAGCCAATGCGCCACCTTGGGAATTAAGATGTTATGTCCCATATGCCTGGGCCTTGGCCCCAACAGAGATTTGAATCTAGGGCATCGGTATTTGCAGCCATTTAAACTAGCCACTAGACTAACGAGAACGTTAAATTATTTATAATAAAAGAATAATACTAGCTTAAATAAACTTTATTGACATAGGTAACTTCGTTTAATTATAGTAAAAAACATCACCTATAAATGTTAAGCAATGCTGTATCTTTTTCTTTCAAATGTCGAATCAATGATGACAGAAAGAGATAGATCTATCTTTAAATTACGTTTATATGGAAGACAGATCTTAATCAAATTATGTTTAAGTATTAAAGTTATTTATGTGAAAATTATAATGATCGCTTCCTTAATGACATTACTTCTAAAGTTCTAGTTATTGAAGCGACAAGACGGAATCGTCGAGTGTGGCTAACGATACTATTCAAAGGGAAATAAAATATCGATATATATTTTTTTATACTAAAATTTATAATGAGAATGAATTTTTATGACGAATATTTTTATTCGAATCGTTTATCATGTTTTGTCAACGCGTCTCTAATGTGTTTCGGGTCGATTTCGATTTGAATCGATATTTTTATGAGCGAACATTAATAAAATCGATTCTTGTTTTATTATTTATGATCATGTTTCGGTTTGAGTATTTTTTTTTTTCTATTCGATATAGGATTGCAATATAGCTTACGAATTTCATGGAAATAAAATAAAATGATTTTTAAGGTAAATAAATTCAGAAGGATGGTTTTGTTACTACTTTAAACATAAAGTACTAGGAGAACAGACAATCGTAGGCAATGAGTTACCACCGAGACTAACTCTTTTGGTTTAGTTGGTACCACACCTATGCAGACAAGCTTGCACTAGTAATTACTCCGTAACTATTTATACTAACTAGCAAATATTAACAAAAAATATTAATGTTTTGCAGTAATATTATAATTAGGGACGCCAACAATTCGGGATAAATTATAATATAATAATTCGTTAAAGTTAGTCGTAAGGTATACTCAATATATTTAATATAAATACACATTGATCGGGTCCTCAAATGTAAGGGCTTAGCACCAGACTAAAGATACCAGCCTTTCAACCACCGGATATAAAAAACTATACTTTATTATAATAGAGAACGTAATTTGAAGTAGATAAATAAATGAAAACATTTTTATTTCGTTATGTGGGTGTTACGTTTCTAAATAAGTTGAGTTTCTGAACGTCAAGGTAACATTTATACCGAAAACAGAACAGGCTTCATTATCACAAACAAAATCAAAAGATTAAACAAACGCTTGATTAAGAAGTCGAAATTTTAGTCCTTCACTAAAATTCGCTTGTGGAAAACACATCGATTAATTAGCTCGATAATATGTAGTTGCCGGCTACCGTCCGGATTTAAACATTTGGCCCACAAAAGGGCCGAAACTGGTCCTTTTTCACTTAACGATCTCGACTCGTCGCTACCAAAAAAATTGGTAAAAAACACTCTTTACCTGACCCCTCGCTTGATATATATATAGAGTGGTTAATACGATTCATTAATGTATGATTGTTTTTATATCAAAAAGTGAGTTCACATTATTTAATTAAATTATAAATGTATTGATCCGTAAATAACTATTACAATTATAATATATCTTAAATTTTTAAGTTTGAGATTATTCCTCTAAGCTGGCCCAGTGCGAGTTTATACATATAGTACATAAACGAGAAGGGTTTGGCAGAATTTCACCAGGCGAATAGAGGTTTCTTGACGATGGTTTTTTAACCGCTGAAATGAATTATGAATTGGTTTATACACCGCTATTTCAGAACAGCATGTCTAAGAATAATATTTATTTATTTATTGAAGGAAAAGAACAGCATAACACAAAATATGTTGACATTAAAAATGCAATATACAGACCTTAGATCCAATTACTGTTTTCTATATAAAAAAAGAATATGTTAATGTTTCGTAGCTGGATTAAAACCTCCTCTCCATTTATTGAGTAAGTTTGGCTGAACACGCTGCACCAATGCGTGTTGGTAAATAAAAAATAATTGCTAAATTAAAAAAAAAGTTTCAACAGCTCATACAAGTTATTCCTAAAAACTATTTCACGCTACTCCATAGAGCTATATTTTGTTATAAGATAACACTGACCAAATCACACGACATAAAGTCGTTTTTTGTGAAAACGAAATAACGTACAAAAGAATCTATCGTCACCTGCTGAGCGACATTATTTATAGTTATTTGCTGACAAAGAATTAAAAAAAAAAACGAAGCTCCGATCAAGGAGTTCGGGTCGCATAAGTAATTGATTTAATTTCTGACGTTTTATAATTAGTGTAAAATATGGTTTTGGTCGAAGGTCCTTTTTTGATATTTATTTCTGGGAATTTACGTGGATTCCACTCACGAACCTTGGATCCTTTTTTATGGTTACAAGTCTCGCTGTTTGTAAAGAATGATGGTATGAAAGGCATTATAAAATAGCGGAGCGTTTAGTTCGTGCATTAAGTATCGTATGGATTACATTTAATTCCCTGTTATTATACGAATAGATAGGTGTTCTAGGCTCTTGATAAAAAGCTGAAATAAAATTAATTACTCATTGAACATATATTTATTTTATCTGACAGATAATCAAATTAAGCCATCAGTTTATAAATGCTGAGTTATTTATTGAAATTAATGTTAGAACGGTATCGTATTAACTAGACGAATAATTGATGAATATATTCGTTATTTTGCTTGCTTAAGTTTGAAGTGATAGGGTTTTAACTGTTTTTGACTTCTGTAATTGAAAAGCTATATTAATTCAGTGTCCGTTCTCAGAGGCGGCAATTATACTTTTTTATGATCAATTTACTAAATTCAAAATCTTTAAAACGGGTCGAGATGCATTCAGTAAACATACAAGCATTATAAGTTTACGATTTAAGGCGAAGATCGTACTTGCTAGAAAAGCTGTTTAGTTTTTAAATTTATATTACAGACGAGAGGCCTTGATCAAAAATGATTCGGCTTAAACTTGAAAAATTACCAGATTAGATATTTTTAACCGTTTGTGATTTTATTTCATAGTTGGTGCATAAATCCAAACTTATATTATTAATGTGAATGTGAGTATACAATATTACAAATATAATGATACTAGCGTATTGCCCGCGGTTGCACTCTCGCAGTTCCCGTTCCCGAGGGAATACGGGGATAAAATGTAGCCTATGTTACTCGCTGATAATGTAGCTTACCATTGGTGAAATAATTTTTTAAATCGATTTAGTGGTTTAGGCATAAAAGCGTAACAAACAAACGACATCACATTCGCATTTATAATATTCGTTAGGATAACGTTTGGTTTACTTAGGAGGAAAACATATACGATGAATTTATATAATGTTACTGGCCACTAAATAAAATTGTAGAACGAGAAACGATATGTCATAATTGGAGCGTGAATCGATCATTAAAAAAACACGTTTGATTTATATTTTAGTACATAATAATAAATAAAATATTATTTTTAATTAGAGATATACAATTCACATTATTAATTAAACATAATTAGTAATTAGTTCTGATTATTAATTACAGTCGACGTAATAATCAATATGGTATTGATCAAACTTGTGATAAAATGTAATATAGACTTATTTTGTAACTGGGAATAAACTTGTGTAAATCGTTCAAATTATTAAAGCAAAAGTAGTTTATTTATTCAAGACCGAAAGGCTGGGCTGTTTTTTAATATAAAACTATTAATTATATTTTAATTAATATCTAGACAAGCGGGCAGGTAACAGCTAGTTCATAAATATCTGTAGAGCGTTGCATTAACTAAAAAAAACTTACCTATAATTAAATATCTTAGATATTATATTTCATCACAGAATTCTAAAATACGAAAGAACCAAAACAATGGTAAACGCCTAATTAGGTATATATGATTTATAAATTATAATGAACTAGTACCTGCCTGCTGAGTCACATTTGAGCTATTTATATTTGAGGGTCACAGGTGTGAGACGGGTCTCATCGGTTTTACTTCTTTTCTATATCCCAGACAAAGCGAAAATAAAAAAAATATGAAGACCTGTTAAGTACTTAAGGTGAAAGTGTAACAAACTTACTTTCAATAGTTGTGATTATTACTCAGTAACTTTATTTCGTTTGACGTTTGACCCTATGGACTGTCACTTGCGTCCCGAGCACCGATATTCACAGATTAAAAACTTTTTTGAAAAACCTTCTTTAAGTGTCACATTATATTTCTTTTTTCTGATATAAAGATCACATCTCTCAAGAGTTTGGCCGTGTGTTTTTTATCGATTAATAATGAAACGTATGTTTCGCCTTAAATCAAATAACGACGATCATTCGGAGGTGCGGCGAACACCGAAACAAAGGAGCGCGTATTTCAAGATATAAAACAAAATTTCTCAATTAGCGGTCATATTGACATCTCAATCAAAGAGATTATAGTAGCATTTGTACAATTAAATTTAAATGCGAATGAATTTTTAATTATTTCTCAGAGAAACGATGTTAGGCTTTCGTAACTGGTTATTATAATATTGTTCTTAAGGAGTTATGGCCTTTTCTTCGTTTTAAGTGTTTATAGGATTTTTTTATGGGCTCGGTTCTTGTGTGGAATTACCTGATTACATAATTGATTATGTATTTAAAAATTAGTGTCAAATCAACTTTAAACATATCCTATGAAAGGATTAGTAATTACTATTTTACGGGAGACGTCATCCGCTTGTTTTTCTTGTTGAAGTTAGTTATGATAAAAGTAGCCTATCTTGTCTAGCCTTGGGTTTGAAGATACCAAACCTCTATACCAAAATTTATAAAAGATCTGTTCTGTGGTTTAACCGTTAATGCGTAACAGATAGACAATTATTCTCGCATTTAGGTATAATAGTGTAGGTTGTGATCATACTTTATGTTTTTTTAACTACTGTTAGCTGTGTATATGTATGTTAAAGACAAACGTTTATTAGAACAATATATAGAGAAAATACTTAAGCTAAATAAAAATTTAATAGACGGAAACATAAAAATCTTTAGAATTAATAAAAAAATCCTGACTAATTAAGATGTTTCGTATGGGCGGTCCCGACCATTATTACCTGACAAATAACTCGATTGTATAATACAAAATTGATACAAAGTTAAAAGCTGCTTTTAAGCAATTATAACCTTTATTATCAAAGCTTTAGAGATCTGTTCTTAGTATTCCATTGCATATTAACGTTGCTGATCCGAAATGGTATTGTTATATGTTTTTTTTTTATACCCTGTTTTAGAATTGACGTAAGCGTTAATTAAAAATAAAAGTTATTACGATTGGCTTGCAAATTGCAAATTGAGTTTTAAAGGCATGGGAATTGTGGAAATATGTTCAATAATATATATTGGAATGGGTCTCCGTTTTTTTAATGATATATCATGCGAGGAGTTTGTTTTAATTGATTAATAAAATGTTATGTGTTGAATTGTCTATTGTACGAGCTGGTGCATCCGTGAATTACACGTATCCCTTTGGTATTAGGTAAAATATATTTCTATGGGACCCCATATTAAATTGTTCAATTATTGTATCCTGAAGTATTAGAATATAGGCCCTTGGATAGTTTATTTTTAAAGTTATAGTGTAGACACTAACGATAAAATCTTCAGCAACGTCAATTTTGGGCTACACTTTGGGTCTTATTAATAAGAACCCGTAATTTTAAACGGATTGCTTATGCATAATTTGAATGCTCAAGTCCAATTTTTTTATATAGTAGTTTGAACCCAACTTAGACCTGATTGCAAAAAGACTGCGCAATCAGTTTCGATGAAGTTACGTCAACCGCACTAAAACTTCTTCAAACCTGCAACCTTGCAGCTGGCGTGCAGTTGTAAGGCATACCGTATGTGTAGACTTTTAGACTTACCAGCATAGGCTGCGCTTCTATTAAGTAATTTCGTAACAAATTTCATCAAACTCAGTTTTAGGCATGAAAGCGTAACAGACAGTCGGACTTACTTTCGCATGTATAATATTAATATAAATTAATATATAATTATAATCTATTTATTAATTAACAAGTTAAGTTATTTTTTTACACATGCTTACTGTTTATGATTAATTAGTCTATAAATTGAAACATGTTTTGATATTGAGCACGCTCATGAAACCCGTATCACTTGTCACGCTGTCATATCATGACATACGTAGAAATACTTTTCTTTCATCGTCTTAGCGATATTCTTATTTTTAATGTAAAAACTAATTCACGAATGAATGGTCGGTATGACTGTTTTAGATCAATAGATCTAAAACAGACATACCGACCATTATACATGACACGGACATATCGTTTTGATCATTAACTTTGGCACTTATCTTATGTATATTTTCATGGAAAATGTTCTTTGTTTGTTTCAATATGTTTAATATAGATGGCGCTGTACATTTTTGTCTTTACCGTTCTACCGATTGCCATTAACACGTGTTTACCACCAACAGTGTCGTTAAACACAATTAATATTTTTTTAAGAATTTTTTTTTGCTTAGTATTTTAAACTTATTACATAAATAGAACTGACACCTAATAACCACTTCACGGGTCGGACAGGGTTTTTGTTACATATATATAATTTATATATATATATATATATATATATATATATTGAGAGAGTTTTCGAAATAAGAACTTCAATTGTAATGTAGCCATTGAGTTGCAATTTTTTTTTAAATAATCATCACAATCAATCAATTGACAGGTAATAAAGATAAAACTCCTGGATTAGGGCCCTTTTTACACATAAATAGAATGTTATGATTTTCTTCTACTACGTTGCTATAAATCGTTCTATTGCGACTTGTTAAATATATAGGTATGTGTGCGTATCGCGGGAATGTAATTGGATAAGATTTTTATTTTTACTTCAATCTTTATAGGTGCCTTTTCTGAAAATGTAATTCAACACAAAATTAAAGAAATAATACGATGTTTTGCCTTCACCACCGAGAATGAGATGAATTATAAAGACTACATGAAAATCTCCGCGCTTGCGGAAACGAAATTTTTCGATTTACGTATTCTAATCACCGGACCACCTGAAGTGGTCAGCAATTGGCGTTGTAAGAAATGTTAACCATTGCTTACATTAACAATGCGCCACCACCTTGGGAACTAAGATGTTATGTCTCTTGTGCCTGTAATTAAACTGGCTAACCCACCTTTCAAACCGGAACACAACAATACCAAGTACTGCTGTTTTGCGGTAGAATATCTGATGAGTGGGTGGTACCTACCTAGACGAGCTTGCACAAAGCCCTACCAAGTAATTAAATACGATAAAATATAAAGTAATGGGTGTTGAGTAACAAATCAAAAATATGTAATATTTTATAAACTTTTCTTCTAAAATGATTAACTTTTGTGTATAAGTTTAACACGGTCGTAAACACGTCTCAGTCGACACGCTGTCACGTCACATGTCGTTACTAACTCTCATGTACGCTGTCATCCGGCGACGCTTAACGACGTGATGACGTATAAACCAATTAATAGATGGCGCCCTGGATTTTGTGCAACTTATATGTTCATAACTGCCTCTTTGTCGACGGGTTTCATAGTTGCTGCTGACGTTACTTCTGTGTTGATATATGAAACTTAATATAATAATAAAATTTTATTGTACATAAAAATAATAATAATGATGCAATAATTTGCAGTCTCTTAACAGCTGTACAAAGAGATACAGACGAGAAAGAGATACAGCGGTACAGCTGAGACAAGACAATTATAGTTAATGATAATTTCTCAATTAACCAAAATAAATATTTAATAAAACTAAATATAAAAATATTAATACATCGATTTATTTGTAAGAAAATAAAGAATTCGGTTTATATTTTAAAATACACTTTTTTATACACGTTTAGTGTCGTGTGACGTCACAATACAATATATGACACCTCAACGATCAAAAGAAACCACAATAGAAGTATCCTTTTAAATGTAACGTAATCATTAAAAGGGATGAAAACGTTAAAATATATTTAAATACTTACACAGAGTTATCGTTTAAGAGGATTATAAATATGAACTACTCAGGGAAGATGTGTATTTTCAGAAATAATACGGTCTGCGCGATATCTATCCTTGTTAAATAATTGAATTTAGATTTTCTTTTGTGTATTGTACGTTAATCTTAACTGAAATTAAAATAATTAATTAAATATTTTAAATATGTATTAGTATTTTTATATGTTTGCCTTGACTGTGATTTGTAGATCAGTGCAAAGAGCAGCTTTATGGAATAGGCCTAATGTCACTAAGAGGAAGCACAGTAGGAGTCTGAGAAGATATTTAATGGAGAATTGGGCTTCATTTTGTTTATATATATAATAAATAAAAGTATATACATTTTACAGGATTAAAGGTTGACATAATTTCAAAAAATACGTAAGATATTTTCAATTTAATAATAAGTAAAATAAAATCATATCTATACTAATATATAAAGCTGAAGAGTTTGTTTGTTTGATCCGGCTAATCTCAGGAACTACTGGTTCGAATTTAAAAAATATTTTTCTGTCGGATAGTCCTTTTATCGAGAAATGCTGTAGGCTTATTTTTATTTATTACATTTTTATTAATTATACGCGAAATACGGTGAAACCGCGGTGCACAGCTTGATATTTTACGTAAGCTTTTATTTATTTTATAAGATTTTTTCATAGCTATTGATGTTATGCGTTTTATTGTGAACTGAACTGAACGGTGAATGAATGAACGTGAATTGAACGGTGTATCCGTTTACATATTTCCCTAAGTTGTTATATTATTTTTAATTTCAAATAAATATTAACAAAACATATAATGTAATAAAATTGACTCAATCCATGTTATAATTAATGTGACTTCACTCCACCAAGCCGAATCCGACCATACGATTACTGCTTGTGTTATATTTTAAAGAAAATAATAATTAATAAATATTGATTCTAAGTTACGTTTCGATACCAGGGGTAACTTTAATTTTACTTAATGTTGGAAAATTATTCAAAATTTATTTTACGTTATTTTAAGATGTCTCTTTTAATTTTTATACGATGTACTACATATATGTATGTCTTAATACGTATGTGATTTTTTACTTAAATGAAGTAAAGAAATACAATTCCCTTAGTCATGAGCCCGCCGCTTCGACAATGTGGAATTAAGTTTGTGAAGAAAATCCTTCACAAGCTGCCATTTTAACTTACATACAAGTTACTTGTTTGAGTTATACATATAAAACATTTAAATTATTCCGTAGTAGCGGTAGTCTAAAATAAGAAAAATTTTAGTTTTATTTCGCAATTAGCCATAGGTACTTAAAAAGAGGCAATTCTTTTGAAATCACAGACAGACACAAGCAAAGATATCCGGATTTTTCCGGATATAGCCGGATTGTCGTGACGTCGTAAACACGTCGCGTGAATACATTGATCGTGTCGCACGTGATGTATGAAGCTCCTTAAGTAGTAATTACATGCGTTAAGCGGTCGCAGGCGCCACTTAGTTCGCTTTTTGTCAAAACGGAAGGCTATTTCGAGATGTTTCACTGATGCTGTTAGCGCTTCTTAATAGATTCTACACGATGAGCTTACATTGTGCGATATATTTATTTAATTCTAATATATTTAAGAAATAAAATTCGTTCGCATAAGGATTTTATTTTAAAAAACCTTCGCCGTTATGTATTTTCTATGAGGAGTATAATTTTTTTTTTTTTTTGCATAGGAATGCGGACGAGCATATGGGCCACCTGATGGTAAGTGGTCACCAACGCCCATAGACATTGGCATTGTAAGAGATGTTACCATCGCTTACATCGCCAATGCGCCACCAACCTTGGGAACTAAGATGTTATGTCCCTTGTGCCTGTAATTACACTGGCTCACTCACCCTTCAAACCGGAACACAACAATAGCAAGTACTGCTGTTTTGCGGTAGAATATCTGATGAGTGGGTGGTACCTACCCAGACGAGCTTGCACAAAGCCCTACCACCAAGTATAATATAATAGTAGTAGAATTAAAAGAAGAAATAGCACACATGTGATGTGACACATAGACTGACCCGTAAAAGCTCGGAGTTTAGAGTCTGGAAGTTGGAAGTGCTTACACTCCCGTGCCTTGGAAAGCACGTTAAGCCGTTAATTCTGCAACTGAATTATTTCTTATCGTGCCGGATTGACGTCCCTTCGGATTATAATAATAAGGATCAAAATTAATGTAATTATTATCGCTTTAAAAATCTTTCGTTTACAAAAAAGCCGAAAATACCGTAAATAATTCTTAATTTAATTATCTCTTAATAAAATATTGAACAAAACTGTCCATATAATACCGCCGTTATTTAAAAAAAGAAGCGAAATAAAAAGGCGTTTAAAAATCGCGGCATGTTTAAAGCGTTAATTACCCGGTGGCGGAAACAGGACGATTAGTGGCTTTTAGCCTCTTTAATGGTTTAAAAAATTTGAATTAAGAACATTCTACAAATGCTGTCAAGTATTTGAAGGTTTTGTTTTCAAATAAAGAATATTGTAAGTTTGTTTGTTTAATTGTTTAGTATTATCATTGTTGAATATGGTCGAAGGGGTAGAACATAATATACCTTATTATGAATTCCTGTGCATTCTAGTTGTATATTATAAATATAATGTTGCTTTATAATAAATATTATATATTATAAAGAAATAAAGAAACTAAAAAATTCCAACGGTAAAACATAAAAGTTTCATTGACTTTGAATTATTGAAACTATTATTGGACAATACTACAATAATATTCTGCAGGCCATTTTACATTTACCTCTAGCTAAATTTTCTTTCATGTTAAAAATGATAAATTATAGGATTATATAAATGCCAAGCAACAACACTTAGTATTGTTGTGTTCCGGTGAGTGAGCCAGTGTAAATAAAGCACAAGGGACATCTTAGTTCCTAAGGTTGGTGGCGTATTGGCGTTGTAACGAATGAGAAAAAGTATCATTCTGAATCGATGGTTGCTTTATATTAATATTAACCTTGTAAAATGACGTTTTAAAAGTACTTTGAAAAGCATATTTTTATTTCGATTTTATTCGGCAAATCGAATAGATGTACCTCTTCCATTTTATGATAACCTCTTATTGTTCTAAGGTCTTGAATAATGAAGACGTGATTATTTATTGTTTGATGGCAAAGGAAATGGGCTATCAGATGATAAGTGTTCATCTCGCAATAAGGGCTTAGCTATTGTAATAGACATTAGCCATTACAAAGGTAACGAGACTTCAACCGTGGAATCTAAATTGCAGATCATTTCTGTTTAGTGGTATATTATTGGTGAATAGTAATTTTCAAGAAGGGTTTATTATCTTGTATTACGTTTGTTAATGTTATGTTAATGTTTTATTTGACAGGGCTTTATGCAAACCGAAGTTGGTACCACCCGCTCATCAAATAGAAATACTTAGTATTATTCTGTTCCGATTTGAAAGGTGAGTCAGTGTAACTAAAGGAACAAGGGAGATCCTAGTTCCAAAGGTTGGCGTATCGGTAATGTAAAGAATGGTTGATATTTCTTACAGACCTCTATAGGCAGATCTAGTTCAGTCTGCTCCAGGGTTGGATATGAATGTTGTAGTAATGCGTATGATGAAGAATAAAGCTGTTCCTATTTCTCGTTCAATTGAACGTTTGTTAAGATACTGACGATAGTCTAAAAGATCTACACTGCGACTTTCATATCACTGGCCAAACGGTATACAGACCGTATACCGTTTGGCTTACGATTAGTCATCTTAAAGTTTTCAGTCAAAAATAATTGACTTTGATTACATTTCTTTAGTTTCTAAACCTTTTCTTTATGGAGCCACTACTCTTCGAGAATGACTTTCAAATTCCGTTGCCAATAACCAATACCCACACACAGAATTTAAAAATGTCACCGTACACTTATTTTAGTCGTATTTCAATTCGATTCGAAATTCAAATCGCCAAACATTTTCCTTTACACCTCAATCAAACCTGCCAGTTCGTGTATTCGAAAACTTTTATTTTCAGTCAGTTCGAATATTTGAAAATAGAACGTTGTGAGTGCTTGCCTTTATGGCAGTTTTCTAACGAGGAGCGGGGAGGGAGGTATGGAGAGTGGGGAGCGGGGAATCACGAAGCAGTTAATACCGGCTGATGTCTCAATACCTCCCAGTGTGCGAGCCTATTATTTTAGCCCACACGACGCGGATTGTGAGTATGTGTGGAGATGGACTTTTCATATTTAAATCAAGTGTTATTAAAATACAATAAAGATTATTTAAGCCTAAGTCTGTCTCAATTAATTTGAATGTATGAACTTCCGTCTGCTTCTGCACACATCAGTGCCTGCACTCTATTCTATAATTCTATATTATCTCTATTACTGTCTACAATCGGAAGAAATTCTTCGCCTTCGAATTTGATTAAGACCATCTCTATTCGCTTAAGTACTAATTTTATGTAACTACATAATTTTACGGTTATCTGTCTGAATTTATCTTCATGTGTCTGCAACAGTCTACATATGTTTGTATTAGTTTGCGTCTATCTAGGAAAATACGCCATCTCGCTTGGATCTGCATCTATAATATATTACATAATACATACTATATAGTATGTGTTTATATGCAACACACTGTTATATACTATTCGGCAACATGATGTTTTAAGGAAATTGAAAATATAACGTTATTATAAAGTCCTAAATAAAAATATAGTTTTAAAACAAAATAAGTCGCTTCTATATTGTAATAGCCCCATTTAGGTTCTACAAAAGCGTGGTGCGCTAACAGTGCAGTTTGTGTTGCTCTTCATGCATACATCTATTCGAAAACGATACGCGTATCGAATTCTTCACACAATAATACACCCAATTTCCATACTATTGCGACTATATTTCCATGATTCGAAAACATTTTCGTCGCTCGCGCGCAGGAAAGCCTTTTTATAAAATTAATACATTTAATATTGTATGGGTCAGAAAATTAAGCTGTTTATCGCTTGAGCATTATTGGACTTAAGACCTTTTGGTATCGCTATTGATTTTCAGATTGTATATTGGTGTTTCTTTCATATCAACCTAAATATAGGTGAGTCGAAATTTAAAATAGACTCTAAATCTTTGACGCTAGGGTTGACTTTGAGGTAACGTTATAGACATCCTAAGGTAGTGGTAAGGTTAATTTGAAAACTAGCTAGTGTGAGGTAACGTGAATCGCGAGAAAGTAGCGCTATTTGCTACCGTATCGCGCGCGATCGCGAAGACAGGGGTTAACAACGGTTGGGGATATTGAGGCTATTAAAATGTCATTACTTTTTTTAGATTAATGACATTTTGAACTTTAAATACAATGAATATTCAATGCTGGATTTTTTTGACCAGTAAATTTTGTTATTTAATGTACGTATAAATTTTATTGTTACGTAAAATTCTAGTCGATTTGAGATATTTTTTCTATGTTTGTAATTTAATATTTACTTTTATTGAAGCTCTTATAGCTTTATCTTTCTGTTATAAATTTATTGTTTATATACAAATATTATTTATAAAATAAAAAAAAAAAAGTATTAAACGTATATTATGTAAAAATAAAAAATCTATTTCGTTAAAATAATATTTAAATATAAAAACAGTTGGCCATCCCTGACAATGCACACGACGTCATCTGCCCCTCCGCATCCAATCAGCATTATATGTTAATAGCCCATTAGAATATATGCAGCCTTCGCGCTATATCTCGACTAATACATTAACCACTATAACTTGATCCCCCTTGTATATTGTATTAACTACATTTGTAAGACACATTTACATTGGCTATTTAAGTAGACGCATCAGATTTTAAATTCGCACTCGATAAAAAGCCTTATACGTTTAAGTTAAGAATCAAAATGGCGTGAATGTAGGCTTGTAAGGTGTCTTGTTATAAGTTTTTGTGGCACTGTCTTAGTATTTGGATTTCTGCTTTTTGTATGTTATCTGAAAATAATTACGTATATATTTGTGCTTAATATATATACTTAGACCATGGTGATATGTTGTTAAATACATATTATTGACACATTTAAAGAGCAGGCCATTTCATTTAAACATTTTGAATTTAAATTTGAAATCATAATAAATCAAATCATTTACATATAAAAATATTGCTCGCAATAAATTGATAATCCGATTTATATAAGTGAGGTAGTGTGTGCATAAGAGGTGGATGAGAAAAAGTATGGGAAAAAACAATTTGCAGATCACAATTTAGAACAGAAGAAGTACTGTGTGTATTAAAATAGTAAGTACACAAGAAATAATATATGAATAGAAATGAACAAGATTAACTAGGCGCGTTAGGATACAGTGATTGTTACATCTAATATTATTCTATACTAATATTAAAAAATAATTTAATGTGACAGTAACTCCATCTATTCGCTTTCAAGCCTAAACCACGGAACCGATTTTGATAAACATTTGGTTAGTTCATAAACTAAGCTTTCTTTTTTAACCCTCCCCCTAAATATTTGAATATAAGTTTAATATAAATAATTATTAAAATTTACTAAATACAATAAACTTAAACATACATAAGTGATGTACACGATTTAAAAGCGAATACTCAAAATTCGAGAGTGAATATTAAGATTTTGAATGATTGTTCTAAACACAAATTATTTTCGGCTTGCAACATTGTCTGGTCCATTGAAATACATAAATGTTTTTATTTTGTTTTACAAATTATTTTGTTGTTGTAGAATGATTAAAGTCTACCTCATAGACACAACTGATTTTTAATTATAAAATCCAAAAATATTTTGTTAAATTAAAACAATTCAATAGGAAATTTATTACTTAGGTATAGCTCAATGTTGCCATATTTGACATGGAATTGATTTTGTAAACTTCTTAGAGTTGGAAATCTAAAAAAGCGATTTCGGTATTTTAATTAAATCGATAATTTGTGTGGACAAAGCGACATATTAGAGACTTATACTTAATACAAAAAAGCCGGTAAAAATTCTCCAAGTTCAAAAAGCCGGCTACAACGTCCCTTACGATAAGATCTCTATATAATGTTTCAATTAACCAGTAGCCAGTATTTATAGGCGACATGGACGTATTCATTTACCTGCCGGTTTTGAAAATAAAGAAGTCACCTCGAAAGGTTCTGTAGCTTTATAATAAGGATACTTATGAATACCAAGAACCAAACTTCAGAAATTAAATTGAATCAAAGAAATGCAGCAAAATTGCGGCACTTCGGATTATTCGCCGAACTAATTTTTCTACATAAATGCTATAATGATTATTTCAATTATGGGAAACATTTTTGAGTAATGATCTCTCTAACTCTATTGGGAGACCTCGGTACAATTTCGATCGCTCTCTCTACTTTATTTATTGTCTCGTTACAATCTCGGTCGATACTTGTCTATATAACGACGTCATTTTTAGACATTTCCTGGGCACAAAAAATGGTGATACACATCGCATTCTGTTGATGTCGTCCACTCATTTGACAAGTCCTACTCTTGTTTTAAGACGCAGTTAGACCAGATTTGAGCACCGTAGGCTATAACTATTCGTATATCTGCCACTTTATTTCGGTTCGGAAACGGCACTAACCCTTATTTTATGAAAGGATTGCAACAAATACATTTGAAAATTATTTTCTATTAAATATTGTATATCTGGTTTTTTTTATACTCATTAAACTTATCAAGTTATTATGGCTATATTTAATTAATTTTAAATGCTTACCTAAATTCATCTTCCTTTTTCTAAGTGATCCGTAAGTTTTAAAGCTACCTGCGGAACGCCAATAACGCAAAGGCTCGCCGCTGTTTTAAAGTTACGCCTGACGCGTGACGTTTCTTGGGATTTCGGTAATTGGTCCGCTTGTGTTTTATTCTTTTGTGACTTAATTAGGTATGCCTATTATAGAAATAATATTGTCAAATAATATCACGTATCATTCAATTTTTACTTCTCATCAAATGCGATAAATGTAAAAAACAAAAATGTTTTTTGTTAAAAAAGTTATCTATGTTTATGGTAGTTGTGGACTTTGAATCCTTTACCGTTCTATAGACAATAATATATATTACCTTCGTAAAGGAAGACGCGTTCCTTTTTTAAAAATAAAACTTAAGAGCGTTCTCGCATAGCATTTATTTTTCGGCGAAAACATTCCATTCCAGTATTGTTCGAATTAATTCACGAGTAATTGGATTTATGGCGGCGTACTACCGAACCGCCTGTGTGGCTAATTATGCGATTGTATTTTAACCTTATTTTTACAGTATTTATTCGCCACCAACTTAATTCGATCTTTTTTATTACTTTGCTTAAATTTCACCCTTTTTCGGTGGTGTACTTATTTTATAAATTGTGAAATCGTTCCCGTTCTTAAATTGTTTTTTTTTTTAAATATTGAATAAACAAAGGTCCGAATCCATACGGTCTATAATTTAAGCGAAGTTAATTATAATAATTTGTGTATGTATGTCATAGTTTATTTGTACTGTGTAAATTGATTATCCAATTAGGGAATGTACGCTCATTCTTAATAATCAAGTTCCAAAAGGTAGCACAAATAGCGTGAGAATAATCTATATTTTAGAACGTCATAAATCTCGACCGAGCGTCATTCACATCGAAAACATTATTTTAAAGCTATTCAAACGACATTTTATAAAATATGTTATACCTTCATCGCTTTTAAGGGCACTGTGAGGGCAGGTTTTTCGTGACGGCGTACAAGAAAAAAAAATGTAAGGAAGCGCCATATCTCGTTATTATTTCGGAAAACAATAGCGCGAGCGTTGTCACATCCAGCGCGCCCCATGCAAATAATCATAAATAAATAAAAAATAAATATGAGACGGACCCGACGTCTTATTTTGGTTCGTGGATTCGCTATCATCGACATTTTGAAACTGAATGTGGCATTGTGTTGTTGCTGAAATGTATTAACGTGGAATTTATACGCCTTAAAAAAATTCCATAATTTTTAATCTTGCGTAATTAAAACTAAGCGCTTTTACAAATCATGATAAAAAAAATTAATGCTATCAAATAACTCGTAGCAATTTATGCGATTACCATTAAAAGCAATAAAAAAATAAATGGTTACTTTCAATAGTGACTGTTCTTATATCACTTAATTATTTACGATATTAAAGAATGGCAATAAATGGACATAAATCCGCACTTATGTTTAAAAAACAGATATTGTATGTAGGAATTTGTAAAAATTTACACTTATTTGAAAATGAGGTTTAATATAAGGGATTATTTCTATAGGTTACTAAACATTCTAGTATTTATATAGCATTGTAGGTAACGAGTTCCATGCCGTCCAAACAAGGGCCCTCTGTCCGCCCGGCGCCATCTTGGATTTGTAACAAATGTCGCCATTTTGAAAATAAAGACATACGATTTGCGACTGACTATTTACTTAAATGCTTATAAAGATACCGTATAATTCATTGCTAACAAATCAACATGTTCGAATTATAATGAACTATTCGAAAATTTAAAAATAATTCACTATTCAAATTACCAACGGTTTTTTTTTTAAATTAAACAACGATGAACGATTAAATGTACCTAATTATGGCAAGCAGTTACTTCAAACCATAGATTGTTAAAAGTGTAAACTATTTCTAACACCCTCAATACAGCGCTAAGCATATGATCGAAGATGTTACGTCCCTTGTGCCTTTAATAACATTGGCGTACTCTCACTCAAATTCAAAAGTATAGACTACTATAAGTGATTGATATTTAGGAGTAGACATAATTGATAAGTCGATGATACTGACTCGGATTGGTTACCATAAATCCCTTCCATAGACTGAAGTGTAGAATGATAATGAAGTTAAGATCGAGATCAGTCAAAAAAAAACAACCAATCGTTTGGTTAAATTCGTATTTGTTGTTGTTTTCGAATGTCTAAGTCTATATCAACTTTGCACTTTCTCATATATTTCTTACCCTTTTGTCGACTTTTTAAAACAGTGAAATCATTCAATACCTAATAATAACCACCGACCAAACAGTTTTTACTATATTTATTGCACAATTTGATTCGATTTATGGAAAGCGTCTGTGAAAAGCTTTCAACCGATATTTGGACTTTTAGTGGAAGAAATAGGGTTCAAAATAGCAAGCAAATTGAGAGAGAGTAGCGCGTTTTCCGTACGAAATTGGAAAAATATTCGCATTTTCACAATGGCGTCGGTGGGTTGCGCCAATTTGAATATAGATTAGAAAATGTGACGCTCAACTCTCTAATATGTTTTTATAGTGATGTAAAATAAATTGTTAGATATCGATATTAAAATTATATATATATATATATATATATATATATATATATTAAATAATATGACATTGAAGAACTTCAAATATTCATCATTTTTATAAATTATAAACATAATATTTTCGTACACATACATTTTAAACATTACTGATATTAGTTGGTATGTCATGTTTATACTGCAAACATTTTTATTAAACTTACATTCTGTGTTAATCGACTTTCCTGATTTACAGGCACATGGGACATAACATCTTAGTTTCCAAGGTTGGTGGCGCATTGGCGATGTAAGCGATGGTTAACATTTCTTACACTGCCAATGTCTATGGGCGTTGGTGACCACTTACCATCAGGTGGCCCATATGCTCATCCGGCTACCTATAAAATAAAATAAAATATTAAAAAATGTTTTCTTCCACCTTGCATATCCTAACAGATTAAATAATATAAAAAGAAATCGGTCTTAATGTTTATTGCTATTACATCGGATGAGAAAAATGCTAATTAATTTATTTTATCTTCTTTAAATTCGATTATGTAGCTCTTATCTCGAGGCAAAATATACCAATTGCAATAATATTCATTGTATATTTTTAATTTCAGTAATACAAATAAAATGTGCAGAAAAGAGCATTAACAACCGATAAGTTTTTTTAATAATACCCACATCACTATCAGTCGTTCAAAGGTGAGATATTTGTGTATATTTCACTTGGTAATGGATTTCCTCTCCCCGCCCACACTGGATTTCTCACTCTCCGCTATTTTTGTAAAGGCAATAAAATTCTACGTATGATGGTTTTAATATTAACCGCATGTTCGGTATAAATTGGGCAACTTAGTCGAAATATACGCCGCCTTTATTTATGTAAATAATTTAGTTTATTGTGTTTTGGTTATATTTATGAATACAATAATTGATTAACAAAGCAGTGTATCTGCGCTTATAATTTTTTTTCCTAAAGTCTTTTCTATAGATTCATCTATAGTTTACGATCATTATTGATCGAAGACTATAGATTTAACTTAAATGAGTCCAGCTAATAAAAAGGTTTTATATCAACAAAAAATAGTACGACAACTTTTTTTTTTAATAGTTGATTCCTCTGATAATTCGTTATAAACGCCTCTGTTTATTGTGCCTAAAAAAACATACTTAAGAACGAGAAAAACCTTTTATATCGGTACTTAAAACAGTTGTAAGGTGACTAGTTTTTTTTTTTAAATCTTTTAGCGGCAATTTAATAAATGCACATGAGTGTCAACGAACTGCCAAAAAATATAGAAATATATATTCACCTACATATTATCTCATGCTTAAAACATCATTTGGATACATCCGTCTGCTTGAGTGCAGTCACTTTGTTAACACCGTCGGCCCTTTTGAAGTGCCGCTACAAAAATGTTCACACTTAACTCTGTTTTGAAATCACTTATAATTAAGTTAAGAAATCGATTATTATTAACATTTCGATTGCTGTGTAATGGTTTAATAAAGTTTTACTGTAATTAATATGTAAAGTACAATGAAATAAAAGTTATACAAATATGGCTGAATGTATTTCAACTTTATTAATTTGTATTATAACATACATTATTTATTTATTTTCATACTTATTCAAATGAGGTCTAATATTATGTATCGGTAATTAAAATACCTAACTGTATTAATTTTATATGCCATTAATGACTGCTTAGTATAAAATGTTATGCTTATGTAATTGTCAATTTAGGCAAAAGCCTCAATAAGTATTACATAATAAATATATAACATAAAACGAATACTCTCCCAAGTTTATACATTTTCTATAATACGTATAAGTAAGCGGACGTGTAGGCTACCTGCCTGTTAGTGGTCGCAACCGTCCAAAGACCATAACGTAAGAAATATTTCTTCTTACATCACCAATGCGAACCATCCTTGTGAACAACGATGTTATTTATGTCCTTTGTGTCTGTAATTACTACTTTTTTAGTATTTAAAAAAGATAAAAAAAAGAAAGACATCACACACAATCGAGCAACTAAAATATTACACGAAGCATAAATGAAAGCAAAGCTAAATTATGAAAAACTAAAATATAATTTAGTTACAAAGTAAATACATACAACTATTAACAATAATATTAACGTCCATTTTAACGTGTGAACGTAATCCTGGCTCGCTAATCCCAAGTAAACAGTGTCTATCCATATTCGATATCCTTTCTGAAGATAAATGCCGCCTTTTTCTCTAAGCAATAACATACTACTTATGGGTATAACTTTACCTGATAAACAAGTAGGTGTTTTTTTAATGGAATAGGTAGGCATATGGGCCACCTGATGGTAAGTGGTCACTAACGCCCATAGACGTTGGCATTGTACGAAATGTTAACCGTCACTTACATTGCCAATGCGCCACCAACCTTGGGAACTAAGATGTTATGTCCCTTGTGCCTGTAATTACACTCGGCTCACTCATCATTTTAACCGGAACACAACAATAACAAGTACTGCTGTTTTGCGGTAGAATATCTGATGAGTGGGACCTACCCAGACGAGCTTGCACAAATCTCTATCACCAGTAAAATATAAAAAAATCCTTTTATTACTCAATATTTTGTCTATTTGATAATAGTTCTTGTAATATTTAAAAACTTTAAACGGTACTCATTGCGCGAATCATCAAACTTTAATTTAGTATAATATAATTTATGTCATATAGTTTATATATATATTTAAAAAAATGTCATGTAAGGTTCCATAAGTCAGTTTTGCTCGTTCTAATTGACGTTATTAAGCTAATTGAAATTATATTTTAATAAGACGAATTTAAATTTATAATCCAGTTGATAGAATGAGATTATATATACTATGTTATTTGAAATAGATATTAGTTGTCATAGTATTTTAAACTTAACGTTTTCCTCAAAAAAGGAGAGGAGGCCTTAGACATTCACAGGTTGATACTGTTACTATCGAAGTATTTAAAAATAAATTCGTCCATTTTGATTTATGAATTAGCTAAAACAATGAAATATACATTTCATTTACTTAACAGATTATAAAATACTAGTGACGTCTTTAATCTTTGGTCTTGTGATTATTGAAGAAAATTTCGTTTTAAATAAAATTATTCAAGATAATATGTTAAGTACATACGTATCAGTTTAAAATATAAATACTTTCTGTTAAGATCATTCATTTACTTTCTTGGCATGATATGGAAAATACTCTAGCCTTATCTATCCAATAGTTTAAAGGATATAATAAAAAAATATTCTTTTTTTTATTTGAGCATAAACTGTGTTGTTTATATAAATGTTAGATGTTAATGTTTCCTATGCAAAGCTTACAAGTTCAATTATCTTACGGATATAATACATACGGATAATTTTAGATGTACGTAACATTTACAAAATAATTGTCTATCTGTTTGATAAAAATACCAATTAAATAAGTAATAAATTACTATAAAACAAAATGCAAAAAATAACAAAAGTAAATTTGAATAAAGGCTAAAAAATTTATATAATTTAAAATAATAATTGCTGGCTGTATAGACTATATACAAATAAATAAGAAACTAAAAAAATAAATAAAAAAAAAGTTGAATTTAGTAAAAATATTGAGGTAGTCATGTTATACCGAGGGTGCTTAGTTTATCTCTACCTAAGCGCCGTTAGCGCCACTTCAATTCTTTTATCATGCCGACAGCAAAAAATTATCGAAAGATAAATATATTCGAATTTAAAATAAACCTGTTCATAATGTAAACTACTTACTACTATACATAATTTAATTTTATCTTACTCTTACTTTTTAATTAAGAAATCTATATGAAATTAACTCCTATTTCATTGTAATGTTCTTTATGAAATCGTACTAGTATTTGTGTTCAATTTTCTTTAGGCATGTTATATCTGAATATACATAAATTTGAAATATAACAAGTTTTTTTAATTTAAAAGGTTTCAATCATGTACAATACCTACTAATATTATGAATCCGTAAGAAACTGTCTGTCTGTTAAGCTTAACGGCGAAACCACTGAACCGATTTTTTTTTTTTTTTTTTATATCATAGGTTGGCGGACGAGCATATGGGCCACCTGATGGTAAGTGGTCACCAACGCCCATAGACATTGGCAGTGTAAGAAATGTTGACCATCGCTTACACCGCCAATGCGCCACCAACCTTGGGAACTAAGATGTTATGTCCCTTGTGCCTGTAATTACACTGGCTCACTCACCCTTCAAACCGGAACACAACAGTACCAAGTACTGCTATTTTGCGGTAGAATATCTGATGAGTGGGTGGTACCTACCCAGACGAGCTTGCACAAAGCTCTACCACCAAGTAAATTTTGATGAAATTTTGATGAAATTCGGTATTAAGCGGAAGCTTGGACCCCGAGGAAGGACATAAGCTACTTTTTATACGTAACACCAGACCAACACTAGCTTACTATTAAACTCTTTGTTTGTTTTTTAAAAAATAACCTTTTACTACGAAAAAAACACGCAAAACCTCATTGGTTACTCTGTTTTCCCAATGAAAGCACATAAATATAATTATTTAATTGTAAATTCCATAAATCATGTTTGAATATCAAAGAATACGCTCTACGCTATTGTATCGTCCACATAATGTATATAAATGTTTTAATAGTAAGCCTTATTTATTGAAGACACCGCCATGTTTAAACCCTACTTAAGCAGCTGAAAATTGAAACATGACGCTTATATACGTTGATGTCGATTAGCTTTCATTTCACCGACACCTATACTAATATTTGTAAGCCTTTGTCCATCTGCGCCGGATTCACAGGCTGTTTGCGAATTTACGAAAGGCATTAAGTGAGAAAAAATTACGAAGCCTAACTAAATAAAAAAAGGTCGCCGATTTATTTAGCAAATTTCTCTAATGAACTGTAAATATAGATATTTTATAAGTTATTTTTTGTCGATCCGTTGATAAAATAAACATTAGGTAACTTATAAATATTTTCAAGTCAAATTTCAAAATGGAATTGCAACGTTTATATATAAATTTTAGATTGTTTAAATTGGTCAACGTTTTACTTGTATAAGCTTTACGCATTTACTTTTTTTTAATTTATGACTACAAATCTTTTTTTTCAAACAACGCGGTTATAGTTAACTAAACAAACTAATATTGCTATCTTATCTTGTTCTATTTTCAAATTTAGTTTTCGTTATTTTTTAAAGGAGGATGCATATTTTGGTCCCATCCTCAAATAGCTACAGATTTGATTAAAAATACTTATCCATCGATGTATTACACGTCGCTATTGTAGGTGGGACACAGTTCATACAAATCCTGGCATCATCCTTTTCTCAATTATTTATATGTATTATTGTACATTATATTATTAAACTTTTGAACGGTTCTCATAGAAGTTTTGCCGCAGTTTAGAATAAATACCTCTTATCTCCGATTTAGTATATATTATATTTTATTTTGATTTTAAATTATACTATACGGTATACCGTTGAGATGTTGTAAGAAAATATATATGAAGTAGTTAATATATAAAGAAAAATAATAACACATATTAAATAATCGTTAATATAACATTGTTCATATAAACTTTACTAATATTATAAATATGAAAGTAACTCTGTCTGTTGCGCTTTCAACGGTAAACTACTGAACAGATTTTGATGAAATTCGGTATGAAGCAAGTTAACAGATACCTATGTCCATCCTTAGGGTAAACCTAATATTCTGTCCTCTCCTTCAGAAATGCAGACGAAGTCGCGGCGGATACTAGTATAAAATATACCCACATTTTCCCACAGTGAAGTGCCGTTATATTTGAAAAAGCATAATGTGTTTAATTGTTTTAAAATTCGACAAAGTAGGGACGATTATGGACTCAGCTGTCATTGAGACTTATAGAGTAGTTAGACTATAGAGACGACGCTGATTTATTTTATGTTTATTTTTGTCAATTTCATGAATACCCTTTCTGTTATACCACTAAAAATGTCATCTTTGATAATTTTCATTCAATTTTAAAATATGTTAGTGTTATTATTTTAGTGTAGCCCGAAATATTAATTAAACATATAAAAATCTTAGAGTTAAGTAAATGTGACAGAAATTAAACCTTTATACAGAAGAGTTTCCCTCAAATTTGACCTTAAACCAGTTTTTATTCACTGAAATATTATTCTAATCACGTCAATTTTTAACGGAACACTTTTCACGGAAATGTCAAGAAGTATAGTTATTTTAAAATTCGATAAATTTAATAAAAATGTATTGTTTATAAAACAATGACTACTCTATATCAATATCGGATTCCCATCAATCAAAGGGCTGCTTAATCGCATCTCAAATATTTGAACACAGCTCCGAATTCGTTTAGCGCCCTCCTCACTTTTTGCTACAAGTTTTTGTAACGATTTTTTATATTTCAAAATGTGAGACTCTTTTAAAAAAGTATTTCAGAATAAATCAGAGGTCAATATTATATAGTAAAGAGTACCTACTTAATATACATAAATGTTTATACTATATAAATTTATAGTGTTTGGTAATAAATTATAATTGGATACAAAATGATAATAATAAAATGATATATTTTTATGTTACCTATTAAATTTTAAAAATAATATTATTGAAGTACTGAATCAGTGAATGTCTGTATCTGTCTTTTTTGTTTTTTTTTTTTTTTAATATTACTTTTATTTTTGTTTTGTATTAATTAATTTATTTTTATTTTTAACATACTTGTTTAATTTTCTATTTATAATCATTTTGTCTTTGTTGTAATAATTTGCTCTCTGCTTCTTATTTGTATTGTATATTAGTGGAAACTTGATTGGTTTATGTGTTATTTTATTGTTTTTTAATGTATATGTGTATCTGAACAGTTTGTTTCCCGAAAATTAAATAAAATAAAAATTTGCATGTAATTAATTAATTAAACACACTTATATTAAAGAAATTATTTTCATTTTTAATTTCACAATTTACTACAAGTATGTCAATTATTTTTGGTCGAGTTATATGGAAGTTTCGAGAAAATTCGCTGGATTATTGTAACGCTCCATTAAAACATCGCTCACTCTCTCTCCACCCGTTACCCCATTATCGAAAATCATAGTCCATATTCATGTTCGTATGGATAACTCTCTTCCATACAATCGAGTAACATTCCAGTACATTTGAGGTGAAGAATTTACGCTTATTGCATCATACTGTTCCAATCAGAAGTTTTCAATTATTACAGTAAATAAAAAACTTTAAATACTATCTATGTCCACGTAATATTCAAACTAGCCTTACTTGTTCTTGATAAATAATATTATTCACTATATAATTATCTATGACGTGTTACATAAAATGTTGTCGGCTATGTATGTCTGTCTGTACGGAGGGTTACACGTTAGGGCGTGAAGGGGGCGGTGAGAACAGTATATCAAACTGTGTGTAAGAACACTAAATTGTCGGCCCTTTTAAATATTATGGTTTGTACGCCATATGGTCTTGAAATTTTAATGAAATTGTATTATTCAATTGACGTTCCTATTCATTTCAATAGTGTATTATATATAATTAGAACTAAAATTGTATTAAAAGTGCAAATTCAAAAAGTTTAAATACAAATATGAGAATCTTGCGTTGAATATTTTCTGACTTAAAGTGGTGTCGCTCCGGTCATGTGACATTTTTTCCTTAAAAATAATTAATTCCTTACATTTGAACTAAAGCAAAACTAAAGGTAAGAATATGATGCACAAATAATATTATCAGAAAATTGGAAACAATATTACTAGAACCTCGGTAAGTCGAACTTGAAGGAACGATATCTATAGAGGTTTCGACTTAAAGAGTTGAACAAGAAAGGTTTTTTTAGGTATACTATTAACTTGCAGAGGTATATTCTACAAACAATATAATAAAGAAGGACAGATCATAAAGTAAGCAAAGGCGGCTTTGTAACTTACAGTGATCTCTTCCAGGCATCCTCTATTATATATTAAGGCAGGAACAATAATTGGGCTTAGTGTGCTTATACTTGTATAAATAACATTTTTAGGTTAGAGAGGTAACAAAGACAATAAATCCGTAAGAATTGGTAATCTTTCTCAGGAATTAGTAGTAGTACTTTTGATAAATTCCCAGCAGAAGCCTAGAGTCTCGAAGTTAGTAGTGTTAACTTCCCTGCCTCTCATTACACGTAAAGCCGCAGAATCAACTCCTTTGCCCGATCTCCTTTTGGTCGTGTCGGATTGCTGGCCCATTACTTTATTCGAGTTCTTCATGTGAAAGCTGATAACAATTTTAGTGCAGTGGTTTCCCATGGCCTTCAGCACTAGACATTTTTTGAAATTTTGGCCCAAGGCCCAAAGGGGGGTAAGGGAAGAACGAAACTAACACATATTTGGCCCCAACAGTCAAACTTGCTACTTTGAATGACTTTAAAAATATTAAGCCGAACCTAAATGTCCACTGGTAGGCCTACTTTTACCCCTATTTGCTCCTCTGTCTTTCGGTGATCAAATTCATAGCAAAATGACATTCTACACATACAGGTGTAGACATGTTTTCATTTACAGCTGATGTCAATATCAATTATTTAAGTAGAACTAAGGATTTAAGAACTTAGCGGTGCTTGCCCGACTAATAAGCCTAAAGAGAGATACTAGATTATTCTATAAATACGAAATCAGGACGAGTAGCTAGATTTAAATTAAATAAAAAATACATACAAAATCAAAGATAAGACATTAAATCCAGTTGGTATATTGAAAATAAAAACAAACGCAGTCAGTTAGGAAACGTTCAGCGCTTATTGGAATAATTTCATCATATATATGCCTGACTACCATTACGTAGGGGCATTTATAGGGTAGGTAAATCTATGGGTTATTGTTGTTTACCAATGATATCCTGTGGAATTACTGTTTTATTATGTTAACTAGTGTACAGTTCGACTGTATTTGTGATTTTATTTAATATTATTTCAACAATTTGCATTACGAATATTTTGTAAATTACAATAGAAACGAACGAAGATTATGTTTTAGAAGACTTATAGATACGGTCTAGTTGATTATTATTTAATCTGTGGTAAGCGTGGAAATCGTTTAGCACAAGGGATATACCATCTTGCCTAGGTTGATGGTGTATTAGCGATGTATGAAAATGGATGGTTATAGTAATTACAGTTCTAATGACTATGGGCGTTGGTGACCACTTACCATAAGGTGACCCATTTGCAAGTCGGTTTACCTGACTTCAATTAAAAAGAAAATATATTTATTTAAATTAGGTAATTCGATTAAAATTCGATTAACAACGAAACCGTCACGGCATTTCTCTAATATTTTTTTGTTTACTATTAACAAATAGGGATAACCTTATAAGTGGGCAGTATCTATCATTTAAATATAATATTTTTGTAATGTATTTGAATTAATTGCTATATTATTTAACACGAATATTAATTTTACCTACAAATTTATTAACAGGTTAATAACACCCATTCCAAGATATAATATTTTTATTGATCAATATAAAACCTATTTAGTTTAAAATTATATCATATCTAAATGTGTCCAGTCTTTTTTAATGTATCCGTGGCATATTAATTACGACGTAAATATTATGTAAAAAATATTTTATTAGACTTTTTTTTTAATTTAAGAAGCTAAAGTAAAATGTTGCCAGCTCCAAAAATTTTTCGAGAACGTTTACATGCCTAATGTGTTTTCAAAAGGTATAAACGTAATCTTTTGATGTGTTCCAACATTTGCAGCTTCACAATATTCAGATAATGGTGCCGTCTGATAATAAAATTATACTGAGTGTCGTTGGAAATCACTAGAAAGTCGGTCGGGATTTTCGACGCGTTAAGAAAAATCATATTCAAATATGTTTTGATGAAAACAACTTATTAAATATATTGTAATTTTATTATATAAAAATAATTGTATTGTAATCACACTGTCACTTATATCTGTCATACATCAAACTGAAACGCAGTTATCTATACTAATATATAAAACTGAAGAGTTTGTTTGTTTGATTCGGCTAATCTCAGGAACTACTGGTTCGAATTTAAAAAATATTTTTGTGTTGGATAGTCCTTTCCTTCGAGGAAGGCTCTAGGCTTATTTTTTATTTATTATATGTTATTTTTTATTAATTATACGCGGGTGTTAAATATTAATGATTTTCATTAGAATTAATGTTGTATTAGTGAAAACATCGATACGGGAACAAAGCCTCACCATTAAATATCTACCCATATTCAGAGTATACACAAGTGAACGATAAGTGGTAGATTTTAGACAATCGCTAAGAAAGTGTAATGATTCTATGTTGAATAAAGTTTTTGAATCGTATTGAATTTTAAAATCACGTGCAAAATAAATAAAAAACGCAATACACTCAACAATTGTAGGTACACGTTATTCTATTTCGTATTTTTACATTCCGTTTACAATGCAAATTTCTAACTTTATATTGAGAAAAAAAGTTGCCTTTGTAAAGGTAACGATTCAATTCGCTGCTATAGAAAGTTTCCTTCGCAATAAAATCTTATATGCCTACATTCAACATGCAAAATCGAAGATAACGAACGGAAACGGACGGCGTATTCTGAACGGATTGTTTAATAAAATACCTATGTATCTATTTATTTAAATAAACAATGTTTTTGTTGTATGTATGACTAACCCTAATTTATTTAACATCGAACTACCAACAAAAGTTATAATATTACATCAAACAATATAAAATGCATGACAAACAAGATTAATTGCACTTTTAATTATACGTAATTACACCATGCTTATTGTTAATTTTGTATGAACTGAGTGACCAATATATAAAATTAATTACATTTTGTATATTATTAATTATATGAGATCGTGTATTAAGCGTGTTTAATTAATAACAATTCATCGACGAAATAAAAAAAATATCTCTTATTTGAACTATGATTTTAACATCGCACGTTGATAGCTATAACCTTTATATAAATATATGATTTTGTTTGGTAGTTCTCTTCTTCGTGTCTTCCATAGAGTTTGTAAAGTCAGTTCTATTAATTATTTTAAATGTTTGATATAAATCACTTATATAGATAATAAGAAAGCGTAAATGTTTAATGCATATATATTTTAACAATTTAAGTGTATTTAATTGTTACATATTATGTAATTTAGTAGGTGGAAAACAGTATGTACTGCGATTCTTGTTGGGTATTCTGGTAGTTTTGATTTATTTTAATCTTATAAAATTATGATTCAAAAATGATCGTTGTTCTTGTTGTTGTCAAAAGTTTCTACTTGGGTTTTACTTGGTGGTAGAGCTTTGTGCAAGATCGTCTGGGTAGGTACCACCCACTCATCAGATATTCTACCGCAAAACAGCAGTACTCGGTATTGTTGTGTTCCGGTTTGAAGGGTGAGTGAGCCAGTGTAATTACAGGCACAAGGGACATAAAATCTTAGTTCCCAAGGTTGGTTGGCGCATTGGCGATGTTACCAACCACCATCGCTGGTTAACATTTCTTACAATGCCATTGTCTATGGGCATTGGTGACCACTTACGATCAGGTGGCCCACATCGTCCGCCTAGATATACAATAAAAAAAAAAAAAAAACTTGAATACAGTATTTTATTTTAATTTTGATGCATAATTATGTCATAAGGTACATAGAGCTCTAGATACGTCAGAATACGTCTCCTAGACCCCCAATAGACGATCTTAGTAAAAGAGTGAAATTCGATTTGGATACATTTACAGGGGCAGCAATTCTAAGCTCCGTTAGATCGAGCAGCCGATAGCTGATCGCGGGGGAAATCATCACTCCAATGCAAATTCAAAGTGAACTCACGACATTATTCTACGTGATTCCATTTTAACAATACTTTTCGTAATTCGATGCTTGTATTACGCCGAAATTATATAACATATTTATTATGTCAAATATTTCTTAGTGTAATTTTTTTATAAATTATTGTATAACTTAAATAAATATCTTAATTAAGTAAAATAAAATATATAATATTATCATATCTGTATATGTTTATTTTTCATTGTAAAATATATGAATTATTAATAAATAATTTAGTCAAGTATAAAATATAAAAGCGAATGAAATAGTTTTCATTGAAAAGCCCAATGTTACTGTTGTTGACAATGTTAGTCCAACCATTCCCGATAGTTATTGGGTAGACTGAACAAACCCTATTATAGTATAGTAACAGCCTGTGAATGTCCCACTGCTGGGCTAAGGCCTCTTCTCTTTTGAACAGATGGTTTGGAGCTTATTCCACCACGCTGCTCCTATGCGGGTTGGTGGAATACACATGTGACAGAATTTCAGTGAAATTTGACACATGCAATTTCCTCACGATATTTTCCTTCACCGTCAAGCACGAGATGAATCATAATAACAAATTAAGCACATGAAATTCAGTGGTGCTCGCCCGGGTTTGAACCCACGATCATCGGTTAAGATTCACGCGTTCTTACCACTCGGCCATCTCGGCTAATTTAATTATACTCACAACAATTAAATAGAACTTAGTTAAATTAAATAATTTCACAATTAACTAATAAAATAACTCGAAGTAAATTGCTAGTAAATGAACGTAGGTAAACATAAAACCCTATTCAATGAATTAAAATTAACTTTTAACGTACTTGAGTATACTGCAATAAAATAGCATATTTAAGATTAAAATAAAACAGTTGGCAGCACAAAAAATAGCTCCTACAACACACCCATTCCTATAACGCTAAAGGACATTAATAAACACTAATAAGATAGCAATCTCATTATGAAAACAAACAAAAAAATGCAACGAAAACAATAATTACTTCACTTATTAATAAACTTCTACCAACTTTAATTAAGTAATTAAGATAAAAGTGAGAAAAAAAAATTTTAAACATATTGTAATCTACGCCGGAAACCGTTCGGAAGCAATACGTAACGAAACCGAAATATGTAAATAATAAACACACATTCTTTTTTAATTTAAACCCCTACTATGATTGTTATTCATCTTATTCGACTTTAAAAAAATATTAAAATATTACAACTTATTTAATTAATAAGATGATTTTAAATTATTATGTTCGCTATATGATTATTTATAGTGAATATTATAATATAAATAATAAATTTGAGCCAGGAACGCTATAAGCTATTCACGTATACATTGTATTTGTAAATAATTATCAGTATAGTAAATATCACAGTGTGACTTAAAAACACGACTGTGTTTTTTTAAAGCCACTGATTTCTCACCTAGAAGTAGACTCATATTTGTAGTGACAAAATTACGAGTTTTAATAGTAGCAGTCGGTCATATACAGAGGTGTAGACTACATAAATTCCAATTAAAGAAGGTGTCAGGAGGCGATCAGCGATCTTATCTGGCATCTGACCGCATTAAACACGTTTTGTTTATTGTTAGCGTATATGACGAGCCTTTGTGATGCCGGCACCTAATCAAATATGTTAATATTGGGGTCCCGTGACTGAAATTATGAGACTTCTTTCAGATAATTTTAAGTGCTGCTTTCAACTTCTACGGTCATAGATGCGTTTTTACTCCAATATTCGTTTCGTGTTTTTTAAATTTCTATTGAAAGTGAAATAAAGTTAAATCAGCTTCGAGATGTTTTTGCGTTTGTGTGGCTAATGTTGTGTATTATTCTTTTCATACTAATTAGTTTATAATATAATATATTAGGGTAATTGAAAACTTGCGTGGCAAAAAACTTCGTACGTCGTCAATAAATTTTCACTGTGTTATTTTAAAATATATATGTGTGAGTGTATTTCAGAAAAAAATAACATGACGTTATAAATAGCAAAAAGACAAACAAAGTAAAAGCTTATAAATTCCGCTTTATATCCACAAAACAATAGTTTATATTTTATAAGCACTTGTCGTAAGAGTTAAGTATAAATTAAAAACCACTTACAGTGCAAAATTACAGTACAATAATTACCAGCATACAATGTAAATGGCCTTCTCTCCTCCTGAGGAGAAGGCTTGGAATTGTAATTAATCTGTTGTAGAATATCATCCGAAACATATAGATCTATTCTTTCTTGTACGACGAGCAATAATGAAAGGTCGGCTGATTGTTCTAGATATGACTTAAACCCGCCATCGTAGTTTAGATTCAGATGTTCTAATCACTGTACCACCTCTAGAAGATACCGTTACTTATTATTAATAAGCCTTTGTTTGACTGATTTTATTTGCACAAGTGTGTGCACAAACACAGACGCAATATCTATTACCTCACTCTCATAATACACGACCGTTGTTCAAGCGCAGGATCAGTTTTGACGTGCTTTCCGAGGCACGGGAGTGTACACATTTCCAACTTCCAAACCCCGGGCTGCTACTGAGAATTTCCTACAATAAAATCCAGTAACTTTTTTGATGACGATTGATAAATTTTTAAATAAATACTACCTAGACTAACTCTTATGTTACATTATTTCAAATGTTTTAATCAGAATGTACAAGACTATTTAGATGCGCTAACAAATCCATGTATGGGTTATACGAGATACGCTCCTTTACTTCGTAACATACAAGTTGACCAAATTACCTTCTTTACCCTTAAATGTTAAATAATACTATATCAGGAGTAATTAATTAGATTTAAAGTTTTCGAAGCATTCTTGAAATATAATTAAAATTCTTTTATATTTTATTTAAGTTAATTAGTGTTGAAAGAGATCACGCATCTCATTGATTACTATCTATAAATAGTTGGTTTATCATTATCTCCCGTTTTCTTGCACAAAAAAAAAAAAAGTATCAGCCTGTGAATGTCCCACTGCTGGGCTAAGGCCTCTTCTCCTCTTTTGAGAAGAAGGTTTTGGAGCTTATTCCACCACGCTGCTCCAATGCGGATTGGTGGAATACACATGTGACAGAATTTCAGTAAAATTTGACACATGCAGGTTTCCTCACGATGTTTTCCTTCACCGTCAAGCACGAGATGAATTATAATCACAAATTAAGCACATGAAATTCAGTGGTGCTTGCCCGGGTTTGAACCCACGATCATCGGTTAAGATTCACGCGTTCTTACCACTGGGCCATCTCGGCTTTCTTGCACTATTCCAACTAATATTATCAATGCGAATGTGAGTTTTTTTGTTTGTTACGCTTTCAAGCCTAAGCCACTAAACTGATTTTAAAAATTATTTCACCAATGGAAAGCTACATTAACAGCGAGTCACATAAGCTATATTTTATCCGTATTCCCACGGGAACGGGAATTACGCGGGTGAAATCGCGGCCAAAACGCTAGTATATTATGCAGCGGTGTTTCTAACACGGTCTATTTCATATAAGAAGAAGTAATTATTACTTTTTATTTTATATTAGGTATATAATTATAAAATATATTGATATATTTCTTAATATATGTATTTTAGTTTTTTGAACAAATTACATTACAAACAGTTACCTAAACAATTAAACCAGAACGTAGAATGTTCGCTCGCTTGTTAGTGCAGTTGGTAGGTATAAAAATAGCCAGTCCTTCCTTGAGGTACAACCTTGCTTCAAACCAAATTTCATCATATTTAGTTCAGTGGCTTAGACGTAAATGTGTTACACATTTGTACAGACAAATTTGTAATACTATTGTATAGATGTACGATATTATGTTAGGTACATGGTCGGAACCCAAATACATATTTTATTGTAATATTTTAAAAGGCGTTCCATGTTTATTATTAATTAAAACAATGATTTACAAATAAAACAAAGCTAATTGCGTTTGATTTAATTAGATGAATAATTGGATTCATTTATTATTTATTTAATTAATGTTAATTGAATAGATAACATTGTTCTTTCAGGTTTCATTAATTTATCTTCTCAAGGAAGGTTGATTGAAATATGTTTTAAAGTAAATAACTAAGACACGTTTGTTAGATTTATTATTTTATCATGAAGGACATTAAATTTAAAAGCATATTGTGTGTTTATAACGTCTTTGTTTTATGACCTGATGGTCCAGTGGTTATAACATGTGGTTTCAGGGACATAACATCTTAGTTCCCAAGGTTAGTGGTGCATTGGAGATGAAAGCGATGGTTAACATTTCTTACAGTGCCAATGTCTATGGGCGTTGGTGACCATTTATCATCAGGTGACCCATATGCTCGTTCGCCTGCCTATTCTATAAAAAATGTGAATTTTAACCAACAATATCTCTTAATGAATTAATTTGTGTTTATAAGTCATCTCGACTTGTTTGGCGGTAAAGGAAAACATCGTGAGGAAATCTTCAAGTGTATAATACCACTGAAACTCTGTCGCACGTGTATCCACCAACCCGCATTGGAGCAGCGTGGTGGAATAAGCTCCAAACCTTCTCCTGAAAAGGGACATTAGCTCAGCTTTTTTTATGTAGTTCATGCCAATATTAATCTTGTATAACCCTTGGCCTTCGCTTAGTGACTTAGTTCAAGTGATTCTTAAGCAATGATAACGGGTTCAAGCTTTGTAACTTTAACGTTATATAAGGGTATTTTCAAATAACATACATATTTTTTAACATTTAATTTCTTAATCTCCAATATTTAAATAGTTTATTTGTAAGGAGCAGAATTAAGTTGATTATAAAATGATGTAAGTCGCATTAATTGATAATCCTGTTATTATATGATTTATAATTTATCTGTTTTATACTAAATGTATGTATGAACAAAACTTTATTTATATTTAAATATTAGATGTTTTACGAGCATGGCAACCCCAGTATTTCAGTCAAAACACTCTAATTATAGATAAAGAACCGTATTTATAATTTTGACTATTTTATCACATGAATACTCATATTTATCTACATATTTAAATATATTATTTTTAAGAGTATTTTTACTTAACTATAAAACTTCAAGTTTGACTGATATAGAATGCTAATTAGTGGCTTAATTAAGTCAACGTGTTGCGTTTGAATGCAATAAGGTTTTCTAAAAAGAGTATTTAATCCTCGGAGATAAAAAATTAAGAATCTTAATTAGAATTTGATTAAATAAAAGTTTTTTTTTTATATTTAAAGCTAAGTGAATCATTATTCTCAGTTCAGTTTTCAGTTCGCGATAAATTATATTATATACGAAAAACCTAAATATTTATCTAATAATAATAATAATATATAAAGAAAAAAAAATAGGTAATCAGTTCATTTCAAACCTTTAATTAGACAATTAAAGGTTTGTATTTGATGTAATTAAATTTTTTCTATAATAATGTTAAGAACGAGTCGTCTTTCTTACGGATGGATGAATCGTCTAGGACGCGTAATTAATAAGCATTAAAAACCGTTTCGAACTCGCATTATATATGGCATAAAAACTTATATAAACTCTAGGGTCATTCTTCAAGAACAAACTCGGGACTCATCGCAGAAAACGGTCGTAAAATATCAAATGTGTTATGCGTTATTGACCGCAATATTTATAACATTTCAAGCACACACGTATCAAAATAGTATATCACCATATGTCGGTTATCAACGTTTCACGAGTGAGTAATGAAGAAGTTCATCCAGAATAGCCTTTTTGTTCCTTGCTCTTTCTCAAAAACAATCGTTTACTGATGTATAATAACGATTCGTCACATATAGGTTGCGAGAATAAGCACTACAGGTTGAGATGGTTATACCTGTGTAATCAATTTTACATAGTCGGATATTAAGTATTAGACGCACACACACACACACACACACACATAGTGAATAACAACACAAAACATCAGTATAGTAACGAACGCCAAGTATTTCCATGTATAATTTATATTGCATTCGAAATTCGAATACATTTATACTATGTAATATATATTATAACAAAGAAGACATAATATTTCGCTAAGCGCCTTTGATTTTGTTTTACTCAATTAATGTCTTACCGTGAAATGCTGTAAACCGGCTCGAGTGTATGGGCTCCGCCCACTACACTTACAAACACAAATTTATAATTTATAACTATAAAAATTAGTAATAAAATTTATTTTTTTAATGATACTACAACGGTGTAACAAGGATTGATTTTGATCCTTGGAACTAATGACGTATCCACTTGTAAAAATGTTTATTTTATTACATTGTTCAATAGGAAGATTAGGGAATTCATTGCTCTCGTCCTTTAAACAAATGAAATAGGAATTGTACACCTGCAGGTTTCCTCACGATGTTTTCCTTCACCGCCGTGCAACATAATTATGAATTATAAGCACAATTTATTTCACAAAAAAATAACTGTAATTAAAATTTACGGGTCCTACCAACTTCGACATAAAATGACAGACAAGACCGATTCTTCGAAAATGTGATGACTCTGTCACGGTGACACATTATGGTCTTACTTAATGAAAATATTATTATTATGAAACTTTAAACTATGGTAAAATGATTAACTTTACAAAGGCTGTGTAAATTTAATTTATTATCTTATTGTCGTAGCCAAAAAAGTACGATGAAGCCATTAAAGTACAAACACAAAGATATTTATGTGTCATTAAAAATGTAGAAACACAATTTTTTTTTCATTACTCCAGTTTACTTAATGAACATTCATTATTTGCGTTTATTTATCAGGTGTGCAAACTATCCGATTTTTCTTTGATATAGACAATTATAATACATATATAAAGTTGTTGAAAATTTAAATACTGCAGACAAACAGAAAAAATAATTATATAATGTTGTTAGTTAAGATTTTCGCACAAGAGTGTACTTATCGAGTAACTCAGCTTTGTATAACTGAAAGTTTCGCACCAGATAGTAAACCTTCAGACGACTGAAGTCACTTTACGACCTGGCGGTACTCGGTACAGTCGCGATTCTTTGTATGAGCGGTAACTTTGTTCGATAGTTCGTGTAACTGCCATGTGGGCGGGGCGTAAGGGGAACTGTTTAGTTGTTTAAATTTGGAATTGGCGCCAATTTTATTTCGAGCTTAACTTTTTTTGGTTTGGTGTGTGTTTGGGATATTATTTTAATCTTTAATATAAATATATTTTAAAAATTACAAAATAATATGAGCTTAATATTATTTTGAATGTAAAGGAATTGTTTTTTTTCCAGCCGTGAAACAATTACAAGTACTCATATTGTAGAGTTTTTTGACCAATTACCCATATGAATTATTCATAATAAAGTTTGTTCTAGATTGTTCACACTGAATATTTCTAATGTAAATATATACCTATTACATAAAATATATCTAAGACTAAGATATACTTAGTGCAAGCTTTGTGCAAGCTAGTCTGGGTACCACTGACGCGTATATTTTACCGCTTCACATCAATACTTAGTACTGTTCTCTTCCGTTTTGAATGATGAGTGAGCCACTGTAATTACATGCACAAGGGACATATCATCTTAGGTCCTAAGTTTGGTGGAGCATTGCCGATGTAAGGGATGATTAATATTCCTTACAGTGTCACTTACCATCATATGTCTGATTTGACAGTCTGTCTACCTATTTGTCACAAAAAACCCCGACAGCTCAGTATAACTCAGTGATACACGCATTCCATCCAGAAACATCTCTGTGGAAGAAATATATATGAGATAAGAAATGCTTTGTAAATTCATATAGGTTACATATAAAATTATTTCAAATAAAACATACTCGATAATTTCTATGTTTAATATAAAATAAAGGTAATACCTACACTATTGAATACATAATACCGAAATAGTCACAGACAACTTTATCGGTGTAAATTCAGCCATTATTGTTTACGATCTGTGACTAATTTACCCCTCAATGTTGGTATTTGAGGGGAGCAGTGTACCGTCTTTAACCATATAAATTTATGTTACACCTACGTTTTTGTATCCTAATTGTTAAAAATACATTACAAAACATAAATAAAAAATTTAATAAGGTATCAATGAGCTCAACTGCTGTAACTTGGTAAGGAGTTGGGTATCCTCTTGATTGCATATAATTTTGCAGCAATAGGTCGGGGTTAGCGTGTTATTGTCTACCGAGCTACTGGCCAACATCAACAGGCCTCCAAATTACATTTTATAATCAATGTGACCGCGTGTCGTAAACACCCGAGTATATCAAATACAAGGTATTTTGATAAGCCGATTGAATCTACTTAGTCATACAACCCTGAGCAAATGCACAAGGCCATAATAAATGCAGCTTTAATGGTTACTACGCATCACCAACAAACTAATTGTATTTATTAAATAAAATTGAAGTCTGTCTACAGTTGAAGTATCTCGTTTCACAGTTATAAAAATCATATAAAATATATAGAGTCTGTCATGAGCTATTCAACAGCTTTGTTACGATTGTGATAAAAAAATCAATTTCCTCCACGTCGCTTACAACGTCATATCCATAAACGTATTGTTGTACGTTTATTGTTAAAATAGTTGCAATTTTTTATATTAATATTTGAAAAGAGAACGGGAAAATTACTTGACATTTTTATGACAATGCATTCCATGTTTAATAAAATGTGAATTTAAATTACATTTTTTAAATATAGAACAGTAGGATGCATTATGTTATATTTTTTAAAATGATTTGTTCAACGACAAAATTCGCACAGCCAAGTCAAGAAACGATTTTTAAAAACAAACCCTTGACTCTGCCATTAGACCAAAAAAGTAGTCAAAGATATTGGAAGTAATATTAAGAAATATACTAGACTAATGTTAGTATTTCGTGATTGTTTACTAAAATGTTATAAATGCACTCTGGACACAATAAAAATAACACGTATACGATTTCAGACGAATACCAAAAATCATTGAACGCAAGCCATAAAAAAAACTTCCGTCGACATCGCAGACAGGCGATTTTCACGGGTTTTTCAATTTCCAGCCGACCGTATCACATACACTCGAATGACTTGGCTGGCGTTTTTTGTGACGTTATTGAAATATCAAAAGAATGACGTTTTATTAACATACGTCTGGCTTCATTTAAAAATTCAGGTACGCTAGGTATTATCATTTCATTCTGGATGTATTTTTGTTTGTTGTTTGGAATAATTGTGTGAATACATACAATTTAAAATTGCCTGTTAAGGAGATGAATTCTAAACTTGTTCAACCACGCTATTTCTTAGAGGCTCGGTTATACATACATGTTTAAGTATATCTTCGGCCATATTCTTGGATCTTTCAACAAATCAATTTTTGTTAATTATATTCTTTACCTCTTTTTACGTAATAAGTTATCACTCATTGGCACACAATAAGGCTAGTGAACTCAGACTTGAATTGACGACCAATAAACTTGGAAACGAGTGGTAATACTTTGTTTGGTTTTTAATTAAAATCAGTACCTATGGTGAGTGATGTCCTACCTATCCATACGGGCTTGGACAAAGCCTTACTACCAAGTAAACTAAGTGCATCTGTTATTATATAACACAAAAAGAAAAATAACGAAAATTAATAAATATCGCATCAAAATCCAACGCAACGCAAACAATATTAAAGGCTAAAGGCGTCATCTCGAGCGATTTCACATATCCCATAAAGCCATTAGCCCCCTAAGCAAACAGGCCACACGACACGACGCGATAAACAGTTGTAATTCACGACTCCATATCGCATCACCGTCCGATAATACGCGACACGCGCCCGCTTATGAAATTTGATGTCGTTAAATGTTGATGGTTTTGCAGATGCGACATTTATACACGTATTGTTGTAATGTTGTCTTGTATTTTACATTATTTATATTTGACATATTATATTTCTGTTGATTTTGTTTTAATCGATATTGTTATTGGAATTTGTGTATTGTAAATTTTTTATAACTATATTTAGCTTTTAATTATTTTTAGTAATGAAACTCTCATATTCCTTACTAATAAAAAATATAGTATCTTTATCGTATAGACTACGATTTATAATTAATAAAAATAATCTCTATATGAAATAGGTACTAACAGATCTTAGAATAAAATCGTGTAGGCAGAAAACTATAGTAAAGTGGCGAGCGGATAATCTTTGCCCCATCCCTCGTTAAGGGCGCTACCCTTGTAAAAGTCAGCGTGAATAGAGCTAATCCTTATCACCCGCGAGGGTTAGAGTGAATCAATTAAAGATAAGCAAATATGCTCCATTGTTGTACGGGATTGAATTTGTTTGTGTGAGAGAGGAAATTAACTTTTGCCGGATAAAGCGATCCGTCATGTGTGACGCGCCCTTAAGAGTTCAAGTTAAATTTTGTGTATTGTTTTATGATTTCTTTTCTGGCAATCTTTACGTCTCGCTAACATGAAGACTAGCTCTATTATTTTTAATCTGTTGTACGTTGAAGTAAACCTAGGCAACTAACAAATATCCTATAAAAGTGTGCCATTTAAATGTGTCAATATATAATTATATTTTATAAATATATTATGTAATGTATTATAATAAAAGTAAGTGTATACGTGTGTTTCAAATATCTGTATATAAAAAAAAAATTAAAACAATCAGATAACAATGTTCTATTTCCGTTCCATAGTCTCAGCATACCAAATACTTATTCTCAATTAACTGTTAAAAGTTTATATTGATGCAATACATTTTATTTCAAGTCGTAAAATATCTTAAAAGAATTTAAAAGCATTTCCAGTATATAAATTAGAGTCTGCATGTTCACAAAGAGAAAACAATTTTAATGTAATAAAGTAATAATTTCTCACATCTCCAAATGAATAAAACAAACAAAATTCCATAAAGATAATACGCCTAAATCCGGTATACCAACTATTGACGTTTCACACAACGGATTACAATCGAACGTAGTGTAATTAACTTATACCGTATTATACCACCCACTAAAATGGACTTACAATTTATATCATTTTTTTTACGTGAGAACACCAAACATTTTAAAGCTCGGATTATAATTGTAATCTCATTTGAATTTTTTATTAATACTGTAATGTATAGCAATAATAAATGTGGGGTGTTGTGCGTTATTGTGTTATTATTAATTTACTTATGAATAATTCAGTGAGGGGTGAGCCCGAAGTGTTTGATTCGTTTTCTTATTTTAATTTTAATTCCAACTGATTTCTGACCACTTTATTTGGTTTATTTATTTATATTGGCAATTATAAATGTTGATTGTTTTGTTTTTAAATATGTTTTCTATGGCTGAAGTGTAAGGTTTTGTTTCACGTTTCGTCTTGAGATATTGAAATATATTTTGCAATTTTAAAGGGAAGATAACTTATATCTATTCTACTTTATTCCTATTACATATAAAAACTTTGCATCGAAAACGATTTTGAATTTTCACATTTAAAAAAAAATCTCTTTGAACATGTTTTATTAAAAATCTTATATATATAATTATAAAACATTCATTAAATTTCATAATGCAGTCCTTAGCGATGTCCGCCACGGCGGCCAATCTCAAGAGAGATTACCCAACTGCATTATATAAGACTATATGTGTACTAAGAGACGAATATATAATAAATATAGCCCATTTAAAGTAAATAATTTTATGAGTTTTATCAATTCATGTTATGAATACACACGACATTATGATAACATTAGCGCTAAGCAGCATCCAACCGGTAAAGATTAACGCCTAACGTCTCATATCAGAACATTATTAACATTGACGCGGAAAAATCGCTAAGTGAATTCATCGATACTCGTCTCCATTGTAATATTTGGTATTTTTTTAGTCGTGTTTTCGTATATGATGTTGACTAGTAACTAATCGGAGTAGGAGTTAAGGTAAACAGACCTTAGATTTTACAAATCTATAGTGAATATCATAGATTGTTCAAGATCTCGACCAATGATATCGCGTCAATTCGGTATCAAAATTGTTTATTTGCATTTAATCCTGTCGTGGTTGGAATAGGCTATAGACAATTCAGACGCTCGTTGATTATATCCTAATCTTATGTAATTTTTACGGTTTTTTTTTTATGTAATGTAATTTGAAAAAAATATTTCAAGCTATAAATCAATTGTACAATGCGAATAAAGTCGCGAGAAACGAGTTCATCCGCCTCAAGGTAAAAATGGGAACAGACATCGATCAATATTTCACTCGCGCCATGTCATATGCTTAGGTAATAAATGATTATTACTGATGTATCAGTACTTCGAGTGAGGTAATGACATGTGAGAGATTAGCACCCATTGACCTGGAATGAATGATTTTGTATTAAACATTCATTTATGTCATCTTATGTCTTTGTGAGCTATGATGCCCTGGTATCTACAATACAAAATGGACGCCAAATTCTCTTTATAAAATTAAAAATATAAATGATAAGAAGACTAATGTTACCGATAAACAGTAGCATCCACTGACCAATCAATGGATGGTTTAGTATTTATGTCATCTTATATCTTTGTGGGGTTCAAGGGTGGATGATGCGCAATACATGACGTGTGGTCAAGAGCAGTCACTTAGCTTCTCTCCACCAACTCCACTCCCAGCCTACCCGCGGCGAACCCTGTTACGTCGAGCAACCTATCATCGAGATAGCGGTAACCAACCCCTATGGAGATATAGGTCGACAAGCAGCTGGGAGACAGGGGGTCCGGATCCAATAATTCGCTCAGTCCGGATGAAGGGCGCTGGCAGCAGGGCGTTCTTGACAACAACATAAAACCACTGCGGTGCAGAAGGCAAGGGGAAACCACTGCACTATTTTCCCATGAAACTTGTCATGAATAATGTTTGATACTGAGAGAACGATGGCATGCGATCCGGCTACCACCCGGCGCCATGTCGATTCCAGGTCGCATGGTGTGAAGTATGCTACTGGTTCCACTGAAGTGACTCACCAGGCTCAGTGTGTGAAGCATGCTACTGGTGACATCAACACATCGTCTCAATTCACACCAGCTAAAGCCAAACATACTCAGCTTCGCAAGAAGATTAGGATTGGGACATGGAATGTCAGGGGTATACTGGAACCAGGGAAAGTGGATATTATAGGTAAAGAACAATTACACTACCAACTGGAAGTTCTTGGAATAACTGAAACACACATGAGAGGGTCAGGCTTTTACACTATTCCATCAGGCCACACTCTATATTTTTCAGGACCGGAAAATGAAAGTAGGAATGGAGTTGGTATTTGTGTATCACCTAACATCAATAAATCTGTGCTGGGATACTACCCAGTGAGTGATCGGATAATCACCATGAAAGTTAACACAAAACCATGCCATCTGAATCTGGTGGTTGTGTATGCCCCAACATCAGGTTCAACAGAAGGAGAGATCCAGGACTTCTACAGAATGTTAGAGGACACCCTTAGGAGCCTGCCTAGAAGGGAGATCACACTTTTGATGGGAGATCTTAATGCAAAAGTAGGATCTACAAGACAGGAAGATCATCTAAGAGAAGTTGTTGGGAAATATGGTCTCGGAGATAGAAATGACAGAGGTGAGATGTGGCTGCAATTCTGCGCGGAAAACTCCCTGTCCATCATGAATACATATTTCCAGAACCACCCACGACGGATATATACTTGGGTTATGCCAGGTGACCGTGCCAGGAATCAAATTGATTATATTGCTATTGCAAAGCGATGGAGGTCCAGTATAATTAATACAAAGACGTACCCCGGAGCTGATTGTGGAAGCGATCACAAATTATTGGTGGCAGTCATGAATGTAAAGCTCAAGAAATGCGTGAGATCCTTAATCAAACATCCTAGTCGACCTTCTCGAGAAACACTTAATGCCTTCAAAAAAGTCTTTAACAACAAAGCCACACACTTAAAGTTAGATAACGACCTCGACATAGATACGAAGTGGACTACAATAAAGAACATTATTCTCAATACAAGAAAAGACATCCAACAGCAAAACTATTGTAGTCCAAGAAAGGCGTGGATATCAGAAGAAACGTGGAAGGCGATTAATGAAAGAAAGATCCTTTTAACCAGAAGGGACTCTGAGAAAGCTCAGTATAACACCATGTCAGCGAAGGTTCAACGCTTATGCCGTAGAGACTACAACCAATATCTGAACTCGATATGTGAAGATGTTGAGGACCATGCTAAGACTATACACACCAAAGATCTGTTTCTACGAGTGAAAAGCATCACAAAAGAGTTAAGACCCAAAACCTGGGCGATCCAAGATGACAAGGGGACATTACTGACGGAGATTGACCAGGTTACAGAAAGATGGCGGCTATACTGCCAAAGCCTGTACAAGGACGACAGGAGATCTTCTAAGCCATTGAGCGTGAGTGAAACCCTAGAGCCTGAAGTACTGGAATCTGAAGTCAGGGAAGCTCTTAGAAAAATTAAAACAAATAAGTCAGCCGGAAGAGACAGTATATTCGCTGAAGAACTGAAAAACCTAGGAGACACAGGCGTGATGATCTTAAAGGACCTGTGTAATCAGATCTGGAGCTCGGGAAAATGGCCCAAAGACTGGACGGAGTCTCTTTTGATACCACTACACAAGAAAGGCTCGACAAAGATATGCGAAAACTACCGAACAGTGGCCCTTATATCACATGGTAGTAAGATCATGCTCCACATAATTAATGGACGCTTACAACCTTACCTACAGCGGCAAATACCTAATGAGCAGGCTGGCTTTGTCAAAGGCCGCGGTACTCGGGAGCAAATTGTTAACATTAGACAACTCATAGAGAAGAGCCGGGAATTTAATGTTCCGTTAATTATGTGTTTTGTTGACTACTCCAAGGCGTTTGACTGCGTGAGGTGGGATTATTTATGGAGAATCCTCCTAGAAATGGGTGTTCCTGAGCATTTAATAGCACTGATCGCAGCCCTATACGAGAATGGGAAGTCAATGGTAAGAGTGAATGACGTGGTATCCGCTCCTTTTAAACCACAAAAAGGAGTGCGACAGGGATGCATCATATCCCCTCTTCTTTTTAATATCTACGGCGAGTATATCATGAGGACAGCGCTGGAAGAGTGGGATGGAGGCATTTCCGTTGGAGGAAACAAAATCAGTAACCTCCGATACGCCGATGACACTACGCTACTGGCTTCCTCAGAACAGGAAATGGCTCAACTGCTTAAAAGAGTCGAGCGCGCAAGTGAGATGGTCGGTCTTTCCATTAATAAGATGAAGACTAAAGTCATGGTAGTAGATCGAGCTGGAACTTTTGCACGAACCGGAGAACTCGCGGACCTGGAGTTTGTAAATGAGTTTGTGTACCTGGGATCACTTATAAGCAATCAGGGAGGCTGTGACAAAGAAATTCGGAGACGTACGCAGATGGCCAAAGCAGCTATGAGCAAGTTAACCAGAATCTGGCAAAACAGAAAAGTGTCGAATACCACCAAGACCAGACTAGTGCGAGCTTTGGTATTCTCAATATTTTTGTACGGTTCCGAATCATGGTCAATCCGCGCAGCTGACCGAAAGAAGATCGAGGCTTTCGAAATGTGGTGTTACAGAAGAATGCTGCGTATACCGTGGACAGCAAAAAGAACCAATAAGTCTATTCTCGACCAACTGAAGATTACTACCAGACTATCCACTATATGCTACCGACGAGTCTTAAGTTATTTTGGTCATATTGCCCGGAGACAACCAGACAATCTGGATAAACTGGTTGTAGTAGGGAAGGTCGAAGGCAAAAGATCACGCGGTCGATTACCTACCCGCTGGTCCGACCAGATTAAAAATATAACGGGACTCAATATTCCGACTGCCCTGAGACAAGCCGAGGACAGAGTGGTATGGAGGAATCTAGTCAACACATCGTTGAACGCATTTCAGGACAAGCACGACCTTCAGTAATGAAGCACGCGAAGAAGAGATATCTTTGTGCTTTATGATGCCCTGGTACCTACAATCCCACGTGGAGGCGTTTTTTCTTAATAAAAAAATATATAATTATGAGTCCTAATGTTACCGTTAACAATCTAGTAGCATCCAATAAGGTCATCTTTATGTCTTTGTAAAATATGATGCCCTGGTACAAGTATATAACTCTTACTAATTACTAACGACTATTAACAATTTATTATTTTTTTTAGTCATTGCAAACAAGTAAATAAATTAGATTACTGTTTGTTTGTTTATTATGATGAGGACAGTCCTCACCTTTTACATCTAAATGTCAAGTGACAGATGTTTTGTATAGCAGGATTTTTATGCGAAAGGTAAGTAAGTAAGTGAGCATAATCACAAGTATATATATATATATATATATAGTCCACCAGACCGATTTCGGCCGGACATATTATAGTGCACAAGTGTGTTTGCAGACATAGGTGCACTCTCTATTTTCTTACTCTCATAACCCGATGGAACGGCAATCCGACACGACCGGAAAGTGTTCAGGCGCAAGTCCTGTGGCTTTACGTGTATTCCGAGGCACTGGAGTGTACACACTTCCAACTTCCAGACTCCGGGCAGCTACTGAGAATTTTTCACAGAAAATCACAATAACATTTTAATCGCCCGACCTGGGAATTGAACCCAGGATCACCGTGTCTGTGGCCTTACAAGTAGCCACTAGACAAATCAAGTTTGATGGCGTATCGATAAATATATATAATTATTGAGTTTTAAAGGCTTATTTACGTCTTCTATAATGTCCAATAGTGAGGACAATTTTCGCCTCTATAAATTAAAAAAAATTGAACTTTTAACAAGAGGGCTGATGTTATCACCACCAAATTCGGTAAAGTTCAATATATGTGTATTATAATTAATTATTTATTATTGATCTTTTATATCCATCTTTGTACACTTTCTTATGCAATTAAGATTAAAACAACAATAATGTACGTATGCATTGTACATAATTGATGAACAATATTATTTGTCATATTAATTACTGTGGTCAAGTGTTGCCACCGTGTTACGACTCTCTCTATAATTTCACACGTTACATTCCGTTTAGTCTGCACAAACATTTTCTATCATTTGAAGCTCTAATGGTCTAAGCAAGCATAACAGCCCACCCGCAGCGTTAGGTACTGGTTTGAAATCTTAATATGAAGATATCGAAAAATTCCAAGACCTCTTCGCGGTGACGGTGGACTTTAATACCATTTTTTATAACTATGACGGGGCATAGAAAATCTTAAATCTATATGCACATAATGTATAACTAATTGCAAAAATAATCTTCGCTTAATCAAAAAAAAAAAAAACTACAAATTTATTTAGTTAGACAAATTATTTGTCTAATAAAATTTAAAGAGATAATATAATATATTTGATTTAAATACAACTACTTTGTTGAAAACGAGGAAAATTTTGACACATAATATATTAGCGATCTCGGTGGGTACCTACTATAATTTCAGAATTATCAATTAACACATTAAGGTTAACGAAAGATAAATCATAATTTAGAAATTAAATAAAACATTAATATGAAATGTCAAGGGATATGAATTGTATCAAGTTTTTTTTTTTTTATAATATCGGTTAGTAGACGTGCATATGGGCCACCTGGTGGTAAGTGGTCACCAGCGCTCATAGACAGTGGTTTGTACATTTCTTAACAACATCGCCACTGCGCCACCAACCTTGGGAACTAAGATGTTATGTCCCTTGTGCCCGTAATTACTCACTCTTCAAACTGGAACACAACAATACCAAGTACTGCTGTTTTGCGGTAGAATATCTGATGAGTGGGTGGTACCTACCCAGACGAGCTTGCACAAAGCTCTACCATCGAGAAAAATCTATTCAGCGTGTAATTCTTTTGTACAGTAAGACCACCAGTTAATAAAATAGAAGACTAATTCGTATATTACGGTTAATTATGCAATTAAACATCAACAGTCTGACGAGTTTTGAGCTGTGAGAATAATAATTTTAAGGACAGCAACTGATCCTGAACGAATATTTCTATATTCCAAACGAACCCTATAAAGAATTAAAATGGACTTTAGTGTTGGAAGCAAAAACGCTGTCATTACACCAGATCACTGACTCATATCAATTGAGCATTCGATTATAATATTAAAGGTACATATTTCGCTTAATACAAATCAATATTGCAATAAGAAAATCCGTTGACAATATAGCCTTTCAAAAAGCGATACAATAAATTCAATTTCAATATAGACAAAGGGACAATAACACTAAATACACGAACTCATATTTTGTTACAAAAGGCGTCTGAAAACAAGCTTATTCAGTCCGGCCGTACAACATCGCATAGTAATGTAGGCTGTATACCTCCATGTCATAAATACGTACATATCGAACCGTAAATATAAGAAACAAAGCGGTACACACGTACAAAACGAGCCTACATCTCTTAATGATATGTAGATTCTCTGCATTAGTTACATGACTGTGTTCTCGGTGAAAACATCTCGCAAACCCCCAGCACTTTATTATGTCCTCACAATAAAATTTACTACAAGCGAAAGTAAACTATGTTGCCTCAATTTAAAATATATATTAGAATAAACGTATTTTGATCTTATGCTATTGTATAGCGTTGGCAATTCCGACTCATTAAACAAGACATAATTTAAGTCCACTTGCTGACGTCACTCGATTTAAACATGAATCTAAAGGAACTAAGCTCCAATTTCGATTAAAGTCCTTTACAATTGTTGCTTCGTTTCGGAATTGGCGTGGTAACTTCGTGCAACTATAATGTTATTCCAAATTGATCTTATTAAATATTGCGGTAAGGTTCAATTCGATTCGATTGAAAAAGGAAATTGAGACATTAGAAATCTCCGAGCGACCATTACCGTGTTCTTTTAACAAATGCACGACGGCGTACAGAGTAAGATGTAACTTTGTGCCGGTCTGCATAAATAAGGGCCGGAGAAGTATCGGTTATTTTAATACTGGGACCCCAGGTGGGCGTGGACCCGTCATATATCATCGCCAACAATTATTAAATTATCTTTTTCGTTGACATTAAGTAATTGTTTCGGTTGGCTCGCGCTCATAACCGGCGCTCCGAGAGATGAGATATCGTTTTTAAATTATTGTTTTACGTGTGCTCAAATTCCTGTGTTCGAAAATATTTTTTACGTTGCGTAAAATAATGATCCCTACACGGAATTCGTGACGTGTATTATTATTTTAAATAACAACGATAAACAGTCTAAAGGACAACTTCAATCACTCCAATTTTGTTTTTTATTCTTTACCACTTGCTTACTATAAGTTTGCAATGTACTATGTAGCGAAGGAAATTTGTATGTGTGTGTTAACATAGAGTTCAATTGTCATACTCGTATACAAAAGTCCAATACTAGAAACAGAAAACATATCTATATATTTTTCAATTAATATAATAAACAATAGGCGAATATTTTCTATTTTTATATATAAAATTAGTATATACATATAGGTAACAATCGATATTGTGCAACGTCCTTATGAAAGCATAAAATATTTTAGCTATACCATTTATAATGCAAGACAGTGTATTGCGCCGCTATGTCGCGTGTTCGTGTAATGAATCAAAGGGAGTAATTAATTAGGCTAATAAACTAAGTACAAGACTCAATACACGTCTATAACGAGTCGGAAGAAAATATCTTAAGTTAAAAACTGTAACAGTTTCATTACGGAACGCTTGTTGGTTTTGAAAACTTTTCTTTCAAAAATAAATGTTACAATGCGGATCTAGGAGCTTATTTTATGGGACAAATGCAGGTTTCCTCGTGATGTTACGACGTCGTTAAAATTTTTACTTGGTGGTAGGGCTTTGTGCAAGCACGGTAGATACAACCCACTCACCATATATTCTACCGCCAAGCAACAATACTGTCTTAACATTGTTGTATTTCTGTTTGAAGGGTGATTGAGCCAGTGTAACTACAGGCACAAGGTGGCCCATTAGCCAGGCTGTCTAGTAAGTGCAATAAAAAAAAAACTATGTAGTGCTTTCCCAGATTTCAATTAGCTATCTTCATTCAGAATTTCATTTTTTTTACTCCACCATTTTGATATTTGTATAATTAATATGTAAATTGAATATATATTAAAATAAAATAATTTAAATAAAACCGTATCGATTTAACGGTAGGGTAATTAAAAATATATTTATTATGAAACGTATCATCTGTGCGTAACTGTTTGTATCACGCTTAATGTGTTTTTTGTACATTAGAAACGTTTATATAAATGTTGTTGACCTGTCTAATGTATTAACATATTGTGTAGGATATTGCTTATAATATGATAATGTAAATTATGTAAAATTCTGAATTATATTTTAGTTCAACTGTAGCACGCTATTGACAGATATTGATAAAATATAATTAGGGTTCATTAGTATGTTTTTTAATATTAATTAGATATACATATTCTTTGTTACAGCCTGTGAATGTCCCACTGCTGACCTACTCCAAACCTTGGGACCTTTCCAAGGGTTGGGAGCTTATTCCACCACGCTGCTCCAATGCGGGTTGGTGGAATACACATGTGACAGAATTTCAGTGAAATATGACACATGCAGGTTACCTCACGATGATTTCCTTCACCGTCAAGTTGTGAATGATAATCACAAATTAATCACATGAAATTCTGTGGTGCTTGCCCGGGGTTGAACCCACAATCATCGGTTAAGATTCACGCGGTCTTACCACTGGGCCATCTCGGCTCTTACATACATATTTATTTGTCTGGATTTACGCCTCTCTCAAGGTGTTCATACACCTTGAGAGAGGTGTAAATCCCGGTTCTCCGCATCCAATATTTTACTTCAAGTCATTAATACATGTCTATATAAATAAGTAACGTAGTGTAACGTTACCTATTTATTCAATATACATATTTTTTTTTTACAAAAACTAATATTATCAAATATATTAATTAATAAAATATGTTTATTTATTAAAAATACCTCATAAAAAGGACTATAGATAATGAAGACTACAATTATCAAAATAATCACCAATACCACCACCAATAGTAATAAATCTATGTAATTGTCAATTACGAAGTTAATTATAATAACATTGAAATAACTAACTTATGGAACCCAACAAAATTAACTCCGGACTCTAACATTGCTAATATTCTACAAAAAATAACAACTACAGATATACTTTGATAAGGTAATAAATGAAATACGAGACACTATGTTACTTAGGACTTTGTAATCATATAATGTTACGCATAATATTTTATTTTTTATCAAATGAACGTTGCTACTTGATTAGGTCATATTAATTAGTAGGATATTATCATACAATATTTAAATGAACTAAGGTATATTTATGCCTGCATTGCCTTGATAATAAATCTATATTTTTAAAGTTGACGCGGGATAGAAAATAAAAGCCTAATATCCACTAAAACGGCACACTTGGAGATTTTTTCACAGTGCACACACACACTTGTGGCAGAGTTTCCTGCACATATTACAAATATATTTTCCTTCGCCATTAAGCACCGGACATAATTTGTGTTGCTGATTATTTGCACAAATTATGCTCGATTCATGAAACATGAAAAATTAAGCGATGAAAAGAAATCCAGCATATATTACATTATATAGACTAGCTACGTATCCTGGCTTCGCACGGTTAGAATAGATTCAGCATAAAACATTTATATCGTAATACATATAACTCCAATGGTTTACCCGGCACATAGAAAAGCTCCCAGTCGGTATGTTTTTTTTCCGACATCTTCAACATTTATCGTCACATTTCAGCCAATTTTCACAAAACCTGACAGAATTATACACCTAAACCATCCTCTTGAATCGCACTGTTCAATAGTCAAAACTGTGTAAAAATCCTTTAGATATTTTTAAGTTCATCGCATTAATAATTGAGCAGTTAGAATCGTTTAACATTATTTAGCTGTGAATGCTGTAAATACGGTCATCTAGTTAGAGATAAAAATTACCATCTGCGATATCAATTCAGCTTAAGGTCTTAACTCTAGAGATACACTGATATTTCGCACCCGCAAACGAGATACAAATACTTATTTTCCATTTATATTCCCGTTAGCTTTACTATAGGCAAGCAGACGGAGTACGATTGCAGCGAGCCACAGATATGTAGATAAGGGTACGTTTTCACATAATTATCGCTTAGCATTATCAATTTGACATTTGTTTGACCTGCCACAGACAAAAGAGGTTTAAATAAAATAGCATTATATACATTGTAAGTGAATATATCATTTGCGGTTTCAATAAATTACAAATATTGATAGAATGCAGATTATTCGCGGTTCACATAAAGCAGGTATCCCTGCTAGTTCTTGATTAAAAGTGTTTCTATTTCAGATGCCAAAAAAACAAACATACATTATACCAACAACAATCTAATAATAACGGTATAAAAAGAGCGGTTTAAGAAATTAAAATAAATTGTAATATATACATGAAATAAAATAAAAATAAATCTGTTTTAAACAAAGAATATTAATCATTTTTTATAGTTTTTAGTACTATCAGTATGCGATCGCTTTACCCGTTGCTTAGCTCGCGTCATAAATTAGAACAGCTAACTTCCATAGCTCGTTCTTCAAAAATTAAGAATTTTCATACAAACTTTCATCCCCTTTATCATACCTTAAGGGTTAAATAATCACATTTTTTTCCTTTTGCGTATGTCAATCTTCACGGTACTCAGTAAGATGAGCGTTTTAACCAAAAACTATGACAAAATGATTTTTGTGTATGTAAAAACGAGCCACGTAAATACCGTAGAAAAAGCATGTATAATTTGTTATGTATGGGACAGATATAATTCCGTCATATGAATAATACGCTGCTAATAGATACTTGGTGGTAGAGCTTTGTGCAAGTTCGTCTGGGTAGGTACCACCCGTTCCATAAACTGCCGAGGAGCAGGGAACCGCCCGATTCGCACGTCCGCGTAGGTGACTCAAACGTCCGGGTGGCCAGGTACATGAAATACTTGGGCCTCACACTGGACGGTCGCTGGGGCTTCGAGGAGCACTTCGAGCGCCTAGCCTCCCGGATCGAGAAGGTAGCGGGTGCCATGCATAGACTGCTGCCTAATCTTGGGGGACCGAGGGAGGAAGTTCGCCGCCTTTATGCTGGTGTCGTGCGATCGATGGCCCTCTACGGGGCGCCCGTTTGGTCTCATAGGCTATCGGGCGTTCGCCGCTGCAGGACTAAGATCCAAAGTTCGCAGCGGAGAGTGGCCATCCGCATAGTGCGGGGATATCGTACGATATCATACGAGGCGGCAACCGTCCTAGCGCGCTTTCCGCCTTTGGACATTCTGGCGGATATGGACGCGAGGGTCTATCAACAGACCCGCATCCTCCGTCAGAACGGTGAAAGCGCACACCCTCCGAGTGCGCTCGAGGCGATGAAGCGGCGGGAACAAAGGAGGGCTTTTGCGACGTGGCGCGACCGTCTCTGTGAAGAACGGTACGCGCGAAAACGCGTCGTAGGAGCGATCCTGCCAGTCTTCGAAGCCTGGATGAGAAGAAAGCGACGAGTCACCTTTCGACTTACACAGGTAATGACCGGTCACGGTTGTTTTGGAGAGTACCTGTGTAAGATCGGACGCGAATCGACGGCGATGTGCCACCACTGTGGCGCGGACCGGGACACTGCCCAGCACACTTTGGAGATGTGTCCCGCGTGGAGTGCGGAGAGGGAGATCCTGGTTCGCGAAGTCGGACAAGACCTGTCCCTGCGTGCAATCGTGTCGGCGATGCTCCGCAGGGAATCGGCGTGGAGGGCCGTAGCCTCCTTCTGTGAGACCGTCATGGTCCAGAAGGAGACGGCGGAGCGGGAACGGGAAAGGGCCGATCCTGCTCGGCAGAGACGACGTCGGCGTCGTCCCGGCCCTCCCACAGCCCCAACGTCCGGGGCTTTAAATATAGGGCGTAACCCTGGGGCCGTGGATGCGTGAGGTGGGGGCCTCACGTGTCCAATTTCAAACGGCCCTGAGGAGGACGGCAGCCCGAATGGCCTCGCGCTGCCGTACGCACTAGCGAGGAGTGCGGGGGGGCGGGATTACTTTCGCCCCCTGAGGAGAGCTCCGCCGAGCCACGAGCGGAGCACAGCACGGGAGGGGCCGCGGATGCGTTATATCAACACGATCCCGCAGCCTCTCCGATCCGTGCCGAGGACGGCCATCGCAGTGGTTTTAGTGGGTAAGAATCCCACATAACCCGGTCTCTCCCCCAAGAGAGTTGGGTACCTTCTTGAAGGTTTCCACTGCGTGAAAAAAAAAAAAAAAAAAAAAAGGGTAGGTACCACCCACTCATCAGATATTCTACCGCAAAACAGCAGTACTTTGTATTGTTGTGTTCCGGTTTGAAGGGTGATTGAGCCAGTGTAATTACAGGCACAAAGGAAATAAAATCTTAGTTCCCAAGGTTGGTGGCGCATTGGTGATGTAAGCGATGGTTAACATTTCTTACAGTGCCAATGTCTATGGGCGTTATTTACCACTTACCATCATGGAGGCCCATATGCTCGTCCGCCGAACTATACAATAAAAAAAAATGTCACTTGTGTCTGTAGTTAAATTAACTCACTTACGCATTCGAGTTATCTGCATTAGGAATAATCTTAGAGGTCAACCCGTCCGCAGTGCAATGGACAAGTCTCACTCTGGGGGAACTGCCTTCATGATCACGGTATCCCCTACGCCGGGTAAGTATTGACTAACTCACCCTTCACACACAACAATATTATGTATTGCTTAGTACTTTCACAAAGCTTAATAGCATTGGTAGCTTCAAATCCTCAATAAATATAAAAGGCATTTACGAACGTTTTACAAAGTTAGTCATGTAAATAGCATTATCAAAAAGTAAAGCTTAGCTACCGCTTCTCATACATAGTCGAACAGCTGGTTTACCTAGTTGATTGCGCACTCGTGATAGTATCTCGTTCGGACCGCATTATTGTCTTAATTGATTCGTTTGTCCCGCCCCGCGCCTCCTCCGATTAAAACGGATTTACCAGCTAATTTTACTCCTACAAGAATTGCCTCTGGAGTGTGAACGTGATAACGAAACTCGACTTGGCTTTTAACTGCTATCATTGAGGTTTCGATCTGTTTGAAATGCTGTCTCTATTTAAATATAAATAAGACATATAAAATTTTATTAGAGAAGAACCTTTTTGGAAATTATTAGTTTAATTAATTCATTTCTTAAAATTAAACGCTCTTATGTATAAACGTTGTTTGCAGATGTTTAGTTAAATATTTTTCTCTCTTTCTGTCATTAATGATTTGACATTCAAAAAAAGAAGACAGCTTTGTTTAACTTATAACCCGCTGAACGCTTATAAGACCGAAAAATCATTATATACCTATTTATTCGAGTATTCGAGAACTTTCGTAGTCGATATTTTACAATATTAATAAATAAAAATTTATATTTTACAATATTAATAAATAAAAATTTATATTTTAAGTTACCACCGGATGTAAATTGTATTGTTATATTCAAAACTATATAAATAGGTTTCTTGATATTAATTACGTGTTATTTTGTTTGTTGGTGTTCCACTTTTTTATATATTAGTAAGGCCAACGGTCAGACGGGCCAGCTGTCCACCATCGCCCACAAATACTGGCACTGCAAGAACTATTATCCAATCATCACATCGTTAACACAACCCTGGGTTCCAAGATACAATGTCCATTGTGTTTGTAGTTACACTGGCTCACTCAAACGTTTTTATAATAATTAATTATGAGATATTACACTTTATACATATATTTCGTGCTATATATATCAATGGATAGATTAACGAATTCACAAACTGTTTAACATTATCAAAAACCCCACGACATTTGCACAAAACACGAACAATGCAGCATTCAATTGTTCGCTAACCTCAGTCATAGTGCACAATTTGCCAACATAGTTAACAATTCAACCTTACGTTTAAAATTATTACAAAAGAACGTCCCGATAAATATTTAAGTTATTCACGATTATATATTTGCTTGCAAAACATATACTAAGCGTTGAAATACAAAAATGATAAAGCTCAATCGAAACAGGAACGCTCGCAAAAGTGGCGTCCGAGGCGCGTACATCATAAATTTGAATTCTGTGAACAAAACCCGGATAAAATACGAGCTTATTGTTAGCGAGGTTGGAATAAATAAAAGAATGATCGTGTTGGAACTACCAGTGACATAGAGCGGATCTTACAGAGAATATGATTTAGATATCTGATATAATATTAGATTAGAAACGGTCCAGTGGTTAGAACATATGAATTACCAAAGATGACGGGATCTACCCTTGAAGCGAGTAATCGATCAAAATTAAATCTGTTTATACATGACATGCGTTGTGAAAAAAACGTGCTTACGTCAGATGAAAATCTGCCACGTATGTATTTTTATAAAACAGGTAGGCGAAAAATTCGAAAAATCCTTAGCAGCAGCTTTGAGTGTGGAAGTTGGAAGTGTGTACACTGCCGTACCTTGAAAAGCACGTAAAACCGTTGGTCCTGCGCCTGAACTCTTTCCAGACGTCTCATCGGATTATGAGAGTGACGGAGTAGGGAGTGTAGATACCTTTGTTTGAGCATACACTTGTGCACTATAATGTATCCCGTGCAGTTGAGATCTTCATCATATTTTATTCAGTAACAATTGTTATGATATGGCATGCTCTTTCGACTTGGAATCAAATTTTAGTAATTATTTTTTGTAATATTAATGTAATAAATTACTTAATCTTATTTTCGAAATAACGACGTCTATGATATTTTAATATTAAAATCTATAACATGTTTAAGAGTGTTCCTGTAACTTTAAAACAAACAGACTTTCAAATATTTAATCATACTAGCGGTTCTCCGCAAAAGCTCCTTAGACGTTTATTTTTCCCGTAAATGCCCTATTTATATGCCTGCTTCCTAATGCAAGCTAACTCTATGAAAAAAATCATTACGATCAGTTCGGTGGTTGATCACAAGCAAACAGACAGAGTTACTTTCTTATTTTTAATATTAGTCCGACTAGAGTGATTGACACTAAAGGATAAACGCTTTAAAATACTTAAGGCACATCATATAATAATAGATACAATCATACATTTATTAAAAACGTATTACTTACTTACGAAAGTTATTTTTAAGCTTATCACTTTATAATCTTAATTATATAACGATTATTTTTGTATTAAATACATATAAATTGCAATGCAATATAGTAAAATCAATAAATAAATTAGCAATTTTTATTAGATTATAATCGGTAATAACTATAATACTATGCATTTAAAAATGTTAATCGATATTTTTATCTGTCAATTGAATTTAAAATCAATTAATAAAGATTAATTGCTCTTAGCCTTAACACATTACCGTGACATTTGAATTGAACAAGCTATTAATAGAATATAAATCACTGTGTTAAAAATTAGAATAACACACATTACTCTGTGTCGTGATTGAGACATCGGCTGCGCAGGCGCGGCCGTGCGCAGGAACTTTAATATGCAAACCTGACCTCTCGCTACAGCGTGTTGCTTTCATACTATTGATGCCATCTTATACACGAAACAAACAGTGTTTTTCGAAGTTTTAACATATTTAATGTTAAATAAAACAATCAGCCAGAAAATTGTCCTATTAAACAATAAATATTATTTCCTAAGCAATAAAAAATTGATATTTTTATGTCATTTGTTAAGTAAGTTTAACGATGAAAATACTTTTATGTATAAATAAAAATGATGTCATTCTTGTCTTTATTCAACTTCATTTTTTATTTTTATTCGACCAACCCCTTGAGCGCGATCATACGTGATGGTAAGTCAAATCAAATCAAATAATTCTTAATATAAGTAGGTATATTGAAGTAGATAATTCTTTATTCATTAAACAAAATGAAAAAGTACCACCACATCGGAATGTAGATTCTACTGGAAAGAACCGAAAAGAAACTCAGAAGTTACACTTATTCACCATTTTAAAATAAAATTTACATATACATATATCATTACATATATTTACATAAAAAAATTACATAAAAAAATCAACCCGCTAAGTTTCTTTTGCCTTCTCAGGGCTGGGTGTTTCTTTTCCGACCCGGTGGTAGTTTCTAGTTTGACAATCAATAAGAAAGTGTAATACTTCTATATTGAATAAAGTATTTTGAATTTGAACTCCATATCATTACCATTTATATAATATTGGGTGGAATTATATGCCTTATTTATCAAAGTATTGTTTATATTAGATTTTAATTTATTAATATGCAAAGTTAAAAATATATAAAATCTTATAGATACTAGTAAGTACTAATGCAGACTAAGAACTAACCCGCTTGCTTAGATGTCTATGTGTACTTCCTCTGTTACTAAGCATATTAGTAATTAATATTTCTTAATTCAGTAATGTTTTATTTTACGATAAATGTGATTATAGTTAATTACATGACGCTAATTTTTTTTTATTGTATAGGTAGGCGGACGAGCTTGTGGGCCACCTGATGGTAAGTGGTCACCAACGCCCATAGACAATGGCATTGTATGAAATGTTAACCATCGCTTACATTCCCAATGCGCCAACCAACCTTGGGAACTAAGATATAACATCTTAGTTGTGTCTGTAATTACCTGGCTCACTCACCCTTCAAACCGGAACACAACAAAACTAAGTACTGCTGTTTTGCGGTAGAATATCTGATGGTATATGGTGGTACCTACCCAGACAAGCTTGCACAAAGCTATACCATGTTCTTATCATGTATAAAATGTCTTTTCATTTATACATGACTGGCTTTCGCACACGTGATAGGGGCAAGAGGTAGGTGTAAGGTAAACGTAGCCTATTTCCTTCAAATGGGTTTCAGCTTGCTTCATACAAAATTGTATTAAATTCGGTTCAGTAGTTTAGCGTCGAAAGCGTAACAGACAGATATACTTTCACATTTATAATATTCGCATAGATAAGAACAATATCGCGCTCATTGCTTACCGAATAATTGATTACGAAGACAGAAGAGAAATTCTATTTAATAAACCAGTAGAAGTTTACATTATAATATAATTTCATAGTACAAAATATTATATTCTAGCGTTTTCACCCGCGTAGTTCCCGTTCCCGTGGGAGTACAGGAACAAAATGTCTATATTACTCGCTGATAATGTAGCTTTCCATTGGTGAAAGAATTTTTGAAATAGTTTTCACAAATAAACTCACATTCGCATTTATAATATTAGTTAAGATTACATATTATATCTTACATAATATATATGTTACAATGTATATTAAGAATTGATCGAATATCTTAAATAATCGCGGTTACAATAAATATTTGTATCCGTATTAAGATGTCTCTAGTAAACGAGACCGATGTTGCAATGCCGAAGTAATCGTAGGCCTCATTGCGTTTCGCGGAGAATTTTAAACGATAAATGCATTGCACAAACAGGATGTTCTTTATAATACATGTTATATATTTTTATTTTAATCTAAAAAAAATCTAGCTTAAGTTTTTTATGAAATAAAAAAAAAACAGCCTCTAAATGATCCACTGTCAAGGTCCTCCTATCCTGAGACGAGAAGGTTTGTAGATTATTCCATCATGCTGATCCGATGCGATTTGCTGGATGTATGTGGTAGATTTTCATCCGCCATTGCGAGCTTCCTCGCGATGTTTTCCTTCACCGTTGAAAGAGAATAATTTTAAACAAAAATTAAGCACAAACAAATTTAGTGGTGCTTGCACGGGTTTGAACTCGGTATCATTGGTGAAGAATTTAATATTCACGTCTTCTTCTAACCTCTAGACCATACATCTTCTATGTGAAAAATAGGGATCATTAATTATTAAAACAAGAAAAAGTAACAACAACTTGCACATATAAATGTATTGTACATTTACTTTACTTGGTGGTAGAGCTTTGTGCCTCACAGATATACTCTACCGCAAAACAGCAGTACTTAGTATTGTTGTGTTCGGCACAAGGGACGTAACATCTTAATTCCCAAGGTTGGTGGCGCATGGTTAACGTTTCTTACACTGACATTTTCTAAGGGGGTTGGTGACCACTTACCATCAGGTGGCCCATATGCTCGCCTACCTTTTCTATAAAAAATGCTAGCTGTTGTCGATATATGATTATTGATTATTAATAACTCTATGTGTTATATAACACATCGTTGAACGCATTTCAGGACAAGCACGACCTTCAGTAATGAAGCACGCGAAGAAGAAGAAGTGTCATATATATTTATGTATGTATATCAATTTACAATTTATGAAAGAAGCGTGATTTTTATTTGTTATTTTTATTAAATCTCTTTAAATGTTTTTTTTTGTGTTATGTACATACGATAAAATATTTATTTATGTATAAACATATGTATGGCGTGTATTGTATGTATATATTGCATTAATGTAATATATTAATTTTTTTTTATTTAAATAATTACATTAAAACCTTAAATAAATACAAATAAAAAAAAAAAAATTAAATAGTTAAATATGTTAGGATATATCTGATTTTGACAGTATATAGTAATCTCGTATGCCCGTACGTGTCTATCGTATGAATTTGTCTAAATTATTTTTTCCTTCATGGAAGCTGCGTTGCGTGAACGTTGTTGTCAACTACAGTTCAGGGTAAAATTTCCCACAGATTATTGTAGTCTAAGAGTTTGATTTAGTTAGACCATCACCATTTTTATTGGGGGTTGATTAGTCAATCATTTTGATCTTATACATTTTTAATTATTATCATATAATTATTTTTTCCAAGCTTTCCAAATCCTATGAAATATAATAAATTTATTTAATAATAATAAAATAAAATGTTACTATTTCCAATTAAAACTATATCCACCTGTATATAGCAAAACCGTTTAAATATCTCGGATCCAATTTGGGCGACGTGGACGATTTGTGCCTTCTCAGACCTCAACCTGACTTATACTGACCAGTTATACCTTAAAAGGGCTCCGGAGGCCATAATGAGGGGACATAAGGGCTAATAACAAATAGCGTTTATTGAAGTCCCGTATATATGGTATAATTAGGTGAATTAATTATTGTTAAACTAAATCTCAGTTAAGTTTCTTTTTATTGCGACATTCGATACTGGTGTTTGATGGAAAATTATAGGCTTTTTGTAATACGTTTACATACAGTCAGTACCGTATTTCTTTCTGTACGCGTGATATTTAATCCCACAAGTGGGCATAATATTTTGTAATTATTGCCTTTGGGATTATGATATTTGTTTTTAAAAGTATTTTAATTATACATCATTTACAATTTTTTTTATGTGTCCTTGCAGAATAAATTTCATAACCGCGGTAAAAAACAAATCAATAATTTAATTGTATAGTAAAATAACGGGGCATATGGCGATAAATTAATCATTAATTAGCCATTTATATCAGATTACTCATTCATATATACAATTTAAGCGTAGATTCTGATTAGGTATTGAAGTCAAAGACTTATATACCTACAAACTAATGCTTTCATGTAATTTATATATTTATAGAACAAAGTAAGTTATAGTATAAACTTAATTGCACATTTACTTAGAGATAGATACGGCATGAATTATTATTTAAAAAAAATAAAAAAATACCGAAATGTACTTGTTTTACATTTAACGAATTAAATTGTAACTGAAAATTAAGAAAATGTATAATACAATTACAATGTCAATATAATAAAAACAAAAATAAATGTTATATAAATTACAATTAAGATGATATAAAATTGATATCAAATGTTACATAATTATCAAAATAAATTTAGTTTAATTTATTATTATTTTAAATTGTCTTTCGTTTAGGTACAGAAGGTCAAAGCTTGGTAAGTACTAGGAGCGCATAGAAAATGGCGTTCTATTGTAATTTCAGCACGTTACGACTCAACCATCAGGGGCTGATGAAGGGAGCCAGTTAAATATAATTAGTTTGTTTGTTATCTTGATTAGACGATTTGCTATTTGGATCTAGCTAGAGTTGTTAATTTATATATTATTTATTATAAGTAATTACTTTATTTTATATTAAATTCTTTATTTCTAATATTTTGTATGTTAAATATTGGCAATAAAATTTCATGTTAATATATATGAAATATACACTTTATATTTGGTGGTATCAACAACTTCATTAAATACACCAAAACTCAGTGCCTTATCAAATCTAAAATCACAGTGGGTTGATGCTTGATGAATGAACGTTTTGTGATGTTAATATGCGTTTAGATAATAAACGTTATCAATTCAAATATAAACCTTACATCGCCGAATTAAAGCTGATTTTAAAATGACCAGATCGAATTTGATATTTATTATAAGGTAGCATTTCAGTTGTATGTCGTGTCATAAGCGATATCAAAGCTATTTATCGCTCAAAAATGTTCAAAATGCTATAATTTCTAGAATTTCTTTGTTTAATTGTCCTCATTAGGAGTGCTTTGAAGCTTATTATAAAGCGATAAGAAAATGCACTTTTTACACAGCATTAATGCACGATATTTTCTTGTACTACATTCAAACTTAGTCAACATTGAATTTTTCTTACAAAATGACGTGATTATTAGCTTATTAATTTTTCAAGTACAAGAAACTAATAAGCCTTCCAGAATAAACGGGTATATAATGTAGTATATAGTTGCAGATTAGAAATGTGATAATATTTTCAATGCAAAAAACTGAGGCTAGTATATCCAACTTTTTTTGGATTGAAATCCGATTCTTTAGTTCTAGCGACACACAGGAATTTGCTGTTATTTTATTTATATTATCTTTGTATTTTTAATTACAGGGACAAGGGACATAACATCTTAGTTCCGAAGGTTGGTGGCGCAGTGGTGATGTTGTTTTTTTTTAAGAAATATACAAACCACTGTCTATGGGCGTTGGTGACCACTTACCATCAGGTTGCCCATATGCTCGTCCACTAACCTATAATATAAAAAAAAAAATTAAAAAAAGAAAAAAAAATTAAAAAAATTGACGTCGAAAATCGTCAAAAATTATACAATAAATAATAATAAGTAAAAAATAAACTCAAAGCTTACTTTGTACTCGTACGCTTGGTTGCTCAGTTAATGATTCTTAGAATACAATAACGGTAATCAGTCGCCTGACTGAACAAACTTAAAAATTAATTTATTTATAAAAAATATATAGATCATTAATAGCGCATTTTACAGCAGTGCCCTTAAGCCCCAGTACACGTGTACTTTATCTCTGATTAGTCTAAAACGCTAAGCCCTTCTTTGTCCCTTTGTACAAAGTTTTGAAGGATCGACAATCGCTTGTAAATGATTTATTGCTGACGTGAAATGTAATTGATTGCATCTTATTAAACCGTTTGTTTTGGATTTAGCTTCGACATTTAAGATTAACTGACGTATGTGTGAGATTTTGCTTCGTTATGTTAGTATTAATAAAGTTCATTGCTGAACTGTTGGATTACAATTGATTTTAAATCTATTATTAAATTAATATATATCCTCATATAGCAAAGTAATTTTATTGTTTTACGCCGCTATATTATAATAATGAATGTATATAATGTACTGGCAAACGTTGAGATATAACATGCCCGTAGAATACGAAGAACAAAAGTAGACAATTAAAGAACAAACTCGTAACTTACCGCAGAAAACGGCCGTGAAAGAAAGTGATGTGAGACGTTGATTGTAATTATTGTAATATTTCGCATCAAAATAGGATATCACGAGAAGTCGGTCAACATTCAACGAGTGAGTAACGAAGTCAGTTCTTAAATAATAGCATACTGATTTATAAAATTTATTTTGTTTTAAGTAATATTGAGAAAGACATGTGACGTCTATAAAGACTAAAAATCACAAGGCTTATCACTAGGTAACACACCTGTGGAGCGATTCTGAAACAAAAACGATACTCGACGTACTATTCGATGGTCAAATCCAAAAGTCATACGCATCATTAAATATTATTTAATTATTACTCTTAAGAATGATATAAAAATAGCGGACATTGAGCCTCAATTATGTTTCTTTCAGATTCTCAATGATTATTTCGCACAGAATGGCTTAACTGTGGTTTGGCTTTACAAACACATATTCATTTTCCTTTTCACGTAAGTGTGGTCATTCCTTAAGGACTGTAATTTGGCAGTATGTCAATCATGAAGCTTAAGTTGTATCATTAATTTTACTGACCTAAATGTATTTTATTTAGAATGTATTTTTACGCTGCCTTGATAAATTATTTACATTCCAAATTTGTCACGACATTAAACGTGTTGCGGCTTTATCAAAGGAATCTAACAATATCAATTTCAGTAATTTGTATTCACAGATAAAATCAACTTTAACAATGAGAAATATTATAATGATACGTCAAATTTATAGACAGTCAGTTGTAATCACTTAAACTGTTCAAGCTACAATTTAAATCAATATTATTTATTATATTTTTACAAAATATGAAAAAATACGACAAGCCAGTCGGCGAGGTAGGTAGATACTTGCCTTTCGCGCCGCAGGTCGTGGATTCGATTCCCACCCAGGACAGACATTTGTGTGCATGAACATGTCTGTTTGTTCTGAGTCTGGGTGTAATTATTTATATAAATATATATTTACAAAATAAATGTAGTATTTGTAGTATATCAGTTGTCTGGTTTCCATAGTACGAGCTCTGCTTAGTTTGGCATCAGATCGACTTGTGTGAGTAATGTCCCAGGATATTATCATTATTAATACAAAAGTGTTTTTAAAATATAATTTGAAAAACGACAATATTTAAAATTTTAATACACTTTAAAGTTTTAAGTTGTTGATGTTAGTTGTTGTTATTAGTATGAAATCATTACAAATTGCCAAGTTTATAACTTCTTATCAACAAGTAATTGATCACCCCAAATGACTTGGTAATGACTTGATTATCTTGTTGCCAATGTAGCCTGTTTGGGCAAACATTGCGTCCAACTTTGGTTAAAGTCATCAACATATACAACCTTTAGAGCCGCATGAGCTCTGCGTAATTACTATCCATATAATTTATTTAGTTTGAGATTATTATCTTAGACTTCAGTTGTATAGAAATCGTTTAACGATTGATTTGTTTAATTGACTGCTGATACCGGTGATGGTAGGCTTTGTGCAACAATAACTTGACAGCATCCATGACTTCTGTGTTCTGGTTTGAAAGGAGAAAGCTTTATTCCACACAAGGTAGATCTTAGACCCCATGTTTGGCGACACATTGGCGAAGCCAAGCCAATAATGGCGTATAATATTTGTCTTATAGATTCGTAATCTTGTTTTGAAATTTTTAATAAGATAAGTTATATATTGCCATTTCAATACATAAAAATGGAATGTATTACACAACGGGCAGATAGACCGCTAGGCTCAGCGGTACTTTTAAGCGATATTAAGCGGTACACTAATACTTCTTTTTCTGTCATTATTGACACAGACAGAGAAGAAGACACAACCACCAAAACAAAACTTTTAGATAAAGCCATTAATGTTTAAAAAAAATTTAGTATTACCTCTAAAGAATATATAGGTAGCTTAAGTAAAACCCGTTTTATTAATCGTTAATAGTAATTTCAGTCAAAAGTAATCATTGATATATCCATAAGCTGACATCTACATACTATACCCTTAACGAATTCAGAAATTGATAATAAAAAAACCATTAAAATTTTATTATTAAATGCTTAGGCACACCTAAGCCTCTAGCGTCGTAAAAGCAGCAAAGGCAGTGAAAATTAAACAGGTTATTAGTTGAAAATTACCGCTGTCGGGATAAAATGTCGCCGGCAATAAAGCCTCCGGAGCTACAGAAATATTTATATCTGGATGTGACTTATTTATATCTATTTTTATTACACTAATTACAACGCCTCAAGACTTTTGATGTATTTTTGTTTTTGATTATTGATTGATATGGAATTTAATGCAAATAGACCTGTTGGTGAGTAGATTGGTATTATAATAATTATTGCCTGGTCGACTTCATTTTACTCTATTTTGATTGTGATATCTTCCTTAAGCCCTTATCTTGATAAGAAAATCGAGTAATATCGTTGGAGTCCTTTCCGCGATACACGAAATTTATACACAAGTCTTGCTAATTCAATATTATAAGATTTTTACCAACATGACGTCAAATCGTGTAGTAAACTGGCTCACTCAGCTTGTATCTTTAACTCGGAACACAGAAATGCAAAGTATCGCTGTTTGGTTAGGTGACTGATGATGGTACTTACTTAGATAATTGCCTCATTGATTTTGTGCCTCGGGTCAGTACGTAAAGCCATTGATCCTGCCCCTAAAATCTTTGTAGTTTTGGATTTATTAACCCATAGGATTGTGAGAGTGGGAGAACAGAGTGCCACGCTCCGTTAAAACCCTTTTTTATTCATTAATTTCTAATAGATAGGTACACTGGCAAACGGGCGACCTTCGTAAAGTGGTCACATTGGCATTGCAAGAAATATTATATAAAAAAATCCATTGCATCGCCAATGCGCTACCAACCTTGGAAACTAATATGTTACGTCTCTTGCGCCTGTAATTACACCTTTCATAATAAAACAAAAATACTAAGTAATGGCTACTTGCCGGTAGAATAGGTAGCAACCTATCCAGACGTGCTTGTAAATAGCTATACCAACAAGTAAATGTTTTTATTTCGTTGTATGTTTCAGTTGTCACATTTAGTCATAGTCTGTCTGTGTTTTACCGTACATAGGGGGTTGTGGGGGCTAAATCAACGCCCATTGGAGGGGAGGGCGACCGAGGGCGGCCTTAATTACCGCCGCTTTTATAGTTTTAATGAGTTCATTTTGGACCCGGCCTAACAAGCGAATACCTATTTAAACCAATTTTGAAATTAATATTCTGAGTGATGGAATCCATGTCGATATTTTATTTATTAAATGATTACATAATATGTGATTAAAAATATATTTGTTTAAAAAAAATCTTGCTACTGTAGTATTTGTTGTATTATGTTTGAGAATATATCGACATGACAGCTAGATACACAAAAAATACATTAAGTTTTTCTATGTAAGGATATAAATATAATGTACTTATTAAACTGTCATCTAAATATTTATTACATACGGGATTTGAATAAGAAAACTAAGAACAGAGTCAGAAATACTAAGAACTTAATGGCATAATATGTGAAAAGGCCGATATCACATGATTTCAATATCAATATAATAAAGAAAAATAAATATGTCTAAATTAAAAATAAACTTTTATCGAGCATAACACATCACTAATCTATTTATCAGGCACGTTCGCGGTCTCTTGGACTATTTTGTCGATATTAATTAAAAAGGGGTCCGTACAAGTTAATATTAAAGAAAATTAAGCAATCTCCGCCCGCCAACTTTGTAATGAATTTTCGCTTAACAAGAGCGACCTCATGAAATAACTTTCGGTCGACTTGTTACTTGTTTTGTCAATAAAGCATATTTAATTTGAAATTTAAATATAGCAATAATGAACTTTTATACATTTCACAGCATGACAAAATAAATTGATGCTTTCAGATAATATTTTTAATTTTTAAACATTTACAAACTATACCGATTTAGTCGTCAAGGTAAAAAATTACAGTGTAAAACTTAATCTAATAAATATTTATTCGACATAACGACTGAAATTGATAAAATCTTGCTTCAAAATACATATGGCTTCCAATGAGACCATTATTTTCTCTACAAGTGAAAATTAAAATGTTTTAAATACAATAGAATACACGGACTTCAATTTATCATTTGAAAACTAGATGCTAAGTAGTAAGATTATTAATTCTTTATTTAATTTATTCTTAACATTAACATTACTTACAGTTTCGAAAAAATATGCTCATATTGCAACTAATTTAAGAAAAAGTCGTAAGTTGCCTTTTTTAAAGAAATAGTTTAGGCATTAATATTTTAATAGCAACATACATAAATGCTCTGTACCGTAATTGTGTAAATGAAATAATCTTACTAGATACTACTAACATTAATATGTACTATATAAATCGAGCGAGTACATAAGTTAGGTCAAGTAAATTAAGTTCACCGCCTGCGGCGTTAAGTACCAGGGGGACATAGGAATGAAGAGTAATCGTACCGCAATTATCGCCCTACTAAGTACGTTGAAGCGTTGAGTATATAGCCCGCTGGGTCTGTTAGAATGTCCATGCTAATGCCACTGTAGGCTCCTCTGCAATGGGTCCGTATATTACAGCTAATCATTCTCTGAATTAAGTTCATATAATTCACTTTACTATTATTATATTGAGTTTAAGAGTAGCACAGTACAAACAAGTTACCCGTAACCAAATTAATAATAATGGCTAATAGCTCATGCAATTTTAAAATAAATTAATATTTTTTAAGGGCCGTTACTCACAAAACACCTATAAAAAGTAAAGTTAAAAGTCCTGCTTTGTAGCCAAACGCTTCTAGGTTATTCAATACAGATTTGGCAAAATTTATATATGCAGATAGATAGCATATGCAGATTTACTTGTTTTTCTTTGCATAATATGAATTCTAAGTATAAATTAACCTTATGACGACTAGTGCTTGTGGATTTTAAGCTTCATTTCAAATTTTCGCTATTATTCTACGTGTTTTATCCAACGAGCCGTATCCGTACTAAACCAAGACATAAAAAATGTATAAAATTTAATGAATCGTCCCCCATGAAGCCTCTATAAACTAGTAGTCTATAAAGTGGGAGTCAATAAATTTGAAATACCTTACGAAGCAAATGTTTAAGAACACATGCTTTTTTTCTTTTCACGTTTAAATCGTAAAAATTCCTCACATTTCTACTTACAAGCCACTTTAAATCAATATTCTGAAGAAAATAAAACAATCGTAGGAGCAAATGAAGTTATAACAATGGAGGTTTACGAGTAGTTGAAGAACATCACATAACTTTCATTAATTTATGCGAAATTCACCTTTATAATCTAAGAAATAAGGTTTATGTTTGGTAGAAGATATATTTTCGTATTTGGTATGGAAATCGGTTTTGCATATCTGTATCTTTTTGTTCTTCTCTAGAATCCCTTAGAGTCGTGATGGTCAATTGGTGAGAATACGTGGACGCGTGCTTAAATGCCTCATGATTGAATTCATATCTCGCAAGATATATTATACTAGCTGTGACCGCGGTTACACCCGCGTATAATTAATAAAAATATAATGAATAAAAATTAGCCTATAATCTTCCTCGATAAAAGGACTATACAACACAAAAAGATTTTTTAAATTCGAACCAGTAGTTCCTGAGATTAGCCGGATCAAACAAACAAACTCTTCAGCTTTATATATTAATATAGATGATAAAAAAGGGTTAAGATTAATTTAACACTATATAAAGTAACTTAATCTGTATAAAAGTGTCACTTTTGACTTTATTTTTTTAATTTTAGGAAAACAAACTAGCAAGTACAATATGATAGTATTATATTCAATACCTTCAACCAAAGACGCTGATTCAACAAGAATATAAATCAATCTTTACGCCGGCAATGTACTGATAACAGTTGTATATGACGGATGAGATGGTCGATGTGAGCGGATGTCCTCACCATCAGACATTATGTGTGGGCGAAATGTGGGGTACGGGTAACAAATCTGGAATCATTTAAACGGCTTACTATTACACAATAACACTTTATACGCAATTATAGCAACGACTCGTAAGACAGTTTCTAGACGTGTTGCCTGTACGGCAGCTGGCACTGAAGTGTCGTGTCGCCGACTCGCACCGACCGATCTACACTCCATCGAAGCGTACTAACACTGACAACGCTTGCGGCTCGTTGTCAAAACAACTCCCGTATTGTTGACATCTCCGACATATATAAGATCTTACATCTTTTTAAATGCATTTAATTACACTAGTTCCTTTGATGTTGTGGTGATACCTTGAATAATTGATGTGGGACACGCGAACCTGCACAAAGCCTTTCTAGCTGTTACTTGAATCGGTAGTTTAATTTAATCGCGTAAAGTTAATGAAAATATTATTGGTTAATGTTCAATTCATGTACAGTTAGTTATTTAGGTTCAATGTTTCCCGTAAAAATAAATAAATTAACGAGGTTTTAAAATCGATTGTAAGAGCACACATAATTAAAATATATTCTGATTTTTGTCACTTTATTACTATCGTAAAAATAACTCAACGAAGGTATAAGTTTTAATTGATTTTAAATGAGAAAAATAATTTAATTATACTATTTAAAGGATAGGTACCTTTTTACGGGAGGCGTTGTTAAAGCTTATTATCGACTATCGTAGCGATTTGACATAATCCGATATTTAATATGGCTGAAGATTGCCACCATATTAAGAAACACTTCTATACCTATTTACAAGTTATAATTATATAATTTTTTATCAACAATAATAAATAATTTATATTTTCCTTTCTCACTATTAAACAAAAAGTAATGAACACTAAATAAATAATAGAAATATATCCATGTAATAAAGTACCTATTTTTAAAACAGTATCATCAATATACTCACGTGTAAATAAAGTACTTAAGTAAGGAATCAAATGACCCAATTTTAAATTGTATAACTTCAAACATAATAAAAATAAATAATCACTAATAATAATAATACAGTAGTTCATTTGTTGTTCGTATTTCATTCAGCAAAGGGCTTGAGCTGTTTTTGGTATAAAACATGTATGTTGGCGCGTTGGGGGTAGCCGACTCGTATACCCTGACGTTGAACGGCTTGACGCTCTTTTTTATAGGATAGGTAGTCGGACGAGTAAATGGGACGCCTGATGGTAAGTGGTCACCAACACCCATGGAAATTGGCTTTGTAAGAAATGTTAACCATCGCTTACTACGCTAATGCGCCATCAACCTTGGGAACTAAGATGTTATGTCCATCGTGTCTGTAATTACACTGGCTCACTCACCCTTCAAACCGGAATACAACAATACCAATCCATCCATAGTTTAGATTGAGTTCAATGTTTTACAAATAATGATAGTCTATAGACTATAAACCTTTTGATAAAAAGTGACATAGGCTTTATCCATTCTAGTAAAATTCACGGAAACAAAGCCGCTAGTAAAAGTTAGTCATATACGAGAGTCTTTTAGGTATATTGGTATAGTCGTCTACATTAGCCCCGGCGTCCTGGTGAGTAGAAATTGCCCTTCAATTGGCCTCCCGCGGACAGAATCACTACACATTAACTTTATTGCGAGAATATTGCTGGCGTAATTTGCACATTCGCTAAATGTCAAGTAAATTAAACCAAGCGATCTTTGGGTAATTTTCCTTAATTTACTTTGGATGTTAGAAATAGACAATAAGAATAAGGACTTTATTATATCGAACTTATGTTTATACGGTGGTAGCAGAATCTATAGATAATAATTCTCATCAAAGGTTAGCTTTGTAATTTCTTTCTTATTTAAATTTCAGTGTGTTTTTAAATAATTTAATAATTAATCATTGGCAGAATGTTTTGCGTTTTTGACTAGGATAAATACACGCCAAAAAGAAGAAAAATAAAACAGTCTATATAAAATGAACATCCATTATTCATAAGGAATGGTTAATAATCTAAGCTGTGAGGATTACTTGCCAAAAAGCCAATTTGATTGCATACCTTCCATATTAAACAAAAAAGTGTACCTTCAACTAGATTTAAAAAATATAATTCAATAAAATACGCTCACAAATGTAAAGAAAACATACAACGTTATAATAGTTTATTAAGTAGATATCAATGTTTCTACAGCGAAGCAGCAGCACCATTAACCGAAGTGACACAGCGAGTTGAAATTGAGCATGAATTGGTCTCCCGCAGCTAGAATCACTACACATTAACTTTATCACGATAATATAGCGCTGCGTAATTTGCACATTCATTAAATGTCAACGTTATTAGAGACATTTACACTTATCGCTTTAAATGTAGATTTAAATTCACTTGTGTTTCAAACTAAAGTGTATTAACGAACGATGAATTCACTGATAACGTCTTATAATAAGTAATAATAATTTGATTTATTTAAGCATAGACATAAGTGGAACATGGATTACAAACTGATAAGCTTATGTACTAAGATAAAACATTATAAGTAGTATTAACTAATAAGTACTAAAAATTTTGGTTTTGTTTTTTTCATAAGGTGACTGAAACTCTCTATCCTTCATGGGTTATTTGAATAAATAAGGATAGCAATTTACCAGCCCTGAAATGGGTAAGCAGTAACCCCGAAATGGGTAAGCAGTAACCCAGTAATGAGTAGTAATAAGTAATATAAATGTCCTACAGCCGATCTATGGCCTACTCTTCATTTATGACGATGTTTTGGAGTTTATTCTTCTATGTTGCCCCAATGCCAAAAGTCAGTTAGTACCCACTAATTGCCACGTGGAAGATCCAACTATGAAACCCTTCGGACGGTGATGGTGCAATCAAATATACTAAGGCATCTAATCGAGACATAAACATTTTCTCTGTGATAATCAATGTTGGGTAACTTTTATGACCTTTTAAGGATTATGAATTGTATCGAGGTTTATACTTTACGTATGGTTTTAACAAGATCATAGGTTAGATGGCAATCGCTTTACTAACGAGAAACGTGACATATTTAGATTAGAATTCACGTAAGTAAAACGAAGTCACTCAAATGTTTTATGATCATTAAAACATTATAGGATCCAACTGTTACTGTCTTTCAGAACTTATTTCGATTATCGAATTCAAAAATTGAATATAACAATTGAATGAATGAAATAGTTAATAAGGATGACAATAAAAAAATTTTGTGTCAAGTAGCTCAAATGATATCGAAGTCAAATTTAATTGCCCAACGAAATTGCCACACGAGTGGACGAACAATATTTTGTTAACCGACCATCAATGGGCCGATAATAACTGTTTAATAGACAACGATTTATCCTAGCAATACAATATTACTTACTTACTTACATAGTCTCATCTCAATTTTTAACCTTAACGCCTTGTAATACGGTATATAACGATAAAAAGGGTAGAATGAATAAAGTGGTTACTATTATAAGAGGCATATCATATTTGAAACGCGTGCCATGATTCGGCGTATTCTATCAAAGGAGACCACCAATGACTTGAGACTGATTAGTGTTGCCTTAATGACATTATACAAACATCGATATTAATCGATAGGAATTCAAACGCAAGTGATGGCCAGTCATGATATTCATGAATAAATTAATCAAATTCGTATCCATTAGAGAATAATTATAATTGGAAATTTCATAAATTTAAATACATTTGCACGGTATACGTGTTAAGGTGGGTCAATATAAATGCAGTATTAGAACTTCCTTTTACACAAAGTTTGTATACCAATAAATATAAAATATATATCAAATTCAATTATTAATTTTGATAGCTTGTCATTCTTTTTATACACCTGATCTCAATATGCACAATATTTATATCGATTGTTCTTGGATACATAGAAGCTAATGTATTTAAATATCAAATATGCACATCCCTAGTTTTTACATTTCATTGCTAAATTATCATTGTAATATATGTTCATTCCTCTATCCTTGATTGCACCATCATCGATACAAAACTACATACATCACTGGCGGTCACTAAAAAGCGTTTTCAAGAGGCACAATCAGCACACATTGAATATTTCTTTGTTGCTCGAATGATTTATTGATTGCGTCTCTGTCAACACGGCAGGCCAAACCGTGATTGAGATGTTGGTAGAAATGACACCAAATGCTCGTTGAGTTTCTTACCCGTTATCCTGGAATTATTCGAACCCGGAAATCTGAAGTGGAAGACAGGGTAACTACCAACTGCGCAACACACAACAAACACAACTTTAATAATATGCAATTTATATTGATGTGATAGTATACTTATTCTCATAAAAAACTTACCAAAGCAAAAATACAAAAATTATATTTCGTACACAGATCCTAGAAGTCGATAAATCATTTCTTACATCACATATATAAATTACTTATAACCAAGTTTCAAAAAGCCAATTTGATGAGACCGTACATTTTTATCGAACTCTCATAGCATTTCCAAAATATTTGATCATCATTGCTTAACACCAGGACTCAATACTTCATTTGATCCGGATTTTTATCGATAATAAAACCCGATTATGAGTCACATCACTCGTTAAGTGTATTTAGTATACAAATGATTTGAGCTTGTCGGTTCGCCTTTAAGTTTGATTGAGACCTTTGCTGAATAGCACTTTTTGTTCCGTTAATCGATTTAGCGAACTAAAAACGTTGATACGAAGGCATCCATTTTTCTTGCAAATATAAAATTTGTCTTTGAAAAAAAAAACTAAAACTTATGACTCATTTTTTAAATCGTTTGAATTTTTATTATTTAAAGCTTGAAAATATTTGACATTTAATTTAAATTATGCATTTAATAAAAAAGAATAATTACAGATTAGGATCTATCTTATCATTCAAGATAATGTTGATTGATTTAATTATTTAAATGTACTTTTTACTTTTTATTATATTTTATTGTAATTACTACATTAAGGCATCCGATCATATTACTTTGCAATTAAATGAAGAAATTCTTGAAGCTGACAATCTTTATCTTGATATATATGAATATTTCTATAATTCTTCTTTACGTCTGTATGTCACTGGACTCCTCCTAAAGGGCTATATCGATATTCTTTGTGTGGATTCAAGTTGCTTAGGCCAATTTTTTTCAAAAATAAAACAATCTTATTTCATACGAAGGCGGGACGGAGAGCTAGTATAAGAAATGTTTCGTTTGTGACATATACCTTGCAATTATAATTATCTGAGGGAACTAAATCTTTATACTTTTTAAGCAAGTTATTTAGTCAACAAAAATTAGGAGCTATATTTATATATTTTTAGGTGTGTTAAATGCCTCAATTTAAGCAATGTAATATTATTGCGTACCGGTTTTAAGTGTAAGTGAGACAGTGTAACTACAAGACACCGGGGGCTTAGTTCCAAAGGTTGGTGGCGCATCGGCGATGTATGGGCGGTGGTGGCTACATACCATCAGGTCCCATTTGCCTGCCCCGCTGAAATATAACATAACTGACGTAATTCTTCCTAATTACTCATTATTATTGTAAGAAAATTTAATTGTCTAGTGGCTACATGTAAGGCCGCAGACCCGATGGTCCTGGGTTCAAATCCCAGGTCGGGCCAATAACATTTTATTGTGACCGATTTGAACGAAAAATTATTGAGATTTTCTGTCGGAAATTCTCAGTAGCAGCCCGGAATCTGGAAGTTGGAAGTGTGTACACTCCCGTACCTCGGAAAACACGTAAAGACGTTGGTCAGTCGCAGGCCTGAACTCTTTCCTGTCGTGTCGGTTTGAGGTTTCATCGGATTATGATTTCCTCGGTGGCAGAGCTTTGAGCAAGCTCGTCTGGGTATGTACCACCCACTCACCAGATATTCTACTGCAAAACTACAGTACTTGTTATATGGTTCCGGCTTGAAGGGTAAGTGAGCCAGTGTAATCACAGGCACAAGGGACATAAAATCTTAGTTCCCAAGGTTGGTGGCGCATTGGCGATGTAAGCGATGGTTACCATCTCTTACAATGCCAATGTCTATGGGCGTTGGTGACCACATACCATCAGGTGGGCCAAAAGCTCGTCCGCCCATCATTATAATAAAAAAAAAAATTATGACAGCTAGGACCTTTTAGAGTATGCACCTGTGTTTGCGCACACACTTATGCACATAATATGTCCTGAGCAGTTGGCTAATCTCTCTTGAGATTGGCTGCCGTGGCCGATATCTGTCTGGAGGACTATTGTTATTTATATAAATGTAACTAACTTTGTTATTTAAATGACATTGTTAAGACATTTTCAAATTTTTCGTTAAGACATACAACAGTTAATTCTTATCTCGTTAATGGAATATACAACATCTGTATTAATATTACAATATATATATATATATACATACATAATAATACACATATATTATAGCAATGATAAAAACAAAACATTAAAATGCCTTCGTGTCAATTAAAGAAATGTATTACTAAACGGAATCTATTTATATGAATAACTAACTGTGCCTCGCGATTTTACTCGCGTTATTTTTGTTTTATACTTGGAATACGGAATAAATTAATCTAAAACTTAACGATATTAATGGAAGAAAAACAACTCCCGTTATCATTTACTTGGTGGTAGAGCCTTGTGCGAGTCTGGGTACTACCCGCTTACCGGATATTTCACCACCAAACTTAATAATTTTATCCGATTTGGAGGTTGTATCAGCCAGTGAGGCTACAGGCAAGAACAAAACATCTTAGTTAAAGTTACATCGCCAATGCACCACGAACTTTGGGTCGGTAAGGAACTGTTAAAATTCCTTAAAGACATCATCTATTTGTGGTGACCACTTACCTCAGTGTATCTATTTCATAAAAAAATCGGTAATTTCATGGAAATATTTTGTAGTTAGTATAATTACATAATTACTTTTACAAATGTATTATAGTAGAATAAGCTCCAAACCTTCTCCTCAAAAGAGGAGAGGAGGCCTTTATTATATTATACATTATTTATTTAGATACATATAGGACCTCAAATACGAACCATCTAATAATATGAAAGTCACAAGTCCAAGTTTGACCCGAAGGCTATTGTACCCCACTCTTAACTCCCTTTACGCTTAATTGGAGGGGAAAATAGGAATGTAAGAAATTCTAGGAACACAGGCATTGCTAATGAAATTTCTTAAAAAAAATATGATATATAAATAATTATTGCGTGTAGTATTGTAAGTAAAATTCATATATAAATACAAATTAACTTTATAATATAATGTAAAGTTTGTATATGTCCCACTACTAGGCAAATGATTTCCCTACACTTAATGAGAAAGTTTGGATTCGATTATGCTAGTCCAACGTGGGTTATTATTATCATATTCAAAAGTTTTTGCATATTATTTTATTTACAAACCAAACAACTTAAAGATGTATATTATGTAAATTGTTCGTCAATTTCTATTTAAATGTTTTTAGATTACTTAATAATTGTCTATACACTTATGTTGAGAAATCAAAGGTTACTTTCCTTAGTTAATATTTCTATTACTGTGACTTATTAACACTTCAAACCGAAACACAGTAACACATAGCGTTGCAGCTTATTTGTCATAATATATCATCTTTTCCCATCGAAGGAGTTGAGATAAATAAATCTTAGATTTATATATTTAAGCAATTTGCTCATAGGTCTGATATATGCACTACAAACAGTTCTTCATTAATATATCTTTATATATAATACAACATTACTCAACTTCACTTTTTATATTCACTTGTTACTACCAAATAACTTTGCCGATGTCTTAGCGCCATTTTTTCACGTATAATAATAATTACCCATAATCAAGATTTCGACCAATCATACCAATTAAACGTCAAATTTGGTTATTTATTCTCGTCCTGCAATGACTATAAGTGCAAGAAAGAGATAGTTATACCCTATGCTCTGTATTGACTGCATAAATGCATTGACAATGTACGAAATGTAAAGGATGTTTTAATTGTCAATACGCACAATCGGTACCATTTTCTTTATGAATTACTAAAATAAGGGTGCTGGATCCCCGAGGTTCAAGTTTTACGGTCATTGAGTGTATCACACGCCCAAGCATAAAGAGTTTATGGTCTTCAGTTGGCACTCTATCTTGGAGCTAAACAGCCGTATAACATAACTTCGCATAAAATGTGATGTTTGGCTGAAAAATATAAATGATTAAACTCATAATGGCGGGTTCACACAAAGCTCTATCTGCAATGAAAAAAGGTTCCTTCTAAGCACGCAATAGCACATTAATTTCAATTATAGCTGTACTACGACGGTGGTATTTTAATTAATGATTTGCCTATTAAAGTATTTATTCAAACGATGACGTAAGTAATGGTCAGACATAACCAACTGTCGAATAGTAACGTGTATAAAAACGACAAATTTACAATAAATAACGACATGCTAAATTATAAACATTTAATCATTAATTATGAATTCATTATTTTGTTACGGAACCTTCATGTAAAAAAATGTAATGTAAGTGTTTTTGTAATGTATCGATTGTAAATTAAATACATAACTTTGTTCTATTCAATTAAATACAATTGTTGAAGATTTATTAAGGCGTAAACAAACAACAATTTAACCCTTTCAGGATATCGTTTTTTCTTTGATGTTTCCGCTTAATTAACGTTTGATATATTTCATAAAAAATATAAGAATTAATATAATAAACAAACGCTCAACACTCAACGATCCGTTATAGCAACGATAACGATATAGAGTACGTAAAACAACAAATGCATATTATTTCATTCGCGAATTCATAGACTACGAGTATAAGTTAAGATTGTACATTCCGAATCAGTGGTAGTTTTACATTTCGTTACTGTACATAGCGTTTTTTTAATTGTACGTGATGACGCACTTGATGTATATATAAATGACGATTCGATTTATTCTCCGCAGATCCCTGGTCCTGTGTTCAAGCCGCAGGTCGAGTCGATAAAAAGTGATTGGGTTTTTCTGACGATTCTCAGTAGCAGCCCCAGTCTGCAAGTTGGAAGTTTGTACAGTCCCGTCAAAGCACTTAAAGCCGTTGTCCTGCGCCGGAATTCCTGTCGTGTCAGATTGCCCTCCAATCGGATTATGAGTGTGAGGGAATAAAGAGTACATCTCTATTTGCGCACACACTTGTGGACTATAATATGTCCTACGCAGTTCGCTAATCTCTCTTGAGATTGGCCGCTATAGCCGAAATTGGTCAGGACAACGATCAATCAACCACAAGTCAAATCAAAGATACTTTTATGAGCCTAATTCAATAAAGGTTATTTTGAATGGATTTGATTTCGTGGTATATTCAATACAGTCTTGTCAAGTAACGATATAAAAGTCCTTGTAAGTACTTGATCTATCAGTATATTTGGACTTTAAGTGTTATTTATTCTAATACATGCGAAAGTAAATCTGTCTATTTGTTACGCTTTCATGGCGATTTGATAGGAAGCAAGCTTGAACTAGTCATCTCCTAAGACCGAATAATTCCAGCGAAATAAAAAAAGTCCTCTCGAAGCCATGTGTGAAAACTAGTTTTTGTACTTTCATTTAAATTTATTATTTAAAGACGGAAGTAAAATCATATTATAATAATTTACTCGGAGAGTAAAATTCACATAAGGTGTTTATAATCCAAAGATTACTAACACCTGTTTTTATAAAATACAATAACTTGTCAGTTTTTTTGATAAATCCATCATTTTTAAGGTTAAAATTTGTCTGCTATTGTAATAGAATTCGGGATAGTGTCAATTGTTATTTGTTGGCATAATGGGAAAATGATTGACTCCTCATTGTTGTCATTTCAAGTGCACTGTAGCAAGTAAAATCAGATTTTAGTCAATTTTAAGTGCGTCGGCGGTCCCGGCGCTATGGCAAAGTGGACTAACCAAAATAATGTTATAAAACTTTTTTTTATTTCAATCTTAATAAATAATTTACTTACATATTAAGACATATTTAAGCTTCATTATTTTTTTAAATAAAGATAATAAAATGAAATTCCAACTTTTTGATTGTTATCGTGATTAAAAAAAATTAAATCATTTCTGTAGTAATAATAATACGAATTTCTCTCTTTTATATAAAAATAACCGTTAATAAGTTATTGAAAATAAGTAGAAACTTCCACGTCAAAATTTACAATTATTGTCTTGTAAAAATATTACTTAAATAAATATATTTTGACAGAATTCACTAAACTATACTTAACACCACTTTAACATTTACCTCTACGGAACCTAACAAAAGTGAAACATGTCTATTGTTTACAAGAAAACCCATGGCTGAGTGACAGCGTACGGGTGGGTGGGCTACAATACACCAATCAAGACAATATACTACATCTGTCAGTGTACAAACATTCCAATCCACCGAATGTACTGTTAATTGTATAAATCATTGTAAAAAGTTTATTAGTGTTGTACATGCGAACATTCGCTTACGTAAAGCACTTTCACGCCTTTATAATTATTTATGTGACAATTAATTTAGTAAAGAAGTATGGTTGGAACAAAAATAGTTGCAATTAATTGTTTCCTTCATCCAATGTTGCTTGTGTAAAAATAAAATTATACATCAAAAATAAAACAAAATTTGAATAAGAACAATAATATATCTGTTTGTAAAAAAAATAGATTGCATGCTAACTTTTATGAGTATTAAAGCATGTATTGTTTTGAGTCGAACGCCGATCACGCGCTCATAATATGAAATGATGTACCATTTCATTGGGTACTGGATATACAGGGTTATTGGTAATTCGACGTATTCCTGTTAGGAGGTGATAGGGGTGACTATTTGCGATAATTTTAACCCCCATATGCATTATGCAAAAGTGAACCATTTTTGAATTATCATGTTTTTTAGCTTTTTTCAAAATAAGTCAAAAATGCAACATCAAACACTTATTTAAAAAAAAGTATCTATTTATATCTCATTCTTTCTTCTGATTCATAAAAACGATTAAATATTTGATATTTATCAATATTAAAAGAACAATTATCGGTCCAAATTTAAAAATGCGAGACGAGAAACTATATCATTTCAATATTTTTTTGAGATATTTTTCCACTAAAACGCCTTAAAAACAAAAAAAATACCTTATGAAACTTGGCTTGCAGATTATTTTAAACAACGTAACCGTTTTCTTAGCTCTCCAGAAATGCATAACAACTAGGAACTTACTTCAAAGAAACTGAAAAAAAAATTATCACAAAGGAAGCAGGCGGAAATTCGTATTCGAACTATACTTAAGGTCGTTTTTTAAAATTTCCATAAAATTAATTTAAAACAATACTTAATGTAAATAAAACAAAAAATATTAATTTAAAATAACTTTGTTATACATAATATTAAAGTCAAAATTATATAATAAGTTGTTATTAATATTTCAATTAGTGATAAATTGATTTGAAATATTTTTATCACGAGATAAATAATTTCATAGTCCCCTTGTATATTGTGTTTATATATTTTTGTTCCCCAATTTAAACAAATTCCATAACGAATCACCCTGTTCAAACTCAGATATAACTTGCTCATTGTCAAATATATCATGAAAAACTTGATCTTAAATTGATATTACATCATTGGTCTAGAAGTAAAATATTCACTATAGATTCGTGAAAAAAAGGCGTTTTGAATATCGGCGAAGTCATTACCGGAAAAGTCTTGAAAAATTAAAGTTGATATAAGTAATAAAGTGTTATGTTATAAATAAATATATGACTATCAACAAATCATATGTAATATGTATATTTGGTCTGTTTATTTGTACTCCTATTGCAATGGAATATGGCTTAGAGTTGGTATATAGCCCACTCGCCATTTATTTGAATAAGAAACCTTGGAGAGTCTTTGTAATTATAGTCATAAGACAACATCTTAGATTCGGTTGTTGGCGGCGCATTGGTTTAAGAATATTATGGAGAGTATATAAGGAATGAACGTACATTTACGTTTCTATAGAGTTAGTTAATGTCAGATATTTCGGTCGGATGACAAGTATTTCGGTACGATTATTTGCCATTAATGAGGCAGTTGAGCAAATTTGCCCATTTTTTTTTTTATGTAAGAGGGGGCAACGGAGCACGAGGCTCACCTGATGGAAAGTGACTACCACCGCCCATGGACACCTGCAGCATCCGAGGACTTGCAGGTGCGTTGCCGGCCTTTGAGGAATATTCTGAGTACGCTCTCTTCTTGAAGGTTTTAATGTCATACAGGTTTATATGTTGTTTGGTTATAATTTAGTTAACCAACACATTCATAGCCTTTGTATTTATAATAACACTATAACACGCGTCCTGCATCACCACATGAATATAGTCAAGAAGCATGACTGCTTGCGGCATAATAATTGGCAATTTTATTGAACCTTCTTGAAAGAGCGCAGCCTTAGGCTCCTCCACAAATACGAGCGCAATTTTAGCTGTTCAGTCGTAATTGAGACACAAACATTTAATTGTACGCATTTAAAATATTAAAGACTCCTCGCAAAATTATTATCCTCGTGCCGAGAATAACAAAATCCTTTTCATTGAAGGATCAAAGAGCGTCAACTTGCAACAAAAGACGTCTCCCGTTAAGTCAATTATTAGCACAAAGGCGTAAATCGTCTTACGTTTGTTTGTTGTCTTCGTCGTCAATCTTGTAAACAACGGGGATTTGTTTTGGTTTAAAACTTTAAGACTTGTCTTAAATTCAAAATATAACATTCGTTGAAGTAAATAACAAAAAATTATGTGCACATGTTCGATGTTGGATCGTGATTATTATTGAAAATTAGAAGAAAATGTATGTAAATTTGCATTACACGAATGTTTTTTTTCTATAGTTAACACTCGTAAATTACTACTTACCGAAAAAAAAAGAGAATCGGTTGACTAGTTTTTATCTTTTTATATATAGATGATTTTTATCCATAACAATTAATTGGAGAAGGCGTTGTGTTCCAGTAGAACTCTATATTATAACAGTAAATAGTCCTATGGCTATGCATATAAATAGTTCCGTATGAAAGCTATATATTAATTCTATAGATTTAATCTGGAGATCACAATCTTTGCCAATTTAATTACAGTTGCAAGTTAATTTCAAACTCGTTTTTGAATTAAGAAATATCTAAAACAATTATCTCGCTAATCTTAAATGTCTTGTCTCAGTCATCTATTAAAATAGAGAAAATTAATTGGCATTTAATGAGGTCGAGCAAACGACCTTTGTTTTCGATTTTAAAGATTTGTGACAATCCGAACTTGCTAATCCTTAGTCAATTATTCACACAAAAGGATGATTATGTCCATCTTACGTATCTTAGTCGAGAGTTGCTAATCTTGTTAACATGGACGAATTTACTTTAACGACTCTGTGTTATGCCCGCGACCTCATTCGTGTGGAGAGCCAGAAAAATATATTTATTTTTATTTATAATTTATACATAAAAAAAACAATAAACATTGAAACCTTCAAAGTTTTCATCATCATCACCTTTAAAGTGTAAGTTTAAATTATGTTTTTTTTTAGCTCATTCTTTACAATATATCTATTTATGCAATCATTTTTAAGATACTAAGCAAAAAAGTTACTTAAAAAAATATATTAATTGTGTTTAACGACACTGTTGGTGGTAAAAACGTGGACTACTGAGGTCATGACCTCGTATCTTAGGTACCCGATAGGTAAGAACTATCGGGCGCTATTGCCCGCACCTGTGTTGCCATGTAATTTTCGTGAATTAAGTAAAAAAAAAATCCCATGATAAATTTTTTGCTTAGTAATTAAAAACTTTCTGAAAACGTGGATGGACATTTTTAGGTTGAAAATATAGAACAGTAGAAGATGTTTATTAAAAAATGTTTCTTTTATAAATTACTTTACATTAAAACATATTATTTAAAATAATGGAAGGAACTGCTCAGCGTAAACAACATGAAAAAATATTTAATACAAAAAAAAAAGTGATAATACAATTGCAATCGCAAACGATATAAGAGATCGATCAAGATGTTGTTCATCATGACCCCATGATATTTCCAAACAAATTTGCAGCTATATCAAATTTATTTATAACCATAGTAACATTTGGTATATTTTCAGTTGCCTCGAAAAAATAAAGTATTTTTATCTTTCGTCTTCTTCTTTGAAACGATATATTACTTTTATTTTGTAAATTTATTGATACAAAATAAATTAAAAGATTGAATTGTAAATATTAACTACTATTTTTAAGATTATTAACGGTTATTCTTGATTTTTCAGTTAGCATCACTTTGGCATTGCATCACAATTCTATACTGCTTATAGCTTCAACAATACCAAGATGCAAAAATAACCATTATCTAGCAACAAGTTCATCGACTACTACTTAAAAATTTAATAAAAAACAATGACATAAAGACGAAAGGTACGTAAGGGATTGATAAAATTTATAGACTAAACCCAATTAGAGACCAAATAGAGACTAGTCTTCAGGAGCACAAGTATATATATATATATATATATATATATATATATATATATATATATATATATATATATATAATAGGACTAAACGACTTGTCGTTTAACGTTTTAATTGATCCAAATTACATCCCAACATTCATTTAGGATCCGAATAGGATATTAATTAAATTATACTTGAGTTTTAAATGTTAGCCTTATTATTTATTGTCTGCATACAAACATAACAGCAATATTTATATGTATCTTGTAAGGTTTAATGTATTGCTTGATGTTAATTGATTTTATACATCAAATCAAGCGAAAAGTTGCACAAATCAAATTAACACAGAATTGGAAACAACATAATATAAAGTTATATGAATATTTATATACGTTGAAAGGTGTATACGGTTCGATGAACATAAAAAATGATATTTTATGTTTGTTGATCACAACAATTTTTTGCTACTTTAAATATTATCGAAGAAATTGTTAAAACATATTAAATCACGGAACTATTATTTAATTATTATTTTTTTAAAGTAACAGCGTGTAAATTTCCCACTGCTTGGCAAATAATCCTTTCGTCTTACGGAGGTCAGTGGATACTAATGTATCTGAATTTCATAAAACACTGACAGGTTTAATTGCAATGTATTTTTTGAAAACTTCAAAACCCAGCTGTTATATATATATTTTTAATTTCATTTTATTTTAGGGTTTTCCAATAGGGACGCTTGAACTTTGACAGCTGATTGCGGCCATGTTGTTTGAGTGACAGCTGTCAAATGCAGTGTGTTATATTCATTCCGTCCTCCCAAACCACCATGGCAGGTTACAGTGTCGAGCAGCACGTGCAAATCATAAAATTGTTTTATGAAAATGGGTCTTCAGTTCGAGCAACGTTCCGCGCACTTCGCCCGTTTTACGGTCGCGATGATCGTCCTGCCGAGTCGACTATCCGTCGATTGGTGGACAAATTCGAGTCAACCGGGTCAGTTAACAATCAACCGGTTCCCGTGCGTCAACGTAACGCGAGATCTGCCGAGAATATCGCCGCTGTGCGCGACAGTGTCCTCGAAAACCCGCGGCAGTCAATTCCGCGTCGCGCACAGGAACTCGGCCTTTCGCAGACGACAACTTGGCGAATTTTGCGTTGTGACTTGAGCCTGCACCCGTACAAGATCCAGCTGACCCAAGAGCTCAAGGTTAATGACCATAGACAGCGCCGTGTGTTCGCTGACTGGGCATTAGAGCAGTTGGAAGTTGACGCCGATTTTGGCAAAAAAATCATCTTCAGCGACGAGGCGCATTTTTGGATGAATGGCTATGTCAACAAGCAAAATTGCCATATTTGGGACGAGACCAATCCACACGAGGTTCACCAAGTGGCAATGCACCCGCAGAAAGTGACTGTTTGGTGCGGATTTTGGGCCGGAGGCGTGATTGGTTCGTATTTTTTCGAAAACGATAATGGTGTGGCCGTCACCGTCAATGGTGAGCGATACCGGTCGATGATAACCAACTTCTTTTGGCCTGAAATCGAGAATATGGATCTGGACAACATGTGGTTTCAACAGGACGGCGCTACGTGCCACACAGCACACGCTACGATGGAAGTTCTGCACGATCAAGCGCCCTTAATGGAAAACCCTATACAAACAATACATTCAATAAATACAATGAGACCAGAACAAATAAATTAATAAAAATAAAAAATCAAGAAGGTATGGGAAATTTAAAAATTAAAGATCTAGGTTTAATATAGATCTAATACAAACTTCATTAATTTTTTTGTTTAATAAGTAGTGTTATACCGTTAACATTATTCACATTCCTTTGTGAGAGACTGGTATCCATACTAGTGATAACTGTTTTACAGATTACCAATAATTAGTTTATAATAATTACTTTTTAAAAAGGGCAAACTAAACAATAAAAATTACAAAAACTTTCTTCAATTAATAATTGTAAGTGCAAGACCTTGTTATACTGATAATGCTGTTTTATATCATTAACTGTTTAATGAACATAGCATAGCGGCTGTTTAGTAAGACTATCTCTTTCTGACATTATTGATTTGACATTCAAAAAAAGAAGACACAGAATTGTTTAACAAAATACTGGATGGTTTGTAAGTAATGCCGTTATTGTTACCTTTGTCTACAAATAGACTAGAAAAGTCTAGAAATATATATATAAATATATATATATATATATATATATATATATAATAAGTAATTTTTAAGAAAATATAAAAAAAAAACTTGCCTTCTATTTTCAAATTACAATTCTTAGTATATTATTATCTAGTTTAAATAAAAATTGCACCAAATATTTGAAATGACAAGAACTCTTTTAAGACTATAGTATTTTTGTCGCATTGAAATGGAATGAAATTGTATTATATTCTAGAACTTTACCACCTTCATTTGTGACATAATTCAGAATTGCTAAATATCAAATTTCCATTTCCGTTTCTTCAAAGAGATAAATTGTCATCCTTTTTACCGCTACCATGTTATGGGTGTTAAATTTAAAATCCTTCCTTAATGCTATTATTTTATATATCTATGCTACTATATTCCGAAATTTAGGCTATTTTAATATTATAATAATAATATTAAAACAGCCTTAATTTTAATATTATAATAATAATGTCCTCCTGACCGATTTCGGTCACGGCAGCCAATCTCATGAGAAATTAGCCAACTACGCAGAATATATTATAGTGCACAAGTGTGTGCGCGAACACAGGTGCACTCTCTTTTCCTTAGCTCTCATAATCAGATGGGACAACAATACGACGACACCGGAAAGAGTTCAGGCCTACGGCTTAACGTGCTTTCCGAGACACGGGAGTGTACACACTTCCAACTTCCAGACTCCAGGCTGCTACTGAAAATTTTCTGACAGTAAAACCCAATAACTATTTACTGCGGCCTTATATCCAGCCACTAGACCAACGAGGCAGTGATATTATTCACCAACCAAAACATATGAAAATACAGTTTATTCCAGCTCTTAAAAGCAGTTTCGAATCGTCATTTTACATGAATATAATCAATATAAAATTACGTTGAGAAAAACACTATGTGCCCTTATTAATAAATTAATATTCTTGTAGATTATATCACTATGAAATACATTTAAATACGAAATCATTAGAACCCTTGTGCTAAACGCGAATCGACGTACAACATTTATACAACACACTCTTACTTACTATAATTAATATGAAACTTGAATATTTATATATCATACATGAGTAGCTACAATTAAATTAATATGAAACTTGTGTAATAGCAACGCAACCAAACCGGCATACATTTTCCTTTATCTTTGACAGCCTGTAAATTGCAAAAACGGTTACATACCACTAAATATTAATTTGGTTATAAGCTTGGGTTTCCCAATTGTTTTTAGTTTTTAGTACACGTATTTTTTTATTAAATAATTACTTAATAGCAACAATACAATTATATAAATATATATAAATACCAATATAGAGGCAAAATACGACGTCCAAATAAAAATAATATATTTTATAAATATAGGCGGGCGAGCATATGGGCCACCTGATGGTAAGTGGTCACCAAAGCCCATAGACAATGGCATTGTACGAAATATTAACCATCGCTTACATCGCCAATGCGCCACCAACCCTGGGAACTAAGATGTTATGTCCCTTGTGCCTGTAATTATACTGGCTCACTCACCCTTCAAACCGGAACACAATAACAAGTACTGCTGTTTTGCGGTAGAATATCTGATGAGTGGGTGGTACCTACCCAGACGAGCTTGCACAAAGCCCTACCACCGAGTAAAATAAAGTCTAGATTTTAAATTTACCGGCATTTTTTTTTAAGCTTTTTGGTACTTTTATTTGGTGTTTATCTATATCAGATTTGACTAATGTAACCATTTGCAATCATAATCATAATAAACATTAGTATGTAGACGATCGCTAAGAATGCATTTTACGCAGTCCTCTCCAAAATTTTTTTTTTCTTTATCTACCCCTGCGAAGACGGTACAATTAGCTTCCCATACTTAGCCGGTGTGATTGAAATTCGTTCAGACACATCGTTTATTATATATCGAATTTATATATGTCAAGAGAATATTTTTTACTTTGAAGAAAATAGTCAGTTTAATAATTTCATAGTAATTTTATGCTCATGAAAATTAAAAGGTTAAGATACACATTATATTTATTGTCAATGAACTTTCCCATGTTTTTTTCTCTATTTAGCTAGTGTTAGAGCAAGAGCTTGTTACACTGGCTCACTTACTTAAGCTAGTGAAGCACAACGATACAAAATAATATCGATATTATATGAGTAGAATTTTCGAACAACAAAATGCACAGGCTGAAATGTCAGCATATAAAATAAGACATAACATTTTTTTTTTTATTCTCTATTAAAATAAGCAACGAGTCAGTATCAATATACGATTGCCTCGTTGGTCTAGTGGCTGGATATAAGGCCGCAGACCCGGAGGTTCTGGGTGCAATTCCCCGGTCGGGTCAATAAAAAGTTATTGGGTTTTTCTGTCAGAAAATTCTCAGTAGCAGCCCGGAGTCTGGAAGTTGGAGGTGTGTACACTCCCGTGCCTCGGAAAGCACGTAAAGCCTTTGGTCCTGCGCCTGAACTCTTTCCGGTCGAATCGGATTGAGTGCTTTGTGCTTGTGCATACACTTGTGCACTATAATATCTCCTGCACAGCTCTTGAGCTTCTTTATTTATTATTATCAATATACAAACAGTACTTTCATCGATTTAGTTAAATGTGTATACAAATATCTCACAATAAACATTTTCAAAGAACTATCAAAATTACATAATTAATTAAACGTATGATGATTAAATAATAATACTTTAAAACAAAAATACAATCACTTGATTGTTGAATGATGTTGAGTCCTAACTAATTTCTCTCATCGCTACCGAATACATTGAGTGTTAATTGCCCTGTGTGACAAGGACGGATATATACATTTTACGTACAATGAAAAGAGCGAAACGATTACACGGTAAAGAAATAAAAAGCTGTATAACCGCTCAGTAGCAGAACTCGTTGAAGTACAGGTCCCAACCCTTTTATGAATGTCTTATGTAATCGTCTTTATTTCACATTATTAATTATCGTCAATTAAAGACAACACTAGCAATTAACAATATAAGAAAAAATTTGCTTTTTCGAATTAAGAATAATTATAAAGTTGATGTAATTAAAATAACGTATAATCAAAAGCATGTATTTGATATACATCTGTGTTTGTCTATAAAACGCAATAATTATGACAATTAACTAATGAAATATTACTGATAGATTTTATACTAACCAAATACATTCTTATTTCACATCAACAATATGTATTTCGATGAAAAGAGCATGGAATAGAGAAATAAACTTAACATCTTAATATTTGTTTAGTACGCAATTTTAATCAATTCTGTTTTTAAAAATAATCACCTTAATTATATTTAAAAAATAAATTAGCTTCTTTATTTAAATTGTTTTTTTTTTTAATATGACACACAAACGTTATGTGCATCAGATGTTCTTGATAAAAACCCCAAGTAACAATCTTGTTAAAAAAAGTCCCAATAATTCTCAGTAGCATCCTGGTGTTAAAAAGTTGACAGTGATACATTATCGTGTCTTGAAAAACACGTACAGCCTTGATTCTGCGCCTTCTTCCTCCGAACACGTCAGGTTCGTCAAATTGGACTATGAAAGCGAAATAATAGTGAATGTGTTTCTTCGCAGGAGATATTATTGTGCTCACTTGTGCACTATAATATCTCCTGCGAAGACAGTCTTAGAGATTGGGACTCTTCATGTCATATTCGGTCTATTGTATATTGTTATTATTATTATACATTTAATATTAAATTTAATTAAAGTATCGTACTCTGTAAATGAAAATATTGTGATAAAACCATAGCCAGCTGCCTCTTTGTTGAAACAAAAAATATCCTCCAATGTAATTAACGATCAATTGAACGGGTCACAGCAACCACATGCAACTCAAGAGGGTTGCTATAGTTGACATGTGACATTGACAGCGTGGACGTGTTTAAATTATATATTATATTTAATCTATAGAAAAATAATGAGTGTAACTTAAATGCAGAGACAGAAAATTAATTGTTCTGCATATTATGTTTTAATAAGTGTACACACACACTACACAATTTTTATAATTTAAAAAATATATTTTAATTATAATTTAGCTTTATGTGTTTATCTGTGCCATATGAACCAAAAAAATATTTTTCGTCTTTTATTTCGTTTATTCTAAAATTGATTTTTTTATATACCAACATTTTATGCATTTGTTCGCTTTAATATTATTGTATACTTAAACACTCGTATTTTTTCTTACATTATAGAATAATGAACTAAAAACGCCCAGTAAACAGAATTAATTAATAAAAATTAGCATTACTAAAAGAAACTTACAAAGAAAATAAAGTATAAATAAGCCAATTATGCCCATTGATATTAATAAAATATTTATTCGTTTAGAATTTATTAATGGTCATCATTAAGACTTTTTGTAACAACATAGTTTTAGCGTAGAAGTATTTATTAATGCGGCCTTAAGAGCGTAACTGACGTGACAATTTTTTTCTCATTTAATCTAATTACGAGACTTGAAAAAAATCGATTCGATATTTTACTTCTCGATAATCAGACACTCACTCGGTGGTAGAGCTTTGTGCAAGCTCGTCTGGGTAGGTACCACCCACTCATCAGATATTCTACCGCAAAACAGCAGTACTTGGTATTTTTGTGTTCCGGTTTGAAGGGTGAGTGAGCCAGTGTAATTACAGGCACAAGGGACATAACATCTTAGTTCCCAAGGTCGGTGGCGCATTGGCTATGTAAGCGATGGTTAACATTTCTTACAATGCCATTGTCTATGGGCGTTGGTGACCACTAACCATCAGGTGGCCCATACGCTCGTCCACCCTCCTATACAATAAAAAAAAAAAAAAAAAAAAACTCAATTTGATAAAAAACAAATTTAGTTTACATAGAATTGTAAAAATTCCATTTTTAAAATGGCTATGTATTTTTAATTGGAGTTATTCAAAATAGTTCTTTTTTTATAGAAGTTAAGAATGTTAATAAAATTGCATACTTCATTATTCACTTGCACATTCCTAGTTATTTGGGTTCTGCCTTTAAGATTTCTATTTTCATCTTTCTTTTTTAATAACAATCCCTCTTTAATGAAATCCTTGATTGGCTCTATATTATTTATGAATTTCATTTATTTATTTTTCTTTTTCTTTACAAAATAACGTACTGAGATGGCCCAACGGCAGGAAAACATCGTGAGATACATGAGTGTAATTTGTATGCAACGTTTATATGACAAGCGTGGTGGAAAAATCTCGAAAACCTTCTCTTTTAAACAGTGTTAGCCCAGCTATAGCCTTTTATTTAAACCGGGTTATTTGTAACACACCAGCAACCTGGACTAGATAGCTAACACCATAAGCAACAACTTTTATTCTACGACTTTTGATAATTTGTTAGATTTTATTTTCATACAAAAATAAGTATTAATTTAATTTCCCGCTTGAACGTTTATAAATCTACGCGAATCGCAAAGATCGACGCGTCGCGTCGTCTTTCGTTTATGAATGAAATATAGTCCTAAAAATGTCACGACAGTACGACAAAATCATTTTATTTTTTTCATGTATTGAGTTATGTCCAAAGTCGTAGAACAAAAGTTGTTGCTTATGATGTCAGCTATCTAGTCCTGTGAGGTTGCTGGTGTGTTATAAATAACCCTGTATATGTAATAACAGCTTGTTGTTGTATGTATATATAACACTTACAGTAATGTAAGTATCCCTTCGCATACAATTTCCTTTCTTTTACATTCCATGTATTTTACAGTTGATTTTTCTGTTAGCTTACTAACTTTCATTTTCGACACTCAACCATTCGTTGAACAATTAAATTAATCATTTGTTAATTATACTTTTCCATTCGACTAAAATATTTGAAATAATTACTCCATTACCGATAAGCCTGAGTTCGCGGTACGATGAATTCATACTATTGTATATTATTTCTAGATACATATTAATTACAAAGAACGTCCCTACAAATTATACGAAATGGTACGTAATTTACTACTAGTATTAATAATGATATTTCTATAATGCATCAATCAATCAATCAATTTATTATTGCATATTATCTATGTAATAAGAAAATATTAATTTTCTAAAATAGTTAAACAGATAACGATCTATTTTTGCATAAAACTACACCGTTCTGAATTACCAATAAAAATTTAAAAATAGTTGTTATAAAATATGTTAAGTATAGCTTTTTATGATACTTAGGTTATTTTGTGTTTGTGTGCATGTTTTAATGTTGTTACTAAGTACGCTTGCACATATAGGTAATACCTGAGTGTTCGTATTTTAAATCACTACGCGTATGTGTGATTATATGCGTATGTGTGTGTAAATATTTATTGCGTATCATTACATGTATGTTTGTCCGTGTATAATTATTATTAAGCCGTCATATAAGAACCGTTAAAAAAATAATAAAAATGCGATAAGAGGACTCCATCTGCTGTGAGTTTATCGATCATAAAATTATTAAATAAAAATGTTGTCAATTTTAAGTCGTTCTACCAAGAAAGTATTTGTTACTTGTAGAAATAATGTAAAACGAATATACAATTTAATTACGCATTAAGCATGCATTAAGCTGGCTTATTAACTTTAACGACACGTATATAATTAAATAGTGAAAAAAAACATTTTTTACCTAAAAAAATTAATACTTTGCTTATGACGTAAATAAACTTTGTCTTATTTCCCTCTCAACCAATTTACTTATACATATATGATTATATGTTATGTTTAATATATAATTTATCATACATAACCCTAAAATGTTAAAAAACAAACGGTGTTATCACTAAACTGTGTCATAAAACGTTAATTGTCTGCAGTAATTGCAATTAAAATTAAAAGTCACTGCATTAATATAATCTGTAGGTCAGGGTGATTATGTTTATACTATATTGTAAACGGCAAACGTGCTGATAAACTGATAATAAAATTTAAATTCAGAAAACAAGCGACCAAGTTAAATAACTCCTTGACATCCCAATATTAAAAAATATGTGAGAAATTTTAGTTATATGCGCTATAGGAAAACATAGTGGATCGTTAATGGAATTTGGTGACCCAAAATTTTAAACATGATAAATTAAAAAAAAATAGAGAATAGTAAACTACGTTGAATTGATGAGCCATGATGAGACATGAATGAACCACAGAACAGTTGGGGTCCAATTCCACTAATGTAAAATGTTTACCTTCTCGATTCGATTCCGATCCCGGCTTCAACTATTACTCATTAAAAAATCAAAAAACCATGTCAAACTCAAACTTCATTGTTAACTTCTTCTTTTCTTTCTTCTTCATTGTTAACTTGTTCTTTTGACTAACTGAATCACAATTGGATCTTTATATATTCTACTAAATAGGAAAAAAGCTAAGCGTCAACGATTATGTTTCGATTTCGATAATGTGGCAATTATGTTAGTAGGATTGGCCTCCTGATTTAGACGAGCCATGATAACAATTAGGTATCTCTATTTTTGTCATAAATATTTCCGATCAGTAATGGAGAAACCAAAGATGGATGACAAAAAATTTTATACTAGAACTTAACATTACATAATCGTATAATTTCCAAATTATTATTCTTTCCAGAAAATTCTATCATATTTTGCTGCTAATTTTAACTTTTATTATACTCTTTACAATCCACACGGATATTTAGCCATCTTAACTTTTGTTTTAAATTCACATGATTAATATTTTTTCATTGCTAATTAATAAAACTTCCTCGCAATAACTAAAAATCAATTAAAAACTCTTAGTAACACATCTAAAGATTAAAATATCAAATGCGTTTATAGGCTTTTTAATTTCATTATAAGTAACCAGAAATATTGTAATAAAAGCGTCGTCGCGATTTCAAATCAATCATAATAATTAATAGCTAAGAACCATCTCGGATACACAACGTATCAAAGAGAAACAACCGCATCATAATCGGTCAATTCGTCGCAATGCCACAGATAGACACATAGTTATAAACGTTAAACTTATAACACCTGTTAGTACCTAAAGAGACATTTGCAAGCTGTTACTATATTGCTAAATAGGATTTCGCACATACAACTCGAAACTTATACATAAAAAACAAAATTATGTTAGTAACAAAAACATAATATCTTACAAGTAAGCAGAAGATTGATTTATTCATAAATACGGATAATAAATTATAATATTAATAGTTCGAATCGAATCAACCAATTATAAATACAAATGGCGTCATAAATATACAAAATTTAATTTCAAAATAATATCATAACTATAAATTTAAATGCAATAAACTTGTTAAACAATGACATCATACCTTCGTTGCTTAATTAACAATTTCAAAATGGAGGCGATTTAAAAACACATCAGAAATAATAAACTGATAGTTTTATAGTCTGACCCCAGCTTATCTTAATGTAAATATATAAAAACTGTGTGACTTATGAATTTCTCTGCAGCCTAATTGTTATGTCGACTGCATACGAGATAACCTCTGGTTATAGACATAAAAGATACAGAAGTGAACAATTTAAAATAATCAAATTATATGTTTTAATATCTAAATAATATCATATCGTGTTTTTATTTCTTAATTGTTCAATATATTAAAAAAAAAATACGAATTTATAAGCTTAAATTACGTTTCTATTTCAGTCGATTATATTCGTTACAGTGTGTACTTTAATCAAGTGAATTTATATATAAAACACGGTAATTTTACCTTGGGGAAAAAGCTAAATAAAACCATCATAAATGAGTTCTTGTTTACATAATATTATATAAAATATTTTATGTTTTTCTTCGTCAATACTTTAAAAAGACAAACAGTAAAATTAAAAAAATAAACTTAAACATTGCCACATCTATACGCTTGTATATCACATCATCTGATACACTATTCAGCTGTTTCGTAGAAGCACGATACTTGATACTGTTATCATAAAGGGGCTGGAGGCGATTTTGATAATTGTATAATTTATTGGCGACGTACCGGCCTAATTATGCTGCTACCTCACTTGGTTACCAATATCGTCCGGTTTACACCGTGGATCCGACAAACGAACAGGTTATCTGTGGAATGGATTTAAAAATGGAATTCAACCAAGAGTTATGTACGTAGCTCGGTATTTGTTTTTGGAATGAGGTTAGAATGTTTTATGTGATGCCGTGTGCATTTAAACGATAAACTAAAAATTAAAAAGTTATCGATGTGTGTTTTCTATATTAGAATATGTCTTTTCGAATTTTGTAAAATCAATATAAGTTTATTGGTTGTTAGGCTTATTTGTGCAGTTAGTTCTAAATATTTAATTGACTTCAGATTCCACCTTTTCCTAACTATCCGCACTTTGTCTTAAAATGTCAAATTGTCTTTTGTTAATAATGAGGGTAGGTATTTTTGGTGATAAAACACAGTGCACTGATGGACTACGGTAAATCTTTTTACATGTGCAAAGAGATTCGTTTTGTAATACAATCATCATGAGATCACGAAGGAAAAAAATCATATACTTTAAGAAGGTAGGTACTAGATGGTAGAGCTCTGTGCAAGCTCGTCTGGGAGGTACCACCCACTCATCAGATATTCTACCGCAAAACAGCAGTACTTGGTATTGTTGTGTTCCGGTTTGAAGGGTGAGTGAGCCAGTGTAATTACAGGCACAAGGGACATAAAATCTTAGTTTCTTCATTTCTTCATCTATGTATTTGCATCTAACCCAGCAAGCTACTATATTTATGTTATGTTGTCCCTTCTCTCAAGATCACCATTACATGCTATTCATTGGCTTGCCAAAATTAATATGACCAATCAATGGAGCCATCTTTGTTCTTTAATTAAATTAATGAAATAATTGATGAAAACTCCAATTTTTGCGCTGTGGTATGTTCCTTATATATTTAATTGGGTAACATACTTTCTTTTTGTTTGTAATACAACATTTTTGTTGCTGCTGAGTTTATGCTGGTATACAATTAATTATGGATGTTACGAGCTCATTGATTGGTCGAAACTCATTCTTAGCGAATGTATAAGCCAATTAAAACTGTAAACTTTAATTACTAGTCGGTCATTATCTGATATCGTGATTATGCAAAAATTTAACAATTCCGTGACTAAAAGCGATTATTGTAAATATTAGTGCAATAACAATTAATTTACAAAATAATTTGTTAACAAGAAATCGGTGAGCGAGGTGATTTTTTTATATATGAAATTGTTTGCGCTGCAACGCATTGCAATGCCAACTTTCCCAAGAATCCGTTTTACTTTATCGTATTTTATCTATTTTAAATAACAACAAATATATACATATTGCTTATAACATTTAACATTCGTCGTATTTATTAATAATGAGGAACATAACAGGAACAAAATTAGAAATAAGACCGTAAGTGAAGATGTGCTCTGATGACCTGAAGAAGGTGACGTAACCCGACTGGACGTCGAAGCCGAAGAACCAGGAAATTAGACGCATATAAGTTCCCTATGTCCAGTAGATAGACTGAAAGACTCAAGAGTTCTCAGACGAGGAAAAATCGAAAAACAATATTTTCCAGAATCTAGGAAAATTAAATGGCCATAGCAGATGATAGGAGTATTATACAAAAGTGTCCCTCTAATTTGAAATTAATTGTATATTTATGTGTCCGAAATAATTGATTACAACATTTTGGAACGAAGTTCTTATACGCGGCTTACAGTAGAGTGAAATGGCAGTGGCCCAAGGACACATCATATTTATATCCTGAGGAGGGTGCCCCAACCGCACTTTTTTTTTAAAACAGGCATACGGACAGATGTCCAAGCCAGTTGGTAAGTGGTCACCATTGCTCTTAGACACTGGCGCGGTAAGAAATATCAGCCATTCCTTAAATCGCCAATGCGCCAACCTTGAGAACAACGACGTGCCTTCCCTTGTGGCTCAATCTGATAACCAAAACACAATAAAACTAAGTATTACTTAGCAGTATATCTGACAGGGTCTGTATCATTCATCATTCTCAGCTCGCACAAAGCCTTACCACCAAGTAAAACCTTCATATTCCACTTTAATATCTTTGCATTAAGAGACGTAGTAAACGTATGACATATAATTTAATAAATACTAAAAGGTTTTTTTTTATCATTTTATTAATTGAAATTCATACGGGTTATTTTAATAAACAATGTTAATGTAGGTACTTAATTAATTGAAACGAATGCTCAAAAAAATTCAAAGAACTTCGGCCGCGAATTTTGCAAGTCACCCAGTTAACCGACTTTATTGTATTTTAAATGTGTACTGTTTCTTTGTAAATAATATTTTTTCTACCTTTTAAGTCTTAACGAACCAATTAAACCGAAATCAAGTAACACATGAATAAACATTTTGACGCTCGGATTTACTCAGTAATTAAACTCAAATGTAATTACTTATCACATTTTTAATGCTTCTGAACACGGTTTTTAAGTGGCACCGTTTTAATAGCTATATATATCGTGTGTATTGTATTGTCTGTCAGTAAGTTCTTGGATTATGCCGTTCATGATTATTAATTTTGATCGATGTCAACATTTTTTTTTAAAACAAATTCGCACATTAACAAATTAGCCACCCTGATACAAAACCGTTTTATATAAACGCTTATATTAAAATAATAAACCCACAATGGTGAGATTTATCAAAATATTAATGATCATATCAAAAATATTTATGTTTTACATCTTTAATAATAAAAATATTCATTAATTTTCATTAAGTAAATGGATATAAGCATATCACTGACTGGTTTCGGCGCTACAACAAAATTAAATTAAGGGGTATACACATACACGAGAAGCTGTGATAGTAACTTGTAGACTTAAAAAATAATGTTAACTTTTAAGTTTCTAAAAAAGTTGCTAATTAACGTAGATATAATTTTATATAAGATATATGAGGTACAATACAAATATTAGGTACCTGGTTAATATAATGTTATTTATTTTTGATCTACGAAAACAAACTTGCTGGTGAATGGGATCCGTAGCTTATTAGTAATGTTAGAAATATTAACAAATAAAAAAAAATTAGACCATAGTGAACCAGTCATGAAACGTCCCTTGTGTTTATAATTACACTAGCTCACCAGCCTAACCGAAATACTGTTTTACGATGGATTTTTTGATGAAAAAATAGCGACCGATCGACTATCTAAACGAGCTTGCACAGAGCCCAAGATGCAGAAAATTATTCATGTTATTTTTTAACAATTAATATGGTGCAAAATATAAAGTGTAAGTAAGCTTCAATATAACATCGCTGCGCTTAAATCCCCTCTCCTTTTAAGGAGACAGGTTGAAACTTCAACCGACGACGCAAACAGATATCATATCGACGCTTACTTTCACCGCTGAACACGAGACTACTTTTTTTTATAACTGCCGGGAAGGCAAATTACTCTACTCCACCTGATGATAAGTGGTACTAAGTCCAAACACGACGACCAATACACTCGGAAAGAGTGTTCTGCACTAGCCGCCGCCCGCCTTGCCGGCCCTCAAGATGCCTCTTCACGCCTCGTTTGAAGAAACCCAGGTTATAGTAGGAGGGGAATACGTGAGCTGGTAAAGAATTAAATTTTTTTGAAGTGCGACAAATAAAAGTTGCGAAAAAACTTTGTGCGCGTTGGAATTGATGTCACAGTTTTCATATGATTAATTAAAAACCCAAATTAATCATATGAAAATGCGGTCGCTGCCCGACTTTGTACCAGAGATCTACGGATAACATTCACATGTTCTTTCTACTGCGCCATATAGCTATTGATGTTGAGCAAAGGCACTCAAATATACTTAAAACTGACCATATTATAATCACCTATAAATAAACGTAAATTATGTAAACGACTTGAGTTTCGTTTACAAATTGAGCTCGGAGCGGGTTTATAGTTCGTAAAACTAATGCGAGATGAACAGGGCCTTAGGTTGATCATCCACAGATAAACACCTCAGTGTAATGCGACCTTATACTATATTTTTCAACCCTTTAATAAACCTGATTCATCATATTCGTCATTAAAAAGCATGCGGAAATTAGCAAGATCTTATAAAATACTTTTTTAATTTACATATAAAAAAATTTATAATACAAAGTCAAGTAACATAGTAGACTCACTGCTGGACTAAACTTCCACTAGAGGAAAAGATGAAGCTTATTCCACAACGCTGCGCTGCTTGAAAGCGGATTGGTGATTTGGAATATTCATGCCACAATCCCACGTAAACTGCTTTCTCATAAAGTTTTCTTCACGATTGTCCAGGTTTGGAGAAACTGTCCACAATTTTCTACCAACTGGCCTAATTTAGTTTCTTGTTATAAAACTATACTATATATTTTACATAAATAAAAATCACTCCATGTTACATCTTGAACGTTGGACATCCAGCATTTATAATTAACATTAATGGATCCAAACTATTAACGGCTACCGGAAAACGTCGAATAGAGACATAAAAATAAATATGTAGATGAGTTGATAAAGGTTTATATGGAATAAAACGCCACTGCTTTCGTTGCAAGTATTAAGAGGAAACACATATCTCCCGGTCCAATAAACAAGACGCGTTTTTCGTGGGAGGATTATAAATGTACCGCTGATTTAATTTATTAACATAACATGTTTTTATATTTATTTTTTAATATTTCATAAACTATCACGCTTTGTTATAACGTTGACATTTTAAAATTTCTAAATATTAATTATTTCAAACAAATTTAGGGTTAGCAATACTGTTTTTGTTTTTTAATAGTCAATGTAAATAGTATTCAGCTGAAACTGTATATGTTCAAAAACAAATAGAGGTCTTCACCTCATATCCAGCTAAAATTCAGATAAAAAAAAAAAAATAAGCGGATAGAAGCGCATTTGTTTAAATTGAACAGATTATAGTCCTTATTAATTATAATATCAATAAAAATCTAGCAATAAAAGTCAGGGGCGCTTAGTCTGTGGTGTTTTTACGGATTTTCATACGGTTTTCAAAAATGGAAAATTGATTCATAAAGGTTCAGATGAATAATTCATAACAGGCTTGGCATAAACTGTCTGAAATATGACGATAATAATTAAAGAAGTCGGAAAAGTTATACCTACTAGAAACTTCACTGGAGTACGCGCGTAGACCGAGTAATACATAAATAAAAAAGTTATTTGCACATCCAAAATGTTTATATAAAAAATATTAAAAATTACCATACTATAATATTGTAGTTGCTATTCTCTATAGAATACCTATATAGCTCTATAATTTTTTTTATTATTGGTATTGCCTGATAATACTCCCCCTTAAATATCCCGCGACGGTAAGGCTTTCGGGTATACTTACCAGTTAATTGGTTGATGAGCGTCTCCTAGGAAATATATCTTCTGTGGGTGGGCACAGCTACCGGTTGCGTCAATAACTTTTATAAATAATTATGATATTTTATAACCTGTATCATAAAAGTCTTTATATAATATATATTACATATCAATATCACACAATTAACGATGGTGATTTAATATAAATAAAAATCTTTATATTCCAAATGACATTCTCACTTCAAAAGACAACTTCCGACATAAATCGAAAGCGATAAATTTGGAAACGACTTTTCGTGTGCTTAATTTAAGGGCCCCTTAAAATAACAATAAAATTTTACACGCCACGGAATTACGTAAAAACGAGTACATTAAATCCGAAACGCTCTCGTTTCCATAGTTCACGGTCACCACTAAATCGGTAATCATAAAATTTTACTATCCATTTTTATGTTTGTTGAGCCTCAGTATCGGCTTGACCCTCCGTAGAGTCCTGATTGCTCAGTTATTGAGGTGTAAGGCTGCTGTTTCACATGCGAGGAATGGATATACTCTTCGTTTGTAATTTTAGGCTTTTTATAGATATTTATGAGAGATAATTACAAAAATAGTAACCAATGTGTAAATAAAACATCCTTGGATTGCATTGATTGACGCAATGTAATGATTATTTTTTTTGTTCCTGGAAATACAAGTAAATTCATATTAAAATTTTATGATGAGGGGTCAAGAGAACCCAATAGTCCGTGTGAAACATAACCAAAGATTGCGGATCCAATCCCGGGCAAGCATCACTGAGTTTCATGTGTTAAATTGCTTATAATGTATTTTGTGTTCAGCGCAGAATGAAAACATCGTGACGTATGCGTCGAATGAAATTTTGCCATGTGTATATTTGCTATTTTTTATACTCTGTATAGTTTGTTTCTCTATAAAATTTTAATCAATAATAATATTAATTATGTAATACTTCTCGCTATTATTAAATTCAAATAAATAAATAAATTCCTTTGATTCAAAAACGACCGTCTCTTGTTAATTTTATACATGTTAATTTAAATATTTTGACACCCACGCGTGATATTTATTTTATTGCCATTTATCTGTCCGAAAAAATCTATTAATTCTTATATTATCAGTATATTTTATAGTTTTATTGTTATGCTTGTGCGGGTTATACACTCGTGTCGTATATACACGTGAATCAGTGTGAATGCGAACGTTTAAAAATATAAAGATCCGTTCACGCAATTCACAAACTTTGTTCTGTATTCTGGATCATTATTTTGTCCCTCTCAGCTGGAAAACAAAATCATTCTACCTCGCACCTCGCACCGTGAAGCAGAAGCGCAGTGGTTTTTTTTACATATGATAAAACATTGGCGATGTAAGAAATAGAAACCATTCCTCACATCTTAGATGTTAGGTCCCATGCGCTTGTAGTTACTCACCCTTTAAACCGAAATATACAGGGTTATTTGTAACGACCCAGCCACCTCGCAGGACTAGATAGCTAACACCATGAGCAACAACTTTTGTTCGACGACTTTTGATAATTTGTTAGATTTTATTTTCATAGAAAAATAAGTATTAATTTAATTTCCAGCTTGAACGTTTATAAGTCTACGCTCATCACAAAGATCGACGCGTATAAGTACTTATTGCTGTTTGGCGGTAGAATATGTGATAAATAGGTAGTACCTACATAGACGAGGTTACAAAAAGCAAAACCACCGAGTAAAATACGAGTACAAGTGTATTCAGTTTCCTTTTATTTAGATTTTAAAAGATAAAAGAAATACACTCGTTGCGTATACCATAAATTTCAAATTGCTTATACTAACAGACATTTAAAATTTAACGTATATAGAACATTACTCTTGAAAAAATAGCAATGATACCTTTAAGAGAACATAATCTATCTAATGATGTAGTTACAAAGGTCTTCGCATTCAAATAGCTACAAATCGCTTACTAAATAAGATATAGCCTTAAAAACCCAACGAGCGATCGTTTGCGGGATCACAAAGGGACCGAATGTAATTATCAATACATGTTAGGACGTGGTGAGGTTTTTAAATGTGTAACGTAAAGATTCAGTTCAGTTTAATGACACACACTTTTGTATCGGAACATAGAGTTGATAATTATATCATACTACGGTAAGTGGTACATTGGTTTATCAATGTCGATGAGCCAGTTGGCGTGGTTGGTAAATACTTGCCTTTCGCGCCGCAGGTCGTAGGTTCGATTCCCACCCGGGACCTACATTTGTGTGCATGAACATGTCTGTTTGTCTTGAGCCTGGGTGTAATTATCTATATTAGTATGTATTTACAAAAGAAAAGTAGTATTTGTAGTATATCAGTTGTCTGGTTTCCATAGTAAGAGCTCTGTTTAGTTTGGGATCAGATGGCCATGTGTGAATAATGACCTAGGATATAAAAAGAAATTGTATAGCAGCAGTTGCGACAACTGAGCGTTGACGTCGTATTTCCCTGGTATGCGTGTAACAAGAAACCAGAAAGAGGTGCAGGACATACTATCACTATAGTTACACTCTCCATTCCCTAACTCTTATAACTCGATGGGATGGCAATCCAACACGATTGGAAAGCATCCTTATAATGCTGTACAGTTTAATAGGCCAACCCCAAAAGTACAGTAATGTCAATGTCCAACAGCTTGGAAAAAACCTCTTCTATTGTTCAGGTGATTACTTGAAGATTACAAGAAACTGCTCTAAGGCAGGTTGGTGACTTGTTTAGGTAAATAATCCTCATAATCGAACACAAAATGAATTTTAAGCACATATAAATAAAACAGAGATTTGCCTGTATTTGAATTCGAAACCTCCGCTTAAAATCTGCATCTAATCCACTGTGTTTTTAACAGTTACAGCAATCAAAACTACAAAATTTATATTCCAATAAAATAAAATCTTTATATAAAAAAAAATCTCGGTTTGTTCTACGCACATTTTAAGCTCGAAATTGAAGCCCTGTGGGATTAAACCAGTTGTTTGTATAAAAATACTTATTAATTACTTATACAATTACTAGTTTACTTCATGACAATGTTGTCTTGAAATAATCATTTAACTACGACTACGTCTACGCCTCGTTGGTACATAATATAAGCATTATTGCATTGGGTACAAACATATTTGAAAAATGTATGATTGCATACCATAACTATATTATGTACTATTCATATTTATGATTTATATTAAGTACTTATAAGGAGAATTTATTTACAACATGTATATAATAAAATATAATTACAAAACTTATATCTTTACGATTATTTCGTTTCGAATAAGTATGCGGTATAATATGTTTTCCGAACTGTATTTATGCACGTTCTTACGATCACGAAAGTGTTATAATATTATGCCCACCTTATTCGAATCCTCCTCAGGATCTCATATAACTAATTTTCATCATTATTATTACAACTCAGTAACATTTACAAGCCGAGGTGGCCCACTAGTAAGAACGCGAGAATCTTAACCGATGATCGTCGGTTCAAACCTGGACAAGCACCACTGAATTTCATGTGCTCAATTTGTGATTATAATTCATCTTGTGCTTGACGGTGAAGGAAAACATCGTGAAGAAACCTTCATGTGTCTAATTTCATTGAAATTCTGCCACATATGTATTCCACAATGGAGCAGCGTGGTTCCCACCCAGGACAGACATTAGTGTGCATGAACATATCTGTTTGTCTTGAGTCTGGGTGTAATTATCTATATAAGTATGTATTTACAAAAGAAAAGTAGTATATGTAAGTATATCAGTTGTCTGGTTTCCATAGTACAAGCTCTGCTTAGTTTGGGATCAGATGGCCTTGTGTGGATATTGTCCCAGGATATTATTATTATTATATACAAATATTACAAATAATTTAAATTTATTTATTAGTACGGTGTAGTCTGTAGAACAAGCAAATTCCATATTTATTTCACTTATAAAAAGCTAAACATTTAATATCCAAAATATCAATATTTGCAAATTTTTTTATTTAATTAATATAAAATAACCTCATAACTTATGACATAATTAAATCTTTAAATACTAAGATATACAAAACGATTTATCGATTGGCTTCAATGCCATTTCCATTACGCATTTAGTTCTCAGTTTTTTTTTATTTCTTTTATACGACCAATTCAAATAACCCGATCACGTACCGTACTTATTTATAAATGTACGTAATTAATTAACTGCTAGTTATTTTTATGATGCTTCTTAATTGCAATGGATAATATAGTAGTTCAGCCCATATTCATACTTAATGTTGTGGTTTTCAATGTCTCTATGGCAGTTCGAAATATGTCTTAGTCAAGTTTTTTTTTGTATGGACTTATAAAATTAGATCTTTGCTTTGTTATTATTAAAATTAAAGTGATGTCTGTTCTTCGATGAATGTTAGTAATTAGTATACTCACTTATTTATTTAATATGGTAATTATAGACATTAAAGTTTCCGAGGCTTTAACAACTATTGGTTGAGTGAGTTTTATTAAAATTCATCCAATTATATTCATGTAGGTATAATGTACTTGTGTGTAGGAGGAATTTAGGGGGGTGTGTCCTATGATAATACACAGAAAAAAAATGGTACTGAAGTTATTGTCGAAAACAAAGAAGCCTCTTATATACTGTGATAAGGCAAAGAACATAACTATCACTGCATAGTTCATTACAAAAATATATTATAAAAAAAAGGCAGCACCGCGCGTCTTCACTTTTTTTTATTGCGTAGGAAGGCAGACTTGCTAATGGGCCACCTGATGGTAAGTGGTCACACATAGACATTGGCATTGTAAGAGATGTTACCATCGCCTACATCGCCAATGCGCCACCAACCTTGGGAACTAAGATGTTATATCCCTTGTGCCTGTAATTACATTGGCTCACTCACCGTTCAAACCGGAACACAATAATAGCAAGTACTGCTGTTTTTCGGTAGAATATCTGATGAGTGTGTGGTACCTACCCAGACGAGCTTGCACAAAGCCCTACCACCACCAAGTGACTTGTTTTAAATGTTACTCCTCCGCCTCCGTGGGACCTTTCGTGCATCGGAGCGTCACGGTAGCATGCGCAACCGATCCCGTGACGCACCCAAATAGACAGTATGGGTACTGCTGGTTTTTAGTGGGTATTCAGCGCCGGTGAGTCCCCCTAAAGAAAAAAATTATAAAAATTGGTACCAATTCTACTAACATTCATCCATTCCATCTAGAGACAAGTTCGTTACAGTTTTATTATATGAATAAGTGAAAGTTGGAATTTACAGTTCAACTAAATAAAAGTGGCTCGCTTCACATAAGCCAGCACATAGTATTAATCTACCTTCAGTATTGAGACTCGCTCCGTGTGAGCGAAAAGAGATTTAAAATATTGCCATTTACAAACTTCATATATTTATATCCAAATAAATTCGCTTATTAAATTAAATCTAAAAATATTGACTTTTTGTCAATTCTTTTTTAACAAAATTAGATAATTATACAATGACATCATTTGGGTAATATTGATACTACAACTGGCGAGTGTATTGTCTTTAACAAATACAAATTAAAAAAAAACTATTTTGTCTATAAAATAATAAATGTTCATTTTAATAGAAATGAGACTCGACTATTTAACTCAAAATAAATTTCACAATCTCCGCACACGAATATGATATATTTGCAAAGCCCTTTCAAATAGATCTTTAATAGCCATCACCAGATACAATGGTTGAGCAATCATTCATTTGTAGTCATTCATGCGTTCATTCATTCGGTCTGAAAATAGCTTTATCTGCAACGGAGGAAGTCATAAAACACTCAACTCATTCCCTATCACTCATTGACTTGTGTCAACTTGTTTCTTTAGTGAGGAAACGTCTTAATACAGACCGAGTGAAATTGCTAATGAATCTGGGTATTAGTAAAAGTAATTAATATGTCTATTTGTCAATACAGTAATATTACTAACGACGTACATATATTTTACATTTTCAATGCGAAAAAGGTTTTATTAAAATGTTAAAATAACGTCATCATCAATTTTTTTTTTTGGTTAAAATCTCTTCATTTATGTTTAATGTTTGTTGATATTGAAAACGTGACAGTGTATTGTTATGTAACGCTATTTTCTTTTAAGCTGTTGTAATATATGACGCCGTGTTTATATAGAACAAGTACGTCATAAGCGGTCATATTGACACCTATAAAATAAATATATATATATATATATATATATTATAAGAATATTTTAACTTGAAAAGAGAATCTGAAGCAAAATAAGACATGGCACAGTCGATTTACAATTCTTTTTTTTTATTTCTTGTTCTCAGTTTTCTTCACATTACTATTAATATAGTACCTTCTGTACTTATTTTTATCGTATTAGACAGGCAGACTGGCAAGTGGGGCACCTGATTTTAAGTGGTCACCATCACCCATATACTTTGGCGCGGAATATAAATCATTCCGCAACACGCCGTCAACTTTGGGCCTGTTGTTATGTATATCTATGTAATTTGTTAAACATTCAGGATAACATTTATCTACTCGTTTTAGACCCCTTATGTATGCTAAATAAAGACAATAATAGTCAAATTATCGACCAACATAGTTTTTAAGCTTTGTAAATAACACTATGGATTGTTATTGACGAGCCGGTTGGCGTAGTTGGTAAGGTTGCCTTTCACGCCGCAGGTCGTGGGTTCGATTCCCACCCAGGACAGATATTTGTGTGCATGTCTGTTTGTTCCGAGTCTGGGTGTAATTATCTATGTAAGTATGTATTTACAAAAGAAAATTAGTCTATGTAGGTATATCAGTTGTTTGGTTTCCATAGTACAAGCGCTGCTTTGTTTGGGATCAAATGGCCTGAATGAAATGAAATGAATAATTTTATATTATTATTGTCTAATTTTTATCTTCATAAAAAGCTCATAGCATAATAAGCTCTAAATCTTCTACTTAAGAGAGTAGGGGGCTATGTATTAGGAGTAAGGATTTCAAAAACTAAAGGGATGTATCAAATCTAAAATTTTGAAACAGCTAGAGGGTCCGTATGCCGTCCGGATCCGTGCCGGGTCCGTAACTATTAAGATATACCACTTATTTATAACGAAACGGAAAAGTACTCGATATCAATCAATGCCCTGTTTTTTACATGTCGTTTCTATAATAACAATAATAATAATTCATTTTCATGATAAGTGAGATAAAAATAATTAATATATTTAAAAGAGACAGCTTCGTATCGTTAAGTGTTATTATACCGTTATCGACGCGTGTTTCGAAAACAGCATTCGTTATTAATAATAAAAAATATATGTTACTAGTTACCTCGCGGTCTTAACACCCCCCCCCCCCCCATTGTATTTGTAGCATTTGAAGCTTTTTTTATAATTTACCTTGAGAATGAGGTGTTTTCCCGCCTAACCTACTACACATTGTGTAACAAAATTCGTGTCCGACCCGTGAAGTGGTTATTAGGTATCGTGTGTCGGTTCAATTTATGTAATAATTTTTAACATACTAAACAAAAAAGCTACTTAAAAAATATATTTATTGTGTTTAACTGTTGGTGGTAAAAATGTGGCCTACTGAGGTCATGACCTCGTGTCTTAGCTACCCGATAGGTAAGAGCTATCGAGCGCTACTGCCCGCACCCGCGCCATCTAATTTTCGTCATTTCACTAAAAAAATTTTTGCTTAGTTCCACTTCCGTAATAACCACTTCACGGGTAGGACACGGATTTTGTTACACGCTGTATATTGCCAGAAAATCAGTAAGTAGTAGCACCATACTAAACATCAAAATCCGTCAAGTGGTTACAGACAGACAGGATGACAGGCGAAAATTATAAAAATTGTACTTAACATCTATAAGTTAGGGAAAAGGTAGATGGAAGTATAGGTAGCATGTTTTCTATCCTATATACCTGACAACTGGTCGGTTGTGTAGTTAAAGAGCAAAAGTTTTTTTTAATTTTATATTATAGGTAGGCGGACGAGCATATGGGCCACCTGATGGTAAGTGGTCAATAACGCTCATAGACATTGGCATTGTAAGAGATGTTAACCATCGCTTACATCGCCAATGTGCCACCAACCTTGGGAACTAAGATGTTATGTCCCTTGTGTCTGTAATTACGCCGGCTCACTAACCCTTCAAAGCGGAACACAACAGTACCAAGTACTGCTGTTTTGCGGTAGAATATCTAATGAGTGGGTGGTACCTATCCAGACGAGCTTGCACAAACCTCTACCACCACGTAACAAACAAACTAAACAAATTACGGATAATGTATATACGCGGCTCAATTACAGTTTTATTATATGTATAGATTATCATATAAGTAAAGACAAACTCAACAGAATTGTCATAAAATAAATGAAAAGTCACGCTAAGTTGAATCATTAATTTAGTTATTAATCTATTACAATTTAAAAAATATATAAAATATATAATAAAAGTATTCGATTGTTTTATATATTATTTATATTTTAAGCGAATACTATTGAAATACACTGTATTTACGTCTGTATATAAGAAATGACAGATAAGTTATCTAAATGTATCTTTTACTGAACAATAATTGTTACATTATAATTATTATGATCGGACCAATAAATAATTATGCCCGTCATTAATTACGTTCACTGCTTGAAGAATGTCTGACGAGTTTATGGAACGGATGTTAAAATGTTTTATTATTATTATATATATATTCATTTGTTTATTTATAATTAATATTGAACGCGACTTTATTTACAAGAGAATAAAGTTACCAACAATATATAAATTTTCTTTAAGCCAGTATCGCAGAACGCATACGGCTTCATCATCAAATGTTATTTAGAGGGTTTAGTTAAACAATGTGTCTTCTTCTTTCGCATGTCAAATCAATGATGTAAGAAAGAGAAAAAAACAATATTTAACTAACAACATGTGTATTTTATGTTCCAAATGTTAAAACTGTTTTCATTTTCACTTTTCGAACCACCAGTACCTTCTAACTCTACAGATACAATGTCTACAAAAACTGAACTTAACTATACGAATAGCTCAAAGATGATGGTCTTATTTAACATGTGATAGTGCAAGAAATCACTCATCCCAGTCGAAAGCAAATAGAACAATTATGAGACAATTCGTTTCAGTCATTTGAATCAGGAATTGCGGGCGGGATGACAGATCTCCTCTCGAGCTATGTGGTGAACGCTTGGATTGCATCTAATGAGCGTGCTACGTGGTCCGTGCACACGAGGCGAGATTATTTATAAAAACTAAGTATTTCAACAGTTCAAGCATTGTATTCTCTCTTTAAGATATTATATTAATATCTAGTATACAATTTGTCTTCTGTCACTTTACATAATTTAAATATAAACTTTAATATTTGTTAAAAAAATAATAATGAATTATTTTTTGGTATAATATTTAAGTAAAACAGCACAACTTAATTTATTAAAGTCTCTCGTTTGATTTAAGTCAATTGAAGTTTCGTGTTTGTTATTACAAAATGGCGTCGCTTTCTGATTGTGTATTGTTAAGGCTTTAAGTGTTACAATATTTCAAGTTTTTGGTAAATGAAGGTTAAGCGTGAAGAAAGTAATTTACAAAAATCAAATGAGAAAACATTAAATGAATACCTACTTTATTTTATAGTCTAATTGTAGCCGGCTAATTGTAGCCTGTGAAGGTGAGGTTTCTGCAATTTAATAATTACTTAAATAAAATCAATACCTTTGTATTTTTTGATATATTACCGAGGTTTACCTACTTATGAGCGATGGATTAGTTAATTAGAGTAATGTTGTGTCTTCTTCTTTCAAATGTCAGTTCATTAATGACAGAAAAAGAGCCATCAGTGTTTAACCAAACAGCCGCTAAGCATCGGTTATAAGTAAAGTCGAAATACTTTTACCAGTTTTATATCGCCAAGCATTACCGTCGGCACGGAATGTTGGTGTTACCGAGAGGCATTACAGCTATTCTGATACTGAGTATAAGAATAATTACAGTATTAACTATTAAGATATAAATATATATGGTAATAAATAAATTTAAGGGATACATAAATGTGATAATTCTTGTACAAAAATATAAAATTTTAAAGTCGATGTTCAAGTTTTATCTACTTAATTGTTGTGAGTTTTTGAGTAACCTAATCTATCAAGGATCTTTTTTGGTTACAGCGGGAAATTAGTTCTACGAAAGATAATTAAGACTAAAGAGTTAACTGAACTTTCACGTTTCTAAAACATTAACATTTTCGTCTCTAATTTCATCCAATATATCCAATATATTCGATTTTCTGTAATTCTGTATGAATTATAACCGGTATCAGAGTATTTGTAATTAGGCTGTTATTAATAAAAAAGAGCCTAAAGATATTTTTTTATATTTCTAACTTCAGACATGACTGTCCTCTGACACTCGAACTCAACGTGTTATGAAAAATCCATTCCATGTGTTCACCAGCGTTATAAAAGGCACACCAGTGTTTCATACTTATCAAATCAGTTTGGACTGTGCTCTGTCGAACAATTAGTCAATATTTATTAAGTTCAATTATAATTAAGTCGTAATATTCTAAGAAAGCATGATCGAGCCTTATTAACAAAAAAGAAAGTAACAGTCTCTGAATGTACAACAACTGGGCTAAAGACTCCTCTCCTTTTTTGAGGAGTAGGCTTAGAGCTTATTACTCCACGCTGTTCCAATGCTGGTTGGAATACACGTGCGGTAGAATTTCTGTGAAATTAGACACAAGCAGGTTTCCTCACAAACTTTTCCTTCACCGTTAAACACAAGATAAATTATAAGCACTATTTATTTATCTCAAAACAAACTAAAACACCACTTCGTGTGTCTATTTCTTATTATCAATGTACAAACCTCCTTACTTAAAGCGTTTCAGGCCAAACCGACGAACTCGAGCACAAAGCGAACGCCTGTGGCCTGAAAATTAACAGGCACGCAACATTAATGTGATTAATTCGAGCAATTACGAGCACCCGCATCGCCTTCGAAATTAATAAGTTATTTTTAATTACGATTAATTGCAAATACAAACGCTCGCCAGATTAATTAGGTTGAAGTGATCCGATGAGTGTTTTACATTTGTGGTTAATGATGCGTAAGTGAAATTAGTTTTTAATTAACTTCAAACAGTGTTTCGTTATTGTGATGGAATTAACGCTGGCTGGAGCCAGTTTTGTATTATATATGTGTACGTATACGGCATTGTAAGCGTTGTTTTGCTGATAGTTAAATAGCGATTCCTCTCTTTCTGTCAACATTGATTTGGCATTCGAATGAAGAAGACAGCATATTGGCATTAACGATATTTTTTTGGAACGAAGTTCTTTTTAAATTTACCCACTTCGTCAATAAATACGTTTTTTATTATTTTATCATATGTTTGTATATAAGCATAGTACTTTTTGCTTAATTACTAAATAAATATTCAAAACCTTACAATATATATACATTCGCATAGTAAAAGAATAATATAATGGATTTTGTCGTTTCAGAATGTATGTTTGTATTTGTGCGATTTAGTACGAGTATTTTTCTTTTTTAATGTCGGTAAAAACAGAACTCCGAATTAATCTATGGTGATAATTGATATAATCTGTGTAAATATTCAATAGTAAGTATAAAATATCAGTGGATTTTATCTCATCCTGATTTATATATTGAATAATTGAGTTACATTATCTTGCAAACATTATTCAGAAAACCGATGATGACAAAATCAAAATAATTACGAATAATATGCAGGTTTTCGTACTTCTAAGGGATTTGTAAATTGTCTGATTTGATCATTTCATATTGGTTTCGATTCTATCGGCAATTGAAAACAAACTTAGTGTTAATGACTTTACTATTCGGAGCCAACTAACCTGTTCCACTTTTACGGGTTTTGAATAGATGAAATAAATAAATAAAAAAGAAATATCTGCCTGTTATTAAATAATACCTTTTGTTATGTTAGTATAGCAATTCACGAGTAACACGAAATATCTAAATTATAAGATTATAAAAGAGTATTCCATTTCGTTAATCGATTATAACATAACTCCATTAAAAGTTATAACAATTTTAGGTACATGTTTATTTATTAAGTATATAAATATTAATCAGTAATTTAATGTATTTGCAGTCGGTTAAAAAGAATAACTGCTGTTTTCTTACCATTACTTCATAGTAAAATTTTCATCAATACCTTTTTTATATTTCGTAAAATTATGATTGAAAATCATGTATTAAACTTATTTGAAAAAAGTTTATTCTCATTTTATTTTATTAAATTAATTTTAATTAATTAAAGTATTAAAATGACAACACAGAAATAATTATAAAAGCACAGACGGTAATTTAAGTGATATACATTAAAAATACCTAAATTTTAAGAAGTCATGAAATAATAAAAAAGGCTATAAAATATTACAATTCAACACTTTTTTATGAGCCTTAATCATAACTTTACATAACATATTATAATTCAAATTCTTCCGTCTGTCTGACTGAACGCGCTAAGCTCAAAAACCATCGAACGGAATTTCATACAGTATACACCAATGAACGGAGTGATTCATGAGAAAAGCTTAGGTTTTTTTTTCTCCGTGTTTCCCTGTGGCTGTTTTTATAACAGCCTCGATGTGATCCCTTGGATTGAGGTCGCACCGAACGTCAATTCCCATTATGGCGACTTTGCTTTGTATCTCCAGCGTAGTACCACAGAGGGAGAGAGGAGGGGAAAATGGTGACGTTTTCGCTGTGAGAGCGCATACCTGTGTTTTCTTGGCGTTAAACTCAGGTGTTTCCTTAATAGCTAGACAGTTGCATCCCTAACATCTAGCCAAACAATGTTGCCGATTCGTCAAACGTGTCTCATAACACTTAACTTTTTTTTTATCATTCGCGGGCGAAGGCACTATTACACAAATGACGTAACACATTATCGTTTTAATTAATGCAATCATATTGATTAATAAAGTGCAACAATATCAATTTATTTGAAACGAGCGTATGATAAACAAATATAATATTATATAATATATTGATCGGACCAACCACATCGCTTATATATTAATGAGTATAACAATAATTTGATAAAAATTCGTAGACTTAAATAAAGTCAATTGGGCCAAGTGTCGTCGATGTAGGTAAACCATTTGCCATATTTAGATTTTTCAATGAATATACTTTATACAGCGTGATATATTTTGAACATTATACAGCGTAAGTGTAATATATGTAGTTTTTAAACTTGTATAATAGGCTGTTTACAAATATAATTAAGATTTTAAGAACTAAACATTGTTGCGGAATATATCGTTGAAAAATATTTTACTGTTATATGGTTTTATTTAAATATACGACTTCCAGTTATATATTTATCATTGTGTATTATATGTACACAAAATCGAACCCACTGTATAGTATTATCAGCACATATCGCGCGACCTGACCCCAGCCACTATCAGACAATTAACTTTAATGGGCTTATTTAAATTAGTGGTCCACGCTCATATGACAACATCATAGCCGTTATCGCAAATCGTTCACCGATAATACGAGTTACATGAAAAATAAAAATCACGCTGTATAACCGATGAAAATGACGTCAATGTTTTTTTATCACTTAATCATTGTTCATAACATGAAATAAAGATTTCTCTAGCATTCTTAGTATAAGTTGATAATTATCGTCACAATAATTGACGTAATTACTGCGTCTCACGTTGAGCCCACGTTTATTTTTGTGCATCTTGTTAGGTAATAACTTGAAACTAAGCAACTTAACCTGTATTTGAAGAATAAGTAAATACATATAATTAAGATCAATTTGTGAGGAATATTTTCTATTAAATACGAGTACCTATATTGATTTATATGATTGACTTTTTTTAATGTGCCGTATGTGTGTGTGTTAATGTGTGTGTGTGTATTTATTTCCAGACAGCATCATATATGTTTTAGGATAACTGATCACGGTAGACAATTCTATCGAACTATAAACCTTGCTACTTTCTGTCTATGTGTCTTATCAAGACTTCTGGTATTGTTATGTTTACATTATAGACTATTTCAAAGTGTGGTTGTGTGCTTTTAAAAAAAAAAGAAGATGACATATTTCCAGTTTTTTATAAACGCTAATCAAATTGAAATTGACTAGTTTAGCATCAATCCGAATGGCCATTGGACGGTAGCCGCTAATGACACAATAGGCAACCAATCAACGTTGAGAAGCCAAATTAGTTGATCTAAATTAAAATCGGCCAGGCCATCAGGATTTCTTTAAGATTTGCGATACTGACCCTTATCATTTCAAGCTTTAAGTATTTTATTTGTATCATTTATGAATTAAGTTGACCCATGCAATCGCCAATTTTTCAACTTCCAAAAACGCTGTTAATGCATAAGTGAGCGATTTAATGGATTTTACACAGTAAATAAACTACCTGTAAAAGGGAAGTTACGATACTCCGACGCGAGCACAGAGCTAAGGTCTCCTCTCCCTTTTGAGGAGAAGGCTTGGAGGTTACTCCACCACACTGCTCGAATACGGTCTGGTTGGTACATGTCCGTAAGATGAAAGCAGGTCTCATGATGTTTTCCTTCATCGAGCACGAGATGAATTATTATAGTGCTTGCTCGGGATTGAACTGGCAACCTTCGGATTTGTATATTTTATCTACTGGGTTAGAATACGTGAATGACCCAGTAGCCATCTCGGCTGTATACTACTTATAAGAACGTTTTTAGTTACACTGAAAACAGTACGCCTAGCCTCTTTTAATAAATTTCTAAATAGGTAGCGATTTCGCAAATAGGTACAGCTTTGATTGAGATTTTTATTAGATAGAGAATTGTAGATTGATTCTATTGGATTATTGTCATCAATAAAAACACATTTTTGGTTTTAGAATAATATCAAACTATTTGTTTGTGTTTAGTACAATACACACATACATAAGACAATTAGTTTTAAATAAAAAAATAATACTAAAATATATTTTTGCAAAGGTAACAAAGTAATAAAGTTGTAAGGATAAGGAAAATAATGTTTGGATTATGAATCAAAAATAAAACGTTCTATATATTTCATCAAGTAATTAATATATTTACTACACAAGTACAAATATTTAATTTACAGATAAATTCTTTATTTACATTTAAAACGTTGAAATTCCTGAAAACCGACGTAAGGACAATTTTGTACTAAAATAAGTATAATATTATAGTTACTATGATTTGGTTCTATAAAGGTTTTGATTAAGAATTAAATATATTTAAATAATACATTGTTAATTAAAAATACATTAACTTAAACTATATTTACATGATAATTTACAAATATATAAGAAAATCGAACATGACCAAATTGTAAAGGATTATTCTTATCTATTTTGGCGAATTTTTTTCTCTTATCACTTGAAAAGGTGAACGTATTGCACCATTCAGCCTTGGCGTCAATACATTAGTAGAAATTAATAACTTATTAAATTAAATGGTAATGATTTTAAATTAAAGAGGTCGATTAAGCGCGCGTTTACATTAATTTTAACACCAATATATTACAATAGCCAAAACAGATATATTTCATGCATATCGGTAGTTCATTGCTGTCAATTGTATATTTTAATTGACCTTAAAATTTCAAAATACATACAATTAACCTTTAATTTTTATTGCTGTCCGTTTGACTGTGTACCCGGAGATGGTGAGCCAGGTAAGGAGGTATGCATTGCCAAATGCGGTGGCATCATCGGTGGTAGCGGCCTTCCCATCAAGTGGTGGGGGAAGTACTGCTGCAGCGGGTGAGGGTACATGTGGTGGGGGTGGCGGGAAAATTGCGCCATTTTGAGCTTCTCGATCTCGGCTTCTTGGACGCGTTTCGCTTTAGCTCGACGGTTTTGAAACCAGATTTTAACCTGATGACAAATTATTTCAATTATTATAATACACTCCAATAACGTACTAAGTCTAAAGGTCACAAGTGCTGATAGAGTTCATACTCGTAACTGATAACGTTTTTTTTATAACCTATTAAGAATTATTTTGTTTAATTTTTTTTTCCTTATAACATTATATGGTAATTATTTGATACAATAATCCTTATGCATATAATATATAATTATATCTTTTCTATAAACTTACTCATAGGAGCAAGTATTATCTATAATATATAAATCACACAATCTACATTAGTCCCATAAATAAAAAAAATTACTAACAAGTACTAATAACTAAAAGAAACTAACCTGTGTCTCTGATAGTCCAAGAGATGAAGAGAACTCTGCCCTTTCAGCTATACTAAGGTACTGCTTGTCTACGAACTTGCTCTCTAGAGCACGCAGTTGTTGAGCCGTGAACGGCGTCCGGGGCTTGCGGTTCGGTTTGTGCTTGCGCAGGTTGCATTTTAATTTCGGTGGCTCGCCATTGGCATCTGTGAATGAAAAATTTAAATTAAAAAAAATCACATGCTATTTACTTATTGCTATTATATGCTATTTTTTATTATGACTGCCTCGTTGGTCTAGTGGCTAGATATAAGACCGCAGACCCGGTGGTCCTGGGTTCAATTCCCAGGTCGGGGCAATAAATAGTTATTGGGTTTTTCTGGCAGAAAATTCTCAGTATCAGCCCGGAGTCTAGAAGTTGGAAGTGTGTACACTCCCGTGCCTCGGAAAGCACGTTAAGCCGTTGGTCCTGCGCCTGAACTCTTTCCGGTCATGTCGGATTGCCGTCCCATCGGATTATGAGAGCTAAGGAAAAGAGAGTGCACCTGTGTTGGCGCACACACTTGTGCACTATAATATGTCCTGCGCAGTTGGCTAATCTCTCTTGAGATTGGCCGCCGTGGCCGAAATCGGTCTGGAGGACTTTATGCTATTTTTAAAATAATGTTTGTTTAATTTACTATCAACATTTTTAGCCAGGCCTTAATTTAAAAAAAAAAAAAAATAATAATCAAATATTCACAGACGTATTGTCTGTGCCTTTAAAAAACCACTAATATTCTAAGTGCCTTTAGACTTTTCGAGTATTTTTTTTTTGTTTTTATTGCCAGCCAGTATTAGGTAACATTTAAATTTAAGATTATATATATATAAACACATTTTAATTGGATTATATCAAATTTAATATAATAACTAAATGAAACAATTATATTCACAATCGCCATGTTTCGATATCAACAATCTGTGATATTATAATTAGACATGCTCCTAATAACTCGTTAAAGCGAGTGGTATTTATCTAATCAAGCTATTAACAAAATGTAAGATCAAATTACACTATTCAACATTTACAAACAAAATAATTAAACAAAGGTCAATGAACTTTATGTTTTTATATTGGCTGTATAAACTATTTTCTTAGTATTTCATTTTAAAAAAAATAATCTAACATTCTTACTTTTTTTATAGCTTTTACGGATATAATTGAAGTCATTTGTAAATATATTCCTTTACAAATTGAATTGAAATGGTTTAATATATAAAACTTATAGTACTGTAAACGGCTCTATAGCCGAAGACTTCTGTGGAATGCCGCTTATTTCTCAATAAATCGTACAACACGGAGGAAACGGACCGCGGCCTAACGATAACATCTATACAAAGTAATTTTTAAATGATTTAACGATAAAACAAATATTAATACGCAAAACCGAGTGTTTTTTTAACTGGACCGGTTTCATTTTTGATTAACGCCCACATTTACTAAATCAAATGATTTTATGTTTACTTCCTCAAATTAACAAATTATTTAATATACAACACTGGTGTCGTTCTTTAAATATACATTCAATTTAAAACTTTTAAATTAAACACAAATATGAGAACTCACGTTTTTCAATCAAATTCATATAGTAGAGATAGAGTAAGGAACATTTATTTTTCTTGAGTTAATCCGTCCAAACTACGTCGATTTATCAGAGGTTTATCTTAAACTCATTGGTTAATAATCGTTTTATATTGATCCATTGTGAATCAACACATGTATATATTATATAATAACAATTTACTAGTAGTTACTTCTAGTTATACACCATCAATCGCATCACAAAAAATTGCTGTTTGGCGGCAGAATAATTCATAAATATATTTTTATTAGTGTGTTTTTTTAATTTGCATTTTCCGTCACCGTTATTAACGTGGTTATTGGCGTGTCTACCATTTGTCCCCAATAATCATTGTTCACGAATAATACATTTTATAAATAAATAAACAGACAGCCCACCCAGTTACACCTTGCACGAATTTTAAAGACAGCTCTATAAACTAATAATATGACGTTTATTAATCATTATATAAATTGCAATGGCATAGTTGTATTTCGGAATATTATCTATACATTAAATATTCTGAGATATCTATCTATTTGTCTATCTATCTATAAATATTAGAAAATTAATGTGCAAAAACAAAGTACAAATTTCTTAACATATCACAACTAATAGCTTAGATAAGTACGATTTGTATATTTAATTAAATTAAATTTGAAGCTCATAATATAACAAGAACCGGTCAAACAGGCTGACATAACGGGAAACAACAACAGTCGCTTAATCTTTATGAATAATGGCTATTTTTAACTAATTTATGATAAAATTTTATAGTTCATATCGATGTTAATTAATGTGTACGAACTAATTAGTGTTTATGCGTTGATTGATTGTATTGCGTTAGAAAGACGATAGTCAGTATGATAAAACAAATTACGCAAATCAATTCATAAGCGGTCATTCATAATAATTGACGTATATACTTGTATATACTATGTAATGTTAAGCAAAGATTGGTAATAATAACATCTTGTTCAAAGTCAAATAAATGTCCCATTTCTGCGCTAAGGCGGGCATTTGAGGTGAATGTTAGGAACTTAATACAACATCCTTCTTCAATGTGGGTTGATGAATTCAGATGTTTCTGTTTCTTTTTCTACGGACACGTCCCGTTACTCCACGGTGTTTTCATTTATTTAAAACAAAAAGCCAGGTTTGAACCCAATATCTCTAGTTAAGATTCAGGTATTCTTACCTATAGGCCATCTCGGCCTATCTCTTGATTATAATGATCACACTTACTCTCGATCCCAATATCTAAGAACCGATATTGTATTTCAGTAACCGATTTTGTTTCGCTTGCGGTCCGTTAAATCGTTCCTATAACTTATTACGTCACTATTAGCGACTTCAAAACGTATCGTAACGTCTCTTATTAATATATCTAAATTGCAATTTTTTTTAAATGCCGTACTAAACTAAATTTATTAGTAATGGTAGCAATATAAGCTTTATTTAGCTCTCTCATTGTAAATAATATAAAAATAAAAATGTGTTTAAAATTACGCAAAAAATTAAATACAATTAAAAATTTTGTTCAAGTGAAAACAAGATTTTTATCACAGAAAACGATCGTGCTAAACTAGCTTTTATTAAAAGTACATAGAGACGTAATTACCGTATCGAAATTATAATATGAAATCCGCGTCACTTTATTTCTATTAGAAATATTAACGTTGTCACAACGTTTACGATTTCAACGTATTAATCCCGATGTCAAACATCACGAGTCGCTTAATAGCTAATGGCCCACAAAAAGCGAGAGAAAAAGTAAATTATGTGACAGCCGAAAAAAAGTTCCATGTGTATTAATGTCGTGTTAGGATGTCAAAGCGGCTGCCGGCGCACTCAAACAAAAATAAAGTTAGGTATACATGCGACTGTAAAACTGTCGTGGTGAATAAAGTCAAAATTCACTAGCGATTATTATATTATGTGTGCAATACACGACTTAATGATGAACACCAAGAAGGATATAGATTACTTTTTTCTATCCAAACCTTATCTAACAAAATTGTCTATTAGAATTCTAGTACGTTCTTCTACTACCAAATTAAGGAGTTGAAAGAATATATTTATTGTACTTATTAATACCTTTAAGTAAAAAATAAAATAATGATAAAAGGGATACAATACTTTTTTAATTAATCGCTAATAACGTATGGTGAATATGTAAATAGCCCAGTTACTTATGTATATATATAACAGCCTAGTTATGTACAATTATTGTGTTCGAAATTTAAATAATAAAAAAATATATCTATCAAGCTTGTGTTCAATACTCCATAATAGGTCTTAGCATGTGCGTTCGTCCTTAAATTGTCCGCGTCTAAATTACATATTTAAAAATACTTGCACGAGAACTGTCTGTTTCGCTGTTAATTGTCTAAGAGATATCGGCTGCAGATGTACATTGAATTATACGCGTTTAAGTGTATTGAAAGAAATACGACGCGTTTTAAAATTTAAGCACATTTTTTCCATTGTTGTACACTCGTTCTGTCAAACACTTTTTTTTTAAATTAAATCATACATATTTTTACATTTCTCAAAATAAAAATACCGTACAATTGATAAATATGTTTGATATTAAAATTAATTTCTTTTTAAGTAATTTTTTGACTTGGGTTTTTTTCGTTCGATTATAATTAAAATATACTTTATTCATAATTCTAGAAGGTTGAAATTAATGCTAAGCTAGCACTGATTCGAAAAGTAGATTCTAAAAAGATAAATCGGCAAAAAACACTTCTTACACTCAATTTCTGTTTTTCATCGACCAAAAACTATACAAGCACTCGTAATTATCATATACTGAGGTACAACTATATGTATATATCTCGTATGAAAATCAACAAATACTTATTCCAAACTTATAATCGTCATCAATATAATAAGTATTTTTTTACATTAAATTTATAAGAAATAAATATAAAAATGTCTACGGAATTTCATTATAAATTAATTGCAATGTACGTTGACATTCAATACGGCCGAGATTCCATCGAGATATAATAAGTGTTGATCTTAATGAAATCAATTTAAATGTTATGCTGACCGTACTATTCCAGTACCGCTAAAAAGACAGTTGATATATTAATGAGTGAGTTTGCTTTTTGTGAAAGCACCACCATTAATCGTGCGAGGCGTGGTATGTCATTCATTCCGATGTTTTAAACTTGACGTTTTTGTTGTCTGTGCAACAGAGGCGGGAATTCTTGAGAGGGACGCGTTTACAGAAAATGCTATTTTATTGTACTGTTTTACACTAATGATCAATCGTAAATATAGATGGCTGTATGACTGTATTAAGCGATGTGAATATTACATGTCGGTGATGTAGATATTTTTTTAATCTTGTTAAACGCAATTAACTGTTTGAACTTTGTATTATTGTTATTAATTTCATTAAGGCCTTCGAATAGGTTTGCAACTAGACTTCGATAACATTTTTAATAGTCAGTTAGCTTTCATTTCAACAATTAAGTAGATTGACTTTTAATAGATACTGTATAAAAAAAACATCAGATAAAAAAGACAGTATCTACCAACCGGTCATTTCTTTTTTACAATTTAATTTTAATATATGGAATGAAATCGTTAAAAGCTTATTTTATTTAAAGACAAAATAATCGATATACGTGAACGAACAACGTTAACTAAACGCTCGTAAGCAAAAAGGAAGCGAGCGACATCACAATAAATCTCCATAATCGGTTCAAACAAAGACCGTCCCAGCCATTAACAAGTCTTCCCGAATTCTTCGAGTACACCTACAATATTTATCTGGCGATCAAACGAAACGTCTTGTATAGAATCATTCATCACGCGACTCGATTGCCTTTAAACCGGGCCATAGAAAACGCGGAAGTCCACGGTAAACTGTGCCCCGGATATGTTATTATAATGCCATTGGTTTAATTGTTAAGAATAAATAGTCGGTACGTTAATACTTGAGTATGTATTTAATTTGATCTAATTTACTGATAACACTTATTGATAGAGTGGTCTGTACCGATTTATTTTTAATATAAATAAGAGATGATTTTTGAATTGTTGCCAGTACTAAATATGTCAATTTAAAAGTATATTTTGTTCAATTATTTATCAACTTATGACGCTTATAGCGCAATATATAAGAATTATGTTTCCGGTTTAGCGTTATAGCTATTATCTTTACTTATCTCAACAGTAGTGTTGCCAGTTAGCGTATGATTTCGTAAAGGAGCAGCTAATTAAATCAACATTTTTTATTTATCTGTATGTTTAATTATGGTATCAATGTTTATTAAATACGTTAATGTAACTACCTAAAGAAACCTAGAACGATTTCCAATATAAGCTTCGACCTTAATACCTAAATCACAGAGTGACTCACACATACAAACATAGCTATAAACTGTCATTTCCAGCGTATTCCATGGCTCTATTCTGTATCGATTAACTAAAGCGCGCATTTAGCCCCGACGCAATACAAATAGCACTATTCAATGGGACATTAGTATTTTGGCGTACAGCCAACACTTGACAACACTTGACTGCTTGTTCAAACCGCTGATTTAGCTGGAAATTACTTTATCTGTGGACAATTCATTTGTATGCGGTTTTGTAACGGTTTTAACCAAAAATAGAAAATTTTATTACCATTTTTAATATATGCATAAATAGATTTAATTTAACGTTTTTTAAAAGAAAAAGATAGAAATAAAATTTAACTGAACAGCATTTAATGATTGAAATTAAATTGTACGTAATTCCTAACCTCATTCTTACATTTAATACAAACAATAAAAATAGCTTTTACTAATAACAGTGAGCAACTATTTTAAAACGTTATAAAAACCTTAGTCTCTATAATCTAGTTATTATCTTTTATTAGTTAATTATCGCATATTCCTCCCGATACAAATGAATTCATTTTGTATTATTAAGCTATTTAAAAGTATCATACTTTAAAAAATGAATGAAAAACATGGCAACATTGTTTCTCCCACCCGTAGAAATGTAACCATTGTCTTATTGCGTATAATTGATTGAGAATGCTTCTATAATTAGGAGCATGACTTGTGGACCACGCCTAGGGTTGCCAATTCAATTATCAACAAAAATATGGGAGCTACGAACATGTGACGACTTCAGAATTAATTAGTAGACTCCACCTGGCTTCACATATACGACGAAATGAATCCCTATCATATACATATGTCCAATAGAATTATAACACATATGTGTTGATACACACACATACATACACAGTTCTAAATTATAACGGCCTTATTCATAAACGTTGCTTAGTTACTGTTTAGCTAAACACTGGTTTGTCTCTTTCTGTCATTATTGATTTGACATACGAAAGAAGAAGACAAACTGTTGTTTAACTAATCACCAGTTAAATAAAGTTTATGAATAAGGCGGTAAATCTTAAAATTTATATTAGATATTATACTCTTAATAAAGTAAGTAATGTTAATCACTGTGACTCAGACATGTGTTCAGAGTTTGTTATATTTTTTATATTAAGGGTTATTTGAATGGATTACCTAAATGTACATAAACACATACTTCCACCCATAAACACGAATATTAGAATAAATGCTAATCATTTCTTACACCGTCAATGCGCCACTAATTATGGGATCTGCTTTGTCGTCCCTTGTAGCTATAATTACAAGTATACCATTGTTCATCAGGTTATTAGAAATAGATGGATAGAGTGTTTTAATTATTCACTTTAAACACTATAATTAATTAAAATTTTATATTGTATATAATTTTTTCCAAACTTTTGTATAGACATTATTAGATGTAAATATTCTACGTATAAATATATATATATATATATATATATATATATATATATATATATATATATATTATTTACCATTTGTAGTGATATCAATAGAAAATTGCAATATAACATTATTTATTATTAAAATGTTATATTTAGCAACCCTGCTATTATTTTTAATACGTTTAGAAACTTGTAAATAGTATGTTTGGATTTGAATATTTTTATACAGCTTGGAACAGAAAAAATGCTATTGGATAAAATAGGACGATTACGCACCCTCAAGATATATCAGCCAATCACACTCCAGAGTTCATCGAACAAATGGGATTAACCAATAACCTGTGTTACAAATGGAATGCTATTGGTCCTTTATTTGATTATTCACAAGATGATGACCACAATTATAGCACCATTCAATATATATTTCAATAGGATTGTAAAGAAGGTTGCAAATATGAATCTATTATTATCTCAAAATGATTTAGGTATAATACGGACACAATTATGACAATACATTTGTAACTATCGAACACATACATCAATTACATTTCGTAACATTTTCGAATGTATACTAACTTTATTCAAATACTTTCGCCCACGGCTACGTCGTGTTAGGAGAGGGGGAAAGTTGTAATGTAATCTATCTGTTAGCTCAAGGTGTAACCTATCTATATTCAAAATTTCATCCAAATCTGTTCAGTAGTTTTTGCGTGAAAGAGTAATAAAGATGGATCCATCCTCACAAGCTTTCGTATTTCCAATATTATGGCGCGCTAAAATCATTTAACAGATTTAAATGGTTTTTTTTATTATAAAGTAGGTATATTTTATGAAGTAATATAAATACGACCTGCAGTGCTATTCTATAACTCACTTCGTATCTCACGCGTGGAATGTTGAAAGCTTACGGTGACAAGCTGTTTTGATACATCCGTCAAGTCATTTCATTCATTCCAATGCTATAATTGCTATAGTCAATGTCGTATATGTATCAGTTTCTGACATTACACTGAAATTACATAACATTTTCATCTCGTGCTTGTCAGTGAAGGAAAACATCGTGAGGAAAACTGCATGTGTCTAATTTCACTGACATTCTGTCACATGTGTATTCCACCAACTTGCATTGGAGCAGCGTGGTGGAATAAGCTCCAAACCTTCTCCTCAAAAGAGTAGAGGAGGCCTTAGCCCAGCAGTGGGACATTCACAGGCCGTTACTGTACTGTACATAACATTTATACAGAGATTAAAATTGCACCTAAATGGCTTTTAATAAAATTCAACCTAGGGTTTTTTTTATAGTTTATTTTATTTATTTTTGGATAAATAGATATTTATTTATATTATATTTTAATTGGAATACCTATGTTATTTATGTTAATTATGCATACTCTTTCAAATATTATTTCCTGGTTGATGATAGAGACCCCGATTTTAGGAACACATTTTCCTGTTACGTAAATTATTAATTAAAAATGAATAAACATATGTAGAAAACAGAATATTCAGGATAAATTTAGAAACGGCATTTCCAAGATTTCAGTTATCCAAGTCGTTTCATACGATAACTACAATAAATAAATAAATACTGGTGACAGGAGGGCTGGTTCATTTTTTGCCAGAAATCAGAATCAGAGAAAGTCAGAATCGGAACTGCGATTTAAAAGAGAAATACTGTTAACATTTTTGCCACCTAAGCACGCGGTTATGATTTGTACAGTAACTATTTTTAAAATTATTACTCGGTGGTAGAGCTTTGTGCAAGCTCGTCTGGGTAGGTACCACCCACTCATTTGATATTCTACCGCAAAACAGCAGTACTTTGTGTTGTTGTGTTCCGGTTTGAAGGGTGAGTGAGCCAGTGTAATTAGAGGCACAAGGGACTCTTAGTTCCCAAGGTTGGTGGCGCACTAGCGATGTAAGCGAAGGTTAACATTTCTTACAATGCTATTGTCTATGGGCGTTGGTGACCACTTACTATCAGGTGGCCCATATGCTCGTCCGCCTTCCCATACAATAAAAAAATATATATAACTCTAAATCCCATGGTTAGCGGCTATTTGATAGTTAAAACGCAGTTATTTTCTTAAAATACTAATGTTTATGGGCAAAGTTCATTCCATCTGGTATTCAATTTACTCGTCTCAAGTTCAAGAAAAAACGTTTGAAATTTAAAATTTTTTTTTTTGTATTTACGGGAAATATCATTATTTTTTTAGAATAACATATTTGTTATAGTTATATTTAACTATTTCAATAAACCCATGTGATCATAATACTCATTATCCTCAATAAATATATATATTTACACAACGAATTCGGTCAAATTAATTAAAAAATATAATCGCGTCATAAAAATAATCGGAGGATAAAGTTCATTAGTATTAATTATAATTATAAATAACTAACCGAGATACGATAACATATATATAATATACAATACAGCCAACATAAATATCATACACAGTTGTGGTCAAATAATAATATTTTTATGGTTTTTCAAAATAACAATTAATTTATTTTATAATTATAAATATAAAATTTTACAAACATTAAACTCTCGAATAATCTCATTGCGATTAACGTCAACGAATCACCGTATTATATTTAATTTCATTACTTAAATTTCTAATAGGATATAGTTTAAGTTTTATTAAATTTTGCGATTACTTATTAAAATTTAACTTTGACAAATGGCAATGGATTGTTATAATACTAGTTTCCGTCCGAAGGTAGGTAGTTTTGCCCGCGTAGGGAGAAAGGTAGGTGTTAAGTACCCTATGTACGCGTACCCTAGCGTAACATACAAACTCACTTTCGCATTTATAATATTAGTAAGGATATACTTATCTATACTTTGGGTTACTTTTACTGCATACGATATAATTTATTTATACAGAGTAGCTTTTTCATAGAGAAGGCAACCTTAAATACCCATATTAGGGAAGTTTCAACTGTAATAAAATAACTAATTAAATATAGAAATTTTCCTTAGCGGCTGTTTATTTAAACACTGATTTCTCTCTTATTATCATGATTGATTTGACATTCGAAAGAAGAAGACACAGTATTGTTTAACTAATCACCCACTAAACAACCTTTATAAGTGTTTCTAACGCTCTTGAATTTAAAAATTAATCTACATATATAAAGTTACAATAAATTATGCTTTAAAATGAATTAATGGCCGAATTATAATGACATTCCACACTTTCATTTTTCAAAAATGACAAATCTTTACCGTATAATAATATAATAAAATTATATCGTCGATATTACAAACTCTACAGGGTATATTAATAAATGAACATGTTAATGCGCGTGCGCCGGTACGCCGCGGGGCGTCCCGACTCCCACGCTGCACGCTGCCCACCTAGTTATAGAACATGCTATAAGAAATATTCTTATAAACAGAAATTTAAAAAAAGAATGTTTGCGATGAAGTCAAAGTCATTTTAATTAAATTAAAAAAATAAAACTAAGATTGCTCAAACATTAATAAAGTATTATTTTGAAAAAGGAAGCACAAATAAACAATTTATTACTTTAAAAATATCTGGTCATACTTTTAAGTAAATTCCAATTATGGGGCGCTAACAGATTTGATGTCAAAACGATAAAAAATGTAGCAAAATATTAAGCGCGGAACGATTGTAAGGCATTCGTGACCAAAGCAGTGTATTTTAAAAATACATATTTGCAGCGCTATTTTTCCTAAATGAGTATTCAAATGAATTCGAAGAAGTCCGTTATTTATGGTCCGAACACAATGTGGCCAAACCTCGATGACAAATTGTCTAATTCGCTACGCTATTTTATTTTTAATTAAAAATTATTAATATATGATGATAGTTATCCGTATTTATAACCCGGATTATGGTGAAGCGAATGAAAATTTATTTTTCGTTTTGACGTTTATAATCTGTGAAATTTTATCAGAACTTTATTTATTTTATCTGTGTATTAAATTTTTCAAACTATACTATACTAAATTATTATTCTATTTTCAAGTTATTAGATTACATTTTAAATTATTTAAAAAATTTAAATTTAGTCAAAGAGTAATTGCAGTAATTTATATTATACGATTAAAATTAATTATTCAAATAAGAAATATGATATCTATGGGTAAATATATTTTTATGTTAAATATTAATTTATTATTGATTTATGTATGCAATTAATAATAACGCTTGGATCAATCAATAATAATATAATATCTATTCTCCGTAATCTTTAGATCGCCCATTAAAACAGTAGCCAGCCATAAAGTAGACTATATAAAAATTTTGAAACTATTAACGGACATTTATATCAATTTGCATAAACATTATAAATTCTTTTGAGACGATTAATAATAAATTATTCTTTGATAATTCACTAAAATCATCGATATCTTAACAGCATCTGGAATTTATTGAGGATAGACAATTTGTATCGTCCGCTTTCTTAATGTAAAATACTATTTTCTTATCTTTATTATTCAATATTTTATTAATCATTAAATTATTCCAGTTGATTTTGTGGAATAATTAAAAAAGTTATAGGCGGTTTTGTTTTTATTTTGTATTTTTAAATAATTCACTTACAAATTGATTATATTTTATTTGCTATATTTTTTACAGACATTTTTTTTAATTTGTGTTTGCTTAGCTAATGCTTATATCTGGCTATGATCATAACTATAACAATAAGTCTCAGAGAATAAAGATTATAAAAAAAACAAAGGTGTTGTTGTTTGATTTATTAAAAAACATCTGAATTCGCAATCAGCTGTGATAGGACGAGGACGCTTAAACTCAGCTTGCGATAATAACGTCAAAAACTTTGAAAGTCTGCGTAACCGATACTGTTTTATATTTCACTAAAACATCAAGTCAATCATTGAATTCTCACCACTTTAATTTCGTAAGCCCATAATCAGAGACAACATGTAGTAACCAATTAGGCATATTCCAAATTAGTTCCAGTATTAAGCTCATTACAAGCGTACAATAATATAACACGAACAACCAAGCAACCAAGTGCAAACTCAACGATAAATACGTCCATATTTGTCTATCAGGTAACGTTAAATTCTTATCGGGGCGACTCGTTAGTGGTAACCCGAAACCCCTATTACTTCAACGGCGGTTTTTCAAATAGACACCTTAAGTTTTAGATGTTAAGCTACAAATTGATTTGTAGGTTTATTTAAGGTCTTTTTTCTACCAGTACTCGCACGATTGCCTTTCCTAATTGGCTCGCCATCTGTTTTAATTCATTTCGCGATAGTTTTACAAGTATTTTATTGACGCATGGCTCCGCCTGGCGGACGGTAACGGAGCGATTAATCGATTCGATTCGTTTGCGTGCGAGCCGCTCGATTGAATGTCTGGATCGCAAGTAACTATTGATTTTAAGTAATATTTCATAAAAGTATCCGACTTACGCACTCATACATTCATTTAAACTCTAAAGTAAATTCGATCGCTGTATAAGATATACTTACTATCAATATTAATTGTTATTTGTGGCCGCATTGGTAATAAAGTAAATATCGCAATATGGGAGGTCGTGTAATGCTTTTTTTTTTAATTTAAACTAAAATGTACTGTAATACTGAGGCTTATAACATAAAATTAAATTAATCTTAAAAAGATAAATCCAGTAGCATCTTCAGTGACGCGTGCTGCCATCTCGTGGACGATGACAGAGCATAATAAATCTTTAGATAACATCAGAAGTAAAGATTATACGGTGCTGGGATCCCCATCACGCCATCCGTGCTTCCTGCACGAGCAAATTAGAGCTCGCAAACAATCATGCTAATTGGCAAACCCTTTGCTTTAAAACCTTCGGCGTAAGGTTCAAATTAGAATGGAATCATTTAAAGGAAGCTGATACTTTTAAGCAAATATATTTTTAGTTATTCGCAGAAGTACAGCAATGTTGACGCCGGTAACGACTTTAGACAATGAACAGAAGTGCAGTTTAAATCTTAAGTGCACTAGTTAAAAGCATGTAAAATTACGAGCAAAACGTTAGCTTGCTCTTTGACTATTTTACAAATGAGCCGGAGAGCCACACGCAATTCGTAGAACAGCATTTACAACTGAAAGAAAATTACGCTCACGTGAAATGTTAATTTCTATGCATACCGAGGGGACTTTTTGCTAAATCGCATATTAAAACTCCTTGGTCAGTGAACGTTTTTGTACAATTTCAAATTCTGCCCTCGACCTATGCGTTGACCAATTAGAGATGCCCATTAAAACGCGCGGTTCTTTACTTCTTTTTTTCGCAAAATGCATTCCCTCACGAAACGAGGTAGGCGATTAAATTCGTCAATTTGCACAAACAAGCCACCGGCTTCTGGCTGCGTCGGGTTTTTGATACCGGACGACTTCTGCCGGAATACAAATGACGTTTGAATAAATACAACGATTTTATAATTGAAAAGTTTTTAAGCAAGAAATTAATTAACATATTATAAATAGATTGCATTAGTTAGTGTTACTGTTATCTCAATATTTCTCCATATCATATCATCATCATATTCCTCGAGAAGTTTTTCCGTTGAGTAAAAAGTAAAGCCTGTTATTGTCTCACCATCACCTATAATAGATCTACGAGCAGGTAGGTCTCCTCTCCATTATAGGAGATAGTTAGGCTTATTCCACTATGCTTTTTCAATGTGCATTGGTTACACATGAGACACCGACGCATGCGCATTAATATGATCATCAAAGACATGCAAGTTTTCCGCAACCGTCGATCATGATATGAATAAAAAAAAAGTTATAGGTGCTTGCCCCGGTTTTAATAATCTTCTGTTAGGATACAGTTTTATTAACTACTGGAATATCCCTGTAAAACCCATTATTGATGCCTATGCCCTTATCTAGACTACGTAAATCTAAAATTTCATGACGATCGGTTCAGATATTTAGTCATGATTAACAAATATACAAAGATACTTTTGCATTAATATCGACGCTCTTATGTTTCATTCAATCAGATATTTGTTAATCTTGTACATACGTTCCTACTAAACATTCATCGAAGAGTTAAAACGCAATAAGTGTGAAATGAAAACTATAATACCATTAAAAAAGGTATAAATCTTGCGTAAATATTTATTTAATATTAATCTTGCGTAAATATATATTTCAGGTTAAGGAAAATCATATTAGCATTCAATTTTATGACCGCTATTTATTTATTTAACACTTTATCAAAAAAGTGAATTAATAAATCGAATTTAGTATAAGAAGCATTTTACTTAAAAATTGCTAGTTTCGCCCGCGGATTCGATCTCACGATTGGGGATGGGGGGGGCAGTTATCAGTTAAAAAAGCAGCCTAAGTCCTTTCTTAGGATTCAAGCTTGATCCACCAAAATTGACCAAAGATCAAAAATGGCCGTGAAAGGGTAACGGACAGACGGATTTACTTTCGTATTTATAGTAGTATTGATTCCAGTATTATTGACGAACGAACTTTTTGAAGATATTAATTTCCATACTCATTATAAAAACAAATTTTTATCAAAATTTGTTAATGAAGTGAGCGATCGAGTCATTAAACATTAATTTTTATAAACTTAATCAGAAACAAATATGCATCTTTAAAAAATATATAAAGTAAAAAATAATATCCATTTTTATTTTAAATTAAACTTTTTCAAGACTTTAATTATGGATTTAATTTTAAATAAATGTTTTCGATATCAGATATGTATACAATGACATTTAAGTAAAAGCCACAGATATAATTAAATTGCAATAATAACGAGACCATTAGCTCGATAAGCGTGAAAAAAAAATTATTTCTTAATCAATTCCACTGAAGCAGTGCAATTTTGTATTAGTAATTTAACATTCTTAATAGTCTATTATGCGGACTCGTAAACAAATAGGAAAGTACGAAGTTATAGTCGTATTAACGCGTATTTAACTCGGCAAAGGCAAGAGGCCATTGTGCCGATAAGAAAACAGGTCCTTTATTTTTCAACGCTTAGGATAAACTTCCAGCGAATAAAAAGCTTTACAGCGCTGATATTAGCACCATTATTTTCTATAACGGCGATGTACATGTTTTCTTTATTTGAAAATATAAATGTAACCCAAATTGCAACCGAATTAATAATATATTACTTACCTAAATATTACTACAAAATTCTTATATAATAGTCCTATTTCTATATAAAAAGCTTTTATTGCTCTACCGCAATGATTACATTATACAAATATTCTGATAATATATTAAGCGATGTTTTATGCTTCGTATCCAGTGGAGGGCAGGCATTAAAGCTCGATTGATTTGGTTCCAGATATAGTACAGGAGCGAGATTTTTTTGTTTGTAATTGAACAAATTATATTATATGTTATCGATGTATTCACATCTCCAAAGTTTGCGATACAGGTATTAAATACATTTGTCTTCGTTATTTAATGAAGCGATCAATTTAAGAAAAAAAAACGATACAAATCGGCTACATATATATTTATACATAAAGGCAGATGATGTGTACATAAAACATAATGGTAAATAGGGAAGATACTTTTTAACCATTTTCGCGTTTTACGTCGGGTAAAAGTTTAGTAGGTACCTACTGTAAAAAATCCACTGCTAAGGAAAGACCTCCACCAAAAGACCATACAGTTCCAATTTGAATTGGTAGACATGTGGCAGATTTTCATCTCATGCATATTTCTTTACTATATTTTCCTTCACCGTTTCGTATGAAATTAATTATAAATACAAATTAATCAGAGGACATGAATCGCGATTATTTCTTAAGAGTAACGCGATTTAGCCACTAGGCTTGGAACCAATGGAACTCAAAGTATCGCTTTACTATTTTTTTACTTGGTGGCATTGTGTAAACTCGTCTGGGTACAAACCACTCACCAGATATTGTACCGCTAAATAACAAAACTTAGTATTCTTGTGTTACAATTGGAAGAGTGATTGAGCCCGTGTAACAATAGGCACAAGAGTCATAACATTTTAGTTCCCAATGTTGGTAGCGCATTGGCGATGTAATGTAATGGGCGGTGCTGACCATTTTATACTTAAAAAAATCACTTTGCGTAACCCTCTGTAAACAGTTAACCATCTTGACAATTGAAAGAGAAAAAAGAATAACGAGAAGACACGCATACAACACGGCATCAATTACGATTGTTTTGTTCCAATTATTTTAACGTACTTTTTTTTATTATATCAATCAACTGTTTCTCATAATTTAAATAATTAAAAAAACAAACTGAAGTCACACGCGAAGCTAGTAAATAAATTATATGCAAACAAAAGTTCAACAGTTTTATAAAGTAAATTAATGGATAGTGATAGTGCAGAAATGTTTGACATATTTACGACTGCACAATAAAAGGCAAAAAATTACACTTAATTAGTGTAAAACTGAAAATAAATTAAGTTTACGTGACAATGAGCCATTACAAGGAGCGAGGTGCATGCGAGTGCCGGCTTAAACTCACCCGGTATGCATTTATATGCGATATACAATGCAATAATCACATGATGATCTGAACATGTGCTTCAAATCAATTAGGGAAATAAAGATGCCCTTTTGAACATGTGAACTGACTATATACTTAGTGTCTATGACTTTACTTGCATACGCGTATGATTAAGTTAGACTTTAGGGTCGACTTAGAAAACCCCAAGCCGCAATTTGAGACGCTAATTTGTAAACGCTCGTAATAAATATAGATAAAAAAATGGTAAAATCATTCGTCTTTATTTGTAATTTTTCCAAATAATAATTTTCATATTCTGGAGTGTTAAAATTTTGTCACGGTTTGGAAAGATCTGGGTTTGAGTAGATTCGGGAATAATTGAAAGAATGATTTTCCTCTAGAATGTTTTTTAATTATTTAAATAAAAAGTATTTTATGTATGTTAATATAGATAAACTATCGCGATTACAATCTCGCACTCATAAATTACAGTACAATAATAAAAAATGTGGTCTCTCTATCATTTTTCCGTTTCCAGTTGTAGGTATTCAAAAAATTCAATTACTTTATTACAATTATTCTCGCTATAATTAGTCATAGTCATTTTAAACTATGCTTTATACATATTATCTGTTGCATCCTATGTTTTTTCGTTTGGAATGACGACTATTAAATTATTACGATAATTTATTTACTTGAACCGAAGACAAGGCTGTATGTTGCAATACGTTTGCTTTTCTGATAAAAGTATAAAACAAAAAAAGTGACTTATGTGACGCGTACGAAAGTTTTTAAAAAATTTGCATCCCGGTAAGTACCTTAATATTTAATTAACAATTGTATTATCTACATAAACATAAAAGCAATGAAATCCACTAACAAACATACCAATAAAACTTTATTGCCTTCATTGTACTAATAACCGTGCTTCAAACACATTTGCTGTTAATGTCACGCTAAATGTAAAACACGCGAATATAGGGACAAAGAAATCACATAATATATAAAATGTATTCATATAACGTATCAATATAACGTGTAGATGTGTACTAAAGATCCCAGGTTCAAACTGGAGTAAGTACAAAAAATGTAATAACTAAATTTTTATCCCTTTATTAATAGAGTAGAGTTCAAAAGTCTAAAAAAAGGTAAAGCACGTACCTACTACATTTGCCCGGCAATAGTCTAGAATCATTAACGCAATAGAAATTGTCAATTAGACAGTGCTTTGTACATTTATTAAAAAAAAACAACATCGTCACTGCGCCACCAACCTTGGGAACTAAGATGTTATATCCCTTGTGCCTGTAATTACACTGGCTCACTCACCCTTCAAACTGGAACACAACAATACCAAGTACTGCTATTTTTCGGTAGGATATCTGATGAGTGGGTGGTATATACCCAGACGAGTTTACACAAAGCTCTACCATCGAGTAAATATATTCACACTAAAATAGAGTTAACGGTTTCATCACAGCTCTATCATTATTTTATCATTTCAACGAATGATATGTTATGGAATATGTTGAAGTATTGTTTAAATTATTTATGCAAGTAACTAAATCTATATGCAAGTGACTATCCGTGTAAACAATTGAGCCAGTAATATTAGTACAAGTTGTTGTATCTATTGACTATCCCGTGAGATATTTTCCACTTATCAGGATAAGTAAGCAGACTATATCATCCAGGACCATCAAATCCACCTGGTATCCACATGATAAATTCCAAGACTTATAAATGAATTATACAAAAATTACAAATAAATTAAGTGTTTTGCGTATTTTAATTGTATATAAGTTTTAAAATTTTCAAAATATTAATAAAATCTCAAAATAGAATTCGATACGTACTGTTTTTATTATTTTAAATAAAATTAGTTAAAAAAGCAATGCATTTTAATTTACAAATAACTTTTTACTTAGCAAATTTTAATTTAATGATTATAAAAACATGAATATCGTGATTTAATGGAATGGAAGAAAAACTAAGCGATTAGCACGCCACTGTTAAAAATACAATAAGTATTAAATTTTCTTAATGATTTTAATTCACGCAAATTAAAATGTCTGCTATACTTAAGCATAAGATTTAAAATATATGTTACAATTTTATATACATATATTTTATACTGCAGTAATCTTACAAATTAATGTCACCGGCCTCAGCAATCGCAAACACGAATGATTTCTTCGAAACCGTCCTAATTGCTTAAATTTTTAAAGCAAACATTTTAGGACGCGCGAAAAATTAAAAAAAAGAATTTAACGATGTAATTGCAGTTATTTCCTTGTATCCATCCAAATATTTTGCAAAAAGTTTTTATATCGATCTTCTAATTTCAAAATTAAATAAATGAATATTAAAATATTTAAAAACGTCAAGAATAAATGTACGTTTTAGAATAAACTTTATTAAACAGATATATGTATTTTTCATGGGTTATTAAACCATAAACGTTACAATATCAATTTAACGTACATAATAAAATGAATACCAAATAAATTTGTTCATTTTTAATTATCGAAACCAATGAAAAAGATAAACAAAATTCCCTTTTATCTGATCCACGAAATCTTGGATCATTTGAGAATAATATGCTAAATCGTCGGCCATGTTCAAACCGCCATCTTACCGTTGATATTGTTTTCGCATTTCGACAGATCCGTTATTTATGTAAGGCTTATTTGGCCCCTTTATTTGCGTGTTTGTTTTGGGCGACCGGTTCTTAAGGGGTTACCGGAGATTTTAGCATCGTGTCCCAATTGTCAAGGGCTTTATCCTTTGTAAACTTACACTCAAACATTGCGTGAATTTTTCACTTTGAGCATGTTGACTGTTTATATTACTACTTGTTGGTTTGACACAAATATCTTGTTGGGAAATTAAATTGTCATTCGAATAAGAATAATTACTTAAATGATAATTATTCTTTAGAAGCAATTATTTCAAATGTTATTTAAATTAGTAAACTTATTTACAAGCCTTTTTTTCTCAAACATTTCATACTATTATAATTAGATAATCATAAAATAGAACTGTGTACATTTGTATTTAAGTATATTAAAACTCTTAACGCAGACACAATTCATGCGTCCATCTTGCGTCTTTCTTAAAATATATAACCGTAGAAGTTTATAAACTACTATGAACATTAACTACCATTTAAAGTAATGTAAGTGACCTATTACTTATTTTAATGATCCCCATCAATAACCATGGAGAGACATTCCAAATATTTTTCAACATGATTTAAGATATACCATAAACATTCCTATAAAGAAAGTACCAGTAGAATAAAAGCCAATAAACATGAGGATACATTTTAAGGTTACAAAAAAGTGATTGATGACTGTGTGGAAACCCAAGAGGCGTTTCTTGCAGTAAATTATAAACTTCAGCGTATCCATAAAAAAACCGGCGCTACGCGTGCGATGATTGAAATTTACGAGTAAATGATACAATGATACCAATTTTGGATTAAACTCCCAATATGATATGTCATAAATATTTATGAAATAATTAACTTAAAATATTAAAACCAAAACATAAATTATTTAAAGACTAACCTGTTATATGTCCAACAGGGAAATGTGATTGAAACAGCGGTCCAAACGATGGCACCACTGATGGAGCCCCAGGCCAGCCCAAGCCGTGGTAGGCAGCTGCCGCCGCTGCTAACGCGCTGAACGGTGTCGGTCTTATAGGTCCTAATCTTTCCTTCTCATTGGGCGTCGACGTCCTATCATCCTCATCGCTCTGAACTCCGTTTTGCAGATCTTCTACGTCGACTATCGAATCTTCTTGATTTACAGAGTCTTCGTATTCATCGTCCGACGATGTCACGGTTGCGGAGGCGTTAAGATTTAGGGGAGGGGTTTGGGAAGATGGCCTGGGAGATAATGACTTCCCGCCGGGCAACTCGGGCTGCGCTGCCGGAGATTGTCTTAGAGGAGATTCAGGTATCGTTCGATGATGTCTAATCATTTCTGCCGTCTCATCCACCTGATTCGTCTTAGTGTCAGCCAATATCGAGGCGACGCTGAAGCTGATCCTTGACGCCTTCGGGGGCTCGGTGGCCTCCGCCGGGCTGCTCGGGTACCTCGAAACACTCTGTATCGCCATGTTCACTTCCTTTTCCTCGTATCTTTGTTTTTTTAACATTGAACCCCAGTCAGTTCCATTTAGCACAGTTTCACACTAGGATCGCGATCGTGGGATCGTGTACGCATGCGGGCGCGGTCGGAGGTTGACTGGCCGGCGAGGAGCGGCGGAGACCCTCGCACCGGCTCGGAGGCGTGTCCGTGACGAGCGCCGCCTCCGGAATAAAGCCATCCCGCTCCGCCAATCGACCGTTCGGAGCCGAATTGATCCGAGCGGGGGCCGAGGGGAGAGCGATTTAGCACGCTCTTATCTCGTTAGTCTCCTTTGTGATACTCGATTTTTTTGTAGGAATCAAAACATAATTACCTTTTGTAGGGGTTCGCGCGTTTTGATCGCGCACTTTATGTCCGCCACCAGAGGTATAAAGTATAAAAATATAATGAGCAGTCGTGAATGCCGCTTGTTAAATCCTTTTGAGAGATTCTCCGGCTGGTTCCCTTTATGAGATTAGTGCCAGGGGCAGCGTTTTGGTGAATTTCGGCGCGCTGTTTACGGATCCGTTTCAAATTAGCGTTCGTGATTTACTGCCGCTTTGCCGTTGTAGTGACATTCGGCTTTTTGATTTATTTATTTTAAGGCAATTAGTTGAATTAAATCTCATATTTACACATTAATTAAAATATACTATGGGTTAAATATTCAATTTAATAACACAAATAATGAATAAAAATAAACAGAACCTTTACTTTTTAACATACAATAGTCGACTACCTACTTACCTTTAGTTGAATTGGCTACTATTTTTTATATAAAAAATAAAGATTAATCTATTTAACAATTTCTTAAATAGGTAGTTATGTAGAGTATAATATATGCAGGTCAACTTCCACCATTATATAATCGTTCATTCAAAATAAATATGACTTACGAAGGTCAGGTGCTTCACTTACTTTTTACATGATTTTGATAGTAATTGATATACCATTAAAAATCATTAAATTCAAATTATACCATTATTTATATTAGTTCCTATTCTTTATACAAAAAACTGTAAAAATATCAAGTTTGATACATATTTATATTAGCTATCTATATTCTCTACGAAGATAGCTTCGTTATTACGCTATCTTATAGGACTGCAGAATTCGATATTCTGAAGTTAAATCCTGGATCAAACCAATAACATTATTATCATCAGGATATCATCAGTAGCATCCCAAAGTTATAATTTTGTCGATGTCAACACTTCCTCATATGAAGCAATGAAACATAGAGAGTTAGAGACTGCCTGTCTGTGTTACACTTCTGTACCTACTGGGATCTTGATCCGGTATCCGGGATTAGTACAGAAGTGTATACTGTAGATATTGTACATAGAAAAACAAGCATTCAAACAAAATTATAGTACTAAAATAATGTATAATTATATAATAAATTAAAACAATTATGTACCTAAAAAGATAAGGTGTAATAACATATGACTTTACACTGTAAATTATTTAAGTTCTTAACCACATAATGTATTGCATAAATTGCTTATTATTGTAATAGCTATTATAAATTAAAACTTATTTATTAAATAGATATTTAAATACAGAATTATAATAATATTTAAAAAAAATATGTAAATGCTTATCTCAGTATTTCGAGAATATTAATTTTGTGTTTGGATATATTTAACTTTTAAATATGAGGCAATTGCCATACTGCTATATTACTGAATGTGGATACAATAAGTAGGTATACCAATGTATCTACGTACCAACAATAGCTATGTGTGTCTATATAAGTAAACTGTTTAAAACATTTTCGAGGGACGTATTATGTGTGATTTCGTTTATAATATAATGTGTTTGTCTTGTTTAATTTTTATAAATGATTTTGGATGACGTATTTTAATGTCGTAAAATATTTATATTTTTTATCTTTAAAACATTTAATTCAGGGTAATAATAATAATAGTAACACGTAACTTAATGATTACTGGTGTATATGGATATGGTACATATATGTTAATGATTTGATTAGACAATACAAACGGAATCACTATTTTCATCCCCGCGATCAAAAAACCCGTTTCAGCTTAAATGAGATACTTTACTTCAAGTCAAGTTTAAAATAAACTGCATTATATTCAAAGAAAATAAACAATTTCCTATCACTTCACACTCGGTTTCATCTTAAAATACACCAGAGGGTCCTATGTCATTATATCTCACATCTATAACCGCCCTAATATTAAGCCGTGCAAACTTAGGGTGATGTCTATTACCCCTACCATGCCCTCTCGTTCACTCTTATGGTAAATTCTTATATCCATCCCCCTCTAACTATAATAGTTGGTACTAAATAGGCATTTAGTATTCGGAAGGGAAGACAGTTAATTATATGGGGTGCGAAGAAAAATAGTGTGAGAGAGCAAATTTATAGCGGTTATAAAATACCTTATTGCGTTTATGTTAAGGGTGAAAATTGTCTGATATGTATTTATTGTAAATTTGTAGATAGGGATAGATTGGTTTGGTTTTCCGTATTAGATAAATGACGTGATATTAATACAATATTGTTTATTATGACGGGGAATCTCGGTTGTCTTATTTCGAGCGTTAATAGTTTAATAAACATCTTCTTGTTATTTGTTAATTATTTTATTTCATGATGTATGTGGTAGTTTATTAAAGCAAATTTGAAACCACGAATCAATGACAATTTTCAATAGTGGAAAGCTTTACACAATATCATGTTTTTTTTAAAAGGCTTTATTGACCACCTTAAAGTAAGTGGGACAAAAGGCGGACTCAATGCCTGATAATGGCATTCTCTGCCAGTCAACCTTTAGGTCAAACAGAAACCTATGAAGGCGGTAATTAATAATTAATAGTACACAAAAATATACATACTTATATATAAAACTATAGAATTAATAAACATATACATAGAGCCTTAAAAGTAGATTTAGAGATAGCTTTTTGTTTATTGTCATAGGATAGTCTTCGCAGGGATACAATGAGCGTTTTACCTCTTTTTTTTTACTGACCTCTAATACCGCAATAGTTGGCTGAATACTGAAATAAAATTGAAAAGTGCGAGTGACACGTGACTACGCATACTGTTCGGTATCAATTGCGTAAATAGTTGATCATTACTTTTTACTGTTTTCCAGCCTCGAATGTCTTGCTGGATCAAACATCACGCCAGCCAACTGAGATTCCGTAGAGTAAATACTGTCTCCCACGGCGGGCGTTTTCTTTTCTCTTACCAAACCTTGCCGGCTTGTACCTTTATCTTATAGTAGGTACGCTACATCAGTTTTTTTTTTATTGGAATTTTTGGAAATGGTAAGTACTATTTCAATAGAATTGATAACAATATCGTTTGTTTTATACACAATAATAATTATAGAAGACGTTTATTTATCAAAATTCGGATCGATTACAAATCTTACGAATAAAATAGCATAGATCGTCTTAGTCCACACACGTTTAACTTTCGAGTACGATCGGTATCCTGACACGGTTACCGGATCAGGACACCTTACGCTCTCAATTCCGAACAAAACGATTTTACACCGCATACTCAAGGTTAATGGTTGGAGAACCTAATTGATTAAATTACAGGTGCGTAAAACGAAATTGGCTCATAAGATTATGATTGTAACTTTCAACTGCTCAACTGTAGATAGCGCCGGCTCTGACCCTTGATGAGGGTAGAGAAAGATTGCCTTTGGTCGACGCTTTTACTTCATATAAATTGAACTTCAATTAATGTTATATAAATAATAATTACCACATAAATAAAAATCAAACAACGCTTATGTACCCTTCGTAATTGTTTTTGACATTTTCGCGGGCCCTGTTGCCTAGTGCGATCACTCTCGCTCTACCTCAGGGCCAGCGCTGACTGTGTAGAAACCAAAGAGAAATAACTGTCCATGTATGAGACTTGTTCAGTCAGAGGATTAAAAAAATGATCGACAATGATGATGATGAAAATAATCTTACGTCTTACTATGTATTAAAATGTAAAACTTAAGTTTCGTTGGTCTAATGAAACTAAGAATATGAGATTTTGGGCCAGAATCTCTTATTCTCAGTAGTAGTCACGAGTCAGAAAGTTGGTAGCCTTACATACTCTCTTACACAGCGGAACACATGAGCCGTTGGTACTGCGTCTGATCCTTTTCCCGTCGTGAACACGAATGAGAGAATAGTAAGTTCACTTGTTTTTGCGTAAACACTTGAGCACTATCTATCTATGTATCTTTCGCAGTCGGTACGTCTCAATCTTAAAAAACAGCAACGCCACTTGACAAGTTACGTTTAAATCAGAGAACAAATTTATAATGGAATTAGCTGTGCCCGCGCGGTTTCACTCGCGTATTATTTATACAAATATAATAAATTATTTTATTACTATAATAACACATACGCACGCACACATACACACACATATATACACACACACCCATCCACACATACATATGGCTACTGATAAAAAAGGGATTAACGATTTGAAATTAATTTTCATAAGATAGCGTAGAGTTTACCGATCTTATATTTAGCCTAACATTTGCGCCACCACATGTTCTTTGTGTGTACCAATTTTCATCAAGATTGGTCAACCTGTTCTTGAGTTATAAGAAGACATACAGACATACAGACATACAGACAGGCAAAAATTAAGAAAATAGTATAAACATCATAAAACGATAATTTATCACAAATTTAGGTGAAAAAAAAATTTTACAGACAGACCCAATAGATTTATATAGTAGTTTAGATATATATTTCGCATACGAAAGAAATACAAAATAAACAAGAAAAAAATCAGCCGTTGACTATGACTAATTATTTTTAGTGTAAAAAATTACAAATTACAAACTGTTTCCTACTCTTGTAGAGCTTGGGCGAAACATACTTTAAGCTCCATAATAATACATATCTTATATACTATTAAGCCTTCTAGCCTATATAACCTTTCTCTAGCTATAAATAAGCTAGCAAAAATAATCAACACAATTCATTCAAATTAATTTACTTACTGAGTTTAACGCAATCAATCACACAAACCATAAATCTACAACATAAAGATAAATATATCTAGTTTAACAAAAACACCTTCAAAATGGATGTTGCAAAAAAGCCAATTAACAGACATGTATTTGAAATGGCAGAAAATGCACCACGTGCGTTGGAATTCCACTTCCCCACAAATGATGTGGTATCCTGGACTTGGAATATAAATAAAACCATAAAAATATTTGAAGAATTTCGGCATATGATTTAGGGACTACGCTCATGCAAAAACCCTTGACGAGAACTTTTTTTTTTAATTACCATCGTTCAGGATGTTAGGGGCAATAATTTAAACTGATTCTTGATTTTAAAATTTATATATTATATTGGTCTTTAAAAAAAAAAGTAACGTAACGGCCTGTGAATGTCCCACTGCTGGACTAAGGCTTCTTCTCCTCTTTTGAGAAGAAGGTTTTGGAGCTTATTCCACCACGCTGCTCCAATGCGGATTAGTGGAATTCATATGTGACACAATTTCAGTGAAATTTGACACATGCAGGTTTCCTCGCGATGTTTTCCTTCACCGTCAAGCACGAGATGAATTATAATTACAAATTAAGCACATGAAATTCAGTGGTGCTTGCCCGGGTTTGAACCAACGATCATCGGTTAAGATTCACGCGTTCTTACCACTGGGCCATCTCGGCTTATATTATTGGTCTTTATGTGAACACTTTTCTATGACATTTTGTAACATATTTTACTACAAATGATTTTTCCTGTCAATTTACGCTTCTGGTAAAAATGCCATGAATCGGAGACATCCTTCGTTGGTGCAGAGTTTGATAATAATCGATTGTGTGGTTACTTTAAGACGTGAGAGCGTAACAGACAAATAAACTCATTTTCGCTTTTATAATATTAGTAAAGATTTCTATAAGGATCAGTAGGAACACTAGCTGTAATTATTGTTAAATACAATCATAATATTATTCTACATACGAAATTATCAATGCAAACGCAATCGCTTAAAATATTGAACCTTTGACATCGATGTATGAATTAACAACCATTAAAGAAAAACGATTTTATCTATTAACGAAACTCTATAATTAAGCAGACCAGCGGTAACGTTTAAAATATAGGAATAATACTTGTAAAATAGAATTACATAATGTACAGTTTTACAATTTGTTTACGAAGTAAATTACAATTAAATATGTAAACTACAACAAAATCTTATTTGTACCTGATAACGGGTAATGATGATGCGCATGCGCATTTTTGATATGTTAAGTGAGAGATACGAATTCAAATAAACTAAATACTTACAAATTATAATATATAACGAACTTCTACGTGGGCGTTGAATGTGGATTTTTTTTTTCCTTCCATGGGAACTCTTTTGATTTCTCAAGTGTACGGTTAGTAAGGATCTAACTATGCTATTTCAGAATCCATTTGAAATATTTCGTCTATGAGCAGATTATTACTAGACTATAATTTTGTACTGCCTCGTTGGTCTAGTGACTAAATATAAGGCCGCAGACCCGGTGGTCCTGGGTTCAATTCCCAGGTCGGGCCAATAAGTAGTTATTGGGTTTTTCTGTCAGAAAATTCTCAATAGCAGCCCGGAGCCTGGAAGTTGGAAGTGTGTACACTCCCGTGCCTCAGAAAGCACGTAAAGCCGTTGGTCCTGCGCCTGAACTCTTTCCGGTCGTGTCGGATTGCCGTCCCATCGGATTATGGGCTAGGGAATAGTGAGTGCACCTGTGCACTATAATATGTCCTGCGCAGTTGGCTAATCTCTCTTGAGATTGGCCGCCGTGGCCGAAATCGGTCTGGAGGACCTTATTATAATACCTATATAAGAATATGGAAGTCACGCTTGTCGCGTCAATGGTCTAAATTTAAAGCGGGTAAAAGCTGCAAAGCGCAGCTATTTAATTCTATAATAATACCAGTTTTCGCTTTCGGCATCTCCCGAATTTTTGGTTGAAGCTGAGAGGTATTCAGAAAAAAAAGGTATGTACTTCCTTTGAGATCAAGTTAGTTTCATACTAAATTTCATCAAAATGGATTTAGTAGTTTAGTCGTGAAAGCGTAACAAACAGATATAATTACTTTCGCATTAACAATATTAGTATATATAAAATACTCAAACATCTTATTTTTAATTAACCGGGAGGGCAAATAACTCTACTGCACCTGATGGTAAGTGGTAGTAGAGTCCAAGTGCGACGACGGGTAGTACAGTCGGGAAGAATGATCTGCACTAGCCGCCCCCGCCTTGCCGGTCCACAAGATTCTCCAAAACGCGCAGCATCTTCTGATATAAGTTTTATTAGTTTAGTATTTCAATTTTTTTTTTTTTTGCATTGTTTCAAATTTTAAAATATTCCCTCCAGATTCTCACTCGACGCAAAGCTGTCCATAACACAGGCCGCGTTTCCGCGCTGTACGGCAATGGACAACCTTTGCGCCAAGTAAGACCCGGAGCGATTGATTATGTATTTCAATTAGGCATTTCTAAAAAATGCACATCTTTTATTAGGTAGACAAATAGATAGATAAAATCTACTCGCCTAAAAGCCTTATCCTATTTTGCCCAGTGGATCATTATGTGCTGTATCTGTAACTCATGCGGTTTTCACAGATATGGGTACAAATGTCGCTCCGTATAAATATTAATAGCATTCTCTACATGCCGGTGCACACCTGCGCACGATTAACACGAATGTCAAAATAGAATTCCGTACAAAAGTATTTCCCTTAAAACCAACCAACCACAGAATATAGATATAGTCAAAACAAAAAATACGACCCTTATTGTAAAGTACGTAAGGGCGATATTGAAATGTAAGTAAGTTAAATTTTAAGTTTTTCTAAATGCTTAATTGCTCAGGAAGTATCTATTACGGTTTGTATATTTTGTAAGTTCAAAACATCGATACATTGTCGATTATCGGTTTCAATTTTTATTTCATAAATTCGTAGTTAACACTTTTTTATTATTATCCTTTATTACAAACGAATACGGAGATTTATTTCAATGAAGGCATTTGACTTTTAATATAAGTAAATATATAAATATGTTTTATAAATAATTTTAAGGCAAAGATTTAAGAATTACAATTTAATGACCATCGCTAATTACTACAATGAATAGAAGCTTAAAAACTCTCAAAAATATATCAAAATACACATAGTAGGAAGGTATCGGTAGTCTCATCACTAGTGCCAGTGATCAGTCTATTAACGAAACAGGGGCATAGACAATTTGTAACCTCATAACGAGTCGAGTTACATCGCATGTCATAAATCATAATTTTTTTAAAAGGAAAGAAATGTTGCGGCATGACTTCTGCTAATTGACATTTTCCTACTTAAAGCAATCTACTTAATTATAACGATATAAGATACAATGATGCATTACAAATAATATGAAAAAGGGATAATGATTAGATTTTCGTTTCTAAAATAATAAAATTAAATTTGTATTTTATTATATTTAAGCTTGTCATAAGAACGTGCTAAACATTTCAGTATATTGAATGATGTGCGCCTTAGACATGTTTTTCGAAGCTTAAATGAATTAAAAAAATAATTATTTAGGCGCCATCAATATAAGTATACTATGTCGAATTTGGTGGAAATTATTGAATTTGTTTGATGGATTTATATAACCTTTATTAATAAAAAACAAAGTAAATAAAAGAAAATTTTGTAAAGTAAGAGAATATCCGATTTTCTTTAATAGAAAATACATAAAACTATATTAAAGATTACTAAGCGGTAATAGTTGACGTCCGAAAGAAAATCCCATGACGAATAAAAAAGTCATTATTAACTCCTCTCAACCTTTATGAAGAATACATTTATGCTAACAAAGCAGCTTGAGATCAGGACCCATTTTATAAGGACTTTGGTCCATAAAAAAGAATGCTGATTTTAAAAATGGAATGGAACGAATAAATACAAAATACTTCATCAAGAAGTTGGTTTACAAGAAATAAAATGTTTGTATTTACTAATAGATCTAAATATAAAAACTCCTTGCTTACGTTGATTTATACATTCACATTGATTTACAGCTGGTCTCTAAATGATTCGGTTGATATTTTTATGTGCCACGCCATTTTATTCATTTTTAATGGAGCTATTTGTAACTACACTTATGATTTAGTAGTAACATTATTCCTTCTAAATGTTTTAGTATGAGTTTACAGTTTATTAATAGTTTAACGATATTTCTTTCAGTCATATTTGGAAAGTGTTTTTTATACTTGGAATACTTCTTGTGCCTTTAACAGTTTCTAATTAAAAATATCTAATAACATGTTTTGCCAAGCTGCGATAAAATAGAAAAATTATAAAATATAATACGCCCGACTTGTTTACTCTATAAAACTTTAAGGCTTTAAGCTTCTTAAGGAAAGAACATTTTTTAAAATTGACGTTGAGTTTCTGTAAACTAAAAAAACCTAATTACCACACACTTATGTCTCGTCGGCCATATTGGTATCACCGGTGAGGTGACAGCGCAGGCGTGGCCCGATAAAAAAGTTCCTATTTGTTCCATTTCAAAATGGAATTTTAATCGTTCAACAGATAAAACTTTTTGCCGCTCACGACCACATTCCCTTAAAATATTCCACGAAAAACATCCTTTTATCGTTCCAATTAAAATTGCGAACGCAAAATGGCTTCCGATCCGCCATTTTGGTGTCCTATATTTATAAATTTCTTACAGAATTTACTTTTCTCCGGTTTTATGATTGTGTTTATTATGTGTCATACTATAACATAATCAACTATTAATTAAATTAATAAAATAAAAAAGTTGAATAAAAGTAAAAAGTAACAGCCTGTGAATTTCCCACTGCTGGGCTAAGGCCTCTTCTCCTCTTTTGAGAAGAAGGTTTTGGAGCTTACTCCACCACGCTGCTCCAATGCGGATTGGTGGAATACACATGTGACAGAATTTGAGTGAAATTTGACACATGCAGGTTTCCTCACGATGTTTTCCTTCACCGTCAAGCACGAGATGAATTATAATCACAATTTAAGCACATGAAATTCAGTGGTGCTTGCCCGGGTTTGAACCCACGATCATCGGTTAAGATTCACGCGTTCTTACCACTGGGCCATCTCGGCTTTCAAAAAGTTGAATAACTTGACCATCAAATCCATCTGATGATTAAATTATAGAAGATATTATAAAATGTCGCTCTTCTAAATTTAAATTTAGAATTATTTCAGCAAGTATTTGCTCAATGCATTTAAAATTATATATTTTTAAAATAGCGTACACATTAAAAAAACAAATCATTTTTCTTTCATAAAGACCATTAAATTTTTCTTCAACAAACAAAGGATACCTTTAATGAAAGAATCATGCTTGTTATCTTAGAATTTACATTGACAAAGTTAAAGGGGAACTCGTTTGTTTGCTTTCTGACTGCGACGAGTCGTCTCTAAAACGATTTAAATTTTAAACCACTATTAGCATTGACTAGTGCCCTTCCGTATCTCTTCATGTCTCATATTTATATATTATGATAACAGTTATATATTATATAACTGTCTCGATGAAGTATATAATGTATAAACCTGAAGATCTCTCCTACAGGTTCAAATTCCGGTGTCGGATCAATAAAAATATAATTGCTGGCGTTATAATGTTGGCAATTATCTTCTCCCTCTCTGATTGTATCGGTTTGCCATATTATGCGAGAGAATAGAGAGTGCATATGTTTTATAATATCTCCCGCGTGTATAGATAGATTCCATTGATTCGTTATCGAACAATATTGGTCGATAGATCATTGTTATCAAATATTCAACGAAATACTAAAAATGTGTATGACATTGAAAAAGTAGTTTAAGTACCAAAGGCGTTTATAGAATAAATATTTACTACTTAGTAACTTACTATACTTAATAATAAGTTAAGGAAGCAACCGTTGCTTTATAAATGGGCTAAAAATTTTATGCAACCTTTTAAGCTATGGGATTTTTAAAGAATATTAACTTTTATTTCACCAATTAAGAATTTAACATAGTGTTAGGAGTAATATCCTAATATAATAATATCCTGGGACATTATTCACACACGGCTATCTGATCCCAAACTAAGCAGAGCTTGTACTATGGAAACCAGACAACTGATATACTTACATATACTACTTTTCTTTTGTAAATACTTACCTATATAAATAATTACACCAAGACTGAGGACAAACAGACATGTTCATGCACACAAATATCTGTCCTGGGTGGGAATCGAACCCACGACCTGCGTCGCGAAAGGCACGATATAATTACAATCACATATCCACCAATCACGCCAACCGGCTCGTCGTGTAAGAGGACAATAGCCAAAGGGATCAATTTTAGTGTTAACATACCGCTATTGTTTATTGGTATAAATGAATGCATGAAAATAGACATTGGTATATTTTATTAATGACAAATAAAAAACAATATTACAAGAGATATAAGTCTATTAAATTAAAGATAAAAGTAAGCCAACGGTTATCTTTAAGTTCTTAGGTTAAAATTATTGCAATAATAAAAATATTAACACAGCTTTCAAAAGCGTTCGTCGTCTCGATGTCTGTTGCAATTCAAGAGGCAATCGATGGATAAAGGCTTTGTAGGCGTGTGGGCTATTCATTAGAAACAAATTTACTATTGTATTGTTAATGCCACCATGTTTTGTTGAATGCCGCCGTTTCGATGGACAGTTGGTAGTTTTGACCCAAATTTGTAGTATATGTAAAAACGTAAATACTGTGTTTTAAATCTAAAATTTAATTTAATTTCAATGACAATTTATTATGCTTGAATTAAATGATGTAATTTTTTATTAAGTTTTTAATATTACAAAATAATACATAAGATCTATATAGACATTAATCGTATACGATTATTTGGTGAGCCTGTTGGCATGGTCGGTAAGATACTTGCCTTTCACGCCGCAGGTCGTGGGTTCGATTCCCACCAGTGCATGAACATGTCTTTTTGTCTTGAGTCTGGGTGTAATTATCTATATAAGCATGTATTTACAAAAAGAAAAGTAGTAGATATATATCAGTTGTCTGGTTTCCATAGTACAAGCTCTGCTTAGTTTGGGTTTATTATTATTATTAGTTACTCGTAATATAATGATATTTTATTCAGCAAGATAAATGTAGTTCAAAACAGATTACTTCAGATCAGGTAGGCTTTTTAAGTAGGTATATCAATATGCGATTCATCTTTAATTTAACCAATACTACTAATTCTTCGGGCTTGAACCAAAGATCCTTATTTAATGACCGCCACATGGCGCCTTCCTTCACGGTGCAAAGTGAATTATGATAGAGAATGAAATTATTTCACGCCCCTTACGAACTATTGGAATATTTGAAACTATTCATCGACCAGTTGAGACAGCTGATTTAAAAGGGGCTCACTTGAAATCTTATGTGACAATAAAAATGTTTTACTTTGACCAAAACTATTTGTATCTAAACATAAATTATTTAAGAAATAGTTTACGCCTGTGGCTTCTAAGATATGTGACGTTGACCATTACAATTATAACTCAATTTTACTCGGTGGTAGAGCTTTGTGCAAGCTCGTCTGGGTAGGTACCACCCACTCATCAGATATTCTACCGCAAAACAGCAGTACTTGGTACTGTTGTGTTCCGGTTTGAAGGATGAGTGAGCCAGTGTAATTACAGGCACAAGGGACATAACATCTTAGTTCCCAAGGTTGGTGGCGCATTGGCGATGTAAGCGATGGTTAACATCTCTTAAAATGTCAATGTCTATGGGCGTTGGTGACCACTTACCATTAGGTGGCCCATATGCTCGTCCGTCAACCTATGATATAAAAAAAAACATTCAAAAAATACACGGGTCAAATAGTATATCACTATAAGTCGGTTGTAAACATTTCGCCGGTGAGTAATTGAATGAGTTCCTTCAAAATAGCACTGCTATTACTACGTACATATAGAGCTATATTATATAAGAAAGAACTAGAAATTCAGAGCCGAACACGATCGTAAAATATCAAAACGTAATGTGACATTTTCAATAATAATTAATTTATTATTAATATTATGCAAATAAGAAGAAATCACGCATCAAAATAGCATATCACCGGAAGTCGATTTATAACATTTCACGAGTACGAAATGAGTTCTTACATGTAATTTACATAATAGTTTCAATTAATGTATATATATATATATTTCTTACTTATTAAAGAACTAATTTATTCTCATTTGGCTACCGACATAATCAAAGTTTTAACTCTGTAAGACAAAATCCTACCGGTAGCCGCTGTGTTTAGTGAAGACAAACACGACAGCCTTTGACTAATTCCCGAGGCGGCTTATATATACAAATTGTCTATAAACAACATAACTTTATATAAATTGCTTTAATAGGCGCATAAAAAGTTAGCGGCGACTGCCCCGATTTGAACCCACGATCCACGTGTTTCAAGTTAATATCTCAGCTCTATTTGTCAATGATTCTCGCTTAAATTGCGTTATAAAAATTAATATTCTATAATGTGATTATATTTATAATAATTAATTAAACTAAATATAATCATATGACTATCCAAAATATTGATATAATTATAAGATAAATAAGAATAAATCTTTGTATTTGCGATCAAACTTAAGATGCCCGTAATAGATATAAAAACAGCAAAATGTGACCCGTGCTAGCACACAATAGGCTATTCTGGACAAAGGCGGCTAATTTGAGTCGCATTGCTGACCATAATACGCAATCTTTACCCCGTAAAAAGACCACCTTGAAGATTTACCAAAATATCCACTTTTGTGGTTGTTTCTTGAATAGAATACTATTGTATACAAAAGCCATTTGGAATGAGATTTATGTTATAGTTTAACGGTTTTCTTTAATGTCGAAAATAAAAAAAGCTCTTACAATATTATACTAGATAGACACGGCTTCACTATCGAACATTTTTCCGTGATAAAAAAACCTTAAGTTTTTCCGTCCAAAATACTTCTTTCCTTGCAAAAAAACAAATCCTATATTTCTGTATAAAAGAACGACAAACGAACACATACTTTCATTACACAGACATTTGTAATATTAAAAAGCGATTTTAAATATTGTTTATTTATTTGTAAATATATGATGACTTTTATTGGTTTATACTGTAATAATATTAAAATAATTACTGCATTTTTTTACATTACCGTGTACCTGATATATCCTACTAACCGATTTCAGCCACTGTGACCATTCTAAAAACCAGCGAAGGCACACGAAATATTTTTTTTTTTTTTTTTTATGATATAGGAAGGTGGACGAGCGTATGGGTCAACTGATGGTAATTGGTCACCAACGCCCATTGACAATGGCATTGTAAGAAATTTTAACCATCGCTTACAACGCCAATGCGCCACCAACCTAGGGAACTAAGATGTTATGTCCCTTGTGCCTGTAATTACACTGGCTCACTCACCCTTCAAACCGGAACACAACAGTACAAAGTACTGATGTTTTGCGGTAGAATATCTGATGAGTGGGTGGTACCTACCCAGACGAGCTTGCACAAAGCTCTACCACCGAGTAATATAGTATTATAGTCCAAATTTGTGCCACTTTCTTTTGTGGTGACTAACGACTTTAAACGGTCTCCGAGAATTAGAGCTTTTATGTTCCACAGTCTTCTCAGCTAGCGACTATTTCAACCACAACAGATTTGACATCGAATCGACGCAATGCCATTGGTCGAGATCTTGAAGAATATCTGTTATTCATTACGCAATCGCGAAAAAATGGCGTTTTGAATGTCGGCGAAGTTTTTATCAGAACTTAAAAAAAAAATTAAAGTAGATATTAGTAGTTAAGAATTGCGTTGTGTTATAAATAATTATATAGTATTCAAGAACTGTTTGTAGTGAATAATATAGCAAATCTAAGGTTTATTTATACATGTTTTACTCATTGGATTAGAAAAGGCTGTACGTGAACTACATAATAATTATTGTTAATACGCCTTATATACTCTCTTTTTGTTTTCGTAGACATTAAATTACGTAACATTTTAAAATATTGCATAAGGTACATACAAAGCTTAGTTTTGTGCGTATTTTTTAGTCTCGCAATGGTATAGTCAAACAGTGGGCAGCGGCGCCCGACATACCATCATAATAATTAAAGAATATATTTAATTGATGTCAAATATTGGTCCGGTCACGGTAATTAGCTGGAGTGGAGGAAGCGTGACCCGCGCCCACTTAGCCAGATATGAGACAACGTCCGTACAATACAAATACCTACCGCTTTAAAACGCACACCGCTTTTTATGTGTTCTCTTAATAGTTCAAATCGAAATCATAATGGTATTTTTTGTATAGTCACATATTATTTTTATATAGTAAATATTTAAAATAAATTATAACGATACGAAACAAATTATCGACATATGACGTCAGTTATAAAGTAAGTTATATCATTCATTTATAAAAAAAAATGTCTAGCGTATATTAAAAGAATATTGCACATATTTTAAGAGCTTAAATGAAACAAATGTACTTACTGTACAAACTAGCTGTTAGCCCGCTACAGTATCCAATTTTTGTATTGAGTTACTGTTTTTAATAATTTTAATTAAAATACTAAAACTAAAAACTTTACTCATGTAAGCTCCAACAAACGCTGTAAATCATTGTTATAGATTAGCTGTTAAGCTATTAACGTACGTACGTAAGATTATGCCTAGAAAAAATTGAAACTGACTAGTCACTTATTTTCTCAAATAAAATACGTTTCAATTAAATAAAATATATATTTTTTGTATGAAAATCAACGAATACTAACATTATTCATGTTAATCATGAATTTTAGCATATATTAAAATTAGGGCAAGATAAAAATATCTAAAGTTTTGTTAAAGATACGAATATTTTATTGTAGTGAGATTGTACTCCAAGGAATGTCGTCGATTCTATTCAAATGATTTGATTACAAGTAATATAACAGAAACTAAATTGGTATTTTTTTTTCATATAAAACCTAGTGTAATGATTTTCTAAATCTTACAAAACTATAAGTAGCAAAAATAACAAATATTTTATTAACTAAACAATAATGCTGTGTTATTATTACCTACAAATATAGTTTAACCCTTTATGCAAATTAGACTTCGTAATTATTATTCAATTTATGGACACATTAAATGCGCGGGCGCATGTTATTATAACGCTATAAAGAACCTACTCTATGTAATAAGTGTCAATACGTGGATGTATTCATGTAGACACTAATTACTCGACGCCATTATTACGCAAAACTGAGATAAGTAGAATAGTATGGCATACGATTATGAAAATTGTATTTGATATGTTATTTGCAATAGGTGACGTAACAGCCTGTGAATTGCCCATGGCTGGGCTAAGGCCTCCTCTCGCTTTGACGGAGCCACCACGCGGCACTATTGGAGAAGCCAATGCGACTTGGGTGAACGGTCTAGGGTTTTTTTTAAAGTCAATGGCCAATAGCGAAAATCAAACTCCTTATGATATATATACCGACCTGGTATTGGAATCCAAGATTTCGAGATCCACCTCAACATCAACCACGAGATATGAACATTACAAAAAAGGGAACCACAAAACTGGACACGAAAGTCTGTAATTGACATAAAATCTTAATTAGAAAAATATTAACAACTAAAAATCAAGAGCGAAGATGTTGATTTACCAGGAAGCCAGTGTAACTACAGGCGCAAGGTACATAACAACTTCACGAGGTTGATGATACGACGACGCATGATTTTTTTTTTAAGGTTTCCGGTTGTTCTCATGACTCTACTCCACCTGATGGTAAGTGGTAGTAGAGTCCAAACGCGACGACGGCTAGTGCAATCAGGAAGAATGACTTGCACCAGCCGCCCCCGCCTTGCCGGCCCGCAAGATGCCTCTTTACGCCTCGTTTGAAGGAACCCAGGTAATAAGAGGAGGGGAACACGTGTGCTGGTAACGAATTCCATGTTTTGGAGGTGCGACAAAGAAAAGAGTTGCCAAATTTCTTCGTGCGCGATGGAATTGATGTCACAGTTAGGCGGCGACATCGAGAGCCAGCACGCGTAGATTTGTGAAGGAAAGGGGAAGCAGGAATGAGAGAAAATAACTCCTCTGAGCACTCGCCGTGATACAGTCGATAAACAGCGCTCAGTGCCGCAATCTCTCGATGCAATTGTAAAGGCTCGAGGATGTTGGTGACCTTTACGTCGCCAATTATGCGAACCGCACGTCGCTGCAACCGATCCAAGGCCTCCAGTAAGTACTTGGCGGAGCCATCCCAAAGGTGCGAGCAATATTCGACGCAAGACCGCACCTGTGTTTTATATAACAGGAGCAGTGGTTGTGGCGTGAAAAAGCGCCGCACCTTGTTCAGGACTCCGAGTTTTCGTGATGCTGTTTTTATAACAGCCTCGATGTGATCCTTTGGATTGAGGTCGCACCGAACGTCAATTTCCAGTATGACGACTTTGCCTTGTATCTCCAGCATAGTGCCACAAAGGGAAGGAGGAGGAGAAAATGGTGACTTTTTCGCTGTAAGGGCTGTGAGGGCGCGTACCTGTGTTTTCTTGGCGTTAACAAGATTATCAGAGCCCCATTTGGCAATAAGTCCTAACGTCCTATCGAGTTCAACAACAAGATCCCTCCGTCTCTCCTCAGTTTCCGCCCGCGCAGCTCCTACATGTCCGTGGTATCCCCCGTGCACTGTACTATCATCTGCATAGCAATGTATGTTCCCGAGAGAGAGCATATCATTGATATCCAGAAGAAAGAGTGTGGGGAATAGCACAGACCCTTAGGGTACCCCAGCATTCACTACATGGAATTGTGAAGCGCAATCATCAACTAAAACGCGAAGGCTACGCTTGTGTAGGAAGCTGGCAATCCAGGTGTAGAGCTGAGCTGGCAGACCGTATGCCAGCAGCTTGGAGAGAACTTCTGTGGCAGACCCTTTCTTCTCTAGATAATGGTTAATATTTCTAACCGAACCATGAATGTTAACAATAGGTGGAAATGTGCCCGTCTGTCAAATTATTTTATCAAATAAATATCCCATTCGCTCTGTATTTCATAAAATAAATAATAATAACTACATTAAATATATAAACGAAAGAATTAACTGGCTCATTTTTTCAAAACATTAGTACTTTATTCACCTAACTAGATACGAGTAGATATATTAATTAATTATAATAATAATATCCTGGGATATTATTCACACAAAGCCATCTGATCCCAAACTAAGCAGAGCTTGTACTATGGAAACCAGACAACTGATACTTACATATACTACTTTTCTTTTGTCAAAACATACTTATATAGATAGGATCAACCAGACTTAGGACAAACAGACATGTTCATGCACACAAATGCCCTGGGTGGGAATCGAAACCACGACCTGTGGCGTGAAAGACAAATATCTTACCAAACACGCCAAGCGGCTCGTCATTAATTAAATCCTTTGTAAAATAAAATACAGGATTAAACCAACGTTTGAAGCCTATTCATTTAGCATAAAAGGAATGTTTAATGAATGTGTGTTGTATCAAAGTTTATACTCGCTAATTGAAATGCTTAAACTTAATAATTGACACTTGACCGTTTCAAAAATAAATGGCGCGAAATATAACAAATTAGCGATTTCGAATGACGTTTAGTAATGTCAGTAATGTCCGGCCGCAGAGAGAATGTACGTTACGTGGAGGTGTACGTTAGTGACAGATCCGTGATCGAATAGATGATGACACTCTAAAGTAGTCTAGTTTATTTTGTAACATACTATTAATATCATTAAAAGTTATACATTATGTCAAATGAAAATATATGTGTGGGACATCAGATCTTCGATCACTATTGTTGTACATCGTGTGGGCGTACAGTGGGTTATCGTGAAATGAATAATACTTAGTCAATATAATCACACTTTATTACTCTTCACAATTAAGATTACACAAAGTAGTTATGGAACGGTAAGACAATTCCATGACCTCACTCGACCGATGGCTTGCAGTAAATGTTCTACCCGGACCCGAGTGTAACCTTCACGAATCTGTCGAAAGCGCGCTCAAGTTTTGCCGAACCACATCGAATTCAAGTTCACAACCGCAGGGGCGCTTTTCGTTCCTTTGAATGTCTGTACGATTGATCTTGGATGCGACATATGTTATAATTTAGTCTGAATAAATAAATAGGTTTGGGGTGTCTGTTATTTCAAAATAACTGACTTTCAAATTATAAATAACAAAACCAAAACAACGTTTTTTTTTTTGGACATCCCTTGCGACCTAATAATTTAAATATTTGTAATATATTGTGTTAAAATAGCAGATGTTGAAAAATTCACAAAAAATCATAAAGTTCCATGGAGCTATAGGGCTATTCCGTAAGAACAAACTGGAAACTCACCACATAAAACGGTCGTGAACTGTCAAAAAGTGATAAGCGACATTGAGCATAATAATCATAATATTTCAAGTATACACGTATCAAAATGGGATATCACCATAAGTCGGTTGTCAACATTTCACGGGTGGTGATTCAGTCTTCAATGGACTACTACTCGGAGGAGTCTGGAATTTTCTGGTAGTTACGTGCTTTTTAATTTTTTTTTCAGCCTTTTGCCGTCTAATGGTGGACAAAAGCCTCATCCATAGATCGCCAACTATCCCGATCTTAGGCAACCCGCATCCATCCTGTACCTGCCATCTTTCTTAAATCGTCAGTCCACCTCGCCATAGGGCCTACACTACGTTTGCCTAAGTCACCACTCACGTGTCGGCTCCATCGGTCATCAATGCGCCTAGAGATATGAAATGTTTTTTATGTATCTATATGAATACCACCAACATTTTGCTTTAGACTTTTCATTACATTCATTTCAGCTACGCAAAATCGGATTGTTCTTTTAAAAACTGTATTCGACTTTATTGTTCTTCGTAAACTAAATCAGTTAGATCTTATGCATAAATTTTGTTCAATTTATTTTTACTTATTGTAATTTTTACTTCGTTCGTGTATTCTTATATCATTTTGATACATTATTGCAATGCTTATATTAAAATTAGGGCAACAATTTCAAATCCGCTTAAGCTTATGACTTATCACACGATACAAGTAGAAACACTAATTGTGTGTGTTGATAGCGTACGTCCGAAGAGTGAGTGTTTTAATCAAAACAATTAAGACATTTTATGCGCCTCCGAGACGAGTGTAATTAACAAAATGCTTCATTATCTCATCATTCGTTTCCTCTCAGATTCGTGTTAAATCAGAACTTATGTTATTTAAATAATTCAGATTGTATTATCCTCATCGGTATGGTTAGCTATTGGCGAACTCCGAGGTATTGGTATCAAGTCCCAGATCGGAACAATTAAAGGAATAGATTTCTTTGTCTTGAAATACTCAGTAGGTCAGAGTTTTTACAATCCCGTGCCCAGGAATGCCGTTAGTCCAACAGCTGAACTCCTGATTATGATAGTGAGAGTAAAAGAGATAGCACTATATATGTTCTGCGCAGATGGCTTATATCTTAATCCAAAATGCAACAACTTATCTTAAAATCCAATTTTTTTACATATTATGTGATGTAATTTAATCTTTAATTCTTATCTCATATAGAGTTATTTTTACTAATTACTAATTAGAAATGGAAAGAAGGCGAATCATTCCGTCTTATCTTCCTTTCGTCAAACTATTCCATATCTACATATATATGTTAATGTTAGCTGAAACATGTAAATAACATATGTTAATAGATAAATTTATTATTTTTAGATAGAATTCAGTTATTAAATACTTAAATTTCAGATGTAATTATGTCGTTTTTTGTCACAATGTTTTGTTTTAATTGATTTTCAAGTTGAAGCTTGCTAATATCAAGTATTTTTAAGAATCTTGTACATACAATATCTTAACGCTTATAATAATAAAATATTTGCAAGGACCTGAATAAAATCGTCGTTAGTCGAGATGTAACCAGGCTAAATAACAAGGGCACTGTGTTATGTTATGAGAACAAAGAATAAATGATAATAAAGATAAGGTATTTCTATGAAGCTGGTACACACTTCTAGTAACCCAAGCAGGTGCTTAGCTGTAAGACCAAGCCTATCAAATAGTACCGTAATTGCACTTATATGGCAGAAGACAATCTTTTGGACGGCGTGATTTTTTTCACATTTCGAATTTGTACATACATATTATTATGCCCACAATCATTATAATGTTTGCATAGTTTTATTTATTAAAGAACTTTTAAATTGTGTGATTAATTAAGTTAATATGTATGTATGGCAGATATTAGATGTAATCGTATATTCTATACGTAGACGCATGTATGTGTATACAGTACAGTACAGTAACAGCCTGTGAATGTCCCACTGCTGGGCTAAGGCCTCTTCCCCTCTTTTGAGAAGAAGGTTTTGGAGCTTATTCCACCACGCTGCTCCAATGCGGATTGGTGGAATACACATGTGACAGAATTTCAGTGAAATTTGACACATGCAGGTTTCCTCACGATGTTTTCCTTCACCGTCAAGCACGAGATGAATTATAATCACAAATTAAGCACATGAAATTCAGTGGTGCTTGCCCGGGTTAGAACCCACGATCATCGGTTAAGATTCACGCGTTCTTACCACTGGGCCATCTCGGTATATTGTATTATATACATAGACGCATCTATGTATATAATATATAAGTTAGTCGTTGACTACCTCGTTGGTCTAGTGGCTAGATATAAGCCCGCATACCCGGTGGTCCTGGGTTCAATTCCCAGGTCGGGCCAATAAATAGTTATTGGGTTTTTCTGTCAGAAAATTCTCAGTAGCAGCCCGGAGTCTGGAAGTTGGAGGTGTGTACACTCCCGTGCCTCGGAAAGCACGTTAAGCCGTTGGTCCTGCGCCTGAACTCTTTCCGGTCGTGTCGGATTGCCGTCCCATCGGATTATGAGAGCTAAGGAAAAGAGAGTGCACCTGTGTTTGCGCACACACTTGTGCACTATAATATGTCCTGCGCAGCTGGCTATCTCTCTTGAGATTGGCCGCCGTGGGCGAAATCGGTCTGGAGGACGTATATAAATGTAAGTTTTATGCAAGTAACAGAGCTAAATAACACAACGAAATAAAAAGAAGATGAGAGATAATAATAATTAATATTTAAAAAACTATACATTAATTACTTAGTCCTTATTTATAAAAATGATATTCCTTAGCGGTGTTTTTTTTTTTAATTAACAATAACGCGGACATAAAAATCTTTATTTAATTACTAATACTAACTATTAATATTATTTATTTAAAAGTAGTTTTAGAAGCTAATCGGTGTAGCGTGCATCGTGCAGTAATAAGTTTATAGGCAAGGCAAAGCTCGTGTAATTACAAATTTGACGACGTCGCGTGCTACGACGATGCTGAGATAGAATAGACTAGAATAGAATATGCTTTATTGTACAACACATACAAGTTTACAGAAACACAGTTATAAGCACTATTTAAATACTACCAGATACATAGAGATACCAGGAGGATTATTCGGAAACGTGTTTATTTATTTTTTGAGGTGGCAATATTAACTGAAGTAAAGCATTGAAGTAAATATTCATTTGTTACTTCAATCGATATGCATTTGTGATTAAATATAACGATGTATTTTTTATGTGAAACTTATATTGCCGCACCTTGGGTAGCATGGTATCATGCGCAAGCGAACCTGTGGCGCTCCTCGTTAACACGGAAAGAGTACCACTGGTTTTTTAGTCGGTATTCCGTTGTTCGGGGCGCACACTTTGGACACCGACGAGTCCCACACTGTTCCCGTGGAGGAATGGCGTAATGCGCTTTTCCAGCGTAAGAACTTCTTTTATGACGTCACGCTCATCAGCCGTTGCTCTCTACTCTATCGTGTATATGTTGCATAAACTATTTGCTTTAATTTGTATGTGTGCATAATTATTTACTATGCTAACGAAAGTCTATGTTTTTATCAATTTAACTCCTTATTTATTTATTGATATTCTGTAATTATAAATTATTTTAATAACGATTTCGTTGTTTCACATCTACCGGTCGACCCGTGACGGCCATTTCTTTTGTACAATATAATAAAGCCTTTTATGGATTTAGAGTTTAGACGCTATTATTACCAAAGGTTATAACGGTACGGTATACGGTTAAATATATTAATTTTATATGTTAAAATTTAAATATTAATTATAAATCACAATTTTCTTATTTTAATAATAATTAATAAAGAACGAATAAAGATAAACGAATCGCTAAAACAGCTGACGAAATTTAAACGAATGAAACGGAAGTCCCGAACGAGTTTCAACAATTTCAACCAATAGGAAACATTTATAATGCACATAAAACATCTAAAATCAATATATTAACATAAATGTAAATCACGATTATCCAGCCTCTCGTAACCATTTTAATTGAAACGCGAGAATACAAGAATTATTCAAATAGACACGAAATCAAAATATCTAGTGTATTTCTAACCTTTATACTGAAAGGGCGAGACGGCTATCATTGTTCGAATCTTTTGTAATTATTTCCTTTAATCCATAAGATATCATCAGCCGATGTCTGGGCGTGCCATTAGATTCTCGCCACTAGCAGCAAGTGCCTCGTTTAGACGTGCTAGTTGAATAGGTTGTCTGTTTGTTTTCTTGCTAACTGATTATGCATGAACCGCTTAATCGATTTAATAGAGATTTCATTAATTTAGTGAATCAGTGTGTTGTGTTTTATGTTAATATTGGAATGTGAAGTATGCTATAAAATGCTCGTTGTTTTAATTTTATCTCCATAGTAATTATATTCCACTATTATAATGGCTAGTACATATTTATTATTGGCTTAAGATTTAATTAAGTAATCAAGTATCATTATATTTGAAATAGTTTCAACGTTGATACCAACATTTGAACGAAATTTGTACCAAGCCCTAAAGTAAAATAATTTCGACATTGGTACATTGGGCCAAGCCTGATACATTGGGCCAAGCCTGGTACATTGGACCGATTACCAGTAATCGTCCGCAGCACAATCCTGACCAGTTCCGACGCGACTCGCAGGGCGCATCGTGACTGTCCGCTTGACACGGTCTAATGAAGTCGTAAGGTGCACTCGCTCCCCGACCCCGGGAATAGTGGTATGGAAACCACTTCTTAAATAAATAACTATTTTTTTTAAATTTATTAAGTATTTATTTTTATTCCAAAAAATTTCCTTACTTTGTGTTCTTTAATTATATAATTTAATAAAAATACCAAAATGTATTGACTCGTGTTTAAATAAAAATCATTATTGTAGACTATGTATAATAGAGCTAAATCATAGTTTGAATGTTTTGCTTGTATTATTTAAAACAAGATAGAGAATGTGACGTTCTATTATTTTGCACATCCAATATAAGTACTTTATGTTCTCTGAGCAATTGAATATTAAATTAAATATACTTTATTTAAAAAAAAAAACACGTTAACATCGGTTACACGAATAAGTATACATTGTGCAATAAATATCATGTAAAGAACAAGTTGTTAATTAAACTAACTCATTATCAGCACTTCGTTTAGCGAATTAGCATACATTACTCATCAAAATTAAACGATCTATGCTAGTTCCTCTTAAGAAGTGAAGTTTTCATTACTAACAATTTAGAAACCTATTTTGTGCACGTGTATGTTTTAATAACGGCATTGTACCATCAGCAACAAAAACGAAAAAATATATAAAGACAATTCATTTGTTTAAAAATCCATATGAATACAGACAGAGAAGCCTTACTTGTGCGGTACTTATTACAAGCGATTATAACGCGCGGGCAGTCGCGAGCAAATGTAATTATCTCTTTCTCTTGTCACCATTGACCACGACTGTCCTCGATGCATCGATTATTGAAGCATTAAAAGAACAACTAAAATTCTTAATTTAAATAAATTATTTAAAACAGATTCTAAATTTAAATAAAGTGAAACTGCCTCCGTGTGAACGTAGCCGTGAAACATGCTCTATGGGTGGTACTTAGACACTTATTACAAGTTATTAGAGCGCGCGGACAGTCGCGAGCAGATGTAATTATCCTTCGTAGTCTCACGTCCGCCACGTCTATACGACCGTACGGCTGATGTATCATTTAAAGCAATGTTAGTAAGAAAAATGACGTACGCGACCCGAGTTTAAGTTCTAAATTTAAAATTGCCGGTCACGTTACTACATTAGTAACATTACATAAAATTGTATTATTATTGTCTATTGACAAAAATATATTTTATCTACGTTTTACAAGTGTTAGATGTTTTTTAATCCTTAGCAACGATGTAAATAACACGATCTCCTTCCTGAATTTCTATACTATCTGCACAGTGCATAGAAGCACTATACTCACTCTCATCATATTAAACGTCTTTTATTTTCAACCAGAGAGAAAACAAACGTAGGAACAACAAGTTTAAGTACTTTCCGAGTCATGGGAATCACACCAAGCTGCTACTGAGAGTTCATTGACACAACCCAAAAGCATAACCTGGATAAACTTTACGGCAACCAGTGACGGCAACCAGTGACGTCATCTGCAGCCTTATGACACTAGATCTCTGTGATTATGGTCAGTAAATAATTAAAATACAATATTGTGATCTAGTAAAATGAAAAATGAAAAATTCGAAATTCAAAATTCAAAAGTTAAAATGAAAAATTCAAAAAATTCAAAACAGATAATAATCAATGAAATCATTAAAAGAAACAATGTAGTTGCTCATCTTAAGCTAAAATAAAATCAACTCAATTTAGTAAAAACTAACAAAGGTTTTGTTTTAACGTTTAGTTAATACTAACTGAAACTTAATTAGTCATTACTAAAAATGGTTAACAGAGAACTCTTCCCATAGTGAGTTCCCATCATTCGTAAAATTTGCTAATGTAATTTCCCGTGCTTGTGCTGTTCCGTACCCACGGTCGGTGTTTGCGGCTACTTACCGGTCAATAGGAAACGCGCATACACATACAGCGTGTTCACGAAAAAATCATAATTCGAAAACGGCTCTCGTTTAAGTCATATACGTTTAAGTAATATTACGATATAAACGTATTCAAATACGTTTATATCGTAATATTAGAAGATAATTAAGTGTTACCTGTTCCAAATTCGAATCATATTGGGAAGCGGTAAGAAGCTTATTTACTCATGATGTGCACTGTACAGTGTAGCGTACGTTAGTTTTATAGCTATCTTAAAGGCTGCTGATCTTGAGGTACTGGGTTCCAACCCAGGGTCGGGCTAGTAAAAAAATAACTGTTCTTGAACTCTCTCCATTCGTGTCAGATTGCCGTTCCCTCAGATTACGACAGTAAGGGGTTTAATAACTCTTTAAACATTTGACAAAATTTAAAAATGGAATACCAGTTACTTAGTGTTTTTTTATAATAAATATCAGCCTGTATAATATAATATAAAGACAATATTTCTCACAGAGAGCGTTAACAGTGATAAGTAAGCTTATGCAGGTACAGGCCCATCGTGTTGTGGCCACTATTAACGTCACTTAAGGGAATTAGAACGATCTTATACTTTATCATTTCGGGACTTCTTAAAGTAAAAAATAACTTCGTCTTTGAAACAGGTCGTATAATTAATATGATAATCGTTTTAAAGCAAGAGCGGTGGTATACAGTTTTTTTATATACATATAACTTACATGTACATACTCTTACTATATGATACCACCATTTAAGTTATTTGTTTGGGGACAAAATTATTAGCAGTAGTAAGAGCAATTAAAGAAGCTAAAAGATAAATTATCCTTTAAATCTTGTCCGTCTTAAGCATAATTTTTTTTATATATTTAAAATAGATAAGCCAAATGATCTACCAATCTGCCAAATGGGATGGTATGAGGTCAGCTACAGGGAAATGGTAGGTATATCTTAATTTCCAAGGCTGGTGGCGCGTTGACGGTGTACGGAATGGTTAATAATTATGCATCACCATTGTCTATGGTGTTGATCACATACCACCTAATACAAAAAACACAAAAAAGTTGTTTATAGATGAAAAAAAATAATGTTAAACATCGCTTACATGGCCAATGCGCCACCAACCTTGGGAACTAAGATGTTATGTCCCTTGTGCCTGTAATTATACTGGCTCACTCACCCTTCAAACCGGAACACAACAATAGCAAGTACTGCTGTTTTGCGGTAGAATATCTGATGAGTGGTTGGTACCTACCCAGACGAGCTTGCACAAAGCTCTACCACCGAGTAAAGAATACAATCGAAACTGAGAGTCCATGGAACCGGTGATTGTAACCGCCAAATAACCTTTGGATAGTTACCTACTTATTTGTTGTATTTATATAAAAAATATTTACATTGATACCCAATATATATAAAAAGAAAAAAAATTGTCTTAATTTAAATAAATAGTATAATAATATTATTTTAGTTAAATGAATCAATAGATTATTATTAGGAAGAAATATCTAAATTTTATTGCCACTTATATAAAGTTTTATTCGAATTTTAAAAATAAAATAATAATAACACTTATTTTGTTTTAATTTTTCTCTAAATATTTTATTAATTTTTTATTCAATTTGTTTCATATATTATCGCAAGATTACAAAGCAATCGAATAAAAAATCTAAAAACGATATAAATATATCGACCTGCACGACTAAGAAACCGATGCCGACGCTGTTCGGTCTGTAAAGCCGCAGCCACACCATCGCGACCGAATACGTTAACTATGAATAAAATAATTTACAGTCACTTGATTGAACAAGTGTGACTATTGCTTTATAAATTATTCTTCTATTCTGGCACTTTCGTTTCGCATGATCGCGCAGGTGTGTCCGACCCTTAAAACGAATATTAACCATCAATCACTCACACTATCTCAAAAAAACTACACAGATAATTCATTCGTGTTTCATTATCCTAAGTAATAATTTGCACTCGGGCAAAATAACTATGTTCGTGTGGGTTTTCACGTTTTTTCTTACGTTACGTCATTGTATACACATCTGTACCACCTACAATATACAATATACATAGACTTAATAACGTGTGTGTGCTAGGTATCACACATTGATGTAATTATTTGAATTTGGAATTTGAGCATACGATTGAAGATAAGAAGAAATCGAATTTTTGAAAGCGAATAATCGAACGTTCAAAATTAAATGTAATCCTTATTTCAACAAATTAGTCATACAATTCTTATTTGTTCGTTCTAATATTGCTGTAGAACTGGTCATATTTAAAATTAAAAAAATGTGTATAGTGTATTTATTCGATTATATTAATAAAGAAACGTACTTGTTATAAATATTAATAAACAATTTCAATACAGTTTTACGATTTTAAGGTTTGGCTAACAACTGTAGCAGCCAGATGCTGTATCTGGCTCTTACAGTCGCCAGTTCACGGGTAAAATTTTAAAAGTTATCCAAGCCCGGCCGACGTTGGCCTGTCTTCATTGTAACAGCTATCAGTTGAACGGCATAGAAAGTGCTATTGCGCCATCTAGCAGTGACTTAAAACAAAGAGAATAGCATAAAAACGTTCTCTGCGAAATATATGTATGTTCCAACTTTCATGGTAATCGGTCAGTTAACCTTTGACAGATATACCAACATAAGTTTTTTATAAGATACCGGTTTGTCGCGGTAAAGTACTTGTTTTAGTGTGTTAAGTCTTTCCGAGTTACTAATATGTTTCAAATCAAATGGAATCAAATAAATATTTATTCAAGAGGACTCATAAGGTTATTTTTGTCATGTTACAGTACTGACTTAGAAAAAGCTACCACCGGTTCGGGATGAAGATTCTACCGAGAAGAACTGGAAAGAAACTCAGTAGTTACTCATTTTCACCCTTTTCATTACAGAGTCAACCATTCTTATGCATTTATTGTTATCTTTATTCGTGAACTTAAGAGTTAATGTTGGGTGATATTTTAATTGCATTATATTTCCTAAAACCCAACAAATAACTACACACAGACTCCGCAGTATCTTAAATCTTCACTCAGGACGCGCTAAGGACATTAGCATACAGCAATTAGCAATACGTTGGCAATAATGAATGTTCAGTCTTTGTCTCTTAATCTTTGACAACAATGGCTGAGAACCCAAGGTCTAGGGATGTTAATTGTTTGTGTCAAAGGACGCCTTAAGGGACACAAAGAGACATTTGTTTATAACTTTAATATGTTAACACATTTATAAGAATACAACTTCTTAAAGTGATTTTTAAAATTCGAAATCAATGATTTTATATTCGAAATACCACCAGCCATGATGTAGTTCGAAAAGAAAAAACTAAAAATCATATCCATCCTTCATTAATATAACCTCTACAAAGGCCACTAATGCGCGGCACACTCCACAGACGGCAGCTAAAAAAGAAATTATTCTTAATTCAAAATAAATATCTCGGCGTTCGATTTTAGTAAAGGCACCGTCAGTCACAATGGGATCGGCTTCACGAGTGGCCGTCTTGAGGGTCATTTAAAATATATTGAGTCGAACGACAAAGAGACGATTGTGCAGATGGCTATAAACTCGACGTTTTTCTACGGTGAATTAGTGGAGATTATATACGAATAGGGACTAATAAATCTTAAGTGTAGCCGAAGTCGAGTGTCCATTGATTCTAAGGTAGTAGGCGTGATTGTCGGTTGTAATCTCCATAAATTTTACGAGCGAAGCCAAAGAATGGGGAGCAAAGACACTCGGAGATGCATCATTTTGCTGACAAACAGACATTCATAATGTTCAATATGAAATACAGTTACCATTGAATGGTATAATTATTTTGTATTATGTTTGAACTGGTAGCAAGTTATGTTCTTTTGTATGTATGTTTTAATTCAGTTTTAGATTTAGTCTTGTTCGACTAATGTATGTTAGAATCCCAGACTGGGCCAGTAAAAGATTTTGGTTGTTTCTATCAAGAACGTCTTAGTAGCACTGTAGGATGTGACACTAGTATCACGAAAAGTATCTTGTTCATACGTCGAATCAGATTGCCGTCCGACATTTCCGCGAAGACCTCTGACATAGTATCATTAAAGACGCGAGTCGCAACACGTACCTATCTTTAGCGTGTATTTAATAAACGTACTTATAATTTTATATATTTTTATATATATTACCCGGTAGAGCAAATGATTCTACTCCACCTGATGGTAAGTGGTAGTAGAGTCCAAACGCGACGACGGCTAGTGCAGTCAGGAAGAATGACTTGCACTAGCCGCCCCCGCCTTGCCGGCCCGCAAGATGCCTCTTCACGCCTCGTTTGAAGGAACCCGGGTCATAAGAGGAGGGGAACACGTGTGCTGGTAAAGAATTCCATGTTTTGGAGGTGCGACAAAGAGTTGCCAAATTTCTTTGTGCGCGATGGAATTGATGTCACAGTTAGGCGGTGACATCGAGAGCACGCACGCGTAGACTTGTAAAAGAATGGGGAATCAGGAATGAGGGAGAATAATTCCTCTGAGCACTCGCCGTGATACAATCGGTAGAAAGCGCTCAGTGCCGCTATCTCTCGACGCAATTGTAAAGGCTCGAGGGTGTTGGTGACCTTTACGTCGCCAATAATGCGAACCACACGTCGCTGCAACCGATTCAAGGCCTCCAGTAAGTACTTAGCGGAGCCATCCCAGAGGTGCGAGCAATATTCGACGCAAGACCGCACCTGTGTTTTATACAACAGGAGCAGTTGTTGTGGCGTGAAAAAACGCCGCACCTTGTTCAGGACTCCGAGTTTCCGTGAAGCTGTTTTTATAACAGCCTCGATGTGGTCCCTTGGATTGAGGTCGCACCGAACGTCAATTCCCAGTATGGCGACTTTGCTTTGCATCACCAGCGTAGTGCCACAGACGGAGGGAGGAGGCGAAAATGGTGACTTTTTATTTAAAAAAATATCTCATATACTTAACTGAAAAGTGATGAGTGCATAAATCCACCATGAAAGCTCATCTTATCACATCATTAAGGTCCTCCAGACCGATTTCAGTCACGGCGGCCAATCTCAAGAGAGATCAGCCAACTGCGCAGGAGATATTATAGTGCACAAGTGTGTGCGCAAACACAGGTGCACTCTCTTTTCCTTAGCTCTCATAATCCGATGGAACGGCAATCCGACACGACCGGAAAGAGTTCAGGCGCAGGACCAACGGCTTAACGTGCTTTCCGAGACACGGGAGTGTTCCACTTTCCAGACTCCGGGCTGCTACTGAGAATTTTCTGACAGAAAAACCCAATAACTATTTATTGGCCCGACCTGGGAATTAAACCCAGGACCACCGGGTCTGCGGCCTTATATCTAGCCACTAGACCAACGAGGCAGTCTCACATCACATCATTAATATATAGTTATATATTTAAAAATCATTTAACCGTTGCTAGCTGTAATTCACACAATATTTATCCTTATTTAAATATCTATACTAGTATATATAGTTGAAGAGTTTCGGTTTAAAGACATTTATTTCTCATAAAGAATACAAAAAAATATTCACTTAAAATGAGAAAATTGCAATTTAATATGTTAATATAGTTTAAAAACATAGTGTCTCGGATACAGTAAATAAGAAGTTAAAAATTTAAAAAGATGAAGGTAGTTTTAGAAAAAATAATTATAAAAACTAACAAAGCAACGCATAGCGGTGAGACCACATTAACTAATAGTTACTTTGTATATATTTGATAAGGCGATTCTTGAATATAGTTGAACTTTCACTGTTTATAATTTCGTCGGGTAACTTATTGTAAATTTGCACTCCTTCGAACATTATATTATTTTTTCCATAGTTAGTTCTAATTTTTGGCAACTCTAATTTATTTCGTCTCCTTGAGTAGTGTGTATGTGTTTTCTTTTGAAAGTTTGTTTGTTTGATCCGGCTAATCTCAGGAACTACTGGTTCGAATTTAAAAATTATTTTTGTGTTGTATTGTCCTTTTATCGAGGAAGGTTCTAGGCTGATTTTTATTCATTATATTTTTATTGATTATACGCGGGTGAAACCTTGGGAACAGCTAGTATATAATAAAGTTCCAAAACTTTCTGATGATAAGAATTAATCGGTGCAGTTTCTGACATATCAAAAGACGTTTGAAAGCTCTTTCATAAGAATAAAAAACGAAGGGCGTCTGGTTGTGGTGTTAGTATAAATAATAATATACTTGGTTTTGTTTAAGCTCGTCTGAGTAGATATATGTTTTAATGTATTTGAAAAAATAATTCTATTTTTTAATGCTCTCGTGATAAAGTCTTTTAAGATATCTAATCACATAAAATATTTCGAATTCCCAGTTCGCCCTTGAGCTATATCGCCTTACTAATACTAAATTGATTCCATTAATTTTCCTATATTAATGACAGTAATTTCGAGTGCTCACTAATTAAGCAATTCTTTACCCGAGTTTCCAAGACCACCGACCATTGACTGGTCAGATGGTGAATTAGCATAAAGTGTGGTGCGCTCAGACACCAACAAATGCGCTTATCTCGAGCAGACGAGATTGCTTGAACACAGCGCTTAATTGGTCATCAATATTCGACCTAATAAGACAGTGCTGATGCTGGAAAGTTTTGTAACCTCAGATGAAACAATACATATGTTATTAATTAAAATAGTATTTATATATAAAATCGAGAACGCAATTATTTTTTTTATTAGTTTAATAAATATACCTACATTCTAAAAGAAGAAAATCCTTTATATTTGGCATGTTAGGGGTAGATTAATATAATAAGTCATTTTGCATCCTATACATTTTAATGATAAACGTATTGTTTATCATTAATAAATATAATAAATATAGTACGACTATAGTAAAATTACAAATATATATGCGACTGTGTTTTATTATCTACATATAACATAAAAAAAGAAAAAACAATCAAACAAGTATGTGAAGGTAAAAAAATTCCTAAAAATACTACATATCTGTCAAACGTCGTCGCAGATACAAAAGGGTACATGTAACATCTGTAAAGTACCGCGCAGGTGTATTAACAATACTTTATATAAATTTGTGTTTTCACGATAAAAATGTTTATTTGAAACGATTGTCACCAGCATTTGAATTGACTTTATTTTATAAGCCAAGAAACTTTCTCCTTCCGCCGCCTTGCGCCGGTCGCCTTAATTAAGATGTAGGCAGAACGCGGCGTATGTTCGCTAACGAGGACCTAACATCTGCCCGCGGAACCCTATTTATACATACCTATGGTCAAATAGAAGATCAATAAGATTTGCAGCATTTTTTATTAAAAGAGACTTTCATGTGTAGTTGTTAATTCTTGTCTAGAACCAATAAATTATTATATAAAATAATGGCATGTATACGCGTTTAGTATCATACTTTTTTTATCATAATTCTATTTTGAAATTAGAACGTTCTTATCCTAAAATTTTTTTTCTAATTGATTTTTATTTTGATTACGAATTTCAATCAGACGAAGGTCAAGTACTATTCAACTCGATAGTGAGTAACATCGTTAAGGGCTAAGTTGAAATCGCATGAGATTGCACGCCAGATAGTTTAATTAAGTCCGTCTGAATCATCTGACGGCGGGATATTTTAATTTTTTAATTAGTTAGCCTTAATAGCCGGACTTGAGCGTAAATGTATGTACATTTTTAATTATTTAAAATAAAATCACCTCGTAACATTTATTTTCGATGTTTGCTCACATAATTATGTATAACTTATATCTTTATCGTTAATATAAATAACGATTTTTTTCTTTTATTGAACATAATTAATCGAAAACTTTTAAATGAAACCTCTTTTCTTTTTGGCTGTTTAAAATAATCCGATAAGTTCAAATTCGGATAAAATTAAAAAAATTAAAATATCCAATATACATATTTAGTTATTTGAATAAAGTTATATAATAGAAAAGATTTGATTGAAAACATTATAATCATCATTAGTATTATAAAATTCTTATATCATCAATCATTCAATTGTTCACTCCATCCGCTATTCACGCAATTGATACGGGTGTGGTCTAGAGTTATTGATAATATGAAATGGGATTTAATAACATACACTTTATTCATTTATTTATTACTTATTAATATTATGTGGCCTTTCAATTATTGTAAATATTTAAGATATCGTTTAAGTCGTTTGTTTTACAAGATTTTTTTGTCATATATAATATCCAATATTTGGTGTATATTTACGTACATATATTCGTACTGTTTGTTTCTTCGAGCTTATTAAATACAAAAAAAAATCTTTATACAAGTAGCCTCTTATATTTTTAAATCATCAAGTTAACGTAATAAATTAAATGTAAAACTACCAACTTTATTATTTATTATATTCAAACAAAGCTATACAAAACTGTACATAAATCAATAAATAATCGTAGGACTAAGGAAAATCCTTACAATATAATTTTAGTGTAAAATTATATATAATTCTGCGGTATTCCCCAAACCGCGTGTGTCTGTCTGTCTGACTGAACGCGATAAACCAATGAACGGAGTGATGAGGAAGGTTTAGGTGTATTATTCATTAATGTTTGGTGTATTGGCTGAAATATGACGCTGGTTGTGCAATATGTCGGAAAAGATCATGACGGCTGAGAGCTGTACTGGCGGGGGCCGCGTTAACCAATAGTTAGATTATATATTACGATATAATAATTTTATTTAGACCCTTAATTTATCCATGCGAAGTCGGGCGGATAGCTAGATAACTAATATTGTAGTTATAACATTTTTATATAACTTTGAAAAAAAAAAGCAAAAATATTTTTATGATCTACGTCAATTCATCTTTGAGGTTAAAAAAAGAAGGTGCCTTTGTATAACGTAACATATACTATAAAAGAAGAATGTTTGCTTCGTTTTAGTGAATTGTGTTCACAGTAAGCGGAAACTTTCAATAATTTTTATTACGCGCCGGAGGTCTTGTAGGCGTTGATTAATATACTTAGGCGTTGCCTTCGATGTTGCCTACACGTGGGGAATAAAAGTTTAATTGAGGAGACGCCTGTCAGTTGTTTAAATTAACGCGGCACGGATGATTCTTGTAACGGTATATTGAAAGGTAAATTAAATTGCATTTCTTTTTTTTTATTTTATCAAAGTATTGATCGTAATTACCTCAATCTCTTTTGTTCTTACTATTATATATCGCGGCTTTTGTGAAAAATGGCACCAAATTAATACGACATGTTTTTTATCAGTAATGAATGATATTTCATGTAATATTGAGGAGGGGGAAGACTTCGAACATGAAAACAAATTAAACATAAGACAAAAAAATGTAAAAGAACAATGAGTGGGACTCGGGGTAGGTGGTCTGAGCGGTCTAGGATGTTCCTGATATGTAAACAAGAGCACTTAGTTCGGGGTACCCGAATTATTACACATAAAATTATAGGGCAAAGTCATGTAGGTTTGGTTATGTTGGGCTGTTGTAGGGCTGATTCGGTTCAAAAGCCGCGATTGTAAATATTTACCCTATTTTTTTTATATTCATATATTCATATTTCTAAACTGTGTGACAAATACTTCTTATCGAATCTGCTGAGTACAAAAAACAATCGTTCAAAAACATAAACAATTTTTTTTTATAGTATAGGTAGGCGGACGATCATATGGGCCACCTGATGGTAAGTGGTCACCAACGCCCATAGACATTGGCATTGCAAGAAATGTTAACCATCGCTTATGCGCCACCAACCTTGGGAACTAAGATGTTATGTCCCTTGTGCCTGTAATTACACTGGCTCACTCACCCTTCAAACCGGAACACAACATACTAAGTGGATGGTACCTACTCAGACGAGCTTGCACAAATCTCTATCACCGAGTAAATTTTTTTTTTAACAAACATTACTTCATTTGTCTCTTACACATTAAATGTGTAAGTAAATTTAATAAATTTTATTAGATGTATTTTTTATGTAAATTTAATAAATTTTATTAAGGAACTAACACCGTTATAAAATTAACGTTACATCAATCCTTACAACGATTATTATTAATCAGTGAAAGCGTTACTAACGTAATCAGACCACATTAACCCCCATTAACATCTCGAAATCACTTAACAAGTCAAGGATTACTAACATTTAAAAAAAAGTCGAAACGGTAATAAAAGAAACGCAGTCGTTAGCGAAAGGCGAAGCGGTAACCCTTTTGTGGGCGAAATTAAATATCGAACATCATAAATATCGCTCGAATATTAAGGCAATGTTTGGCGACGTTAACTTTTTTTTTTAATCTACATATCGACAGTGGCTGTTTGTGTTTTACCTTGTTTATGTTTTATAAAATAAATATATAATAATAATAATTATTATTATATTATTTATAATTTTATTAGAATATGATTTTTTTTTGTATAAAATTAAATGAATTAACAAAATAAAACAACATTTCTATTTTTTGTGGTTTTGTTTTAAAAAAATACTCATAAAATTTATTAGTATTTACGACGAACAAATCCAAGTGCATTGCCATAAGAACATACTACAATCCACAAAGCTGCGTTAGCAAAAACGCCGACACTCTTGTTATGTATGTTTTTATTTTATTTGTATAATCGTAAATTTATCAAGTGAATACACAGAATTTCATCGCGATATTTTAGTATTTTAGTATTCAGATATTTCGGTGTTTGTTATGATGATTTACAGAGCCACGAGTGCGAAGAGCGATTGTGTAAAATCAATTTTATTACCTTTAACATATTATAAATGGATCCTTTTGATTGTAATCGTAATATTTTATACCTCTGACCTTATTCCAGAAACTTCGTTCTCAAGTTCAAAAGTAAAAACTATTTATAATCAATCGTAACAGTCATTGTAAAATAAACAATTTAATTTGAAATTCAGATTTAATTAATTCTAAATAAACCACAATAATAATGACAATTAAATTTGCGCTATGTTAATTATGTTCAATTGGACATTTGACAATAAATGAAAACAAATGAAGTATGAATCGTTTCTTTTTAAAACTGCAAAATATATCTCATTATATGTATTTACTAATAATACAAAAGAGTTAATAAAACTAGTTACAATAATATAACAAATATTTTTTTTTTATTACAAAAATTAATTATTCTATGTCGTATTGTACGATGTGGACAATTAGTAGATCGATAAGTTATACGTTTAGAAACGCGCTTAGATTTTTGTTTACGTATTACGCTTTCGAAGACACATTGTATACCGTCCAATCGTTCGGGCTTGATTAAATTTCCAAACGCAAACTTTTGAATTTAAAATTAAGGACGGTATTATTTGCAGAAATATTAAGCGCCAAATAAACATTCCGTCTAATGTCAAAGGGGCATAAAATCTCTAAATAGCCTTAGACCCCGCCCATGTTAGCCCCGTGCAGGATATCCCCCGTCCACGGTTGTCTATGCTTCATTAGGAATCGGTACTATAAAATTCTGTCTGAAGTTCTGTACAGCGGCGAAGGGCGTTCCGGATTCCAGCGACCTGTGACACTTGGCGCCACTTTTTTTAGTCTGTCGTCTGGGTTTGACGTGACCACAGACTAATGATAATGTTAATTTTAATAACACTGATATTTCTTTATCTGTAATTGTAGTCTGTATAAAATATTCATATTTTTTTTATAACTATAATATACGTTGCTAATTTTAAATATTATACTAATTGCAAATTGGTTGTATAAATTAAATAAACAATTAAAGTTAGTTTAGATAAAAGCCTTTGCTTGTATTTTAATCGTTCGTAGTTGCATAATTTAAAAAAATAGTGCCATATTTACAAAAACATTCTATATATAAAGCTAATAAAATTGTGTATATAACAGGTAAATACAATAATTAATGACGTTAATATTTCAGTTATCTGCATTAAGCTCGTTAACAAACCAAAATAATTATCAAGAATGAATAAAACATTTCCTACAAAATACATTAGTGTCCCCATTTCTTAGTTTTTGTGGTTATTTTTTTGCGTAACGAAATTAGTTTGAAAGTGTCAAGATACAATGACGCATAATTAGCGCAGGACACATTTTTCTGATTAGGTTACAGAGGAGCCGCTGTCATATTTAAAATTTATTGTCTTTGACATTTCTTCGGTTTAGATTATATAATAGTTTTTGTAACCGCAACGATATAATTTTACATATTTTTTTAGGTTACTTTTTTAGGTTACAAGTTCTAAATAGAAAACTTAAATTTAGTACGGTATTAACTATGTGCAACTAAAGAACTCAGTCCTCAGTATAAATAACTATTTTTAATGTTCCACTAAAAAAAATATTCTGTTTTTTTTTAATTCCCTTAATTATTTTATATTTTACTAGCAACGTATAAAAAATATTGCAAAAACATATTTGATACTTTCAAAATACATTTCACAAAGTATCGGTAATGTCGATAGTCCGTAGTATAAGCTGCGTTAAACTCGATAACCGATGTATCGTTAATAGTATGAAACAATAATCTAAATAAAAACATATTATTCTCTTATATTTATTTAGATAATTTATTCTCTAATAAAACATATCCGATCCAATACGTTTCTCATAATATAATCAAGACCACCCATTTATAAAAAAAAACAACAATAAATTTTCTTAATAACTTTAAACTGCGCAAGTGAATAGACGCAAAAGTCGAAGTGCATCATTAAAATCAAATCCTGTAACGTATGTACATAAAACTTTTTAAACGTTATTGTTATGTAACGTCTAATGGCCGAGAGTTATTTGTAATAAATTATAGAATAATTCGAGTGTAACAACAAATAAATCCTTAATAAGGTGTCGTTAAACTTTATTATTTAGTAACTGACTCCACTTAGTGCCATTGTTGCTTTTTTTCCCTCAACATCTGTTGTGATACGAGTATCGCGTAAATAAAAGATGAAACCCTTAGTTAGAATGTCATTTTTGAATTTCGAATCAATTCTATTTTAAAATTTGAAACATAATTTTTTTTATATTTATTTATTTTAATACATGTAGTTACAAAATTTGATAAAACCATACATAAGATTCGATTCATTTAACGAGTAATTTAATGATTTATCAGTTTTATTTTTTGATAATAGTAATCACTTAAATACTTCTAGTAGTAATCCAAATATATTAAAAAATAATGAAACAAAATCTTAATAATAATTTGTCATTATTAAACTAATGATGTTTTAGATGTCACCACAATTGGATGGCTTGAAAAATCACGACCAAGCTTTTTCATATATCTATCTATAAAAGATATAGAAATTATAAAAGATAAGGTGAAAGTAATTTATTTTTCGATTTGCTACATGTTTGTGAAATTGAAGAAGTGTTATGTTTCTATATTGAAAAGAAACGTCAATTTTTATTGTACATTTCATTTCATCTAAAGTGTTTACATATACTGTCCAGAGTGACAATATTTATAGTTTATAAGTGTCTATTATGCTACCGTGGAGACGATTGTGATGCCTCTGTTGCCTCGTAACTTTTTATTATCGAAATTATTACTTTTATAATATTAAAAATGAATTATTGATTATTTTCAATTGATAGTCATAAAAAATATTTTGTGGAAAGGTGGGTTATTTAATTAAGTAGATTGTGTACTTGTACCTATGTACCTATATACTTCGGTTTTAACAATTATTGAACATAATTGCAATAAATTAATTAATTAAACAGATCGATTTTTTTTAATAAATAAATCCGTTTCTTCATTTTGGTCTTCCCGCAATTTATTTCATTTCAAACTCTTTAAATTATTTTAAAAAAGAATCCATTTAGGTACAAAAGCTTTTTTTTCGACAAAATGTATGAAATATAGATTCAATATATATTAAAAGACATGATTCGATTTCTATTACAATGTTAAAATATGAAAAGATTTTGAACATAGAATGTGACTAACGTCTCTACAACAGATTATAACGTATAGTTCATTATAAAGTATTCAATAAAAATTTAAGGTATCTTTACATTCAGCCAACAGTACAGATAATAAAAAAATATTATCGAACACAAAATATCATTCGAATAAGCTATGAAATAGTTTAGAATTGTGATAAAATAGTGTGAAATTATGAATGAAATTCAAAAGACAGCAAATCACTTGGGATTATTTACACCGTCCATTTTTAAGTGATCAATGAAAACCACTGAATCATTATTCGCCGAACTAATGAAAGTAACTGATATGAGTACCAAATACTAAATAATGACTGAGACATGCCGACGCCATTGCGATTATTAAACGATTATCAACTCTATGATATTAGAGATAAGGTGCATGAAATGCAACAATTCGAATGCAACCCGTTCATTCAGCAACTGTGAAATTTGAAATATAATTAATCTTTCAATTGTATCATTAGCCGAATATAGTCGTGTTTACTCGTGCAATATCGCATCACTTCATTTTCTCTCCCTTTAAGTCTCATTTTAATGATTAATGATTTAAGAAATTAATGATTAATGATATATTCGGATGCGATGAAAAGACGGTCGAGCATGTGTGTTATATTCGAATAGTTACCGAAATGTCTGATGTTTGAATTCTTTACAATTCTTGTAGTCATTCATAAGTCGTTATTAATGGTTAGAAAATTATTTAGAAGTGTGTTAAATTAACTCAAATATTTCGATGTCATTATACCGACGCTCCTGGAAGAATGCTACTACACGCTGACATGTTTGAAGTCAACATTCCAAATGTTGGCTTGTCGATCAACTGTATTCTCGAATGATACTTTTCTTTATATACCCAACTGAGAACTTTGTTATAAAACCGACTTCAACTATACCATTAGATTAAGCCTCAAGATCAGTACGGTGATGGAAAAATAATCCCAGGTTGCAAGGCTGCGGCAAAACATCTACAGGTTAGCATCAAGCAGGCAGTCATAAAAGTTTACTTTTAGAATATATAGGCGGATGAGCATATGGACCACCTGATGGTAAGTAGTCACCAATGCCTATAGACATTGGCATTGTAAGAGATGTTAACCATCGCTTACATCGCCAATGCGCCACCAACCTTGTGAACTGTGATGTTATGTCCATTATAACAAAGAAAAAATATTACACCAATCCCATAATTATTACAGTATAATTATAAGTATATGATAAAAATAATAATAATACAATTATTTGTTATTCATAATGTGAACATAGAACACATTTTTACTCGGTGGTAGAACTTTGTGCAAGCTCGTCTGGGTAGGTACCACCCACTCATCAGATATTCTACCGCAAAATAGCAGGACTTTGTATTATTATGTTCCGGTTTGAAGGGTGAGTGAGCCAGTGTAACAAGCCACAAAGGACATAACATCCCAAGGTTGGTGGCGCATTGGCGATGTAAGCGATGGTTAACATCTCTTACAATGCCAATGTCTATGGGCGTTGGTGACCACTTACCATCAGGTGGTCCATATGCTCGTCCGCCTACCTATACAATAAAAAAAAACATGGCGTATTATAGTTCAAATTCTGTAGCATATTTTATACCCTAAAGTTAACAATTGCCTAATATCATGATCTTACAAAATTCTCCAACATTTTATTCATATAACCAGCACGGTAGTTCAGCTTGGAGAAATGTTTTTCGTAGAATAAAACATAATCGTTATTAAATTCCAGGCCTTCACCTACAATTACTTCACCTACAATTATGTATTACTGATTTGTAGAAAAAAACTTATTAAATATAGCGATAATAAATAAGACAAATACATTAATGAAATCAAACCCAAAACTGTCTCTTTATTGGATCAGTTGACTGCGTTAAGCCGAGTTAAGCGGGGGTTTACCCGACTGCAAGGGAGGACTTTATGCAATATTACCTATGAATAAATATTACAAAGCGTTAAGATTTTTTGAATATAGAATCAAATAATATATTAATTGGAGCACATTTTAAACCCCTAGCTTCTTCCTAGTCTTAGCACCAGTATCAGTTCGTCTAAAGCTTTGCACCAATGAGTGAGGCTGTTCGTTATTCAGACTATAACCGATCTAAGTTATCTGTGTTAAAAATAACTGTCAAGGTACTTTTATTAAAGTAAGTAAAAAGTTTTGATATGTTTTGTATAAGTTAATAGCTTTTTTGTTACGTGATAATAGGTGTCGTTAGTGATCGTCTGGAAGGATTGGGTTAATTGTGACGTAGCATTAGAAGTGGCGTGCAGAAGTGGAGATTATACATAGCAATGCTATCAAAGCTCGAGAAACAGACTATTGTTTAGTATATTTCATTATGCCTTTCGATGGTTAACATCTCTTACAATGCCAATGTCTATAGCCATTGGTGATTACTTACCACCTGATGGTAAGTGGTCACCAACGTCCATAGACATTGGCATTGTAAGAGATGTTAACCATCGCTTACATCGCCAATGCGCCCACAACCTTGGGAACTAAGATGTTATGTCCTTTGTGACCACTTACCATCAGGTGGTAAGTGGTCACCAACGTCCATAGACATTGGCATTGTAAGAGATGTTAACCATCGCTTACATCGCCAATGCGCCCACAACCTTGGGAACTAAGATGTTATGTCCTTTGTGACCACTTACCATCAGGTGGTAAGTGGTCACCAACGTCCATAGACATTGGCATTGTAAGAGATGTTAACCATCGCTTACATCGCCAATGCGCCCACAACCTTGGGAACTAAGATGTTATGTCCTTTGTGACCACTTACCATCAGGTGGTAAGTGGTCACCAACGTCCATAGACATTGGCATTGTAAGAGATGTTAACCATCGCTTACATCGCCAATGCGCCCACAACCTTGGGAACTAAGATGTTATGTCCTTTGCGCCTGTAATAAAACTGGCTCACTATGCTATTATTGCCCAATCTTATTGCACTTCTGAATAGCAGAGTTTTGGCAAAGGTAAACAATTATATTTGTAATTATTAGCAATTATACGAATTATTATAAAATTGCTTACTGTTACCAAAATTCTGTCATTCAGAAGTGTAATAATATTGCGCATTTTTCCTCTATGAGAAAATTCATTACTATCTTGTATAAGCTAAATATTGACTAACTGAAAATCTTAGAAGACGATCAATTCAATTATATTACCCTAAAAACTGTTCAGGAAAACTTTTATAACCAATTTAAATATCATTATTTGGTGATTCTTGCATAAAACAATCCACGTCTCCCCTAAGCAGCATCCCCACACAATGATATGGAAAAATATCGAATTTAATACCGACTAAACGCATTTAGCGTCGCTTAGGGACGCAACCCTCCACCCTTGGAGTTAATATTAAAATATGTCAACTGCTGTATTTACATATGCTTACTAAATCAGATTCAACTATGAGCGATTGGTTTCACGCGTATTAATATTACGAAGGGATAACTTACTATTGAAGTCATTTGAAAATCTCCAATGACAATTATATATAACGTAGTCAATTATTGTTAAGTTTATATCATCATCAATTCGTGATTGTGACAAAGCTTTAGTGAGTTAAGAAAGTTCGTAGCTCAAATATATAAGATTTATATGCATATTTTAATGTCGACCGTCATTTTACTAGAGTGAAACCGCGACGGTTGGCTAGTACCAAGTAGTATACAAAAAAATTGCTACATTATGGTTATAATGAAGCTTCAAGGCTTTATTTAATCATAAAAGTAATTTAACGTATACTATTGCTCTTTATAATAAAATAATTAAAAATATATTTTGACAAAAATATATATAAAGAAAATACTATGAGACATTTTACGTCATGAAAGATATTTTATTCTGTATTCAAACCGCGCATTCTTGAACCAATTCCTAAAAGCATCAAAACTGATTACTATCCAGTGATAATCATTTAAATCGAATCGTCCCATTGTAAATAGGTTAAACGATTTAATTCAATAAATTCACAGCGCACTATAATTGTTGAATCATTGACTTCAGTGTATTTGTGTTAGAATAAATATTCTAGTGCGGGTTCGGAGGGGAACTATGGGGGACCGAAGCCATTATGCCGCTATAATACATTTGTGTTTGAGACTTGACGTGGTACCTTGTTGCGGAGTTTTTATAGACATTTATTGACTTCCGTGGACATTTCGGGTTTGTTCACACGACGAAATATTCAAGTAAAGATCACGTATTGTATACACAATTTAAAAAGCTTAATACCTTTGGACTTTGTTTAAAAATTAACATTTTGTAAAAAAGTATGATATTGCAAATTTCAAACTATTACTAATAATATTCGTCTCCACAAGATGAACATTAAAGTTTAACAACAAAAAATGTGTTAAAATTGAACTGCTGATTAGCCCTAGTGGCTTCGTCACGGTAGCATGCGCAAGCGATCCCGTGGCGCTCCCGTTAAGACGGGAAGGGTACCGCTGGGTTTTTAGTGGGTATTCCGATGACACACTCGGTGTCCTGGACATATGGCGAGCCCCACATACCCCACCCCCCCACTGTTCCCGTGGGGGGAAAAGCGTAAGGCGTTTTCCCAGCATAAAAAAAAAACAAAAAAAGGCTAACTAGTGGCTAATACATAGGTATACACAACTATATACAGTTTAAAAAAAAACTATTTAAAAACAAAATAAATAAGGACATAAGTTGCTGTACAAAAATAATTAGTATGAACATAATATGTACGCTCAGGAAACCCTTAATTTGATACTAAACGGTAACGTTAATAACAGCGTTAAGTCGATAACAGATTGGCTGAAAGGAAAACTAAGAGTTATTAAACTAATTAATCAATAATAACATTAATTAATACACAAACCATCATAATTGGTAGATTATTTTTCATATGGCATCACTATAGGCAAATTAATATAGTTTTTGGTAAACAGGAAAACCGCACAATTATAATATTTTATTATTATGAAATGTTATTAATAACACGATTTTCCTTATGACTGTGAACAATATTTTTTTAATTATTAACGCTAAGTGGTTGTAATGAGAGCATAGACTATTTCCAGAAATTAAAAATAACTTACTCATTCATGGTTTGTGGTATTAAATAGATTTAAAATAAACCAACGCTATATATACCTATTAGTCGTAAGTTCAACGTATATAAAGTAATTCATAACTCAATTAACTGATTTTTACTTAATTTATTCAAATCAAGTTGATACTTAAATTTATTTTATTGTTAAATGATGATGATCGTGTCCTCCTGATCGATTTCAATCACGGCAAGCCAATCAAGGTAAGCTAGCCAACTGCGCAGGAAATATAAAAGTGCACAAGTGTATGCACAAACACAGGTTCACTCTCTATTCCTTCGCTTTCATAATTCGATCGGACGGCAAATCCGACATGACTGGAAAGAGCTTAGGCGCAGTATCAAAGGCTTTACGTGCTTTCCGAGGCACGAGAATGTACTTCCAACTTCCAGACTCCGGATTGCTACTGAGACTTTTTAACCAATTAGTATGAACTCAGGACCATGTGATCTGCCTTCTATCTAACCGCTATCCATCCATATAACATATATATATATATATATATATATATATATATATATGTTTCGATGGATGGATTATATATTATATACATACAAGCTAAATACCACTCATCACGAGAAAGTTGTCGCAGTTACTTCTTCCCCGACGGAGGCGCTCACTAAGAACGGAATTTACAATAAATATTATAATTTTTTTCCAAAATATATCTTTCTATTTATCTATCTGTGCGAATCCGGGACAATTAGCTAGTAATAGTATATTGTCAATATTTGCGTTACTTTCCGTTAAAGCGAATATTAACATTTCAATAGAATTATATTTTTATATTATGAGTTTTAAGAAATAAGACTTGACTTTATGAACCGTTTTTGTACTTAAATAGTAGATGTTTCAACAACCACAGGCTTAGTTTCATTTGACCCCGTCATAGTGACAATTTAAACGGTCTTAAAAACCATCCTAAATATTCGAATAATATTTATAAATATTTAAAATGTACACTATGTTAAGTATGCATTTTATATTTTTTTATAATATTAACACTGGTCATTCAAGATTAGTAAGCGAGTAGTAAGCTCGTAAACATGGCAGTTGTACAGCTGCCGAAATCTCGGCAAAATTGTAGAAATAACTATCGGGCTGTAACGCCTTTACTGCTGAACCACTGAACCGATCTGATAAAATTTGGTTTAAAAAAAGCTTCTCACCCAACACCTGCATCCCTTCTGACACGCACTTGATCACTTATATATATAACATACAAATACAAAAAGTCAACATACAAAGCCTTTATATCCTGCATAAAAATCAAATAAATCCATAGTTTTTTTTTTCATATATATTATCTTATTTAAACTTGTATTCCTCGTAACTTATGTTCATTTGTTAATTATCAAATGAAATTAGCAAAAACACATACAATAAAATAAACATAAACAATGTTTATATATTTTATCAAAAAAACTACAAAAATATAAATCCATATTATGAATTAAAGAATGCGATACACATAAAACGATTTATCACTCGAATTCTGCCATCACAGAATGCACACATAGCCTTAAATAAATATGGGAATATCATCTAATTCAAAGTAACACCGATATCACTGAACGATGAATGAACGAATGAATGATTGTTAAATGTACCAGAAGTGAGCAAATTCGTTTTTAAACGGCTATCAGCCGGTCATTAAAACGACTGTGAATGCAATAGTATGCGCCATTTTAGGATATGTAGTGACCATGAAGAAGAGATGCGTAAATAGGATAATTTTATTTAATCTGTATTACGTTTATTTCAAGCACGTGATATAAAAACGCTTTGCAGTGAATTCTATTTTTAAATGTGAAATTTAAGAGTCGAATTTATTTAGAATATTTACAAATATATCATTTTAATGAAGTTATTCTGGCACAGATAGGTTTCGTTTACGTATCATATTCGGAGTTGCGCGCGCATGATTTATTTAAAATAAAGTATGTCAATCTGAACTATAAAAATATTTTAAAATCTATGAAACATCATACTAATCATTAACGAAGAGATAAGTGTTAGGAAGGAAAATTTATTAACTTAACAGTTAATAAATTTTCTTACATAAGGAAGAAATAATATGTTTATTTCTTTATGTTTCTGATATTATTAATTGGTAAACACTCGTAGTTTATTCAATATATTCTAAATTAATTAATATATTGATCAATATTAACATACATAAATAACAACTAAAACGTGATGTATTAGGATTAGCGTTTTTAATTTTAAAAAACATTACTAAAGTAATTAGCCTAATACGCGTAACAGAAATCAAACCTTTTTGCGTCAAAACCGTTCTCAAACATTACAGTCAAAATCAACCTTATTTTTTTTATATATCATCAACAAAATCGTACCATAGACAATAAAATTGTGTTACAACAAATCCAGGGACACCCTAAAAGTTTGCGTGCATTAAGTAGGTACTCTCGATAATGGGACAGCACCACAATGGACCGTTGTTGTACACAATAGATACGAGTCGAGCAATTGTTGTTTCCACATCTGGGGTCTCTAATATCGACTCCATAATCGCGGACACCCTATTTATTCTATTTTCAAATCTTGCCGTGTCATATTTCGAATAAAGAATGTGGTTTTGGACTTCAAGTTTTTTTTAAATTTATTAATAAGGTTAGAGTAACAGTACATATAGCAGTTTTCGACAAAGGACTCTCACAAAGCATAGAAGAACATTTGGACATTGAGTTCTTGACACCGCCATACTTCATTGTGGGTATGAAAGATAGGAGAATATATTTCTTTTAAAGACGATAAAATTTTCTAATATATAATTGTAATATTTAAATCTAGAAAGATATACATAAACTTAATAAAATACATTTTTAATAATATTAAATATCACAAAACACCATATATTATAAATATAAACATATAATTTAAAAATTCAATCAAACAAATAACTCTATTAATAAAAAATTACTTCAATCAAATGAAATTTTATTCCATTATATAATTAAAATCAAACTATGTATTAACATTAAATCACATTTCAACTTATAAGCAACAAGCAATCAACAAGAAGCATTAAATTTGAACAAGTCGGTAATCATACGAACACTTTAAAACACCCCGCCTTGTTACAACAAACAATATATCTTGACCCCACAAATTGTAACTTAGCACTTAAAAACATTATAAACAGGAAGGTCACGATAAACTGGTCGAGGGTAATTCTCCCTGTTGGCTACCCTATTAAGTGATGGGTAATTTAGGAATACATAAAGTACATAATAGGGTCCTTAACTCGGGCTAAATGAGGTGAAAACTGGGACGCCCTACCCTGTTAATGGCTAAGATATAGGCCCGTGATATACTGAATAATTATATTAACTTGCGTAGTAGCTATTTTGATTCAAAGAGGTTTTATTATTTTTTTATGTATACGTATCAGGAAAGGCAAATGAAAAATAAAATAAAATTAAGTGCGTCGGATGTACATTAAAAACTTATCTAATATCTTAGACGATAAAATTGATCGAATTCAGATGAAAATTTTGAAATAATACATAAATAACAACATGTAAATAAGAAATGGTAATATCGTAGTGTCTTACATCTGTTTAAAAATATTACAATACTGATTGTTAATAATTTTACAAATGATTCTGCCTACAATAGACATCGTCTGTATAACATAAAATTAAGGAATATCGAAAATTTAAATAAGTACGCTATATTAAACTCCCGTGTAAAATAAGTTTACAATCATGAACCCTTTATTATTTTAAACGGATCTTTTACAAAGCCGCTGAGCAGATGTTCCAAGATATTATAACTATTTAATACCATAAATAATTTGATTAGTCTCGTATTTATCAACATAAAACCATCGAATGGAAAAACGTCATCCATTCATTCATTCATTCAAGTATGTTTTATAGCTGAATCCATTCAATTTACCGGACAACCATTTAAAAGCCACTAATGTTATCTTAATATCTTAAGGGTATGAAGATGTCATTTTTGACAATGATTAAAAAAACACTTGAATTTAAACCTTATTCATTTACAAATAAGTATACTGTCAAGACAAAATTCAATTTGATAATATTATTGTTGTTTATAGGAGTTTTTTTCCATCACCTTTATCAAAGGTAAGATATCAAAAGGTTGTCGAGTTCTTTGAAGTGACACAAAGAGGTTTTGCACGTGTTTGTTAGCACGCGTTTAAATTTCAAACTGGCTGTATCAAATATTTTTAATATTTAAAAAAAAAAACGAAGTAAAATATACCACATGATTTGCGAATAGAAAAAAATATAAATGAACAAGATAGTGTCTAGTTTACAATTCAGGTAAAGGGTGTTAATTTACTAAGAAGGTGCGACACAGATTTAAAATGATGCGTCCTCACTCTACAGGCCACACACGTTGTTTAACCTCCTTAAAAGCACAACAGTAAAAGGTGTTAATGCGAAAACACTCGTTCCATTTTTAAAATGTAAACAATCTGCCCTTAAAACCATAATCTGCTAGCTCAGTGGCGCCTCTGTTTGAAATTCGAACTTGTTACACTTCCCTATTCTTTATTCGATTGTTACACGTTCTTTGTTCGGTTAATATTTGTTTTAGGTATAATGCGTTTAAAATATTAAGGTCTCTATTTATACCGTATTTTAAAGGGAGGGTGGGTCTATTTAATGTGGTTTCGTTAAGTGATGCTTAAGTGGGAGCCCGATGTTTGGTTGTTTTAGGACTTTGTTTGTTTTTGTGCTTTACACGACTCGACTTTAACAAGGTTTATTTTTATCTTCTCAACGGTATAACAAGGGTTTTTAGCATTAGGACATAATGGTATTAAATGAAAGTGACTGCATCACTTCGACTTATATAATTATTATCTTTGACTTTTTTTAAGTGGTTGATTGTAAATTTATGTGTTTTATATTAATTTACTTAAAGTTAAACGAAAACTTTTATTTAAAAAAAATTGCAGGTCAGTAAATTAGAAAAGAGATGAGATAAAATACTTCAATAACAAGAGCATCATTTAAAAAAAAATTAAGATTTTAAATTTCGATTTATACAAACGTCAGAGCGGGAATATGAGATGGCAATTGTAGAATATTAAGGCGGGAAATGTTTTTACGATGACAGCGGTGGGAGCGACACGTTTTATTACTTCACCGCTTTTCTATTGCGCTCAAAATACATGGTGTTAAAAAATTACATTTCATTTAATATAGTTACAATCGCTATTTAATATATGCTTAATATACAATAAACATATACCAATGTAATCTATATCATGATTTTTTTTTTATAAAATTACCATATTTTATAAGAATAAGATGCTTTACCTACTTTACCAATTCCTTATGTTATAGCTATATTTTCTTGTGTAGGAACTATTGTAATCATTTGTTGACAATTATTAATTTATTATTATTCAAATACTAAAGTTTGTAATTTATAAAGACAATTATAGAGATATGATATTAATTAATAATAATAAATTAATAATTATAGAGATATAGAGACTCATATATTCAGATACCCCTATACATATGATACGAAAAGGGAGCTCAAAAATCGTACCGTATCGTTACTCGGTGGTAGAGCTTTGTGCAAGCTCGTCTGGGTAGGTACCACCCACTCATCAGATATTCTACCGCAAAACAGCAGTACTTGGTATTGTCGTGTTCCGGTTTGAAGGGTGAGTGAGCCAGTGTAATTACAGGCACAAGGGACATAACATCTGAGTTCCCAAGGTTAGTGGTGCATTGGCGATGTAAGCGATGTTTAGACTCGTCCGCCTACCTATACAATAAAAAAAACCTTTGCAAAAAATTCTGGAAAAAAAACAAAATATTTTTTCCAATTTGGTACTTTTAATAATAATAATAATAAAACTTTTTATTTCAGAACTAGCCCATATAGTGTTAGTAAAACATATTTTTTAACTTTACAAATTTTAAAAATACAATACAATAATAAAAATAATTACATATAATATTTATCAATAACAATTTTAAAATTTAATTTAAATAGTTTTTTAACATTATATTTAATATTTTATTATTATAATTTAATATAAAATTTTTAAACAAGCAGTTATTTAATTTTAAACAAAAAAAAAAAAAAAAAAAAAGAACCAAAATTAAAATATAAAAATAAAAACAAAGCTATTAATTACAACAATTCTTAAAACTACGTTAGTAATACGTGGGCACGATCCCAGCACCTCCAGAGGGTAGTCCCCTCCAGCTTTGCAGCCAGTGTGTTGAGGAGTTTATTGGAGCTGTTTAGTAATCTGCTCATAGCGGACGCAGTCCGCTTGCGTATGATCGCATAGAAGTCATCTACACGAGCTTCCGCAAACATTGCCGACGCGCTGCAGTATCGAGGCTTCTTCAATAAAATCCTCAGCACATTGTTGTACTGAATACGCAGAGCATTGTATGCTCGTCGGGAGTAGTTCTCCCACAGACCGCACGTGTAGAAGGACTGGCAAAAGGCTTTAAATAAAATTACTTTTCCACATGCCCAAACTAAGACGACAATGTCATTGAATTGCAATTCCTACTAATATTGATTTTATTTATATATTAAAATATTTCAAGACGAAAAACAATTATAAGAAATTTATTCCACGGGAATTCAATTAACAAGCTGATATCTTAAAATTATACGTTCCAGATAAAATATATACACGAAGTAATCGTTGGATGTAATGAATTTTTAATTTAAAGGTCCCCATTACACGGAACCTATCTAATCGAGAACCGCTTTCTTGCCCCATCAAAATAAGTAACTACATCACGCTGATTAGATAAGTTCCCATCATGCGAGAGATAGGAAGACACGTGTAATATACTTTTTTTACAAGCAGTGAAAATAGGACGAATTGGTGATAATTTTCATTTTGGGAAAAACCCATTTGGTATTTTTTCCTTTTAAAATAATCAAAGTACTTACTAGATAGTCAACCATTTTAAAATTTTATTATTTTATTTAAAATTGATAGATGTACAGGCAAATGATCCACCTGATGGTAAGTGGTCATCATCGTCCATAAACACTGGTGCTGTATGATATATTAACCGCTTCTTAAATCGCCAATGTGTCACCAACCTTGGAAACTAAGATGTTGTCTCTTGTACCTGTAGTTACACCGGCTCACTCTCACTTACTTTTAGCAGTAGAAGATGCTGATGAGTTAGTGGTAGGTATCTATAATATATTCGAACGGAATTGTTCCCCTTCCAAAATTTGATTTTGACAAGAGAATTTGATTTTTTCTTTTTCTTAATTATGAGCATTTAACATCGAAATGTTCATTGTCATTACTTAAATGGCAAATATAGGTATATCTGGTAAGCTATTTACTAACTAATATTAAAAGAATCAACATATTAATGATTAAGTAATTTTGACTCAACCAACCAAATCCAAGACGTACTTCATAACAAAACACGTTGGTTCGCTGAATATGAATAAAATTTTCAATAAATTTACAAACTTTATAAAGTTTAACATAAACATATAACTCGCAGTTACGTCATTAAAAAGGTACATCAGCTTACATCGTAACATGCTCGCAATCTTATTATTATTTACAAAAAGCTCTCCTTGATTTTTAGGCTGAATGTCGATTTCACTGTCAGAAGAAAAAACAAAGCCATGAACTATAGGGTTCTAGCTGTCATAATTGTTATATTTTTGACGTTAAATTATTTCAGTAAATATGCATACATTTAAGGCTTAGTTATCTTCTTATTAAATAATTATTTAAATATTTTTTTAGATTTAATAAATTATATAATATAAAAATTTGAACTGTTGTTTTTTTTAAATAACCAATCTTTACAGATGTTTTGTCTGTGCCTTTAGAGTAATTCTATAATTTTAATTTAATTTATTTTTAATATTTGTGTATAGTATGTATTGCCAGACATTAGGTACAATCGAAAATTCAAGATTACAATTTTAATTGCCTTCTGCCGTTACTTTTGCGACTTCAGAACTGATGTTTCAATTATTAAATGTTAACCGTTAAATAAAAATAAATATCCATATTTGTCACCTTTTAAATTATTTCAAAAGTACTTTCTAAGAATGTTTTGATTTATTTGAATACGAAAGTACATTGTTAATTGGTTGAACTCACGATGTTATTTTTTAAAGAGTACGTACGAGATTTAATATATTATAAACCAACATCCGGTAGAGATCCACTAGTTCTGTTCACGGATGCTAATACTCTCTTAATTTCTGGATAAAAAATTTAGTAGCGTGATCGTCGATTGATAGCTACACCTGGTCTATTTACGACTTCCTCATTTTCATGTAAATAAGCCCGTAGCACAAAAATGTTATCAAATACATAAACCAGTTCGTTCGGAAATTCCCGTCCCGTCATATACATGTCAAATAAAAGAGATTATTATTAACCATATAATCGTTTACCTATTTTTGAATATTTTTAAACGTAATTAATTTTTGTTTTTCTATTGATGTATTGTGTATTTATGATAATTGGTTAACAATTGAACGACAATGAAATCAAAACCTATAGTAATAGACAAATTATAGATAGGTACACAGATTAATAAATAAATATAATGAAATCATATTTACGTATATAGTGAATATTTTCTAACCAAGAAATAACTAAATAAATAAAGATAGAATGGGTCTCGCTATACACAGCAATGCGTAACTAACGTCTATGCTATGCTGTGGAGGATATTCACAATAAGTACATTTTATCAGTTATTTAAACTATGCCGGAATTTGTGCATACCATAACTAACTTAATTTTTGACTGTTTTTAACATTTTTTACAATGTTAATATTTCATTCTAATTCAGCATTCAGATTAAATAAATCAAAACATTCTTAGAAAGTACTTTTAAAATAATTTAAAAAGTCACAAATATAGATATTTATTTTTATTTTTAAAAATCAAAATTTGTAGTTAGTGCCTTTTTTTCAGCTTATACAGATACAACCTGTATAAGCTGAAAAAAAGGCACTAACTAAAAACTCATTTCGCGCGCTGTAATGGCCGAACGGTCCTTCCACCCCACTCACAACTACCCCCAGGTTTTTAATAAAAAAAATATCTCATCTCCGCTAAATTGTTCGCGCCACTCGGGAATATGAAAGTCGTTATTTAAAAAAAGATTGCCCTTTCGTATTATTTCGGTATAAATTTTCAGTTAAGCCGTTTTCGCTAAGGGCCTCTCGAGGGAAGACGGTATTAGATTTTCATTGCCCTCATTCTTATATATATAATTTATATTAAGATGTCCTTTGCTCTTAATTAAAACGCAAATAAAAGTGAACACTTAACGAGTCGAATTCAACTTTTTTATTTTTATTTATTCGATCATAAATTAAAAAGTCTTTAACAGGTCTACCATTGAACCGCGTTTTAAAAAAAAGTTTTTATCGTAATTTTGAATTATTTCGTATTTTAAAAGTCCTGTATATCTGAACCTTGATAAAAAAGACATAATTTTATAACTGTTACTGTTTAATAAAATAATGAAAATGAAATGAAATTATTTTTTGTTTATAATTATAACTGTATATTTTTATGTTGGACAGCCTAGGTTGTATACCTCGGCTGCAGGCATCGGCCTGTAAATGCTGTAAGGAAATTTATACCTACATACTCGTATTTAATTGAATAAGACAACTCTGTTTTTGTGTGTGTCTTTTCATTGCTTGTAAAACTAATACAATTTTCTATTTTTCATTCCGCAAGATAGCATACAAAAAAATTCTCACATTCAGCGATATCACAAATATTTTTTGACATAAAGCCGTATATAGAAAGCCGTCATTACCCTCCTCCATTACAGTCAACGATAATCTGCCTGTACAATTAAATCACGTTAATTGGCTGGAGGGGAAATTTATCAAAGGCGAATCTATGCACTCTATTGCAATGGAATAAAGTAAAATTTTCTATAGCAATTGTAGAGCGAAAGTCTTTTGTTAATATCTGCGAATTGACATGTTTTTTAATTGCAAATTTCGACCTTATTGCTTTTGAATAGAGCTCTAAAATAGGAGTTTTTTTTGAGGAAATCACAAAGAGATGATATCGATATAATGCGATTAACGCTAAGTGACACAGCGCTAACGATTTGATTTCAAATAGGTTTTCTTTTGTAATCGGCTTTGATGTATTTATGTCTTTTTAATGGAATACTTTCGACAGATAACCTTTTAAATGCTTGAATGATACAATCTCGAACGCTTTCTCTCCGTAATCATGCTGTTACGTGTTAAATGTTTTTAATGATAAATCGTTTGATTGCGAAATTATTTAGTTATAAACACATTTATTTAAAGGTAAACCACTATTTAAGACTATTTTACATTTTTATCTAATATCGATTTCTTATATAAACTTCTGATAATTATTTGATGCAATAATTATTTTTCAAGTATTAAATTAATGATACAATATACAATTATACCATTGTAAGTACATACCCCGCGTCTTCGTACTATTCGCGTTATTTTAAATGAAGTTTGTAATAGTGAACTATTGTTAATTTTTTTAACATTTGCTACCATCTTGAATAATTACTTAGCATTAAGGACTGGAAGATAATAAGTACAAAGATACAATCGTTTATGTTCATAAAAGCTTCAATAGATAAATTTAACGTAACAAATTAAAGAGTCAGTACGTATATAGAAATATCAAATACATTGTGAACAAGATCCGTAGTAGAATAGCATTTAATCCACGTTCCTAACAATACCGACAAGTCTAATAAAGATAGTAAGTAGACGAGCGTAGCGAAATTAATTCAGAGCCAAGTTGCAGAGCATTGAATCTGTGTTTCCGAACTCAAACTGTCTCACAGTCGTACAAAACATTTCAGAACGGTAGCTAGAAACGTCACCCGCTTTGCACCTCGCCCGTGTCATAAACAAATCAAACATGGCCGGCCGAGATATTAATGAGACAATGAGACATTAGCTCGCTACAAAATGCCTCCGTATTCGCGAATAATTAAATCGTAAAGTCCCCTCTACGCCGCCTACGGCACCCGTCTATTTACTCCTTTTTCATTCAACACAATAGCCACTGCAATCCGAGATGCTTATTATCGTCACGTCACTACTACAATATACGTGTTTGGCGAAAATCTTCTTTACCGCCTTACTATACGGTTTCATTTCAAATAACGGAAGGGGAAGTTATAAGGCGTATTCCACAGAGGCTATTAATTTGAGCGCGACGGACCCCGCCTACCCAATATCGCGTTTACACACATGTCGGATTGTATCGTCGTCTCGTTCGCTCCGCGCCGCTTATTAAAATTCCTCGCTCGGTAGCTGCGTCTCTCTCGGATGTAGCGAAGAGGGAGAGGCGGTCCGCGGGTCGCGGTTTGCGCCCCAATGCTAGCGCGATTTCCAACGCGCCTCCACGCGAATCATTACGCGGACGCATCGCGTTTCACAACGTATTCGCAAATTTGCGTTGCGTGGCGCAACCGCAATCACCGATTTTGAGTTTAGATCACTTGCGTCAAAGGAAACGAAGTGTTACATTATGTGATGTGACTGTAAGTGATATTGTATTACCGACGTATCGCTTCTGTACTCATTCGCTAATTCGGATGCGTGATTTGCGATCTTGGTGTACAACTTATTTTCGTTGCAAGTACGTCATATGAGCGACGACTATGCAAACAGCGAACGACAACCAGTTATATTACAGAAACGCGTAAACATTTTATCTTTTGTTAATTAAGCAATCAATAAATCGCTCACATTGATAACTCACTTCGGAAATCGAAACCTGTTGAATTAATCGAGTGACATCGATTCGAATGTTGCAATTGATCGATTCGAAATATATAAACGTAAATTGAGAAGATAATGACGACGTAAGAACCGTCGGATTGTTGATGGAAATGAAATCGAGTAGATGAAATGAAGACGTCGCTGGAATGCGAGCGGTCGGAGGCCGCGGAGAGTGCGAAGGGTCGAATATCATTCAGTGTCGACTCACTCCTGGGCAGCAAGTCCGACACGCCGCGGGACACGCCCGACGCACACAGCAACGATGCTGAGAGCACCGTCGACACCGACGACAGCGATGTTGACATCGAGGACGTTGAGTCCATCGCGGGTGATGAGAGAGATGATCGTGATGAGCGGGGGAGTACAAACGATGATGAGACGGAGAACAGGGGTGGAGTTGTGGTACCGCAGCCATTGCTGCCGCGACTGTACCAAGGCCCGGCGCCAACTACATGGCCGTTCGGCGCGTTTCCATGGATGGCACCGAATCCCATGTTTCGCACGGGATCTCCAAACAGTAAGTAAAATCTTTCTTTCATTATTACCTGATACATAAGTATGTAAATTTTCAAAATATCAACGAAATAATTGTACGTGTCACATCTTAAAGTCTGTTTCATCAAAGGCAGCTTATATCTAATCGTAATGGTTGGAAAAAAGATAATATGTTAAATTGTGGAGAACAAAAATCTACAACTACATACAAAGTTGATAAATTCAGGTAGTAACATAATATATGTATGTCTCCTGTTCGTATTTTAGCAAGACAATGTAAGTTCAAATATTTTCTATGACAATACTAATATACTTTTAAATAATGTATTCATATAAAAAAAAACATAATTTGGCAGACAATTTACCTACAAGCAATATTATTTAAAAATTTACACAAAAACGCTTTTTGCGCACAATCCGTTTGAATGTTTGAACAACATTTTTTTTTCGACTTTAATCTTTTTAGAATTCGAACAAGGTGTTAATCCTTCTAACCGTAACTAATGCTCCTCCGAAACGGCAATAAAAAAGAAAATGATATTTTTTATTACTATTTTATTTCGTCGCCCAATTTTCGAACGTAATTTTTTTTAATAATTTAGAATGTAATAATTCAAAAGTCGAAGCAATTATTAAACTCTTGCATTGTTGCATTGCAAATCAACATTGTTTATTACATTATGCTTATCAGTTAAGATACGAGAAAAACTATTTTTAGTTTTTGCAAATATCATAACAAAGGCAATAACTCAACTAGCACAACATTTTATCTAGTATCAAGTATATTATTACTTGAATATTAATTTAATGGCAGGTAGGAAGTAGTGCTCGAAAAAAAAAATAGACAATAGTTAAGTTTTGAGATTTTCAAGCGAAGAATATTTTGTCTGTATTTCCTATTTTTTTTTATTTATCTATATTTATTAGTATATGATGTAAATCTATGTTAAAAAAATAGCTTAATTTATTTATACCTGTTCATTTCGGCTGACGTCTTAAAATGATTGATTTTCGATGAGTGACATGTAACTACTACTATGATTATAAACGATAACCGAACTAAATTTCACAAATTTATTGATGCAATCTAAAATATAACAACATATTAGATTTAAATATGATATCTTTCATTTGAATTCACATTAAGGAATAAGTGATAACAACTGTTACCGACCGACGGTTAGAAAACAAAACGAATGTATTTTTTTTTATTTGTCTGGCGTGTGTAAATATTTTTAATATGACAATACAAATATTTGTCGCAAACTCGAATAACAGATTAAACGAAAGAAAATATATTTAAAAAACACAATAAATTTGCATTGTAGTTCATAAATAAAATGTTAATTTACATATAATAGCTAAAATATATGCATTACGATAAAAATATAATTAATTAATTTTATTTGAACATAATTCGCAATTATCAAGGGTATATTGTGGATTTAATATTCTAAATTATATTGAAACAATTAATAATGCCTTCTTATTTTAAAAGGATTCTACACACACATTATAAAATCAGTCTTTTGCCCAAAAGTTGCCTAGAAAAGATCGCTACTTCAATTACAAGATCGTCTACTCTCAACTAATGCAACGCTAAAAATGCTAAGTTACATACTTGTTTTTATTACCCAGATTTAGCGAAATTTCCTTGTAATATAAACCATATCATAAATATAAAGCAATCATCGGTCCATATGTTTTAGTATTTTAATAAAATATTTAACAGCTCAACCATTCCAAATCACTATAAATATCCATAAAAAGTACATTTTTTATTAATGTAAAATATTACATCATCCTGCTATTTAATTGTGTGTAAAAAATTATATTGAAATTAATGAAACATTTAATTTCATTAATTTCAATATAATTTTCACCGTCATTGTCACCGTGACCACTACTTCTTTTTAGCGAATTAATACATTATTGACACATATATAATTAAAAAAGATACATGTGCTCTTGAAATTGACATTCAATATTTTTCTTAAAATATACTACTTATTTAAACTTTTAGGTCCAAATTAAATTCTGCAAGATATCAATCAACAGTCTATTTGAAATCACTGACAAATAATTTAATTAATTAACGTAATTTACTCGGTGGTAGAGCTTTGTGCAAGCTCGTCTGGGTAGGTACCACCCACTCATCAGATATTCTACCGCAAAATAGCAGTACTTTGTATTGTTGTGTTCCGGTTTGAAGGGTGAGTGAGCCAGTGTAATTACAGGCACAAGGGACATAACATCTTAGTTCCCAAGGTTGGTGGCGCATTGGCGATGTAAGTGATGGTTAACATTTCTTACAATGCCATTGTCTATGGGCGTTGGTGACCACTTACCATCAGGTGGCCCATATGCTCGTCCGCCAACATACACAATAAAAAAAAAAATCAGTAATGTATTTTTATGTCTATACATATTTCTTCAAATGTTATAAACTAGTATTCATCCGCGACTTTGCCCGCGTTTGAAGGGGGGTGGGGGGGTAGGTGTATAAAAGTAGCCTATGTCGCCTTGGGGTTCAAGCTTGTGTCGATATATCTCAATCAACTGAACAGTAATCAGAAAACACGTCAAGTCGTTCTAGTGATTGGTCTTTAAATGTTTAATGCGAGTAATTGAAATGAAGACATGTAAAACATGTAGCTCTCACTTACGCACGATACATTGCGAGTCCAGTACTAAAAGATCCGTGTACAACATTTTTTTTATATAGAATACGTAGGCAGACGAGCATATGGGCCACCTGGTGGTAAGTGGTCACCACCGCCCATAGACATTGGCATTGTAAGAAATGTTAAACATCGCTTACATCGCCAATGCGCCACCAACCCAACACTTGCTCACTCAATCCTCAAACAGGAATACGGCAACTGTCTGTTTGACTGTCTAATGGCGACATATCCTTAGGTTCAAGGGATGAAATGCCGGTCGGATCAATAAATATTAATGTGGTTTTACTACCGAAAAAAATTACAGTAGCAGCCTAGAGTCCGTAAGTAGGCAGTGCTTTTAGTACATATAGTATGAGCATGGAAAGTATATATATCCTGTGCTTGTTGTTTGCATGAGTATCGGATTTGCTTTAGCATCGTCCCATCGCATAATGAGAGAAATAGTTAACTATTTGCGCACATTCGTGATCACTATATGTAATATAGTTGCAGTTGTCATTTCTGTTTGATTTTGTGTATTTTTCTTGTTAATTACTTTTTGGAAATCAGCTAAGAAATTAAGAACAAATAAAATACATTTAAAAAAATACAAAAAACGCGCATATATATCGCTTCCCGTTTCTTATTTATGTTTCTGGTAACTTCAGCATTTTTAAGAAGACTTGTTAGATTAACTTTGTAAGGTACAAACAGTATCGCAATCAATTTACGGATATAATAATATACGGATATAATATAGTACCCAACAGCATATGTATTTATATAAGCATGCATGTGTATACATACATTCCTGCATGTGAGGGGGCGAAGAGGTTGGGAGTACCTAACTGCCCTATGCCTTTTTCTCTACCTCTAAGACAAGTGTGTTAACACAGTTAACGGAATTAAAGTTATCTCAGATGTATAAAAATACAAAATAACAAATTAAAATATTTCAAATGCAATTAACTTAATTTTTAATTAAATTATTCTAAAGAACAAAAGATAAATATATGTAACACGGTAGTAATTAGATATGTTCATGATAAAAAAGGATAATTTGACGATAATTTGCGTAACACGGGTCGCCTTGACCGTTGCTTTTGGAACAAAGAAACTATAACAATAAGATAATCCTGGTTTTGTCCTTTCATTTTTAAATGAGAGTAAGACAGGGAGTTGCGTCTCACGATCCACTTTCTAGACATAGATGTAAAAAATTTCAGCTCAGCTTAAGAGTTTTGTTTGTTATTGATTAATAAAACAACGCTGTTGTCTTCTTCTATCAAATGTCAAATCATTGATGACAGAAAGAGATAAATCAGAGTTTATCTAATCAACGTTTATAAGGTTAAATATTCTAAGCATGAATAGTTAACAAGATAAATTCCTTCATTTTAGCAATCTAACAAGGCGATCTTCGGATTATGAGAATAATGGAATAGAGAGAGTGCAACTACGTTTGCGCAAACTTCTGCACTATATATCCAGCAGTACTATAATGTAAGAAGTCACTTCATTACTCACCTATGTAATGTTGACAACTGACTATTAGTGATAAACTATTTTGATGCGTTTATTCTTGAAATGTTATAATTATTATGGTCAATGTTTCACATATCACTTCCTGACATTTTACGATTATTTTCTTCGGTGATTTGCGAGTTTGTTCTTACAGAATACATATGGATTGTCTCTCTTGAGATTGGTAGCCGTGGCTAAAGTCGATCTGGAGAACATCAACTTTGCGATTTTTTTGACAGATCGTTACATGTACTTACGAAATAAGAATGAAACAATTATGATTGTATTCTTGCAGTCATGATTTTGAATTTGAAATCGTTCATCAACAATTACTGTCTACTTGACTTGGGCCATACCTAATGTATTAGGTATGGCCCTATGTTTATGTATGGCAATGTGTATGTAAAATTTCATGGTTATCAATTGAAAAGTTAAAATGTAAAAGCATAACAAAGAAACAAGCTGATTTTCTCATTTATAAAATTAGTAAGGAAGCCAAATCTATCGTATAATGATACTTTTTTTTAAATGATGGACAGACAAACCATTTGTGAAGACACTTGCTTAGATTTTAGTAATTAAGCAAAAACTTAAGTCCAATAAAGACAAATTCAATTTAAACTTAATAAGGGCAATGACTGACGCTCATTAAAAAATCATGTTTTCACAAAACCCCTGAAATTATGATGTATTAAAAATTTCAAGGTATCTGAGCATAGGTACAGTTTCTTATTATTATATATAAAACTTGGGTGAAGTCAAAGTCATCATATTATTTAAAAACATTTATTCTCAATAAGACATTGAAGTCACTTACTTGAGAACAGAGGTTATATAATGTATAAAACTTAATTCGCCATTCCATCTTAAGTGCTATATTTTAGATAGTTAATAATTTGAATATGTAGGTATTTTTTGATTAATTATATTATATTGAAACCAACACATACATGTATAGATAACAAATGTATCGCACAAGCACTCTTGTTCATTTAAACGACTGTTTCCTCCAGGAAAATTTTGTGAGGAATAAAATTAATATGGCTCTATGTTATATGTATCGTGCATTGCGGATTCACTCCCGTTATATTTGGATTATAGATTTTTTATACGCTTTGCCGTATTGGTTAATGCTAATATTTCGTTGCTTGAACCTGTAATCGTCTTCAATAATCGGACTACGTAAAGTAAAAAATTACTACTTCGAACTGGTTTAATAGTAAGTACCTGAGATAAGCGCGTTCAATCATACGTAGGCACTCCATAACCTTATTATTATTATAGTATTTTCAAAATAAATCATCTCTCATAATTGTTGTCCTTATATATATACGTTCATATATACCTCCCTAATAGTCGTTCAATTGATTAAATTTCTTAAACCTCGTTTAATTTATGGTGATGATATTGACTTACCTGAGGCAAGACTGTTATTTTAAGTCACTAGGGCATCACTGAGATGCAGAATCACTTTATTTTATTTTATAGGTAGTCGGACGAGCGCCTGGGCCACTTGATGGTAAGTGGTCACCAACGCCCATAGACAATGGTATTGTAAGAAATTTTAACCATCGCTTACATCGCCAATGCGCCACCAGCCTTGGGAACTAAGATGTTATGTCCTTTGTGCCTGTAATTACACTAGCTCCCACACCCTTCACACCGGAACGCAACAATACAAAGTACTGCTGTTTTGCAGTAGAATATCTTATGAGTGGGTGGTACCTACCCAGACGAGCTTGCACAAAGCTCTACCACCGAGTAAACCATACTAACCATACTAAAGCTGCTGTCTAATCTTAGCTGGTAACGCACCTGCAAGGCCGGTCTTGCTATTGTTCATTCGCGGTGGTTGTCACTTTCCATCATATGAACCTCCTGCCCGTTTGCCTCCTGTTCCATAAAGACATATATATTAAATTCATCTCAAGCTTTGCGCTCACTTACGATACTTAAGAAAATATCATAGTTAATATATTTAGAAAATATTATAGTTACTAGACAATATCCTAATCCTAAGAAATATTATAAATGCGAATGTGAGTTTGTTTGTTTGGTACGCTTTCATAGCTAAACCATTAAACCGATTTTCAAAATTCTTTCACCAATGGAAAGCTACATTATCAGCGAGTAACATAGACCAGATTTTGTCCTCGTATTCCCATGGGAACGGGAACTACGCGGGTGAAACCGCGGGCAAAACGCTAATAGCAATTATTTCAAAGTTTACAAGTCAATGTCAAATGGGACAACCAAATTATAATTAACTAGAGAATGACGCCGATACTTAAATTGTAATTTAATTTGGGAAGGTCGAGTGAATGTCGCGTTAAATACAGATGTATGTCAGTCAAATTCATTTATTCTATTAGTTGTAAACGAATTTGCGTATGAATCTTTAAAAATAAATAATTGTTTATTAATTACATATGCGAAACTCCTTTGCTATTTGATTGAAAACCAAATTACCTAGGTGTTAAGGTATTTTTTAGATTATAATTTTTAATTATATAAAGTGTTAAAATTAACGATTTTTCTAGATTGTTTTAATTTTTTAAATTAATTATTTTTTTGGTTAATGTTTTATTACATGTATATGTAATAAGTAACTGACAAACATAGTTTTTATGGATAACCAACTATACAGACACATATTTTAGCTCGAACAATAATAATAACCTATTATATAAAAATCGTATACACTAAGATGAAATATTATGTATAGAACACAAACATAATATTTTCTTAAACTTCGTACTAAATACAATAACTAAAAATTGAAGCGCGCTTAACTTAGTAAAAGCAACGAAATTGAAAACGTTTTTGAGTCACTGTTTCACTCAAATATTACATATTTTACTTTGCACTCAAATTCAACCTTAAACTTTCGCTTCCATCGCCACCAAAATAGTTCAACGTAAATAAAAGCTTAAAAAGAAAAAAAGAACTGTCATTATGCACTGATACCGGGTATACAAAAAATAAATCATTTCAATCCAATTCATAATTTACAGAAACAGAAAAACGCATGTTACTGGTATAATAATTATAAATAATTTAGTTAAGGTTAATTAAAATAATTACCAGTTATTTCGATGATGTCAGTAATAAATTTTCAACTTATTACGGGATGGTTTTTTCCACGAGTTTTGGGTCATTTATCAGTGTGCATACGTATTACTTATCAAGTTGTTCTAAGTCAAAATTAGGTAAAATATAAAATAGCTATAATTCAAATGAGAATTAAACTAAATTGGAATTAAAATTTAGGATTAGCAGAGTTTTCATTGTGAACAACTGTTAAATTATAACGTTAAACAATGATACCAATATTATAAAAAAAGCAACTCATACCGTCTTCGTCATATTGATGTTATATTTTGACTAGTAATAAGCACGACTTTTAAAAGCTGTCTTGTCTTTCGTTCTAATATTTAAAAGCACATCACTAATCTTTTTTCTTCGCATCATATACTTAACCACTATTAATTATATTTTTATGTATTTATTTTATTTGGTTCTTCAACAATTTATACACCGATTAAAATAATGTCATATAAAAAAAGTAAATACTAATTCTAAGTGTCACAATTACTAAAAGAACACAGCGTGTTTTTTATGTTATAGGTAGGCGGACGGGCATATAGGCCAGCTGATGTTAAGTGGTCACCAACACCCATCGACATTGGCGATGTAAGAAGTATTAACCATTCCTTACATCGCCAATGCGCCACCAACCTTGGGAATTGAAGACGTTTTGTCCATTATGGATGTAATTACCATACTAAGTATTGCTGTGTGGTGGTAGAATATCTGATGAGAGGGTGGTACCTACCCAGATTCACCATTATGTTCGTTCACAATTATTACCTTTTACCTTTATGGTAAATAAGAGTATTATTAGACTCTGCCATTATTAAATAATACTGTCAAATTAATAGTACATTTTTTACTTTTAATATTTTGATTAAAGTTAGTTAGTAATAAAATTTCTAAATTTAATAGAGAATAGTTTTTTCTTTCTTAATACCATAATTATTTTCCTTTTCTTAGGAAATAAAAAAACATATCATAAGTTATTCTCCAATGTTATTCTCTTGGTTTACATCTTTTTGTTTTATCATTTTGCGTCATATGTAAGTTCTTAATCATAAATATAAAATATATTTTTAATACTGAAATTATATTAAGATATTTGTTTGAAAACAACCCTAACTAACATATACTGTTTACTTACGGCCTTATTCATAAACGTAGCTTAGTTACTGGTTAGCTAAACACTGATTTGTCTCTTTCTGTCATTATTGATTTGACATACGAAAGAAGAAGACAAAATATTGTTCAACCAATCACCAGTTAAATAAAGTTTATGAATAAGGCGGTTAGTGTTTAGAATGTAACCTTCTTCTTGCAATAAATGTGATAGAAGTTTTTAAGAGAATAAGTATGACTTGGAATGGACAAATATTGGTACCTATATTGGTAAAAATACATCGATATCACGAAACCACCGTTCAAGGTAAGTCAATGCCAATGTGCCAGACGTCTCGAGCAGACACTTTAATTTAGTTATTGTATTCAAATTAGTTTTAACAAATAGTAAGTTAAATTATTTAAATTGTCGAACGATATATTATTATTTATTGAATCGAATTAACGATTTTTTAAATTTAAATAAATTCAAATAACTTTATTCTATAAGAATGTGTACATACTTATTTTTATTGAATTGAATAATTCCACCAATTCGAAAATGAAAAGAACTGCCGCAGAAAATCAGTAGACATTTTTTGTCTAATTTTGTATTTTTAAATAGGTATATGGAAACATAGGCAACCTGATGATGGTCGCCACTGCTCATAGACATTGGCGCTGTATGACACTCACTCATCAGGTATTCTACCACCACACAGCAATACTTAGTATTGTTTCGTTCCAGTTTGAAGGGTGAGTGAGCCAGTATAATTACAGGCACAAGGGACATAATATCTTAGTTCACAAGATTGGTGGCACAATATTGATGTAAATGTAAATGGTTTATATCTCTTACATTGTCAATGTCTATGGGCGTTGGTGACCACTTACCATCAGGTGGCCCATATGCTCATCCGCCAACCTATCCTATAAAAAAAAACCTACGAGTAGGTGTATGTTAAGGAACTAGTCATTATTTTAGTTTATTCTTATTCTATTGCGTGAGAAACAATTTGGCAAATCAAACATTTAATCTGCTCGCTGCCTCTTGCTAATTTATGTCTATGGTATATACTTAAGGTTCTTTAAATTTTCCAAGGCATTGATATATGTGTTTAACAAAAAATACCTTAATATTAAGTCTTATTCGACACCGACACCACGATAGTATAATTATTATAACAGACTAGCTGTGCCCCGCGGTTTCAACCGCGTATAATTAATAAAAATATAATAAATAAAAAAAGCCTAGAGCCTTCCTCGATAAAAGGACTATCCAACACAAAAATATTTTTAAATTCGAACCAGTAGTTCCTGAGATCAGCCGAATCAAAAAACAAACTCTTCAGCTTTATATATATTAGTATAGATATATATAATAAGTTTTCTGCTGCAGTAGAAATTATTTAAAATATATAATAATTTAATTACACGTGTTTTTAAATTATTTTTAGCAATTCAAATAATACACGTTTATTTTATATTAAAATATCTACAAATTTAACAAATGGTATGTTTTAATTTACGGCACGTTTGCGATTGTATAATCATAATGAATATCTAAAAAACGCTTTTTAGTATTAAAATTTCCTACCAATAGTATTGCGTTGTTGTGCATCATATAATAATTAAGCGAGACAACACGATAATTCCTTCTCTCTCTAATGTCATATCATAAAATATTTGTTTAGTGATGACAATCAATTGTCTCTGGTGTAATTCTTGTTTCGAAGACGGACTAACTGTTCATGTCTTCCTCATAAATCCCGTAACAGCCTAGAATGAAGAAATATGTTCTATTTACTAATACTTATTTAATGACATTTAAAACCTCTTTTTTTAGTATTTAATATTTTTATATTTTAGACTGTGGTGTAGTAGTGTAATTCTTCCATATTGAACAAAGGGTTTTGAATTTGGGTTTCTACCTACTTAGTGGTATTGTTTTCATGGTACCACCTAAATCACGATATAGTCTACCATTCAACAGCAATACACTGCTTTTGAATTTAAGTTTGAAGAGTAGGTGAGCGGTAATATCGGTATATCTTCAAATTAACAAGTAATAAATAAATTATTAACATTAGCAAAGATATCTCCTCTTGTAGGCGTATGTATGGAATAATGTTTTTCAGTATTTTGAAGTTAGCGAACAGCATTAGTTTGCACTTAATAATAGCTAGTTCAAACTACTTGGTGGTAGAGCTTTGTGCAAGCTCGTCTGGGTAGGTACCACCCACTCATCAGATATTCTGCCGCAAAATTTTTTTTACAAAACATGGATATAACCTTAATATTAGTAAAAACAAAACAATAATAATAATATCCTGGGACATTAAATAAATGTTAATATAAATATAAAATACACATATAACAATAAATCAATTATATTATAAGACATACTAAAAACTGTTGATATCATTTCAATTTTGAAACAACAAATACCTGCGTAAAGTTTACAGTGTCAACATTTAAATATAATGCATTTCAATTGACTAATAACATACTTTATTTACATTAAAGTCTCAAATAAATACAAATAAAAATTAAAAATAGTTACTGAACTAATCGTGACCGCGTAGAATGGTGGCAAGAATGCTAGCAGTATTTCCCCTTTGAATCGCAAAATAATAATATTAATATCTTAATATCAGATATTAATTAAACTTGATGTCCCTTGTGCCTGGACACTGGCTCACTCATCTTTCAAATCGGTACACAATAATAAGTATTGCTATTTGACCATAGAATAACTGAAGAGTGGATGATACTTACCCAGACGGGCTTGCACAAAGCCGTACCATATAAACATATCGAATTAAATTTCACATCAATCCGCATTAAACCAGTGTGACGTAATCGGATACAAATCTCCTTAGAAAGTAAAGTCTTCCCAGTAGTGAGACGCTTACAGGCTACTTTATAAATTAACAATACTAATTATCTTCTCATCGAAATAAAATCAGGTATTTTTTTTAATTAGCGTTACTATTTATGGTTCAAACTCTATGGTTTATTACCTGATAATCCGGTCTGTCTTTGTCTCCACCTGTGTTATTAATGCGACCGCAGTCATTAGCACTGTCATCAGCTTTTAAATTAATTACAAACCATTGAATCGATATTAACATTCTACGATATATTGAGGTTCCGTAAGAATAACATTGCTTAAATATTTTACTAATTGTTTCAAGATTAATTGTAAGACAATTTTAAAATTAAAATGTTATTGCAATTAATTTTATCAAAATGAAAAAGGAAGATTTCGTTTTATGTTTTATTCGATTTTTAAAATATCGTTACTGTCTCCTATTTCCTACGAGCAAAAAAAATATTTTATTCCAAAAAATTCAATGAGTTCTAGAACATTCTAGTACGTCCTACAACATGCCCCGCGTAATTTAACGCGTAAATAATATTTTTAAAATTACTAGTTCGAATTTCAAAGTTTAAAAGGCAGTATACCTATAATATCATATTATTATATCGTTGAAATATAAAATGCTATGTATTATGATAGGATTAATACTCGATACATTATTTAGCTTAACTAAAGCAGTACTTTTTAAGTCTATATTATAAAAAAATATGCTGTCACTGAATTTTCTATAGACATTTTGAACTCGTAAAAATCTCTGATACAAAATAGGTAGGAATAGTAAGTACCTATTATAATTTTTATGTTACCAATTTTATTTAAAACAATAATTAATCAAAGACACGTTTGCCAAATACTTTCTGTGAGTACTAAGTATTTATATTCTTATTTAGTAAAAAAATATACATGTACCAAATAATAAACACTACTTATGTTTTTTAATATCTTTATTATATACAATATTAACTAGACACCACGATTACGCACTCGTAAAATTAGGGCGTAAAATTAAATTAAATATTACATTATACCCATCCAGACAAGCCAAGAGTTCAATTCGTCTGACTTACAAATCTGACAATAATTGATCCAAAATAGTCAACAATAGCCCAAAGGGCCAAGATCAAACTTCACATCGCTTTGCGCATGTCACAAAACTTACCTCTTTATAGTACCTACCTGTGCGTAGTTAGTATGATACTATTAAATAATAAGACAAAGTGGCGTGGTATACGTGTTATTATTAAAAACAATAAAAATCTATTTATATAAAAAAATATATATAAAGCATCAAAATCTTAGCATGAATTAGAGAGTTGAAACATATTTTACATGTACCTATTAAAATTTTAATATTTTATTATATTAAAATCAGGACACAGTCATTGTTGACGTCTTTATTCGAAATAAATATAATATATTTCGGGCAGAGGACACGAAATTATACTTAATATTCAAATTAATTGCTAATGAGTCGAATTTATATCGTCATTTTTATAATTGAAACATTAATTAAACTTAATTAGACATTTTAAAGCACATGTCATATGCGACATCAGTTAAATTTATATTTAATTAATAAAACGTATTTGTTTGTATCATCTGTTTCGGTTATAAAAACAAATAATTTATAATCTTTTTCCTTTTTTGTACCTATCACCTAATCGATCTTGTCTGTTAAATACAAACAATAAAAACTTACAAAAAATATTTTTAATTGGTTTACGTAAAAAAGAAAAAATATATTCGAATTTTAAATCCTTTTAATATATTATTTATAGTTTCAAAATCAAAGATTAATATAACATGTCGTTTGACAGGTATTTTGAAAACGAACAATGTTGATAAAGAAAGTAGGAAGAGTTTTTAGAATAACGCGATTCATTTATAAATATGTACGAGTACATAAAAAATTACAAAAAATTATACGTTTGGAAAAAAATATTTTTTTATTATATATATAAATTAAAAAAATATACAGAATTTAAATTAAAACAATACTAGTAGGAGAGTAAAATTTTCTTTGGAAAAAGTACATTAAATGTACAACTTTAAAATATAAATTAAATACATATTTCGATCAGATTATTAAAATTCTGTGACGACGAAGAAAAATATGTCTACATTAATAAAAAAATTATTGTAATTATTACAATATGTCGAAGAAATATGTATTAATTTCAAACTGTAACAAACAACTATTTACTTCATGGTAAATAGTAGGTATTAGAAAATAAAAAAGAACGCATATAAAATTTGAACGTTATAGCTGCCAAATGTAAAAGGTGTTAAAACAAAATAAAAATTGAACATATTTATTTATACTTCATTTCAATAGAAGGAAATGAAGCGTGACGATTGTATACGTATATATATTTTTAAAATACACTTCAATAATCTGTTCCACTAAAACATAGCTGCTCATATCTAAACATAGCGCAGATTTTCTATTATGTTTTGTTTTAATATTCAGCTATAATATAATAAAGTTCGATTTGTTTTCGTTTTATTAGAAGTTTAATAAAAATACATATATATATATATATATATATATATATTTGATTTTAAAACTTGTAGTTACCCATAACTACAAATTTTAAAATCATGTTACATACGAAATGTTTTTTCGGAATATTTTTGCGTACTATTTTTAATAGAACAACTGTATGAATTCAAATTATGATATTTAAAGGGATAACAAATTTAATATTTTTACAGTAATGGCCGGTTTCAACAAACGATTTATTTTCTAACGCATGGTATTATTGTCAACGAAGCTCAATTTAAAAGCATCCTTATAACATGTTTCATAAGTTTCAAAGTCGCATGTATGTTACGTCTATTTATCTCTAAATATATATCTGACGTATATGCATAGATTGCTGAATCTAGTGTATGTAATTTATACAAAATTTTATTTAATAAAATGACTAACTACTGAGTTTCTTACCGGTTTTTCTCGGTAGAATCCAGATTCCGAACCGTTGAAAACGCTTGATGATTCATAAGTACTTGTTAGTCTATTGGAATAGATTTAACTTGATTCGATTTGATTTGATGGGAACGAATGTAGCGATCATTACTAAAGTACAATAATGATTTCTTAAATGTATGAACCACATATCGCTTTTCAAGCGTTTAATCGCTATTTATTAATGTAGCGTCAGCTTTAGACGTGTGGAGAAAAGGCGAGACGTGAGAGCATGTTATCAATTGAATTAAATAACCCACATTAACGGGTTAATTGAATTGAGTCTACGCGTAACGCGGTTTAAGTGATACGATTTGATTAATAAAATTATTGCATTCGACTGTGCTTTTAAAAATTGAATTTGTTTTAATCATACGATTCATATACATTTTTGAAACTCTGTTTGACTATGAGAATCGTTCTTGTTTATTTTTCATATTTTATAATAACGTTTTTTTTTTTAATGAACCAACTTCGTTATGTATTGTAAAAGCGTATTTTCGTTCATTTTCGTGTAGAATATACAAATGTATTTGTACGTAATTAATATTTACGTATATATTAATAATATGAGTCATTGGCAAGTTCTCACTGGGATATTTTCTGAGCCAATTAATTCTGATTCATTTATTTCGCAAAATGATGTTTTAATAGTATTTGTATCGTCGTGTAAGAGCTTATTAAAGTATGAATGAATTATATTTCGATTTTAACAATTGATTAATCACACATTTATGTATGAATATGTATTTACATATAAAAATATATTTTCTATATAAAATGAAATAATACGTCAATGGATTTTATATAAGCGTATCAGCTCTGCTCTTAGCTAACTAAACAATGGCGCTTTGCAACAATGTATTGGAGATAGACAATTTTAAATTATTTTTTTTTTCGTTTTTTTTTCACGCATTATTTGGTTATATGTATACAAATAACTCAATACAATCTATAATATATCTTCATACTTTAATTGGAGCGAATACTTTAAAAAAAAAAAAATAACAACTGTAAAGACGGATAATACAAATGCGATATAGTATTATTGGTTGCGTTGTCCGTACGTACAGATCGCTTTGTATTATATATATCATTGAACCCTTGCGAAACCCAGACTCGACTTGTTAATTAAGAAAAAATCCCTGTGCATTTTATGTGAAATAAATTACAACGCAATTAAACTATCTTAAATAACATTTCATCGATATAAAACATTTATATCTACTCATGATTACGTGCCAGCAACTAGTTAGAACAATTATTTATTCATTTGAATAATTATATCGACATTAGAACCAATGAAGCGTGGCGATTTTGAGTTAATAATACACTTATATGGAGAATATAAGTGCATTCGTACGTGGGTTAACGACGATTTCACTCCTAGACTAAAGACTCCTTTCCACCAAGGTGACCCAATATAGGTTGTTTTTTCCACCAGGCTAGTCCAATATATATTGGTGGTGAAAGTTTCCTCACGATGTTTTTATGTTCGAACTTCACAATTTAAGTAGGTAAAATCAAAATATTTCTTAAATAACCAATTAAAAAAGGCGATATTCTTCCGTGTATTAAGTACATAAATCAACAGAACAATTAAAATGGTGTGGACACAGCATTAGCTTCATTCCAATTATTTGAACCGAGACTACAATCAGACAGAAGAATTATATTGATTGTTATTGTATTGAACCCAGTCACGCTATGTTATTAAAACTTGAATACCTTTACTAAATAATTTAAACTCTATTATAACGGTGATAGAATTGATTTTACAATATATTTAATACACTTGACAGATGTCACCTCGTGTCATATTTTAAAAATCTCAAGGCTTTTTATTATCAGAACAGTTTGACACAGTTTTAGTTGAACTTATTAGCATTCATGAATAAAGTATATAATAGCCTGCTTTGATAAAAAAATTATAGATCTACATTGATATTTTGGGAAGGTACCAACCAGTATTAAATATTCTACCGCCAAACAGTAAAACTTAATGTTGTGTTCCGGTTTGAAGAGGGAGTGAGCAAATGTACTATTGGCACCACAATTTAAATTCCAAGTTTGATGGCGCATTGGCGATATAAATAATTGTTAATATTCCTTACACTGCTATTGTCAAGGTGACGACCACTTGCCATCAGAAGGCTCATAAGTCAATATGCTTATCTATTACAAGTAAAAAAAATCCAATCCTGTAATAAATAATAGGCAAAATAAATTTTAATCTGTGTAGGTAACCACAGACATATAATGATTATTGTAATTCTGTGGCTTAACTTTTTTTTTATTTTTAATTCAAAGTACAGTTTCTAGTATATATTCCACATAAACAAATCATTTTTATGTATTAAATTATATAATAATAAAACAGGTTGATTACCTAGGAAAATAAAGTAATAGTTATGTTCACATCTACAAATGAATGCAATAGTGGTTTGTTACAAAGATAAAAAACACTCATTTAAATTAATTAAGCATATTATTGGCAGCTATCTTCCAACTTCTAAAAAAAAATTCGTATTAGTTACCAGCTAGCGATGCGTTGCAATGACATTTTAAATGCTTTTATAAATAAGAGTACATAAGAAGAAAAATTAGTATAGGATTTTCGTAAAATCCGTTCTTAGTGAACGTCTACGTCGGGGAAGGAGCAATTGTGACCCAAATCAATCGGGCGGATAGCTGACAGGATTTCAATCAATATATTTGACATATAATTTCATACAATATTAGTATATAACAATAGGTCAACATATAGAATATCATATACATATTAAAAGATAAAAGTTGCTACCTTGTGCAGTACAACAAAAGACAAAATTGGAATAAAGACTAAAAAAAAAATATTCTTCTTTCGATCGACCCTTAAAAAATATCAAAATACTCACCATTGTAAACCTAATATGTCTACTAACAGTATCGTGGTACCACTAATTACTGCTAATTGCCAACATCTCGAAACAAAATGTAGCAACACATTCACCTGTCAATCATCGGCACGTCATTCTTATGAATGAATGATACTTGAATGAACGATATAAGGAACAAAAACAACAGTAATGAAGGTTGCCATTATATGATACGTGTAGTATATAATGATTGAATCCAGGAATTGTAATTTTTTTTTAATGCTACAGTTCTACGTAAGTCTAGCTGACAATTAGTGTTAAGGGCCAGTATTTTAAAGGGAATTTTTGATTGATTAATCTGTTACTAGTGGAATTGCTAACGGAAATGCTTATAGTCTTAAGTATCAAGTAGTTTATCCAATTTAAAATATTTGATGTATGTGTATCTGGAAATAAGGGAAAAATATTCATGCAATAATTAATTATAATACATTCGCTATATTTCTTTAATATTTGTACAAAAATAACATTGATCGAATTAATATGAATTATATTTTATTTATGAATATTTACAAAGTTTTGTGATATTTTGTGTTTTCGTTTATCGTCTTCGTAAATCCCGCAGGAAACCCATTCCATTTTATACATTTTGGATTTCCCATTATCCATCTCTTTCTCTCTCTTTATATTATTTTAATAGATTGAATTATTTAACATTTTGAGAATAAACTTAATTAAGTAGTGGTACATACATATGAAGCAAAATTTCATGCCATATATGCTGTTTTTTTCACGATAATTTCGGATGGCGGATTTGAATACGCGATGTTCGACTAAGATCCATATGTTCTAAGTATTGAGCCAACATTGGCTCAATATTTACTAGTAAATTATAATTAAAAATATACGTATATAATGCATTTCTGCAATGGATTATGAGGGAATGTATTTTTCTTTTCTAAAATTATGTTACAGAAAGGTTTAAAAATTGATAACATTCGTTTTTTTTATATTGAATAAGTAAGCGGAGAGGCTGAATGACGGTAAGTGGTCACCATCGCCCAAGACTTTCACGTTGTAAGAAATATTAGCCAACCGTTACATCGCCCTTGCACAAGCAACCTTGAACTCAACATGTTATGTATAATATCTGATACTTGCACAAAGCTCTACCACCAAATAAATTTCCGACTTGATAAATTTATTATTAGTTTAACAACTACTTCCACATATTTAATCAAATAAAATAAAATAAATATTCAAATAATATACTTTTACAAGCACATCGAAACGGCACCACCACTTACTGTAATTCATTAATGTCAAAACGTTTTCCTTTTGATAATAATTCAAGTTTTGCATATCTTATCTTTCCGTTCGTAAATCTAGAAAAATAAGTTCAAGATCCGTCTTCCTTTTTTCATATTATGAGCTACAATTAACTATGTAATTGATCTATAGCTAGATTATAACGTTACAAATCCTGATGATTTCAATCTTCGGGCAGTGAAAATTTATTAGGTTTTTTGTTAAGAAATTAGCAGTCGTAATTGATGGTAGGAGGGTACCACCTACTCATCACGTATTCTATACCTCGAGATCAATACTTAGTATAGTTTTTTTCGATAAGAACCCTGTCCAACAGTGAACGTGAGCCAGTGAGCCACAGGCACAAGGGATATAACATCTTAGTTCCCAAGGTTGGTAGCTCATTGGTGATGTGAGGAATATTTCTTACGGTGCCAATATCTAGGGGCGGTGGTGACCACTTACCATTAGGTGGCCCATCAGTCCGCCTACCTATATTATAAAAAAAAAGTTTAGAAGCTCGCAATGTTTACCCAAAGCGCTTACAGTTGTTCATGCGCCTGAACTTTCTCCTGTCGTGTCAGATTGCCGTCCCAACTCCCATCGGTTAATGACAGCTATTGTACCTGTATTTTCACACATATGTGCACTATAATATATCCTGAGCAGTTGTCTTGCGTGGCCGAAATCGGTTACATAGACACAATTATCACATGCAACTACTTATTATATTTTCTTGTATATAATATCTAATCTTATCTAATTTGACATCACTAAATAGATTTGTTTCGTTACGTCCTATATTGTTATCGAAAATAATCATATGAAACGAGAGCCTATGAAAATATGCAAAATTGCACAATTTAGCAGCTCTAGTGATAGTACAATTACCTTAGAATAAATCCCATTTGGGTACTGTGATTACATAATGTGAAAATATTTTGAAACGTCAAAAGTCAAATTTAGTATAATCTGAATTGTAATTGGTCGATGTCAGTCAATGACGCGATAGATGACCAATGAGGGTTCAGTATTTAGTCGTATTAATAATGAGTTTACACGCAACTCTGTTCTTAAATCTAAAAATTATTTAAATTGTACCTACCTTCAAAATAACTAATTAAATGAAAATATTAACCTCGGAATATAATAAAAATATTTTCTTTAATAAGAAAATGTAATAAAACATAAATTATATTATGCTTCTAATATATCTTAAAAAATATCTATTTTTAATAATTTAAAACATTAAATCATTGGACAGACAAAAAAAACGTGTCATTTCCTTATCTTGGTTTATTTTAAGCGTAATAAGTAAAACATATTTCTAAAACATTGAAACAGATAACTCATTCTATTTAGAATATAAATCAGAATTTTCTACTTAAAATAGTCAGAAACGAGACATTGAAAAATTATCCAATCGCCATTTTTGTTTTAGAAAATACTCTTGATTCAATTATACCAACATTAACATAATTAAATACGACGTTCAGGAATTAGTTAACGATTTTAATGTAAAAAAGTTCTACTATTTTCTAGTAGCAGAGACAACTTAGGATGGATTTATTTTTTTCAGACTGCATACATTAGCTTTTGCATGCGAATATGATTAAATTGTTTCTATGTACTGAGGGCCTATCTTGGTCCTAGTCTTAAAAAGGCAATAGATAATATAAATTACCTGTCCTAAAAAGGCAAGGGTAATCTTACTGTTGTTAATAAGCAACATCGTTATTACATATCTATTTATTTATATATATATAGCGCAAGACCGGCTATCGTGGATATCTTTGGGGTATACCTTTGTCCAGCAGTGGACGTTTTCCGGCTGATTTGGTAATGATGATGATGATAATATTAATATTCTGGGATATTATTCACACAAGGCCATCTGATTCCAAGCTAAGCAGAGCTCGTACAATAAAAACCAGACAACTGATATACTACTTTTCTTTTGTAAATACATACTTATATATGGGGTTTTCCAATAGGGACGCTTGAACTTTGACAGCTGATTGCAGCCATGTTGTTTGAGTGACAGCTGTCAAATGCAGTGTGTTATATTCATTCCGTCTTCCCAAACCACCATGGCAGGTTACAGTGTCGAGCAGCACGTGCAAATTATAAAATTGTTTTATGAAAATGGGTCTTCAGTTCGAGCAACGTTCCGCGCACTTCGCCCGTTTTACGGTCGCGATGATCGTCCTGCCGAGTCGACTATCCGTCGATTGGTGGACAAATTCGAGTCGACCGGGTCAGTTAACAATCAGCCGGTTCCCGTGCGTCAACGTAACGCGAGATCTGCCGAGAATATCGCCGCTGTGCGCGACAGTGTCCTCGAAAACCCGCGGCAGTCAATTCCGCGTCGTGCACAGGAACTCGGCCTTTCGCAGACGACAACTTGGCGAATTTTGCGTTGTGACTTGAGCCTGCACCCGTACAAGATCCAGCTGACCCAAGAGCTCAAGGTTAATGACCATAGACAGCGCCGTGTGTTCGCTGACTGGGCATTAGAGCAGTTGGAAGTTGACGCCGATTTTGGCAAAAAAATCATCTTCAGCGACGAGGCGCATTTTTGGATGAATGGCTATGTCAACAAGCAAAATTGCCGTATTTGGGACGAGACCAATCCACACGAGGTTCACCAAGTGGCAATGCACCCGCAGAAAGTGACTGTTTGGTGCGGATTTTGGGCCGGAGGCGTGATTGGTCCGTATTTTTTCGAAAACGATAATGGTGTGGCCGTCACCGTCAATGGTGAGCGATACCGGTCGATGATAACCAACTTCTTTTGGCCTGAAATCGAGAATATGGATCTGGACAACATGTGGTTTCAACAGGACGGCGCTACGTGCCACACAGCACACGCTACGATGGAAGTTCTGCACGAGCAATTTCTGGACATGGTCATCTCGCGCGGAGGCGACGTGAACTGGCCACCGAGATCGTGCGATTTGACCCCGCTGGACTTTTTCTTGTGGGGTTTTCTTAAGTCGCAGGTCTATGCCAACAAGCCGCAAACCACCGATGCCCTCAAAGTCAACATACGCCACGCCATCGATCAAATACAGCCCGATTTGTGCGCCAGAGTCATTGAAAATTGGACCTTTCGTGTGCGCGCCACCAACCGAAGCCGTGGCGGTCATTTGAATGATGTCATATTCCATACATAATGGGGTCGATAGACCTTCCAAATAAAAAAAAAATTCGCAAATATCTCTCCTACATGTATTTTTTTTTGCATTTCAAAGATCAAGCGCCCTTAATGGAAATCCTATAGATAATTACACCCAGACTCAGGGCAAACAGCCATGTTCATGCACACAAATGTCTGTCCTGGGTGGGAATCGAACCCACGATCTGTGGCGCGAAAGGCAAGTGTCTACCATCCACGCCAACCGGCTCGTCTATTAAAACATGTATGGTCTTTTATTACTTACTAGCTGTGCACGCGGTTTCACCCGCGTATAATTAAAAAAATATAATGAATAAAAATCAGTCTAGAACCTTCCTCGATAAAAGGACTATACAACCTAAAAATAATTTTTAAATTCGAACCAGTAGTTCCTGAGATTCACCGGATCAAACAAATAAATTCTTCAGATTTTATATATTAGTATAGATTTACGTTGCGAGATGATGTTTTGTTAAACACTGATTGTCCTTTTCTGTCATTAATGTTTTGACATTCGAAAGAAGAAGACACGGCTATAAATTAGTTTATCTGGGTATAATTTTATTCATCTGTTATTATTTTCTGAAACTCAAACATCTTGTAGTAAGCAGTTCTATACTTGCATAGAAGAGAATTGAATAGAAAATGAATTAATAACTCAATATGCTTCTCCAAGCTACCCTTACAAACATTGTACGTACTAATTACTAGTTTATAGAGCTCAGATTTCACCCTCACGTACCTTACACGACCTTCTCACGACGCAATATTTTTACCATGTACAACAACAGGCGGATTATTTTAAAGTTTACTAACCCCAACCAATAAAAACTAAAGTTTAGACTGGATATCCCTTGTAAGGTGTATGTCCTCCTGGTATTTAAAAAAAGCAATAAGTTTTTGATAGTTTATAATTATTCTCATGATTTTATGTGTACAATGGAAATTAAAATACATTTTATTTTTGCTTTAACAAATATAGTGTACTAGACCACAGTAATTACTTAGATTTCCCTGAATATAACTAGTTAACGTGCTCAAAATTAGCTTATAATGGATATAAAGTAGTAAATACTCATTTATTTTTCAATACTTTTTAATAAACATACAAAAAATATATTGTTCATTTAAAAATAATATATATGGACGTATACACTGACCCCGGCTGATATCAGGGAAGCAATGTTAAAGACCAGAGCCGCCGCGGAAAAAGCTGAAGCGAAAAAACGTCTTCGTTGCGGCGTTCAGGCGCAGGACCAACGGCTTTACGTGCTTTCCGAGGCACGAGAGTGTACACAGTTCCAATTTCCAAATTCTGGGCTGCTACCAAGATTTTTCTGAAAGAAAAACCTTTTTATTGGCCTGAACTGGGAATTGAACCCAGGACCTCCGAGTCTACGGCCTTATATCTAGCGACTAGACCAAGGAGCAGTCAAAAAAAAATTTGTTTTTGACTGCTCCTCATATCGTCTCTACGGGTGACAGGAGGGATGGTTAATTTTTCGCCCATAGAATCGCAATAGCGATGCTAAGGGTAAATTCTTCTCAATTCTATGCGGTCATGATTGTAAATATATAGGTCAGTATATTCTATATTATTCAGGATTTATTCTCCCAGATATCACTTAGAGTTAAGTAGATACCATATGTCAAAAAAATCAGAACACATAATCCAATCAAATTTAATACGAAATTATACTCTATTATGTATATATACTACGTGATCACTATCCAAAAATTAGTATTAGAAAATATAAAATTTATTTATTTACAAATTAATAAAGACGTAAGTACGGCAATTTAAATATGCAGATATGCGCATATAACATTATGCGCGAGCTCGTATGATAAGGCACGTTTTTTCAAATCACAAACGAGTTTAGTTCTTTATGTTTTCCAATTACATTCGATACAAATTATTTACTAAGCACGTGAAACCTTTTACTGATATTAGTAACTGATCCCATTGAACCAGTTTCGCCTTACCGAGTTAACATTCTCGGTTTTGCCTTAGCTCTGCAATTATGGTCACTTAGCTACAACTTTCCAGAATCTTACCTATACTGGTTAAGGGATAGCTTCATAATCCGTGAGAAAATAAATACGTATTTAACTGGTATTTAAATATATCCTTACTAATATTATAAATGCGAATGTGAGTTTATTTATTTTGTTTGTTTGTTACGCTTTCGTGCCTAAACCACTAAGCCGATTTTAAAAATTATTTAACCAATGGAAAGTTGCATTATCAGCAATTATCATAGACTACATTTTGTCCCCGTATTCCCACGGGAACGGGAACTACGCGGGTGATACCGCGGGCAAAACACTACTTCAGTATATATTATATTAAAGAAGTGTGTATACATTAAATATGCATGCATATATTTGACTGTTTCTATAGTTACTTATATTGACATTGTAAGAAATATTAACCATCGCTTACATCGCCAATGCGCCACCAACCTTGGGAACTAAGATGTTATGTCCCTTGTGTCTGTAGTTGGCTCACTCACCCTTCCAACTGGAACACAACAATACTAAGTACTCTTGTTTTGCGAAACTGATACCGAACAGATAACAATACAATGGTTAAAAAATGTTTTAAAATAAATTAATTAAAAAATATAACGGACAAATATATGTCATCAGTCGGCCATTATCTATTTACATTGTAATGGCATTTATAATTATTTTTTAAATAACAATTAGTCGACTTGTTGTTGTTGTTGTTTGCCTCGCTAACTGTCCGTACATATCTATTTTATCTTTGACATACTGTATTTTCAATTATATTACCTTTGTACATACATATTTACATTTACAAATAATGTTTTATGTAAATAAATACTTTTTTAATAATATATAAGATAGTATATAAAGTTTATCACACTAATTGTCTCTGAGAAATTGAAAAATACATAACTGAAGAGTTACGTGAAAACTTACAAAAAAATAACGCAAAAATTCACATCAAAATTCTTCATTTCTCACGTCATTAAAAGAAACAATTATATAATAACATATTTTTATTACACAGCACTTCTTAAATTATATTTTGATATAATTATTAAAAAAAAAAAAGTAGCGTTGACCAAAAATTTAACAAAACACTATAAAAAAAATCAGCAACCATACATCACATTAGTAATACCATTTAATACTTCATAATTGATAATTTAATAATTACTGGTCATATTTTCTAATAAATTATCCCATTATCAAAGAGTTTAATTTATTCAATTACTTATCAACTCACACCTGTCGTTAAGCGGTTCCATAATACCAAATAGGTATTCAAGATGGTATTCAAAGTATTAATTGATGAAATATCGCAAAAATACAGCTGCAAATAGCAGGTGAACGTTTTCGATAATAAAGCTAAATCTATTTTTTTTTATCTGTTGCCAAAATTGACACTAATTCGAGTTCCATTTGCATTATCTTTGGTTTCATAAAAGACGTACGGTAAAGTAACAGCCTGTGAATGTCCCACTGCTGGGCAAAGGCCTCTTCTCCTCTTTTGAGAAGAAGGTTTTGGAGCTTATTCCACCACGCTGCTCCAATGCGGATTGGTGGAATTCACATGTGACAGAATTTCAGTGAAATTTGACACATGCAGGTTTCCTCACGATGTTTTCCATCACCGTCAAGCATGAGATGAATTATAATCACAAATTAAGCACATGAAATTCAGTGGTGCTTGCCCGGGTTTGAACCCACGATCATCGGTTAAGATTCACGAGTTCTTACTGGGTCATCTCGGCTTTTTAAAAGACGTACGATTCATAAATATTCTGAGTTCAATTATTATACTCTATATTTTAATTACGTTAGGTTGTGTTAATTAAATTACATAATACCATCTAGGAATTGAATTTATTTTAAATGATTGAAAAAATTAAATTGTAGACATTTTAACAATTTTTTAACACTTTTTTTTTTTATTTACTATAATATTTTATTGCAAATGGCAAAGCGATCATAAAAATCATATCCGTTTTTTGAAAGTAAAATCGTTTTTAAGAACTTATTTACATAATATGTATAATCTAAAAACAATTCGGACGCCATGAAGAAGCCGGTCATCGGTATGTGAATTGTGTCCAAATTGGTCTCGACGGATGATATTAAATAAATAATTACACATTTGTCAGATGGGAGGAAAAAATGTCCGATGGAAAATGTCCAAGCGAAATGTCCCCTCCATATTTGGCGCGCTATGCCGGCGGGTAGCGGCGCAGGTGACTGCCAATTACCGTCGCCCGCAAAAAACTTCGCGCGGACAAATTGTGAAATTGTCCACTTGGACCACTTCTGACTCTGCCGTTGCGTACATACTAATGCTTAGTTTTATTGGAACTTTTGCAATGTCGTTAAATAATAAATTAATTGCGTTAAATCGGCGTAGCGTTCGTGTCCATATTAATACAAGTGAACTATACATCTTTAGTAAAAATGTAGCGGACGATGACCTATTCAAAGGTTTTGAAGCAATTAATCGTCGATATATATATATATAACCAGTATAGGATGTGACGTTTTTAAGCATAGATCTATCAAGTCTATAGATTTGAAAATAAATTAGTCATTGTCTTTTGTTTTGTTTGACATAATATTATTAATAAGCTTACTTGTCCCTCTCGGGGTTCGATCTAATTTCTAAGCTTTTTTTATATCTACAGCGAACTGCAACCTTTTTTTTTCTACGTATTGCAGATACTTTACAAATTAATCTAAAGAATATTGTACAGATTTCTTGTTTTAATTAAAAGATGATAATTAATACAAATCACTCTATTTTTTTTTCTGTAGTTGTTTCGTCTCAACAGTGCAGTTTAAGACTGATTTAAGAAACAAATATTAATATGTTTGAAGAATTTGTGACGTAAGTGATGTCATTTTTCGCAGAAAGAAAATGTAGTAAGCGCCAAAAGCTTTATATAATATTTGCAAATATAATGAATTATCCAATTTTCGTCTAAATAACCTATAGCATTACGATTAGAGAGAGATAAATCAGAAATATGTAAAGATTAGAGACCATTTCAGGATCCTGATAAGACAACCCTTGAAAATTTAATAAAGTTTACATACAAAATTTTATTTTCAACAGTAAGGGAATAGATATGTTTTAATATTCTGCCCGAATAGTCTTCACTTTAAGAGCAAACTTACTAGTCTTTTATTCGATTTTGTATACGACATTTTTTTATCTCAAAACATTTAATTTGTCTTAATATACGTAGATTTAAACTTACACTATTTCGATTAATAAATTAATATGTTAATATCAGTACGTGTACATCATTATAATTTCCTTATAATAAATTATGTATAAAATAGGAAAAATAAAAAATAATATCGTTCGATAACCAGTAAGTACTGTGCAAGAGATGTGCCCAAAAATGTGGCCAAATTCGTCGAATAGACTTCAAATAATATTATTAATAAATAACATGATATTAAATTATTTATTTAAATTCGTTATTGAATAACAAACAAATGCTAATAACCCATTAGTAATGTGTTGAAATTTATAATCGTAATATCTAGTTCGAAAGGACTTTAGCGATGAAATATTCAATTATTCAATTCATACTACGCAACTACGAGTATTACTAATAATGATAAAATATTTTAATTAACTCCTATTACTATTATGATATAATTAAAATGTACGTTAATAATTATAAATATTAACATTCAATTAATAATTGTACTGACTTTTCATTTCAATTTAAAAAAATCTCTATTTAAGATTTTGTTACACATTGATTAATGTAAATTTTTGTTGTATCATTAGATGTTAATTTTTTGCGTTAATAAATAATTAACTAATAATATTTAATTAATATGTATATGGTTTAATTATCCAAAAAGAGTAACCCTTGGGTTTCTAGCCGGTTTTTCGCGTCAGAATCTACTAATACTAGTGGTAAATGTAAATTAAACCAATCCTGTAAAATGGTAATTTAAATAGCTTGTAAGTCAACTAATTTAAACTATCTTAAATCATATAATTTTATTATAAATAATTGATTTATTAAAGTTGAATGTAAATATTTCTTAGGTAAATAAAATTATATTTATTTGTATTGTTATTTGTACAATAGAGTTATTGCTGAGTTTCTTGTCGGAGTACTAGTTACTTACCAATCTACATATTATGTATTTTAGATTGTTCGAAGTCGTTTCTTAGGGGCTTACATGAAGGGAACTACGTATGTCCCATGTACCTGTTTACACTGGCTTACTCGCCCTTTAAACCGGAACATAGATATCAACACTAAGTATTTCTGTTTAGCAATATAATATGTGATTAGTGTGTGGTAACTAACCAGATGAACTTGCCCAAACACAAGGTACTTTCATGTACACCATTTAAAAAAAACACTTTATATTTTTAATCTTAAAATATAATATTAATTTCGAAAAAATCTAATAAATACAAAAATATAAATAATTTATAAAATTAAACGCCGTGAAAACCGATAAAAACCATTTTCAATCGACAATGCGTCTGTCTTCCTTACACGCGTACGGTTTAACATAAGGTAGAAGAGGTCAGACAACGCGTTGATAAGGCAGCCATAGCGATAAGTTGAATACAAAATTATGCAATCAACGGCCGTCAAGTTTTTGCTAGAGGCTGCCATTATTATAGCAATCATCATTAATTCTTGACTCTTAATAAAATACACATAAGGGTTATAATAAACAGTACTTTTTTTAAACGAACTACCTCTTAACAAAGCGTAGACACGATAAATTTTAAGTGGCTATGTTAAATAATATTAGGTATGTGTTATTAAATTCCGTTTTATATTATTTATTTTAAAACGAAGTAAATCTTCACTCTTGTATAAAGATGGGCAGTCGGCATCGACAAAGCGTACTTTTGATTCGGGATACAAACAGTATCGTTTCATAAACAATTATTTCTAAAAGATATAAGTCAAGAATGTTACCAGTTAAATATAATAAAAACTTTTGAGCAGTGCAAAGAGATAAAAAAAATACCTTTGAGAACTAAAATTCCAACATACGTCCAGTAATTTATAAATTAAAATTAATGCTATTACAGTTTATTTAATAACACAAATCGAGCAGTTTCTTCTACATTAAAAAATATATTTTTATTTCCTTAATATGTGAACAGTAATCAATATTACTAATTATAAGCCTGGAAGCTGGTAACACTTATTTTCTTCTATTATTAAAAACCGTTCTCGCTTACACTTAAAGAAATATTAATTACAAATATTAACAGTGGCGGCGCAAGACCTAAATTTCATGTGATACATTTTGCGAGGCTATAGCTTTTACGTCTTTTATACACCTGCTCTGGCGAGGCTCTCTTCCTACACTGAATAAAAATATGTCAATAGATTCATGACGATTTCGACGATTTTTCGGCGCGTTCACGGCTTTTAAGTATATATGCATAAGCTTCCGAGGCACGAGGCCCCCGGACCGCGAGGTCGTAGGCGGTCTAAGGCCTAAGGCCTCTTCTCCTCTTTTTTGGCTTGGAGCTTATTCCACCGCGCTGCTCCAATGCGGGTTGGTGGAATACACATGTGACAAAATTTCAATGAAATTTGACACTTACAGGTTTCCTCACGATGTTTTCCATCACCGTCAAGCAGAAGATGAATTATAATCACAAATTAAGCACATGAAATTCAGTATGCTTGCCCGGGTTTGAACCCACGATCATCGGTTAAGATTCATGCGTTCTTACCACTAGACAATCTCGGCTTTTTTTTTGGCCCACGTCGCCCACTCCTAACGCCCCCTCTGAATATTAACGTATATCATCGATATATATGACATTATTAATACAAGTATTTGCACTATTCTTAATAGAATACAATAAATTTCTGGCATGATAATAATTAAAAAAAATAACTTCGACGACTTACTCGCAGAAGAATTAATGACTTATCTTTACGGTATACATATATTATCCTCTAAAATATGCATGTTTAATGAAGTTTATTTGAATCATACTATAAAATGCGTTTAACTATAACATAATTCGTAATTATTCTTACATAATAACAGTTAAAAAACAATTGAACAGACCGACAATCACCACCGACAATTACTACGTCGGTAATGTACATGCGTAATTAAAAATTAAAATAATTACGAAGAAATCATTCAATCAAACAATCAATTATAAAAACGCCCAACTGCCCATCAAATTGATTCCTTCCTTGCCTCAAAATGTTATTACCTAGATTGTTTTTTAAGCATTTAAATTAGATATTTTGCTACAATGAAACCTGGCCTCTTTGAATACGAAAGAGACTATATCTGTTTTTATGAAAAAAAATGCTGAGTCAATTAAAAAAAGCGTATTTATTTTGTCCTCCAATATACTCTAGTATGTACTTTATACATATGGACGTAATGAAATACAAACATGTTCAGAATAGTTTAAAAAAAAAACGGAATCAAATTCTTGGACCTCAAAACGTTAATATTTATCAAAATTAAAATTAAAAAAAATAAAAAGCTAAAGAGAATAACTTAATAGTAATAACAAAAGATTACAAAAAAATATATATTCACACCGGTTGCTCAATACTTAGTCATAAACCCGACTTCCCTTATCCCAGGGACGAGAGAGTGTGTTTCATAATACAAGAAAAAAATTGATAGCTCTTGACAGACCGCTGTTTTAGCACCAACCTTCCTTGGGAAAACTTTTACTTATATTTATAACATTTCAATTGTTTTAAATCAATTGAGCATGGAACTGAATTGAGTGATAGTATTATGATAATCATTATAATATAATTATTGTAATTAATTTCATTAATAATAATAATGTAACATATTATCATAATAACATCAAAATTGATGATTACTGGATATAAATACGAAGTTTAAATAATATAAATATTAAATAAATATATTTTTATTATTATTGTTGTATAGCAACTGTGTATAACGTACACGCCACACACACACACACACACAAGTAGAGAGTGGTGGAGATGGAACACGAGATCACACGAGCGTCATACGTTTGCCGTCACGGCATACGCCGTCTTAAGCCAATTGATGTTTCATATTATGTTTTGATGTAAAACATCTATTCAAATCTATCTATTTTTTTCCGCAGACGCAAAAGTCTGTAAAAATCATTAATAATAAAGAATATCATTTCAGTTCATATCTAAGCTTACTAATACATATTTTAAAGTAATTCCACAAACAATACTTTATGAGTTCACTTATTCTTAAAACCAAGATTGATTCTATAAAATTAACATTTATACATGTTTTTTCTGCGCAACTGTACGTACGTATGTTGTACTGATATTTAATAGCATTCTCAACGCACTCAGCCTTGTCGTATCTCGGTTTAAAACAAAATTAATTATAATGGTTAATTTGTACAATTCATACAGGCATTTATGGTGAAGCGAGGGGTTGAACTCATAACTGAAGTAAATAAATTGTTATCGATTTAACCCACGTTTTAAAGGTTAGATGGCTATCGCCCTGTTAGGTTTAAAGTTAAAACTATTATAATTACTTTTACATAACGGCAATCTATAAGGAATAAGGGCTAGTAAAAATGGTAAAAAGTGAAACTTCAATTTCATTTGGTCTGGCCCGATTCGGAATTTGAATCCAGGTCTTCTTGACCCGTGCAATCCACTAGACCAATAAGGTAATCGACTACCTTTAGGAGTAAATTGATACTATATTAGAAATCGTCAAGTTATAATATGGTAAATGTTAACAGATTATGCAAGATAACGAGGGTCAAGTGTGTACGATGTCAACTGTCACGGTAGCTGCAACAGAAAGCTGGTGCAGCCGCTTTGATTGACAGGAGATAATTCGTCCAACAACAAGAAAGCGATTCACGCTTAGTGTACATTTCCATGAAACTTGTTTCTATACAGTACGCATGCCTAGTCTTCACTGGCTCTTTTTGCTAGTGTCCATATACGCACGGACTGATTTTACATTGTGATACAATAACGGAGAGCTGAATTTGGCATTTACGCTGGATTACTCTGGAACGATTATGCAAATTTGAATCCAATAATAATTAGGTTTAGTTCCGTTTTTTATTATTTTATATTTATCTTAAGCAAGGCATCAGATTTCTGGGGAATGGTCACTATACGTCCAAGGGGAGAATGGCTTGGCACTCATTCCGCAAAGCTCAACTGCAGGTGATGATAAATCAGACTCCAGGAAAACCTCTCCGACAGTATTCGCTGATTTCCAGCTTTGCCCGTAACAACGTTTTTACCCGTAATAATTGCTTGCAATCCGATGACTAGGAGTCAAAAGAAATCAGGCATTAATTAATAAAATAATTAAATGAATACTCAGTACGCAGTGATAAACAGAAGACATTAAAAAATATATGTATTCGCTGCTCAGTTATTTGCTAGCGAGCCGTTAAGGGCAGGATATAAATAAACAAGTATCAATGATTGCAAAAGTTACTTACCGGAAAATGGCAGTCGATCACGTTTTCTTATTTACTACGCTTCCTCTCATGCTCGTTGAATGTTTAATGATAATAATTGATTATGAGTTACATGATATAATTACGATTAAAGGATTGGTTCAAATTACCCATTGACTCGCTACAATACTGTGAACTCTCCACTCAGTTTTTTTTTTTATTGAATAGGTTGGCGGACGGTTAGTGGTCACCAACGCATAGACAATGGCATTGTAAGAAATGTTAACCATCGCTTACATCGCCAATGCGCCACCAACCTTGGGAACTAAGATGTTATGTCCGTTGTGCCTGTAATTACACTGGCTCACTCACCCTTCAAACCGGAACACAACAATACCAAGTACTGCTGTTTTGCGGTAGAATATCTGATGAGTGGGTGGTACCTACCCAGACGAGCTTGCACAAAGCTCTACCACCGAGTATATGCTGGAGATTTGCAATTCGTAAGTTTATTTATTTGTTCGCGTTTAACTGTTATGTTTATAAATAAATATATTTTCGTCAATTTCAGTATAGCTCAAGATGGCCCTATATCATCCGATCAAAAGTGTAGATCAACTTTAAAGATTCATTTCATTTGCGTGATTTGTGTTAATTTAATAAATTCCTATGAGCATTATTTTTCAAAAAATTATATATCTTATCTACATTGAAGGAACCTGTTGGAATATATTTACACTATTATATTTTATAAACACTAACAATATAGGAAATATTAATCCAGAAAAACAATTTTTATATATAAGTAAATATTGTCCTTACATATGAAATTAGCGTTTTGTCGTACTGACCACTTTGATCTGAAATATCTCCTCTTTGGTTAAGAATTCCAAATTCAAATTTATAAATTCATTTAGCTGGTACATTTGGGTTTTGAAAACAGTCATTCATTTGTTTTTTCCTCATTATTGTTTTCTTTGGCGTTGCTTGTTACCGCACAATGGAAAACATGAAATATCGGTTTATTTACGAGTACGAGTTCTACCGTGGCACCAGTGCTATAGAAACAGCTCGAAGGATTAATGATGTGTACGGCGCTGGTGTCGCAAAAGAAAGCACGGTACGTTTTTCGTTTCAACGTTTTCGTTCTAGAAATTTCGACCTTCAGAACCAACCCCGTGGACGGCCGGAGACCAAAATAGAAAATGAAGAATTAAAGGCTATTGTGGAAGTGGATCCATTACAAAGCGCTTCAGAGATAGCTGCAGGATTCGGGGTAAGTGATAAACCTGAATTAATCCACTTGAAGCAAATCGGGAAAGTAAAAAAACTTGAACGATGGGTACCTCATGAATTGAGTGAATCGAACTTGCAAACACGCGTCGACTGCTGTGTTAGAGTTAGAGACCCAGCCAAATCCTGCCCTAAACGAAAATTGAGTCAGAAAAAGTTACTTGTGAGTATTTGGTGGACAAGCGCAGGTGTCGATCACTACAGCTTTCTAAAATTTGGCCAAACGATTGCGGCAGATATCTATTGTCAGCAACTGCAAACAATGAAGAAATAACTAGCTGCTAAACAACCGAGATTGGTCAATCGCTCTAGGCCACTGCTGCTTTACGACAATGCAAGACCACACACTGCACAACAAACAACCACTAAGTTAGATGAGCTACAATTGGAATGTCTGCGACATCCACCATATTCCCCGGACCTTGCTCCAACAGATTACCATTTTTTCTGGAATTTGGACAACTGTTTACAAGGAAAAAAAAATCAACTCCGATGCGGCATTCTAAACCGCCTTCAAAGAGTTTATTGATTCTCGCCCCCATGGTTTTTTTAGTAAAGGGATCAATGAACTACCTATGAGATGGCAAAAGTGCATAGATAACAACGGTGCATACTTTGAATAATTAAATATATTTTATAAAAAAAAAATTTGACTTTTTACTCCTCCCGTACAAAACGCCAATTTCATATGTTAGGACCTAATACTTTTTACTGTTTGTATACTCATCATATATAAAATGTTTTACCAATAATAATTATTTACTTCCTTTTATATTTTTAAAATCCACATATTGCGTGTCGGTCACGCATCACTGTAGATAACGGCTAGGGAGCTTGTGAATAAAATATATGTATGATTCGCGATTGAATGATTGTGATCGATGCCATACATGTTTCTAGACCATCTTAGTTACAGTGGTGGTACTTAACAAAGTTAAAGTTTACCTCAGATTTCGAGTGCTTCAAATTCGTTACGTACACGAAAAGATTATAACAAACCAAAAATGGGTAGGCAACTGCTGTCAAAAATCTCTTCGATTTACTTCGTTTTCAAAATGATTTTGAAATCAGAAGTGAACTCAGAAGCAGATGACTGACCTGGAAACCATGTATTTGTTTTTTACAAATTTGAAACTTTCTTAAGTGAAAACGCAAGTGACGCAGATTATTGACTAGATCTAATCGACTCGCATTGATCTCAGTTTCAAAACCTGTAGTTATGAAAAATAAGCAACTCGTATAAAGATATTGACGCCTACCTCATAACCATAAAGTCAGTATCTCTCCCACTGCTATGCGCTGCCTCTTCTTACATACATATGTGTCAGTATTGTATCTGACAGTACGTTTTTCTTCAACCCCAAGCACGATAGCAGTTATACTCATAAAGAGAAATTAAACATATGTGAACTCAGTTTTTTATTCTCCGAACTTGAACCGGCGATCTGCAGTTACAATCGAGGGCTCTATTCTCTATACGAAAACTTAGTTAAAAAGATAAGGTTTTAGTATTGATAAAACGTCAAAAATATTTCAAACATTTCTTTCAAAAGTATGTTATCTTTAATAACGTCATAAACCTGCGTATAGCACATTGAAGAGAAAGGAATTACAATAATCCAATTAAATCACGACATTGACAACTAAATCCTATTAAGTACCTACCCCAAACAAGTATAATTGGCCGCCATTACGCGTCTGTCATCGCTACAAAATGGCGGGGAGCGCGGGAAAATAAATACGTTTAGAAATGGATATTATATCTTCATTAGCGTACGGTAGCGCATTGATATGTCTAGAATCTAGATGTGGGGGCTATTGAAATAGTTTGTATTTTATCACTCTTGGACGATAGGGTTTTATTCTTTGCTTTATTGGAATATTCTGTAGAGCATTGTATAGATTGAACGCAAGGTCGGATCTCTATACAGAATATTGACTACAAAATGCTTGTATCGGGATGGGTTCGAAGCGCCATAATTTACTTCATGAATTGATTTATACATAGGAAACAGGCCTTTAATGTTTGCTATAGATATAGAAACTTCCTCTTCAACTTTTCAAATATGTAAATATTGTACTAGTTTATTAGAATGTTATTATTTATAGTAAGTAAATTAAAGTTAGTCTGTCAATATCTGTCATCTGGGCTAAGACCTCTTTTGTCGAGATGCCTTGGAGCTTGTTCCACCACTATGTTCTAATCTTCTCGAATTTTTCCTTCACACAAATTAAGCACATGAAAATTTTGAGATGCTTGCCCGGGTTTAAAACTCAATCTTCAGATAAAATTCATATGTGACTTATTTTAGTCAAATATTTATAGTTACTTGAAAATATTGAACTTAAGAACTAATCAAATATTTTTAATACAAATATAAAATTAAAAAAACGTCATAAGTTCTACTTAACCAAATTATTCATACTGAAGTATTTTCTATGCTTGATTTGTTGATAACATACAAAAATTTTACATATGCCTAAAATATTTACAAAGAGTTTTTTTCAATTAATTATAGATCCCCATTATCAGAAATGGATTTGATAAAAAATGGAACCAATCTGGAAGTAAACAGTTTCATATAAAAATTGCTGCAGCAATCACGGAGTTCTGAAGTCACGAACTCCAAAAAATCAATCGAATGAGTACCTCCTCCTTTTTCTGATGTCGGTTAATTAAGAGAAGAGAAAGCATTTACCAAGTTTCGCAACACACATTTGAAATAATCAAAGTAAACCTACAGCATTAATTTGCTAATGAAGCACATGATTATAAAGCGGGGATCGATGACCGACATTCATGAATAACAAACAAAGGCCTAAAGGAAATCGAAATATTATTAATACGATTGATTTAATTACGGTATCAAACAATAAGACATAAAATTAATGTTTTATAAACGGACACTGAAACGCATAAATGATGATAATTAATACGCGTAAGCCGCATAATCCATACTATAATCGATACCGGCTATAATGAATGCATTCAAAGAGCTATTTTGCTTTAGTGGTGATTTCAAAATGGATAGAAATAAAACGAAGTGTTCATTTATAATAATAATGTCCTCCGGACCGATTTCGTCCATAACAACTGCGCAACAGTGCACAAGTGTGTGCGCGAACACAGGTGCACTCTCTATTCCCTAACTCTCATAATCTGATGGGAAGGCAATCCGATACGACCGGAAAGACTTCAGGCGCATGACCAACGGCTTTACGTGTTTTCCTTCTGGTGATACGTGTACTTGTGGTCTTCAGTTGTTCATTTATAATATTTAAATATTTTTTTTATATTTTAACTAGCCCCTCAACCCTTCTTTTAGAGGTGACGTGCTTGTTTGTTACTTCATGCTGAAATGTTTTTTTTTTTTAGTTAAAGGCTGATAAACGAATGTCATAAAAGTATAAAACTATATATTTTGATATATCCACCGATCTATATAAAAAATAAATAAATCTACATGTATTTGAAACCTCAAAACCCATACTCATGAATAACGGAACGACGAAATATTGCAATAAAAAACAAATATTATATATAAGGCGTTTGCCACTTAGACTTATTCTGTCAGATAGAAAAAAAAATAAAGTCAGTTCAATTTGACAGTAATTGTAGCAAAAGTGAAGTAGCATTTTAATCAAACTATTCTCATTGTAACGATATATTATTCTCGCAATCAAAAACTACTTCGATATCAATCCTTATAACAATCTCTTAGAACAATAAAAAGATATATTTTTAATAACATTAGATAATATAATTCAATCAAAATCACTTTAAGTGCCAAACAAACAGCAAAATAACAAAACGAATGATCTCCGAACTTAACCTCGACGTATTCTAATATATACCACTTATAATTGAATTTAAATCGATCGATTAACCAGTTGATAGGTCATTTGCCCGCCGGAAGCAGGACAATGGACGACCTGCGCGCTATTACACGGCACAACGATTATGTTAAATATTCTAATGAGAGTCACTACAATATTTAATTTTTTTAATAGGCTGATAATTTGATATTGTAAAAAAAATTTTTTTTTTTATTACGTAGGTTTTAAGGAAGGGGTAGCAGGAATTAGGTACTTATATAGGTATGTTCTTTTCTAGACTACTGATAACTTCTATCCAAAAATTAATGAGGATTGGATTAGTTAAGACGTGAAAGCGTAACAAAGAAACTCACTTTTTCAGTTATATATATATTTTGACAAGCAAATGATACCTGGTGGTAAGACACCATCGCCCATAGACATTAGCGCTTATAGAAATATTAACCGTTTCTTGCTAATCACCAATGCGCCACCAACATTGGGCCAAGATGTTATTTGATAGTAGTTACATTGGCTCATTCCCCCTTCAACCCGGAACACAACTTCACTTGGTGTTAGAGCTTTGTGCAAGCTCGTCTGGGTAGGTACCACCCACTCATCAGATATTCTACCGCAAAACAGCAGTACTTGGTATTGTTGTATTCCAGTTTGAAAGTTGAGCTAGCCAGTGTAATTACAGGCGCAAAGGACATAACATCTTAGTTCCCAAGGTTGGTGGCGCATTGGCGATGTAAGCGATGGTTAACATTTCTTACACTGCCAATGTCTAAGGTTGTTGGTGACCACTTACCATCAGGTGGCCCATATGCTGGTCCGGCTACCTATCCTATAAAAAATACAACAATACTACTAAGTATTGCTATTTAAAGGTAGAATATCCGATGATTGGGATGAGTTACAATTTTTTATAAAAAAAATACATAAATTACCTTATACACCTTAAGCAATAACATTTGATATAAAGCACTTCTACATTTGTTATATACGAACATTTAGATATTATCATTTTTCATTTATGAACTTATGCTGCTAGGACGCGCTCAATATAAACAAACTAATTAAGGTACTTCTTTGTTGAAATATTTACTTCATTTAGAACTTAAAATTATATTGGAATAACTATTATATGTATATACAACAACGTTATATATATAAAAAAAAATACCAGAATAAATTAATCAAAAATTATAAACATTTTATTTACAATATAACTGTAGTTAAATAATTAGGAACGACTTATGTCAAAGCCACTCTTGCATAAACAAGTCGCAGATTTAACGATAACTTTCTGATATTGATTTGAGATTACGTCAAAATATTGCTAATTGAAAACGTTTTAATATAAATGTAAAGCATGATTTTCTTTTATTGATTATTTTTAATCTGTAATTAAAAAAAACTTTATATTTTCAAGCTAGTGGTAGATAAATAATAAACAACGCTCGCAATAACTGTTAATTACTTTACGCATGGAAATTAATACGTTTTGGCAATGTTTTAGTTGATATATAATGCCAAGATTCGATAATTATTCTTTACAAATAATAAATGTGCGAAAGATTAGTCTTATTGCTAACTAAAGGACAATTATTCTTAATATATATCTCATTTAAAATACTAATAGCGTGATTCAGACGTATGCATCACGTAATCTATAAAAAACATAAGTTAATAAAATTTATACTATTCTATTTATTGAATATTCAAGTAACATATTGTTTAAATAGTTGCTTAAAGTTGGTTATCAATACTTAATTAATAATGTTAACTTTAACAACTTTGCTAACAAACATGAATCTATATATTTATTTCCATTGAGCTCTCATTATTATAAAATATATACATGAACGGAAATAGTACATTATATATAAAATTTATTGCACTTTATTATACAAATTCAACCTCACCTATAATTATTAGAATTCAGCATTATTAACGTTAATTGGCACAAAATAAATAAAGCCGTTACTTATATGAATAATACTAGCTGCCCGTCCCGACTTCGTACGGGTAAAATAAGGATTTTCGTGCATTTTTAAATCAATAAGGCTTAAACATTTACCAATCGATCCATTCGCCCGTACAGTACAGTGTATGTGTGTTCAGTACGGGTGGTGTTCAGTACACATAGAATAATAACGCTTAGAAGGAGTGTAGGCCCAAGCGAATTGAAGTCATTCAATGTAACCCAAAGGCATTTGACGTCACGTCAGCCGTCACGATAAAGTGTCACTCGCGCAATTTATTAAAAAAATACTTAATGTGAAGTAAAAGGGTGTCACAACGCTACTCATAAAAAAAAATAAGGAAAAGAAAATCACATTTCACGTGTAAGTACTATTTGGCAATTTATAATTTTAACTAAATACATTCATCAAAACATAAAAATAATTTGTAAACAAAAGACGTCATTACAATAAAAATGTTGTCAGCGATGGAAAATATATTTACCACGATTGCTTAATATTTTAAATAATAAAAATGTAATAATTATTTAAAATTATTATTTTAACTTTTTTAAATTACATATAAAACATTAATACTGTTCAAATAATTATAATATTTTTTCCTTATGATTATACATAAAACATTATAATAATCAAAGCTAAAATTAAATAAATAATATTGCAATATATAATTATAATACTTATTTATTAATTGTAATCGTTTTTAGCTTTCCTTCGAATCTGATTGCTTCTTCTTACATATCCCGTCCTTATTCCATACAAATCTACTATTTATCACAATTTACTGTCAGAATACCTTTCAGCGTTGTTTGATTAATTCTAATGAAAAAATGATAATGTCCAATATTATTGTCTCACAAATTGTTACATCTGAATACAACCTACGTAATAATTCAAATTAATTAAATGCAAACAAATATATTTCATAAATCAAGTTCAAACAATATCAATTTCTTCGCTTTATGGGGGAAATGTGTATTCACTTGCAACATAATTCGGTCGTATGTGTGCGTGTCGGTGGATGTAATTACGTGACACTTACGCACTAATTAATTCTAAAGATACTTCAATTTTGAGCGAAACCACGGTCGTATACACAGGTCTTGCAACTTCAATATGGGGTATGTTGACATAATGACGCTGTTAAGTTCAACTTACGGCCGCCAGAGGTATGACAATTAGCGTAATAATTATCCCGAACACTTTTTCAAATCCAAACAAAACAGTTAAGTAACAAAACGAAAATAACAAAAAAATCCGCAAAACTCATCAAAACGATATAACAATGATTAAATAACACAATACTTGGGAGAGAAAAATATCAGCTTCGATAGCAGCGACGTAGTACCTCAAGCGGATGGTATTGCGAATTAGCAGTTGTAACACACTCGCACCTCATCTCTCACCACTGAAATTGGAATCAGTTGCAAGACCTGTGTATACGACCAGGAGCGAAACTTCATATGACACTATCCTTCTAAGCGTTATTATTCTATGTCAGTACATATAATAAAGATCTACTCGGATTCGGTGATATCTTCTAAAGTATTTATTCAAATTAGTGTAATAGAAACTTTTAATCTATATAAAGTGGCCAAGGTAATTAACATATTTATCTGAAGAAGAATTAACAATAAATTGGGAAAAAGTAGCTATACAAATAACTTTTACTTTTTAAGATTAATATAATTTTTAAATTCCCAAGTTATTAGCGACTAACATAGACTATATATAAAATTAATTGAAGATCCCTAAAAAAATTGCAATAATGTAACTGAAGGTATAATTTTTTGTCTGTAAAAGTAATTATTTGGCGTGCGCTGCGAAAACTATTGAACTAGAGTAATGTACTACATGTTTATGTTACTCATCTTTAACTACAAAAAAGGTCAGGATACTATATATCTAACAATTGTAGTTAAGTCACAATAATTGCTTTTTGTTCAAATTAGTGAAGAAAAAAACATGGGTACAAACAAACGATGATGACGTTCTTATCATTCCTATGCAATTAAATAGCTTCCGATTGATTATACACACGAAAACTCCTCTTCAAATGGTTCGAATTTGACGTTTCTTTTAGCAGTTAAGACTGGTAAAATCATGCAAAAAGTAAGAAAAATGCCTCGGTGTAGCGCACCCCGGATATCGGGAACAGTACTACGCTTAGTATATTATTTGTCTATCAAAACGTGCCTTTATATGTACATTTTTATTGATTATATTTCTGTATTTTTGACACACTCCCATGCCTCCGTCCTCCGTTTGAATTCTTTCCGATCGCGTCGAATTGCCGTCCCATCGGATTATGAGAGTCAGGGAATAAAGAGCGCAGCTGTGTTTGCACACACACTTGCGCACTATAATATGTCCTGCGCAGTTGGCACATCTCTCTTAAGATTGGCCGCCGTAAACTGTATTCGAAATTCAAACCAAATAGGTACTTTTTTATTATCTGACAAATGGATAGTACCTTTGAGAACGAGAAATGAAATAATAAATGGATACTTTTTTGGATTATTAAGTGCAAAGTGTTGAATACTATGTCGGCCATAATATTACATACGGTTCATAATTACGTCCTCCTGACCGATTTCGATCACAGTGGCCAATCTCAAGAGAGATTAGCCAACTGCGCAGGACATATTATAGTGCACAAGTGTGTGCGCGAACACGGGTGCACTCTGTCTTCCCTAGCTCTCATAATCCGATGGGACAGCAATCCGACACGACCAAAAAGAATTCAGATGCAGGACCAACGGCTTAACGTAGCTACTTTCCGAGGCACGGGATTGTACACACTTCCACCTTCCAAACTCCGGGCTGCTACTGCGAATTTTCTGACAGAAAATCCCAATAACTTTTTATTGGCCCGACCTGGGAATTGAACCCAGGACCACCGGGTCTGCGGCTTATATCTAGACACTAGCCCAACGAGGCAGTCAATAATATTATATTGATAAATAAAATGTTAGAAAATATATAATTATAGAAAATTGCTTTTATATGAGTCGTCTCTAATTATTTATATAATATTTTGTTACATATAATTTATTAAATAATGCATTTTTCATCTTATTTTTTTTTAAGTTTTCTATTTCCAAAGGTTATTTTCTTAATATTCTCCAAAAGATACCTTTAAAAATTCAATTTATATAAACGATCGATTTTTATAGAAGTCATTTAACACTATTTCGCAACGCCCTTCATTTTTTTATTAAATTCGTTATCTTAATGTTTTTCATGTTTTTGTTCACTACATTGATTATTTTATTATATTTTAAGTTAAAAAACCCTGGCATATAAATATTTCTTTTTAAATTACGATTATTATCGCTAAGTAATCCTTTAATTTTTGTGTCTTATAAAACCCGTGCTTAACAATTCTAGCGATTTTTCAAGTAGCTTTTATTTAATCGTATGTAATTATAATTTAAATCCGATAAATACTTTAGTATATTTTTTACTTTATATTATAATGTGAAAGCATGTTTGTTTGGACATTTGTCCTTCATGTCACACATGAACGGTTGAATTGATTTTAATAAAATTTGTCATAGAAGTTGATTTCGTGGTATAAAACTGATATTTTTTCATGTTATTATTTAAATGTATACTAATCCAAGCGAATATAACGAAGAAATTATAGCTATGACCAAAATAAATTTTTACATCTGATAAGACATCGTGTAATAATAATAATAATAATATCCTGGGACATTATTCACACAAGGCCACCGGATCCCAAACTAAGCGGAGCTTGTACTATGGAAACTAGACAACTGATATACTTACATATACCATTTTTCTTTTGTAAATACATACTTATGTAGATAAATACACCCAGACTCAAGACAAACAGACATGTTCATGCACACAAATGTCTGTTCTGGATGGGAATCGAACCCACAAGCTGCGGCGTGAAAGGCAAGTATCTTACCAACCACGCCGACCGGCTCAATTACTTTTTTTCAATTACAATAAAAAATCTTCTCTCTTTCATAATCTTAACCTTTCTTGGCCTTACACTCGGACCACACGTCTGATCTAAACAAATATTTATTAATAATAGGGAACAAACCTGCGAAATTAAGAAGCATATTTTAGCATAACATTGATTATATATTTGTATATAATTCTAATAAAGAACTGTTTGTCCTCAGCTGGTCCTCCGAGTGGACCACCTGTTGTGCGCTGCCAACTCCGCAAACACAAGCCCAACAGGAAGCCCCGGACGCCCTTCACCACACAACAGCTCCTTGCTCTAGAAAAGAAGTTCAGAGATAAACAATACTTAAGTATTGCTGAAAGAGCAGAATTCTCTTCATCATTACGACTGACGGAAACACAGGTTTGTTATCACATTATTATGTTCAAAATACTTATCTTGCTTAACGGATGAGAGCAATTTTTCCTTTACATAGACTGTTTTTTTTTTTTTATTTAGTTCTTTGTTATTAAAGTAATTCATGTAGTTTGCTTATTATTAATAAAACTGTTTTCTGTGTTTCTTGAAAAAACAAATCATAGCTTACATCAAATAAATCAACCAATCAAATCTTGACCTCAATCTCACAAACAATGATCAAATAAACTCTACAGCGACCTTTCTCTAAGTGACTCTACTAGATAGCTTCGCAATAGATATTATAGCTTCGCAATATATATTATAGCTATGTAATAGAAATTATCAATTCGTCCTTAATTGATTTCGGCAGTGGTAGCCTCTCATCAAGCAAGATATTCACTACCAGTGTATTACGTTGTACGGGAGTATAACAATTTGAACTTTCTAAGTTTAACCGGCGGCTCAAATGGTTCTAACATTTAAAAAAAATTGGCCTGGCTTTGGATTCAACTCTGCAAACATATTATCCATAGCTGTATAATGTAGCAATTACACAAACGAGGCAGTCAATATTCTTGCGACCAAACACTCAAATATAGTAAATTGTATAAAATATCCGTTATCCATTAACAACTCAATACATTGCGGCGGTGAAATTAGTAATAAACAAGATTTATGTAAAGGGCAAAGTTATTTTCGTCATTGTGAATTACCATCCACATGCTAATAATTGCAAATTCGTAACCATGTTCGCGAAGTCAAGTTACTGGTTTTGGCATACCATAAATTCAGCTATTTGCCTGATTATTATACCAAAGCCCATTGCGTGTAATGTTCGCACCATATTCGATTCAAATGTATTTTAATCCAATTTGTTGACGTATCAAAAATAAGCAACCGCTATTGGAATATATGCAACAAATTATACGACTCGATACCTAGCATTCCGAATTAAATGTAGCAAAGATTGACAGCATATTTTTAATTAGTTCACCAAACTGGAAAATGTATTTGATAATTTAATTTATCATTTTATATCTATTTCAGGTTAAAATTTGGTTTCAAAATCGTCGGGCTAAGGCTAAACGTTTGCAAGAGGCAGAAATAGAGAAACTTAGACTCTCAGCGAGGCCTCTGCTTCCTCCATCATTCGCCCTATTTGGCGGAGGTGGGGCCCCACCTTTGTTCGCTGCTATGGCTGCAGCGACGAGGCCGCAACTCAGCTTTTTAGGAGGGCCACCTACGCACCAGCACGCTATAAACATGAATATACTGAATTCCTTACAACCGCATTGACGGCATGAACACGCGGTGGCGCGTGACAGAGAGCAGCCGCCGTCTTCCTAACATGGCGGCTAGAACTGACAGCTTTATTATGATCGGATACGTGGACTGATAAAGGACTGAACAAGTGATTGATAAATTATAAAAAAAAACTGTGGTATACTATAGTGCCAGTACTTAATTATATCTAAATCGGTTTAATTTTTATTTAATAAGAAATTTGCATAGAGTGACTTAGACTATATCCCGCAAAGCTGATTTTATTAATATAAGATACATTTTAAAAAATCTCAATTAATAAGTGCAATTCCTTCAGTTTGATATAGCCATAATTAACTTTAAACATATATTTTTTTGTAAATATAGCAATGATATTATAGTTAATAGTTGTTATAAATGGCGTATAGTTTCACTAATATCGGTAATAAAGTGTATAATTAACATGATTATTTATTTTTTTAAATATGATATTAAACGTAATATAACAGACATTTATGTATGGCAGATGATCGCAAATTACTTAATTTCAGAGCGATTTAAGTTAAATATATATAATATCCATTTTTATGTTTTTAATTTATTTTACGGTAATATTGCCTATTATCTATAATTTTCGTGTGTAACTTTTTAATTTAAACGAGACAAGACATTAAAATTGCTGCTTTTATTAGCTTAATTTGATGTTAATTATTATTTTATTTGTTATCATGTATTATTTTTATCAGACTTAAAAAAATAACACAATTTTTTGTTCATATTAGATCAATTTTAAATCAATGTAAATATTTATAAATTAATTTATTAAATACGTACGAATATATGTAATGTGGTGTTACGATACTATTAAACCTTTTTTAAGCAGAATTATTGTATGAATAACGTTTAATAATTTGTATTATACGATTATTCATATTTTAGGCAATATTGTAAATTGGAAAAAGTAAGTCATTAAACATAATGTTTAAGCTCTTTAATAAAATGAAGTTGTCTCCGTTTTCGATTTTTATTGACCTTTATAAATATTTATTATCTATAAAGCCAGTTATTGTTCTACTGTAATGATACTGCTGGCGAGCCTCCATTTGAAGAAGATGATTTGGAGCTTATTACAGCTCCTCCACTGTTTGGTGTTTTAACTGTCCCACTGCTGGGCTAAGGCCTCCTCTCTTTTGTGAGGAAAATGTTTTGGTGCTTATTTCACCACGCTGCTCCAGTGCGGGTTGGTGGAATTCACATGTAGCAGAATTTATGTGAAATTTGACACATTCAGGTTTCCTTACGATGTTTTCCTTCACCGTCAAGCACGAGATGAATTATAAATACAAATTAAGCACATGAACATTCAGTGGTGCTTGCCCGGGTTTAAACCCACGATCATCGGTTAAGATTCGGGCGCTCTAACCACTGGGCCATCTCTACATGTAGCAGAACTTTATTTAACAATTACAGGTTTCTATAAGATGTTTTCTGTTACCGTCGTCCACAAGCACAAATTAAGCATCAGTGATGCTGATCCAGATTTAAGTCTATGATCTAATTTTAAGATCCACTTTTTCTATTCACTTAACCATCTCTCTTATAACGTTTAATATAAAACATTTTTTCCTTCTAATAAAAATTATATTAATTAGTAAATAATTACTACCTCTACTATCTGTGACAATCAAATTTTAAATTATTTTCTTTTTAATTAATTGTATAAGATGTATGGTGCAATACCTTAGCTATGCAAAAAAAAAATAATTAAATGAAAAAAATAAAGTATGTATGTGTCATTTTGATTTACTTATCACAACAAAATATCAATATTTTTAACCGCTAATAAACCGCAAGCTTAGATTATATAACCGGATTTGTTGGACAACGGTCTAATTTATTGTGACTGTTCATTGATAACATCATATCCTATTTCTGACAGCTAAAATCGTATTAAAAATTCAAAATTCAATTTATTTTATAATTAATTTGTAATTCTATCATTAAATTATATCATTGATATGAAAAATGAATCATAAAAATTAATATAAATTATTTATATAGGAAATACTTTAATATGAAAAGCAGAAGAGCCATATTTAAATATACTGAATTATATTTAAATAAATTATTTTCTATTCCGATGACAATGCATTTTACGGTAAGCTTGACCTGGTTATACACAGGATAAGCATAGACAAAGGAATTCCTCAACCTTGAACAGCATAGACACGAAATTTTACTAATGAAACATGTTTCAAAAATTTTTTTTGCTATTCGTTTAATATAATACGGAGATTAGAGTAAGATATTTACACAGAGTAAGATATTTTAGTATAAAACTTTGCTCTAACACCAGGCTCACACCACTCATTAAATCTGATGGGATACTTCCCAGATCCAACAGGTCTGCCGACTGCTTGAAGTGCTCTCCGAGACATGAGAGCTACTAAGAATATTACGACAGATAAACCCAAAACCTTTCTGGTCCAACACAAGTTCACTCTCAGTAGTAAAAATAAAACCTATTGCATTTGTTTTCATATTTTAGTGTATTTTCTTTGATTTTTTTAACTCGATCGGTATATTTCAAAAAATAGACAAAAGAGCTACTTATATCTTATAATAATACTCCAGGTACATTCTTAATAGGAGAAAATAATTCAGCGACATGAGACATTACCATCCTGTTACGTATGTCAAGTTATCAGGGAGTGAATTCTATTAATCTATAATGATAACGATACGTTCCCGATTCAATTCCAATCCAACTTTGATTATTGTATATTTATTGTTAACTTTTATGCCAATAGTCGATAATTTAATTAAAGAATAGGAAAACGGATACGGCAACGATTACGCTTCGATTCGATTGCGATAAAGTGACAATTTGTTAGTAGAACTGTGGAATGATCTTCATCCAGAAGTTTTCCTACAGCTCTATAACATGGAAATATATCAAATTCGTTTTCAAATCATTATCAACCCCTCGTATATTGCAGGTATTCATGGCTGTCTTTAAATACTAATCATCAGATCATGTATTCAGATCTACGTCTGACTCTTATATACGAAGATTTTTCATCGATTAACATAATTGCGCATCATCATCTTCGACGTTTTTCATATCTTATTATATATAATAACTATGAGTATGATTTTTATAATATAGGTAAGCGTACGAGCACATGGGCCACCTGATGGTAAGTGGTTACCTACGCCCATAAACATTGGCATTGTAAGAAATGTTAACCATCGCTTACATCGCCAATGCGCCACCAACCATGGCAATTAAGATATTAAAAGATGTTATGTCCCTTGTGCCAGTAATTTCACAAACTCACTCACCCTTAAAACCGGAACACAACAATACAAAGTACTGCTGTTTTGCGGTAGAATATCTGAGTGGGTGGTACCTACCCAGACGAGCTTGTACAAAACCACCAGTAATACCTATATGATCAATACATGAGCAATTATGAATACTCATTCGTACCGGTTTACACCTTCACTTAAATAAAATATAAATCTTAAATTTGCTTTCACACTTTACATTTCTACTCGTTCAGTAATAACTTCATCAAATCACAGTCATTAAATAAAGAACACGACCAACAATTACTATTATACGAGTACAGAGGAATGTTACATTTTTCAATGGCATTCAAAACAATTAAATTTTAATAAATACAATTTCAACTAGAAACTTCGATTTTTTATGTCCATATAAGGGTACACTTGCGAGTTTTTTTACGTAACAATTATGTATGATAAAATATACATACATAGTATTGTTGCAAAAATAATTAAAATGCCCTCCCGTCGGACCGGTTGGATTAAATCGCACAATTAATGAACGCATACCTCTCAGCAGTACTATATTTAACATTAAAATAATTTTATAATGTCACTCGTAAGGCTGAAGATATTAACCTTAATATAATGGTCGTATTACTGTCGCAGTCAAGCAATGGGCTATTATTTTTACACGTAAAAGCAATTGGCATAATCGACACTCCCCACTTAACATATATAGACGGACTAACGAGAACTATTATACTAGTAATTGAAGTATGTCTAGGGCTGTCACTGAAGCTGTTCAAGCATCTTTATTATAAGTGCATTTTAAAATACCTTTACACATTTGACGTGTGTGGATATACGTTGATCTTTATATTTTTCTATAATTGTATAAGCAAGTATCCTAAATTACTTATAATGATCGATTTTGTTGAAATAAAAACATATTCCTTCAAATTAAAGCGATGTTTCACTACGTTACCTAAAATATTATTAATGACAACCCTATGTATTTCCAAACGTAAAAGGCACATTCACAGTTGGCGAGTCAACTCGACCCAGTGGCTTTCCAATTTTACATACCCGCTTCCCCGCTAGCCACTAATTGCTGTCGTCGACAACAAAAAAAAACTACGAACATTTTGAGCGATGTTAATTCGCATAATGCACAGATTCGTATGCTGCGTCGAACGGAACGCAACCGTGTACAGCCATTAATTACTCATTTATTTATTTACCAAAATGGCTGTTTTATTACTATACGTGGCCAACAATTTATCGTAATTGGTCACTTCATTCGTAGCTTGAGTAATGCGTACGTCCAGTTCAACACGACCTCCGGGGCAACTCTTTTTTTTCCTACGTCATTTTTTACGAGAAACTCGAAGGCTTCCTAGGACCAGCTACAGTAAGTTTTATAAAGTAAATTTTTCAATGCGTAAGTCGTTCTGAAAACAACTTACACATTTTATATACCATTTATGTACATTGCATTCAACGGATAGCGCAAAGTCGTTATCGCGAATATTTGCAATTAAACTGTTTATTTCCGAGCGAATGTTTCGTTAAAATAAAATTTAATTAATTGCGTCGAACGATCGAAGTTTAATGAGAGCTAATTACGTTATATAGAAATCACTTTACTCGGTCGTTACATACCGACATATGTACTCTATATGTCCTCGTTTATACTTATTATGTCAGTAAGTGTTATGTCAGTAAATAGTTTCAATGTCTGTAGATAGTTTAATACATGTCTTTAATATCACGTGAAATAATAATAGTATTTATTTAGGAGTTTTTTATTATTTCTATTAAACAGATTAGATAATTTACTTCCTATGTACAAATCTATATATTGTATATAATAAAACTATAATGAACTGTGTATAGTTGGAATACTTGGATATTAATTCTGTGATGAATGTAACAGTATGGTAATGTCCGTCTACTGAAGGTCACATCTATTTGAGAAAGTTCGGCACTTTTTGTATTACACTATATGACTACACCACACTTTTTTTTTTTTTTTTCGGTTTGTAAAATGCTGTTGGCCCTATTGGCCTTTACAGCGTCACCGGGCGGGATGGGCCGAGATGAACTCAGGCCGGAGAATGGGAGCCGACATAAATGTGGCTCAAGGGGAACGGACGTCCTAAGGGTGCCTCCTGTGAGGCCGGACCTCGGCTTAGGACGCCGTTAAAATCGGGTAAAAAAGACGTGTGCATTTATTTACGCCGTCAGACACCTAAGCGTCGACGGGCCGTAACGAATGAGAATGAGAATCTTCGACCCCGCCGGCGGGGTCGGTGTGTGTTATCTGAGGCATTTAACAAGTTAATGTTGGCTGCTGTAAGTCCATCGACTGGATCGTATAGGACGTACTTAGGACGCCTTCGATCGGGATAGGGTGACTCTAAGGGGCCTACACCACACTACATAGAACACTATATGTTCCCTCGTGGTTAACCCTCACGGAGATTAAATTAAGCACATAAAAGGTCAGCGGTGTTATTATCAATATGAAAAGAAAAACACAAAATGTTTGTCTATGTGTATACAGTTTTATTAAATCAGTGTTTATTATATTTATAGTTAGTTTATATAGTAGTTCCCGACACCGGTTACGCCGGCGTGTTAGGAAAGGTACTAGTGTTACTCGTTAGATACCCTATGTCCTTTTCGTAGTTAAGATATAATGGTCCTCCTGACCGAATTCGGCCACGGCGGCCAATCTCAAGAGAGATTAGCCAATTGCGCAGGAGATATTATAGTGCACAATTGTGTGCGCAAACACGGGCGGTCAATAACATTTTACTGGCCCGACCTGGAATTTGAACCCAGGACCACCGTGTCTTCGGCTTTACATGTAGTCACTAGACCAACGATGCAGTTAAGATATAAGTGCGTTAAACAAATAAACAAAAACAGTTTCACAGTTGTAATATTAGTTACAATACTCTACATCGTATAATAAACATTTATGATGCCCTTTACGGCGTTTAACAAAATACTTCAAAAAGAAAAACCTAAATACTATCTCCGTTATTATTTCAAACTCAATTCAAGAACTATTTATTACCTTAGCGTCTACTAATTTGATACTTCGTAACTTGATATAATTAACATGCTAAAAACTCCTTCCAACGGGTCTCGATCATTAGCTCTCTGTAATTACTAAACTAATTAAGCATTCCATTTATCTGATCGCATACACACCGAAATAACCCTTTGGTCAAGAGCTGCCCACTCTTAATGACTGCCGAACTTTTTGTCATGTGGCAATCAAAATTTCAAACACCTAAATTACTAATTGGTTTGGATATTTTTGAAAAATAAATTACAAAGAAAATAATTAGAAATCTTACCTATTTATTATATTTATATACATATGAATCAAATTTAAATATAAAGATTTTTTTTTATTTCTTTATATACATAAATTGTAACAACCTTAAACTTAACAATATCGTGTATTTTTTTTTCAAATTTGTTTGACCTCTTATATATTATATTATATACTAGATAATACGAGCGATTTCGTCTGCCCACTTTCTCTTTTTTCTTTCAAAAGTCACTCTGCGGTAAAGATTTTTTTAATTTATATTTAACGCCGACTAAGAAGGAAACACCTACAAAGGAATTTAGAAAATACCTTATATCTCCAATAGATATTATTGTTATCTCTATTTATTGTTATCGACTGCCTCGTTGGTCTAGTGGCTAGATATTAGGCTGCAGACCCGGTGGTCCTGGGTTTTTCTGTCAGAAAATTCTCAGTAGCAGCCCGGAGTCTGGAAGGTGGAAGTGTGTACACTCCCGTGCCTCGGAAAGCACGTTAAGCCGTTGGTCCTGCGCCTGAACTCTTTCCGGTCGTGTCGGATTGCCGTCCTATCGGATTATGAGAGCTAAGGAAAAGAGAGTGCACCTGTGTTTGCGCACACACTTGTGCACTATAATATCTCCTGCGCAGTTGGCTAATCTCTCTTGAGATTGGCCGCCGTGGCCGAAATCGGTCTGGAGGACCTTATTATTATTATTGTTATATAGTATTTACTTGATGGTAGAGCTTTGTGCAAGCTCGTCTGGGTAGGTACCACCCACTCATCAGATATTCTACCGCAAAACAGCAGTACTCGGTATTTTTGTGTTCCGGTTTTAAGGGTAATTACAGGCACAAGGGACACAACATCTTAGCTCCCAAGGTTGGTGGCGCATTGGCGATGTAAGCGATGGTTAACATCACTTACAATGCCAATGTCTGTGGACGTTGATGATCACTTACCATCTGGTGGCCCATACGCCCTTCTGCCTACCTATGCTATAAAAATAAAAAATAAGTTCGCACAGATGCAACAATGCAAGACAGGGCAAGTTACGATCCTATTTAAATACTTCGATGTACTAATGTATTATGCTCAAATATGTTGCTACAAAACGATATTAACGTTACAACATTTATTAAACAAGTGACTATAATGGACGGCATGCATTGCAACGATATTATTACCGAACGAAACAATTACGATATGACTCTTGCATCGCCACGTACTACGCCACGAAGGCCTCGCTTATCGGCGTTATCAACCAGTTGCCATTCATCGACCGCAATAATTCAATTGAAATATAGCTGTCCAAACATGAATGCAACATACGTCAGCTGTTGCTATGCACGTTCAGGAACCCAATGGACATACCGTACGCTCGGAATTACGTTCAAGAGGGCGTGAAATCCTTCAAATTGCCAATCCTTCATATGTCCCTTAACGCTGAAAAGGTGTACAGTTAAAATAACTAAACAACGTTAAGTTAACACTTTCACTTGGTGGTGATTGGCGGCACTGTGAAAAAAAAAAAAAGAAAGTATTCTATTTTGGACATAGGGAGGAACCGGGTGTAAAGTTCGGATATATATATATTATAAACTTGTCTTATGAAATAATCGCATCATGTTCCGTATTAATTTAGACTGTATTACAGTTTGCAGATTATAAAAGTATCAGAAATATAAATGACAGTTAAATAATGTAACGACACATAACTCTAATTAATTAAATGAATTCTGACGAAGAAGTTTGCGTCGAAGTACGTAAATATTTATGTGATGTCGCCTCGTGACCACCGTGGTCGCTGATGGTATCTTAGCGGAAATTTCATGTGACCTATTAACAGGTGACTTCACATTTAAAAACATGATGCATACCGAACAGAGGACATTTAATCGGCTTATTTCTAACTCAATACCTTGGATAATACTTTATAACACATTTTAATTAATATTTTTTCACGAAATTAAATTAAAAAAATCGATTATACATTTCCAACATATTATACATGTGTCATTTTATATTCATATTATAAAAATATAATTTTTACTTTTCTGATAATAAAATCTGAAATGACATTAAAAAGGTCTTGGAATTAAACTCGTAAGTAGTGATTTTTTATTTGTAATTTTTTAGGAGATTGTAAATACTAGTATGGCTAACAGCAATAACACATCATATATCACTTCTAATCATCGAAACTCTGAACCTATGTTTATTTATTTATTTATTTATTTATTTATTTATTTATTTATTTATTTATTTAATCGATACACCACAGTATTTGAAATATGGCACTTAAAACAAGAATACGATAAAATGACAGATACAATTTCAAACACTTAATAGGTATATACAGCATTAATAGTTACGTTAGCCTCCAATAACAATTTTTTTAACAATACTCTATTTAATAAATACTACAGACTGCAATATAACACGCTTATTAATTATTTGACATTCAAACAATTAGCAAAAAAAATAAAAAAAAATGAAGTAAAAAAAATAAAAATAACTAACAATAATTACAAACAATGATAATATAAGATTTTTAGAGATAATACCGTAATTTACAAAGTTCTAATATTAAGTAGAATATAACAAACTAAATATAACAGTAAAGATATCACAATCACAATAAAGCTCCCAGCGTTAATTTTTTGCGAAAAAGAGGTAGTGAGTCGTGAAAAATGTCAATGCCATCACTGTTGACTTTATTATATAAGTTTATGAGGTGGTTGAGTGGAGAGTATTTACCTATATTTGATTTGGAAGTTCGAGAGGAGAAAATTTTTTTTTTTTTTTGAGAGATTGTCAGTACGTGGCACTGCTATGTTAATATTTTGTAGTAGATCTGTTGCATCCAAGTGGTTATTCAATAATTTATAGAGAGTAATTAGAGAGGCAATTTCGCGGCGTTTTTCTAGAGTGCACAGTCCAAAATATTTTAAACGTGATTCATAGTCGGCCTTATAAGGGCAACTGTTACTTCTACTAGCCAGTAATTTTGTAAATTTGTTATAAGATTATGTTGTTATAAGAGTTCCAATTTAAAATTTAATAAATGTTTATTGTGAAATAAACATTACAATTAATATTTTATCTTAATTACTGATGTATTTACTTATAAATGTTGTTCATCTGATGTTTAGTTAAAAACTATTTCTCTTTCTGTTGCCATTATTTTAACATTTGAATGAAGAAGAACTAGAGTTTCTTAACTAATCACACAAAGAACATTTAATCGTATAGTATTGAATTATAAACTCGATTTGTTGATGTTTTATCGAATCATTTTAATTATGTATAATATGTATAAAGTTAATCCGTCACTTATCACACCATCGATATCTTCATCTTAACGTGTCTCTGGTTTATAATTGGCATCGCAATCGAAAGAGGCGTGGTGTCTAATCAAGCGCTGTATAATTTAGAGGCAGACCCGAGGCAGAGGCGTCTAAGTAATTTCATGTGCCACTTATAAGTAATACTTGCTACCACGCCCTTAGCTTGTGATCATTTGTTAATAATATTGGGCTTTTTCGTCACTATAAAATTTTACTATTTTTTTTTTATTTCAATAAAATGAACGCATTGAGATGAGAAGTTTATATTAATAGTAGAAAAACATCAACGTTCTTAAAATTTTTATGGATCATAAATGAAAAATGTCAGCAAATTATTATTACAATATTCATATTTATAATTGATCACCCTATAACTGAACTTCCAATGGATACGCTTGTCAGCTAAGACAAAATATGAAAGATTATGTTTCGGGGGCAAAATGGCGGTTGAATGTTTTAATTAGCCCACAGGCAAGAACACTTAGCCAGACAGCCAATTGGAACTGTATTTTAGGGTTGCCACAATTGTCAACAAATGTAAGAAAAAGTAATCAATTAAAAATACGTATTCTTAGTTAGTTTAGGAAGATTGCTAAGACATATATTATAATAATATAGTGTAATCACAAAATAACATTTCAAACAAATAGATTTTAAGCTAAACTGTCTGATGAAAAATTACAATTTTAATTGGAGTGCAGTTTTTCTTACTTTTTAAAGCCAACGTGATCACTTCAGATACATATTCTGAGTCCATGCTCTATTTTATTTCTAAGTCAAAATACATATTTTCCTCCAAACAGTGATACTTTGTATTGCTGTGTTACGGGTTGACAATTGAGTAAGACAGCTTAACTTGCCTGTAATTACACATTTTACATCCCATTAAGAAAACCTCCGTAGCTTTTTAAGAATTTATACTAAACCTGAAACTGACGTATACGACATAGCTGAATTCGTTTGTTTTTTCAAACTACATTATTTTACAAATATAAAGAAATTACATTAAAACCTTAAATAAATACAAATTAAAATTAAAAATATTTACTATATAAATCGTGACCGCGTGGAATGGTGGCAAGAATGCTAGCAGCATTTCCGTCTCCCATTCTCTGGGCGAAAAATGAACCAGCCCTCCTGTCACCAGTAGAAGCAATAAGACGGGGTGTAATATTTTGGATGAAATTTTTTGCACTATTACTCCAAGGTCCAAGCGTTTCAACTGCAAATGAGTTAATTGGCAATACATCCTCCTCTATCCTTAGACTAAATTCACTTGATTTTTATCGTAATATAAATATTTCCAATTTACTCCAAATAACTGGATTGTATACAATACAACCACAATAGAGTTTCGAATCTGACATTTTGATATTGAAATTTTCTTTTGAAATTTGTCGATATTATTAAAGAAAAATAATCCACCGTACACCGACAACCCTACTCTGCGATTGGTTAGTTACTGCTAAGAGGCCATGAAAATTGTTTTACGCCTTTCCAGTGTCGACGGACCTCTTCATTTAGCAGCTAAATTGAAACCTAAGTGTTCAAGATGTGACTAGTAACGCGGTATGAATTCAAAATAAAAATTATATATGTATATTGTAAAAAGTGTAAGATGAAAATAAAACGCAACAATCCAAACTTGTCAAAACATATACAGATAAAAAATTACACTTAACCACGTATAACACAAACATTTTTTTTAAATTTATTTACTTAAGTTATTTCCAGAAACTATTGTCACTGGCACTTAATAAAAACACAAAAAAAATTCTTATGGAAACGCATCTTTATAAAATGATCTTCACAGTGCGCTTTGTTAATGCAATCTAACATGTTAGCGTTAACAAAAACTTTATTTAGAGAAACGAATAAAACACGAACTTGGCAGCAGTTTTTACAAGGTCCGCCAGATAATTAAACATAACATGCAAAGCCAGACATCCCGAAGTGAGTTATCAAGTATGACCGTATGTTTTATTTGTGCAAAGCAATTAACACAGCGCCGCCTTCTTTATTATTCTTCGCGATTAATCGATTTCAATCGCAGTTTTAATATCGATAACGATCTCGAATGAATTATGTTTATTTGTTTTACGATATGAGTTTAATTGACTTCCAGTATTATAAAATACTGTTATGTTACATAAAATTAACGAAATTATTAAATATATTTTATTATTCGATATTAAAAATTTAAAACATCCTAATCGTTTTAACATATTTTTGGTAACATTATTCGCGTATCTTTGCGTTTGATATTCATAACGAAAAATGAACATATATTTTTTTAAATAAATATGATTTTTTTATAATTTTATTGTAATACATTACGTATGTATTACAATAAAATTATAAAAAAATAAAATTATAAAAATTTAAAACATCCTAATCGTTTTAACATATTTTTGGTAACATTATTCGCGTATCTTTGCGTTTGATATTCATAACGAAAAATGATTATATATTTTTTTAAATAAATATGATTTTTTTATAATTTTATTGTAATACATACGTACATGTTTTTATAAAAGGCAACCTCTAATTACTTGTCTGTGTATAACTTGAAAATTACCCGATAAATATTAATGCGGTTTGATTTGCGGAAACATTTTCTAGACAGTTATTGCAAATACAAGTAAATTAATCTATTATTTTTCATACAAATCCTAGATTGACGTTGTATTTTGAACTTTATAACCAACATAATAAAAGTGATATAAGAATTCATCATGTATATAAAATACACCTACAAATGTACTAATGAGTGGTATTCAATTTCCCATCTCTTATATACCATTTTGAGCGCCAATTAAACTTTCGAAATGACTTTACTTATATGGAGCGATAGCAAAAAAATCTTCTTCAACTTTTACTACGTAATACAAGACTCGGCACCCTGTTGCGCATCACGCCTATTATGTCGATGTACAGACATTGTGATGTGACTGAATAATGTATAGAGGCGCCTTCTTCGATCTTCGTTAGGATGGGTCTACTTTTCCGATAAATTGGTAATACCGTAGCTGTCGTATTAAGTGTGAACGTGTTTTGCCCGTTCTTTGGATTTAATGAGGTCTATCAAATTGCTTTATATAGTTTAGCTACATACGAACTAGGATATTTCTAAGTTTTTGTTGCTTGAGAACAGTAACAATTTATTTTACAACAAAAATAACAAACACTACAATTTTTAATATTCTCAAATTGTTGTCTTTCTGCACTAAATTAGACGCAGACGTAACTATAAATAGAGTTCTAGAAAAACTTCATATAAAATTTCAAAAATAAAATTGAAATAATACAAAGAAATTTAATACATACATTTGTAACTCTACGTTAAATAAATAGTCTTAAACAAAAAATATCTACAATATATAACAATGTAGGTATATGTACAAGGCCCTTATAATACGAATTTTAAAAAATATACGCATAATTTTGTAATTTATATTCGAAAGAATAAAATTATACCATTATGTTATGGCAACATTCGTTAAATAAATAACTGTTAGTATATGACATTAATATGAACAAAACGAAATTATAATAAAAGTACTAATTAAAAGTCTATAATTACTCGATTTAATGAGTATAATTATTATTAATGAGATGTTGAATATTGAAAATAATTTTAATTATTGAATTAATATGATCTTATTGGTCTAATAGCTGGATTATCTGAAGTCAAATCAAGTGTTGCAACCATAAAAAAATATCTGTGGAGTGTGTGAATTTCTTAGTAATCTGAAGTTAGGCAGTTTACAACGCTACTCCCATTCTCATGCCACTCAAGGCAGGTAAAGCCGATACTGAGGTCCAGCGTCAGATGTATCTTCTACCAGTTATGAGATTGAGTCTTGGGATTATGAGAGTGAAGAAATAGCGAGCACTCCTATGTTCACGTTTACACTTAAGTTAAAGTATATAATTAATAGCTTAATATATTTTGCGTAGATGGGTTCCGCTTACCCGGGAAAACGTAACACACAGATAGACAGAGTTACTCTAGCATTTGTAATATTAGTATAGATAAAAACCCTCATGGACTATTTCAATTGTATGTATGCAACGGATTAAGTATGAATAAGATTCTTGCTGCGCAAAATCTATACGAAATACATTAATTATGTACTTATCTAAACCTCATTCGCATTTACGGAATAGTCCGTAAGAATATATAACGGACTATTCCGTATGTGCGGAAAGTTCAGTTTAACTTCACATAATGTTGTTTTATATATCATATTTTAAATAAAGCTTATTATGTAAATTATGTTCAGCAAATCAATAACAATGATTACTCAACAAGCACTGTATCATCATTCGTAATTATTCGAACCGTAGATAGCCAAACGCTACGCTTATCCGAACCGGTCCGGTCGGTACACAAGCGCCTTAATTGACTTCAATTCTAAGAAGGTAATTTCACAAATTACTTTTAGCTACCGGATTTTAAGATCGACACCGGACAACGTTTGGAACCATGTCACAATACGGTCTTATATCCAAAGCTGTGTGGGGAATGGAAAGTCTTGGTGTGACAAAGTTACTTGAGCAACGGTGGACAGAAAAAACAACGGTGCTTCGTGTCCCCAACTCGATGTTATAGGTGAGTTTTGTTTCGATGTTTCTGCTTTGTTTACCGTTTAATTAATTTTTATAAAAAGTTATATTGATTTTTTTGAATACGACTAATCAATTACTTACATAGAATTCAATATTAGATACAAACTAAGAAAGAACTAATAAACATTTCATAATAAAAGGGTATTCAAACATTTAAACATGACGAGCGAGTACAAATGAGCAAACAAACTTCGTATACCTACTGTAACCTTATTATTTATTTCGATACAAATAAAAAAATAATTACTACCTAGACATTTTGAATATTGACGTAAAACAATATGCACTACAACATCGGTCTGGTCGTATCAAGAAAAAGTATCACTTAAAATTTTGTACCCAAATTAAAATTCGTGAATTTTGTCGTGTCTGCGTCCCGTCGGGACGAAGAATTTTTCTCGATATAAATTTCCTCATAATTAAACTTAATTTGTATGAAGATCGCAACTTAAAGTACATACTTACTTAAAACATAATTATATTATAAAAAAATAACCATCATTCAAGTAATGACTTTTCTCATTATCTAAGAATTCCTCACAAATTGACACTACAAAACTCCTTATTAATAATCTGTAATAATGATCTTCATAATGCGTCGAGTTAGTGTTACCATACGAATATTTCCATCCAATTAACTTGTTACATTCTCGCTTCCGAAAATAGCTACTTGTAAAAAAAAGGTATATCAAAGACTCGTTCCCCGAAATTCGACCATTATTGACCGTTACCTCCCAAATAGAGTGTGATCAAAATATAAGATAATCCTTTCACGTGGACTCTACTAATTGGTGCAATAAATTTAGAACGAACGCGACAAGTCAGAATACATTAGTAATCCCAAACCCTATTTTGAACATAGAACGTTATATTTTTCAAATTCATAGACAAGACTACAGGAATCTTTCCAATTCGGCTGCTGGGAACGAACGATTCTCGTCTCTATTGATCCCAATTAATGAAGAACGCGAGCAGATTTGCCTCGACATCGGACGTAATAAAGAATTGTCGTCTCATTTAAATTCCATTTCCAAATTGAAAAAATAATACAGATACCGAATAATCAACTTTTCGGCGTTTATTTAGCAAAAAATTTTAACATACATATGAAACCTTAAATCGTATATTACATATATTTCCGGATTATTAATAAAAAAATACCATTAACGATTAATGGCTGATAATTAAATAAATCACCCGTCATACTTGATGATCTTAAACGCCGGAAGTGTGTCACGTGTCGTAATGATAAGTACAAGGATTTTTATTGACAGATATTGTAATTACTTTTTTTTTATTTATTTCGAAAAATAATCATGATCGTAACGAGATCTAGCAAAATGTACCATCTGTTGTTGATAATTAAATCGATATTTCAATCGACATTACACGAGTTTCACGGATTTATATTCGCGTAATTATAGCCCATAGCGATGTCGGTTGGAACTGCAATTCCTTAGTCGTGAAGACGGACGTTTTGTCTCATTTTTTTTTCTTATATATATTTATTGTTCTCGTTATATTTATTGTTCGTTCTCGCTACTGTGCGTGCTTAACGATTTCGGAGATAGCGGGTGCATCCAAATTAGGTCGTGTTTGGGTTCGGGATGCAAATGGCCTGCTTTGCATAATCACAAAAACAAGATGGCTGACGCAAATGAAAACATCGTTACCGCGATGCAAATGATCATGGGAAAAATCGAATATTCTCAATCGTTATTTTAGGATATTGGGGCAGCTGAAACCTTTTATGGAAAACGGATATATTTTTTATAGCAACAGTTTTATTTTTCATTGAATATATATAAAGTAACTTAAAAACTTAAAAATATTTTTTTAATCCTTTTTTTTAAGGTTGTAAATAGTGTTCTGTTCAGCGCAAAAAAAATCGTTATCGAAATGTAATTTTCTCTTATTGTTGAGAAGATTTGCAAACAAAGGAAAGATGGGAGCCGAGGTGTGATTTAATACCTGTAAAGAAGAATGGCTTAATGTTTTAAGAGAACTATTTTTATTTTAAATATAAAACTAACGTCATATATACTTGTAATCGACATAGCATTTTTGTACTTATATATAGTACGTTCTTATAACCATTCCAACCTGACAACTCGTTTTCAAGGTAGCTATTAAAATACACTAAATATCTTACGATTAGTTTTAAAATTATCAATATTTCTACCGAAGCATGAGATCTTTCATCAGTTATTCATACAAGCCCCCAATAAATGTTTTTAGGGGGCGATCATTCAAACAATCTTCTTCATTTGAGTCAAATCTCTGATGACAGAAAGTTAATAATCAGCGTATTTTTATAGTATAGGTAGACGGACGAGCAATTGGGCCACCTGATGGTAAGTTGTCACCAACACTCATAGACAGTAGCATTATAAATTTATTTAAAAAAAAACATCGCCCATGCTAACCTTGGGAACTAAGATGTTATGTCCCTTTTACCTATAATTACGCTAGCACACTCACCCTTCATACCGGAACACAACTATACCAAGTACCGCTGTTTTTTTTTTTTTTTTTTTATTTTATAGGTTGGCGGTCGAGCGTGTGGGCCACCTGATGGTAAGTGGTCACCAATGCCCATAGACAATGGCATTGTAAGAAATGTTAACCATCACTTACATTGCCAATGCGCCACCAACCTTGGGAACTAAGATGTTATGTCCCTTGTGCCTGTAATTACACTGGCTCACTCACCCTTCAAACCGGAACACAACAATACAAAGTACTGCTGTTTTGCGGTAGAATATCTGATGAGTGGGTGGTACCTACCCAGACGAGCTTGCACAAAGCTCTACCACCGAGTAAAGTGTTTTGCGGTTTTTGATAAGTAGGTGGCACTTACCCAGACGAGCTTGCACAAAACTGTTAATAGCTATTTCATTACTTAAAGACAACGCCTCCCAATTTATTCATATACTTATCCATTTCACTATTTCATCCAATGACTCGAGGTTAGGTTAATGACCTCCAAATGTTGTGTCCACTAACTAACTCAGTTAACTTCTATCTGCAATGGGTATTAAAATTCTTTGACAAATACAGTATTCCCTTTTATAGTCAAATAGTTTTATTAAATTAAAAGCTCTATGTAATAAAACCTTTTTCCTTTTTTGTATGTGCCATAATATAGTAGTCGTTATTTTTTTTTTTAAACACAATAGCTCAAACTTATGGTTTTATTGAGTAAACGACTCAAAGTGCTTTATTTGACCAAACACTTACTTTGCAATATCAATAAGTTATCTGCCAAAATGAACATAATAATTCAAAATATCTGCGTGTGGGCACCGTCAAAACATTGGTTTACGCAAAATTGTCGATATTCCTGGAAAATAATTGTACCACTTCGACGCTTCAAATAATTCTATAAATTGACTTTATGTAGTTAGACGAAATAATCTTGAAATTTCACTAGGTAATCCTAATGCTTTTTTTAATATATTTATATTAAATAATATAACAAGCAATATTGATAAATATTAACTAACAAAGCATTTTGTGTTTAAAACTATCACAAACTAAGTATGTTAATTAAAATTGTAGTAGAGTTTAGATATCATATTATATGGTCTTCACTCAAATAATGTCTACTGAAATGTTTGAAATAAGGGTTCCATAAATCAGAATGGCGCTACTGCAGCTGGGAGGGTAATAACTATTACAATGATTATGCGTCTGTTAATTGGTATTCCCTTTCTCCTATTCCATTTTACTCTAACAAGTATTAGCTTGGTGCCTTCAATTTTCAACCTCTAGCTCTCAACTCTACTTAAATTTCATAGATTCTGAGGGACACAAATGCCTTTTCAATTTATACGTATAACATTAAATGACAAGGATCAAGACGTATTCGTCCAACATACAAATAACTTTGGTACAAAATACTTTGACGTTAACATGAATGAACACAGATACAATATCACAGCGGGTTTGCAAACCATTTTTGCACAGTCAACTCAATGAAATAGTAAATAGAAATATTTTTTTTGCACTATTCTATTTAACTACTGTAAAAGTGTCTCTATTATTTTCGTTAGTATATCATATTGTGGATTAATATATCGTTTCACAGAGTAAAAAAATATGGTTAGCTTTTAGAGATAAACAAGTATGAATACTTCTTTTAGTTTAGCTTGAACATATTCTAAGGAAATTATTTATTATAAACCTTTTATTTATTTTTAATTTATGTTAAATAAATAATTTCAATGAAATAAATCCAGTTTTTCTTCTATTGTCAAACCTTTATTATTGAGAAGAGCTGAAAGTTCAGATTAATTTAATTGAATCATAAAAAAATATTCATAAGATTTCAAAGTACGTTTTGTAATTCTAATAATTACATACGAGGACCTTGAAAGTTACAAAATTTCACAATAATGGTAATAGCCTAATTATTAAAGGCCGTACTTATATACGCTACTTAGCTTTGTTTAGACAAACATTGACTTCGCTTTAAAGTAAAGGAACTGTTCGTTTTTTTTTTTAATATAACAGTATAAAATAAATACCAATAAATTTTAACAATATATACGATTATTATCATTATATTTTTTTATATACGCCTTGTATTTTAGTACAAGCATTAATATATTACACACCATATTATTTTGAAGCATTCCATAACAGTTATTTTACAAAAACAACACTATTGAAACTTTCATCAGTTAATTTATTAATTAAATATGAAGTAACGCGACGACAGTACAATAGAACAAACTGTTAATACAAAGAACCCTGTACAGTTTCTCACGCGAAACTACTACACTTGATTTTACTTAGGAGCATAGACATTTAAACTGCACAGATAAAAAAAAAATACAGACGATAATATTAATGACAGGGTTTGTTTCGTTAATTATAATATGTATTGCAACATCTTATGATTTTAGATAAGATATACGTAATAAGCTAATTAGTATTTTATTATAATTGCTACAGATTATTATTACATTTGGAAATTTAAAAAAAGACCTGTAACATTCGTTCTAATCATGATTGATATACATCGCCATACTTGCCACCGTTATATATCCATTTAATTGTGATTTAAAACATTGTATTGGCTTAGAAATGCAACAAAAACCTAACTCCGATGTAACGAGAATCGTTAACAGATTGGCGCTGAGTAATATTAACATTCTTTATGGGAGAAAAATGTTTTTCTGTCATGTTATGTTAGGGTTGTCAAAATGGCTGACAATAAAATTCGTAATAGCGTTTCTGTTATTAATCATTAACACATCGTATTAAAAAAAATGCATTCATACCTAAATTATTACGTAACTTATTTAAAGTAAAATTAGGAAACAGTATTTTATTTATAAGTAATTATAAAGAAGTAATGTTATTAAAACTACTACTTACTAATAGCACTTACATTGAAGGGTTTATAAATATTAAAATAAACTAATTTATTATCTGAATGATTACTAGCGAATTATTTTATATCAATTATATATCTGAATACTATAAATAAAAGCTAACATAAATTTAAATAAAATTACAATACTTATATACATAATAAATCTTTTATTCATAGCAACCCTGTTTATACAAGAGACTAATTAATTTAATAAAAATGAATGCGCCTAAAGAAAAACCTCGCATAATTAAAGCGGGCAAAGTATGCGTAATCATTAGGCAATACTAATATAGTGAATGCGTTCAGTTTATTAATTTTATAAACTTAAAATGTACATATTAAGATTTTTAATAACCACCAATACAAAAAACATGTTTTGGTTATCTGTGCACAAATAGTTTTTTTGCATTTTATTCTTTATTTGGAGATTTTTAATAAAGCCTATTTAAATATAGTATATTTTTATTTTGAATATATTTTTTATAAAACAAAGTTCACAAAGGATCACACTATTATGGACCAAATTTCTTCCATGTCGCACATAATCCCTCGTGATGTTGCCGTTTAATGCTGACTAACTTGTACGTAATCTGAAAGTGATACTCACTTCAATACATTAGTTAATTTTCCTTTTTAGTTTAGTTAATTGTGATTCCAATCAAATTTGTTACAATATTTTATTTAAAAATAATAAGGAGATTACGTTCAAAAATTTAGTCCTATTACAACAACTCAAGCATATTCTTCTGGAAATCACAAACAAACACAAAAGCGTAGATATTGTTTTCAAATTTTTAATAAAACAATATAAATTATAATTGTCGTAATCTTTCGCATTTCATGTTACCTATAGGTACTCGTACATTGTTCAAACATTCCACTACTTAACGAACTTATTCGACAAAATGTCGGGGGCATACCATTGCACAATTAGCACAAATATAATCGACTTTTTTGTGTCAATCTTTATAATTACATTCATAATTACTTATAACTTAACATTCAGTGGCTGTTTGGACGTAATTAAATTATGAGCAATTTCAACCTCATTTATCAAAGATGTCGTCCAGTTTTTTCACGTATGTAGGTATTACATACTGAAATATCTTTATAAATAATATTGCCACATTAATGAATACCGTCAGACTGACATTCGGCAAATGTTGAAATTGTAATTTAACTCATAAGTTCGTTTATAATATACCAAAATCTGATCAAATTTGATTCAAAGTGCCTAAACTAGTCGAAATATAAAAAAATAGAAATAGTAAAAAGGTTTTATATTTTTTTCCCGAGGGCAATAAAAGTTTGAAAAGGTTTAAGTCATAATTCCTCAAGATATTGAATGAATGAAAATTCATCATCACATTCTCAAATCCCACGGGGTACTAAAATGAAGACGTAATAGATTAACTCTTAACAATAAAATGAGATACCTTACTGGCCATTTTTTGCATGTCATGAATGAATGGAACTATTGAATGGATTGCCACTTGTACCAGTGAGTTCGGACGATAAAAATTTGTTTTGTTGAATGTGTTATTATTTATGGTTTTAACTTTTTTTGAATGGTAACGTGTAGCAATGGTATTACATTTCGGGGTATGTGTAAATCAAACCCATATACAATAATTTGGTTTAGTAAGTGTTGAAATTGTTCTTTTAAAATTAAATATATAATATTTTGTCTTTCATATTTTATCTTACATTTATTAGGAATAAAGAAATTAAAAAAAACTTCATTGTTTAAGTAAAACAATGAATTTATTAACGAAATGAACATGAAATTCATACCTATCAACCTACACCATTAATAACACATTAATAATCTAAACTTAAGGCGGATGAAACTTGTAATATAATATAATTGTAATCTTATATACTTAAATCTTCTCCGAAAAGCGATCTTCTGTTATAAATTATATATTTAACTAAATCAATGTAGTTTTTTTCAGTTAGGCATTACAAACAAAGGCGTCTCCTTATTTATGATTGTAGATAAATAAAAAAAAGCCTGACCGCAGCCGTTACTCGGTTTTAGCTGCAGTGCGATAAATTCAATCGCTTGGAAAGAATTGTCAAAAAATTTCATCGATTGACATCAATGATTATAATTGATACAACGTTCCCACGACACGAAGCAACATTTTCTATTCACGTGGATTGAATAATCGGCCGAAACATTCCGCATAATTAAACTTATCTATCCACTCGCCGCAACTTCAGGTAACAATATCTCTATGTTGTGTCATCTTCTCAAAACGAGAACTATTAAAGCCGAATCAAATCGTTTGTTATAACATCGAACAGAAAATCCTCGCTTTAAAAACTTTATATTGATTTCCATCGGTACTGTTAAAGCCTCATATAAACAGTCATAAAAGTTCAAAAATCCCTATCCCGTAATCTCTCCGTACCCTCATGAATAAAACTAGCTGGTGTATAAATTCAAATTTCCTCTTCTCCACACGCTCATTTCCATATCTCGGCCACCCCCTATGCTTTATTAAAACTCCGGCAAAAACCGACACCCGACTTATTCGCTATCTATATTCGGAAATGGCATTATCGGCCGAGCGGCCCGAATCGCACACGTCTCAGCCAATAGAGCATTCTTATCAGAAAATGACTCATTTCAAATGACAGAGTGTTCTAAAGTGCTTCGAAACGTAAAACGCTGTAAATGCTTCCTAACTTAAAGTTCGAATTTAAGCCTTATTTGCAAACAACGAGAACATATTATACAGTGTTATTAAAAAAAGTAGTTACGGCCAGTAATTTGGAGGACGCTCGTAGCGAGAGGAAATTGGAATAAGAAAATTTGGGGTGTAAAATGAAAGATAGACGAGTGCTAATTTCCGGCTATTACTACGTCTCTTTCTTTCCCGCACATTTATTGGGGGGAGCGGGTGAGGTGGTGTGTGCTGTCTTTTTCTGTCGTGTGGTGGACTTTAAATAGACGCGGTGAAACAGGGTGTTGGGGAAGCGTTCAAGTTTGTGAAGCAATGCAATGGGCACGGCAAATTGTAATTTAGTTTTAATTTCCATTTCATTTTTATTGTTCAGTAACTTGTCCAAATTTAACAATATTTGTAACGTATGTCAAATATCGCATAGCCTCAATGTTACCTAAGTATTTATTTATTTGCTTAGGATAAAACTGTTACATTTACTTTAATTATTACCAGAGAGTGCTAAACAATTGATAGATATATACTTTGTATTTTAAATAATATGAATGTAAATGAAACCTCTAAAATCATTAAATCTGAATGACGCTCAATAATAATTCCAGTTACAAAGTCGAAACTCTATACTGCAATGTCGATAAAGTTTCAATATCTGACTCAATTCAAGCTTTCAATGGATCTAGCAATTCCGATTAAAATATACGTATTTAATAACAAACGGGATGTACGTTTGTTCTTCTTCTTTAATATTTTGACGATATGAATGAACATGTTGTTGAAATAATTTTAACTGAAATGGTCTAAAATATTTATCATTTACTTGCAAACATCGAACGCTAAAGGCGTATTATTGCTCTATTATCCCTATTATCCCTATAATTTCACTTTGTATTTATAGGTATCAAGTCCCTATTTCTATTCTTCTTATTCTTATTCATTACTGGACTTTTGTTAGTCAGTCAGTCAGTTTATAAAAGAGTCGTTATATATGTCTTTATATCGCTTAGCCTATTGCAACGTCCATCTAGACATAACCTTCTTCAAAGATGTGCCAAAGCTTGCTGTCCTCGATTATCAGACCACTTAGCTGAAGGTCTTAAGCTGCATTTGCTGATTAGTGACTCGTTTATCTTTTAAAGAGACTCCTAGCATAGCTTACTCCATAGCACGCTGAGCTCCAATACATTTGGCACTCTTTATCTAAAGACAATATATTTTATTGTAGTCGTTTTTATTTGTGGTGTGAACATAAATACATAGTCACAGGATAAACCAAGGCTCATATCAATTATGCAATAATTTTAACAAACGAACAATCATGTTAATCTAAATAAGAATTAAATTATAATATTAAGAGATTTTACCTGCTATATTGGTTTATAATTAATCTTGTGTTTGGTTATGAAAGATGAAAATATCGTGAGAAACGGCGCCTTTTTCAGATATAGTTTTGACCTATGTACATACTCGTATATCTACCAATCCACATTAAAGCAGCATTATGGATTGAACACTAATAATTCTCCTTCCTAAATCCTTTATCAAAGAGGATTTATTTGACCAACTGATATTCATGAACTGTTTACTATCTTGTGAACGAATATACTTTAAATGCACCAGGTTTCATCTTCAAGTGCGTTAAGATTGTCCTCAACTATATAAATGAACAAGCCAGTTGCCTTTCGCGCTGCAGATCGTGGGTTCGATTCCCACCCAGTACAGACATTTGTGTGCATGAACATGTCTGTTTGTCCTGAGTCTGAGTGTAATGAAATATAAGTATGAATTTACAAAAGAAAAATAGTATATGTAGTATATCAGTTGTCGGGTTTCCATAGTAAAAGCTCTGCTTAGTTTGGGATCAGATGGCCTTGTGTGAATAATGTCCCAGGATATTATTATAAAATTATACATTTGTTACATTGAAATATAAATTCAAGTGAGTAACGTCACGGTATAAAGCGAGTGTCGCGGTCGAATAGCGCCGCCATTGCGACATCAATTGCTTGGACACCGGACCTCAGTGGAACCTGTGAACAATTCACTTTTCGGCAACTCCGAGCTAAATGGAATGAAATTTATTATAACACTAGAAATAGCCTTCGGGTTTTCCTCTCAATTTATATTTAATTTTAACTTCATCTTACTAAAAGTAATTAATTAATATGATATGATTCGAATTGTATGTATTTGATGGATCACATAATTCTTAACCGATAGCAACGTTTTGTTTTAATTTTTTGAACGCTAGAAAAACGTTCCATTTACCGTTTCCAAGATACCGTTATTATATTGCTTGGCTATGCTATGGCTATGAATGAAATTACTACTTTTAATTGAGTTTTGACAACCCTGACCGGAGGCTCTATTTACAATAAGATGAAATCAATTCACTATTTTATGATACGACCAAATTAAGTTGCTCGTCTTAAGTGTTACTATACCTAAAAAATATCAAATGACTTTTAAATAAAATTAACATATGTATACATATATAAAAATATTAATCTATTAAAAGTTTATCAATCATAAATGTAATAAAATAAAAATAAAGTTATATCAAGCTCTTACGTTCGGAACATAGACTTTATCGAGAACACTCTATTATTCATTATCATTATTTTATGGAAATTAAATGCAAAATGCAAAAAAACTTTCCAACATTTATTCTTAAATCACTATTTTTTAAATACAATTTGTCGCATATGTTTTTATCTTTGTCATATTAAAACTTAAATTTCAAAATTAGAATCTCTTTTTGCAAATAACTTTTATTTTAATTATATTGGCCAATCATGCATCTAAGGTAGATGACGCTCAGCCAGACTATACGACTTGATTAATTAAATCGACTGTGCTTGCATTATGTATTAAAAAATAAACCATAAAACCATCACTTTATTAACAGAAGCGCACAATCTCTGTAATAAGTGCAGTTTAATTTGCTGAGCCATTTAGGTCGGATGTCGTGTAACTGGAGAACCTATTGAGGGGCTATTAACACGACGCTAAATGAAATCACTACTCTGTTAATTTTGTAATAACACACGACACGTGAACACTTTCCTCGATCATTTTTATAAGATAACGCTATAAAATAATATGCACATTTTTTTAAATTATTAAGTAGGTTATATATTTCTACAAACAAATCGCTTTAAAAAGCTTCCATTTAGGGGTCCTAATTTATAATTATTTTAAAAATGTTCTTTAAGATGTCTGCAAAAATATTTTTCATTTCAATTATTACCATCGCGTTGTAGGCCTCATAGAAAGTTAAATAAAATCCAATAATTATAAATACACCAACTCTAGTGAGAATAAAGAGTTTAACAAAAATATCCTTTTCGACTAATTTTCTTTTCGCATAGAAATCACAACATGTTTTTTCTCTCCATAAATCGGTGACTATGGTTATTAACATAGTCACCAATTTATGGTGATTATGGAGTTGTTTTACATAAACAAAGAAATGTATTGGTAAAAGACGCAAATAATACTACATTTAAAAAGTATATGGACATATACAAACCTTTGTGTATATTGTGTATAGATACACAATCAATTACTATAAAAAATCTAATTACTGTAATAGCTACTAACAAGCGTGTCAGCTGCTATAAAATCAAATTATTTAAATATATCGACCTAAAAACAAATAAAAGTGACAAAAATAATAACGAACCAATCACACCTGTACCCAATGATTTATATATTTTTTATCTGTCACAATTAATAAAACGACTCTAAGACAGTTCCGCTACCATAAAAAACATCATAAATCATTCGAAAAACAAACATCAAAAGAAATGGTCGAAATTTTAATAGAATAAATTAATTATATTTATTTTGTTAATGAAGGCCACATTAACCTCGATGTATATGTAACGAACTAAAACAATTCCTATCAAATTAAAGTTCCTAAACAATAAAAAAGCCGAGTCACAATTAATTCAAATCGATTTCCACTTAAGCAGGCCTTGGCCGCGAATGATCAGAATTTCAAATTGACCTTCCGAGCAAGCTGGCAGCACCGTGTAAAGGTTCTTTTTTGATTCCAATATGCCATTTAAACGGAAAGCGCCAAAAGAAATAGTAGTTACGGCCGAGTTAGGTTGGCCAGCCTGATGCTATCTTGGCAGTTGGCACACCTGACCGACGCTAATTGGACAATAAATCAATTCTTCCCCGCTTCTTATTGGCGAATCGTGGCATTCCAATATAGAAAATTTGGCCGCGTGATATTGACAACATGATAAAAAACAATAGGCTGTTATCTTTTTCTTTTGTGTTCATCTCGGTCCCCGGTTCTTATTAAGGTGGAATCGTTTCTGTTTTTGTTTTCGTCGGACGTCTTATCGTTTAGACAATTTGTTTTTGGGAACCCGTTATTGAATTATTAATATTCAATGTTCGTTACATATTATATACGAATATTCAATTGATAAAGCATTGTACACATAAACAACAACAAAAAATAATCCTTGTAGTGCAAAAACGAAATAAATAATAGTGCAACGGTCACCCATTATTAGAATTATTAACAAAAAGGGGTGCGAGTTCGGCTAATCTAGACGCTGAGCATAATTAAATTCTGAGAACAAGCGAGCTATTAAAGCGAAACGGTAGCGAGACGCCCATTACGAAACGGAACGTGCATAATTATTTCGTTCCCGCCTTTTTTTCTTATTACCATTTCGATTTTCGAAAGCTTTCGCTAATGTACCGTCTCTGCCCTCTGGCACGAAGTCTTGTAAACAATGTTCTCGTAAAATCTCATTCAATTACCGAGTGCGTTTAATAAACTGATAGGCTGCGAACTGTTAATTATTTTTACTGAAGAAATTACCTGTTTATAATGTGAGCTGCGCCTTTAAACCTCGCTTGAACTTTTGCTAAGGGCAACACTAAATATCAGTGTTACATTAATACGAGGGATGTATGTATGTATGTGAATAGATGAATTTATTACCGTATTTACAATGTAACCTTTTCATTAAATAATAGTTAATTTAGGCAATGTCGTTGTTACTTTGTTGTTTACATCGCTTGTACTAGTTGCAAAACAGTTATTTTTAATACAAATTCTCATAAGAATAGTTTTGCGCTGATTTCATCAGGCTCCAACAATACGGATTGCTGGTTTGTACAAGTAGCAGTATTCAATTTAACATAATTATGTAGGTTTCCTTAGTTTTTCTTCACTATATTCGTTTTTATTGCTCTTTTAAAAACTATACGAATATATATGGATGCACCAATTCGAAAAATCTCTAAGTCCTACGTAGTGAAGAAGGATATATAGTTTTTAAAGAGCAATATATACAATAGATCTACAGTTTGAAAAGATTCTGTCACGTATAGTTATGTTGTTGTTATTAAATGTAACTTAATAAAAATAAGTTATTAAACAAATGTTTCTCTCTATAAAAAATGTATTAAAGAAATATACTGACAATTGAAATTGTCATAACAAATTATACAGCGTGAAACACATCTTTATAAAACATCTAATGATTACTCATAAACATGTATTGAGGATACTAAAAACTGTAGCAGTAAAGTTTTTTTTCTAGCCCGACCACCAAGGCATTCAGATGAACCATATCATTAGACGTGTATAAACAATGTCGTAAAATGACAGGTAGCATAGCTTGTCAAACACACCGTATTATTCATGTTATCTGTCGACGTCATCTCGCCCGGTTACTGTTAACATATATTTTGACAGATGACATAAGTTTAAGTCCTATCTCCGATGAAATACAATTTGAAACCAATAATAAGCTCCCGTCTTACGTCTGATAAAGCGGTTTGTGTAAATCAATGTAATGGTTTCTTGTGAAGTACCTTTTTTGGTACATTTAAAAATAATTTATGTCCCTTTGTTTAATGAGTTATGGCTTAATATTATTTATACAATTTAAAAATTAAGGGGTTTTTTACAAAATACTGGCAAAGTTCGTTATTGAATTTTTTTACATCTATCTCAACCGGTACTGTTTACAAAGTTCATTTTACTCTCATGAACATTACCATTAATTAATTGAAGCAATTGTTTTACATCAATATATTTATTTTACATTCTAATATAGTTTTTGAAAACGGTATTAAAATTAAATCAAAATTTTTTATTAACTTAAGGCAGGCCGAACCTTAGATATAGATAGAATGGCGTGGAAGAGATATCGGAAAGAGAAAACTCACTGATTTCCGTGTGAAGACCTAGAGGAAGAAAGCTGAACAAAGATCTAGCTAGAGAAATCTACGTGATCAGGCTAAGGTCTATATCCACAGCTGCAATGATTAAGATTATGATTATGTTAACCTATCTACACCTATCCTGCTGCTAGTATTATCTTATATTATTACCTTCATTCGTATATTATTACCTTCATTTCAGAACGATTGAAACTGATTGACATGTGTTCTTGTTACATTTTAATAAACAGTATATCAATCAAGTCGATGTGAAGAAAATCACTTTAAGTTTCATAATGGTTGGGACCGTATTAAAAAATAAATTGTACAAAATTGTCATTTAATTACAGCCCCGAAGTTCGTCTGATATTATCAACAAGAGCACGAGGCATACGCGAGACATCGGTACATGATGGATTCATGCGTCTACATAAACATTTGAATAACATTAGTGTGTAGGGCTGCCACTTAAGAATTTAAAAATGATAATATAAATATATCGAGTTTATTTTATCTAAGTATACTTTTATATAACATTAACATGTTACAATCTTTAAATATACTCACAAGATATGATCTTTAAATATACTATTTGCTTTTGATTCGTTATTTTACTAAATTAAATTAAATAAAAATCCACCTCAAGACTTGGAATGTAGAGAAGATACAATGACAAAAAATAAATGTCTACAATACCTTACAACATACTTATGGTAAAAATGAGTTTCATAAATAATATTTTAAATTTTAATGATACTAACTTTTACAGTTTTCGAATTATGCTTATCTACTGTCAGAATTATTGATGCACTCTCTATTCCCTCTAACAATCCGATGATACGGCATTCCGACATAACCGGAAAGAGTTTTGCGCAGGATCGGCTTTACTTGCTTTCCGAGGCACGGGAGTATATGCACTTCTAACTTCCAGACTTCGGGCTACTACTAAAATTTTTCGATAGAAAAATCCACAATTTCTTTTATTGGCCCGACCTGGGAATTGAACCCGGGAGCATTAGAATATTGAGGCAGTCAAGTAATAATGTAATGTTAATATGTATAAGTTTAACTTTTATTTGTCATATATTTCAAAGATATTTGTTCAACATTCTGTTAAGTGATATTATATTATATCGTGTATATCAACCCTATGTTACAGTCACAGTTGCGTGGGCAAGTATGCACGGAATGCCCGTTTGACAAATATGAATCTATGACATCTTGACATCTGTCCACAAGTGGCCATCACACTATTAATTAATCATTTAAATTCCTATAAATGCTTAGACATGATTTACATAAATCTACACTTGAATTATCAATTAAAATATAAATATATTTTTTGTATTTATTTGAGAATAATTACATATGCAGAGTGAGATAGCTACCTCGCTATTGTATTGCGATTGCTATATCAGTTAAAAAATCTCAATTGTTTTCGATATGGACAATTCATACCAAGAAATATTTATTAGTATTTATTTCAAACTTGGTGGCAGGGCCTTATGTTATATGTATTGAGTGGGTGGTGCCGGTACCCCGTCTTGGTAGGTACCACCCACTCCCAGCAGCAATACTTATTTTTTTTATTGTTGTGTTCCGGTTTGAAGGGTGACTGAACCAGTATAATAATAATATGGATGTTTTTTAACTATCACCTCACCCAATTTTCTTAGAAATCCATTCAAATGATCGATAGCTTACAGATAATCAAAAATATGTTGGATAATATCGAGTGAAACCTGCGCAAAAAGATAATATTATTTTTAAAATTGGTACCTTGGCTTTAATATCAATGGACAATAAGTTTTTAAAAAATTACTGCAACTTTCAGACTTTTTTCCCATTTTTATTTTTCTTACTATAATTAAACTATAGAGTAGTTTTTTTGCAAAGAAAAATTAAAAATCACAATGATTTACCTATATATAATATATGTCTTTATGTGTGTGACGCCTGTGAATTAAATTAAGCAAAACATATAACGGTAACGAATATATTAAAGCTTAGGCGCAACATACTAATAATGATTCCTTCATAATTAGAAAGCCACTATATCCAGAAGTAAAATGGACAATATTGTATTTCAGTAATAATAAGACTTATAGTAACTAATTCCACACAGGTGAAGCTGCAGCCACAGCTACTTTATAATAAAAATATAAACGAAAAGGTTATATTAAATTAACAGCATGTAAAAAGCGCGCTGAAAAACTGAAACATGAAATATTGTACGTTATAATATTATGTATACAGTAATTCTCACTTGCCATTGTGTATTTTTTTATCCCTAAACACTATAACTATATATAAGTTATATCTAGTGAAATTACTTGTAAAATAAATTAGCATTAGGTATTTATATAAATAAGGAGAAAGTTTATTTCTTATATTCTAAGCTTTAATGCACACTATAATTTTGTGACAAAATTATATCTGAGGCATAGGTATAGTTTATAAGCCTAAAAAACAGTGATGTTTGCCTAGATTTAAATGTGCGAATTTCTTTTAAAATTTATGAACTCTATCAGCCAAGCCATTTCAAAAAAAGAGAAGAGATGAACGTTCTTAAAAAGCGGCTTTTTGGTTTTAAGAATATTGTGCGGTCTTACTTATCATACGACTACGACTTGTCTATGACAGATTGACAGTGACAGTGACAATTTACATTTAAGTTGACATCTCACATTATTGTCAAACAACAAAAATAACTCGCGGCTGTTTTGTTTCAAATAAAAATATAAAAAATAAAGATTTTTCATTTAATTATAACACAATTTGAGATAATAAAATAATCTAATAGGATACGATTACAAAATGGCAGATGAAGACGGTAAATTTTACACTAAATCGGTTAATACGAACGAATCACTTACGAATTTAACTTTTATTCCAATTTTACACATACTATATTTTTAGCGCCTTCGGACAGCAGCCTTCTGGTAATAATAGTGGATACGAATCCGAACCAGCGATATATAACGGAAGATCCAAAAGTACTTACCGGCTGTCTCGATGCCGTAATAGCATTTGCCAACTCCCATCTGATGCAGAAATCCAGAAACCAGTTAGCCGTGATCGGTTGTCATTTTCATAAAAGGTACGGCAGTGAAGTTCTAGTAAAGCTTAACTTTATTATATTAATAAATTTTAAGTCAAATATAAAGTCACTACCAGTATCTATTCTCAATAGCGATTACACCAAAAGGCAAAGAGCGATAAATATATTATAAAAAAATAAATATAAGGGATATTATTTTTTACATTTTTTGTGACTGAAACAATATTTACTCAGTGGTAGAGTTTTCTGCAAGCTCATCTGTGTAAGTACCACCCACTCGTCAGATATTCTACCGCAAACTAGCATTACTTTGTGTTGCTGTGTTCCAGTGTGAAGGATGAGTGAGCCAGTGTAATTACAGGCACAAGGGACATAACATCTTAGTTCCCAAGGTTGGTGGTGCATTAGTGATGTAAGCAATGGTTAACATTTCTTACATTGTCTGTGAGCATTGGTGATCACTTACCATCCCTGATACTCGTCCGCCTACCTATACAATAAAAAAAAAAAAATGGTAAGACTGATTGCAGATATCTTGCAGAAAGAAGTCTTCGAGATATGTTATAATTGATTTGTCTATATACCTATTCATTGTATATTTGAGATGATATATGATATATAAGCTATATTTGTGCAATTTTAACAAAATTACAAAAAAATACAACCAAGGCACTCATGTATTGAATATAATTGTAGGAGTAAGCTTGGTAAAAATTCAATAGTCTATATATAATAAATGGTTTTAGATTTACTTTTTTCAAATTATTATCAAAAATATTAAATATTAAAAACTATTTCCAATACAAACTGTTTTATTGTTTCAGTGAATACTTGTATCCATCTCCGGGAAAACCATTGGATGTGCGACAAATTGATGGACAATATGAACTGTTTACTTTGGTTGAGAAAACTATTAAAATGAGGTAAAATCTACCACTCCTACAGCAATGTTATTATTGATCATAATTCATATTTCCTTTCTTATCAACAATTTGACAAGCCAGTTGGTATGGTTGATAGATACTTGCCTTTCGTGCTGCAGGTTGTGGGTTCGATTCCCACCCAGGACAGACATTTGTGTGCATGAACATGTCTGTTGGTCCAGAGTCTGGGTGTAATTATCTATATAAGTATGTATTTACAAAAGAAAAATAGTATATGTAGTATATCAGTTGTCTGGTTTCCATAGTACAAGCTCTGCTTAGTTTGGGATCAGATGGCCTTGTGTGTCCTAGAATATATTATTATTATACTATTATATTATTATTTATAAAAAATCTTGTTAATGAAAATTGGTTTGAATTTTCTTTTTTTTCAGGCTTGTTAACTTAATTAAAAGTCAGCCACAAGAAGAGAGGCCTGGGGAGTCTTTACTAGCTGGTGCAATGGCGATGGCGCTCTGCTGCATTGCTAGGGTAATATAATTTGTTCCAGTTCCTAAAAAACTCAAAGCATTTTTACATATCACAGATAAATAAAGCTTAATGCGGTTTACAGATGCGCCGAGAAGCGTCACCAGGCCTGCGACTAAGCAGTCGCATCCTCATAGTGACGGGAAGCTCAGATACTGCAGCTCAGTATATCAATTATATGAATGTGTTTTTCACTGCTCAGGTACGACATTAAGATAATATCAAAACGCAAATGTTTCATTACATAATAACTTTAAATTGATTACTAGTTTTATAGCTTTGTGTGTAAATATAAACTTTTAAATTGTTGATTAATAAAAACAAAAGAAATAATGTTCATTTTCAGAAACAACAAGTGCTTATAGATGTCTGCTCTCTGGACAAACATCTGAGCTTACTTCAACAGGGCTGTGACATCACTGGCGGGCTCTATTTAAAAGTACCTTCATTGGAGGGACTCCTTCAATATTTATTGGTAAGTTTTCTATTACAAATAAAAAGTTTTATTTTACAAATGTAGCAATTTATTTGTCTCTTTAATTTTAAATGACCGCACACTAAGTATAACTTTATAAAATAAAGGAAAGAAATATATTATGTAACAAACAAAAAAGGAATTGCCAAATGTCCTTTTTTTGAAGTTGGCTAATTATTTTTAGTGGACATCACCAGAGACTTCTTTTGTAAAATCAGTAAAACAGTCATGCAAGTCTGTTTTATCGACACTGTCATATTTTGAGCGTCCTCATTCTCAGACTGACTTTGTTGTAAGAGATAGAATTGAGAGAGTCAATTCAATTTTTAAATAATAGTCGTCATCAAAAGCATGAATAAATACATAAAAATGAAAAATTATTATCATATTTATTACATAGGAAAATATAGCTGTGTAACCTGATTTGTCCATTTATAATTAGGAAGATGTAAATAGAAAAAAATACTTAAATAATCTTTAGGCGATTATGAAAACATCTGTTAAAAAATTTTGTTTATGTATACTTTTTTTTTATAAATAAATTCATTTAGACGCTCTCGAATAATTCTTGCTTCGTCCGAGTTAAGGCTGTGACGTCACGACGCTCAACGTCGCTCGCTGGCCCATACAATTTCGCCAGTATTTTCGCGTTATTCTTAATTTTTTTCATACTTCGGTATTTTTTTCATATATTTATTAAACAGTACCATTGCAATTTGCATACTAATTCAACATATAGAACTCGGAAAAAATACTTTTTCCATATATATTTTCAACAAAAACAAGTAGATATTGTCGTAATGAGCATTTTAATGTAAATATCTTAGCAGTAAAATTTGTTGTATTTATTAGTTTTTAGTTTGAGGATCAAACATTTAATTTATATTAACCGAAATATATAAAAACAAAAAACAAGAATAACGCGAAAATACTAGTGAAATTGTATGGGCCAGCGAGCGACGTAAAACGACGTGACGTCACGAGTCGTTCCGCCGATCCAGAAAAGAATTTAAGAAGACGTAACTTTAAAAATACATAAAAAAAAAAAAAAAAAAAAAAATTTTGCAGATGTCGTAAAAAAAAATTCGCTAGTATTTTTTATATTTTAAATATCTTTTGAGATCATAAAAAAAGTAAGCTCATCTTCCTAATTATTTAGATCTTAGACACGTCAACCATTAATTTATAGCACAATTTGTTTATAATTTAAGTAATTATTTAACAAATATAGTATAAGATTTTTTCTTTATTTCTTAAACAGGTATCCACAAACATCTTAGTCTTATATGAATCTTTTCTATTGTTTATTATTATTTTTTTATTTTCATTTGATCGTATAGTGGGTATTTCTACCTGAAGCTTGGGAACGAAAGGAGTTGGTGCTACCGGGCCGAGGCAGGGTCGACTACCGTGCTGCTTGCTTCTGCCACCGGGAACTGCTCACCATAGGCTATGTGTGCTCCGTTTGTCTTAGCGGTAAGTGTTATTAATCTTACCATTTATTTGAAACTGAACATATTAAATAAGAGCTATGATACGATAACTAACTAACTAACTAAATCCTCCAGACCGATTTCGGCCACGGCGGCCAATCTCAAGAGAGATTAGCCAACTGCGCAGGAGATATTATAGTGCACAAGTGTGTGCGCGAACACAGGTGCACTGACTATTCCCTAGCTCTCATAATCCGATGGGACGGCAATCCGACACGACCGGAAAGAGTTAAGGCGCAGGACCAACGGCTTTACGTGCTTTCCGAGGCACGGGAGTGTACACACTTCCATTTTCCAGACTCCGGGCTGCCACTGAGATTTTTCTGACAGAAAAACCCAATAACTATTTATTGGCCCGACCTGGGAATTGAACCCAGGACCACCGGGTCTGCGGCCTTATATCTAGCCACTAGACCAACGAGGCAGTCTATGATATGATACGATAACCACTAAGTGAAACACTTTAATGTGATGTAATTTACCGCATGATTATGCTCAAATCCATTAAATTATTGTCAAGGTCGACATCGATTTTTACCGAATGTGTCCGATTCAAATCCAGGCGATAAAGACTTAAGATAAATACTTAAGGAGAGAAGAAGAAAGAAGAGGTGTCTTTTCATGTGCTTAATTCGTGTTTATAATTCACCTCGTACTCGACGATTAAGGAAAACATCGCAAGGAAACCTACACGTGTCAGATGACACACATGTACATTGGAGCTTGTCGCTGTCTCTATAAAATGCATCATTAATTTGGCGACATAATTTTTTTAATTACCTTGTATAAATAGATAAATCTCCAGGTGCAGTTTAATAGATTATTAATGATAACTAATATATACACCTCATACTAATTAAATTTACAAGTAATTTCACAAGTCATAACTATAGTTTTTAACGATAAAAATACTGCCAATAAAAAATACTGCCAATTGCCAAGTGAGTATTACTGTACACATTTTATTTCGCAAAACAGCAGTACTTGGTATTGTTGTGTTCCGATTTGAAGGGTGAGCGAGCCAGTGTAATTAAAGGCACAAGGATCATAATATCTTAGTTCCCAATGCGCCAGCATTGGCGATGTAAGCGGTGGTTAATAATTCTTATAATGCCAATGTCTATGGGCGTTGGTGACCACTTACCAGCAGGTGGCCCATATGCTCGTCCGCCTACCTATGCTATAAAAAAAAAGCTTACGTACAATTTTGTTTCAGTTTTTTGCAAGTTCAGTCCAATCTGCACGACATGCCAGTAAGTCTAATTTTTTAAATTATAAATATTTTAAATGAGTAAAATTTGCAAATTAATTTACAGATAATACAAATGTTTATTGAATCGGCTAGTTTATCGAATATTCGTTTTCGGAAAAAGCCGAAATTTCATATTGTCTTATTTCAGTAATTTAATAATCACATTAAATATTTCAGCACCGTCTTCAAAATCGCCGGTCCGCTACCGATCAAACCCAAGAAGAAGAAAATGAAAATTTAAATAATAAGATAAAATGTAATATATTCCAATGGCGGAGGGAGTAACGTTAAACAAACAAATATTTAAATATTCACGTGATTTCCTTATAACTCTGTATGCACTACAAACAGTTCTTAATTTAAATATACAACACAACATTATTCCATTTAACTATTTATATCCATTTTAATTTTACTTCCAAAGTTCCAATATTTATTTCCGACACTCAAAGCGCCATTTTTTAACGAACCAATGTTGCCATGTCAATTCAAAGTTAAACTTGTTTTTTTATCTTTAACTCCCGTGCTATTGAAATAGTCTTATGTGTATATAATTAATTTTATGACAATAAACTTTTTTTTTTAATATTTTCTAGTTTTATTAATAGATCTCAAGTAAATTAGTAATGTTATTAATCAGAATTAATAACAATTTTGAAACCCATTGCCATAGATTCGAAACAAACTGTTTATAATTAAAGAAATAAGAAATATTAATAAGATTTAACCAACAAACCCCAATATTTATTTTATCATAATTAATTTCGGGAGTTTTGTACTACACAAGCACTCCCGTAAATATTAAATTAAAACATTATATTAAGAATATCTTAAAATAACTATAATTACGTTCACAAACTTTCTAGTTGCTGGCGAACATTTGGAATGTGACACGATTTGACGGAATAAATAGTTCCAATGCCAACGCGCAAATTTATAATATAAAAATAAGAAAAATAATAAAAATACTGAATCATTTGCCTTTAATTCTGTCTGCCCTGGAACTTATCCAATATCCTGGTCCATATCTTCGCAAACAAGATGGTTTCATCCGTCTAATGTAAAGAGTAACAAAAAATGGCAATGGTTATAATATTCGTATGCGTGTATGTATATCAATAATCCTCAATATCTCAAACGATTTTGATAGAAATAATTCATTTAAATGTTGTGACGTTTTGCTTGGATTTTTCTTCACTAAAACAAGAGTAACAAAACGACATCCACAAATATTTGTCATGAAGTTCGAAACCGCATCGGTCAGGTAAGCCTGACCCTGAGAGCTGTCAGGTGATAGCCAGCCTGCTTTTAATAAGATGATATAGATTTATAAGTTTGAAGGTAATATTACCAAAAAAGAAGCGTTTAAAGGCACCGAAGAAAACAATGAAGCGATTAATATCCTAATCATTCAAAACAATCTGTACTCAAGTGCTTTAGAACATTGTGTAATATTATTTATAGTTTCCATCGGTTCTCAATGTAAATATAAGCTATAATAATGTAAACAATACTAAGTTTCTATCTTCCATTTGAAATTAACTTAATAGATTATTTGTTTTATTCAATTATTATAGTATAATAAGTGTCAATTCTGCTCTAAGAATTGTACTGAACATAATATGAACACTTAATTATATCGATTTTTTTTATTTGCCGTTTGAAGTAAGAAACTTTTTTATATACTTAGAAATTATACTAACGATCGCAAGCGATCCTAACTAAGCGTGAAAACTAACTGCAGCCTATTCCAACCCCAAGAAGAGTAAACACAAATTAACCTTGACATTGAATAGACGCGATATATATATATATTTGTATTGTATAGGTAGACGGACTAGCATATGGGCCGCCTAATGGTAAGTGGTCACCATTAACATAGCGCCCATAGAAAATGGCATTGTAAGAAATGTTAACCATCGCTTACGTCGCCAATGCGCCACCAACCTTGGGAACTAAGACGTTATGTCCCTTGTGCCTGTAATTACACTGGCTCACTCACCCTTCAAAACGGAACACAACAGTAGCAACTACTGCTGTTTTGCGGTAGAATATCTGATGAGTGGGTGGTACTGACCCAGACGAGCTTGCACAAAGCCCTACCACCGAGTAAATTTGACGAGAATAGATCTTGACTATGATATTCGTTATGGATTTACAAAAATATAACGTTTTGAATCTCGAAAATTGCTATCGGAACTTTGAAAGTAACATTAAATTGGTTATATTATACGTAACATTGGCAGAATATTTTGCGCTCAAATAGTGTAGATACACGCCAGAAAAGAAAAAAATGTGATAATAGTTCAGTGGAATAGAGTTGTTTAATATTTCAAGATATATTAATAACTAAATGTTTGCAGGGCATAATATAGCCGAGCTATGAGCATATCGCGTGGAATATATAAATTTAAGTTCCTTCTGATGTATTGTTATCTTTTTTTTTTTATGGTATAGGTTAATGGACGAGTATGTGGGCCACCTGATGGTAAGTGGTCACCAACGCCCATAGACAGTGGTTTGTATATTTCTTAAAAAAAAAACAACATCACCACTGCGCCACCAACCTTGGGAACTAAGATGTTATGTCCCTTGTGCCTGTAATTACACTGGCTCACTCACCCTTCAAACCGGAACACAACAACACAAAGTACTGCTGTTTTGCGGTAGAATATCTGATGAGTGGGTGGTACCTACCCAGACGAGCTTGCAGAAAGCTCTACCACCGAGTAAAATCATAGCAGACTACTGCTGTCGTATATCTTTTAATACTCTCTATCAGTATTATTTACTGTAAGGGCATCCGACCTAAATCTTATTATCCTATAACAACAGCGGTCTTGCGTACTCTCAAATTACATAAATATCTAACAAAAAAATTACGATTGTTTCATAAACAATGACTACTTTTATCAACTGAGTTGAGTTCGTTATGCGTATTGTTACAAGTGAGCTTCAAATTCCTCATTTCATTGGAAGAAAAGTTCTGAAAGTAATCATTAAAATTATTTTTACTTATATACGACTACTTAATAAAACCATTAAAATAAATAGATTTAACGTTATCATATTCACAAACCTGATTTGATTGTTGAACAGATTATAATTGAACAAAGTACCTACGTGTAGGTACATGTTTTACTTATTCCAGAACAAAACAGTGTGAATGAAAACATTTTTAATTTTTTAACCTTAATTATATACAGCAAGTATATCGCTGTTGCCATCTTATATATTTATCAGATATCTAGACAATTACCGATAAACTCTTCGATAATATTCAACTTTCTAAGTCTCTCATAAAGAAACCGACAGAACACAATAAAAGCGTAATCATGTAGGTAAATTGACACAATTACTGATACGTACGTACGTGGGGATACGGAAAACAATATACAAAGTATGGCTGTACGTTGTTGTACTTTTGACTAGTTGCTTTTTAAGATTTCACTCTTTAATAAAAACAAATTAGATCAGATATCTAAAAGTTTTTAAGCAATGTAATAAACTTGTTAGATTGATTTAAATAACGTAATGATTATTGTCCAAATTTTGGTCTATAATATAATCAGAAAATGAAAAAATCCCCACCGGTAACGATCATAGTAAATTGTGTAACATTGATGCCACACAAGATTTTATTAATTAAGGCCTGTTCATTGAAATTTTGAGAACATTGAAAATTTAGCGTAACTTTATTTATTATTAAGTAAATAAAATTTATTATAAAATTATTGCAGGTAATAAATTATTATTATAAAATTGTAAGCGTGTTCAGTGTTGATGTAATCCAGCTATATGAGGATGGCGTACTGACTGATTGTATAGACAATAAATAAGGTAATTATTCGCTATAGTAATTCCCTATGAATATATGCACATAAAAATATTAATATCGAGCAAATTAAATATGGCCCAATTTTAACAAAATATAGTATAGTATACTCACATAATAAGAGTTTTTATTAATTCATGTCTGCAAATGTGTACTTTTATTATTATGACACGTTATCGTAAGGTAAATTAAAAAATGCATATGAAATTTGTGAAATCAGTCTTTAATGTCGTACATAATGTAGTTAACCATATTATATCACAATAATAACTGCTTTTAAAACAATAAAAAATATTAATTAAAGTTACACCATAAGGTTACAAGTTTAATTTATAACTATGGCGATCGTATATGGGATGAATGTGAATCGCCGTTTGCGATTATTTATAATGGAAAAACGTTAAGTAAAATTAAAAAAAATATATCTTAACGCAATAGTTACTAAATATAAAAGTTAAGTACATAATAATTAATGACTATGTTTTATATTTTAATTGTAACAAACTACGTACTTATGATTACTAAGATATATTTTAACATGACAATTCAATTAAGCTACTATCTTCAATAATTACGATTAGAATCGGCGCGGTCTAATCAACGAGAAAATAGAGGCAGTTCTTTTTTTTAATTATAGCAGGAATCGATCATATCATCGAAAGTATTACAATTTTCCCATAGGCATTGGCATTGACGCCGTCAACCAAGAGATAAGGATGGCTGTAATTACAATATTTCACCCGGTTTACGGAACATAGAATATTGACTGCAGAATGGGTGGCATGCGATAAAAAGAGATAATTCTACTAACATATTGTCAGTTTATGGCAATCGAATCGAAATGTATTCGTTGTTGTATAACCGTTTCCTTTTTACACTAAGACAACGATCTCGTTGTGTTGTCAGAGTTGTATCGAAATAGAAACGGTAACGTAAACCTTTGTAAATTAATAGAATTGGTCTCCTGTTCTAAATTAAAATGTTTATATTTAATTTATATGTATATTTTCACATTTATTATTCCACGTATATATAAAAACTATTGTAATAATCTAAAATGATAATATTGACATCTTTCAAATATGCTTAGAATAGAGACACTAACATTGATAACAGATGTGTGACGTGATTGATATGATATTATCAAGAAAATATTATAAGTAGGAATATTATAGAAAAAAAAGTACAAATTGTACCCGATTTACTTTATTATGAAACCTTATAAATGTTAATGGACGAAAGCAGTTCTCTCAATAACGAATATCAGGAACGTTTGCAGGCGTAACTTTAAAAAAGCAGCAAAATAATAATTAATCAACAATTGCCGTTAAATTCGACCGACGTAATAAAAATATCGACTAAATTGACCAACAATTATTGTTGTAATTTAATATATTACACGTATTCTAAGATGTTAGTAAATTAAATACTCATTACTTTGTAGTATTTCGAATTTAAATTTGGAATCACCTCGTTGTCTATATTTTATTACAGGCATGTGTCTCAGTGCATAATATTCACATAATGGCACATTGCGTATTGAAACAGACATGAGGTTTGAAAATCGAATAATAAGTTGTCATTTTGAATTAATCGCAATATTATTGATATCAAACTTGAATCTCAATCGGATGAGGGGAAATGGTTTAAAATTCATTTGCAATATTTGACAAAGCTTGCAGTATTAACTTACGATTCCAAATTTAAAAAAGAGATTTACCGTTTATTGTTGGTTCTAATTTCAAATAACACTTAGTAGATATTTTATGCATTTTTTAATTCATAATTTAAATCATCTGCCTACTTATGTATAAATGGAGACTTGCTATTTATAACGTAATATAATACTAACATATATGTACTTCCCTTATATTATTATTATTATCTAATATTGAATATTATATTCACAGGCTTACTTATATCTTCTCAATGATTTCGAACGCAATGTCGATTTCTTCTTCTGGAGTTTTAATTTCTGTTGTTTGATTCAGTTGAGTTGAGAAGTTTGTCGTTTGATTGATATCAATCACCGTCTGCTTCTGATTATTCGTGTGATATTCATTACATTTACTCTTTTCAGACATTTGTATTTCCTAGAAATTAAGAAAATACTTGAGAAGAAGTTTTTTTTTGTAATTAAATAATACTGACTCTGGCGTCTTAATAATAAATGATTTTATTTTTCTATGAATATATAATATGATCAAACGATACAACCAAAGTTTTAAAAGGAAATTAAATAAAGGCAAAGGCCTATCACCCCTTTTTATCTTGTAAGGTTTCGAGATTTTACCACCATGCTGCTCCAGATCAGTTTGGTGACATGACAGAATAGTATCGGATACATGCAGATTTTCTGACGATGCTTTCCCTCATCACGAGCAAGAGATAAATTATGAGCACAAATGATGAAAAGAAAAACTTTGAAGAGTGCCCATTGGACGCATAATCTTCGGTAAAAGCCAACTCGGCCATCGCGGCTTGAATGAAATACTTGGTGTTAAATTTAGAAAATGAACAAGTAATGGGATTATCTTAAAATCAAAACGTTTCCAATCTTGTTTTGTTTTTATTTTTATGAGCAATTAGCTTCTAACCTTATTAACACATAAATGTAAATCGAGATAACCCAATGGTCGAAAAGGGTGAACCATAATCGAATGTTACGGTTTCGAATCCTGATAAGCAACAATGTTATATGCAATAGCTACATTTGTACTTTTTTGTGATTCGTATCGGTAGGTGATTATTATGAAGAAACCTATATGTAAGAAATATATTTTTGGCATGTATGAACAGCATGGAATAAGCTTTCAATTCTTCGTTACAGGCAATAAGACCTTTACAAGCCGTTACATTCATTGGATGCGTAGTCTAAATAAAAGGAATATCGTCATTTATTTAAGTCATCTTCGGCCATAATTGTCACGCCATGTGTCAGAAAACTCCTTACATTAATGCGATTCCAATGAATACATCTAAGATGTTATGTTCCATATGACAGCTAGCTAGCCACTAGCCTTTCATAATCAGACAGAAGTTAAAGTATGTGGTAAAACAATAGCTAAGTAGATGGTAGCCACCCAATCAGGATTGCAAAAAATGCTACCAGTGCGTGCACCGAACAAAATTAGTTATTAGAATTGTTACAAGTCCTATTAATAATACATTAAACTTTTATTTTTACTCAAATTTAGCTATAAAACCTGGAAACTACATAACTCTTTGTATTCCATAATAATATAAAATTAAATAAAACTTACATGGTTATACAATTCTAAAGACAACGAGTGACGTTTTCTATTAGCTTGTCTCATTCTGCCAGATCTCGATATAGATAACTTTCTTCTGCCGTCTAATGGCGGTGCCACATTTGGCTTATCGTCCTCTGATTCTTCATATCTCGAAGTCCTCCTTCTATCAGAGGTGTGAAAGATGGATTTTATGAACTTGGCCATATTTCCTAATCTACTTAATTCGTGCAGTTATCTGAACATGTTCATTGTTTTCTAAAACAGAATACTTATATTATGCAATGTTTCACTTTTATTTGATTTGTATTTACCACTTCAGTTACAATTACATAGACACATTATATATATATATATGTAACATAAGCACCGTTACACACACAGGTAATTATAAATATAATCATATAATCGAAAATTCGATAGATATAAAATAAAACCAAAGATTACGTTTTAAGATACCGAAAAGAAATTAAAACAAAAAAACGTTAATTTGTAATATAAAAAAAAAACTTACTCTCACAAGTGGAGAAACATACCAACTGTTGATTCGAGCAAAAATGATAGCACCGCTAAACAGACCTTACGAAAAATTAACGATAAACACGTATTAAAAACTGAAACACGTCTAATTAGCGACAATTGTTTCAACCGGTTGATAAGCTTGTTTGAAAATGCAATCTTTTCGCTACTGATAACACGCGCGGACACAAGTGCAAACGGTTATACACTGCACTCTATTATTTACTGTGCGTGATAAGATACGGTTGATATACTTATTGATAATATTTTTTTATGATAATGAATTAGACTATCATTATAATGTTAATGATATTGTTTGTTGTTGCTTTACATTAAATTCGATTTTGCAACTTATTTAACGGAAATAAAGGATTGGTTGTCAGATAAGCGATATCATTGGGCTATTACCCTAATTATGTATTATTCGCGAAAAGTCTTGTTTTAAATTGATAAACTATTTACTTACCTCATTTTAATATTCTATCAATAAACAGAAAAACGAGGGTCACCTAAAGTTAAGCGTTCAACACTAGGACGCCGTGGAAATTGAGATATTATGTCCTCTAATGAAACCGCTTACCACTTACAACGAAAAACAAATATTACCCTATGTTAGGAATATATCAAAACTCTTTCATAAGAAAAAAAAAAACTTTCATAAGACAGTACTGGCAGACCGCCACAAGGCTAAGTGTAAAGTCTATGTCAGCTAACACAACGAATACGTAAATAGTGTACAGTCGAATAAAAGAAAGAATATGATAAAGTTAAATAAAGAGACTAAAGACAAATAACAATAATAAAACACCCTTATGAATTAAAAAATTATATCCCTTGTGCTGTAGTTACACTGGCTCACTCACCGCTCATACAAACATACAACAATACTATGTTATGCTGTTTACCCAAACGAGTTTGCACAAAGCGTAACATTAGTAAAGTAAGCTTAAATTACCTACTTAAACTCATATATAACTTTAATTGATTTTGTTGTAATTAAGTTTAAGGAACTTGGAACCTAATGTACCTAATATTCAAATAACCTTGTATCTAAGATCTTACATTATATATATACTTAAATAATTAATCATTGTGAGTTATATAAATATAACGATACTTATTTTCGTTAAATCAAAAATATATAACAACAATAATTTAACGAAATGTATATATGTATGTACAGTAAAAAAATATATAAATGTATTTAAATATAAAACAAGTCGGACAAAACGTCAATAATATACGTAATATTTATAAGTGGACCAGTATTAAGTACATAGGGATTAACTACTCACGGCGTTAGCTACTTCTAACCGTTTAGCGGATGTTTAATTAAACACCTCCCTTTTTCTGTCACCATTGATTTCTCGTTAGAAAGAAGAGGACAAAGCATTGCTTAACAAGACACTCTCTAAACAACATTTATAGGTAAATAGATTTCATAGTTAACAGAACATTAACAAGAAATTAAAATTAACTCAAGTTCCCGCGCAACTTGGCCTCCCCATGAGGCATTCAGACGAATTCATTTTCAGCGTAATGAAACTGAATTTCACTGAAATTTATGAGATGTATAATTAATAAGTCACATAGTGCATATAAAAATATATATTATGTTAACCGTAAGAATAAAACAATAAAGGTTCATACAAACATGGCTCTCAATCGGGCTTACAATAAGCAACAGATACCCATGTATGTAACTAAAGTCTATTCCAATGAAAGACATGACATAATTGGTCTAAACAAAACTATTATATTATTTCTAAAATTAGACACGTGAAAAAATATCGATTTGAATTTCGGCGTAGTCGGAACTATGGAAATAAAATATTAAGTATTGATTTATGAATAAAGTTATATTACTTAAGAACGGTTTTAAGTAATAATATATCAGATATGCTAATCTCATGGATAAGTTATCGTATGTATATGGTTTGTTTATGGCTCTTCCCGCCATTAGAATATGGTATATATACTTTAGTAACTGTAATCTGTTATTAGTTCTATATGAGCCTGCCTGTCAAATCCAAATTAAATTTTTAAAAAAACTTCACTAGTGTAGTAAGTTTTTTTTTTTAAGGTAAAGGAACGTATTTAAAAGAGTATCCGTAACTTTATATAAAAAAACAAATTCAATAATTATGTTTTTATTCCCAAATTTTTTTCACCGATTATTTACTATAATTTGACATAATTAAAGTTACATAATATATTACATACATTGAAATAATCGCATCATTAATATTGAGTGAAGCAGAATTAAATTATTGATGCTTATTATTCTTAACGACAAAACACCACAAAAATTTCGTACCAAGCCATTGCAATAACAGCCTTAATAATATGTCAACAACAGCCAATACATATTTTACAATAACATTAGGCAAATTGACATTTAACGTGCTGGTATTAAAATTTGATTTCCCGTGTATATAAAAATATTCGTTTGTCATGGTAGAGTTCTAAACTACAAACGTGGAGAAAGGATTTAGCGAAGTTAGTATTAGATATACCATTGTATCTAATTACAATTTTGATTGGTCTTCGTCACAGGCGCGAGCGATTTTCCTTTGACCGTAAGACAATTACTTAAAGCACAGTTGCCTTATTTCTTTCTAGTTGTCAATACTATGAGACTATTATTCATCGAAATTACTGGCACACTTATAATTCTGTATGTGATAAATAAACACAAAACAAGAAATACAAAAGAGAATATTTTAAAGCTAAATTGAATCTTAATCTCATCAAGCTAAAGTTTTCATTTAATTGAAGATTTTTATAACGTTGAAATCATGTGTGAGAACTAAGTTGTACTTCTCTTGTGCCTGTAGTTACACTGGCTCACTCACCGTTCAACCGTGTTATAGGATAACTTACATCACTAGAGGCTATTCTTCCTGTTCGTTCTCTGTTTATATTCTAAATGTAGAAGAATATAGAGTGTTACACATAATTCAATGTATACAATATTATTACAATTATTTAATCTTTTACTAGCGTCATCTACGATTTGATTTCTATTACATACTCGACATTATAAGAAAATTACATACGCACTTAAAGATTTCTAAAGCGATGAATATAATGCTTTTCATTATTTATGTTTACAACTATAAAAGAGCACAGAAAAAATATATTCATATATTTAGTGTTATACATATAATTTTATGTTATAATAGTAAAATATTTACAATTGTCATTAAATCATTGACATGATGACCGAACGGACGGACCATCCAATTTATTTTACATTATTTATATAATTTACTTTTATGTATATAAAATATTTTTATTTACATTTTGTTGTTTTATTAATATTGTTTAAATTAATCGACACTGAAATAATTTTAGAAACTTACTATTTAATTAAATTTTTAACGATTAAAACATAACTGTTTGGCTCGGCTACATACACAGTAATATAGGGTTTTACAATAGGGACGCTTGAACTTTGACAGCTGATTGCGGCCATGTTGTTTGAGTGACAGCTGTCAAATGCAGTGTGTTATATTCATTCCGTCCTCCCAAACCACCATGGCAGGTTACAGTGTCGAGCAGCACGTGCAAATCATAAAATTGTTTTATGAAAATGGGTCTTCAGTTCAACGTTCCGCGCACTTCGCCCGTTTTACGGTCGCGATGATCGTCCTGCCGAGTCGACTATCCGTCGATTGGTGGACAAATTCGAGTCAACCGGGTCAGTTAACAATCAGCCGGTTCCCGTGCGTCAACGTAACGCGAGATCTGCCGAGAATATCGCCGCTGTGCGCGACAGTGTCCTCGAAAACCCGCGGCAGTCAATTCCGCGTCGCGCACAGGAACTCGGCCTTTCGCAGACGACAACTTGGCGAATTTTGCGTTGTGACTTGAGCCTGCACCCGTACAAGATCCAGCTGACCCAAGAGCTCAAGGTTAATGACCATAGACAGCGCCGTGTGTTCGCTGACTGGGCATTAGAGCAGTTGGAAGTTGACGCCGATTTTGGCAAAAAAATCATCTTCAGCGACGAGGCGCATTTTTGGATGAATGGCTATGTCAACAAGCAAAATTGCCGTATTTGGGACGAGACCAATCCACACGAGGTTCACCAAGTGGCAATGCACCCGCAGAAAGTGACTGTTTGGTGCGGATTTTGGGGTGATTGGTCCGTATTTTTTCGAAAACGATAATGGTGTGGCCGTCACCGTCAATGGTGAGCGATACCGGTCGATGATAACCAACTTCTTTTGGCCTGAAATCGAGAATATGGATCTGGACAACATGTGGTTTCAACAGGACGGCGCTACGTGCCACACAGCACACGCTACGATGGAAGTTCTGCACGATCAAGCGCCCTTAATGTAAAACCCTATATTATGTTACTGTCACAGATATACACAAAAAAATAATGCAGGCAATACAAAAAAATGTTGCCAGAATATATACAAATTTTTGCTAAACTATTGTCACATTCTTCCTCGTTAATGATCTCTATGCTACACTTTCATTTCAATTTAAAAAAAGTTATAATTACCTTTTTTCAATTTAAGAATTAGAATTACGTTTAATAGCAAGCACTTCACTAGACTAGCGTGTTTGCGTAGCGATATCACTTTACAAAAATAATATGAACACCATTCATGCACACATGAATTAAAAGCGCAAATAACTCAAATATGTCAAAATATCGCGACAGTGTGTTTGTATTGATCGACCAAATAACAAACATTTGTCTTATTTTAATCGTTTGATGTTCGACTACAAACCGACAAATCGACAGACATATTTGCTGTTTGCGTTATTTGACATAATTGTGGAAGTGAAGAATATGGGTCCTTTACATATTGTCGTTTTCGTACAAGTATTGTTAATACGCGAACTCGCCTTGCAAGCTAAGTGTTACCAGTGGCTTTTATTTATGACCTTAAACACACAAGGCAGTTTGTCACACTTCAATTTAAAAAAAAAAAATTTTAATAATAAAAAAACTTTAATTAATCTTCCAAATAATTACGCAATTTGTCGATTTACTAAATGAAAAAATGAATATTTTCATAAAGCAACGATAAGTCGCTTGTAATAAATTTATATGAGTCAACTTATTTAAATAAATAAGTATGATATATAAATATTAATATATTTCATAAGAAAATTTAACTTAGACATATAAAAAAGTTCGTACGGCGCACTAACACGAACTGTTGCCATATTAGTTGCCATGTGTAATTAAAAAATAACTAAATAGAAAATAAGTTTAGCAATACTAGCGTTTTACTGGCAAGCATAAATAAAAAAAATAAAGGCATTTCTATGACGGTTAAATATTTCTAGTTTTTTACTTAGTTCGTTTCCTAAATATGTATTAGGGAGTATTCAATTGTTATTAATTAATATATTTATTTAATTTAATTAAAGCAACACATTTCGTTCTACTCTACTGTAAAACTATTCAATTAAAAACCAAATTAAAAAATATAATAGACATTTATTTATAGAAGTTGCTATTATTAAAAAAAAAATTGTCATCGCAGAATAAGGATATTTTAAAATTATTCTAGCGCATTTAAAAAAAGAATTATAAGTGATCTTATAAACAAAATCGAATAAAAATTCACAACAGTCAATTACGTGTTTATCACCATATGTACTATAAGTACAACCCACGGTCGTATACACAGGTCTTGCAACTTCAGTATGGGGTACGTTGACATACTGATGCTGTTAAGTTCAATTTACGGCCGCTAGAGGTATGATGACAATTCGCCTAATAATTATCCCGAACATTTGTTCAAATCCAAAAAAAAACAGTTAAATAACAAAACAAAAATAACAAAAAATCCGCAAAACCCAACAAAACGATATAACAATGATTAAATAACACAATACTTGGGAGAGAAAAATATCAGCTTCGATAGCAGCGACGTAGTACGTACAGCGGATGGTATTGTGAATTAGCAGTTGTTACACACTCGCGCCTCATCTCTCCCTACTGAAATTGGACTCAGTTGCCGGACCTGTGTATACGACCGTGGTACAACCTTTACGTGACGTTACGTCACACGATTTTCGTTCTAAAAAATAACATTATTTTTAACTATTTCTAAAACTTTAAATAACTTGCTCGGAATCGTTGGCACTGGAAACGACATCAGTTGTATTCGAAGTCATCGCACTTCTATACAATTTTAAATTAGACTCTGTATAGTCTAGAATTTTCCTACTCGAATGTCTAATATACAACATTTGTTTGTGATATATTTTGAGAGCTCCTTTGATTGTTATGTAAGTCAGACCGCCTAGTATGGTTCTATGAAGGTTATTTTGTACTGAACGGAAAAAAAATTTGCCGATTATTGTTGAAATTGTTGGTAACAGTAATGCGGAACAGAATATTCTAGTCGGTGATAAATTTGAGTTTGCATTTTGATTCGCGTTATTGTTTTGTCCTGACACGACGGCGCCTCTATCGCCCTCAACGCTGAAATAAAAACAAAACATTATCTTGATATTGTACTAAAACCAAAATTATTATTTGAAACGTCATAAAAATTATATTAAAAATTAAGTTCTACTACATTTGCGTCAAAAGTTGTTTATTGTTTACAATTATCAATTAAATAATTTTAATTTATTTTAATTAAGAATTATTTTGCAATCAACGGTTTGGAGTCCGCATTTCAATATTCGTAATAATAATCTAAAAAAAATAAGGTTTTCGAATCATCACTAATTATATGATGTTTTTTTAAGGAATTAATCCAATAAAAGCGATAAAAAATATCCCTTCCTCCTAGTAATTATTGGCAAACTCTTTCTCTAAACTATAGCGATTCAAAGAATATCAGCCTCACACATAATTGGTTTATAGGGGCTTGTTTTTTCTTTCGAAAGAAGACAAAGCATCGTTTAACTAATCAACCAGTTAATAACATTTATAGGTAAAGCCCTGAATGGTCGGCTACCAACCTGGTTGGTGGACCTTGCCGAACGGCATACCTACTCAATGTATCCGTTCTAAATTCAATTGAAATGTTTAAATTTTGGTTATTTACAAAAAAAAATAACTAAATTATATTTTACTGAACACATAATTCTAACAAAAAAAGTGTTTGATAGTAATATTTAGTAGCTTAAATTTTTTTTAGCGATACTTTTGTCGGCTGGATGTGTAAAAAACGTGTTTAGTTCAGTTCTAATGTCTATTATTTCTATGTCTTTGACAAGTGTTTGTGATTGTAATTAGCAATCGAAACTATTAAATTTTCAATTTAATTATATTAATAATTAATAAAAAATGATTAGACAAAAAAGCTGCGACCGCTTCTTCAATTTTAAAGATATCTATAAATACAAAAAAGATTGACATATTTATGTGATGTAAACTAAATAATAATGTAACTCCAAAACTGTAATCTGTCTCCGGATTATTTTTAAAATGTCATGGAAGGATCAGGTAATGGACGAGACAATACTGAAAACGGAACAGGTTTCCATCGTAGCTGGTCTTCCCAAGCAAGGATTATGCTGGCTAAGGCATTGCGAGCCTCTATATTATATCGAGGCTATGAGGCAAAACTCCCAGTCAATCAGCCTCTTTTCAGAATTAAGGACAATTTTGATTACATATTTGTATTTGACAATTGTGATTGTGATATACGGCTGGAAGCAATATATTGAAGACCAAGAAAGCTGAAGATACATAACAACGGATAATATAACCGGTCAAAGTCTGAGTGATCTGGCTTTTAAACGTTCAAAATGACCTTTATATTTAATTTTCTTGTTGATGAAAACTGGTCAATGATGATGGCTGTTCAAATTCACTTTTGATTATTGTGAATAATTGATGTGTGTGTGTTTATGTGAAAAAAACTACCAAGGGTTCGAAATTGAAAATATGATGACACGAGATCAATCAAATCAGGCGGCTGATTCTACTAATCTATAACGATTACGATTCGTTCCCGATTCAATTCCAATACAACTATTATATATTTATTCGAATCGGAAAAGAACCGATAATATGTTAACATATACCGTTACGTCAAAACTGAAATTATTGTTAACTTTTCTGCCAATAGTCGATAAAAAATACAAAAACGGGTATATGGCAACGATCACGCTGCGATTCTATTGCGATAAAGTGACAAATTGTTAGAAGAGTTCGCCCCCAGATCAGTAGAGACGTTCAGATCATACATCGTTGGTAGGTCCGGGAACGCGCTCGGCCCAAGCAAACTCAGAAACGAAAAATCCTGATATAAAGACATTGAGAAGACTGATCGAAATATAACGAGATACTTATTATTAAGCAAGGATTTTTATTATCAGTTACTATCAGTAAAATATCGTATTCGTGTTTTAACGAAATTCATCGAATCAAAATTATAGCATAGCCTTGTTTTCGTACTCACTTTCCAAACGGTAGTATATACGCGAGAGCAGGGATCTTCGCACAATATTTCCTCAAGAAGAGTAGCACCGAGTCCTCCCAGTTGTACATCTTGGCGCTGATCAGCGTCACTGGAATTGTTGGTAACAGGACGAGTAGTACCAGGGGATCGGCTGACTCCATCATTTCTAGACCTTCTCTATGGCCGACCACCTAGAAATAAAGAAGTTTTGTTAAAGCTTGTTAATAACTAGTTTCTAGAAATTATGCGGGCAATACAAAATAAGAGGAAGCGAACTAAACAGCCGCTAAGCAACGTGTATAAATAAGTTGGTATAGTGCCCGTCAATAAATATTGCACATCGACCTTTGAAAAGAGACAATCGACTAATTTCGGCATGGTAGAGCGTTATCTCTGTCGCACAAAACACTAACAGCCCGGTATCTATTAGGAATTGTTAAAACAATTATGAGTTTCCGTGTAATTGAATAAAATACACCATGTTTTTAATATAAATGCTTTTAATTTATATTTCTGGTCGAGACATTCATTTATTAAGAGTTATTAAATAAACAATGCCACATTGAACGAAGATTGAATTTATTTTAAGAAACGCCTTCAGAAACGAGTTTTTCTTTAATAACATATTCTTTAAATACATGAAAGGTTTTCTTACATGAAGTATTTAATCTTATGAAACTGAAAATATCAAAAATAATATTATATAATAGATTTGTAAATAATAAAAAATATATTTGTAAACATAATAAATTTGTTTGTTTAGCTTTTGTTTTTTACTATTTGCTATCAAAAATGCTATTCTTCTCACGATCAGATATATCCTTTCAATTTGTAAGTAAGTTGTAAATGTTACTAACATAAAAGAAAATACATTTTAAATTTCGAACTATAAAAATCACAAAAAAAAATACACAACTCCTGTGTATCAAACTTCGATCAACAAATCAAACATTATTTGATATTTTGCAACAATATGGCACATCACGTGAAGCGAGAAGTGAGATGCGAGACAATAGTGCAACTACATCTTAGTACCGCTTTTTAGAAAACATTTCCGATTACATACTTCTAAAAAACTGAAGATTGAAAAAATCAATTCGTGAACAAACATCACGAACAACAATCATGGTTAAGAAAAACCTTATTTGTTTCAAAATTGTAATATTCATATACATATAATTATACATTGAATAATGAAATCATCTATTAATAATACAATAACAGTACTTCGTATACGTTAAGTGGTCACACATGAATTCAACACAATATGAGAACGTAACGGTAAAGGCACGTTATACAAACACCCATTACGTTTAACAACAAAAAAAACTATCATGTACTGTAAGGCAAATCGAGTTATTGGGACCAATAATTTGAATGTACATATATAAAAAAAAATTACCTCCAGTTGTGGTTGACACGTAAAGGTTTCTAGTACAGTACAATCAATCTACAATGTCAATGTACATAGAAGGAGCGCGAATCTTATCGAAATATTATTTAAAAAAAAAAAAAATTTAAAATGCATTGCATTGCATCGCATGACGCGCATTAGCTAGTTATGAATACCTATTTATTATATAGGGTTTTCCATTAAGGGCGCTTGATCGTGCAGAACTTCCATCGTAGCGTGTGCTGTGTGGCACGTAGCGCCGTCCTGTTGAAACCACATGTTGTCCAGATCCATATTCTCGATTTCAGGCCAAAAGAAGTTGGTTATCATCGACCGGTATCGCTCACCATTGACGGTGACGGCCACACCATTATCGTTTTCGAAAAAATACGGACCAATCACGCCTCCGGCCCAAAATCCGCACCAAACAGTCACTTTCTGCGGGTGCATTGCCACTTGGTGAACCTCGTGTGGATTGGTCTCGTCCCAAATACGGCAATTTTGCTTGTTGACATAGCCATTCATCCAAAAATGCGCCTCGTCGCTGAAGATGATTTTTTTGCCAAAATCGGCGTCAACTTCCAACTGCTCTAATGCCCAGTCAGCGAACACACGGCGCTGTCTATGGTCATTAACCTTGAGCTCTTGGGTCAGCTGGATCTTGTACGGGTGCAGGCTCAAGTCACAACGCAAAATTCGCCAAGTTGTCGTCTGCGAAAGGCCGAGTTCCTGTGCGCGACGCGGAATTGACTGCCGCGGGTTTTCGAGAACACTGTCGCGCACAGCGGCGATATTCTCGGCAGATCTCGCGTTACGTTGACGCACGGGAACCGGCTGATTGTTAACTGACCCGGTTGACTCGAATTTGTCCACCAATCGACGGATAGTCGACTCGGCAGGACGATCATCGCGACCGTAAAACGGGCGAAGTGCGCGGAACGTTGCTCGAACTGAAGACCCATTTTCATAAAACAATTTTATGATTTGCACGTGCTGCTCGACACTGTAACCTGCCATGGTGGTTTGGGAGGACGGAATGAATATAACACACTGCATTTGACAGCTGTCACTCAAACAACATGGCCGCAATCAGCTGTCAAAGTTCAAGCGTCCCTATTGGAAAACCCTATATTAAACAATGATCTATCCGTAACCAATCACACTAATTTAAAAGAGTCAATTTTAGTCACTATAAGCTGAAACAGTTGCTATTGTAATGTTAAATTTAAAAGCCTTTGTCATAGAGGAACCACAAACTTGGTTCACTTAGATTTTGCGTTTAAACAAGCACTTTGCCCGCGACTTCATCCGCGAAACTTTAAAAACTAGTATTTAACGTAAATTAGTATTTGTTAATAGACTAAACGTAGGACAGTTAGTTTTTTCAAACTGTTAGTTGTGACATTTTTCTTGCTGAGAGAATTTTATATCACAATATCTAAACGAAAAATCCGATCCGGCCCATTTATAGTGTAATTTACATGTAAATAATCATCCTTAATTATCAAACCATTTAAATTGATAAGGATTAATAACATCATGATACATATATCACCACTATTCGATTCCACCGTATTTGAACTTAATAAAATAAAAACTGTTGTTGTGGCTTAACTATAATAGTTAGGCATATATCATCGCGGACTTTTTTCTGAACAATCATGAGTAATATTAATATATAGAACACTTTTTTTATATACCGTCAATAGTTTTCGCATCGCACGCCAAATAATTAATTTTATAGGCAACAATTTGATACCTTGGGTTACATTGCTCCATTTTAAATATAATATAGGCTTTCTAATGGTGAAAGAATTTAAAAATCGGTCCAGTAGTTTTTGAGTTAAATCGTAACAAACAAACAAAAAAAAATACAAATTATTCCTCTTCTTTTTAATAATAGTATAGATTAATGAAATAACATTTTCAAAGCAAAATCCTACCATAGATATAAAAGCTACATACACACTGTTGCTAATTAACAGTTTTCATTGTATTTCGTAATATTTGAAGAGATGATATGGCTCATTAATAGGAAAACCAATTAGTTTGTATCCAATTATTGATGAAATCGCTTCACCCTAAATATATAAGTACATATAATACTCTGATAAACTACTCTCAATTACACGCTGATATCGCGCGCAGATATATAATAATTATTCCAAGATTAACAATTTTATTTTTTTACATTTTCGCGACATATATTTTGATTATTCTTGTTCAATTGCAATCACAATTTTTTTTATTATACTCGACACTTCAATAGATTTGTGCTCATGGTGTCGTTGATTAAATAGTTCATAGGCACGATAAGTTCAACAAAAACCCAATTTTGTCATACAGTAAACAATTTAAATACAATGGAAAACATTTACGTTAATTATTTTAGTTACTAAAGAACGGATTTTACGGTATATCTACAAGAACACGAAATTCACGCCTGTCACTTGAATGCTAGACCATTTACAGCGGGTTAATACCTATATCTAATAATAATATTTACTGAATGCTACTTCTAAATGCTCCCTCGTTTATTAGTTTTTTTTTCTTTTATAGCATAGGTAGGCGGACGTCATGTGGGCCACTTGATGGTAAGTGGTCACCAACGCCCATAGACATTGGTATTGTAAGATATGTTAACCATATGTTTAGATATACCGGAGTTGGCCCAGTGGTTTGAATGCGTGAATCGTAACCGATGAACGTGGGTACAAACCGGGCAAGCACCAATTAATTTTAATTTGCTTAATTATGTTAATAATTCATATCATGCTTGACTGTGATGTAAAACATCGGCAGGAAACCTGCATGTGTCTATCAACCCGCATTGGAGCAGCGTGGTGGAATTAGCTCTAACCCTCCTCAAAAGAGGAGAGGAACCTTGGCTCAGCAGTGAGACATTTACATGTTGAAAATTCAAATTCAATTATCCATAACATATAAACCGGGTCAGTTTTATTTCTGTCACGTGTACTGATCAGCACGTACTGTTTTATGGTAGATGTAATATTTAGTAAAAAATAAGACTATTAGTCGTTTACACGGGTTAGAACATCCTTTTTCTAAAAGGGTATGTGAGCCAGATATAACAGTGAATTCAAAATAAGATAGAATAGAAGATACGCAACCTAAGTGTATTAAAATAAAACACTAAATAAACGTAAATTATATTTAACAAATTAATTATTAATTAATTTATAAATAATCATGTTTTCGAAAATTGTGCAAGCCGCCCTGAGTAGGCACCAAGCAATTATTAGTTATTCCATCGACAACCGGTTAGGTTGCTTAAGAGATTAGGGATAATGTTTCTTAGAGTGCCTTTTGGTGGTGGTAACCACTTACCATCGGCCCATTAGCCTGTCAAATTTATGTATTTATTTATAAGCTCGTAATTAAGTTGCCGTTTGTAATTAAACCAGCAGCATGTATTTTTTGCATATATATTTTATTCTTTATTTTTATTAAAGGCATATCTACAGTACACTTATTTAGTAGCGTCTTTTAGTAACATACAGTAACAGCCAATGTCCCACTGCTGGGCTAAGGCCTCCTCTCGTCTTTTGAGATGGTTTGGAGCTTATAACACCACGCCGCTCCAATGCTGGTTGGTGGAATGCACATGTGGCAGAATTTCAGTGAAATTAGACACATGCAGGTTCCGTATAATCACAAATTAAGCACATGAAATTCAGTGGTGCTTGCCCGGATCTGAACCCACGATCATCGGTTGAGATTCACGCGTTCTTGCCACTGGGTCATCTCGGCTTTTTTAGTAACATATATATATGTACAAATTACAGATATGCACAACACTAACAAGGTAACTAATACTTGCTAATACTGTCTAGTTACTTGACAAACATTTTTTTTATTAACATACATATGCTATGCACTATGCAGCTAGTGACACACGATTGAGAATTTTACTTTTATATTTTGTATTTATTAGAAATAAGGTAATTTGTAATTTGGATAAAAAAATAATATAATTATTAAAGAATATACATGTATATATAAACATATGGACCATCTGAAGTGGGGCTGGACGGGACACATGCTGCGTTACGAACTGAACAAGCGGAGTAAGCGAGTAACTCTACGGTACCCAAGGTTAGGCTCCGGAAAACGGGGACGCCCAATAACAAGATGGGAAGACGATATCCGCCTAACCTAGGGCCCATATTGGACTAGAGTTGCGATAGAGACAATGGAGAGAGATGGAGGAGGCGTATTTTATTTATTTATTTTATTTTAATGGAAACAAACAGTACATAATAAATTTTATGAATATCAAATATATGAATATCTTGGATTTTTAATGATCCAACCATTTTTACAATAAGTGTAATGCACCCATAATTCGGAAACAAAGGGAAATAGATCGATAGAGAGATAGATAGATACGATAGATAGATAGATAGATAGATAGATAGATAGATAGATAGATAGATAGATATCGACCAACCTGCATAACAGTAACAGCACCATAAGTGATAGCTATCCAGTATATTGAGCCTAGTAACACACCGCCAGCTATGAACGGACTAATTTTATATGTGATCTCATCCAAAGCATCGAGTAGTGCCACAAACGCGCCCATTGAAGGGAAGACGACAATATACTCTGCTTTACACTGAGGGCACAATACTTTTCTGCTTATATTTCCACGTTGTTTCTCATCAACCCACCGCTGGAGACAACTTTGATGAACCTGGAAAAATTACAAAATTTTTAATAAAAAAAACATTTTAGCTTATAAATATTCAAATATAGTGGTTATTAACAATATGACGTCGTCCTGACTGACCACGGCGCCAAGTCTTAAGAGAGAGTAACCAACTGCGCAGGGCATATTATAGTGCACAAGCGTGTGCGCAAACACATGTGTACTCTCATAATGGGATGGCAACCCGACACGATCGGAAAGAGTTCAGGCACAGAATCAACGGTTTATGTGCTGTCCAAAGCACAGACCTGAACAAACTTTTAATTTCCAGAAACTGGGTTGCTACTGAGAAGAAAAAATCTCAATATTTTTTTTAATTGCTCGACTTGAGATTTTAATCCAGGACCTCGAAATCTAACCACTAGACTAACGAGGTTGTCAACAAACAAGTGCATTGTGTTTTTTAAATTTTTAAATAAATTTATTATTTCGTAGTTATTTTTAATTTTATTTTACCATTTACTACATGGAAATGGCATTAAAAATTATATTTCCTGTTTGCGACAGCAATTATTACGGTTATTTAAAAATTTTAAAAATAGCTAATTAACCAACGAAACAGTCATAAATTCTAGTGATGTTTACAGATAATATGAGCAGTCACTTCAATTCAATCAATTGACACAGTTATCACTATTTACATATATGTTCATTCAAACGGTTAAGATTAAAGATCAATGTATTTACCTACATCTAATAAAACAATCAAAGTTTATAAAATTACATTTGAATATAGGCTTAAAAGATTATTAATTACAAAAACATAACAAAGATGAATAACTTCTACATAATATAATTTTCATTACATACAAAGTCCATAATAATTTATATTATTATAAGTATGTATTCTACAAAAATATGTACTAAGTGTATTGACAGCTCGGACAAACTTATTGGCAATAGATAACAAGAATTGCAATCTTACAATCAAAATTTCACAACAAATAAAACACATTATTTATAAACAAATAAAATAACTCCAGACAAGAATACAATATTACTCTGAACATTATATCGTTCAGGAGGATGACTCGCTATTTTCGACTTTCTAACCATATACATGTCCGCGCTGATACTGTATGAAATACAACTCATCGAGTAAAATTATTATCATTACACTTAGTGAATTCTTACAATAAGGTGATGTTATCTAAAAGACACGATCAATCACAGTTAAAAAATTCAATTCACAAGAGAGCAACAAGACTATTTCTAATTTAATGAATAAATATATAAAGCATGACAATTCAGAATGAACAACATAATATAAAACTGACAAAATTATATTTGTGGATAAAAAAAAATAACTTACTACACAATGAACACCTTGAAAGTAATTGTTTACGATTAACCTTATCATTCACTCACCATCATTTCACTAAATCATATCTTTCAACTGATGATATATTATGTTTTTGTCTGATTGTATTTTGATAACAAATTTTGAAACCAGTACTTGATTAATAGACTTTTTGTTGTCTGTGATGGGATCTGGTGTAATGGAATCAAGCCTCATTTAATTAAGCAAGCCTCTATGATACTCAACATATCAATGAACTTAAGACAGACAATAGCTTGTTTGATATTTGTTAAATATTCGTCTTATTTAGACAAAGATTAAAGTTAGCAAAATTTTATTACCTAAGCTAAAATAATATATGTATATAAATGAATATAATTTATTTATAACAAATTGTTATTGACAAATGACCTTAAGACTTCATAATGTGATGTTTATTATATTTGTTTAATTTCAAATAAAAATAGCCTTTATTTCTACTAGTATATGGTTCTTCTAATTCTATTTAAATCAAATATATATTTCAGTTTTTTTGGTCTAGGGAAATACATAATTGTTTTTCACAATACTAGTCAGTGTTGTCCATTTATATAAAAAGTTTGTGCCAAAAAAGGACATTTTTAGAAGTTATTCACCATTAGAAGAATTAGTAAATATTTGTATAAAATAATTAATAAAAAATAAAGATAGAAAATAGAAATAAATCCCATTTGACACATTCATAACATATTAACATGATTACATCACATTTTGTCCAATAAAAACAATATATTGGTACTGATTATTGGAATTTAAATAATTAGGTGAACAGCTCTTCTGATTCATGAACAAGAAAGATAACAAAGATTACCACAACATTAGCAGCGGGTTGTTGTCCCCGACTGCTTTAACATCTATGTTTGCTATATATACATTTCGGATTAATTAATCATTGATTTGACATTCTCCTTAATATTGACACTCGGAAATGAGCACATACATTTAGGAATACTTTAACTTACCCATTTCGTAGTGCCAATGCATTTGCACGGTTGAACCCAAGCAGCGAGTCTGTCATCGGCCTCCGTGGCAAAACAAACCCAGCAAGACTTAGCATTTTCATCGTCTGGAGATTGCAACGCCTGAGTATTAACTCCTTCTGAACCTTGCTGTCCAGAAACTGCTTTGTCCTCACTAGGCATTATAAATTACGTATTTACAAAGGCGAAGAAACAGATTGAGATAAAAAACACTAAGAATTAATATTACGGGGTTAAATGTATATGGAAATAATATCGAAAACAGCACTATAATTACTAAAACAAACTTATTAGTCAAATGGTAGGTCTTTGTAATGTATGACTTTTGAAATCAATGTGTTTTTCGTTTTCGTCACCGACAGGTCGTCAACTCGTCAACTAAAACGACAGTCGACAGTTCGACATAACTTTCCTTTGAGAATCCTTCAATTAGTTTGGCAGTTAACACTTGACAATGACACTAATTTGTTTTTGTTGTTAGTTCTTATAACTTGGAAAAAGCTAATGTGCTGTACCATACAGCCTCGTCTTTAATATTCCGTATTTGGCTTAAAGATGTTAATTACCCAAAAACGCTTTTACTTTTTTTAATTAAACTATATGTACGTAATTATGATTAACAATAATATGCATGCTCGATGTTCTATTTAAAAATATAAATTTAATTAAAACAAATAGGTATTCTAGAAATATTTTTCAATCAAGCTATATCATGCAGATTCGTTGCTATTTTCAAAAATAAAAATTTAACTTAATCAGTTATCACCACGGTCGTATACACAGGACTTGCAACTTCAATATGGGGTACGTTGACATAATGACGCTGTTAAGTTCAATTTACGGCCGCCAGAGGTATCACAATTCGCGTAATAATTATCCCGAACACTTTTTCAAATCCAAACAAAACAACCAAAAACAGTTAAACAAAAATAACAAAAAATCCGCAAAACTCAACAAAACGATATAACAATGATTAAATGACACAATACTTGGGAGAAAAAATATCAGCTTCGATAGCAGCGATGTAGTACGTACAGCGGATGGTATTGCGAATTAGCAGTTGTAACACACTCGCATCTCATCTCTCACCACTGAAATTGGACTCTATGTATACGACCGTGGTTATCACTTAGTACTGTCAACTGTCAAGTGTCATTTAAGTCAAAATTGAAAGTATAAATGTGTCCACTATCCAATATCCACTATCCAACAATTGACGACTTGCGATTGCGGTCAAATCACTACTAAGTTGTAGTATGAATTAAAAAGGGTTTTAGGTGTTTCATGAATTAACTATTAGAAACACTATTAGTAAATAGTCTAATATACATTATTTAAAGGCAACTTTTACTCAATTTTATTCAATAAATTGGAGCAAGGAATTCCAAGAAGTAATGTAAGTATATTTTCCGTTACTAGATCTTTTACTTTGTTGTACTGAATTAAGATGTGCGTATTATCTTGCTTTGCAAATAATAGAAGTTACTATATCGTATAACGATGACATAACTTGGTTTCAAAAATTACCTATATCTTTTACATAACCAACTTTTCATGTTTATTTGCAAAAAATAATAATAACAAGGATGTTTTTTTTATGTGGATTCAAAATGTAAAATTTTAAGAAGCTAATATTTATTTTAGTCTTTTGAACTTTACATGATAAATAAAAAATAATTATTGTGGCCCATAGATCTTAACCAAAGAAAACAACTTCAAATGAAGACAGTTCTCTTGAGTTTTTTTTTTATTTGTTATAAAATATAAATAGGAAACAAAATTGAGACACTGTTAAGTAAGTATAAGCTGTTTTAAAGTAAGTAACAGCCTGTAAATGTCCCACTGCTGAGCTAAGGCTCCAGAAATAATAAAATGACTTAAGAGTTAATTGATAACTTTTAAGCTATCTTAAAAGGATTAATTAACTCTTTATCGAGATATTAAAACATTAAAAAAAATCTGTTAAAGTATTCACAATACATGCCATATGTTTTTTTAATTGTCCAATTCTTAACAATACTCAGAACATATGTACAATATAGATTCTAACCAAACTTTGAAATGAAACTTCTTAAAAAAGTTGTATAGAATTTAGTAGAATTTTTTTTTGTCATAGACCAGAAAAACATGGTGTTACAAAACTGTTATTTTATTCAAACATGGTGCAAAAAACGACATCATATTATATAAAAAGTGTTTTGTCATTTCTATGGCAATAATTACTTATTGATCTCACTCATTCCTTTAAGTCGAATATTGAGGTTGATTGTAACTGTTTATCTCCTTATTTAAACTGAGTAGATGTGACATTATATTACTATATCTACATAATATATTCTAAGTCCTATTCATATATTTAACAGAAGTCTTTCATATACCTGGATTACAAACATGTTATTGTAAACATAACTTATATTGTCTTGATATTAATGTACAAATAAAAAAGTTGCTTTTTTTATTACTTTTCAGGGCATTTAATTTTGTTACATTACATATTTATTATCTTGACTCCTGTCCCTTTACATAGTTTAATGTATAAATCTGTATAATATAACATTATATCCACATAAATACACATCTTTTTCCTTTGACATATTTGATGACATCTCTAATTAATTCTAATTAATTTAATATAAGTAATTAACATTTAATATCGTTTTAATTGAATAGCATTACTAAACATGGTAATTATTATTACTATCTTTAAGAGTTAATATTTAAGGAAAAATTTACTAGAATCAGAAATAAACAGTTACTGGGAAGGGTCTTCCCAGTATATATTTTGATATATTTTCATATTTATAAAGAGTAATACTAGCTTTTTTCTCAGTTTCACCCGCGTAGTTCCCGTTGGAATACAGGCATAAATATGTTACTCACTGATAAAGTAACTTTCCATCGGCGAAAGAATTTTTAAAATTGGTTCTGAGGTTTAGGCCTGAAAGCGCAACAAACAAACTCACATTCGCATTTATAATGTTAGAATATAATATTTATTTAAACCTTACTAAAGCGTATTAGGAGTTCTGACATTATTATTTTAATCCAAATCATACAAATAGGATAATCATTATAACAAAACGTTTTATTAAAATTACATTATTACTTAAAATACTTTAATAAATTGAAGTAATAAAAAAATTGAATCAATAATAAACTTGTAAAAAAGACTGAAGCAGTCGCGGTTTCTTGGGATCGGGAACCCGCTATAATACTCAGTAGCCTTGATATATTAAGTGGGGGACAGCATTCGTTCTGATTGGTTGTGCGAACTTACGGCAAATTTTATGCCAGTGACGAAAGCAAGCGGCTCCGCGACTGCCGCCTCGCGTTTGACGATTAAATTCATGACTGTCACTTTCTCTTAAATTAAATTAGAATCCTGTTTTGTCATTGTTACGTCATTTGATAGGTAAGTCGAACACGTGATCTACTTTAAATGTTATGTTATGGTATATTATAACTAAGTATATTAATAAATGATGGTGTTTAAAATAAGGTGAGTAAACAATGATTCGTATAAGTCGTTTCCGCTTAAGTTTCCATTGAAAATTATTCGAATTGCGTAATGTGGATGGGATGATCTAGAATGATGTTGATCAAACAATCAAAAAGTTATTAAAAAAAAAATGATTAAACGGGTATAATGAATAAATCATTATCTTTAAAATATATTACTTCGAATTATATACATGCAAATTAATGGCGATATTATTCGAACATTTATTTAAATCCTTACTCATTAAACCCTCTTTCAAATTAATTTTTAATTTTACTTCACTATATCAATGACGACAACTAATCTATTTATAATTGTTTATAAAATAATGCCACAAATTATTGAGTCCCTTCACAAATAGTTTCTCGTTTCGTGATCTACAATACAGGTAAAATAAATCGTTACCATTAAAATACACTTAGATATTATATATTATATTTAAATAGTATGAGGTAGTCTTTCACGTCTGTTCGTTTGCCCTCCCTAGCTCCTATACAAAGCCCTGGATGCAGTTTTCACATTAACCAATTGTTGATCTAAAAAAGTTGCGAGATCAACGCGTAATTTAATTCATATCTATAAACATGGATATCTTTGAAAATTAAATGTATTTGTTTACAAATACTAAGTATTAAGTTGATTTTGTACTTGGTTTAAATTTAATCAGTTACCTCATTTTGACCCCATAGAATATAAAAACAAAGATATCTATATACCGGACTTTCCATTGATCTTTTAGATACATTAATAGTAAATTTAATCTTAGAACTAGCAACGTATGTACATATTACCTTCAGCAATACTAAAAGATTATGTTGCACGATTGTCCCGTGACATGTCCCGCGTTTTTGTTATATTTTGCGTCTGGTTTTCAGTATCCGGTAGGTTATAATAGTAACCGAATAGCCGTCGCAACCGTGATACAAATAAAAATTGCAATTATAGATTTTTTTATCAGTAAATGCTTTTAAGTTTCTTTGATAAATTAAAACTATTTTATTTAATAATAATGTAAAGATGATACGTCTTAATAAAAACTTTAATTTTTGCAGAAAATATATCTTTAATTTTTGCAGAAAATATAACTATTTTTGCAAGGTCGTCTGGGTACGTACCACCCATTCATTTGATATTCTACCGCAAAACAGCAGTACTTGTTATTATTGTATTCCGGTTTGATGGGTGAGTGAGCCAGTGTAATTACAGGCACAAGGGACATAGCATCTTAGTTCCCAAGGTTGGTGGCGCATTGGCGATGTAAGCAATGGTTAAGATTTGTTGCAATGCCATTGTTTATGGGCGTTGATGACCACTTACCATCAGGTGGCCCATATGCTCGTCCGCCTATAATCATTTAAGAATTTACTCATCAAAAAGTATATCACCATAAGTCGGTTGCCAGCATTACCATTATTCTATTCGGTGGTAGAGTGTTGTGCAAGCTCGCCTGGGTAGGTACCACTCACTCAACAGATATTCTACCGCAAAACAGCAAAACTTGGTATTGTTGTGTTCCGGCTTAAAGGGTGAGTGAGCCAGTGTACCTAACCAAGGGACCTAACATCTTAGTTCCCAAGGTCGGTGGCGCATTGGCTATGTGTTTTTTCTACGAAATGTACAACGCCACTGTCTATGGGCGTTGGTGGCCACTTACCATCAGGTGGCTCATATGCTCATCCGCCTACCTATACTATAAACCCCCTCCTTAAACGTGTATTTAAAAGTTGACAGATAATAATTGAACGTTTATAAAGTTATATAAATACGCTACATGTTATGTTTATTATTTGTATTGATGAACACAGATAAAAAAATGTTTATAAAGTTGTAATCATAAATTTAAAAACATCTATAATAATATATACTTAATATATGTATTCCTTTATACTTTTTTAATATATAGAGGTGAAGAGTTTGTTTGTTTGATCCCGCTAATCTCAGGAACTACTGGTTCGAATGGAAAAATTGTTTTTGTGTTGGATAGCTCATTTATCGGAGTAGGCTTTAGGCTGTATAACATCACGCTTCGACTAATAAGAGCGGAGCATCAATGAAAAATGTTGCAAAAACGGGAAAGTTTATACCTTAACGTAAACGGTTAAAGTTACGCAAGAATCATGTATGACGGAATCATTTCTCTGAAAAAGTTGTAAAAAAAAAGTCCGCGATAGCATATGTCTATCTTTAAAGGTTAACTCACTATAACCTTTTTATCGTAATCAACTTTTTTCGAAAGTAATGTATTATTTACATTAAGTAGTTTTCATTAGCCTGGTATTCATTATTATTTAAATAAACACGTTATTCATCACAAGTATTTAATTTAAAAAAAATGCCCTCACATCATATGATTTCATTGAAAATAATGATCACTTGATGAGTAGAGTTTAAGTTAAAAACAAACATACAAAAAAACATATGTGACCTATTTATAATATTTGTATAAATATAAACTATAAGCGGCGCGAGCGAAGCCGCGGGCAACAGCTTATTTTTTTTATAAATATGCTCGTATCTTTCAATGTATGGATATTTCTTAATGTTGCGATTGAATGCTTGAACGGATGTGTATGAATAACCGATTTCCTGGACGAATATGCCAATCTTGAAAAAAAAAACATTCAAAGAATGTAGAATAATTATGTAGTTTAATGAATGAATATTATTAGTTTACGTTCTATATTTAAATGATTGGAACTAATAATATTGTGTAGTCCGCGCACGGCCTAATACACATTCACCAATAAGTATAAAAACGTGTAAGTTATCTGTATCTTAGAGTTAGTTAATCGCAATAGAAGAATATTTGCTCATTGGGTTGGCTTTTATTTTATCCTTCAAAACAGATAAAAAAGAAAAAGCGCATACTTTGTAGGTATAAAATCGTCAGTAAAAAAATATGTTAGTACATCCTTTCATAAACTGACTCGATAACGTAGATTGCACAGTACATTGCGATTCTTTATAAAAATAATCGTTGCAGTTTAAACTGGTTTCCATGTACTCGTGTAGAAATATGTAGACCTTATATTTATGACTATAAGAGTTATATTAGAGTGAAATATCAAATTATAAGAGACCTTCGCATGTACATTCACACACGATTGCATATTCCGTTTTTATTCTCGTCAGTAAGTACATCTTTATATAATATGTATGGATCTGAAGGCTCAAATATAAACGTGTTTTGCGCAGTTTTATCAACGGTACCTTATGGAATCATTTTCATTTCTCGGTATTAAATAATATAATAAATAATTTATGAAATTAAAAACTACATAAAAATGTATATGTAATATAGGTTTCGTTATAAGTATAGAAAAATAGACACTCAAATTAAAAAATAATCTCTTTCTAAAAAATGATGATAGACTTCGATTCGATATATATTTTTTAACACAGAGACCGTTTTGTCAATGTCCTCTTCAAAGGCCTTCAATTGGCCTCTTCAAAGAATTGTTATAATTTTATTATTTATATAGATATCGACAGCTGAGCTTTATGAAATGCATTTACTAAAATAGCACCAATGAGGACTTTTCAAAATATTATTATTATGGATAATGAACAGTATCTATTGGCTTCAGATTTTGTCATTATTTTCATTTTTCATCTCTAAACCAACTTATATTTTTAATATGAGTAATTAATGTTCATAAATAGTCTTCGTTAATAACTTGACATCGATTAGATGACATAACAGCTGAGCTATTAGAGCGTCACCTATTAGATCCTTTTTTTTTTTTTTTTGACGCTGGGAAAACGCATGACGCGTTTCCCCCCACGGGAACAGTGGGGGGGGGTATGTGGGACTCGCCGTATGTCCAAGGCACCGAATGTGCCCCGGTCATCGGAATACCCACTAAAAACCCAGCGGTACCCTTCCCGTCTTAACGGGAGCGCCACGGGATCGCTTGCGCATGCTACCGTGAACCTATTAGATCCTAGCATAGCTATAAACTATCGTATCTACGAATCAAATACATCCTGCTAATATAGCCGCAATCATTCAAGTCGTGTAGACAACGATTATTTATATAGGTGTAATAAATATTTATCTTCTTAGAAATAATAGACTTCGATATCGTTTTAGTGACTGTTATGACAATTAGTAATCAACCATTCTTTCATACGCTTCTTTAAAATGAAAATGTAATAGTAATAAATAGCGATTTAGTATCGCAAGCTTATTAGTTATTACATTTACTGATATCACAGTAAAATTAACTATTGTTCATATTAAAATAGCGTGACTGCCGTAAGCTAAGTATAGTTTTCAATAATTTATAAGTAATCGAATGTCACTTTTTTGTAGACTAGATTTTGCATTTTGTATTAACTTGTGTTTTCATGTCTGTCTAATTATTTTGTCGGGTTAAGGTCAGATATTTATTTATTTTTATTTCATTTCGTTAAGGAAACAAACGGTACAAATAAACACGTTTAAATAAAATATCAAAAATTAACAAATTGAGTGACAATTTAATTTCAATATCAACAGCGACTAGAATTCAATTAATAAAGATTAAATTATTACATACAAATAAATAAAGAAATATAAAAAATATATAAATATAAAAATATGAAAAGTAATTATAAAAATAAGCCCGAGATAAATTAAAGCTTTAAGTAAAACAATGAGATTGCATTTAAATAAGACGTTAAATAATTTATATCAGTATGAATATTATTACTGAATTAATATTTCGTTCGTAACAGGAAACTAAGTAATTGCTATCAAGTTATCAACAGTGCTAATGGGTTGGAGTTCAATGTCGGTCGTCTATTATGATTTGCGGACAGTCCCGATTAATTGATTTGTTGCAATAGCTCTTAGACTATTTGGATGTTTTAATTGTAATATAAGTGTATTACTGGTAAATGCAACTGCATAACTGCATGTGTCAAATTTCACTGAAATTCTGTCACATGTGTATTCCACCAAACCGCATTAGAGCAGCGTGGTGGAATAAGCTCCAAAACCTTCTTCTCAAAAGAGGAGAAGAGGCCTTAGCCCAGCAGTGGGACATTCACAGACTGTTACTTTTACTTCACTTTTACTGGTAAATGGGCCACTAGCGAGAGTGTTATCTCCGTCTGTAGTAATTGGTTCTGTAAGACGTAGATTAATGGTCCACGTTAAACAAGAAAAGCAAAAAAAAAACAATAAAAAGTTTTGATGTCCAGTATTATGTTTAGTACTTGGTAGTATAACTGCTGATTAGATAGTAGAAACATGCTCAGTTCGGGTTCCACAAATCCGCGCATATTCTACCGCAAAACAGCACTACTTGGTATTGTTATGTTCCGGTTTGAAGTGTGAGTGAGTCAGTGTAACTACAGACACAAGGGAAATAACATCTTAGTTCCCAAGTTCGGTGGCGCATTGGCGATGTAAGCGATGGTTAACATTTCTTACACTGCCAATGTCTAGGGGCGTTGGTGACAACTTACCATCAAGTGGCCCATATGCTCGTCCGCCTACCTATGCTATATAAAAAACATGTTAATAACAACAAACACCGATGGTATTTTTTGTGCTTTATTTATCCGCATTTGAGCAGTGTGCTAGTATAAGATCGAAATTAGTACAAGACTCAAGAGGAAAGACCGCCATGAGCCTGAAATTGGCAGCCGAATTGTAGCAGCCAAACACAGTACCCGAGATACCCGAGTTGTATGCTATGCTCCCTACTGAATCGGGCTCGATTGTGTTGTAGGCATCTATTAGAAGGTCTCAGACCATTTATAGGATTTTCCACCGACGCCTACCACCAGGAAAATATAAAATCTACAGATTTTCTGAATTTTTTAAAGTTTTCGCGAGAGTACCCGAGCTGTATGCTATGCTACTAAATCATGCTTAAATACGTTCTAGACATCCAAACTCAGATACAGACCATTTATAGGATTTTCCACCGACGCCTTTAATTCGTTATTCACATAAAATCTAAAATTCAGTCTCCCGCTCTCTCACGTTAATAGGATATTGGAAGACATAAAGAAGAATAAATAAAAAAGGCAATCGTTCAATGCATGGCGATTCACACGTAATCATATGGAAGCTCTATTTTCAAGGCAGTATTGCGTTCTCGCAGACTCAATAGTAATATTTAATATAGCTTCGAGCTGGTAATTCATAACACATTGCTGCAAGGCTATATTTTTGTAAATTAAAGTTTCTTCCACTAGACCAGTACACATATAATCTACTACATTTATTTTATAATGAACGGCGGGGTTCTAAAGTTATTGAAATTAGTTTTAACATTATAAGTTACATTACATAAAATTGCTTATTTAGACCAGCCATTATAGGTGTTTACATTTCATGCATGCGAACTGACAAGTCTTTACTTTCTCGTTCGATATCTCAACAATAATCAACTGTTGTTAAAAATTCATATGACTTATATTTTAAAGTGTAAAGAAGTAACAAAAAGCATACAATCATAATTTTCGTATCAAGAGCTAAAGCCAAGATATCGAAAAAAAAAAAAAAAAAATTTGCCCTTTTTCAAGATGGCGGCTAAAGCTGACAGGAAATCTTGATCGACGAAGTCAAGCTAAGTTTTCTAAGCCTTCCTAAATAATAATAATAATAATTAATAATACTCATACTCGATATCTAAAAATCGACCTTCTCGGTTTACACGCAGTGCCGATTTTTCCAACGTAATGACCCTTATAAGTGCATATATATTTTGTACGTAATAGTTATAACAAATTTGTAACCTTCGTAAAGTAGAGCATACTATACCCAAGCCAGAAGAATTCGCTCGTTCTCTACATAATATTATAGGTATATGTTATTTGTACATGCGTACATTTAGAACAGGTTTCTACGGAGTCGTGACGAAATTTTATCGTCTGATTTATCCGTTCTTACGACGTTATGACGACACTAAACACTAACTTACGCAATATTCAAAAAGGGCGAAATTGTATGGAAAGAAGTCTATTGAGATACGATATTAAAACAAAAAGAGACTATAATTTACAGGAATGAAAACGTGTAGTGACTTGGTGATTTTTTTAAAATTGATATTAATGTCTCAATGATTGTCCATTACGCAAATGTTAGAGGGATTTTCCTTACGACTAAACAAACGCGTGTTCTTATTCCCTGAACCAAATTATTATTTTCAATTCCATAGTAATACTCGATATTAATTAACTTCGGTTCGGTAAAACATACTATGGTGTGAAGTTATGTATTGTAACGAACTTTGTACTCGTAAACGTCTTTACAATGACGATTATATTAAAGCTGTCAGCTTTAATTTGCTTACGTTTTATATGCTTTTTAATTTATTTTTTTAATTGAATTTCGTTCATGTACGTATTCATACTCCAAATTAATATAAAGATTTTTATCAATTAATGCAAGCATCCGTGAACAGTACTTACGCAAATAAAATTGTAAATATATATACTACATTAAACATTATTAGATTAAACATATTTTAGCGGACTTGAAGTTCCAGGTACCACGAACTCCTAGATATAACTATACAAGTAAACACCATGAATGTCAATAGCATTGAGTACAAAAAATTCAATGCCATCCACAGTGTCATTGGACCATTGACATGTAATAATATTTACCATGGACGGTGATCAAAATATATATAATTTCTAGAGAAAGATGTACTTACCAGATATATATGTTACCTTTTAAAATTAAATGTAGGTTCTTCATATAGAAAAAAAAGTTGCCTCAAAAATCTGTGAAAAGATTATATTTTTTAAATTGGTTTTATGTCGTCCCTACCACTTGTTTTATTTCGAATTGTGATTCACAGCGGTTATTCCGCATAACGTGACAGCTTCTCCATAAGAATATACATATGTAACACAGTTGCAACGAGAATAAATCTAAGACACAAAATCATATTGTAATACTACAAATCATATACACAAACCCACAAAAAAATATTTTTAACAAACTTAATACACTAAAGGACTTGGTAAACATTTCGAGAAACAGTTGGGAATAAGAACTTCAAAAGTCTAATAAAGGTATATATAAAGATATATATCTTGCTAAAGTGAACAATAATAATATATATATATTCAATGTATCACTGTGTAATTATTAAAACCGGTAATTTTACTCGCGCGTGTTACAATCCAAGTTGTAAAGCACGGGAAATACTGATGTCTCGATGTTAAATAGTTTAATCTATTAAAATATAATTGTAAACTATTTTTCGTGGACGTCTTCGCCAGCGTGTTAATCACAGGGGTTAAGTATTAAAAAGGAACGTTCCTTGGGCTTCAAACTTACTTCATACCAAATTCCATCAAAACATAGATCATCAAACTAACATGAAAGTATAGATAGCTCGAAGTTTTGAAATGAGAAGACATTTAAAAAAATGGTCATAGCTACCGCGTAGTTTACGTACGAATATAAACGTACTTATAAATATTTATTTAATTATATCGTGTGAAGCTACAATTAGGCAGATAATTAATTAATTACTAAATTTTATCGAAAATTGCACTGAACGATACCGAATTCCTACATGCAAAGTGCAAATTGCGAGCAAGTGTCTTATGTAGCAAGTTTAAGAAATGGCTAATATAAATGCAGAGGTTAAATAAATTTCACTTAAGTAATTATTGAGAGTTAATTTGTAAGTTATGATCCAACGTCGCACTCTTTTTAATTCTCGTACGGCCTATACTAATAAAGTAATCTATATTTAAATTTCAAGGTTAGGAATTATTTTATCATTAGTAATATGAACGTTATCATACTTAGATATTGTGTCATACGTGATCTCCACAGACGTGAACATATTATTATTATTATTTTATTAGAACAATGAACAGAATTATATGTATTATTATATTACAAATTAAAGAGACTAATGAAATAATTTGTAAAACAATCATATGTTAATTATATTTTATTATTATGCTTTAATTAATCATTCTTTACCAGTTTATATTAATCGATATCGTCATGGTTCTCATTATACGCAAGACAACAAGATACGTTCAAGAACATTTACACACAAACACACATATTCTTATCACATTTTAGGTATGGATTATGAGAGCTTCAATCTCTAGACTAAACAGAAACTTCACATTATTATATTTCTTACTTTAAAAATGACCAACATTCATACAAAACTTGGTCCTACATAACCCATATATATTAAGTTTACTTATTCTAGACCCGCCTGCTTAGGCTGTGTATGTCAATCAGTCAATCTATGTTAGAATTTTAGATACACACAGATTTGACAGCAACATTTAGAAAATTATGACAAAAATATTAATACTTAATAATAATTTCTGAATCAATCTACTAATAATTTAACTGCGAAAGTGTCTGTTTGTTACGTTCTCATGGCTAAACCACTGAACCGATTCTGATGAAACTTGTTATGAAGCAAGCTTAAATCACAAGGAAGGCTATATGCTTTTTATTACCTAACACCTGAAGTCCCCCTCGACGAACATGGCATTAGCGAAAACTAATCATAAATATATAAACAATTCCGATAATCCTAAACAATATCTAACTGGCCGTCAGGTATTCGCATTCATTCAACGTCTAGAGTCAATAATAATCGAATAACGTGCCTGACAATAACAGACGATGTCCTGCTAACAAACAAGTACCCATTGTTCACGAGTTCGTGATAACGAACAATATTAATAGCTTAGAAATTATTACGATTAAAGGGCCATTACAGCCAATTGAGTTTGTCACTGAAATAAAGTCATTAAGGCACCTTAGAATTTAATTTTAGTCTTCTTTCTGTCTTCAGTAAACCAGTACCAGTAACCTGTGAATGTCCCACTGCTGGGCTAAGGCATCATCTCCTTTTTTGAGGAGAAGGTGTTGGAGCTTATTCCACCACGCTCCAATGCGGGTTAGTGGAATACACATGTGGCAGAATTTCAGCGAAATTCAACACATGCAGGTTTCCTCACGATCTTCTCCTTCACCGTCAAGCACGAGATGAATTATAATCACAAACATGGGACATGAAATTCAGCGGTGCTTGCCCGGGTTAGAACACGGTCATCGGTTAAGATTCACGCGTTCTTACCACTGGGCCATCTCGGCTTACCTGTCTGTCTTGCGATTATTCAAATGAGTACTCTATATGCCTGAATGTTTTATTATTTTGGCAACCTAAGGTTTACTGTGTATTGCTCAATATGTACATAAACATATATAAGTATATATTTCCCCTTGGAGCAGCGTGGTGGATTGATTTTTACCCCGTTTCAAGAAGAGGAAAGAGAGTGAAATATTTACACGCTGTTTATTTACAATATACATATATATATTTCTTATAAATAAAAATTCTTACGAATAATTTATAGAGGATGCAATTCATGCAGACGCAGCGTATGAAAATATAAATAAATATTGGTACCAACTTAGTTTTCGCTTAAATTAACTTTCAACGTGTACTCGTATCGTATTACTTCACACAAATAATAACGTTTGTTTACGTTAATATAAAATATTGCATACATTACCTAAAAAAATATGACAATGTGTAATTATTTTAAAACAACATCGAAAATAGCACTAATGTTTTATTTAAGCTTAGATGCTGTTAAACATTAGGTCTTAGATTTTATGTCTCGCGTACCTTTGATACACTAGCTCGCTCACCTTGCTAGAACACTAAAACTAAACGGGCGGCAGCACAAAGTCCTACCACTAGCTTACTAGTGTAACACTAGTTTAACAAGAACATGATAGAATTGATACACGGTCGTATACACAGGTCTTGCAACTTCAATATGCGGTACGTTGACATAATGACGCTGTTAAGTTCAATTTACGGCCGCCAGAGGCATGACAATTCGCGTAATAATTATCCCGAACACTTTTTCAAATCCAAACAAAACAACCAAAAACAGTTAAATAACAAAACAAAAATAACAAAAAATCTGCAAAACTCAAAAAACGATATAATAATGATTAAATAACACAATACTTAGGAGAGAAAAATATCAGCTTCGATAGCAGCGACGTAGTACGTACAGCGGATGGTATTATGAATTAGCAGTTGTAACACACTCGCACCTATCTCCCACCACTGAAATTGGACTCAGTTGCAAGACCTGTGTATACGACCGTGAATTGACATTATAGTGAAGGAAAATATATCAAACCATTAATTATTTGTTATCAGTGCACGTTCTAATATCAAAAACGTGATGGAGATTATTGTGAATTATATTAAGAGCTTTAGTAGTATATAAATGATAGATAAATAATCTTATTTTGATTAAGTAAGTAGTTTTAGTGCAAATCATATGTAATCTATATATTATACTAGGATTTTCGACAGCAGCTTCATCAGCGTCTGAAGGATGAGAGGAGTTAATTGCTCAATGTCCTATTTTATAATCTTATCAACGTTTACGCAAAATTTTATGACCCTTTTCGCGTAAACTCACTTTCGCGTTTATAATATTACTTGCGTTTTGCCTGCGGTTTCACCCGCTTAGTTCCCGTTCCCGTGGGAATACAGGGACATAATGTAGCCTGTGTTACTCGTTGATAAGGTAGATTTCCATTGTTGAAAGTATTTTTTAAATCTGTTTAGTGGTTTAGGCATCAAAGCGTCACAAACAAACTCATATACTTATAATATTAGTTAGGATTAACAATACATTCATCATGTCATGTACATAAAGGGTCAAAATATATAACTTATATATTTTGAAACTGGCTGTGTCATGTATTACATATACATACAATAAAAGAGAAGTGGATCGGATATAATTAATAAAATATATACAGTAGAATTTCGATTATCCGAACCAATTGGGACTGAGACTAGTTCGAATAATCGAAACGTGGGTTTTTGGAACAAGATCATAATTAACACCTTATTACATAAAAACATATATATTAAAATTTGACATGCATATTAACGTTGAAATATATATACTATGTGTACTTTCAACACCTTAAAAAAGTCGAATACTTTTTGTTATATTTTTTTTATAAAATCATTAATTTTTAATTGACCGACGGCTGTAACGCGTTTTTGAGCGGCCAAGTCTCAATAAACAATGTATCTTTCGCATCAATGTTCGGATAAACTTAGTCATCTTTCGGATAATTGAAGGTTCGGGTGATCAAGGTTCGGATAATCGAAGTTCTACTGTAAGTGTGAATTTTACTTAATGGCTTTGTGCTAACTGTCCGGGTAGGTATCATCACATCTTCTACCGCCAAACAGCAATACGTAGTATTGCTGTGTTCTGGTTGGAAGGGTGACTGAACCTGTGTAACCACAGACAAGGGACATGACATATGGGTTCCCAAGGTTGGCGCAATGGTGATGTAAGCGATGATTAATATTTTTTACAGCACTAATATCTACGGGCAGTGGTGACCCCATACCATCAGGCTTCCCATCTATCTGTCCGTCTATGTATATTATAAAGAAAACAAAGAGAATTAATAATTGGTAAATAACCACAAAATCACATTTCTCTATATTAGTATATAAGCCACCATTTATAAACCAATATTTTTAAGGTTGTAGTTAACGCTACGCGTTACGCGTTTCCCCTCACGGGAACAGAGGGGGGGGGGGTATGTGGGGCTCGCCATATGTCCAGGGCACCGAGTGTGCCCCGGTCATCGGAATACCCACTAAAAACCCAGCGGTACTCTTCCCGTCTTAGCGGGAGCGCCACGGGATCGCTTGCGCATGCTACCGTGACGCTCCGACAATTCATTAGTACTACCTACCCTGACTGCACAACTAGCGGTAACCTATTATAGAAATAAAAAAAAAAACAATGTTTATATTAAACTATACCTAACTTAATCATTTACGAAGATGAGTTATCGTTTTGACTATTTTCCTAACAAGATAAGAAGCGCTGATGTTTAAAGAAAACTTTTAGATAAATGACCCATTTTATAGAGATAACATTGTATTTCCAAAGATATCATTTGATACCTATTTTCCTAAACATTACATATAACATTTTTGCAATTTAGGTCTTTCTACTGTGTACCATTTGTTTACTTGGAGGTAGGTCTTCGTGCAAGCATGTTTGGGTAGGTCCACCCACTCATCATATACTACCGGCACATAGCAATTTCTACAAACAGCTGCGTTACAGACATATGAAACTCCTAGTACCCAAGGTGGGTGGTACATTGATGTAAGGGGTAATTAACATTCCTTACAGTGCCAATATTTATGGCAGTGGTGATCGCTTATCAGGTGGTTCACTTGCAGTCTGTCAATATATCTTCTCTATTTATCGTGTTTAATAGTCCTAAGACAAATTAATGTTGCTTTCCTAAACTATTTATGAGATTGTGATGACCAGCGAAGGGAATGGCCCAAAAAAACAGCAATTCTTCTCCGTATGTCTGTTTTTCAATATAAACATTTAACCAATGTAAATTTGTATGCTACGTATTATATTATATTGAAATCTTTCATAAGTCACTCAGTGAAAAACAACTTGAAATTCATTAAGAACGTATTCAAGGACAAGTAGGTATTTAAATATTCTGGTAACATTCGATTATACCGCACGAACGACCCTCTTTTAATAGCCTTTATAAATTCCACTTAACTCCAGAACCAATTTGTTTCTTCTTCGTGAACTATTTAAAAATAAAAGTGTCATTTATCGGTGACCTGAGAAGCTACAAAGCCGAAACTTAAACGAAGATCGTGAGTGTAACTTAAGATTACCACCACTGAGTTTTCAGGTTTTAAATCTCTTACAATTCATCTCGTATTCGGCGATGAAGGAAAACATCGTGAGGAAAATCGCCTGACAGTTGAAATTTTATGCCGCCACCAAAATTGAAGTAGCTTGGTGGAATAAGCTCCTAGCTTTCTCCTCGAAAGGAAAGGGAGATATTTGTCCAGTGGTAGGACATACATATATATAAATGAAGAAAATAAGAATAATATATAGACATGAATGAATATGAATGACATACTAGTTTTACACGACAAACAATAAAAGATAAATCAGGTGTTATTGTAATTAAGCCACAGAATCCTTACAGATAAGGAACTATATTATTAGATAATAGCTTTAAAGATTAATTAGTGATAAAATTCACTAAATACATTCTTATCGTAATTTATCTCTACGTGACATCGGCCACGATCGGTTCCGAAACAAAGCTAAATTTTCTTATCTATTTTCAACCTTATCCCATTGAAATAAAACAATGATAGCAGCTACAAAGGCAGTGCATTAGGGTCATATTAATAAAATTAAAATTTTATAAGCTCTCTTTTATTCTGGCTACGAGTCCAGATAGACATAATTTATATTAGTCTAGCTTTACATAATAATGTACTAAAGTGTTTTAGTTTTAAATAAATATTGTGATATTAGTTTTTATTAATTAGGAATAAAATATTATTAAATAAAAGTGAGTTAAGTTTGATTTGAGTTGTGTCATTATATTTTATGCAAAAGTATAAATGTTATTTATTACGGATTATTCGAGAAGAGTGAAGATTTCGTTTTCATTCGAGTTGACGCGTTAAAATAAATAGTGGAATCGGAATTGTTCATAACTAAATAACATAGGCTGTTTCATATAAAATATTTTTTAAAAAGAAATGAAAAAAAAAACATAACAAATAGTTCAAACCAATTTAAAACGTTTAATATAATTTTGACGAGGACGAGAGGAATGTTATCGTACCTTCTTTGTTATTGGGCTTTATACTATAAAGTTGATATAAATAATTTTTTTAAACATTTTCGTTCTTTGTTCCAGTGTACGCAAGCAGGATGTGTCCAATATGGCCATTGCATCTAATAATATTATACATAGTGGCAATATGTCCTATGTGGGTGCTGTGCCAAGCAGCGCCGAACTACCTCGCCAAATTCCTGTCAGAAACCGTGGAGATTCACATGGGCGACTATTATTACGTCGACGTTAACGTCACAGGTAAAAAAAAACATATCAATTTAAAAAAAAAGCACCTTATAGTTGAATTTATTTAAAGTAATACCAGTAAATGTTTTATCATATTTCTATGAAAAATAAATTCAGCATTAGTTTGTTACGTATGCATTAATTTTATTATTTACGTAACAAGATAGACTAGTAATTATATTTAACATGCGAGCATACTTCAGTTTTAATAATAATTATTTGTTAAGAATTGAAATCAAAATTCGTTGAGCATTTATAAACAAAGGATACAGATAAAGCGTTCAAAATAAGTTTTAATTGTTGCCAATGTTGTCTGTTTGTTATGAGTTATGGCTTAACCTCGTATATAATTCCTACTATGTCGGCAAAAAATAAAGAAAACACGAAAACGTGCAGAAGCGGTTGTAATTTATTCGTTTGCTTTATTTTTTGAAGTTAAAAAAAAAAGTTAAATTTTCAATAGTTAATTGTTGATATTTAACCTATCAAACATAAATACTTCTATTAATAAGTATACTTAGTTGAATTCATCACGAAGTTTTTACCGCCAATAAATTTCATAGTGAACTTTCTCGATGTCTATATTAGCATCGACGAAGAAGTAAAGATAGACAAAACCTTTCATATTCCATACAGTAGCAGCCTGTGAATGTCCCACTGCTGGGCTAAGGCCTCTTCTCCTCTTTTTGAGGAGAAGGTTTTGGAGCTCCAATGCGGGTTGATGGAATACACATGTGACAGAATTTCAATGAAATTTGACACATGTAGGTTTCCTTACGATGTTTTCCTTCACCGTCAAGCACGAGATGAGTTATACATCACAAACTAAGCACATGAAATTCAGTGGTGCTTGCCCGGGTTTGAACTCACGATCATCGGTTAAGATTCACGCGTTCTTATCACTGGGCCATCTCGGCTTTTCATATTCCATGTTATTTGCTAATTAATAGCTGTTCTAGATTATACACCACAAACAGTGTTTGATTAAAATGTATTTATTTCTAGTACCATTATTTCACTTAACTAATTATATCCACTTTAATTTTACTTCCAATGTTCCGACAACAACTTAACCGACGTTCAAAACACAATTTTTTTCACCAATCTGTAATGAATACCATATAGAATAGTATTCAAGATCTCGACCATTTATATGTATTATATAAAAAAAAGAACAGTACAATAATTAATTAATATCAGCTTATATCGCTATCGTCATCTGACTACGATGTAACGCGCTAACTCTCTTTCATTATAATCAATCTTTAACCCATTGCCGGATATGGGGAACCCGCCTAATCAATCGTTATCCTGCGTTTTTGTTGCATGTTATTAATTTTTTTTAATGTATATTTACAGGATCAGATTTGCAAATAGGTGATAAAATGGTGCTAGTTATGGGTAACGACCACATAGCAGAAGCGGAATGGAACTCCACGTATCGCCTCACAGAATATGACGTCAATAAAGGTAGTTTTGAAGGCAGAATTAGGGTAAATGGACATTTTCTTGGTAAGTGTAATTAATACCTTTTATATAATATAATTAATGACGTATATTTTATTTTTATTAACTTATCGTGATATACTTCACAAATTGATTCATCAAAGTAAATCGTGAAACTGGCATTGTTTATAATAATTATCATGTATAAAACTTTATTGACAACAGTTCCAGATTATTCGGATATAAAACATAATTTTACACGAAAACCTTGAAGTAAATAACAAATAGCCTAACTTTAAGCTCCAGATCGATTTCGGCCATGGCGGCCAATCTCACGAGAGGTTAGCCAACTGCGCAGGAGATATTATAGTGCACAAGTGTACGCGCAAACACAGGTGCACTCTCCATTCCCTAGCTCTCATAATCCGATGGGACGGCAATCCGACACGAACGGAAAGAGTTCAGGCGCAGAGGCACAGGAGTGTACACACTTCCAACCTGCAGACTCAGAGCCAAGGCACGGATAAAAGTGAATTCAAGATAATAGAATGACTCAATAAACCAATGTCTGTGCATTCCTATATCTCCACTAATAATCTTCTTACTTATTAAAAAAACGGACATTAATCTATAATAATTTACCGCGAGTGATCGTAAGGAACAGCTAGTTTGATAATAATAATCTTATATAATGTTATAATTACGACATGTAATCGAGCTGATATACATTTTTAAATGATATTCGAAAAAAAAAACGATAATTTTTTTTTATTATTGTGCTACGTATCCGTTTATCGATAATTATCGTTTACCCGTATGACCTTTAATATGGATTAAATATGTATACACAATTAAATTTAAATATAAATGCTTTGTTCTTAAGAAACGAACAAATTTAACGTAAATTTTATACAAACTATTTATATACATTATATTCTTCAGAAATAAATATATTACATATGTATATGTACAGGATTATTTGTAACACACCAGCAACCTCGCAGGACTAGATAGCTAACATCATAAGCAACAACTTTTGTTCTACGACTTCGGACATAACTCAATACACGAAAAAAGAACGATTTTAAGTTTTTGTCGTACTGTCGTGACATTTGTAGGTCTATATTTCATTCATAAACGAAAGGACGACGCGACGCTTCGATCTTTACGATGCGTGTAGATTTATAAACGTTCAAGCGGGAAATTAAATTAATACTTGTGTTTGTATGAATTGTAGAATTTATTTATTCTAACAAATTATCAAAGTCGTAGAACAAAAGTTGTTGCTTATGGTGTTAGCTATCTAGTCCTGCGAGGTTGCTACTGTGTTACAAATAACCCTGTGTAAGTGGAAAAGCGTTGGTGCCAAAGATAGATTCATAAATATTTCTTTAGACTAGATACTAGAAGAAAGACAACGAATTCAATTTTATTTACTTTGTATATAGATTTATGAAATTTATAAATAATATATATAATATAGAAAGTAGAATTCATTATTGCATCTGAGTTCATTGACCTTTGTTATTGCCCTTTCAAACTCATATACGTTACTCAAGTATAATCTTACAATCACTTTCATCGCTGCCTCGTTGGTCTCGCGCCTACCTTATAAGCATTTGTAGATGCAAGTTTCTGCGATCAAACCCCTGCTCGAGAGTAAAATTAAATTCGTTTGTCTGACAAGGAACGTATCTAGGCCCTGAATTTGAAAGTCAGTGTTTACACTCCCGAAAACAGATAGTGTTGCCAGATGCTTTCGTTCTCGTGTCTCGGATTTAACGTCCTGTCCGATTTTAAGTGTATACTGAATATGCTTTGTTACTCGGTGGTAGAGCTTTGTGCAAGCTCGTCTGGGTAGGTACCACCCACTCATCAGATATTCTACCGCAAAACAGCAGTACTTTGTGTTGTTGTGTTCCGGTTTGAAGGGTGAGTGAGCCAGTATAATTACAGGCACAAGGGACATAACATCTTAGTTCCCAAGGTTGGTGGCGCAGTGGTGATGTTGTTTTTTTTTTAAGAAATATACAAACCACTGTCTATGGGCGTTGGTTGACCACTTACCATCAGGTGGCCCACATGCTCGTCCACTAACATATACTATAAAAAAAAAATATATATATATATATATACTATGTAATATGGCCGATTACCATACTGTATGGCGCAGTTGGCTAGTGTTCCCTAAATAACAGTCGTGGTCATTATCAGTTTGGCGGTATCATCGATTATTTTATAAGTTTTTATTATTTATTGACGAGCCGGTTGGCGTGGTTGGTAGATACTTGGCTTTCGCGCCGTAGGTCGTGGGTTCGATTTCCACCCAGGACAGACGTGTCTTGAGTCTGAGTGTAATTATGTATATAAATATGTATTTACAAAAGAAAAGTAGTATATCAGTTGTCTGGTTGCCATAGAACGAGCTCTGCTTAGTTGATAAATTAAAAAATAATAATTATACAATTACAAAGCGATATTATCTTGAATACAGTTTAAGAAAAATATATAGGCTAACATTTTAAAGGTTTTTGTTTTTTTTTTTTCAGGTAGAACAGAATTAATGGTAGAAGCAAATCGGGGTACTGCACAGTATTTAGCAAACGGCTCCTTGCCGATTACAGTGACGAGGCCACAGCGAGTTATAGACACAATATTTACAACCAGTGTTGCTGTATTTGTAAGTTTATTTAATATTTTTTATTATAAGAACTTCGGGTTTCTGCCATTTCACGTAAACGCGTTTTTGCAGCGTGAAAAAACGACTTAGATCGCTTTGCGTTGTTTCCGTGCATTGACCCGTGAAAGAGATATTTGATATTACTTACAGTAATGTCTCGGTTGATAACTAGTTACCGATACATCGTTCATTCGCTCATTTGTATTAGTCCTGTGCATGTGCAAGAATGCAAGATTATTGCAAAAATACACACACTCAAACACAGCTGTCAACACACATGCTCATATTACTTTGTGCTTATTGCAAAGTTAGTTTTCAGTATAATCTATTCATTTAGGTATCTAAGGAAGAGATTTGTTCATGCAATAGACGAATTTTCCAGGTTTCGTTGATCTTCATAAACTTTGGATGTGCGATGCACTGGCCCACTGTCAAGGGCGTACTGAAGAGACCCATCGGCCCAGCCATCGGTATGTGTGGACAGTTCATCTTCATGCCTTTGGTAAGATTTTTATATGATTACTAGCGTTTTCCCCGCGGTTCCCGTTCGTATGTTACTCGCTTATAATGTGGCTTTCGATTTGTGAACTAATTTTTAAAATCGGTTTAGTGGTTTAGGCTTGAAAGCGTAAGAAACAAACTCACATTCGCATTTATAATATTAGTTAAGATTTGTTGGGTAGAAAGTAGTCTAAAGTTTGACTGCTTTTTTGGTCTAGTGGCTATCTATAACGCCGCAGATCACAAGGTTCTGGGTTCAAGCCCTCAGGCCAGTACAATAAAAAAGTAAAGGTCATTGATCCTGCGCCTGAAGTCTTCGGGTGCACGACCCCAGACCCGATAAAAGAGATAGAGAAGACCAGATTTTGCCAGATTATGAGAGAAGTATGAAGAGTTTACTTGTGTTTGTGCATTACAATATGCCCGGCGCACTTAGATCTTTGGTCTAAGAAGATAAGACGAGGCGAGGAAGCGTTTCGACTCGAATGAAATTAATTTGTCTAAACCCCGGTCACTATATTTTAGAAACAATTTCTTTAGCTTAGGTATATACTACGATACGTAATTGAAAAGCGAGTTTTGTCAATATTCTTGTAACTCAACTAAGCTGAACGATGTGCTATCAATCCCTTATTATTTCAACAGGTATCATTCGGATTAGGTTTCCTTATATTCCCGAACTCGCCCGCCATGCGATTAGGAATGTTCTTCACGGGCGTGTCTCCCGGCGGCGGGGCGTCGAATATATGGACGTTTATATTGGGTGGAAATCTTAATTTATCTCTGGCCATGACCACTATATCTACCTTGGCGTCGCTTGGTAGGTTTTTTTGTCATATATTTATATGATATTTACCAGCAAAATGATTGTATTTTATTGATATATATTTTTTTTACAGGGTTTATGCCAGCTTGGCTCTTTTCTCTTGGACAAGTTGTATTCGCAAACGCAAAGATCGTAGTGCCATACGTTCGTATAGCGACATTCGTCGCCGGCCTCATCATTCCATTAATGATTGGCTTGGCCATGCAGAAGTTCACACCACGAGTGGCAGGCTTCATGGTCAGGATTCTAAAAGGATTCTCGACCACTCTACTGCTGTTTATCATTATATTCGCAATAGTGACGAATTTGTATATCTTCGAACTGTTCTCTTGGGAGGTTAGTATAGAATAAATTATTCCTTTTTGCCGTCAAAACAGTAATCATGTTGATCTTATACATAATGTATTGTGACATCAAAAACTATTGAAGTTATTGCTACAATGAGATTTTTTTTATCAATAAGATTGTTGAAAATAATAACTTGTACGTTGTACAGGAGAAATTGTAAAAAATCGTTGTAATTCCAGATAATAGTAGCGGGTATGTGCATCCCATGGCTGGGCTATGCCGTGGGCTACTTCGGTGCACGCTTGCTGCGACAGTCTCACGAAGACGCACTTGCCATATCTGTCGAGATCGGCATTCAGAACACCGGCATTGCCATTTTCCTACTGCGATATGCACTGCCTCAGCCGGAGGCTGACCTCACCACCGGTAAGATTGGCGAACTCTTAGCACACACACACACCAGCCAAGGATCCACTCCAATACACACAAATATCGTCATCAAAATCGGTCCAGCCGAATAGGAATTAAACCAACCAATGTTGGTCCATTATATGTCTAAGATTTTTGACATAAATTTTGCACCAAGAAATTACACTTTTTGTATTTTTCTTTTCAGTGATACCAGTGTCGGTAGCGATCATGACACCGATTCCTAATACCATCATTTACATAGTACAGAAGATTATGTCCTGGTATGTATTAATATATATTCACTAAAGCGTGGAGTTTGTGTTGTTCTCTATTACGTGTGTTTTTTTTTAAATAAAATGTTAAGAGATTTACTGCAAAGAATATATTAAGTGATTTGAAAGATATAAATAAAGTGGTTGACACGCTTTCTCAAGGGATTCATTGATTCATTAGTTCGATCGATTGGGTTTTTTGTTTTGGTTCATTTTTATGTTTTGAGTACAGGGTTCACGGTTGCCCTTGCTCTGTAGTGTACAATAACAGTGATACTATAAGATTTTTTGATATTTCTCTATGACATCTGAAGATTAATTTTATTTGACACGAAAAGTAAAGGAAAGTTTCATCAATATCGTTAAAAGTATTCCCTTTTTTTGTATTTAAATGGATTCTATTTTAGTGAAATCGAAATTAAAAAACCGCTAGTCACATTATTGTCGATGGTAATAAAAAAAATATGAATGTAAAATACACAAATAATGCACTTTTTAAAAATAAACAGGGGGTTGATGTTATCTGTGGTTTTGTCCTTAAATGATGCCATATTCGATTTTTTTAAGAGTGAATTTTCTATTTTCCATACCATGTCATCATTCCCATACGCGCCATAGCAGGGGATGTAAGCGTACGTATTCAAAACCATAAAGCGGTGGTGGGGGCTTGGGATGATGTCAATGCATGTGATGACGAACATGAGAAAAATGCTATTGCTTAAATATTTCCGCTCTGTATTTTCAACATTAAAACTTCTGATGAGACAATAGAGACAAAATTAATATATACCTCTAATCAGAATTGTGATTGGTCGAAAACCTCCGATGACGCGATATGCGACCAATCAGTGTTCGGTATTTAGATATATTCGTGAATATTTCCTCGCTCATCATTTTCGCCAATTTATAATAAACTACGCAATTGACTTTTTAATATCGATTTAAATAATAAATTTCGCAATATTTATTTATTAGATTTCAATATAAATATAATTTAATTGAATAATGACCCAATATCTATTTATATGCTATCCACTATGCTATACACTAATATATTTCTAAATTCAACTAAAATATATAAGTATTTTAACATTAGTATTAAAATAATTTCAGCTAAAGCTTACAAGGATTAAGGTCGAATACACGTTCTCATGTTCGAATTACAAATGGTTTGCTTAACGCAATTATTATGGTGAAATTACTACTGTTATAGAGAATGGACTATTTTTATTAATATATTTTATCTTGTGAATATTAAATGACAAATATAATTTGACAGTTAATACATTTTCAATACTTTGTCTATGGTTCGATTTCTCTATACAGTATATAAACAAAATTTTCTTTTAAAGTCAAAAGTAAATTTTTGCTTTGTAAATAGCAAAAATATATTTAATAACTATATAATAATAATAATATTTGTATCCACAGCGTTAGAAACCGAAATGCCCACAAAAAAATCTTGGAGGACGACCTCAAACCAGTTTCCGAGGCCCCTGAGCCCAGCGTCATCTCTACCATTGATGTCAAATAAACAGGTCTCAGTGCTTTAGGATAAGACGAAAGTTTACAACACCCGCTTGCCAAGTTAGAAACAATTTAAGATACATGAGATTCATACACAAGAAAAGATTTACTTTAATTAATGTGAAAATATAAAAAGAATCCTGTTTGTACATATATTTATCTATTATATGTATGGTATTAATGAAATATTTATTTATATTACTAGCCTGTTGGTGTGGTTGGTAAGATACTTGCCTTTCACGCCGCAGGTCGTGGGTTCGATTCCCACCCAGGACAGACATTTGTGTGCATGAACATGTCTGTTTGTCCTGAATCTGGGTGTTATCTATATAAGTATTTATTTACAAAAGAAAAGTAGTCTATATAAGTATATCAGTTGTCTGGTTTCCATAGTACAAGCTCTGCTTAGTTTGGGATCAGATGGCTTTGTGTGAATAAAGTCCCAGGATATTATTATTATATTATTATAATTAAAAGAAAATATTATCATATTATCATATTGTAAATAATGTGGTTACTTCTTGAAGCTACAAATTGCACTGCACATATATTGGGATAATATTATTTTAACATATTATGTGGCTATACAGATGTAATAAAAATCATGTCCGACCCGTGAAGTGGTTATTAGGTATCGTGTGTCGGTTCTATTTATGTAATAATTTTAAAAAAACTAGGAAAAAATTATTTATAAAAATATATTAATTGTGTTTAACGACACTGTTGGTGGTAAAAACGTGGACTACTGAGGTCATGACCACGTGTCTTAGCTACCCGATAGGTAAGAGCTATCGAGCGCTATTGCCCGCACCTGTGTTACCAAGTAATTTTCGTCATTTAATTTAAAAAAAAAAATCCGGTATAAATTTTTTGCACACGATACCTAATAACCAATTCACGGGTCGGACACGAATTTTGTTACACGCTGTATATGAAAGAAAAAAATATTATTTAACATAACATTTTTGGTGATATTTTCTAGTTTATTCAATTAAATTTTCTTTGTGGGGTTTCAATATCGAAAACGGAACTATAAAATATAATAATGTCCGTCATTCGATGATGTATATTTTTTTTACTACGTATATCTAGAAGTATGTTATATATAATTCGATATACCACTATATCATAATTTCTTCTAATGTATAATTATTTATTCATAGGAGGAGAATTGGTCATCTTCTTCGTAAGCTCACCGTATACCAGTTATTACGTTGCAATAGAGTCTACAATTATTATAGACAAAATTATCACGTTTAATCAGGACCATAGACCAAAATATATCGATATTTGTTTATGATTGATATATTAATGTATTCTTCTCTTTTTTATGGATTTATTTTTATAAAAAAATTGTCTGTGGTGCTGTGTGATTTTTTTCACGATTATATCATTGGGGAATCTTATCGATTATGAATGGATAAAAAGATTTAGATATATTTTATATGAAAATTTAAGAACAAATTTTGATGACTTTTTTTTAATATGCGTATCGTATACATTTTTGATAACGCGTTTACAACAAATACTTTCTTTACATATCGTAGCAAGGCCTTCATATGTTTTGGCTTAGTATTGTCTATGGACTAAAAAAAAGTCTAATTCACGAAAAGAATCTTGTAAGTAAATTATTTATTTAAATCAAAAATTGTTACACCTTTTTATTTAATTATTTGTTAAATTTAAAAGTAGTACGTAAGTGTACTATTTTTATCATAAATTATATTGTTTTTATTCGATCGTGTATATTTTTTTTATTATGTTATCAAATCGTTTTAATTAACGAGATATTTTGAAGATATTATTGTTCACCTATAAAATTTTCTATACCTGTTTTAATATGATAGCAATTTTGTAACATTTTTTTTACATTATTATATTTATTTTGCATTATTATTAATACCATAGTCTTTTTCAATAGAACGTGTACTAAGATGAAAACTAAAGTTCTAAAAGAAATTAAATCGCTCAAACATCACAAGTTAAATTTAATAAAACTTGCGAACAAACGCCTTATTCTTAAATACAGAACTTTGTGTACGTCTCACGTTTAATGATTTCTGTTTAAATAAACTGTGAGTGTAGATTTAAAAACTTCTTATCTGATGGTTTTAGACAGTTTTTAATAAACAGTGTTTAAAGTACCAAGTTTATAAGTAAAAATATGAATTTTCAGGTAAGTCTTAAAAGTTGTACTATCGACTTGGTTTTAAACTTTAATTATTATTTTGTACGGTTGTAAAGTGATCTCTAGCAGGGCGTGTAGTATTTTCATATGACTGGTTTTATAGGTGAAACAGATTTGAAAAGACTTTTTAAATAAGAAATGATTGTTACGAGATCAGTATTTTGTTATTGGATGTCATTGTATTTATTATAAAAGACAATTATTGAATCAGAAATATGCTGTTTTACTTTCCTGAATAATTAAAAAGTAAATGTTCCATTACTGGAAAAAGTCCTCTCCTCTTATGGTTTTTCATAACGTTAATACCGTGTTGATGGATGCAAATGTAGTCGAATTTAATTTGATACTGACATCATGCAGGTATAGGTCATATATTTTTAATATAATATAATATTATATATGGCTGGTCTAGTGGCGAGATATAAGGCCGCAGACCCGGTGGCCCTGGGTTCAATTCCCAGGTCGGGCCAATAAATAGTTATTGGGTTTTTCTGTCAGAAAATTCTCAGTAGCAGCCCGGAGTCTGGAAGGTGGAAGTGTTTACATTCCCGTGCCTCGGAAAGCACGTTAAGCCGTTGGTCCTGGAACTCTTTCCGGTCGTGTCGGATTGCCGTCCCATCGGATTATGAAAGCTAAGGAAAAGAGAGTGCACCTGTGTTTGCGCACACACTTGTGCACTATAATATCTCCTGCGCACTTGGCAAATTTCTTTTGAGATTGGCCGCCGTGGCCGATATCGGTCTGGAGGACTATTATTATTACATTATAGTATTCTGATGAAAATATACCACATATAAACTCAGCGTCAAAAAATCGCACCTTTTGGTATTTTGACTTCAAGCAACTATAAACCCTATTTCATCTATGGTAAGGTATAAGTGAGGGGACTCATTTTAAAGGTTATTGAATCCTTTAAATAATAAAACTGTGATAGTGATTACTAAGCATATAAAAAACATTTTTCATGAAAAAAGGAAAAACGCCAAAATTACTTAATTTAATTAATCTAAAAACATAACAAAATTAAAAAATACAGTAAAACAAATTCTTAAAACTAAACTTAGAACCTAGTGTTACCTCCTTTAGCCCTAATTACAGCCTCCATGCGATCCTTCATTGACCTCACCAACGTCACGATGCGTTCTTGAGGAATGTCACTCCACTCCTCGACGACGGTGTCCCGAAGCTGTTCAAGGGTGGCACGGGCAGTATCACGAGACCGCACCCGGCGTTTCAGATCATCCCAAAGGTGCTCTATGGGATTCAGGTCAGGACTTCTCGCTGGCCACTGCATCACGGGGATCCCAACCTGATTCAGGTAGTCCCGAACAATGATTGCCGTATGGTAGCGGGCGTTGTGCATGAATGTGAATTCAGGCCCGACAAAACCAGCATACGGGACCACATGGTCCTCCATCTCTGTGGTGCACCGATGAGCAGTCAGGGACCCCTGGCCACGTGCACCTCCAGTGCAGGAGACGCACACAAGGTCGGTTTTTCCTTGGATTGAGATTCCGTCCCAGAACAAGTAGGATCCTCCTCTGTAGCTGACGGTTTCTTCAAAGCAGGCCTGTGAGTACCGTTCCCCCTGCCTCCTGTACACTCTTCTACGCCTATCATTGCAGAAAAGGCATACCCTAGTCTCGTCGGAGAAGAGGACAGACTTCCATTGGTCGAACGTCCAATCCACGTGGTCTCGGGCAAACTGAAGTCTGACTCGCCTATGCTCTGCTGTCAATTTCGGGCCAGTAGCAGCCCTACGGGCCTGGATTTTCTTCTCTCACAGCCTTCTTCTTATTGTGGAGACGCTCACCGACGTCCTCCGAGCTGTTCGGTGCTGCTGTTGCAGCTCAACAGCGTTGGAGAATCGGTTACGCAAAGACGTCGACACAATATAGCGGTCGTCTCTGTCGGAAGTGCAACGTCGTCTTCCGGATCCATGCTTCCTGATGTAGCCTCCAGTCTCCTGGAACCGCTGGGATACTCGTTTAACCCGGAAACGGCTTATGTTGAGTTGTCGAGCAATATCAACTTGGCGTAATCCTGATTGCAGTAGTGCTGCACTTGAGCTGCTTCTTCTGCCGTGGTATCCATTTTTCAGGGTTTTTTTCTTACTGGAGCTGTTCAGGTGTGACTTCTGTGATTTCTGGATAGCTAATGACCCATAATTAATTTTTACCCCCCCCCCCCCTTTTATTCGTGTCCAAGGTGGCACAAGTAGTGAGTCCTCTAATGAGCTTTTCAGCACTTTTTTTTAAAGACCCTAACGTTTCGTGATTATTGTTTTTACAGAAAAGAACGATACGCGTTTTTAAAGTGTATTAATTGTGCTTTCAAATGATATTAATTTTGGTAGGGTACAATAAATAAGTTAAGAGTATTATTCGCTTGAAGTCAAAATTTCAAAAGGTGCGATTTTTTTGACGCCGAATGTATTATGTTGAATACCTACCGTCCCTTACAGTACTACAATAGTAGTCCTTATGTTGTACACATTGGTACTAAATTAGAAAAAGTTATAAAGATTGACATAACAATATATTTTATAAAAATACTGAAATTAAATTGGTAATATTATATTGCAAAAATAACGCACTATTGTTATTAAACCGTTCTAAAAACAAAAACCTTGTTAATATTAAAACTTTTTGGTTTTAATATTTGTTTGGCAAATACCTATGTCATAAAAAAGTTAATCTGTCAAACTTGTTCAAAAACTGTACCGCAATGGCCGTTAAACCAATAAAATAAATAGTGTAAAATGTAATTCCTAACCATCTCCCACGAACCGTATAACTCTCTGAGTAGCTAGCACGATGGGTAAGCCAAAGTATGATCCTCCGACGAACACATTCCCATACAAAATATCGAAGAGGCTAAATGTCCTTAGTGTTCCTAGGAAATATATCATAGATACAGGTGAAGGTATGCCAGCCCTGACTCCCAGGGGAATAAGGAAATCTGCAATTAATAGTCACATATCTGACAGAGTGAATGACGCCGCCTGGCCTTATTTACGGTTTGTAAAAATATAATAAATTTAGTATAGTAACAGCCTGATCCATTGCTGAGCTAAGTTCTCGTTATATTTAATTTCGCCACAGATCACGAGATATTACAAACTTAAATTAAGCTAATAAAACCTAGTGCTTACCAAACTGACCCGCAATCCTTGCTCAAAATTAACGTGTCCAACATATCGGCTAAGCATTTACACGTTCTTATAAATAAGGGTGCCATAGTGTGTGTAAATTTATTATGGCAGAAATATCTTGTTATGCATACATAGAAAAAATGTCTAAATATTTAAATTTTTAGCATATAAACAAAGGCCTTCGATAATTTAAAATAAAAATTAGTGTCATATTATTCATACGAGTACATTTTCTGAACTAATTTTTTCAGCCGTTTCCTTATAATAAAACGGATGTACAAGAGTCGATTCAGTTCAGATCGTATAGAGCGGATTGATCGTATGATTGAAGCCGCCAACGCGACTTGTTATTCTAAACTAGCAAATTGCGTGCTCGATCTTAAGAAACAAGATACGAAAGACGTTAAGAAGAAACGAGGATGGACAGAGAGTGAATGGAAAAAACACATGGACTATATTAGTCAAATTGCTGGTCCGAAAAAAGACTTCAGAAAAACTATAGCTAGGGTACGTTATCATTGAAATATAAACAAAATAATAATAGATTTTTGTATATTCTATTATTGTATAAGTAGTTGCGCTTTGAAGTTATAGCCGCTTTAAATTTACACTGTTGACGTGGCAAGCGTGGCATTCCAGTATTTAATAAATGCAATCATAACTCTTCATATTATCCTTTGATTAAATTGACTTTTACTATAATTCTAACTTTAAAATCTAATCAAGATAGAAAAAATGTTTTTATTTTTCGTTTTTTTTTTTTTATTAAACAGAGAGGCCTAAGTAAACCTTTGGATCTTTTACTGCCGAGAATCAATCAAATTTGCCACTTTCCTGAATTCAAAGTCTACAGAAGATTATCAAAAGAGGCTTGGTACAGAGATCCTGAGAAGGTATGAGCTATATATATGTGATTTCATTTCATATTTTACTGACCATATTCGTAGATTATGTATAATTATTGGAACGAAGTTCTTTTACGCGGTTTACAGTAGAGTGAAATGGCAGTGGCCAAGGTCATGTCACATAACAAAATTGCGCTATGCCTACTTCGAAAATGCTACAAAATGCGATGCGTTGGACGTTCGAATTCAGTTGCACGAGCACTTCTGGAGATAGGACTTATGCCGAATTGTTGAGCGCCAAACCAAACCAAACCATTGATCGTGAACTGTATAGTGTACCTACCATTTTATTATTAATTAAGTTAAATACTTAAATATAAGAAAACTCAATCAAAAGAATTAATTTTATTTAAAATACTTACCTAAAATTCTTAAAAATACAAAAACAAAAATATAAAGGTAATACAAAACCCTATAAGGACCAATAGCGCTACGGCTTACGAGCCGCACGCCAGTCCCAGGTTCGAACCTTGGGCTATTGTCACAATTCCTATCATAAGCTTTGTTTAATTGGAGGCGTAACTTACTAAAACAATATTAAAATATTAGTAAATTGTTATTAATATTGTTAATTGAATTTAAAAATTTAAATCGTTTCTTAATCTTTGATTAGAGAGAGTAGCATAAAGGAGGTTGAGGCGCTTTTTGATGTGTCAAAAATACAGTAATATAATTAAATCTACATTTTAAAACAAGTTTTAAGTCGAAAAAAAAATATCGCAAAGAACTTCGTTCCTGGTGGGGGTCCCCCGACTACACAATTTTTTGTTTCATCGTCCATGATCGAAATTAAGGCGATACTAAGTGTCCTAGGAGAATTACTCCGTAAAATAATTAATAGTCTAAATACTATTTTATCGCGAGTGTATTCAATAAAAATGAGTAGGAAGCCTTTTAATATCAATAATTTTAGTACTGTAGTAAAAACATCAGTCGTAACACAATTCCAATGGAAAGCGAATCCATGCAGTTTTCTAATAACTCTGCTATACTATGCATCTATGCCCTACAAACAGTTCTTGAGTATTGTTTATAATATGACACAAATCCATTTATCTACTCATATCTCATATATGTCATTTTCAAATTTCCGAAAACAACTTCGTCGACATTCGAAATTTATTTATTTTATTTTATAATGAATACCATAGACAATTTAAGATCTCGACCAATGATGTAACGTCAATTCCAGGCTAAGTTATTTATTAATCTTTACGCTTCTAACCATTGGAATGGGTCATAATATAATGGATCAATTTCTTTTTCTTACTAAATTGTACACTAAAAAATGTATATTAAAATGTTATATTTTTTTTAGGTACCGCCGAATGCACTCAAATATGTGATATCGGATAGAATAAAGAAGCTAGCTGCTCATAGAGTTATACCACAGACTGACTGAACAAACAAATGTTTTAAATATCTTTACATAGATTATAACACCAAAACATACAAAAACACCTTGAAAGCTACCCCAGATAATCATTTCGCATTTGGAATTAAATAATAAGCCATCGACAAACTTTTGCATTTTTATTTATGGTAACATTAAATACTTAACAATACTGTTACTATGTCGTCTATTGATTACAGATCACATTTTAGACAAAAAAATAATAATATATAAATAACATTTAAATAAATTACGCTTATTACTCTATGAGTAAATTGTCTACATTTGGTATGGTTGGATTAGTTTGTGAGACTGTGGATGACGGCGTATGTGAAATCTTTCGTGGTGGACTGACCACCGAGGTCCTTTGTCCTGACTTTTCCGTCATTCAGGACTCTGCAATAAGAAAAAAGTCATAAATATATAAAAAAAATTATATATATTATATATACATATGTTAGATAGCCGATTGTATTATCTACAATCTCTCAAGTATTCTCTCAACAGATCATTAAAATAACTAAACACATTGCTTATATAACGTAATTCCTGTGAACAATAATCAATACTAGTTTACGGAGCATTCAATTATTTTTTTGGACATAGTACAATCAGCAGTCACAGTAACTACAAAATACATATGTATGTGTACCGACATAAAGTATGCCCCTTGCCCCACCTTACAGTCAACAGAGCTCCACCACTGAGTGAAATACTACGCGAATAATAAAGAATTACTAGCAGTCCGCTTCTCAGACCTTTCTAGAACTTGACAAATAACCAGCGATCTTCTTAATTCAGAAGGTCGTTGTGCGTATTTTTATTTTAACTCTTGTGTTTAGTCAAGTTTAATTACACAAATAATCTGATTATACTATAATTTGAATAAAAAAAGGATTTAAAAAAGTTATAAGGCCTATGGGGGTACAGACTTGTTGATGGCGTTCTTGATCATCTTGGAGTAGGAGTGCAGGTTGACGTGCGCAAGCAGGTTGGCGGAGCACAGCAGCATGGCGGTCGGGTTGGCGATGTTCTTGCCCACGGCGCCCGAAAACACGTGGCGCGCGCCCTGCACACGGACACGTTAACATCCCACAGCTGGGCAAAATATACTAACATTGGAAATATATATTCTTTATTTTAATGAGCACATGATTACGCACATGAAAAACTTAGTGATTAAAACGCACGATTTTTGTTATTTATTTATTATAGTCTGAACGTAAACTGTCAATTGATCACTTAATGGTCAGCAATAGACGTCCCGAACCCCACCCTTAAACATTACCACATCAATATTAATATCGCATCTCAGTACCACCCTTAGTCGATGTGAGAGTAGTGGACGGTACCGCCAAAAGCGACCTTTACCTGCTCGAAGACGGCGCAGTCAGCGCTGTACGAGGCTCCGGCCACGACACCCGCGCCGCCCACCAGCCCGCTGGCGAGGTTGTCCACAATGTTGCCGTACAGGTTAGGGGTCACCATGACGTCGAACTGGTTCGGGTTCGACACCATCTGCATCGTGCAGTTGTCCACGATCATCTTCTCGAACTGGATGCGGGGGTACAGCTTTGCCATCTGTTGGAAGAAAATTACAAAGGGATATAGTAATTAAGTTATGATAGAACAAATCCCCAAACGATGTCCGTTCGATGGATTCGTTTAGAAATATTTCCTTAGTTTTCTATGTTGGGCGACTCTATTTTACTGAGCCGGAAGACACGGCATGCGTTAAAGATGAGTGCACGTGGTGGCGGTGGTACCTCCTCGCAGCTGCGCAGGAAGAGCCCGTCGCCCAGCTTCATGATGTTGGCCTTGTGCACGGCGGTGACCTTGCGCCGGCGCAGCTTCACGGCGTAGTCGAACGCGAACTTCGCGATGCGCTCGGACTTGGCGGCCGTTATGATCTTCAGACACTCCACCACTCCTGCGGTGACCGTGATAGCGCAGATCAATACTAAGTTATATTATGCTGATTTTTTTTAAATACTAATTTGAAAAAAAATTTAAGAGTCATTTAAATACTTTTGATTTACATTGATTAACGGTCATCTATGGCCAGCCATTCCACTATTTTTATATGTGTCGCCAATTATAAAAATGTTTAGTTTGATATAACTGACAACATTCATGATCACCTGATAGAGAAGAAATAAATAAAAGGTGAAATGATGTAAGCTAACTTACCCGGCACGGACTCGTGTTCGAGGGCAGAGTATTCGCCTTCGGTCTGCTCCCTGATGATGATGCAGTCGACGTCCTGGTGACGGCTCTTGACATTCGGCAGTGACTTCACGTGGACGACGTTGGCGTACAGATCCAGAGCGTTACGCAGTTTCATGTTAAGGGTCTGTAGCTCGCCAGTGTGGGAAAAATCTGGTGTCGCTAAGATACCCTGGAAATTTATATAGACAACTTGAGTTGTTAAAGTAAATATATACACTTTTATTCATAACCAAATATTTCCTTTATTATACAATTATTAGTTTAGTTAGTCAATTTAAAAAAAATATTAAATAATGACAGATATAAATGAGTTAAGATGAAAAATATATATTTTTTTTTTTATTCCAACTATTTTTTTTTTTAAATTAACATTCTTGCTTTTATTATTTTAGGCTGTTAATACATTAAATTCTGACCTTTATACAAATCTTATTCCTCGCGATAGAACCCACGACATCTTCCAGCGGCGCGCTCAACGTGGGGTTCACCTCAGAGAAGAAGAAGGTTTCGAAGTCCACTGGGATGCCTGCCGCCTGCAACACAAGAATAAATTACATTTCACGATAAAATGTGTCTGTCCAAAATCTACATTTCATTATCACTTTATTTAAAAAAAAACTATAATTAGTAGTGTAGCGCTACATTAATTTCACTGGAAACTGAAGAAAAACATCAACAACTATACATATAATTTGACGAGCCTGTTGGCGTGGTTGGTAAGATATTTGCCTTTCACGCCGCAGGTCGTGGGTTCGATTCCCACCCAGGACAGACATTTGTGTGCATGAACATGTCTGTTTGTCCTGAGTCTGGGTGTAATTATCTATATAAGTATTTATTTACAAAAGAAAAGTAGTCTATGTAAGTATATCAGTTGTCTGGTTTTCATAGTACAAGCTCTGCTTAGTTTGGGATCAGATGGCCGTGTGTGAATAATGGCCCATGATATAATGCCAATAAATATTTTAGTTTATATTAACTCAACATGTAAATATTTCTAACATATGCCGTAGCGAAAAATATCATTTAAACTAATGAATCTGCTTTTGTGAATTGTTCAGATACATATTGGTAATTGTTTGCAATTTGCACTAATTTTTTATTGGACATATGGTTTCATATTTGGTTAACAATTTTTTTTATTTTCAGTTTAATAACAACTGGTGCATTGAAAATATAAGGAAAAGGGCCATGTCTATTGTGATTGTGACTACTTAAAATAAGGTGTCCTATTCGTTCATGCCTTTTTTTTTTTCAATTTGACGAGCCGGTTGGTGTGATTGGTAGATATATGACTTTATCGTGCCTTTCGCGCCGCAGGTCGTGGGTTCGATTCCCACCTAGGACAAACATTTGCATGAACATGTCTGTTTGTCCTGAGTCTGGGTGTAATGATCTATATAAGTATGTATTTACAAAAGAAAAGTAGTATATGTAGTATATCAGTTGTCTGGTTTCCATAGTACAAACTCTGCTTAGTTTGGGATCAGATAGCCGTGTGTGAATAATGTCCCAGGATATTATTATTATTATTATTATTAATTAAAAAACAAAAAACATACCTTAAAGACTTCTTGAACGGAATAAACGAGTTCTGGACCGACGCCATCACCGGGAATAAGAGTGCATTTGATACGACCCTCCTTGCTCGTTTGCTGTATCATAAAACTTTATTTTATACATGGCAACATTAAACAGTACCGACATTTTTTATAATTGCTTAAAAATCGTGTTACATTTTGTTTAGCAACAGCATTGGCATCAATTTCTATTTGTAACAAGAAAATATGGTGGTTTTCGTACATTGACTATATCGAAACAATTAAACCTTTACATATTTACATATATTCACAAATTTAACAACAATTTGTAAATATACTTATATATAATATGTTATGTACATATATAGTATGTACAATATTCGATTTTATGTATACGTTGCTTTCCAATAAAACAACTATAGTAAATAATAAGCATTACCTACCTGTAAAAATAACATGTTCACTGTAAAAATAATATCTTATTCCGTTAATCTATACACCACATAATATATTAAATAATAATAATACCTTTTCAGAAGTAAATTAAAACATTTTACCCTTTATAAATACATGTAAAAATAAATAAATAAATCATAATTAATATAAAACATTTAATACAATAGAAAAAAGACATAACAGATTTCACCAAAACTTTAATAAGATTAATTATTATATATTATTATCTTAACTATTAACATACTTATAAATATATGTATTTTTTTATTTAGGTATAATTATGTAATGTTTGTGGACAACACACAACATGGTGTTACTTGTTACAATGCACTGGACAACACAAAGGCTTGAATCGCATATGAGAGTGCAGGAGACATGCTATGGACAGATCCAGGTGAATGATCCTGTAGGTGCGAACCAATTTTAAACCGAAAACAATTAAATAAGGTTTCGTTCACACTATAAATTTGTCTCTGGATCTGTCTCTTTCATAAATATAACATATACACCATTTAATATAAATTAATTGCATTCAACCAGATCTCAAGTTTCATGTTAATTATTCATAACCATTCTATTCTTTATATCATATTCCTTTGCCAGATTGAATTGCCTTCGTTTTAATTCAATATTCAAATATTTTGGAAAATTGAATAGAATGGCTTTTTATTACAGCGGTATATACATGCATTTTTTAAACAAATAATCTTACACTTTCATCTTGAGATGATCATGTGGATCCTGATAAATAAACTTAAAAATATTTTTTTATTTTTGTTATTTTAATTTTTATAAATTTAGAATTTTGATGCCAATTATATAGGAAAAATTTATATGCCAATTATATTATTCTAATTATAACAAATTAAAGGATTTCTTTACAATATTTGTTCTGAAGTATAAAATAAAGCAGAAATACTGTACTTGATGGACAGATAAATAAAGTAAAAATTATTGAAATAATTATGATCCATTTAATTGTTTCCTAGTATACAGAAAAATATTAGCCATAGTAAAAATAACCATGCAGCGTTGACTTGTTTTAAAGAAGGAAGACAATTTCTTAATCATCGTAAAATAGCATTAATATTTCAATAATAATAATAATTTATTTCAAGTTCGTAAGTAGAACAGCATTTGAAATGTGTAAGATCTTGGATAAAGCCAAAGATGGCTCTTAGTTTTCATATGCTTAATTTGTGAAGAAGAATTTATCTCAACCTCGGCGGCGATAGAAAACATTGTGAGGATACCTGCATGGGTCGGCTAGATGCAATTAGACCATATATATTTAGCAATCCATGTTGGAGCAATATGGTGGAATAAGCTCCATAATTTCCTTATCAAAAGGTGAGAAGGCCATTGCAAAGCTGTGGATATTTACAGGCTGATATTTTTACTATATTATTTAAAGTTAACTATGCAATAAAACTTGATACAATAAATAAACCATTATTATATAATATTAATGTAATAATATTTTAGTTTAATATTTTAAGTAAAGGGGAACTTTATCGGCTAAATATCTAGTGAGAATTACAAGAGCATTTTATAATGAATTATACTTTTAAATAAAAGTAAATAATCAAATACAAAAAAGAACAACTGCAATTTAAACATTTTATTTTTCTTAACATATTGATTGCAGTGATGTTTATATTGCAAGGGGATTTTTCTGCTTTATTTTGAAAGGTGCGATCATTAGTAAAACAGTTAGTATTCTCACCAAGGTGCTGATTGAAAGTGGCGCGAAACATACGTTTTTGTCAGAGTTTATCGCACTCGTGTGCAAACCTTTGCTGGCATGTTGTGTTCCCTGAAATTTATTACTTATAAGAAATTTCATATTTTTAACAAAGTTCATCAATGACATTGCGATCACGTGAGATACTTCGTGTTAATTAATCTCAAGGGTCAAGAATAGTCGCAATAAACTGTATTAATTAGATTCATTTTGTTTTATAAGTTATACACATAATGTATTACATATACTTTGCCTGCTACTAAAAGAAAATTCAACTTAATGTGCGTAGTAGTTACGAAACAGGTTTATATTTTTGTATGATGATAATTTAATTTAAATTATGATGGTACATAAAAAACAATTCATACTTTACCTGGACCAAGGCACGGAATACGTTTCTGGTTATAAGGGACATTCTCTATAATGTACAAGACCTTCAAAAAAGGTTAATATTTCAGCAAAAGTATTTTTGGATCGTCTTGGCTGACAAGACGTAACTTCACCAGCCATACCATTTGACGTTAATTCTCTGTAACGTCAAATATGTAAAAAGTAAATAATTATTTACTTAAATTATAATTATCACAGTTTCTAATTACAATTGGTATTTTTTGTTTATATTTTATTTATATTTATAAGTATACAGTAATATTAAAAAATGTACCAACAATCAATTCTAAATTAATATTTTCAAAATTAGACGCGTAAAAATGCAATGATTAAAATGAAACGTGTTTTCATTTATTTCCATGTTGCATATTATATTATGGTATCAAAATAAATTAGATATAGTTTTTAAAATTTTAATAAGCCCTAATTATTTTAAACAACTATTTTATCCAATACGATTAATAACGGCAAAAAGTTTTAGTTATAGGTATAACTTTTTATTTGCTTTAAGAACTGGCAACTCTTGTTGCATCTGTAGAGCCGTCGATTGATTTTTACGTCATTTTTCGAGGTCTTTTGACGGCGCAACATTTGAACTTAATATTGCGATAAATTTTATAAGTGAAGATATAATCTAAAAACAATGAGTGTAATCATTTAAATGCGGTGAATAAATCTTGTTTACTAATTAAAATTTTAGACTGACAATTTTTTTATACTATTGATAGGTAAGTGAAATATAATTATTCATTAATTATTAAATATTAGGCATTTATATAATGAGAAAAAAAGGTCCTTTAAGTAATAAAATGGTTTTGTAATTTACAATAACGCTAATTTTTTATTTGAGCTGCTGCTCATAATTTTATTGTTTAATATAAAACACCTATTGTTACATTTATTGATCAATCGTAATGTAGTCGATCAAGAGGCGATCATATATAAGTAATTTTAAACAAAACTAATAGCGTAATTAGACGGAAAGGACAAACTTAAAATAGTTCTACATTGCAAACCTTAATTTTGTCATCGTAATCAATAATTCCGATAGTAGGTAATGAAATGAAAGGTCACAAAGTTTTGGCGATTTTTTTATTGATATGCCTTAGAAAGATATTATTATCTTAAACGATTTAAAAACATTTACGATAGTATTAATTACACATACGATACGCAATTAATAGACAATTATCGCTTTTTCTTTTATAAATAATTCGCACAAATGCGTAAGTTTTAACCTTATGTATGTACAAATTGACCAGTTTTCGTATTTCGAATAAATAATCATATATTAATATCCAATTTATTGTATGAATAATTTTGGCGATTTAATACGCGAAGGATTGAGGACTGACGACATGTATGTATAATTTATTTATTCGTTTGCTGAAAACAGTTGAAGCAAAATAATTTTTTAAAATGATTATTTTTAATCGGATATAATAAATAAGACTATCCATTGTTTCATCATTGCCTTTTGCTTTATTACTCATTAATTTTTACCCTTTGCCCATTGACATTGCTCTCGTTTAATTAAATATGTTTTCTTGTTTAAAAACTTATTTGTATTTCAAACGATTATGTTGCAGCTGATGAATTATATATTACATAAACAATTAATGTAATTTGATTTATATGTTACATAAACAATTAGTGCATTTTTAAAGTAAACATTTTAAAATGATATTTGTAATTAATAAAAAATAATAAGTATTTGTGGTAGAGCTTTGGGCAAGCTCGTCTGGGAGGTACCACTCACACATCAGATATTCTACCGCAAAACAGCAGTACTTGATATTGTTGTGTTCCAGTTTGAAGGGTGAGTGAGCCAGAGTAATTACAGACACAAGGGACGTAACATCTTAGTTCCCAAGGTTGGTGGCGCATTGGCGATGTCAGCTTTGGTTAACATCTTTTACTATCTCTTACAGTGCCAATGTCTATGGGCGTTGGTGCCCACTTGCCATCAGGTGGCCCATATGCTCGTCAGCCTACCAATGCTATAAAAAAAAGTACAAATTGCATTCGGGTTATTCAAAATTAATAATATACTATTGACTTACTGAACGTCTAGTTTCTAGTATCTATCTCTACTCTATATAGTTATTTAAGGTCACCGTGGCAAAGACCTTACACACATGTACTCGTGCGTTAAATATATATATGTATATATATACTTAGATTACTTTTATTAATGAATTAGGCGTAGTAAGTATTACGCGTTCAATCGCAAATACTTACTATAAACGTTTTTATCAAAATAAATTAATGCTATTTAATATGTAGTGAATACGTTTTTTTTTTTAATATAACATTGTTATCGTTTTCATGACTTGAGTAGAATTTTCGTTAGATAAGACGTAATATGTCCGTGACATGAGATTGTTTATTTATTTCATTAAGTTATCTCAGTTCAAAATCGTTATATACCATTGTTCATACAAAATTATTTCGAACTAATTAGATATGTATGTTTTAACCATAATATTCTTAAAATTAACGCAAATGAAATACCTACTTTAATTGTTCTTTTAATATACAATGTATAATAAAATAGAGTCAATTGATGTATGTTGATGTATCTACCTTAGTGGACGTAGTCGAACTGATTAAGGTTAATATTTGACTTTAATAATTTTGTAACAATATCAATGATATAATTCTACTATATTTTACAAGGTAACTAAATAATCTTACAAAATAGAATCTGTAAATTACTTATATCATTGCATTTTAAGTATGTTTATACGATTCATTAACGGCAAGATGACGAGAGAATGACGATCTAGATCGAGAGCAAATGCTCCGTTTTAATTTTAACCGAAATAATAACGTTTTATTAAACTATGAAATATGAGATAAAATTTAAAATTCGAACGAACATTGACACTGTGAACTCATTTACTTGCTGTAGCCGGGCTTATCTATAAACCTTGTAATTCACGGATAACATAAACTCATTACTTATTGATTAAAATTTTCTGTCACAAAGTATTTAAAATTTGACTTTTAAACGAACTGTTTATGTTAAAAAATATTTTAAAATTTATCGATTACGGAAATGGGAAAAATGGTATACTAAGTGCGCTTCGGACACGGTAATTGGACCCGTGCAAGCATACACACAGATTCCTGACGTCGATGGTGTCCCAAGCCGGGGCTCGGCCTTACAGGAAACGCCCTTAGGACTCGCGTGTTATGAGCCCTTAAGTGGGCTCCCAACATCCGGCTGAGTATCTTAAAGACTCGCTCCACTCTCCTCTCTGTGACGCTGTCGAGGCCACTTGGGTCAACACCAACAGCAACAAGTCCAATCGAAATTAAGTAGGGTCATACCATGCTTTAAGATGATCGTAAGATACAACATAGTATATATATATATATATTTTTTTTTTATTGTATAGCTAGGCGGACGAGCATATGGCATTGTAAGAAATGTTAACCATCGCTTACATCGCCAATGCGCCACCAACCTTGGGAACTAAGATGTTATGTCCTTTGTGCCTGTGATTACACTGGCTCACTCACCCTTCAAACCGGAACACAACAATACAAAGTACTGCTGTTTTGCGGTAGAATATATGATGAGTGGGTGGTACCTACCCAGACGAGCGTGCACAAAGCTCTACCACCGAGTATATAGAATAACATAGTCTATAGAATAAGAACAATAATTTCAAATTATTTTTGTATATATCTTTTTGAAATAGTATGATTACAAGAACTATATTTAATTCACTGTACGGATAAAGTTATGCTTATTTTACTCATAAAGCGACAACCAAAATTTTCCCGACGTTCGCGCGTTCATTTGTATTCTACGTCACGTTAAATCTACGGTGAACAGAGGCGAGCCTGTCGCTAATCACACGACGTCACGATGATATGTGAAACATTTAGCCTTTCAATGATTTGTTAACCTTACGTGCCTTTTTGAGTTTTATTTGTTTCATAATTTATCGGAGAGCTTATATTTGTTTAGTTCCAAAAATAATTTACTCATACACACAATCCCAGATTATCCTAAGCCTAATCCTTAATTTATGCTTTCCTTTTTTTATAAAGTTTATTTTATATGGCAAATAAATTCAACTTCTTCTTCGAACTGAAAATCAGAACTACAAATATGTCAAGTCATAGTTTATGTTTCTCGTACTCTTAATGCAATATTCGTTTTATTTAAGGAAGAGAGTAAAATACTTAATATATATTTTAATAACGTACCTAGCGTTACAAAATATTAAATAACAAATATCTTTAAAAATGTAAAAGCTCTTAATACTTTTCTATATTTAATTTATCTTGTCCGTTAATAAACTTGTGGATGTGTGGGTAACCTAATATTTACCTTTCAGCATAGCCATCCTTTACAATGAGTGACATAAACCTGGACAAGCCCCGCTATGATCAAAGCACGTATATGGGTCGTGCGAAGCACTTTCTCCTCTTGACTAACCCCATGAACGCTTTCGCCAGCAACGCACAGTTGGAGGAGGCAAAGCGTATTGTAACCGAATTCAGGTACCAATTCTTATTACGTATCATTATTATTATAACAGCTATTTTCAAAAGGCAAGTTTTCAACGAAACAATTATTTATGATTGCAATACTTCCATATCATTTTTAATGGGTAGCAAAAAGTACAAGTAAAGTATTTCAGCTATTTAATACAGACCTGACCTTTGTGAGAGCTTATTTGTTGCCAACATTTAATTAAGTATATTAAAAGCAACTAATGTCATTATTGTGATCTAATATTAAGTGATCTAATATATTTTATTTAATTGGTACTGAGTCCTTGCTAGTTCTTTTTGGTAGAATCTATCAGATTCCAAACGGGTGGTAGCCTTAAATTCGTAGCGAAATATCATATTTAATGTCAATAAGCGGAAGCAACTGATTTACATACAAATGCCCATCAATTGCTAAGTGTAGTTTCATTTTCTCTGTAGAAAATCACGTAAGATGCCACCCGGTTATGACGAAGATAAGCTATGGGCAACTAAGTATTTATACGACAGTGCCTTCCATCCGGATTCAGGGGAGAAGATGTTCGTCCTCGGTCGCATGGCCGCTCAGGCACCGATGAACACAATCATCACAGGCTGTAAGTTCATATCGAGATGATTATCCACTACAATTATTAAGCTTCATAATATCCTTAACTTTTGAACTTCTTTATTATAACTTTCAATTCTATATTATATATAATTATATTATATAAGTGATAGATTCACATTTCTCAACGACTATATCTTTGAATATATGTATATTTATATGTTACCGTATTTCAATTAAAAGGGACCTACCCAGCTAACCAGTGTAATTAAATTAATTATTGTACTTAGTGGTAGAGCTTAGTGCAACTCTAAGTGGATACCAACTACTCTTCACAAACTACAGGGTGGAGGCACGGATTGAAGGGTGAGTGAGTCAATGCAGGCACAAGGGACATAACATAGTTACCAAGATTGGTGACGCATTGGCAATGAAAGGGATGGTTAATATTTCTTAGAGTGCCAATGTCTGTTGTCAATAGGCGGTGCTGACTAATTACCATCAGGTGGTCCATATGTCGGCCTGCCTACCTATTTTTTATAAATAATTAATACATAATAGTGAATTGCCAATGCAAGATAATTTAAATCATCACCGTTTCTCCAAAAACATGTAATTTTCATATTGCATTCAAGTAAATAGGTACTTAAGGTGTTCCATAATTCGATGCAGGCATGATAACATTCTACAAGACAACCGCAGCCACGGCTTTCTGGCAATGGGTGAACCAAACGTTCAACGCTGTCGTCAATTACACGAATAGATCAGGAGACGCACCGCTACCTACCTCGTGAGTAAAGTCTTCTGTTATAACTTTTTATCTTTTATCTCTGCTGTAAAATCTGTACTGAATAATAGGCAATTGCAACACACCAATAATAATATAATATAATAATAATAATAATATCATGGGACATTATTCACACACGGCCATCTGATCCCAAACTAAACAGAGCTCGTACTATGGAAACCAGACAACTGATATACTACATACACTACTTTTCTTTTGTAAATACATACTTATATAGATAATTACACCCAGACTCAGGACAAACAGACATGTTCATGCACACAAACGTCGGTCCTGGGTGGGAATCGAACCAATGACCTGCGGCGCGAAAGGCAAATATCTACCAACCGGCTCGTCAATGTAATGGACATTGTAACCAATGATGTTATTCACCCTTAACAGTTAATACCTACCTACATCCAGTTTGATATACTAGAAGGTTGAAAATTTCAGATTTAAACACGTACTTAACAGAAAGTAATTCTGTTAGGTACGTGTTTAAACCTGAAAATGATAATAAAAAAACAGTTTAAAAATATTAGAATTGTATTTGGCTACAGGTCTTCTAGGACTTTAGTAATCAACTTTTAAGGGTAGATCTTTTAAGTAGAACAAGTAGAGGTACCAACTCAGGTGCACTCTAATAACCCGATTGGACGGCAATCTGTCACGACCACAGAGAGATCAGACCACAAGAATAACGGTTTTACAAGCTTTCCAAGGCGCAGATAGTGCATATTTACCAACTCCACCGACAGGTCTTATATGAGATTTGCAAAAACGTTTACAATCAATCCTAAAATATTAGTTAAATCAAGCGTTCATGAAGTAACTTGAGACTTCGCTTAACAGACAATTGGTGGCGTCGTACTGCGCGGCTTGCGGAGGCGCGCTATCAACCGCTCTCTTCCTCAACAGCAAAGTTAAGGTAAAGATTATAGCCTAATCGTATCTTACTGAGCTAAACCGTTTAAAATGTCAGTATTATTATATTGTTAATGTTTTGTCTCATTTATATTTGCTATCGTTAACCACTACTTTCTTCTTTCCTACTTGGTATTCCTAAAATACTCGGTGGTAGAGTTTGTGCAAACTCGTCTGGATAGGTACCCACTCATCAGATATTTTATCGCAAAACAGCAGTACTTAGTATGGTTGTGTTCCGATTTGGAGGGTAAGTGAGCCAGTGTAATAACAGGCACAAGGGACATAACATTTTAGTTCCCAAGATAGGTGGCGCATTGGCGTAGTTTTTTTTAAGAAATGTACAATGCCACTGTCTGCGGGCGTTGGTGACCACTTACCATCAGATGGCCGTATGGCTCGTCCGCCTACCTATACTATAAAAAAAGAAATCCTAAAATGCCTTAACTAATATAATATGATCCGGTTTTTTATTACTCCTATTGGAGTGCGGGGTTTTAGCAATATTTAGCGTGACAAATAAGTGTTAGGGAATTGTAATAGAAAATCAAAATTCTTAAATAATCTCTCGCACCCTGCACGCACTATTGAATTATTGTCACTATGTATCCTTTGTCTTGTTTATTTTATACACTATTTACGTGTTAATTGCCACAGAGAGAGGGCGTAGGCCCTACACACACGTAGCCTTGTGGCGTACCGTCAACACTATCTAATCAAATATACTAGGATGACACCCATATCTACGCATCACATTTTATTGTAATAAATAATCTTTAAGCTAAATACGAATATTAAAAAATTGTGCAGTCGGGGGACCCCCGTCAGGAACGAAGTTCTGTGCGATATTCTCAAACCGTGTCTTAAAATATAGATTTTAATTGATTACATTACGGTATTTTTGTCACACCAAAAAGCACCTCAACCTTCTTCATATCGACCTCCTAAATTCGAACGCCCAACGCATCACATTTGATAGGCATAGTACGAACGCTATTTCGTTATATGACACGACCTTGGGCCACTGCCATTTCACTCTACTGTAAGCCGCGTAAAAGAACTTCGTTCCAAAAAAAACATATTCAATGCTGAACACCAACGGCTTTATCGACAAATTTTGTTTACGGCATGATAAGTTAAACATTGCCGTGTGTGTATATTTACGTGTTAATTGTCACCGAGTTAACTAATATAGACCTTACTGACTCGTAGCCTTGGCGAACTGTCTCGGGATGCGACCATAGACAATTTGGTACTTTTTAAAGGTTTCACACATTCCTAACAATGATGACAGGAAGATTGAGTGATAACTAAATACACGCTAAACGACGTTCTTAAGGGCGTTAAGAGTATTCGAATCCATCATTACCCATCGCATATTTTAACCACAGCACTCGAGCATTTGTCTCTTAGAACGCGTAAAACTTAACCGAAAATTGCCGAATATTGCGGGTTCACCCGGGCGAACTTCACTGAATTTTCATGTTAGGGTGCTTATGTTTCATATCATGCTCGGCGGTGAAGAAGCATTGTGAGGAAATCTCTCGTATCGGATGAAAATCCACTTTTGTGTACACTATCGCCAACCCGCATAGGAGCAGTGTAGCAGAATAAGCTCCAAACCTGTTCCTCAAAACGAGAGGCACAGCAGCTTACAGGCATTTGTTTTAAACGACATTGGTATCTTTTATTTGCAGTGACGAGACGGTAAAATATGCTCTATGATATTTGCATAATCGTTCCGCACTCAGATGACCAATTCTACTAAGAAATTGTCACTTTATAACAATCGAATCAAAGCGTAATCGTTCATTTATAGTTTAATTATCGTTATAGATTAGTAGAATTGTCCCCCAATTCTCAGCTAACGGCCATGACATAGCCTCTTATCAATTCGGTTCAAAGAACTGACGAATTTTATTATTCCTACGTAGCGGTTGAGTTCAGAACTATAAAATATTAAAAATGAATTCAGTAAAATGCACATAATTTTATTTTTCATATTAATCGAGTTATCTTCTCCGTTTAACACAACACAACAGGAGAAGGTACACGTATTGCATTTCGAAATATAAATTGAATCATTTTATGAAATATGTGTTTTATAATATATGTCTATGGAGATCGTCAAATGATGTCGAAATGTATTAAATTCTACTTTCGTATATTATGTTATATCTGTCATCTGTACATTTAATGTAAAGCATTTTCATATATCAAGAGCGTATCAGTAAATTCACAATACAAAAGACAAATATTTATCATGATCAGTCGTGTAATTGTTATGTCAACGAAAGATCACATTACGATCGACGTCATGATTTTAATACACAAAAGTACGTAGGTATATAGCAATCTCCTTCAATCATATTATATAGTATATAAAGTGAAAAAGCATATATTTACAAAATTAGGTCAACAACTGGTAATTTTTGTATTCGTCAGTCTGCCTGCGGACAATTCTTGGCTTATTGGCTCCTTTCCAATACTAAATGGGGTGGTTGAGGCTCACACGAGCTTGATCGATAGATCGGTCAGTCGACACTCGTCAGTATATATATGCTGCATGTAGGCTGAAATTCGCTCACCCATTAATATAAATGACCTAAGTTGGGTGGAGATCTTCTCGCCCTTTGAGGAAATAGTTCGGAGCTTATGCCAAGCTTCTCCAGTCCGAATTGGTGGATAAATGTATGGGGCAAATTATCTTCCACCATTTGTTCACGATGTTTGCCTTGAACAACAAATAAAGCATATGAAATCTTCGGTGTTTGCCTGCTTCCATATGTTCTTACCAGTGGACCATCTCGGCTTATAAAGGCCAGATATATACTCGCTTTTACTATTTTTTTAACTTCCAAATCGTAATTAGCGTGTTCCGGGATAAATCAGTTACAAATACCCTCTATGAGAAAATACTCTCAAGAACATTTGGTTAGTCTTGAGACATCAATCACTGTGTTTACAAACGTCATAAAGATAAGATTAGTTTAATCGCGATTCCTCAATAAACTCGTACAGTGATATCACCTTATCAACGACATATGTTTGATTTGTCAACAAGTAACGTCAGAGAGGTGTGTCGCGCGGTATAATGCGGTACACACACTTACACAAAGCGATCTGTGTGATTTGACTTATGTTGTTTACTAAATATTTCGAGTCAATTTGTTTCCATATTAGCGATTCTATTTTCAAATTTCAATGACATGTTTTAAGGTCGTACTTTTTTTATCTGTCACATGTATTGTAGAATATAGCTGATTGGATCTGATTATATTTCGATTATTATAGATTAGTTTTATCATTTTGGAAAACTAAGTCCGATATCATGTAATGTTAAAAGGAAAACAAAAAAGTAATTGACAATTAAGTAATTATTTTATGATTTCAAATTTCGAATTTATTTTTCCATAAAGTATGTCATACGTTAGCGGAGTTTATTTTTGAATGTATATTAAATATTGAATGTAAATTAGATATTATATTATAATATTGAATAATTTATATATTATCGATATTAACTTATACTTGATTCCACTAGTATAAATGGATTACTATACACAGAAGTAAATTTAATTTCCTCGCTCTAATAGTTCAATAGGACTGCGATACTATCTTTAAAAGGCGAGACAAATAGATGCTTAACGTACTTTCCAAGGCACACATACCCGAATTTATGCCTACCACGGCCTCCTAATGTGGTTCCACCTAGCCAAAATTAATATGATTTTACTCTAACTGGATGGAATGAGGGTTCCTGAAATTTCAAAGAGACTAGAGGGCCTTGGATCACTAGAGCGTCAGGACACAGCTCTGCCACACTACCAATTTCGTGCTGCTACTTTTCATATTATATCTTATTTTTACAAAATGTTTTGAATATAAAATTAATACTAGCGTCCGCCCGGAGTGCGGAGGGATATCAGGTGTTAAGGCTTAAGTAACCGACAATTTTACTGTAACTATTAATATGAATGTTTATCAGCCAGATCGTTTTTTAATAATAAAACTATGATAATTTTTATACAGGGATTATTACTTGAACAACATTATTTTTAATAGATTGTAATGGCTATCGCGTCACTTTCTATTGCAATCATTTATATTAGATATGATTAGATTCCAGGCTTAGAGGTTCAAACATAACGACCTTTAACTTAAACACAAAAAAATTATTAAATACTCTCTCATAAAATAATTCAAATAATTTATTTAATAAAAACATTAATAATAATAATAATAATATTCTGGGACGTTATTCACACGGGGCCATCTGATCCCAAACTAAGCAGAGGTTGTACTATGGAAACCAGACAACTGATATACTACATATACTACTTTTCTTTTGTAGATACATACTTATATAGATAATTACACCCAGACTCAGGACAAACAGACATGTTCATGCAAATGTCTGTCCTGGGTGGGAATCGAACACACGACCTGCGGCGCGAAAGGCAGGTATCTACCAACCACACGAACCGGCTCGTCCGATGTTAATTAATAGCTAGTGGTTCCAGCGCCCTAGCCATTCAACAGGGTAGATCATTAGGAATGTACTCTACCACTATTTGTGTCTTACTATATTTGCGCCATAGACATCGCTTAAACCAAGATACCTAAATCATATAATATCTTTATAGCGTTAAAGATAAATAATTACTTTCTGACATTTCACGATCGTCTTCTGAACTACAATATGTATAAGAGGCATACGTATAAGAGGAGTTTGGCATGTAGAATAGGTACCTACACCTCAGGCGCATAATACATTTATATTTTGTGAGCGAAAAAACAGATCTTTGTATGTTTTGTGCCTTTTTTTAATCGGTTTACTAAAATTTCCAATGACTTTTATTTTCCATTACGTTTTTGGAATCATAGGACTATTAATAGCATCATGCCTTAATTTTAATAAAGGGCCGATGTAATCAATCAACCTTACAGCACAGGACATTGATAGATTGTTTTCGTTTTTATTTCTAATTAATCGTTGTTAAAATTTGTATTATAAATTATCAACAGTTATGTCATTACAAAGGTAAGCAAAGACACGACTTCTTTTCGTTCACGTTAAATTATATTATGTATGACGATGTTCTAATGTATGTATGTACTAATGTATGTACGTATATTTGTATTTATTCAAGACAACAAAATAAATTCACGTATATTAAATAGATGTCAAATAATCTTATCACATAGCTAACGATAATGATTTGATTTTTTTAAATATGATTACATTATTTGCCACAATTTATACATTCCTCGGTGAGATAAACATTTCATTTCAAGCAATCAGTCGGAAAAGATTTGATAGGGTAACTTTTTATTGATATTGTTCAAATATACGTAATTTATAATTTGGTTTGAAATAATAATAATACTGGACATAGTTGAACACATTTGGGGTAGAAGAGAGTGGGTGTTTCAATTAGAAGGTGTCAATGTGAACGACGTGATCGTTCATGAGTATCACATATAATGTCAATTAATTTTGCTAACACGAAACCGACTGCCGATGAAAGGACTTGACTTTTAGAAAGATTAATAGGTACATATTTAAGCCAAAAACATTGGTCCGTTTAAATATATTTTTAAAGTTATTATTTAGTTGGCTTATCTAAGATCATTAAGATCTAAGAAGAACAAAAGCCGAGATGGCCCAGTGGTAAGAACGCGTGAATGTTAACCGATGATCGTGGGTTCAAACCCGGGCAAGCACCACTGAATTTCATGTGCTTAATTTGTGACTATAATTCATCTTGTACTTGACGGTGAAGGAAAACATCGTGAGGAAACCTGCATGTGTCAAATTTCACTGAAATTCTGTCACATGTGTATTCCACCAATCCGCATTGGAGCAGCGTGGTGGAAAAAGCTCCAAAACCTTCTTCTCAAAAGAGGAGAAGAGGCCTTAGCCCAGCAGTGGGACATTTACAGGTTACTTTACTTTTATCTAAGATTGGTAGAGAGAAAGATAAGTTTCAGTCAACCGAATTAATAAAAATTCAAAATAGGATTGAAGGCAACACGACCTAATTATTTATTAAACATAACTTATAAATTTTCTTTTGTAACTGGTGGTAAAGAAAGAATTAAAGCCAACTGAACAACTCGATATTATATCTCTTCATTATAAGTTAATTTACTAACTAAAAATTGGGAACTAACACCTTGGGAATGCACTCGGCAACAACAGTTTTATTTGTATATAAAACGTCACGGCTGTAATTTATCATTGCTCATATAATGAACAAACATGGTGTGTATGTGCAAAAACCGAAATAATATACAACTTCCATTCTTACGTCATGGCCAACGCCTCCTTACCTAATATGTGAATGATAAGTCTCATAATTTTATCAATAAGAAATGTGTTCTACTATCTGACGAAATTGGTTCGATTCGTTTTATATCACTTTTATGGTTAAAGAACAAATATGATATTATTATCTTTAAAAACTTTATTAAATGTATGTCGTCATTTCGTCGTAGTTTTTTCTATAATGAAAACTATTGCATAATTTGATAGATGATATTGCGATTGATGGCTAACGTATGATATATTAAAACATGGCCGAAAAATAATTAAGTTTTTAAAAATAACAACTAATGTAAGTTTTTAGGAAAAATATATTACAATTTTTCAACACCGATTTTTACTAGTAATGGTTCTCTTAACTGACCAAAGACGGTCCGAGCTTAAAGTTGCACTTATTTCCCGACCGTTTTGCCCACCAGATCTCTTTGTGTCTTGATTTTTTTATTAGGTTTGTGCGTTCAATTTTCTTATACTAAGAATTTTATTATTTAAAATGTAATATTAGGTACATACATACATTTTAAATTCGCAGAAGGTAGGGAACTTGTGATTTGGAACGTTTTATTCAATGATTTAATACTCGGCTTATACAACTCATTACAATTATGAATATTTATTTCCCATTTATTACAGAATATGAGCCCTATCTACGCTCGCTTGGTACCGTTTGCGGCGGTCTGCGGCGCCAATTTCATCAATATACCCATGATGAGAAGCGGGTAATCATATTTCAGTATTCTATGTAATTATTAATTAGACAACATTTAAAAGTAATTAAGTTGAAAATAAAATTATTATTCGCTTTGGCGACTTACTGGCAGACTCAAATTTAATCAAATTAAATCACAAGACGAACGAAAGAACGATAGACCTTCGGCTCATCAAAGGGGATTCGTACTCCGATATCTATTTCCTGCTACACTCTTGATGATGAGAGGCATCATAGGATATTTGCAATGCCCTTACCAATGTCCAGATGATATCATTCATCATTAGGTCGAAATTAGCTTTTTTGGAACGCCGTACGTTCGTACGTATGTAGGTACGTACCAAAACGAACATACGTACTTACGAAATATGAAATTCCGAAAGCAAACCATTAAGATGAGAATCTTAGCAGAAATCTACCTAATTTTATATTATAAGAGTTTGCTACTCTCTAAGATATAACCAAACTGTTATTAATCTTTTTTTTTCTTTCAGTGAGCTAATAAACGGTACGCCCGTTTTCACGGCTGACGGAACGAAGTTGGGTAATTCGAAGAGAGCCGCCAAGTATGGTATCGGATTGGTTTGCTTCTCTCGTATACTCATGGCGTTACCTGGAATGAGTGAGTAATGCGATATTTTTTTGGAATTTCTATTACGAACGTAATTTTAAATAATTTTATGATACTCTCTCCTCGACTTTTATAAGATAACACTGTTTCCAAAAATATTAATGTGATTATTTCCTTCTTAATGTAGACTAACCATCTGCACGAGACATTTTTCGGTGCACAAGTGTCGCACGGTCTATTTCCTACATAATTATTACAGTAACATCCTGTGAATGTCCCACTGCTGGGCTAAGGCCTTTTCTCTTCTTTTGAGGAGAAGGTTTGGAGCTTAAGCTCCACGGTGCTTCAATGCGGTTTCCTCATGATGTTTTCCTTCACCGTCAAGCACGAGATGAATTATAATCACAAATTAAGCAAATTAAATTCAGTGGTGCTTGCCCGGGTCTGAACCCACGATCATCGGTTAAGATTCACGCGTTCTTATTATTAGCAAAAACTTAATTGATATATTTGTGACAGGCTTCCTCTCAGGCTCTATTCTCAAGATATAATATAATAACTGCACAACTAAACATAGACAAAATATATTCCATCTTGACTTCTGAATGCTTAGAATATTCTTTGGATATAAATTAACGGAGACATCGGTGTCTACATCTGAAAAATAATATTGTAAAAACGAGATGCATATAAATTAGACTCAATTTAAAATTATTAGTCTTCCGCGAGACATTGATTGAATAGTTTACAATCACAATGCACTTACGTGTGTATATTTACGCAAGTACAATACTATAATAGTATACTGCAAAACCGCAGTATTTGCTACTGTTGTGTTCCGGTTTGAAGGGTGAGTGAGCCAGTGTAATTACAGGCTCAAGGGACATAACATCTTAGTTCCCAAGGTTGGTGGCGCATTGGTGATGTAAGCGATGGTAACATCTCTTACAATGGCAATGTCTATGGGCGTTGGTGACCACTTACCATCAGGTGGCCCATATGCTCGTCCGCCTTTCTATGGAATAAAAAAAACGTAATGTTTTTTGAGTTTCATGCCAATAATATCGGTGACGATTTCCTCCAATGGTAGTTCGAAGATCTTGCTCGAAGGCTATTTGTTTTATATGTAGTCAAACAAGCAAAAAAGCCTATGGTGGTGGTTAAGTGGTCACCACCACCCATGAAAATTGGCATTGTAATCGATGTTAACCATCGCTTACACCGCCAATACGCCACCAACCTTATGTCCCTTGGGTCTGTAGTCTGTAGTTGCACTAGCTCCCTCACCTTTGAAACCGAAACACAGCGATTGCTAAGTATTGCCGTTTAGCGGGAGAATATCCAATGAGTGGGAAACCCTACCACCAAGTGGTACCGATGGTCAGTAAGTGCTAATATAAGTGCCCGCCGGCAGCGGTGACCCCGATCATCACGAGCATCGCGGCGCGGCGCGGCATGTTCGACCGTCGGCCGGCGCTGGTGGTGCCGTTCCAGCTGTTCATGGTGGGGCTGTGCGTGACGTTCGCCACGCCGCTGTGCTGCGCCATCTTCGACCAGCGCGCCTCCATCGCCGTCGACAGCCTCGACCCGGAGCTCCGGGTAGGCGTGCTATGCGGTCTATACTTGGAGCATAAGTCCGAGCCCGCGTATCGGTGTAGTCGCTCATCAGCGATTCGACGTTAAAGATTAGATTCGTATAATAAATTATCTCTTCGCCTAATATTTTATGACCAGACTTAGTGAGCGAGTACTTAAATATAATTACGGTCAGATGTCATCTCGTCCCGTACTTGTATTATGATATCTGTGCTACAACCGTCCGACATTTGAAATAGTTAAAACTTCACATTTTAAACCGTTAATATATTATATATCGACTGCCTCGTTGGTCTAGTGGCTAGATATAAGGCCGCAGACCCGGTGGTCCTGGGTTCAATTCCCAGGTCGGGCCAATAAATAGTTATTGGGTTTTTCTGTCAGAAAATTCTCAGTAGCAGTCCGGAGTCTGGAAGTTGGAAGTGTGTACACTCCCGTGCCTCGGAAAGCACGTTAAGCCGTTGGTCCTGCGCCTGAACTCTTTCCGGTCGTGTCGGATTACCGTCCCATCGGATTATGAGAGCTAAGGAAAAGAGAGTGCGCCTGTGTTTGCGCACACACTTGTGCACTATAATATGTCCTGCGCAGTTGGCTAATCTCTCTTGAGATTGGCCGCCGTGACCGAAATCGGTCTGGAGGACCTTATATTATAAGAATTTAAATATTTTTGTATCCTTTAAAAATAATTAATGCCACATACACAAACACCACGCACAGATTACAATGTGATTTGAATTTATTACATACAAGTATTAATTTCTCGTCTTATTGCTTGTCTATATAATTATTGATCGAATAACGATTTTAACAAAAGCAAAAATTTATCAACAAAACGTTATTCAAAATGTCAATGAAACCATTAGAAAAGATATAACAAAGGCGCGAGGAACACGTCCGGGAATTAGTTTATATTTAAGAAAAAAATGTATAACCTTTAAACATGTAACCTTGAGTGTAACCTTTAGTGGCAAACTGATAAGTGTTCATCTGTTTGATTACAGGATTCCGTTAAGAAGAATTACCCGAAGATAACAGAAGTCTACTTCAACAAGGGTCTATAAGTTTGTGCCGAGAAATTAGTACAAAATAAACATTGTAAAGAGGTTATATACAAACGCAGTCAAAACGTTAATTAAGTCTTAGAAGAAATTTAGCTGAGTTTAATTTATTTAAAAAAAAATGCATTTATTAATATGGCAACAAAACATTCCTAAATGTGATTTTGTTTCTAATAGATCTGAATATTATTTGGGAAACAATTTTTTTTTTTTTTTTTAGTGTATTTATTTTATAATTGTTATATAAGTTTATACGTTGAGTTTTGGTTGTATCGTTTTAAAATAGAAATTATGATTGTACTTTTATATAATTTATAAAAAAATGGCTCAAATGTTTTATCTAGCAATAACTTTGATGTATTCAATTTATTTATTAGCGAATTGTGACGTCAATTAATGTAAGAGAAAGCGACAATAAGCAGCTGTTCCATGTGTTTGAAATATAAAATTTATCTGTTATTAAATATTATGTACAAATAAACGTTATTGTTTAAATATTTTTTTTATCCGAATAGAGCGTCTCTTCAAAACTTTCAGACGCAATCGATTTAATCACCTCAAAAGAGTTTTAAATTGTGGCAACATTTATTCGATAAAATTATGCTAACTAAAAATCTCGTTGAATTAATTTTAAATTATTGGTAAACTAAATCGAACCGAGCGAACCTGCTTCGATCACAATTGTAATTCTAAATATGAATTGCGCAAGAGTAGATCGATAAGCTTAAGTGGTGGTACATTTGTAGGACTAAACAATATTTTATATCCTTTTCTAAGTCATACTTGAAAAAGAGATAACAATAGATTCATTTAGGGGCGTAACTACCGCCGTATCTTAGCTACGGGGCCCCCAAGCCTCAGGGGCCCCGAACCCCCGTGTAAACAACTCTGAGACCGTACGCTAAATGTCCCGGAAAAAAATGAAAATATTATACACATTTGAAAAATAAATTTTAATAGATAGTTTAACTCGTAGTCAAAGCGCTTCGCGTGCCTGGTGTTTGCTACTGCCACTAGAGGTGTCGTCAATATGTTAATCTTTATATATGAAGTCATTTTGGAGTATCCAATAGTAAATTGGTTCAGTGCTTCATATGGAATAAATATGAAATATACGAGAAACGACATTAAAAAAAAACAGAAAACAAAATATATCAATGTATCACGAACGAAGGCCGCAATTAAGAAGATCCCCCTACCTAATTTTTATACAGGGCCCATCAAGGGCGAGCTACGGCCCTAGATTTAGTCCTGTCAAATTAGACATTTACGGCCTTATTCATAAACGTTGCTTAGTTACTGTTTAGCTAAACACTGATTTGTCTCTTTCTGTTATTATTGATTTGACATACGAAAGAAGAAGACAAAATATTGTTTAACTAATCACCAGTTAAATAAAGTTTATGCGGTTAGAATATAATTTTTATTTTAAGTGTATAAAGTTTAAAATTACTTTGTTTTAATTCGTGCTTCGCGACGAGGGCAGCTGGAAAAAATAATAAAAGTTATAATATAGCAAATTTTATATATTGTTTAAAATATACTTTACAAGACTATCTTGTACATATATAATCGAAATTATAATAAATATTCATTAAAAAAAAAAAAAAAAACACGATTCATTAGAATATATAAAAAAAATATGTAATTCCATTTAAAACGCAGGAACAATAGTTTAAAGTTGAGTGGAAATTAATATATGATTTGAAAGAGTTGAACACATGACGTGAACACAACCTGACACAGTTCACTTAATATAACTTATTCCTCATTACACTTTATTAATACTAATAACATTTTTAATCACAATTAAGTCACTTAAGTATACGCTTGAATAAATATTTCTGACTAAAATAAAATTATACATGATTTTCATTATTAAGTAAAGTAATCCGTAAATGTCCTATTGGCAAAAGCCTCGTATTCTGTTACAAAATTAAGATTCGAGTCAACCATGCTAGTCCATTTCGGGTCGGTGGATATGCAAGTTTCCTCAGACAAATTATAAACACGAAAATATAATTAAATTTATGTAAAAATATTTAAAAACTCACGAGATGCCTGCATGGATTTGAACTTGCGACCTTTAGTTTATATCTAGCTCTCCGCTATAGTATATATATTTTTGATAGTAAATAATTTTAAAGTTTATTTGCCTTAAAAAGTCATTAAACATTTTTATTAAGTATACGATTTACATGACATTATATACAGAATAATTTATTTATACATGCCTAACACTAAATTATATAAAAAGTCATTATTCGTTTGCAATTTTCTATCTTAAACGTAAGAACCAGGGAAACAGTCGCTGCGTGAGATTTATTTACACCTAAATAAGTACATATATACAACCGAGTATAAATGAGATTATTTTCAAACATATTGATTTCAATTATTTTTATTCGTGTTATTATATTATTCAAGCCCAAGATATAGAACGGAAATTGTAGGATATAATCTTATCAACCGGGCAATTGTTCTGTCGATTCCGATAAAAATATCACAACGCTTCATTATAATAAAGTAGTCGATTAATTAATCTACATAGTAAATACAAAGGTATAAAAGTTTTACATCGATACTATTTTTACGCCGCCTCATGGGTTGGCGGAAGTGACGTCACAATGTTAAACTTGCCTACGTGAAGAGCAGCCGATTCGTGTGAAGGCTCCACCGTCGTCACGACGCCGGTTGCGTTCAATAGTTGACTTAAGTGACGACACAATGTTGATCTTGTCTACGTAACGAATAGCCGATTCGTTCACGACGTCTGGTGCGCTCAAAGGTTGACGTCAGTGACGTCACAATGTTAAGCTTGCCTATGTAAAGAACAGCTGATTCGTCGAAGGCGCCGGGTGCGCTCACTCGTTGTAGGTGATGTATGCGCTGAGGTAGTTCCCGGCGGGCGGCGCGGGCGGCGCGGGGGGCGCGGGGGCGGGGTCGGGGTCGCGGCGCCGCTTGCGGTTCTTCTTGTCCCAGGGCGCGTACGGGATCTTCAGGTGCACCGTCTGGATGTGCAGCTTCACGGCGCTGCTCTGCGTGAACCGCCGGTTGCAGTGCTGGCACTGGTAGCGCTTCTCGCCCGTGTGCACCTGCGGACGATGGAGTGCTGGATAACGACTGCAACCAAACTCCAAAACCTTCTCTCCGAGAGAAGAGTCGGCTCAGAATAATTCACAGGCTGGTACTTTTTTTTTAACGAAAATGAATGTTTCTTTCTTCGCGGGTGAAAAAAAATATTTATTTTTATTCGATAGTAGAAAAAAAATTGGACACGTGATCTAGAACGGTTAATTCATCCAATTAAATGAATGAAATATTTTTATATCATTACAACATTTTCGATAAAACTCCAAAAAAAAATATTTATTTGACGCACACGTATGTATATTGTTTATTTATTTGTAGAGCAATAATTAATATTTTATTAAAAAGTAGTAAGCTGTTCATAAACTCACCACTAGATGGCGGTCTCTGTTGCTGGGCATGCTGAAGCGCCGCTCGCAGTGCGGACACGCATACGGCTTCTCCAACGTGTGCGTACGCATGTGTACCGTCAGATTTGCGTATTGCTACGGAAAGCCACTATCAATATCTTACATGATCATTATCAAAATAATATATAAAAAAACATATTTTTTTTAAAGTATGACAACAATTGGCATTAGTTACGTTGTAAAAATACGGTAGTCTTAAACAATTAAACATGTGTGGTTTTAAATAGAGTAGCAAGACTTTCATTCCAACCAGACTAGTATAGTGAAGACACTGCACAGCAAAGAGAAATTATAGAATTGCCACAATTGTAGTACTCATTCTGCAAATTCTGTTTTTATATATTTTCTGCAATACTGTGGCGGAGTTGCGGAAAACACGTGTACGTACCCGGGTGGTGTGTCCGCAGATGTCGCACATGTACCGCTTGAGGTAGTGCGCGCCGGGGTGCTCCGCGTCGTAGTGTCGCCGCGCTTGCGAGTCGTTCGATAAGTACTTGTTGCACTGTGGCGGAACGCGTAGTACATATGTTAGCTTCGTGACACAGCCTACAACTATGCCTTTACCATTGAAGACATAGTTGTAGGCTGTGTTGTTGTAGTATTAAGTAATATTGTGTGAGATGAAAATGATCTGTCTAGTTTTTTGATGTTTCTAGGTCCTCCAGACCGATTTCGGCCAACTGCGCAGGTGCACTCTCTTTTCCTTAGCTCTCATAATCCGATGGGACGGCAATCTGACACGACCGGAAAGAGTTCAGGCGTAGGCGGCTTAACGTGCTTTCCGAGGCACGGGAGTGTATACACTTCCAACTTCCAGACTACGGGCTGCTACTGAGAAATTTCTGACAGAAAAACCCAATAACTAATTATTGGCCCGACCTGGGAATCGAACCCAGGACCCACCGGGTCTGTGGCCTTATATCTAGCCACTAGACGAACGAGGCAGTGTTTCTAGGTATAATTGTATATAAACTACATTTAAAACTTTAAAAAAAAAACATTGTAATAAGTGACGACACATGACAGTCGTTTACACGCATAACCGTAAATAGCAATGTAAGTATCGCTGTGAGCGAGTGTGGTGGTGTGTGGTGTGTGGTGTGTGGTGGTGTGTGGTGTGTGGTGGTGGTGGTGTGTGGCGCTCACGATCTCGCAGGAGGAGGCGGTGGGCACGCCGATGTTGACGACGCCGCTGTGCGCCGCGCGCGGCCGCCCGGGCCCCGCGCCGCGCACCGGCTTGATGGAGCTGCGTGCCATATCGGGAACGTTGAAAACATTTACATCCAACATTATTTTAAAAAAATCTGCCCCGTGAGGCCAAAGGGCGAGTAGCTATCTTATAAGGATCGAACACCAGGGTTCATATCCATGATCGGTGGAGCGTTAAAGATTATTCAAATTAAGGGGGGATCCTGCTTTAGAAGGCGAATACGAGCACTCGCTCCCTTCCCTCGGTCGAATACCTATGCACCTGAAAAGGTTCGACGATCGTTCCAAACAATATTTTGAATTCGTAGACGTGCTATATACTTAACCTTTGACCCATACTTAACCTATCACCAGCAAGGAAGCTCGCACGGCCCGTAGACTCGAGCAACTTCATCAGAATGAGTTTTTTGAGAAAGAAGATGGTTTATTTTATGGCGCAGGAATAGCTGATTAGCGTATTACATATAACCGTAAGTAGTCGAAAATTAACATTTTTTTGACCGAAGATTTTAAAGCCCGTTTTTTCGAGTTTTCGTTTTTACGATTTTTCTGAAGTGGCGGGCGTGATTGTAAAAAAACTAGACGACCAGTCAAAACAAACCAAAGCTTGTTAGCTTCAGTATTGTTTTCTTTTCTATTAGAACTAAAAGCATTCCCGAAAAAAAAATCTTAACAATTTTTTTAGCAAGTTGAAATGGTTTTTTTCTTTTACAAAGAGCATTTTTTTTTCAAACCTGAGAAATCATTCAAATTTCATAATTTTTTTTCTTATTCTTAGTTCATATAGAAGAAAAATATATGAAAATTAAAATTGTGTTTGGTTTTTTTTGTTTCAGATGAAAATTACGAGCTCCACCTGTCCCGCCGATTGGAAACAAGATATGCATAAAAATCGGTTGGATTCTCTAAAAAAATATTTTTCCATGTTGTGACATGTAATAAAATAATCTAAAAAGTTCGCTAGATTTGCTTATTTTTTTATACTAAAAAACTTTTTTCTCCTAAAAAACTTGATTTTTTTAGACCTTCTAAAGCAGGTTTTCCCTTAAGTAGTTTTCGCCCGTGAGATTCGAAGTTGCTCCATACAAAATTTCATCAAAATCGGTTCAGTGTTACGTGAATGCGTTATACATACAGTTATAAGTCGAATCATTTTAAATTTGTAAATTCCTTAAAATTAAGTAATTAACAAATTTTTACTATATTAATTGTTACTTAGTTACATAAGATGGATGCTGAGGTTTCCTGTAACCGGGGGAGTACAGTCTTATAACTCGCATAATGTACTTAAAGCTTGTCATGTGGAGATTCTATCGAAAAAAAAAAATATATATATATATATATAACATTAGTGTAGACATATAAACGAATAAACAGACAAATATAATTTGAAGTTGATAGTGTGCTCACAGATTGGTGTCGGCGTGCTTGTAGGAGGAGCCGAAGTGCGTCGCGAAGGCGCTCTCGTTGCGGAACTGGATCCCGCACTCGGCGCAGTACAGCGGGTGAGACGTGTCCACTTCGACTGCGGGCTCCTCGACCTCCTGAGAAATACACAGATCAATTTAACCTTCATTAATTTGGTTTTTTTATATTTTTGCCAGGAAATCAAATGACTCTACTCCACCTGATGATAAGTGGTAGTAGAGTCCAAACGCGACGACGGCTAGTTCAGTCGGGGAGAATGTAAAAAATATATTAATTTTTGTTTTTTAAATTTTTATACTCTCTTACGATGGACGAAATAAAGGAAATTGAAAAAGCCAAATTTAAAAAACGCGGAAATAATATCATAAATATATAAATATATATATTATCGAACTGCAAGTTCTTATTAGGTCACTTGTCTAATATTGTAAGAGATTTACTTGATGGTAGAGCTTTGTGCAAGCTCGTCTGGGTAGGTTACCACCCACTCATCAGATATTCTACCGCAAAACAGCAGTACTTGTTGTGTTCCGGTTCGAAGGGTGAGTGAGCCAGTGTAATTACAGGCACAAGGGACATAACATCTTAGTTCCCAAGGTTGGTGGCGGATTGGCGATGTAGGCAATGGTTAACTTCTCTTACAATGCCAATATGTCTGGGCGTCGGTGACCTCTCACCATCAGGTGGCCCATATGCTCGTCCGCCTACCTATGCTATAAAACAAAATAAAAAATAGATTTAGCCTAGATATAAGGCCGCTGTTCCCTAGATGCTGGGTTTAATTCTCAGTAGCAGCCCGAAGTCTGGAAGTTGGAAGTGTATACACTCCCGTGTCTCAGAAAGCACGTAAAGTTGTCTGTCCTGCGCCTGAACTTTCTCCGGTCGTATTGAATTGCCGTCCTATCGCGTTAAGAGAATGAGGGAATAGAGTGCACCACTGTCTGCACACTTGTAAGTACTTCCATATTTAATAAAGTAATTTGATTTGTTTTGTACACTGTACTATGTCCTTCGCAGTTGGCTAGTCTCCCTTGAGATTGGCCACCGTGGCCGAAATCGGTTGGAAGGCCATCATGATCATCATCATTTTTGTCAGAGATATACCAATCACACACCTGATACTTACCTCTTTACTGTGCGCTAGTTTCTTGTGACAGTACAGGCCGGTGACGCTCACAAAGCTGCGGCCACACAAGTTGCAGATGTTCATGGAGGGGTGCTTTATACGTATGTGAGTCAGTCTTGTGGATGCTTTACTGAAATATAAATAATGATATTTTAACAAGGCAGATACGACAAAACGCATACTACTTTAATTGTAAAAAATGTATAATTAATTTTAACTTACGAAAATTCCTTTTTACAATGTGGACACGAGTACGTTACGTTTTTATGCCATCTATAGTGCATTTTAGCTTGACCTCTGTAATAAAAAAAAATAACTTTATAGTTTAATCGTAAGAGGTGACAACCACTCGACTAACATTTAAATTCAATCACACTCTAGCGTGGTGACCACTGGTTCATTACCACCATACCATATTCAAACAAAAAATTTTAATATTAAAACAAAAAATACCATGCAATTATGCCTTCTTATCAAAAATATCATTACCCTAAGTATTAAACTGTTTAAACTATTTTAATGACCGTTTAGTAACAAACATAAAGAGTGCCTGATTAATTTTTAACATTATTTTACATATCTGTGGATAGAATGAATTAGATACTGATTAGTTTTGAATCATACGGCACACATTATTATACATAAATCAAGTATATACAGACTGTTACTTTATACTGTTATGTCTGCGGTATCTTCTAAAATATACAGCATTTGTATAAGGCCAGAAACGACGAAATAATACAGGAGAATTTGGAGAACGTAGGAAACGTATACACTGAACGCCAGTACGATCGCTAATCACCGTCAAAACGGTGTACATTATAATTGAATTTAAAAATTAAATTGTAAGTTATACAGGACGCAATTAAAATCATCAGGCGCTCCAACAGCATTCAAACAGGTATTTTATAAAAGCACAGATAACATAAATAGTTTAATAACCCACAACCTCGTAACAATATACAAAATTGATATATCAATATGTAAGCTATTACTTAATATATTACAAGATGAGAAAACAATGATCATCTATTTCGAAAATAATTAATGTCCATTAAAAGTTTCTTTCTCAGTACTAAATAAAACTTGAAAATTGACAAATTCTTGAATAAAAAATCAAGCGTTACCTGCTGAAGCAAACATAACTGCACATTTGACAAGAATACTTAAACAAATGACTCATGTTCATATGCTTGTACATCTTCCTTGTGTCCGGACAATATATTTTGCATGCATCACACTGGAGTTTTCCGGAACATTCCTAGAACATACAATGACATAAATATAGTGTTACAAAACTTGTTTATATATCAATCTTTTCTATATTCTAAATTATTTATGAATTTTTTTAGTGAAACGAAAAAATTTAAAATTAAATTATTACATGGCAACACCATTCTTATTCCAAAAAAAAAGACAAATTAACGACTTTAACTTGAATTGACGCGATATCATTATAAATCCTACAAATTCGCTAAAAAATATGGCATTTAAACTTCGGCGATGTTGTTAGAATTAAAAAGTTTTTCCTAAAACTAATATTTTTATCCATTTTTAAGGGATGGTCGCTTAGTATAAGTAAAACTTCTTCTTGATGTCGTAGTGTGGAATGCGTAATTTGGAATGATAAACAATACAGTACCGTAACAATACAGTAACAACAAGAATCAGACAAGCCAAATTATATTTAAAAAAATATATAAAATAAGTAAGGAGTGAATTAAACACCTCTGAACAGATTTGGATGGTCCGTTTAATTGATTATTAAAATACATATTTCCCACTGTCTAACTAAAATGTTATATTCCCACGAATTTATTTACTTAGTTATGTTTCCCACCCAACGATAAAATGCAACAATGCAATTTTAGGTTCTTATTGTGAATATTCTTCGTGGTACTACTGGTTGCATAACTATATCGAATGCGAGCGTCTTGTTACAAATAAACAGTAACGAATGCGACCGTTATGTTTCAGATAAGCAGTTCTTTTAAGAACTATTCATTGACCATTGTTTCAAATGATGACGTCATATATTGCGGCATGCGTTGTGGTAGCGATGTACTGCTACACATTCAATATTAAACCAATTTCACCGATGAAACAAGTCTACCAATTAACAAAGGATTATAAAATGACACTCTTTAATAAAAACGAATGAAAACAACTACATTTTCTTTTTACTAGAAATTCATTTATATGAACACGTTACATTTTTTTTACAACGCGTACGCGACACTATGATATACATCCTTAGAACAATATAAATATTTTTATTGTATAAGTCTCCGCCTACCAGTTAAGATTTAATCGATAAGTTATTTTTATAACTTAATTTGTTTTATTTTTTATTTACTAACCGCCTTATTCATAAACTTTATTTAACTGGTGATTAGTTAAACAATATTTTGTCTTCTTCTTTCGCATGTCAAATCAATAATGACAGAAAGAGACAAATCAGTGTTTAACTAAACAGTAACTAAGCAACGTTTATAAATAAGGCCGTATAATTATTTTGTCTTTGTAGGTATGCAATATTGTATCATAGTTATAAAAGATAGATAAAAAATTACTAGAACTTAAATTAAATTAACTTAAATTTTAGACTGTGATTATGATATTAACATTATAATCTATACATAAAAACTCACTGGATCATGTTTCTTCATATGCTTTTCAAATGTTGCCACTTCTCTAAAGCCTTTGAAACAAAATTGACATTTAAATGGGGAATCAATATAGTTTTTGGTCTTCTGTCGGTCTTTCACTAAAGCATATTGTTCTTCTTGACTTATTGGAGTGTAGACTGGAAAATCTTGAGGAAGTTTCTTTGTATGTCTTATAGGACGTATAAATAATTTGTTTTTTTTACTATCTTTAGGAACCCCTGTAGGTTGGGTCTCGTACCAGCTGGCGTCTTTCTTTGAACCTTTTTGCAAATGACTCCAGATAAAATGTTGCTTGGCTGATGTCCTGAAAAGTTAAATGTAAAAGTCAGTCAGTACGTATCTTCCACAAAAAAAAAAAAAACACATCAAGTATTTAAAATTTACCTGTCAAAACTAACTTCAGGGCACTTTTTACATAAATATTTGTACATATGTTTCTCAGTCATATGGGTTTTTAGAAGGAAATCAGTTCTGTAATAATAGCTGCACAGAGCACAGAAGAATGTTCCACTTGTGTGCTGAAAAATGTATTCACCAACATTATTAGCTTATATTTGTCACTGATAGCATATTTGATTATATTATTTATATATACAAGGATTTTATACTTCAACATTTGACTAGCCAGTTGGTGTGGTTGGTAAGATCCTTGCCGTACACGCCGCAGGGCGTGGGTTCGATTCCCACCCAGGACAGACATTTGTGTGCATGAACATGTCTGTTTGTCCTGAGTCTGGGTGTAATTATCTATATAAGTAATTATTTACAAAAGAAAAGTAGTCTATGTAAGTATATCAGTTGTCTCGTTTCCATAGTACAAGCTCTGCTTAGTTTGGGATCAGATGGCTTTGTGTGAATAATGTTCCAGGATATTATTATTATTATTTAAGTAATTACAGTAGAAGAAATCACCAAGAGACAGTTAAAAGTAGACATTTGAAAAACGTAATTAATTAGGGTAATTACTATTTTTTTTATTATTTATTACGATATTGCTCTATAAAACTACAGTAAGAGGCTGCATAATCCTACATATATAATTATGCTATTGAAAATAATTAATTAATCTGTCACAACAACAATTTTAACATTTTCCGCTTCATTCCGACTTTCTAATTCTGTTTAAATAAAAAAAAGAACACAATATAAGTGTTTTTTCAAATATAGAAAAACACTAAGTAAACATTTCAAATAGTCAAATTTTTGTACACATAAATCACATTTGTATTTGATGTATTTACCATATCATGCATTCTCATGTGTGCTGTCAGACGATTTTCATTATAATATGCTTTCTTACACACTTCACACTGATACTTGCCGTGTGCGAACATTTTATAAACATCGACAACGGCTTTAGCCTCCTTCATTGATATAGGGACCATCGTTGCATATTCCTCTTCTAAATTCATACCATCCACATCAGTTTCATCATTTACTTTAGGCTGTACATCGTTATTATCATGTACATTATCTTCTCCGTCACAATCATCAAAATTGTTATCAAAGACACTTTCATCAATTTTCTCAGGCTCTGACACTATATTTTCATTTTTAGGCACAAATGACTCTTCATAGCTCGTTATTGTGTTATCTTCATCTTTAATACATTCTTCTATCAATTCTGTCAAGAGTTTAGGTTTTTTCCGAGGCATTTCGAAACTAAAATCATCAGATGTAGTTGTATATTGTATAACAGGTATATTATCTTGATGTTTTATACCAATTCTATTCTTTTTTACCCATTTGAATTTAACAGTTTCATAACTTGTTCTGAGATGGTCTGGACTAAGGTATGACAGAGTTGGTTTAATATTTAGTACATTACTATCTAATTCTGAAATTATTGACTTGGTTATCTGAAATTAAATTTATATGCTTGTCATAAGTATTGCACAGAAGAGACTATTTAGATAAGTTATTATTGCTATAATGTTTAATTTCACAAAAGTCGAATTAAAAAGAAACTTTTATTTTATTTTATATTAATTATAAGGTAGCATGTTTTATAAGGCTCAGTTGTGTTAATTACCTCTTTATCTCTATATAATATTTCTTGCAATGCGTAATATGTGCGTTGGCATTTATCACGAAACTTCTTAAAATTTCTAACGTATGCAACACACTGATAACATAAATATTCGGGTAAACCATTACGGCTTTGAGTCTGTAAATAAACATGAACTATAATTTAGAATTTATGATACTATTAATTTATAAAATATACATTAATAATTTATTATTATTGTTATGATGACAAATTGTCAAACATTAAGTGATTATGTTTTATAATAAAAATATGATTTTATTTTATGTTCATTCAAAAAGGTTAAAACAGCTTACCTTTAAACCTGATGCTAAATTATATTCGTTTCTTAACTGATCTATATCCATATTGAAGATTTTAACATCACTTTTCAAGCACACTGTGCAAGCTTTTAAGTCAAACATATCGAAAACTTTTGTATCACTATTTATACATTATAATAATAAATAAAACATTTAAGGAAATAACCATAAAGTAAACATAAATCAACCACGGTCTGACCGTGAAATCAACGCACTGTCAGTGATGCCAACTCCTACAGAATTTTCCCCCTAAAACAAACTTCAAATTCAATTAAAAGAATCAATCAATTAAATAAATATCGATTAAAAACCAGTAAAATTTTTGTTGTACACTCACTTTAAGAGATTATTTCAAACATAAGTTAAAAATACATTCAAGTAGTATGAAAAACTAAAAAAAAAAGAAAAGACAGTGTGCTGTTTTATTTACCTATTTTATATTATTACTATTAATTTATATTTGCCTTAGTTTGTTGGTTGGGTTCGAGGCTAATTTAATTGTTTCGTAGTGCGTTTAAAAAAAGACTTGAATAATTTTAACCTTAAGAATCCCCCTAAATAAATGTTCCCCCTAAAAAACCTCTTGGACTTCTCATTTCACCCTAAATTTAGGGGGAAATCCCCCAAGTTGGCATCTATGCGCACTGTTGCAAAACTGACATTTAAGAAATCGGTGTTGCTACCACCTAAAAATCGGAAAAATAGGGAGATTGCTGCTTAAATAAAAGAAAGTTAAATGTAACGAGTAATAACATTCTTTATTAATTTATATTCTCTACAGTATACCAACCTTTTTGTGTCATTTTAAAATGTAATTATTTACTAATAAAGAAATCATAGCAATTACTCTCGCTAATATATCTTTTGTTATGTAACAATCCAATCATGGATTCTGCTACATTCCAATGACAGTAATACTCTATCCTTAGTAACTATGAAATACAGCTTGGATTTGCTTGTTTAATAAGATTTACGTACAGTTAAATTTAGTTAAAAACAGTGTTACAAACCTCAAAACTCGTATAATTTAAGATTATTGTGCTAAAATGAATTAAATCGGGAAATTATACACTAAAATCGTTTTTTTTTGTATTTATTTACCAAAATCGGAAGTTCTAGCGATAAATCGGTAACTTTACATCACTGAATCAACGCAAGTTGAAGTTTGCTATTTAAACAATGAACACAAGTAATAAAAATTGTAAAAGGTAGAGTAAATATTATTACAGACAAAAAATAATTTTAAGACATAATTTCAATCGCATAACAGACTTGGGCAAAATGTGCAATTAAATAAATAACTCAGACAAACAGTATAAAGTAATATTCAACATGTACATATAATCATATATATAACTGCAAAACAAAGGATTAGCAAAAATTATGATTTAAAAAAAATTGTAACGGTTTTAACCAAAAGTACATTTTTAGAGGTGCTTAATTTTCGGTTATTTTGCTATACAATTTTTTTTTTCAGTTTCAGTTCAGGCCCTAGCTATTATCATAATAAATAAGTGGTATTTTGGACCGAAATGGATTACTAGTTTTTTGGTAATCATGTCCACCGCAACTGATGCTCAAAAAAGGCGCTCCCGCAATATGGCTGTAGGTCCGCCATTTTGAAATATTTTCAAAGAAAAAAAATGTACAAGTACATGAAAACATGTACTTATAAATGTGCTTTATACTTTTACAATAAACAATTATGATCGTGTCAAAAAAAAAACAAGAAAATCATGCCACTTCCCCTGCTACAACTGTATATAACCCCTTAATAAAGATTCATAGAATAAACTAATAAAATAATAGATGCAATTATTTACTGTTTGATTTAAAATAAATTGCTTATAGTTAAATAATTACGAGATTGTTAAGAAAAACAAAAAAACAAAAAGTAGAATTTTAAAATGAAAAATAAAATTATTTCAATAATTCATACAAAAAATCACTCATTAGTACAGGCTGGCGCAATAGAACGTGCATATTTAAAAAATAAATACAAAAGGCATACCGTAGTTAAAATAAAGGAATTGTAAAGTAATAACTGAAGTTACTCTTCGACGGCACTCCTTGAACCGCGAACGGAAATTATTGAAAACTTTATTCAGTAATGCTGATGTTATTACTGCCATGTCACCACGGATACGACTCCTTGAGCTGATCGAAGTGTCTCGGTTTATTGCTGTAGAGTTTGTGTTTGAGGTATCCCCACAAAAAAAGGTATCAAATCTGGACTACGAAGGGGCCATCAAATTTCCTTTTCGAAATCAATCTGCCTTGGAACATTTGTTTCACAACCAACATGGAGTCATTTGATGTGTGACTAGTAGCATGAAATTTCAAGTTCTGGAGCCAAAATACCTTCAACATCGCAACATAGCGTTCGATATTAACAGCGACGTTTTGTCTCCGCGCATTTTCAAAGAAAAAAGGAACAATTAATTCATTGCCTTTTCCCATAAAATAAACAAAATTACACAAAAAGATTTTTTAGCGTTCGCCAGCGAAATCAAACATGATATGATTGAGAGAACCCGATTTTACTTTCAAACAGAAATGAAAAACAACAGCCTATCCTTTTTACATTTATTAAACTGTAAAAAAATAAATTTTAACTTAAATGAATATCAATTATAGGCTAACTTAACATTAAAAAAAATCTAAATTATATAACTAGATTTAAAAAAAGATAAGTACAAACTAAGTTTAAAAAAGATAAATTCAAACAAAAATAAAATTAAAAATTTTATTAGGTTTATTTATTTAATAAATATGCCAATAGAAAAAGTGGAAAAAAGATCAAAATTTAATGATAAAAAGTTAAAAAAATATTCAGATACTGCAGGTCCAAAAATGTGAAGCAATTCATCAAAACTTCCAATACTCATTCGGAAATATCGAGAAAATCAATATAATACTTTTTTTCAACAATATAAGGCTTTTTTTCTCATGCGTGTTATAATTTCGCCGACGACTGTCTCTTCGAAATCCATAACGATGAATGATACCTTGCTTGATTTCAAAAAAGTTTTGTCATTATCAGCCTTCGTGGATAGCACGGTCGTATAGGTCTTGCAACAACAGTAGTACATCGGTACATACGGGGGTACATCGACTTAATGACGCTGTTCAGTTCAATTTACGGCCGCCAGAGGCATGACGATAGGTTCGTGCTGGATACAGATATTCAAAAAAATATTGTAAGGTATACTGTATACAAGACTGTGCCATGGTGGATAGGTGACGTGACAGTGACAAAAACTTTTATGTCACTGTCACGTCAGATGAAAAGTCACTTCAAAAAGTCACCCGTGCGCGCTTGCTTTTAAAGTCCTTATCCTTAAACAAACCCCTACGAAGCGCGGAGAAGGGGTAGACAGATAAATTTCTCTGTCTGCGGCTCGAAATTTGTCTGTCTACGGCTACTCAGCTAGCGCCTTTGAACTTGACTCATTTATCTAGCCGCTAGGCGTCCGTTGGTTTTACTTTTAATGTTGCGCGCGCGTTGCATGTGCTAAGTGCTTGAGTGCCTCGATCTTTCGTCTAACCGCGCCGTATCGATCGATATAATGTACGGATTGTGGGTACTTACAGTGTAGTGTTTTATTACCATGATGTATCGGTATTCCAATATCGAATACACGGAAATGGTGAGGATGCTTGCTAGGTGTGATGACAATGTGTCGGAAGCCTGCCGCCAATATAAAACAAGGTTTCCAAATTTACCTACACCAAGCCGTCAGACGATGTTAGCCGCCACGCAGCGACTACGGGATTATGGAAATTTCCAGCACAGGACGAGGGATACCGGTCGTCCACCGAAGCGCAAAGTACGTGAACAGGAAAAGATCCTGGAGTTTTTTGAGGCGAACCCCGAAGCGAGCACAAATGACGCGGCACGACGATTCAATGTGTCACAATACTTCGCCTGGAATGTCATTCACAAGGAAGGCAAAAATCCATTCCACCATCATGATGTTCTGGAATTCACCGAACCTGACAAATCTACACGAGTGGCTTTTTGTAACTGGTTGCTTGCTGAACGGCGTACAATTCTGTGGACTGGTGAAGCTACATTTGGCAGAGAAGGTTTGTTCAATACTCGTAATGAACAACTGTGGTGTTACGAAAACCCGCACGAACCAGGATCACATAATTTCAAAGACCAATTCAGTGTAATCGTTTGGGCGGGAATAATAAATTCCACGTTACTGGGCCCCGTTTTTTTAGATAGACTAAATGGTGAATCATATTTACAATTTCTTATCGAAACGTTGCCAGAGTTGGAATACGAAAGTATTCCTGTTTCCTACTTGAGTTATTACTACCAACTTGATGGTACACCAGCGCACTATTCTCGTCAGGTTAGAGACCATTTAAACACGGTTTACTCCGGTCGATGGATAGGACGTGGCGGACCTCTTGCATGGCCTCCAAAGTCACCAGACATTTCACCCCTGGCCTTTTATTTATGGGGCCACATAAAAACAATGGTGTACAGTGGTGGTAAAATCACAAGTCGAGATATGCTTATTGAAAAAATAATTACGGCGTTTAAAAAAATAAAAACAAATTCGAAAGTGTTAGTACGAGATAATGAACAGTTTGAACGCTATGTGCGTGACAACATTACAAATATCAATCAAGAATAAGTAAAACAATCTCAACCTCTGTTAAAAACATTTATTAGATTACAAGTTACTTGATTTAAACTTAACTTCAAAGTAATGTTCAATAAAGGTATCTTATTCTGTTACATCATATTTAGCTAGGTGTTAAGATCTCTTGAATCTATTTTAGTTATGATTACAATATCTTATTATTTAGTTAATTTAAATAGAGCTATCTATAACAAAGATATATAATTATAATGTATTCCGTACATTAAAATTTATCTATTACTTTAATTAGATTTTAGTGTTACCAGCACTAATATTAAAAATCATTAACAAAATCGTATTTACCACTCGGTGAAGTTAAAAAGAACAAACCTTTGAAGATTACAATAAGTACATCTGAAAATTCAAAACATTCATATCCAGTCATTACATTAACACAATCAATGTACAAAATATATGTCTCGAGTAAACATTTTTTTAAAACCTGAAATTTTGTAAAATTATATTAAAAAAACACTATGATTTCATGTTCATAGGTTTGCAAAATTACTTATTCTATTGAAATTAACAAAATAATAATGCGAGAAATGCATTATTTTTGTTCCATTAATACTAACTTTTATAAAATTTTACACATGAAACTATGTTTATATATACATATGTCAATTAATAATTCATTAATTAAGACAATTAAACATTAAATACGCTTATTTAATAGTAACAATAAAATATTTGATGAGATGTATTTTAATAAAAACAAAGTAAGTAAAACAAGTCTAAAACATCTTATTCTATTGGGGCTGATTTCTTTTAAGCTGAGATTTTTGACAACAAAAATATTACTATCTTTTTCTTATTTGATATTGTTTCACTCAAATCGGATTTATTACCAGAGAGGAATACCAACTAAGTTGCCACTAAATTAATAAATTAATTAAGCTTTATAGATCATTATTTCTGATGAAAGTTATCAGTGTACAATAAAAGCATTAATTCAATAGAAATGTTTAATGCTTCCTTAGAGTTATTAAGAAATTATTATATATTTTATATAAAAATGTTAAGGATGATAAGCATTCACTTTAGAAATAAAAAACAAATTATCACATGATTATATTATTTAAAAATGCTTATCAGATTGACAGGTCGTATTTGGTTAAAAAGGTTTAAACTACACTGATGATGTCAATTCAAAAGTATTCAGTACTAATAAATAAGGTCCTCCAGACCGATTTCGGCCACGGCGGCCAATATTAAGAGAGATTAGCCAACTGCGCAGGAGATATTATAGTGCACAAGTGTGTGCGCAAACACAGGTGCACTCGCTTTTCCTTAACTCTCATAGTCCGATGGGACGGCAATCCGACACGACCGGAAAGAGTTCAGGCGCAGGACCAACGGCTTAACGTGCTTTCCGAGGCACGGGAGTGTACACACTTCCACCTTCCAGACTCCGGGCTGCTACTGAGAATTTTCTGACAGAAAAACCCAATAACTATTTATTACTGGCCGGTGGTCCTGGGTGACGAGACGAGACTGAGTGAACGAGTCAGATACTATTCAGTAATCGGCTCTAATAACAATAAATAAATCAATTTACAATGTTATATAAACATTAAAAAAATAGTCAGAATAATTTAATTAGTATATTTAACTAGGATATAATAGAATTGTCTTAAATTTTTTTTTTTTTAATAATTTTATTTAAAAGTAAACTTAAGTGGTGTCAAAGTCACCAAGACCCAATTAAGCTTGATATTTTGGCCTCTCATCGTGAGGCCAAAAACTTTCAGAAATTCTGGAAAGCTACAAAAAAGTTTGACTTTAGGCCTGGCCTTCCTGTTAGTGTTAGGAATGCGGATCGGCCTGAAAACATTGCTAACATGAAACATTGCTAGGCTCACCATTGCGGGTGAGCCTAGCTCGATGACAGATGCTGTCGTGACTGATTTGATTCGTTTTTCTTCCAGACAAGTCACAAACATAATTAAGAAAATGACTAGAGGTAAGTCGCCGGGTCACGACGGTCTTAGCATTGAGCACCTGCAACATGCCGGTCCTCATTTACCCAGAGTGTTCGCTATGTTTTATTCACTGTGTATGTGTCACTCGTGCCTCCCCAGTGATCTCATGCGAACAATAGTCGTGCCTATTATTAGAAACAAAACAGGCAACGTTGCTGACCAATGTAATTATCCACCCATCTCCCTGGCTACCATCATCGTATAAATACTGGATAGCCTGGACGCGCGACTGAATAATTTTCTGCAGCTACATGATGCGCAATTTGGATTTCGTAACCATCTTGGAACTGAGACTGCGATTCTAAGCCTCAAGCATACTGTGCAATATTATACAAAAAGACGAACACCTGTATGCTTGCTTTTTAGATCTTTCCAGGGCTTTTGACATGGTATCGTATGATATGTTATGGGAAGAGCTACAGGAAAGAAAAGTGCCATCGGAACTGTTGCGTATATTACAGTTTTGGTTGTAATACCAGGCAAATAGTGTGAGATGGGCCGATAAATTCTCTGTGCCGTATGGTATGGACTGTCGGGTTAGGCAGGGGGGATAATGTCACCCAAGCTATTTAATGTGTATATCAACGATCTAATCGTTCAGTAGTAAAAAAATAGGATGTCGCATTGATGACATCAGTGTTAACAACATAAGTTATGCGGACGATATGGTATTACTGAGCCCAACGGTTAGAGCGCTTAGAGAGTTATGCTCGAAAGCATGGGCTCATTTATAATGTTAAAAAGAGTGAGTTCATGGTATTCAAGGCCGATCGTGGTAAATGCCCAGAATACGTGCCCGTGATAAATCTGAATGGAAGTGAACTAAAACGAGTTCATCCATTTAAATATCTTGGGCATTATGTAACCGATGACCAGGTGGATATTGAGAGGGAACGTAGGGCGCTGGCAGTTCGTTGTAATATGTTGGCACGCAGGTTCGCACGGTGTAGCGCGGACGTTAAAACGACGCTCTTTAAAGCTTACTGTCAAGTGTTCTACACGTGCAGCCTTTGGGTCAATTACACTCGCCGAGCTCTCAGTGCCTTGCGGATCCAATATAATAATGAATTTAGGATGTTGATGGGGCTGCCGCGATTCTGCAGTGCGACAGGTATGTTCGCGACAGCTTATGTTTCTGACTTCTAGGCCATTATCAGACATAAATCTGCCTCGTTGCTCAGCATTGTATTCAACAAGCCAGCTCCAACTCCAACGACAATAGCTGAGAGATATGATTCTCCAATTGTGCGTCATATTGTTCGTATATGTATAACTGGCAACGAACTTGTGACCAAATATTAATAATAAATATTCACTAACATAGACTGTAAGCTTTTAATAATTCTTTTTACTAATCCACTATGGATGCCACTTATCTGAAATAAATTTTATTTTATTTTAAATGCTATATTAATTGTTTTCACTTTGAATATGATTTTTTCACTTAATAATATAAATCTAGTAATCTTAAGTTAGATATAATAAAACTTAATTACAATCTTACTGGTCTAATAAAATGCAACTTTAAATTATTTATTACATATATGTCGATTTGTTATGCATAGCAATGTAGGGGATGGCCCGGCAGGCGGCTGCCAGAGACACAATCTGAGATACTGCAGACCTACAACCGGTAATCCGCTGGAACACAGACACACACAATCAAAACACATTGCACTTAATTAGGGCCTATCCCAAAGATTACAAACAGCGCCTCTAACTCAACACATACACAAAAATTTAAGACCAACGCTAAATAATACTTTTGTCAGTATATTAACGAAAGCTGAGGTGGGCGAACAATTCACTCTCACTAGTATCACTAGTCCAAAAACACAAATGATCACACTTTTAGCTCAATTTTGTTTTCTATACTGGAGTTCAAACCCAGACTAAACCTCTGAATTATCATGTGCTTGAATTTGTAATCTCCTTTGGATGCTTGTCCGATTAAAGTCTGCAACATGTATATCCCACCAACCCGTATGGGTGCAACATGAAGGAATAAGCGCCAAAACTTGTCATCAAAAACAGAGGCCTTAGCACTGCAGTGTGTGAGTGAGTAGCTTGATGGTTGGTTTTTTTTAATATACATAATTATATCATTTCAATAGATGTAATCTAGTAAAAAAATTGTGATACATCAACGATTTGTTACGTTTTCAACCTGCGAACTAAGATAGTGTTAAATTCATCCCGATTAAACGCACGTCCGAACAATCTTGGTGCGATTCTGTCTACAATATATTTCCATAGTTTTAGTTCTGCCTTTTGTACAGCTCGAATGAAGATCTATGTTCCGCAAACTTTGTTGGTGGTATCGATGTAGGCACTGAGGTAGTTCCCGTGGGCGGAGTCCAGCGGCAGCTTGTAGGTGGGGGGCGCGGGGGAGGGCGGCGCGGAGTCCAAGTCGCGACGCCGCTTGCGGTTCTTCTTGTTCCAGGGCGGGTAGGGGATCTTCAGGTGCACCGTCTGCACGTGCAACTTCACCGTGTTCTTCTGGGAGAAGCGACGGTTGCAGTGCGGGCATTGATATTTCTTTTCGCCCGTGTGGACCTGGGAATAAGGGTCATAATTAAGTCGATTATAGAATAGTAAATATATACTATGTAAAATGTTTTTGTTGATTTTTTACTAATTGTGTTGGTATGACGAATTTATTAAAAATGTAATAAATCAGAAGTTACACTACGTTATAACGTTTACACCAAAAAATACATTATATTATATTGACATTTTTTTTTTTTCGTGTCTGGTTTTTTTATCTTTAAATAGTTTTAATGTTATTTAAATGGGTATGTATGTTTATTATCAGGCAGCATCAAAATCTAAGTTTCAAGATTAATTTGACAGATATAAAGTATTCATGTGCAAGCTACGAGGCCGGAGCGCTGGATTTTTTTTTCTTCTTTTTTTTTACTAGTTCCCGGGAGGGCTACTCCACCTGATGGTAAGTGGTAGTAGAGTCCAAACGCGACGACGGCTAGTGCAGTCAGGAAGAATGACTTGCACTAGCCGCCCCCGCCTTGCCGGCCCGCAAGGTGCCTCTACACGCCTCGTTTGAAGGAACCCAGGTCATAAGAGGAGGAGAACACGTGTGCTGGTAACGAATTCCATGTTTTAGAGGTGCGACAAAGAAAAGAGTTGCCAAATTTCTTCATGCGCGATGGAATTGATGTCACAGTTAGGCGGTGACGGTCGAGAGCCAGCACGCGTAGATTTGTGAAGGAAAGGGGAAGCAGGAATGAGGGTGAATAACTCCTCTGAGCACTCGCCGTGATCGTCGATAGAAAGCGCTCAGTGCCGCTATCTCTATTGACGCTGCAACCGATCCAAGGCCTCCAGTAAGTACTTAGCGGAGCCATCCCAAAGGTGCGAGCAATATTCGACGCAAGACCGCACCTGTGTTTTATACAACAGGAGCAGTTGTTGTGGCGTGAAAAAACGCCGCACCTTGTTTAGAACTCCGAGTTTTCGTGAGGCTGTTTTTATAACAGCCTCGATGTGATCCTTTGGATTGAGGTCGCAGCGAATATGGCGACTTTGCCTTGTATCTCCAGCATAGTGCCACAGAGGGAAGGAGGATGGAAAAATGGTGACTTTTTCGCTGTGATAGCGCATACCTGTGTTTTCTTGGCGTTAAACTCAACAAGATTATCAGAACCCCATTTGGCAATGAGTCCTAACGTTCTATCGAGTTCAACAACAAGATCCCTCCGTCTCTCCTCAGTTTCCACCCGCCCAGCTCCTGCGCGTCCGTGGTATCCCCCGTGAACGGTACTATCATCTGCATAGCAATGTATGTTCCTGAGAGAGAGCATATCATTGATATGCAGAAGAAAGAGTGTGGGGGATAGCACAGACCCCTGGGGGACCCCAGCATTCACTACATGGAATTGTGAAGCGCAACCATCTACTAAAACGCGAAGACTACGCTTGTGTAGCTGGCAATCCAGGTGCAGAGCTGAGCTGACCGTATGCCGGCAGCTTGGAGAGAAGACTTCTTTGCCAGACCCTGTCGAAAGCCTTCGAGATATCGAGGCTGACAGCCAACGATTCCCCACGCTTGTCGATAGCTTCACCCCAGAGGTGTGTTACGTACGCTAGAAGATCACCTGTGGACAGTTGCGAGTAAACCAACGGTTACGCGTACCTTTACTGATGAGGTCTGAGTTAGGAATGTAGTATTCCATCCCCAACAGGATCTCATCAGCAATAGCAGTGGCAGTGTCGGGTCTTTCTCACTGAAGCAACGTTCCTTCCAAGGGACTGACGCATAGTAATCGCGCAATCCGTCCCAATCTGCCGACTTATAGTGCCAAACGCGACGTTTGCATATTCCACCGGGTGAATAGTCAGCAGAAGGTCCAGTAAAGAAGGCGCTTGCCCGTCAATGTCTGGGATCCTGGTGAGCAGTCCTCCCAGCATGGTCAGTTTTGGGGGACTTCAACCATGACTCGTGGTGAGCATTAAAGTCTCACAAAAACACCAGTTCCGCGTTAGGAAACTGCTCTTGTGCAGCATCTGCCATCCGACTAAGATGGTCAAATAGCCGGCTTGTCTCCAAGTCACCATTGTGGGATCTGTAGAGGCACACGTAGACTCGACTCTGACGAATCGAGTCCACACGTACCACCAACATGGAAAAGGAAGCGTCCTCCAAGCAGCGCAGACGGTGACAACAAACATCCGTCCTGACGAACAAGCATACTCCGGCTTTCGCTTTGAAGGATTCTTCAAGCATGTAGCCGGGATAATTAAGGTAGCTGGTATCGACAGGACGGAGTATTTGAGTCTCATTGCTGGCCGTGCTGTCTCGAGATGGTGGTGGACAGCATTGAGGTTAGCATGAAGTCCACGGATGTTAGAGAACTCGACCTCAAACAGCGAAGGTATGGTGGGGGTGTGCACCGCTGATCGACCGTTATTTTTTATTGTATGCGCTATCATTTGGGATAGACGTGAAGCGAGCGACGCATTGCCACGATAGGGATGGTCAAAGCGTGGAGCTGTGTTTCCCCAAGAAGCTGCCAGAAGGGAAAATAAACTGACCCGCCGGACGGAAGGGCCCCCGAACCCTCCCGGTAGTGGCCGCCGGGACCCCACCGTCCGGTCACCAACCGGCACGACGGTCCACACCGAGATCATGCGTGGCCTGGTGGGGCAGCCTCGCGAGCTGGTTAAGAACGCTTGGGCCCCTGTACTCTGCCACGGGCGGCCAGCGGAACAACCGTTTCTACGGGTCTCCCTGTCTGGCAGGTCAATATAATTTCCCCCGGCATTGGTTCAACGGCAACTTCCACCGGACCTCCACATATCACGGCAATGCGCGCTCGTGAACTGGCTGTACGCTGGCTGATCTCGAAACGCGACTGCAAGCAGCCACTTCACGAGTTTTTCACCATGCGTACGATGGTAACAAGCCAGGCGGATGAGAGACATACCACCAGATGAGCAGATGGTCGCTCAGATATCCCTTAGTCGCCTCTTACGACACCCATGGGTGAGAGAGGGGCAGTGAATTGTATTCTTACTCCGTCACTGCAGGGATATTCGGCCCACGGATTTTAGAAGGTCCAAATCAGTCTGACTTTAACCTACCCAGTTTTAAGAATTCTTGACTGAAAAAGACCGACAGAAAATCATGATATAGTATACAGGGTTATTTGTAACGAATCAACAACCTCGCAGGACTAGATAGCTAACACCATAAGTAACAACTTTTGTTCTACGTTTTTTTATAATTTGCTATATTTTATTATCATACAAAAATAAATATTAATTTAATTTCCTGCTTAAACGCTTATAAATCTACGCGCATCGCAAATATTACGTAAACAAGCCCCTGCGAAGCGCGGGGAAGGGGGAGCGCGCGCGGGCGCCTTTGAACTGACCCAAGGCCACTTAGGCCGCCCGCCGGCAGTCATCCGTCGGTTTTTATGTTGCGCGCACGTTGCTTGTGCCACAATCTCCGGGCCGCCGCGCCGATTTTATTACCATGGCGTATCGATATTCCAATATCGCATACACAGAAATGGTGAGAATGCTTGCTAGGTGTGTCGAAGGCCTGCCGCCAATATGCAACAAAGTTTCCATTAATTTGGGCCTTTAATTAAATAAAAACTAATTCGGAAGTGTTAGCACGAGTTGATGAACAGTTGATATTTAGGTGTGGTCTGTGTGTTGGTTGTGAAGGTGACTATTTTGAACGCTATGTGCGTACGCTCGAGACTTGAACCTCAGAGGTAATAATTTGTAAATATTATTTTAATTGTCAATTATTTAATTATTGTAAATACGCTGATTCCACTTTCTAAATACGCCTCCATTAAACAATTATAAGTAAAGAAAACCTAACTACCAATATTAAATTGGTTTAATTAAACTTTAGAAAATAATAAAAAATATTTTGTTACGATTATCACATATTTTAGACGTTTAGATACCTAATCTACATACAATTTATTTGTTTTTAATTGTTTAATGTAGCCAGTCCTAAGCCTGGTAAAGTATGAAGGGATTGTGGACTCAGTATACTCTGTAGGCGCGCGAGTTCATGTCCATCCTGAGTAATGCGGTAGTGCTGTGACTTAATTAATATGGTAATATCGATAATAATTACCGAGTCAACAGCTGTCAATTTGGTTTATTGTAACTTAAGGTAATTTTGCAAATTATGAAATAAAATAAATGTGATAAGTAATTACTTATTTATTTATAATAGAGAAAAATATTTTTTAAATTCCAATTCAATCACTATCAGATGAAAAGACAACCGACGCATAAAGCATTGTTAATGGGAAAAGCGAATTTATTCTCTTTTTTCTCTTCGACACACATCTGTAAGACATTTCTCGCCATTTCACGTGCTTGCTTATGTATTATAAAAGGTTTTTTTATACCTGAACTTGTTGGAAGCGGAGTAGTCATGGTTTATTCACAATGAAATAACACAATAGCGTTAGCGTAAATTTTCGGTATCGAAAAGCGCGCGTCACAATCGTCAAGGACAACACTCGACGTCAGACAAATGCGGCGAGGTGGGCGAAGGCAGGGCGAGCTGCCCCCCGCGCATCGCCTCTGGCCCCGATGGACATGAACTCGCGCGCATACTATAGGTATGTACATATTATTATTACTATCAGGGCAAGCGCGCGCGAGCGCCGCGTCGTCCTTTCGTTTATGAATGAAACATAGACATAAAAATATCACGACAATACAACGAAAACTTGTAATATCATTTTTTTTTTGTCATATATTGAGTTATGTCCGAACTCGTGGAACAAAAGTTGTTGCTAAGGATGTTAGCTATCTAGTCCTGCGAGGTTGTTGATTCGTTACAAATAACCCTGTATAAAAAAACTCTTACGACGAATCTTCTTCTGACAGTAACAGATCATCGTCTTCCAACACCTGCTAAACGAATGAAAGAAGATGAAACTGGACTTCACACGTGACACTCATTACTTTTTGGGACTGTTTCAATGAAGTGGCAAAGAATAATAGTAATTATTGTAGCGTAGAAAAACAAAACCCAATTGTTAACGAGATTGACTTTTTTTTAAAGACATCTCGAATCGATCGCAATCATGAGCCATACATTAGGTGGTCAGTTAATTTGAATCAGTACCCGCTGTTGTCAAGGTCTGCTAGAATTTATCATTCAGCTCCAGGCAGTAGCGTTTACACCGAAAAGCTATTTTCAGAAGCTGGTTTGGTATTCGAAGCCAAGCAGAGTCGCTTCTTAGAGGCCATTCATTTATTACGTAAGACGATTTTTACTAGTTTTTGACCGACCGGCCGGAATAGGCCGACCCCTCTAACCTGTTTAATATTTATTACGTAAGAATCTAAAGGAAAAATGAATATACGCTTGGTTGGTTTCGATCTTACGAGAGTCGTTTTTGTCGTAGACATTTCTACCATATTCCCAAAACTCGACACAAATGTGAAGATGAGTTTTTCTTTTTCTGCTGGTATGATTTGCCTTGAGTAAAAATAATAAGATTTTTTTAATTTTACTATCCGGAATAGTGAAAACGAGTTACATCTCTAATAAATATTGGTTTGCATATGATGTCATTGAGTCATATGCAAACCAATTATTAATTACAAGTAGTAAAATCATCTGTGATTTTATTTACAAATATTTAAATGTTTAGTATTCGTATGAAGAAAAAAAACAGAACTCACAACCAGGTGTCGATCCCGGTTGTTCTGCATACTGAACCGGCGGTCGCAGTGCGGGCACGAGTACGGCTTCTCTTGCGTGTGCGTGCGCATGTGGACCACGAGGTTCGCATATTGCTGCAATCATATTATTTACTAAGTATTCATTCTTTTAGATGAAATAGAATATTCTACAATCCCGCTGAGTTTGTTTCGCCGGTTCTTCTCAGGGCTGGGTATTTCTTTTCCGAACCGGTGGTAGTTTCTAAATTGACTATCAATAAGAAAGTGTAATACTTCAATATTGAATAAAGTATTTTGAATTTGAATCATTGCCGTCCTTTCTCAATGTGTACATTCTTAGGAAATACAAGATCGATACGATAGTAGCAAGTTCGTCTACACATTGTTCTTGTGTGTTGTGTTGTCATATGAGATGTTTTTTATTGAATTTGACAGTATTATTTTTTAAGATTTTAAATTAATTTAGTATTTTATAAATGCTCCATAAGAAAAATTATCAATTCATAATCAACTACGTTTATTTTACTCAAACACATAAATGTATGTGTTGGAGTAAAATACTGTATTTAACAGTTATTGAAGTGATATATATTAAAAAGCTAATTGCCCACCACGACTTCGTACGGATAAAGCTCGTACAAAACAAACGTGCATTTTCCCCCTTGTAAAGTTAAAAAAAATTAAGTAATTTTCAAAAATATTTTCTTAATTATCGTCTACGTCGCGAAAGGGGCAATTACGACGCTTTTCAAGTCAAACGGGCCTATTGTTTCGGATATATCATGATCAGTGGTATTTCGCTCATATAAGTGGTTGTCATATAATTAGAAACACTTCTTATGAATAAAAAAAGTATAACTTCAACGTACAAATGTTCGAAAAAAATATACACATTCAATAATTAATAATCATGCAATAATATAGCCACTCAAATAAAAAACTCATTATATGCATAAAATATAAAACATATCTTACTTTTAAATACAAAATGAGTCTTATCACATGTAGGAGTTTATTTTGTGTTACTGGACGCTTAGACGCCTAATTAGAAACATTTAAAAAAAACATCCATAGCTCGTTCTTTTTTTGAAATTGGAGAATAACATTTCTTTTTCTATTATTTTGGCGGCAATTCAAAATTTAATCTGAATTTTATTTTGTTCAAAATGGTGTTCAAAATAGTCTACATGTGTAAGACTCATTTTGTAATTAAAAGTAAGATATGTTTTATATTTTATGCATTTAATGAGTTTTTATTTAAAAATCTATATTATTGCATGTTTATTAATTATTGAATGTGTATATTTTTTTCGAACATTTGTACGTTGAAGTTATACTTTTTTTATTCATAAGAAGTGTTTCTAATTATATGACAACCACTTATATGAGCGAAATACCACTGATCATGATATATCCGAAACAATAGGCCCGTTTGACTTGAAAAGCGTCGTAATTGCCCCTTCGTCCCGTCGTATTCGTGGTCGTGGTCGATTGCCCGTCGTAATATTTTTTACAAGCATTTGTACATTGAAGTTATACTTTCTTAATTCATAAGAAGTGTTTCTAATTATATGATCACCACTGTGTATGTATGTATAACTAACAAAAACTAAATAATTATAAAAAATCGATCTAGAAAGAAGATGGTGTGAAGCGCTCACCCTGGTCTTGTGTCCGCAGATGTCGCACATGTATCGCTTGAGGTAGGGCGCGCCGGGGTGCTCCGCGTCGTAGTGACGGACCGCCTGAGTGTCATTCAGCAGGTACTTGTTGCACTGTACATTTCCAAAACACAAATATATAATACATGTAAATGAAAATATGTGATGACTAAAAATTTAAGACTTAAAATTACTGGTTATTCTAATAATAAATTGGATTTAATTTTATATAAATTACAGACCAAATAATATCAAGATCTAGATATTGATTAATTTTATTTGTTAAACCTTGTTTTATGCATATTTTTATAGCAAATGATTAAACAATCTAGTTAATCTAGAACCAAAGGTTAGACAGAACTGTATATGACGGCGCCGTCACCTTTTTTTTAAGGCAGCAAGTGCAACAGTCAACCCCCACCACTAAAGCACTATAAAATCCAGAGCTCGAAAAAGCGGAGGGTCTTTCGACTTTGACAACCAGGGCCGGTCGACTTTGTTCTACGAACAGTTATCAGGTGGTTTATTAGACAAAAAGAGACAACGACATCAGAGTAAGTGAGATGAATATGAATGAATGAAAATATATGAATATATACATAAATATAATGTTGCCACCAAAAAAAACAATCTCGTATTTTCCATAATAATGAGCTTATTAATTGATTTTTAAAGTAAATTGCCCTTGAAATAACCTTTTATATATCATTCTGATGTCAAAAAAATATATTTTAGTAAGAAATATAACATATTTAATTCATTATTAAGTGATAAAAAAAATTGATATGGGGTATAATGTGTGGCAACACTAACGTATGTCGTGACGTCACAAGAAGAATGTCTGCCGCCACTTGCGCGCCGTTTTGTTGTATCTTGTATTAAATAGACATTATTTGAAATAAATAAACTAGTTCAATTTAATTCTACACTACATTGATATTGTTTAGTTGAGCTTGCTCCTCCGTGCCGTACCAAAACAATTTGGTGAAATTAAGTGAGTATCAGTGAAATAAAAACTCGGTATTGAGATAGTGACTCTTTTTTTATTTTTTTGTTTAATTTTGAGTTTAGCCAATGGATCAGTCGGTCGGGATTAGTAATTGAAAATTGTATACTGTTCATTTTCTTTTCAAGTTTGATTTGTGTTCTAGATTTGCCGACGTTTGAAATTTATGATTCATTATATGTCATTACATACACATACTTGTGAACAAATTCATGTATTAATGTAAAATCAGTAATAATAATAATAACGTCCTCCAGACCGATTACGGCCACGACGGTCAATCTCAAGAGAGATTAGCCAAGGAGCGCAGGAGATATTATAGTGCACAAGTGTGTGCGCAAACACGAGTGCACTCTCTCTCTTCCTTAGCTCTCATAATCCGATGGGACGGCAATCCGACACGACCGGAAAGAGTTCAGGTGCAGGACCAACGGCTTTACGTGCTTTCCGAGGCACGGGAGTGTATACACTTCCACCTTTCAAAACTCCGGGCTGCTATTGAGAATTTTCTGACAGAAAATCCCAATAACTTTTAATTGGCCCGACCTGGGAACCCAGGACCACCGGGTCTGCGGGATCATATCTAGCCACTAGACTAACGAGGCAGTTAAATATATATGTCGCTTATTCAGGAATAATATATGTCGCCTAAATGAATGTGATAAATTATAATTATAATCGTGGTAAATAAAAAAGTAAAGAACTAATCTTTGTTTTAGTAGATTCCTTACAGATTATTTTTAGTATTTTATGCACAAGTACACTGTGATTCTCGATTGTGACTCTGTTTAGATGTCCATTATTGCTGAGCAAAAATTGGCCATCTTTTAGGAAACTATCGAGAAAAGCACTAAACTTGTGTCTAAAATGCAATAAAAAGTATCTATTAGATGCACTGTAGTTCGAAATTCCCGCCCTAACTTCCATCTTTAGTTTTAATAGGGGTGCCAAGTAGATGGCGTAGGTCGCTAAATCATTTTTCCTCAAAAAATTGGTATGAAGTCGATATTGGTATCAAGTGTAATAATACGAAAATAGCAAACTTTCGAAAAGTTTGCTATTTTTTATACAAAACAAAATGTCTGCCCCTGTGCTTATATATATAAAAATAATACGAGTACATAACGGCTTATAATTGTGTTTGAAACTGTGTTTAATCGCTCGCTGCTCTATATATTTAACACCCCACTCGCCCTATTGATACAGGCAAGGCTTATATTCTGACTGTAAATACACACATGTGTATCTACTAACCCGCATTACAGCAGAATAGTGGAATAAGCTCCAAGCCTTCTTCTTCGAGGCCATAGTCCGGACCAGGCTGCTAATTACTTATATACTCATCTTATATACTTTTGTCCGATAAGAGTAACCTTGAACGTGTACGTCGTGAGAGTGTCGACTGGGGCTGTACCCTGTAGACAAGTGGCTTGTACGTTAGTAGAATAGAATAGAAAATAACAATCAATGTATGAGATTGACATTCGCGTTCGACACGTAAACAAGGTTACCAAGGTTACATGTTGAACGCGTACGTACTAGTTCGCCGAGTCGTATTTGCTCGACAGGTGTGATCTTGAACGCGTTCGGCGCGAGAGTGTAGATCGTACTCGTACTAGTCGGCCGAGTCGTGGGGAGTGTGTGCGAGTGTGCGGTACTCACGATGTCGCAGTGCGAGGAGGTGGCGCGGCCCATGTTGACGACGCCCTTGTCCGTGAGGCGCGCGCCCTCCCCCTCCCCGTCCGCGCCCAGCTTCGTGATCGCACTGCGGACACGACGCCACATTAGATATACCTACTTACTATTATTTATACTACTTACATATAACATGCGACAAAAGAATGGATAAATTTTTTCCGTTATTTTTACAGAATTTGCCACAGCTATGTAAATGAAGCAAATTTAATTAAACGGGCATATTCACAACGTTATCGTGTTCGCGCGCAATTTCGCAATTTATACAAGTACGTGTAGTTAAGGTTTGTCTAAAATTATAATATTATCTATGATCATGAAGCATAGACAGCCGCCTAATCGAGTAACTGACCGATTGGTATCAGCGTGCTTGTTGGAGGAGCCGAGATGCGTCGCGAAGGCGTCATCATCTCGGAACTGAACCCCGCACTCGGCGCAGTACAGCGGGTTTGATGTGTCCACTTTGCCTTCGTTCTCTTCCATCTCCTAAAACAAAAAAAAAATGTTGATTTTCAGGATCAAATATAACTACACTGGACGAATACACATATTAAACAAAATTTAATATATAATATACTTGTTCCTTGGATTTATTAAATGTATAATTAAATGTATAATTTTATTTTTATTAATGTGATAAATTATATTAGTGTGCTCGTTAATAATAATGCATATTTATTGGTTAATTTTCAATTTTTTAATGAAATGTAGTCAACAATAGTAATGGTATTTTAGTAATATAAAAAATATTGTTTATGTAATAATCTGTTATAAAAAAATATATTAAAATGTATGTACCATAAAATGAATGCTGTGGCCGTCTTAAAGAGTCGCACACTTTATATTAAGTCTGAATATGTTTATATTATAACATGTGTAAGTGTGGTGACTGCTGATGGTCCTCAATAAATAAATAAATAAAATAAATAAATAAATATTTTTTTTTACTATTAATAAAATATGTACAACTGACCTCCTTACTGTGTGTCTTTAGTTTGTGTATGTGTAGTCCGGTGACGCTCACAAAGCTATGTCCACACAAGTTGCATATATTCGTCGATGGATGCATCTTACGGATATGACCAAGCTTTGTAGACTCCTTACTGAAATAATTATTTTTTTATTACCACCTAATGACCAGCATGCATCGTAATTGAACTTTAAATATTTTTTTTTTTTTTAACAGCTAACCTAATCTAAAGAATATATTTTATTGATATTGCAATATCGACTCTATCTTAATAGTACTATGTCTGAAATCTCCATGTGAGTAAGTGATAGCAACAGTTCGAAAGTAATAAGCAACTTCGACATTGAATTTTTTTGATTCTATGGTATAAAATAAAGTTTCATGGCAAAGCGGCGAAAATGTCGGCGAAGTTGTTATCGGATTTTGCGAAATAAAATTAACGTGGACATAAGTAGTCTAGCAAGAATTGATTGAAGGGAATAATATAGCAGTGCTATGAGAAAACCGCATGGAATTCAGTATACAATCGACTTAATTGAATGAAAATTGTATGCTCAGAATATAAACAAAAACAAGCACAATTATTTAATTTTTATTTAAGACCAGGTTCAATAAATCTATATGCGACAACAGTAATAATATATTTGTACTGTTCTTATCTATACTAATATATAAAGCTGAAGAGTTTGTTTGTTTGATCCGGCTAATCTCGGGAACAACTGGTTCGAATTAAAAAAAAAATTTTGCATTGTATAGTCCTTTTATCGAGGAAGGTTCTAGGCGGATTTTTATTCATTATATTTTTATTAATTATAGGGGGGTGAAACCGCGGGCACAGCTAGTTTATTATATATTTGAATTAAAATAGACATAATATGTATATATATAAAATGTATACTTACGAAAATTCTTTTTTACAATGCGGACACGGATATGTGACTTTTTTGTGCCATCTGTAATGAACTTTAGCTTGACCCCTGGAAATAGAGAACTTGATTAAGAAATACATTTCCATTTATTATAAAAAATATAAGTTTAGTTTAGAAAACAGACTAGTTAAATTATGTATAAAGGATATTTAACTTTTTGTAGCAAAGGTGAAGTTATAAAAAAAAAATAAACTGATAACTGCCTCGTTGGTCCAGTGGCTACATGCAAGGCCGCGGGCACGGTGGTCCTGGGTTCAAATCCCAGGTCGGGCCAATAAAATGTTATTGAGATTTTCTGTCGAAAATTCTCGGTAGCAGCCCGGTGTTTGGAAGGTGGAAGTGTGTATACTCCCGTGCCTCGGAAATCACCTTAAGCCGTTGGTCCTGCGCCTGAACTCTTTCCGGTCGTGTCGGATTGCCGTCCCATCGGGTTATAAGGGTTAAGGAATAGAGAGTGCACCTGTGTTTGCGCACACACTTGTGCACTATAATATGTCCTGCGCAGTTGGCTAATCTCTCATGAGATTGGCCGCCGTGACCGAAATCGGTCTGGAGGACCATCACCATCATCATCACCATCAGGTGGAGTTATAAAAAGCTAACTATGATAAATATCATTTCAGATAATTGAATTAGACAAAACTTCTTATATTTTAATTTACAAATCATAATTATACAAATGCTTCTGTGCAACAAAAGTGCTTAAAAATATTATTAACTATTGTGGTTACTCATGGTGAAATAAAAATGTATTTATTTGATTTGATACCTGTTGAAGCAAGTGTAACCGCACATCTGACATGAGTATTTGAAGATATGACATCGTGTCATGTGTTTGTACATCTTTCCTGTACTCGGATAGCATATTTTGCATGCATCACACTGTAACTTGCCCGAAAGAGCCTGGAAATATAAACATATAATTCACTATTTATTTAAATTTGTACAAAACGCTCACATTCTTATTGCTATGTACTGTTAAGAATATAATAATTTCAAAACAAACTATAATTTAATATTCTGAGGAAGTAATTGGAAAACATTACATAATACATATATAAGTACTAAAATTTAAGTTAAATAAATTGAAGAAAAAATTAAACACATTATTCAATTTTGTCCAAAATGTTCCACTGGTTCAGAGAGAACTGACAAAATTCAATAAAGATTTTTTTTTTCTTATATTGTCATATAAGAGTAACAAACTGTTTAGTCCTGAAACATAAGTATTACTTGTGTTTATTCTTGTATTAATAAATTCGAGTGTGACAAAATATTTTACATTCTCAACAAACAGTAGCTTGTTATATTAGTGATATGATAAGAAAAAAGAACTTACAGGATCATGTTTCTTTAAATGTGTTTCAAATGTTGTTGCAACTCTAAACCCTTTAAAGCAATATTCACACTTAAATGGTGAATCAATGTAGTTCTTCGTTTTCTGTCTGTCTCTCACCAAAGCATATTGCTCAGCCTGGGTTATGGCAGATTGGATTGGGAAATCATGTGGTACTTCCTGTTTTGTTCCCAATCGACGTATGGCAGATTTATTTTTTCTGCCGCCCTTAGTGACTTTGGCTGTCCGTGACCAACTACCTTTATTGGATATTTCTTGGAAATGACCCCAATAATAATGTCTTTTAGCTGAATGTCTGTAATATAAAACTGACTATAATTTAAAAAAAATAATTATAGAATAATAGTAGCTATTGCTGCATAGCATTAATAGAATACAATTAAGTAATGTAGCATTTTGTAACACTTAAATAAACTCAATTTATTTGAAGCTTTATTTACCTATCAAAGTTAACTTCAGGGCACTTCTTACATATATACTTGTACATATGTTTCTCTGTCATGTGACTTTTCAAAAGAAGTTCAGATCTATAGTAATATTTGCATAAAATACAGAAGAAAGTGCCATTTATACTCTGAAAATAAAGTATTGTACACATTAATACTTTGAAATATTTTATAAAGCACCGTATGAATATGGTTTACCATTTCATGCATTCTCATGTGCGCTGTCAAACGACATTCACTGTTATATGTCTTCCCGCATACTTTACACGAAAACTTGCCTTGTGCAAGCAGTTTATAGACATCAACAACAGCCTTAGCTTCTTTCACGGATATGGGTAAAATGGTTGCATATTCTTCTTCCAAATTCATACTGGCATCACCTTGCATATCTATTTTATCATTAATGTCAATTTCAGTCTGTGGTTCATCACAATCGTCAAAGTGGCTATCAAAGAAACTGTCGTCATTTTGTTTTGTATCAAGATCTCTAATTTCAGTGGTAAAATTTTCATAATTCTTTACAATAGAAGGTTCTTCCTGCTTAATATCTTCTTCTAGTTCAATCCAAAGTTTAGCTTTCTTTTTAGGCACTTCGAATACTAGATTATCAGATGTAGTTCCATATTGAACAATGGTTATGTTTTCTTGTTGTTTTAAATCAACATAATTCTGTTTGATAGATTTATGTTTTACATTTTCATACTTAGTTCCGCTGTGGTCTGTAGCAAGATACGATAGAATGGGTTCAGTGTTTAGCACATTTGAGTCCAATTCTTCAATTATAGACTTTGTTATCTAAAATTAAAAAATGATTTTGACTAGAGTTATATGTCCAAATTAACCAGATTATCTTAATGTAACTTTATGTAAAAAAAGTAACAGCTTGTTTGTCTCACTAATGGGCTTATGTTTTTTTTAGTTTATATATTTGTCAAATCTATATAAATTAATCATCCTAAATAACCAAGTAAATAGAATTATTATTTAATGTCAACCTATTTTTAATATAAGTAAATAAAAATAACAGTTCCTTCTTACCTTTTTATCACGGTTGAGGACTTCTTGCAATGCATAATATGCACGTTGGCATTTATCACGAAACTTTTTAAAGTTCCTCACATATGCCACACACTGATAACACAAATACTCAGGTAAGCCATTTTGACTACGAGTCTGAAATTAATGACAAACATTGCAAGAAATACATACAAATTCAGAGTTAGAAACTTTTGTTACAGCTGGTAGATGTGTACTTAAAATTAATAGGATTCCGCGAAAACAATCCAATAAAACTTTACCTGATTCGTTCAAATTATTAATGATCGTTAAAATAAGAATTGCTAACAATAGTTATATGTAATAACTTGGGTTTATAACTCCAATACAACCTATAACGAAACAAAAACTACATACCTTTAAACCAGATATTAAATTATATTCATGTCTCAGTTGACCTGTGTTCATATTAAACACTTTGACGTCAGTTTTCAGGCACACCGTACATGCCTTTAAAGTTATCATAGTGATTTATTTAATAACTATTTAGTCATTTTACTTATTTGAAATTATACTATAAATATGTTAATTATATTATCACCTAAACACCGAATCCAAATATTAAAACAATTTAGCTGTCAAGAGTGACAGATGTCAAATATCACAAATTTTAAACTTGAACAGATAAAAGTTCATATGATTTTAAAAATAAACAAATATTTAGTCAAAATTTATTGTGAACTATGTATCCATTTAGTTTAGAAAGTAATTTTGTTGCTACCTTATTGTGAATTATTATTACCAATTATAATATTATAAAAAATAAAAGCCACAAAACACTAAAACCATAAAAATCGAAAGGGTATGTGTATGTATAAAAGGAATAATGATTATATAAAAGAAAGATTTATAAATGGCAGATCTCGTATCATCTTACTCGTACACGAATAATCGTAAATAGAGAAAAGAATAAACTGCAATAGAGATGTGAAAAGTGTACGCGTTCGCAAACATAAATCAGATTTAAATAACTATTTATGATAAATAAACATTTAATTGGATTTAAAATAATTTCTGTTTACTAATATTCAATTAAGTTGCTTCACCAAATTCAAATCTTTATCCGGTTTTGAAACCGGTTAAAAATTTGAATTTATGCTTAAAATTATAATTATGTTATACCTGGGCCATCTCTGCTCATCAACAGTAGGAATACATAGATTAAAATTAACAATATATAAAAAATTTAATGCTTTTTACTTTCCGCCACAAATCTTCTCGCTGTTTGCGCGTTTTACAAATTTTTTCTATAATTTTATTTCATAAATAGGACTAGAAGTTTGTTACTATTAAATGTAACAAAGTAATTTTATTCCTGGTAATAATGATTATTTGATATAGGTAGTTAAAAAAATGTATATTCGTTTTCTATTATAATTTTAAAATAAAAAACATTTAGACCTTAGTTATTTAAAGTTTTATTCAATTTAACATTGAAATTCATCTACATTGGCTTCTACTTTAATCAGTTCCTGAAAAATAAGTTTTTATTTTCTTTATTATATTTAATTCATTGACATTGCTGAAGCATAATCTTCCTTATCAAAGACTGGATAATTTTCGGCATAATTTTGTGATAGTTGTCTTTCTTCTTCATTCAATGTAATAGATGTATCTGGATGTGTATTTGAAAGTAACATGGGCCACAGGAACAACGAATTAAATCTCTCCATTAAAAGAAAAGCTTGAACTTTTAACATGACATTTCTTCTTATAACTACATTAATGTTTATTTGGTCAGCAGGTTTTGGTTGTGGTTTACTAGTAACATAAGTCATTAATTTCTTACAACCAGTTATGGTAGAATAATGTGGTGGGAGTACATATGCTAAAGGACCTAAACATACATTTCCCCAGATATCAGGACTTCCACTAATTTCTATACTTGTTTCTGTATTTTGTTTGGAATAAGACTTAACTTTCACAGTATACATTTCATGTTCTGGCTGTAATAAATCTCGATATTTTTTCCCATAAGGACTGTTCAAAAACTTTTCATGGTTCAATTTCGCTCTTAGAAGAATAAGTATTTTACGTAAATTTGTCACATTGCATTTTTTGGTATGTATGTCATAAACATCATCTGAAGGATCTAGTTCTTCCTCTTCTACATCATTTTTTCTTGCTTCTTCTAATTTTACACTTTCTGTGACAATATGGGCTATTATAGCATCTTCTATAACATTTTCTGGTGAATCTTTTGTTACCTTTTTACTTTTTTTAATAGTCACCTCTGATTGTATTCTAGTTTTCAAACTCTCTATGGCTCTATTTAAATCATCAGCACTTTGCCCATGACCTAAACGTCTTGCACCACGTCTTGGTGCTTTAGCAATATCTACATTAGGATTTCTTCTCATCCATTTAGATAATGTTAAATATCTAGCTCTTATATGCACTCTATCTTTCCCGGGGAAATATGGGGCAACACTTGAATAATTAGTGATTGCGTCTTGATTTGCCATTAGCTGGACAAGTTTCTTGTCCTCTTCAATTGTCCATACCGTTGATATTCTTTTTTTAGCTAAAACCTGATACCGTGTCCGGCATTGCGTCAAAGACCGTCCTGGAAGGTATTTTGTCATCTTTTTAAAGTTTGGACCAAAATTTTCAAAGCAAGTTAATATTACTGCATCCTCTTCTGCTAAAAATCTGCCTTTTCTTTGTTCACACATCCTAGAATATTTATTGTAAATTTGAATCTTAGTTCTGTTCTCCATTGAGGCTGCTACTTTACCCCATGGTATGTAGTTATCTTCTTTATAATATTCAATTAATCGTTTAAGGTATTCTTCTTCTTCTTTAGTCCATTTTCTGCCTGTGAAGGTATTAATCATATTTGTTCGGAAATATACGAAGCACTGGTAATTTGTTCTACCAGTTTTCAATTTTTCGGCTATCTTGTCCCAGTTTTGTAGTTTTTCATCATAAGCAACTTTTTGCAGTGTGATATGCTCTGTTCTACTCCAAACATTTTTATTTATACTTGGATGAAGGAATAACTTCCAAAGAGATCTATATTCCTGTGGACTATGTCTGTAATTTAGTTTATTTGCAATGTAATCCCAATCATATTCTTCATGTAATGGCAGCGCTAAATCCTTTGCTGGTATTTTATTTACACAATTAATTTCTTTCGTTAGTTTTGCAATTTCCTCATCATTTTTGTTTTCATGAACTTTATTTTCACGTTTTAATGCTGCAATTTTTGATTCCAACTCTTTTTTTCTTTTTACTTGAGACAATTTATGTATTAAAATCATAAACTGGCTTTTATCTTTAACTGTCCATCCTGGAACTGATACAATATTTGAAAAGTCATACATTTCAGATTTGTTCATTATTAGAGTGTCATCATTATCTGGAGCCGGGAAATTCGACTTGTCTTTAAAATAAGGCTTCCCACAGTTTACATAACGAAATTTTTCAATTTTTTCATATTTCTCGCTCCATTCGGTACCCTGTATATCGCTTAACTTTTGTCGACACTCACGTAAACGTGATTGTAACATTTTCTCTAATCTGCATAACTTTTCATCACACATTTTATTAAAAGCTATAGTAGTTTCGATTTTTGAATACTCCTCGTATTTAGAAGAAAAACTGCAGACACTTGTGGCTGTTGATATCTGCGAAACTGATGCACTTGAGCTAGGCTCATCCTCAAATAATACTGCAGTAAGTTGCTCCAAGTCTTGAATCTCATTTTCTTCGTCACTCTCTTCATCAACTTCAAAGTCATCCATGTTATTATTTTTTCTAGTTCTAGTTTTAAAAATATCTTACAGTATTCTATTCAAGTTTGCTATACTTAAATCTCCATAGTGCCTATTCTTTAGTAAGAATTTCTGTTTTTCAATGACAAATACAATTTAACATTTTAATAATAAATAATTCATAGTCAATCACTGTCGGGATGCAAATCTATCTACTTTAACACCTAACACAATTTACGCTAATAACATTTTTTTTTCTATTTTTTTCAAAATAGGTAGGGTATAAATTTTAAAGAGTACTCCTTGATGAATATTGGATACCTATTTTGCTTTAAGATTGATGAGTGATCATCACAGATCATTGATTATAAATTATAAACTATTAACTTTGAAGTTTAATAGTGTTACCATCTACAGAATGCATAATCGTTTACACTTTACCATAAAAACCAAATAAGTATTAATATTGTATAGATCATATTATGACCTTTTTCCCATGATGGTTTATAATTTACATAATAACCAATACTAATTTATCTTTCTATCACAATGTCCAAGCCGAATATAAATTAAAAGTTTATAAAGTGAGATTGATTTTTTTGTAAAAATTAATTTATTAGAACATAAAGTCATTATAAGTCCATACGTTTTTACTAAAATAACACTTAATTGAAATTACAAGATTTTGGAACATTATGCTGCAGGTTGAAACCTTGTTGTTTGTTATTTTTCTGACATATTATTAATTAAAGAAAACTTTTAATATTACACTTTATTCGCATTTCAAAGTAAATTATAGCTTAAGTTGTTAGTGTGATAGTAAAATTTATGAATCTTAATAATAGCTGTTCAATTTGTAAATTTTGATAATCATACACAACAAAATATATATGTATTTGCAGGGTTGTTTCGAAAAAATAGTCCCAATAATACAAAAGATAATAAAAAATATATATACTAAAACGAAAAACATAAATACAAGAAAAGAAAAAAAAATTTTTAATAATATTAGCTTAGATTAACAAATTGTCGATAAAATTTTATTTATGTCTATAATAAAAAAATGTGTTTGCGAGAAAAGTTAATATTATTGTGATTTCTCTATTAATGTAATAACAAGAATACAGTTATAAAAGCTATTTTGTTTTGCTAAATACCTTAGTCATTAAAAAAACTGAAAGTCCAAAACTTTATTTTTTCAATAATGTGTGTTAAAATAGCTTTATAGGTTTTGTTCTTTATACTTAAATACAGAGATTAATTTGGTTACTATAACTTGATGACATTTTTATTTTTAAACGCCATGTAATTTTTTTTCATAAAATGTATTTGTGCTTTTTTTATTCTTTGCTCAAAAGAGAAAAAGTGGACGTAGCCATTTTTCGAATTTTAGTGTCAAAATATACTTAGATCACGGTCGTCTACACGGGTCTTGCAACTGAGTCCAATTTCAGTGTTGAGAGATAGATGCGAGCGTGTTACAACTGCTAATTCGCAATACCATCCGCTTGAGGTACTACGTCGCTGCTATCGAAGCTGATATTTTTCTCTCCCAAGTATTGTGTTATTTAATCATTGTTATATCATTTTGTTGAGTTTTGCGGATTTTTTGGTATTTTTGTTTTGTTATTTAACTGTTTTGTTTGGATTTGAAAAAGTGTTCGGGATAATTATTACGCGAATTGTCATGCCTCTGGCGACCGTAAATTGAACTTAACAGCGTCATTATGTCAACGTACCCCGTACTGAAGTTGCAAGACCTGTGTATACGACCGTGACTTAGATCACGGTCGTGACTTAGATGTTGTGTAAAAATACAAAATATAGAATTGATAATAAATTTTGCATGTTTTTGCTTTGCAAATAACCATGCCAAGTGGTTAACCCGTTAATCATAAAGTAATTACATATTAACAAATTATAAAGTTGATGGTGCTATAAATATATAGACTCTTTGTAAATTGTAACCATACTGCGAATAATGTAACGTTAATCAAAGTTATGTCAAAGTGAAAAACGAAAATTGAAAAATATATCAGTCAAATTTTAAAAATAAGAAAATTGCGGTAAAGTATACTTTCTTCCTCAGCCAGTAGCCTCGCATCTCAAGGCCTTATTTATATTCGATATTTCTTCAAGACCCAAAATATATTCAAAATTAATGTCGATTGGCTAAAGAGAAAGAATGCCGTTGTATACCACAGCCATATTAAAATAATAAATACAACTTAATAATGAATGAACCTGGTGTAATAAGAAAGTTGGATGAGAATGTAGTTAACCGAATAGCCGCTGGTGAGATAGTTCAGAGACCGGCTAACGCTTTAAAAGAATTAATCGAAAACAGGTTTGCTGTCACATAGATTACAAATAATGCAATGAACATGTAAAGAATCACAATTGGATGTTTAGTTAATGTTTTTAATTTCAGTTTGGACGCCCATGCAACAAATATAATTATTACTGTCAAAGCAGGAGGCTTAAAATATCTACAGGTAATAATTTGATTTGCGAACTGAGTAAAATATAATCTTAATTATATTGCATGATTTATTTAAAATTCGAAGGATTCACATAGACAAATTCAAATGATTTGCGTTTAATTTTATTATTAAAATTTTTGTTTGTTTTTATACCACCCGCATTTACAGTATTCATAGAACTAAATTCGTTTTTAAATCTTTTGCTGTAATAATTAAATTTCCATTTGAATGTAAGTATTTAATATATTATTGAAGTGTTCTGTTTATTTATGAAAGAAAGAAATAAGTACTTTGAGGTAGTAATTAATTTTATTTATTGAAATAGAACAATTATATACATTGCATATGTATTACAGTGCATGTGCTGAGGAAAATTATTAGTATGCTTAATAATATAAATATAAAATTTAACAATATCTTTGTGGCCAATGAATATAATTGATTGATAATAATTGGAGAAGTTATGCATTATTTGTGGCTCTGTACCGAAGAGTAATCCTTGAGAGAATTTTGTTGAACAATTTTGTTAAATTCTCTTAGCTTGGACTATGCACCGGACCAGGCCCTCAATCATGTTACTGAAAAGTTAGATTTATTTGCTTTTTTGAATGAATTCAGAAATATTACATTGTATGACTTATATTATTATTTTTAAACATATATTTCTGTTCACTACAGATACAAGATAATGGAACGGGCATTAGAAGTGATAGTCTGGACATTGTGTGCGAAAGGTTTACCACTTCAAAGTTAAGAGAATATGAGGATTTGCAGGCTATCAACACATATGGATTCAGGGGTGAAGCTCTGGCCAGTATAAGTCATATAGCTCACTTGACAATCTTGACTAAAACACAACAAGATAAATGTGCTTATAAGTAAGTTCTTTTATAGATTATGGAGACGTAAATATTTTTTGTGCGAAGCCGAGATGGCCCATTGTTAAGAACACGTGAATTTTAACTGATGATTGTGGGTTCAAACCCGGGCAAGCACCACTGAATTTCATGTGCTTAATTTGTGATTATAATTCATCTCGTGCATGACGGTGACGGAAAACTTCGTGAGGAAATCTCAAATTTCACAGAAATTTTGTCACATGTTTATTCCACCAACTCGCATTTGAGCAGCGTGGTAGGATAAAGCTTCTAAACCTTCTCCTCAAAAGAGGAAAAGAGGCCTTAGCCCAGCAGTGGGACATTGAATTTTTTTTTTGATAATTCAATACAAATAAAATGAAACATTTATCATTCAACATTAGTAAAAGTTTTAAATAAATATCTTATTTAATAGAGCCTCCTATGAAAATGGAAAACTTAAAGGTCCAGTGAAAGCATGCGCTGGTAATAACGGTACTCAAATAACTGTTGAAGATTTATTCTTCAATGTCATAGCTCGCAAGAAGGCCCTCCGGAGCCCCAACGAAGAATACACCCATATAATGGAAGTCGTCGGAGGGTACGCAATACATAATAATCATGTGGGATTTCATCTAAAGAAATTTGGAGAAAACACAGATATAAAAACTCCTATTAAATCGTCTGTAGTGGAAAATGTCAGAATTGTGAGTAAACTATATTTTACTTAATAGAACTTTGTTTTAGAAACGCTATTATTATATTAATAAAATTCCTAAGTTGCGGCAATGTTTTTTTAATTGATAAGAAAGGCAAAGGCTACTTTTACACAACACCAATATGTTTGTACGCTAGACTTTATTTGATTGTGGGGCTTAGTGCAAGTCCTACAATCAAGATCACATATTCTACTGCTAAATAGCAATACTTAGAATTGTTATGTTTCGGTTTGAAGGGTGAGCCATTTAAATTACAGGCTCAAGGGACATAACATCTCAGTTCCCAAGGTTGGTGGTGCTTTGAAATGGTTAATATTTGGTTGTGCCAATGTTTATGGGGGTTAATGACCCATTTGCTGAGTATGGTAAGTCAATGATCAATGTGTACAGACCTATAACATAAAAAAAAGTGTGGTCGTAAAAAGAAAACATAAATGCACAGTTTATAAAGAAAAATGTATGTTCAATGTACATTCAAATGAATGTACATCGACAGTGCGAATGGTAGTTCTTCAGCTGTCTCGTAATTGTATTCTTAATCAAGTAATATTTCAGATACATGGTAATTCAATAGCTCGGGAGCTGCTGGAGATAGAACTGAAAGATCCAACATTGAAGCTGTCTCTTCACGGCTATGTGACTAACGTGAACTACTCGCATAAGAAAGGCACAATGCTTTTATTCATTAACCATAGACTAGTCGATTCCCTATGTAAGTAAATATATTTGATATTTGTTATATTATTAGTAGTTTCACCCGTTTGTCCCTCCATCTGCTACGTTAAGGAGAGTAGGGCGATGGTGGGTGGTAAGTACACCATGTCTTTCTGTACCCTTGATAATGTGTATGTCACACTATCTCTGTCATAATGAATGTATAATTAGTAAGAGTTAAATAATCAAGTTAAAATAAATAATGATACTGACATTAATACAAAAACTTCACTAAGTGTTTGTATTTATAAGTTGGTGTTAATTCATGCAATTTACTTATTATATATTTTTAGCCATCCGTAAAGCAGTTGATTCTGTGTATACGACGTATCTCCCGAAAAACGCACATTCGTTCGTCTACCTCAGCATTGAATTAGGTAATTATGTTACTACAAATTATTTATTTATCCTCTTGAAATAAAATACTTTCAATTCTAGAATTTTACAGAAAAATATTTCTCATTTATTAAAACGAAGTTTTTCTTGGTTGTGCTTATGGATTATAGAGGTAAAATGTATCTTTGTGGGTCACAAAAATTTCAAAAACGTTCGACTTCAAGTCTCAGCAGTAAACAGCATCTCGATCCATAGAGTTATAGAGGTCCATAGTGCCGCGTCTACTCTATGTCTCTATCACAACAATACTTATATAAAACCTATTTTTCCGTATTACAGATCCTAAAAACGTCGATGTAAACGTTCATCCAACGAAACACGAAGTGCAATTCTTATACGAGGAGCAAATAATAGATAGAATAAAAACGGTCATAGAAAACAAACTGCTCAGCTGTAACTCGTCTAGAGTTATGTATACTCAGGTAATTAAGCATTTATAAATAAAAAAGTTTCTTAGGATGTACACAGATTCTTTAGTCGTTTCTTTTCACATATACATTATGTACAGTAGCCCAAGGTCACGTCGTATAACGAAATAGTGTTCATACTGTGCCTACCAAATGCTACAAAATGCGATGTGTTGGGCGTCCGAATTCAATTCAGTACTGTGCGAGCGCTTCTGGACCTATGCAAATATTTTGAGCGCCAAACCACGACAAATGATAGAGCGTGAACTATATAGTGCATCTACCATTTTATTATTAATTAAGTTAAATATAAGCAAGAATTAATTTCATTTAAAATACTTACCTAACGTTTTTAAGAATAAAAAAACAAAAATGTAAAGGTAAGACAAAACCAAATAAGGACCCATAGCGCGCTTACGAGCTGCAACGAACTCTCAGGTTTACTTCTGCTATTGTCACAATTCCCATCATAAACTTTGTTTAATTGGCGGAGTAAATTATTAAAAAATTAGTAAATCCTATTATTATTAAAAAATGTTAATTGAATTTAAAAATTTAAACCGTTTCTTAATCTTTGATTAGAGAGAGTTGCATGAAGGATGTTGAGGTGCTTTTTGGTGTGACAAAAATACAATAATATTATCATTTAAAATCTTACATTTTAAATAGTGGCTCGAGTCGAAAAAATATCGCAAAGAACTTCGTTCCTGACGGGGTCGGGACTCTGCTTAGCTAGCTTCAACCACACAATATTTATTTCAGGCCAGACTCCCGGGAGCGACAATGGTTGAAGAAATAGTTAAGAAAACAACAGATGGTGCAAAAATCTACGCCAAAGATTTAGTACGTGTCGATTCCGATACGCAGAAAATCGACAAATTCTTCCGAACAGTAACGAAACCAGAAATTACAATAGAACAAGCCGAAGGCACGGATAAAGAAACAATGAAAGTCGACCAAGATATACAAGACACAGTATTAGAAGACCCGATTGATGATCTAAATAATTCCTTATTCTTAGAACCAAATGAGAGCAAAAGTAAAACAGAAGGAAATATAAAAACGGCCGTCCTAGACAGTAATATTACATACATAGATCCGAAAGAATCATTCAAAACAAGAACATTCCAGTATGAGAGAGTCGAAACTAAATTAACAAGCGTAAAGCAGTTGCGGATGGACGTGGAAAATAATTGTAATATGAATTTAAGGGAAATATTGGCTAATTTAATATTTATAGCGTGCATTGATAGTCGCAGGTCGCTTATACAACATTCTACTAAGTTGTATTTATGTGATACTACTCGGTTAACGTGAGTATATTTATAATTTATAGTAGTGTTTATTTATCTAAAGTTGACAGTACATAACTGTCAAAACGCCGTTAAACCTTGGTACAAACATTGGCAAAATGTAATCGGATTAATAACTAACGATTACAATGTGTAATCATCAATGTTATAAATTACATTATAACGAAAGTAATAAAAAAAAGTAACGTCAGTGAGTCAAATAAGTGCCATTCAATCCTTTCAGAATTAATCAATTTTAATCTGTAATCGTGATTGATGATTGTAATCGTAATCGTTAATCATTATTCTGATTTCATTTTGTCGAAGTCTGCATAGGTACTAAAATGGTATTTTTTTTTTATAGAATAGGTAGGCGGACTAGCGTATGGGCCACGTGATGGTTAGTGATCACCAACGCCCATAGATATTGGCAATGTAAAAAATGTTGACCATCGCTTACATCGCCATTTAGCCGTCAACATAGTTACCCTGGCTTATTCACCCTTCAAACCGGAACACAACAATACCAAGTACTGCTATTTTGCGGTAGAATATCGAATGACCCTTTCATCAGCTGATATTCTACCGCAAAACAGCTTGTCTGGGTACCTACCCAGACAAACTTGCACAAAGCTCTACCACCAGTATCCCATATGCTTGTAGACTTATCCCTGATGCCTGACTTAGTCGACCAACCGAAATAAAAAAATATTCATATAACTACTACAAATATGTTGGAGTAATGTTTGCTTTTTGTGTTCTGTAAATTTCACTCGTTATATAGTAGACTAAAATGTTTAATTATATATATATATATTAATTTTAGTGAGGAACTGTTCTATGAGACGATATTATATGATTTTCAAAATTTGGGATTAATAAAGTTATCGGATCCATTGCCGTTAGAAGAATTATTTATGTTAGGTCTTAGTGCACAAGAATCTCAATGGGACCCAGAATTAGGTATGTGTGAATTTATCAAGTATTATAATTGATGATAGAAAAAGGGCTTCCGTATATTGTAGTAAACATTAAGGTAGATTTAACAAAGTCAAGATAGAAATTTTACGACTCCTAATATTAGGTCCTTACATATGAAATTAGCGTTTTGTCGTACTGACCACTTTGATCTGAAATATCTCCTCTTTGGTTAAGAATTCCAAATTCAAATTTATAAATTCATTTAGCTGGTACATTTGAGTTTTGAAAACAGTCATTCATTTGTTTTTTCCTCATAATTTTTTTCTTTGGCGTCGCTTATCACCGCACAATGGAAAACATGAAATATCGGTATATTTGCGAGTACGAGTTCTACCGTGGCACCAGTGCTGCAGAAACAGCTCGAAGGTTTAATGATGTGTACGGCGCGGATGTCGTAAAAGAAAGCACTGTACGTTTTTTGTTTCAACGTTTTCGTTCTGGAAATTTCGACCTTCAGAACCAACCCCGTGGACGGCCGGAGACCAAAGTGGAAAATGAAGAATTAAAGGCCATTGTTGAAGCGGATCCATCACAAAGCACTTCAGACATAGCTGCAGGCTTCGGGGTAAGTGATAAAACTGTATTAATCCACTTGGAGAAAATCGGGAAAGTAAAAAAACTTAAACGATGGGTACCTCATGAATTGAGTGAATCGAACACGCGTCGACTGCTGAGTTACTTTGCTCAACCGACACAATAATGAAGGGATTTTAAATCGAATCATTACTTGTGATGAAAAGTGGATACTGTACATAATCGGAAGCGCTCGTCGCAATGGCTGAACCCTGGAGACCCAGCCAAATCCTGCCCAAAACGAAAATTGACTCAGAAAAAGTTACTTATGAGTGTTTGGTGGAATAGCGCTACACTACAGCTTTCTAAAATCTGGTCAAACGATTACGGCAGATATCTATTGTCAGCAACTGCAAACTATGAAGGAAGAACTAGTTGCTAAACAACGCTCTCGGCCACTGCTGCTTCACGACAACGCAAGACCACACACTGCACAACAAACAACCGCTAAGTTAGATGAGCTACAATTGGAATGTCTGCGACATCCACCTTACTCCCCGGACCTTGCTCCAATTGATTACCATTTTTCCGGAATTTGGACAACTTCTTTCAAGGAAAAAAATACAACTCCGATGCGGCAGTCCAAACCGCCTTCAAAGAGTTTATTGATTCTCCCCCCATGGTTTTTCTAGTAAAGGGATCAATGAAATACCTATGAGATGGCAAAAGTGCGTAGATAACAATGGTGCATACTTTGATTAATTAAATATATTTTATAAAAAAATGACTTTATATTCCTCCCGTATAAAACGCCATATTCATAGTATAAGGACCTATTATATATATTTTTTAATTATATAATTCTTATAACAAAAAATAAACATACAAATGAGAAGAAAAGTATACAAAGGATAAATTAATTATAAAAGATGCCAATATGTATTTTTTCATATTCAAAAGACATAAATTGAAACAGTTTTAGCTGTAAAAACAAATTATGTTTGAATCAGGTGATAAACGAGACATGGCCAAGCAGATGGTGGAGTTACTTGTGAGCAAGTGTTCGATGCTGTTTGAATACTTCTCACTACAAATAAACAGCCAAGGAGAATTACTGGCCTTACCTTTACTTTTAGGTAAGAATTAACTATGTATCAATTTTTATTTAAATGTTAATGAAACTAGTACTCTTAAAGTATAATTTGGAAACAAATTTAACTGAAGCATTATGGTAATATGATTTCACTTTTCAAATAGCATAGCAAAACAGGCTGTAAGATTAATTTTGAAGCTTTGATTTAACAATTTTATTGTATTACAGACGGTCACACTCCTTTCATGGGGGCATTACCCACTTACCTCGTACGGCTCGTCACGGAAGTGAACTGGAAATCTGAAAAGGAATGTTTCGATACATTCAGCCGACAAACCGCCATATTTTACTCGCAACCAAACCCCGATACAACTGAAGAAGTATTAAAGGCGGAAATGTGGAAACAGGAACATATAGTGTTCCCCGCTATAAGAAGAAATTTTTTGCCTCCAACAAGTTTTATTGGAAATGGAGCTATATTACAAATTGCAAGCTTATGTGACCTTTACAAAGTATTTGAACGATGTTAGCGTTATAAGGAATAACAGTATGTTAATTAAAAAAAAAAAAAAAAATCATAACAATGTGTGTGTGTCATTGAATAATTTACTTCATTCGAAAAGGTGCACAATTTGTGCACATATTGTACAATTTCCGATGTAGACTGCATAGAAAACACGTGTAGAGTACTAGATTTTACAATTACTACTACAATTTACATTACTACTTTTACTATCACAATTAACAAAAAACGACGAGCGATAGGCTAATCAGGTTTTTTTTAGAGGGAATTTATTTATTTTTAATAATTTCGTAATAATTTGATGTACGATTGAAAAGATTATTTAATATTTTCTCTGGCAATCCTTAAACAATGCACACACGTCAATACTATGGAGAGTAGAGGTAAGGAGAATCATCTGTGTACATGAAAAAGTGTCCGCTAAAATGCATTAAATTAAGGTGGCGCCACATTAGCATCAGGGTAAATTTTAAAGAAAGCGCCAAATATTAGAGTAGGATTGAGAAATAAAAAAGGAAAGAAAAACTTCCGCTAAATTATAGCGCGCTTTTTAAAATCACGCAGTTCATGAAATGAAATCACTCTAGCTACACGTTTTCTCATAATAATTCTTTAAGGTCATATTTACTACATTGTACTACGCAAGTAGATGACATTTTCAATAAGTAAATACTTTAGTCGACAATAATATTATTTTTTTTAACTCGACGTACTTCAATTCGTCGACTATTGCTACATTCATACCATACCCTTTGTCTACACTAACGCCAATTTATAGCTTACAGCTGGACACTATTTTAAGTTTTCTACCATATGAGATGATTCTCACCTCTACCCTCCATAATCAATACTAATATCATTTCCCTCGTTTACAGCTTATATGTGGATAAAATTTATTCCTAAAATAATTAAAATTTCAAACAAGAAATCCGAGCCGTAAAATAGTATATCTGATCAAAGATATTAATATGAAAATATAGACATTTTAGTATTTTTTAATATTTGACTATTAACACTATATATTACTAAAGAATATCTTTTAATATATCAATTAATTTAATCAATACACATCGCTTAAAACACCCTGTTAGTGGGCAACTATTTCACTTAAACATGCTCTGGCCGAACGAAAAGGATGCCATTGCGCCAAATAACTTAGATAAGAGCAAGCACATTAAGAAATGGTAAAGTGTAACAAAATTAAACAAAGTATTTAAAAAAATCAGTGATATATTTAAAAGTACCAGCTTTTCAGAATGCGTTAAGTGTCAACAACATAATTGGGATGGACCACCAGGAGGGGGTCGTCTTCTATTTCTTGCTCTGATGATTTGCTTGATTTAAGGCCAGTAGTTTGCAATGGGATTATTACTTGATCCTGAAAGAACAATTTATTTGAATATATAATAAAATTGATTGACTGCCTCGTTGGTCTAGTGGCCACATATAAGGCCGCAGACACATTGGTCCTGGGTTCAAATCCCAGGTCGGACCAATAAAATGTTATTGAGATTTTCTATCGAAAATTCTCAGTAGCAGCATGGAAGTTGGAAGTGTGTACACTCCCGTGCCACGGAAAGCACGTAAAGCCGTTGGTCCTGCGCCTAAACTCTTTCCGGTCGTGGCGGATTCCCGTCCCATCGGGTTATGAGAGTTAGAGAATAGTGAGTGCACCTGTGTTAACTCGAACACTTCTGCACTATAATATGTCATGTGCAGTTGGCTAATCTCTCTTGAGATTGACCGCCGTGGCCGAAATCGGTCTGGAGGACTATTATTATTAAAATTGATAAATTTAAATTAAACAGAAAATAAACGAAATCAGCCTTTTTATGTTTATTACATACAAATAATTTATATATTTAATGATAAATCAAATATAACTGATTAACGAATGAGAGTAGCTAGAGCTGTGGTAAGTCAAACAAAGGGGTATTGACTTATAATCTTGTTCTTATTAATTTACACGCTTACAACAAGAATTATCAATACCACAATAGCTGAAGCTCACAACATAAACTTATTAACCAGAGATTAGGCTTTAATCAAGGAACATGAAATAAATTTGTGGTTCATGAGTATGTACTCACGTGGTACATGAGCCTGTCGATGACCTTCTCGACCAGAGTCTTTCTCTCCAGCAGTTCGTCTTCGCTTTCTATTTGTCCCTGCGCCACGAGCCTCTCCAGATACCAGCTCACGACGGCGCTTTTGTGCATGCCTGAACTCTCCTCACCTGGAGATTATTGCTTATATTAGAAATAAATACAATCTAACATATTTATTTAACCATTTTAGAACAAATCATTACATGGTTTTACTTAGGCTAATGCTAAGTATATTTTATTTAATATTTTACCTTTTGCCTCTGCTTCAACTTCCGCCTTCCTCATAAACACGACAAGCATGTTACTAAGAGATTTATATTCTTCGAATGATAATGTTAATTTCTTCTTTGATGCTTGATCTCCATTAACTTGACTCTCTGAACCTATAACAATAAAATTTTGATATAGAAGTTGAACTAGTATTATTACACTTACTTTGTCACATGATCACAATACAAGAAATATATATGTCACATACTTGGTGTTGCACTGGGTATTTCTTGGTCAACATCCATACTGGGTTCATACTGTGGATCTTCTTCGTCCAAATGTATATCAGGCTGCTCGACGCGTATAATAGATTTGTTTAGTAATCTGCAAATTATATCATTATATTTTTTATGTAATTTGAAAAAGATGCCTAATACAAGTCATAAAAAATGAATTAATTCGATTTTACTTTTTGTGAATTACCAAAACAATAAAATGAAAAAGAAATAAACTTTTTAATCAATATTTTAATGAAACTAGATAAAAATAAACGTAATGTACAGTCTGTGGTGTGTCGGCGGTCTCACCGGTAGGCCTCGTGCACGTGGTGCGGCGACACGTGCCCGCTGCAGTGCATCTTGGCCATGGCCTCGGCGAGGCGCACCATGGACTCGAGCTGGCGCACCGTGATGCGCCACGCGCCGCCCGCGCTGCCCTCGCGCGCCCGCAGCGCGCCGTAGTACTCCACCAGCAGCCGCCCCGCCTCCTGCACACGTCACGGTGGATACGACTATTATATATATTTATTAGTTATCCGCATATAATAGTCACATGCTACATTACATTTTCCTTAACGCTTCAATGTAACTCAATATAAAACTACCAAGTGAACACTCAGTATTGCTGGCCCAGATTTAAATTTTGTGATCTTTGTTGTTCGACCCAGTCTATTCACTTAGCCAAGTCATCACAATATAACAATAAAAAAATAAAAAAATAATATACCTATGGCTAAATCTTACTCAGTACAAAAATATGATGTTTGTAGAATGTTACCTCTGTTATGAGGGGCTTGAACGATCTCGCAAAAGCGATGTATCGTAGCAGATCCTCCCTCGAGTACACGCTGTCGTACGTTTCCTCCTTGTTACAATGCAGATCTACAATTTTCCTTGCAATAGCGTAGTCGACCATTTCGCTGCTTTCGTCTATCAGTATGAAGAATAGATCGAAACGGGACATGATCGGCGCGCTCAGTGCTACATTCTGTTGTAATGACTTCGCTCGGTCGTATCGACCGCCGATAGGGTTGGCTGCGGCTAAGATGGATGTCCTCGCGTTTAGAGTAGCTCGTACTCCTGCCTGAAGACAAAATAATGTCGAATAAGATATTGTTATAAGAGATTTATTTAATATAATAAGGATATGTTTAAATTAATATTTTTTTAATATTTATAGAAACATAAAATACATAGAAAGTTAATGCGCTGCCAATTATAAAATACCTGTTATTTTACTGGACAGCAGCTACACCAGTTCACTTAGCCTTCTAACTGGACATAAGCACTAAAAATTATTGCTATCTGTCCTAGCAACTATTGGTATTTCTTAACACCAGTAAGAACTGTATTTATAATTCTGGTGTGCTATCTATTAAAACATTAAACACACTTTACATAAAAATTAATATATATGAATGAAAAATCCTTAGCTTACCTTAGCCAAAGAAATTGTCTGTTGTTCCATAGCCTCGTGGATGGCGACTTGATCGCTGGGGTCCATTTTGTCGAATTCATCGATACAACACACGCCATTGTCGGCTAACATTAGCGCACCTGCTTCTATCACGAAGTCGAACGACTCCTCGTCCTGTAATAGATGGGCATAGGGAATCAATAAGAGGTTAATATATCCCGTATTTTTTTTATAGAATAAGTAGGATGAGCAAGTTGGCCATCTGATGGTAGTGGTCAAAACCATTCATAGACATTAGCATTGAAAGAGATGGTAAGCATCGCTTACATCACAAATGCGCCACCAACCTTGGGAGCTAAGAGGTTATGTCACTTGTGCCTGTAATTATACTGGCTCACCCTTCAAATCAGAACACAACAATACCAAGTACTGCTGTTTTGTGGTAGAATATCTGATGAGTGTCTGGTACCTACCCAGACGAGATTGCACAAAGCCCTACCATCAGGTTTCTTAGTGTTAAAAAAAAAACATTTGTTTATATATTTATAAATTGTTTTGTACTAAACCAGTTGTAATGAGGTAGCGAGTAGGCGGTACCTTGACGACGGCGGCGGTGAGACCGGCGGCGGAAGATGCCTTCCCGCTGGTGTAGACGGCGCGCGGCGTCATGGTGCTGACCTGCTGCAGCAGCTGCGACTTGGCCGTGCTGGGGTCGCCCACCACGCACACGTTGATATCGCCTCGAAGCGTCGTGCCTGCAACATACCGATGACCAGAGGCCATTTGAACGTACCATTTATTATGGGATGTATTCCCATATATACAATTACAATATACAATTTTTTTATATTAATTATCGATAAAAAATAAATAACGAGCTCGACATAATTATAACATTTTATTCCTCAGATGGAAACTCTTATTTAAAAAAATATTTCTAAAAACAATGCACTTTTCAACAATGTTCCCGTTACAAAAATTACATCCCTCAGTTTTATTTCTCACAAAATAAATATATAATATAAAAGAATAACGAGGTCTTGTATAAATTTAATTGATATCTCACCTTCAATTGTTGTTTTTGCGACGCCCCCGAACAGCATCAACAGTATACCTCTCTTGACTTCATTATTACCGTGTATACTTGGAAATAGACTTGTGATGAGATTATTGTACAGGTTACGATCTCTTGACATTTCATATACCTGAAAATGTTTAATGTTTGAACATAGCTCAATTAATGGTTTATACTTTAATAGGAATAACATAATGCATCAAAATGTTTTTTTTTTTTACTTTTTAAGATTTAACTTTATATTAGGTTAGCTACGATGCTCATGGAATGGATTTCTTTTTTATTATTATTGTAATTCCACAACGATACAGACAGTATGTCTTTGTTGCATGTTGGAATGAACTCCTCATAGAAGCCCAAGCTATAGTTCATGTTCGATTTGGTGGGTTCTAGATTACTTTCTCCATACCACAATACATTGCTTGTACGAATGTATGTATTGTAATAAAAATGCAAAAACCAGTGAAAAAGGGGCCACACATGTTAACATAGCATCCCCAACCCAGGAGAAGAAGCACTCATATCAATCCTGAATTCATCTGCAAATAACGAAAACCTACCTTATCCCATTCCTTATCAGTCATTTGTTTTCTCATATCTTCAGTGGTTAGGTCGTCGGTTGCTAAATCACCAGTACCAAAACGTCTAGAAGTAGCTTGAACACTGCAAGCTAAAAATGCTGTCCTGTAAAAGAGAAAAATAACAATTTAAAAAAAAGAAAGAATTGGCTTAATTGTTATGGAACAAAAATCGTCATAAACATACTTATAATGTAACTCGCGGACACCTAAAGCCTTAAGTCCTTTAATGCCTTCCATTTGGCCTTCATTAGCCATTCTTGTTCTTGTTGTAAGTTCCGCTTTAGCACCGGGTAAACACAGAGAGCCCACATCTGGAACAACTATTAGTGTCCCTGTGAAATCATAACGGTCTCCTGCCTGTAATGAAACAGAATTATTAATAAATATTTAACAAATGAAATATATGATATACATATTATAACGAATTTGCTTCCTTAGGTTATTGTTGCCCCCACTCCTCTCACTCCACTCAATTTGTACTCTTTATTTTGGGGTTAAATCGGAATATATGTAATTCTTTAAAAACAAGCATTGCTAGTAGTCTTTTAATAAAAATATCATACAGCAGATGTTGGTATGAATCTAATAGACTCACTTGGTTTAACCGATCACCATGTAAAATGGGACATAGGCATGTACCTTTTCTCGAATCATTTTTATAGATGTGCACTGTAAACAAAACACTTCAAGCCAAGTTTTTAAATTAAAATTTCTTTTAAATTTATTACCTGCACAGATTCCACAGCTTCAGCTCTCAATATAACTTCAAGGGAACGAGGTATGCATCCTCTCGGCAGCTCTGCCTGTGTTTCCTGAATACGAATCTTTTGGAAGTCAACAAAAATCGACTTATCAGCATCCAACATGAAACGTCGACGATTAGCACATACAGGATTTCGACATATTGTTGGTATTGTGTACTGAAAACATGAAAGAAATTACGTAATCATATGAATTAATTTTATTACTCACTGTAATAATTTCATTGGTAACTTGCTTTTTTTTCTTTATCCTTTAAGACTCTTTCATCACCAGTCATCCACAAACTCAATATTATTAATTGTGTGTAATTAGAAAGTCAATTATGGATGAACTCATTTCAAATATAACTTGAAGTATGATAGACAAAATTATTTGATTTATACTAAAATTGTATTACACACATGTTGAATAGTATGTTTTTAAAATCAAATTGGGTAAAGCCTTGTTATTTTTAAATGATTACATATTCTGTAAATAAGCATTTAACTAAACCTACAGATAATTAGAAGTTTTTCATATAAATGTATTGATAGGACTAACCTTAAACTGTTGTTCGACATTTTTAATGACAGTCTGGCAATCCAAGCACACAAATGTACCCAAAACGAGTTCAGGGTGAACGGGATGTGTTCTCACAATTTGTCCTGATATTCTTATTAAGGTACCAATTTTGGCCGTTGTCAATTCTCTCACTTTGTGCCGTGTCGGTACATCAACAAATGATACATAGCATTCTTTATCTTGTAAATCTTTTTTCATATTACTATCAGCGAGACTTAACACATAATTCAATATTGCTTGGTTCAAAAATGGGTATATTCGATAGTATTCTTCTATTATAGTTGTCGCTAAATTTTGATTATATTTCTCCACATCATCAAAGCTGACTTCTAATGTACTTAGCTCTGGTTTAAGAAGATCTTTAGCCTGTTTCTCATATTTGAGTTCATTGTCTTCTTTGAATCTATAACAAAAAGTAAATGCTTTTACTTTACCTTAATAACTCATTTGTTCAGCCACATTTGAAAGTTACAATATTCTCATCCCATAAGGTATTGTCGTAAAAACTATTTTTATATATATTAAACATAGCAGATATTGTAGACGAAATAATTACATTATTAGCATTGCTTTACCTTAATAATAACTTTTTTGTATGAATTTGAATTAATAATAAAAACAATAACACTTACTCTTCTAAAAAATCTTGAAACAATTTCTGGCACCGAACTCCAACCTCGTCTTTAACTTGACTTTGAGTGGCATAAGTATCTGCTACATCCATGATTATGAAAACTTATTGATTCTTTATTTAGCTACTAGTATAACTAATTTTATTATGTCCTATCTTAACTTTTTCTTAACGTTCATTTATTGAAATATTTACACTGAGACTCGTTGAACAACACCGGCGGCACGGCGTACGGTTTGTTTTTAATATGTAATTATTAGACTTCACTTACTAAACTAAATTCAAAGCTTTCAAATAACAATTATTTAATTAAATCACTGTATGTATTAGTAAGAAATAACGAATTAAAAATAAATTGTAATTTGTTAACTCTAGAGAACTCAAGGTGTTCGAAATGACAGTTAAGTGTTTTGGCGGGAATTAGTTTTGTTCAGAAATATTATTGTATTGTTACTCCAAAACTCTCAAATACTTGTAATTAAATGCTTGTCTTTAAATAAATATTAATTAGTTTAGAATTTATCGACATTGAGTTATATTACCGAAATAGTCAGAAACTATCTTTTGTAATCATAAAATCGGTATGCTTTTTGCTTTGGAATCGATGTTTAAATATTACAAGGTTAAAATGGAATCTCTAAAAAATCTGTGATTGTCAACATTGACATTGCCTGGCCATTATTTCTCATTGGTGATTGGAGCATGTATGTATCCTATGAATTAAAGAAGAAATATTACGATTTTTTAGTTTAATAATAAGTATACATTATTGACTTGTAAAAATTCATAAAAAACAAAATAAAATTATATTCTCATTAACAATGACTGAAGAATATATTGGTTTCCTTGTTAATGCGGCCTCAGTAATTGCTCAAAGAGAAAAAAACGACATTTATGAAAAATTGAGAAGTTATTACTTGTAAGTATAAATGTTTTAGAACTTATTAAAATATATATATATATATAATAATAATAATTAATAACTTGTACATATTTCCAACAGAATGCGATGCAAAGAGATGACTAGAGGTTATGGATTACCAAAAAAACATTTTTCTGAACAAAGTAGATGTTCATATTGTTGTCTTGAGTGGAACAACAAATCCCTCACAAAGGTAATTTTTAGAACTTATTTAATATTATGAAATTATACAGATATGAGTTTAAAATAATTTGTTAACATACAAATTAATGTTTCAGTTAAAATCTCTTAAATTAAGTAAACGGCAAAGGAAAAGAATTCGATGTAATGTTAAAAACAAGGTCCCATATAAAAGAGAATGTTTATTATATAGCAATGAAATGGTAAGTAATATGAGTATTTAAGCTAATCCTAAGGCATTAAACAAAAGAAGCCAAGATTATTTCAGCATTTATATTATACTTGATATAAATTGAGAATGACATATATATATAAATATTTTCTTCATGGCTATATTATATTATAAGAACTTATAAATATTTAAACTTTATTTACAGGAAAAGATTTGTTCGTTTTGTAGCAAAAGTATAAAAATGCCTATATTGAAACCTAGTATTACTAAAAAACAAATACAAGTAGAAGAAAATGACGACATTGTTAAAGATCTAGTCAAGCCTAAAATAAAAAAAGTTAAATTAAAAAGTGACGAGAAGCTCCAGTCAAGTGTATACTGTAAATCAAAAATGGCTTTTTCCTTAAATAGACCGAAAAATACCTTACCTACTGCTGTTAAAGAACAGCCAAAGATAATAAAAAATAGTAAGAAAAAAAAGGATAAATTTGCCGGTCTCTGTCAATCAGCCGTAATTGCAGCGACGAAATTAAAACAAGAAAAGGAGAAAGAAAATAAACTTCATCTCTTTCTTAAACCATCGTTATAAATAGATATGTATATTGTTCTAATATATTTAATTATATTGCGTTAAATCCTTTTTTTTATTATGATTAAGTGTATATCCATGACATTAGTGTTTGTATGACCTATAACTATATGTAATTTTCCATTTTTGAACTTCTTATAAAAATTGTAAGAATCATTATTATTTATATATGTATCAATGTCAATATTATCTTGTTCACATTCAGAAATCATATTTGCATATCCAATAGCACCTGCTGCATCTGTCGGTCCATCAATACCATCAGTTCCAGCACTTAGAAAATAGATTTCGTGGCCTTTAAATACATTGCTTGAATAGCTTAAAGCTTTTGAAAATTCCAAAGCTAACTGTTGATTCCTACCACCCAGACCCGACCCATTAACTTTGACAGTTGTTTCTCCTCCAAGTATTAAACATAAATCTTTAGTTTTAATTGAACTAATATCATCTTTGTTTTCAGCAACGTTCAACTTTAAGCCTGGTATATTTAAGGTTTGTAATTGACTCTGCAAGTTGCTGATGTTATCATTTCCATTTCTAAAATCACAAAATATTTTGACTAATTTTACATATTCTTGAACTAAATCACCTACATTACCAGTAACAATATTAGATAGTTCAATAGGTAAATAATTTAATTCATTAGCCTTCCTAGTAGCTGCTTTTATACTTAGTTTGTTTGATCCTAAAATAATATTTCGAACTTTGTCATTGGGAAATGCTTTTGTAAGATTTTTCTCTTCCAAAATTGTTTTAATTGATGTAGAAATTTCATCATATAATTTAAAATTCTTAATTGTATTAATTGCTTCCATAGGGTTATCATCACTTAGAACTGTCGGTCCACTCGCTATCATATCAATAGGGTCACCAACAACATCAGATAATATTAAGGTCACAGTTTGTGCCGGTTGAGCATACATAGCCAATTGCCCACCCTTTATATCAGAAATCCATTTTCTAACTGTGTTAAGTTCTTTAATATTTGCACCTGAGTTTGCCAACTTTTTTATTAGTGTCGTTTTTTCTTGCAAAGTAATTGGTTCCTTAGGTAATGATAATAGCGCAGATCCACCACCTGACAATAAAACTAATAAAAAATCATCTTGGGTTAACTTTGACACTAATTCTTTTATCTTTCTGGTTGTTGCCATAGCCCTTTCATCAGGCAAATTATTTTTAGCTCCTTCAAGATACAATATTTTATTATTTTCTGATAGCTTAGTACTTAAGCTTCCTAATGGTATACTTATAATACCTTGTTTAATTTTAGAATTCAATACATTTTCCACTTCCATGGCCATATTTTGAACTGCTTTTCCTGCACCGACAACATAAACATTTTTATTTTTTAGGTTATAAATTTCACTACCTATTGATAACTTTTGGGTAGTAGGGTTGTAATTGATGGACTTTTTAATTAGATTTTCAGGAAGAACAGCTGATACACTATTTTTGAATATTTGCAGTAAATCATACAAAATAACTTTAGACATTTTTAAAATCAATTATTTATACACTTTTTTATATGTATCTACTGATAAGATAAAATATATGTAAAATTCTAATATATACAATATTACAATACATTACAGTATTAATTAATAATCAGTAAATTTAGAGATGGAATGGAACGATTGGCTCGAATAATAACTCGGATAAGTAATCGATTTAATATTATTATTTTTAGGTCACACTGAAAATAATAATTTAAATTCTGATTAAATAATAAATGTGAATAAAAATCTTTAAAAAATATCTAATATCCCATAGAATAATAACGCTTAGAAGGAGCGAATTGAAGTCATTCAAATTGTGACTAGTCTCAATACATTTGACGTCACGTCAGTTGTCACGATAAAGTGTCATAGTAAACATCTCGCGCAATTTATTAAAAAATGACTTACTGTGTAGTAAAAGGGTGTCACAACACTCCACATAAAAAAATATAAGGATAAGAAAATCCCATTTCACACGTAAGTACTATTTGGTAACTTATAATTTTAGCTAAAATATATTCATCAAAACATAAAAAGAATTTGTAAACAAAAGACGCCATTACAATAAAAATATTACCAACTATGGAAAATATATTTACCACGATTGCTTAATATCTTAAATAATAAAAATAAATAAATATTTAAAATTATTATTTTAACTTTTCTAAGTTACGTATAAAACATTAATACTGTTCAACTAATTATATATTTTTTTTCTTAATGATACTACATAAAATAAAAGCAATACTAAATAATATTACAAAATAAATAAAAAAAAAGAGATCATTATTATGATAAAAGCTAAAATGAAATAAATAATATTGCAATATATAATTATAATACTTATTGATTAATTGTAATCTTTTTTAGCTTTCCTTCGAATTCAATTGCTGCTGCTCGATGGATAGATAAAATACAACTTAATCGAAGAGAAGAATATTCAGCGAAAACTTTTCAGCGTTGTTTAATTAATTTTAATGAAAAAATAATAATGTCTAATATTATTGTCTGACAAATTGTCACATCTGAATACAACCTACGTAATAATTCAAATTAATTAAATGCAAAAAAATATATTTCATAATTCAAGTTCAAACAATATCATTTTCTTACTTTATGGGGAAAATGTGTATTCACTTGCAACAATATTCGGTCGTATGTGGGCGTGACGGTGTATGTAACGTAAGAGACACTTACACACATTAATTCTAGTGACTTCAATTTTGAGCTAAACTTTGTATGACACTATCCTTCTAAGCGTTATTATTCTATGTTATATCCTAAATAAATTATATATATAGATAGAGTTTGATATTTATATAATAAAAGGTACTTAGGGATTGATACATATACAGTAGAACTTATATCTATTTTGCAATTTATATGAAATAATCGGTAATATTCAGTGTATACGTATAAAATTTTTATCCAAATAAAATTTGACTATAATAATTGCCTGTTATTTCAGCCAAAACAACATTTTTGACAGTTAAAACGTTTCGTTTCTTTCGAAATTATGAGTATATAGTAGTTTGTACTACGAGTACGAGAACATATTACTGGTAGAGTAAATTTAAAATATACATACCAGATACCTATAGTAATAATATTGTAATTGTATTTGATAAAATATTAACAAATTAAACAAAAAATATGAATTCCCCAAAAATGTTATTTAATTAAACGAAACGTTGAGCACGACAAGTTTGGACAAGTCGCCGCAAAATTTGAAAAGAAAGTAATAAAGTAGTGATGTTTAATTAAAAACTTTAATTGTAATTTGTGTGTTGTACTTGTTTGCGATTAATTCAAGTAATGAATAATCCCATTTGTTTTGCTCAATACTTCGTGAACAAACAAAATGTAAGGTCACTTAATAATATATTAAATCCAAAGTGTTTGAAAAGTGAAAATTATACTGATTTTCTTAAAAATATATTCGAAGATGAACAATTAATAAGTCAGCTATCTACCGAATTCAAGGAAACATTATTTGAAATAAGGGACAATGTTAAAAGCTGTAGCAAATATGATTTTAAAAATTACCTTATATTAAAAGATGTTGAACATAGCTTGCAAACAATTCATAAGTCTGATGTCTTGGCAAGTTGCACTAATGCACTTGTTAATGTAATCCCGGCCAAATTATTTGGTAGCAACCACAACAATAAAATATTTAACAAGTGTACAAAACTTATAATATATAGTATGAGAAATCAATATTTATACTTTGAAAAATTGATTCAAAGATGGGATTTTTCCAGGTTTCCTTGGAATACTGTTATTGCTTCTCTATCTTATAAAATACTCTACCATATTCTGCACTGGATCTTTAAAATTGTTTTATCTGCAATAATATCACTAAATTTTTATGTTACTACATGTAAATTAGACATTGATGAAAACAAACTACATTTTTTTTTAAAGAATCAATGGCAAAGATTTTATGATATAAAGTTATCAAATATGATAATTGCAAAAATTATAAGTAGATTTGAACCATATTGTATAGGCAAAAAATCAAAAAAAAAGTACAGCCTGCAAGACAGATTAAAATTGAAAATGTTGAAGAGGGAGACATTCAAATTGCATTTGGTCCTGAAATGCAATAATGATTTTAGACCTATTGTTCGATATAAGAATGAAGCAATAACTTCATCTGAGAAATATAAAATTAAGGAGAGATTAAATTTTCTTCATGTACTAACTGGTAAAAGTTTTGAGAAAATAGAGACATATTTTTCAGTTTTATTTACATTGTGGATTAAGAAAGATCGGCCTAAATTATATTTTGTTAAAACAGATCTCAGTAATGCTTTTGGATCTATCAGTAAGGAAAAACTTTTAAAGATTCTTTGCGAGCGACATGTCGAATTACAAAGAAAAGAAAAATCATTGTATATGAAAAAGAAATTTGCCCAACAATATAGAGAAATGGTAACTGAGCTTAGAAAGCCACTGTTAATCCGAGCAGGCTCTACGATTTATGAGTGGAAGGAAGGTTTGGTGCAAGGATACAAATATTCCCCAGCATTATCTGAATTGTATTACTCATATTTAGATAAAATTTATTTTTCAGACCATCTTCAAAAAGATGATCATGCACTTAAGTTATTTATACGAGTGGTAGATGACTATTTGTATATTACAGATTCATTAGAAGATGCCCACTTATTTTTGAAGGCATTGTCTAATTATAGGAATGTGAACTTTATGAAAACATTTGTTAATTTTCAACATCCTACAATACAATATAGCCAGGAAATAACTTTTCTTGGATACAGCTATAATACTGTTAATATGGAAGTAAGCAGAGCAACCACTGTGTTTACCGGTGACATGTGTTATAAAATTAGCTTTTCAGCAGCCATTGCTAATTTAGAAAAATTTTTAGAAAATAGAATTGGTCAGTCTGGAATACAAATTAACAGTCACATTTTTAATTTTTATCACAACAATGAAAAACTCATATGGCATCATATTTTTGTGACATTATGTTTATCAGCTAATAAATTCTGCACAATATTAGCCATTTATTGTGATGAGACGCAGATGTCACGTTATTTAACAATTTACAAAAAAAAAGTAGCTGTTAAACTTTGTAATAGTATTATTGCGACTTTGAAAAGAAATCAACCGACAGATTTTATTTTTAAATATTGCATAAATCATTTTCGTTATATATCATTTAAGGCTTTGCTTTTATGCGCGCAGAAAACACGAAAATGCAATGTGCTAGTTCCATATGTGAATGTTGAATTAGCTAAGACTAATTGTATACATGGAAAATGGAGGGACCACGCTAGCAGGATATGCAAAAACGGTAATAGTCAAATGCAAGCAATTAGGGAAATATGTAAAAGAGCCGATCTTAAGATAATTATGAATAGTTTTAATGACTTGCCAAGAGGTGTACAATGTTTTGATCATAAGAGATTTTATCAGTGAATTTATGGTAAATAAAATTATTTATAAAAAAAAGTATAGTTTTATTTTAAATACATACATTTTACACATATGAGATTCAATTGGACGGAATCAATTAAATACAATGTCAGTTCAAACAATTAATGTAAAATTACTAAAAAGGTAAATACAAAATAAACTTATAGCTTTTATACTTATTCATATTTTAACCTAATAAAGTACTATGCATATCAGGCACATGGCTGGACGAAATTATAATAGAACTTATCATCTAAAGAAATCATAATATATATTAAAAAATAAAATGATTTCTGATTTTTTTTCTATCGCAATAATGCGACAATAAATAACGCAATTGCGATCACATGTCCAACAACTCCAGTTGTATACGCCTTTGATAGAAAGTCTGGATCTGAAGCTATGTAATAAGAGGCTTGTGGCGCGTCACACGAAACGATGCGGGCGGCTCTTGATAGAGCCTTGCCTGCGATGATTTCTGCAGAACGTTGGGTATGTGGAAGAGGCTTTAGGCGTACAGCAGCGTCGCTGAATATGAGGTCCGCGAATGGAGGTAGCGAATAAAACATGCTAAAGCTGGAACAATATAAATATATTTAATACCATATAAATATCTGATACCTACAAAAAAATAATCAAAATTATTTTAAATATCTGGGTAGATATTGTTAAAGTTTTTAATTGCGACAACAATTTAGTACACAGAATTTAAAAAAAAAGATTTTTATATTTATAAAATACCTGAACTCATCTGAAGCAGTCGATCCATACAGCTGCTGTGCATACACCATGAGGTTAGAGTAGGTGTCCAGCTCGGTGTGGTTGGCTCTACCCATCAACACTGAGCCAGGTACCTTGCCGAGGTTGCAATGTTTGTATTCGTGCATTTTGGCGCGAGTCCCTGTGATATATATTGTTTTAATTCATTAAAAATAAGTAATTTGATAATTTTAGCACATCTTTTTTATATTAAGATAATTCCAGACATTATCTTAGTTATACTATGTACCAAATCAACTTATAGTAAATCAGGATGTATGTTTAACAATAAGGATCGGTGGAAATTACATAACTTTGAATTCTTGTTAGTAAAAATCTACAAATTATGGAGGGTCCTATCTGAGTGCAGGAGGCGGAGATTTAGCAGTGCAATCGGGAGCACTTCGGTCTCGACTCACCATCGGGACACAGCAGCTGCAGGTCGTCGGGCAGCAGGTCCCTGGCCCACCACTCGCGGCGCCGACCGCCCGACACCTCTGCGGGCGCGCTGTGGCGCACGAAGGCCACGTCGCCGCCCCCCTCCACCATGCATCGCAGCGCGCCCACGTGCCCGTAGTAGTCCTCGCTGGCGTCTCGACGGCACCGCCTGCGATGGTATTGATAGATAGCTCTTGTTAGTGCGATGCAAATTTCAAATCAACCAATTAATTTAAATCTCCGTTATAATCGTTATAAATTGTGACTGAAAAATATTTTAATAATTCTTATCGATTACCGTAGACATTTGTAGAACTTTATTGGTTACAGAAATGCATTTAGATATAAATTAAATAATACCTACCGGAAAGAAGCTCCGTGACACAGATGACACAAGTTATCTTGAGGTACGGTCCCAGAATCAACATACTCGCTGCTCAAGGCACCGGGAGCGCAGGATTTGCTAAAGTACTGGGCAGCCGCGTGTGCGCCGTCACAGCCGTACGAACTGAACAAAAAAAAAAACAATGTAGTCGTTTAATATTATCACATTGGTTGCTCTCTCTCCTCTTTCGGAATATAAATCTCAATGTTTCGTAAATCACCCCTATTAGTTGTTGGTTGAAACATTTGATTGGATTTATTACTCAATTAGTCTTTATCAGAAAGTTGTTCATATTAAGTGTACAATAGTGTTTATATAAGTATGTAAATAGTATACAATGCTCACCGAATCCATCCGTTGGATATGAGGTAGGCCAGAGGATAGACCCACCCAGCGGCCATTCCAATACCGGTGTGACACGTGTTCTTGCCGCGCAAATACGTAAGGTCAGTGTCCGGATCTTGTTCCTTTGCGACTGCGACCGCGTAGTACCAGTTGTCTCCGCTCGAATATATCTAATCGATTAAATTGTTTAAAGTAACTTCTTGCATTTAACTTTAAATCAATAAAGTGTGATTTTAGCATACTTTTCCAAAACTTCTTTCATCAAAGATTGTCTGTGAGAGATCGTTATAAGCGATAAGACTGCCTTTGCGCACCATTTGTTGTTTGATATATTGTTTTCTGTTACTTTTATTTCATATGTTATAAATATGCTGTGCAATAAAGTATTAAATAAATAAATATATGTTATTCATAATTATATAATTGTAGTGTTTTATTTAGGAGTAGCGACGGTGATGGACGGACGGTAAAGTATATAATCATATTTATAAAAAAGTTGCGAACTTTATGTTATTAAGCAGTAATGAATATATTTGTGTTGAACGCGCGAAGTCGCTCCTCTCTCCCCGTGAGTGAGAGAGATAGCCTACAGTAGCTAGGGCGAAACAGACGGAGACAGAGAGGGCGCGCTCACCTCCTGCATGAAGGGCACGAGGCGGTGCCTGTAGGCGGCGTGCAGCATGTCGGCCGCGTCGAACATGGCGAAGTCGCTCGTGCCCTCTGCGATGGCGCGCTCGCAGTGCCGCTGGCTGTGCGTGCGCCAGCACACCAGCGTCGGCGACAGGAAAGCCGCTTTTAACGCGACCTACGACAGAAGTTTCGAGATATTCAATTGCAAATAATGCAAAATTAAATTTAAGAAGACGAGCAAATGGAACTCATAGAAGTCGTCATCGCCTATAGAAGTATTGAGAACTCCCTCCCATCTTGTGGACATAAGGGATATTATGTCTATAAGGGTAGAGGTGTGTAATAACGGATTACACCGGTTCTCTCACCCTTCAAACAAGAACACGGCATACAAAGTATTGATAGTTTTCATGTTAGTGGTCTTCATTTAGGCACATCTGGTAAATACACTTCCTATATTGCAACAGGACTTACTGAACTCGAAAATTCTGGCAAGATAATGTGACTTTAAAACCTGTCCAGAAGTTTTCACCGAATTTGCATTATCCCATTCAAATATTGTTTGCTTGATTTACTTAATTCAATTCAATTCAAAAGAGGCAAATATCGATAGTTTTATGTACTTATAATGGTAGAAATAGTTTACCCTCATTTTGATACATTTGTCCATCTCTGGGTCACTCGTGACACACAGTGTAGCTCTCTTTACCGGGCAATCTCGAATACCAACTACTGCTTTTTCAGCTTGATCTCCAACTAATTTGTTATTTAATATATGCTGTGCTGATTGCTGATCTTCCTTCAGGATCCGGAAGTTAATTGTTGCGTCCTGGATTACAAGAAAAAAATATTATATTCATTCAAAATGTGTTGCGTGAAATAGAGTACATAATTATTATTATGTGAGCGATGATACTGATTATAGTGCCGACAATATCTAAGCTATCTCTCTCTGATGTATTATGTTAAAAAGGATAGCAAGTATTCCGGTCTTTGCACATGACTTAGGTTCTGTTATCGTTCAAATCAGAACAACAAACAGAATGAGGTAGTATAAAATAAAAGAGATACATAATATCTTATCAAAGTGACTATAACCGGCTAGATAGATTTTTTCAGGTTAAATTATCAAATCAAATTAAGAACACATTCATTTACCTGTAACAATAAGTCTGTGGTACCCTCCGATTGAAACAGCTGAAACGGTGACTCAATAGGATGTCCTGATGGATCTAACCTTTGTTTATAAGGTGTTATGCTGAAAATTAAAAAACAAATTTATACATACCTGTAAGTCAAGAATCAATCTTAAAATAATTCAAAATTAAGTATTTCAGACTATAATTCAATTCAAATTACTTTATTCAATATTGAAGTATTACACTTTCTTTTTGATAGTCAATCTAGAAATTACCACCGGTTCGGAAAAGAAATACCCAGCCCTGAGAAGAACCGGCGAAAGAAACTCAGCGGGTTGTTTTTTTTTGTCTTTTTTTATATTGTATCATGAACAGACTACAAAAAAAAAAAAAAAATTGAAATAGCCATACGGCGATCGTGTCATTCCCAAGGTGTGCTATCATCCATAAAATCATTAATTGTATAATAACCTTTAGCACACAAGCATTCCTTTACAATATTTTTAAGTTTAGCCACTGAGGCATTTTGAAATTTCAACAATAACTTTCAATGTCAAAAATACTATGTAATTTAATAATGGTCATTATTAGGTGATTTGAAAAGCTTAAAAAATAAAGCTGAAATTGAGCGACTAATTTGGACTACAATGTAATTACTAAACTTACTTACTGAAATATTGAAAGCTATTAAAACTTACTTTTCATTTGAAGCATCAAACTGTCTGTCTCCATTGTCTTTTCTGTATGTATCATATTGGTATTTAGAACGTTCAGTGGTTGTTAACAAATTACCGTAAGGGTCGCGGGCTTGGTAATCAAGAGTGCGGTTGGATATCTTGTTAAATGGATTTGGTTCTCCATATAATTCTAATATCTTCAACAACATGTTTTGATACCTGTGAATAAATGATTTTCATGTATTGAGTAAAGTCGTAGAAAAAAAGTTGTTGCTTATGGTGGTTTCTGGGTCATTACAAATAATCCTATATATAACATTATGTAATATAGTAACCCACTGCAACAATTACTATACTTTAAAACTCAGGGTTTAAAATTTTAATTAATTTCTTTAAAAAGGTAGATTATGTCATTATGAAACTATATAATATGACTTTTAATGCGAAGCTTAAAAAGACTTTTAGTGTTATTTTTAGATGGTGAGTTTTTTTTTTAAGTTTATCTTAATATTATTATTTATAGTAAATGACTGAATATGCATACTTTTTCTTTTGCTTTACAGTTGCTGCACTGCTAGTGACAATGGCATCAGCAGGAACTCTACCCCAGTTACACTGTTCCCACTCTTGTACTGGCATTCGGGAACCGTCTCTGCATATCAACTCGAAATTGTCCTCAGTCACACCACCTGTTTCATAATTATAAAAAAGATTAATTGTTTATATCATAGAAATTCATAATAAGATACTTTTTGAACATTCAAAACACCATTTTATTTTTATGAATCCATAATGCATAGCGTAGATGATTCTCTCGAACGATTGACTATTGATAGTGTCCATTCAATGTCAAATCAAATTACTTTATTCAATATTGAAGTATTACACATTATTATTGATTGTCAAACTAGAAACTACCACCGGTTTGGAAAAGTAGCACCCAGCCCCGAGAAGAACTGGTGAAAGAAAGTCAGTGTTTGTTTGTCTTTACTTGTTGGAATAGGCTATATAGTTCTGAATATATTACAACAAATTACCTAATATTTTATGAGACAACAATGCATGTTGTATTGTAGTGTCTCGTACAAAAGCTATGTCTCCAGTGCCATTGGAGATTAAGCATCTCAATGCGCCTTCATAACCAGCATGTGGGTCTGCTAATGTACACCGTACACCTGCACCACCAACACAGAGCTTACATAGCCTAAAAAATAATTATATGTTTTTATTAAGATGTATGCTTAATGTTTGAATTAACTTATGATTTATGAAATATATTGTAATGAATGCTATTACTAATACTAACTACTAGCTCATATACAATAAGTTTAACGCAGTATTTTTGACACAGATTATAAAATAAAAAATTATTATCTCCATACATAAAATTAAGCTGGATTGAGTTGTGAAACTCATCGAGGTATGAGTACATAAGGTCTTTCAGGCCGATTTCGGCCACGGCGGCCAATCTCAATCGAGATTAACCAACTGCGCAGGAGATATTATAGTGCACAAGTGTATGCGCAAACACAGGTGCACTCTCTTTTCCTTAGCTCTCATAATCCGATGGGACGGCAATCCGACACGACCGGAAAGAGTTCAGGCGCAGGACCAACGGCTTAACGTGCTTTCCGAGGCACGGGAGTGTGCACACTTCCAACTTCCAGACTCCGGGCTACTACTGAGAATTTTCTGACAGAAAAACCCAATAACTATTTATTGGCCCGACCTGGGAATTGAACCCAGGACCACCGAGTCTGCGGCCTTATATCTAGCCACTAGACCAACGAGGCAGTACATACAGCCATACTCAATAACCTAAACACTGAACATGTTTTCTGGTAAACAACTGAAGGACTGTTTCTTATGTTGTTATGCAAATAACCTTGAGTGCAGCCAGCAGATGAAGAAATATACAAATTTACTTAAACTAATTTATTGATTTAAAAATCAAAGTTAAAATGATAACTAATTACACTAATGACTGCTGACTACTGATCAATAGCCCTAGTAATAATCATTACAAGCTAAAAATATAACTAATTAAAATAGTTTTATGACTACTGATCAATGTTAGATCAAGCAGTAATCATTACGCATGCCTGTTATGCTTAAATACTTCGGAGGTCACATACGATTGAAAAGAACTTTGGTTGCTGCTGCCCTTGCATTTTGTGCTGTCGGAGTTTGTAGGGCGATGCTTATGCGGTGGTTTGCAAGGGTTGGCTTTGCGTAACATGCATAAATGTCATTCTAAATGTATACAATGAATCATAGTAAAACCATAAAATAAAATATTTTAAAATTTAAAAATTAACATTCATATAATTCACTCACACATGAAAAAATGGTAATAGAAAACATACTTATCAGAATTATCTCCAATAGGATTGTACATGTCTTTTAAAGAATTAGGAGCACACGATTCCCCAAAGTACTCAACAGCTGATTTCACATGATTGTTACAGTCAGTTATCTTCAGGCCGCCTTCTTTCATCAACTGCAAACCAATTAATATAATAAATTATATTTCGAAAACAATGTCAATAACTTAATCTCTCCATGCCTTTAATGCATTGACATTTAGAGCCATTGCGATACTAATGCTATATAAGAAAAAGTACAATGTAAAGTTTCTACATATTTATATAATGAAGCTGGTTCAGAAGTTTGGTTCAAGCGTGGTCGTAGGACGAATAAATTTGTCCTCTATACTCGCAATACTTCTTTCACTGCCTTTGTTGCGTAAAAAGGCCCTGAGGCGCAAAAGCGAAGCCGCGAAAGGCGAAACCATCTACACTTGCGTTTCACAGCTCTCGCGGGCTTTCGCGCCGCGAATATAGACTGAGCATAATGTTTGAGACTTATTTGTTGTCTGATATATTACAATAGATATAGTATACGCAAACACATTGGAGTGAACCAGTAATCGCTTTGCATAAACACAATTTATGAACAAATGTGTGGAGAAGTACAGATGTTATTAAGTTTAGAGATCTAATTAATTATTTTTCATTATAGCTATTATGGATTGAGAACAATGAATTGATATGTTAATTATAAATATTATTTTGTGATATAACTATACTTACAGTATGTATTGGCATGACCCATCCAGCTAGTGATCCAACACCCGGAAAGCAAGCTTTGGCACCTCGCAATCCATGTAGCCCCATGCCAGGTTGAACAGCAGGTAGGCCTCCTTTTTTTATTACAGCCACAGCATATTGGTAAGGTTCTCCTCTGCCATATAACTTAAAAAGAACAATATTTTAAAGGTTATGCATATAAGTTTTAATATAAATACGACAGAAAAAATAAATGTTGTGTAAGGTAAATATTACTTTAAAAATTTACTAAAATTAAATTTAAACATTAAATTTATACAAAAATTTAAACAACTTTCTTTTATCAGTATATAACTATAGTATGGTAAGTGAGATCATTCAAATATTAAAAGAAACACAAATAGTTTTAAATTATTGAAAAAAGTAATGTAAGTATTGTAGTATGTATACCTCTTGAATGATGGGCACGAGGGAATGAAATCTGCCAGCAACATACACTTCACCTGCATCTAATGCCAGTAGGGACGCTTCACCTCTGTCTACCCATGTCATACATTCTTCTGTGTCAAATGCCTGCAATTTAGATTTTCGAAATACTTAATTGAAAAGTGAAAAGAAAAGGCTCCAAATTTACAATGTATAAGCAGCACCATTGAATTAATAATATTAGTACAGGCTCTTTTACTCTAAATGGTGATTATACCTTATAATTTATCATTTTTAATAAAAAAAATAATAAATTAGTATATATAAAATAACCGTTTCTTACTCGTTTGCATTGTATTTCAATATAATCCTGGCCGAATAGACCTTTGTCTTGCACTGAAATATTTGCTAGTTTCATACATTTCTTTTGTTCAGCTATTGATGTTGTGCACCATGTTATAAAATCTTCTCCTTCTACTTTTGGTTGATATGAAATATCGTTGGAAATTGACTCCGACCAGAAATTTGCGGCAGCAGAGGCTACAAATGAAATATATACGCGAATATAAATATTATTTTATTGTTATTAGTAGTCCAATATTTTATTTATTAATCATTATACAACTTTTTCTTTGTAAATTATCGTAGTTCAATGTTTAAACGAAATAATTAAAAAGTTTAAAAAAAATTTATACACGATATTTTGGTTCAATACTCACTAATAAGTAAAGTTAAAAATAAATAACTGTAATTAGACCTCATTTTCATTTTATATATTTTACCATTGTTATTAAACAGTTACAGAATAAAAATTATATTTTGGACACACCCGAAACCAAATTCTTTAAAAATTATTATGCGTGAAGTCGTTATAAGTCAAAAGAAGTACAGCGTACACTCTACACTATGAAATTATGAATCAAGTAAGTGTCAACTGTCAATTGTCAATTATCTACTGGCAACAAGTCAACTCTTTTAACAAAAATATTTTAATTTTTTTACTGCTGAAGCAATTTTGAGGCCTTTTTTTATTACGGCTAATACAAATGTTGTTCCAAAATGTATCTTTTTTAAAATACATAATATCATTGATAACTATCTTTTGTAAGGTTCTCTATTCTCTTCAAAAATATATATACATATTTTTGGATATAGACTAAAGCTTAATACTATGTAAGTTATATGATATAACAAATAAAGCAAAACGTATTTCTTGGTAGACACCTAGTAGTAGACGGTTAAAATTTTGTTAATGTAAATATTTTCTAGATAATATTTGCACATTTTTCTTTCATTGCTATGTAAATGTCAAATGTCAATTAATATTTAACATTGACATTGTGAGAATTTTCATAATTTGGTTCCGAAAATTGTGGCGTGTTTTGAAGAGCACGTGTGAATAAAAATCTAAATAAACAATAAAACTGTTTATTAAAAAAATACTTTGCACTTGAAACATTCATATTTTTGAAAATTGTTTATATAATTGTAATCGTCCCAAAAACAAAAATTTAGGTTGTGACATATTTCAATAACTAAATAAAATCTATTCTGTTTTGATTTTCTCCATTCGATTTATTAAAACAAAATATGGTTGTTTTTACCTGTGGCCATTGCGGTGAATCAGTTCAAAAGCCTAAGGTTGAAAAACACTACTTAACAAAATGCAGAAATAAAAATCCAAATTTATCATGCATGGATTGTTTTAAGGACTTTTTGTAAGTATATCATGGATAATATAGAATAATTTTTTATTTACCTTATAAAACTAGACATCTTCTTTTATATCCAAAATGATGTAATTCATAAAAAAATTGTAGGATTTGTATTTCTATTTGATACACGATTTCTGAAATATTTGATTGTTGTTAATATTCGTTCTTTTTCTTTCTCTAGCGAAATATCATAAAAGATTTAGTATTAAAAAAAAAATCATATAAATATGTAAATTAATTTCATTTTACATTTTTCAGAGGAAATGACTATGAAGCTCATACTAAATGTATTACTGAAGAAGAACGTTACTCTGGAAAAGGATTTACTCCAAAGGAAAAGAAGGGCGAAAAGAAACAAAATGCATGGGTGGAAATGTTACAGTCTGTCTTAGATGAACAAAAGAATGCATCAGGGAATGTCTTGAGGATTATAGAGACTATAAGCAAGCATAATAATACACCTAGGAAGAAACCTAAATTCATAAACTTTGTAAAAAATGTTTGCGGACAAAAAACAAATCCGAAAGATATTGATCAGGCTTGGGACTTAATTTCAGTAAAATTATCTGAATTGGCGAATTTAAATTCACAGAATAAAAATAAAAATGAACAAGATAAGACTGATGTACCTAAACTTAATGGTTCTGCTGGTAAGAAGCAAAATGGTAAAATTGAAAATGGTGATACAAATCATGAAGAAGATGAGGAAGAAGCTCAAGCTGATGAGGACAAAAAAGACATAGAAACTACTAATGGTGATGCAGAAGAGCCAAATAAAAAGCTTTCGAAAAAGCAAAGGAAGGAAGAAAAAAAACGTAAGAAGTATGAAGCAGAATTACTAAGTGCGGAAGCTCCACCAACTGAAGTGACCCAGGATGAAATTGAAGTGCCAAAAAAAGGTAAGAAAAACAAGAACAAAACTGAAAATTCTAATGGTCATGAAGAAGGAAATGGCCCTGTCGAAGGAAAAGATAAAAATAAGAAAAGAAAGAGGCAAGACACAGCAACAACAATAGAAGTTATTGAAGCTGTCAATAATGCTGATATAGAAAATGTGTCGGTTAAAGTAAAAGCTACTAAAAAGAAGTTAAAAATGGAGGGTGAGCTTGCTACTGCTGAAGCAGATGAGAGTATTTGTCTCCATGATCAGAATGTTGCTAAAAGTGAGAATGAGGTTTCAGAAAATAATGGAAAATTCAACTGGCATGCTGTTATAATGTCTGTTTTACAGAAGAAAGGGAATGAACTTCCGTTTAAGCGTCTCCAAAAGAAAGTTTTGTCTGAATATTCAGAATATACAGGGAATGAAGTAGATGATAGAATTGCCGATAAGTTTATTAAAAAATTGAGAAGTGCACCCAATGTTAGGGTTGATAAAAATAGAGTTACACTATTAGAAGAAGATGACTAAATACTTTGTTTTATATACTTTTATAAAAATTTAAATTTTATCAATTAAAGATATAAAGGCAATTGTGGCAAATAGTTTGCAATGATTTACACTGCCTGAATATTATACTTCATTCTCTAGTAGATTAAGCTAACATTTTATTAAATTTATTGCATCTCAATGTGTAATTTTCTGTATTTGTATATCCTACAAATTGAAGAAACAAAATATATTGTAGAACATTATTTGACTTTTATTTGTCCGGCATCATATTATATGTATATAAGCCACAAGATTTACAACAACGATCAGCAATATATCATCTTTGATTTCTTTTTGTGCGAACATGTTTAACTAACCATGAGATGAATTTCCCCGTGAACTTATTTTTGGATCTAGTTGAGCTAAAGGAAGGTGTTAAAGCAGCAAACATTTTCAGCTCTCTTATGAATTTTCTTCAGTTTTATGGAATGACCAAGCAGTATCTTAAAGATCAAAATGTTCTGCTTTTATGCTTGGTAGATCGAATGGAGTTGCGAAACTCATGCGAGTTGAATTTCCATCCATAATAGTGTGGCACTGCGCTAAATAAGTGTATCATAAGTAATATACGTTAATCAAGCGTCCCCGAAAAATTCCAGAGATTTAATAACTTGTGCTCACCTGTTAGAGGAAGAACATTTTAAAATAGGACGAATTTTGCGAACCAGATGGGTAGTTTCCAGTGTTTCGTTCGGTTTCAGCTACATGGAACAGTTATGTTGCATTAGTTGAACTTTTTAACAATGCCAGTTCTGATGATACCAGGGATAAAAATGAACAAGTACATTCCGTGGACTTTTTAAGAATATCACTAGCGCGGCGTTAGTCCTATATTTGGCCCTAATGTGCGATGCTCTTCAAGAGCTCAGTGAGCTGAGTTTAGATTTGTATAATCGTGATATAAGCTTTTTGAGTGCTAATCAGAAAATTGAAAATGTGGTTCAAATATTTTTACGAGGAATAACTGAACCTGATACTTACTATGAAAAGCCTTTTTTTGATGAATAAATTGTCATTTCTTGGACTGGAGCTACACAACGAAAGCGGAAGAAATATACACCAATTGACAGCTTCTCATTAAGAAGCTTCTCATATGAGTGATATACACATTCGGCAAAAGGAAGTTCGCAAAATGCTACGCAGTCTGGACGCCAACAAGGCTAGCGGACCTGATGGCATCCCTGCAATTATCCTGAGGAACTGTGTGCCTGAACTGTCTCCTATCCTGACGCGTCTGTTTTGCCTCTCTCTCAAGACTGGTCAAGTACCTAAGTCCTGGAAGCTTGCTAACGTGCAGCCCGTGCCTAAAAAAGGTAGTCGTGCAGACCCTGCCAACTACAGGCCCATCTCGGTTACGTCCAACGGTTACTGTGTAAAACTATGGAACGTATCCTTAATACTAGGCTCCTGACGTACCTGGAAGCCAATGACCTTCTTAGTGACCGACAGTACGGATTTCGCCGAAATCGGTCCACTGGCGATCTTCTGGCGTACGTCACACATATCTGGAGTGAGGCTACCGAGAAACACGGGGAGGCACTTGCTGTTTCCTTGGATATCTCGAAGGCCTTTGACAGGATTTGGCATGATGGCCTTATCAGCAAGCTTCCTGCGTATGGCTTGCCTCCTAGCCTGTGTGCGTGGATCTTAGACTTCCTGAGGAACCGATCATTACGAGTGGTGGTTGATGGCCACTCGTCGGATCAAATGGCTATAAATGCTGGTGTTCCCCAGGGGTCAGTGCTCTCAGCGACCCTAAACAGCAGCAGAAAGCTGCAAATTAATGACCTGCTGTTGCCCGGTATCCATGGGTACGCAGATGACTGCACAGTTGTCGAGAGCTACAGCTCCAACGCACGAGCTAGTCAGGCCGAAATCCAGACCCTCAGAGAGAGGACTTGATTGAGCGCTTAAGCGTGACCCTTAAAGCGCTGTCCGATTGGGGCGATGCCAATTTGGTCAAATTCAACGCAACCAAGACGCAGGCGTGTTTGTTTTCCGCCAAAAAGAAGGAATTCCAGTTACTTCCCTCTTTCCGAAATTTATCCGTGCCTATAACTGACCACCTTGAACTTCTTGGCGTTACTCTCACATCAACTCTAAATTTCGGCTCTTTTATTGAGTCCAAAGCCCTAATAGCCGCTCGAAAACTTGGTATCCTCTCCAAGGTGATACGTTACTTTACTCCTGAACAGCTGCTCACTTTGTACAAAGCACAAGTGTGGTCTTGTATGGAGTACTGCTCTCACCATTGGGATGGCTCTGCAAAGTGCCACCTTCAGGCTCTAGAGTTGACTGAGAGACGCGCCAGGAGGCTGATAGGAGAGATGAAACATCGGTTGAGTCCAAAATCTCGAACATCGACGTATAGTTGCGTCACTTTCCGTATTCTACCGAATACATTTCGGAGAATGTGCTCAGGAATTAGACGAGTTAATTCCGCCCGCCCCATTCTAAAAACTGTGGAATACTTTGCCTGAGTCTGTATTTCCCGATAGATACAACGTTGGTGTCTTTAAATCCAGAGTAAACAGGTTCCTTCTAGGCAAGCGTGCTACATCGTAGACCGTGTCGTTGCTTACCATCAGGCAAGACAGCGGTCAAACGCTTGACTATTAAAGATAAAAAAAATATATATCGTTCAAGCTTGCGATGTTCTCATACCGAAAAATGACCTTATGAAGTTGAAAAAAACATTAAGTTTGAAGACAAAGAGATTCGTACGTTGACAAATAAGTTCCATTTGAATGAACGAAATATTATCTGACCATTTCGCGATTATTTAGAAGACAAAAAGGCTAACTCATCAATACTGTCCATACCATAGCAGTTTCAACGTGCGAGTGTGAAAGATTTTCGCAGATGAACTTGATAATGATTCCGCAAAGACCTACTCTTTTAGTGAAAACAGTTTCATAGTAGCTATTGGTTATCAAGTTCAACGGTCCACCACTAAATATCTTTGACCCTTTGAAGTATGTGGATTCATGGTTACTTAAAAATCATCATTCTGCCACTGGACCAACACAGTCAAGTTCGTAAGCGTAAACAGATTTATAATGACAATTTGGTTAAAATTTGGAGACTACTTCAAAATTTATGTACCTACCTAAGGCTAAGTATATTGACAACGAAAATTACTTTTTTATATTGTGACTTACCTAAATATAAGTTCACGTTTTATTTCCTTAGATATTATGTTTTTAAACAAATAAAAAACAGCTTACTGCGATTTTTCTTTAAAACACAGTGCCAACGGGTGGGGCTTAAAAAATTATGGACATACAACTTTCGAGAAATAGAGTGCCCCCAAAAAAGAAGTAACAAAAAAAGGCCTGAGTCCTAATGTTCCAATGTTGGGCAAATGCTGCTCCCATGTCGGTTTGTGGATACACACGTGAAAGATTTTCATCCGACAGATGTAGGTTATCTCGCGATGTTTTCTCGCATGAAATGAAATATAATTATTGAATTAAATTGAATTAAATTCATAATAATAATTAAGTGGTGCTTGCCTAGGTTTGAACCTGTAATCTTCGGGTTAAGATTAGCCACTTCAAGCCAGTTCATCTTTGCCGAAAAACGTTAAAGACTCGCAACAAGTAAAGTCAACAACATCATGGGCTTTATTCCCTCTATATATTACTTATGACTTACGACTGCCTCGTTGGTCTAGTGGCTAGATTTAAGGCCGCAGACCCGGTGGTCCTGGGTTCAATTCCCAGGTCGGGCCAATAAATAGTTATTGAGTTTTTCTGTTAGAAAAATCTCAGTAGCAGCCCGGAGTCTGGAAGTTGGAAGTGTGTACACACCCGTGCCTCGGAAAGCACGTTAAACCGTTGGTCCTGCGCCTGAACTCTTTCCGGTCGTGTCGGATTGCCGTCCCATCGGATTATGAGAGCTAAGGAAAAGAGAGTGCACCTGTGTTTGCACACACACTTGTGCACTATAATATCTCCTGCGCAGTTGGTTAATCTCTCTTGAGATTGGCTGCCGTGGCCGAAATCGGTCTGGAGGACCTTATATTACTTATTTTTATTATGATTTCAATTCTATTCACGAGCAATAGTAGTAAATATAAAAACAACGACCAATTCCCATTGGAAATCTGAAAAGTAGTATTGCAATATCTAAAAATACCAATAACAATATGATAAACCAGTGCTACCACTGGTTTATCATATTGTATCTGCTTCGCAGAAGTAGCTTATATTTATACAAAAACCATGACTAATATACAATTAGCGCAATGTTTACATTTGAGTAAATATTAGAGCGAAAACAACTATAAGAAATAGATAAATTAGTTAGTGATCAATATCACTTTAGATTCATCTTCATCTTTAGATTCATAAAAACTGATTTACTTTTTTTTGGATTGTGAGGTTCTCATGTGATGTCCATTTATGCTTTAAAGTGGAGTTAAATCAGTCGAGTACTAACGAAAAAAAAAGCTGATCGGAATGTTTATGTGAATCCGACAATTATGCAGACATGAACTATTTATTTCAAATACCGAAAGAACATAAGTAGTAGTAGGTAGGTATGTATGTGTGTATAAAAGTAGTTACGCCTTCTTGGATCACATGTGGGTCATAATTTACACTTATAACATACATATTTAGAGCATTTGCAAATGACTTATAAAACAATAAAATAAAGTAACAAAAAAAAACACATAATTTAACGTCGTGGTTGCAAATACGGACTCAATGTTCACCAGAATTTTAAAATTGCGTTCTTGCAAATATCTCATTGATTGTCCGTCTTATATAGGAATTGTCTGTATAGTATTGTTGTACGAATATACATTTCGTATCATGATTCGTATTTGATAGCTTATTATACTCTAGCTTAAATATTTTTCACTTCTTTGATTGAAAGTGTTATGAATATTTTTTAATATTTTTTTTAACGAAACAAAAACAAACCCCTGATTTGTATACAACATTTTCTTTAAAGTTATGAAAAAATTCTGTAACAAAATATAAGCACGTAATACATTTCCATAATAAAGCGCCGTCCTAATATGCATGTTGAAAAGTGTGAAAATGAAGCTCTTTCTTATTTAGCACTTGTTCTGTTCCAACCTGCATTCATTTGCGTTTTACTTCATTTCATAATATCTCTCGCTAGTCAGTTGTACCCAAAAAATAGTTGTTCTTATAGTTGGTATATAGGTTCGTATTATTAACATACACAATGTTACAAGTTTTCATAATTCATTTTGTGTTTTTAATATTTACTTTGTGTTTCATTGTTAAAAATACCTTCTTTAGTAATATAATAAATATAATAGAGGTTTCACAAATAAACAATTAATTAACTTATTCAGTATGAGTATAAAAATTGATAGTTGGTTTGAAAAATATATGAAAAAATGTGAAATATTAACCGGATGTTTTATACTTACAAAGGCAAAGATAGAAAATTAATCAATTTAAGATAAACCACATCACACACTAGTAACAATCTGAAACAAATAAGGCAATATAACAATATATTTTCCTCTTCGTAGTTGATTTGTGAAGAGCTCTCGTCGACAAAATAGAAATTTTCTTTTTGTCTGCTCAAATGTACGTTTCACTACCTATATTACACTTTATTTAATTAATTTGTAGTCGTAGCAGGATATTAAAAAAGTAACGAAAACATATATATCTTTAAAACATTTTAATAAGCGTAGTCGTTCACTTTATATTCTAAGCGTCATATTGCAGTACCAGTAACAGCCTGTGAATATCCCACTGCTGGGCTAAGGATTCTTCGCCTCTTTTTGAGGAGAAGGCGTCATAAAATTATTATTAATAGCTAAGTTTTGCAACCGTTTTTTTTTCCAAGTTTAAATTAAACTTTAAAATGAATCATCCGATTAATTTGGAACTAACATCACGATAATTATAGTTTCGGGAGGGACATAGACTAATGATAATATAGCTTATGTATTATGTAAATGTGAGGCAAATGAAAAAAAAACCTAACAAAATCCCATTGCTGGGTAATATGTATGTTCATGGTACATACATACCACATATTACTAAAACATCATGAAGGTTTCACACGTTGGTGATTTTATCGTCGATAACGAGACAAATTGCACCACAGACAAAGCATGGAAATTCAAAATTTACGTTCTATTTTAAAAACTAATCAGTAGTTATGATTAAAAAAAATGTTATACAGGTTCATAAAATATATTTTAAAGATAGAAGAGGTATCTTTTAAAACATACTTAAAATAAGATTAAAATTTTAATAGACAAGAATCATTTGTAGAGCATTGTATCAAGCACAATAGAAACCACAAACAATTAAATGCGATTAATCTTAGAAATAATTTTGATTGAGTTTTATTTAATGATAGCTAGAAATAATAAGACCAAAAACTCGTAGTTGAGCTTTACGTTGTACACCATGTAATTAGGAACATTTTATAATTTCTCATTTTAGACGTAGCTACGCTTCCTGGCTTTGTACGGATAAATAAAGTTTTTATCTTGAATTTTTTATCCAATTTGAGATAAACATACGGCAATTATTTTATCGTCATTAACGTGTATTAAAAGGCATATCATAAGCACAGTACCTGCATTTAAATATCTTGTAATATACATAACTAAAACTACTGGTGCGATCTGCAGTGTAAAAGGCAATACAAATGTACATAAGAAGTCTATAATGAATATGTTATTTATTTTGGTAAGGCTTGATACTTTGTGACACTTGTAGACACTTTGAGGAGAAATTTTGCAGCTTATTTTATAGCGACACTAAGAATGGGCATAGATGGATGAGCAGAATTTAAGTGATATTACCCACTTGTAGATTTCCTCACAATGTTTCTTTTTCTTTAATGTTGTTTTCTTGATGAATTATGAAGACGAATTCAATGTAATAAATGAACAAAAATGGAGACAAAACCGCATAACATAATTAAGGAATCAAAGTATTCATAACGATCGTTCGTTCCAATGCATATCATTTAGCTCAGACAACATACTTTTTACTTCATTATCGTAGCGTTTCGTAGCCTCTACGTAGCATTAACAAATCAAAGTCAATATCTTTATCGACTATAAAATCATTTTACTTATTAATTAATTGTCAAAAATCGGCTTATGGTTTGGAAAGAAATACCTTAAATCTGAAATGAATCAATCAAAGAAACACAACGTGATTTTTTGTACCATGAATAGTTAACCCCATTTAAGTGGATGTAAATAACAATTAACTGATAAAAGAATAATAAAATAGGAACACATTGAAGTCGTTTTGTAAAGTCAAGCAACGTGAAACAGAAGTGCTTAAAAATAAACTATTCCTTATGACATTCTTAAATCGCTGATCATCTGTCAAATCGAATATATATGATATATTCAAATGCTCTGGTCTTCTACGAACGATTTCGTCAATCGATATATGACTTTGTGTAGGCGTTATCTTGCACTGAAATAAATTGCTACTTACATAACCTTTTCCATAATATACTCAGATTTCCATTTTGATACCCATATCACCCACGTTATGTTTATATTGTAAAATGTTTTTTTAACTACGACAGAGCAGAGATTGGAAGGGTAAATTGAATATAAACAGAAACTACGACTAAATTTGTTCAACCACTGTAATTCTTACATAAATTAACTTTACTAAGATAACTTTATCACTTTCATTTCATATGGAATATATTATAAATTTAATTGACTGACAGACAGGCTGGTTCAAAGCCCTACGCTTTGCATAGTACCAACCACAAGGTAGGGTAGGTACCATCCATTCATCAAATATTCTACCGCCAAAACAGCAATACTTATTGTTGTATTCCGGTTTGAAGGTTGTGCCAATGTAATCACAGGCATAAAACATAATACTTATTACATTGGCAACATAACGAATTGTTAATATTTTTACAGTGCTTATGTTTATGAAAACCTGATGGTAATTGGTCACCACCGTCCATAGACATTGGCGATGCAAGAAATATTAACCATTCCATACATCGTCAATGCGCCACCAACCTTGGGAACAAAGACGTTATGTCCCTTGTGCCTGTTGTTACCTATTTGAGTACACTTACGATTTCTGATTAATCAATTTAATTTACATTTAAAAAAAAGCATCTAAGGAGCATCTAGTATATAAGGAGGTTTGTATCATCTAGCATATAAGGAGGTATGTACTCTTTAAAAATCTAGTTATAAGGAGGTATATACTCTTTATCATTATATATGTAAAATAATTGAACAGATGTGTTAATAATAAAAGTTTAAATTAGGCATTGAATGATCGTAATAAACATGGCTCATTAACAACGAAATATGTTCCGCTCTTTCCTTTTAACTTCTACTGTTAATACGTGCCCAGCGGCGGAAGGCTTCCCTTATAAAAAAAAGACTCGCAAAATGTAACGAAGTTACTTAATATTCAACATTTCGCAAATCAAATTGGTTTAATCTAATTAAGAAAAATTATTTGCTTAAGATAAAATGAGGAACATAATTTATCTTGTTGGAATAAACAAACCAAACAAAAAATTTATTAAATAAAAATGCATATAAATAAAAGAGAACAATATTTTAAACGCTTTTAATATAAACAATACTTTATACGTAAAAATAAGATTTTGTTATTAAGGAATTAAGCTGTCAGTTCATAATTTAAATTAACTTATTATTAAATGCGTCAAGTACAGCGGTGCTATTCTGTAAGAACTCGATTCATTACTCACCCTTGAAATGTTGATAACCGACTTATGGTGATATACTATTTTGATCCGTGTAGCCTTGAAATGTTATAAATATTATGATCAGTATCATATATCACTTACTGTCACTTCACGACCGTTTCCTGAGATGAGTTTCGAGTTGGGTCTTACAAAATAGCCCTACTGGCGTTTGAGTGAAAGTATCGTTAAAAAGTATTATAGCTCTCGTACTAGTCGCTTCATGTGGAACAAATGACTACGACTTTACTCTGTGTTGTAACTCTATATACTTTGTTTGAACATTTTATTATACTCGTACATAATGGCACAATGTATAGTAATGATCAAAAAGCAGTACTTAGTACTCTGTTCCGGTTTGAAGGGTGAGTCAGTCATTGTAATTACACAGAATGGTAAACATTTATTACAGTTCCAATGTCTATAGGCAATGGATACCTACCATCAGCCCGTCCACCTACATATTCTATAAAAAAAGTCAATATTAGTCTCTTATTTCAAATTATATCCTTTTTTCGTTTAAAGTATATAGAAACACTTGGATCTTGATGTATTAGTACCAAACCTTTATTAAAAATATAATACCTTGTCATATTGTCCTTTAGTGGAGGCACCACTGGCTATAGGAAGGCTGGTTCATTTTCACCTAAAGGATGGGATTTCCGATTCAATATGTAAATGCTGGTAGCTTTTCGGTAGCATTCCAAGCGGTCGTGATTTGTGTAATAGCTATTTTTAATTTTATTTGTATATATTTAAGTCTTTAATGTAAATAATACTTAGATAAATTATTACTTAATAATATGTTATTTATGTTTCAAGGATTAGTACTTTGTGATACAGCTAAGCTAAAATTAACATTATTTTCCTTAAGCAAATTTTTAGTGTAACTTACTAATAAAAAACGATTTCTGAAATTTTTGGTTGATATTTTGGAGAAAAACGTGCAAAGTTTTGATGTATTTGATAAAGTTTGTGTAAAGTTGTCAAAATATCATATCAATAAACCATATTAATTGGATTTTTTTTTCAATACAAATTCGGAAAAACATCCCAACAAAACATACCACTTCAAAATATTAATATTTTTATTTAAGTTTCATACCACATAAATAAACAATTGTTTACAAGTAAATAGATGCTCAACTATTATTACTAAATCACGTTTGTAACGTACTTTGAAACTGAAATAACTAAATTTTAAACTAAAACAGCAAAGTAAAAATTACGATGCAGCTCGACTCTAAAGGAACGGAAGTGAAATATTAAATCTTTAAGTTCTTAAAGTTTCTATCCAGGATTTTCTCTTGATACTTTACAATATTAAAGTGCTTGGAAAAATATGAATTCAACCCACTTTGACATATTCTTGCTCGTATTCTGTTGGGATATTATTTCAACTTTATGTTTCGAAGATGATAAATATAACACAATAGGTGGGCTGTATTTATTGAAAGTAAGATGTGTATACTTGTTTATTCATTCAGATGATTTGTGAAATTATTCTAGTATTGTCGTTTAGTGGATCAATATAACCAGTTTATAAAATATGTTTTGGCTTACAATAAATAAATTAAGACGAATTTTATATATGAAGAGAGTTGTTTTTTATAACAAAAATTTCACGTTTAATAATTTAAGTTACTATGCATTTAAGTTACTGGGCCTGTTTCTTATTTAATTTTATAATACCAAGAAGAAAAAAAATAATATCCTTGAGATACGAGGTGTAATAAAAATGGTATTCTAATAAAACAGAGGCGTAAATCTCTGAAGCAGTATTGCCATTCGACGGGCACTCGATTTCATTAGTCGTATATTACTTTTACGAGTTTGTTTTAATTTTGCTCGGATACATAACCTTATTTGAAGATGAGGAAGGTATTCTAATTTTGACCAACACATGGAAGTGTGTATCGAAAACGTCATACATTTTGTCTTATGAAATGAGATAATCTTTTTATTTAAGTCTCGAAAGTCAAAGTATTTGAAAAGCCCACGAGCTGATACGCGTTGTTAAATTCACTGGATTCCATGATTCAATGAAGTCCATGATTTTTCCACGCAAAAACGGTCATGTCAAGAAATTTGTTAACGCTTTTTTGCCGTTAACTGAAGTGAATTCATCTAAGCGAAATAACGAAGAGGTATGGGATTAGATGGTGAAATGCTACGGCCGCATATGTGTGAGATACCCAAAACAAAGTGATTTCCCAGTTACGCTTTAATTACGATTCAGCTGTGCGAACGTTGCAGCTTATTTTTTTTCAATGCCACAGGTGTGATTCGCACATGGTTTAGGGCTTTCCGTTTTAAAATTCTCTAATGAATGATAACGCACTTAATTGTATACAAGTAACTTTAATCCAGTATTGAAAATATATATTTATTTTACTGAAACATTATGTGCAAATGCATTAACAATTAACAAAACGTATTTTCAAATAATTTATTGTTCATGTTATTCGTACCAAATGATATCGTGAGCAGTTAAATAAAAAATAGAAAAAAATAGAAAAATAAAATAAAAATCAAATTACTAGCCATATAGTGGCATTTACAACAAAGTGAATAATGTTCAAACCTTCACGGCGAAACTGTGCCGAAATCGTGTTGAAGTGTAGAAGATTTTATCATCGTGAAAATATTTATTATCGTAATATTGCCTACCGTATAATGTAAATTGCTTGAAAATAGAGAACAAACCGTTGCACACCACAGTATGTAAATCCTCTGACGTTATCTAACCGATGCGGTTACAGGGATAATGCGATAAACATTTCAGTTTATATCGTTCTATTTTTAAATGTAAATTCATCCAAGGAAATATTTTGCTAATGTTCGAATATGCGCTGACATTTTTTAATGCACTAGCCGTTCGCTATGTTTTAAATGCCATTTGCTTATGAAATACAATTAAATACTCACTTGATGCCCGGCAGATGTGTAAAAGCGAAATTGATGGCTGTTGACGAACTTACAATTAAAGAAAACCAATATTTAAATATGGAATCAAATACAAAATCCATACGACTTTCGTTAGTAAAAAAATAAAATATTATTATAGTAATATCTGTAATTAACTAATGACCTTAAATTCACAAGAACAATTAACTCAACAAATGACTCAATTCTATTACAGAATGATCTTTGTAGATTAGCGACCTGGTGTGAAATGAATGGTATGCAACTTAACTGCAATAAATGTCTGCACATAAAATTTACGCGGAAAGTTAATATTATCCCAACCCAGTATAGCTTATATGGTACTAATCTAAATGAAGTTGAACTCGTAAAAGATCTTGGTGTGGTGTTAGATAGAAAATTAACATATCTTAACCACATTGAAAACATAATAAACAAATCATCAAAATTATTGGGTTTCATTATGAGACAAGGACGAACTTTCAAATAAACTAAAACGAAAGTTATTCTTTATAATAGTCTTGTACGCAGTCACTTAGAGTACTGTAGTGTTGTCTGGCGTCCTCATTATGCTTCTCACACATTAAGAATAGAAAGAATTCAGAAAAGATTTATGTGGCACCTGTCTTACTCTGAAAGGATACATAGACCAAATAATAAATAAATAAATAAATGAAGTACAATCAAATTAGCTTGTAAATGAATTAATCAAAACAAGATAGATAAATTTTATTTGTTTTATAGGTACATTTTTAATATTATACATTTGAATTGGTCTTTTAAAAATAGAAATCCAAATCATTCAAATTGATGCAAATAACTCACTCAATTACCTACTCTAAAAATCCATATAACACAATTGAACACGTCAATAATTAATTAATTACTTTACCTTTGTATTCACAACAAAATGGCGGTGGTTTTAAATTAACGCGCTTTTTTTTAACAACGCTTTTGTATGGACCAAGGTGTCTCCTAACTATACATATAAAACGTAAGTTGTAATCATGAATTTCTTGAACTCTATATCTTATTATTAAATTTGGGTAGTTAATGAGCTACATGATTGATTTTGTATTAAAGGCTGCTATTATTATACGAAAATTTTATTATATATTAAATTGTCTAAATAAATAAATAGGGCACTAAAACCTTTGAAACCTTGCATTGCGCCAAGTAAATCCGCTTCACGTAACCCGAACAATGCGGTTTCGGGTATAAAACGATAAATTTACCAAATGGGATTTTTAACGTATTCCTAGGAAAGAATCGTATTACATTAGGGATTTAAAGTGGAAATAGATATTTATTTAACCATATCTTGTTTAAATAATAATATTAAAATAATTATTTTTGATTCGTTTTTTTTTTAATTCAACAATCATATTTTGCATTCAGCCAGTTATTTCGAAGTTCTATTAAAGAAGCGTGAAAAATATAAAAGAATGAACAAATATAATAGCTGCTGTGAAGTTTTATCTCGAGATAAAAACGCGCTTTAGACTTTGCTTTATAATTATTGCAGAACATCGTTAAGTCGTTTGATCGTTTTCTGGAAGTTTTCTGAAAGCCTTTGTGTATTTCAACTTGTCTTGTGGCGTAAATCTGTCTAGATAGTTAAGATTTATTTTAAATTAAACTATAGAAATAATAAACATTATAACTATTGGAATATTATATACCTTGAATTCATAACTCCAAACTTGAAGCTAAATCGGAAGCACTAAAACTAGGATATACCGGTCTAAACCGCAATTGAATGATTTTTAAATGTGCATAACAATTGATGTTTTAATTTAATTTCATAGTCGGTGGTGGACAAACATCATGAGGATACCTGCATATGTCGGATAAAATTCTGTCCCCATATACCCTCGAAACCGCACTGGAGCAGCGTGTTGCCCCACAAGTGTCTCCTTCAATTATTAAACCTTTTGTCAGGCAGTTGTTCATTAACGGGTTATTATTTATTTATTATTTAATAAATGGGAAGACTATGGCTATATCAAAAATACTACGACAAAAGACAAACGACTATTGTTAATTGATAGACAAGTTTATCTGTTTACTATTTACAATATAATATGTAAAAATAAAAAGTTATTAGAGCATCTATCGCATATCCTATGAGTTATTCCTTACACCGCTGGTTTCCTGGAAGAGATTACTATGTAGCGATAAGGTTGCCAAAGTTTTATACTACTCATATTTAGGTTGTATCCATGTTTTGTATTTTTCTTTGTTAATCTTTGTAATGTACAATAAAAGTATAAAGTGGTAAGTATAAACTAAAGTGTATATTTTGAAATAATAATATATAATATTATGTTTTGACGCGATAACATCATATAAATCGATGAACGCCGGCTGCATGCACGAAAAAGCATGACTCATTGTAACGTTCCGCCTGAGCCGAGCGCACAAGCGAGAGCGCGGAACAAGCGATAGATAGGCGTAAACCGACTTTACAGACAACCAATATTTTTGGTTATAATTTGTTTCTATGATTAAATTGTCTGACTGTTTTTTTTAAATAGAAATGAGAGTGTAACGAAAATGTACAATAAAAATAAAGTTCAATAAAATTGAAGCGAAGTCCATTCTGAGTTACACGTAATTTAATACTTTAAACGGCAATTTATCGAGTGGAAAACGACTTGGCATTTTCTAGACATTATAGTAATTTTCCACGTGTTTCGTCTTTTTCTTTTGAATAAATTGTAATGTAATGTTGTAACAAAGTACACGTGAACAGTAAACGATGCTATTATTACGAAATATTTAATGTTCTGTAATTTGTATAAACGAATACTGCTGTGTTCTTGGCTGTTTCTTTCGGTAGAATACGTTCCGAAACGTTGGTGGAGCGTGGAACTTCACGTTAATTGATATGACAATATTGTTAAATGACGACCTTCATTTAAATATTAACGACCTTACTTATAGCGTTGCTTAAGTGAAACAATGTTGCGTCTTCTTCTTTCGAATGTCAAATAAATAATGACAGAAAGGGAGGAATCAGTGTTTAACTACATGTAATGATGGAAAAATGTAGTAAGTGCTTGTAATTCTCGTTACCATGTTTTTATTACAGCAGTCTCACACGATAATTGATCTCTTCTTTGGACCTCTTTTTTCTATTGGGAGAAACTGGCGAAGCGGGCACAAACGGTGACTACCAGGGGGATTCTAGAGACTTTAAAAATGACACCATAATAAAGATGTCTTTCGTATGAATAAGGACGAATACAGTTCAAACCTAGGAATTTAGAACCCAACGAAGATCAATACCAACCTCTTCAACGAGGTACTTGATCTCACAATATCTGGGTAAATGAAAAAATCTTACCTATAGCTAACAAAATCATCATCAGTAATGCTTGAATTTTGATTGTGATGCTGCCTGAAAATAAAAACATGCATCTTTTATTTAAAAAAAAATATTTAAGAAAAATGTAATCAAAAAATGTTTACTTAAAGTTTTGGTAAAGTTTATTTCAATTTACATAGAACAATGTGTGCAAGTGTATGCAAACTTAATCAAATTAATAAATAACTCACGTCAGTTGTTAAAGCAACTTATGGAAGGGACAGTCTATGTTTTCAGCCTTACCTATCTTATTTTGCGCAACTTTAGAACCTCAAGGCTTACTAATTACGAATATTAGTAAAAAAAAAAAAACAATTGAAACTATTCTTAAAACTATATACAATAATTTGAATGTATATTAATGTGGATAGAAATCTTTAAGCGAACCTTACTGCCGATATCAGCCAGGCCGTTTCTAATGCTAATTTAAGCAATTTCAGGCACCTTGAACGTACTAGCAGAGCTGTATAACCATTTGAAAATGTTTATACATGGTTCTTTAGTTTAAAATTTTTTAGTTGGAAATAAACATGAACCAATATTGATTTGATCAATCGAAGATTATAAATGATCACACTTCCGGTATAAAAATATATAATTGTTTTACAAATCCAAAATTACGCGTTTTATAGTAAAAAAGAGATAAGCAGGGAGAGTGAATATGACGCAAGCAAAGGAGCAAGTAAGGTGTTCCGACCACTAGATCATTCCGGATCACAATTCTATCTACAATTCCACTACGACTTTATTATCTATGTTAGTGAATCTCTGTGTCAAGTTATCCATCTTAATAATATGTGGAATACTTAATTCATATTCGGTTACTTAAGCCTGAAGATTAAGGAGTTGTGCGCACTTAGGATTTCCTTAATGGCTGTTGCGATAGAAATGAGGTCCGCCGTCGGATTAGAAGGATTTGTTTTCTGAAGGTTATTACGACCTTCTAGCTAGACGTTTATATCGTATGTTATCTTTATATACGTTCTATTTATAAATTTGTATTAAAAAAGCTGAACTTATTAAATATTTTTTACTGTGTGAAGTTTAATTGTGAACGTGACAGAATGTTTTGTTGTACATTTGTACATTAAATGAGTAATTGTAAGTAAAAACAAATCAACATTTTAACTTATTTATTTATCTTACGGATATAAAAGTATCTACTATTCATCTATCAATATATAGGACCTATACATACATCTTATACGAGATACAAGTTACTCGGTTATCTATCTTCGTAGGAAGTATCGTTGACACTACGTTATCTATATTGAAACTAATAATACCCGCATTATCAAAAAATGCATCATGCCTGCTAGCTTGCAAATATTAATTTGTATATAACTTACTAGCCTTTGTTATTTTAAATTAGATGAGATATTTAACGATATGATGTCCAATTTCAATCCAAGTTTAATGGACTTTTTAAAAGCTATCAAGGAAAACAAAACTATCACAAAATAAGCGGTATTTGACAAAATATTGTTTTTATAAATGTCAAATTTTATTCATACTTTCTTAATGTTATCCTAATATATCCTGAAGACATGACTACTTATCCCGGATTACATGTAAATTATTTGTGAGAATTAACCTAATAAGGGGTTGATTTACGCTCAATTAGCGATCTTTGGAGATTGAAGGTAAAGTTCAAGGATAAATACTGAATTAGGTCATCTAAAAATATGATAGACATATATGGGGTGTATACGTAGGTAGGAATTTTTTTAACATTGTGTCGTTTAAAAATGGGAAATGAGAATTATAACACTACATATATTATTGTTATTTAGTTTTTAACCAAATTAATTTCTCAAAGTACTGATTTTTATTTTGCACGGAGAATATGCAAATTGTGATTGCGTATAGAGGACACGTTTTGCCAAACTGGAGTGAATTCCGATGAATGAAATAGTATGTAGTTTTTTTTTATCAAATATCATATCATGGAGTGTCTTTTGTTTTTTCAAAATCGTGAAACACAGAAACAAAAGAAACGCGTAGTGATTTATAAGCTTTGAAATTACGTAATTTCACGTTGGGCTACGCATTTCAGTTATACAATTGAGATTGTATTGTGCGTTACAGTACCTAGGTTTTATAGGCATTGTAAATTAAAAATAAATAAATAATAATAGGCATAGCACTATTTACTTAGGTGACCCGTCTGCCAATTTGCTCTTATATACGGAAAAAAATATGGGAGGAGTTTCATAAATAAAATGTATGTGTGTTACGTGTACTTGTGAGCGCTTGCTTGATTGTGTATGTGTGCGTGAGATGAATGTGTTAAATTATATGATTCATTAAATCTTGCGATGCATTTCAATTGTATCGCGGCATTCGTGATTTTAATAAAACTCGGGTCTTAGCTTGTTTTATAACTTAATATATTCTTTATAGTAGTCAAGTTATGAGAGGAAAGACAAATTTTATAGCTGCAGTAAACAAAGACTCCGTTTCAAGTATTAAAATATATACCTACATTACACATGTATATTGTATGTAATGAACCTGATTTTAAACAAATCTCGAATTCGTCTTTTTAAAATAGAACACCAAATCATATAAGTGTGATATAAATAAATCACTCAATTACTTTTTTTTATGAAAAATGGTTCAAAAAATATGACTAATTCAGTTTGAGAGAATCACTAACGAATTCATTTATTTTAATTGCCGAAATACTCGAAAGTTTACTAAGAATAGAATTAAAAGCACCAATATTCATAAAATTTAAATTTTGTTCATATTTTAGTGTTTTTCTCAAACTGTGGTTACACTGTGGAACACACTCAAATACTCCTAAGAATCCAAATAACGCATTTGAAAATAGTTAACAAATTAACTTTTCTGTTCAAAAACAAAATGGCGGCTTAAAATTAACGCGCCTTTTTTTTAACAACGCTGGTGTATATAAGCACTTAGCCTAACTAAAAAAATATACAATTTTAGTACACAATTCATTTTTACACGAATTTTGATTCGATTATTATCGCCGTTAGATTTAATATTATTAGCAATTTTCGTGTTAGAGTAAAATTCTTAAGACCAGAGCCGTTAGTTCCTTAAGCTTACCGGATTACTTAGACGAGATGTTGATGTAGCGTAATTAGCCAGATTAAGGTATTAAGAAGGGCGTACATATTTCGTAAATTTGGAACGAAAATTGGTTGTTGATATTAGAGTAGACACCAATGCATCGTGTTAAGTTGGAACAAATGTTGGTCGTAAATTCTACAACCAGATTACAGTAAAACGTAGTAATTTTAACAAATATTGATTTAAGACAGTTGGAGGATCTTGTAACAAAGTTACTCAATAAGAAAAGTATGATTTGTTATTTTGAAATGGTTTCTCTTGTTTTTCTATCAAAATGTCCATTAAGTACTTATTAATGTTATTTCTGATAATAGTTTTTTACATCAAATTTATATTAATAAAAACGATAAATTTCAACTCTCCAACCTAAGTCTCCAACAATTTTTGAGCATTTTCTATCTAACGTTATCAATACTAAACTAAAACTGAATGTACATAATATACAGCTTTACTGCGTTCACATTGTTCGTTCATGACTGTAAATCAATAAGCCCTTTTATTGCTTATACTATATCAAGCTTGTGATTTTTGGGACTGCCACGAGAGCTGTTACTTTCCTGAGGCACTTATTGCCCGAACAATAGGCCGCCCGGCGAGCAATGCGAACGAACCACTTGAGATGTAGTATATGAGGATGTTTTGTGTAGACTATTTTAATGACCTCGTTGGTTACGACCTTTAAGGCTACAGATCATAAGGTTTCAGGTTCAAGTCTTGAGCCAGCAAAAATATATTTGTTTTTCCTGTCAAATAATTCTTAATAACATTCCGTAGTTGGATATGGCAATAACAAGGAAGTTGGTTATAATATCACGTGTGCCAAAATTTTGAAAAGATTTCGATACTATCATTACTTTTTGTGACGCTGAAAATCCTCTTGGTCTGTAGCTGGTTTAAAAGGGTGCATATATAGAAATCTTGGGTTCAAGTTTTTTTGTCGAGAAATTCCCAATAGCAAATCGGAGTTTAAAGTTGCAGGTGTTTACACTCCCTTGCCTCGGAAAGCACGTAAAGCCTTGGTCCTGCATTTAATCTCTTCCCGTTTGATGATATTGTCGTCTTATCAGATTATTATTATGTTTAGCTGAAATCGGTAATAAGAACACCATCATTACTTTTAAAATATGATCATTAGAATAATTACTTGTGTAATTCTAATCATCATATTTACATATCGTTATTATCATCATTATATTAACAGCGAACTCATAACACAGCACTTTGTACACTCGGGAGTTCCAAATAATATTGGTGATTTGATGTGTGAGTTCAAAATTACATTATATTTGATCATAACTAGTAATTCTATCGATTATGTAAATTACTATAAAGTGACTTTTCAGCAGAATTTCGAATTCATCATTTCGATTCAAACATTTTGTATTACACACATGGATACTATTTACGTAAACTACAATTATGCCGTAAGATAACACGGTTGTTGCACTCAATGCAATATTTATCTGTGTTTTTAGATTATCCAACTTCATTTGTTAGTTTTTTGTAGTCACTACCATTACATCGACATTGTCACTTTAAGAAATATTAAAATATATATTAGGAATCCTTTACATTGTGAATGCGCAATCAACTTTGGCTAAGATTTTTTACCATTAACCATCTCTTACGTTGCAAAGCGCCACCAATCTTAGGAACTAAGCAGATGTGTTCCTTATGCCTGTAATTACACTGGCTCACTCACCCTTCAAACCGGAACACAAAAATACCAAGCACTGCTGTTTTGCGGTAGAATATATGACGAGTGGGTGGTACCTACCCAGACGAGCATGTACAAAGCCCTACCACCAGTATGTCTCTTGTGCAGTTATACTGGCTTGCACACCCTTCAAACCAGAACACAATAGTACTAAATACTGCATATGATGATGAGATTAAAATGAAAATTTGGACTTTCTTTTTTCTTAAATGTGTATTTGTTGTTGTATGTAAAACATTGTTGGAGAAAACAAGAAAATTACGCCTAACATCTTAAGCGTATGTTTACAAGGCGACGCTTCGTTTGTTAATAACCACATAAATATTCATTGGTTTATTTCAGCTTATAAATAATATAGCTTCATTTAATAATATTCCCCTATCGTCAAACAATTTGTAATGAAATTCAATTCAGTGTCGAAAGTATGTTCAACAAAAGGTTTCACAAGTATTACGAAGTGGTGAGGGTTCCAAACGTTTATTGTTGTGATGCTGAAAATAGACCCAGAGGTGTCCTTCTGTGAGAACCGTAAAGAGGTATCATTTCAAAGCGCTGAGAGTTTGGCGTGTATGCATTTATTACTCGTGGGAATAGATTTGAATATTATATTTTTGTGATCGTATTTTAATATTTGAATTAAGCAAGTTGGGTTTATATAATATTTACTATTATTATTTATTATGTCTATAATTATTAATAATATTTTTTTTATAGGATAGCTGGCTGGCTCTCTCACTCGCCCTTCAAACCGGAACACAACAATAAAAACTACTGCTGTTTTGTGTAGAATATTTGATGAGTGGGTGGTACCTACCCAGACGAGCTTACACAAAGCTCTACCACCAAGTAAGCGCACGACACACGTGATGGAAATAGAAAACTTTAAATGGCACTTTATTGATAAGTAGTTTGCAGTAAACATATACACAAAAGTTATATAAAAATTGTGTCGAATGAAAATATGGCGTATAAGTTCGAACCCGCACTGAAACTATACGGTGAAACGAGCTCCCGTGGTATCAGCTGTCATTGTTAGATGGGATAATTATATTTTCAGCGCCTCTGTCGCTGCTATTGTCTGTAACCTAAGAGTATAAATCAATTTTCTACACAAAATAGGAAAGTGGAGAACTACTTGACAAAATTTAATCAATTAAAGCTTTTATTGCACTTTCATTATCAACTTAATAATGATGTTAGATTTATTACTAGACTGCTCTAAAAAGAGTTTCATGTTTTCACGGTTTATGTATGTCTGGATTTTTGAACATATTTAGATTTTTGGAGTATAGTTAGAATCAACACAGTAAAAGAAATATGAATTATTCTTCTCATATACAGATTTATATACATAATAATTGTGTATATTTGTTTACTAGCTGTGCCCGCGGTTTCACCCGCGTATAATTAATAAAAATATAATGAATAAAAATCAGCCTAGAACCTTCCTCGATAAAAGGACAATACAACACAAAAATATTTTTTAAATTCGAACCAGTAGTTCCTGAGATTAGCCGGATCAAACAAGCAAACTCTTCAGTTTTGTATATTAGTATAGAAGTATAGATTACATTTATTTTATTATGATTATTATTGTAAATGCTTCTTGAAGCATTTTCCAACCGATCACCTAACTATGAAGATCTTAAAAGTATTTTAAGGAATTTATCAATGCCCAATTTCAGGTATTGCGTAATGGATTTTTTATTAACTGGTAACGCTTAAACTAAAAGTACGCCTCTTGACAATGTTATTGGCTACAGTAGCTACTATATTTTAGTTATCTATCAAATACTTGTACCATGATAATTTTTAATTTCAATAAAGTTTCCGTTGCAAAAGTTTTGTAGTTTTAAATTCGAGCAGAAAGAAGTGTAATGAGGTTCCTGAACATTTATGAGGGTCGAGGCAATGAAGACTTACCACAATGAGCAATTTATAGACGAAAAGTTGGAAAACATTTTATATGTAATTTGGTTCATATTTTGAGACATAAAATTTTAGATGCTGGATTTTCTTTTGCTTCATGACCTACTTAATAAAATTTAAATATATATAGTAAAATCAAGACATATGGCGAATTCTTTTAATAAAGATTTGCCCAATTTCTTTTAATAAAGATTAACAATTAAATTACAGTACAACAATCACGATTAATTGAAGCGATCCTACCCCTTGAATTGTGGTGATATAGCTAACGCACGCACAAAAGAGAAAGCAAGCAATATTGTAAATATAATTAACGTTTTGGTATAAATATTAAATAAAATTATCAAATTTTTGACCTACATTCACATCAAAGACCTGGAGCGGGTTTGCGTGAGATATTTAATTATATAGATAATATATATATCTAATTTTCATTATAAAGTAAAATTATTCACATCATAAAACATGATAAAAACATGTATCTGTGGTTTTATCATTAAAAACGATCTCAAACAGATCTACGCTAAAAGAGGTTTGGTCACAAAACGGCTGAATTTAAGACGAAACTAAAATATTATAAGTATTTTTCATACACATAATACACACATTATAAGGTATGTATGTTTTACAATAAACTATTGTAAATAGTAATTATAACTATATAATGTAGTTTTTATTAAATTAAATGATTATTTACAACTATTTGAAAAACTTTTCTCTTTTACTTTGGAAGACAAAATCAACTATTATCTCCCTTTATTTAAATTTAAATTTTATCATATTTTATTAAATAATTAAATTTTAAAATTAATTTAAATTTTAAATAATTAAATTTTATTTTAAGCAAATCCTATCCAAAATAAATTTTTCATTATCTCACCCGTACGAAGTCGTTACAGATAGCTAGTATATGTGAAATATTAAACGTCTCTTGCTACAGCTTTAACTTTAAACTTCCTATAAATTTTATTAGAGATAACTGTCGCTCCAGGACCTGATGGAATACCTGGTCGTGCTTTGTTTTTGGCTCTCGGACCCTTGAAACGTAGGGTTATGGCGCTACTTAATGCATGTATCCGACAGAGAAGGTTTCCGCGCAAGTGGAAGATAGGCAAGCTAGTGCTGCTAAGGAAAGAAGGGCGTCCTATAGACTCATCTGGGGCGTTTCGGCCTATTGTTCTTCTCGATGAAGTGGGTAAGCTGTTCGAGCGCGTGCTCGCTACCCGCATCGTTAACAACTTGACATTAAGAGGACCAAACCTCAGCGAATGCCAATTTGGATTTCGATGTGGGAGATTCACAATCGATGCAGTAGCGAGGGTTAGGGCTATAGCGGACGACGCGTTGTCACATGGTGAAGTAGTGTTGGCGGTGTCTTTAGGTATTGCCAATGCATTTAACACTCTTCTCTGGACTACCATTAAAGAGGCGTTGAAGTTCCATCGCATTCCAAGATACCTACAGCAAATAATTGCAGACTATCTTTCAGAGAGAACAATTATGTACCCTACGAGGATTGGATGGGAAAATAGCCCTATGACATGTGGTGTTCCCCAGGGTTCAGTTCTTGGTCCACTCCTTTGGAACATTGGCTACGACTGGGTTCTGCGTGGTGCCAATCTGAGAGGTGTTGAACTAGTGTGTTACGCTGACGAAACTCTTGTAACAGCCAGAAGACGCACATACAAAGATGCAGCCCTTCTGGCTACTATTGGAGTGGCGAAAGTGGTCGACAGGATTCGACAGCTGGGACTGGAAGTAGCTCTGCAAAAGTCTGAGGCAATGTGCTTTCACGGCCTTCGGAAAGCGCCACCTCCACGCTCTAGGCTATCGATTTGCGGGGTCTCCATTTGCGTTTAGTCGACAATGAAGTACCTAGGGCTAGTTCTCGACAGTCGATGGAACTTCAAAGAACATTTCAACCATCTCGCTCTCAAGCAGCGGAGCAGCCACGGCACACCGACTTGAACCGACTGCTGCCCAATGTGGGTGGACCGAATGCAGGCTGTCGCCGTTTGTATGCCTGGTGGTTGTATTGCTGGTGTGATACGGTCTATGGCTCTCTATGGAGCTCCTATATGGGTCGACGCTCTCACGGCCCAGAACAAGGCATCTCTGCGCAGACCACAACGAGCCATAACGGTCAGACTTATCAGAGGCTATCGCACTATTGCATATGAGGCGGCGTGCGTACTGGCTGGGACCCCACCCTGGGATCTAGAAGCTGAAGTGCTGTCGTCGGTGTACTGGAGGGTTTCCAATGCAAAAAGGACAACAGGTCATCCGCCTCCAGAGCAAATAAGACGCTGGAGAGAGTCCGCCCAAGATACGCTTCTCGAAAAGTGGAGAGAACGACTCGAGGTGCCTATGTATGGTCTTATGACTATTACGGCAATAAGGCCCATACTTCAGCAATGGGTCTCAAGGGAGTGGGAAGCGTTTCACCTAGTACAGATCCTTACGGGACACGGATGTTTTGGCAGGTATCTGTGCAGGGTGGCTCGTAGAGAGCCAACGCAAGTGTGTCACGAGTGTGGCCATGATGAAGATACGGCACAGCACACCTTATCAGAGTGTCCAGCGTGGGTGGAACAGTGAAGTTGGCTTGTCGCTGCTGTTGGGGGAGACCTCTCGCTACCAGCCATTACGAAGGCTATGGTAGAGCACAAGACTTCCTGAACGGCGATGGTTGCATACTGCGAACACGTCATGTCCCTAAAGGAGCAAGCGGAGCTTACCATAGAGGAAGATGTCTCTGCTGAGCTCATGCGCCGCAAGAGAGTGGGGCGTAGACGGGTGGCCTACGGTCGACAGCTACCTCCCTAATGAATAGCCTATGGGAGGCAGATGCGGGGACGTCTGTCACCCGCCAAGAATAGGCCAACATTGGCTATAGGTGCACCAAGACACTGATGACAGAAAGAGAGAAATCACAGTATAACTAAACACCCATTTATAAGTAAATACTTAAAATTTATTGTAACCAAAATATCTACCCAAATTCGTTAAGGGCCGTCGAATTGTTGGGAATGAAGTAATAATCTGATTGCGGTGGACTGAAACTTCAATGCCAGATACCCATGTCAAAGACTACCTTTAAATTAAGGGACTCGTCATTTTGCGAAACAAAAAGCTCAGAAGTTCACATTGTGATTGTATATTATTTAATATTGTATTATGACTATTTACAATCTATTATAAACTTTTTAGAATATTACTATAATATAATGAATGATAATATATAAATTTAGCCTACAATAATATAATTTATGCTTGTTCGTATTTATTATTTATTCGAATGGTCAATAGCTTATTATTAAATTAAAATATAAAATATCAAGTTAAAAAAAAAAATTTTTATAAATAATCTTATATTTAATCGATATATTTTTAATGAAATGCATAGCCAATGTGCGATCAACAAAGATAACCAAACTTGGGAACTACGATGTTATGTACTTTGTGTCTGTAGTTACACTGGCTCACCCTTCAAACGGGAACACAAAAATACAAAGCAATGCTGTTTTGTGGCAGAATATGTGATGAGTGGTTTGTATCTTCCCAGACGCTTGCACAAGGTTCTACCACCAAATAAATGTACTAAGATGAACACAAATGAAAAATAATAAACAATAATTGCCATCGGCAACAAGCAGTCTTCAAATATCACATTGGTGGGCTGAGGCAGGAGGCTTTTTGAGGAGAAGATCTGGATTCCACCACGCTGTTTCAATTTGCGTTGGTGGATACATATCTGTCAGATTATCATCCGATACACGTGTCCTCAAGAAGTCGCCGAGCATGTTGATTGAAAAATTCAGCACAGTGTAAGATTTATGTGGTATCTTACATACAATTATGGGTACAGAATCTGAGTATTATATACATAGTACGTGGAGCTTACTTCAGTGTAACTAATGATATGATAAAACAGAAAAAATTAAGAAGCGCAGCAATAATTTTGTATTTGTCTAGGTGAGCTGAAGATGAGAAGTAAAAATCGAACTAAAAACTGTTTTCCAGATACACCAGATGAGAATAAAAATTAAAAAAACGATTTCAATACTAAAAATATAAAATTTACACCTACTTTGTTCGACAACGTCTGGGTAACGAAGTCCACACACATAATGATAATTACAATCTAAATTTCCATCACTAAATATTTAAAGCATCATAATTGCCTTCCTCTACAACAGTTGGTGCAATATTTCTGCTACATAGCGAAACGAGCACTTTTTAAATCCCGTTTATTTTTTTTTGGTAAATGGTATATGGTAGAAGAGTACGCGGCGACGGCTAGTACAGTCGGGAAGAATGATCTGCACTAGCCCCGCCTTGCCGGCCCGCAAGATGCCTCTTCACGTTTCGTTTGACAAAGTTTCATAAAAAAATAACACAATCCGGAAAACGTAGAACATAAAAATTTATGGTTATTGAAGAAAACCAATGTATACAGTGAAATAATTAAAAACATAGTTTCGTTGATATATTTAACATATTTCTTGTTATTATACCAGTATATTGCGTTGGAGTATTTTCCGTTCGGGCGTGGATATTATATATAGTATGCACGCTCGAACGAATACTTTTGCCGTTTGAATCACGTTAAAAAGGTTGTATGTACTAGAGTACAAAAAAAACATAGTATAAAGTCCTTTAATATTTGCTGAAAAAGTATTTTTATTTTAAAATATATACATTTCTATATGATCAAATAACGGTACATAATTAATTATTAACCGTAGAATTGTTTCAAAATATTTTTCCGCGGTTGATATCCGAGATATTTTCGGAACGGTGTAATATCAAATAATCTGTCTGGTATTGAAAAATTGCATATTCCGGTGTCTAATATTCGCCAATATCCTAAAAAATACGTAGATATCTTAAAGCAAAATAACACTGTTTTACTTTAACATAGGATATACAGAGAGATAGAGAGAGAGTTATTTCGTTATCATTTTGTTACCATAATAATTATTATCATTAAACGAGTAAAATCAATTTATCTGTATTCTCTAATAAAGTATTAAAATACTAATTATATAATGCTATTAGTTTCCTCATTGGGTACTAAGAGTATGTCCTTTTCTATAAATCTGATAAGTGTATGCAAAATTTCATAATGATTGGTTGAATAGTTTTGACATGAAAGCGTTACAAACAAACAACTTCACTTGGTTGTAGAGCTTTGTGCAAGCTCGTCGTACAACCCACTCATCAGATATTCTACCGCAAAACAGCAGTACCCGGTATTGTTGTGTTCCAACGGCTTGAAGGGTGAGCGACGCACAAGGGACATAGCATCTTAGTTCCTAAGGCTGGTGGTGCATTGGCGATGTAAACGATGGTTAACATCTCTTACAATGGCAATTTCTATGGGCGTTGGTGACCACTTACCATTCAGGTGGCCCGTATGTCCATTCGCCTACCTATGCTATAAAAAAACAATCTCACTTTCGCATTGGTAATATTCGTTAGGATACACATAATTATATACTTATCTCCGGTTCGTATATTTTACTTTGTTGTACATCAGTAGTCGTTTTTGAGTTACTGGTATCTAGACGTTAAAGCTGTTGTTTTAAGATTTACGTCACATGCGACATGCAAATTCGAAATAATAATATAATATCCTGGGACATTATTCACACACGGCCATCAGATCCCAAACTAAGCAGAGCTTGTACTATGGAAACCAGACAACTGATATACTACATATACTACTTTTCTTTCGTAAATACATACTTATATAGATAGTAACACCCAGACTGAGGACAACCAGACATGTTCATGCACACAAATGTCTGTCCTGAGTGGGAATCGAACCCACAACCTGTGGTGCGAAAGAAAAGTATCTACCAACCACGCCAACCGGCTCGTCAAATGTTTTTTATTCGGACGCTTTTGTATCACGTCTTTATATATATATGATTACCCGTCAGATAAACGAATCGTATTTTGACCTATGAGTTGTTTCTATGTTTACACTAAGGCTGAAAGTTTGTCAGCTTACAGTCAGCGGTTACCCTTTTTATTATAATAGGTATAATAGGATGACTGGCAAATGGGCCACCTGATGGTGAGTGATCACCGCTCACCGCGGTGGTCGCTCACTTCGAGCGACCACCGGAACACACACTCGGAATATTAATCAGGACACTAGTCCTTGTGTTGTGTTGAATTGTATAGGTAGGCGGGCGAGAATATGGACCACCTGATGGTAAGTGGTCACCAACGCCCATAGACAATGGCAGTATAAGAAATGTTAACCATCGCTTACATCGTCAATGCGCCACATACCTTGGGAACTAAGATGTAATGTCCCTTGTGCCTGTAATTACACTGGCTCACTCGCTCTTCAAACCGGAACACAACAATACAAATATTGCTGTTTTGCGGTAGAATATCTGATGAGTGGGTGGTACCTACCCAGACGAGCTTGCACAAAGCTCTACCACCGAGTAAATATGTATATACTTACTTATTTTTCTTAAGCAATTATCGAAATATGCATCGCAGTATGAATTGAAGTTATTAAATCCTCCAGGCCTGATATGAGGATTATTGACAGCACACACAGGTGTACTCACACTTCTGAAATAGAAAAAAGGGTGGCCTTATACCGTTTGTTTTTTAATCTCAGATATATCTACCGGTATGTTGTCTGTGCATTTGGCGTATCCTTCTATCAGGTTGATTTAGTTTATTTTTTTAAGTCCTGCATGATTTTCATTTCCAGTCAGTATCACATTCGTTATTTCAGGAGTACATATCAGTCTCATTAGCGGTATGCAAATGAGAATGATATGCATGTAATATTGAGTATGTATGGTTTGCCTTGATGCAATAATAATAATATCCTGGGACATAATTCACACAAGACCATCTGATCCCGAACGTCTGTCCTGGGTGGGAATCGAACCTACGACCTGCGGTGCGAAAGGGAATCTACCAACCACGCCAACCGGCTCGTCAAATATAAGAAATCATATAGAGTTTCTAAACATTTAGTCAAAAGCGTATTGGATTAACTTTATACTAAAATTTAAAACAAAAACATTTTAAAGTGGTGACTTAATCTCATCTGATCCGTGAACAGTAACAGATGAAATATGTCTCTTAGATTCTGATGTCCTGATTTTTTTGCAAGATCTATTATTGAGTCTAAACTACATTCTCTATTCGATTGCTTTAGTAGTTTAACGGATAATATTCAAATTAGACTGAAAGAAGATCAAGCACATCATTAATGGCAATACATGCTTTTCAAAGCAAGGGAATATAACACTAATCCCATATATAAATATATTGTTATGTAGAACGATATATTTATGTACCACTACTATATAATCAAGGTAATGTAATAATATTACTTTAACGACTTCAGAGTATTTACTAAGAGTACGTCGACATTATAACTATCTTATATTGACCAGGACCAGAAAAAAGGTCCACAAAAACTCTGGTTCTCATGATGTCCATCCTAATAGGTCTGGATGACCTAGCCCAAAGATACTTTGATGCATATATTTATATGATATATACTGTGTTATAAGGCACTTGATATAGTTGTCATAGCACGTGTCATGATCCTGCGGGTTATCGTATTGACTATTTATATAGTTGAAAGCCATCGTCGTGTATTTCCCGTAATCTTGGTTCATGGCAAGTTCAACGTCCGATTGCGGTATATCTGTTATGATTGTAACATATTGAGTTGTTGTTTCTGAAAAATAAAAGAAAGATTTTAATTCAAGTTATATGCTTATTGATGATCGTGGGTTCAAACCCGGGCAAGCACCACTGAATTTCATGTGCTTAATTTGTGATTATAATTCATCTCGTGCTTAACGGTGAAGGAAAACATCGTGAGGAAACCTGCATGTGTCAAATTTCACTGAAATTCTGTCACATGTGTATTCCACCAACCCGCATTGGCGCAGCGTGGTGGAATAAGCTCCAAACCTTCTCTCCAAAAAGGGGAGAAGAGGCCTTAGTCCAGCAGTGGGACATTCACAGGCTGTTACTGTATATGCTTATTACGGAGGATTATGAATTTCTCAGTGTAAGACAATTTAAGAATTTGAGAGAATGATTTAATTTATAGACAAATGACATGGATGGTAGGTGAATAATTACTGATATTAGCATTTATTTAAACAGTTAAATAACAAAATGCGGACTGGTACTCGTACATACTTTGACGAGTGGATAGACCGTTATAAATATAAATACGTATAATATTTAAAAGGATTTATCTTGTTGAAGATGAAGACGTTAAAAAAAATAACAAATGTGTATTCGCTCTTTGCGGTTTTAAAGTACCTTTATTATAAGTTTAAGGTCTGTACCCTGGAAATATTAGTCGTCGTATGTCGTTGCAGAGTTAATATTTAAGATCTTTGTTTTGCACATTTGAAGTTTATATAGGACCACCTGTGTGGTACTTCTTTTATAGCAAAGAACATTAAAGTTGGACAACGCGGTAAAAAAATATCGTTGAACATGCTTAAGATAATATTATGAATAATTAAAAACGTTTTTTGGAGTCAGTTTACATGGTGGTAGAGCTTTGTGCAAGCTCGTCTGGGTAGGCACCACCCACTCATCAGATATTCTACCGCAAAACAGCAGTACTTTGTATTGTTGTGTTCCGGTTTGAAGGGTGAGTGAGCCAGAGTAATTACAGGCACAAGGGACATAACATCTTAGTTCCCAAGGTTAATGGCGCATTGGCGATGTCAGCGTTGGTCAACATCTCTTACAGTGTCTATGGGCGTAGGTGACCACTTACCATCAGGTGGCCCATATGATCCAGCACCTACCTATGATACAAAAAAAAAAAAAGTTAAAAATGAATGAAGATTATCAAATAACAATTAGGTAAATCAATCTATCAACAAATAGATTTGACATAAAATTGAAATTATTAAATTGGCCCAGACCATGTTGAAAACAAATTAAATTTACTGAAAATTAATAAATCTTCTGACTTATCAAAGAATATTAATTTCTACGAATTTCGAATATGCTTTTTATTAATAATAAAGCATTTTCGACTCAAATATTTTACTTATACCAAATAATATACGCATTCCATACGCAATTGAAACACTTGGACCTTGTAATAATAGTGCAAAAACCTTTATAAAACATATCTAACACGTTCGTCCGTCTACTGTTAAAAGTAGGTGTCACCCAAAGTACCCTACTTATTTATTCAATTATTCCATTTAATTTATAAATCAAAAACACTTTCAGTCTTACCTACAATTATGGTTTCTATGGTAGTTTGATTTTCATCATCCATTTCAATAAACGGCAAATTGAAACTAAATACAAGGATAAGGTACTTTAACACAAATAAAAACATCTCTAGCAAGAAATAATAATTATTTTCAACGATTTAAAGTTGAATAATGTTTGATGAAATGATCGATTGTTTTAGAAACTGAGTTATTTGAAAAATAAACCAGGTAATAGTGAAACGGTTATCGTCAATATGTAATCCGTTCTGTAATTAGTAGAGTAATGAACGTTTCCCGTTATTAAACCTAGGAGATTGTGTATTGATTGAGAGCGCGTGAATCTATTCGAGCGATATGTACTGTTAAACAGTTTTAAGATTCAATTATAACATTTTTTCAATGTTAAATAGAATTTGTTTGATGAAATAGTTTCTGTTTTTTGTTTGTTACACTTAAACAAAGTAATTCATAAGTCAATTATCATAATTATTTTGAATATAGTTTGTAAATATATAATTATGTAATATTATAAATGTTGCAATGCAAAACCGAATCAAGTGTTACTGGCTAAATAAAGATAGATTAAAAATTAATAGACAAAGGAAAAGAAAGTATTCTTTTTTATTATTAAGTTATTACTCCAGTAATATACTAGTAATATACTTTAGTATATAGCTGTGCCCCACGGCTTCACCCGCGTATAATTAATGAAAATATAATAAATTATTTTGTTACTATAATAACACACACGCACACACACACACAAACACACATTATATGGCTACTGGTAAAGAAATACGTAATTAACGATTTGAAATTAATTTTCATAAGATACCGTAGGGTTTATCGATCGTGTATATGGCCTAACATTTGCGCCATCATATGTTCTTTGTGTGTACCAATTTACATAAAGATTGGTCAAGCCGTTCTTGAGTTATAAGAAGACATACAGACAGACAGAGAGACAGACAAAAATGAAAAAAATAGTATAATGTGAATCACTGCATCATAAAACGATTATTTATCACAAAATTAGGTGAAAAAAATAATAATTTACAGACAGAACCAATAGATTTATATAGTAGTATAGATGTATTGAATTAACTCTGATATGATTCTTAAGTTTCTAGCCAGTTTTTTTGATGATATTAAAAAACGAATACCACTACTATCTTCCTTGTTAATGCAAATTAAATAATAATAATAAAAATAATATCTTTATTTTTCAGGCATCAAAACCCATTGGTACATTATTACACATTAAATACAATCAAATCACACATTAATAATATTACATAATATACATTAATAATTAATAATTGAAGCTATGTATGTATTATTGTATGTTGTAGTTATGATTTTATTTTGAACTTCAACCAGCCACAGTAAATAATAATCATTCAACTAAACTTCATCCATTATCAGCATATTCACACCGTAATTGGTTAGGATGAGATCAACAGATTACCGAATACTGTAAGAATAAATTCCAAAGTCACCGTAAAAAACTATCGTAAGTGACTTTGAATATATAAACGCATCAAGATAGCTTACTATATTAAGTTGGTTTTCAATATTTCATGAATACGATACGAATTGTTCATACAAAACAACACTGCTGATTCGCGACAATACGCTGAATATTTTATTCAAATAGAAGCCAGACATATCGGCGAATATTCGGTAAACGCATTTGTACTGTACGCTGCAATTCTTGTATTTCTTTTTTACCTCACCTGCGAAAAAATATTCATGATTTGTTATATTTAATTTGCTCCATTACAACGAAATAACATTAAACCTATATTCTTCGTCCTATTTTGTATGCCTATTATCCTGATCCTGAATGCAGCACCGTAAAAACGTTAAGTATTTTACTGTTAGCTGTTGGTATATAATCATTTCGGATTAAAATAGATCCTTCACTACGCTGGAGCGATTTGCGATTTCTTGAGAAATTAAATACAGAAGTCTGTATTTTTATTGTTAACTAATATGCTACTTAAAATAAGTAATGTTTTTGTTTATAGCTTGTTAATATGCGACACATTAATAATTTACAATTGTTAAAGATTAGTAGTATTAAATCATCACTAAATAATGTTACTATTTAAACATAATCACTACGGTTTAATGTCTAAGTCTTTCAGTTTTTGCAGCGTATAAATCTAAAAATTAATTAGTTATGGATTGCTCCGAGCTGCGGAGAGTCATAATTGAAAGGAACCTGGAACACCTTTTCAACGTTAACGTTGATTACACAACCACGTTATGTCGAAGAGTTGGGATCGAGGCGGATTAAAATCAACGATAAATTGACTTTTGCTTCAAGACAGTTTGCTCCGATAGTCATCATAAATTCCTTTTGTAGTCCCAGTCCGAAATTGCGTTAATTAAAATTAATTATACATCATTTTTTGACTTAAGTAAGGTCAATATATATATATATATATATTGCATTAAAGTATTAATTATAACTATATATATATTAAATAATGTGGATTTGGTAAAACAACCAATGGTGCGCAAAATGGTCTTATCGCTTGTATCGATCTTTCACAGATAACCATTGATGAAAGAAGTTTTGTAAGAGAGCAGATAAGTGCATTTAAATAACAATGAGAAGACAATAAATATTACATAAGAACAAATAAAGTATAACAATAAATTACAAATGTTTACATCCTCCTAACACACATGTAATAATATAAATATATTATATACATAGTTATCTATCCTCTAAAGTCTAAATGATTTCACACGCTGTTGTCCTTTCGGAGTCGGTCTAAAGTTTTGCGCGCTGTGAACCTAACATGAACGCAAACGTAATTGTAGTTAGCCGAAGTGCCCGTCAGCACGGCTATAGCAAAATCTAATATTTCACTATACATGGTAGTGTAGTGTAGTACCGTAGCTGCAATTCAAATAAACCTCGTAATAAGTGCTTGTAAGAGCTTATTTTACTAAAGTATATTTTGATTTCGTCTTTATCTGAACTGTAGCTGTGAACGATTGTAAGGGATCTAATGTTTTTAAGTTTCGTTTGCAGGAAAATCGCTGCGTAATTTACACTGTGATTCACGCAAGAGCCTCGAAACCGCTTTACAATATAACCGATCTTGTAGAAATTTAGTTTGCTTAATCATAGTGAAATGCATTTTATTGAAACAAAATTGAGTCGATATTTTTTACTAATTAGGAGAAATATTGAAAATGAACAGTCAAATACTAAATGATGTGCTCTCGACAATGGACAATCAATCAAAAATTACAATTTGCTCGTGACTATTAAGTACATATAATATTTTAAAATAGGAATACTTGGACTAAGCAATGCTTCTTGGCCAAAATTCAAAATAAATTTGAAGTTTGCTCCATGTTCTATATATCGTATTCTCTTTTCAAATTATTATCCATAGAATTCGCGAAAACCTCGAAAGCTATTTCCGTGGTACCGTATTACTCGTAAAAATGTCATATGTGGCACTTGGGATACAAAATTTGAGAATGCCAATGTAACATTTCGAAAGCTGTCTACTCGTATGCGGTAGCAACATCAACTCGTAAAAATGTCGTTACTTGTCACACTTGCGATACATATACATACTTCTTGATGTGACAATGTTGTACGAATTTTCGAAACTAGTTTTCGCCCACGGCTTTGCCCGCCTGTATCAGTTGATCATTGCAAGTATTAGGTATAAAACAGTTACCTATATCCTTCCTTGGCATCAAAATAAATTCAGTGTTTTCGAAAAGCGTAATAGACAGACAAAGAGATTTTTACATTTATAATAATATCATATAATAGTAAAAAGATAATCTTAAAACTCACCATAGTCCACTACATTTAAATAATACACGCAACAAAGAAGCGGTACAGTAAGTCACTTTTAAAAATTCCACGAATTTGGTACGAAGTGAATTCTTGCTGAATACATCTGTATTTCAGTTAAAATATGTGTCTCCGCGTTACAAAAAGTTCATTCAATATAAAATATTTGTTTATATCAGGTAAGATATATAGATACTCTTTAGAAATGCAAACGCTATCAGCTTGAAAGCCTTTGGAGACAGATGAACGTGTCTCGTTCCAGCTCATTGCGTTTGTATACAAGACGTGCCCATCAATCAATGTGACGCCTTAATTCCATTCTATAGTACGTAGGAACTTAGTGGCAACAATAATTATAATTAATACGTTAACAATATTATTAATACTTAGTTTATTATAATATTTCAAGAATACTAGTTTTGACAAAGTCATATGATAGATTAGTTCCCTCTCGCGGCTTCGCCCGTGTGTTAGGAGGATGGGTGTTAAGTACTCTATGTACTTTTCTATACACCTGACAACGTGTATGCAATGTCATAATCATTGGTTGAATAGTTAAGACGTGAAAGCGTAACAAACAAACTCACTTTCGCATTTATAATAAAAGCGAGGATAACGTAAAGAGTGATAGATCGCTATTTATGTAATAAAAACCGATTTTCAATACATACTACACTTTGCCCATTTGATTATTTGCTTTTAGATATTTGCCTTGTGACGTAATATTACGTAAAAGTTAATATGTAAAGTGCCTTATCTAATTTACTTATCTTATTTTTGTCTTCTTACATTATGATACCATAAATATATCAGATTTTTTTAAAAGGGCAATTTATTGTTGTGCTTGATAAATATAAGTTACATTCTATGAAAATTCGAGAGTACGTCTAAAGGGATTTGTCTGAATCGTTTTCCTAATATATTTGATTGAATACTGGACTGTTGAGTCAAAGGCGAAACTTGATAACATAAAAAAAATATAGTTCTTTGACAGAATTGCTCAAGATATTTAATTAATGTTAATTTAAAACTACGAAGGAATAAGTTGAATTTAATTAAAGTGCCTGAAATTATGCACGAAAACTTCTTCAATTCAAACGAAATCTAGGGTGAATACAAACACTTTTGGTAAAGTATATTTCACATTATAAGCAGACTGTGTAAAACGGGTATATTCACTAACTTACAGACAAAGTGTGCAAGTTCTTCATGTTCAAATATTTTACGCAAGTATATATCGAGATGGGTTTTAAATACTTTCGTAAAAAGTATAGTATTAATTATTATCTAACTAAGAATCGTTAAATTAAAAAGATAATATAGGACACAGTTAACGAGGACCTCAAAGTTTCAGCCTGGATTGTAGGCAATAGTACAGAAATTTTACAAGCATTTCTTTCGTCTTGTATTGCAAAATATGAATTAAGTGTAGTTTTAATGCACTACTAGAGCATAGGAACTAACTACACGACAAATTTGCTGATCTGTGAGTTAACGAAATTGTCAGTGTCAACCATATCATTTTATATTTATTACTTTCGGAGGGGATCACGACGGGGTCACCAGTTTGGTGTTCCCGTTCCTCATCCACCATTGAAAAGGGAGGGTCCTCCGACCAGACGGGTGTTGTTCTGGTGGGCTACTGCCCGACGGTTGTTGTCGAGTGTATTTATTTATTTATTTATTATTAGGATCACCAACATAAATTACAATAGTATTACATAGGTACTTAATACATAATTTACACTCATGATACTTTCATTTCTTTTTATAGGTAATCACAAAATGCATCAAATATTCATTAATTAAAATTAGATATAAAATTTACTAATCATTATTAAAAAGAAATTTAATTAATTGACATTATTATTACAAAATTAGCAAATATAAAACGAAAAGAAAAAAATAATATTGAAAAACAAATTTGAAGCATTTATATAACATAATAATAATTATTAAAGAATTTAAATAATTTAGATTTAAAAATAGACTATCACAAGCTATATCAAGGCCAGAAATCTTCGAGGACAGATTATTGTAGGTGCGAGCTAGTCTGGCTAATGGAGAATACTTTCCTAAGTTTGACTTATATAATGGTATGTGGAATAAACCGACTGGTTTTCTGGTTACTTTTAATGGAATGTTAAAATTAAATAATTGGACTATTGCTGAACAATCAAGATTGTTGTTTAAAATTTTGTGCAAGAATATCATATCTGCGATGGTTCTACGTGACTGAAGTGATGTAATGTTAAAATTTTCCAGCTTTCTTTCGTAGGAATCGTCAGTTTTCATGCAGTTCATGCGATACGTAAGATGACGCAGCAGTCGCTTTTGTACTCTTTCTACTCGTTCTAGTATTTATGTTCAATCGCTCGGATAACTTTAATATCGCGATGTAGAATACTTCAGTTTTTAGTTTTTCATATGTGGCGAGATAAATTATCCGATTTATTAAAAAATATATACATATTTTTTGTATGTTTGATTTAATTAACTTGTGCAACGATATTTTATGTATAGACTATTTTATGTATAGGATTTGCAATTATTTTTCCTTAAAAATTGCGATGGTCCCTAAAATGATCAGATTCTATTATCTAGACAAATTGTCTACAATTATAATGTAATATAAAATCTATGAAAAACTAACAATTTGTTTTAATTATCCAGCCTCCTGTCTTAATCTAGCTTAGATTTGTTAGGAAGGTCTACATCAATCACGATGATGAATTATATTCCCTAATTAAACAAAAGATTAATTATAAATTACACGCCTGTTATTTTCAATTATCAACAATGATATATAACAGTAATCATAGTAATGAGTGTTTGAAATGATGTGTCGTTCGTATAGTAATCAAAAAACCACTAAACCTATTTTGATAAAACTTATAACAGAAGTTACAGAGTGTTTGTAAGTATTAGTGTAGAATATTATTATATTAGGAACTGCGGGTTGCAGTTTAAATCGCTCTTAATTTAAACTATTAATGTGACTAGAGTGAATTTCATATTCACAAACGAGAGTTAGGCCGAAATAAGTGTAAGATACTCTTGCTATAGTATTGTGTTTGATGCTTATAAGCGTATGTCTGTGTATATTTTATTGTAAATATTCTATATAATTTTAATTGTTTTAAAATTATAAATAATAATTTACACGCCAAATGGGTATGTTACAGTTAGATCTACTATATCGTAATTTAACACATCTTTACAAATTGTAATTTATCAGCGAATAAAAAATAATTGGTCAAAAGAAATACTTAAGTCAAGTAATATACTCGCACTATATTATCATATCATTACATTCGCAAGGAGTCATTATAGCGTCTGCTAAAACGTGCTTGACATTGCAAGTGAATGAATTCATTCGTCAGACGATAATATACAGCTTATATAAAAAAAAATGTATGAGATTGAAAGAGTTTCAATATCAAACGATCGATCGCAATGGAAATTTGCACATATATACATATGTATTATGTCATAGATATTTTTTTATATTTAACACTTTGATCCAATTCGCCCCTAGATAGCGCTACGAAACATCAACTTTTACACCGTTCAACCTAGCTACGACTCAATTTGTATACATATATACATATATGACTGCCTCGTTGGTCTAGTGGCTAGATATAAGGCCGCAGACCCGGTGGTCCTGGGTTCAATTCCCAGGTCGGGCCAATAAATAGTTATTGGGTTTTTCTATCAGGAAAATTCTCAGTAGCAGCCCGGAATCTGGAAGTTGGAAGTGTGTACACTCCCGTGCCTCGGAAAGCACGTTAAGCCGTTGGTCCTGCGCCTGAACTCTTTCCGGTCGTGTCGGATTGCCGTCCCATCGGATTATGAGAGCTAAGGAAAAGAGAGTGCACCTGTGTTTGCGCACACACTTGTGCACTATAATATGTCCTGCGCAGTTGGCTAATCTCTCTTGAGATTGGCCGCCGTGGCCGAAATCGGTCTGGAGGGCCGTATACATATATACAAAGGTATCGTCTGCGAGGTTTTGCTTGTATTATGTATATGACGGCGCCGCCACCTTGTTTTTAAAGCAGCACATGCAACTGTCAACTACCCACCACTAAAACCCTATAAAATGCAGCGCTCGACAAAGCGGAGGGTTTTTCGTTCAACATGAGTTGCCCGGTGCGGATGCTGCATCGTAATCATAATAAATGTTGTAATTATGTGGGTGTGTAGTAACTAAAGTGAATAATAAATTATTATAGCGATCAAACTGTAATAATACGAATTAATTGTGTGCTTCGGAAGTTTGCTGTTTTTATATAAAGAAAAATGTCACCCCTGTGCCTACACATACATATCAATGCCCAACAACGGTGCACGGAACACGGAACGCAGCATTAACGCGTACTGACAATGCTCTAGCATGCACCGCCAAACACGAGATGAATATACAAATTAAACATATGAAAATTCAGTGGTACTTGCCTGCGTTTAAACCCGCAATCTTTGTTAAAGATTCACGTAGTCTGGCTATACCATATCTGCTATGCTACATACTATAATATTATACTATATTAAAAGAAAATTATAAGCAACCACTTTGAGCAAGAAATAATTTACATAAAATATGTTTTTCCAATAAGTTTAAGAAAACAAGGTTCCAATTAGAGTTCGCGAAGTTTCCATGTACCGCGTTGTCTCAAGTTTTCCAATATAAGTTACAACCGTAGCCATTTATCAAACTCGGTTATCCTCATGTGTTAACATATATAACATTATCACTTATAGGCGAATTTAGACCATAATCCTGTTTGTTTATTGATCGTTTGTTTGCCACGATATTAAACCTAAACGGAAATAAGTATTATGTATACATTTTCGATAAAGGACATGGCCAATTTCTGTATGGCGGTTTACATAGGTATCGAATTTAAGTCACACCAATGAGTTGTGTAGTTTTATATTCGTGAATATTGGGAAATTAATTTTCTATAAATAAAAAACTCGGCATTACAACAAAATAGACGTAAACATTTTCATAAAATTCTTTGATAAGGTTGCTGTCGTTAAGTATAGATTATGATTTTGCTATAAAAAATGTCAAAATGTTTTTAAATAAAATCTCCCAAGTTTAGAGAGGTTAAAAACTGCGTAGTAATTCATATTTGCAATTTTTATTGTACAATATATTTATTATCTATGTGTGCGTGGAAGAACTTTTTTGGCCACCTCATTTCAATGATATTGTGATAAGACTTCATAATTGTATATTTTTACACCTTATTTATTTATTTATTTAAATAAAAAAAATGGGAAACGATGAAAGTTATGCTACGGACGTTTCTTTGATATTTTGCATTTTCGATATCTTGGAAGTAAAACGATCTAGCTTCGATCTGTAAAGGCAATGACATTAAGTCTTTTGAATTGCTTCCAATGTAAATAGCGCAACGCGTACATATGTACTCGAATATGCGTTATCTAAATAGTGGATATTTAGAGCTACATTTAGATGGCTTTAAGGGGATTTACTTTTTTTTAGAGGAGGCTAAAAAGATCCGATAACAGAAACGAGTCGTATATTTTTCCCTTAGAAAAAGAACTGTAGCAATAAAAAAAGCAGTTTTGTTATTTATATAAAACAATGTGCGCCTCTCAGTTTTAATTTTAAGAAAGTCTTGCTTATTTATTGTCAAATATTTATCACTGACTCGGAAATAAACATTATTGATCTGAGAAAAACCAGCGAAATAAACCCAGCGGGATTTTTTTTGATTCAGTCTTAATTTTAGAAGATTCATTCAATGATAAAAATATATTATTTTTTCATTCAATTTTTTGTTATTTTTATTTTTGTGACAATTAATTACTATCTTATATGTCTAACTTGCATTGTAGTATTGGATATATAGTGCAACGTTCAATTTTATCTCTCCTATAATCTTCGATAACGGCTTTAGTGATGTTCAAGCAAAGTGACACTATACTGTTGTCAGTACGTAACAATAGGGCAAATCGATTCACATTGACGTTCAAAGATATCCATTTTAAGTCTATGTACCAAACGGTATGCTGAATTCACAATTGCTTTGTGGTAGTTTAATTTAATAAAAATAGTAATATTGTACACTTCTTACGTACAAAAAACTTCGTACGTAAAGTCAAGGTTAGGATTGTAGATGACTTGTAATGGATTTTGATTTATTATTATACATATAAGATAATATTATTGTATATAATATAGCTAGGGGAATGGGAAGAATACATTGGCGCTGTTTGAAATGCCCAACCAATGGTTGGTTGCGCCAAGGGATATAAATACCTTGTGGCTATAATTATAATGGTTTACAGGATATTGCATAGAATTAAAATGGTTGTGTTGTACGACGGACGATCTTATGGCTAATAAGCAAGCTCTTGCAGACAACCTAATATGAGTAAAACTGTTAAAAGCTGGAGCTGCCGCGGAAAAAGCTGAATCGGACAAATGATACTAATATTCGTCTTCAAATTTTATTTTTGTTTCGTTTGCATTTGAAACATTTGGACCTTGGAGAAATAGAGCAAAAACTTTCATCAAAAATATTACACCCGTCTTATTGCCTCAACTGGTGAAAGGAGGGCTTTCATTTTCTAGAGAATCGAAATTGCGATTCAATGGGGAAATGCTGCTAGCATTCTTTCCACCGTTACGCGCGGTCACGATTAGTACAATAATTATCTTTAATTTTTATTTAAGGCTTTAATGTAAATAAAGTATGGTGAAAATACTACTATACAATAAAATAAATAAAGTCGTTTTTAGCCGACTTATTTATAAAGAGATTAGGATTTTTAATGTTAACTGGAAGATCATTCCATAACTAGGGCCTGTACAAAGAAGGATTTATTTAATTTGGTTTTACGCACCGCATAAGGCACCGCATTTCCATAATAGGGGATTCCTAATTTTTTTTTTTACATATACATAGCACAAAGTACAGAAGGGAAAGAATATAGCGGGTTATATCAAAGAGATAGGTTTAATCTGAGTTCAGAAACACTTGAACTATTTGTATAATATTGTATTGGGACTAAATCAAATATGTTGCAGAATAGTTTCAACTGATGTGGTTTTACGAATATATTAAACCGTACGTAGGTATTTTGTATCGAATGTCTATTGATAGACAATTATTATTGTTTAGTTATAAGAAAAGAATTAAAAGAAGAATATTGTTATGACACTTATTATAATAGCATTAGTAGCAGTATAAAAGTAGTCAGTCGTTCAAACTCGTTAAACCGATTGTGCTACTCTTTCTGACACTGCGTTAAATCCATAAACATCATAATTTTTTTTTTCGCAGCATCGGTCATAATTATTTCTTTTTTAAATAAAACTTCACAATATAAAAAACAATAGAAAAATGTAAGAACCCGCTTAAACTTTTTATTTTTCTATTTTTAAAAGCGGTAGCAAAACCAGCCATATACAATTAGTACAACCAAAGAGATTTAACTGCAACTTTTTACTTATAAAATTCGAAAAACTTTTTCGCCGTTCTATTATTATAGTACTATTATACAGTATATTGGATAAAAGAAATAAAAATCCAATGAATGTGAAAAGAGTGCAGGATAACGATCTACGTTGAATTGAGTCTTGATTAAGAAATACCGAGTTCGTGATATGAATTTTTTGCATACAGGAAGGTATATACCTATTCTATAAGTGTAGAGTCCAGGATCTAAAAAAATATTGATAACATTAGATGTTCGTATACATTTTGTAATTTTTATTTTACTTTATACATATATGAAGCTGACTGCACACTCGAACACAAGATTATGTAATAATTGATACATAAATTGACCACCTTTATTTATAACCTACTTACGTTGCGCGGTTTCATTCTTTATTGGTTCGACCACGTGGTTTGTAGCGCAACCTTATAATAATTAATAATAATTGAGCTAAGTTACACCTATAGGCTATATACTTTTAATATACGTATCGTTAAATTTTTTAATATAAACAAGTTACTTATTTACGCTTATTGTATTCACTTTGAGTACAAAGCGGATAAATACCACGGTGGATATCGCTACCCTATTCTATAGAGAATCTTGTAAACTTCAAATATGCCGATTGTATTAAGTCTTTGATAAAATGGTTGAAATTCCCTATGTGTTAATTAACGATTTTGTAAGTAGTATAAGTCTTTGATAAAATGGTTGAAGTTCCCTTTGTGACAACGATTTTGTAAGCAGTATCGTATTTACGGCATTGTAATTTGCAATATTGATGCTCAGTCAATCAAATCGGTCAATCGTAGGCTTATGTTTTTGTGTTCTTCGTGACTGTAATTACACTGGCTTACCCGCTCTGACTGCCGCTTCAGACGACAATACAAAATATTGCGATCGAAGGCTGTAGATATTTATTTTTTATTTTGATAGTAATTTCTTGTGTGAAAAGGCATACATTTTTTCGCATACTTTACTATAAAATAAAAAAAATAAAAATAAAAATAAAAATAAAAATCTTTTATTGTCAAGCAACATAGGCTCATAGTTGGTTAGTACAATATAATTACTTAAGAACTATGTTAGTAAAACAAAACACACACAAAAACAGAAAATAAATAAATAAATAGCTACCACAGGGAGATTGATCCAGTCACATTTTGTACATGTAACCTTATAAACCTCCCCATGGTCGGCCCATCCAGTCTTTCTGCAAATAACTTCAGGAAATAACTATAGAAATTTTAATATCTCTCGACTTTCTTTTACGCCGATGGCACTACGAGTATGTCGGAAAACTTCACGCAAGTTTACACTGTACAAAGTCTTAATCAATCTAATGAACAAAGAAGATTGAATAAATATATAGTGTTAGCGTTTAAGTTTACTTTTAAAGTTATAAGGAAGACGTACGATCAAGTCGAGCGACGGAGGCGAAGTGAAGTGATTTTGCTGTTTGCCGTGTTTTTCTATACACTCGACCATGTTGATTACTCTGGTGGGGAAGAGACCGCTAACAATAGTGTATAAATTAGATTTGAGAAACTAACCACACTTTTTTATCATTAATGATTTCTAAGATATGACATGATAATTAATTGGCAAAGCTAAAAATATTGTAATAAAGGTATTCGTTTCTTCGTTCACGAAATCTGGTGTTATAACTTTATCTTTTTAAAACTGGTTATTACACATAATTTATATAGTCCAAAACAACATTATAAAGTTGTTACAGCCTCAAAAAATCTCCTAAATATACATTTTTGTTAACATTTCTCAAATATGTCACTCATGAAAGTCAGTGAATTTGTTATTCTTTTCATAACTTAATCATCAATATTTCACAAGGCGAAAATAGGTCCAAAAATAACAACCCTTTGAATTCGTACGTGTCTCATTTTCTAAGCTATCAGTCACGTTACCCAATCCCCCTCGGCCTCTTTCGTTCCATATTTTCACCACCTAAGATTCGCAATGAATGTCAACTTGATTTTAGGCAAGCGTGAAATTTCGTATGTTATTTACATTAAAGCATTTTCATTTTATTTTGACGGATAGGTGCTCAGTCGACTTGTGAAAGGCAAATGCTTTGTCATGTGAAAGCGTTCTATGAATTTTATTTAGCTGTCTTTTCTCTTCTTTAGCTGTATTTTGAATTGTCACCAGGAAGTCATGGGATGTAGCTGGCTTCGCTTACACATTTTTTGATGCGTTTGAAATTATAAAGAACTGTTGAGTTTAAGAAGACAAGAGGGAGAAAAAAAAACAAAAATATTCTTTATTCCAGAACAAGGTTCCATATTTACATTAAATAATAATAATGATAATTACAATTGGAATTAACCTAAAATTAAATTGAATTAATTAATTGAGAAAAAAAAAATGATAATTAAATTACATTGAAAATAAAAAATTAAATTAAAATTAAAAATGAATAATTTACATAATACACTAATTACTTTAAGATTCACTCCATACATCACTCAACACACACCCTGCAGGTTTGCATGTGTAATTATATTTCGACCTGGTGGTATGTTTTACATTGAATATGTATGTATCCTAAATGTATGTAATAACGATTGAAAAGTACTTGTAAGAGCCTCTGATTTTGGCCTCGGAGTTCAATCCCAATCTCTTTATTCTTTTACTCTCATAATCCGATAGGACGGCAATTCGATACGACCGGAAAGAGTTCAGGCGCAATATCAACGGCCTTTCGTACTTTCCGAGGCATTGGAATCTACACACTTGCAATTTCCAGACTGATTTTCTTCAACAGTATAACAAATACACAATAACTTTTTATCAGCCCTACCTGGAGATTAAAACTTAGGATCTTGGGGTCTGTCTTATATCTAGCTACTAGACGAGGCAGTCGTCAGTATACTTGAATAAAGTATATTTAGATTGTATTTTTATGGTACATTACTTGGGATCGATTTTTATATCTTCAAAACCAATAAATAGTGATGCGTTTTTAATTTTTTTAATTAAAAATAATAATTGTACACAAATCTATGAAATGAAATGAATCTTTCAAAACGTACGTGGCTCATTTTCAAAGCCATCCGTCAAGTTATTTTCCCCTACCGCCATTACGTGCGGTGTTACGTTACATATTTTTTCCGAGCACGGGTCGAGATGAATGATGCCATTAGTCTCTATCTATCGCATCGTTTTGTCGCTTTGCGGTCATATGTTGGAAGTTTTTTGAAAACGTACCCTTTTTATGCATAAATCTTAATTAAATAAAGTATCACTAGGTTTCACAAAAGCATAAACGGCACGAGACTAATGTGCTAAACAAAGCCATTATTAAATTAGTTTACATTTAAAAAAAAACAATTTATTTGCATTTACATCTTATGTTAGTTAAGGGTTCGCTGATGTTTTCGTTAATATGTGTTTACATAAATATGAATCTTAAAAGAGTTTACAGTAAAGGTTACTTCTTTATTTATTTAATTTATTTAATACCGAACTACCAACAAAAGTTACAATATTACAACTTTATAATATATAATGTAGGCTTAACAAGATTTATTGCTCTTTTAAATATAGGTAATTACAGCATGATTATTATTAATTCTTTATCAATTGAGTGACCTATATATAACATTAATTAGATTTTGTAATCATTAATGCATAACATATGATAACAATAAATAAGATGTCTTAAAACCGGTAAAGTTATATAAACTTATTATAATTTCACTATTTTTGATAAAAGAAAAAGACTGCATATGCATTGACTTAATTTAAAACTAAATTAATATTAAATTTAAAGTGTCGTACACATCATCTTGCGCTAAGAATACCGGAGTGAGGTTGATGCTTAAGTAGATTGCCAGCTACTGAGGTAAAAGTGTGGTTTGGTGGTGGTGGTGGCCTGTTGTGGGTACTGTTCGCGTCATATGCTTAAACCATAACAATTGTTATAATTTTATTAAAAGTGTCTTGCGTGTACTATACTATTTATGATTACCTGTGATTTCTAATGCCATCGGCTTTTAATGCTTACTTATTAACATTTTTTAGCGGCTGATTAGTTAAACACTGACTTCCCTTCCTGTCATTATTGATTTGACATACGAAAGAAGAAGACATATAATTAATAATCTGTTATAAATATTATTTTCTAATTTTAGTACAAACGGGATTGTATTTTGTATATTTCTTACTCGGCTGATGTAAAGTCGTGTTTGAATAACATATGTATAAAATACTACATCGGAATAAATACGCCGAATATACATATTTGATTTTTTTTCATACTTCAATCAATGTTCCTTACGTAAGCTATAATACTCAATATTATTGAATACATCGTAAGCCTTTAGAATTCATTTTCAAATATAATAAATACCTCGTGTGAAGCAGCTTAGGTACCTCGGATCGTAAGGATAATCGTCGCGTGGATTTCATTTGCTAAGAGTCGTCTATTTATAAAGATTATTGAAAGTCTCAAGATATATTGATGCTGGAAAAGGCGCTGAAAGGGATTTGAATCGAAAATACATTGCCTGTTAGTATGAGAACTTGGCATTTTTTTTTATAATAATATCCTGGGACATTATTCACACAAGGCTATCTGATCCCAAGCTAAGCAGAGCTCCTACTATGGAAACCAGACAACTAAAATACTACATATACTAATTTTCTTTTGTAAATACATACTTATATAGATAACAAGCGGTTCCACCGCGACTTTGCCCGCGGCATAAAAATAATAAAATATGCTAATTATGGTCTATTTAAGCTGTGAAAACAGTACATTTCAAGCAGATCAGACCAATTTTTTATACGAATGTTTCTCTTGTTTGGGGTTGGATTTTTAAAAATGGCCAAATACGTTTGCATTTATTTTTGCTCAGATGCTTTAAAATTAAATTTCATGCTTCTTACATAAAAAATGACGGACCCGCCATACAAACTTTCAACCCCTGTTTCACCCTCTTGCGGGGTAGTTTTTAAAAAACCCTGTAATACATATGTATTAATTTCTAAACAGAAGCTAGGATATAAAATTTCATGCTTCTTACATCAAAAATGACGGACCCGTCACACAAACTTTCAACCCCTGTCTCACCCTCTTGAAGGGTAGTTTTTACAAAACCCTGAAATACGTATTTATTCATTTCTAAAGAGAAGCTAGGATATAAAATTTCATGCTTCTTACATCAAAAATGACGAACTCCCCATACAAACTTTCAACCCCTATTTCACCCTCTTAGGTGGTGAATTTTGGAAAACTCTGATTCGCGTACTTATTTATTTCCAACCAGAAGCTTGTATACGAAATATCATCCTTCTAACTTTGAAAATGTCGGATTTCCATACAACGATTTATCCCTTATTTCACCTCTTTAGGGGTGGAATTTCCAAAAATCCTTTCTTAGTATGCGTTTTCATCATCAAATGCATCAACTGTCAAAATTTCAAGTCTCTAACCCCAGTGGTTTAGGTTCTGCGTTGATGAGTCAGTCAGGACAAGTCTTTTTATATATATAGATTACACCCAGACTCAAGACAAACAGACATGTTCATGCATACAAATGTCTGTTCTGGGTGGGAATCGAACCCACGACCGTGTGGCGCGAAAGGCAAATATCTACCAACCACGCCAACCGGCTCGTTTTTATTAAAGATATTGCTGTTAACATTTAATAAACAGTTTAAATAGAATAATTTGTGTTCATCATGAAATGCATTTAAAAGAGTCTAAAATTATATCTATAATAATTGTTGCTTTAAACTATTTTTTTCTATAAAATGCTTGGTGGTAGTAAGTGTTCGCCACCGCGCATGGACATTAACACTGCGAGAAATATTAACCCTTCCTTATTCAATAATGCCTAACATGTTATGCCGCTCGTGCTTGTAATTTCACTGGCTCACTCACCCTTCAACCGGAACACAACGGAATAACGGAAGACTGGTGGTGGTAGCCACTCAGGCTGGCCCAAGGCCCTATTACCAAGTTAAATACAATCACAGTGCATATTATAATCTTATGTTATGTATATTCGAAAAATACTAACGAATTTGTGAGAAAATTTATTATGTTGTGTGTATGTGATACTTTTAACATCGGTACAAGAAACAAACACAAATTTATATATAACAGACAAATTATGCTTCATAAATATTCCAATATCCATATTTATAATTAAATTGAAATTACAATTTATTTAATTTATATGCAGAAGCATTGATTTTGAAAATTATTTTATTTATTGAATACAGTAGAATTCAGATTTGTTTGTAAGACACGGTTGGTTGGTACAGCATTTTCCATAATTTACGCACTCTATTTTCATAAAATGAATATATTTATATTATTATTCAATCAGCTAATTATAACCACGAAATCCGCTTTAAAGCATCGCTAATTGCGAATCCTGTGTAAAGATTAACTACGTATACTACATCGGTTATTATATTAGGTCCTTACATATGAAATTGGCGTTTTGTAAAATATATTTAATTAATCAAAGTATGCACCGTTGTTATCTATGCACTTTTGCCATCTCATAGGTAGTTCATTGATCCCTTTACTAAAAAAACCATGAGGGCGAGGTCCGGGGAGTACGGTGGATGTCGCAGACATTCCAATTGTAGCTCATCTAACTTAGTGGTTGTTTGTTGTGCGTTGTGGTCTTGCGTTGTCGTGAAGCAGCAGTGGCCTAGAGCGATTGACCAATCTCGGTTGCTTAGCAGCTAGTTCTTCCTTCATAGTTTGCAGTTGCTGACAATAGATATCTGCCGTAATCGTTTGGCCAGATTTTAGAAAGCTGTAGTGAACGACACCGGCGCTAGTCCACCAAACACTCACAAGTAACTTTTTCTGAGTCAATTTTCGTTTAGGGCAGGATTTGGCTGGGTCTCCAGTGTTCAGCCATTGCGACGAGCGCTTCCAATTATCGTACAGTATCCACTTTTCTTCACAGGTAATGATTCGATTTAAAATTCCTTCATTATTGTGTCGGTTGAGCAAAGTAACACAGCACTGCAGTCGACGCGTGTTTCCAAGTTCGATTCACTCAATTCATGAGGTACCCATTGTTCAAGTTTTTTTACTTTCCCGATTTTTGCTTCAAGTGGATTAACAGGAGGATTACAATTTTATCACTTACCCCGAAGCCTGCAGCTATCTCTGAAGTGCTTTGTGATGGATCCGTTTCCACAATAGCCTTTAATTCTTCGCTTTTACGACAAATCGCTAGTTTCATATGTTAAGACCTAATATTTCATTTTTCATTCCAATTTAATTATATTGAAGTATTTTTTAATCGAAGGAGTATGTCAAAAATGAATGGACTTTGGCCCAAATATCCACGTCTAACAAGATATACGTCATAAAATAGTCTACTAAATAGTGAGTCATTATAACCAGATCGCAAAAAAAACATATGCAGTCAGTAAAACGTTATAATTGAAGGAAAGGTTACGTTTATATACTTTTTTATGCGAAAAATTTCGTTAATATATTCGCATAGACGCATGTTATATTATGACGCCAAAAGTTAATTAAAACAAAAATGACATGCCGCTTGGTGTCCTGTGTTAATCTTTTGCTGAAATAGATTTTCATCAAAGACCCGAAAGATAGAAAACACAATGCGCGATTCAAATACCTGGTACTGTCCTAGATAAGCTATTATTATTATTCTTGATATCATTACTCTGTTGAGTGGACTAATAATGAGTCAATATAGGTCTCGTTAGTGGTGGATATTTGGACTACTTTTGGTCATTCTCCTTTACAAAAATGTTTTAAAACAATAAAATAAATTAAATTCTTATAACACAATACGATTTGAAATTGCAATTCGTTTTTGTATAGATTTCGGTTTTAGATAGATTCCTACTATTTACTAGCCTCGTGCAGGACCATTTGGTCAGGTTCCATCCATTTTATAAATTATTCTATCTGTGTTCCAAGTTAAAGGATTAGTGAGGCAGTGTAATTAAAGACACACTAAGAATCTTGGCGTAGCTTAAAGCGAAGTGTTTTGCTTTCAGCCGGTTGTCGTGGTTGGTAGATACCCTTTCGCGCCGCAGGTGGTGGGTTCGATTCTCACCCAGGAGACATTTGTGTGCATGAACATGTTTGTCCTGAGTCTGGGTGTAATTATCTATACATATAAGTATGTATTTACAAAAGAAAAGTAGTATATGTAGTATATCAGTTGTCTGGTTTCCATAGTACAAGCTCTGTTTAGTTTGGGATCACATGGTCATGTGTGAATAATGTCCCAGGATATTATTATTATTATTTTGCTTTAAAATGACTTGAGTTAAATTTTCTTTTAAATTTTTCAGGTGTATTTCATGTAATATGAGGACCTTTAGTCTTGGAAACATTGCGCCGGTGTTTATACGTAGTTAATTTATGGGTATTAAGTTAACATATTTGTGTAATTTAACTGTAGGAAAAGTATAACTACTGAGTTTCTGGTCGGTTCCTCTTAGTTAGTTACGAACAAGTCGCAAATTGTATAATGCTCTAAAATGTCAATAACAGTTTTGTAAGAATCTACTGAAAGGATAAAATAGGTTTTAAGTTTTATGTCTCCTAAAAAATCCCTAAAATAGAAAAATAATAATCCCTTTATTAGCACTAAATAATTTAAGGAGGGCTCGCAATTCCTCCAATTGCATAGAAAATAATGCAAGAATGCATCGTTATCTATTTTTTGCTGCTTGGAGTAAGGACGAGAGTGGCAAATGACACGTTGTAAAGTAACAGCCTGTGAATGTCCCACTGCTGGGCTACGGCCTCCTCTCCTTTTTGAGGAGAAGGCTTGGAGCTTTTACTACCACGATGCTCCAATGCGAGTTCGCGGAATACACATTTGGCATTTTTTCAGTAAAATTAGACACATACAGGTTTCCTCAAGATGTTTTCCTTCACCGCCAAGTTGAGATAAATTATAAACACAAATTAAGCAGTGGTGCTTGCCAGGGTTTGAACCTACGACCATCGGTTAATATTCACGCGTTCTAACCACTAGGCCAGACTCCACTCGAGATGGTCCAGTGGCACGTTGTTTTGTGTACGTAACATTAAGAATTTTCAAGTAACGTATCTTATTTAAATATACTAGAAAAATCTAGAAAGGGTCTACAATATAATGATAATAATCACTATCTGATAAGAGGTAGTTTAGTACAATATAGGCCTTTGTTTTCTGCAATAGAAAAAAGCTAATTACATTGACACTTAAGAGATATTTAAAATCAATTGTTATACGTCTACATTAAAGTTTTTTTTAACATATTGCTTATATTGTTATTGTTATATTACTATTATTGTTATATATTTCTGTGTTTGGACAAACAAAATTCAATGTTTACTCTTATAAAGCTTGAGACTTAACATTTCAAAACGAGTCATAGACACGAACCCTTTTCAAATACTATGTAAACACAAACATAATAGAACCACAAAATGTCAATTTGTCAGAAACAAACGCAAACAATTCAAACTGACTTGCCTTAAATAAACTAAAGTGATGGACTATTCCAGTGTAAACAACTCTCAACTGACTAGACTTTTCACCAACTATGTAATTCGAACATACTCTTGTCACAGTTACATAACAGCCAAAATGTAAATGTCTCAGTGCTGGACATAGGTCCTTTTTCCCTTGAGAGGAACTTCGGGTTTAGTGGAATAAACGTCCAATCTATTCTATAATAGATTTCTTTCGAATGTTTTCCTTCACCGACGATCTCGATCTCATCTCGAAATGAACTACAGACACAAATTCAATATGTATATATTTAGACCTGATTCCACGATCTTAGCTAAGGCCTACGTGTACTACCAGTCGATAGAATCAGGCTCATTTTAAAAGTATATTCTGTATATAATTGCTGTTAATTATTGCAAACCATCGAATTAAATATTATATCTGTGGTAACAACAATAAATACAATTGCAGTTGAATTTATATTACTTATGTAGTTTTTATACAGCGTGTAACAAAATTCGTGTCCGACCCGTGAAGTGGTTATTAGGTATCGTGCGTCGGTTCTATTTATGTAATAATTTTTAAAATACTAAGCAAAAAATCTAACCCGGATTTTTTTTTTTATTAAATGACGAAAATTACATGGTAACACAGGTGCGGGCAATAGCGCTCGATAGCTCTTACCTATCGGGTAGCTAAGACACGTGGTCATGACCTCAGTAGTCCACGTTTTTACCACCAACAGTGTCGTTAAACACAATTAATATATTTTTTAAGTAATTTTTTGCTTAGTATTTTTAAAATTATTACATAAATAGAACCGACACACGATACCTAATAACCACATCACGGGTCGGACACGAATTTTGTTACATTCTGTATATTAAATATTAGTCCTTTATATATTTTTCTAGTAATACCGATAGTGATAATTTGTTAATAAATAATCAGAATATATTTTTTATTGACCCTAGATTAATTTAACTTGAGGAATTCAGGATGTCAGCCTTATAAACTAGTCACTAGACTAACGAGGTAGTCAAGCGTTATAAATATCAAATTTAAACCATTGTGATAATGACACTTAATTAATTAATTAATTTTATTAATGTTAAGAAAATAAAATTAACGGTACTAACACAATCTTCACCCTATAATTACCATCATACCTAAATGTTTACCAAGTTTCAGGATGTTTATGTTGATATACTGGTTACACCAATATTTATTGTAAAATATTTCATAACAAAGAATGGCATTATATAACAATAATAAATATTACAGAAAAAACAAACGATTAGAATCATGTGACTTATAATCGTTATTTATGTGGGATATCGGTTCACATCTTTTTTTAAATCTTATTGTCGCTTAGAATTATTTGTAACCAATAAATTTACTACGATTCTACATTAGTATGCCTTTTTATTTGCGCAGATAAAAAAATACAATATATTAGTTAGGAGACACCTTGGTCCACACAACAGAGTTGTTAAAAAAAAGAAGCGCGCTAATTTCAAACCGCCGCCATTTTGTTAGTGCACAGAAAGGTAAAGTAGGTAATTAATTCATTATTGGCGCGATTTGTTATTGATTATAAGTCTTTGTTTTGTTTTAATTGGATTATTAATATTAAATGAGTGAGTAATTTACCTCAATTTGTATGAATTGGTGTGCTATGTTTAAAAAGACCAATTCGAGTTAGGTGAATTCGGGGAAGATCGTCGGGCGGGTAAGGCCGTACAGTAAGGAATACGACGAATTCTTATTAATGTTTAAATAAAAACACATATATAATATTAACTGCCTATTAATAGTTTTTTAAAGATATGAATTTTGCATAAACAAAAGATTTTTAAGTAATTTTGACTTTTTAATTTAATAGTCAACTCAATATTTAATCATTTATATTACATACATGTGTAAAATTTGTCTGAAATGGTTTTATTTTTTTATATTATAGTTTAGTGGACGAGCCACGATATGGGCCACCAGATGGTAAGTGGTCACCAACGCCCATAGACAGTGGTTTGTACATTTAAAAAAACAGAACATCGCCACTGCGCCACCAACCTTGGGAACCAAGATGTTATATCCCCTGTGCCTGTAATTACACTGGCTCACTCACCCTTCAAACCGGAACACAACAATACCAAGTACTGCTGTTTTGCAGTAGAATATCTGATGAGTGGGTGGTGCCTACCCAGACGAGCTTGCATAAAGCTCTACCACCAAGTAAAATGTCGTAAGGGTGTCGTAATTGAAATCACTATGTTTTTAATAAACTATGCCAGTCATCGCCGAAGTGGCCTTATATATATAATTTAGGAATATATTCATTAAATTTTCATTTTATAAGCTTTTTGCAATTGATACCACTTTTGAAAGGTAAATTTTTAATATATTTTTGACATAACTTTTGAATGTCAAGTTAAAATGTTTTTAGATAAAAAACGAAAACACTTAACTAAAATTCATCTTGAATACTTTTCTAACTTTTATTAATGTGAAATTGGATTTTATCGCTGAATTATAAATATTGAAGGCTCTCTAATGGTAACTTTAAAAGAGAGATGCAAAGTGGTCTGAACAGAATCATGAATATTTATAAAAAAATATTGATATTTCCTGACCCTTTTTTAACTTCGTAACGAAGCTTTTCAATTTAAAATGTTTTTTTTTTATATTTGTATATTATAGACTGGGCCTTGCAACTTTAATAAAATTTATAAATATTTAATCAACCTAAAGTAATTTTTTTGTAAAATAATCGTATTGTTAACGTGATATCAAGAGCTGTGTAATTAATAATTGAACAAAATGAGTCGAGATGTTAGTGCAAACGTACGAACTTTTATATATATTTTTATTATTTTTAATACATCTTTGATCAAGGAAATATTAGTGAATATTAAATAAAAACCTATAACAGTCTACTGTTTCATTAACCGCCATCTTTACTCAGTGATGATTTTGATTTGAACAAATAAATGATTATTCTATTCTATTCAATTAAAATAAAAATATTTTTTTTTGTATGAATAATAATAAACGATAATAAATTATTACGTATCCTACTTAATTCTAACTGCTTTCTTTAAGAATAAAAATTTAATACTTCCGCCAGGACGGCCGTAATCGAAAGAAAAATGCCTAAATAAACATCCTTACTAATATTAGAAATGCGAAAATGTGTGAATTTAAGTGCAATAGTGCAACGGATCGATGTGGCCTTTTTGCATAGAGATAGCTTAAAGGTTGGACGGACAACGTTAAACTTTTTTTCACGTTAAATTGCACGGTGTAGCGTTATTCTGTAATTATCGCTTCGTGTTAAATTTTTTAACTGGATTTCGATGTATTTTGTTAGGAAGCGCTTAGCGAAGCGGCCATGTTTTAACTGGTTTATTACTTTGAAATTCATTAAATATTATTTTCAATTCAAATCATGAATCAATTACTTGGAAACTTAACATAAGTATACTTTTTACATGTCTGGTTTATACTATGCTTTTACTTTATATTGATTTATGCCTTTATGCAAGCTCGTCTGGGTAGGTACCACCCACTCATCAGATATTCTACCGGAAAACAGCAGTACTTGGTATTGTTGTTCCGGTTTGAAGTGTGAGTGAGTCAATGTAATTACAGGCACAAGGGACATAATCTTAGTTCCCAAGGTTGGTGGCACAGTGGCGTGTGTGTTTTGGCGTTGGTGACGACTTACCATCAGGTGGCCCATATGCTCGTCCACTAACCTATACCATAAAATAATAAATAAATAATAAGCAAATTTCCTCTATTAATCCTGAATAGTAGACTGACTTAAATAAACGTTAACGTATTTATTCAAGACATTCAAATCCGGTAATATAACGCTTTTGGTAATACAACAATGCACAATAAAATATAAGGGAACAAAGCCGCAAAATAGATTTAATGTTACTACAATAGCAAAGTTAAGTCCAGTTGAAGTTACAATAGTAATACACAATGGTACGTTTGAAGAGAAATTAAATGAATTCAACACGTTCGTAGCAAGGGATACGAAAACTAGGCGCTAATGTATGTTAAATTATGAGAAAATGTAAGTTGCAGTTTAATTTTTGTTATTTTTAAACGGGCCAAGATTTGATTTTATCGCGTCGAAAATATACAACCGATTATTTTATGGTAGTCGTAAAAATATATACTACTGTAAAATATTGTTACAAAAATGTTGTCAGTAAAAAAAAAACATGACCGTCACGCGGGACGCCCGTCCGATGCGGGTCGTTGGAATTGGTGGCTAAATATTTTTGGTTTTTGTGCAGTACGCAGTACTATATATACATCAAGCGAGGATGAGATGGATGAGAAATTAACTATTCGATTTTTGTCATGTTGCTGCATATTGCGGTAAGTACAGTTAATGTTTTATCTTGTTTATTTGTTATATTATTTATAGGAAATCTGGTCATAAAGTGTCAACATTATAATTGCTTATAATATCAGTACAAGCTTGGTTATTATTCTATGATTGTTTTGTATAATCCTTCGTTATATATATAGTGTATACGCTCTAACCGTACACAATGCTAAAGTGCTAAACAAGCGAGTGAATATTCCGGATAAACAGATGCGAACTGCAAAGACATTTACTGTAGGATTTCGTGGTATTATTGTCTCATTTAGGCCCGATGAACATCTGGTGAAATAGCATAGGATAAATATAACTGTTAAATAATAAACAATCTTACGTATATCGGAATAAAATCTAAAATAAATATAAAGTCTTACGGCCTTATTTATAAACGTTGCTTAGTTACTGTTTAGCTAAACACTGATTTGTCTCTTTCTGTCATTATTGATTTGACATACGAAAGAAGAAGACAAAATATTGTTTAACTAATCACCAGTTAAATAAAGTTTATGAATAAGGCGGTTATTCTCTAGGGTATAAAGAGACAAAGCGCTAGTAGCTACCGCACATAGCACGACCTATTCACGGATAGCTCAATGCATGTACGCACTTTTTCTTGAATATAAGCGCGCAGCTTTAGCGAAGCGAAATCTATAAAGACTACATCTTATTAACTAATATTATATTATGCAAAAAACATATATGGCTATTCGGAACTTGCACAGACAAATTAGTTTACCCCAAAATGTTTTATTGAATTTTATTTGACAAATATCTATTCTAAATAAAAAATTTGACAATTATTTATTGAAAATTAATTTAAGAGATTAAATAAATTTAATTTAATTATGTAACGGAAAACATTGGAAGCTACGGGATGACATACATTATTATTATTATTCCGAATAAAATTATTAATAATGTAAATTTCAATCTGAGTTAAATTATAGTTATTCATTATGAGTTAATTAATATATATTTAATGTAATCATCGTGAAAATTAACATTGTTAGTGAACAAAGCCTCCTGTGTAAATAGGCATGCTGATTAATTGTGTCAACATGTAAATCTAGATTAACTGCTCGTACCATAATAATACTTACCTATCGCGGCTTCGCTTGCGGAACATTCAAAATCTATATAATAAAAAAGCTGAACTGTTTGTTCGTTTGAACATGATTATTTTCAAAAGCTACCAGTCAGACTTGAAGAAATCTCCTAGCGTTAGAGAGCCCAATGAGTCTTACTCACAATAGTTGAGCAGGAATGTTTAGTACGGTAATCAATCGAAGCCGTATTAAAATATATATTATGTACATTTAAAATATATCAAATCAAAAAATGTGTTCTTTTAAAGTCTAGCTTGGAAGTAATCTGGTTATCTGGTCTTATTAAATTATGACTATTTTAAATTTTCATTACGGTCCGTGGAAATTACATGAATTATTTGACTGATCATAATAATTGACAAACAGTCTTGCAAAATATTTCGCTAAAACGCTCTCAGAGGTAAACCACTGAACCGATTTTGATGAAATTTGTTATCAGACATGTTTGAATTTCAAGGATATAGGCCACTTTTTATATCTAACACCTTTCCCCCAACACGCAGGCGAAGCCGCGGCGAAAACTACTTAATTATAAGTTTGGATTACATAAGAAATTTCATGATTCTGTTTTTTATTACCGTACACCAAAAGCGATAAAACCGCAGAAATGTTTTTGGAAACTAGAAGCAAACGAATTCTTAAACTTTTGGAATTGCGACCAACTGATAAACTTGCTGGTCCAATAGTTGTTCGTTATTCTGAAACTTTCATTCTTTGTTTTTATACATTTCGTAATAATAATAAAAAATAAAACTTAATGTCGATTAGGAAATGAACTCCGATTTTGAATATCAAATATCGAACTTTGTTTTATTTGTTTTTAGTTTAAAAAACATGGTAAAGCTCAATGTACTATCTTATCAGTTATAGTGTTCTTAATTACAATGTGTAATTTTTGTCCCTCATGTCAAATATACATTATATACAGTATAAAAAACATTTATTGTCCACAAATTAAACTCAAAAATAGAATATAGACAAGGAAGATGTAAAAGAGGCGGCCTTATCGCCAAGACAGAAATCTCTTGGAAACAAGAAAAGAAAGGCTTAAAATATAAAATACCTATATAAATGATAATCCGAATGACGAATCCTATAATGCTGCACGCAGCCATTGATGTTACGACACAATTTCAGAACATGTTACGTTACGTTACGTTACATAATAACGTGAACATTGTCAATTTATTATTTATTCTTATATAATTTCACTACTGCTGTGTAAATTTAAAAATCTATTTAAATAATTACGGACTTACTTATAAACATTGTTTAGCGGGTGATTAGTTAAGCAATGCTGTCTTTTTTTGTCGTAAATCAAATCAATAATGACAGAAACAGATAAATCGATGTTTCACTATACAGTCACTAAGCAATGTTCATAAGAAAGGCTAATTAAAATGCTAAATGTACAATGTATATACGAATAAAATCAGCTCGTTCAATATGGACGGTGACGCCCTTTGAGTGTAATTGGAGTCTAGAGATCTTAAGATAAAGATATTACTTAATTTGTCCTTCGGAAGATTCCAAGCAGTTTTTCCTGATATTTCTTTTCGAAAATTTAAGCCGTCTTAATGGTCTCTCTGGGAATTTGAATATCTGTAATCACCTCAGGTCTTATTGCAGAGACAATCTGAACTTGGGGATCAATTAAGTTGATGGTATTTTAATATATATTCGAGATTGTAAAACGAAAGTAAATTTTATTTATACATTATACATTTTTAAAGTTTCTTCGCAGTAGAATCTACATTTAGAATTCACTGGTGGTAGGGCTTTGTGCAGGCTCGTCTGAGTAGGTACCACTCACTCATCCCACCCATCAGATCTCATCAGACTCAAAACAGCAGTACTGGATATTGTTGTGTTGCGGTTTGAAGGGTGAGTGAGCCAGCGTAATTTAAGGCCCAAGGGACATAACAAATTAGTTCCTAAGGTTGGTGGCCCATTGGCGATATATTTTTAAAAGAAATGTACAATGCCACTGTCTATGGGCATTGGTGACCATTTCCTAGGTGACCCATATGCTCGTCCGCCGACCTATTCTATAAAGAAAAACATTCATAATTTAAATTTAAAGTTTTTGATAATACTTTTTGTATATTTTTTCTATTTTTCTTATTCTACATAACTATTCTTTAATAAATTTATTCGAACCTGCAACTTTTACATCGCTAGGCAGCTCCTAAGCTGTCACGCATTTGACGTTATAGATATTTATTAATTTATTATATCATAGTTATTAATTATGTTTATTTAATTTTACATATCGCCAATGAAAATATAGAATATCTCCGCAGTAAAATAACTCTCGGTTAACAATTTGACATATTGAGGAGTTATATAATAACGTATGTGACATGATAAATTCGTAACATTTTATTTTGTAATAATTACGCACGCTTCGTAACAAAGGTTTATTTCACTTTACTGTCACGTTGATACATGAAAAACAAATATTATGACAGTGTGATTATATCAATAAATGTTTAAATATTTTATTCAATAATGATAACAATTTAAAAAAATTATAATTTCGGTTAAGTAAGTTATACGGCAAGATTGCTAATCCTTGACTTCATTTTTGCATGGGCAAATATAGTTTGAAGTTAAAAATATAATATTGTTTATTTTACTACATTATAATTTGATTTTAACTTGATTTAGTTTTATTATAAAATCCATTTTAACGAATTTCTGTCAATCTTAAAAAATAGCAAACTATTTAAGAAACATATGTGTGCACAAATGTATTTTGAAGCACTTTCTATAATACACAAGTATTGTATACAAAGTAAAATAAATTTAACTCTGGCTGTTATAAATCGCTGTCGTGATCAACATCAATAAATATGTCCACAATCTAACCGTCGACGTCAACGTGGAATGTCTTTAAAATATTGGAATGTCGTGTTTTGCCAGAAACTTTATCGAGTTAAGGCTGTTTTTGGATTATAATACGAGTTTTAACCTCTATCGATACAACAATCATTAATAATGTAATGCAAAATTGGACCTTCTGATATGAAAATAAAAATAAAAAAATAAACGTATTTATTAAATACTACTTATGGCGATTGTTCATCACGTGCCGTAGCGTAACTTATAACCTTAATAAATTGACGTACTCGTATCAAATGCAAAATAATACTTCTTCAAATTTGACTAGTAGTTACATAGATGCGCTTCTCTATGTAACTACTAGTCAAATTTGAATTTCAAACAAAAAAAGAATTCTTCGGAAAATTTACACAGTACACTTGCTTATTGATTGTCAAAATTCTATCTTTGATTCGAAAGTAATAGATAGACATAAGAACAACCAAAGGAAAATGAACATTTGTTGACGAAACAAAAACCAAACGTGGTAGAATAAACTCCAAAAACATAAAAGGCCAGAAGGTTTTTGAGAAGGAAGCATTTACGTATACTGTATAGGCCCGAAACAAAGAAATAAAACAGGAGAATTTGGAGAACTTAGAAAACGTGTATTAACTAATTGGACGCCGGTAACATCGCTAATCACCGTCAAACGGTGTACATAATAATTTAACTTAAAATTAACTGTTAAGTTATGCAGGAGCGCTTCGTGTTGCTCTTTAAATTCATAAGGCGCTCCAACATGTACTATATATAAAAATAGTTGAAAAATAAAAGTGATTCGATCGTTGAATTCAATCATAATATTATGTTTGCGATGAACATTTCCCCCTCACATATTTGCATAGCGATAAGTTCGTTGTTACGTCTGTTTTTACAGAACAACTGCCGTAGGATATCGTAGGTTGCTTGTATTTCTTATGGAAATTATTATTTTAAACTGAGATATAAGTTCAAGCTAATCTTAATTATAAATGTAAATGTATTTGTCTAATATAAATATATGATGATATTAAAAATAAATGATTAATGAGCAGATTGTTGCTTTTAAAACCTTTATAGTACATGTGTGTATGAAAAAGATTTAGAGAAGATACTTGCAGTTTCTGATAGGACATGTAGGGCATTTTCTATAAAACTAAACCTTTAATACAATTATTTTTTTTAATGATTGAAATGTTAATTGAATTAATATTATTTCATTTTGGTCATAATTGAACTCTGACTAAAAATTAAATTATATTATTGATGTTGTCGAAATTAATAAAGAAATGTTTGATCTCATTTATTCAGAACAATTGGAATTCCCAAGTGTGGAATTTCGAATGATATTAATAATGACGGAGTTATAAGCTTCTAAATTAATTCGCGATTCCACCGAGCACACACTTTGTTGTGATTAACATAATCTACAGAACGTCTAAATAAGGCTTTATGTAGATACTGCTTGTTATATTTGAATTTGTTATAATAGTTATCATCATACTAGTTACCGTCCACGGCTCGGTAAGGGGGGGGTTCATGTAATATAATGATGATCGCTTGAGTAGTTTAGACATGAAAGCGTAACGAACGAATAAACTTTCGAGTTTATAATATTATTAATGTATATTAATAATGTATGGAAATAATATACCCATTGAATGTGAGTCCTATAAACACTATAGAGATAAAATTATTGGTTGTTTGACTATGAAACTAATGTCGAGTTGGTGGTTGGGGTCAATTTAGCTAACAGAAGTGCTATTCTGTTAGAATGTTAACATCTGACATATAGTGATATACTATTTTGTTACGTGTATTCTTGAAATGCTATAATTATAAGTGTCAATGTTGCATGTCACTTTTTGACAATTTACGACTGACTGACTGACTGATTTATCTGAGGTTAGTTGTTCTCACAAAATTGTCTTACAGGCCAGAAAATCTGTTCAATATTTTACTACAAATGTGTAAGATACATTTAATAAAAAAACTAGACCTACAATTGAGAAATTAAGATAAGTTTTTGATCTTCAATAGGTATAGGTTGGCGAAAAAGTATGTTCGAATAAAAAAAAAAATTATTTCAATCATGTAAATTCAGCTTTATGATTAATTAGTTGCTGGTTTTAGAATTTGAATTGTTAAAATCCGACTAGAGAATCCTTTATTGTAATGTACTTGTAAATGGTTTTTGTTTGATATTAGAATTCAATGTCTTAATGGTATTTCATTATTCAAATACTCTTGATTAAAAGTATCGTAAATATTGAAATCCACTCCTCAGTAAACTTTTACTTAAATTAACACACTTCAAAGCCCTAAAATTATATAAAAATATATTTAAATAACAGAAGTAAAATTAAACTTAATTAATTTAATTACTCAAGAAATGCAAAGGAAAACGAGATTGCTTCTGTTCCGCTTATTAAATTTTAAAACGAAAACAAATTTGCTTTTTTAAATTCACTTGACTGTGGAAATACAATTTTAGATTCAGAGTGAATTTTGTAATAGATTTTATGTTAAGTTTATTTTTTTATATTTTACTTAAATTAACTATTTACACACCCATTACATTTGAATACACCCAATTATTTTAGATTTGAGTATTTATATTACAAGCTTTTATTTAACTTGTAATGTTTGTTTGTTTAGGTCAAATCTTACAAGCTGAATTAGGAACAGATAATAAAAGGAACTTATTATAAAAACATAGTTGAAAGTTTTTCAAGCATCAGTTCTGATGGTAGCGTATTTTTATAGTAAATACCACCACACCGAGAATATCGTACAGACGAAGGAAATCCTCAACGTTCAACTGCATAAACACCAAATTTTGTGTATTATATAAAAGCTTGTCTTTAAAAATATTTTTTTTTTTTTTTTTTTTAGTTAAATGGAGTGACGGTTTCATCTAATACCCGTACATTCACGTACGGCACATGTGTGCATTGACGTCTGTGTGTAGTGTTCATATACATATGTTTGTATGTGTGTATTTGTTGCATCCTTGTTTATGTATATTCTTACATACTTATATAATTATTTCATTTACTTACTTTTTTACCTGGTAGTTAGACAATATATATTTGTTATAAATAACAATTACGATGTTTTATTTATAGTGGATATTAAAAGTGTATTTTTATTTAAATTGAGAGCTTTTCAATGTATAGTTCATTCAGATGGCCTTGTGTGAATAATGTCCCAGGATATTATATTATTATAAAGTCACTGTCATGTTATCCGAACAATAATAACTCAATTATTTTATTGAATAACACTGATTCACTTTACTTTCCAGTAGTGGTATTAAGAGTTATTTTTCTATTCTGTCAAATTACTTTCCGTGTTTTATTTTTCGAGACCCCGCTATCGTTATCTGGTAGAGACTAGTGGCAATGAGCATCGCGTGAGACTGGAATAAAAATTAATTAAACTTACTTTTTAGAGTTAGATAATTACTGCTATAAAGTCTTGTCCACGTAAAATAGTGTCGAGAAAATTTATGGTATGTCTATTTGAAATTGCAATTCTTACTTATGAGGGAAAAATAAAACAGCTTACTTACAGTGGAGATAGAATAAGTAAGATAACAGAACCGTGTGTAATATTACACGAACCATTTGGAGCCACTTTTGACCCCCTCATAACTCAAAAACTATTCTACATAAACATGATAATAGTCTTCGCAAGTTCTAAAGCTGTAAATTCTTATTTTATTCTTCCGAAAATTTGGCTTGCTGGTAGAAACTAGCCATCAAACATAGGACTCTTCCATGGCTGTTTTAGTAGGTACTTTTAATAATAATTCGTATATGAGAACTGGCCAAGTCAGACCTTAGGCTTCAATATATTATCCTAAGTTATAAGAAGAAATGATATTTTAAGTTATTAAAAAATATTTTATGTTGTTATAAATAAATTTCAGGACTGACCATTGAACTTGGCTCTCATTTCATATTTATGTTTTTGATGGGATACTCATTTACATAATCTAATAAAGAAACATTTTCTAATTATTACTGTAACCAAAACTTAACTTATAAAAATATGATAAAAATCTTAAAAACATACATATGTAAAGCAGACTTCACATAGCAACTTATTTCGGTTTGAGGAGAGTGAGTTTATATAACACAATAAACACGAATCGGTAAATACAAACAAAAGCAAATAAGCAATGTGAAGAATGTTTAACATTTCTAACACTGGCCACTTATATGGACAAAAGTGAACTTCCTACAATGAAAATAAAAAAAATATATCAACGCTTGTTCTAAAAACAAAATCTAAGTTAAGTACACACACGTGATTCCGATGTGATTCTTTAATCTTTCTCATCTCGCAGCATCAACATTCCCTCGTAATCCGATAAGCGTAAAGTACTGAAGATTCATATGAACATTTCGCTTTGAACGAGGTCCGAATTTTATATCAAAGAGGATTTCGATTGATTGGATGTACTTCTATTTTCCTAAGTCTAAATTATAAGAATAAATATAATAATAAAATAGTGTTCTTTGACCATTTATATTTGCAATGGAATTTATTGTATTTTTTTGTATGAAAACTTATACATATCCAAAACACGTAAGGATCGTTTTTTTTTGTAATTTCAATTCTTGAATTATTCTTCAATTTTGTTCTTGCATTACTGTTCAAATTTGAATTTACTCATTGAATTTTTATTGCAACCAGTTTTGTAAGCGAACGTGATTTTGGCTTGTTCTAATGACTAATAAGTTAAAATCTATAAAGTTATAACTTTTTTGAAGTACTGCGTCAATTAGATTACGTATATAAAAGTAATTTTCTCTCGAACAGACTATGTTAAATTCTTTCGATTCATCATCATCCCTCTCTCGTCCACTGCTGGGCATAGGACTCTCCAATAGCACGTCACTGAGCTCGATCTTCAGCTCTCAATCTCCATCCGCTGCCAGCCACTTTGCGTATAAAATTCTTTCGATTACTTAGTTTCTCACCAGTTATTTCATTAAATAAAACTTGATGGTAGAGTTTTGTGAATTTCTGTTGGGGTAGGTCCCAATTACTCTCCGTGGATGCGTAAGGTGGAGTCCTCACGTGTTCTATTTCAAACGGCCCTGAGAAGGACGGCAGCTGGCATGGCGGAGGGGCGAGATTGCCTTCGCCCCCTGAGGAGAGCTCCACTGCCACGAGAGAGCACGTGGTGGGGCCGGATGCGTTATATTAACATAATCCGTGCTGAGGAAGGCCATCGCAGTGGTTTTAGTGGTTAAGCATCCCAAATAACCCGGTGCCTCTCCCAATGGAGTCGGGTACCTTTCTGAAAGTTAGTAGTTTTGCATTCTGATTTCAAAGGTGAGTGTGCCAGTATAATTACAGGCACAAGGTTCATAAAATCTTAGCTATCAAGGTTGGTGGTGCATTGGTGATGTACGGAATAACTAATGTTTCTTACATCGCCAATGTCTATGGGCGGTGGTAACCACTTAGCAATAACTGGAAACCGACTAGATGCAAAATGCAGAAAACCGGGAATTATGGCGCATCTTGGGAGAGCAGTGGACCAATATTGGTCGAATGAATCATGATAATAACATTAATATATAACCGTCATTAAAATTAATTTAATTACTTTTATGTGATTCTTTGGCTTTTAAACACTAAAAGCTAATTCCATTACGAAGTTTCTGTCACAGATACCAAGTTTATAATAATAATTTATTCAAACTTAAGATAAATTGAATTTTCGATGCTAATAAAGTTTGTTCGTTGCTGGAAATTATAGCAGTGGTGGTAAATATTTTGTATATTTGGTCGACCGGTGTTGATGTAAATCGATTTTACGGGCGTTAGGGTGCTGTCTCGTTGAATTCCTGCGGCCGTAAAAAGTATATTCCATTTAAATACAGTCACGTATAAATATAAACATAGAAAAAATTGGCATGACACAATCGTCTAATCCTATAAGAAGATTTATTATTCTATTTATTTTGTCTTATTAGTGTGCAACATGATATAAGTATAGATTACACCAAAAACTTAATGCTCATTCCGTGACATTCTTTTACAGAATGAGAAACACACAAACAATCAGAACCGAGCCTTAAAATATATAAATATATATAAAAGAAACCAAACAACGAAATACAATCGAAACCTTTTATTAACAAAAAAAAAAAAACAAAGAGATAGACGCGATAAGAGTGTGTTTTTTTGTTTTTTTATTTTATTACATAGGTTGGCGGATGAGCTTATGGGGCACCTGATGGTAAGTGGTCACCAATGCCCATAGACATTGGCAATGTAAGAAATGTTAACCATCGCTTACATTGCCAATGCGCCACCCACCTTATGAACTAAGATGTTATGTCCCTTGTGCCTGTAATTACACTGGCTCACTCACCCTTCAAACCGGAACAGTACTAAGTACTGCTGTTTTGCGGTAGAATATCTGATGAGTGGGTGGTACCTACCCAGACGAGCTTGCACAAAGCTCTACCACTAAGTACTCTCTTTGTTGTTTAGTACTCTTTGTAATCAAATAATAAAGAATAAGGAAGCCCTGTTTTGGTAGACAGTTGCCATATGAATAAATGTTTACAAAACATTTAATGAAAATACGTTTACATAGAGTTAAATATTTATAAAAACTTACTGTATGAAATCAATATCTGACGTCAATTGGGAAGTTGGAAGTGTGAACAGACCAACTCCCATCCAAGTTTTACACGGCAATTTTTATTTTTTCTTTTTGATCCTAACTTGTACACGATAAAAGCATTCTCGCTCACCTATAAAAGGTTATTGGAAAAATACCTCTACACTGCAAATGCAAGCAACTTAAATTATACAATATCACGTCAGTGAATAAAGAAAATCATAAAAAGTATCTTTAATAATTATATGTTTATTCAATTATATAATACTAAAAAAAACGCCTTCGCCTGCGTGAAATTCTTTGTGTGACAAACATTCTTCCTCAGCTAGTTTTATAAAGAAGGATTCATGTAATCCTTAAAATATTCTTATTAAAATATTTTAGTTTGGTGTAGAGGAAATTGGACTGCAACGCAAAATATCTATTCCACGGCATGTACCTACTCATACTTGTATGTAGCTTATTGATATTAAAAAAATAACATGTCTATTTATTTGTTATACTGTCACGGCTAAACCAATTAACATATTCTAATGAAATTTAGTATGGAGTAAGCTTGAGCCTACGTTTATATATTTAAATTTTCACACAAGCACATAATTCATCTCCCAGTATATAATGAAAAAAAAAATATTTTCTCTAAAAAAATTTAGTTGAACCCTCAAACCTCTTAAGACCTAATTTGAAAGTAAAATATGATCGTTATATTATGGATGAAGACAAAAGATAGACCGAAGGAGATAATCCTGACAGTCCTGTTCAGGACTAGCAGGATTATCTGTAAAACATTGCATAAAAAAGATTGTACTCAATAAAATATACTGTTTTATCTATGTTTGTATTTATCTATCACTTGAATCGTCAGCATGTGTGCTGTTAAAAAGTATATAAATAAATTATTTTTAAAAATAAGTATATGTTTCTAAATAACTATATACTACTATGAAACAATATCTACAATGTGTAAAGTATGTACTATATACTATAATTTACACATTGAGACTATAAAATGAGGAGAGCTTGAATTGAATATCGCCCACGGCTAACAGATATCGAGTCATTTAAAATGCTGAATACTGGGAGTTGGTCGATATATTAAACGAATTGTATGAATAAATAACGCGCCGAAATAAACAAGTGAATTTTTATGTATTTAATTTCAGTTTATAGTAAATACCGCGCTCTGTGGTGAAGGAAAACAACTTATGGGAATATGTTTAATTTCATTGAAATTCTACCACATGTGTATCCATTAATCCAATTTGGAGTAGCGTTTGGAATTAGCCCTAGCCCTTCGACCCAAAAGTAGAGTAGCCTTAGCCCAGCAGTGATGCATTCACTGGATGTTAAATAAGAGAATAATATAAATATTATTCATATATAAGTGACATGTTGGCTACTGCCTTATCTGAAGGAAAGTAATGTGAACGCAGCACAAGTTTAGACAGCAAAAGCTGTAAACCGGGAGCGATGGTCGAGCTGATATGACCCATTTTGTTGGTACCCTGTTAGTTTTTAATGCCGCGATACAGAGATTGTTACAGTGTTTCCGAAATGTTTCATACGCCTTCATATTTATGGCTCGAACGATAGATAAAAATGTTACAAAGTTTTATGGAACGAAAAACTTTGGGTTGCCGTACAATATATTACGCCTTTTTTAGTATCAGAGTTTTATGAATACAAAAAAACTTAATCGACTGTCAACGTAACATGAAATGTTTTGTATTATCTTTAGCCCGCAACTTTTACATGTAAATGTTAAATTACAACATATATCTATAGAGAAAAACAAATGATTATTTTATCGCGCGCGAATTTAATGCGAATTAAAACATTAACACGAAAAAAGTATACGTCCTTAAAAGTAATGAATCAAATACTTTCTATTAAACAATTGTTAATTCAAATTGTTTCTGTATTAAAGAAATTATATATTTCTTGACTTGTAAAAATCGAATAACTAGCATTTTGCCGCAGTTTCACCCGCGTAGTTCCCATTCTCATGGGAATACGGAAATGTAGCCTATGTTACTCGCTGATAATGTAGCTTTCCATAAGTGATAAAATTTTAAAATCGTTTTAGTGGCTTTGGCGTAAAAGTGTAACAAACAAAAAAACTCCCTTTAGACCTTCGAACTATAAAATTGGCGTTGTGACAACGACACGCATTGTTTTGGCGGTTGCTATGTTAACGGCTTTTGTGTGGGTAGCAGAGCGCCTCTTAGGTACTTGTATGGTATTTCAAAAGCAGAAGGAGCAAAGATAAATGAAACATTTACTTATGCTATACTATTCGTTAATAGGTCTGTTAAGTTATGCACTACAAACAGTCCTTGATTAACATGTTTTTAACACATATAAATAAAAGTATTATGATTTAGATTCGAATTACTAAACTTATACTTGCAAAGTTCTGATTAATACGACAATAATAAGCAGTAGATTAAAATTTACGTTCCATATGTAAATTATATGACATTTTACTTATAAATAAAATGTAACAACGGTCAATAGAAGTGTGAAGAAAAAAAAACTTGATTTGCTGGCAACTAAAGCCATTTGTGATTTTCGCTTGCTGAGTTATGTAATAGAAGCGATCTTAAAATAATCGGTACCTAAATTGTAAGGATACCTTTTGAATCTCCGTAGAGTAATTTAGCCTAAAAGATGGCCGCGCCAAGCAATGAATAAGTTACGAGTCGTAAGCCAGCACACATGGGACCTAAAGATCAGTATTTTATATTTCATCCTTATAATATTTCTTGGATAATGTTTCTATTAGGAATGAATATTAAAAACAAATAAAAACACTTTTCTTTTAACAGTAATATTATATTATAATATCATCATCATTTCAGACGGAAAACGTTCAATGCTAGACAAAGACTTGGCCGGTCTTGCTCTACCTAACCACATCCAACGGCTTCCCGCGACCCTTGCAATGTCGTCGGTCCTCCTGGCATTGGGCCCACGCTGCTCTTTTGGTTCGTGGTGGCCACTCGAGAACCTATGTACCATATTATGCATAAAATCCAAAAAATGTAATATACTTTGTTTATTAAATATAAAAATAAAGGAAGAGCAATAAAATAGACAACAAAATATTTATATGCAAACAAGTTTATTTAGGACAGACCAATCATATGATAACGCTCTGTCTAACACTACTGTCGCTATTAAAAATATTTTCCAATTTATTTTTCTTCCCATTCAAAAAAAAAACCCGGCCACGTGCGAGTCGGACTCGCGCGTAAAGGGTTTCGTACCATTATCTATAAAAACGGCAAAAAAAATCATGTCTGTTGTATGGGAGCCCCCTTAAATATTTATTTAATCTGTTTTTTAGTATTTGTTGTTATAGCGGTAACAGATCATCACAGAACATCATCTGTGAAAATTTCTGTCTAACTATCACGGTTTATGTGATACAGCCTGGCGACAGATGGACAGACGGACGGACAGCGGAGTCTTAGTAATAGGGTCCCGTTTTATCCTTTGGGTACGGAACCCTAAAAAGAGAAAGAAATGCGTATCATTTTTATTTAGTACAAACAAAACATGATCAAATTAAATTGTCATCAATAACTAATACAATTAAAAAATGCGAAATATTAGATTTAAAACAATTTTAAGATTTCATGATTCTTAAAAGCAAAAATAGAACGAATTTATGTCATATATCCATTTTTAATTATACCTAGGTTAAAATAATACGGAACAAAGTCATACGCAACGGTGGGCTTAAAATAACTTTCTTACTAACTAATTATATTATCCATACTACATTTATTAGTTAATTTACAGCCCACGTGTATATCCATCAACATTCATTGTTAAACCTTTCATTGTCTGCAAAGAGGTCGGTAGACGTGAGGTCTGATTTCCTTTAATATACACAGATCTTGGCACAAAAGGTTTGGTTTTGAAAAGGCGTCTTGTATAGTGTGTCCGTAGTGTATGTTATGTGTGATATATTGTTTGTTATGTAAAAACAACATTGACATTTTCTGCTCAAAGAAAATACATTTTATCCAAATCAATTTTTTAATCAAATGAATAAGTTATGAGGCGTATGATAGCACACATGGGACCTAAAGATCGATATTTTATGTTTCATCTTTATACAATTTGTATTTGAATAAATGTAAGCACCACTGAATTTCTTCACACTCATCAGATATTCTACCGTAAAACAGCAGTACTTGATACTGCCGTGTTCCGGTTTGAAGGGCGAGTGAGCCAGTGTAATTACAGGCACAAGGGTAGTTCCCAAGGATGGTGGCGCATTGGCGATGTTTTTTTAAAAAAAAGCGTACATTGCGTCTCTCTGTGGGCGTTGGTGACCACTTACCATCAGATGGCCCATATGCTTATCCGCCTACCTATACTATAAAAAAAAATGATTAATCAACCGACTAATCTTGCCCGTTCTCGAATACTGCACCACAAAATAGTGATGTTACCGTCCGAACCAAAAACGTCGATATCGTGACCGCATCAAATGTTGCGGTTTTGTTCGATTACACGAGGTAATCTCCGACGTCGTTTGTACTCGAACATGGTTTCATTTATCGATTTTTTTTGTGTCTATTGGCCCACAAAATGAGACCCTTGATCTTAAATGCATCATATATTTAAAAACAGTTTAACTCAAATATTATATATGAACTTTTATATTAACAATTTAATTGCTCAGCGTGGTTTCATCCGCGTTAAGCGTCATGTCACGTAGTTTGCCAGCATAGGTCGTCTATACATTTCTCCATAAATTGGCTATTAAACAAAAAAAATATTTTTTCAAATTGAACGATTAAATCCTGAGGCCTGAGGCCATTAGTAAAGGTATACCATTTCTTTACAATTACTTTTAGTTTCATTTTGTCTGTCGGTATTTCTGTGATAAATAAATTCTAATAATTCCAAATTAAGATATATAAAGTTAAACGAACACGAAGTAATTCGGATTATAGAATACAAACTGTAATAATTGTAATGTTAAATGTGTTACTGTTTAAAATAAAAAATTTAAACGTAATCTAGCTTCTGGTGAATATTAATATAACAACTTCAGAGCTCGAATGCAATCTGCTCGTACAAAACAATGAATCTAAAATGAGATCTGCGCCTGAATCAAAAGCATCGCAACTACAATTGTAATGAAACCAAATTACTTATACCTATTTTATCTGTAATTCTGTAAAATATAATTATTGTAATTTCTGTCTTCTTATTTGTTTGTCTTGTATATGATCCTTGTTGGTCGAAATAAATGATTTTATTATTTGCTATCCATGCCAATATTATGCAGACATGACCGTATCGAAAGAGGCATTTTAAAAAGTAAAATTTCAGTTTTCACATTGTTTATACAACGACGCGCAGGTGAAATAAGGAATGTTACTAACTTTAAGTTCTTTCTTGATATATATTAGAGTGCACAAGTATATAAGATAACGATGCATTCCCTATTCACTGTTATATTTTGATGTGAGCTTTTAATCACTAGAAAATTATAGTGTTATTAGCTTATGCGATTTTGGCATAGGAGTTTCGAATATAAAGACACCTAATCAAAAAGATATAAAAAATATATATACTTCATACATAATGTGTATTTCTGAATTTTGTTGGTTGTTCTGCTAAAACATTCACATGTCGAAAATTTCCCAAGAGCTAATTCTATCTATGCACGTACGGCACACCGCAGATTAGTTAGCGGTCGACCAAAAACGTTTCCGCTCTATGTTGATATACATAAATTTATTTGCTTTGTACGGTCTTATATTTTGGACGTGCCGCAGTTTTTGCTAGTAAATTTTCATATTTATAACCAGGTTTAAAAATATTGTTAACTTTTTGTACCAAAAGCATTCTGAAAATGGGGTGGGCTAAGGCTTCCCCTCATTTTGATATGACACATGTTCCATGTTTTTTAACCAGCACTTGTAGGTTTCGTCTCGATGTTTTCTTCACTGCCGAGCACGAAATGAATTATAAACACGAACTAACCGCATGAAAAATTAATAATTCATGCCCGCAAACTTGCAACTTTCTTTTAAGAATCACTTGTTTTAAACCAATATTCCATCTCGTAAGGTCTTAATTTAATATTTCACAAGTATTAAAATGAAATCGTAAAAATAATCGATCTGGAATAAGTACCATCGAGCAGTCTGGTTATTGCATTGACGTAAAGCCACCCTTTTATATGATGAGCAATTTTATTACGTCTCGTATTTTTTTTATTGATACCAGGAAGGCAGGAGCGTAATAGCGCAAACGTGAATGAACACTCACCGTGTTTTATCATCACTCATATGTAATGTCATTATTGTAACGTTTTATCTCGAAGTGGATCTTAAGCAGGTGCTCGATGAAAATATAACTTGTATATACACTACACCGCAGTAAAGCAGCCTGGTGGGATAACTCCAAAGAAACGGTGTCGTTGCTCAACAGTAAGATATGTAATGGTTGTAGCTGTGCGTGCACATAAATGTTACATTGCCATGATATTGACGTAAGATATAAAATTAAAATCAACTTAAACTTGATTTGGAATCGACTGGGTTGAAATAATAAGAACCTCAGACCTGAAAAAATACTAAGGAAAAAAATAATGAAGCTATAGGTACAAAATAGTATAAGCCTTTGACAGTTGAATTAGAAATGGTTTCTTGGCAAGATTTGCATGTACGAGAACTTGATTCAATCGTTAGTAACATGTTGAAAACCCTTGATTTAAAAATAAATTGACTTTCTTCTTAGTCATTTCGAAATTGAAATATATTGATACCATTTATTTAACAGTTAGCTTGATTTTCACAAGATTATACAATAATTGTATCTAATATATATTTTAATTAATAAGTCACATTACTCAGTAGAAGATTATAGAGGTGATAAACAAGCGAGGAGTTACTATTTGTTGATTTTTAGACGGGATAAAATATTAAAATTGTATGTGATTTACATCATTCTAAAATTGAAATCGTGGAAAAGAGTACTAAGTTTTTGCCGGATCTCCTACGTATAATCTAGATTCTGAACCGGTGGAAGTTTTACACTTATTATAATCCTGTAAAATGACAAATATAATTTGAACTTGATTTCGATTTTGTTCTTATGGAGTTTTGGATTTAGTGGGATAGCATTGATATAATGACTGCCTCGTTGGTCTAGTGGCTAGATATTAGGCTGCAGACCCGGTGGTCCTGGGTTCAATTCCCAGGTCGGGCCAATAAATAGTTATTGGGTTTTTCTGTCAGAAAATTCTCAGTAGCAGCCCGGAGTCTGGAAGGTGGAAGTGTGAACACTCCCGTACCTCGGAAAGCACGTTAAGCCGTTGGTCCTGTGCCTGAACTCTTTCCGGTCGTGTCGGATTGCCGTCCCATCGGATTATGAGAGCTAAGGAAAAGAGAGTGCACCTGTGTTTGCGCACACACTTGTGCACTATAATATTGGCCGCCGTGGCCGAAGTCGGTCTGGAGGACCTTATTATTATTTATTGATATAATTATGAGTAATTTATTTACAAATAGAACTGAAGATGAGTTTATCAGACCTTTCACTTTTCGAGTACTTTTACTAAATATTTTTTGATATAGTGAGGAAACTGGATAAAGTCTCAGTCACCTTCAGTTTCATTGTATTCTTTGTTCTCTGGATTATTGACAATGACAAAGTAAGAATGTACAGTCACCCACAGTTATATGTACAATGTTAAATACGTCATAAAGCTTTAGCTTATTTTAGATAACATTGTATTTACCAGTATATATGCTGGTGATAAGGTTTTTTGCAAGCTCGTTTGGGTAGGTACCACCCACTGATCAGATATTCTAAACCAAAACAGCAGTACTTGGTATTGTTGTGTTCCGGTTTGAAGGGTGAGTGAGCCAGTGTAATTACAGGCACAAGGGACATAACATCTTAGTTCCCAAGGTTGGTGAAGCATTGACAATGTAAGGGATGGTTAACATTTCTTACAATGCTAATGTCTATGGGCGTTGGTGATCACTTACCATCAGGTGGCCCATACGCTCATCTGCCTTTCTATTCTATAAAAAATATATTAATAACCTGTATTATAACATATTGTATATTTATAATATAAAAATATTTCAATCACGGCCTCGTCCTCGTGCAAATGTAAGATGTCCTAAGTGCCTTTTTATCCTTGATAATGTGTATGCAAATAATAGACTACACATGAAAGCGTAAAAAATAAACTCACTTTCGCATTTAAAATATTCGTTAGGATTACTGTAAAACATCTATACAATCCAACTGTCATGCGTAAATGATAGATCGTTGGATAATCTTTCATGTACATTGGAAGTATATTTTATAGTAGTTTTAGGCAAAACAAATGGGATACACACGCGAGAATAATGTTTTTCAAAAATATTTTAATATATTTTTGTCAACACATACAGCTTTTTATTCTGACTGTACGTATACAGTTTCCACTATACTATATATGCCACATATTATCTGACTACAATATTACTCAAATAAGCAAAGAAAATAAAAGAGCGAATACATTGTTCGACATGTGAAAATACGGCGTAGTGTAACATTGTGTAGACGAAATTACATTTTTTACGTTGGTTAGGTATGTAGGATCTATTGGTACGCACGAACAAACTCAAAGGCTGCGGGATTTAATCATGATAAAAGAATAAATACACTTTACTGTAGAAATTACATAGGCACACGCAGGAGGACGGGCAAAGGTGTATCATTAAAAAAGCGATATCAGACACCTTCGGGTATATATCTCGATGATATTCTAACGCTACTAGTTAGAGATGAACACATAGTACTCAATAAAAATAAAACATGACTATATTTAAAATATCGTTATAATAAAGGTCCGACATAAATATCACATCAGACGTGCTAGCCACTTAGTACCTATTACTAAAATCAAGTCTTCACAAAAAACTATAACGTTTGAGGCAGTGAAATTTATAATAAGTAAACGAAACAAATGTTAAATTTTAATAATAATAAGTGTAGTTTATATTAGTATATTTTTCTCTATTATTCATTAAAATAACTTATCCGTAATATGATTTCCTTAACAATGCCAAATATTTTGTTGCACAGCTGTTATGTTATTATTATATCAACAAGTTATCATATATATAAATGACTGTGTTGCAATAAGAATTTAAGCCTAATAAAATATAAATGTATATATTAAACGTGAAGTAAATACTCAGATTGTATGTATGTAATCACAGATTTGTATGTTAATTAAGTTGAAAGACATTATATACTAAGAAATGTATTTTTATTGGTAATTAAAGCTATATAAGAAAGATAAACGATAAATCAGTCAGTTAGATACAAACAAAATGTAATGTTAAGCGTAACTAAATTATTACACAATCGATTTTCATAGTAATATGAATTTTTCCGTCGACCGGAATCCGGAATTGACCTGTTTGTGACCTATATTTGTATTTTATTTATAGATCTCATCTACTTATTTATCAACTTCGTTCTTCGTAACTTTGTTATTCAATATACGGAAATAGATATACCAGGGTTTTTAATAGTAAGAGATTATGAAAGCCGTAGCGTTAAGTCTACTATCCGTTGGATTCAATTTAGTTTTCACATCGGAGTAGCATTAAGTATGTACATAAACTCTCTAATAATTAAACAACAAAAGCTTTATTAGATAATTAATATTTAATATCTTAATATTCAATATTGACTAATTAGTCTTAATTTTAAATAGTTTTACATTTACGTCCTGCTTGATAAACGCGCAGCAAAAAGTTTTTTTTTTGTGAAATAGCAGTTAATTAACATCCATCATCATTTAATACTAAAAGTTATCAAGACATTTATTCTAATATTTCGAAAAGAATATTAACTTTATATAAAATACGGGAAGTTCACTTAAATCTTGTAAGGGTCCTTTTAAATCAAAGCCCTTAGGCAAGTATTAACAAAGGAAATTGTAAGCAGGATTTTCCATATATTTTCCCTAATAGGCATTTTTGGAGAAGGAACGTCAAAATGTACCTTATTTAAAATATTGTTATTTATTGAAGCGCAAATAAGGCTCAGTTAATTTGTGTATGTTTTATATAATAATAAACGTTACGGTTCGATATAATAAACTTTACTAAAGTAATTGGATATTTTGTAACAAATAAATATAATTGAAGCAGTCAAAAGAGGTTTTAATTCATCAATAGCGGTCTTAAGGAGAAACCGCAAGTAATTATGTGAGTGTTATTGTGTGATGAAATTTATTTTTCATATGTTTGGAATTTAGTGTATTTTGCGATGTTATATTCTGGTAACTGAAATACTCGAAATTAGTTTAAATTAGAAGGAAATGAGGTATATTTTATGCTTATATTTGCGATAAAATATAAATTATTACCTTCTCGGAACTCATGCTTCTCTAGACTGTGACATAATTGTTTTTCATGTAAAATTATACTTTATGATATCAAAGTTCATATTGAAAAAAACCTAACGACACTTCATAACTACTGAGAATCGGTTTGACTTTTATGAAATATAAAAATACATTTTAAAGCTTTGTATTATGTACATACTAAATGGCATTTACAAGACACGGTAACAAATGTTGAAAGACATTAGTAGCAGGTGCAGGGCACGCTAGAAGGGATGCAGAGAATTTGAAGCACATGATTTAGAACGATGAATTTAATGAATCTAGTAGAATAATAATACTTATATTATCATTGAAATATATCCATGCGTATGTTGAAACATTTGCATCACAAAACATCATTGGAATTTATTAATTTGGCATCGTTGTGTTATGAATGTCAAATGTTTATTAATAAAAATAAATAGGTACGAGTAAAAACGAATTTTGTCAATATTATCATATTGATAATGCCGCATCAGTGATGGTAGTGCCAAAAAAAGGTTTAATTAAAAAAAAGGTTTAATTTAACTACATACAGTAGCTTGCAGGTAACAAAGGAAGTAAGCCTTTGTGAAGTGCAACAAAGAATGAATGAACCAGGGCGAAAATAAATTGCCCAATATATTATTAAAGGTAATAAAAAAGCTGTAGCGGTTTTAAGTTTCAACAGCTTAATAATACGATACTAAAAATAACGAATATATTCGCTGTAAAAAAGGATTAACACAGACAAACACTAGAAGGAACATAAACAGCTCATATATACTAATATATAAAGCTGAAGAGTTTGTTTGTTTGATCCGGCTAATCTCAGGAACTACTGATTAGAATTTAAAAATTATTTTTGTGTTGTATAATCCTTTTATCGAGGAAGGTTCTAGCCTGTTTTTGATTCATTTTATTTTTATTAATTATACGCGGGTGAAACCCCGGGCAGAGCTAGTTTCACCGTAAAAGTGCAATCAGCCACAATTATATTGTTATTAAATTTCACACTTAATAATTGCTATACTGGACCGTGCAGGCGTAGTAGCGGATGGACAGCGATGGAAGTGCTTTCTCGGCAGGGTGAAGTGATTTCAATCAACAAAGTTTCTCGATTAACTGCAACCACATAGGCAATATTCAGATAATATATTGTTTGCATTGATAATGTACCTTATTTTTTTTTTTTACCTTTTTTAATAATTGTGAGTAATCAAAAACAAGAAAATTAGCAATTAAGTTAAATAACCTAGTCTATGACATAAAAAAAACAGCTTCTGTAAATTTTTCGCTGCAGCAGTGTATACTGTAGTAGCTTAGGTCGGGCCTGCTATCATCATCATCGCTAACAGACAAGATTGTACATTTATAAACCACTGCTGTAAAGTATTGGCTGGAGCAGTCTAGTAATGGTAGATATTAGAATTAGGCAATGTTTATTTTAACAAAAAAAAAAAGTATTATTTTTGTTAACTTTAAATCGCTTTCTTTTTATAATTTTATAATTGAGTCTCTGTTAACTGAATAAATAAATAATATTAATTATTATTGTTGTTAATTATATTTTGTCTAATTTTGTAAATATTAAATATCAAAAACACTAATTTCTTTCAAACAGCGTTTGCATTTTACATGCCTTTTCATTTTAGATGCAAAATCTATGAAACATCGTTACAATGGAATGAACATTTATGTCTCGTAGGTATACGTATCGTGCAATTTTGAAAAGTGCATTAATATCCCATCCGACAGAGTCTTCTTATTTTCCATAGCGAGCCATTGCTTTTAGATTTCAAACTCATTTGTGTCACGGCAGATGAAGTTGATCATAACGTTCTTATAATACCAGTTGCTCGCTGTCAATGATATTACAACCTGTTTCTACAGACTGAAAATACGATCGATACGCGACGATGTAAAATAAGACAGTGTAAACGAAACATGAGCACGAAGTGGATTTCAATCATTAAATCGTATATTATAAACGGAGTTATTTCTATTTACATGTGTGTGTTTGTAGGTTTACATACTTTTTTATTGATATGTTAAGGATTTACTCACTAAAGCAATGAGGAAATTTTTTAACACAAATACTTTATATATATGTACATACATATGATTGTGTACGTGTACACGATATAAATTGGCAAGGATAATGCTTATGTGGCATAAAATCGTTACTTACGACCTTTAAAAAAGGGCTGTTATGTTTTTCTTCTTTTTGTAACAGCGTGTGAATGTCCCACTGCTGGCCTCATCTCCTCTTTTTGAGGAGGTCTTATTTCACCACGCTGCTCCAATGCGGGTTGGTGGAATACGTTGGTGGATTTACTTGGTGGTAGAGCTTTGTGCAAGCTCGTCTGGGTAGGTACCACCCACTCATCAGATATTCTACCGCAAAACAGCAGTACTTGGTAATGTTGTGTTCCGGTTTGAAGGGTGAGTGAGCCAGTGTAATCACAGGCACAAGGGACATAACATCTTAGTTCCCAAGGTTAGTGGCGCATTGGCAGTGTAAGCGATGGTTAACATTTCTTACACTGCCAATGTCTATGGGCGTTGGTGACCACTTACCATCAGTTGGCCCATATGCTCGTCCGCCTACTTATGAAATAAAAAATAAAAAAAATACACATGTGGTAGAATTTCAGTGAAATTAGGTACATGCAGGTTTAATCACGATGTTTTCCTTCACAGTCAAGCGCAAGATGAATTTTAACACAAATTAAGTATATGAAAGTTCAGTTCGGGTTTGTACCCACGACCATCGCTTAATATTCACGCATTCTAATTACTGGGCCATCTCGGCTTTCTTCTTTATTGCTCATTATTTAATATAAGTGAAATAAAGTTATGGTATTGAAACGCTGATTTTTTCTTTAGTTCGCTGGAAAAACGCATTAACACGTTTCTTCTACTTGAAGTGGAAGGTATATGGGACTTATCGGCGCCGAGTGCGCCTGTATACGCACTAAAAAACCAGCGGTACCCACTCCGTCGCTGCAGGGGGCGCCATAGGATCGCTACTATACAGGGCTATTTGTAAAACATTAATAACCTCCATGACCACATTACTAACATCGAAAGCGACAACTTTTGTTATATGGCTTTTAATAATTCATCAAATATTTCTGTCAAACAAAGTTTATCATATTAAAATTGTATTTGTTGTGCTTATCTAAATACTGACGATTGTGCGTAGTAGCAAATAGAGCACTTATGTAAAATAACTTTGAATTGCGAAATACATGAGCGGGATGCAGGAACATCATTCTGCTAACATCGTATTTATTTGCGGTCATTCGTCTTTCATTAAAGGACGCTCGCGCAGCTTGTCCTTGTTACTCGATTTTTGGTACTCAATTCATACATCTGGTTTGAAGTATGAAGTGATTATTCGATGCGGTGTACTTACACACCTATCTAGAAATTTAACTTATATTAATTAATAGTAATAATTTTACTGTTAACAAAAAAAGTGTATTAACTAACTACGTATCGACATTTAAATGTCTAATTGTATTTATTTCACGGCACTTTATAATATAGAAGATACCGGTAACTTGCCGGTAATTTATCGGTTGAATAGTAACAGCCTGTGAATGTCCCACTGGTGGGCTAAGGCCTCTTCTTCTCTTTTGAGAAGCACGTTTTGGAGCTTATTCCGCCACGCTGCTCCAATGCGGATTGGTGGAATACACATGTGACAGAATTTCAGTGAAATTTGACACATGCAGGTTTCCTCACGATGTTTTCCTTTACCGTCAAGCACGAGATGAATTATAATCACAAATTAAGCACATGCAATTCTGGTTTAAGACGCGTTCTTACCACTGGGCCATCTCGGCATGAGACCGGTTGAATGCTAGTTACTATTGATAAATAAAATATAATTCTGATCAGTGTCATGTGGGTAGTTTCCAAATTATTATTGTGAATCACAAAATACGGGAGACGTGAAGTGACGTAACTAATCACAACTAAATACAGTGTCAGTGGAAAATATAAAAACTAGAAATTGATTTGAAATGAAATTTATATTTCGAACCATATATGTTTTCAAACAATAAATTCGAAAAAAATAACGAATTTTGATACGTGATAGTAGTTTTTAAATAATTTAAACAGAAATATGACAGACTAAGGTATTAGAATTTTTCTAAAGAAATATTATAATAACTGTTATATACCTACCTCGTTGGTCTAGTGGCTAGATATAAGGCCGCAGACCCGGTGGTCCTGGGTTCAATTCCCAGGTTGAGCCAATAAATAGTTATTGGGTTTTTCTGTCAGAAAATTCTCAGTAGCAGCCTGGAGTCTGGAAGTTGGAAGTGTGTACACTCCCGTGCCTCGGAAAGCACGTTAAGCCGTTGGTCCTGCGCCTGAACTCTTTCCGGCGTGTCGGATTGCCGTCCCATCGGATTAGGAGCGCCAAGGAAAATAGAGTGCACCTGAGTTTGCGCACACACTTGTGCACTATAATATCTCCTGAGCAGTTGGCTAATCTCTCTTGAGATTGGCCGCCGTGGCCGAAATCTGTCTGGAATACCTTATATATATTATCTTAATATAAGTTGCACTTCTATCATCCCAACTCATACATATAAAATACATAGTAGTACGTTAAGCGTTCTTTATTATATCAATATAAGCGGCAACAAAGCAATGCAAGTATTATAAAGACGCCTACTGTCGTCTGTAGTAGAATGGGCCATAAAGACACGACATGACATCGTATTATGAAAAACTTCCCTTAATACGTAGAACTCGGTTTAATATACCGCAAGTAGTGTCAATGTAGGATTCGCAATGATTAATAACTGTTATTTTATCGCTCTATATTGTTTTAATAAGGATAACTAACCATAGTTAATATATATAGCAAGAAGTAATCTTGTAATTGTATTGTTTATATGAAAAGCCTTTGATAAAAGTTTATTTTGTAAATGTACTTCACTCCTTTATTTTGATTAAAAGCGGTTTCTCTCATACCTATGTAGTTTAAAGGTATCGGTAATAATAAGGTTTGGCAATCGCTTGTAGAATAAATGTGGTTCTTAACTGACAAAAAAGTAGTATTATTAAAGTGTTATATCATTTGGGTGCAATGATTTTATGTACATATGACCTTTGGGTAAAAAGTTTCTGATGCAAAAAGTTTTCGTAGCGTTCGTATAAGAATTAATTTATTAATAAACATCCTAACAAATGGTATACACAAACAAATATTATTTTATTACAATAACGTATCCCAGCTATACTAAACAAAATATTCTACAAACATTAAATTACGGGCATAATTATCATTTTACGAAAACTCTTCGTATGTTAAATAGAAATAAAGCAAAGGTCCTTTGAACCATCCAAAAACCGCAGGTAAATGACGTGCCCATTTCAAAATATTAAGAGTCGCTAGCGGTAGACGGTCGGGTATAATTTTAGGGGATAGGAAAAAAAAATGCAAATGGACGATCAAATGAGAACGAAATAAGAAAGTTCAAATTTTTTGCAGGCTTTTAGGCTACACTCTTAGTCTTTTAAAGCAATACTTACACCATTAGGTGATAATGTTTTAGTCCGAAGGAAAATTTTCATACTTGCTTTTCACGAGAGCCTTGGCTTCTAATGAAAAAGGTTTTTGCTTTTTTTTTTGCTTTTTAGGTCAATTGATGCATTTATGTTTTGCGACCACGATTTTATTACTAAAAATATATTATTAATAAATATAAATATTTATTAGAAATAATATTATCAGAATACTTTATAGTTGACCTTGACATTGTTATTGCAATCGATATTATAAGTTGTATATTGTAAATAAAAAAAAAGTACATAGCATTCCTCGATAAACTTAGTGCCTAAAGCAAACATATATTTTTATTAAATCGGACTGTTATTTCCTGAGATTACGCTCAAACATAAAATTTCTCCAGTTTTATGATTTAAGCTAGCTGCTCCACACAGTTTCCACTGCGTTAAATTTTATTGCTCCGTCCTCGTATGTCAGCCTGATGTTATATATTAGTCTATAACCATTCTAAATGGGTTAACGCAATGGGCCTCCAATACATAGGGGGCCCGTGGAATACAGAGAACCCCCCTACCTCCAGTGACTCTTACGGCGGGTGAAGAAAGTACCTGTAGTGCCGACGCCTTCTCTCCGGTCTTCTTTTGTGGAGGCTCCTCACGCTCCCGCTTTGCGGTCGCATTCTGTGATATAATTTTTTATACAAAAGCTAGCTCGTTAGCGGATACTTCCGACTGTGGCCACCAGGGAAATATACTGGGGTCCCCAAGCAACATTTCATCAGACTGTGGCGCGCCATATCTGAAGGCGCACCACATTCATAGCAGGAGGGTGTCACCTGGTTATTCCGTGCTCGTTAATTACCGAAGCGCGAATATCCGGTAAGCACCTGAGTCAGTCTGATGATCAGTGTGCAGACGTTTTCGTTATTGTCGATAGACTTCTATAATTGTATATATTATTATAGATAAAGATATTGGTTGGATATTGGTTTATAAAACAAGTCCATAATGTCGATCATATTAAACAATTATTTGAGTTCATTAAAATATCTGCGTATTTTATTTATTTGAAAATAGAATAGTGACGGTGACGTGTATGCGTAACAATAGTACATACTTTTAAAAATAGAGAAAGAATTGTTTGCTTTGTCAGACAGAATGCAATTTTATTTTTCATTAAAATGAAGAGTAGGGTTTCCAAAAACGCTTTTGTTTTTATATTGTTGTTATTTTTTCTTTGATTGTGTAGCTGTGTATGTACATCGTAGATCGATGAAATTTGCGTCTATTCACTTGATTGATAGATGATTCGTGTATGAAAAGAAATATTTGCTACACAAAAAACGGGTCCTAAACTTAAAGATCAGAAAACTCAAGAAACGAATATAGGGAAAACTAACTTGAGATGTAAAACTCGAAACGTGGTCTGAAACAAATATAGACCAGGTATTAGACGGATACCCATAAGTAGACCTATAAGTAGAACAACTCTTAAAATTTTCATTTTCATAGTGTTAATAACTATTACTTCTAACTTTATCAACTTTATCATGTCCATTATATTCGTTAAACAATCCATATAGACTTATACTCTTCATTCAAAACTAACGCGCAATAACGATTCGAAATATAGAAACTGAGAATATGGTAAACACTATAAACAATGCGATATTTTTAACTGAGAAACATTTTTTTAAACTGAATATTGAAAATAAACATAAATTGATCATTATTACGTGTTAAAATTGCTTGCGTTACACCTATAAAGGGGACCGTTGTTTTTAGTTCTGATTTTATAGATGAGTTAAAGTTTATAGGAAACATAGTGAGTATTTTTGTTAAAAATAGAAGTAAGCAATAAAATATTAAGACCAGCTGAATTTTCTTCAAAGCTGGACACGCTACGTATAGACAAAAGTAATTCATGATAGCTTTAAAAAATGTTGAGCAAATGAACCACCTGATGGTAAGTACAACACACAAAACTTGCATTCTTATAAGGAAAATAATTACTCAAGATATACACTCCCAATTACACTATCAAAAGAAAACACATATACACTACACAAGGAGACGAAATAAATTAGAGTTGCCAATAATTAGAACTAACTATGGAAAAAAGAATATAATGTTCGAAGGAGTGCAAATTTACAATAAGTTACCCGACGAAATTATAAACAGTGAAAGTTCAACTATATTCAAGAATCGCCTTATCAAATATATACAAAGTAACTATTAGTTAATGTGGTCTCACTGCTATGCGTTGCTTTGTTAGTTTTTATAATTATTTTTTCTAAAACTACCTTCATCTTTTTTAATTTTCAACTTCTTATTTACTGTATCCGAGACACTATTTTTTAAACTATATTAACATATAAAATTGTAATTTTCACATTTTAAGTGTTTTTTTTTTAAATTCTTTATGAGAAAATAAATGTCCTTAAACCGATGTAGTCACCACTGCCTTAGACATTGGCGCTTTAAGAATAAGTATATATATATATATATATCTAACTCTAATATATATGTATCACGGGAAGTGTTCTGAGGAGACATCACGCCAGAACTCAAAATTCCATCCTCACCACCTCGATGTCTGGAAATCCACAACAGCGCATTTCCTAAGGCATTTCCTGCCTCGCACAATCACTCTGTGGAACCAACTTTCACCGGCGACTTTTCCGAACCGATATGACATAAAAACCTTCAAGAAAAGAGCGTACTCTTTCCTCAAAGGCCGCACGCAACGCACCTGCAAGTCCTCAGATGTTGCAGATGTCCATGGGCGGTGGTAGTCACTTTCCATCAGGTGAGCCTCATGGACGTTTATGCCCCCATTACACTAAAAAAAAAAAAAGAAAAATAAGAAGTAAAGACGCTCGTAATACGAGGGAAATCAAAATGTTCAAATAAATGTCGAAATTCTCCTAAATATTTTAAGCATATAGGTATATATTACTGTAGAATTTAATGAAGTTATTTAACCATTTGTTACATAGTCAATGAGTAATTTTTAAAACAATGATTGTTTCGATAATATTTCTTACAGATGTGGTATAATTAGAAAAACACATAAGAAGTATACTTAACAAGGAATATATAACCTTTTTTTTACTCCTCAGTAAAAATTATATTTCCATAAATGAGTTTAATTTTCAACGAAGACAATATTGATTTAAAAAGGCAATGAGTAATAACAAAGATGAATTGCATTTGTGAGTCACAGCCGAAGTGTCAGCATTATCGAAAACTACTCCATTAATCTTACTTTAGAAAATACAAGAACGTTATGTTGAAAAACTGGTAAATGCTATGATTAATGGGCGCTATCGGTGTCGGGGACTCATTTTAGCTGATTATTCGATTTACATACAATCATAAAATATGGTGAATCAAATGGACAATATATAGTTCTGTTCGCGGCTTCACCCAACAGCAGTGCTGTTCTGTAAGAACTCGCTTCACTAATCACCTGTGAATGTTTACCATTTCTTACATCGTCAATACGCCATGAGAACTTCTAACCTTATATGCTTTCTTGTATTGACTTGGCTTTGTGCAAACCCGTTTGGGTAGGTACCACCAGGAGACGCATGTGCCAGTCTTCTTACTTTTTTTTTTAAACTTAGCATTCAAATTCAAACAATTCTATATCTTATACGTATTCTTATTTTTTTTCAAAACGAACACGATGTATTAACGTAACGTTAATGATATTGCGTGAGTCATGTTATTAGCGATACGTTAGCCAGATCAGCTCTTATTTGTTTCTGTTCTAGTATATTACCTACATAAATTAAGCCTAAATAACCCACTTACAATAACATAATGTTACTTTATTGCATATAAATTGTAACATCGATGACAACAAGGACATCACTCTGAATGCTAATTGGTCTACTTAAACTGCTAAGATTTGTAGTTGGTAATGATTTTTAACATAATCATTCATTAATCGTCTTTAGGTAAGATGACATCGTATGCATGACAATCTCCTCTGACGTCATGCCCTCTCTCCGCCGCCGTGAGTGAGCCAGAGTAATTACAGACACAAGGGACAATATCTTAGTTCTCAAGGTTGGTGAAGCATTGACGATGTAAGGGATGGTTAACATTTCTTGCAATGCCAATGAGCGTTGGTGACCACTTACCATCAGGTGGCCCATATGCTCGTCCGCCTCTCTATTCTGTAATATATCTCTTGTATGGATAGTGTATATATTATTTACTTCGTTTCTATATATTATTAATATACTAATAATTTCATACAACTGCCGCAACACTTTCGTAAATAAGTGTATTTTTTATGTTATGGTGTTTTATATAACCCAGAATTTGCATGTTTCATTAAAAACTAACTAAGCTAATAAAATATGACATAAAACCTTTTAAAACTCCCATAGTTTATTCATGAAATGTATATAACTTATCGTATTAGTAGTATACGAAGTATGTCATCACTAATTATTATTGTTATCAATATGTAAGTACTCAATATTATGCAAAATCACGCCTGCAACAGCGCAATAACTTTCCTAGCAAGAAAATGTCTTTGTATAAAATAATGAACGTTGATTTATATATTTTGATATGTTAAACTTAGCGAGAGATAATAAAATGTTTTATATTTTATTTTTAGTGAGCCATCAAATTTCATTATGATATCTTGGAGTTATTTATGAAAGTTCGGTTTTATCTCTCGTAAAATGTGGTTTTTATTAAATTAATTTGAATAGAAATTAATTTTAATATTTATATATAATAAAAAAATCTCAGAAAACATACAGTCTGGTATAATTTATTAACTTATAGACATATTTAGAAGAACGTAAAATAAGGTTGAATAATATTTATTTAAATATGTTTAATTACTTACTGGCAGCTTATATCAGCTTACCACTTATGTAATTTGAAATAAGAATGAAGGATCTAATTTTTTTTCTTACGATCCTTCTACGATTTCTAATTTTGTAGTCTTAAGAGCGTGTTTAAAGCCAGCAAAATTGCAGATCTGACCCGCGTATTTATGTATGCCGATCTCGACGCGCGATCTCATTTCGATGCTTATCTATATACAACGACGAAAGTATTTTAAATATTTTCTAACAATTTTTTTGTTAAATTATTTTGACCATTTTTTGTATATTTTTATAGTATAGGTTAGTGGACGAGCATATGGGCCACCTGATGGTGAGTGGTCACCAATGTCCATAGACATGGACTTGGTTTGTACATTCCTTAAAAAAAAACAACATCGCCACTGCACCACCAACCTTGAGAACTAAGATGTTAAGTCCCTTGTGCCTGTAATTACACTTCACTCACCCTTCAAACCGGAACACAACAATACCAAGTACTGCTGTTTTGCGGTAGAATATGTGATGAGTGGGTACCTACTCAGGCGAGCTTGCACAAAGCTCTACCACCGATTATTGTTCTTTTAATTGTAATGTGATAATTAAGACAGATCGCTGTTAATATTTTTTTGTAGTTTTTCGTTATGTTTTTTATCAGACACGACCCTTGAAAATATAATGTAGTTAAGATACAATATTATATTAATTAACTTGTTACTCATACAAAAACAAATAATTTTTAGCAATATTGCTTCATACTTCTTAAATTAATTTCTTTTTCTTTTCCTTGCTTGCAAACGTTATTTCCTGCACTTTTACTTGGTTGGCTAATGCTTTTAGCATTAAGCTCGCCTTTTCTAAAACGTATATTTTATGTCGTGCAATTAAGTGTTAATTAAATAAATAAGAATGATTTATTCCGTCTCTTATTTTTAATTTCGATGAAGTCCCAACTTGAGACTATGGAGCTTATTAAACTACGCTGTTCTAATCATTTCAGCCGGACAACGTCCACTGCTGGACAAAGGCTCTCCCCCAAGGATTTCGATAGCTGATCTTGCGTTTCCCGCATCCAACGGCTTCCTGCGACCCTCACGATATCGTCGGTCGGTGTTCTAATACATGTTAATATGGTATTTAATCTGATACATGCAGGTTTCCTGACGATGTTTTCCTTTACCGTCGAATATAAGACAAAATTATAAACATAATGAAGCACTTAACCAAACCACCACCACAACAAATTATTGTGGTAAGTATATTCTTTCTTCTTTACATAGTGTTTAGAGAACAATATTTGCCATTGATATACAGAAAGTAACGACAAAATACATAAACCACAAAAAAAAAACCACTTCATATCTAAACTTCCGTGATAAGTGATACTCGCAAATTTAATTTACTCGTTAAGAGCTCGTTTGGCTCAAAACAATGAAAAAATCATTAAAAACTTTTAATGAGTTGCTCTGAAACTCTTTATCTCTGTCGGAAAGTATAGAGTGGTCTATCCTTTTCACCTTTTTTCCTGAAATCGGAAACGTAAGGATACAATAAATTAATTTTAAAACTGCCGCTAATATTCCCAGAAGGAATATGGAAAGTTGATTTTTTAAATTAACATGCGTTGTAGTTACGTTTTGTATTTCCATTTATATTAATATGACATGTAGATTGATGCTCTCGAGTTTTATTAAATGTGTTTCAAAATCATCTACGTTCTCAGAAAGACGAGAAATGTTTGACTTTTGTGATGTTATCAGCAATTTATATTTAAAAAGTAGTAACTACCTCATTAAATTAATAGTTCTCTCCAGAACCGCAGATTTTAAGTACACAAATTACGCAAATTGACAAATTTTAAGTAGTTGCTCGGAGCGAGGAATTTGGCGGAGTTCCACTCATGTGCACGTAAAGGCATAAGTTCGCCGTAAATATTGTTCGGTTACACTGGAATGACGGCTTGTCGGATTATAAAGCAAAGAAATTAATAGAAAAAGCACTTGTGCAGTCGGTTTGTCATGAAACCTAATTAGACTTAAATCGATCAAGAATAGTTTTATTAATAAAAGCATAGCATGTTTGGATAAATATAATAAGTTTAGTTTTAATTTCAATTTTCTTGCAAGTAAATGTATTTTTATAACTTTAGTGAAATATATTTATTTTTACAATTTTAAATATACAAACAAATATTTACTCTTAACATTAATATAATTTTTACTTAGTGCTTAATTAGGTAATTAAAACATGGTTTCGCAGCTGGCCATATTCGTACTGCAGTAATTAGAACTGGCGAAATTAATATAATTCTTCGAATTTATTTGACATATGCAGGTTTTCATAAAGGCAGAACCAGACTAAAATTTGCGTTTTTTCTAAACTGTCGGAAAAAGTTTTGTTATTATTTTATTTTGTGTTTAATATGACATGGGCGATGTAGGAGGTTAGGGAAAATAAAAGCAGCGACTCCATATCAAAAGAGATATATTCTCCATATGTAATAAATGAATAAGACTGTAGTAGAAGGAAAATAAAATAATTAACATTGAGACATTCTGTTATTACTAGCCAGCGGCTCAAACATACTATAACTATGCAACCTTTTTGCACAAGATTATATTTTTGCTTGACTGCCGCGTTGGTCTAGTGCCTAGATATAAGACCGCAGACTCGGTGGTCCTGGGTTCAATTCCCAGGTCGGGCCAATAAATAGTTATTGGGTTTTTCTGTCACAAAATTCTCAGTAGTAGCCCGGAGTCTGGAAGTTGGAAGTGTGTACACTCCCGTGCCTCGGAAAGCACGTTAAGCCGTTGGTCCTGCGCCTGAACTCTTTCCGGCGTGTCGGATTGCCGTCCCATCGGATTAGGAGCGCCAAGGAAAATAGAGTGCACTTGTGTTTGCGCACACACTTGTGCACTATAATATCTCCTGCGCAGTTGGCTAAACTCTTGAGATTGGCCGCCGTGGCCGAAATCCCTTTATATATTTTTGCTTATATAGTTTATTTAATTATTAATTAATAACCCAACAGGCGATAACTTTGCAAGTGGTCATCTGCCCATAGACAAATCTTGTTCATAATAAAAATTCCTTAGCTATTATTGAAAAACCTTAGTAAATTATCAAAAAAATGTATATAGAACTAGATATCTATGTAAATAAAACATACTTTTACACTTTTATAAAATTTGGTAAATAAGATTGTACAAAGGCGGATTAAGCCGAACAAGGGATATCTTCCAGCCAATCTTTGTGATAATGAGGGGAGAATTAGTCATGAAGGTTGATAAGAAGTTGTGATCAAATTTATAGACAACTTAACGAAATGATCTAAAAAAGAACAAAGACTTATACTAAGTAATATTAATAAAAAGAAGTGAGTGTTATAAAAGTAAGAAGTAGTTAATTATGTTACGCTATTATGGTATTTATTCTAACAACGTAAGATCTATTTTAGATTGAATGTTAAAAGAGGTTATAATAGTAACGATATAAACTCTCCACTAGATTCAGGGTTTCTGGAAGAGATCTCTTGTTAGAGATAAGTTATCCCTTTGTACACATTTTTCATTTATATAATTTTCTGTATACTCTGTTGGTACATAAATAAATAAATAAATAATAAATAAATTATTTCTATTAGTAAAGATAAAGTTCGTTCATTCTACATAAAAGGTAAGTTTCTGAATGCTCTCACGTGATATTGAATTTGCCTTATTTTCTTGATACTTGTATTAAAATAAATATTAGCAGTCTATTGTATATAAATAATACAATTATTAGAATTAATTAACAATAAACATCTTAGATTGACCCGAAATATTAAACCAAATCAGAAACGAAGGGTCGAATTAACCTCAAATAGATTCGTTTAATGTAGCATAACAATGAAATTGTTTAATTAATCCCTTTGTAAATAATATATAAGAAAGTAATAAAAATATAATTCCTAAAAATATTTCCAATAGAAAAAAAACCACAAACATAGGTCGAAATTGAAAAAAAAATTATGTAGGTACCTAGACATGAAAGTTTTTATATAAACTAAATTAAATAAAATGAAATCGAATATGGGTAAAATGTGATTTACATTTTACAAAAAGGCTATTAATTCATTGGTAGAAATTAAAATGAAAAAATATGTGTACGTTATTTCTGCCCTACCTTTCGGTTGCCCAAATAATTAACGGTGTTTCCCCAAAGAACTAACAATATATTCTTCTGAATTGTAAAGGCAAAGATTAATATCGTACTATAGAATGTTGAACTGTCGTTAAACTACTTAAATAATTACTTTTGCTAGCAATAAAAGTTTTGAATTTAATAAAAAACATATTAAGATTTTAAATAAAACAAGAAATAGAATAAAAAAATTTATAATAAATTTAGTGATTAATGTTGTATTAATCACATTTATTATAAAATAATTTAATATAAAGCGGCCGAAATTTTTACAATATTTATAGATTCCGTAATACAATTTGAATTAAATTTATTTTTCTTAAAACATTCTGTAACGAACATTTTAAATAATATCACGGAAATGTCTATTTGTAAGGAATATCGTTATAAGTGAAAAAGAAGTCACTACGAAAAATCCAATATAAGTTAAAATTAAAGTCTGTTTCAAATCGAGATTCGGTACAATTTCGTTTTATGAAATCCTCCGTAATACTCCGCTCTGAATGTCATTTAGTTGATGCAGCGGAAAATATCATTCCACGTTTTACTCCGCAAAATATTACCTGTAAAACATAATAAAATAGTCCATAATTCTGTACACGATGTTTATGTCATTAAAATTTACACACAGAGATCTCATTTTGCATCTTTGATTTTTACATTTTCACTATACGTACGTAGGATATTTCTATAAAGGGATTGACTGACTCATTGGTTTAATGGCTAGATATAAGGCCACAGACCTGGTGGTCCTGGGTTCAATTCCCAGGTTGGAGTCTGGTAGATGGAAGTGTACACTCTCGTGGCGTCGTTCCAGTCGTGTCGGATTAGCGTGCCATTCCCATCGGATTATGAGAGCTAGGGAAGAGAGAGTGCACCTGTGTTTGTGCACACACTTTTGCCCTATAATATCTCCTACGCACTTGGCTAATCTCTCTTGAGATTATTATTATTATTTCAATAATGTCAATGTTATCATTTATTATTTAATGTTATATTTAATGATAAACTACAATGCGCTTTTAATATGGCGTTGATTTATTTTTCGGTGTTCCTTAATCACGCTGGCTTGTACGCTTGTAATTAATATAATTATTTGCGTATGTCTATATGATATTGATTTATGATATCAAGCAGGTTGCAGGCATAACATGGAGTAGAGTGGCCAGAGAGAGACAAGAATGGAGTAGGTTGGAGGAGGCCTTTGCCAAACTGGCAAACGGACTTACAAAAAGTAAAAAAACACCAAATACGCGAATAAGTTGAATCATGTAAAATAAGTGTAGTAGTTTAAGAAACCAGTATTTTGTAAATCTTTTGTCCGAATTAAAGGCTTATTATTATTATTATTATTATTTAATTCTTAACAGCTCGGCTCAGAGCCGGGATTTACATCGTACCCACGGACCGAAGCCAAGTGGGCAGACTTATTAAGACCTTATCACTTTAAAGCAATTCCCGTTCACCTTCTGTTGCAAGAAATTTGCGTACAATTCGACATGTATTCAGAATTACAGCTTTCTGCATATTAACAAAAAGAAAATTTGGAAGATTTAAAGCTTTTAAGGATGTATGCATTTGTTTGGGTATGACGCCGGTTGTAGAGAGAATTAAAGGGATTATTGTTACTTTCTGCAAGTGCCACATACGTGCTATTTCTTCTTTTAGTTCGGTGTATTTTGTGAGTTTTTCGTTTATGGTGCTTTGCAGATTGTGTGTGTTAGGTATGGCTATATCAATTAAAAAGGCTGTTTTTTGTGTCTTGTCGACTATTGCAATATCAGGTCTATTGTAGTGAACTGTGCGATCTGTAAGTATGGCTCTGTCGTAGTATAATTTGTGAGTAGTGTTTTCAAGTACAGTATTGGGTGTATATTTATAGTACGCTATTTTGTCAGATATTAATTTGTATTTCAGAGCAAGTTCTTGGTGTACTATGTTTGCAACCTGATCGTGTCTGTACTTGTAATCTGTTTGAGCTATTGCTCTACATGCGCCAGTTATATGCTGTATCGATTCCGAAACACTATTGCATCGTCTACATAAGTCTGTGCTTAAGTTGGTTATTTTCATTATGTATTTCTGGTAATTGCGGGTCTCTATAACTTGATCCTGTATTGCGATCATAAACCCTTCAGTCTCAGGGAAAAACTCGCCTCGACTCAGCCAAGCGTTCGACGCATTTTTGTCGACGTTAATACGGCATAGGTCTTGACGATGTCTTCCGTGCAGTGACTTCCGGGTCCATTCACTTATTTTAGCGTGCTGATCTATTTGTATTTCATTGCTTTGCGTGTTTATATCATGTAAGTTCAATGGTGTGAGTTTTTTATCGGATTGTACTATTGCAGTATGTAAATTTGATGTGTTAGATTTGGTATAGAAATATTTACGTAGGTTAGTAATTTGATTATTATGCATGTTTTGTATATCTATAATTCCTCTACCTCCCTCATTTCGAGGCAGCGTCTGCCTTTGTACACAAGCCCTTGGATGGTGCTTCCTATTTTTTGTCATAGTGGTGTTAATATTACGTTGGAGTTGTTTCAAGTCGTTTTTAGACCATTTCAGTATACCAAAAGAATATGTTAAGATAGGGATTGCAAATGTGTTGATAGCTTTAATTATGTTTTTAGAATTTAGTTGTGATTTCATTATGCTATTTAGTCTGTAGTTAAATTGCTGTTTAAGTTTCATTTTAGTTTCTTTGTCTAAAATCTGTTTAGCCTGATTGTAGCCCAAATATTTATATGTATCATTTTCTCCTAAGGGATCTATTATTTCACCGGTTTGCAGTTGATAATGCATTTGATGGTTCTGACCTGACTTTATGGCATTAATTTTACATTTATCGATGCCAAATTCCATTTTAATGTCTTGGGAGAAGCCTTCAGTTAACTTAATTAAACCTTTAAGCGCCTTTTCTGTAGAAGAAAATAATTTTAAATCGTCCATGTAAAATAAGTGGTTAATATTTAAAGATTCGTTCTTATTTGTCAAACTATTTTTGTATTGTAGTGTATATCCAGTATTTGTAGAGTTTAATAAAGTAGAAAGAGGGTTCAAGGCAAGACAGAACCATAGAGGGCTTAAAGTATCTCCTTGAAAAATACTGCGCTTTATTTTAATCTCATCCGTTTCAATAGTTTTATTTTGTAAATTGAGTGTAAGATTAGTAGTCCATGTAGATATAGCGTGCTGTAAGAAATGTATAATTTGTGGATTAATTTTGTAAATGTGTAAAATCTTTATTAACCAGCTATGTGGTACGGAATCAAATGCTTTTTTGTAATCAATGTAAACTGTAAATAGATCACTTTTCATTTTTTGGACTTGTTTAAGGATAACTGTGTCTATGGTTAATTGTTCTTTACATCCTTGGCTATGTTTTTTGCATCCTTTTTGTTGTTCTTCTAAAATCGTATTTTGTTCTAAATGTTTGTAAATAGTGTGTGTAAGGCATGCGGTAATGATTTTGTAAATTGTTTGAAGACAAGTAATTGGTCTGTATTTAGAGGGATTTGCTGTGTCATTGAGATCTTTGGGAAGCATGTAAGTGATACCTTTTGTTATGTATTGTGGCATTGAGCTTGGGTTTATAATAAAGTTATTAATATGGGTGTATAGATAGGGGTGAATATGAGTGAATTTCTTGTACCAGTAGTTATGGATTCGATCGGGACCGGGTGCTTTCCAATTATGTAATTGTTTTAATACTGTATAGAATGTCTCTATTGGAATATGTTGGAATTCCATCGGTTCAGTAGTTTCATGCTTATGAAGTTCTTCCTTGATCCACTGAGCCTTATCGTTATGTTTGATAGGAGTTTCCCATAAATTGGACCAGAATTTTCTTAGTTCATCTTTTAGTGGCAGAGTTATATCGTGTATGTTTGAGTTGTTTGTATGATTGGTTAAATTAGTGGGTTGACTGCGGATATTTTGGTAAAATTTTCTTTCGTTATTTTTGAATTGGGCGTTTTCAGTTTTTCGAGCTGTGCAAGTTAAATACCTTTTAAGGCGGCAACTAAGAACTGACAATTTTTGTTTGAGTGTGTCTAAAAACTGTGTCAGTTGTACATTAGGTTCCTCGTGCCGTGTGTGGACTTTGTAACGTTCTAATATTAATTCTACTTCTGATTTAAGCGTACGACTATTGTTTCCATTTATTATTTGTGTTAGTTTACCTATATATTTCCTCAAATTGAGTATCCTACGTTCTAATCTTTTCTGCCAATTCGGTTTCTGGGATTTGACTTGAGGGCTTTGATTCTTATTATGATAAGGGATACTTAGTTTTGTTCCATTGAGTTTAGCTGCTGTCCATGCTGCGGAGTATATGGTTGTTTGTTGGCTTTCAAATGTAGTATTTGCGTCTATATATTTGGGTAAGATTAATGTATTGATATATGTTATTATTTTAGCAAATTTTTTCGAACTATTTTGTTTCGGTATGTACGGTCGAGAAATTGGATCAGTAGTTCTGAAATATTCTAGAGCATGCTGAAAGGTCTCATCTATTTCTGTATTTACATATGGTTGAGTTTCGGTTGTATTATTTTCTTTTTGTACATCGTCATTTACTTGTATATTATTTAGGTCACTGCTATCATTATCTTTATTAGATTTTGGGTTTTGTTCACTATTTACATAAGTTTCTTTGTTTGTTATACCAATTTCATTATTAACCTCTTGTTTTAGTTCCTCTAATCGACTATTGGGTATCAGTTTATTATTCACTATCACTCTTCTTTGGTCAGCTATTCTTTGTTCGCTAATATGTACTAGGTGTGGGAATTTGTCAATAAATTTTTGATGTAATATTTTCCTATATGATGTTCTATTAGTGTCTAGATGTGTAACTTTGTAAAACAACCTTATTATTTCTTCGTTAATTTCGTTGCTCCAACGCATTCGTTTATTAGTCCGGTTCTGTGTGGAATGCATTTGAGTGGTTGAGTGTGGTGATATCCTTGTCGTACGGCTTGCGTGTACATCTGTGTCAACTTCTTTTGCTCTAGATATGTCGACTGCTAAATTGTCTAAATATGCTTGGGCTTCAACTCGCGCTCTGTTTTTATCTTCAACTGTTAATAATTGATTTCGTTCTATTGCTCTACGTTGGTCTCCTACGCGTTGTTTGCTAACTTGCATGTCCGGGAATTGCTCTATGAATTTTGTATGTAAATCGGTTAAGTAGGAGGTGGTATCTTTTTCAAATGAGGTTAAAATATGATAAGTGCGCAGGATGAACATGTTCATTTCTCTGGTCCATTTTTTGCGCGTACGTTTATCAGCGTGAACGGGTGCAGAGTCATCGACATTCGTCGACTGCACAACGTTTTCAGCTTGTAACAATGGGGAACTATTGCGAGAATAAATAGTTGTGGAAAAAGTTGGTTGGTCGTTGATATTTAGGTAAGAGGGTGTAGTAGAGGGTATTGATGAAAATAAAGATTTTGGTGAGGATGAAGGGTTTGACTGTGGGTTGTGAGAATTTTCCAGTGGTTCGGCTGTAACTTCGACATCGGAAGCCCGCCTGGTCAACTCCCGATGATCGGCTGTAACATGTTGTACGACGAGAGCCCGCCTGCTCAACACCTCGTCGCCGGTGGATCGTATACTGTAGCATCCAGCACCGGCTCCGGATGCGCCCCGGCGACCCCCGGGAAGCGACCGCAAATTATATCTATGACTTTTCTTCATCATGCTCCAAAGGGGTTGGGAATGATTAGTTGGGACAGCGTAGCCTAGGTTGTATTGGCTATAAAGTTTCTCCCATTAATGGGGTGCTGGGTTAAGATGTTGATACCCGTTTTGTTCCTGCTATCCTTAAGCCCCCCCACCACGACAAGGTTCATTCCCTTGGGGGGGTTATTATTATTATTATTATATATGATATTACGGCCTGGCCACGGGAAACTTGAATGCAGTGAATATTCGCGGGGTGCGAACGGAACAAGTTTATTTTATTGTGATCAATTGATATTGTGGTTTCCTAGATAATTATGCCTATTGTCTCTAAACATTAAGCATATAATTATTTTTGCATATTTACTACTTCTTTTTGTTTATCCACTTAATCACGAGAATAAATGACGGAAAGTTAAATAACCTATTCAGGTTAATCTCTCGCCATTCAGTTCACCCGATAATGTCACAGCGGTTTTTTAATGAATTATAATAAGTAGGCGACCTGATAGGCTTGTGATAAGTGCCATTCTGCCCACGGGCACTATAGAAGACAATAAGTATTTATTCACTCCATTCAAATAATAAAATTATTAGAATTAATTAACAATAAACATCTTAGATTGACCCGAAATATTAAACCAAATCAGAAACGAAGGGTCGAATTAACCTCAAATAGATTCGTTTAATGTAGCATAACAATGAAATTGTTTAATTAATCCCTTTGTAAATAATATATAAGAAAGCAATAAAAATATAATTCCTAAAAATATTTCCAATAGAAAAAAAACCACAAACATAGGTCGAAATTGAAAAAAAAATTATGTAGGTACCTAGACATGAAAGTTTTTATATAAACTAAATTAAATAAAATGAAATCGAATATGGGTAATATGTGATTTACATTTTACAAAAAGGCTATTAATTCATTGGTAGAAATTAAAATGAAAAAATATGTGTACGTTATTTCTGCCCTACCTTTCGGTTGCCCAAATAATTAACGGTGTTTCCCCAAAGAACTAACAATATATTCTTCTGAATTGTAAAGGCAAAGATTAATATCGTACTATAGAATGTTGAACTGTCGTTAAACTACTTAAATAATTACTTTTGCTAGCAATAAAAGTTTTGAATTTAATAAAAAACATATTAAGATTTTAAATAAAACAAGAAATAGAATAAAAAAAATTATAATAAATTTAGTGATTAATGTTGTTAATTAAATTAATTAATCACATTTATTATAAAATAATTTAATATAAAGCGGTCGAAATTTTTACAATATTTATAGATTCCGTAATACAATTTGAATTTATTTATTTTTCTTAAAACATTCTGTAACGAACGTTTTAAATAATATCACGGAAATATCTGTTTGTAAGGAATATCGTTATAAGTGAAAAATAAGTCACTACGAAAAATCCAATATAAGTTAAAATTAAAGTCTGTTTCAAATCGAGATTCGGTACAATTTCGTTTTATGAAATCCTCCGTAATACTCCGCTCTGAATGTCATTTAGTTGATGCAGCGGAAAATATCATTCCACGTTTTACTCCGCAAAATATTACCTGTAAAACATAATAAAATAGTCCATAATTCTGTACACGATGTTTATGTCATTAAAATTTACACACAGAGATCACATTTTGCATCTTTGATTTTTACATTTTCACTATACGTACGTAGGATATTTCTATAAAGGGATTGACTGACTCATTGGTTTAATGGCTAGATATAAGGCCACAGACCTGGTGGTCCTGGGTTCAATTCCCAGGTTGGAGTCTGGTAGATGGAAGTGTACACTCTCGTGCCGTCGTTCCAGTCATGTCGGATTAGCGTCCCATTCCCATCGGATTATGAGTGCTAGGGAAGAGAGAGTGCACCTGTGTTTGTGCACACACTTTTGCCCTATAATATTTCCTGCACACTTGGCTAATCTCTCTTGAGATTATTATTATTATTTCAATAATGTCAATGTTATCATTTATTATTTAATGTTATATTTAATGATAAACTATAATGCGCTTTTAATATGGCGTTGATTTATTTTCGGCGTTCCTTAATCACGCTGGCTTGTACGCTTGTAATTAATATAATTATTTGCGTATGTCTATATGATATTGATTTATGATATCAAGCAGGTTGCAGGCATAACATGGAGTAGAGTGGCCAGAGAGAGACAAGAATGGAGTAGGTTGGAGGAGGCCTTTGCCAAACTGGCAAACGGACTTACAAAAAGTAAAAAAACACCAAATACGCGAATAAGTTGAATCATGTAAAATAAGTGTAGTAGTTTAAGAAACCAGTATTTTGTAAATCTTTTGTCCGAATTAAAGGCTTATTATTATTATTATTATTATTATTATATATGATATTACGGCCTGGCCACGGGAAACTTGAATGCAGTGAATATTCGCGGGGTGCGAACGGAACAAGTTTATTTTATTGTGATCAATTGATATTGTGGTTTCCTAGATAATTATGCCTATTGTCTCTAAACATTAAGCATATAATTATTTTTGCATATTTACTACTTCTTTTTGTTTATCCACTTAATCACGAGAATAAATGACGGAAAGTTAAATAACCTATTCAGGTTAATCTCTCGCCATTCAGTTCACCCGATAATGTCACAGCGGTTTTTTAATGAATTATAATAAGTAGGCGACCTGATAGGCTTGTGATAAGTGCCATTCTGCCCACGGGCACTATATAAGACAATAAGTATTTATTCACTCCATTCTCCAAACAAACCGCGGACCTTTTGTTATTAACCTTTGTACCTTATTATATTGTATTCGTTAATGTGTGTGTTTGACTTATTCCTTGTATTTTAATCAGGGACAGATACGAGTAACATAGATAATACTTTTATGAATATGTAAGCTATTTTAATTAAATTCAAAATATTGTTAAAAGCCAATATTGTGTGATTGATATAGTTCTATTTTTGGTTTAATTCTTTTAAATACGAATTTAGTCATAAGTAATACGACATTTTTGTTGGGCTATGAGAGTTAAGGAATATAGAGGGCTCGTGTATACGCACATGCTTATATACTGTAATATGCCCGGTGTCAATTTCTTAGTTCTCCTTGACTCTACAAGGAGAACAGAAATTATAAATTATTTTAAAAATCATCAATTTAAATATTACATCTGACTGCGTTTCGTGACGGCCATTTTTTATTTGGTATAATGCAAGCTCAGTATATGGATGTCATCAATCAATACAAGTGCTGAAATAAACAAAAAAGCCGGCTTTCAGATCAATCAAGATTTTAAGCTCGGTGCTGCGGTGAGCTTGTTTTGGGAAAGTGCAATTCTCTTTTTAATATTCCTCGTTCAATCAATTTTAATAAAAAAAATCTGGCGTATTAGCACTTTTATAGGTTTAATTTAAAGAACGTTACCTATATTTTTTTTATTTAACCGATGATCGTGGGCTCAAACCCGGGCAAGCGTTACTAAATTTATTTATGATTATTTATTTCATGGGATTAATTTGTTTTTAAATTCATCGGTGACGGAAAACATTGGGAGGAAACCTGCATGTGTTTTATTTCACTGAAATTCTGCTACATGTGTATTCAACCAACCCGCATTGGAGCGGCGTGGTGGAATAAGCTCCAAACCTTCTCCTCAAAAAAGGAGAGAATAAAGCATTCTCTCCTTTTGTTGTCCCAGCAATGGGACAGTCACAGGCTGTTACTTACTTTACAGATTTTTTATGTGAATATTTTGTTTATAATACATCTCATCGGTCGAGGGAATAATTTAAAATACTGTTTCTGATAAAATTATGATACTTGCATATCCACAAAGCTATACTAAAACAGCGTGGAATATACCTTAAATCTTATCCGTAGCTGAAGAGGAGTGTGCTCAACAATGGGACTGGTGTAATTATGTAAGTACAAGTACAAGGGACATGACTTTTTTTTGTATAGATAGGCAGACGAGCATTTGGGCCACCTGATGGTAAGTAGTCACCAACGCCCATAGACAATGGCATTGCAAGAAATGTTAACCATCGCTTATATCGCCAATGCGCCACCAACCTTGGGAACTAAGATGTTATGTCCCTTGTGCCTGTAATTACACTGGCTCACTCACCCTTCAAACCGGAACACAGCAATAGCAAGTACTGCTGTTTTGCGGTAGAATATCTGATGATGATGGTACCCACCCAGACGAGCTTGCACAAAACTCTACCACCAAGTAAATCCATCTTATATTCCGTAATTTGTAGTTTATACTTCTTAGTATCCGTGTCTATTGACGATACCACAAACCGAGATCATAATAATATGCATGTCTATCATTTTAAAATTCTAAAAAAAGCTAGAAATCAATACAAAAAGAAACCAGACGTTATTTTTTTTTAAAAATTGATCTCATAAACATTTACTCAATTTAGTAATCGAAGTGGTAGAAGAGAGTAAAATACTCGAATAAGATTAATATCTTATTCGAGTATTTTACTCTCTATTTTTACTTCTCAAAATCAATATAAATTAATAAAGCAAACTACTAACATTTAATTAATAATGTATCATAATCATGTCCAGTTATTCACAACTGCGAATGTTATTTTGAATCAAACAATTTTACGACGTACGAAGCACATTAACAATGCTTCGGTGAAGCAAATATGGGCGTTCGGTTTTATGATAGCAAGTAAATTATACTAGTTGATGTCCGTACACGGAAAACTGTAATCAAAGCATGGCTGTTCGATCCTAAAGACGATGGTGTGAGTTGTAAGCGTATATTTAAATGTTACTTCTAATTTAATAGTTTATATTTATACTAAATTAATCAAATTGAAAAATAAAATAAACACATCTTAGATTTTTAATTTTAAAATTGTTAGTAATAAATGTCCAGACTCAAATAATTATTTTATTACAGAACAACCGTCGAGCTTATTATTATTTTTTCATTTCAGATGAGTTGATTTTGTGTCTTATTCTAGTTGTTATATAGTAACACTTATCTGTATCGAGGCTTGACTTTAATTGTTGCTTAGGGGGTGATCAGTTTAAAATAGCTGTGTCTTTTACTTTCGAATGTCAAATTAGTATCAATCAAGTATGGCGGATTGATTTTTTTATAAGAAAACATGCGTAAATTTAGTTAACCACTATATGTTGGTACCAACCACTCATCAGATTTTCTATCGACAAACAACAATACTTAGTATTGTTAATACTATTGATAATAACACAATACTTAGTATTGTTGTGATCCAGTGTGAAGAGTGAGTGAGCCAGTGACAGGCACAAGGGACATAACATCTAAGTTTCCAAGTTTGGTTACGCATTGACGATGTAAGGAATGGTGCGCCAATGTCTATAGGCGATGGTCACCATTTACCATCAGGTGGCCTATTTGACCGTCCACCTGCTTATTTTATAAAAAATAGTCGTAGTTCCCAAGGTTCGTTGATGATATAAAGAATTGTTCATATTTCTTGTGGGACCAAACCAATGTAAGATATTTTTTTTATTTATTAATATACGTTGTTCTCTATACTCTTAACGTCATCACGAAAAGAGCAACAGAAATCAAAAATTATGAATTAATTATAATCCTATTTTGTTTGTTATATTATAAATCTTATGACTTACACCACGCGTCATATCGTTGCAGTGTTGTCTGCATTGCGGGAAATAATGGCTGTCGGTCATATCTAAAACATTACCTTTACTCGAACCGAACCCTTACCTGACCCCTTTGATTTTATCCGTCGCATTAAATTACTTCCCGGGAAAATAGCCCTTAATCGTATGTCCGTTATGATTCTTTATATTTTGTACTTCATTTTATATTAGAATACCAATTTTTTATTTTATCCGTAGCGTGAGTTTTGATGTATGAATTTATATGTCATATTATGATAGGATTTTTTATTTCATAATAATAAACGTATAATATATATAAGGCTGTGATTGCGAGCTTCGGAATTTAAATTCTGGTTTCGAAAATAAAATCGATAAAGGCTTTTAAAAAATATCAAAAGTCGTCCTTTCCTCTTGAGAATTTAGAAGCTTATACCACCATGCTGCTCTGATGTGGGTTGGTAGACTGTGATTCGTCCTTTGACAGAATATCATTCGACACATGTTCGTCTTTAACGTCGAATATGATGTGATGATGATGACAGATTAAGCTCATTAAACTCAGTGGTACTTGAAGTTTGAACCCAATATTTTTGGTTAAGATTTGTGTTTTTTATCCACTAAGCCATATTGGCTCGACATTAAATTTTTTGTACGTTACATATTTTAAGAATAATGAATTTGATTCCCAATAGTTATAAGTGGTGTTTCGCTTGCTCGCCAATTAACTCGTTTTTATTTTCACCATTTGCTACCACAATCAGTAAAGTAATACTTACGCAGCAATATTTAACAACCACCCATAATCCAGTTTGTTTATGAAGCCCTTCCTTACAGCTGTAATAAAATTCAATTATAACTTTCAAAAAAGTTAAAAAGCATTTGCTGTTACAGGATATTATAAAACTTTGTCAATGTCAAGCCGCTTCAAATAATGAATACACTAGGCAAAAACTTTCAAATTAATCAGATCTCAGGCGTGTCTATCCGAACTGGTTGAGTAAATAAGTGTAATGATTCAGTATCTAATAAATATTTTGCCTTTGAAATCGAATTAGCAATATACTGTCCATATGTACTTTACTAACGAATCTATATAAACGATATAATCACATAGTTCATTAAATGAACAAACTTGACTTCATTAATGCTTAAGAAACACGAAGGTTCTCTTCATCTTAACTAACCCAAGAGTTTCGGTTTACAAATTGGTAGTTCCCTCTCACGCATAAAGATTGCCATCTGACCTGCCCTAAGGCGGTGATACACTGGAAGTTACTAGCTTTAATGAGTGATATACTGTAAAAGTCGGTCCTAAGTATATTTTGAAATTATTTTATTATTCATCGTTTACGTGTATTGAGTAATTGCTGCATTAGGTTTAATGAACAACATTCTTATTTCGGTTTGTTTAAAATTGTTTAAACAATCTTTGCTGTTAAGGCAAAGGCCCCGAGCTTTTTCCACCATTCTGCGCTAATGCGGGGTGGATATAATTATACATAGGCAAACATAATAACAGACATACTTCTAAAATTGAAATAAATTGATTTGCGTAACATTGCTTACAGATATACATACATATAATACCTACCGCATAAAGATCACTCAGCTTATGTAGAAACCCAGGGGCAGCATACAATATTTCTGTACATACACTCTACTGCTACGTATAGATGAAGAATCATTTTTTTAAATATAATTTGGAGATACGTTACGTTACGTTACCAAATATGACGAGAACTGTTATGGTACAGATTGTATAATCTTCACATACATTTTATGTTGTTAATTAAGGTCTTTGTGGTGGTCTTTATCAATGGGCCAAAAATGACACCATGGACAGATAAGGGTTAACGATGTATGTATACAAAGCACTTAACGCGAATTTAGCAAAATTCCTCTTCCATTATGATCAAATGTTTTTGAATACCAAAATATTGATAGTGTGTGAGTTTAAGTACTGTAATTATTGGTTGTTGCTGCTGCTATTAGTACGGTTAACAGAACAAATTATTCCTAGTACATTATAATTTCAAACATTACCTGAAAACTCGAAGAACAGATTTATTTTACAGCGACTAAATTGAAAATTAATTACGCAAAAGTAATGTACTGAGAGCTACATACAAACGAAATAGATTTAATTTACATTTTCATCGGCAGGAAGATTGCCTTCAATTTTCCAATTTTCTCCGCCGTCACTTCGCCACTTAAATTTGCTTTAGCAATTTAAACTCTAATGAGATAAACGTACAGTTCACTTTTAAAAATGAAAATGCAGTAATGAAAAAAATATTGATATTTCTCGTAATGATGTCTTCCAATAAGATGTTAATTCGCTTGGCCCTTTTGCTTTATTTAAAGTTATCGCATTTCATGAGTGGTTTGTGAAAGATTTGTCGAATTTATTGAGATCTGCCGATATACACGAAGGAGAGATTTACTCAAGGGATTATTTTTTATTTAATTTATTTCTTTTAAGCTTCTTTAATAATTTTTTCCGCGTTATCGAAAACGTTTTTATAGTACAAAATCGTACCCACATCTATAGCTCGGTGTTGGTTTACTTTAACCGAACGCAAATTGTAATATCATCCGTTATATAACGTTATATATTACAATGATATTACAATCGTTTACTGTACTACAGTACACGATATAGTAAGTGAGCGCTTTAACAGTTTTTGACATGTGATTTGTGGTCAGATGCTGTCTCAAGTGTCATATGCTCATGACGTCATTAGAGGCCTGATATGCTTGAAGGTAGCCACAATACAACAAACCCACAATATATTTTATCAACCTCTAGATCTGTTTATAAAATATTTCTATTGTTTATGTATTCTATTTGTTCTGATAGTAAATTATTTTCTTCAACCTTAGATATTAACATTGGAAAAAGTTTAAGCGACTATTTATAATGTGTATGTGTGACTAATTATTGGCATAAGGGGCCAATTATATTACCCAGGACTTATTTAAATCGGAACACAACAATACATATTGTTAATTTTGGCGGTATAATAAATGCCGAATGGGTGTAACAACGATCGTTCGTAAAGATTATTTAAATAATATTTTCTTCAGCTATGTTTAAACCGGTCGGAAGTTTAATAATTACAGTCCATAAAAGATAAAAAACAATACCAAAACTCTTTTAGTCTCAAAGTAAATAAATAATAGAAATTACCTTTTACTCACCATATGTAGACATCATGGAAGAGCGGTGTTTTAAGGCCATAATTTATAAATTTTTAGTGTTGAGCATTGAAAAGGAAGGATCCTCCGACCAGACCGGTGTTGGTCTGGTGGGCTACCGCCCGACGGTTGTTGTCGGGTTCTTGTATATATGTTCAATCGCTCGGATAACTTTAATATCGCGATGTAGGGTACGTCAGTTTTTAGTTTTCGTATGTGGCGAGATAGATGTCGCTACATCGCTCCCCTCCGAGACCGGAGGTCGATAGCAGGTTGAGTCGTCCATATGTCTTGTGATGTTTGCCGGGCCAGTGGAATGTTCCAGTGAGTCGGAACCAGATGCCGCATAGTTCACGGTGAGTCGGAACTGTCTGCGGTGATGCCCCAGTGAGTCGGGGTGATGCTGCAAATGCTCCAGTGAGTTGGAGTGGTGCAGTGCTGCGTAGTTGCTGGCTGCTGCGTCGACCAGGAGAGAAGTGCGTCTCTGCTTGCTGACCGGCCGAAGTGCAGTGTGCTGTGCCAAGGTCGCTGAGAAGACTGTGGGTGATGACCAGTAATGCGCGTCCGCTGCATGCTGGTGGTCAGGATACCCGTAGTAGTCGTGGATGCTGGCTGGCTGTATGACTCGCTGCTCGAAAGCTTGAGGAAGTGATGATGACGTCACGATGACGTAGTTTTTGCGAAGGCTGCGCTGACGTTCATGCTCGGGGTCACCAGTTTGGTGTTGACCATTGAAAAGAGAGGATCCTCTGACCAGACGGGTGTTGGTCTGGTGGGCTACCGCCCGACGGTTGTTGTCGGGTTCTTGTATATATGTTCAATCGCTCGGATAACTTTAATATCGCGATGTAGGGTACGTCAGTTTTTAGTTTTCTTATGTGGCGAGATAGATGTCGCTACAAATTATTTAATAAAAACATTTCTTATAAATCCTATGACCTATTTGTGATACAAATATATTTACCATTTTTATGTTGTCTCTCAATGCTAAAATAACTATATACAAATCAATAAAATCTCGACATCTAAGTACGGACACATTTGTTACACTCCTGTGCCTCAAAAACATATAGAGTCGCGTCCTGCGTCTGATTTTCGGTCATATTGGATCATTGGAAATCGAGAGTAAGGAAAGTCAGTATACTCGTGTTTGCTTACAAACTTGTGCTTTATAATATTTCATTCACAGTTATCTAGTCTTTGTGAGTGGCCGCCCTTGTTGAAATCAAGCCAGTTATACTTAGCCGTAAGAAAAAAGGAAATATAAAGTAAAATACTAAATAGTTATAAATGGAATATCAATTAATATAATCTTTATTATTGGTTATGGAAAATTCTTGCTTAAGAGGCCTGACCCAGATATGGAACGTTTATGGGCTTCATTACCACTTTACTTAATAAACGCTGTATGCAATTGAAGCAACACAGTTCTATACGCGATTAAAAGTAACATAGTTCTTTGTCTTCTTCTTTGGAATATTAATTTACTGACAAGAGAAAGAGAAAGTATACGGGTAATAATTCAGCCCATTATACAACGGTTACAAGTGTCGTAAGAATATAATATGACTTGGAATTAAATTTCTTTGTTTGTGAGCAATTTCAGTAATTACTTTTAACACAGCTAAATGCTTACTTTGAGAATAAATAAATAAGTATTTTCATTAAAGAAATTTTGTCTTGAAAGGTTTTCAAGAGGACAATGTTTCAAAGTTTATCTCTGCCTTATAATTATGGTGATTAATTTACATCATCGCCTCTTATTACCTTTACTTTAAATATAATCACAATCACAACTATAATTATATAAAACTTATTGGATATTAAGTAAAAGTATATTTTCAGTTTTAAATATGCGAATAATATGTTGTGATTTGAGTAGTTGTGCTCATCGATGAGTCCACGACCTTTTCACCGGTTTTTAATGATTTTATATTTCTAAATTATTTACTAAGTTTTGTTTCGTATATATTTGTGTCATTTTCATGCTCTGTGAATAAATAATATTATATACAATTAAAAATACCTATCTACATTATTTATTTCTCAATTACACAAAAACCTCGTGATTTTGAAATATCTGTTAAAATGAGAGTAGATTTTATGTAACAATAGGCCAAAATCATTACATTCTTAGTCACGGTAGTTTTGGGTAAAAGCTAATAAACGTTAATGTGAAATCTGAGTTAGAATAATGAAATGTGGTTAATGAACACGTTGAGCTTCATTAAAATTTAATTAATTAGTTGTCTAAAAATTATATAGTCATTCCGACTCCGTATATTTCATAATCTGAAATGAGATTAGCCGGCGAAGAACTAGAGTTACTAAAACAGTTTTAAAAAGTACCATACTTGTATGTACGTGGCCGCGATCTGGTTATATATGATATAGGACCAATGGCAATTAGAGCAGACGAGTGGAGGTCGTGGATCGGCTAACGCGGCATAAGGCATACTCCATCCAGATTGATCGATGATCTGAGAAGTTGGCGAGATTTGATTACGATTGGCGGAATAATGATGGTAATAATAAAATACTAAAATTTCCACCAGGTGTCCCGATAACTATTATTTCAACCACCTAACCTCAACTTTATACAGACACCTTTTTGTATTAAAATATTTTTGTTCCTATAATTACTATTGTTGTCATAATCAGGTCTGAACGTTCTCTCTTCAGTATGGTAAATCAATGAGAAGCCAAAAAAGAGCGTGTGACAGATTCGACATATCAGAAGCTACATTATAGAAATAATGCACACAAATTCGATCTAAATGTTTTTCTTTCATCACGTCTTTAGAATTCCTTATACAATATAATCCTATTTTCATTGATAATCGTTGCTTGCAAGAGTCTGTTCCGATCGATCTTTTATACTTCAGTCGAAATAGTTGAAACCCCGTCCACGCTTAGCCAGTTATTTGATCATCCTCGCTAGTTAATGCAAAGATGCTAATAAAGGTCGGCAGCCAATATAACTTTGTGATATGAAAACTAAATATGCGCATAGAAATGTTGTTAGTGTAGATTTACACTAAGTATCACTAACTGGAGTAGAGTGGCAATGGTCACGGCGACCCCGTGTTATAATAAGTTAAGGCACAGTGCCTATCTTTTATAAATATTGATAGAGTTTTGTATCTTTTTTATTAAATAGGTAGGCGGACGGGTAAATGGCACCTGATGGTTAATGGTCACCGAAACCTCATAGACTATATATAGATTATATAAAGCCATAAAGTATTCATGTGAACTCTATGACGTCAAAACTTTTAATCCTGAAACGTAGATTGTGATACCCGGTAAGAAAAATGCAGGCATATTAAAATAAAATTATTATAAATTAAGGATAAGATTACACCAAAGGCACAGAAAACACGTTTGTGGAGATAAAATACAAAAAAAAAGACTGATTAAAACAAATCCTACGCGATTTGATCAAAGAAGCGAATGGATCACAAACAATATTGTAGCATAAAATACATTTCTTTATTATTTATGCGAAAAATATCAACAGTTCTAAGAAAAACAATTTCTAATGAAACATAAGCCGGGATGAAACTTCAAAAAGAAAAAAGTACCGAAAATAATTGTTGTACCTATAACATATTTTAGTTACGTAATAGTGAAAAATGTTGCCAATGACAAAAAAGGCGATATTTATTTACTTTTAAGCAATAAGTATTATAACTTTTTTAAATGGTTCTTATGATTTTATACATTTGAATTTATATTTAGAAAAGTAGTCTTCTCTTTAATATGTCATCTAGTAGCCGAGATTAGAAGCAGATTCGGATTAATGACGTCGTCCGCCGCAAGCTCTAAATTTAATTTGCATATCAAGGCGGTTGGTACTTACACCTCGGTTCAAGACCCACACCTATACTGCCACTTATGTGAGCTAAGACCCACATTTATACTGCCACTTATACGATGGACCTCCTTGTTATTTAGTTTTGATTAGAATATCTTATACTAGCGTATGATACGTTTAGCTTCTGCGATGATTACATATTATAACACATGATATTTTTTTAAATTATTTACAAAATTTTTACTCAACGAATTGGCTCCAAATTGGTAAATTCGCAAGGCAAGATGACCCTGTGCGTAGAACGCGTTCATCTTGACCCAAAACTGGACTCAAATCTGGGTAAGCACCATTTTTTTATGTGCTTATTTTTTGTTTATAATTTTTGTTTTCTTATTTTCTTATCTATTTTTTTATTTCTGCAAGAAGGGGCAAACGAGCAGGACACTCATCTGATGGAAAGTGACTACCACCGCCCATCGACACCTGCAACATCCGAGAGCTTGCAGGTACGTTGCCAGCCAAAGTTTATAATTTAGCTCATGCTTGTGTTAATAAACAGTCAAAGAGGAGGAGGAGGAAACCAGCAAGTGTAAATTCTGCCACATGTATATTAAAGAAGCTCAGTTCCACTACATAGATTCGCCCAGCAGTGGGACCTTTAAGGTGTCACGAGTACTTGTACAAAAACAGATAGATTACTACTATTTCTGGAACGTTTTAATACATACATCAACATTTACAATTTTGATGATACGTGTGTATATAAATAATTAACAAAATTATCACCTTATATATACAAATAGATTGCATATAAATTTGTGATCGACACTGTTTGACATATCACCTTAAAATACATAGGGACAAAAAAAATTACACCTTTGCAGCGGTATGGCGGCCATTTGGAACCGTCGGAAAGGTATGGCATGGTGATTTTCGTGAATGACTACTCGACGATGATTATCTGTGAAAAAATTAGCCCGGTACAAATGGTTGAATTATTATTTTTAAATTAACATGTTCTCGTCGGTATGGCGGGCTGTAAGTCACATCGGAGAAGTATGGCATTGCGCTACCGTCTACTTATTTTTCCAGGGACTATCGGAAAATACAAGAATTTTTGTGGAACAAATCGTTCGACTTCCGCAATTTATCCGACACGTTTGATTAAAGCCCACGCGATTGGGCCGCCGGTACCAGCGCTATGACCATCATTTTCCTTTTCGTCATTACGTAATTAAACCCCTGTAGAGTCGCCATACTGGTACAAATGACCGGAAAATTTGTGTCAGTATCTTCCTGTCTAATAGTATATTTGTGTACGTTTTCATGAAGAAGGTTTTTATATACAAATATAATCCTAACCAATATTTTAAATGCGAAAGAGTTTGTTTGTTTGTTACCCTACTACTACTTAAATAGGACATACACTTGCCTACACACGGACGAAGTCGCCAGCAGAAACTAGTTTAATAATAAATAAAAATTAACTTCAATCATGTTTTTTTTTATAAATATACTTAATCGTATCAAAAGCTTAAAAATTAATTACCCAAATCCGACATCAGAAATTCATTAAATTTTCATTCCGTCACAGTTACCGTTTCAACTTTCCCAGTGAACTCCAGAATGAGCTGTATAATTTCATCAGCTTATTAAATTATGACGTGACTTAAGTTGCTATGTCCCTCACAACATGGAACTTTGACTTTGACCTCAATTTAGAGGTTTTGACAAGGACCTCTCAATATCGGTATACTTTTATTGATTGTGTTTAGTAATATGGAGGAAAGTCTATTTCTGTGAGATGATTTAGCGGAATATATTAAAAGATTTAATGGTGACTTTTTAGGGTCTATCTGCGAGAGCCAGATGTCTGTTGAAAGGGACTCGAGATAATGATACGTCGTAAAAAATTTGAAAGACTTTTTACATGGGCCTTCGAGTCTTTTATATGGACTAAAGATTGAAAACGAATGAGAGTTCTTTTAGCTTATTAATGGTCTATTCGGTTCATTTTGAAATCCACTGAACGTTTTTCGATAATGAAAAAGGTTGGCTAAATAAAATGGACTACAGCTTAAAATCGGTACACTCATTATGAAAATACGTAATAATAATAATATTTCTATGAAATATTATTGCACATAAAAAAATATAACTTGAAAATTTACAATGTTGAAAAAAAACGTGAATCTATATATAATGCTATGATGTATAATAAATATCTATAATATACGTATAAACATAAGAATACAATATATATAAGTAATAGATTAAAAGGTAAAGGTAAGGTTGTAATTTATATATAAAGGGAAAGACGATGGTATCTTCCTTATCTTTCGACTTCATGCTTGATCTCCAGTAGGTGTGGGTATTCGGGCGAGGAGAATACTTCTAGTATTTTAACGGTAAATTGGTTTACACTCTATCAAGCAGCACGCTATTCTTGACATCTACCGGTCGCCTCTTCTTTTCATAATGGCGGTCCTGTCACTTTTTCGCGCTCGTTGTTGCGTTAGAGTACACGAGACTGGCCGATAACAGCTGCTAGGTTACCATTCGTGCCAGATTTTTACTCTCATAATTAAATGCGACATCGTATACATTTTGTCATAGAATAATAACGCTTACAAAGAGTGTAGGCCCAAGCGAATTGAAGTCATTCAAATTGTTACTAGTCTCAATACATTTGACGTCACGTCAGTCGTCGAAATGTTATCAGCTATGGAAAATATATTTACCACGATTGCTTAATATCTTAAATAATAAAAATAAATCAATATTTAAAATTATTATTTTAACTTTTTTAAATTACACATTAATACTGTTCAACTAATTATAAAAAAAAATCTTTATGATTATACATAAAATAAAAGCAATACGAAATACATTTTAAAAAAGAGATCATTATAATAATAAAAGCTAAAATTAAATAAATAATATTGCAATATATAATTATAATAATTATTCATTAATTGTAATCGTTTTTAGTTTTCCTTCGAATCTGATTGCTTCTTCTTACATATCCCGTCCTTATTCCATACAAATTTACTATTTATTACAATTTACTATCAGAAAACCTTTCAGCGTTAATTAATTTTAATTAAAAAATAATAATATCCAATATTATTGTCTCTCAAATTGTCACATATGAATACAACCTACGTAATAATTCAAATTAATTAATTGCAAAAAAATATATTTCATCATTCAAGTTCAAACAATATCATTTTCTTACTTTATGGGGAAAATGTGTATTCACTTGCAACATAATTCGGTCGTATGTGGGCGTGTCGGTGTATTTAACGTACGGGACACTTATACACACATTAATTCTAGTTACTTCAATTTTGAGCGAAACTTTGTACGACACTATCCTTCTAAGCGTTATTATTCTATGCATTTTGTAACTAAAGTTTGACTATACTCATTACTTTATATATAATTTCCGTCTAATGTAAGCTACCTCTAACATGGTATTACAGAAGGCGATCGGTTGGCCTTAAATGTAGCAAACAGCTCTGGGATGTGTAACCGGTGCCGCTGTAATGTGTGTCCACTTTTACTGTGCATTTTGAACGTTACGTCAACACGCCACGTGTAGGCAGACGTGCAGCAGACGTGCAGAGGAAATAATTAATATTGACGGAGAGACAAATCTCTTGGATACACGTGCTGGTGAATCCTGTTGAGATAATTTATACGTTGAAATCGATACGGGCGCCCCGGCTGATGTGAACTAATGATTCAAAGCTGTCTACTTCGATAAAAGCTCGTTTTATTCGGTGATATTTTTAATGGTAGGCGTAATTGAGTAGGTACATAATAAATATTATAAATTAGTAATATTATAAATGCGAAAATAATTATGTATATGTTATGCTGTCACGGCTAAACTACGAAAGCGATTTTGCTGAAATTTGGTATGAAGCGCTAAGGACATAAACTACTTATTATATACTTTATAACGCTTGGCATCCCCTCCCCAACGCGGGTGAAGCAGCGGGAGAAACCTTATACGTTATAAATTATTTTATTTATTTTTGTACGTCCTAAATGTGCACACGATTTGAGTATAACTCTGTAAAAATATATTTACCACTCTTTCTACTGTTATGGTTATAACACGTTTTTTGTTCCAACTGCCAAAGATCATGAGATAGCTCATTGGCTAGAATATGTGAATCTTAACCGAGGATCGCGGTACGAAGGATCGTCACCCGGAAAAGCTTAAGAATGTTTGTTTGTTACGCTTTCACATCTTAACTATTCAACCGATCGTCATGAAATGTGGCACACATTGTCAGGGGTTCATAAAAAGACATAAATTCCCACCTCGCAGATGAAGCGGCGAATGGAAACTAGTTTTATAGTAAAAATAATTGTCTTTTAATGTATGTAAGCTTTTCGGTTAAAATATGTTTTTTTTCTGACATCGAAAGCTAAATTTATTCTGTGGATGGTAAGCATTTATATGGATCGTACACACCTGTGCCAAGCCTGCGAGCAAGTGTATAGCTTAACAGAAAATCACTAGTCGCGATCGCTTCTGCTACGCTTGGTTAAAAATATTTTGGGGGATCTTAGACCAAAAACCTTGATAAAAATGGTTTTGTCTGGTTTTGTCATGATAATAACGCTAAAGTTATATTCTCATAATAAAATTTGTATATCATTTATTCAAAACTTTGTCAAAAAATTATTAAAAAATTGAAATACATAATTATAAATCGAATTTGCTTAAAGTAAGGCATTTATTTCATAAATCCATGATTTGTTTGTAAAAAATACGCTTCCTTTCTTCTATTTCACCGTGACCTTCATCCATTTACATCGGAATAAATATTAACCACATATTGACTATGGATCCAAAATATTCTACCTATCGTTAAACTGTATCAAGCGTGCTACTTTTTTAATAAATCCTATGACGTCACGAGAACAATTCGAGCGAGAGCGAATATTGGGTAAGCACACGTCTGTCAAACGTCGATTCTTTTCTATTCTAGCTGAGCTGGCTTTACCAAAAGGTACTGAGCATTTCGTGCCGTATGATGAGAACCAATTTTTTTTTCCGTCGTGTAGATCCGTTTTTCTTTATAGATATTTTGCCTTAAATTTATTTTACTTTAAATTAGGCAAGTAACGTTACTAATGCTATCACAAATATAACTAATTCCTTTCAGCTTAATAGGTTTTGACTTTTATATTTTTTTTAATTTTATAATATTATGTTTCTTGTTTGAATTTAATTTCGTATCTCATGTGATATAATTAATGAATCATTTCTTCTCATATCAGAAGTTTTATTTCGAACTGGTGGTAGAATTTTGACATTGTTAATAAGTAAGATTAATGCTACAATTTAAATGAAATTTTGAAACCGACTGCTGACGGTTTAGTCAATTTTTTTACACCAGAATTGTCGTATGAACTCAGATTAACTAATTTGGATTTCATCTTAACGTTGTTTGGTCGCGAATTGCGTTATCAGCTGCGACCGACCAATAACAATTCAGTATTCAAATGAGTTAATTTAAATATATAGTTACACTTGAAGTATAGTTGAAGATACGAAACACCTGTATACCATCTTTCTCTCTCATTTATTCCGAGGAAACGAGGGATATTACATGTATGAGCTACACTACAATTCTGCTAACATTATAAATTCGTAATAAAATTTAAAACGTTTTAAATTTTTCAGTTATAAATATTTCCTATAATACTCTACGTTAGCGTTTGCGGTAGCTGGATATGATATTTTATGCTTCGACGCCTCTTAGACTGAACGCATCCTTTCCTTTTTAGGTCCGTTGTGCTATCGAAAACCGCCAATGCTTTTGGTTAGAAGTCGTTGACACTACTTGTTATAAAAAAGCAATATATTCTATAGTAAATATTATTATCAAAAAAATGGAGGTAATTATCATCGTACGTTTGGTACATTCCAAGATAATGGAATTGACAGACTTTACGGAGAGACACGAGTGTTTACCAGTTAAAAATTATTTAGGCACATTTTAGCTGTTGGTGGGTTGGTATTGCAGGTAATATTCATTCATTGACTGTCTCGTTGGTCTAGTGGCTAGATATAAGGCCGCAGACCCGGTGGTCCTGGGTTCAATTCCCAAGTCGTCCCAGGCCAATAAATAGTTATTGGGTTTTTCTGTCAGAAAATTCTCAGTAGCAGCCCGGAGTCTGGAAGTTGGAAGTGTGTACACTCCCGTGCCTCGGAAAGCACGTTAAGCCGTAGGTCCTGCGCCTGAACTCATTCCAGTCGTGTCGGATTGCCGTCTCATCGGATTATAAGAGTCAAGGAAAAGAGAGTGCACCTGTATTTGCGCACACACTTGTGCACTATAATATCTCCTGCGCAGTTGGCTAATCTCTCTTGAGATTGCCGCCGTGGCCGAAATCGGTCTGGAGGGCCTTATAATATTCATTCATTTATTAATATTAATATAAATTTTTAATCTTCTATTTTAATAAAATATTGGTATAAAAACTGGCATTTATAGAGTACACGCATTTTGCCCGCGACTTCGTCTGCGAAAATTTAAAAACTATTATTTAACGTAAATTACTATGTATTTGGTAATAGACTAAACGTAGGACAGTTACAGTTTGCTCAAACTGTTACATTTTTCTTACTGAGAGAATTTTATACCCGTCATAACTTCTAAATGAAAAGTCCGACCCGGATAATTTTAAGTAGAATTTACATGTAAATAACCATCCTTAATTATCAAACCATTTAAATGGATAAGGTTTAATAATATCATGATATATACATATTTCACCTTTATTCGATTCCACCGTATTTGAACTTAATAATTTAAACAAAAACTGTTATTGTGGCTTAAGTATAATAGTTAGGCATATACCATTACAGGCTGTTTTATTGTGAGCAATCATGAATACTATTATAATATAGAACACTTTTTTATATACCGTCAATAGTTTTCGCAGCGCACGCCAAATAATGACTTTTATAGGTAACAATTTTATACTTTGGGTTACATTGTTCCATTTTAGGTAGGGATCTCTAATGTTTTTGAAAATATAAAGTAGCCTAGGTTACTCGTTAATGATGTAGCTTTTTAATGGTGAAAGAATTTTTAAAATCGGTACACTAGTTTTTGTGTTAAATCGTAACAAACATACAAAAAAAACAAACCTTTCCTCTTTATAATATTAGTATAGATGACTTACAAGTATGAATTTTAATTAAGTTAATTAACTACTCAAATTATAAGTTAATTCTTGTTAATTTGTAATTGAAGAGTATTACAAACAATATTATGGAGGAAAATTATAAGCTTAATATAATTGAAATAAATATGAACTATAATAGTGGACAGGTCTAATATTGTGATTAAATTTAGCTTGCATGAGATTGATCTTCGGTTAAGATTCACGTCTACTAACCACTGGGCCATCATGACTCTCAAAAGCAAAAAAGAGGCACGCTTATATCCAATTTCCATATAAATGGAACCGATATAACAATCGTTCACAATATACCTTTCACACGGAATGTATGTTTAATAACTGTTTAAAAGTATTAACATAAAAAATATATATACAAAAACGGCTGCCATTATTTTCATGAATCCCATAGGAGAGATCGCTCCACGCTAAATCCAACGGGCGAGTTGGTTTCTGAAGTAAGATTTACTTGTTACAATGCAGATGACATTATTCTTAACAATATATTATTCTTTACTGAATTAAGATTTAAGGATTTTTTGTTGAAGCATTCGAATAAATAAATATATATAAAAAAGTTATAATAGAATTAGAACTTGTTTATATTTTTTGTATTTTATTGTACATAATAAAGTTATGTTACAGAAAATTGTTGAAGTATAAAATAACACTCGTGTTGTACAATACTTTTTAATTTTTAGTCTTGAGGCTAATTAGTACTACCTTTTAGACAACCCAATCTGAGTGAGATAAATTTAAATGCGTAATCTCTGTACGTGGTGTAGCAATAAATCATGTAGATTATAGGTATTACTTACTACATATGATAACATATATATCTTTTTAAGATGATAAAATAAAATAATACATGTACAATAATATTAGATAACACGATATAACGTTAAAAAGCGTCAAATGAACTCTTGGGAGTCAATATTTTATTTGTTCGTAAGAAAATGCAACGTCGTTTTGAGCTGAACGCAACAAATGCTGAACTTCTTTAAATTACAAATATAAGTATTGCTACAATACACAAATACAGCGACAAGTGGCATAACTGTCTATAACATAGTTTAACGCGATGCCACGAGCTGAGCCAAGCCAAGCCAAGACAGTTAGTCAAGAACGCCTGTGAACAGTAGTGATGTCAAACCATAACAACTCAGAAGAATTAATGATGCGATCCGTTAATTTCGTAACGTCATTTACTCGGTGGTAGAGCTTTGTGCAAGCTCGTCTGGGTAGGTACCACCCGCTCATCAGATATTCTACCGCAAAACAGCAGTACTTAGTATTGTTGTGTTCCGTTTTAAAGGGTGAGTGAGCCAGTGTAATTACAGGCACAAGGGACATAACATCTTAGTTCCCAAGTTTGGTGGCGCATTGGCGATGTAAGCGATGGTTAACATTTCTTACAATGCCATTGTCTATGGGCGTTGGTGACTACTTACCATCAGGTGGCCCACACGCTCGTCCGCCATACTATACAATAAAAAAAAAAAATCGTTAGTTTATACAGAAGAGACTATTGCCCATGGCAACCTCAGGGACAGACCACAATGAGTGTAGGGCTTATCAGGGAAAATAACGGAAATACAGTAAAAAATGAATAAAAAAAAATATATTAGATATAATGTAATGGTTGTTATCTCAATATATAAACATACGTATTATTATATACTAATAAATAATTATATAGATAGATATAAGATAAGCAGCAGTGATTGATTTTTTCTTTTCTGTAATAACTCACTTCGCGCTTGAAATAGGGCAGTATTACGAATTAAATAAAACATACTAAATTTTATGTATCAGCACGCTATGCAAACACACCGTCTGTACTTCGCGTCAATTCCAATACATTTTCCCGCGCTCTGCGATGTGTGTCACCCAAAATGACAGATGGATAAATACACAGATAATATATATTCATATTATAAAATATTGATTTATTATTGTACATATATGTACACTACAATAATAATTATTATAGTTAGTGTCACATAACACTTTCGCATTTTACATCCGTGTTCTGCGGTGAGTTTCGGGTTTGTTGTTATAGAATAGATTTATAGGTCCCTTTCTGACATCAACGTCGAGTTCCAAGTCTGCTTGTACAAAATAGCTTCTCGGATTCACGAAACGAACGCAGACCGTTTCAGATATTGTTATGACAATTAAAATGAACGGCAATCTGCTTAATTAAATCCGTTTGAATCAAATGCGATTTATTATTAAAATTTAAGCGCGTATCAACCGATTTGTATTGTAAAATTTTGTGGAAAATTTGTATTGTTTCTGTTACATTAATTTAAATTTCACAGAGGCTGTGTTCGTATTAATTTACGGACTATACAGTCACAACGACGGCGCTGTGTCGCTAGTTCATGAGCCTAGGACGGACTAGGCAGGTAAGTAATTATACAAACAAATTAAATTAAAAACGCTAAATAATAAATCTTGATTTGGATTTTAAAATTGGTGAGGATTTCTTAAGAGAAACTGCTTGGACGGAAAAGACTTAGTACAAAAGAAAGAAAGTGCGAAGATTTCTTCGGAGTGTCGAGTCTTTGATAATTTCAAGCCGTTTTTTAATACAGCAAGATTTGTTTCGAATAAACAGTTTAGAGAAGAAAAGATAAATAATTTAGTATTCTTGGGAATATCTAGAGTTTTTACGAAATTGCAAGCAACATTTTTAAGGAAAATATCGCTATTAAGCGATTCTTAAGCTTGTGTTATATTATGCACAAACGTTTACAGAGTGGTACGTGCTGGCATAGAGTATTTGTCTCTAGTGTATTGAAAAATGTATATATAATGTATTTTTTGAAAAAAACTCAATTAAATTTATCTTTAAATGTTTCGGCATTAATGGCGGCAAATGTTCAGATAGGGATCTTCTCACCCGATTGATTTTATTTCCGTTACAGCTCGTAATGAATAAATGTACATATTGTATTTATTTAGGTATGAATATTTGTCATTGGGTCCAGCCTCTTACAAATATTTTTCATGACTCGTTTGTTAATTTTACTTGTACCGTACTGGTAGGGCTTTGTGCAAGTTTGTCTGTATATGTATCACCCATTCATCGGATATTCTACCGTAAAACAGCCATAGTTTTTTTTTGTCCCTGTTTGAAGGGTCAGTGAACTACAGGTAAATTGGACATAAAATCTAAGCTCTCAAGGTTGGTGAGGACTAAGGAAACATTTTTAACAGTGATATGTATTAATTGAAATATTATAGTTAAAATAAATATACCATATTCTTCAGAATCATATGTTAAATATGTGCAACACGAAAAAATATATACAGCCGGTCGTTTTAAATAGAAAAGGGATAAATAAGGAGAGTGGCGTATTAAGTAGGCGCGGGAGAAATCTGAAATTTTGCAGGCTTTACGTGCTCTCTTAATGTAAGAATGATCATGTGTCATACTAATAATATAGGGTTTTCCATTAAGGGCGCTTGATCTTTGAAATGCAAAAAAAAATACATGTAGGAGAGATATTTGCGAATTTTTTTTTTATTTGGAAGGTCTATCGACCCCATTATGTATGGAATATGACATCATTCAAATGACTGCCACGGCTTCGGTTGGTGGCGCGCACACGAAAGGTCCAATTTTCGATTACTCTGGCGCACAAATCGGGCTGTATTTGATCGATGGCGTGGCGTATGTTGACTTTGAGGGCAGCGGTGGTTTGCGGCTTGTTGGCATAGACCTGCGACTTAAGAAAACCCCACAAGAAAAAGTCCAGCGGGGTCAAATCGCACGATCTCGGTGGCCAGTTCACGTCGCCTTCGCGCGAGATGACCATGTCCAGAAATTGCTCGTGCAGAACTTCCATCGTAGCGTGTGCTGTGTGGCACGTAGCGCCGTCCTGTTGAAACCACATGTTGTCCAGATCCATATTCTCGATTTCAGGCCAAAAGAAGTTGGTTATCATCGACCGGTATCGCTCACCATTGACGGTGACGGCCACACCATTATCGTTTTCGAAAAAATACGGACCAATCACGCCTCCGGCCCAAAATCCGCACCAAACAGTCACTTTCTGCGGGTGCATTGCCACTTGGTGAACCTCGTGTGGATTGGTCTCGTCCCAAATACGGCAATTTTGCTTGTTGACATAGCCATTCATCCAAAAATGCGCCTCGTCGCTGAAGATGATTTTTTTGCCAAAATCGGCGTCAACTTCCAACTGCTCTAATGCCCAGTCAGCGAACACACGGCGCTGTCTATGGTCATTAACCTTGAGCTCTTGGGTCAGCTGGATCTTGTACGGGTGCAGGCTCAAGTCACAACGCAAAATTCATCAGCAATCAGCTGTCAAAGTTCAAGCGTCCCTATTGGAAAACCCCTTATAAAGAGTTTTATTTGTTATTTTCGGGTTAACGAACGCTGTTAACAGAAGAACACTGTTTTTTTAATCAAATTGTATAAGTTACAGCATTATAGTGTATAGTTTAAATCAGTTTACATATTAGTTATATAGAATTTTTGTTTGCATAATATGACAGTTCATGTTCTTCTTGAGATTCCAGATTTAATTCAAGATACAAAGAGTTAGTAAGTAGCCTAAGTTGAAATCTAAGCTATTCATGGCGTTATCAACTGGTTTTCTATTTGCCGACTAAGGAGTAAATTATTCTTGATTTTTAATATGATACCAAACATTGAGGAACTTTTCGAAAAAGATTGTTTAAATTCCTAAATGCGGTGGCCTTTGATAGGGAAACTGCGTCGACTTTAAAACCGTTTCAGAGTTTTATTTCCTTTTTCGGAACTCTTGGTTTTTATTGCCTTGAATTTTTAAGGTTATATTCGCAGTGAGCGCGAGATAACACTGTTTTTATTTCGAAGTTCACTTTTGTTATGCGAATTTCTCTTTTGAATTTTACACCCGTAAAATTGTACAAGAAATACCACTCTTAAATATTCGGTTTATAGCTATTGTTTTATTATTAATATAACAGTTATAAATTATTATTGAAGACTTTCTTTTATATGTTAAAAGTTTACTTAAAACTTGTGTATCTCATTCGTGAAATGTCGAATGGGAAACAACAGTATTAAAAATACCGTAGATACGAGTATATAACTGACTGCCTCGTTGGCTCTAGTGGCTCGATTTAAGACCGCCGATCCCAAAGTCCTGGGTTCAAACCCCAGTTTTCTGTTGAACATTCTCCGTAATTGCTCGTAGTATTGAAATTCGAAGTGTGTACACGCCTGTCCAACTGAAAGCCGTTGGTCCTGCGCCAGATCTCTTTTCCGTCGCGTCGGCTTACCGTCCCATCGGTTTATGAAAGTGATACTGAAATAGAGAGTGCATCTGTATTTACGCACACACTTGTGCACCATAATGTTTCTTTTGCAGTAATCTCTCCTGAGATTAGATGCCGTGGCTGAAATAAGTTAGAAAAACCGTTGTATGTATGTGTAGTTTTAAGAATATAATCTTTTGTGTCTCCAAAACTAGCATGGATTCGTGTAATGATATATAATAAAGGTTTAACGTTCGTGCGCTTCAGGACAATTTATATGAAAAATGCGGCTCAGGTGCCCGTCGAGGGAACTTTACGTAAAACTTTACGGTGATTACAGACATTTGTGTGAATGCAAATATAACCTTTAAAATATTAAAAGTAATATTATTATTATTTTTTTAATTTATTTATATTAGGTAGGCCAACCAGGAAATAGCAAATATCACTAACATTAACAATATTGTGAAATTATATTTTCAAATTTTGTCAAAATTATTACATTCGGAATTATTAATGGAGTTTTTATTAACCTCTAACTAAGACAATATAATTTGTTTTGTGCCTCTTTTATCTTATAGGTTTTTAATTATTAAACAATTCTTAAATAATAAGCGATAAATAAGCCGAGATGACCCAGTGGTAAGAACGCGTGAATCTTAACCGATGATCGTGGGTTCAAACCCGGATAAGCACCACTGAATTTCATGTGCTTAATTTGTGATTATAATTCATCTCGTGCTTGACGGTGAAGGAAAACATCGTGAGGAAACCTACATGTGTCAAATTTCACTGAAATTCTGTCATATATGTATTCCACCAATCCGCATTAGAGCAGCGTGGTGGAATAAGCTCCAAAAACTTTCTTCTCAAAAGAGGAGAAGAGGCCTTAGCCCAGCAGTGGGCCATTCACAGGCTGTTACTTTTTTTACTTTAAGCGATAAATGGAAAATTTCAAGCAATAATTAATTGGTGTTCTATAAACTAATTATATTTATCTTTAAACATTATTATGTACTTATTAAATATGTAGATTTAATTTGTACGTTATATATTCTCTTAGAAGTTTTATTAAGCAATATCTGATCTGCTTTGAATACTTGAGTATATTTTTCATTTCGCGAGAGCAATATTTGATAACCAGACCTGACTCGTGGAACGACTTGAATGTTTTATAATCTGCACTACAACATGCTGTGATAAGGATATATTAAAAATAAATAAGTTTCATATTACGTTGTATCAGAAAGAGTCAAAATGAGCTTTTACAAATAAATAAATAAAACGTGGTTGTATGTGTGTGTGTGTGTGTGTGTGTGGATTGAACATCTCATAGAAACTTAATTGCAAGTAAGCACTACAATTTTTTCATATGCTAAATTTGTATTTAAGGGGTTTTCCAATAGGGACGCTTGAACTTTGACAGCTGATTGCGGCCATGTTGTTTGAGTGACAGCTGTCACATGCAGTGTGTTATATTCATTCCGTCCTCCCAAACCACCATGGCAGGTTACAGTGTCGAGCAGCACGTGAAAATCATAAAATTGTTTTATGAAAATGGGTCTTCAGTTCGAGCAACGTTCCGCGCACTTCGCCCGTTTTACGGTCGCGATGATCGTCCTGCCGAGTCGACTATCCGTCGATTGGTGGACAAATTCGAGTCAACCGGGTCAGTTAACAATGAGCCGGTTCCCGTGCGTCAACGTAACGCGAGATCTGCCGAGAATATCGCCGCTGTGCGCGACAGTGTCCTCGAAAACCCGCGGCAGTCAATTCCGCGTCGCGCACAGGAACTCGGCCTTTCGCAGACGACAACTTGGCGAATTTTGCGTTGTGACTTGAGCCTGCACCCGTACAAGATCCAGCTGACCCAAGAGCTCAAGGTTAATGACCATAGACAGCGCCGTGTGTTCGCTGACTGGGCATTAGAGCAGTTGGAAGTTGACGCCGATTTTGGCAAAAAAATCATCTTCAGCGACGAGGCGCATTTTTGGATGAATGGCTATGTCAACAAGCAAAATTGCCGTATTTGGGACGAGACCAATCCACACGAGGTTCACCAAGTGGCAATGCACCCGCAGAAAGTGACTGTTTGGTGCGGATTTTGGGCCGGAGGCGTGATTGGTCCGTATTTTTTCGAAAACCATAATGGTGTGGCCGTCACCGTCAATGGTGAGCGATACCGGTCGATGATAACCAACTTCTTTTGGCCTGAAATCGAGAATATGGATCTGGACAACATGTGGTTTCAACAGGACGGCGCTACGTGCCACATAGCACACGCTACGATATAAATAGCTAAATAAATACCTACGGTTCGCCAGTGTAAGGGTAGGAGTTAGTTACCCTATGTCTTTTTCTCTATCCTTGACGTGTACGCGAAGTTGAATGAAGATTGATGAGTAGTTAAGATGTGAACGCGTAACAAACAAACATACTCACGTTCGCATTTGTAATATTAGTTAGGATTGTTATCGTTTTTAGCGGTAGTCGAATCAGCACGCATTGTAACAGCTTTTTGTCTAAGTTGAAGTTTTTCGATATATAAGACAATGTTTATTGTAATCATTAGTATATATTTTGTAAGACGTGTGTAATATAAATGAAATCGAATGAATTTGGAATTATTTTTGTTTACAATTCCCAGTGTCGTGTTTGCTAAATATGCTGGTCATGATGAGTATAGATTTATTGGTTATTTAATAAATAAATAAAATTAATCAAATGCCGCCATATCTCATAGTAACGATGCTAATCAATTATGTACTGTAATATGTTACTTCAGAAACGAGGTTCACAATTCGTATGTGTATATTTTTATATTTTTTCGGGTACATTTTTTATCTGTTGTAGGTCTTTTTATGCAAGAAAATATTTTAGTCACGACATATTTATGCCGCTTGTATTTTAACAAATCCTTAAAGTTCAGTTTCTAGCCAGAATATACCGAGACTACCAGGGTACTCACATTCCACGAAGACTTGTAACATCGAGTTTCGTTGCAGCGGGATAATTTATTATCTCTCTTAGCATACTTTGGTCGTATTTCTGTTAATAAAATCCTTATTGATATAAATGGGTTAGCTAATGGATTTTATAGATCTAGGTGTTCATCTTTATGTCACGTTAATGCGTATATGTGTGTTCTTAAGAATTTTCTCGTTACTAGATGTATTGGCACTGGTAATATTGACTTTAATTCGTTGTTGGTCTGTCCTGAAGTCATGGGCTTATATACCGAGTAAAGCAAAAGTTATTCAGATTTTCTATTAACAATGTTTTTTTTTTTTTTAACGGAGCCTATCCCATTTAAAGTCAGTAGTTTTATCTTAGAAATTTACAATAGCAGCTACGAGTTAGGAAGTGTAGCTGTTTGTCCTGAATCTGACTTTTATTTAGTCGTGTCGGATTGTAAGTACGAGAATAAGATCGACAGGGTCACTCATACACTCACTGTATATATTTCCTACGTAGTTAGGGAGCCAATTCGCTTAACCGTTTTCGTATTCTACCAACACAACGATCCTGTTGAGGTTTCGGTCGAAGTTATATTGGAATAGAGCCTGGAATATTAATTATAAATTAGTAGAATTAGCCCCCAGTTGCGATTTAACTGAGGTTTGTTTTTTTGAGGAATAGAATCGGGATCGTATATTAAGCGTTATAAATTGCTAGAATTAGCCCCTTGCTGGTTTCCGTTTATTTCATGATAATATGATTCCATGGTCATTAATATTGAAACAGGAATTGTTTGTAGAAAGATTGATTTACGAGAGTTGTATTTGGAATGGAGTATAGGAAGTTATCGTTATTTATTAAATCAATAAATATTTACAACACTCATAGGATTTCTATTGCGAAAATAAATCACAGGATCTAAAATATAGTAATTAATAAATTTTATAATCAGTCGTGTGAGAGAAATATCCATCGGTTTTCGTAATAGTTTTGCAGTAATTCGCAGTGAAGTAATTCTTAATATAGTGTGGAAAACACGCCGTAGATGAATGCCTTCTATCGAAATCAAAATTCAATTCCATTAAATATAACGCTTTTCTCTGATAATTAAACACTTTTTAATAACAAAAGACGTTTATAATTTTTTTAATAATATATAGTAGAGTTTGATATTTCAATCTCCAGCTAAATAAAACCTTTATCACAGAAAATAAGGTTCAAAATTGATAACTTTTTTTTTATAAGGATAATATAATTGATTATATTTCTAATAGATGAAAAAACGTTATCCGTTTTAAATCAAATTTACATTTAAAATAAATAATTACAATAACTATTATTCAATATGACTCAATCGAAAAGGGTATAGAATTAATGGCGTTATATTTCACGCACTCAATATAGGAATACGCTAATCCGAACCGAAGGATGCTCTGACCATAAATCGAGAGGGACAATCTGCAGACGTGACAAAGCCCCACTATTTCGCTTTTGGTTTCCCTGTAGCGTTCTGTAAGTCAACGGCGGATGTAGTTTAGTAAATATTTTTTCTTCCTCATACGAATTTATTTTCAAAAGTACGTTTTACACCATAAGTAACACATATTAACGCTGGCATTCTGACTAGCCCGGTAACACACCATTTTTTCCTTGCTTCAAAAATATTTGCACTTTTTATGCTAATATACTTTAACTGACTCCTTTTAGGAGATGCTCCTTTTTTGATACGAAAATATTTACAAAATATTTGTATGTGTCTCGGTACAAGTACTTGAGATGTGACATTTGTCCTATTATAATGATCAGAAAAGAATATACGTTACACAATATAACTAGATGAGTGCAATTGTTAAATACCATTGTTTTTTACATATTTTAATTTAATATTTATGTAATACAAATATCTCATGATGAATCTAGCGGAACTATAAGTTTGTCAAAAGTTGTAAAAAAATTTCAATTAAATACACAAAAATGTATAATAAAAATAACAAAAAACATCAATAGCTTATAGTTTTTCAAGTTAAATTAATTATCATTTAGTTGAGATATTATAGTTGTACAGTTGTGTGAACGATCTTTATAGACTCATACTCATCATAGTGTAATGGTAAGGTAATACAACATGACGAAATAATGTTTAGACGCAAGACATGGGATTGTAAACAATGTCAACTTCTAGATTTCAGGCTGCTACTGAGAATTTCAAAAGAAAAACCCAATAGCTATTTAGATATTGGGCTGATCAGGGTTAGGATCCGTGGCTTTCTGAACTAACCTCTAGACTTACGTACAAATGTACAAAAAAGTTCTGCCTAATAACACCTCAATCGGTTGAGAGGAATTTGCTTAAAACTCTGTTACAAGATCTGACTCACTCATAAACTTCAATTTCCCATTAACATTATGTAATTGAATAGTCATAGTTAATTAGTTTTGTTAGGGCGGTTTGATATCTTTACACTTGCACCCGTCGTCGGAGAATAGATAAATTGTTACCAAAACAAACTTATAAGAAACGTGACTTGGTACTTTCACTCGCGATAGCTACTTTTCTTATACATTATACGTAATCGTATCAACTTAAAAAAACATCAACGGACATTGTAAAATATAATATAGTTAGCAGATTCCTTGGTCCATACAACAGCGTTGTTAAAAAAAAAGAAGCGCGCTAATTTAAAATCGCCGCCATCTTGTTAGTGCAAATAAAGGTAAAGTAATTAATTAATTATTAGCACGAATTGTGATTTGTGATGTGTTCAAATATGTTATAAGGATTTTAAGAGTAATTGAGTGAGTAATTAACGCCAATTTATAAGATTTATTGTTCTATTTTAGAATACACTAGTTCTTATAAAATCAGTTTTCACTTCTGGATGCTAAATATATAATATTTTAGAATATTTATTACGAATAAATACATAATAACTTTTTTTTTATTTATATAAATATTTCACTTAGTTTTAACTTATTTTCTTAATATTACGGTAGCCTAGTATTAATATTAAATTTATTGCAATGCAATATAGAATGATTACCGAACAGTGAGACGGTCTAAAAATAGCGATTTTGTACCGGGATTCTTATGAGAGGAAAAAATAAAATTGCATAACATTGAATTGTAATTTAAGTTACTTAGAAAATATTACGATAATGTTGGTAACACTGGTGTATAACAAATCATTACCGGTAGCGATTTCATAGGTAAATCCTATATTAATCTAAGTATAATATCATTCTGCATAGATATTTGTGATTCTGAATATTGTTGGAACGAAGCTCTTTTACGCGGCTCACAGTAGAGTGAAATGGCAGTGTCATATAACGAAATAGCGTTCAGACTGTGCCTACCAAATGCTACAAAATGCGATGCGTTGGACGTTCGAACTTAGGAGGTCGATATAAAGGACGTTGAGGTGCTTATTGGTGTGACAAAAATACAGTATTATAATTAATTAAAATCTACATTTTAAAACACGGTTTTGGTTGAAAAAATATCGCACAGAACTTCGTTCCTGACGGGGCTCCCCTGACCGCACATTTTTTTATTTAAAAAAGAAAAGTTTAGGTGGATGATTAACTAGTTGATAAATACTAAGTTAAGCAGCAAATGATAAATGCAAACGCGTAATTATGATTTATTGTAGTAAAATAAAATTTATATTAATAAATATATATATAGTGCTTAATTATAGCGCTGGCTTGATGTTGTAAATGACGACATGAGAGAGCACGATTTCACTAAGGAGGATGCTTTACCAGGACCGGGCAAAGTGGATTAATAGATACAGGAAAGCGGACCTTGGCGTTACTAGGCCGGGAAAACGTTAGGCAGAAGAAGAAGATAGTGCTTATTATGCAATCGTTTTTCTCTTTTTGTCATCATTGGATTTAACATTCGAAAGAAAACGACAGCATTTTATATCTAACCACCACGTAAACCCCGGCAATTTCTAGGCAGTCTTATGAGTTTAATTACTTATTATTAAGTTTAATTCGTTTAATTAATATTAATTCGAAAAATTTAATTATGATACATTTAGCATACAGAAGAGTAAACTGATTTTAAAAGAACCTCGAATTGGTCTATTAAAAAATAGAACACCAAATCATTTAAATTGATTGAACAAAATGGCGACGGTTTTAAATTAGCGCGCTTTTCTTTGTTTTTTAGTCAACGCTGTTATGTGGACCAAGGAGTCTCCTAACTATACAATAATTGACTAAATAAATCCCGATAATATTTTTAATAAACGTTCCGTATAAATCATGACTGCCTGTAACAGGATAAGAATGACAGCAAAAATACCCCATTAAATTGTCATTTCGTATATCTGGACGAAAAATTAACCATGCCCGTTATCAGCAGTGGAGGAAATAAAACGGTGATTAGGAATTATTTTTAAATTTTTAACTAAAATGTTGCTGGTCACAATTTATTTTAAATTAATTATATTTACTTACGATTAAAATGAGTAACTCAAAATTAATTTGATTTAAAATATTATTAATTTCGTAATTATAAAAATATGATCGCATTAGATATATTTATATAATAATAACTATCACATAGAAAAACAATACGTTAAAATATTTATAGCGTATTATTGTTAAGAAATTATTATATTTTGAGTTTATGATCATATCATATATGACGAAGGATGAACCTCCGTAGTGTTTTTTAAAAACAATTGTGACGTCAGAATTGTTGATGTCACAATTGAAGTTAACTTCTTCACGATTAGCTATAATTGGTTCGTTGAAATAAAAGGCACAAGTACTTATTGAGCTTCGTATATTTCACGTGCAACGTAACAACGTCCCAGAAAGGTCCGTACTGTTCGGTGACTCGAGCAATAATGATCCCTTTTCGACAGTGCGGCCGTATTTATATGGTTCGTTGTACAGGCACGTGTTCACAAATTAAATATTGAAATTACAATAGGAGATATTATGTTGTTGTAAATTATAATAATATTAAAGTAATCAAATAATTCATTATGATTCTTGTTTTACAGTAAGTTGACAGTTTTGCGCCAATATATACAATTTACTTTTATATCTACTGTTACCTAAGTCCGCAATAACGATTTTAAAATTCAAATTTATCTTAAAAAAACTATTTCAAACTTCCATGTATTGATATTCAAATAACCCATGATTTAAAGCTATCTATCATTCTGGTAGAACTATTTTCATCGAAACAAGTTCGAAAGTTTTTAAGAATAATTTATAGTCGTACTTACAAGATGAATTGTAAACGAATACATATCAAAATTCAAGCATAGTTTAGACATTTATATCAGTGCTGAAAACTTCGAAGATACGCTATGATTGATGACCTAGGATGAATTCAAAAGTAGCCCGGACGCTATGATAACAATGTGAATGATGACTTAAAAGTTTTAATGTATACATTTTGCTAAAAGCGGAGATGGTTCAGTGGTAAGAACACGTGAATCTTAACCGATGATCGTGTGTCCAAACCCGGGTAAGCATCACCGAATTTCATGTGCTTAATTTGTGATCATAATTCATCTCGTGCTTGACGGTGAAGGAAAACATCGTGAGGAAATCTGCAGGTGTCAAATTTCTTTGAAATTTTGTCACAGGAGTATTTCACCAACACTATGCTCTCAAAATGCATAAAGATTTCCTTTTTTTTTAATATATATGTCGGAAACTCCTTAGGATTACCGTTATTTCTGGCATCAGACATGGTAAATACTTTTGACTATTGAGAGTAGAGATTTGAGAAGTGATATGAACACAATAATTATCCACACTTTAATTTGATTCACAATAATTGTCTTGATACAATGATACTTAAATCACAAATCTTTAATTAGATAAAATTAATTAAGTGAAGAGCAAGAGGCAAACGTTCCGCCGGAGGAATGCGTTTACACCCGGCGCGTATCGACTGACGACTCACTGACCGCCCGCTGTCTACCCGCGTCGGTCCCGACGCTCCGTTAGTACCAACTGCCGCGCCATCTGCCGGCCAATCGCGCACTTTGCCTCGTTTAAAGTCAATACAGCGTTTTTTTATAATTTGCACCGACACATATAATATATTTTTTTTTAATAGTAAATTTTTGCTTCGTATTTTAAAAATTATTAAATAAATAGAACTGACTCACGATACTTAAAAGCCACTTCACGGGTCGGACAGGGTTTTAGTTACACACTGTATATTACAGAAAAAAATTCAATTAAGTTTTAAATGTTGCAAATATTTTTGTAGACATTTTAATTTATCAAAATGTTAACACAGGTTTGTTTAAGTTAGTGATTACAGTTAGCCAACAACGCAGAAGATAATAAAGGTCATATATGTATGCGGAAATAAATAAATAAATAATTTTACTTTCATATTTTTATTTATAATTCAAAGATACATTTGACAATCCAACATGGAATGCTATCAGGCATATATAAGATAAACTCCTTTTCATGTTTTGTGAGACATGGTAAGAAGGCAGCTAAATTTATTAAGAAGAATGTCTTGAGACCAAATTTGGCCAAAAGTACTAAATAACTATTTATTTTTATATGATCCCAGGATCTCGGTAATTTGAATCGTATGATATTGCAACTCCGCGAGCGTAGTATTATATATATAGGTTATAATTATGAACTCACACTTAATAATACTGGGTCGGATACGATACGATTGTCATGCGTCGCTCGCTCCATTTCACCTCACCGCACTCGGAGGGTTGTGTTGTCAGGAGTGAAAAACAATGAAATATATGTAGTATGGGAATCTTTATTTTCTTGTTATTGAGAACAAATTCTTGGACAAAGTATAATATTAAATAAATAATGGTATGTAGTGTGACGTATCAGTATGTTGCTTGAATTGAATTGAAATTTTATATGTTTTGAAGGGTATTCTGTACATTTATGTTATTTTTTATCTTTTACATAAACAAAAAAACTTAATAATATTTGATCAATATATTCAATGATAGGCCGAGATGGCCTAGTGGTAAGTACGCGTGAATCTTAACCGATGATCGTAGGTTCAAACCCGGGCAAGTACCACTGAATTTTCATGTGCTTAATTTGTGATTATAATTCATCTCGTGCTTGACGGTATAAATATGTCAAATTTCACTAAAATTCTGTCACATATATATTCCACCAACCCGCATTGGAGCAAAGTGGTGAAATAAGCTCCAAAACCTTCTCCTCAAAAAGAGGAGAAGAGGCCTTAGCCTAGCTGTGGGACATTCACAGGCTGTGATAATATATTCAATAATGAAATTCAACACTTTTACAGGAATACATTTACGGGCTTACTCGTTGCTCAAGTTGCTCAGCGGTTGTTTTCGCTCTTGTTAGTTTTTGTTGTATATTCTTCATCTATTATCAGGTAAAATTGCATGTTACATTGTATATCAAAATTTACATACATATACAGTCACAACAAAGTAATAATTGTATAGAGTACACAGTAAAGATAATTTTAACTGTGAAAACCACGAAAGTTTCCAAGTAATTTGACAACATTGTTTCAAAATTAAACTGAATTTTATTACGGATCTAAAGATATAATTAAATTATTTTTTCTTTTAAAAACTCAATTTGAATCCTTTGTTTCTCTATTCATATGATAAAAATATATCGAAATATTTTTTAATTTTATTTGAGAGGCGGGCAATCTGTTTGTAGTCTCACCTGATGGAAAGCGACCACCAACGCCCATGGACATCTGCAACACCGGAGGGCAGGTGCGATGTCGACCTTTAATTTTTAACCATATTTCCTGTAAACTGACTATAATATTATACCTTTTGATTATTATTTTTTAACAATATCTTTAAATTTTTACATGGCAAATGTGACCTATATGATTATTGTATTTTAATATATAATTTTAAAGAATCAAATACTTAAACCTAGAGATTGGATGGTCCTAGGAATTGGATGTAATGATATTCCGGAGTCAGAAACTTGGTGTTATAAGTTTATCTTACTTAGTTGTATATCATAGGTCACTTGCACCCGGTGTGTAGTAAATTGTATGTAAATGATATTTTACATACAATGGCGTATGAACATCATATATGAAAAAAAAAAACTAATAAAAATTCATTGATGATATTCCATATTATTGGTGAAATGCCGCCCCCGCCAAAGTGCCGCTCGGTGCAGACCTCATTCTATGCCACTGATCTTCTCAAATGTAAACAATAACTGTTTCTATGAAAATATAAAATATTACTCTGAGTATACTGAATATTGTTGTCAGTTTCTTAAGATGCAATATTCTCACAATTCTTTCCTACTTTAAACACACCGAAGTCATCCCGAGTCTCCAGCTCGCAGACTGTAAATATGACGTGCAATAAAACTCTCTAACAAGGACTTGGTACAAGTCTTACTAGTGTATAATATAAAAATATCATACGTTATCGCGCCCTGGGCGGTGAAAAATTGATTTTTGTCCTATCATGCTGCATTAGGACAGGTCGGCGAGTTGACGTGCGTCGTAATAAAGGGCTGTCATTTCCTATCTAAATCGGTTTAGCAAAGAAAAGGAGAAATATACGCTTTTTCATCATAATAGCCAATATGGCTCAGTAAATAAAGTACGTGAATCCATAAAGATAGCTAAATCCAGTAAAAATATCCTCGTTCAATATCAAGAATATCCCCGTTTATATGCAATAGCCCAACTAGTCCTGAGTCTCAAAGTATAGCATGGGCATTAGAAGAGGTATTAAAGAGTTTTTGCTAGAGGATTTAAAGACCAAAGACCAAAAACAAAAATTGTATTTGCAATTTCATTAAATTAAACTTAGTACTTTAATTCGTTTCTGCGGTCAACGCAAACATTATTAAGAAACTTGCATTTTCGGTTGACATTTCAAGACATGTGATCCCCAAATTCGTAATCGATTAAATTAACATTAAGCATTAGACGTAAGATAAAACAGTGTGCCATTGTCTAAGCGTGGAATAATGATATATTACTATTATTCGTTACTATATTTAACTCTTTTTTGTGATCAGTGCCTTGTTCCAGTAACAAATAGCTTATGTCTGTTTTTTGTATTTTGAAGCATTGAGTTCAATCTTCGCATCAAGCCAGTAAAAAGTTTTCATTAACAGTCCAGAGCTAGAGCGTTACAACTGTTTACACTTCGGTCCGGTCCGGTAGTATCTGGATTGCCGTCTCATAGGATTGTGAGAGTAATATTTTAATTCCGGAACGAATTCAGACGCCAAGAAAAAGGATTTATATGTCAACAAAGCAGATACTACCTAACCACGCAAACAATTTTTTTCACGCAGTGGAAACCTTCAGAAAGGTACCCGTCTCGCTTGGGGGGGATCCGGGTTATGTGGGATTCTTACCCACTAAAACCACTGCGAGGACCGTCCTCGGCACGGATCGGAGAGTCTGCGGGATCGTAATGATATAAGGCATCCGCGGCCCCTCCCGTGCTGTACTCCTCGCTAGTGCACGGCAGCGCGAGCCCATCCCGGCTGCCGTTCTCCTCAGATACTACCTAACCTTACATAACTAGTCTCCTCTGAGAATGGCCGCCGTCATCATTATCAGAGATATGGTCTTGGTTCAAAACTTTTCTTCGTAAGTATAACAAATTTAAATTCCTATAATTTTATCACTGCTGCATTTAGTAAGGAAAGCGACAACCCTATTTTTCTACGCAACGTGTTGATTTTCTCACACTGTCGTGTTCTTAAAGCGATCGCATATAATGGTCTACCCGAAAATAAGCTTGAAAATGTCATGTTAAATTATAATTGGATAAAGTAACGTATGAGTGGACGATATTGGCTTTTACTCATATTACTTACATAGCTGTGTTTTAATACGTATCCGGCAAACAACGTTATCCATATAAATACAATATTTATATACATGTTTGAGAATCATATCATCAGAGAGCATTAGAGAAGCGTGTTGGATTAAGCTCCCAAGCCTTCTACTCAAAAGAGGAGAGGAGGCTTTAGCCCAGTAGTGGAAAATTCACAAGCTGTTACTTGAGAATCATATATCGACACGTATGTATATTCAATGTGGGTCGATATATATTTCTTGAATCCTACTTGGTTTCTTAAATATTTTTATACAAGCTACACTGTTGTACAATAACTTATTACTAGAAGGCGCCGTAGCATATTAACTGTTATACCGTTCAATCTATCTCCGTAACAATTAGAATGCAAAGGCGTATGAGCAAGGACAATATTTTATATTTTTTTGTTAACAAATAACTAAATTGTCATTGGAAATAACTAAATTGGCCTCACTTGTAGCCACATATTATAGAATATCCATTTTATATATAAGAATAAATAAAAAAATAGCAAAATGTCTGCCAGTGTTTAATGGTAACATAGTGTGTTATCAAATATAAGCGACGGAAGCAAAAATTTGCGGCAGAAGTTATTTGACTCGAGCGTTGAAAATCAAAATAAACTTTAATTAAGCAGTCTTTATGCGCACTTTTAAATCATTTCACTTAATTTTATTAAATGTAAAGTGACCGGCGGTTCGGAATGTAGATTCTAGAGAAGAACTACTTTTGGCTGGTGGTAGAGCTTTGTGCAAGCTCGTCTGGGTAGGTACCACCCACTTATCAGGTATTCTACCGCAAAACAGCAGTACTTTGTATTGTTGTGTTCCGGTTTGAAGGGTGAGTAAGTAAGTGTAATAACAGGCACAAGGGATATAATATCTTAGTTCTCAAGGTTGGTGGCCCATTGGCACTGTAAGCGATGGTTAACATTTCTTACAATGCCAATGTCTATGGGCGTTGGTGACCACTTACCGTCAGGTGGCCCATATGCTCGTCCGCCTACCTATACTGTAAAAAAAAGAACCTCCGAGCAACTCACGTGTATAATATTTCAAATACAAAATAATTTTAATCAAATACAATTTATATAGTACATCTTATCTGAACAACTAAAACCAAAATATAATATCTATTTTTATGTAATATTCGAATTTACATTATCTTATTTTTAAAAACAAATCATTTAACCTAGATACGGTAAAAACGAATGGGTGCGCACAAGTGACGTCACTTCCGCCGTCAGGCAGCGCTTCCGCTACACGCTTCCGGCACCCGCACTAACGTTCCTTGTTTAACGTTTGCTAAAATAAAATCGTTTTTAATTATGTTGTTTTCCTATTTATGTTAATCTAATTTGGATTATACATATTTAATTGTATTTGGACATATTGTTTTGGAATGGATTATCTTCCAAGCTAAGACAATAAAGTGTCCAGTGGATAGTATTCGTGGATCACAAATGACAATGGGTTCAAAGCCATGCAATGGAATCGCTTTTAATTAGTGGTAGGTATTTTTGCAAGTCCATCAGGGTAGGTACCGCCTACTCGTCATATATTTTACCTTAGAAATGAATTATTTAAAATTTCTACCCACTAACCTTTTCCATTTAGCATCAGGTGGCTCAATTGCACGATCATCTTCCCATTTTATATTAAATAAAAAAAAAAAACAAAACAAAATGCTCACAGAACTACAGACTATAGTCGCTAAATTGTGAATTGTTAAGGAAGTTTTTTTGTTTTTATTTAAATTCAATTTAATTATATTCTAGTAATTTTAAGCGAAATGAATTCAAATTTTCAGTGGACATATCGCCACTTTTAAATCGTTGATCGAAGGTATACGAAGGGTCAGTAATTGTGCTCAAAATGGGTCACCCCAATTTAACCTACAGTTGAATGACGGCTTTATGAGATTTCATACTGCGTTGTGAATAATGCGATTGGGTGTAGTATTAAATTTAATTTATATGCTAAAGAGATGTACAAAGTTAAATTCTTCAACTTTCATCGTATATCATTAATTTATATGATCTGTATTTTCAAACTATATACAGTAACAGCCTGTGAATGTCTCACTGCTAGGCTAAGGCATCTTCTCCTCTTTTGAGGAGAAGGTTTGGAGCTTATTCCACCACGCTGTTTCAATGCGGGTTGGTGGAATACACATGTGACAGAATTTCAGTGAAATTTGAGACATGCAGGTTACCTCACGATGTTTTCCTTCACCATCAAGCACGAGATGAATTATAATCACAAATTAATTACATGAAATTCAGTGGTGCTTGCCCGGGCTTGAACCCACGATCACCGGTTAAGATTTACGCGTTCTTACCACTGGGCCATCTCGGCAAACTATATTATATTTGTGCCTAATGCAATTGAAACCTTGGCGTAATATTATAAAAACTTAAATAGAAAAATATCTTAATGCTGAAAGCAATTTATATATTCTTTTCGTTTTTTTGTCTAGATATGATCTCATGTCTGTTTTTGACACTGATGTTCTGAATCTTTCTGCAGAATTCTGCGGGCAGAATCTTTCTGAATATCAATCTCGCTGAAAACGATGAAAATTCGCCGAGATATTGCTGTGTTTTTTACATATTATTATAGCAGGAGATATATATTGTCCTTATATATTACAAGAATTAAACATTGTGGCTCCTAGGATAAATTCAAGAGTAATTAAAGCACAAAGTTTTAAATGTAAGTTCTCGAGAACGTATTTAGGTTTAAATGTCACAGTGAATATGTATATACTGTTACACTATTTTTATATAAGCAATAATAAGAAAATGTATTTCTTAATATATAACATTGGCATCTTAATTAATAAAATGAAATTCATGACTTTATTAGCATTTTATATATTATTTTTATAGTTTTTTATGATTTCAACAGTGTATAATAATATGAAAAGGGCACTTAGCAGACTTAAATTGTTGGATTCATAACATTAATTAATTTTTTTTCTTCTATCATAAGGTGGACGAATATATGGGCCTCCTGATGGTAAGTGGGCACCAACGTCCTTAGACATTAGCAGTGTAAGAAATGTTAACCATTGCTTACATCGCTAATGCGCCACCAATCTTGGGAACTAAGATGTTATGTCCCTTGTGTCTGTAGTTGGCTCACTCACCCTTCAAACCGAAACACAACAATAACAGGTACTGCTCTTTTGCGGTAGAATATCTGATGAGTGGGTAGCTACCCGGACGACTTTGCACAAAGCTCTACCATCAAGTAAGATAATAATATAATGATGAAAAACCACTGTCCAGCTATTAATTAAGAGACATTCGAAACTATTAACAGTGTGCTATATTTTGTATTTGTTCTCTTGAAGGAATGTTTATATTTCTTATAAAAGCAATGACCATCGATGAGGGTGATCTCAGGGTTCTGATGTTCAAAAGGCAGACCATTTCAATGTTTAGTTAGAAAAACTTACGGTAAAAAAAAATTATAGGTCGAAAATTCTCCAGTAAAAACTTCAAAGTCGTGACTTCGGGATTTGCAGCTTTATATCTAGCTACTAGACCAACGAGTCAGTCCTTGAACAAATATAAACAAAGATGTAACACTTAATATAATTTGTATACTAAAGGGCCTATCTGACAGCTATCCCGTGAGACAAATAGATTCCATTACAGCCTTTTCCCTTGACCGATTTATCCTAATTTCCGAACTTGACCCGTATATTTAAAGGATAAATAGAAATAAATCGCTGTTTTATTTCCCATAGGTATTTCCGGAAAATTCTAAAGATATCCAAGAACAAAGTCGAAACTTGACACAAATATCTTTATCGTGTTCTTAAATAAGAAAATACAAATAATTACTATTTTTAAATAAAAATTTAAGATCAAATGACCATTTTTGAAACTATATTATAAAGTCGACATGCTATCAACAGTTCCTACACAGATTGCAGAAGATTTTCTTTTATTAAAACCAGAATAAAGTGAAATAAAAATATTACCTAGTCTATATAAAAAAAAATCTACTTACCGCATGCACGGAATTGAAATTTGATCAACAGAACATACAACGCAATATTTATAATTAAGAGTTTTTGTTAAGGCTCAAATATATATTCCAGGAACAATACATATCTAATGCTGAATACAGATCGGTGAAACGATTTATTAAATGTTACATACATTGTAACAAATTGTCTTTAAATATATGTTACACGAACGAATCCTCACTCGGAAACACAACGAGTATTATCAAGTCTGGCACACAGCGATCAATTGATAGTTGAACACAAAATTACGCTGTTTGGTGCAGCTCTTAGTAAATATGAATATTAAGTCAATCCGTAAATATGGCACAGCTGAGCAAAGACTTGGAGATTATTCCACCATGCTGATCCAATGTGTGTTTGGTGGTTACATATGTATGTGACAGCATTTGATTTGATACAAGCACGTTTAATCAGGGGCGTAGGTAGCTACGGTGTATTAGCCGTATCCAAGATATGAGCCACCCCAGGTTATAGGGGCTGCGAACCCGAGTAAGCAAAAATTCGTAAAATGTCGTCCAAAATGTCACTCGATCTGTAAGAGCTTACGCAAATGTAATATAAAATACAAAGTATTATTCCCATTACAAAATCTGTCTCTCGTTGAAAGTCAAGTGGCTGAAGTTGCAAGAAAAAAAAGGTCGTGGCCGTAGTTAAGATGAAGGGCCCCCTATCAAAACTTGATACAGAGCCCATCAAGGGCAAGCTACGCCACTGGGCTTAGTCAGTATATTTACCTTCACCTCCGAGCATAAGATGAAATAAAACAAATCAAGTATATGCAAATTCAGAGGTGCCTACCCTTACGTATTCTAGCCATATCGACTTAATATATAGTGAAAACATATGACGTACTGTCATATTTTTGCACAACTCCACTAGTCTGTACGCAGCATAACAAGCTGCAAATATAATACAACCAAACAATTTTCATGAAAACAAATTATAATTATTCACGATTAATAAATAGAACAAAATGTCTAATTGGTATTTTGTTTGCGGAAATATTTGTTCGAATCTCTTGTTTTGCAAATTTGAATCTTATTGTCAGTACAGTTATTGTTCTTAAATGACTATTATTCGTTATCTTGAAGATTAACATTTTGCGAAGCATGTTGAATTTATTTATTATATTATAATAAAGTTCAATTTATTTTTAATGAAACATTGCTTTGTTATCACATTTTTAAGTCTGATATTTACATTATGATTATACTTTTTATATAGTTGAACTACAACAATATATGTAATGTCTTCGTCTACAGTTCTAAACCAAACTGAAATCTGTTTATTCTTTGTTTATTTTTTAAATGACTATTATTCGTTCAATTCCCAGGTCGGGCCAATAAATAGTTATTGGGTTTTTCTGTAAAAAAGTTCTCAGTAGCAGCCCGGAGTCCGAAGTGTGTACCGTGCTTTGGAAAGCATGTAAAGCCGTTGGTCCTACGTATCATAATATCAGGTTTATTTAACATTTTGCCAAAATCCTTGAAAATTTTTCAACAAGATAGAGTATATATTACAAAATTATGGAGTTTATTTAACTGAATTGAAGGTATCGCTCAGAGCATCTATTTGTCTCTAAGCACCACTCATTAAAAATTTTGACTTTGATCACTGAATTTTTATTAAAATTCCAGCATTTCAAGTGTAGTACAATGTGACTGGCGTGACCGCATTGTTTGTGATACACAATTTTCAAGATAATACAAGCGCGATTGTAATAGAAATTCGAATATAAGTTATTAGGGAACTTCCGTAAACATATTTTTGTGAGATTTATAAAACTATAATTTATTACGGCTTTCAGGATCATTAAATATTTGCTAAATTGTTTTCCATAGCTATATATAATTTATAACTATGGTTTGCGTATATATTGTTCATATATAACGCTGTAATTAATATATGTATATGAATAAATGTTAACAATATTTTAGCTTTATAAAGTATATAAAATGCTTAAATATTAATTTTCATAATAATCATTTTATCCCTCATTTTTTTATTTTTATAAAATTGCGTTACTTAATTTAATTTTTAAGAAAAAAAAAATTGCTTGGCATCTATTAGAGTTTTTCTAAACCAGTAAAGATTGTTAGCTATTCTTGCTAAAGCAGTCTACAAATGTTAACATGCTTTTTTATTTTTCATTTTCGCATTATTACTTATTAATATTATCTAATGAATTATTGATTTTTATTCAACCACTGGATCAGCAACTCATGATTTTTATGAATAAAACATACCTATTTCATTCACTCGAAAAAATGAAATATTAACATTATAGAAAGGTATTATGGAAATATGAAACGAAGGCTTTTAAACGTTATAAAGGTACTCAAAGAATCGGGGGCATTTGACTTATTTTCAATCAATTTATCAATTTAAATGTTAAGAGAAAACGTTAAGCCTGGGTTCATTGTATTTATATCGTTTTCAAATGTCCTAATGTTAAATGCATAGCAAGTTTGATTTCATAATATTCATAAAATTTAATTAAATGTCGACTAATTTATCGCCATTCTACACGGTCATGTTTCGTGCAGTATTTATTTTAAATTTTGATTTTAATATCACCAACTAGTTGTAAGGGTGAACATTTTATCCCGAGCAGTAATTTAGTACAAAAACTTTCTCCGTGTAATATCTTATCCTTCTTGCTCTGATGCTAAATAATAGAAAGGAAAACTAACAAATAACTTTCGTGTTTACAATTAAGCTGTTCTTAAAGAGTTTATAACTAAACATACATTTTATTACACATGCTCCAATTTTGATCTAATCTTTTCATCAAAGGTTTTCTGGAAGAGATTGCTGAAAGCAATAAGACCACCTTTGCACACTCATCGTATTCTACCCTAATTTTAAGCTGAATCATGTCATTTATACATAGAAATTGTGTGCCACAAAGATTTTATATTCTATTCTATTCTACATATTGGACATAAGAAACTTCATACATTAATAAGCTAGTAGCTGCTGAAATAATCAACTTTCATCAAAAAGAACAAAAAAATAGAAAATTTTGTGTGACGGTAAAGCTGTCCGAAAACTCTACAACCAGTAAAAATGTCAACACAAATATTGCGTTCCAATACAAATAGTTGGATGGTAAATATTTGTGCATGGCTTCAACTGCCGTCGCCGTCCAATATTTACCTATGAATACAGAATTGAGGCGTTTAACACTTACAAAAGTTTGGTCCGTTTGAATTTTATTTCAGTTTCAATATTGTACTACCGACATGACTACTCGTTCTTCGAAAAATGTGAGGTCTTTCAAGCACGTATGCAGATATTCAAAATTTTTGAAATTTGTATATTTATAATTCTATTTTTATTTTTCTTGCATATTGAAAATCATAAGAATAAGTATCAGATAATAAATGAAATGTGTTCGTTCTCATCATATTAGTAATCAATATTAAAGACTGATATGACGATAAAGCTGAAGACGCTACTCATTAGCTACTAAATTAATCGAAAGTTTTTTCAAACGAACGACTAACTTAAAACAATCAATTGATATTATTCCATAAGCAATATCGTAATATGATTATATCAAATTATCCATGGAACTATCTGATTGTTTTCATATAATAAGGTCCTCCAGATCGATTTCGGCCACGGCGGCCAATCTCAAGAGAGATTAGCCAACTGCGCAGGACATATTATAGTGCACAAGTGTGTGCGCAAACACAGGTGCACTCTCTTTTCCTTAGCTCTCATAATCCGATGGGACGGCAATCCGACACGACCGGAAAGAGTTCAGGCGCAGGACCAACGGCTTAACGTGCTTTCCGAGGCACGGGAGTGTACACACTTCCAACTTCCAGACTCCAGGCTGCTACTGAAAATTTTTTGACAGAAAAACCCAATAACTATTTATTGGCCCGACCTGGGAATTGAACCCAGGACCACCGGGTCTGCAGCCTTATATCTAGCCACTAGACCAACGAGGCAGTCATATGCCATGTTACTAAATGTGAAGAGTGTTTTTGTACAAATTCAAACAACACCTTTGACTTTGCACAAAGACTTTATAATTTAGCACTCTCACATGTGTTAGCTGGCGATTACATAGTAATCAAGATCTGCAAGTGAAAATTGCACATTTGCATCCTTTAGTTAATACCGGGAAAATGAATGAATAAACCCCTTTTAATACTACCATGAAGCCATTTTGCGGATAGAGTATAAGATTCAGAGAAGAAATTCAAAGATTCAAAAAGGGTACTCAATTCCGTTGAAGCACTTCTCTATGATTTAGGACACAGAAACGAGCAAGCTTTAATTTTTAATTTTACGTTATGTCTTCGAATTTCAAAATTTGAGTTTTCCTCTCCTAGTTTATTTTATTTTTTATGCTCGCAACATTTTTTTGAATGTTGGTAACACCCGATTTCCTATTGGTACATAGTACTCATCAATTGACGAGCCTGTTGGCGTGGTTGGTAAGATACTTGCCTATCACGTCGCAGGTCGTGGGTTCGATTCCCACTCAGGACAGACATTTGTGGGCATGAACATGTCTGTTTGTCCTGAGTCTGGGTGTAATTGATCCACATTACAGCACAGTTTGTGATGTATTTGACTGTTTGTATAAGAGGACCGGATTTAGGTGAGGGCAACAACAACAAGGGGCCTCCACAAAAGAGTATGGCCCTGATGAGCACTTGCAATTTACTACCTATCTTGAGGGAGTATCCCAATGGCTCAATGGCTGAGTGGGGTGGTACTTGCCCGCAGCCTCGGAGGTTGGGTATTCGATTCCGTGTCTCGACTATTTTCTTTTTTTTTAATTGTATGTATATAAATTAATTGCGATATGTGAACAATTAGTGTTATTCAATTTTTAAACAAATCAATTATTATTGATTAATTGGTAATTTTTGATATATTTCTTTATGCAGCAACAAAATTGTTCATTTTATTTGGAAAATAATTTGGGGCCAGAGGGCCTCCAATCCTTTGTTGCCCCGAGGCCTCCAGACCTCTAAATCCGGCCCTGCTGTTATGTGTATCAGAGCCTTTTTATATTCTAAATTAAACCATAAAAACTTTTTGATGTTGTCTCTGTCAACACATACATACTCTGTAGCTATCTAATCTGCACTCTGATGGGTTAGCCGGGCTTATGAATATAAATCGAGATGCAGTAAGAAATATTCGCTTTTAACTCTGAATGCGCACTTGAATTTTGTTATCTGTTTTACGAGTGAAATAATCTTAAGCGAAAATTCTCAAACTTTCATTAATACGATAGGCAAAATCTTACGTATAATGTCTTCGATAGTCAATTAATAATTGTTAAGCAAATTTTAAATAAATAATAATTCAAATTCACAATTTGAGAAGCACTGTCCGTTAGTATTTCGAAATGTAATATGTCGAATTTTCAATGCAATTCAATCTTCCATCTGGTATGAGATATATTTTTCGTTAAGGCTGATAATAATAAATAAAATTACTGAATAATTATTCGTGCGCGATATAATTCCTTGAATATTTAATTTGAGATACCAGTATATCAATATTCGTTTACATTGCTATTATTTTGCGGCAGGCTTAATGTATTGTATTACATAATAATTTATATTTCACGTTGGTTTAATTATTAAATTAATGTAAATAAAATCAATCTGTGTTTAAAATGGTTAATTTGAGGTATAAAGTGTCTACCATCATTGTTTATGGTAGAAAACAATTGTTCAAAGATATTAATTATTTTAAGCCTCATTTTATAGTAGCTTGTAATCGATAAATTAAATACTTTATTGTCCGAAAATTATATAAAAATATTTTTATTTAAATCGACTTTTAAACGTACTTTTGAATCGTAAAGTCCAATCGCCGATTCGGAATTTAGATTTAACAGAGAAGAACCGACAAGAACTTCAATAGTTACCTTTTTTTAAATACAAAATTGTATCACACAATTATTAAACGCCATGCTTTAAAATTTATAAAGACAAAAGCATGTACAAAGCCGGTCTTATCGATAAAAAGCGATTTCTCCTAGTAGTACGAGATCCGGCTGCAAAATCACTAGGTTCATAGCGTACACAGTCCAAATCTTATTTTTATGTATAATTATAAATGGGAGAACCTATTTTTGCCAGGTTGCCAATTAAAATTTGCCCGCGAGTACTTTTAATTAAAATAATATTTATTGACATTTTCCAAAAAAATTCATTTACTTGTTATGAAAATAAACTACAATCCACTCCATAGCAGTGTATGTAAATAACTCGGAAAGGTATGGTTGCTGTTACTCAGTCGGCCGCAACCTATTCGCATCTGCATGCATCGCACCTATTCGGATCTTAGACTATACATAACCTTTGGTCCTCAACAAAAACCTGTATACGACAAAAGCTTATGTCATTAGATTTCTAATAATATATTCATCATAAAAATTCATACTATTGTATGCATGTATAATATACAAAATGTTACACTTATATAAATTTATAAAATGAAAAAAAAAAAAATTAATAATAATACATTTAAATAATATAAATAAATGTCTGGCATCACGATTATCTTAAGTGCGCTAACGAATAAATTATGAGTTGGTGGAGACTAATCGGTTCAAGTTCATACAAAATCACTGGTCAATTGGCATTTACATTTACACTTTAAATTCTTGCATTTGTTATTTACGTAAATACTAACCACTGTCTATGAAAAAAAATCATTTAACGAACAAAGACAAGCTCAATTCACACATCAACGATTTTAAATTGTAGCAACAAATAAATGCATTGAAAATACTTCACGTAAATATACTTCGTATAAGTAGGAAACAGCGCTTTTTAATCGTAAAATTTATCATCGAGACGGAGTATAGATTCTCATATCTCAGTAGTTATTTTACAATGATGTTAGTTAACGAAACACAATTTATTTATTGCTATTTTATGTATGCCGATAAAAATGTTAACATTTATTTTCATTTTTGACACTCTTATCCTTGGCCGCGTCAGATTGTTTTGGGCGCTGAAACGAACACAACATTTTTTTTTGTAGTATATGTAGATGGACGATCAAATGGGCCATCTGATGGCAAGTGGTCACCAATGAGTATAGGCATTGTCATTGTACGAAATGTTAACCATCGCTTACATCGCCAAAGCTCCACCAACCTTGGGAACTAAGATGTTATGTCCCTTGTGCCTGTAATTACACTGTCTCACTCACCCTTCCAACCGGAACATAACAATTTCAAGTACTGCTATTTTGCGGTAGAATATCTGATGAGTGGGTGGTACCTACCGAGACGAGCTTGCACAAAGCACTATCATCAGTATTATCCTCAAGTGATCAAAGACTTATGTAAAATAGAAATCGATTCGAATCGAATGCTTTTGTCTAAGCACTCTCGTGTTTAATGGATTCACCAATAGTATGAACAATAGTAGAATGTGATTAATATCGTAATATAATTTTGAATATGGATTGTTAAATTGTTATACAATTGTAAATGTTAATAATTTTGCTGATTAATTTGCCTGTTATGCCTGTTATGTAATGATAAATCCATTTATAAAAATAACGAATGTTATTTTATAACAGTAAACCTAAATTAGATTATTTATATGGTAAAAAGGTGGATTTAGTGACTATTTCATTGATTTCAATGAAGAGTTTTATATTTGATTTATGTGTAGTTTGATTTTTGACAAATTATATACCACAAAGCATCTTGCCGGATTTTCATCGTAGAATGAACGTTCTGAAACCTTAGTTTATATTTCATTTTATTCTCTTAAATGAAAACTTAAAGAAGAAGAAAATTCGTATCCGTATTATTTCTGAAGTGCTTGATCATGTGTAATCTGGAAGCGGAGTTATGATTATGTAAAAATGAGTTGCTCGTTAACTACACGTTAAAAGCTCGATAAGTATTTTTAGTGTAAATTATCGCATTTAATTATTGGTCTTCTACCACTAATTGAATCTGCTTACGAGCTTCGATCGATTAATGATTGATAACACGTCCCATAGCTGTTAATCAGCCATACCTATAATTGTTGATTAGTAAAGTTTACCTAATTACTAAAATGTAAATTACAAGATTGAGCGCGTCGTCCGGATTAAAGTTTATTAACCCCGGGAAAATAATTTGTTATCCTGGAATATAACATAGTTTCCATAATTTCAAATACATGAAGGATAAACCGGCAAACATAAGTTTTTTTATTAGAATTATATCAAATTATTACGATAACTAAATTTATACATCATCATCATCCCCTTCTCGTCCACTGCTGGACATAGGACTCTCCAATGGCACGCCACTGAGCTCGATCTTCAGCTCTCAATCTCCATCCGCTGCCAGCCACTTTGCGTATATCGTCACTCCACCTAGTCGGAGGGCGTCCTACGCTACGCTTGCCAAGACGTGGTCTCCACTCCAGAAATTTATACAACTAATACCTATTTTATTTTATAAGCTACTAAATACAACCTTTCTTGGAATTCGGAAACGAGTAGTCTTTTTGATGGTATACAATTTTACAGTAAAGTAAAACCTTATTGTCACAAGATATTTTTAATCACTATTTAAATAAATAATTATATAAGTATCTTAACAATAAATTACACATGTGTTAAATTTATAAATTCTCCATTAAAATAAATATACACTAACACCACCTTCTTATAATAATCTAATTAGATTTAATATATTATATATTAAAATAACATTAATTGTTTTTTTATAGCATAGGTGGCGGCGAGCATATGAGCCACCTGATGGTAAGTGGTCACCAACGCCCATAGACATTGGCATTGTAAGAGACGCTAACCATCGCTTACATAGCCAATGCGCTACCAACCTTGGGAACTAAGATGTTATGTCCCATGTGCCTGTAATCACACTGGCTCACTCAACCTTGAAACCGAAACACAACAGTACCACGTACTGCTGTTTTGCGGAAGAATATCTGATGAGTGGGTGGTACCTACCCAGACAAAAAAAGCTCTACCACCAAGTAAATTTTATTTATGGATACATTATTCGTCCTTTAATCAACCTTGTGTATTTAATGTTACTAATAAATTCACATTATCTAAAATTAAAAGCATCGCGGAACGTAAATATTTATTTATAATGGAATCTCGTTTTAAAAGCATGTCTGGTATGCAAAATTTTGTCAACTGTCACAGCTCAGACTAGAAATAGCATAAGAATTCGTAGATATTTTAAAGAAATTAAAATAAAGTCACGAAATAATTTTAAAATCGAAATTGCTTTCTTTTATATGGAAACAATCAAAACAAATATTATTTATGAATAATGCTGCTTCTGTTTAATCATTTTACTGTCGAAATAATTCAGGTTTCATATTGTTGTATGTATCCAAATCCCGAAAGTGGTTTTAAGGAAAACCTTTAAGCTTTAATACTCGATACACGTGGCTGAGAATTATTAATAATTTGCGCAAACCTAGTGTTGCAATTGGCAAGAACATCAAAGTTGTCGAACACCCAGTATCCGATGCATCCGATTACCGGTATAGTGCTCAATGCAACTGCATAAGGATTGATATTTAAATTTTAACTTTATGTCATTACACGTAAAGCACAATTTCGTGTAACGGCAAAGATTACCAATGGCTAGCATTTGTGACGTAAATCGCACATGTGATTTTGATTGACAGTCGTTTCATATACGTCTTTCGTGTTATGATATCAGTCGCTTTTAAATGATGAGTAACACTATAAATTATAAATATTTTCGAGCGATTTAAATAGAATAAAATAAAAACCGGAATTAAAATTATATGTCAATAATATGCCATCGGAAGTAGAAATTAATTGACAACCTGTAAAAGTCCTATTAGAAGAATTGGAGCTTACTCCACCACGCTGGTCAACCACAAATGCAGAACCAAAAAAAAAATAACAATATAAACATAATTTAAAATTTATTACTCTAACAAAAAATAGAGGAATAATCCCACCCAATAACAAATTCATATACCAGATTAATGAGAGATGAACACCGATAATTTGGTTTCGCCACGGCTTTTAAGATTAATCTCATTTAAATCCGTATTATTAATGAATACGTTTATCCACAACTATTTCCTATAAATGTGTGCCAAAAGTATCTATGCATATACCAACATATATTCGGCACACATTCTTTAGGAATGTAGACATAAACATTAAGTGAAACAAGCATATTTCTCTCTCTATCTTTATAGATAATTCCAAAATTGTTCAGTTACACATGAATCTTAAAGACTTCGGGTTCAAACCTGGGTAACGCCAGTGAGTTTTCTTTAAGTTAAAGTTTTGTTAAATAGGAAATTAATTTTATTGACAAACATGCGATTAGCATCCGGGCGAGCATTATTTACTTTATATTAAATAAAATATATACCAAAGCCTTACTACCAAATTTCTGATGATCCAATTATAATTAACTTATTTCTGCCTGTTAAATATGTAATTTGATAATCTCAGTATTTCAAAGTTATATAAAATGCGATAATAATAATAATGGTCCTCCTGACCGAATTCGGCCACGGCGGCCAATCTCAAGAGATATTATGGTGCACAAGTGTGTGCGCAAACACAGGTGCACTCTCTATTCCCTAACTCTCGTAACCCGATGGGACGGCAATCCGACACGACCGGAAAGAGTTCAGGCGCAGGACCAACGGCTTTACGTGTTTTTCGAGGCACGGGAGTATACACACTTCCAACTTCCAGACTCCGGGCTGCTACCGAGAATTTTCGACAGAAAATCTCAATAACATTTTATTGGCCCGACCTGGGAATTGAACCACCGTGTCTGCGGCCTTACATGTAGCCACTAGACCAACGAGGCAAAATGCGATATAATAGAAATCGATTGATTCGTGCATATCATTTTCGGCATTTAATCTTTATATATGAAAAGCTACACAAAATTTTTAGTCTATTATTTTACACCCTATACGGTCACTTGGTTGGTTCTTAGCCATAGTTGGACCTAGTAATATATACATATATTTTTTTCTAATTGTTTTAATTGGAATACATAACTACTTATCAATCTGCCATTGGTTGAAAAAAATCTCGAGATAATTTGTTTTTTGTTTTAACCGTACGAAGTCAGGTTAAATATATTTCTTTTATATGGTATTTAATAATTAAATGGATTAATTAAAAGAGAGTGAAAGTTACGGTTATTTATGCGGTATAGTTCGATGGTTAACCAGTCGAGTAAAATGGAATGACGATTTCAGTGTATATTACCATAAATCACGATTTATGTTTCTGTGGATTAATAATTCATAAATAAATTTATACGGCACACGAAAAATACGAGTAATATTTATTTCATCATAGTCATTATTTGTTATTATTTTATTCATGTATAATCATTATGAGTATGAATCTATTACTTTGCGGTTTTTATTTGTTTACAGAACTTCGCATAGAAGCATAATATGATCTTGCTATGTTGCAAATATCCCTAAAAGATGTCATCTAGTTGGCTGCCATAATGAATCATTGTGTAATGTTTGTCAATGCGTATGAATGCCAAATGTGTATTTTGCATAAGAAATGGTGAAATGTGAGACTTCTTTAGAAATGTATGTCCTTTCTTTAACTTTATTTTTGTCTCTGTCTTTGCTAGCGTGATTTTAATAACTAATTACCACTAGCAGAGCCTTTGAAACTTTTCTAGACTTCCATAGAAAAATGCTAACGCATTATTCAAATGTTTACATCGTTAGAATATAAATCGCTTTGAGATTTATATGGAAAATTGCACGGAGTGAAACACGGGGTAATATGTCATTCCAAGGGAACGGTTATTAATTTGGCGTGTTCCATTTTCAAAAGTAACGGGTTGTTATCAATCATACGATTTATTTTTCGTTTTTGTTTCCATAAAAAGTTTTTGATCATATCTAAAAACGAATCAATTTGTAATGATTGATCGGCATATAATTTTTATATATGTATGTATACGTTAGTGCGAATATTAAATGTGTCATAATTAGATACATGGCTACGACATATGCAGTCCGTGATGAACGATATAGTATCGAAGCTATGTAGCGTTGTATAGTGTTATAGTACGGAAAACAAAATAAACTCTGGCTAAGTTTTAATTACATAACGTTCTTTAACGGCTCGTTATTAGTTGAACAGCTGTTCAATGAATGGTATGGATGGTATATCCGTCATGGATAGTATAAAATTATTAGGGATAAGCTTTATAATTATGTTTTCAATTATATATATACATTAATCGCGCTTATATAGTGCTGGCTATTTGCAGTGGCTGAATATTAATCGAAGACTAAGAAATCAAAGAAATGGAGATTAAAATGAAATTAAAAAATATAAATTATTATTAAATAATTTTAAATTATTTGAATTGGTTCAAATCCAGGCAATTAGAACTGATTTTTCATCTGGGATTAAAAATCATCTTACTCGTCGGAAACATCATATAGTCGTCAAGTAAAAATCTTCCACATATCTATCCGTTCCGCATTGAAGCAGCTGCAAGAGTTAGGCTCCAAAAACATCTCCTCAAGAAAAGAGGCCTTTGACCAGCAGTACAGGCTCAATGAAAATAAAAGCTTAGTGGTCGATGTATTCACAGCGCTAATGTTTAATTTACTTAAATTTAAAACGAACGTTAGTCATTAAACTTTTGATTTAAATGAAATAAATTTTGTTGGAAGTATCAGAACCGACATAATTTCGAAATTTATGAACTTATCTCTAAAATACTCGTCGTAACGCAATAATTAATACTGATTTTGGTTGCGCATACAATGTTAACTCTGGCCAAGTTTTAATTACATTACTTGATTTGGTATTATTTAAGTAGGTTAATGATGCAAACATAAATTATGTTAAAGCTATAAGAAAGCAGTGACTACATTATGATAGTTTGGACTGCCTCGTTGGTCTAGTGGCTAGATATAAGGTCACACAAGATCCTGGGTTCAATTCCAGGTCAGGCCAAATAAAGTTATTGGGTTTTTTTGTCGAAAATTCTTATACTAGTTCGAAGTCTGGAAGTGTGTAAGCTCTTGTGCCTCGGAAAGTACGTAAAGCCGTTCCGGCGCCTGAAATCTTTCCGGTCGTGTCGGATTGCCGTTCCATCGGATTTTAGTGTTAGGGAATATAGAGTTCACCTACGCTTGCGCACATACTTTTGCATTATTATATGTCCTGCGCGGTTGACTAATCTCTCTTGAGACTTGTGGCCGCGGCCGAAATCAGTCCGGACATTAATGATAGTATGAGAATTATTCTACTTGTAGTAAAAAATATAGATCACAATAAAAAACGTCGAAAATGAGCCAATCGATTGCAAGGTCTCAACTGTAAAATAAAAATAAAATGGTAGTAACGCCACAAAAATAAAGTATTCGGAACCAGATGTTAATTCGTCGGCGTGATACTGTATATAATACCGTACGTACTCCACGTATTTTCATGCGCTTATTTGAGTATCTCGTTATTTCTAAACATAATGGTTCCAATTGCGATGTGTAAAATGCAATATTTACTATCTTAAAATGTCCGACATCAATATTCTAATGATTTTGGTATTCGTTTGATAGCAAATTTAACGAATCTACATTAACTTGTCGTTGTTTTGTCTTTTTATTTTCGATCATAAAATGTTACTGTGATTTATTCATGGAAGTATAAACTGTCGTATAATTCTTTGTAAATATTAAATCTCTTGGTCAATACGTTATACATTTTATTTAAATTGAAACTATTGTAATATCAAAGTTAACTCGACTAAAAAAAAAGGGTTGTTATAAAACAAGGCAGTTATAAAACGATTTATTAAATATTGTCTATGTATCATACTAGTTGTGCCTCGCGGTTTCACCCGCGTGTAATTGATAATAATATAATAAATAAAAATAAGCCTAGAGTCTTCCTCGATAAAAGGACTATCCAACACAAAAATAATTTTTAAATTCGAACCAGTAGTTCCTGAGATTAGCCGGATCAAACAAACAAACTCTTCAGCTTTATATATTAGTATAGATAACAATTAGCTACTAGTCCTCTGGGTAGAATGCAACGTTTAGTTTGAGAAACGAACATACACAGATTTTTTTTGTTTTCTTTTTTGTCAAGTACCTACTACTCTTTGTACCTTTACGTAGCACAACTACTAAAGTTTCATCAAAATCAGCATGACAGGCTTAGAAACGCGTAGAGAACAAACAGACAAACATAGATTTTTTTTATTAAAAAAGAAGACTTTTTTAAATCAAAATATAGAAAATAGTTTATTCTAAGATATCCAACTCATAAATATGGACTTGTTAAATATTAATTATAATTCGGAGTTAATTTTATATTATAACGACTAATAAACACTACAAGACTTGGAATAGTTCCATGAACGAAAATATACCCAAACGTAAATTCAAATCATGGACATCAATCATAAGCTTTGACGATTTTACTACGTAATACGTATGTGACTTTTTTAATATGCGATAATAAATAATCTTACTAATTAAAACGCATATGGAAAAGACACGCAATAATAGTCTAAGAGTCGTGTCTTTTTTGTATGACAATGTGCTCTCCTTATTGTGGTGGGGAACTAATCCACTAGCAAAAGTATTCCCAATGGAATTGACGTCAGTCACCCGTTTTTTAATGCAGTTTGCCATGGAGCCTTTATTTACGTCTACGTATTTTACATAGCATGTCACGATGTTGTGTTTCTTATATTGAAATTACAAGACTAGAAAGATGACAAAAATGTATGCACAGACAAACTATGTATCTAAAAATCTATCGCTAATTTTATGTGTATTTTTAATTGTAAAATTGTTGTTTTTAAACGAGATTACTGCGGAGGTATATCAACATTTTACTAAAAAAAATATTTAAGAATTAATTAGAATAAAGATTTGAGGACTATATTTATACGGATCAAAATTAATTTTATGATCGCGTGAGTTTTGGCAGGCATGCCACAATTTCCCTTTTGTTTCACATTTTTTAGGACAGTCTGATTCGGAAATGCTATGAACCAAACTCAAACAACATGCTGAAACTTTGTAACAAAATAAATACACTTTACATTAAATATCTTATGAAGATAAAAATACCGTATTTTTATTTATTCGACGGCCTTGATTTTTACTGGGATTTGTATGATTTTATTCCTCATAACATGGATGCACTGGATTCACTGGTCATCGATGAAGTTCACGAACGACTGGGCGAGTTCTATATTAGCAGTGATGCAAATTATTTTAGGTACAGTGATGAAATGAAGGAATTGTAATAATTTAACTGCGAAGAAATGTATATAGTTTGAGTCCAGAAATTTTGAAGTTTATATTAATTTATCAAGATGTATTAGTTGCTCTTTTACAATGGAAACAAAACAATGTTGTCCAGATGTGTAACATTCACGGAATTATAAAATTTAAAAAATAATAAATACGTCATAATTGATATAAAGTTATAATTTTACACAATATTATGTAATGCTAAAACTGTTTCCATCTTACATCGTAGTTCCAATTGTATTTCCAATAATATTTATTGAATAGTTTATTATTATTATGTATCGGAATTTGTGAGTATTTGATTTGTTTGAATTTAAACGTGGAAGCTTATATATCAATTATGACGAACATAAATTCTTTCAATGGTATTTTATAATAAACGCAATTCAAATTTGTGTTTGAGTAGTTATTAGTAGTGACTTAAATTCTGATTTTTTTATATGTATATTACAAAACTTTTTTCGTAGCAATCACATGAAGTGATTCCAAGTACTTAAGTCTTTAACTTAAGGTTTATACTGTATTAATATTTTTGTAAATTATAATATAAAATAAATATAGTGAAATATAATGACTAAAATGTTTAACGAGCCACTCTATAAAACTTTGCCGTATGTAAAATTTTGTTGTATCTTTAAGATAATAAAACATTGCTGCGTCCACTGCTGGACAAAAGCCTTCCCACTAGAACGCCAACCATCCCGATCTCGGGCCGTCCAAATTCATTCCGTACCGGCCACCTTTTTTAAATCGTGTTAAAAAAATCTTTTTCTACTACAATAAAAGTCATATTTTGTGCATAAAACTTGTAATTTTTAATATTACTGTATTATATATGTATGTAATTAATTCAATCATCTTTCAAAATGCGCATTTCGTTTTTAAGAAAGATAAAACTATCTGAGTATCATGGTCGCGTACCAAGAAAAAAAGGAAAACTAAACAGGAATTAAACATATATATTCCTTTCGTTCAGTAACTTTTTCAGTGACTCGTATAGTCACAATTTGTTATTCGTTTTTAATATTCATAGTTTTTTTTAGATTATATTTGTTGTACGCGAATTATTACCAATAAAAGTAATACCACTTTCTGTGATTTATAAGATTGTTTCATTTTGATTTATCGTCAGATGGCTCGTTGGTCTAGGGGTATGATTTTCGCTTAGGGTGCGAGAGGTCCCGGGTTCAAATCCCGGACGAGCCCGAATCACTCTTTTGTTTTTAAAATCTTAATATGAAGATACCTTTTAATATATTTTTAAACACAGTAATTCTTCCGGATATTCAGAAATCGTTCATTACATTTCTTCTAATCTGATCTTAATAATATGTAAATTCATATAATTTATCATACATAACATATCATCGTAACATTACTGTTTATATATACAAGCAATATATGTATAGATATATAAACACAAACTTAAGTGCTGCACACATACGAAGCTTTGACGCACATACGTTCAAACTCTATTACCTGGGGGTCAATTCTTCTAAAAAATTGTCAATTTATCGCAATTGAATCGAAGCTGGGTCGTTGCCGTTTATCTATTTACTTATTCTTTTATTTAATTATCGTTTATAGACATAATACATAGTTAACAATTAAGTTTCTTTTTGAAATAACGGTATATGTTAACGTCATATCGGATCGGTTCCGATCCGAATAAATATAGATGAATCAAATTTGAGTCGGAATTGAATCGGGAACGTATCGTAATCGTTGTAGATTAGTAGAATTCGGCCCCTGCTCGTATAAACACGAATATCCACACAGATGCACAAACATTCGGTGTTAATTACGTTACACGGTGGAACATCAACAAGATAGCGATACGTGTATTAGTTCAAGTGAGCATGACACTAACGTACACTGACAATGACGATGTTTGGCGCTTAATTGTCCGATTAAGCACCTCATCACGTTAACTGTGCATTGATCATGGTTCATTAGTATTAGCAATGCATTAATCATATTACGTCATTTGTGCCATGAATAAAAATGTCAGCATTCGGGTTGAATGAAAACACGATATATGAACTTAAAAAAATACTTTGACTTGATTCGATTAAGATTTTAAAGACAAAATAGAGTTACATGGGCTCGTCCGGGATTTGAACCCGAGACCTCTAGCACCCTAAGCGAAAATCATACCCCTAGACCAACGAGCCAACTGACGTGAAATCAAAATGAAGCCATATAACACTCAAATTAAATCTTATTTCAATAATCTTTAAGATATTTATTCATAATATTTATGCAATAAAATCTTGAGTTAAGGAATTAAGTACTCAGATTGTCTTCAAAATAATTCAAATAACGACTACAAATCATAACATACAAATCCTTTATAGTAAAAAGTTAAAATAAAATAATATAAAAAATAAATAATGTAAGTTTGTAAAAGGCGAAAAATTCTGGGACATTATTCACACACGGCCAACTGATCCCAAACTAAGCAGAGCTTGTACTATGGAAACCAGACAACGGATATATTACATATACTACTTTTCTTTTGTAAATAAATACTTGACTTTATTTACCGTAATTATTTTATTTTATTTTATCGTTTATTAACTTTATTTACTGTAATTCACGGATGATCTTATATTACGTCATCCTTGGTGATATAGTGATTCCTTGAATTACATTTAAAAAATGTTTCTTTCACTTAAAAAATGCTTACAACAAATATTGTTGAAAATTTTATAATGAATACACATATTATTTAAGGCATACGAAGCGAGTGTTTTACTCCTTGTATTATTAGCTTTTTTTTTTCCGCAGTGGAAACCTTCAAAAAGGTACCCGGCTCCCTAAGGGGGAGGAATCGGGTTATGTGGGATTCTTACCCACTAAAACCACTGCGATGGCCATCCTCGGCACGGATCGGAGAGGCTGCGGGGCCTCGCGCTGCCGTACGCACTAGCGAGGAGTGCGTACGGCTGCCGTCCATCCCGGCTGCCGTCCTCCTCAGGTTTGTATTATTAGCTAATTTATCTGGGCTAAGGTTTCTGAGCTTAGTAGTATCAGTATCAGAGCTAAATAAAATTAAGGGATATATAAGTGGTTAAAATATATGCCGTGTTTAGTATATATATATACCACTTACTAATAAATATACTAAGCACGGCCCGATTGAAATTAATTACGTTACTATTCCACATAGTGTTGTATTATAAATAAAATATGTATTAATCAAGAAATGTTTGTAGTGCATAATATTATAGTAAATCTATAAGCAATTGGCATGGAATATGTAAATCTAAAGCTATTCAATACTCCTTCTTCGATTGGAATAAGTTTGTGTGTGTATAGATCTTGATAAACAAGCTCTCGATACTGAACACAAAAATTGTATGTTTAAAAAATTGCTGCAGAAAGTATAAATATATTTGCTTAATACGTTGTAAGAGTGCCGGTACAGCAATCTACTCGTAGTAATTAAAAATAAAAACGATGGCTCGATTGTATCTGCTACTGATGAAATTAATCGCGTTAACGGAGTTATGATTGTGGTGTAAATCAAATGATCTAGAGTTGTTCGGAACTCAGAAAAACAGAGTTTGTTTCCTTTGCTGCGTTCATTGCATTTAGAGGCTCATTGCCTGACATTGATTTAATAAAATATAGTAGTTACTTCTTTTAGATTTCCTTTAATTATATTTTAATTAATTACAATACTTGTCATCATTAACGTAATAAAATATGTTATAATATAAGAATATACGCAATAAAATAAATTATCAGCAAACGAAAATTAATGAAACCGGCCGTGTAGTATTGTTCTAAAGGGATTGAAACTAATTTTTATTCATCATAATACTACATCTGGTAATCTTGTGAAACTAATGTTTTGTTGGGACCCTTTCATTCTAATGACGGACAGTTTGAATGTGCTCATACTTTAATAAAGTAATATACTTTTTTGATTTTAATATAAATTAATTTTAACATCAAGAATTTTTTTTATAGAAAAAATTTAAGCATTGCCATCCAAGTATGAAATAAAAAAATAATAATATGTACATATGATAAAATTGAATTACATTCAAAAACTAAGGCTAAGTAAGTTTTAAATTGCTCAATATTTTGCATATCCTTATGTAGGTATATGTACCAGTTGGTATACAACACACTGAATATTAACAAGATTAAAATTTTTTTATATATTTAACGTTTATTTTTTTTAGAAAAGCAGCAAATTCTCTTCTCACGGAGTCACTAATGTTACTTATTAACTCCATTTAAGCGAAAAGCTTGTGCTAAGAGTGGAGCCAACAGCCGAAGAGGTCATGACTGAACCTGAGACGTCACTACTCGCGTATTTTATTAATTTGGTTATATCGTAAATCATATTTACTAAATTTTGTATATTGTCAATAAAATATAGAAAATAAATATTTTACCTGCAGCTAGCACGTGAAATTTATATAATAACTATCATTCAAAAACTTATGAATACATTCATAAGCCGAACCAGCTCGTTCAACAACAGTGTTTCAATTTAAAATATAAAATGAAATGTTTTGCGAAATTATTCACTTATGAGTTTTAAATTTCGATTTAAAATTTTTACTACTAAGTGGTATATATTTCAAAATTATATCGATGTATGTAAAGGATATAATCAGGTAAGCGTATGTATAAATAGGTATGGTTCTATATTTTACCGCAACAGCAGTAGGTACTTGTTATTGTTGTGTTCCGGTTTGTAGGGTGAGTGAGCCAGTGTAATTACAGGCACAAGGGACATAACATCTTAGTTCCCAAGGTTGGTGGCGCATTGGCGATGTAAGCGATGGTAACATCTCTTACAATGCCAATGTCTATGGGCGTTGGTGACTACTTACATGCAATAAAATAATAAAAGCCTGCTCACAAACCATTCAATCATCATCATCATCGATAAGACATATCATTTTATATTTGTAATGATTTTAGGGTTCGTATAAGATTATATATGTATAAGAGTTTCTTTGTTCCACCACAGCTTTTATTGCCTGAACAGATTTGTATGTATACCGTTTACCGTTAGAATCCTTACATCGTCGCTCTTTACATGTTTTTTTGTTTTTTAATTTGGCAGTCGTATTTTTTTAATTTCCGACATTGTCACAATTAGTTATTCATCATAATTCATCGTTTGCTATTTATTAGGGCTTAGCGCGTGTGAAACATTACTAAACATGATTTGTCAAAGCCTATGACTATGTCTCTATGCTTCCTTGAGAATGCTTGTGCTAGCATACGCTTCAATTACCCGCCCTTATACGATTGTTTGATTGACGGATGAAACTTGGCCTGCGTTATTTTTAAAAGGATCTATGAGATTTTATTATACCAAACTATTTGTCTTAATATAGCGGGTGTATAAACAGACTCATTTTCATCCAAGCTCAATAAACTGACTAACATGAATACATGTTAGTTATACCGTGTAAATTAACCTTCCACGTTTAATGATCGTTATCAAGTGGTAGTGATACGAGATCTTGACTTACGAGTATATTCGTTACCATATTGGACACACCCCTTAATTATAAATTATGTGTATTATTTATCCTATCGCAATGTTTATATAAAGTGAAGCTGAGCTGTATAGAATTACTTATTAATTTAGTTTAAGGTACAAAAAATATTTATAACAGAAAATTGCCTAGGACAAAAAAGTTTTTAATCGGTGGAAGGGCTTTGTGCACGCTCGTCTGGGTAGGTACCACCTATCTCTCAGATATTCTACCGCAAACAGCAGTACTTGGTATTGTTGTGTCTCAATTTGAAGGGTGAGTGAGCCAGTTTATTTACCGGCACAAGGGACATAACAACTTAGTTCCTAAGGTTGGTGGCAATGTAAGCGATGGTGAACGTTTTTTACAATGCCAATGTCTATGAGCTTTGGTTACCACTTGCCATCAGGTGGGCCATATGATCGTCCGCCTACCTGTTCTATATAAAAAAATATTTTTTTTTTGTATAACGAGCGGTGTAACTGAGGTCATAATGGTCAAATTAAATATGAAATACTAATTTCAATAAGCTAATAATGAGATACAAAGTAGACATAGACAGATAGAATTGAATCAGAATACTCTAAAGTCCAAGTCTAACTTAAAACTAACAACTTAAGTTCTCCTTAAGTATTCTCCTTCTCCACAGGATAATATAATACTCGAAAAATAATTGACTATTTTGTAATGTAATATTTGCGAATTTAACTACGACTTGGCAGTTCAGCTCAAATTACAATTTTTGTTTTTAACGTGAAATTAATTATTGAGGTTTAAATTTGGTTTGAATTAAGATATTTACATAAATGCCCAGCGTTTAGCCATTTGGCGAATTCAGTAATTTCTAAGTAAGAAACTTGAGTGTTTGCCAAGTTTCTTGTTACAAAATTCAGTGTACTGAGAAAGTGCATTCGAGACTCGAAACTCATTATACTATAAATACGTTGTAACAACCTCTTTGAAAACAATCGCGGTAATTTATTACTTCTAGTACAATACCAGTTAGGATTAAGATTAACTATTCGCATCGTTTGGAAGGCTAATGCTTTCAAATCGGGTTTGCATTTACAAACGACCTGAATTGGCAATGGAATCCGGTGAGTAATTGAAATTTGACAATTACGGACTGTAGAATCTCTTGTTGCCGAATAGTGCTTGATTTTTCATTGTGTTCTTATTTTTTATATTGCAGATGATATTTACTGCTTTAAGCGCTTTTACTGTGTAAGGTTAGTTAATTATAGAATAATAACGCTTAGAAGGATAGTGTCATATAAAGTTTCGCTCAAATTAGAAGCAACTTTAGAATTAATATGTGCGTATATGTCACGTAATTCACACCGACACGCAAACATACGGCCGAATTATGTTACAAGTGAATAGACATTTCCACCATAAAGCGAAGAAATTGACACTGTTTGAATTTAAATTATGAAACATATTTATTTGCATTTTAATTTATTTAATTGCAATATTATTTATTTAATTTTAGCTGTTATTATTATAATTATCTCATTTTTTGTGTTGCTTTTATTTTATGTATAAACATAAAGAAAAAAATAGTTATAATTATTTGAACAGTATTAATGTTTTATATGTAATTTAATATATGTATTCCACCTATTTGGGTGGAATTGAATGGCTTCAATTCGTTGCCCAAGCACCTTTTAAGCGTTATTATTCTACGAGTTTAATATTTTGCCAGAAAGATAAATGGGCTACCTGATGTGGTCACCATTGGTCATAGATATTGTCGATCTCCAAAGCGCCAACAGCCTTTGGGCACTAAGATGTTATATCTCTTTTTCGTATAGTTACCTTTTTCCTAACCTAAATTTTTTTAAGCTCTTTCCTAACCTTTGGTTGCGATTTAACATCTTACGTGTACCGCAAATATTTATGACATTTAAGTCAAAATCCATTTATTTTATTAAATATTTCTAAGACCATTGTGAAAAATAGCTTACGAAGGTTTTATTTAAATGTGTGTACAAGCACCAGATGTAAAGAGCCTCAGCTGACTCGGAAAAGTTTCAAGTTGATGGAGTTCGCAGTTAAATTGTACGAAACTTACAGAACGAGATCCTTTCGTTTTAAACACGTTTCATACAAGTACTCTTATAAACTTTTTTCATTCTTTTCGACGTTCAAATATTTTCAAAAACGCCTAATCATTATTTATGCGAAGTTAATTACTATTTCAATTTGAACTGTACTGAATAGTGTTTAAAAGAGGTATGATGATTATATTTTTTCTAAATATTATTTAATATTAATTATGTAATAGTCAATTTAATGCATTTGTCCATAAAAAAAAATGTCGGTAAAAGTAATTAAAATTAGATTCATCTGTGTAACTTATATTCTCTCTTCGGTCATTTCATCACCAAACACTAATACTTTGCATGCAGGGGAACGTTCCCCTTTAAAAGATAAGTGAGCCAGTGTAATTATAGATATCCCATTTACTTTTCTATTTGCCAGAATTAAAAAAAAAGATATAAGTATTTTTTTATTTATGTTATAAGCTCCAAATTGTATCCTTAACGATTTCCCAGTGAGGCGTATATATATGGTTAAGATAGTAAGTTTATCTAACATATATACAGTGGTGGTCGTATAATTAGAAACACTACCAACGGTCCTTGACATTATGTTAGACACTTCACCACAATCGTTTTTATTTTGAAATTAAACAATAAATAGGACAACAATATGTTCAACGATTTATCATTTATTAGAAAAACAATATAAATCCCATTACACGAGTGCGGTTTCAATATTACATTACGGACAAACATTTAAATCAGTTTTAAGGTATGAACAATAATGGTCCACTAATTAGAAACAACAACAAAAAATATAAAAAACAATATTTTTTTAAGTATTAGTAATTAGTATTGTTATTTACGAAATAGCTACTATCCACAGCCTACCAATAGCTATAATTAATATTTAGTGGTGTAGCCCTTATTTTCAATAACAGCACTGCAACGATGTGGCATTGATTCAATCAATTTCATAAATTTTTCTAGGGGGATTGAATTCCATGCTACAACAAATGCTTCATATAGTTCGTTTTGACTGGTGTTACGTTTGCTTGAGACTTTCTTTTTAACAATATACCAGAGATTTTCTATCGGGTTTAAATCCGGACTATTTGCTGGCCAGTCTAAAACGGATATACGCTGTTTGCTAAGGAAACATTTGACGCAAATGATCGTCCGAGTAGGGAATCATTGTGTGCTCTAAGATATTTTTGTATTGCCATTGATCCATTCTTCCTTCAATCTTCCAAACGGGTCCAACTCCACATCCGGAAAAACACCCGCAAACCTTAATGTTACCGCCACCGTGCTTGACTATACTCCTTATGTATTTATAATTAAAAGCATTGTTTACAGGACGTCTAACATAGCGCTTTCCATCGGAATTTACCCTATTTATTTTTGTTTCATCTGAAAATAACACTTTTTTTCCATTCTCGTACCGTCCAATTAACATATTTTTTAGCGAATAATAATCGCTTTTCTCAGTGTTGCTTGGTAAGAAGCGGTACGTTTCGAGCGGTACGATTAGCGTATCTTCTCTAGGAGAGGATTTTCTTGGCCGAGCCTTTCTAAGAACATCTTCAACAGTTACATGTGTTTTATAATGATCAATTGCATTAAAAACTTTCTTAACAGAACAATTTAAATGCTCAGCTATTCTTCTGTACGCCCACTTATGATCTATATGTAAATTAACAATGATTTGCCTAGTTGACGTCACTACTTCCCATTTTGAACAAAATAAAATTCAGATTAAATTATATATAGAAAATGAACTCCTACACGTGTAAGACTCATTTTGTAATTAAAAGTAAGATATGTTTTATATTTTATGCATTTAATGAGTTTTTTATTTGAGTGGCTATGGCTATGGCTAATGTGTATATTTTTACTAACATTTGTATGTTGAAGTTATACTTTCTTTATTCATAAGAAGTGTTTCTAATGATATGACCACCACTGTATATTATATTATCTATACTAATATATAAAGCTGAAGAGTTTGTTTGATCCGGCTAATCTCAGGAACTATTGGTTCGAATTTAATAACTCTTTGTGTTGAATAGTCCTTTTATAGAGGAAGGCTCTAGGCTTATTTTTATTTATTATATTTTTATAAATTATACGCGGGTGAAATCGAGGGGCACAGGTAGTTTATTATAATATGCTTTACGGTGAGCAGTATTATACGCACTATCAAAATTTGTCATTTGATTTTAATGGAATTTCGATTATTTTCACTAGATGGCGCTAATGGATAAGTAAAATAAAACTCGCAATACGCATACTACGTATTCGCATTAGCTGCGCAGATGTCGATTGGTCGCAACCACTCGTAAATAAATAAAAATGTTTTTTTTTAATGTGTTCTTTATAATCTTTTATTTGGTGGAAGGGCTTTGGGCAAGCTCACCCGGGTAGGTACCACCCTCTCATCAGATATTCTACCGCACAACAGCATTGCTTGTTATTGTTGTATTCGGGTTTGAAGGGAGAGTATGCCAGTGTAATTACAGGCACCAGGGACATAACATCTTAGTTCCCAAGGTTGGTGGCGTATTGGCGATGTAAGCGATGGTTAACATCTCTTACAATGCCAATCTCTATGGGCGTTGGTGACCACTTACCATCAGGCAATAATATTTAGTATTATTATTGTAGAATTTAAAGAATGCTCAAGACATAGTACATATATTATTATGTATAAATATATTAAAGTAATTCTCAAGTAAGGCGGCACGCTAAAACTACTTCCATATGGGTTCAATTTATTTACGTGTGCTTTTGAATACACCCTATTTTAAACTACATTGCCGCTACTGCACTGTATGGGGAAATAACGCCGAGCCTGCTCGTAAAGGGACCTTGTACAATATTATAGAAAAAATTAAAATGAATGTAATATTTTTTGGTTTACGTACTTAAATAAAATACTTATATAATATTTTGTAAAAACTTAATAGTCTTATAGTTGGTGCGAAATATATCCAAGTTTTAAGATTAAGTATGTAAGTACGAGAAAATTGAACGGAGCTGCCGTTATATTTAAAATTTGTCTAATTTATAGTGTTTATTGTAAATATTTATATCAGTCGGCTGTTACTTATTAAGTTGCCTATCATAGGAACAGACCTTTTGTATATAATAAAAAAACATTTCATTAAATTTCAGGATCGCTACTTAATTAATCTTACTTAAACAAAGTATAATTTTATTGATTTTGATTAGTTATTAGTATAACTTTATAACATTAAAACCAAATGACCTGATATTGGAATAAATGTAGTTTACATATGACAGTGAATAAACTTCTTGTGAATTTTGTACCGGAATCGAGGCAGCCTTTGATTCGTCTTCGGGAAATGGGACCGATTTCGTCTTATTCATGCGATATATTACTCGAGAGTAGTTTATAATATATAAATTTCGTAACCTATTTTTAAATAATGACAAATGCGAAGACGAATAAAATAACACGTCACTTTTCTACTGCCTCGATCAAGCTTTTTTTTTGCAAAATTAATATACACAAATTTTATATTATATATAGAATAATAAATGGCTAAAACATTGATTTATATATTAATTATTAATTTTATTATTTCATGTCTGCCAACTACCAACAAATCTTCCTAAGTACCATATTTTTAATATTCCTTATTTTTTTTGTTTTATGTTATATTGTGCGTTTGCCTTTGTGTATAATAAATAATAATTGTTAAAAAGTTAATTCGCCATTGCTAACAAAATATCAGGCAGCAGTGCTCACATGTTTGCTATTAATAAATATCTGTTAGTATAATTTTTTAATTTTATACTCGGCGAGAATCTCAATTATAGTAAGAGCAATGGCGTGTTAGCTCCGTCAACACTAAACTTCTGAATTTTAGTCAATTAATCATGTATATTTTTCACAGCTATGAAATTTAAAAAGACATTTGGCTTTAAGCCATAAATTTTGCTAATTTTATACGATTGTGCAAACGAAATAAAGATCCTTGTAATTGCTGTGATCAGATCTATTTACGAACCACATTGGGATGGGATGCGATAAAAATAATCGTTTAATGGTATACAAATGTAAATATTTATTATGACGAATTGATGTGTCCTCGTATTTCGTTGTAGTGACGTTGATTGCGATTTAATTTATAATTTGTAATTACAGGCATAAGTGTTGTATCTTTAATTACGTGGTTAGCGTATTGACGATGTTAGGAGTAGTGCTACCTTCGAATACTTCTCGTTGGAAAGTTTTAGCAAAGGTGATCTTTTTTTAATTTAAAATATAATAATAACAATAATAATATCCTGGAACATTATTCACACAAGGCCATCTGATCCCAAACTAAGCAAAGCTCATACTATGGAAACCAGACAACTGATACACTGCATATACTACTTTTCGTTTGTAAATACATACTTATTAAGATAATAACACCGAATCGAACCCACGACTTGCGGCGCGACTTAAGGACAACGTTTCTCCGAATCCGTCTCTCGAATGGTTATACATATGTATTGAATGTTTGTCAGATTTTATCCTATATGTTATTCAACCATTCAGTAGATATTTAACTCTTAATAAATCCGTTGCTTGTTAGGATTTCTTTTCGTATTATTTGTTTCATATTGACTTCATTCGATTCGGAGCTATGCTAATTATTTTTGGTTAGCTTAAGAAATTATGTATTTTTCATGACAAGCTACGCGATTTGAGCAATAAAAGCATAAAAATTAATCTTATTTGTCTTTTACTTTTGTTCAACGTTGTTTTTTACGATACGACGTTTCAATGGTACATAATACCGTAACATAATAATGTCAGACTCCGGGCTGCTACTGAGAATTTTCTGACAGAAAAACCCAATAACTATTTATAGGCCCGACCTGGGAATTAAATCCAGGACCACCGGATCCACGGCCTTATATCTAGCCACTAGATCAACGAGGCAGTCGCTATTAATTTCATGAATACTGCAATTGTTACTTGATTTTGACAATCTTTCATATAGCTTCGATGATCAACATTATAGACTAACTAATTTTATTCATTTATCCCCGTATTCCCACGGGAACAAGAACTACGCGAAACTTTAACATACTATATAAGGCCACTGATCAAGAGTTCGCGTGATGCAAAGTACGGCGTCGTGAGATCTTAATTTGTGGTAGGTAATTGTTTAACTCTGTTTGTAATAATTTATACACCAAGTTCACTAAATGAAAACTTTCTTACTTTTTATTTCAATCATTTTATACCATAATAAATTTCATGCTATTACTTAATTCTGAAAATTAATTTTCAATAATAGTAAGTGCAGCTTAGCGGAAAACTACAAGTCTACAGTATTAGACTTTACTTAGGAGTAATGATGAAGCTGGATCAATTCTGAACACGTTTTAGGACCAATACTTTGAATGCCTTCGGCTTATATATTTTGTAACAGATGAGAGTAATTACCCTTAACACTTGAAGAATCTTGGAATCGATAGGTATTTTCAAAAAATACTGTAAACGTTTGTATTAAATTATCAAATATATATATTTTTAGTCAACACTAATTTTAAATATCTATTCATAAGTGATATCATTAATTAATTAATTAAATTTATTTATTAAAATAGTTACACAATCAACTCATCACTAAACACTTAAAATTAACAACTTAAACAGATACTTTTTACTAAGTGATACGCCTTTAAACACGTAAACAGCCTTCACCATTATAACAAAAATGATATAAACCAAAAGAATCAATATAAAAATTTAAAAATAAAATCTTAACTACTAATACCACCGAATAAATACTATTGTACAACAAAATTATTATAATACACGATAAAAAATTATTAAGTCAAAACAAGTGTAGTACTTATATACTTTGATTTAAACGATGAATATATTGGCAACTAATCAAAGATTATCGATAAGTCTTATCAATAATATAAAATTGATTGAACCATTGATTTTTCAATAATATAAAATAATCATTCGAACATCGTCGCGGACAAACGCTCATGTAGTGACGTCACAACAGTCCATGTAGTTCAAGTACTAACTGCATTTTATTCTACAATGAGCATATAATGCTTACACACAGAAGAGCCAAACGCATGCAAAGAAGGCGATTTGAGAAGTTAGAATGCTGTGCGAAAAAAAGTGAATGTAAGCTTCAAATAGACGCTTAATAATGTTAAACGGATTGTAAATTAAATAGAGAGAGATTTTGGTGAAAATATTTAAGAAATCCCTTCAAAAGATATAAATAACTTAAACGAACCAATTTACGTACAAACTCAAATGACCCCTTTGCTGAAAATGTCTTTACAAGCGAACATTACAAAAGTTTAATTTGATAATGTTCCCTGGAAACAATCGAACAAAGGATATGTCCTAAGCAAATACAAAATATGGTTTTCATACGACGAGAGTTTGTTCTTAATTACGCCGTTTATTTCGGGCAAAGGGCGTGTTAATTATGCTATTAAAAGTATCCGAATTTCGTTAAATTTATTTTCTTGCTTAAAATTGTAGAAAGTTGTAAAGCAAATATAATAAAAAATATTTTATGCCGCAAATATGAAAATATATTTATCGTTAAATTAATACCGTTCATGATTTAGATAGATTGGACGACATGGCTCAATATAACCAATAAGCGAAGAATACTGTTTCAAATCCGGGCAAGTACATTGAGTGTTCAATTCGTATTGGAGTAGCGTGGAATAAGCTCCAAGCCTTCTAACGAGGAGGTCTTAGCCCATCGATAAAACTTTTTTACTGTATTTATTTGTAAAGACCTTAAATATTTTATTTTATTAAGCTAGAAGTAAAGGATAAAGGATTATTTGGAGTTTAAATTGGTCTGTGATTTTAAAGGGTTTTGTCACTGTAAAATATATTAAGTCAAACTACAGGAATTCACAGTAAGTTCCCTGATGATTGTTAAAGAATTATTTAATTTAAAAAAAAGTCCCTTTATATTTTCTTTTTTTCTAATCAGAATGACATTTCATGCTTCTTAATTTAAAACCACAGACCAATACAAACTCCAAACAATCATTTATCCTTTACTTATACTTAAACGCGAGCGAAGCCGCGGGCAACTGCTATACTAATATTATAAAGAGGATAGATTTGATTTTTTGTTTGTGATTTTGTTACGATTTAACTCACAAAAAATTCTCTAAGTAAGAAAAATGTCACGGTTTGAACAAACTGTAACTGATCTACGTTTAGTATTTACATTATATAACAGTTTTTAAATTTTCGCGGACGAAGTCACGGGCGAAGTGCTTGTCTTTAATAAAAAATGTCATGAAACTCACTGTTATTATTAAACGTTTTATTGGTTCAGAAATTTAGAGTAGGATAAGAGATGATAATGAGTTCTAATAAACACATGCCTGGGGCGCTTGCCTTAACATAACCATAATCAGTCATGACATTCGTTTATTGGTTAAATAATAAAATATAATTTATTGATACCAAAAGTAAGCCAAAGTAAATTATATCATTATAATAATAAGTTCTTAATGAACGTATGTATTTACGTCTGACAGTGTCTAAGGACTTTTATATTGATAGTTAAGCTGAGTTTATTTTGTTAGATTAATCGGAATTGTTGTTTTGAGGTTACAAATAAATAATTAACGATTTTATAAACGATAATTACTTAGAAAAAAAAACAATGACGTATCGAAATGACGCAATCAAAAACATAAGATACTTTAAAACAAAATTAATACAATTATAATAATAATCAAAATCAAATGATTATTTATTCAAATAGGCTCTCATAATTATTAATAAATTAACATGCTACACTATTCCATTCAATCTAAAACTACCACCGTTTCTGAAAATAGATTACATTAAAGGAACCGTCAAAAATTCAGTAATAATAATAATAGTCCTCCAGACCAATTTCAGCCACGGCGGCCAATCTCAAGAGAGATTAGCTAACTGTGCAGGACATATTATGTGTGCGCAAACATAGGCGCACTCTCTATTTCCTAACTCTCATAATCCGATGGGACGGCAATCCGATACGACCGGAAAGAGTTCAGACATAGGACCAACGGCTTTACGTGCTTTCCGGGGCACGGGAGTGTAAACACTTCCAACTTCCAGACTTCGGGCTGCTACTGAAAATGTTCTTTCAGATAAACCCAATAACTTTTTTTTATATTTAAATAATTCAGTAGTTAGTTATTCCCGAAAAATAAATGATATAGTTATTTAATATTTTACCTGATATGTAATCGTTTAAGCATATTGTTTTTAAGAGATAATAAAATAAGACTACGTTTCAAGTACCGCTTGAAAATTACGTGCTCGGAAAATTACGAAGAGATCATTTGACGCGGGATGGATATGATTAATTATAATGTTTATTATATATTACTAGCTATCCCTCCGGCTTCGCAAGATTAGGGAACCATTGGATTATTTAAAATGATGAGATTTGAATAAATATTATATAATGAGGTTTGAGCCAAGCGACCTATTCCGACAGTACTGTACTTACCGCACGCCCACGTCTTTTTTCCACGCTTTTATTTAAATATCTTGAGATTTATCTAAGACTACTGGTTTGAATTGCTGAGCGTATTTATTCTATTAAAAGTGCTTTATTCTGTTGATATATTATAGATCTCCGAGCGCTCGCTTATGTTTTGTTTTGACATATTATATTCTATGTTTATTAGACTGTACTCAATGTAGGTTTTATTTGAGGTGACGATCAATTATATTTAGATGAATTAATTCGCGTTATAAGTACAGATATTTTGTCGAAATAATTAAAAATGTATCAACAGCAGTCATAACTTTATTTGTTATATTACGTTAAGTTATGTAACACTAAAAAATGAAAACAAAAAATAAAAATATAAACCGCCTTTTATAATATTGTAACAGAAATTTCTCTTATTATTACTGAGTTATTTTATACAATTATCTTTAATATATTGTATCATCCGTGGAATCTGATATAGCTTTTTTCTCAAAGTACCAATATTTATGGGCAATGATATAATTGTATATTATGTGACCGTTTGACCCTTAATAATTTAAAAGCGGAACCCTAAAACGATAATTCAATTTTTATTCAGGAATATTAAAACAATATGGTACAAATAATATATTTCATCATTTCTGCTTACGACAGACCCGAGGAGTTTAATAAATCTCAGGTAATAGTTTGCTTTGAAAAAATGCCGCTTTTAATATGAAGTATTTCTGTAATAGGTTATATGGAATATCATGCTTTTTAATACTTTTTCTTTTTATAACTTTGTATCGAAACTTACTGTAAAGTAAACCCTTGCGTATGGCAATAAAGAAGATCTTGACCGAATTTCAGCTACTGGAGTAGTTATTAGTCCCATAATACATATGATGGAAATCTTTCCAAACCGACACAAATAGCGAAAGATCAGGCGAAGAACCAAATTCCTAACTCCACTGCTATTCTTATTTTCTGGTCAGAACCTCGCAATTTGCAGTCTAATAATCTAGCCAATAAACTTATTAAATCCTTAAGCGGTGAATTATTTAAAGCGAAGTCCACACAGGCAATTATAATGTTTTATCTGGGCCTGATCCTGGACGGGCGTTGGAGCTTCGGGCAGCATTTCGTGCAGCTCGGCCCGAAGCTCGTCAATGCCGCCGCCGCCTTAGGCCGCCTCCTACCCAACGTGGGAGGACCGGGATCGCTATGCCGGCGCCTCTATGCCGGCGTAGTGAGGTCGATGGCACTGTACGGTGCCCCGATTTGGGTGGACGCACTCACCGCTTCCAACCGGGCCCTTCTGCGAAAACCGCAGAGGGTCATAGCGGTGAGGGCGATAAGGGGTTATCGTACGGTGTCGTGGACAGCGGCGACCCTCCTCGCGGGCGACCCGCCCTGGGAGCTCCAGGCGGAAGTGCTCGCGGAGGTGTACCGCTTCCGGGCCGAGGCGAGGGAACGCGGCGACCGTCCAGGGTCGGCGGAAGTCGGGCGGATCAGGGCTCTAGCCCAGCAAGCCCTGATCGCCCGATGGGAGGAGGACCTCGGGTCCCCCACGGCGGGCCTGGCGACAGTGGAGGCGGTTCGTCCCCACTTGAGTCGCTGGGTCCGAAGGAAACGAGGCACGCTCTCGTTCAGGCTGACGCAGGTGCTTACCGGACACGGATGCTTCGGTAAGTACCTGCACGAGATAGCGCGGCGGGAGGTGTCACCCTCCTGCCACGAGTGTGGTGCGCCATTCGACACGGCGCATCACACCCTGACGGAGTGTGCCGCGTGGGGGCCCCAGAGGCATTCCCTGGCGGCGGTTGTTGGCGGAGACCTCTCCTTGCCGAGCATCATCAACGCGATGCTCGGAAGCGAGGGGTGCTGGTCAGAGATGGTCTCCTTCTGCGAAAGTGTGATGTCGCAGAAGGAGGCCGCGGAGCGGGAGCGGGAGGAAGATGCCGCTGCGGACCCGCTCCGCCGCAGAAGACTGGGGAGAAGAAAGCGGCGCTTCGCGCACCTTCTCCCCCCGCCACAATAGGCGCCGCCGGGACTAGGGGGGTTCCCAGTACCCTGGGATTCCTCCCTAGTGAATGGAGGCCCGCATAGGCGGGCCGGCCGTCGGAGCGTCACGGTAGCATGCGCAAGCGATCCCGTGGCGCTCCCGTTAAGACGGGAAGGGTACCGCTGGGTTTTTAGTGGGTATTCCGATGACCGGGGCACACTCGGTGCCTTGGACATACGGCGAGTCCCACATACCCCCCCCACTGTTCCCGTGGGGGGAAACGCGTCATGCGTTTTCCCAGCGTAAAAAAAAAAAAAAAAAAAGGCAATTATAATGTTTGAAATGTTATATTGTTATTTTATGTAGTTAGACTTGCAAATGGACCACATGGTACCATGGTACCACAGTGGTAAATGGGCCAGTCCATAAAATAATGTAGCTAAAACACGTCTGTCTTAGCAGAAGATTACGGGTAAGCCTGGATAATCTTCACTGCATTTTCATGTGTTTAATAACAATTCCTTTCGAGCACAGCGGTATCAACTAAGCTGCATTGGAGCAGCGTCGTGGAATATGCTCCAAACCTTCTCAAAAGGAGAGGAAGCCTTAGCCCAGCTGTGGGACATCTACTGTTACTTGTTTATTGTTAATTAAAAAGTACCTTTTATATTACATGAATAACGCAAGTAAAGTGTAGTAACCACCCTTATTTCATTAATCACGTTTAACAAGGCCCTTTGTCATAGCTTTAACTTAATACATAAAACAAAGAGGTTTTCAAACGTATACGTAGCTTGTAAAGTAGACCTTATTCCAATAAATTTAAATACCAAAATAGATCGTTGGAAATACCTCATCAGCTTGTGATTGTGTATTTTGGGATAAATATAAATATACGGGTCCGTGTGTTAGCTGAGATAACTAAAATCGTAATCCAATTTATAATTTAAATTTAATTACGCAAAGCGGAACAATCATAAATGGTAATATATGACAAAGAACATTTTAATTCTACTAGTTTATGTCTGCGTAATTAAAAAAGTTATGCGCTTAAAACTGAATAGGATGTAACGAAATGACGTGTTTTTGAAGCACATTGTTTGAATGAAAACACTATCAACATCCAAACTCTGGGATGCTACTGAGAATTTCTATCGCAACCTTCTAATCTAACCACTAATCTAAATTTCACGGCTTCATAACATTAATATCGACTATGGTTCTTGTTGTAATTTTTAACGTACATTAAAAAAGGATTTAAATGAAACTTCAGATGCAACAAAATTTGAGTCTATATGCCTAGCGGTTAGAACACCTGAATATTAAACGAAGATTGTAGGTTAAGGCCGGGGCCAGCGCCGCCGAATTATCACATGCTTAATTTGTGTTTATATTGACAATCATGACATCATGACACGTTTCTTACGTGTCGGATGAAAATTTGACTCGTGTGTATCTACCAATCCGCATTTTAGTAGCGTGGTGGAATTAACTCCTAACCTTACCCTCCTCAGAGGAGGCTTTAGGCTGTCAATTTACTTAAAAAAATACAATGTACACCATTCTATCGCATTTTATGTAAATAATCATCATTTTTCATTATATATAGGTAAGTTCGTATATTATACAAATGTAAACATAAAAAATTATTGACCTTTAGTATCGAACAACAATATACAAATATATCATTTAGGACCTATTTCTTTGAGAGCTATTTTGTAGCCTTATTACTATAGCAGACACCTCGAGTTGTCTTTAATACAATCGAATTAGACAACGTGACAAAAGTGAACGCGTTGAATCACTAAGCGACTGTACTTTAGACCATCTTGTTCTTTCGTGTTAGAGAAAGTTATATATAGTTGTCCTTTTTTTCCTCCTCAAGCAGAGGTAGCCTTAGCCCTGCAGTGTGCCATTAACAGGCTGTTACTTACTTATACTCGTATATAGTTGAATCCGCGATGACACAAAATAGAGTCGCACTCTTTTCAACATCTATTAAGAAATTGTTCATGAAACCAAGCTTAAAACCAATTGCTTCGACGTTTATGGCATGTACTATCCAAGTCCGCTGATATGTACTCGATCTAGGTAAAAAAAATGAGGAAGCTCTAGAAATCTTAATAAACAACAACTGCTCATCTGTCTTATATGTAAAAGCTGTGATATGGTCTGCTCTAATAATATAACACTGAATCATTCACATTTCAAACTGGAATACATCAACATAAAGTGTTGATATATGGTGATAGAATAACACATGAATATGATGCCAGCCCAGGCTTGGAGCAAACCTCTTCGGACGAAAATATTATTAATATAAAATATAAAAGCTAAATTCGATGTCATATAGTTCAGCTTACTACAATATAATTTAAGTTACTAGCTAATAACAAATACCTTATCCTCCTTTTAGTTTAATAAATAATGAAAAGAGAGGCGGGCCTTATACATCGATAGCCATTTTTATTGCTATAGAAAAACAATGAAGCCTTTGAAATTTCTTGTCGAGTATTACCACATATCGAGTGCAGAGCCAGTCTTGACTCCATTATGAGAAAATTCAATTAAAACTTAAGATCCATTGTTTTTTATATTTAAGTACACTTCTAGTTATTTCAATGGCCATTCGTATTTTTAAAACCGATAGTACTGTATGACTATCGATAGTCTTCAATGAAAATAATATAGTTATGTTTAAATATATAAATAATTTTAAGTTATCAAAAACTCACTTCACGAAAGGCTACTATTTTAATTTACTGCCTTTCGTATTCCTGTCAGCAGCAATTAATGAAATTTGATGTACAAAGCCTTCTTAGTTTTGAAGTGAATAAATAGATGCTGGTATTCCAAAAACCGGTACCATCTTATTATCTGTTAATGTATTCAAGCGAGTAAGTCAATTACTAACGATTTATAAAAAAAAAATCGTCGTCATATCCGAACAATGTTCAAAGATGACGACTAGCTGACTGAAATAATAATTTAGTGTAATAATTAAAACATTTCTTTAAATATCCGATCATAAGACGAGATTACTCGGTGGATGCAACATATTAACTTAACCTAAGATCGCGTTTTCGAAACTAATTAAACACCACGTAGCTGTTTTTGATTAATCCGTGTTTTTTATGTCACATTTGTTGTTAAAAAAGTGTTCGTAAGAAAACATATATGTGCTTAATTATATGTATATGTACCGACAGAATAGTATCCCACTCATCAGATATTCTACCGCAAAACAGCAGTACTTGGTATAGTTGTGTTGTGGTTTGAAGGGTGTGTAAGCCAATTTAATTACAGGCACAAGGGACGTAACATCTTAGTTCCAAAGTTTGGTGGCGCATTGGTGATGTAAGCGATGGTTAAACATCTCTTCACATCACAATGCCGATGTCTATGGGCGTTGGTGACCATTTGCCATCAGGTGGCCCATATGTTCGTCCGCCTACCTATCCTATAAAGAGTAGCGTGGTGGATTAAGCTTCCAGACTTCTTCTTATAAGAAGGTCCCAACTGCGGAACATTCATAAGTTATTACATTTATAATTGGTTTAAGGTAAATCAAGTCGAAAATTTAATTTTTGGTAAGATCACGTACCTGAACTCAAGACTTAATATTTTTTCTATTACTTTACAAATGTTGTCCCTTCATTTCTTATTCCATTTCAGTCACTTCGTTTTTTTTTGTTACTGTCGTTTGTGGGTTGACGTTTCAATTAAAATTTTGTTATAATTTTTTTTTTTTTATCTCATTGAATAATTCCACCAACATGAAACTTTTGGCGCCAGATTAATAAATGTATTATGTTAGGCTATTGTCATTACTAACGCCCTTAATTATAAAAAAGAGCCGAGATGGCCAAGTGGTTAGAACGCATGAATCCTATCCCATGAATGCGGGATCAAACCCAGTCAAGCACCATTGAAAATTCATGTGCTTCATTGGTGTTTATAAATTCATCTCTTGCTCGTTGATGAAAGAAAACCTACTCGTGACTAATTTAACTGAAATTTTGTCACATGTGCATCCACCAACGCGCATTGGAGCAGCGGAGTGTAATGCGCTCCAAACCTTCTCCTCGAAACGAGAAAAGGCCTTAGCCCAGCAGTGGGACATTTACAGGATGTTACTTTAATTATAATCATAGTTTAGCGGGCGAGTAGTTAAATTGGCAAATTGCATTTGTGCCAACAAAGATTTAAGTCCCAAAAAAAACAAGAAGTATTCTTTTTATGTCTGTCCAATACTATCACCTTATGGAAACATGTACCCATCTGATGTCGCGCGGGCAATTGGTATATTATAAATTACACTAGCAATGAATAAAATCATTATCAAAACAGAATATAAAACATTAAAAATAAACTATTAACTTCTTCTTTAAGAATTTATTTTGATTACTCTGTATTGAAAATATCAAGAGATTAAAAAAATCGTTGTTGTTTGACGTACGTTCTCCTCGTACTGTTTGTTTTGACATAAAGGAATGAATTCAAACCGACTGATATTTACATTGAGCGGTCTTCTTAAAATAATCTATCCGTGAATACGTATAGATGTTAACATGAAATCCACTCTTGTCACGTCAGTAGGCTAAATTTACAGCGAAGCGTAGCTATGTATATTATATACTAAAAGCTTCCCGGAAACGCGCTGCATCTTCTGGTATAAGTTTTATAAATATTGGTTTAGTATTTTATTTAGGGTTTACAAAAAATACGTTTTTTTTATGGTCCACCTGATGGTAAGTGGTCACCAATGCACATAGACATTGGCATTGTAAGAGAAGTTAACCATCGCTTACATCGCCAATGCGCCACCAACCTTTGAAAATAAGATGTTATGTCCCTTGTGTCTGTAATTACACTGGCTCACTCACCCTTCAAACCGGAACACGACAATACCAAGTACTGCCGTTTTGCGGTAGAATATCTGATGAGTGGGTGGTACCTACCCAGACGAGCTTGCACAAAGCTCTACCACCAAGTATAGCGTTTATTTTATTAGTATGATTAGAATAATTATAAAAGTCAAATGATTTACTAGTGGTAGTGCCACGCTGCATACCTTCAGGTTGTAGCTGAATGGGCCGGCACGTCCGGGAAAGTACCACTCTCACACTTAAAATCGGCGTAAAGTGGTAGCCATGCTATCGCGTTTCATTCGGTATGTGAGAGTCCCGGAGGCCCAATCCCCCTCCCACAACAAAATTAGTGCGCAGAATCTAAGAAAACTACCCCAGGAGGGTACCATCTGCGACCGCGGTGGATAATCCCTCTCTGGACATCCATGCTCAGGACATACACCACCTGAGCAGGGATGCCCAGGCTGCCCTTCGAATTCTGGGGGGGGGGGGGCAATTTTGCGCTCAAAAATGGACGAGGCAAACGGAGCAGGCATCTTAAGGCAACCCCTTCCACGCTCGCTGTGGGCTTTTGCAACATTTGGGGACTGAATTCCAACTTAAACGCCGTCCACCATCTTGAGACGGCGAAGCTGGCCTTGCTCCTTCTAACTGAGACCCAGATATCATCTTCGGCGGACACCTCATACCTCTCCTACCCGGGGTACAATTTGGAACATTCTTTTGTACCACGGGCTGGGGTGTGTGTTTACGTCAGAGAGAATATCTGCTCTCGTCGCCTCGCCTATCTTGAAGGGAGGGACCTATCCATTCTCTGGCTGCGCGTAGACTGCGATGATCATCCGCGAATCTATGCGTGCCTCTATTGGTCCCATAGCGGTAATGCCGAAACTGACCGGCTCGTTGAGCACATCCAACGGGCTACAGATTCCGTGCTGCAGCAGAGATCGTGATTCTTGCGATTTCAACGCCCACCACGCCGAATGGCTAGGATTACGTACAAATAATCATGCAGGGAGATCTGTGGTCGATTTTGCCTTGGCGTATGCTCTGACAATACTGGTTACCTCGCCAACGCGAATCCCAGATGTGGAGGATCATACACCTTCCGGACGGACGGGTACCATGTTTCCGTAGAGCCTCCTCTTGGCTCGTCGGACCACTGTCTTGTCCGGAGTACAGTGCCGATTACACGCACCTCACGGCCTCGGTTCGTGGGATGTCGCCGTGTGTGGCACTACAGGTTAGCGGACTGGGATGGGATGCGGTCCTTCTTTGCGTCCTACCCATGGGGGCGGATATGTTTCTTGCCGGATGATCCAGATGTCGTTGCTGACTCGGTCGCTGATGTGATGTTTCAGGGTATGGAACTCTTCATTCCGTACTCTGCAATACCCATCGGCGGCAGATCCCGGCCCTGGTTTGGTTGCGTCACGCCAAAAGGTAGAATGCTGTCAAGCCTGGGCTGAAGCATCGGCATCTCGTGATGTAAATAACAGCGCACTTAAAAAGGAATCTAACTCTGCCTCCAAATCTTTAAAAAGCGTTATTGTCAAGGCGAAATCGGAGCACATTGGCAGGATTGGCGAGAGATTGGTGCGTCTTCCTTCGGGAACACGCGCATTTTGGTCTCTCGCTAAGGCTGTCTTAGAGAATTACTGTCAGCCCTCCCTTCCATCTCTGCACAGGAGCGATGACTCGTTGGCCCATACTGCGACGGAAGTTCGTAAAGCACTTCTTTCCTTGGACATCCATAAGTCGAGTGGGCCCGATGGCATTCCTCCGATCGTGCTGCATACTTGTGCTCCCGAGTTGGCACCGGTCTTAACACGTCTTTTCCGCCACTCCTACACATTAGGCGTAGTCCCAAATTCTTGGAAGACTGCTTTGGTGCATCCGATCCCTAAAAAGGGCAATCGCTCTGATCCAACAAATTATAGGCCTATTGCTATCACCTCCTTGTTCTCCAAGATAATGGAGTCCATTATTAACCGCCAGCTCCTGCGTTACCTAGAGGAGCACCAGCTGATTAGCGACCGCCAGTACGGCTTCCGTAGGAGTCGCTCAGCTGGTGATCTTCTAGTTTACCTTACTCACAGATGGGCTGCAGCGGTTGAGTCCAAGGGGGAGGCATTAGCAGTCAGTCTAGACATAGCGAAAGCCTTCGATTGGGTATGGCATAAAGCGCTTCTCACGAAGCTTCCTTCCTACGGGCTTCCTGAGAAATTATGCAAGTGGATCACCAGCTTTTTGGCAGATCGGAGCATCAAGGTTGTTATCGACGGTGCATGCTTTGACTTAAAATTCGTCAATTCTGGTGTTCCACAAGGCTGCGTTCTTTCACCTACTCTGTTTCTTCTGCATATCAATGATATGTTACAAATCAGTAACATTCACTGCTATGCGGATGACAGCACTGTAGACGCCCTTTACACCGGCCGTGCTAATATTTCTCGGGAACACGTCGACGAGTGTCGGAACAAACTTGTGTCTGAAGTCGAGACCTTGCTTACCAAAGTCTCGGACCGGGGCCGACTGATCTTAGTCCGATTCAACCCCAATAAGACTCAAGTTTGCGCGTTAACCGCAAATAAGACTCCTTTTGTCATATCCCCTCATTTCGAGAATACTCCCTTCCCTCCCACAGCCAGTATCGGGATACTTGGCGTTGAGATTTCGAACGTTGTTCAGTTCCGCGGTCAATTGGAAGTTAAAGCCAAACTGGCTTCCAAAAAGCTTTTAGTGCTCAACAAGGCGAGACAGTATTTCACGTCGGTCCATCGCCTAAAACTTTTCAAGGCGCAAATTCGGCCCCACATGGAGTATTGCTCTCACCTATGGGCGGGAGCTCCCCAGTACCAGCTTCTTCCTTTTGACCGCATTCAACGTAGAGCAGTTCGAATTGTCGACGATCAAGCTTTTACCGACCGGCTTGATTCTTTGGATTTGCGTAGACATGTTGGGTCACTCTGCATACTCTATCGCATATATCACGGGTAGTGTTCTGAGCAGTTGTTTGGTTTTGTCCCAGCCGCTGAATTTCATCACCGGACATCACGCCAGAACTCAAAATTCCATCCTCACCACCTCGATGTCTGGAAATCCACAACAGCGCGTTTCCTAAGGCATTTCCCGCCTCGCACAATCACTCTGTGGAACCAGCTTTCACCGGAGACTTTTCCGAACCGATATGACATAAAAACCTTCAAGAAGAGAGCGTACTCTTTCCTCAAAGGCCGGCAACGCACCTGCAAGTCCTCAGATGTTACAGATGTCCATGGGCGGTGGTAGTCACTTTCCATCAGGTGAGCCTCCTGCTAGTTTGCTCCCTCGTACATAAAAAAAAAGATGTTATTAAGTAAAATAAAAAGTAACGGTTTGGAATCTAGTGCACTAAGGATAGTTCCTTAGTGCACTAGATTCCACTAGATTCCTTCCTTTTAAAGTGAAGATTTTGGAGCTTGTGTGGTTACGTGGTGGACCACGTTGCTCTAATACAGATTAGTGGATAAATATGTTGCAGATTTTATCCGACGCCCAAAAGTTTCGTTACGATTTCATTATTCACATGTTCTAGCCACTGGGCTATCAGGGCTCTTTAAAAAGGGTATGGTTTTTTGCAATTTCATGTTTTTTTATATAGTATAAGTAGACGAGCGAGCATATGGGCCACCTGATGGAAAGTGACTACCATCCTGCAACACCGTAGGCCTGAATGAATATGCTCTTTTCTTGAAGGTTTCTATGTCATGTCGAGACGGTTAGGTTAATCTCAATAGTATAGTCTCCCTTTAATAGAATATTTTAAGCTAAATGACAATTTTGATTTGAGTATTAAACCAAACTGCTTACAGTTCGAATATTTAGTTAAAAGCAAATGTAAATATTTTCACTAATACAAACTCACTTACATACTTCCAGTAAAACTGCTTAAATATTTTCATAACTATTCCTAGAATAATTTGATAATAAAAATATAGAAACTCTTTTTGGAATCAGTTTGAATGAAAAACGAACAACAGAATTTGGAACTTTGACGTACCACGGCCATATTTGCTTGTATATTCCGTCGATATCCCTAGTGATTTATACATGTCTGACTTGATTTAATGACAGCTGCTCGCTTTGAAAATTTCATATAAAATTCTATGAACAACTGTGTATATATTATTCCACATCACTGACGACGCACATCGATATTATGAGTACATTTGAAATTAGTTTTTTTATTATATTAAAAGAATGTTAGAATAACAGTTTATTGTAGTGATTGCTATAAGCGTAACAGATCGTAATACTCGGTGGTAGAGCTTTGTGCAAGCTCTTCTGGGTAGGTACCACCCACTCATCAGATATTCTACCGCAAAACAGCAGTACTTTGTATTGTTGTGTTCCGGTTTGGAGGGTGAGTGATCCAGTGTAATTACAGGCACAAGGGACATTACATCTTAGTTCCCAAGGTTGGCGGTGCATTGGCAATGTAAGCGATGGTTAACATTTATTACAATGCCAATGTCTATGGGCGTTGGTGACCACTTACCATCAGGTGGCCCATATGCTCGTCCGACTACCAATACAAGAAAAAAAATGCTGATAATGGTCTCCTCCTGACAGATTTTGGTCAGGGCGACCAATTTCAAAGGAGCCTACATAGGATATATACATAAGTGGATGTCTTACCTAATTATAATATATTAAATATAATTTAAATTAGTACTTGGGAGTTGCTAAATTATTATAAGTACTATCTGTATACGCTAGATTGCGTTAGGTTGGTAACTCTTAGGTAAAGCAGTCCGCGTCGGTAATAGTGGCACCGTAACGCGTTACGTTACGAAGCGGTTTACCCTCCCATAAGAAGTTATCACTTCAAAAATCAATGACATTTTATAGGCTTGCCCTGGGACTTAAACCTATAAACTCAGAGTCTACAGACTTATAAACTAGCCACCAGACCAATGAAGCAAAAAAACATAACAAACTGATATATAAAATTAGATTGCTCCAATCAAACGATGTAATACGGAATACTATTTTGCAATCAAATGATCCAATTTCACTTCGATATTCAATACAAAGATCAGCAATATCACGTACAGTACGTGAATAAAATCGTATTTATTTATTTTTAACGTTTCCGAACGTAAAATAATTTTTCATGATACCTATTAAAATAAATTACTCTAAAATAATAGTATATTTTATCATTAATTCGAACTAAAAAACTAAGAGTTACATTACACATTTAGTTATTAAGTTTATGTCATTAAAGTCACCTGAAGGATTTTGATTCTCTAGAGATAAGTTATGCATTTGTTTGTAATGAAACATACAATTAAACTATTACAAATATTGAATTAAATTCCAACGTGCAATAGGTGTTTGATCCAGACTTAAGAGTTATTACCATAGATGATTCTAGTGAATAGTGAATGAACCGGCGTAACGCACAAGGGACTCTATCCTACAGTCGACTGGTCTTTGGGAATCGAATATACATACATCTAATGCCTCTTTTATAAGGCACCTTGGTAAAAGTTCCTTGACCTTTTATAAAGATATATTATTAATGTATGGAGTCCCAGTCAAGCCTACATTAAATAGTCTATTATTGTTATTTTAACTAACCAAACTCATGTAAAATAATTGTCAGTTGTAGATTTTCATTAAAATGCTTACTTCTGACGATTCAAAAAAAAAAAAACAAATTAAATGTCGAATTTAAATTGAATAGGTAGGCGGACGAGCATATGACTACTTACTTACCATCAGATAGTAAGTAGTTTTTGGAAGGGATTAAAGAGATCGATCCAGATGATAACAGCGTTGTCAAAAAAAAGAATTTTGTTTATTTATTTATTTATTTATTTATTTAATCGATACACCACAGTATTTGAAATATGGCACTTAAAACAAGAATACGATAAAATGACAGATACAATTTCAAACACTTAATAGGTATACAGGGTGGTCAAAAAGTCGTGGATCAAACGCAAATAGGGGTTAGGTGGGGTCATCAGCTGCAAAAAGTTGTTCTACGGGAGGTCCTTAAGGTCAACCTCTGCAGAGTTATAATTTATTTTGTGTTTTTATGTGAAAAATGACCTTTTTTAACTAGTTCTTATGAAAATTCGAAAAAATCTACATTCTGTATCTTTTTTATAATTTTCACTAGATTGGTACTGATGAGTCCTTGCGTTAGACATGCTATTTATGGTTGTTTATTGGGTTAGTTGAAGATAATATTAAGTTTTACGATTAATTTTTTCTCAAATCATAACTTTTTATTTTACTTCGGACCCCACTGTGAAAAAAAAATACTCTACCGAAAAGTGACCCTGTATTACAAGTTTTGGCGCATTTAATAGGGATTCTGAAAAGGTATTACACATGGCCATGGGTGGCTCTAATATCTTTTTAAGACGAAAAAACCAAACAACTATTGTGAAATAATTGTTTTATCAAAGCAAAACATTTTACAATAAATGCTCAAAATTTCTGCCTCTGACAATAATACATAATAATATATCATAAGAAATGATCGATTCCAGCATTTGTTTGGTATTAACATGTGGGCTGGTATAATTGACCAGCAGTTAGTGCTGCATGAAATGCCAGCTAGGCTGAATGGTGCTCAGTATTTAAATTTTTTACAAAATAATTTAAACCAAGTTCTTAATGAAGCTGAAGTTCCAGAAGAAAGAATAGCAGAAATGTGGCTGCAACATGACGGCGCCCCACCTCACTACGCTCGAGCAGTTAGAGATCATTTGAACGAGCGCTTCCCCAACCGGTGGATTGGTAGAGGCGGACCTATTGCGTGGCCATCCCGGTCGCCCGATTTAAATCCATTAGATTTTTTTCTTTGGGGCTATTTTAAAGAAATAGTTTACCAAGGAGAAAACAATACCGAACAAGAACTGCGACAAAAGCTCGATTTCGCTAGGGTACATGTTACTAACAACACAGATGTATTCCGAAGGCTACGTAGGAATTTTATTAGACGGTGCAGATTATGTATTATGGTCAGAGGCAGAAATTTTGAGCATTTATTGTAAAATGTTTTGCTTTGATAAAACAATTATTTCACAATAGTTGTTTGGTTTTTTCGTCTTAAAAAGATATTAGAGCCACCCATGGCCATGTGTAATACCTTTTCAGAATCCCTATTAAATGCGCCAAAACTTGTAATACAGGGTCACTTTTCGGTAGAGTATTTTTTTTTCACAGTGGGGTCCGAAGTAAAATAAAAAGTTATGATTTGAGAAAAAATTAATCGTAAATCTTAATATTATCTTCAACTAACCCAATAAACACCCATAAATAGCATGTCTAACGCAAGGACTCATCAGTACCAATCTAGTGAAAATTATAAAAAAGATACAGGATGTAGATTTTTTCGAATTTTCATAAGAACTAGTTAAAAAAGGTCATTTTTCACATAAAAACACAAAATAAATTATAACTCTGCAGAGGTTGACCTTAAGGACCTCCCGTAGAACAACTTTTTGCAGCTGATGACCCCACCTAACCCCTATTTGCGTTTGATCCACGACTTTTTGGCCACCCTGTATACAGCATTAAAAATTGTTGCCAGTGCACATGAAGTAATTAATTCATTATTGGCGCGACTTGTGATTTGTGATGTGTTCAAATGTGTTATTTGTATTTAAAGAGTAATTGAGTGAGTAATTTACAATAATTTATATGACTTGGTGTACTATTTTTGAATAGACCAATTAGTTTTCATTTCTGGATGCTAAATATATATATACACTATCTGTGCCCCGCGGCTTCACCTGCGTATAATTAATAATAATATGGCTACTGGTAAAGAAATACGTAATTAACGATTTAAATTAATTTTCATAAGATACCGTAGGATTTACCGATCTGCGCGTAACATTTGCGCCATCACATGTTCTTTGTGTGTACCAATTTTCATCAAGATTGGTCAAGCCGTTCTTGAGTTATAAAACTTACAGATAGACAGACAGACAGACAGACAAAAATGAAAAAAATAGTATAATGTGAATCACTGCATCATAAAAAAGACTATTTATCACAAAATTAGGTGAAAAATAATGTACAGACAGAACCAATAGATTTATATAATAGTATAGATTATAAATTTTATACGTTGTTCGATGAAACGAAATTTTGCCTAACATTACTGATACACAGACGAAGATTGATATGCTTGTTAAGTCAACACGACACGTCTGGGAGTTGGTTGTAAAGCGACTAATTGCTTCCGACGATAACTGCGCAAAATGTTGTATCTTTTATATACCTACATGTATTTATATCACTCGAACAGCTACATATAAATTCTATTGCAATTGTGCTTAACAAAATACTTTCCAGTCTGATATTTATGTACGTTTGGTTTGTTTGTTTTTTTTTTTTGGAATAAGCAACTTATCAAGTTTCAAATTAAGTAAGTTTCAAGACGGTTGTAAATCTTAATGACTAGCCCTCTTCCGGGCAACTTTGAATAAAGGAGGTTGGTGTACAGTTAGTTTAAGTAATATAATAAGATAGTATAATTAATTAGTATATTTACCATTAAATGTCACGCCACTAGCCCGTCATACGTAACTCTTTTTTGTTATATATTTGTATATATTATAATTATTTTGTTTAAAGAAAACGCATCAAAACAGAAATGTTAAAATGAAAACAAGAAATCTGTTTTCATCATTTTCCGACGTCACTAATTATTATCAGGCGAGATCATCTCAAGAAAGAATTTTTCCAGCGGAAATTAATCGCAGCTACAAGTTGCATCGTTAGGGTGCGAATGGAGTGAAAAATAATACTCAACGCTTGTTCCACAATCTATTTACGTCGTTCAAGCGTTAACAGTCTTATTACAATGGCATAAGGTTGATATTAAAAATCGTCATATTTAAATCCAGTGTAAAATTCATAATACAACACATTTTCTGTACCGTGATGTAAAATTGTCTTGGACATCTTCCTGTCTTCATTGATTTGAAATTATTTTCATTTTCGCCATAGAGTTTTTGTAAACCACCTTTAACAAAAGTTTTTGTAAGCCTTTAACAAAAAGTCGTCTGTTCTTGCTAAAAATATTCATTGGTTTTAAAACCGATTTTTTAAAACACCAAGTTTTTTTTAGGGAGATTTACATGCAAATAAGTACTCGTATAAATTTGAACCACGTTTTATGGTAATTATTTTAAAAACAGCTAGTGTCTACAACTTTGTTCGTATGTGCAATAAATATGGAAATGCAGCTTATAATAATCTCCTGGGAAACCTTTTATTTAACCAGAACAAGTTCATCCTATATAATAATTATGAATATCTCCTGGGTATTATCTCATTAAATACGACAAAAAAAGGTATTCTATATACCCAGGGTAAATGTAGTAGTAAGGCTCATTAAGTAGCAGAGAACAAGCAATATTTTTTTTGTATAGGTAGGCGGACGAGCACCTGGGCCACGATGGTAAATGGTCACCAACGCCCATAGACAATGGCATTGTAAGAAATGTTACCATCGCTTACATCGCCAATGCGCCACCAACGTTGGGAACAACAATAACAAGTACTGCTGTATTGCGGTAGAATATCTGATGAGTGCGTGGTACCTACCCAGACGAGTAGATCACTAGTCTCAGTCAAGTCTATCTAGTTCCAGCCTACATTGATACTAATGTTTTAAAAGTTTGCTCTTCTGAATGAATTATCTTAATAATAATCTTAAGTAGAGACATTATAGCGTAATGTGCTTAAAAATAATTTATACAATCACATAACTAAGTTAAAACTTCTATGAAATCTAATTGCAAATTCGTATAATTGAGTAATTTTGGCAGAGGAATCACAGTGACTATGTCAAATCCATTCGTTTTAACTATAGAATGAAAATACTTTTGTTGTAATTAAAACTTCTAATAAAACTCTGTTATTACGTAACCTACTTTTTGATCATGCCCTTTAGTGCAGTCACACCTGCTGGTTATAATGCTTAGACAATTTCTCGAACTTTCTCGAAGACTAAGCAACTGTGCAAGAGATAAAATAGTGCACAAGTACGTATGCAAACATAGGCACCTACGCTCTCATAGTTTAATGGGACGGAAGTTCGTCATGAATGAGGAGAGTTTAGGGGCAGGATCAATACGTTTACGTTATTTCCGAGGCACCGGAGTTTAAGCCAATTTGGTAACTGCGGTCTACTAAAGTTAATTACTTTTATCAGCCCAACCCGGTTTGGAGATAGGGAGGAACAGGGTGTAAAGTTCCTCATCCACCATTGAAAAGGGAGGATCCTCCGACCAGACGGGTGTTGGTCTGGTGGGCTACTGCTCGACGTTTTGTTGTCGGGTTCTTGTATATATGTTCAATCGCTCGGATAACTTTAATATCGCGATGTAGGATACGTCAGTTTTTAGTTTTCGTATGTGGCGAGATAGATGTCGCTACACCGGGAATTGGAAGAGTGAGAACCTAACTCCTAGATAATTATGACACCTTATAGAAAGTGTTGATTTGATCTATGAAACGTGCTTACTCAGAAATAAGTAACTTAAAAATAAAAAAATTAATCTCTTTCGAAAATATAGTCACGATAAATATCTATAGTTCCAGAAAAAAGAAATCAGAACATTAACAGAACAGTAACAGAAATATTTTCTGCAACTAAAAGATACACATCATATTTACGGCACCAGAAAAAATCTGCTTAATAGCGTTTTTTTTTTTTGCATCGATTTTATAAAATCCCAAGTATTCCCTTTTTACTTCTGTTCATAATATACAAGCGTATGGTTTCAAATTCAAAATTCAAAATACTTAATTCAATATTGAAGTATTACACTTTCTTATTGATAATCAATTTAGAAACTACCACGAAGTTTGCGGACTGAGTTTGGTTAAAGTTGTTGGATAATAAAATAAATATTATATTAGCATACAACATATTTCTTATATCTTGGCGTCATTTTTATCCACAATGTTTTCAGTTCAAATTTAGACTGCAATATTACCTAGAGAATGTTGTTAACTATATTTAATAAACGGATTATTCCCCAGACACTTAAAGTCTAGTACTTAAACTTAACTTGACTTTTAAAGGTTGTAACCAAGTATCAGCAAAAACAAGAGTCGCTAGTGTTGAAATGCAGCTTCGTCATGAATTGTTGTAAAATATTTACAGGTTTCATGTTTATTGGTATTGGTGTACCACCATGGGGTATCTTTAAAAAAAATAGAAATAAGATTGTCTGGAGAAAAACCGCAGTTACCGACATAGCATGCAAAATTAGCAAATTAAAGTGCCTCGACAAAGTTTGTGCGGTCCGTTAGTGTAGTGTGCTTGCAACATTATAATGGACGTATAAAATGAAAGCTCTTCCAGTCTACGTCTAAGAGCGAGCGAGCACCCAGTTAACTCGTGACCACGACATGTGACACTCTAACAAAAACGTTGGACAAATTAAAAAAATGACTATGTTCTTACCCGAATATAATAAATATATAATACCCGAATGTAATGACTGCCTCGTTGGTCTAGTGGCTAGATATAACGCCGCAGACCCGGTGGTCCTGGGTTCTATTCCCAGGTCGGGCCAATAAATAGTTATTGGTTGTAGGGTAGTTGGGTTTTTCTGTCAGAAAATTCTCAGTAGCAGCCCGGAGTCTGGAAGTTGGAAGTGTGTATACTCCCGTGCCTCGGAAAGCACGTTAAGCCGTTGGTCCTGCGCCTGAACTCTTTCCGGTCGTGTCGGATTGCCATCTCATCGGATTATGAGAGCTAAGGAAAAGAGAGTGCACCTGTGTTTGCGCACACACTTGTGCACTATAATATCTCCTGCGCAGTTGGCTAATCTCTCTTGAGATTGGCCGCCGTGGCCGAAATCGGTCTGGAGGACCTTATAATAAATAAAAATATTTTTAAATATACCTTAATTAATATGGTATTCTTTCTAAATTCATGAACACGTGTAATATTTACCTATATAAATGACATATTACTCGTACATCACTCTGACGTTTATAAAGAATAGGTCTTACAATGTCTGTCTCTTGGGATTGAACGACATTGTCAACTTACAAAACTATGTAATGATACCTTAGTAAATTTTATTATATATATTACTTTGAGTGTTCGTTAATGCATAAGTCATTTGTTTATATGTGGTGATGTCCGGTCAGCAGGACTTCGTTTTACAGGAATTCAATTCTAGATCTCAAAGATAATACTTTTTTTTTTGTTTATATATTTGCCGGGAAGACAAATGACTCTACTCCACCAGATGGTAAGTCGTAGTTGAGTCCAAACGCGAAGACGGTTAGTACAGACGGAAAGAACGATCTGAACTAGGCCTTGCTGGCCCGCAAGATGCCTTTTCACGCCTCGTTTGAAGGAACCCAGGTGTGTTGGTAAGGAATTCCATTTTTAGTGATGCGACAAAGAAAAGAGTAGCCTCCTCTATAAACATCATTTCTAACCCTTCTAGAATAAAGTATAAACAGATATGAAACCTGTAAATGTTTTACAATATAAGTCAGGCTTTATAGTAATTGTGCAAACGCTTTGAATTCTACGAATAAAATATTAATTATTCATTCATAGCCATAAAAATCAGTGTTTTCTTGTGTACCTCAATCATGCATTCAGAATAACATTCAGGGAAAATATGTAAATAAGTCTTCAAGAAAAATGCTTCTACTCAAGCCACTAATTTAGAAGTCTTCAAAACTTCTTTTAATCTAAATTTGAATTATATTAAATATGGTATGAAGCGAGCTTGCAATATATTACCGTTAATTCATCACTTTTCAAATTTAACATTATTTTTTGCAAAGCGCTTTTTTCTTAAGGTTCATAATGTTCAACCACAGAACAAGTAACAGTCAAGAATTGTGCTCTCCTTATAATACTGCATGGAATGAAATATGCTTAAAACTCTTTTATTTCCAAGTTATTCAGTTGTGGAATGAAATGCTATTTCTTTAGAAATGTGACTTGAAAAGACGTAGGACATTATAATGTCTTTAGACATGATTGTATTGTCCACGATTTTGTTTGCATTATTTTACATGCGAAAATAATCTGTATTACGTGGATCCAGAGTATAGATTGCCATCAATGTGAATGTGATAATCCCCAGTAATATGTATGTATTTAAAGTGTTAATATTTTTTATATAAAATACACGCGTTCAAAATAGATTAAACAGATTAAGAAAACTTTACACGAACTTTTATCGTTTCATTACAAATCTACTAAGAAAAGTTTGTTAAGAGAATGTATGCAGCGTAAGTCCATCTTTTGTGGAATTGATTGTAAATAAAGTTTTGATGACAAGAAACTCTAAAATACATTTAAATGCTTATAAACTGATAATTTGCATATCCTATGCAAAATATATTAAGATTTTTTAATTGAAGTTTCTTATCATCATGACGTGATATTTACGTAATATTCAGTATCTACAAAATATATGTCGGAAAATAGCCAAGACTACAGTTATCTTTCGCATCAGATATGGTAATACCTTCGACTTATGAGGATATTATATATATTAATAAACAATTTAATTAGGTTCACAATAACAAGATTAAATCAAGAGATATAAACGTTTCGTCGGAAGAATGCGTGTGCACCCAACGCGTGTCGGTAGATAACTGCCCGCTGCTGACTTGCCCCGGCCCCGACGTGCCGTTAGCGTAAGTGCGAATTGCCGCGCCATCTACCGGCCAATCGCGCACTTTGCCGACATTAATTATTCTTAATATGGCATGAGCCAAAATAAATATAAAGTAATATGTACATTAGGAATACTAACTATAATCCTAAGTTTTAATTATTTAATACCAAACAAATAAAACAGAAGTACTGAATGAGGATTTGTATAGTTTTTTTTTTCGGAAAACCTTTGTTTCATTGCGTTTGCCTTCGTTTGTGACGTTTATATTAGTCTATGGATCATCTAGTCATATAGTCTGCCTGGCTGACCGATGCGGCCTAGAGATCGTTTTTGTTCTATAAAAACTAAGGTTATGTACATGATAATGGAGCAGTAGGTATACATTGTTACTCGATGTAATCAATTAGAAATTTTGGGAAACGGTATACGACGCTGCTAGGTTTAAAGCTATAGTGACATCAATAATACTGTCCAATATATTAGAAAAATATAATTGGAGACATTTCAAAGTATTTATATATTTTGGTAGTGGTTTTATAATCCGTTTGATCAAAGAAGTCTGAAGTTAAGGATGGATGCAATACTTTCTCGAGATCTATTCAATTCGAGTCATTGACATTATTTACTTCATAATCGGCCAATAATTTTTGACCAATGTAAGCTATTTGCTTTGTTATCCCACTCACAAATACAATATGGGAATTATGTATAATATTAATGTTTTAATATAAATTCACAATCATAAGGAAGTATAAATTTAAATTATTTTAATTAGTAAGCAAAAAAATTGATATCGTGTAACAGCGAATATCAGAATCAGTAGATCAGTAAATTTTTTCATGACAGTATACAAAAAAGTTGTTCATCACCGAGTGTAATTACTCATTTAATACTAATCATGTAAACCAGGATGAAGAGAAGAACGGTTTTTGAATTTCAACTCATGATTAAAATAATTGTGTGATGTTAAAAAGTAAAATTGTTCATCCCATACACAAAGCTGCGGGAAATGCGAGTAGGAGTAGTTCACTCGGTGGTAGAGCTTTGTGCAAGCTCGTCTGGGTTCTGGTGCAGGTTCATCAGATATTCTACCGGAAAACAGCAGTACTTGGTATTGTTGTGTTCCGGTTTGAAGGGTGAGTGAGCCAGTGAAATTACAGGCACAAGGGAGATAACACCTTAGTTCCAAAGGTTAGTGGCGCATTGGCGATGTAAGCGATGGTTAACATTTCTTACAATGCCAATGTCTATGGGCGTTGGTGAGCACTTACCATCAGGTGGCCCATATGTTCGTCTGCCTACCTATACAATAAAAAAATAAAAAAGGATACAAACAAAAGCAAAGCGAAGTCACACTAAATAAACGGCAGTGACTTTGAATTTTTCGCATTCTCCTAAACATTGACCCCTTTTTCATGAAATTTACTTGTTTACGTTTTCGAGTAACGATTAATCTTCTGCTGTTAAACTCAACGGGGTGAAAATTTTATGCTAACGTTTGACGAAGCAAAACGGAAATGAAACTGAACATCGCTTTTATGTTGGTTTTAGCCTATTTACGATATTCTAAAGGTAAATCAGCTTAGATAAGTTTTTGCGTTTGTAGTAGTTTAACACACACAGTGACTCAAATCGGAATAAACCAGTTTGTTTGTTCGACAGATAAACAAATAAAAAGTATTTGTTTATCTGTCGAGTTGATTTGACTACATTTAACTTATATTGGCGTTTTACTATACCACGTAAAAAGTAAAGTAAAGAAATAGAACGTTATCAGTGATACAGAAATTGCATTTCTAACACCTGAAAACCCGATTGAAAGCTATTGGTGGCTACTAACTAATACAAACTACTAATATAAACTAGTTATTTACCCGCAAGAAAATCTGTTTCGTATTTTCGGAGATCTGCGTGTAGATATAGACAAAAATTTAAAAAAAGCACTTTCATTTACTCTTTTTTTATAACCTATAATTTTTTATTTAATTAATGTGCAGTGTTAATAATTGCCATATGCCTACCAATTTTACGTAAAAAAAATATATAATTTACATATATTTTAAAATTGAAAATAGTTTCGTGTTTGTCATATTATTATGCCTCTGTGTATGGATTGTTATTCACATAGAAACAAATGTAGCTTCATTTTCATTCATTCATTCATTATATAAATTTTCTTAGTAAAATTATGGCAATATAAAGAGATTATAATAATTCCTGTATACGGTACAACCTTCGGACACGATTTTGTTGAAATATATTATATAATATTTAATCTGTCTGTGTGTGCGTGTAGAAACCTCTAAAGCAATAAAACTCGCTCTATTGTTAGAAGTACTTTAAAGTTAATTATGAATAACTCATATTTCATTTCAACAATAAAATTTAACTTTATTTCAATGCATTTCAAAATCAAATATATTCTTTACCAGGAAATAGAAATGATATCGAAATTCCCAGATAAAAGTTTGTTTCCGCTTGAGTAAGTAATATAATATAAAAACAAAACTATATTATAATAATTATATTATAATATTAACCTATATTATATTATAAGAATATCCTGGGACATAATTCACTCACGGCCATCTGATCCCAAACTAAGTAGAGCTTGTACTATGGAAACCAGACAACTGATATATTACATATACTACTTTTCTTTTATAAATACATACTTATATAGATAATTACACCCAGACTCAGGACAAACAGACATGTTCATGCACACAAATGTTTGTTCTGCGTGGTAATCGAATCGGCAAGTACCTTACCAACTACGCCAACCGGCTCGTCAACATTTTAATTACAAACCTTTTTGCATTTTGATCTTTGTCTGACATGAAAAACATATTATTTTATTTATAAAATTATGTTTTGAGAAATTAATATAATTTTGTAAACTAATGTAACTAGCCGAGATGGCCCAGTGGTAAGAACGCGTGAATCGTAACCGATGATCGTGGGTTCAAACCCGGGCAAGCACCACTGAATTTCATGTGCTTAATTTGTGATTATAATTCATCTCGTGCTTGACGGTGAAGGAAAACATCGTGAGGAAAACTGCATGTGTCAAATTGCCAACCAACCCGCATTGGAGCAGCGTGGTGGAATAAGCTCCAAAACCTTCTCCTCAAAAGAGGAGAAGAGGCCTTAGCCTAGCAGTGGGACATTCACAGGCTGTTACTGACTACTGCAACAAATTACTCTTGTATTTTATATACACAATTACAAAAAGATTTATAATAATGTTTAAAATATTAGAGAAAAATAAATAGAAGAATTAATTATTATTTGACTTCAAAAGGTTAAAGTTGGCTTTGTTATAATTAACGAAATCCATTTTTATATTTTCTATTTAATTGTAATTATTTGAGCGTGTAATTGGAGAATTTGATAGTTTTAATATTTTACTTATAAGGGAAAATAAAAATATTTTTGAAGTATGATTTATATATTAATTAAACTTTAGCTATCTGCCTTAGAAGGTAACATTCACTAATCGGTTATAACAAACATATATTTATTAGTTATTTATTGTATTACAATTAGCACGAAGAGTGAGTGGGGCTAATTAGCAGCGCATTGACGACAAAAGGACATAATTTTTACTGCGACTTACGTATGTGTGTCTATATTACGTATATTACGTATATGTGGTACTCACCACGAGGAAACAAATTTGCCCATTATTATATTAAATCCTTAAGTAATAACAACATTATCTTTTATATCCTCCAATGGGTGGTCCACTTACCATCAGAAGACTCATTTGCAAATCGGGCTAACTATATTAAATTAAAAAAAACCATAATTACGCTACTACCACTACCATTTAAATTTAGAACTATTTTAGAAAATAACTAACAATAAACGTAAAATAGTAAGCAAAATTGTATTCAATTTTTTTTAAAGATAATTCTATTGTAACGACAGATAAATAATAATACAGACTGCAATGTGAAATACACTTAATAGTGTATTTTGAATCTATGTAAATGCTTCCACACGTATATAAGCGTTGTAGTCCAACTTTGTTAATGTATGCATTTTGAATGTCAATTTTATTTAATTATAATATGAAATATAAAGGACTATTGTTATGTTAAATAGTACGTAATAATTTGGTAGTTATGACGTTTACATCAACTTGTTTTAATGGAAATATGGCGTTGGACAAATGAAGCACTCGATAGTAAGTGGTTGTTTTAAACAATCAACATTTTGTTGTCACTTTCCTGTCAACCGAATAAAAACAAATCGAATGTCCTTGAAGCCTTTAATGGCCATGTTTTACTCACCAGAAATCATCGACCGTGGTTGATATAGTGAAGCTTAGTATTAATTATAACGACAACTTTCTATATGAACTACGATCTCTATTCTACTTTCGTTTGCGTATTTTTATATCCACCTAGAAAAAAGTTTAAGATTGTGTAGCGACATCTATCTCGCCACATACAAAAACTAAAAACTGACGTATCCTACATCGCGATATTAAAGTTATCCGAGCGATTGAACATATATACAAGAACCCGACAACAACCGTCGGGCAGTAGCTCACCAGACCAACACCCGTCTGGTCGGAGGATCCTTCCTTTTCAATGGTGGATGAGGAACTTTAAACCCTGTTCCTCCCCGACACCAAAATTGTTTACAGTTTTAACAAGCTCTATAAATATACATAAAAAATAAAAATAAACAATGTTTAATTGATAACAATTAAAGCGTTACAAACTAGTTGCAACGGCACCTCTGGTACTAAATTTTGTAATTAAAAAAAGTATTCTTAGCTTAACGGTAGCGTGACCCGACTTAAGAATGACTTAACTTACTTAGTAAAGTAAAGTAACAGCCTGTATATATCCTCCTGTTGGGTTAGAGCTTCTCCTGTTTGAAGTAAAGGAGCGTATTCCACTCGATATGCACCCGACACAAGCAGGTATCCTCACGATATTTTTCACGATTATAAGCACTAATTAAGCACTTGAAAGGACAGTGGTGCTTACCTGAACATGAACCCGCAATCGTCGGTTAAGAGCCAACTCGGCATTCATTTATTAATATACTATGATATAACTAAATGTTGAACGGTATATAAATTAATGTTCTGCTGCACCTTTATAGAAGAACATAAATATCTAGTCATAAAACATTTATAAGTGCCAAATTTCATGATGACCGTTCAAACGGAGTCGCAGTTAAGATATAATCAACAAAACAAAATGTTTTTTTTTTATGTAGAACATATTATGTTTAAATAATATACATTTTAATTATCGATAGCATTTGGTCATGGTCAATATAAAACGTACGTCGCAGATGGACCAGTTTTATTACCATTTTTTATTGATATAATTCCAATGCATATTTTTGATAAAGATGATTTAATACTTTTATCAATTTATTTTGCGTGCTAAGACTTGTGTTTATGAGATTTGTTACTAACTGTTTATAATATATTATAAAAATCCGTGACGAGCGCCGAATTCAGTTTGTGACCAAACTCCTTCAAATTCCGCCATTTTAAATTTTTAACGTCCATGTTACCTATTTGAACTATAAATATTTACATTTTTGTTTTGGTAACTCACAAATAGCCATTTTTCAGCACAAATTTAATAATTAAAACATTGTTGTATAGCTCTTGACAGAGTCAATCGATTTTGATGAAATCGAGACTTGGAATACTCCTTATAACAATAAAGTTATTTGCATTTGTAAATTTTAACCGTTTTGTATAACCACACAGACAGTTTTGGCCGTAAATAACCATATTAACTTAAAAAAGAGCCTCTTATATACAGACAGATATTTCAATTTTATTTATTTGACTGACGCTAATCGTCCTGGGAAATGCTTTTAATTGTTGGTCGTGCTTTGCGTTTAAAGAAAGCTTAGGCTTAAATAAATTCGCATTTGCAGTTCTTACGATACTATCGTCTCAATAATATTATGCCGGAACCATACAGCTATTTTCATCAAACATATGTAATGTAATAAGTTTGTGTTTGTTTCATCTACAATAGCTATCGACTACCCATTTTATACTCATAAAGATAAAGCTCAATTACACTTAGCTGTTTTAATACAAATATATATGTTATCGAATCAATTCAAACTCTACTTGTTTTCATTTAAGCGTCGGATGAAATTAGCTTTTAAATAAAACCATTTGTAATCAACATAAAGTACTGTCTATAAACACTCCCCGGGAATAAAAAAGATGTTGATATTCATCGTTTCAGCCTGTCCAGATTATCGTCTTACTAAACAAATAATATGTATATCCTTGAAATTGTAGTATTTATTGTCCATATTGTTTTTTATTTGCTGTTTCTTAGCCTGTTGCATAATTTTTTACTTTTTATCATAACTGTGTTTCAAGTTTCTACTTATAATTAATACGAATTCTGTTTTTTTGATTATTTATTAGTTGATTGGTTGATGTGTTATTTTATTATTATTTATTATTTTTGTATTACCTATTGTACTGTCCAGATGGCCCAGTGGTAAGAACGCGTGAATCTTAACCGATGATCGTGGGTTCAAACCCGGGCAAGCACCACTGAATTTCATGTGCTAAATTTGTGATTATAATTCATCTCGTGCTTAACGGTGAAGGAAAACATCGTGGGGAAACATGCATGTGTCAAATTTCACTGAAATTCTGTCACATGTGTATTCCACCAACCCGCATTGGAGCAGCGTGGTGGAATAAGCTCCAAACCTTCTCCAGCCTTAGCCCAGTAGTGGGACATTCACAGGCTGTTACTGTACTGTATTGTACTGTTTGTTTCCAGTATGCTGTAGTGTCCTATATATAATATTGTACTTGTAAAACTTTACACTATTTTATGAGTTTGTGTAGCTTCTGTTAGAGACTTATAAAATAAATAAATCATATTTACGTACATTATTAGTACATGTGTCCACATAAATTTATTTGCCAATGAATATATTTAAAACAATAAAAGGCTAAATGATAAAAGCATTGATTTCGATTTGACTTTTATGCGGGTTATATAAAATTGAACATTTATTATTGAATTCATGTATTAATCATATACAATATTAATAACTGAGTGACTGGTTGGTTTTTCCTCAATAAAACATACATTACGAATCGTTTAAGTTATTGACATTAATCTTGAAAAATTAAAATGCAGATTTGCTAAAATGCAGATTGCTTAATACTTAAATAAAGTTCAATTTTATTGCAAAGCATTCGCTACTACATAAGCTAGACACAATACAATATATATATAATACATTATATATATAATATACAATATATATAGTCTCTAATCGCTACGATGGTGTTTTGATAGAGAAGCTTATTTACCGTACCGTTCCTTAAATGCGGCTCCCAGAACCGATGTCGGTACGGTCAGAGCGGGTTATAAATCGAGCGTGAGCCGTCTGGGAATAAGCGTACATCACTGAATTGCTGATACGAACTGCCGACGATGTGGAAAATAACCTAGTTCAGACATGGCGCTACAACTAAAATGTACCAAAGTGTATGTGACGTTGGACTAAGTGTTACTATTAAAAGGTTTTAAAGTACAGTCGTAAATAGTCAGTATTACAATCGAATTACAATTTTATCGGTTATATATTTAAAATATATTTTTCTATTTATCAATATATACAAATTGCTATATACTTTTAACGAGCCGGTTGGCGTGGTTGGTAGATGCTTGTCTTTCGCGCCTCAGGTCGTGGGTTCGATTTCCACCCAGGACAGATATTTGTCTGGTTTCCATAGTACAAGCTTTGCTTAGTTTGGGATCAGATGGCAGTAAATAATGTCCCAGGATATTATTATTTTTATTATTATTTATTTTGCTTATATCTGAGTGTCATATCATTTGTTGATGTTAGCGTGATATTTGATTATGGTTATCATGATAAATTTGAGATGCCATGCACTTGTGAAAGGTGCTGGTTGCTTAAGATCACTTCTTGCCCCTTAAGCGATGTGTATCCGAGAACGATTTCGAAGCATTTAGGATTGGTGCCGATGATGTCCTATGGCTTATGCGGGATCTCAAATAATCGTGTATATTTCGAAGATTTTCTCCTTTATAATAAATTAAGTTAATATCCACTATTTCATAATATATCTGCCTTACAATCTTTTTTATCTGTATATTTTTTTAAATATCGTGGATATAATTGAGCCCATTTACAAAGTGTTAACCAGATCTTATATGTCCAGAAAACTTAGCTGACCTGACCTGACCTGCATATTCATTAACCTCAAGTCGAAATTATCCAGTGAAAATATTTGTAAAACATTAATGGGTGCAATATCATATTACTCCAACTGTTATGAAAAATAAATGAATGATGCCATGGATATTTTTACATGTGTGAGTAAATACACTTCATACATTGCTTTTAGTCGAAACTACATTTCGATTTTTTGTCAAATGGACTATCTATCAAATTAGTTCCAAAATGTTGGTATATTCGGGGGTGAATAAAAAACAGCGTGACAACTGATAACAGTGTCGACGCGCAATATTTGCAAAATAAAATGTGAATACAATATTTTGAAATCATTTTTTGGTTATGAAAATTTCATCGAAAAAAATTTAAAGCTTTTATAATTAAAATAGTATTTTTAACATTACAAAATTGAATTCTTCTTAATTGAAATGTACGAACTCTAACACGATGTGAAAGGAAAACGAACATTAATTTAAAAGGTGAACAAGTACTGCCTCGATATATAAGTCAAATAACCAAGTTTTAGCGAAGACACCATGACATTTGTTTGAGTGGGATTTGGAAAGACCATTATCAATTTCTCATTTGATCTATAGTGGTAGATCTTTTTTTTTAGTTTCGTCGACGATCATAATAAATGATCTCAGCGATGATATTATTATTTCTTCTCAAGATATGCTATATGTGATGACGTGACAGAAGTAAAATCGTTTTGCGATTAAATTTGAACTTCAACTACCATTATACTCCGTAGTGTTACTGCAATATTTTTTTTTTTAGTTTGATCTGCCGTATCGATATAGAACAAAGAATTGTCCATTTTAGTCCATATTTCACCGCTTTTACCTGCCAAGCTTCTTTTTGCTATGTACAGCTCACATTACCACTTAACAGCGTGCGTTGATAGCTGCGCGCGACTATAAATAAATTAAAGTATCAATTTTAGTCTTATATCTAAAAACAAGTCTTACTACATATCAATAAAAATAACGCGAAAGTAAGTTTGTATGTTTCTATTGCTTTCATTTCTTACCTACTCAACTGATCATAATGGAATACATATACATACACGTTGGTGTATAGAAGGGATATAGAGTACCTAATCCCCCCCCCCCACACACACACACATAAAAACTAGTATAATATAATTCAAGACAGTAAAAGTTTGAAATAGACGGACAAATTATTTATAGAATATCGATACTATTATTTAGGAACAATTAAAGATGTTTTTCAGCTTATGCAAAATATCACTAATGCTTTTATGTTTCTACATTCGCCATATGTACTTCAGCGTTTATACGTAGAATGTAAACAGTTTTAATATAATATTCAGCTCTTGATAGATTTCTTACAATCATAATAATCTATAATTGTAAAAATACAATCAATTGTAATCTCTACTACTATTGAAATAAAGTTTATTTTAGAGTAATTTTTATTGACATATATTTTAAAACGATTCGTTTTTAACCCACATTGTTATCGTTTTGTAATGTGTTCTAATTTTAATTATCTATAATTATCGTACAGTATTAAGTCGGTAGATGACCTGGCTCAGAAGCGAACCTCAGGTCCAAGGTTAAGCTTATTGCAGATATCCCGTCACCTTACTGACAAATATACTTCGAAACACTGGTAAGAGATCACATCTAGTATACATTTTCTATGTTCACGGTCTTATGAATAGAGGTGGTTACGGATAAAGCCGTCAGTTTCTCCCTTTCTGTTACCAGTAATTTGTCATATGAAAGAAGAAGACAAAGCTTTGTGAAAATATACAACCGCTTTACAAAGTTTATTGGTATACATTGAGGGTTTGAAATTTAAACTTCAAGTCACAATTGATTGATTTTAGGTAGTACCTAACCAGGTAGGGCCTTAATTTTAATAATTATTATTTATGACCGCGTGGTAAAACATAAAATAGACAAAAAACAGAGGTAAGGTAACAACAAATTCGCAAAGAGTTATTAATGTCCAATGATATGAACATAGAAAAGAAATTTATAACTTTTTTAAATATTACATATTTAAAAATTTGTACAAACTAGTCCGGGCATATATCTCGGATTGACTTGTAAAAAAAATAATACTGACCAGCTACTACTTGGTAAATTTTTTTTCTGGCTAGGATTTGAACTTGGTACTTTGATGAAATATAAGAAGCACTTTTTCGCCGTTTACTTCGACTGGGAGCGTGGCGTCTCCTGTAATCCGGCTACTCGGAGGTCGGAGCTGGAGGATGGTTTGAGGTCGGGAGTCCTAGCGCTGTGTGGCTCATGTTGACTGGACGTCCACACTAAGCCCGGTATTAATATGGACCCCCTGGAGGAATCTGGGGGGTGCAGGTTCACTAAGGAGGGGCGAACCGGGCCAGAGGGGAAACCCAGCAGCCAAAAGTCCCCGTATCGGGCAGTAGTGGGATAGCGGCCGGGAGTGGGCGCTCAGTGTCAGCCTGACCGATACAATCAGACCCGTCTCTTTTTGTTTCGCATTCAAAAATATACACCCATGTAGTAAGTAGATGTAGTATATACTAAAGGTTAAGTTATTTACAAATAATAGTGACTTATTTTTGTTATTTTAATAATATAAATTGAATTTTGTATGCTGGATACAAAAATACTTAGTATTTTTGTGTTTGGGTTTGAAGGATAATTAAGCCAGTGTAACTCCATGCACAAGGGACATAATATCGTTCACAAGAATGGTGGCGCATTTTCGATATATGAGGTTCAGTTCAGTTCAGTAACAGCCTGTGAATGTCACATTGCTGGGCTAACTTCTCCTCTTATTGAGGTGAAGGTTTGGAGTTTATTCCACCACGCTGCTCCAATGCAGGTTGGACAAATTTGACACATGCAGATTTCCACACGATGTTTTCCTTCACCGTCAAGCACGAGATGAATTATAATCACAAATTAAGCATATGAAATGTAGTGGTTCTTGCCCGGGTTTGAACCCACGATCATCGTTTAAGATTCAAGCGTTCTTACCACAGGGCCAACTCGGCTTTTTTTGCGAGTCCAGCTCTCCTCGGTAAGTCGTAAATGCGTCATGAGTTGAAATTGTTAATGGCTTTAGACTAAATCCATGAGAAAAAAGTTTGATATATGAGGAATGGTTAATATTTGTTGCAGCATTAATGTCTATGGGCAATGGTAACTATTATCATAAGGTAGCCCATCTGCCCGTCCGTTCTAATTTTATAAAAAAACACATCTTGTCATCGAAAAAAAAATTAAACGGGGATGATGGCAATTAGTATAAATGCTTAGTGTGATATTTAATTGAACCTCCTTGCGTCGTATTACAGAAATCTCGTAAGCGTGACTTCGCTCAAGTTGTGTCGGATTTGCTATACCATAGGGAATAGAGATTGCGCTTGTGATGGTACACTTACGCACTATAAAATTTACAGTGCAGTTGGCTAATCTCCTTCCTAAAGGATGGCCGTTATGGCTGGTAAGGAGAACATCATTGTCATTATAAACACCATCTATAGTTGTTCGTATTTTAAAGATTTATCTTCACCATACACGGCTGTCTTGCCATGTTAAAAAAATAATACCACACAAATGTAACGGAAATTAAGCGTTATGTTTTTGTTTATGTCGTGTTCATTATTTTTTCTCATTCTTATTATATGATTGTATTTTTTTTTCTATTGTTTCCAATGACAGATTTGTAATCACTTCTTAAGTATATACTCTTTTCTATTATTTTAAGTCCCCATTATTCATGTGAATATATTTCTATTCATTTTATTTTAGTTATTATGTAATGTAAGTAACAAAAACACAAAACTCCATGAAATGTCAGAAAGTGTCAAACTGAAGACTACGTAAATCGTACAAACCTTTTTCAATGCGTGTTCCATTTTCGAAATATATTTTAGCAGACCCCTCATTGGCCAAGCAGCGTTTGTCGTTAAGGCAGTATCAGGACGCAAAAGAAAACAAATGACTGTAGGTTGTGACATCGCGGCTTCTATCAGAATGGTAATACTGGAGTCTTGTTCTATGAATCCTCACTGTAAAGGCGGCGGTGTCCTCATTTTATTTTCCTTCATTATCGCGCACGATGAATTATAAATACGGATCGAACTCAGTGGTACATATATTATATTTTCTTATAACTCATGATGACTACAACGAATACTCAGGGTATGAAAGGAAAGAAAATAAAAGAGGAATTCCGTATATTTGATTAATATCCAACGTCTACACAAACAAAGATGTCGGTAACCAATATAGAAATGTTAAATGAATTTTTTAACATCAAAAATGGATGATTATTTGTTTCTCGCGTAATATTTTTAGAAACTACACGACATACATTTATGATGCTTCCATCGGGGTAATGGTATTTAAAATGTTATCTTCAGAAAGAGCAGGTCTTATGACAAATACTTGTGTCAGTTTTTTTTAAGTTGGTTTAACTAAAACAGTAAAGATCGCAAGTGAGTTAATTAAGCCTATAGTCTTAAATATTTTAATGTTTATATAGGGTTTTCCAATAGGGACGCTTGAACTTTGACAGCTGATTGCGGCCATGTTGTTTGAGTGACAGCTGTCAAATGCAGTGTGTTATATTCATTCCGTCCTCCCAAACCACCATGGCAGGTTACAGTGTCGAGCAGCACGTGCAAATCATAAAATTGTTTTATGAAAATGGGTCTTCAGTTCGAGCAACGTTCCGCGCACTTCGCCCGTTTTACGGTCGCGATGATCGTCCTGCCGAGTCGACTATCCGTCGATTAATGGACAAATTCGAGTCAACCGGGTCAGTTAACAATTAGCCGGTTCCCGTGCGTCAACGTAACGCGAGATCTGCCGAGAATATCGCCGCTGTGCGCGACAACCCGAAAACCCGCGGCAGTCAATTCCGCGTCGCGCACAGGAACTCGGCCTTTCGCAGACGACAACTTGGCGAATTTTGCGTTGTGACTTGAGCCTGCACCCGTACAAGATCCAGCTGACCCAAGAGCTCAAGGTTAATGACCATAGACATCGCCGTGTGTTCGCTGACTGGGCATTAGAGCAGTTGGAAGTTGACGCCGATTTTGGCAAAAAAATCATCTTCAGCGACGAGGCGCATTTTTGGATGAATGGCTATGTCAACAAGCAAAATTGCCGTATTTGGGACGAGACCAATCCACACAAGGTTCACCAAGTGGCAATGCACCCGCAGAAAGTGACTGTTTGGTGCGGATTTTGGGCCGGAGGCGTGATTGGTCCGTATTTTTTCGAAAACGATAATGGTGTGGCCGTCACCGTCAATGGTGAGCGATACCGGTCGATGATAACCAACTTCTTTTGGCCTGAAATCGAGAATATGGATATGGACAACATGTGGTTTCAACAGGACGGCGCTACGTGCCACACAGCACACGCTACGATGGAAGTTCTGCACGATCAAGCGCCCTTAATGGAAAACCCTATAAAACCAGGGAAGAAATTAAAAAGGATGCGCTTCGTACCTTGATTTCGATAATAATTTCTGGTTGAATTCAGTTACTGCGCTTATGGCAGTTCTTTCGAGAGAGTTTATAGCGTTAAAATATATTACTATTGATATTAGCGGGAGCGGTTTGGGGCATCCTGCTAATTTAAAACTGTTACAAAACATTCCCGAATGAATTCCTCACAAAAATAAACCTCAAATGATTTGTAACTGAGAGAAAATTCAAATAAGTTATAACCGTTACGATACGTTCCCGATTCTATTACGATACAACATCAACCGAACGGTAGCCGGAGCGTTTTAATAGGAAAACGGTTAAACCGCAACGACAACGTTACGATTCGATTGCGATAAAATTAAAATTTGTTAGTAGAATACGACCCTGAACAACATGGCGCATTTGTTAATACCGTGAATAATACAGAATACGTTCCTAATAACTAAAATATATAAACCTCTATTGCTTACATAATTATTATTTCTAATGACTTATAACGCTCGTAATGCTCTAGGTTATATAAAAAATCTAGCACTTGTTAATTTTTCTTTACGCGAAAAACCACATATCCTGTCGCAAGTCACCCATAGGCCATACTTCAACATATATTTGTTTCTTAAATCAATTACTGCAACAATATTCAGAGAAAAAAAATACGGAAACATATTGAAAGAGCTTCGTATTCATTTTCATATTATAGTTATAAGAACTAAATCATATTCTTTAGGATAATTTGTGCAATATAATAAAAATAGTAGATAAAGCATAGAATTACATGATAGCAAGCATGGAGAACCTAAAAGGGCTAGTAAGGGATATGCGAAAATCTGATTTGTGCTGGCTTTAGGCGCACTCTTATTTACAAAAAATATATAAATATTAAATGTAACATATGGTATGATATTTTTGATCGAATAAATAATGCGATTTTACGTGCAAACAATAATTGATTAAATAAATTAAAATTTGGTACCTTTGTCTATATTTCGCGTAGTTTTAAAAAGTTATATAATTTTTTTAATAATAAATAATTACATTCTAATCATTCGTTTAATTTACGGAACCATAACTAATTACGTAATGGGTCACAGATTAAGGACAGTAGATAAAGTATAGGAATGTTTATCTATCGTTAGTACACATACGTAATTTACATTTGAGTTTTTTGTTTGATAAAAGATAATTCAACGTCATTTTTATTCATCGCTTTTTTTTCTAGTTAGTATTAGCACAAAAATCTTAGAAAGCGATGCTGAAGTAATCAAATTAAACATACTTCTTGTATATATTTAACGATAACATCGATTGTTATCAAAATATCGATAAGGACGTAGACCACTGCATCAAAACCGCTTGGATTAAATGGAAATCGCTTTTGGGTGTTCTCTGTGGCCGTAAAATGCCCATTCCAGTAAAGGGAAAAGTGTACAAAACGGTAGTACGCCCAGCTATGACTTATGGGGCAGAGTGTTGGACCATTAAAAAGACACACGAACAACAGAGCTCTCTGGCGCAGACGTACAAGGAGACCCAGCCCCGGTTGAACTGGGAAGGGGGATTGGACAAAGAAGAAGATCGATTGTTATCATGAACATTATCAAATCTTTTTTTTCACAACATAAGGCCAATGCATTCTTATTACACCCAGCTCTCGTCATATAATTTTATTAGATATTGTTATTATGTAGTAGATACAAATGTTATCTATACAAATTTATAAATGTAGAAGTAACTCTGTCTGGTTGTGTCTAATAATTTCACGGCTAAACCACTGAACTGATTTTGATACAATTTATTATGAAGTAAGCTTGAAACCCAAGAAATGACATAGTGTACTTTTTATCCTAGCTCTCACCGCACAGGGGGTGCGGTGAAAACGCGGTCGAAGCCGCGGGCGGAAACTAGTAATTTATATATCTTCACTTATATGTATACCTAGTATTTCAAAATGAAGTTTTTTAATTTGCTTTGCGATTGACTAAAAAAAACATTTTAATATACATCTCAATAAATTTAATTTGAAAAAGGAATACAAATTCTTTAAGTCACCAATATTAAATTTCGAATGACTTTATTCTTTTAATCTGTTACAAATGGCCGTTTGTTAAAAGATTGTTTTGTATGTGATAACGCTCCACTAATATTGATATCGCATGTTTTGTGACCACTTGACTGCCCTTTAATTAAGGGCTTTGGAAATTGGTTAAGTTCCATGAATTATTTTGTTTATATTCAACGATTTATTATACTGAGGTTCTCTGATAAAATAAATCAAAATATTTTATTGGACCCTTTTTTTTATTCGTATGTGTGTTCCTCGATATCGAATCGATTTTGATTCGATTAGCCTTGAGTGGTAGAATAAGAATGGAAAATTAGGGAATTCGTCACTTATGTATAGATTATTCGATATCTTTGGTGATTATGAATTTATTTGAATTAATCTATATTTTTAGCTGAAATGGCCTCGTTGTTACAACACGTGAATCTTAACCGATGATTGCAGGTTCAAATTCAGACAAGCACCACTGAATTTTCGTGTGCATAATTTGTGTTTATTGAGCGAGGTGGAGTTAGCTCCGAAGGAGAGGAGCGTTTGTTCATCATCAGTAATGAAAAATTTACAGAAATTAACTGAATCGATTTCTAAATTATATATATAGAATAGATTTTACTCATTATTTGTATCGCATTCAATTTAGTATCGCATATTTTATTGTGTAGGTAGGTGGACGAGCATTTGGGCCACCTGATGGTAAGTGGTCACCAACGCCCATAGACAATGGCATTGTAAGAAATGTTAATCATCGCTTACATCGCCAATGCGCTACCAACCTTGGGAACTAAGATGTTATGTCCCTTGTACCTGTAATTACACTGGCTCGCTCACCCATCAAACCGGAACACAACAATATCTGATGAGTGGGACCTACGCAGACGAGCTTGAACAAAGCTCTACCACCGAGTAATATTATATAATCATACTTAAAATAAAAAGCACTATAAAATATATTTCCCACAAGCACAAAACATAAAATTAATTGTAATAAAAACATTAAAGCCAGGTGGGTTTTAACCCAAAACCCAACTTACAAACCATGTGTATGTAGATAACTAGACCATTAATGAAATCTGAATTGTACATTTAAATATTTACAATACTTAATTATTTACTTTTATAGTTGATGTTCATAACTGAACAAATCTGCCGTGGCTTGCTTTGTTAACAAATTGACTAAATTTATTTTTTTATCATCGTGATATTTTTTTTAATGTGATGAACAATAAGTTAAGTGTTACATTTTTGTAACTATAAAATTTGAAATCTAAAAATTATTTTGAAGTAAGTTTTTGAATACTATAATAAATCTAAATTAAAATAATTTCAACATCAAGAAAGTATTAATATATACCGGTAAATTGTATTATACGTAGTCATAGTTTAAATAAGAAAATTACGTCAAATTTAATCTAAGCAATTTGACAACATATAAACATTTTTTAAGATATTCTGCTTTTATCTTATCTGTTTCGAGTGCCATGTTATGGTGCAAAAGTTAATATTATTAATTAATTTGTTGTATAATAATTGATACGGTGATATAGGTAATTTTCTAGAATATAATTTCTAGATATTAAAAAAAATATATCACGACAAAAAGTTTTTTATGTTCAAAAAAAAATTACAAACAAAAAATGTAAACATCTAAATTAGTTAAACTATTCATTTTATTGCGCTAATAAAAAAAATAAAATTCGATTTTTAAAATAGTAATAACTGAAGTCGAGCTACAGGTGCGCGCTGAGCGCTGACCTAGCAGCTAGCTGCCGAACCGACAGGCGGCAGTTGGTACGCGAATTTCAAGTTCGATGGACGTCCGTGTCACTCCTAATAAACCATTCGCTATGCAAACGAAAACACGAAGATTTATAATGAAATGGCCCTTATAAATATATTGTATATATTAGTGAAGTGTTGTGGTGGTTAATAAAATTGTGACTTATATTTACAATTGTTTTTTTGAACTTGAATTAAACTTTGTAGGAAAAATAAGTTCATAATATTTTAAACTTAGTTAGAGTTGTAGGAGATAATTGTGTGGATTGGATATTTAATAGTTTTTAAGACAACTTGACAAGAAAGTGACGACAAAACCGTCGGTACAGCTTTCAAAAAAAATGTAAGTCTAACTTAATTATTTAAATAGTATGAAAAAAAGTTTTTATTGTTGTATTTTACTTACAGTACTCACTTTATAGGTTATTGTGAACTTTTATTATAATTATTAATAACTATTTTAAATAAGTAAAAGTTAATTTTAATACATTAAAACAAATGACGTTAGAAATGATAAATAAAACTTAATATTAATTTATATATAATTTAATTATTAAATTCGTTTATATATATTTACTTTATACACAATATAAATTTAGCTTTTTATTTGATTGCAATAAAATCTCTTAGGAATACCATATCTACACTGAATTGAAAAAGAAATACGTAAATTACCAGTCCAGTACATATATACTTATCTAATATACATAAAGTAATTTATACTGTAAATATTGAACATCATACGTTGAATAAATGCTAACAAGTTTTGCTTGTGATATAATACACTCAATGACCAACATATATATTTGTAATAGTCTTTGTTATACAAACAACAATTTTTATTGCATGAAATTGATATCTATTCGGATTTAGTAACAGTATGAATTGCCAAAATAAATCCTCTCTACTACTAGGTTCAAACTGTCGTTCTAGATATTTGCTTCGTACCATTACATAGTCTTTCAGGTTAACCAAAGGTTATGTTATAAATAATGTATTTTAAAAACACCTGGAACATTGTTTGGAATTTAAAATAGCGTAAGCGTTTAAGCAGCATTTAACAAGGAAGTGCGAAAAATATAATTTATGCAATAATTTTCTATGTTGGAGAACAAGATAAAAAATCACGAAATCACGAATTCATACGAATCGATGATAATGTCGATTTATTAATCTACAAGACTAAAACTTTTTACGCAAGGATTATATTATGTTATAGTTTTTTTTTTAATTCGAATATCTAGATGGCTAAGATTTTACATAATTCAGTCTTTCACGTTTTTATTATCGCCCTTGACTGTAAGGTGGTAAATGTTTAACTACACTAAATCCAATCTTATCTTATAATCAGAAATTATTCTGTCGATAAAAAATCCGCGGATTCCATATCCAGGAAGTGTAAATTTATCAAAAAGATGAGAAACGTCTGTTAACTTTAACAAGAAATTATTTCAAATTTAGAAGAAAAAATTTGCTTTTGTTACTGAATGAGTAAGTAGGTATAATACGTTTATTTTCATGAAAACATCGACAACCTATTCGTATGTAATTTATCGATGCTATCAAAACAATTGATTACTTGTTATTTTATTTTGCAAAAATATTTCTTATCTGTACAAAGTCCTGTATATGTGTACGTTCTTATTTTGATAATGTGTGATAAGATGTGTAATGTTTTTAATGTCGGAATACATGAATTTCAATTCATTCATACACAAGTTATAATGTTATCTCATTTGCCTAAAAAATTATCAACACAAAATCATTCTAGCTACTGAAAAAGATTATTTTGAACGCGTATTATATTGTATTATGTATCTACCTAATGTTATAAGTTAATATATGTTCTTGTGATAATTATATTCGAAGTACATATTATGAATAATTCCATTGGGACATGAACTACCTTAGCTTGCATTAATATTCTCGAATAATGGCTGATATTAAAAAAAGTACGTTTATTGAAAAAAACCACAAAGGTTTTATAATAAAACCTCTTTTGTGATACTCGTATGCTTAAAATAGCTATAAAAATAAACAATTAGTTCCAATTACATTGTATAATTTGGTCATTCATAAAATTTGGTTTTTTTTTTTACTTAATTTTATAAATAATGTGAAAATAAGTTTAGTTATTTAGTTTAAGTACGAAACAATATTACACGCTCAATTATGTACTATATATAAACTCATATATTGATGATGAGCAGGAATTTTGTAAGACTATCAAAAAATATACATTGGTAATTATAAAGTAATCTTAAAGCTAGAGACTAGCGTATTTCAGTACAATGAAAAGATCTCTAGAAAAGCTCTCTAGAAAAGATTTATTTTCATCCAATGTCGTCAGTTTTAATTAGTCATTGCCAACAAGGTTTCCTTCACCTCAACTGTTCTACTACAATAAATATAACCAACGTGGAACAATGAGATTATTTGATACCATTTTCCGCACGCGGTTTCGTCCAGGTGTGACGGGAGAGATCTTAGATACCATGTCTTTCTGTACTCCTGTCAACGTATATGTAAAATTTCGTAATGATCGGAGTAGTTAACTCCTAAGAATGTTACAAAGAAATAAAATGTTTACGAAGACTGGCAATTGGGCTCGATGGTAGCCATTGGCACTATAAGAAGTATTAACCATACCTTACATTGCCAGTGTGCCAGACTTGGTATCTAAGATGTTATTACAATATTTTTACAGTAAACAACATATATTTTTTTACCGTGGTCTGGCTGATTTCAGCCACGATGGTCATTCTTACGTCTTTCAACAGCTACAAGACACACTGCCACTGACTTGTTTCGAACATTTCTCATCCTCTTCGGAACTGGCGACGAAACAAGGATTTCAAAACCTGCACCCTAATAAGAACAGAGAACAGTTTGACTAATTTTAATTTACATATATTATATAACAGCAGTACAGTAACAGCCTATGAATGTCCCACTGCTGGGCTAAGGCCTCTTCTCCTCTTTTGAGGAGAAGAGGCCACCACGCTGCTCCAATGCGGGTTGGTGGAATACACATGTGACAGAATTTCAGTGAAATTTGACACATGCAGGTTTCCTCGAGATGTTTTCCTTCAACGTCAAGCACGAGATGTTAATTATAATCACAAATTAAGCACATGAAATTCAGTGGTGCTTGCCTGGGTTTGAACCCACGATCATCGGTTAAGATTCACGCATTCATACCACTGGGCCATCTCGGCTATATATTATATAAATCTAGATGAATTATATTTTTGAATGCGTTAATCTAAGGATTAGTTGGATTCCAAAAATTATATTTCTGTTAATTGGCCTGTTTATTGTGGAAGGTTATAAGTTATATAATTTCACGCTTCGACGCTAAGGCGAGATATGGAGGAGTAACCGAGCGAAGTAAACTAAGGAAGTAACAGCCTGTAAATGTTTCACTGCTGAGCTAAGTGCTCTTCTTCTTTTAGTAAACACGCTTGAAGCTTATTCCACCACGTTGCACCAATGCGAGTGTTTGGAAACAGATGTAATTACAGGCACAAGTGACATAGTATCTTAGTTCCGAAGGATGTTGGCGCATTGGCGATGTTTATCATTTCTTACAATTCCAATGTCTATGGGCATTGGTGACCACTTACCATCATGTGGCCCATTTGCTCTTCCGCCTATCTATACTATAAAAAAAAAGATTTTTATCTTACACAAACAGGTTACCTCAGAATAGATACCTTCACCAATTATTATTAATATATTAGACTCATTTTAAACATAAATGAATATCATGAAAATCAGAGTTCTTTGACCAGGTTTGAAGCCGCAAACCTTGGTTAAGAATCGCGTGTTCTAACCACTAGGCCGTCGTGGCTCTTAGTAACTATAAACATAAACGAATATATCAAACAGTATAAACGAGCTGTGTCATCCAAATGTAACCGCGGGGCATCTCTTGTATGAGTATAATATAATACGCATTCGTACTATGTAAGAGCTACAAATTGAAAAATTGTACATTGTTAATTTTCTTAATTGCTTTTAATTTTCTGTCACTCAATTATGATTACAATAAAGAAACAAAAGGTAAGTGTGTTTCAGATGAATTTATTTTAATATAATAATTACATTTATTTCAATTATAATAAAGTATTCTTGGCCGATGTTTATCTTTTGTCTACGTTTATGTACATTTAAGTGGTTTGAAGTAGTTAATATGTTCTTAACGATTTTTAAAATTACAGGCAGTTCTTAGTTGGCATAAAATATTATGAAAACTTATTTTTTTATTTTTTGCTAGTTCTTACACGCAGCTTCGCCCACGTTTTGGGACTAATAATAGCCTATGTCCTTCTTTTGACTGGCTCGTTGGTCTAGTGACTAGTGATATAAGGCCGCAGACCCGGTGGTCCTGGGTTCAATTCACAGGTCAGGCCAAAAAATAGTTATTGAGTTTTTCTGTCAGAAAATTCTCAGTGGCAGCTCGGAGTCTAGAAATTGGAAGTGTGTACAATCCTATGCCTCGGAAAGCACGCAAAGCCGTCGGCCCTACGCCTGAACTCTTTCCGGCCGTTCGGATTGCCTTCCCTTCGGATTATAAGACATAGGGAAGAGAGAGTGCACCTGTGTTTGTGCACACACTTGTGCACTATAATATCTCCTACGCAGCTGGCTAACATCTCTTGAAATTGGCCGCCGTGGTCGAAATCGAATCGAAAAAGTCCTTCCTTGAGGTTCAAACTTGCTTCACACAAAATTTTATCAAAATCGGTTCAGTGGTTTAGCTGTGAAAGACAGACAGAATAACTTTCGAATTTATAATATTATAGATAAAAAACTACTGGTTCGGTATGTAGATTTTAATGAGAAGAACCGACAAGAAATTATACACATACAAATTTAAATATCACGACCCGAAGCGGCGTCGCTAGCGCTGTTACTACGCTAGACGATAGATATTATTAATTCTAATTAATTCCAACAGTCTTGTAGAATATGTTAAATTGCTAGCAATTTTGGATTTATTTTACTAATTCTCTCGGTAGTGCTTTTTTCTGGCAATCTAGTAGTAACAGCCTGTGAACGTCCCACTGCTGGGCTAAGGCCTTTTCTCCTCTTTTGAGAAGGTTTGGGATCTTATTCCACCACGCTGCTCCAATGCGGATTGGTGGAATACACATGTGAAAGAATTTCAGTGTTTTTTTTTTTTTTTTTTTTTTTTTTTTTTATATTTCCCGTGATGGCAAATGACTCTACTTCACCTGATGGTAAGTGATAGTAAAGTCCAAACGCGACGACGGCTAGTGCAGCCAGGAAGAATGACTTGCACTAGCCGCCCCCGCCTTGCCGGCCCGCAAGATGCCTCTTCACGCCTCGTTTGAAGGAACCCGGGTCATAAGAGGAGGGGAACACGTGTGCTGGTAACGAATTCCATGTTTTAGAGGTGCGACAAAGAAAAGAGTTGCCAAATTTCTTCGTGCGCGATGGAATTGATGTCACAGTTAGTCGGTGACATCGAGAGCCAGCACGCGTAGATTTGTGAAGGAAAGGGGAAGCAGGAATGAGGTTGAATAGCTCCTCTGAGCACTCGCCGTGATACAGTCGATAGAAAGCGCTCAGTGCCGCTATCTCTCGACGCAACTGTAAAGGCTCGAGGGTGTTGGTGACCTTTACGTCGCCAATAATGCGAACCGCACGTCGCTGCAACCGATCCAAGGCCTCCAGTAAGTACTTAGCGGAGCCATCCCAAAGGTGCGAGCAATATTCGACGCAGGACCGCACCTGTGTTTTATACAACAGGAGCAGTTGTTTTGGCGTGAAAAAACGCCGCACCTTGTTCAGGACTCCGAGTTTTCGTGAGGCTGTTTTTATAACAGCCTCGATGTGATCCTTTGGATTGAGGTCGCACCGAACGTCAATTCCCAGTATGGCGACTTTGCCTTGTATCTCCAGCGTAGTGCCACAGAGGGAAGGAGGAGGGGAAAATGGTGACTTTTTCGCTGTGAGAGCGCATACCTGTGTTTTCTTGGCGTTGAACTCAACAAGATTATCAGAGCCCCATTTGGCAATGAGTCCTAACGTCCTATCGAGTTCAACAACAAGATCCCTCCGTCTCTCCCCAGTTTCCGCCCGCCCAGCTCCTGCGCGTCCGTGGTATCCCCCGTGCACTGTACTATCATCTGCATAGCAATGTGTGTTCCCGAGAGAGAGCATATCATTGATATGCAGAAGAAAGAGTGTGGGGGATAGCACAGACCCCTGGGGGACCCCAGCATTCACTACATGGAATTTTGAAGCGCAGCCATCAACTAAAACGCGAAGGCTACGCTTGTGTAGGAAGCTGGCAATCCAGGTGCAGAGTTGAGCTGGCAGACCGTATGCCGGCAGCTTGGAGAGAAGACTTCTGTGCCAGACCTTGTCAAAAGCCTTGGAGATATCGAGGCTGACAGCCAACGATTCCCCACGCTTGTCGATAGCTTCACCCCAGAGGTGTGTTACGTACGCTAGAAGATCACCTGTGGACCGTTTCGGTCGAAACCCGTATTGACGATCATTAATCAGACAGTGATCTTCTAGGTAATGGATCAGTTGGTTATTTAGAATCCGTTCCATCACCTTACAAAGTACTGAAGTGATAGCTATTGGCCGATAATTAGCCGGGTCTGACCGATCCCCTTTTTTGGGAACCGCTTGCACATTAGCCTCTCGCCAAGAATCCGGCACACGTCCTGTATAGAGAGACAGCTGGAACAGGCGCGTCAACACAGAAGACAGCTCCGCTGCACACTTCTTCAGCACTATGGCTGGTATTCCATCGGGACCACTAGCTTTCCGTACATCGAGTGATTGCAGCTCTGCACGCACATCCCGCTGCCTGATTTTGATGTCAGGCATCGTGTGGCCACATGAAGGTATTGAAGGTGGCTGTGCACTGCAATCATCGATCACAGAGTTGTCCGCAAAGAGTTTTGCCAGAAGATCGGCTTTCTCTTGCGGACTGTGAGATAGCGATCCGTCCGGATTCCTGAGCGGTGGCAGCGAAGGTTGGCAGAAATTGTTTTGCACAGACTTGGTCAGACGCCAGAAGCTACGAGAGCCCCTAGGATGCGAAACAAGGTCGTGACCAACCTGTACAATGCGCTGTGCATCCGCTCTCGTGTATGCCTTCCTACAGGACTTGGAGCTTTTGTTGTAGGTTGCTTAACACATGCAGTTTCCTCACGATATTTTCCTTCACCGTCAAGCACGAGATGAATTATAATCACAAATTAAGCACATGAAATCCAGTGGTGCTTGCCCGGATTTGAACCCACGATCATCGGCACGCTTTCTTACCACTGGGCCATCTCGGCTTTTTTAATTTAATTTGTATATATTAAATTATTTTAGTTACTGTGTTGCAGTTTGTTAGGTTAATGCGCCAGAGTAACAAGTACAAGGGGTATCTTAGATCCCATATCAGCACATGTGTAAGGTGTGTTTTATAATTAGTGCATTGGTATTGTCTATGGGCATAGTTAACTCAAACTAATTCAACCTTATCATAGTACGATATTTTTTCAGCCACCTGATAGTAACTGGTCGACACCGCCCATAGATTTTTATAAAACTTCAAATAAAGTGATTATGACTTTCTTTTTTTATTTTGATATTTATGACTTTGACATAAAAATGAGAAGTTATTCATAAGAACAAAGTTGCGAGCTGCTTCTAAATGTACTATACATTGTATAGATTGACTTGGATGGTGGTTTTGCCTTATGTATATTTCAAAGGTTAAGTATTAAAATAAACGCCGCATAAGTGTAAAGATAATACATGTATTTAAATAAACAATTTATTTAACTAAGTAAAAATATATCTTGAATAATAGTTTCTAACAATGAAATTTATTTAAAATCATCATTTTTTTTATGTTGAGATGACGTAAATATTTTTATCTTGTATTAAGCTAGAAACATATTAATATAGCGTTTCTAAACGAACTAAATCTTGGTTGTAAATATTAAATTTTATTACCAAATCTATGTAAATTAGTGAACGTGGATATAGTAAATAGTGAATAATGAATAATGAGTAGCTACTTAGTTACGTGCTGGTTATTCTAGGTAGAATCTACATTCTGAACCTGTGGTAGCCTTACATTGAATACTTTTTAATTCAAAATATTTAAAAAAAAAAAAAAATTTGGATTTCGTGTTAGGTGGAATGGTATAAGCAAAAACCGCTTTAGATGAAATAGCTGCTAATTAAAAGCTGCAATCTCCATGTCAGATCAATAGGCGTACATATTTTATACCGATGTCGGATTCGTTCCCGCTAGATACCTAAATTTTTTTCGGCTTCGGATGTATCGTGGACTTTAGCTCTACCATAACAATCTGTTAAAATAATGTTAGATTATTTTTAAAACTATCATTAACATCTCGTATTAGTTTCAACGACTATAATTAAACTAATATTAGATAATTTTGTAAATAAATGGTTATATTAAAAGTTGTAGCTGTATTGTTACTTTTTTTTTGTGCGTAAATTGAATCGCGTTTTGGATGATAGATGTGAATCGACCTTAAGACATTGTTTTGTGCGGGTATATTGATTCGCATGACCTTTTACGTACATAGAATCACTATTGTATAAAACGACGCAGCAGGAATGAATGGCTTTTGAATCGGTTTTCACGATAAACGAGGCTTAAGGAAATCGATAATGCTATCGATTAACTTACGCCATAACAAATGGGGAGTTATTCAAAAACTCGCTTCGCGGTAGAGTTACGTGCAAACTTGTGTGGGGCGTTACCATCACTTATTCTAACGCGAAACAGCAACTGTTGTGTTACGGCTTGAAGGGTGAGTGAGCCAATGTAAGTACAGGCACAAGGGACATAAAAATGTATTTGCCAAGGTTTGATGACGCATTGTGTAGTGATATAAGGAATGATTAATATTTCTAACAGTGACAATGTCTATGGGTGGTCGCTATTAGCTAATATCCATTAGGGGCGTTCTAGACAATTTTAATTATAACAATATATTTCCTTTCTTATAATTTATTATATATCACGCTATAATTTTTTTAATCACATGACACTCTTGAAAATATAATGTAGTATACATACAGTCTTCAGTTTTTGATTTGGACTAAATCCAACCATACTAAATCAAGCAGTTCTGCTTCATACTCGCTCATTAAAGTCTTTGGCTTTTTGTGTATTACTTAGGGGTTATGTGTTTGGTAGCCTATGTGTTGAGTGAGGTTATAAGTTATGTTTTTTTTTATAGCATAGGTAGGTGAACGAGCTTTTGAGCCCCCTGATAGTAAGTGGTCACCAACGCCCATAGACATTGGCATTGTAAGAGATGTTAACCATCGCTTACATCGCCAATGCGCCACCAACCTTGGGAACTCAGATATTATGTCCCTTGTGCCTGTAATTTCACTGGCTCACTCATGCTTCAAACCGGAATATAACAATACCAAGTACTGCTGTTTTGCGGTAGAATGTCTGATGAGTGTGTGGTACCTACCAAGACGAGCTTGCACAAAGCCACCAATTAAATACCAAGTAAAGAAAATTCCTATTATTCCATTATTCCATTAAATATAAACTTTCCGTTCCAATTAATGTAAAATAAAATCCAACATCTGATAATAAAGTCAACATGATCTTTGCCGTATCAGATTACTCGACCATTAGAAATAATACTCGAGAGATTACAACGAAACCAACAGCTACAATGAAATAAACCGATCGAAGCGTATAGATGTTAGATATTATATGGATACCATTTTTTTCTACTACAATTAGGTAGTCGAAAACTAGCTGTTTGACATATAATACCATAGTGGTTATTCTCAACAGACTTGTGAACATAGGAGGTATTGTAGTGAACTTGTGTGCAAGCACAGGCGCAATCTTTATTACACACAAATTCTGCTGGGATGGCAATCCGACAGAAGCGGAAAGAGATCAAATAAAGGGTCAGACTACATGCCTAAATAGGGAACTTTAAAATCGTTTACTTTTATTTTGTAATATCTATAAAATCGGACGACCCATTTACCAGACCGGCATCCGGCATCCGGCATCTGATGATATGTACCATCACCACAGACATGCTCTAAGAAATATTAAGCATTTCTTACTTCGTCTGTAATTGCACTGGGTCACTCACCATTCAGAGACTACAATACTATGTAGTTCTGTTTAGCGGTTGAATAATTTGTACCTACCAGTCGGATTTACACAAAGCAATACCATTACAAGATTTTATTTCAAAGAAAATTCCTATTTTCCACGTCTTGGGTAAAATATTTTGCAATAAATTAGAAAGAAATGCATTTATCAGATTTGCCGTTAAAATATCGTAAGTCAGAACGCAATGTTATCCAGATCAATGCAGTATAAACTGGAATCGAACTGTATATTATGATTTAATTTTATTACGTGGAATATTTTAAATTAGTTATAAAGATTATTTAAAATTCCTATTGTTACAGTAAAAGTTTGAAATTGTGTTAAAAATTCCATTTGCACGTGTCATTTGTTACGGGTAACTGCCAGTCACAAAAATATAATTTTTGTTCAACAAATTGCAAATATCTCAATGTTGAGCACAAGTTTCTTTAAAAAAAGAGAAATATTTAAAAATTATTTGACCGCAATAGTTAACTGTAATAACTTAAACTAAACCTTAGCCCAGCAGCAAGTCACGCTGTTAAAATAACATTCTGTAAATGTCACATTGCTGGGCTAAGACCTTGAGAATAATTCAAGATTATTCCCCCACTCTGCTTTAATAAAGATCAGTGGTAAGGTGGGTAAATTTGCATCCCACTCATGCCATTTTTCTCAGGATGTTTGTTCAGCAGCCGAGCACGTGATGAATCTGAAAAGTGGTGCCTACTTTTTGGTACTTGGATTAAAAACCCCAATCTTCAGTTAAAATCCACGTGTCCTGAACTTTAGACCATATTTGTAACTGTCATACTGAAAAACCGAGATGGCCCAGTGGTAAGAACGCGTGAATCTTAACCGTTGATCGTGGGTTTAAACCCGGGCAAGCACCACTGAATTTCATGTGCTTAATTTGTGATATATAATTCATCTCGTGCTTGATGGTGAAGGAAAACTGCATGTGTCAGATTTCTCTGAAATTCTGCCACATGTGCAATAAGCTCCGAACATTCTCCTCAAAAAGGAAAGGAGGCCTTAGCCCAGTAGTGGGACATTAACAGGCTGTTACTGTACTGATACTTGAACTTTACTCTATGATTAAATAATAATAGTAAACTAACGTTAGTTTTTTGGTCATACAAGTTTACATTTGTTTTTAGACATGTTATGTTTTCGTACTTGCAAATTTTGTGCGCACGAATTTAAAGGAAATACCTATACGTCACTGTCATATTATTATTAAAATAGATATCATAGATGTTAAAGATATATCTTGACATGATATTGTTGATAAGTTCGTAAATGATATAGATTAAAGAATGACATATGTATTTTTATATGTAGATATAAACTTACAAGTAAAACTTACAGAAAAATCTATTTTTTTTAAAGAAAAATGATTGATCTTATTTTGTGATAAGAATGTTAGTTTTTATAGGATTTGAAAGTTATTTTTTTATTTGATATTTAACAGTACTTTAAATAATAACTTCATTTTTATTTTTATTGATATATTTTTTATGGATTTTAGTAATGACATTTTTAAGGTGAGATTTTATCTGGACTTTTAATTTTTGAAGTACCTACTCGTTATTTTTATTACCTAATAATAAGTTTTAATTATTTTTTTGTTAAGGTTATATATATTATTTTAGGAGATTTTTAATCACATATGAAGTATAAATAAGTACTTCATCACAAGCGGAATAATTTGTTTAAGTACTAAGAATAAAATCTATATGTTAGTAATTTGCTTTATTTGTGAATTATATGCTTAACTTATTGAAATATACCGTCGAAATACAGATTTTACCTAGCCCAGGGACAGAAGGCTTAAATTGTATCCTGATTAATGTTGTTATATGATGTTATTAATGTAATGCTTTGTGGCTTATTTACTGTCTTGGTGGGCAATAAATTGGATTTTCACAAAATATATAAGGTGCTGATTAGCTTGAATGTATTACAAGATGTACACTACATTTATGCTAAATAATGAGGAGACTATATTGATTATATTACGTTCTTAATATTCGGCTGATTCTCAAGTAATAAATAACATCAGCGTCAAGTTAGCAATAAATACGCCAGATTTTTTTATTATTAATTATATATTTCTATTTATTTTATTTCAACTTTATTCTTTTTTCTGTAATTATTTAAAAATAACTCATTACTTACTCTGTGATAGTGAACTTTGAGAAGACTGCGGTTTCAAATCCCGGGGGTACCATTGAGATTAAATTGCTTCACTTGTATTTATCTATACTTATAAAGTCGTTTGTCCTGCCTCTTAATGCAGATACCAAACTACTGAGTCTAGTAAGCTAAACTTTGGAACATAGGTTTGTTTTGTGACGTAAGCATCTACTTAGAAAAGATTTTTAAGGAGGGAAATGTGAGGCGTAACTTTGTATGAATATTATCCGTACGAAGTCGGGACGTGTATCTAGTAATTCATGCAGGGCGCGGCTGTGAGGTAAAACATCTTCAACGCTGCATGTGTCAGGTGAAATTCTGCTATATGTGTAGTGAATTATCCGCAGTGACGTAACACGGTGGGTCACCCATCTTCAAAGCAGCTGGACATTTAATGGCTGTTAGTATGCATTCCTTTATATTTCTTTGATATTTAGTACTACGTCACAACATTTTAAGTGAGAAATTTTAGATTTATTGTATCTAGGTTAGTAATCAAAATGTCATCACTAATCGCCCCCTTTATTATGAAATTTATCATTACTAATGGAATGATAGATTATTTATTCATGAAATTGATCAGGACGAGTTCTACGTCTTCGATATTTAAATAATAACTGTCATTTTGAAGGACGTTTTGACGTGCTATTTAAAATGAAATAGGCTCGCTTGATATTGAAATAGAAATTAATGGTTTTTGTTTTGTTTTAGGTCAAATTTAATGAAATCTCTACCGGCAAGTTTGTCCCTTTGGAATACCTTTTCGTTTTAAGTTTACACCGTAATGTGCTTGCTTGCTTGTTTTCAAGAAAAATATTTATTATGTTTAAAATAATACATATTTTACTTGGGTGATATTTTGCTTTTTTTTATTGTAAGTGGTCACCAACGCCCATAGACAATGGCGTTGTCAGAAATGTTAACCATCGCTTACATCGCCAATGCGCCACCAACCTTGGGTACTAAGATGTTATGTCCTTTGTGCCTGTAATTACACTTGCTCACTCACCCTTCAAACCGGAACACAACAATACAAAGTACTGCTGTTTTGCGGTAGAATATCTGATGAGTGGGTGGTACCTACCCAGACGAGCTTGCACAAAGCTCTACCACCGAGGCTACGACTTATTTAATCCGAAATGTTGAGTACCAGTTGTTTTGAAGTGGTGTTATTCGACTTTTATGATGAGTTTTATATGAAATGGTTAGTTATTAATGTATCGTTATATACAGTTGCTAATATCAAAAACATTCACGTATTATTTGAGGTTATTAGTACTAAAAAATGTAACTTATTGTTAATTGCATGCATTCATAAAACGACTACTGAGTGCTCGTTCTTGTATTATTTCTTAATTTAAAATAATACATCTATCAATCAGATCTTCACCATCAAGGCACTTTATAATTTGTTATTATAATATTGAGTCTCTATTTGTAATTTAGTCTTTATTATTCGTTTCTTTAATACTTATAAATCGATTACATGTATATTTTAAATAAGAAACTGCACACGTAATGTGCTCTTAAGGTACCGTAAGGAATATAAAAGATCAGGTAACATTTATAACTAATAGACGAACAAATAAACAAGATCGCTTAGCTTCAATGCAACTAAATAATAGGATTCTTTATTTATCAATATAAAAGACAATCAAAATTTTAATGTAATTTCGTTGTGATGCTCTGAAAAGTCATGCAGGCTCATCAAACTACAAAACTCAATTAAATATTTAATTATTCTTAAAAACACACAAAAAACTTGTATTTGAAATCTTGTATTACACGCTAGGTTTGGTAAAGTACACAATTAAATAGAAGTTCGCATGAATTGATTTCTAAATATAATATTACAAAAAAACGTAACGGTAAGGAACCCACAGTGTTGTTACCTGTACTTGACCGATGTTGATATGAAGGCTACACTCTCAAGTGTGCATACTAAGAGATCTTTATGAATTCTTAAGATGTTATATTGTGAGATCTAACGAGAACTCGTTGACCACGTGCTATGAAAAGACTTTTAATATTTTTCCATAGGAAATGATGAGTATTTTGCTTAACAATTTTTGCTTTTCAGTAACTAAATGGATCGCAAATCATAATATTAGTATTATTGAGAAGGTATTTCGGTTATTATTACTTAACTTAATGAAGATAGTCGAGGGTGCTATGGACGGTTACCGAGAACCGCCGAGCATTCCTCGATAAATAGCGGAATTCAGTGGTGAAATTGGAATAATTAATAATACCAACTAACGATGCTCATGATTTATTGATAATAATATTTGTTTTTTTTTTTTTTTGATGAAATAGAAAAAGTAGCAAATGTACAAACCATGGAGGGTTTATTTGGATGGTGCTTACAACGTACTTCATGCGTACAGGAAATATTGTTAAACGCTATTTAATATTTATATAAGAAGCCTATTTAAGACTTATGAAATGATAAATAGACAAATAGTTAATGTGACAATTCATATGTCGAATTTGATTTGCCAATACAAGTTTACAGTATAGTTTGTCCAATATCTAACTAGCATTTAAAAAAAAAGTAATGTTCGTATTTGCTCCTCCAATTAAGTTCATAGCTTGTATTAGGATTGTGACCTTTACATCGCCAGGCGGTTCATAAATCATTGCGCTATTGACGTTTCAATTCAATTAATGATGAATTGTGAGTTCAAGTATCATTTTTTATTTAAAAAATCGGTGTTTGAACTTTGAAGATGGTTTTCTACTTCAGTATATTAGAATGTGTATACAGTTATAAAGGTAAAAACTTAGTTAAATAAAGTTAAAGATAATACATTTTCAACTGCTAGGTAAAGGTCTCCATTTTAGGAAAACATTTAAAGTTTATCTAACACGATTCTAAAATTTGGATTTATAGACACATGTGGTAGAATTGCAACCGACACTCACAGGTGTCACTTTTTCATTAATCACCGATTATGAAATTATTTTACAAGTTTCATATCAATTATTTACATTGAGGATTCAAATATGTATAAACAAATCAAAATTAAAAATAAGTGCTATACAGATTATGACCGCGTTGAATGATTGGAAGAGTGTTTGCAAAATTTCTCCATTGAAATTCCGATTCTCTTAATAAATGAACCTGCTCCAATCCTGTCAAGAATAGATTTAATAATGATTACGAATATTATAAAAGCGAAAATGATTTTGTTTGTTTGTCACGCTTTCACGTCTTAACTACTCAACCGACCATCATGCATACGCGTTGTCAGGGGCACAGAAAAGCTTAAAGGATTCACATCCAATCTCATAAGCTGGCGAAATCGCAGGTGAAAACTATTGCTATGTAAAAGACTTTGCACTATCACATCAAGGTCTCACTGTTTCCATTGCAAATAGTACAAATATATAGTTTTGAAGTTATATTATATAGCAACGTGTATATGAATTATACCCGAGTGTCAAGGATCACAAACCTCAAACATTATACTTGAAACAAACCCTTGTCGTGGGCTTTCAAGATATGACAACTTCACCGCATTGTCTAGTTTATCAGTTACGTCTCGCTTTGATATGGTCTTCGGTTTATTATTAATTAAAAATAAACTCCATGTTATTTAGTTAAATGTGTTGTTTAATGTTATCTTGGTAGTGCTTTGTGCATCACATATTCTTCGACCACCCAGCAGTACTTAGTAATTAGTATTGTTGTATTCTGGTTTGAAAGGTGAGTGAGCCTATGTAAATACAAGCACAAGGAAAAAACATACTCCACCATTCTGCTGCGGATTAACTAGGCTACGGATTAGCTAGGCTAGCAAAATGAAGGTTTCCTCACGATGTTTTCGTTCACCGTTGAGCACGAGATGCACCTGCATTTACTTATTTTGTCGTTGTATATGAGATCATTATATTAAAATGTTTTTTATTAAGATATTTCTTTACATAAGAATTATTTACATCGACATAAAAACCTTAAATAAAAAAAAATAAAAAAAAGTTACTGTACAAACCGTGACCGCGTGGAATGGTGGCAAGAATGCTAGCAGCATTTCCCCTTTGAATTGCAATTTCGATTCTCTTAATGAATAATTCCGCACATGGCAATTCAGATATATTTGCCAGGATTTGAACTCGGGATCGTTGGTTAAAATTCTCGTCTTCTAACCACTGGGCTCTTACGGGTCGGTTAGAGGTATAATGATAAAATAGTTAATAGTATACTGGCAATGTTGTGTATTTCTTTAATTTCCAATCATATAACCTTAACGAAAGCATTCGCATCATGTTTCGTATTTGCAAAGAAAACTTTAACGACTTCAAGTAGCGCACCTGGTTCAACTTGATACTTGTAGCTATAACTGGTGTAGAACAAAGAATCTCATATTATTTCATTTGTATTTTGAACTCTGAGATTGGACAACATTGCTTTATGCTGACAAAATAACATTATATATGAAGGAAAATATTTCAGTGGAAATCTAATTCAGTGGCTTAAATATTTTTATTAAGTTTTCTTCTACCTTTATATCATTGAAACTGTTTACATATAAGAATAATTCTTTGCCTCAACCATTGGGAATAATTTAAAATTCTTCTCAAATATGAATAACGTATTTAGGATGTCGTGGCCTTATGGTGGAATCTTATATTTTTTAATTTTATTATCTTGCGTCTTATTGTCTCTTTAATAGAGTATTTATTATGTTATTATATTCCGCGTATCTTAGGCAATAAGTATCTTCTAGACAAGAGGCGCATCTTAGTGTGCATCAATACTTGCCTAAGCCCGAGGGTCGTCCCTAAACAATAATCTATCTAGACTCCGGAGAAACTTGACACGCCAGTCGTTTCAAAGACATTATTGTGGTACGAAACTCTTAGTGCGCGAGTGCTAATCGTACTTGGCCGGTTTTACATTATTGTGTCATTTGTTTTATCTAATATATATCCAAATTTAAATTTATAACTAGATCATTATATTATCTTTTGCTTCCGCATTCTTCGTGTGAGTAATTTATACAAATTACGCACTTAAAAATATTTAAATTTGTGTTAATTTTGATTGCCACACGTGCCTTTTTCTCCAGTCACTAAAAATAATTTTACATTTTAAACAAATACATTCAATAAAATGTAATCAATATCTATTGAAAGACTCAATAGGTTACGTAGCGATATAGCTATAGTAGGTTCGATATTGCGACAGCCTGTAAATATCCCACCGCTGGGCTAATTCTTCTCTTTTTTGAGGTTTGAAATTTATTTCACCACGCTGCTCATATTCAGATTGGTTTGTTCACGAGATGTTCATCGGCAACATGGAGGCTTCCCCACGATGTTTTCTTTCACCACCAAGCACGAAAATAATCTTACAATTAAACACAAATTAAGCACATGAAAATTCAGAGGTGATTCCGAGTTCAAACTCGGACGGTTTAAACACGGAACCATAGGTTAAGGCTTCAATTTAATATTGAGTTTTATATACTCTTTAGCACAAGCTTATCACTTAATTAGAGGTTAAAAATACATTTATTATTTATATAAGCTACATATAAAAAAACAAACGCCCAACGCATTCAAAAATATAAATTACAAATTCATAACTGTCAAAGCATTGCTTATTTAGTACTCTTAACAAACTCCACACGTGCCAAAATACATTGATTTATTACTAGATTTTTTTTCTAAGCTTATTTATAATTCACTCAGCGTTTAACCCAAATAAGGATCAGTTCAATTTATAATTCAAATTCACTTGATTGGTAAATCAACATCAACATCGGACTTACACAGGAATACTTTATCTATCAAAGTACTTCATAGTTAGACGAACTTTTCACCTGACTCTTTAAATGATCACGGTTATAAATAGACAACGAGCTATATATATATTATTTCACCCCTCGTAATTATAGAGTGCGGGCTCAAATCGGTGCAAGCACCATTGAATTTTCTTGTGCTTAATTTGTTTTTATAATTCATCTCGTGTTCGGTATGAAGGAAAAAGTATTGCCAAAGCTTGCACGTCTGAAGAAATTCTGTCACATGTGTATCCAGCAACCGGCATTGGAACAGCGTGGTGGAATAAACTCCAAACCAAATTTCTTCAAAAGGAGAGGCGGCTCAGCTTTGGCACATTTGCATACAGTTATTTTACTTCTACTTTTAATTATCACAATGGAATAGATTGAATAAAGACACATGCAAATCAAATCAAATGTATGCAAATTTCTATCGAGAAATTCCTAAATATTTTATTTTAATTTTCCTTATACTTTATTGCAGAATTTTATTTAAATTAACTGAGAAATAAACGAATCATTTTCAATTGTTGGCAATTTTACGTATTAAAAACGTTTTTACATAATTATGCTATACCTTTGATAGATTTATGTAAATCTTTGACTTTGTAGAGACTAGAAATAGCTATTTAATAATTGATATATTGTATTCAATTATTATAAATTAATAAAAAAATGTTTCATAAAATCTTTTTCTTTACATTAAAGATCCTTTGTTTAGTACGAAAGATTAAGCGGATTAAGGCGCGTCCGCGTTATTGAGTTTCACTTACGTACATAGATGCGTGACATCATTATAATGATGAAACAAACAACAAAAAATGGTCTTGTGGTGATTTCGTCTTCCCATACCAAAACTTTCCATTCGACGCCCTTAATGTACTTTGTACTAAATTATGTATTGATATTTTTGATATAAAACGTATATTGGCACGGCTTGTGGGTAAAATTGATTCGTATGCTGTAATATAGTAATCGGCATGACGATCTCTTGTGCCGCGTCTGTCGCTTCTACTCTTTTGTATGTTCGTTGCCATATATATATTTTTACAATATTAAGAAAATATATATTGACGACTCGTTGTTATTATTTGTGTTAGTCGGTATGTATCAATTGCCTTTCTTTAATTGTAAATTATTTTATAATGTATCTACCACGGGCGTATCTTAAGCGAATCACGTTTAACGGCGACATTTTTTTATTACAAGAAATGGCTGAAACGAAAACGAAATCTATCAATGACGACATATATGGAGAGTACGTAACTTGGAGGAGGCTACTTAACTTGGAACTGTTTCCACCATTTCTCTGGTGAGACATGTAGGTTTTCTGACGATTTTTCGTCACCGCCGATCAGTAAAAAATTATAAACATGAATTAAGCCGCGATCTTCGATTACGATCCACATATTCTATCCGCTCGACCATCTTGGCTCATAACCGAAATTCAGATAGTCTACTGTCTCGATTTATTTAATATCTCGGTTTTAATCGAGTGTATTGAAATAAGGCGCTCATTATGGTATTACGCCATGCCCCCTCTCATCCAAGATATAGATCTGCTGCAACTGTATCCTCGTTGTATCCTTGCATTTCATACCGTTTAATTTTGTCAAGCTATCTTTGTATACACACATACATATTCGTTTTATTTACCTACCTTTACAGTGCAAATATATTTTGTTCAACTATTCGTAAATAGTTGCTATGTTTGAGTCGGAATATTATATTATGATATCGAATGGGTGTATTATTTTTGTATCATTCATTCGCAATGAATATGACAAATCATTCATTTACATACCATACCACCACACTATATAATTATTGTGATATTACTCAAAAAATACTTCAAGGAACTCAAAACGTTATATCGAAATTAGAACGTTCAAAAATCGAATGCATATTTAGAATTAAAAAAAGATACAGTAATTTAAGTAAATTAATTAAGAACTAGAAGAAATTATAAAAAAACACAATACGCAGTTAAATATTTACTATAATATTAAATTTGTTTTTGCCGATGTGTTTGGAACTGATATTAATATCAATTTTGTGACTATCCCTCGTTTTTATGGTAAGTGCTGGGATCTTTGAGATGATGTTGGAACGCTGCCAGCGTGCGATTTATCGTTTCAATGCCGCCATTCGGTATAATCTACCCTAACATTTGGACTTACCAATTGATGGTGTACTCTCGATATCTGATAAAAAGTTTTTTTAGCAAAAGAAGAAAAAACTATTCTTATTTACTAATCTTAGAGATATTTTTACCTTAACATTGCAAATTAATACAATTCTGCTAACGGTACCTATTTTGATATTGTTTATTCAAAAATTCAAGTATTAAATTCATTCGTTAAATTTCTTTCCGTTTGATAATGTAGATACTACTAAGAATAGGCAAGAAGCTGAGTTACTTCTTTTGTATGAAATAGGTATATTTGTAATCTGTATAATTTTTAATCAATGTTTTATCAACGAAAAAAAGATATCGATTTATGATATAATAAGAATATAATAAAAATCAATATAATAAGAATCAATTAATGATTAATAAAATTGTCAAAAATATTTTCTTAAAAAACTCATTTAATAATTACTTTACCATCATAATCTAATACTTTTGTCCTTTACTTTTGAGTCATTAGATATTTTATGGTCGATTGCTTGAAAGATTCGAGAGCATACGAGTAACACTAATTGCACATATGTGAAAAATAATTTTATTTTCTTTGTAAATAAATATCTAGACGCATCGTTTGCAATGCGAGGTAACTGGAGTTCAGAAAATTCTAAGATTTACGTCTGACTTTTATTTTCAGCCATTGGATATGTAACTCATTAGTTTCGTTATAAGTTTTTTAAGAATTTATTCTAAATTCAATTTTTTTAACGCCCCATCATTTAATTAAATCAAAGCAAGCAATTCTTTATACAAGTAGGTTTATAAATCTTTTGAATGATTATGTCACAGTATGGAATTAAATGTAAAGCTACCACCGGTTTGGAATATAGTTTCCACTGAGAAGAATCGCCATGAAACGCAGTAGTTACTCTTTTTCATTATTTTAATTACAGAGTCAGTCAAATACAATTAAATTTATGCATATCCTGCTTGGAATTCAATACTCTAACTCCACGCTTTATTTTCAGGAGTTTACAGATTAAATTCTATCTTTTAATAATAGTTATATCATACGCGTAGATTAAAAGCAAAACTTAACAGAAACTAATAATACAGGTTGGTTGTTATATTTAAAGTGGAAAACAGATTTTACAAGTCATTCAACGGAAACACAAGTGACAGGAAGGCTGGCTAACGTTTCGCCTAGAGAATCGGAATTGCGATAAACCAGATAAGTGCTGGCTAGCATTTCTACCACTATTAGACGATCTCTAAGATCTGCTATTCTGTAGACGAAAAGTTGAAACTCACCGCAGAACAATGTCATGTAATATCAGAAAGTGATGTGTGGCATTGGATGTAATGATTTTATCGTCCTTATTTATAAATGTTGCGTAGCAACTGTTTACATAAACACTAATTCATCTCTTTCTGTCATTATTGATTTGACATACGAAAGAAGAAGACACAGCATCGCTTAACTTATCAATCACTAAACAACGTTGCCGACTATACTTAACATTTAATGTATCGGTATCACCTTATTCGTGATCTCACTCGTTAATAATATTTGATTACTAGTGAGATACGAAGTGAATTCTTACCAAATACCCACTGCATTATAGAAATTATTAAAAATAATGATGTGTACACATATATTTGATTATTTCTATTGTTATGTTTCATTACTGTGATGACTATTGTCATCGTATTAGCGTTTAAACGTGAGCCCGTATCTTCTTGGATATATGTATGTATACACAGAGTATGTATTTCTGTTTTATATTATGTGTTAGTCACTTTAAATTTTTAAATAGATTTTATCAGTTACTGGAGGTCACAACGGGTACCAGAACAGTGTCGACATGAATGAAAATAAAATACCGATACATCTTTCAGGTTTGTTAGTTTAACTTTTATTTTAATAATAATAAAGATAATAATAATAATAATTGCTTAATTTTTGGAACGAAGTTTCTTATGGGGCGTTACGGAGCGGTACCCTTGCCGGCGAAAAACGTCCGTAACGTTAAAAAAAAAGCGTAAGCTTTACTTTAAATTTTTATTCAAAATTCAATTTTTCAATTTTTATTTTAGTTACCGTTAAGCTATAGTTTCTATGATAGAACATGATTAGTCTTAATTATTATTATTCATGTAAATAGCTGTTTCTTTGTATATTATTATTATATATTTTTTTATAAATCATTTTAAACAAAATAAAGGTGATAAGATAATTTTGTAATGTAGTTTTTTTGATTTTTATCGATAATAAAAAAATCATAATAGAAAATGTATACCCGAATAATTATTTTTTTTATACCTCGAATAGAACTTGAAATCAATATTTTTATAATAAGGAACTTCGTTCTTATCTGGTGTCCCACGATACCACACGGATTTTTTCTATGCGCAACAATTGACATTATTTAATTGATTCATAACATTTCTATCGGATGGCATCAAAATAATCTCATGTCTACTGTAGTTGTTGCGTTATAAAGTCGTGACATCAAGATACGCTTTTACTAGTTATTAAAATTTTTATTGTATTAGACAGACTGGCAAGTATGTCCTGATGGTAACTTGTCACCGCCTGTACACAATATTAACCATTCCTAACATTGCCTATGCACCCAATCTTAGATGATACGTCCCCTACCAATCAACCGTACCAATTGTGACACTGGCTCAAACCGTCTCACTAATCACTGGCTCAAACCACAACAAAACAGTACTAAATATTGATGCTTGGCGGTTAAATAAATGATGAACACCAAGTACACAATTATACTTTTTAGTAGGTAAATTTTAATGTAAACATTGGTTTAAAAATATTATATACATATGTTGATAAAGGAAATAATGATGATACGAATTACAATATAGTGAACCCGATGTGTATTTTATCTTATTTAATCGAACTTGAAGGTGAAGGTTATTTATAAATACACATATTTTAAGTTGAGTTTTTTTAGCATTTTTTGTTTACATTACAATATAAAAATATGACCTATAATTATGTTAATTGTGACCTTCGTTTGAATAATATAGATATACTATGTACTTTATTTGAATTTTGTGTATTATTTCATTTAAAATAATATATAAATGTTCACAACTGTTTATAAAACATCAGCTCATTATTTGGCGTTTTTAAATGAAGATCTCTTTCTATACGATATTTAAAGAATAGTGATCTATCAGGTACCAGTTATACTTATTGGTAGGGCTTTGTGCAAGCTCGTCTGGGTAGGTACCACCCACTAATCAGATATTCTGCCGCAAAACAGCAGTACTTGGTATAGTTGTGTTCCGGTTTGATGGGTGAGTGAGCGAGTGTAATTACAGGCACAAGGGACATAACATCTTAGTTTCCTAGTTTGGTGGCGCATTGTCGATTGGTTAACATCTCTTTCAATACCAATTTAAATGGGCGTTGGTGACTACTTACGATCAGGCGGCCCATACGCCCGTCCGCCTACCTATGCTTTAAAAAAAGTACTCTTGACATCGTTGTAGTAACTAGCTTATAATATAGTCGCAAACTCCGAGGTCCTACGTTCTAATCCCGAGTTCTTAAAAGGAGTCTGTAGTAAGAATTGTCAATGTTTACACTTCCGTGCCTCGGAAAGCAAGTACAGGATTATGAGAGCAAGAGAATATAGAGTGCACTAGTGTTTTTGCCCGCACTTGTGCACTATAATATGCTCCACGCAGTTGGGTACTTTCTACATATAGGTAAGAATATATTATTATGTTGAACTATAAGAAGGAACGGAGATGGCTCAGTAGAACACATAAAACATAACCGAAGTTACGACATGAAACCCGAGCGGCACAATTGAAATTTCAAGTGCTTAATTTGTGTTTATAATTCATAACGTGCTTAGTGGTCGGTTACTTTACTTTATTGATAGTTTTAGTGTTATTGTCCGCAAAACGATCATACAAACGTAACTGACTTGATGGGTAGGTTAGAGTCTGGCTTGCCCTTAAATTACCATTATTTTTATATACGTGTAACTCGAACTATTTAGTAATGAGTTCCTAATTTCTGTTATTTATTTCGAAATCAAAAAGCTGTCGTTGCTACAGCAGTGCTTACAAATGGTTGAATTATTCAAATTACTTACCGAACTAAAATAAACCTTATTTGATTGTGTATACAGTATAACTTGATACTTTATCCCCGATATTAGTTTGTAATTAACAAAGAGCGGTTAATGAACTTCGATACGAATTAAATGCATTGATTATAACTTTTTTATGTTTTTATAACCCCGTGATAAATGTTGATTATTATTTGTTGAATTGGATTTTTTTGCTAAGTTTTTAGATGAAATGATTAACTCCTGTCGCAATAAACAAGACAGGTTGTAGGTAGTCGCAAAATTAATACTGACGATTATTTATTTAAAAAAAAAAAAAACAATGTACTCAAGAACACAAGCACCATGAAACAGATTAGCATTATGATGAAGTCGTTAGTAGTAAAAAATTTAGATATTCTCATAAAATAATAAATAGATAGTTCTTTGATCTGTCACAATGTCATTATAACGATTAATATTATTAATAACTTTAATTAATAATCTTTCTATCAATAAATAATATTATTTTAACTTCGTTTTTCTTTTCAATTTATGCTGAATAATTATTATAATTTACTGTACGTTTCTTCTTTTAATTTACTAATGAAACGCTTTAAATATTATTCATGTAAATGTAACTGCAACAAAGTTCGTATCTAGTCAAATTAAAAAAATGTATACAAGCTAAATCCATGCAATATAAAACACGATAAAAAGCGCTCTATTTTTCTTTAAGAAATATTGTAATCAGTACAGCGTGTTTGTTGATGATTATTATTGTATTATACAAATGATAAGAGCTAAATATGCGACTAATATTATTTTCACAAATATTTCACTATCTAATAACATTTGTTTTCTATGATAAATTTAAGACATAGATACATTTCAGTAAATATGGATTATGAATAATTACGAGTACATTAAAACGTATCTAAGGATTCTTTGTTTCACTTATAATTTCTTTAAAGAATGTCTCGAAGCTCTTGCCTGTGGGTAAAGAAATTATTTTATTGTGAAACCGTTCAGCTCATAATTCAACTCTGTTGCACTACTTCAGAACGATTATTGAATATTAAAAAGAGAATATTGTCCATATCGCTACAGAATAGGTGAACAGAAAACTTGAGTCCACAACATTTCAACTGTAGAAGCATTTCTATTATGAAAGAACATCCTTCGTATCTAACTTGTGAAATATTAAAATCCGACTTACACTGATATGCTATTTATATGCGTGTATCTTTTAAATATGTACAGCCTTACTTATAAATCTTACTGCGCGGCTGTTTAGTTAAACGCTGATTTGTCTCTTTCTGTCATTATTGATTTCACATTCGAAAGAAGAAGACACATATATTTTTAAAGTATATAAGTAAGGTCAATAATGTTTATAACCAATCTCATAATAATAATAAGGTCCTCCAGACCGATTTCGGCCACGGCGGCCAATCTCAAGAGAGATTAGCCAACTGCGCAGGAGATATTATAGTGCACAAGTGTGTGCGCAAACACAGGTGCACTCTCTTTTCCTTAGCTCTCATAATCCGATGGGACGGTAATCCGACACGACCGGAAAGAGTTCAGGCGCAGGACCAACGGCTTAACGAGCTTTCCGAGGCACGGGAGTGTACACACTTCCAACTTCCAGACTCCGGGCTGCTACTGAGAATTTTCTGACAGAAAAACCCAATAACTATTTATTGGCCCGACCTGGGAATTGAATCCAGGACCACCGGGTCTGCAGCCTTATATCTAGCCACTAGACCAACGAGGCAGTTACCTCATATATCACTTTCTGACAGTTCACGATCTCGGCCTTTCAAATTGCTCCATAGTTTCAGATACAAACGACCCATTAATCCGTATTGGGCTCATTCAATTTATTTCGCTCCGGACTGACTACTACGATCTCTCCGACTACGTTCATTTTAAATGCTGTATCTTAAATAAAAAATATAAGCATACTATGTATCCTATTTCCGACTTGAAATAATAAACTATCGTAATGCTATGATTCCGTATAAAGCGAATTTTTCAGAGAATTCGCATAATGAAGCAAAATTTAACTCTTTGTAATATCTGTACGGTACACAAAACAATTACAGAAAAATGAATTTTTTTTGTAATCGGTTAATTTAGATCTATATGTTCAATAACAATTTTATTTCCTGTTGTATTATGAAGTCTATAACAATAAGAGTAACTCATATATTACCGTAGCAAGACCATCTTGTTTCACGGCCGCCTAAACAGAGGAAGTGTCAATTGATCTCTTAAGATGCGAGTAAATTGTAATGGGACGTTGACTACGTAAAAGTTCACATCAATTCAAACTAACCCATTAGTTTCTATCATTAGTGTCTTCACGTTGTGTGATATATGACGAACGTCATATTTCGTTAGTGATATACTTTTATTTTGCGATTTGTTTGTTTGTTAAAAAAAATCAATTTAATTTTATTAATATATTAAGTAAATTATTGCCTCGTCTTATTGCCTCTACTGTTGAACTGGTTCATTTTTCGCTCAGAGTTTTGAAATTGCGATTCAAAGGAAATATCCTGCTCGCATTCTTGCCATTATTCCATAAGCTCATGATTTGTACTGTATTTTATATTTTATTTTGTAAATAATTTAAGTAAAAATATAAGTAATTTTTATTTAATTTAATTAGTAAAATAATAGCATATATAATATATATATGCTCTACTGCTAGGCGAAGCCCTCTTCTCTTTAGGAAAAGGTATAGAGGTCCAATATCCACACCAGAGGTTGCAGCAATGCGGACCGAATGCACATGTAGCAGAATATCATTCGATATATGGATTTTTCCTACGATATTTTCCTTTATCGCTGTATATGAGATGAATTATAAACACAAATTTAACACATGAATATTGAATTGGCTCGGGATTTTAATCTTCGGTTACGATTGACATGATCTATTGGGCTAGCTAATATTAACTAATATCTTATTTTTACTTCTTACTATATTTTTTCTACGTCAATATATATAAATTAATTATTGTTTAGTTTATATTTTACCGATATATTCAAAGTAATAGATCAGTTTGATGGATCATATTCTCATACTGTTTTTATCTTTTAGAAAAGTACTCTTACTCTTACTGGCGGTAGGCCAGATCCGGATAACATATTAATGAAATGATTTTTGGCTGTCTATCTACTTTTAATGAAAAATAGGCCTTTTTTCTATGAATAAACTTAGTGTTAAATGTTTACAAACATTAAATGCTCGGTGGTAAAGGGAATCGTGAGGAAACCTGCATGCGTCGGATAAAGTGTTGCCACTTATGTATCCAACAATTCACACGAACGAACGAAACATTCAAAAAAAGTCTCAATGTAATTTATTCAAATATTAAAAATATATCTATTTTTTATCAATAATAAACATGTCATAATTATATACCGTAATAATTGTCTAGGCTGTAGAGCTTTTTGCAAGTGCGCCTGGGTAGATACCACGCACACATAAGATATTACACCGCTAAACAGCGACACTAAGCCATTTTAGTTTGACGGGTGATCGAAACAGTGTACCTACAAGGGATCATAATATACCGTTGCCTACCTATAGTGCAAAAAAATGAAATTGATGTATCCTGAATGAAAATCAATGAAAACTATCTTCAGGCTTTTCTCTACATATTCTTGTACTTGTACCCGGCAAAAGTCAATGGTCTGTTACTTTACATAATACATCAAACTGATAAATTAATATCGATAAGCTTTGAAGTAAGAACATAACGACAATACATTCGATGCCGACAGATAAGACAAAAATCGAATATTAAGCCATATCGATCAATTGTTCTTTCAAGGAAAAACCGATTCCGATTCGATAAACGTGAATCGATAAAACTTACATTTACGTCATGAGGTTTAGTACATCAGACTCATGTCAAGTAAGCGATAAGCTACTGAAATCTCAATCTAATCAATTAAGATAATCAATGAGATACAACAATCTTGTTATCTACGAGAATATCTGTAAGTAGTTTTCTTTTCCGCCACAGGTCGTGGGTTCGATTCCCACCTAGGACAAACATTTGTGTGCATGAACATGTATGTTTGTCCTGAGTCTGGGTGTTATTATCATTATGTATTTACAAAGGAAAATTAGTATATGTAATTATATCAGTTTTCTGGTTTTCATATTACGAGCTCTGCTTAGTTTGGGATCAGATGGCCTTGTGTGAATAATGTCCCAGGATATTATATGTCGTCCTTCTATAACTGAAATTATACATTCAAGGCAGGATATTCTCCACATTATTTTGGTAGAAATCTCAAAGACCAGGACTAAGAGTTTCGCGAACTACTTAATAATGCGCACATCCAAGTTTTGGAATTTCACTGCTTTGGTTTTTTTCGATCTCCTACAAAGCTGGTGTGAATCGGTACTTAACAGGTTTGCTCGCTTCACCGTCGATTGCATCTTGACATAAGTCTACATTGCAGCTAAGATATAACGAAGAAATAATAATTATAAACATAAAATCCATTCCAGTACTAATCCTTCTTAATAACTTATTCCTCTAAGATATTTTGAAATAGGTAACTTGTTCCCTATCTGAAGTCATAAAGCAGTAAGCAATATTTTTGTATTCATAAGATTACCGTTATTTAATATTTATAATTAGATATTGCGAAACATGTTCATAATTGTTTACTGCATGACTTCTACACAATACCATTCGTTACTTGTCAATTATATAAGATATTTTCTATGACTCTGTCTACGTTAGAGTACACAAAGGCATTGACGTAAACGAACCTTTTTGTATAAGGGATAATATTTGTTTCAAAACATATTAAGTCAAATAATATTTAAGTGTGTACCATATGTAATACGAAAGAGTAACAATAAAATATATATGTCGAATTTTGTGAGAACAGAAGCAAGAGATTTTTTAATGTATATTTGAAAATCGATTATTATATTTTGTTTTCTAATAAATTATTGAGATAACATCAAAGCGATTAATTACTCTCTAACATTAAATCCTTTATTTTTATTTGTTTTTTTTTAATTTATTTATTGGAACATAAAAAGTTAACATTAACAAATGTGATTGTTAACAACTACATAAGTCATAGACTGTGTTGCAGCCATTAGCGCCCACCTCCAGAAGGGAGACAGCGTTCCAACATTCAATATATGTTTACACAGTTCTTACGTACTATTATTTATATAAACTTAATAATATTATGTTACGTGTGTGTGTGAGATGAATTTGTAGTGGGTTGTATGTGTATGTGAATGGGGAATGTAAGTGCATGTGTGGAAGTGCGAGTGAAATGTGGGACACTTTTTTTTTTTTTTTACTACTGGCCTATTTCGGAAGTTACCAAATTTCGTAAAGATTAGTAATGATATAAACAAAGTGTACAGGGCTATATTTTCGCGCAATTTTCTAACTCATCATAGTTTAAGCTATGGAGCCAATCATCTGTGACCCTTTTGCATTCTCTTGAAGTAAGTGGATAGATATTTAGAGCTGTATTAATTTTATTCTATTATGTAGGGCTCACAAAATGATACTGACGTCTTACTACCGCAAGCCGGGCTGGGTTGGTCTTACACACTTTATCTGATCTACGTTTTTGTTGGCTAAGATTGGGGTCATAAACAAGTTCAGAGTGTTTACGAACTATGGTGTTAATTATAAATGCATGTCTTAACGTAGGAATTATCCTTCATAATATCTTAGTTCGCAAGGTTGATGGCACATTGGCGATGTAAGGAATGGTCAATATTTCTTACAGGGCCATTCTGCCTATCTATTTTATATAAAAGAACTGAAATAAAATATAATCATTACATTATATATTAATTTGATGACGATTTACTTGCACGAATGAACTTGTGCAAATAAACAATAAAAAATTCTTCGCATTATCCGTTTGCACCATTATACTCGTGTAAGTGTGAAACTTAGAATAAATGCGATTAGAAGTAGCTTAAGGGTATTTTCCAATGTGTTTCATTTTAACGGCCTTATTTATAAACGTTGCTTAGTTACTGTTTAGCTAAACACTGATTTGTCTCTATCTGTCATTATTGATTTGACATACGAAAGAAGAAGACAAAATATTGTTTAACTAATCACCAGTTAAATAAAGTTTATGAATAAGGCGGTTAGTGTTTATTCTTTATAATATTTAATTTTATTTTCATTGACAACAGTGATTTTTGCGTGAAAAAATGTGCTTAAAAAAAATGATATAATTGTAGGGTACTTTACAGTAAAACATTTTTTTTCGCTTAATATTTATGATAGCTCGTATATTGTAAGTACTTTCCACAAACCTATGTACCTGTCTCATGCTTGAGTGAGCTAATGTAATATATAGTAGGTAACAGAGGTGACCACATATCACCAGATGACGTAACGTCTACCTTCCTACTCCACAAAAACATTATATCCATTAAAAACAGTTCTTTACTGCGTTTTAATTAACTCTAAATAAGGAAAAATATTGACGGTATTTAAAATGATATATAAAAAAATATGCCACTTCTATTACCATCACTGGTCCGTGTGTTAATTCAAACAAATAAACCTCCGTTAGCGAAACCGAGAACAATAAGAGCATCGTTTCAAATGTAGTACATACAATCTTTCTTGCGGTATTTATATTTCAAATATAATAGGGCTGAGATCCGGGTTGAGTGTTTTTACTCGCATGTAATCATACTCTAGTATTTTAAAGACGTAAGTTTTGTTTATTTTATTGTGTGGCTATAGACTTATATAAAACCAATTGACGCAAAACTTTTACGTCTTGGCGTCTAGTATTACTTGATTAGTGCTGTTTAATATATAATATAATATAATATCCTGGGACATTATTCACACAAGACCATCTGATCCCAAACTAAGCAGAGACAACTGATATACTACTTTTCTGTTGTAAATACATACTTATATAGATAATTACACCCAGACTCAGCAGGAACATACATGTGCATACACACAAATGTCTGTCCGGGGTGGGAATCAAACCCGTGACGTGCGGCGCGAAAGGTATCTACCAACCACACCAACCGGCTCGTCGATACAATTCTTAATAAAGGTTATGTCTCAGTATTGTTTTTTTTATAGAATGTTTTAATTTGAATATTAGGCTAGGCCTGTGTACAGTTTCTAGGGGGTTCCCAGTACCCTGGGATTCCTCCCTAGTGAATGGAGGCATAGGCGGGCCGGCCGTCGGAGCGTCACGGTGGCAAGCGCAAGCGATCCCGTGGCGCTCCCCGTTGAGACGGGAAGGGTACCGCTGGTTTTTAGTGGGTATTCCGATGACCGGGGCGCACTCGGCGCCCTGGACATATGGCAAGCCCCACATTATAAAACTGTATAAAATCCAGTGGGGGAAACGCGGAATTCCTTTTTTCATCGTTAAAAATAGAAGGCCTGTGTACAGTTTAGTTGAAGGATTTAGAGGTTACAACAGCACTCTATTCAACTATGAGGTTATATATGTAATAGTGTTTTTTTCAAAGCAGGACGTGCACGAGATGTAAATGGATTAAAATTTCGCACATACGAATTAATTCGTGCTTGTCCGAATTCGAACCCATGACCATTAGTTACGATCAACGTATTCTATTCACAATCGAAATCGGCTGTAGTAATAGTCTATCCAATACTAGTAATTTCTAAGTACAGATCATGCGGCTTAGTATTTTTTTAAATATTGCTATCTATTACATCATCGACGACTTAGAAATAAATTATTTGAAAAAGTTAGTTAAATGCATTTTATTATTTATCCTGCATGTGAATCGAGTATACCTGTGTACCTATGTATTATCTATTTTGATTCCTCCTTACAATCATCCTTACATAATCTATCGAGATATCGTTTGTCATTATAACATTTAATATTATATTTATATCTTTATTTAAGAACTGAACCTCAATATTTAATATACTAAAACCTTCCTAACTGTACATATATTGTCACAGTAAAATAATCATAAAAATGTATTATAAAGAAGCCGAAAATCACCAACAAAACTCGGAGAACAGATTAGTCTGTTTTGTTGGTGATTCTATTGAAGTTGAAATCATCTATAACTTGGATAGCACAACGCTACGCCGTGATTTTTCCACATTCCAACTGTAATAATTAACACACTTAAAGGACAATTGACAGATGTAAAATTATTGTGTCAATGACCTTGTCTATTCTATCGACTTGTTATGGTAGTACTGCTACACGATGTTATTTGCATTTGAAGTGGTCACATTATTTTGTACTGCTTCCTCGATGCGTTTTACATGGAAATTGACTATAAATAAGTTATTAAGTATTGTATCAGATTCTAGAAGTTTCATGATCTTGTAACTCTTCGTTTTTGTTAAGAATATCTTAGTAGTTTATATGAGTTAAACTCAGTGGTTTTAATGTTTTAAATATTACGTTTAACAAGAGTATTAATAAAAAATTAAGTACTCGTAGTTAATGCTAATTTTATTATATGTAGTAAATTATTATGTGTTCATTTGTTTATTTTATATTTATTGTACACACACTAATACACCTCACTAACACACTCATCTCACACATATACACGTAACATACTGAGTTTTATATAAATAATAGTAAGTAAGAGATTATAAATAATAATTTAGTAAACTATATTGAATGTTGGAATGCTTCTCACTGGAAGTGAACGCTAATGGTGTGTCGCTATGTATGACTTATACAGATTTTAACCATCGCATTTGTAAATGTTAACTTATTACATGTTCCAATAAATAAATAATTAAAATAAATTTCTTATGTTGAAGTTTTAGTCAAGGCAACCTCGAGGACGAGCTATCGTACAAGAAGCCCCCTTAGCCATATATCTTGTGCAAACACAATTGCACTTTAACCCTTCAATATCGTAGTCCGATGGGACGGCAATTCGACAGGATCGGAGAAATATAATACGAAAGATAAACGACTTAAACAGCTTTCCGCGATAGTTGGATCTTTAAAATACACACTGAAAACGCGACAGTGTATATCTAACTTTAAAAGATAAGTCACGGTAGCGTTGACAATAAATGGTAAATTTACTTTAATTTATTTCTCACTTAGTTTGTTAAAAGTTATCATGCGTAACGTTTATTGTACCCATCTGTAGTTCGGATAGTTAGCTAGCGTTTTAACAAATCAGTTAACCTAACCTATTACCTAAGTTATTTACTCAGTTACCTAAAATCCGAACCACTGCTAAATCTTAGATTTATCTTGTAAAATAAGAATGATATATTTTGATTTAAACTGAAGTCGTCAGTAAATTGTGTTAAGAATTTCCGTATAATAACGTAGTACGCACCAAATATTAATAATAATAGTAGCATCAATTACGAAAGTAAAATGTGACTTGTTTTAAAAGATATGAGCCGGTTACCCGGTGCGAAAGCTGAGCATAACATCGTAAATTTCTCGGACTTTTATTAAACCCAAAACGACCCTAATAGGAAGGTGACAGTAATATTTTATTCGTTTCAGCGTCGCTGGCATAAATTATTTACAACAACGTACTTCACTTAACTTCTTCCATGAAAATTTGATATACATGCACGATTTTTCATTTAAACCCTGACATTTGTTTTAAAATTTATTATTTACAGATCACTGATAATATTTTTCAGGTCTGACGCTTAATAAAGGATATACAAAATTATTTTTGTTTTTGTTATATTTACCTCATTTCTAAACTACGTTTTATTAGACAATAACGTGACATCAAGTTTCATTTAATTATATCGAATAGCGTACCCAGAAATACGAATATGGTTAAAAAAGTGTGTTTTAGCCTTCTATGTCAATAATAATGGTCTCATTTTCATATTTATATTTTTTCGTGTAAAGAATTTCAGTCAGGCGGACGGTCGTAAAAACTACCAAATCATTTATATTAGCCGTTGAAAACAGACTGTGCAGACCACAATTATTTGGGAAGCAAATTAGGAGTGATGATGTACATGACATTTGATTCTTGTTTTTGACCTTTAAAACTATTTATACGCTACTGTTTTACATTGTCTATAATTAAAAAAGAACAATGATATCGTATCTGACCAATTCACTGTAAGATAGTTCTCTGTATAGTTAGAAATTCTTCAAAGATTCCGTTATAACAGCACGGTCGGTTGCAATCGAATGACGGTATTGTTTTAAGAGTTTCGTCACGGCCTACCCTGGACATATAACTTAATTGGAAAAGCGTATATAACAGCTGTTTTATTTCGACAAATTTATCGGACGCTTATCAACGATTATAAAGTCGTGTCGGTAGAGCTGTTATGTAGGAAAAAATACTAAAGTCATGGATCGTGAAATGTCAGAAACTGACATGCGACACTGACTATAATGATTATTAACATTTAAGGGGTGCAATTAAGGCATCAAAATAGCGAATGATTGTAAGTTACGTATATTGTGAACAACCGACAGTCAGATCAGTCGAAAGTGATTCATACTAGGTACATCAAAATTATTGTTACCAATATTATGATTTTAAAATACGAAGCTAATAATAATAAAATCAACGTGTCAATCAATGAATATAATATAATATAATATACTATATAAAAAATACGGATGTCTATTCTACGGAATTTCTTTCTAATTATTATTAATGTAAATAAAATAACTTACTACAGAGTAGTTCATTGTGATAGGCAAGAGGTCTTGTCATTAGTGTATCTTGTCATTTCTTCCTTGTAAAAGCTGAGTGAATCGCGAGTTTAAATTTATACCGATAATATAGAGCCGATTCGCCGATTCGCTTCGAGGTATGTAATATTTAGTAAGCCTATAAAAATAAGAAGTAACTATTTCATATCAATTAAAAGGAGTCGTACCTATAGAATGTATTAAATGTAATAATTAACGAATTCTAAATTCATTCTAATTTTAAATGTTAAAGTATATTGTAGTTTTTTTCTATATTTTATGTAATAATGGCAAATAAAAAACATAGTTACCAACAATCTTATGGTTATATTCAAGCAAAAACAGTATTTATCTGCTTGAAAATAAAGACGATAATATAAAGGCGTTTCCTTAGCAACACTCTTCTCTTAATGTATGTAATATATATTAATATTTTCAAAAGCCTAAGGCTAACGATTGTATTGTTACTGTAAGTCGTTAACATGGCTTTAGTATGCCGAATATGTCGGAATTACGGATGAAATTGATGTTGTTAATGTACACATAGGCTTAACTATACTTCCATATACATATATTATAACATACTAATGTTATAATATATGTGGTAGTTTTGTTTGTTTGTTTGAACGTGTCACTCTTTAGAACTACAAGTCTGATTTATAAAATCATATTCCGTTAGATAGCAACATTTATTGAGAACTACGACTCACTACGACTGACTGACTTACTGAGACTATAATATGACATCACGCTACGACCCACTGGTGCGCAGTTTACTTGTACTTGGCATTGAACGAATAATGTAAAGAGTCAGAACTGATCCCTTTTGTAAAGTAAGCGAAAGAATAATATGTACTTTCAAGATAAATTATTTCGAAATGAACAAAGTTTAAAGCGAGCTCAAATAGCGTACATCTGATAAATGAATCTGACAAGTTTGATTTGATAAATTATATCGAACTATCCTTTGCAGCTTCTACAGTGAATTTCATTCCGCTACGTCTGCTTACAAGACTCCTAAAGAAAATATACGTTGATAGAAAATTAAGAAGACACATACGATCATTCAAATGCTAAAACTAAAATTGTCAGTTTGCTAATCATATATTATATCTCATATAACGTAATGCAATTAGAATCCTTTAGCAAAAAATAGATTACGAAATGCTTCGGGAAAAGGTGGGTAGTAGTACCATACGATTCCGTTCTCTCGTCTCCCGCCAGTAGATTATTGTATACGTCGAATTATTTATATTTATAAACTTGTACTCAGTATCAATTAAAACAAAAATGTGAAATATAATTATGAACAAAATATATAAACTAACTGCTCCGCGCGGTCTCGTTCGCTTGAGCGGAGCGAATCACGAGGAAGGTTTAATGTATAATATATAGGGGTTTCGTGTATTGACTGAAATATCACAGTTATTGTTGAACATGTAGGAAAAAAACATGCGAACTGAGGTCGTTAAATTGTCGAAGCAGTGTTTATATATATAACAATATAAACGTTATTGTAATATATATAAAATAAAAATAAATAAAAAGAAGAAATAAGGGTATATATTCTTATTCTACCCGTGCGAAGATGGGATGGGTAGCTAGTAATACATAAAGTGTGGGTAGCTATTTGGGCTTTCCACACTTTGTATATTACTTTACACCGAAACATTTTTATACAGTATATAAAGTGAGGACTTCATTGGTGACATTTGGTTACAAATCTATATATTCGAGTACTCTTATAGAGTTATTTTTATGAGACGGGTGAGATTTCGGTCGCAAAAGGTTACAATTTGAAATAACACTAGAATAAAGTTCGTTATCCTTGATGGAAATCGAGAGCTGAAGATCGAGCTCAGTGGCGTCCCGTGGGGAGACCTATGTTCAACAGTGGACAAAAAATGGTTGATAATGATGATGATGATGGTGATCCTTGAACTATGTAGATGATATAAAAAAGCTTGGTGTGTATTCGTTGATTTTCATACATCCTGTATAAAATATATTTGTATATGATTATAACATGTACATGTAAAGGATGGATGACAAAGAGTAAAGAGGAAAGTAGTGGTTTTTTTTTTAAAGCATACGTAGGCGGACCTGCCTTTGGGCCACCTGGTGGTAAGTGGTCACCAACGCCCATATATATTGGCATTGTAAGAGATGTTAACCATCTACATGCGCCAATGCGCCACTTATCTTGGGAACTAAGATGTAATATCCCTTGTATTTGCTACTTTTTGTCGTTTCAATTTAATTATCTTATAATATGCTGATTATAAATATTTGTATGAACTATTTAAATAAAGTGTATGTTTAATTTATATTTATGTACTATAATGAATGCATTTTTTTTAAAATACAATATTTGATTTGGGTAGAGTAAATGTGTGTTTCTCTCAAGACGGTCCCTCGGTCGATTTTAATATCGCAAACTCCAAATATTTAAAAGGATTTTTGCCGGCTAATGGCTTGCCTGATGGCAGAAGTAGTTTCCACCGTCCATAGACATTAGCACTGTAAGAAATATCAACCATTCCCTACATCATCAATGTACTACTACCCCCAGAAACCATGACGTTATGTCCCGTGTGCCTGTAGCTAGTTTACTGACCCTTTAAACCGGAACCAGGCTTATACAAAACCTTACCACCAAGTTATATCTAGGATATACCTTACAACATGGACATAACTAGGTGAAGCTAACTTAAGTGCATTGAAGAGAAGCGTTGGACTGTGAAAATTCCAGCGAAAGCAAATCGTTAGTTTACTGACGTGGAAATTCCAAAACATTATGATCTGATTCGTTCTATTAATTTCGAATTGAATACATTATATACATATTATATAATTACATCTAGCGTTATCATTATTCTTAAATACATATTTTAAATTATTTTATCTACGTCTTTTTGTCAGTTGTCTTCTTGTTGTTGTCTTAATACTATTATAAAAAATTGTACGGCCGGGGGACTCCCGTCATAAACGAAGTTCTGTGCGTTACTTTTTTGCGATTTTTGGACTCAAATCGTGTTTTAAAATATAGATTTTAATTGATTATATTACTGTATTTTTGTCACAGCGAAAAGCCCCTCAACCTCCTTTATATCAACCTCTTAAATTCGAATGAATCGCATTTTGTGGCATTTGGTAGGCACAGTATGAACGCTATTACGTTACTCACGTGACCTTGGGCCACTACCATTTCACTCTACTGTAAGCCGCGTAAAGGAACTTCGTTCCAAAAATAACTTTATAAAAATTATATTTCGTACATGTATTTAAAGCATTCGATCCAATAGTGTGGAGTAATATTATGTTAAATACTGGATAGGTCTATGTACATTTGAATTCGTACAGTTAATAGGGCGTGATAACATGACAAGCATACAAGTTCAATGTATAATATTAGTTAGTGTTATCATAAACACACACGTCCGTGACAATGACATCTATATAAGTTATGCGCAATGCCAATGCATTGCCAACTGGAGCTAAAGTCATTGACCTTTATGCCTGACGCGTTTTTATTCAACAATTTACCTAGCGTTAATATTTAGCTGAATATAAGTACAGATGATAAAAAAAAATTTGTGGAATTGATAAAAACGATAATTTTTTTAAATAAAAAATCAAACGTCTATTCTTTGTTAATTATTATAATATGACTTGTTTATATTGTATATTTATATTAATTAACATTCTTTGTACATAGTTAAGATCCAGATTAAACCAGTTTAAAATACAATAGATTTTAATTTTAGAATTAGAGAATTTAATTGGAATCACACACAAAAAAGTATCAATTATAACATCGTTTTTGCGATGCGTTTTAGAAACAATAGTAATTAATTCTGTCAACAATTTATAATACTCGAAATATCTTAATTATGTTCATCAATTATAACGAAATCTGTAGGCTGATAAGAGGTTCAGTGACATTGAAAGATTAAACGCTTCCTTATCAGCCATCTGCGTTTCAATGTAACACATGTTTTTTTTTTAATTATAATTTTTATATTCACTTTATACGCAAATTTTGCTCAGCATTTGTATATTACTTTGTATATACCTTATAATAATAAAGACTGCCTCGTTGGTCTAGTGGCTAGATATAAGGCCGCAGACCCGGTGGTCCTGGGTTCAATCCCCAGGTCGGGCCAATAAATAGTTATCGGGTTTTCCTGTCAGAAAAATTCTCAGTAGCAGCCCGGACTCTGGAAGTTGGAAGTGTGTACACTCCCGTGCCTCGGAAAGCACTTTAAGCCGTTGGTCCTGCACCTGAACTCTTTCCGGTCGTGTCGGATTACCGTCCCATCGGATTATGAGAGCTAAGGAAAAGAGAGTGCACCTGTGTTTGCGCACACACTTGTGCACTATAATATCTCCTGCGCAGTTGGCTAATCTCTCTTGAGATTGGCCTCCGTGGCCGAAATCGGTTTGGAGGACCTTATAATAATAAAGTACAGCAAAAAATCAAACAAAGTCGTACCTAATTTTATTTATTTACTAATCATTACTCGGTGGTAGAGCTTTGTGCAAGCTCGTCTGGGTAGGTACCACCCACTCATCAGATATTCCACCGCAAAACAGCAGTACTTGGTATTGTTGTTTTCCGATTTGAAGGGTGAGTGAGCCAGTGTAATTACAGGCACAAGGGACATAACATCTTAGTTCCCAAGGTTGGTGGCGCAGTGGTGAAGTTGTTTTTTTTAAGAAATGTACAAATCACTGTCTATGGGTGTTAGTGACCACATACCATCAGGTGGCCCATATAATCGTCCACTTACCTATACTAAAAAAAAAAATATTTACAAATCAAAAATGGGTGAACTATTACAGCACTTACAAGGATCGTTGACGCGGTGTTGATCATATTTAGTTTAATTCCATATATATACAATTGTTATATGTTTACTGAACTAGACACGGCTATAGAAAGTTTCTTTCTTGGAAACATAAGCTTAATTAGAAGTGTCACTTACATTTCTGCCATGGAACTGAGCAAATGGCAAATAAGCCACCTGATGTTAAGTGATTACCACCGCTGTAAGAAATATTAAGCCTTTCATATATCGCCAATGCACCACAAATCTTGAGAACTAAGACGCTACGTCCCTTAGGCTTGTAGTTAGACTAGCTCAAGCACCTAACTGGAATATAACGATACAAAGTATTGCTATTCAGTCATAGAATATATGAGTAACTACCCAGATGGGCTGGCACAAAGACATACCACTAAGTAAATTATACACGTGGATTCGATTTTTCGGACTAAACGTGCAGTGTCAACTGCAAAAATATATGAAGGCACTAATATTCCACTTGATTGTTCGATTTAAAAAACTACTACATCAATTACTATCCAGGTTCCATGTCCATACTATCGCAAACACAGGCATTCCTAATTAATAATACTCAGAAATCCCTTTTTCATAGCGTCAAAGAGTCACTCACGAAATATTTCCAATTGATATTGTCTCGACACTTGACATCATTGCTGAGAGTATTAATTCTCACTTGAATCGTCTGGTTCTCGCTTTAGTCTAATATTTTCATAATTATTTGAATTCAACCAATACTAGTAGAACTCTGTGCGAGCCCATTTCATCAGGTAGCACCTATTTTATAGAACTATTCGGACTGGAAAATGGGACCATCTGATGGTAAGTGGTCACTATAGACTTTGGCATTGTAAGAATTATTAACCATTCTTTAATTAATCACCAATACGCCAATGGGAACTAAGATTTGATGTCCCTTGTGCCTGTTACACTGACTCACTCATCCTTAAAACCGGACATACTGGCTCATGATTATTGTTTGACTATTATAATATTTCTGTGTTCTGATTTAAAAGTTGAATAAGTTCGTGTAATATCTGATATAGGTAATCTATTGTTGGCGGCATATTGACTATGTAAAGAGTATCATATACTTTTTGTTGTGTCGGTGTCTATGGGCTACGGTAATCACTTAGCATGAGATGGTGCATGATGAGATAGTACATAAACTCGCCTGACTTTCATCTTAATTAATGTTTTTATGGTTATTACAATCATGTCTTCAGTTCGTGCATTAATCTTATCAATGTAATAAAATATCAGTTATTAATTATATAAACGGTAATAAATCCTAATCATAACTAATAATAATTAATTATTTGCTTATATTCGACTTTGCATAATTTTAATCTAGAGAGATAGATTTATTTTTGGAATAGAATATGTAATACTAGAATTTAATAAAAAAATAAAATTTTATTCACGAGATAATAATTAATAAAATGATCAACAGTTAAAACCTACATTCTAGCCTTCATACAAATAAACGCTGTTTTAGCCAATAATTTAAAATCGTAACGTCCTGTTGTATTAAAATACGTTATATTTGGTAAAATAATGTTATCAATTAACACAATGAAATTCTTCTAATATATTTTCTAAATTATAACTAATATGATTAATAAATAAATCAAAAATGTTACCGTATTGCACCAACCTACAAAATTTCCATATCATGTTCGCCTAGGAAACCAAATCAAATATATACTTAGTAAGTTACCTTTAGTTAGCTCGATAGTAAAACATTGATGGTTATTGGAAAGTAAATATACGAGTGTATATTTGAGGAAAGACTATTAAGCTTATTATCATAATAATACATAGTAACTATGTAAAACTGTATATGTGTGCTGTACTGTATGTGTGTGCAGAAACTTCTCTTTTGCTCATGCTTAGATTTTTTTTTTTTTTTTTCACTTTTCTTTTCGTAGCATGCAAAGGTTGGTTTAATTAGCATGTGGTATTTGCCTTTAAATTATTTTACATAATCTGTGTACATATTATAATTGTATGTATACAGAATGACCAATGTAAAAATCACTAGAAAGCTTAATAAATAAAATAATTTTTACTCGGTGGTAGAGCTTTGTGCTAGCTCGTCTGGGTAGGTACCACCCACTCATCAGATATTCTACCGCAAAACAACAGTACTTTGTATTGTTGTGTTCCAGTTTGCAGGGTGAGTGAGCCAGTGTAATTACAGGTACAAGGGACATAACATCTTAGTTCCCAAGGTTGGTGGCGCATGGCGATGTAAGCGATGGTTAACATTTCTTACAACGCCATTGTTTATGGGCGTTGGTGATCACTTAACATCAGGTGATCCATATGCTTATCCACCTACCTAATCAAAAGAAAAAAAAAGTTGAGTACTCGCGGAACGCAAACACAAGACAGTAAAGAGTGACCGTACAAAGGGGCAAGTCGGCATAAGAGAGTGACAGGCCGTTTCCTGAAACCGCATAAGACCCATTCTTACTTCCATGTCACGTCAATATATTTTTCACATCAAAAACCAATCAAAATACACTTCACTATAAACTCGTACAGAGTTCTTTGAACAGAAAAGAATTTTATTCAAATGTATTCAAAACAAGTCCCTATCACCCCCTATTTCATTTCTGTTACAAATTGTAACAGTATATGAATTATTTATATGAGAACTATTATGTGAATCGATGTTAAATATTAAGTCTTCAATCGATTTGAGGGTGAATTTTCTTTAAAATGTTACTAACTTGATAGTATAGTAGAAGTAGTAGAAAGTAAGTACATAGCTAGCTTGTCAACATCCTATTGTTGTACAAACGCCTCTTTGTAATGATACTAATCTTGTTATATATATATGGTTTATTGATAACGCTCTTTTACTGCTGATTGGTAGATATAAATATGAATTATTTTACGTGATCATATAGTTATTTTTGATTGGTGTAAATATCTTTATGAGCATCAGGTTGATATCAATTGATTTCTTGTTCGAATGTCGTCAAGAACTCTTGAATTAGTAATGTGAATTTAATTGTGTCGAAGCTTTGCGTTTCGAAATTATTGTTGCTTACGAAATACATTTTACAATTAATAGTGGTCAAGTTTAATTAGCTAGAATTACTTATTTCATAGGCAAGTCGAGTTTGCTCAGAGATAACTTATGGTAACATGTGCTTTTGGTTTAGAGTTTAAACTTAATCTTTGAAGGATCTTGAATATGTCGAAAGTAACTCTACCGCAAGTGTCACGCGTTAAATCAGCTGGGAATAGCAGAGGGAGATTTTATTTGTCTGACTTACTTTTTTAACATCTCACACGAGTTGTGATTTAAATGACAAACACATAAATGATTCGGTGGTGTTTGTCAAGATTCCAAAAATTTACATTCGTAAATATTATGTGTATTATTTACGCTACCAATTTGGTATCAATTTTACATGTCAGCTACTTAAAAAAAATAGCCGCACGTGGCAACAAAATTCAGTGCTATTTCTATTTTTAGTCTAGTAATAAAGTTGAGAGGAAAAAGTTTGGCGTGAAAATTGATATTTCACTGTGATAAATGAATAAAAAATTTTTAGCGCTAGACTTGCTTGGATTATATTTGGATTTGGTATTTTTTATAATTTTGGTACACTGTTTTTTATAATTTTTTTAGTTGTTCACTGATATAGTTTGTAGGACAATAATTCAATTTTCTTCTAATTAGAAAATGTATTACATAAAGTTTCTTATGTAACGTCCAAAAACTTCTTAGCTAAGTCTGTAAATATTTCAGTCTGTTCTAAAATGTCTGTGGTAAAATTTTACAAAGTAAATTTATCAACGTAAATTTTAAATTAAAGTCCCCTATGCGCTTGTCCGTATGTATGTATGTATGTATGTATGTTCGTACATGTGTATGTATGTTCGTACTTGTAAGAATAACTTACAATGAAGGTTCAGGTATATAATGTATGAATATTACGTTCTACCACTGAAAGATAACATCGAAAAATGTTCCCATAAAATCTTCCATAGCGTGTTATGTGTGATTTGATTAAGTAATATAATAACAATGTGAAAGTCCGCGATATTAAACGGTCCAGTGGCTGGGATACTCGAAACTTAACCTTTGTTTAATTTGGGTTTTAGTTCATCTCATTTTTGTGCAACTCAAATGTTTTATAATAAAAGAGAAATGTCACTCTGTTGGCGGGTTTTAGTAACTGCGTCATAGTTACTATTGCAGTTATTATTGTTCACATTTTATGTAAGGTTCTAAATAAATAATTATTATATTCAGTGGTAAATGAAATATTGTGTAATAATCTTCATATGTCAGATAAAATGCTCCCACGTGTGTATTCATTGTCTCGGACGGGAGCAGCGTGGTGGAATGTTCCAACTCTTCGCCTCAAGAGGACATTAGGCCTTAGCCGAGTAGTGAGATATTGACTGGCCTACTTTTAACTATAAGTCTATTTAATAATACCCGTGTGAGGCCTGGACGGGTGTCCTGTACACTATGAGATTGCACCCAGATTTACGCTATAATTTCAGAATAGTGAAGATGGATCTTCTTTCTCATTTCATTTCCAATTTCTTTAATATATTTTTAACTATTTAGAAATTCAAGTTACTTGCTTCTCCAGTTTAAGCTCAACGATACTAAAATAGTTAGTGTACTTTGTTTTATATGTACATAAATTAGAAGTTTTGATCAAAGGACCGAATATGTTTGTTAAATTTGTTGCCATTGTTTAATTTAAACATAAACGAGCGGAATACAGAATTATTAATTGGTATATGAAACCTTAATACTTTTTAGAGTACCTACTTCTAGGAAACTATACCCTAATATGGGTGCCAATACTTAGGACAATTTTTTCTACAAACTGCTAAATTCAAATTGTAATAATTGTTCAGTTTCATAATAATTGTTAATTTCAATATTTATCAAAAATATTTCATTTACAACGGCTTCTATCGATGTAGTAGTAAGATATAATTATGTTATAAACAATTATCAGATGGACATTTTTTTTTTATACATATATCATTTAATTATGTTCTAAAAAAATTAAATATTTTTAGTTTTGTATAAGTAGTTAATATTTAATTACCATGTTTTTTTTCGTTTCATTCGACCTTTAAAACTGACCTTAAACCTATATTAAATTAAATGTAATTTGTTAATAAATGACTATTACATTTAAAAATTAAGGTTTGATATAGTTTGCCATATTATTATTATGAGACGTGGACACTGACAGTGCGTTTGGTCCACCATTTTAAGGTCGCTCAGCGATTTTAGGGGGCTATGCTCGGGTTTCTCTGAAGGATCGAATCCCAAACGCGGTGATCCGACAGAGAACCAAAGTTATCGACATATCCCAAAGGATTAGCAAGGATTAGCATACTTGGTGGTAGAGCTTTGTGCAAGCTCGTCTGGGTAGGTACCACCCACTCATCAGATATTCTACCGCTAAACAGCAGTACTTTGTATTGTTATGTTCCGGTTTGAAGGGTGAGTGAGCCAGTTTAATTACAGGCACAAGGGACATAACAACTTAGTTCCCAAGGTTGGTGGCGCATTGGCAATGTAAGTGATGGTCAACATTTCTTACAATGCCATTGTCTATGGGCGTTGGTGACCACTTACCATCAGGTGGCCCATATGCTCGTCCGACAACCTATACAATAAAAAAAAAGAAAAGCTGAATTGGCAGTGGGCTGGACACATGTGTCGCAGAACCGACAACCGTTGGTGTAGACGTGTTCTGGAGTGGAGACCACGTTTCGGCAAACGTAGCGTAGGGCGCCCTCCGGCTAGGTGGAGTGACGATATACGCAAAGTCGCTGGCAGCGGATGGATTTTGAGAGCTGAAGATCGAGCTCAGTGGCGTGCCATTGGAGAGGCCTATGTCCACCAGTGGACGACGAAAGGCTGATGATGACGATGATGATGACGATGATTATTATTATTGTAATTACAATTAAATCAACATAATGAAAACCTACATTAAATATATCTGATATTTTATTTTACAAAATATTATGTCGAACGAAAATTTTATACTGTCATGAGTACTCTCCTCACGATATATAATAAACATAAGAGATACGCGCCATATCTTAGAGCGTTGGTTATCATTCCATTTTTAAAATACAAAAGAAATTCAATTCACGAATATTAACACAAAATCCTTTTATGTTCACACAGTTGTAGATACAGTTCTAATTTCATTGTTTCAAAAAGCGATAATTTTTATGATTAAAGATTATGGATACGGTTTTTGACTTAATTATATTATCTAAAGTAATATATGAAGCTGACGAGTCGGTTTGTATTTTGTTTGAACGCTACAATCTAAATATTCATCACATGTCCAAATAAAAATTTTAAAAAAAATAAAAATATTATACATTTGCCATCATAGGTTGTATTACTATATTGTTTTGATACTATAAATATGTGAATAATAATTAATAAATAATTAATATAAAGAAATAATATCCCCCTGAACGAATTTCAGTCACGACAACTAATTTGAAAGACTAACCGAAAGTGCAGGGTAAGCAGAGAGAGTAAACACTGCACTCTCTTCCTTACTCTTACAGTGTTAAGGGACGACAATCCGACACATTTATTTTTTAGAAATGATCATATATTCACGTATATATTGTTTTCGTCAGTAAATTAAATAAAAAAACACATATACAGAATACATGTAAAGAATAAAAAAAATTATTAATTTGTTTTAATTTATGTTTAAATTGAATAAATGACAATTATTAAAATTGTAGAATAGATATGAACTATGAAGTACAAATTACTTGTTTTTCTTTTTATTACGTGAAGTTTAAATTATATCTATGTAGTTTTATTGTTATATTTTTTTACGATATCTAAAATGTTCTTAATCAGTAATTTTATATTTGACGATAACGTCACAATAATAAATATTTAGATTCGAGTTTACTCTTTTAATATTCATACACACGTTAACCTGTCACAACTTGCTAACGTCATAAAGTAATTAATTTATTATACATACAGCGACACATTCTGTCAATCATTCAGATTTAGTTAAATTATAATTTTATTGGAAACATTCAGTGATGTTTTAAATAAGAACTAGTAACAATAAAACCTTAAATAAATACAAATAAAAATTAAAAACAATTACTATACAGATCGTGACCGCGTGGAATGGTGGCAAGAATGCTAGCAGCATTTCCCCTTTGAATCGCAATTCCGATTCTCTGGGCGGAAAATGAACCAGCCCTCCTGTCACCAGTAGAGACAATAAGACGGGATGTAACATTTTGGATGAATTTTTTTGCACTATTACTCCAAAGTCCAAGCGTTTCAACTCAAACGGAACAAAAATATAATTTGGAATAAGAGACGAATATTTGTTACGTTTGTCCTTTTCAGCTTTAAGCATCATTGCCAGTTTCAACTGCAAACAGAACAAAAATATAATTTGGAATAAGAGACGAATATTTGTTACGTTTGTTCGTTTCAGCTTTTTCCGCGGCAACATTGTTTCCCTGATATGAGACGGGGCCAGTGTGTCAACACATGTTGCGTCCCACACAAGAGCCCGTCCCCGTTCCCAGGGAACCAATTTCAGTCCATCTGGTCTCTTGCCATCATCACGATTCCATGAGGCTCAATAAGAGCAACTTCAATGGTGGTAAGAGCCCTTTTTACAGTATCATTATCCGTGGCGGAAAAGCGTCCCTGAACTCTTTGGACAAGAAAGACCGTGTAAACCGAAAGAGTCAACCTCTTTTCCACACCGGCACCTGAGCTCAATGCACAACTATGTTCCCAGTCGGAGAACTATTGTTATGCGAAAACAGTCACTGTCTAAAAGCGTTCCAAGATTTTTAGAGGATACTGCATGCAACCAGTGACACTTAAGTGTGACTGTATGTTCGCGCGTTTTGATTGGTTGGATCTTTGACACCAAAGCATCATCCTATTGGTCTACTGGCTAGCTTATAAAGCTTAGTCCTGGGCTTAAACCTTGAATTTTTTAGAGATGGCAATGATGCTTAAAGCACGTAAATATTGATTATTTTCATTTGGATATAATATTATGATTAACAGTTAAATATTTTGAACAAATAAATGATTAACCGTAACTGTTTTGATACTCATTACAAAACAAAAAAAAAGTGTTCCAGAAAATACTAAAAACTAAAAATGGAAAAAATATCTTTAGTAGTAAAGCCACATCCTTAATGCAACACCTTTCTTTGTACGTGTATAATAAAGGCTTCCAGTTAAAGCAGTACTTGACGCACAAAGCGTAAGGACTATTATATTTCTGACTAAGTTGAAATACGAACTAGGTCAAAGGGGCATTTACGGAAAAAATTAACTTTTGTGTTGACCGCTTCAGGAACGCTGTGATATATATGTACCTGTGCTCAATCCATCTCTTTCTTGCATATTGATCTCGCAGTTGATAGACGTGATAGGTTCACTCTTTCTACATCATAACAAAAAAATTATGGTACGTTTTAAAAATATGATTTGATTTTCTTTTATATCTTAATATTTTTAATGGTATTTAGCATTTAAAATCTTAAGCTTCTATTCGTGATACTGATAAATATAAATTTATAATTTCAAATAATACTCTCTCTGGAAATCCAAAAAGTCAGAACACAAACATCCAGACTGTGACACAAAGCCATTTACAAATATTTGCCTGTTACTATAGAAGCGAATTAGAAAGACCAATTCGGCATTAAAAGTCTTTGACTAAAAACTTTCTAAAATTTTTTAGAAAGCAATTTTTTTTAATTCAATATTTTGAAGCTAACGTAACTAAGTCATATTTATGTTTTTTCACAGAAACAAGTAAACTGATGTAATCGTGGCTTCTACATTCGTGTACATGAAAATATTTTGGTAAGTTTATTTTTCCGATATTATTAAAATTTTGTTTTCTTGTATTTATACTCCGCAGATGCGTTGTCTGTGCTTTGAGTGTATCTTGTTTATTTTAAATAGCCTGCATGTTTATTACCAGGCAGCAGAAAAATCTACGTCTTTCATTTAAAAAAATGATCGAGATATGGTATTCATTTGCAATATATCTCTTTGCATTTGAAGTCGTTGAGTCCAAATGACTTCAATTTTTATTTTTAAACTAAGTACTGCTTTTAGTTTTTGTGAATTTAAGAGAAACTAAAAAAAGTAATTTATTATTACCATTTTTTAATTTTTACGTTTAGATGGGAAAATGCTGCTAGCATTTCTCCTAGCGGTTATGATTTGTATGGTAGCTATTATTGTTTAGCTTTAATGTTTTACTTAGAATTGAAAAAAATATCTTATCGTGAATAAAATCAGTAATTGTAGTTTGTGTAAACTTTAGCGAATTTGCCTCCTGATAATAAGAGGCCGTATCCGTTAAAACATATTTCTTACAATATAAATTCCTTAACCCTACGATTTAAGGTCAGCTATATCATGACTATAATTACACTCAACACTTAGCCACCATTTCTCACTGAAAAATATGAAGTTAATTTCAAAAAACGACGGTTTATGTGGATTTTAACTGTGTTTGTGTTTATAATAAATGCATGTCTTGATCGGCGGTAAACGAAAACATCGCGAGGAAACCTGCATGTGTCAGATGAAGTTCTGACATAAGTGTTCATCGTGATAGAATACTTCCAAACATCAGGTCTCAGCAAAGCTATTATCACTTACTTCTTTATTTTGTTAAAACTATTTTAATGACAGTTATTTGCTACCAATGTAGTTTCTACCAAATCTTAAGCTATTCTAAATTAACAATATTGGCACCTTGCCAATTCTTATATTGCGCAATCAATTATTTTTTTCCCGATCGCGAAATGGGTTTTAATCTGTCTGATTTATCAAATGAAACGGAGATTGATTAAATCTCGCTCCATGAAGAATGCAAATTCAATGGTAACGGTTCGAAAAGTTTATATTCCTCATTTATTCAAAACTAACTTTTAGATATAATTTCATGGCGTAATTGTTATCTTTAAAGATAGCAATTACGCCATGAAATATATATTTTATGGGTGACTTATCTGAGCAAAAAGTAGGGCAGTTATGTATTTAGTTGATTTGATTTTCTCTTATTTATTGACCCTGTCGTTTGCACCAGTGTCAAATAACTCTATTATCTCAACCCGTGGGTGTCATAAGAGCAGACTCAAGGAATCTTCGTAAAGCGTGTCTGTAGCTCACTGGACACGTTTGACACACGGGCACACCACGCTCATGGCAGGAAATTGGCTGCTCCAGCCTTACTGTCTTATACAGATATCGCTTCCGTTACCTGGAGCTCCTAAATCAAATCACCAGCAGAATTCCCATACCCAAAGTTGGTCGTTACAGTATTGGAGTTTATATTAATTATTATACTAGCCGGTCAGTTAAGAGTTCTCTGGACTTGTAAGTTATAGCGTAATGTTATATACATAAACTCTTCAATAATATTAGAATAGAATAGAATTACTTAATACTAGTTTTCTGTTGGGTTTTAAGGAGAGGTGGGTAAGGTATTAGCTAAATTATTTTCTTTATAACAAATTTCATCAAAATCGGTTCAATGGTATCATTATTATTAGTTTAATATATCGATTGTTACAATTATGTTCAATATATGTATTGTGAAATGAATAAACAACTGAGTCCAATACTTACAAAAATGCACTTACTATTAAGAAAGTACCAATATCTTTTAATACATTTATCTATATTTATTACTACTATATAAATCTATTGGCTGTCTGTAAATTTTTTTCTCACCTAATTTTGTGATGAATAGTCGTTTTATGATGCAGTGATTCACATTAGACTATTTTTTTTCATTTTTGTCTGTCTGTCTGTCTGTCTGTATGTCTTCTTATAACTCAAGAACGGCTTCACCAATCTTGATGAAAATTGGTACACATAAAGAACATGTGATGGCGCAAATGATAGGACATATATAAGATCGGTAAACCGTACGGTATCTTATGAAAATTAATTTCAAATCGTTAATTACGTATCGTGTGTGTGTGTGTGTGTGTGTGTGTGTGTGTGTGTGTGTTTGTGTTATTGTAGTAATAAAATAATTTATTATATTTTTATTAATTATACGCGGGTGAAGTCACGGGGCACAGTTAGTATAATATATTCTACATAAAGCCGAGATGGCCCAGTGGTAACAACGCGTGAATCTTAACCGATGAACATGAGTTCAAAACTGGGAAAGCACCACTGAATTGTATGTGCTTAATTTGTGATTTATAATTCATCTCGAGCTTGATGGTGAAGGAAAACATCGTGAGGAAACCTGCATGTGTCAAATTTCATTGAAATTCTGTTACATGTGTATTCCACCAACCCGCATTGGAGCAGCGTAGTGGAATAAGCTTCGTACTGTACTTTATATGTTCTACATATTATATTATTACAATAGATGCATCTGTAAGCTGTAGGTAATTGAATATTATATAATATTCTGAACCTGTAATAATCTCACTCACACTTATACGCGAAGTGTGTTGCTATTAATTTGCCGTATCAATCTATTTGATTGTTATAATCCAACGTAATAGTCACATAATTTGATTTCAAATTGACATAGATTGCGGGTAAGTGATACGGTATTTGCTTATTGGTATGATTTCGTAATTGTTTGAATTTTGCTTGAAATAATTCATTATTAGCTAGATAAATTACAATTAAGTTTTAATACCTTAGTGCAAAATTAAAATCTATATAAATGGAAATTTTATTTGATAACGCCTACTACATAATTTACGATAAGACGGTAAAACTGGCGACGTACGGGCAGCCTACGGATGTGAAATTGTAGGCTCGATAGTGATTCTTGGGCTATTGCTGTACGAACTCATAATGTAATCTTTAAGCTTTATTGGAAGAGATAAATAGGCAAATTATTTGTTTGAAACTAGACATTGCAAGTATTTTTTTAATTTTTTATTTAAACGGCCAACTAAACGCTGGTATATATATAACATTTAAAAATATCAGTAAGTAGGCTTTTCGATGTTAAGCACATGAATCTTTATTTAGTCCTAAATGCGAAACCAAATATAACATTCTATTTCTATACTGCCGTGTATTTCAAGCAGAATTACATATAATCAAGATTTATTTATAATAATAATGATACTACTACAAATACTATCGTTATATCTTAACCTATCTTTATTAAAGCAATTAACTCGATCTTTGGAAGTGATCCGACCAATGAAGTAGATTCGAAGCACGTCATTAAAAGTTGGACTATCTAAAGAATCGACGATAATGGCCGGGTAAGGTGAAGAATTTTACATATTTTTTACTCAAACTTAATTCAAGTATTTTCAATACTGCGTATCGATAACTAAAATCACTCATTTAATAATTATCTAAAGTTACGTAGACTATAACATAAATATATCAAGAAAATTGAGCCGATATGGCCCTGCTGGTGGAAAATGTGAATCTAAGCTGATGATTACGGATTCAAACCCAGGCAAGACCACTGAGTTCATGTGATTAATTTGTGTTTATGAACGACATCGTCAGTATCTCCACATGTGTCACATGCATAACAGTGTGGTGATTTAAGCTCCTCAAGAGAAAAGGAGAAACGGACTGTCGATAATTATAAAAGGAATATTAAATAATGATAGTAATGGCTAGAGACCGCTTTAATCGTTTAAAATGTATAGAGATTCATTAAAATTCCAGCTTTAAGTACTCAAAGACAAATTTTGTAGAGCAAATGACTGAGTTGTCTGAAGCGCACTAGTTTACTTAATTTTCTAAGCTTCCCAAGTCGGAATGTCTTCAGAACTACTTCACAGTTCTCAAAAGTTTACTGATCCAACAAGTCTTAAGTAGTTGGAAGATATTTTAATAAATAATTAATTATTATTATTTTTTTTTTTATATCATAGGTAGACGGACGAGCATATGGGCCACCTGATGGTAAGTGGTCACCAACGCCCATAGACATTGGCATTGTAAGAGATGTTAACCATTGCTTACATCACCAATGCGCCACCAACCTTGGGAACTAAGATGTTATGTCCCTTGTGCCTGTAATTACACTGGCTCACTCACCCTTCAAACCGGAACACAACAATACCAAGTACTGCTGTTTTGCGGTAGAATATCTGATGAGTGGGTGGTACCTACCCAGACGAGCTTGCACAAAGCTCTACCACCAAGTAAAACTGCACAATATTTCTTATGTGGACTGAAATGGATTAAGTAAATTAGGGTATAAAGCAAAATTACTAATATTTTATTGCAAGCAAAATCCCTGCAGGATAAATCCAGTTCAAAGTTGAAAATAAAATATTTTATGCATAACTATATTATAATTTCAAGAAGTGAGGACTACGAAAAAATATATGACAGCTGTTTGTATTCATTGTCATATCATATAAATTAACTGTCTTATAATAATTAAATACATTAAACATAAATATTAGTAAATTTCTTAACTTTGGTTCTTTGAGTTTTTATGCTATATTTTTTTTAAACTATAGTAGATTTTTGACATTAACAACGATAAAGCAATTTTTTGTAAGCCTTCTATATCCAATAAAGATTTTGATATTGTATTTAATAACAACTACTTTATAAGTAATATTTATATTCAAATAAATATAAATTCATAGAATTGAGTAAAGGAATAAAATAGAAAATAATTTAAATAAATAGTGACAAAAAGTGTAAGCAATAATAAATACTACGCAAGTAAATATTATAACAAAATGTGCTTCAAAAATTATTTCATCGTTGATATTAAGTCATATGTCAAATTAATAGCAACATGATCCCGCGTGAGGATTATTCCAGGTTGTATATATATAGGCACTTAACACCTTAGCTGTAACATTTCCGCCGATTTCAATAGATTAAGTATCTTTTGCTAAAATTTCAAACAAATTTTTCTTACTTTTTATTATTATTTCATGAACGTGTTTAAACTACAACATACATTTTCCTTTGAATAAAATTCGTATAATTATTTATAACTTACAATGACATCACTGAACAATCAATAACACCATTTTTTGTATTATAATTAATGTAAGTTGAGTGCTGTATTTGGTTACTAGTTTTCCGTTATTTGAATTAATTTAAATGCCTGTAATTTCAGGATGAGTAATATTATCACGTTTCGATATAACATTAATTTTACAAATATAGCGGGAGTCGAGGATGATAATAATTGGTACTACCTTCGGATGCAGTCTTCATGTTGATCAAAGACTCTTTGGTATTACGATTTGCTGTTGAGATTAGTAGTTCTCGGATTCACACGATTTGCACGCTCTAAGGTAATAATTTGCACGTTTGTAAAGCTTTAAAATAGTGTTTGTTTTATCACCAAACATTTTATGTAGAATATTTTTATAATAAGCTTTCGACTTGTATGTTGTTTTAATGTGTCATCATTTATGGATTAATTGGCAGATTTCCATATGTCGTTTATCACTTGTCATTCCATCATATTTATTTTGTCTCACACATTCATCAACATTCATCTTTAAACATTCATCTTCCGAATATACCTATATATACATATATATATATATATATATATATATATATATATATATATATATATATATATATATTATAATGGTCTCCGATGAAATTTTCATTCGATTCGAAGCGGTGGTAAGGCTTTGTGCAGTTTAATCTGTGTGAGTACAACCCAAAGCAATTCTACCACCAATTAGCAATACACTATTGTCGTGTAATGCTTGTATGGTGGGTAGTTTAGGATCTAAGACTAATTAGTCTCAGAATCCCTGGCGCATTGATATTGTAAGTAGCTTACGGTGCCCATTTCCTTACCATATGCTATATCTCTATATTTGTTTTCCTAAAATAAACTTAATAAAATAAAATATAAAGTTTGGTTTTATTAAAATTATCAGTGGATTATAAACTACTCGGTATTACGTCGACAGAGGGCACAGTGAACGGACATGTTGCGTACACAGTAACGAACAGAAGACATTAATTTAATTTGTTCTAAGCCAATACTACTAAAAATCGCAGACGTTAGATCGTACATTTAAAACTCGATATACGTCCTAATTTTTACTGTCTAAATTAATTACAGTAAATTAAATTTATATAAGATTTCTAAGCATATAATAATTAATTGGTAATTGCATTGCATTCAGCTCCCATATTTTATTTGCTAACAGTGTCAAATTATTTTTTCGCGTCTGTTGCATCACGCGAGTATTGATTGATAGATTCCATTATATCTTTTTGTTTGTTTTCGCTCCCTTTGTTTAGTTAGTAATTTGTAGTTGTGTGTACTGTCTGTGTATTTAATAAAAAGATAAATAAACTATACAACTATTGTTTTTATGAACAATCAACGTTCGTACGGTATAATTTTATCAGATCAAGTACTTTTTTTATTAAATTCAAAGAAAAAGTCAAAAGCTAATACTGTCAAACTTTTGATTATTTTAGCAACATTTTTTTTTGTTTGTTAATCAAAAGGAAGAGCGTGATTGTATTTTTAAAATTCCGAAGCTTATCTTGCCTCTGAATTCGAACGTTTTATCAGATTATTGGTTTGTCCATCTTTACATAGGAACGGAGTGGATCAACGTGATTTTATGCTCGGATAGAACTTACGGGCTGGTGAAAAACAGGATTTTTTAGGAATGGAAATTTATGTTTTTAATTTAAACATACAATATTATAGTGAGATAAAACAAATTTAGCACTTTAGTGGTCGTAATTCACATGATTTTGATTCAAAACATGGCTTAGCCTCACGTCGTCTAGCATGTTATACCAAAATCTACCGCTCATTTATATTCAGAGTAAGTTCGAAATTTGAAAGTTTTAACAAAACTTACTACGTAGCTTGACAACATAGATCGAATCTTGGGTATCGAACCTAAGATGTTCTAACGATTAAAGTACCTATCATCGTATTTTTAATTAGTTAACAGTTTTTGTCTCTAGGTAAATAGTAAAAAGAAAGAAAAACAAATAATATAAATAATATATATCATATCATAGATATCATAGATATATATCATAGAGAAAAATATAATTAACTTCTTATTTTATAAATTGATATGTCAATTGAAAAAGGGTTTATGAATTTTCATATGTTACCTCACTTAGTACAAGGATCGTTATAGGCTTTCGCATTAAGAATGCAATATAATATAATGCAACCGCATTGTGAAGACCTAAACGTGTAGAAGTAATTAAGATTACGTAAGTTACGATTTTTCCTTCACCGCAAAGCACGAGATGAACGACGAATTATGAACACAAAGCGCTTGAAATTTAATGGTAAACCCGCCATCATCGTCATTATATATTGTCATATATATACGTTTCAAGTGACCTTGAAACGTATATATTGCTACAGATTTAAATATTTAACATCGTCTTCAAAGCTCTTAATGCATTTTCTATGTCACATATATGATGAAGCCTTAAGACAACACTTAACAAGCAACCTTTTAGACCGTAGAAGCATTTTTATCTAACATAACCCCGAGAGGGTTATTTTATTCAACAAGTGGGCACTTCTTGTTGAAACCCATGTTGAATATTTAAGTTGCTTCAACCCTAAGGGTGGATGATGCTGAGAATTTTCAAGTAGCGCTCAACTGCTCAACAAGCCGCGTTATTAATGCAACAATATAATGTTATCTTACCTTACATCCTAGGGAAACTACGCTATTATCTTTTTTTGCAATATATTTTTGCGATAGCTCGTACGAATAAGTATTTAATGTTTATTTTTTAATTTACAATTTATCCATAGACACGTGCATCTGTGTTGGTTTATATTTGGTAACTTAATTTCTATTAAATGTTTGCTCCGTATTTAAAATTAGAAAACTAAATAGCAATATCAAATTCAAACGGACATTTAATTCAAAACTACTTCTGGTTCGGAATATATACATATTCTATTGAAAAGAAAAAATAAATAAAATCGTGGTTGTTTTGGTTTTGGTAACTCGCAAATATTCACTTATAAAGAGACAGTTTTGAAATCACAGAGATATATATAGGTTTCATTAATATTCTTATTCTTCTTTTTATTGTTTTTGTTTGTTTTTTTTTGTTACACTTCATATTACTTTAAAAGAAAAAAAAGTACTTTAATAACTTGTTCTTATTAGGTTCACTCCATGCTTTAATGTAACAGTGGAAACTTTGTTGGCTTATGTGACACTTATTTTGATATCAAATGTTTGTGTATTATACTGTGCCGTATGTTTCCCTAATAAATAAATAAATGAATATTTAATTACTTCTATAGATTAACTTTATCGACTCATTCATTCATTTTAGAATCCTGACATAAATAAATATTTTATTATTTGGTTATAAGCTTATAAGCGTTCACAAAAATATCATCTGAGACGTCATTTTCTATTCGGCAACGTGGACATAATAAACTTTATATTGTTTGTCCATCTTGAAGCAAAGTTATCATAATAAAAGTATCTGGCCGCAATCCAGAAGAAAGAATCATCAATCGTTATATTAGGATCATTCAATTTACTTCGTGGTGGCTTTATGCACGCCCGTCTGGGTAGGTACCGTCCACTCATCACGTATTATACCACGAAACACCAACGATTAGTATTGTTGTGGGCCAGGGTACACAACAATTTACTTCGTTGGTGTTGAAGTACAGGCACAAGAGAGACAACAACATAGTTAACAAGGTTGGTGGCGCATTGGTGATGTTAGGAATGGGTAGTATTTTTACAGTAGCAATGTTGGTGATGATGATGATGATGACTATTTACCATCAGATGGCTCATTTGCTAGTCTTCCTAACAATATAAAAAACAACGTTAAAGAATGATGTCCATATACATTTTCGAAACTAAGACAACAACCATCATTTACTTCTACCAATACTAGACTCCAATGAGAACTGCCATGTGCCGTGTCGTAGTGACCTTAAAATTAATAGTCTCTTACTAATAATAAAATAATAATCATTTATAAAAATGTGAAAGTGAGTTTGTGTACTTGTTACGCTTCCGTTGTTAGTTAATTCAGTTCAAAAAATCGTGTTAACTCAATCGATCATCATTAAATTATGCGTATATTTTTACGAACAATTAGGCGAGATGATTTTGTGTATCTAGAACACAGAGACCGGCTTATATTGATTGAAATCAATAAAACTGAGAACTACTTTCATAACGCTGTACTAGAATAGAAACTATAATTGTCAACACATTAATAATTCCAATATAATTCTAGTACAGTCAAGACGTTTCTGAACGTCGACCTGCCCATATAGCTATCGGAATTAATTGTTAAGTGTTAGACTAAATTGTATACCTATATTAAATTACTTGAAACTTGCACAAACTTCACCTAGAAACTAAGTTTCGACCCTAATTTGATATACAACTTCGGTTTATACAATATATAAGTTTAATAGATAATTATGTTTGATTTTCAAGGTTTGAAAACGGTATCTTAAATTTTACCCCACATTTATGCTGTCTTAAAATTAACCAATAAATGATCGAAGTCCATCATTATCAACCAATCAGTGCGATTACAGCATCGTTTAATTAATTGTCCAATTAGAAGCCCTGCAGTGCAACGTGTGCTTGCATAACATCCAATAAAACATTTTTAAATTTTTTGAAATTCGTTTGATCGAACTTCTTTTTCTTATTAATTTATATATTATTCGATGTATGTTTTTTTATTTTATGATTAAGCAAAGACAAAATACACAAAGGCGTTAATTAAAAACTGAAGAATACGACACTTCTTCTGCGAACATCTGTTTTTGCTCTTGAATATATGCAAATAAGATAAACACGTTACATTCCTCAGCTAAGCTATATAATAGTGTTACAGTAAGCTACATTTACAAAGAAAAAATAAGATTTTTTTAAGAGTAAAATTTAAAACACTTAATTTAAATTATAGTTTTCTAGTTTGCGCGTGTTAGCGGAGACTTGGAGTATTTGGTAAAAAAAATAGCCGAAAATTGGTTCAGTGTTTTAGCCATGGTAACGTAACAGTTAGACAGTTATTTTCGCATTTATAATATCAGCTTAGATGTCTATTCTACCTTAGTTTAAGTTAATGCTTCCTTAAATGTTCTTCTGCTGGGTTAAACTCTTCTAATCTTAGAAATTATTCTACCACGTTGCTCTATTGCGGTATCATGGTTACACATAGTATATTCCTTAACGGTCAAATATAAAAACAAATCAGTTATAAAAAAATGTTTCAATAATTTAAACGAATACCTTCATAATATCCATATATTAAGATGATGAAGAAGATGATATACAATAGGGTAAGACTTTAACGATCAACAATAGACAGAAATATCACGGATAGCCTTCTGACTTTTTGAGAAGGCTTAGAGCTTATTCCATCACGCTGCTCCAATGAATTTTGATGGATACACTTAATAGAGATTAGTAAAATATTACAAGCAAAATTAAATTTTTAAAACTATCATTTTACATATTCTTATTCAGAATGAGTGTAAAGTTTCAACATATAAGTTGAATCATATGTGCATATATGACGTATCAACTTGATTTTCCTTAATAAAACTTTGCCTTGACTCCGAACCTCATGTTAAATAAAGTTTATGATTTGAATTAAATTAAATGAACTTAAATGTACGTATTTAAAATGTTCAATATTGTTTTAAGGATCTTAAATAGCAGTAGCGAACCATATTCTTAAACTATTCGAAGTAAGTTTCTTTATAACTTTACAACTAGCGTTTGAGGTTGTTATTCTAGTTCTCAACGTCTTATTCTTGGAAGTCATAACATTGGACTTTTAATATATGACTTTCACGTTTATATTATTTTATTACATTTAACAGGGTTGCCAGCTTCAAAAATCGAAAATGAATTATATATCCTGGATATTCAAGTAAAATATTGTTTATATAAAAAATATATAAAAATTAACTTATTTATGTAATAAATTACTACTAAAAATATATCGTTATTTTTTGTCTATGCTGTTGATTGTTGAATCAGTTCCTAAGTAGTATGTAGAATCGGGTCATGCTTACCATACTAAAAATGCATTGTGAATGTCAAATGGCTGTAATTCAGCTTGCAAGATAAAAAAAAACAAAGTAAAAAAAAGGCGTATAATTGATATTTGTGAACATATCTTTGCAGATGCTTAAATAATTTAACTAAATCTTCTCCGAAACGAGCTACATGTTTTGGTATAAATTTTATGTATATTGACTTAGTACTTTTTCCAGTTAGCAATTACATAAAAACTTCGCCTCGTCTATCCTAAGATGTAACGAGTAATTATATGATGAAGATTAAATTGTAAGGCTTTATTTTAATTCTGAAGAATGACAAGCAACTTTTATTTTTTGTTATTTAGGGTCTTCATTTATCAAGCGTTGGCAACCCTGCTGTTATTTCAGCGATTACTATTATTATTATATAAGTTTGATAGATCCTACAAAAAGATTTCATATATGAGGCCTTTTTATAGCTTTTTTACCCTTTCAATTTTGGTAAAAGCGTATCGCTATGGATATAATGTTAAAACATTACTTGGCGTTTTTATTCGACTGGCTTTCTTCAAGGAGGACGTAAAGTTATTTTTTTATTATTAACATTCCAATCTATTTATATTTTACAAGTTATACTCTACGTTTAATTTGTTAATATTATAATAAATATATATGTAACTAAATATATAGTATGAAGGTGAGATTAGTACAGACCCTGTGGTTAGTGCAGATTTTAGGTGTTAGATTAGATTAAAATTGTTCGTAGTGAACAAAAACATCACGAGGAGACCTGCAGGGTGAATAGGCATTGAAGTAGCGTTGTGGAGTTCAAATCTTCCATTTATTTAACGTTTTTAAGTCTAGAAGTACTATACTCTTTACGAAGGTCTTTATTCTATTCCAATCGATGGAACCGTAGATTTACAAATTGCATGCGATTTTCTAATCTTTATGCTGTATTATGCACTATAAACAGTTCTCGATTAATTTAACCTTATTTAAAACACAAAACACTATTCCAATTAACTATAACTAGTTAATTTAACACAACCACATTAATTTAACTTTCGAAGTTCCGATTACAGCTTCGCGGACATTTAAAACGCCTCCTTTTCGCAAGTCTATAGTGAATATCATAGATTATTCAAGGTCTCGACCAATGATATCGCGTCAATTTATATCAATGACCAATTATATCGCATTAATTCGGTGTCAATTTCATAGACTTGCCGTCGTATCTGACTATGAGAAAGAGGAAATTAAAAATGCATTTGTGTTTGTGCTCATACTTCCTTATACCTTATTTCCTTTACAGTTGAATAGTCAAGTTTGCCGCCGTATCTGAATTTTGATCACGATATTACGAGCACCAATGAGTCTTAGTATATGTTACATAGTTTCCAAACCAATCATATCATTCGATGCGTAAGTAAAACATATTTCTTACTTTATCTTTGGTTCGGTGAATATTTCTTACAAAAAACTCAAGTAATGTTTTACTTATTATCATGTCATACGAAAATAACCTTTATTTAATTGTAATAAATGTTTACCTAATAAAATCAAGAATACATTAGAACATTCAATATATAGTCAAACGATATGTGATCAATATTTCCATACGATTCCATGTAAAATATGAAAACATTATTTTCATGTTTATTTCTGAGATCAAATTCTCAATCAGAATTATCAATACATTAAATCTTTTATAAAGTTTTCTCAATTCGAGGTATAAATTTCTTTATGTATGACCATGTATAGCTTTTTAAGTACTTTTCCGATATTGATGATTCTTTTTTAATTATAAAAGATTACTTTTACATTGCTACCATCCAAATAAAAAAACTCCATATCTAAGGTAATGTTCACTAATTAAATTATTATACTACGCACCAACTCAAAACTAGTTACTTTAATTTAGGAGATTATTTTTTTTTGCTTTGCATTTTTTTGTCAAAAAGTTTTTATTTAGATTACCTTCGTGGCCCTTTTGGCAGACGCATTAGAAAATACGTTATATTAAACTGTTACGCAGAACACATGAAGTCACTATAAAATATGATATCGTAAGCTTAAAGAGCTCCAACGCAAAGAGTATTATATTCTTCATGACGAGACCTTCACAGATTTATACATTATTCAGCGTTGGCTTTCTCCCAAGATGAGTTATCATTTACACTCAAAGCCGTGCCAATACCGGAGTAGCCATGAGTCTAAAATTGTGGAAAACAAAAGGTTATTAACAGGCCGGGCTTACTTTGACAGCTGATCCGGAATGATTCTTGCCGAGTTGACGCGTTCGGTTGGAAAAAAACTTTTTAAAACTAACAAGGGTCAAACGATTTTTAATAATACAAAGTAACAACGAAGAATATATTTCATAAGTTAAACTTCATAACCGACTGTGGGCTTCCTCTTGCGGTATACAATAGCTAAGCGAATCCTATTAAAATGCACTTGAAGCGTATTAACCTCACTCATTCCTTATAGTATTCATTTCATTACATAATAAAGTATACAGTATGAAAAATTATATGAAGTGAGTATTTTATCGCATAAACTGCAAGGACTTGTTTTATTATAAAAACGTTTTACCGTTATGTAAAAAAGTTGACAACCGTAGTTTCAATCTCGTGTGTGCCCCTGATGCATAATTTCATGATGGGTTAAATCGTCACGACTTGAAAGCGTAACAAGCAAACTCAATTTTGCATATTATAATAATAATTATTATTATATTATTTATAATATTATGGTACTAGTAAGGTTGTATTCAACGGTTATTTTTGCGATAAGATTAACTATAATAAGCCTAGTTTAGAATAATGTGGGTCTTTAGTTCTTTACCACATTATGTGTTTCATAATGTCAAAATTGTCTATCGAGTTTTATAAGTAATATTTAAAATCGCCTAATAAGTAGTAAACATACGGAATACAGAAGCATATTAATTAATATTAATAATGTTTTATTTTTCCAAATATATTACAAGTATGTGGTGATGATTTGGTACTCTTAACATATACTAAGCGGCTGTTTATATAAATCATGTGTTATGTATATATTCGAAGTTAAATATATAAAAATAATTATATATTAAACAATATTTACAGTGTTAAAAATTAAACGCTTTATTAGAAAAGTTATAAGCTCCAGCTATTCTGGTGAAAGCTCTAAAATACACTTTTATTGTACTTTTAAATGCTGCTCACGGTGTACAATTTAAAAAGTTTAATACAAAATATATTAAATTCTTATTTATGTTTTATATAAAACGACTTTTAATTATTGAAAAAATAGCTTAATCTAATTAATTTCATACTCTTTTCATTACAATTTCCTATATATAAGTTATTCAATTTTATAGTGTCTTTCTTTTTCGTGCTAAATGTCATTGTATTTACTTAAAGCATACACAGAAATACGAAGTTTCTTTATTGAAACGATTATATAAAAATGACTTATTTAGATTTTTATTACATAGGTACGCTGTCTTTCACTAGTGAGATAAGCCTGTCGTGCAAATTGATTCGACAGGCAAAGAGCGTGGGCGGTACCAGCCGATCGTGGGCTATTAATCATGTTTGGCTCAATTAATCGTGACGGTAATAAAGTATTTCAAATACGTGGGAGTGCTTAGGGCACGGTTATTAGTTTTATATAAAATTTACATATTTGTTATTTCCTTTATTTGGACAAAAATGTTCGAATACAATTAGCTGGTTTGTGGAATTCTATGTATAGAGATTTACAATATATCACTTCTAACAAGCAATCATTTGCTGTGAGTTAAATACATTACAATTATGACAAACGATCTTATAACAACAGTTAACGATATGCGACGATTATAAGCAACTCGGAAGTTATTTAAAATTTTATGAAAAGATCATTGTTGCAAATTGCTGTGAAAGTAATAATTGATAATGTTTATTAATTGTAAATAACATTTTAAAATATGAACTAGAATTATTATTTGAATAGAAAAACTGAAATCTTTTGTAAATTAAATATAATAAATTGGTCATAACTAATATTTAGTCCTTATCAGGTTTCAATTATATTATAATAAAGTGGTGTGACCTACTTACAGCATATGAATATAAAGTGCTTCAGTTGATTGAGAAATTATTCCGATATTTAAACGGTCATTTAATCAATGTTGATTATAAAATGGATTTCATAAGTAACTTTGGTTATTAATGAAATCATTTTTGAATAAATTATTATTATCACAAATTATTAGCTGATGAAATAGCATAGGTAGGCGAACGAGCATATGGGCCACCTGATGGTATGTGGTAACCAACGCATAGACAATGGCATTGTAAGAGATGTTAACCATCGCTTACATCGCCAATGCGCCACCAACCTTGGGTACTAAGATGTTATGTCGCTTGTGCCTGTAATTACACTGGCTCACTCACACTTCAAACTGGAACACAAGTACTGCTGTTTTGCGGTAGAATATCTGATGAGTGAATGGTACCTACCCAGACGAGGTTGCACAAAGCTCTACCACCGAGTAATTTTTAAGTATTCAAAATAAGAAGTTTTTTTTATACATATTGTCACGTCATTAGCTAACATTTAAATTCCTTATTTTATTAAAAAAAGATGTTAATATTGCTTTAATAACTTAGGTAGTATGCAAGGGTAGTCAGTCAGCGTAGAACATTTTTTATTCACAAAATATATTAAAAACTAACTTTACGACGTCGATTGACGAAACTAACTAACTAACTGTCGATTGGGATTTAGATTTTTAAATGAAGCAATGTCGTGAAAATTTTATATCGACGAAAAGCGTTTTTTATATGATTGAGTGGATATGTAATGGATACGTTCTTGGTAAGATGTTTACGGGTAAACATATTTGTCTAGACGATGCGGGATGTCGTAGGTATATCAATGTCATACTGCTTTTTCTTATACTTGGGTTGCACTGTTATATCTACGACGTGGGTGTCTTTAGGTTCCTTACGAAGCCTTCGTTTTTCTGTCGATATATTAATAGAGTTTTATGTTGTAGAACAGTAATAGCTAGCTAGTAGGTTTCTTATAAAGATCAGGTGGTAAGTCAGTTTTTTTTCGAGTTTTTTTTGTTTCAAACTTTACCGGTTAGTATAAATAATCTAGCACCAGAATATTGCAGATGCAGACCATACATATGGATCTGAATTTTCGCACACTCTTGGTGTCAGTAACTTATATTTTATGTAAAAGTGTGTTAAATTTTAAATTTAGTTAGTAATTGAATTGTTACACTGATTGTTAATCTTACGGTATAATATAAGTAAAATTGTTTATTAAGAGCTGTTGCTTTTCTTTTTTTATTACGAATGATGTGTGTGTGTGTGATTTTGTGCGTGTGTGTTTTATTATAAATGATTGTCTATGTGTAAGTAGCACCCAAAGAAGCTGACAAGACTTATAGGTGCCAAGGAAAAAAAAAGAAAAATTCTGTGGGTATAAATAAATTAATTAAATATAGTATAATTGATGCCTAACTTATAAATATTAAAATTTGAATATATATCCGTAGACATTTAGTCGTTCTATTTTTTACAGTTGTCTTATCTAATACATTTTTATAGCTTACGAAACGCAAATAAAACACCTTTAATTGCCCCTTTTGAGCATTAACGATGAAAAAGTGGTTAGATTTATCTCCATTAACATATTATCAGGGTAATATTGTATGAGAAAAAAATTAGTTTGCATAATTATTTCCATAAATTTATACTTATATTTGTATATTATTAAAAATAAAACATTTTTTTTATTGTATAGGTAGGTGGACGAGCGTATGGGCCACCTGATGGTAAGTGGTCACCAACGCCCATAGACAATGGCATTGTAAGAAATGTTAACCATCGCTTACATTGCCAATACGCCACCAACCTTGAGAACTAAGATGTTATGTCCCTTTTGCCTGTAATTACACTGGCTGACTCACCCTTCAAACCGGAACACAACAATACAAAGTACTGCTGTTTTGCGGTAGAATATCTGATGAGTGGGTGGTACCTACTCGGACGAGCTTGCACAAAGCTCTACCACCGAGTAAAATAATATAATATAATATACATTATTTAATCTGGACTATAAAAATCATTAAATCGATTTAATACTTAACTTTGTATGTAAATTATTATTTCCGCCTCTTAGGGGTAAGACCACCTTGTAAATCATGACGGCAAATGGTATGACACACTTGCCATCATGTCCCCTTTCCGCCGCCACTCTACTCACGTAGGTGCATATGTGGCGTGTATACTATATACTTCTTTGCTATATATAATAATAACAATCAATATATATATAATATATACATATATATCACTAACCAAACTCCACGTTCTTATTAATTTCACTCCATATTTATATTTATTGCTCGTGACAGCGATATTTCAGCATGTTAATGTAAGTAATAGTAAATATTCTTACATCGCCAATGTCTATTAGCGGTGGTAACCACTTAACATCAGGTGGATCTTCGCCCGTCCGCCTACTTATAACATTAAAAAAAAAATTGGTACACGCACAAACGCTTAATATTATATTTAAATTTGAAACATTCAGATTCGTTAATGGTCTTGCGTGTTACGAATTACGCTATTTAAACACACAACTTTTGAGACTGTTAATACATTCAACGAGTGCTTAGCTTATTTCATAATGAACACAAACTTTTAATGTGATCATGTTGATTGGATATTATGATATAGATTGATTTTGGTTTTGTGGTTAGCTTATAACCGAACATACCTGGGATCGAATACCGGGTCTAGCCATTAAAAAAAAGTTGCAATTATATTAGTTTTAGGATTAGTTTCCGACCCGTAAACTATGCATTTAATTAATTCAATATTAATTAAAATTATGACATGTGTATTATTATGACATTATGACAATTATGACAGTTTAGAAATGTCCATTAAAAATACTTGAACTTCATTTTTATTGATTTTGATCCAATTCGGCTGTATAGATTTTCTTTTAAGTGATCGTCAATCAAATACCATGATAAGCTATTTATTTAATGTTTATCGCGGTGAAAGATAAAACGATTTTCACTAACCATAGTGTAACTAACCATCACTAGTTAAAACAAATTTGCAAATGATATCACCATTGAATGACACAAAAGGCTTGATACATTTTTTATAAATCAAAATATTTTCTTAGATAGTGTGTTAAAACTTTTGTTTTGTTATCATAAAATATAATATTTAAAAATAAAAAATAACGCATTCTCTTTTTGAACTAAAAAGACAACACATTTTTTTAAAATAAAAAATCGTAGTGTTTTTATTAAACAATATCTATGATATTCAAATACACGGCCAACCCATAACGATATCCTTGATATCTAAGCGATTCAATAAGTACAAAGTATATGAATTAAAGTCGTTTGATCGATGCTAGCCGAAGAGTTACACGATAACATCGCTCTTTTTGTAAGCTTTTGTATTTAAAAGGTCGGGTTTATCTGACATGAATATATTTTCTTTTGTGCTACGAAATATTCTACTTACCGTGGTGAAATAGCCGACTAAGCGCCTATATACATACATGAGTATTAGGGCAAGTATTACATAATCAGCTACAACTATTATTGAAGATAATTCTTATATAAGTGTCTCGTCGTCGTGGTCTTTATATACTCGTATATAACTTGTAAGTGATAACCGTTCGGCGTTAATTACTTTTTTTTTACATAATATTTTTCTATTGTATACAATGATATTATAAGTAATATATTTTTACTTATAATATCATTGATTGTATATGAGATTATAATCAGACCATTCGTTCGAGTTCACTTAGTAACAAATGTTTTAACAATAAAACTTTCACATTTATTTTAATATTGGTACGATATCTTATGATGTATGACTATTTATTATTATTTTGTCATTAGCACAAAGATTTACATGCCACCTAGCGATGTTAAAGCCATTATCGATTCTGACCTTTTTGGTCTATTGTTATCACTGCTTGCACAAAAAAGTGGTAAATAAAAAAAATCATAGTCCCTAAATGTCCCACTTCTGGGCTAATGCATTCTTCATCTCCCGTTTTTCCACCACGCTGCTCTGATGCGGGTTATCTGTCACAAGATTTCCGCTTAAAGCTAAATAGAGAGTGTACACACCTCCAACTTCCAGACTCCGGGCGGCTACTGAGATTTTTCGATAGAAAAACTCAATAACTTTATATTGGTCCGACCTGGGATTTAAACCTAGGACCTCCGGGTCTGCGGCCTTACACGTAGCCACTAGACTAACGAGGCAGTCAGCTGCATATTACTGCATAACCTGCAGTGTTCTCTTAAATTTCCTCTTATTTAATATTTCATCATTATCATAGTTATAGCTCGGGCCATAAAATCACTTCCATAAATTTATCGTTCCCGATTTGGTTACGTCTATACTCCAATACATTTAGCGTTAAATTATTATTAAAGATGCCTGATACATGTAAAAAAGGGGCTTAGGTGAAGGTTCGATGGACAATCTATCTATTTACCGACCTTAGCTCCAATATTTTTCATATGAAAATCTTTATTCAAAATGAAATGTCCAGTCAATGTGAAAAGCCTCTTAGTAATACTTTTATCTTTATTTATAAGTTCGATGGAGAATATTTTGCGCGTAGTGCAAATAAACACTAAACAAAAAGATAGGAGACGTTTCTTTTGTACTACCTAAATAAAAAACTACTAAGCCATTAAACCTAACACTTATAGTAAGTAAGGTAAGTAAGGTTTTAGTAATATATTTAATACTAGCACTTCGCTCGCGACATCGTCAAGCAAATATTAATTTAACATGTTAATATTATCGCTACATATTATAGAGATTATTTGGTACACAATAAGATTAAAAGTAATAAATCACGATAAAAAATATTAAAATTACGTAAATTTAACATTGCGAAATCAATTTAATCACCGTTACAAATGTCATTCAATTTACTTTTTGTAACATTAAGTAGTATTGATTAAATCTGGATTATATAATTATAATTAAAATTTAAAATTCGAACAATAATTATTGTTCGAATTTATTCGTCTTGATACCAAAATGTTTAAAAGGAGTTCCTATATAAGTTACGAATTCACGAAAGTCACCAACCCTATTTTTTCTAGCACAGTCATCCACAATCAATAACCTGCTACAACAGACGTTTTACATAAATCTTGTACATATTCTGACTACTTAGGAGTATATACAAAATACTTTATTACTGGATTATTTATAGAAACATAAGTTATAAAGATGAGTATAAATTATTAATACATAATCTCATCAATCATTTTTTTGTGAAATGAAAATTTGATAATTGTTTTTGTGGAAACATTGGTCATCATAAAATGACATACATATAATATCTATGACATAATACAACTGTCATATGTTTATAAGTGTACTTATATAAATTGGTCGACATTATGGATTCCATGGATCCATTATGGATTCGTGAAAAAATTGCGTAGCTATCGGAACAAGTGGATATAAAGTAGTTTAGTGAAATAGTGTTAATAAATAAGTAACATTCTCCTTTTTTTGAAGAGAAGGTTTGGTGCTTATTCCACCACGCTGTTCCAATGCGGGTTGGTGGAATACACATGTGGCAGAATTTCAGTGGGATAAGACACATGCAACAGCACGAGATGAATTATAAACACAAGTTATTAACAAAAAAAAGCCGAGATAGCCCAGTGGTTAGAACGCGTGAATCTTAACCGATGATTGTGGGTTTAAGCTCACGAATTTTAATGTTAAGCACTGGGCTATCTCGGCTTTTTTTGTCAATAAATAAATTTACATTAACAACTGTAGTGTAGCTTAATATAGCAGAGCTATAAACACATCGCATGGAATTGTAAAAGTAAGGTTCGTTTATTATACCTACCTTATGAGATTGGAATAGATTACAAAAATGTTACCATTAACCCTTACTTGCCACCTTTGGGTTACAAAACTACCACAGGCCTATTGAGGAAAATAGTCACTTTTCCACTTTTGTTGGCTTTAGCATTTTTTTAGTGAACTTAAATTTTATTTTTGTCTATATAAAGTAAACAATCTTTTAAATAAAGCTTTGAATATGTTCTACAACAATTGTCAAGTCGAAATATTCAGTAGTTCATATTTTATAACAATTTTTGTCAAACATAATATTGTACTCCAAGGTGGCAAGTACGTAATTCTACAGATGTGTGGCAAGTAAGGGTTAATAATAATAATTATATTCTGCTAATAATTTGATTTAGGTAATTTTTTTGGCGCGTACGCTGCATTATATTCCCTGCTCATGCTTCAAAAATTACCTACATAAAAGCTCACATTAAATTAAGTTTTGTGGTTTTCTTATTCCATATAAATATCAAAATAGTTATTTTACCTGAAATATTTATTAACACTTGGTTATCCCTAGTAGAAATGAAGGAGTTACAAAAAAAGTATAAAAGACACAAAAGGCAAGAAAGGGGCTCAGAAAGTCGTTAGTTTCAGAACTGTTTTTATATAATGATTTATATACCAATAACCTGCTTTACAAGGTCTGCAGCGCATCGGCAGTTCGCGTCACTACCAGTTACCATCGATCAATCAAACGTTTTACTAGTAATTGATTTGAAGTATGGGTTCCCACTAATCTACTACGTTAAAAAACAGTAAAGATACACCTGATAAATAATACCCGCAGCGCTTCTGTAAGTCACTTCATACAGTCACTTCATAAGTCACTTCATATCTCAATCGTGTATTATCGACGAAGAAAACCGATTTAAGGTGATGCCCTATTTTAATGCGTGTAGGATACACTTTAAATGTTGTATCAAATATTAAATCTGACTGCTTCGTCGGTCTAGTGGCTAGATATAAGGCCGCAGACCCGGTGGTCCTGGGTTCAATTCCCAGGTTGGTCCAATAAATAGTTATTGGATTTTTCTGTCAGAAAATTCTCAGTAGCAGCCCGGAGTCTGGAAGTTGGAAGTGTGTACACTCCCGTGCCTGGGAAAGCACGTTGAGCCGTTGGTCCTGCGCCTGAACTCCTACCGGTCGGATTACCGTCCCATCGGATTATGAGAGCTGTGTATTTGTGCACTATAATATCTCCTGCGCAGTTGGCTAATCTCTCTTGAGATTGGCCGCCGTGACCGATATCGGTCTGGAGGACATTATTATTAAATATTAAAATCAATTTCGCTTATCACTTTCTAACATTGCAAGATCGTTTCAGGGTATTTGTTTTGTTCTTATAGAAAAGCTGCTTAAAGTGTAGTATTTTGTAGTTACTTGGTGGTACCACCCACACATCACATATTCGACCGCCTTACAGCAATACTTGTTATTTTTGTCCTTCGGTTTGAATGGTGAGTAGAACATTGACGATTTTAGTGATTATTAATATTTCTCACAGTGCCAGTGGTGGTAACCATTTACCACCATTGGCTTGGCATTGGGTGGCTTGATTGTGTTGATGGGGTTTTGTTAAGCAAATTCACTTTCAGTATCTTAATCTGACTATTCATCAAGTTAATGTACTTAAATTTTATATTGATTATAATTTTAATCAAGTAGGTAATAATTAACGGTGCCAAAGGTTCCTTGCTCAGTTTAATTGAAGCAAGTGTCATAATAAAGCAGTTTTAATTTTGATTAGGCGCTTTTATTAATATTAGGAGAGTAATGGCTGTAACTGCTTGGAGCTATTATATGCCTCGCAAAATTATTTTATGAAAGAAATATCAGACTTTATTATTTTTTCCACAATTTTATTACTTCAGTTTTGTTTTTAATATCCATTGCGCAATTTATTAGATCTATAACATGATATTGGCATATCGTCATTCGATGTACTTATTGGACTTTTTTCCTTTCTTATCTCAAAATTTTTGTACGTGATTAATGAATACATGCTTATATATGTTTTCTGTCAAATAGGGTCAATGAACTTTGACAAGATAAATCGATCATTTTTCGTTAGTCTTACGGTTGCCAGTGCTATTTAAAACTAGCTAATAGCCAGGCACAACACATTTTAGATAAGCCCACGGGTTCGTAATACGTTCACAATATGCTCAGTTAGATACATAGATAAAATTAAGAATACTAACAACTTTGAAAGTTTGATCAAGCCTTTGATAAGTAAATTGAGTGTAATCGTCTTCTTTTAACGTACCTATGTACTGCTTATTTTTATACGCCATGTGTTCTTTAAGTATTGAATGTAAAACATTGTTCGTTTTCGAAGGAATAATTTTTGTTAGTATATTTTTATTTCGTTTAATATATTTAAGAATGAGCAAATTTAAACGGGTGTCTTTATGTTTTAGCGAGCTTCTTGTAATTTATTCAAGGCGTAAACGGCATAAACTTTATAGCTTTACAGAGACATGAAGCTCGAATTTATTTTTAGCTTTCAGTGAGGATCATAAAATATATAGCAGTTTGCGTTCACCGTTTGTTTTTAAGAAGAATAAAAGTTAAGCCTCACTTATCCCGTAATATACCAGTGTTTGACTAAGGCTTCTTCTTTTTGTGGAGCAGGTTTTGGAGCTTATTGCACCACGCTGCTCCGATGAGGGTTGGTGGATTAACAAGAGGCAGTTAATGAAATTAGACACATGCAGATTTCCTCACGATATTTTCTGAGCACTAGATGAATTATAAACACAAATTTAGTACATAAAAATACAGTAGTGCTTGCCTGGATTTAAACTTACAGTCATCAGTTAAAATTCACGCGTTCTATCCTCTCGACTGTCTCGGTTCCATTTTCCATGGTTGAATTTTCTACTAGACATAATTCAGAAGTTAAATAGTTTGCTACTTCATTTAAAACGTAGTTACAAAGTAGGGATCATAATGAAACGATCACCTTCAGTCCGTTTCAAATAAAAATATATATAGTTACAATGTCTACCTTTATTGGTAAAAAAAATGATTTAAAATTTTTAATTCCCGCTGAGTTTCTTTCGCCGGTTCTTCTCAGATTATTTATTTCCAAATCGGTGATAGATTTCGTGGACAGTCAATGAGTTTTTTTTTCTAATAAAGGTAGGCGGACTTACAGATGGACCACATGATGGTAAAGGGTATTTCAAAAAGCTTCAGTCTATTTTCAACATATCACAAGTAAGTTATAGCACTGCTGAAAGCAATATATTATTGTTATACAATAAATTCAATATGCAAAATTCAACAAATATATATATGCTCTGCATAATATGTAATGTGGACTTTTAGCATACGCAGTAGAATCTACTTCGCATTTTAGCTCCATAATATCTGTTCAATCTTTGATTTCATCATTCTTCAATGTCACTTATGTATTTTTTCATTTCAAACGATTAACCGCTCAATTTTAGAAGACCACGCTTAATTAATGTGGGTAAAAATGTTGTTAGGCTGAAATGGGTTTGTTCCGGATGTCCGGAGCTTGCGGTGTACGGGTAAATGAGGGTAAAACATTGTTCTCATTCAGCCAAATACACATTTAAGTTGCAAAACAAATTAAATTTTTATTTTAATAAAAATGGGTGGCTCTACACACGCTCAACACACTAATAATTTTTCGTTTATCATCTTTGAATCTATTTAATGATGATTTTATTTTCATATTATTTAAATGCGCCCAATGTCTGCCTCACAATTTATGTTTCAGGATTTAAAAAATGAATGAGGGATGGTATATATTTGTAATATAAATATTGGTTTATATTTGACGGGGTTAATGGGTTTTAAAATCATTTACGAGTTATTCTTCAACAATACTTACAGTTTAGTTACATGCATAAGCGAGACAAATAAACATGGTTTATAAAAATTAAATATACATAATAAACATTAAAAATATACTAAGTTTTAATAAATTTCAAAATGACTATATCATGATTGACATTTTTAAATTTTCGTAAGCAATGTCATCTTTTTATCCTGGGTGTTGTTATTCAAAGTTTACATTGTAAAATTCAGAAAATTCTTCTACGAGTCTTGAAATTGTGTGATTAAAATTTTACCTCCCACAAAAATATTTGTGTAGACTTTTCTTGAACGGCATTACCTCTTGAGGGTACTTTCGACGTTCAATTTCAAAGTTTAATATCGTACATATTATGTTTGTACTTTAACAAGAAAATGAGATATTATACAAACAACGGATATTTTAATATTCCTCCAATAGTTTACGTTTTTTTCTTTACATTTGTTCAAGTGATGCCAATACTTTGACGGGTTTTCTTAGGACGAAATGTTATGTAGTTGTTTGTGTTTTTGTTACATTAAAGTAATTTTTTTTATTATTTTGTACTATCTTCGATTGATGTTTTGTGTATCATTTGACACATTTAAATTTCGAACAGTATTAAAAAAAGAGACAAGGCACATGTTCTGGTTTTTGGGCTCATATTTTAATGGTTATATAAAACCGGCCAGTGTAATTAGCCTGTGGTTACACTGGCTAACAAGGATCATAAAATTTAGCTCTATGTATTTTTTTAAAGTTCTATCGCCGCTTAAAGTTAAGCTGCCAAGGCTTCAACTCTAACAAGGTCAAACTTTATAAAGGTATACCACATGCCCCAAGTTCTCAAATGCCCAGTGGTTCTTGTCTAATGGAGTTTGGCGAACTAAAGGTAATTTACGGTTAACAACTCTATACCCGATGTTTAAAATATTACAACGAGGAATTTAAGTGACATTTCTCAAAGACAAAAATATATTGTGACGCCACCACAAGATTAACGATAATTTATGTACGAAAAATTACGTCACATAAGTAAAACATTTCTGCAAAAGAAACGTTTCCCTCAAACTAAACTTTATGTAGTTTTAATAAGAAATTTTGTAAAAAAATAAATAAACTGTAGTTGTTATAAAATTAGTATCATTAATAGGAGAAGCCTACAACACAAACCGTAAACAGATACTTGAATAGCGTGCAAATATTTATTTATTATATGCGTCATAAGCAAATTTAATCTTCATTAACAAAAATTGTACAATGTGTCATTAAATTATTTTTTATTTTTTCAGGTGACGAAATAATATGTACGTGGAAAAATGAAATGGTGAGTCCAACTTTTAAGTTTTTATAGGTAACTAAGCTGCAATTATTTCTTCATATTAAAGTAAGGATATGTTATTATATTTATTAAAATGACATAAGAAGATTTATTTAAAGTCAAATATTCTATTTTATTGTATTAAATCCAAGAGAGTTATTAATTTTCAATTGAAAATATTTACATTAAGTTGCCAGTTAGAGAGACAAAGTTTCGCAGCTCCATTCAATCTTGACTTTTAAACTGAAAACTCAAATAAGATCTTTCGACTAATTCATTAACGGCGAAGTTAACAATTTCCATGATTAATTTTCTTAAATACGCTCACTGTCAATTTATTTAATCACACAAAGCTTTATATACTCATTGCGAGTAATCTATACTAATATTATAAAGATATATGTATTTTACTGTACTGGATAGAAGAAAAAAACTACTCGATCGATTTTAAAAAATATTAGACATACAGAAAGCTTCATTATCAGCGAGTAGCATAAGCTGTATTTTATTTTCAAAAAAAATTAGAGATCTATACGAAAATTGCAATAATCTAAGGCAAAATCAACCTTTTTTTTTTCTTTAAAATATCTACTAAGAGAGATAATTGTTCAGTTTGGACAAAGGCGAGGCGGACTAGTTATACAATAGTAATTACACTTAAAATATTTCACCTACCTGATTTATTGATATTGATTCATAAATATTATCACAATCATGTGATGGCGAATTATGTTCCATTTAGTATAATTATGATTTCTCACTCACTTAGTTATCATCAAATGAAAATTACCACCGATTCGTAAAAGAAAGGAAATTCGTTTAAGGCCGGCAACGTACCTGAAAGTCCTTGGATGTTGCAGATGTCCATGGGCGGTGGTAGTCACTTTCCATAAGGTGAGCCTACTGATCGTTTGCCACCTCTTACATAAAAAAAATGTCCTAACTAGAGAAGAACCGGCGAAAAAAATCACAGCGGTAATTTTTGTTATATATATATATAGGTAACACTTCCTATCCTTTTTAACACCTTATTTGAAAAAGAGATAGTGATATGCAATTATAATAAACTTATCTCTATTGCAAATATACGTAAATTAAAATGCACTACATTGCCTTAATCTCATAATGTCGCTTAAGAAATGATAAAACAGATTAAACGATTCTGATATTTCCGTATCAACAATAAATATAGCGGATTTATTCTCAGCGAAATCAAAATTTAATAATTATTTTGATATATCGTTCAAATATGTATGTTATCGAACATATTCTAAGCAATATAATATGTTCCGTAAGAGTAATCCATCGTCATAATGCGTTGCGTGTTTTATCAATCATCAAACGGATGCTAAATTTAGTTGTTCAAGAATCCATCGGCCACAGATTATTTGCGTCCAGAGTTATGAACCAATGGGTTTGAAAGACACTGGCATTGAATGATAGACGGATTAATATTGCGAAACAATTCAGAAAGTTTTCTAATATATTCGATTAATGTTACTCTCGATAAAGTATGGTTTGAATTTGCTATTAATTATGTTATCAAAATCTTAAGGGAAATTGTGTTGATTTTTATTGTATGAAGATATGTGCTCAGTGGAATATATTTATGGATTTTTTTTTGCTCTTGATCTCTCGGCTAAGGCGGATGAAATATTCACGAACATACATTCATGTAAGAACTTCAACTTTATGTGTGAAATGTAAAAAAAGGGTTTTGTGTGAGATGGCTAGGCTATAATGTTGTGGTAGTTAACAGGAGAGAACTTTTTACTTGGTGGTAGAGTTTTGTGTAATTTCGTCTGGGTAGGTACCACCCACTCATCAGATATTATACCGCAAAACAGCAGTACTTGGTATTGTTGTGTTCCGGTTTGAAGGGTGAGTGAGTTAGTGTAATTACAGGGATAAGGCATATAACATTTTAGTTCCCAAGGTTGGTGGCGCATAGGCGATGTAAGCGATGGTTAACATCTCTTACAATGCCATTGTCTATGGGCGTTGGTGACCACTTACCATCAGGTGGCCCACATGCTATAAAAAAAACTTGTAGATTTGTAAATTCCGAATACCTTAATATCTTGCATTTTAGTTAAATAATTAATTAAAGTGATATAATAAAAAAAATATATTAACAATTATGTTAATTTATACGAAAACTTTCACGAAGTTTATCACGTAAATTATTTGTATAAAGTGTGATTTGAATAAGATGTGCTTATAATATAACGCTAAGAAAATATCATGCGTAAAGCCGAGGTATAAAACACCCTAAAATCACATAGAACACAAAAAGAATGAAACACAAATACTTTATATAAATCGATCTTTTAATTACAGTACTAAAATAGTCAATTTATTCATGATATTATAATTCCAAATAACAATATACGGTCAAATAAAGTTAATAAATAAATAATAATAAATATCCTGGGACAATATTCACACAGGGCCACCTGATCTCAAACTAAGCAGAACTTGTACTATGGAAATCAGACAACTGATATACTACATATACTACTTTTCTTTTGTAAATACATACTTATATAGATAATTACACCCAGAGTCAGGATAAACAGACATGTTCATGCACACAAATGTCTGTCCCGGGTGGGAATCTAACCCACGACCTGCGGCGCGAAAGGTTAGCTTCTACCAACCACGCCAACTGGCTCGTCAAAGAAAATATATTTGTTCGTTACTTTCTGTCCTAAATATTTTAGATTGATTTTAATAATATTCTAATAACATTGTTTCCTGGCAACCCAATCTGAGCTACATCCATTTTAATTAATTTGTAAGCTTAGATAACCGTCCTGAGCCTCGTCATACTGCGTCAATGCTAATCTGAAGCGTCACTGTTATTACGTCATATACGCAATGTAAGCCCCTGTAAGTATTTATATTAGATAAAACATTTATTTAAAGATACATTTAAAATGTTTCAAGCATTCTTGCTCTTACGATGAAAAAATATATCGAATAGATATAATTGTATAACAAAGTTAATTTTTCTCATATTTATTTTGTCACATGTATGTATGTATGTATGTATGTTATGTGTATGGACACAAGTATATCTGCCGTTATAAAGACTTAAAATTTAGGTATGTAAAAATAAAGTGTAAAAGATGTTTTATGAATTGTTATATAGCGAGAGGGTAGTGGCATGGCAGACTAAAAAAAACGTGAATTAAATTTCGAAAAAAAGTAATAATGTGAGTTAGTATTTTCTTTAATTTATTTTAATTACTTGTACTTATAGATACAGGAAATGTGAGGAACACATGACACACAGTCAATGCGATCTAAGCTGTTAGAGATGTTATGGTCTGCGTGTAATTACACTGGCTCACTCAGTTTCCAGCAAATGCCGTATTTTTTTTAATACTATAGGAAGGCGGACGAGATAATGGGCCACCTGATGGTAACTGGTCACCAACGCACATAGACATTGGCATTGTAAGAGATTTTAACCATCGCTTACATCGCCAATACGCCACCAACTTGGGAACTAAGATGTTATGTCCCTGGTGCCTGTAATTACACTGCCCCACTCTTCGAACCGGAACACAACAATACCAAGTAATGCTGTTTTGCGGTAGAATATCTGATGAGTGGGTGGTACCTACCCAGTCGAGTTTGCACAAAGCCCTTCCACCAAGTAAAAACGTCATTCAAAATATAATATTTTTCCGGTATATAAACGGTTTTGCCGTTTTAGAGTAGTTAGTATCTACAAAGAAGGGTTTAGACAAAGCACTACAAGAATTAATGGATGTATACAAACAACGTATACTCAATATAATATTATAATTAAACATAGTCCTTCAAAAGATTTATGATATATAAGTCATAAGATTTACTTGAACAGTACCTTCCAAAATTGATATAATATTTAATCAAAACATCGCAGTTATTTAAATTTACGGCACCGAATATAAACATTGGCATTGATCCAGTTCATAATTTACTTACCATTTACCGATTATTAAGCAGAGCCACGATGGCTTAGTGAAGAGAAAACGTGAATCTTTACCGTAGGTCACGGGTTCAAATCCGAGTAGTATTTACTTTTATATGTTTTCGTGTTTATAATTAATCGATCTTGGGGTCGATATTACAAGGAAATTCTGGGAAATTTATTAATACATATTGTACCAACGTAGTACTAGTTTCAAATAATGAATCTTATGAAACCACCAAGATCACTGGCGCCTAAAGTGTCAGCTATGAGCGTAAATAAATATCGTAAGTGAATGCAACAAGACGATAATTACGCACGTGTACATTACTAATATAACAATTTCGAACATATATAATTATAGTATATAGGTACATATATAGTACAGCACGAGCTAATGTATCTATGAATCTCGGCTAACTTGGAACCCTATGTTTTATTCACGTTGTTAAACATATCGAAATCTCACGGATATATTATACCGGCAAATTAAAAAATAATTAAATAGAGTCATTCTTTTCCAAGTGCATATTTTCAATTTAATAAATATAACATTTCTGTATGAACTCCAATATTTACTTGCATGTAAGCAGACTAAGGCCAGTAGGTGTCCATCAATACTTTGTATCGCTGTATTTCGTTTTGAAGGATGAATAAGATCCAAACACAGGAACGCGGTGCATTACGTCATAGAATTATTAGCGACGCAATTAAATTTCAAGGATCGGTTTTTGCTTCTAGAAGAGCCAGTGTCTAAGACCGAAAGGGACTTGTCGTCATGAGACCAATTCGAACAATAACTAAATAAATTTAAAAAAAAATATATATTTTTTTTAAGATTGTCACTAAGAAAAGTGACGACGGTTAAAATAACATGATAAAACATTCGATTGTTTGAATTTCGAATGAATGAAATTAAAAATTAGATTTATATATAAAACACGTATAGTCTGTTGCGTTCACTTGGATATTATCATAATATTTTAAACACATTCTTTGTTTTTATTTATATTTTATATTAACAGAACGTAAACAGCGGATGTGCTTTATCAAAACATTCATACAATATTAATATAGACAAATATCGGTGATGTAGCAACTAAAATGGTACAGATTAGGTAATAAGATAACGTTATATATATAGACTAAACTATATAATTACTCTCGTTTGAATGTACGTACTTTATAATATTTATTGTATGTTAAAGAGATAAGCTACGCTCAGAACGTCACACTTGTAAAATTGTTTAGAAATAATTAATGAAAAACAAAAATATTCCACTGGAGCTATCTTATGTAAAATAAATAATATTTTAAATATATATTATTAGTATTGTACCCAATAATCACAAAATATACTTAAATCAAGTTATAGACTCTATGCAGTGTTAAATATTTTTCCAATTACAATTATTTTATTTTGATACGATGAGATTGACCAGAACAGTTACAGATCATCATCATCATTATCATCAGTCCGTGTTAGTCCATTGCTGGACATAGAACTCTTCCATGGCACACTACTGAGCTCGAATCTCCAATCACTGCCCATCGCCCTACAAATAACATCAACCGCCGTACCAATATAATCGCCCCACCAACTACAGGGCTCCCTACACTAGGTTTAAAGACTTTATTAATCATAAAGAACCTTACAGTTCACTTGTACAATGACCAATACATATTAACTAATATACAAAGTTTGTTTCAGTGGTTGAATCTGTGGCAGTACAAGCCCACAATGACCCAAAGAAAGTATATATTAATATAATTATTAATTGCCTTATCGTTAGTTTTGCACAGGCAATAGATCGGTTGGTAAATGTTTATATCTAATTGATTAAAATCAGCACGGTATAAAATAATAACCCGTTCGAAGTCGGGACGGGCAGCTAGTCATTGATAAAATGAAGATGGTATAAATACATATTATTTCATTCATGAAATTTCACACAGCAAAGAACCGTATGTTATAATCAATTGGTAGTATTTTTCACGCCGTAAACATGAGTTTTTTATTAATTGCACGTACTTTATAACATTTCAACATGATTCATTGAGGATAGTATGTTTCAGTTCACGCTTTATTTTTAATGTAATGAGAATTTCTTGGATATTTTAAAAAGACTTTGATCTTGGGTCTTCATTTTAATTTTAGGAAACGTTAAAAATAATTTCGTGTGTGTTTTATTACATTATATAATACCAGCAAAATTTGACCAAATGTTCTACATGTGTGTGTGTGTTAAGCGGTATAACTACTTTCATGGTTATCAGTCGAACGGTGTAAATTCCTATTAATCTAAAAAAAGGTATCCAATATCAATCTATATAAATAAGATTGTTATTACAGACCTAAACGACCTAAGTAAAAGGTCGTAAGTTTCCTACTTAAAGGTCGCTTCTCTTCCAGAAGAACTGTAGCTTATTCCACGTAGCTCCAATGCGATTTGGTGGCAAAACTTCCAACATGGTGGCAATGTTTTGTTAAGCATGAGATAATTCAATAAAAATTAAGCGCATAAATATAAGTAGATATCTTATACGAGATAGTTAATTTTATTGATAAAATAATAATTTATAAAACCCCATAATATGAATATTCACACGCACAACAAACAATAATTTTAAAAAAGGAATATAATAGTTGATCTCTTTTTTTTTTAATTTCTCATCAAGGCTCAGACTGTTATTTCGAATTTTATTACAATTTAATCAATTGTTTAGTCTTGATGAGGTAACAAATAAATAGACAAATACTATCAAATAATTTTGATACTGTTATGCATGTTCGTGCACGTGTGTGTGTATTTTATATGTATTGCAAATATTGAAACCAAATATCGACTTCAATCATTTTCATATCAAAATGAATGAAATATTCCTTCAGTGGATATTTCGGTCATAAATTATAATTATATTGAAACATTTTCAATAATATAAAATATCACCAGCGACGGAATAAAACGTTCAGAAACAACAATTGCTTTCTTTTGTAATGTTTTCGTAGCTTCGCTCTGCTATCTTCATTATGGTTTTGCTGCGTAGGGTTATCTTTTACAAAGAGATAAAAGCAGTTTTAAGATTAGAGGTACATAGAAAACAAACAGTATTTATGTACTATGTTATATTGTGTCTAGCTTCTTTGATCACGCCTTTGTGTAATTGTAAAGAGTAATAAAAGTAAACTGCTACGTTTGTCTAGTTCCTGGTTGGTTTAGGGTTCAAACACAGGGCTGGACTTAATAAAAATATTGTTTTTTTTCTTTCCATAACGAACAGTAGCCTAAAGTTATGATACGGGCAGTGTTAACACCCCCGCACCTCGGAAAGCACGTAAAGCCATTGGTAGTGCGCCTGAATTCTCTCCGGTCGTGTTGAATTACAGTCCTATTTTAATAATAAAGTGTAAAGGAATGAAAAATGCACACACTTAATCACTATAATATATATGTTGGTTAATTCTTGAAATACACCAAAACTACGGACGATTTGGAAGATATTATTTACGATAGTATTAATTATAAAATAATTTGTAATAATAAAAAATAAGAAACACGACTGCCCTTAATGAATGAACTTATGAATGAACTACTGTCACTTGGGATGATATAAAGATTTTAATGACATTCAATACTTCTAAATCTTTTCCGGCATATAAAAGTTATGGTGGAATAAATCAATTCACATACATAAATGAAACATTACGTTCTATTTTTGGGCAGTCGTGTAAAAAAAAATACCAAGTATGTGATAGTATTCTGTACCGTTATAATACATATTTGAAGAAAAACTAATCACAGTTCCAAATTTAAATAAATATCTGACGATTTTTTTAATACATTATACGATATAGAAACGGTTCGATTCAATAGTTCAAAAGAAAACTCAATTTCCACTCAAGATTTCGTACTCTCTCGGTGAAAGAGTCAAGTTAATCGAAATCCAGCTGAATTGAAGAATGAATTATTAATGTGCAAGAATATGCTGAAAGCTAGAGTACGATCTTCTTTATCAGGATATAAAAAAGGAGGGAGTTGTGAAAAACAGGAGAACGGAATCGTTTTGGAATACAAACATAAACATATATAAAAACCGGGTATAACAATATTAATAGTATAAAACATACACACATATTGGCTTACAAGGAATGTGAGAACTAGTATTGAGTAATTTTAAAGTAATGACTTTTAGCGGTCATTGAGTGTCCCAGTGTAATTTCTGGCATAGTGTATCCCTTGTGTGTAACAAATATCTCAGATCCCGGGATGGGCGGTAGATTTGGTGTAGGAAGAGATTTATTTTCTTGCAGTTCTAGTCCCTGTAGGCGAAAAGCTGGTGTTATATAAATAAGAAGTATATAAGTTAAGCCAAGCAAGCAATATTTAAAACACTTCGTATATAAGTATGCCCAGAGGAAGACTAAACATAAGAATGAATATTTAATTCAAACGTGTTTTTTACATAAAACATGCATTAGACTGGAAAAAAAGCGAAGCGTATGAACATTCGAGAATAAATTTCATAAATTATGTAAAATAGGAAGCTATGCGAGAGTATTGGATCCGAAGATGGAGCGAAGTCAGTGTAGTCGGCATCGCTTTTGTTAAAACGTGAGATGAATAATAAAATTTATAATGTCTATTATTGTCGCATACTGTTGCAATTAAATGAATACGCCAATAAAATAAATTATCTAGTGATAATTTATTCTCATTTACCATTATTTACACGTCGCGACATCCTCGGGAAATGTTTTGAAGCAAATCTTTAAAAATGGTGATACCTCATTTTGCTTAGTACTTATTCTAATGTCTTGTTATATAACTAAAACTACTTCTTTAAATTGTTAACTCTTTAATAAAAAGTTGTTGCTCAAATAAATTTAACGAAGATTTTGTCGTTGTTTATCTAATATATATTTTTTTATATATTCTCACATGAAATATCTATACGAATATATCAAGCTGAAGAGTTTGTTTGTTTGATCCGGCTAATCTCAGGAATGGTTCGAATTTAAAAATTATTTTTGTGTTGAATTGTCCTTTTATCGAGGAAGGCTCTAGGCTTATTTTTATTTATTATATTTTTTATTAATTATACCCGGGTGAAACCGCGGGGCACAGCGTTGCGTTGAAGATTTATATATCTTTTCGTTTTCATGTATCTTTCATAGTTTTGGCGGTCTCTAGTTAAAAACGCCTCTAATTGTCTCATTGATTACGTAGAAAAAATATATCAAAATAATTATTCAATATATCAACATAATATATAGGAGTTCGCTTGAAGCTGGAAAACACAAACTTTTCCCTTGGGTGTTTTAGAAAAAATCTCTTTGAGGAATAATCGCCTTATATGCTTGTTCTCTTTGACTTTTATTTGTATCTGTTTTATTTCTACACTTCACTGTAAGAACGTCAAAAGTTTATCCGTGAAATGTTCACAACCGACTTATGGTGATATACTATTTTGATGCGTTTTGTTCTTAAAATGCTAATATTATTATGGTCAAAGTCGCATATCACTTTCTGACATTTCACGAATGTTTACTGCGTTAAAATTCCATGTACTAAAATCCGGGTACTAAAAAAACAAATTATAATTAATTTATATTATGTATAGTATTATGTCATAAACAAAAAAATAATACATAAACAAGGTATATAAGTATAATTATATACACGTTACGTACACGAGTAACTCCCAATGAGCGCCAAATTCTTCCGTTTCTTGTTCTCGGAAGGGTATTTTGTCCAGCTGTGAGCATGGCTGCTACTTCTTTCAAACTTTTTATCAATACATCAAGTTATTCTTATTTAATACCAGATATATCGAACTGAGTATTTTTAGAATTTGAATTTGTAGAAATCTGTAAATCTATAATCGAGACTAACTTTGTTTGTCTGTTTGTCACCTCATCATAGATAAACCAGTGAACCGATCGTTATAAAATTTTATGTGAATAAGGGTATAGATTGGATTTACAGGAAAAATATAATGTGTTTCATTTATTTAGATTTACGCAAAATTATAATAACTAAGCCTGAAAATTATTAAGGAAAATAACAATAATTCTGTATGAATTCAATATCACCGTTTACTCATTCCACGCATTTTTATAATGAAAATATTATGTATAGTAATTTTGCTCATTAATTAGCAGTTAATTGCTTCAGTTTTTAACGTTTGATCAAAGACTACTTATTTGAATTTTTAAAGCGTAACCATTCTAAAGTGTTTATAAAAGCTTTTCCGTATAAAGACATTGTTGACACATATTAAAAAAAATTATTAATAAACACGAAGCCCTGGCGAGTATTGCTAGTGTATATGAGTGTATATGATTTATCAACCATAATATATAAACCAACAATGGAGTTCCACGGATTATTAATTCCAACTTATCAACATACTTTAGATTAAAGAACGCAGGACTCGAGGAACGAGGAATATCATTTAATTGCCGTAGATAATATTCAATTGATACTGACATGAAACATGGTCGTGGTATTAATAAGTAATTATACTTTATTAGATACTTAAACTATATTAACTACTATTCACATAGCAAGCTTAAAATACTAATGTTCGCCCGCGGCTACGGTCATATGTTACGAAAGAGAAGGAGATGTTGGTGTTAGCGAGAGGGGATGTTATAAAAAACCTTTTTTTTTTTTTTTTTTTTTTTTTCTTGGGGAAATCCTCTTCGGATACTTCCCCGCCCGGGGAGGCGAGGGAGTTATGTCGGACTCTTACCGACTAAAACCCCAAGGTGTCCCTCTCGTTGCTATACGACGAAGCCACGGGAACGCTTTCGCACACATCCGCAACTCCGTCAGCAATCGTCCGAATACAGACCCCCCTATGGTTTAATCCTCTGCAGGTGCACTGGAACACTTGGTGCACCTCCAGCTAATGTAAGGCCTATTCTCGGCGGGTGACAGATGTCCCCGCATATGCCACCCATAGGCTATTCATTAGGGGGGTAGCTGTCGACCATAGGCCACCCGTCTACGCCCCACTCTCTTATAAAAAACCTATGCTAGCCTAGCCTATGTTTTTCCTCGGGATTCAAGCTTGCTTTATACCAAAATTTAATCAAAATCCGTTCAGTGATTTGTAAGCGTAACATAAAGAGTTAATTTCGCATTTATAATACTAGTATAGATTTTTAACATTGAAATGAATTACTCACATAAATGTATTTTAACGCTACCAACTTATCTGGTCGTTGACCTCTTTTATTAGGCCCTAATTCCACCACGCTACAGACAACGGACACGAGACAATATAATACGGACGGATTTGTACACGCGATTTCTGGTTAGGAGTCAGTAGTTCTAATCAACTAAGTTGTCTCAGCTTTTCGTGCCAATATATTACTTTTAACCCAGTTCTAAAACTTCTATAGTTTTTATTTATATTTATAAGCGTTATATTTATATAGTAAAGTCTAGGTTATTATATTTTTATGTTAGAATATAATATATATATATATATATAATTATAATAAAACTAGCTGTATTAACTTCAATTAAAAAACATGACCTTTAATTGATAAAAATGAAAATTACTAAAAGTTGTGTAAGCTTCCAACACATAAGCTTTTGTTTCTAAATCAATAACTAGCTTCTCAATGCGACTTTATCTGCGTCTAATTGTATATATTTCTCATCAAGGTCTCAGACTGTTGTGTCAAATTTTATTACAATTTATTTAATAGTTTAGTCTTGAAGTGGTAACAAATGAACAGACAAACAGAGATACTATTCACATAATATCGATATCATAATGAATGTACAAATAAATACAACATTGAATTTCATCACATGAATAAGCTTTTCCTTCAAGACGTACTCGTAGTTACATGTATTACGATACGATAGTACATAATCGACTGTTCGATGAAACGCGCGTGCTTATTAAACGATAACAAAACATCGACACATTTAAGATGGATCTAAATATTCTAAAGATACGCGCTTATAGGTGACAGTTAAAAATTTGTCTACGCTGATGAAACAAGTGTGCAAATTTTAAAATTGAGAAGTGTATTTGTTATCTTTCAAGTTTTATTTCAACATAACATCAGCAACAACTAAAATGTGAGTTGGATTTTGAAAATAGAATAGTGTTTATAATTATACATTTTTTTAAACAATCAATGTTAAACAGTATCATGATTGACAAATATTTCTAATGATCGCGTTAGAAGCTAGCTGTTACGACTACCACGCCAATCAGTAGTGCTATCCTGCTACCTACCTATACATGCATATATACGTATAGTTCAGAATCTTCATATCATACTCGTGAATTTTGAATATCTACTTATTGTGATATGATTCCCTTAAATGTTATAATTGTTAGCTATTCTTAGCTCTGTAGTCTATAATACCACTATACACATATACAAATCAGTATTTAGTAAGCTACCACTATTTACAGGCAGTTAGTCTAGTTACTTTTTCTTTTATCACACAAAAAAAGATAATTTACATTTTATGGTATTTATAATCTCATAAATTATACGAAAACTTTACATTTTCTGGGGTCTTTCATTTAGCTTTCTCAAATGAAAACTGGGGATGACTTATTACAGTTACGTTTAAAAAGTAAACTCGGTAAGTGAAATAAATTATACTTTTAATCTTGTATGAACAATACTTGTTAAGAATATGAAGTGCGTCATTGTGATTATGAATAATTATATATTTAAATTTGTGTCCACTTTTTTGTACGATCCTCTCAGTCTTTTCTATTCTGTGTTCTTTAAAATAAGTTTTATCATATATAAAATTTACCCAAATCTATTGTACATAGATTGCATATTAATAATCATGAATTGTCGAATAATACACAAAGCGTACTAATAAAGCTAATTGCATAAAATATATTGTGTTGATAATTGAATAAATTAAATTTACGTGGAAAATGTACGTAACGTCATAATGGTCGTAGTAAAACATCGTATTGTATTCAGCTAAAATTAAATAAATATTTCGAATACTAATATATTTATAGAATAAATGTAGCGAAAATTTATACCATATTTTATTATACTGTTATGTCCGATATGCAGTGGAATACATTTTTAAATATATAAGTAAATTATGAAATATTCTCCGTATTCAATATGTATATGGCGATCGATTGAATGGTATATATTAGTTCTAAGCGGTATCACCTAATGGCGATTTTTAACAATGTGGATAGTATAAGAACCTTGGTCATGAAAAAATACATATAATTGTTAACTTTCAAGGCGATCGATTAAACGGTGTCGAAATCTATTAATATCATATAGATATAATAATAAATAATAATAATATCCTGGGACATTATTCACACAAGGCCATCTGATTCCAAACTAAGCAGAGCTCGTACTATGGAAACCAGACAACTGATTTACTACATATACTACTTTTCTTTTGTAAATAAATACTTATATAGAAAATTACATCCAGACTCAGGACAAATGGACATGTTCATGCACACAAATGTCTGTCCTGGGAATCGAACCCACGATCTGCGGCGTGAAATGCAAGCATCTACCAACCACGCCAATCGGCTCGTCTAAATGATAATATTATTATTATTTATATATAATGTAAGCAAAGCATGCCATGTCATTGGTTGTAGTTTCAAAACGAGATAAGCACCATATTATTTATTCAGCTGCAAAATTAAAATTTCTACGAGTAATGTGTATTGAGACGAAAATGTTTTAAATGAATTTCCATTTATACTTATAATTATATCGGCCAAAAATTATGTATTTTACTTCATAAATATTGTAGTAGCCAGTCCCTATTAGGGACATAACGCAGATAAACTTCCAGCTCGCGTTCACGGGCACTCAGACTATTTGCCTAATAGTGGTAAATTAACATATAATAAATTTGTACATGAAGGGCGTACATGCGAATTGGAAACGAACATAGGAAGAGATTTAATTAAATAAATCTTTATGCATAAATTCAAAGTGATAATAGCTTGTCTATTAGTAAAGTAACGACCTGTGAATGTCCAACTGCTGGGCTAAGGCCTCTTCTCCTATTTTGAGAAGAAGGTTTTTGGCGCTTATTCCACCACGCTGCGCCAATGCGGATTGGTGGACTACACATGTGACAGAATTTCAGTGAAATTTGACACATGCAGGTTTCCTCACGATGTTTTCCTTCACCGTCAAGCACGAGATGAATTATAATCACAAATTGAGCACATGAAATTCAGTGGTGCATTATATTTTTGATATTGTCAAATAGTTTTCGCCTGCAGCTTTTTTCGAGTTTAAGGGGGGGTAGGGGAGCAGGTGTTTGTTATAAAAAAATCTCCCATGTTCTTATCGGATTAGTAGTTACGCCGTTAAAACATAACATACAGACAAAGCTACTTTCGCATTAATAATATTAGTATAGATATTGCTATCGATATATATTATGGTATATCTTGTACATGATGCTATAAATCCATGATCAATCATCAGAATAATAAAAACTTGTTCAATGTGTCCACCTTTTGTGTACTGGTATTAATATATTTATAAGTATAGGCGCTTAACTTTCCTACGCGCGCATAGCTAGTATAAAATAAAATGTTTTATTTTCTCATACGTAAATAATTCACTGATTCATACCATTTATCTATATACTAATTGGATAATAATAAACACAAATACATTAACACTAGACATGTGCGAATGAATAATACATAGGTGTATACAAATCTTTACATATACACAATACTGAAATAACTAAAGATGTATTTAATTAATGGTTTAAATAGAAAGCCATGCTATATATATAAAGTGACTCACACTTACAAACTCACAATTAAATATTTATAAAGATTTATAACGTGAATTAAGTAATTTGTGCAAAATATTATTTTACTCGGAAAGGCTTTGCGCAAGCTCGTCTGGGTAGGTACCACCCACTCATCAGTTATTCTACCGCAAAACATCAGTATCTACTTTGAATCGTTGTGTTCCGGTTTGAAGGGTGAGTGAGCCTGTGTAATTACAGGCACAAGGGACATAACATCTTAGTTCCCAAGGACGGTAGCGCATTGGCGATGTAAGCGATGGTTAACATTTCTTTCAATGCCAATGTTTATGGGCGTTGGTGAACACTTACCATCAGGTGGCCCCTATGCTCATCCGCCTAGCTATACAATAAAAAAAAGAATGGACAACAGGGTCTCCACGTAAGTGGTCGACACCACCCATAACATTGACGCCATGAGAAAAAGATTTTATGTCCCTTGTGCCTATAATTCCACTGGCTCACTGCCTTTCAAACCAGATAACAACAATACCAAGTATTGCTCTTTAGCGGTATATAATATGATAAGTGAGTGGTACCTACACATATCGCTAGTAACAGTACGAAATTTTAGAAGTTATCAGTTTTTCTGTACCTCGTAAGCACGTAAAGGCACATACGCCTTATCAAAATCAGATTTAATTGTTATTTTTTATGTCAATAGTGTATGAAAAAACGATATCGTTTAGATTTTATGGCGATAAAGTGACAATTTGTTAGTAGTAGTAATTGGCCTCTGTATTATATCCAGTCGTGTCGGATTGCAACCTCATCGAATTAAAGAGTGGTTTAATAACGACTGCACCTATGTTTGGTTACACAATTCCGCCAATCATCCTGCTTAGCTGGATATCAGAGACTGGCCGTGTCATGAAATCAGTAAAAAGGAAATCATCATAATTTTTTATATGACCAGGGAACACATACAAACAAAACTCGCCTTTATAACACTATGATGTATAATGTAATCTTATCAAAAAGTATTTAACAATCTTCAAGCTAACAACACACTTAAGAAGTAAGGACGAATGAAGTCGCATAAATGACGCACGCGCTTAACGTACTCAGTAACTACCTACTTAGTACGCAAATGACAGAAGCAATTTAGTTTAGTACGGAAACATAAACAACTTGCGAAGTTTTAAAGTGTTTTGAAACTGTCATAACCGTTTATGTTAGCGAAAGTTTAAAAATTAATCGTCCTCTTTGCTTAGTTATGAGAAAGGGTTTTATATGCGAAATTAAGTCTTATAATAATTATCATTATTAATTTCGAAATGGTAGCCAGGCGATAATTTTTTTTTAAAGGTTTTACCCGTTTCTACTGTGAAAGTCCGGAACAAAACATATCAACACATACTTTTTGTTTTCAATCTGATATATGTAGTAATCATATATGATTATAAAAACCAATGAATTATAATTCTTAGCTTTAAACATTAATAATAGTACGGTATTGGCTTCATTCATTAATATATTTTTTAATTTAAGCTTTAAATTAATTAATTGTTAGAATTTCCCTTTTATTAATTTTGTCAATTGACACTGTGAAAATAATATAAATCTAAATAAAAATCTAGTGCCTGTATAAGTTAAACTGACTCGGTTACCCTTCGAATCGAAAATTAGCCATGATATGTAGTAAATTGGACGGTAGTATTGATAGGTTGAGTACCTCAGGCATATTAATCTACGACAACATTAGGAGAAATTATTTATGAAACTAGAAAAAAAACTGTCGCACTAATATAAAATCTCTTTTAACTTGGATATAAAATGAAATGTCTAAAATTTCCGACCACTGCGTAGCTTTGTACTAACTACAATATCAGTTTAGGTCAAAGTTCTATATCGTTGGTCTTACAAGAAATAAAAATTAAACAATTTTATACTTTTATTAAAAAATATCTTAAATTTGAAATTAGAATTTTGGTTTCATTATAAACTTTGATCGAAATCCGAAGTTAGAACGTTAAGTTTGATTGGAGTTATTTGAATAAATTGGTTTAAACATTTTCAGTACTAATAAGCAGCCGATAAATGTTTCACTGCTTGATAATAATCTCCTCTTCTTTTGTAAAAAAGGCTTACAACTTCTTCCACAGTAGCTTGAAGCAGTTTTCCAACGCGGGATACTTATGTGGCAGAATATTAACATATAGTTGTCCCCGTGACTTACTTTCACCACCGACCATGATATATAAGCACAAATTGATGAGCCTGTTGGTGTGGTTGGTTGATACTTGCCTTTCGCGCCGCAGGTCGTAGGTTCGATTCCCTCCAAGGACAGACATTTGTGTGCATGAACATGTCTGTTTATTCTGAGTCTGGGTGTAATTATATATACATTAGTATGTATTTACAAAAGAAAAGTAGTATATGTAGTTGAATATTAGTTGTCTCGTTTCCATAGTACAAGCTCTGCTGAGCTTGGGATCAGATGGCCTTGTGTGAATAATGTCCCATAATATTAAATTAAGCACATGAAAACTCGTGCTTGCCCAGGCTTGAACCCACACTCTTCAAACAAGATTTACATGTTCTAACCACCTTGATATCTCAACTCAGCATTATTGGAACGAAGTTCAATTACGCGGCTTACACTAGAGTGAAATGGCAGTGGCTCAAGGTCACGTGAGTAACGAAATAGCGTTCATACTGTGCCCAACAAATGCTACAAAATATGATGCGTTCGAATTTAAGAGGGCGATATATAGGAGGTTGAGGTGCTTTTCATTGCGAGAAAAATACAGTAATATAATCAATTAAAATCTACATTTTAAAAACGGAATTTTAGTCGAAAATATATCGCACACAACTTCGTTCCTGACGGGGGTCCCCCGACCGCATAATTTTTTATTGTAATTATTATTAATTGTTTCGGTATCGAATAAAGTAAAACAGTTATTCATTATTCTAAAATCAATACAGTCGTTAAAATCTTTAACTTACTTTTTGACTTACACACGATTGAAAATATACCGCCTTATACTAAATTCTCCGAACTTAAAGGCGATAAAGTCAGACGTGTGGCGTGTGCATTGGATATTACGTCAATCGTTAAGGAAGGGCTTTAATTACGCACAAAAAAAATGCCTACACTATAAATTAATCATATTTTTTGTTATAGTATATAACTAGTAATCACACATAAGCTTAAAAAGCTAAAAAACTTAGAAAAAAAATGAAAACGTTATGAATAAATTACATATTTCTATTTCCTTTGAGTTACAATTATTTATTTGATGTAAAACGTTTTTTTGCCATTTCTTGTTGATACATATTTATGTGTCATTTCCGCCATGTTGGATAATATAATGATACCTCATTTGATGAAAAACAAATATACAGATTGTTAAAATAATGACGTATTTATAGTATATTAAATTTTTTTACGTTATTTTGCAAAAAGAAAATATAAGAACACTTAAAGACCCTGGTGTTATCAAAGTCCGATTAACTCATTCGACTTAAATCTGAACGATCATTGGTTAATAGTAGCCGATGACGTAATAATTAACCAATCAGCGTCCAGTACTAACTCAGATTAGTAAATCTGACTTTAAACAGTGTTAAAGAAATTGTAGGTTAATATACAAGTCTCCTTGAGTTTTATTCAAGTCATCGCGTTTGTGATGATCGTTGATTCATTTGAGTTCAATTGCTCGGAACTGCTCTAATTACAACTGCGTAGGGAAGTCGTTATCATGTAGAAACGTTTTATTTCGTGACGTAATAATAGGCAAAAAGGTTTGTTATGATGTTACTAATATACTTGACAAAAATGTAATTTTATCAAAGGATTAAAAAATGTGAACGCATAACATTTGAAATGAGAACAAAATTTAAACCTATTATTTTGTTTTCTTTATATTTCATTCGTTTAGTTATTGTTCATTCGATTGATTTGGAAGTATAATTATGTATACATACATTATGATTTAAACTAAGTTCTGATATTATTGAACTCATGTTAAAAATTGTGGCGAAGTCTAGCAACGATAGACATGTACATTATACAGAATTGTATATGATATATCTAAAATATATCTATACTAATATATAAAGCTGAAGAGTTTGTTTGTTTCATCCGGCTAATCTCAAGAACTACTGGTTCGAATTTAAAAAATATTTTTGTGTTGGATATATGTGGTCCTTTTATCGAGGAAGGCTCTAGGTTTATTTTTATTAATTATACGCGGGTGAAATCGCGGGCACAGCTAGTTATGTAATGTAATAGCTAAGGAGTATTTAATTCATCCTTCAAACAAGAACACAACAATACTAAGTATTGATCTTTGGCGATAAAATTTGTGTAGACGATCTCTACGTACTCTGACGGGCTTGCACAATGATCAACCAAGATAAATAAATAGCAAAAAATCATACAAAATATTATCACAGCTATAATTAGTATCGAATTCCTCTTTGATTCAATTTCAACGAATATCCACTCACAATATGCTTGAATAAAATAAACATAAATTGTGAAGAGAATAACCAAATCCCTATGTTTCGAACGTAGCTTCTATAATTGTATTTCTATTTATTTCCACATTATATACATGCATATGTATATAAACTAAATTATTCGTGCATTAAATATAATACGTACCTATGTTTTGATAAAGTTAATAGCGAGATCAATTGACATCAATAAATATAACCCCGTTTTATTGCCTCTACTCTAGTGATAGGAGGGCTGGTTCATTTTTCGTCCAGAGAATCGGAATTGCGATTCAAAGGGGAAATGCTGCTAGCGTTCTTACCACCATTCCACGCGGTCACGATTTGTACAGTAACTGTAATGTTTAACTTTTATTTGTATTTATTTAAGGCTTTAATGTAAATATATATTAAAGATTTATAAATATTAATGGTATATAATAATGTACAACGTATATCTGCCCCGCGACTCCGTACAGGTCATTATTTTTTCCGTATGTGTCTATGTTCTTGTCTATGAATGTGTCAGGCTAGCTCAATGTCAATTTATTTTTCGGTGGTTTGATCGCTATGTTGTAACAGACAGACAGAGCGACTTTCATTTATAATATTGATATAGATATGTTATAATGCAACGTTAGTCTAGTCGCTTTTAGTACTGCAATTCACAAGTTCAAAGTTCAAACCAAAAAAGATTATCTCGCTTTTCAAGTGTTTTTAAATAAAATATAAAAAGCCGATGTTCATGTGTTTCAGACTTTTTGGTAATGTCACATTTTCGTACTGTCGGATTATGTAATAAAGAAATGAAATTTAGGGTATGTGTAAACTGTAATTTGAAAATAACACTAACGACTGACTATCCTTGTTTATTTCAATGGATTCCACATTTTTACTGATGACTATTTATTATGAAAGAAAAATATACTTTTGAAATTACTTAAATAAAGAACCCTTTTATAATACTCAACCGAATCTGTCGAATTCTATTTCGATTCGATTTTTAAGCTAATAAAATGTGATCTCCGAATTATTTACTCGTTCTTTATTTGAATATCGTAACAATGCAATCAATTCTAGTTGACATTGTTTAGCTCTATATGAGTTAAGAAGTGTATCGTTGGATTCATTGTTTATTCAACAATATTATATGAAAGTAGTAATCAAAATTTGATTGATTTTTATTCAGAATATCAATACAAAAAGCTTATATTATTTTTATGAACAGTTTGCGTGTATGAAAAAATTGAAATGTATGATTTTTTATTTATGACTACTGCTACCTAATATTTTAATACTTTATGTGTTCTATTCAAATAGGTATAACGTACGTTAAAATGGCAGATTTTGACGCGCACAAATTGAATTCTACGCGAAGCCGCCGGTTTTGCTAGTTCATAATAATTTCGACTTGTTAGTTAGCAAACCTATCGATCGGTGTATTTTAATCTAACAGTGTGTAGTTTCGTTGGGAACATATCCATCTTTATTTAACCTTAAAAACAGCTGGCTGCTCTTTGAATCTGCTTCGTCATGCTTCGTCAGAGAAGCAATTCGGCTACTGCCAATTAATGTATAGGGTTGCTGATGTTGGACTTGCGTAAAGAAAATTTTTGTTCATTTTTAAAATTAATTACTGTGTATGAAATATTTTCTTAATGAACGTCGGAAAGTTTTAAGTGGCACGATAGGCCTAGTGATTATAACATGTGAATCTTAAACGGCGATTGTGGGTTCAAGTCCGGGCAAACGTGACAGATTTTTCATGTGTTTATTTTTTCATAATAATTCATCTCACGCTCGGTGGTGAAGCTGCATATGTCGGATGAACGTTTGCCTCATTTACATCCATCAACCCACATTAGAGTAGCGTTTTCTACGCTCAAAACATTGATTGTTAAATACAGAGAACGCTTTAGCCCAGAAGGATGCCCAACAAGCATAACATTTATGCGGACCCCACACTCACGTCGTAACGTCACGTCGTCACAGCGAACGCAAATATTGATGATTTTCATATATGTAGATAATTTCACGTTTGCTCGCACGTTAAGCTCCATTCCGAGTCGTGTCCTGTCCGAGTATGCCTATGTAAAATTGTTACGATAACGCAAACGCATATACTATTTCACTGGAATGGTAAAGTTTTCTTCCTATTTTATACACGTAATTATAATTAGCTATTATTTATAATTAATAGCGTGACGACTTCATCTGAAGCAAATGTTCCATATTTAAACTTCTCGATTACGTTTACTTAAATAAACTAAAGCTGTTAACGATTGCATGTTTCGGGAGACGTGTTTTTCGCGCAGGCTTGACTTGCTGACTTGGAGGAAAAATCGGGGCGTGAATTGACACCGTGACTCACGCAAATGTCTGGCGCCCGTTTTACGTTTAAATAGACTAATTGAATTCTTTCGCCTCGTATATTTTCAGAACAACTGATGACATGGGTTCGAAACTAATTACATCTGACCCGTCATTGCACAGCTGAATATTATATTATTATATATTATTTTATATATTATTATATTATTTTATATTTATGCTATAACCATGTTCGAGTTTTATTTTGCAACATTAACTGTACTTTTCTTTCTTTTAACTAACTTTTAGTTTTTATTTTTCTATAATGCTGTGGACACACTACACTAACACAATCGGACCGCGTGAACGTTCTTCGAGGCACTTAATTTTTTATGCAATTGATGTAATATTGGCTCCGACATTGTGACCAGTACTATATTATGTCGTGAATGAAACCTTCATTAGTTTTTATTTATATTAACTTTTTTTTTAAGTAGTATCGTTTTTTCTTCTTCTAATTACTTCAAAGTCAACAACTATTTTCTTTAAGTGTGTCAAATGTGAAGGTCATGTTGGGGAGATCAATTTATCAATACTGCTCTCATTTCACTAATGAAAAATGACATTACAATTTAAAATAATAATTAATCTTTGTTGAACATAACTAAAAGTGACCTGCAGTTTTTTCCGCATTAAATATAATTATGTAGACAAGCGAAATACCATTGACTGACTCATCACGAGATCTTCGATACTGTAGGTCCGATTGACAGATTGAAATTTTGCATAGTTACTCCTTTCGCGACGTAGATGATTTTACGCAAATCCTATCCAAAATTATTTTTTGCAATGTCTATCCGTGCAAAAATGTAGCGGGTAGCTTGTAGTATTTATAATATAGGTCTTGTCATAAACATAAATTTGCATTATGTTTTAATTTTTATTATATATAACTAAATGCTTGTTATTCCTTTAATACCAATTCAGTTTGATAAAATTGCTTCAAAATAATGCTTTCGCAAGGGTTTAAAAAGACAATCCAGATTAGTAAATCACGTGATTAGTGTATTCAAACATACAAGCCTAATAATACTAGTAAAGAATTATTGCAATGTATAAAAATTGTCATGTAAAACATATTTCACAGAATGGACATAGAATATATTAATGCTAGTTCCTAGTTGCTGGCTGCCAGAAAATCAGTCTGCAAAATGCAGAGTCACTTAAAAGTTAGGGTTGACAATGATTTGTTATAACTTGTAAAATATTCGAATATTTTGTCAAAATAAAAATAATAAAGAGATATTAGTTAATGATGATTGTTTATTAAACTAACTATATCAATTTTGTTAAAAAAAAAAAAAAAAAAACTTCTATCGAATGTGAAATAAAGCTTAATTTTTAAACGTAAATCTCTTTCAATGACATACATAGCAACTTCTTCATTTATTTTTTAAATACATGTCAGGTCCTGTGACAGAAGTAGGTTGATCGATATAATTCTTTATTTAAAGTTTTAAAAAAAACCCAGCCAACTCAGGACCCCCGGCAGACGTGAATTGAAAGATATTGTAATTCAAGAAAATCAATAAATAAATATTAAGAAAACAAAACAAAAGCGATGAAATACATATATAGGAGGTATATGCGCCACTAACACAAAATGGAGTAGAGAGAGAAAGGGGAAATGGCGCCATATGAATCAATCTTACCACCAAGGCGTGCCAATAGTTGTTTCACATTAAAAAAACATTTAAAGCCTACAGTTTTTGCATCAGTAGATAGCCAAATAGGCTTTTCTCGAAATTATGCCTCAGTTACCAATATTTTATTTGATTTTCATGAAAATGTAACACATCAAGGCTGCATAAAGGACTATTACTCGTTGATTCGCTGTCCACCGACAACTCTATTGTCTGCGACTGACAAATAAAGACTTTTTTTCCCTATTCGTCATGAACTCCGTAAAACTCCTTAGTTGAAGAAAACGACGCTGTTTTTGTGATGTATTCATTCATCATAAAAACCTTATAGTCCAGTGAAATATTCTTAGTTTCTAGTAAAAACTGTGGACTTCAAGTAAGATTGAAAAATAACTAGATTTTGCGCGTGGTAAACGAAATGAGACATTTATATATGCATATTTCTGCCAATAGGCAGTGAAATAGTTTTCTCGTTCTTAAATTCATTGGGTTAAGGACCACAAACTTTAGATCAGATCTTCTAGCGCTAAACAGCAATACTTAGTGTTGTTGTATTCCGTTTTGAAGGGTGAATGCGCCATTGTAACTCATGGGACATAATATCTCAGTTTCAAAAGTTGGTAGCGCATTGGCGATGTAAGGAACGGCTAATATTTCTTACAGTGCCAATGTCTATGGGCACTGGTGACCATTTACCATCAGGTTCATTTGCCTTTTTTATAAATAAAATAATGAAAGTCATTTGATTGTTTTTTTTTTTTTTTTATGGTGTAGGTTAGTGGACGAGCATGTGGGCCACCTGATGGTAAGTGGTCACCAACGCCCATAGACAGTGGTTTGTATATTTCTTAAAAAAAAGAACAACATCACCACTGCGCCACCAACCTTGGGAACTAAGATGTTATGTCCCTCGTGCCTGTAATTACACTGGCTCACTCACCCTTCAAACCGGAACACAACAACACAAAGTACTGCTGTTTTGCGGTAGAATATCTGATGAGTGGGTGGTACCTACCCAGATGTTGTTTGCATGAATAATGGTTACTTTTGTAGTTGGTTTTGCATACACTATCATCTTCCAATTTCTCGTTCAGAACATTAACACAATTACATATATTATATGCGTATTTCTTATACAAGAATACTTTAAATTGTATAACATTATTTTATTATACATTGGATGAAATTGGCTCAGAGTAGATTTTATGATTTGTTTTTAAAAATATGCGAAACGAAAGAAAAACTCAGTGTCACACAAACATGCATAAGTATCTTCCAAAAACAAATTCAAAATTTATTTAAAATATTATTTTATTTGTTATTGTCAGCCCTGCATATTGCATCAATAATGACACCTCTACAGCTACGAACAAACGACAGTTTAATTGCATTGACGCATCGTTGACGACGTCTACCAATGAAATATTTAATTTCAATTGTAAAGACATCAAATATATAGTTTACAACCAGTCATAAGACTTCGTTACATCGTTTGAATTTTGACGTCTCGATGTTCGACTTATGTTTACCTATTTGTTTCATTGTTTAGTTAACTTTAATAAATATGTTTGAGATAAATAGTTCCTTTGTTAACAAAGGTTATACGTATAACTACACGACTACCCTATGAAGATACAGATGCAGTAATTTGGTGGTAGGGCTTCACGGGCTTCCAGTTCGTCTGGGTAGATGCCAGCCACTCATCATTTACATTCTACTGTCAAACAGACATACTTAGTATCTATGTGTTCCGGTTTGAAGTTCCCTAGTTTGGCACATTGGCGACGTTTCCTTACATATGACATTCATCAGATAAATGCAGATTTCCTCTGGACATTTTCCTTCGAAGCTGAGAAGGGACAGAATTTAAAACACTAATTTATCACATTAGTCACAGTGCTGAACTTCATCAATCTTCCGATAAGAGTCACGTGATCTAGTCATATTCTAAACAAATAAATGAAATTGAAGTGTCTGTCTGTGATTTCAATATAATTGCCATTTTTAAAGTTAATATAACTATTTGCAATTTACCAAAACCAAAACATTTTTGTTATTTTAGACAACCGCTGCTACCTAATTATTTAATTTTTTTATATGTTATCTCAAATTATAATTTTAATTTAGCAAGCAATCAAGATATGACGTAATACCATATCTCATTAAGTCAATAAATAATAAAGATTAAATAAGTAATTTGTTATTCTCTTTACGTCTAAGTTCTTTATTCGTTTCGTATGCATCACATTAAATAATTAAATCCATTGAAACAAACAGTTTTACTATTTCAGAGTCGTCCATTTCATTTGTATCAAAATAATTGCTGTTTTAATAATATCTTCATCACAAAAGATATCATTAAACCTTTCAAAGTATTTATATAGTTGATGAAACAGCATCGTTAAGCAAATACGTTTTTGATTTTAGTAAAATTTTAAATAATAATTGTATTTGTAGTACTTCATGCTGATTATATTAATTTAAATCTAAATTGAATGTTTTTGTCAAATTAAACGCAATACATCCACCAAAATACATTGGAGCAGCTTTGCGGAATCTTCTTCAAACCTTCTTCTTCTTCTTTTCTTTCTCTTAAGAAATAAAAGCCAACAATAGCACAGGCTGTATTTTTTATTGCTTATTTGCTAAATAAAGATCTAGCAATAAATGATCTTAAAAGGTCTGTTTCCTCTGTATATATCTGCTAAAGATTCTGTATGAATCAAATATAATGTTGTAACTTTTGCCTTCATTTATTTATATGAAGAGAAATTAAACAATTCTGTGACTGTTGTCTAGAAAGAAAAGGGAACAGTAAATGCTGCATTTCCAGCTCGTAATTTTCGGTAGACTTTTCGAACAGGTGGTACTTTTGGGATTAACTTTTAAGCTGACAATTCAAAAGATTTTGTAAGACGTTCTACTACCTGCCGAAAAAATGATATTTTGAAGTTATACTTGAGAATGTGTGTATTTTGGTCGAAACGATCGTGATTATTACGATCGTCGGAATTCAGGATACGGGAACATATTTGTGACAAAGATTCACGGCTAAGTCTAAAGTTCAGTATGCAAATGATATTGAAAAAGTTCGTATGATGTAGTAGGTAACTTGAATTAGTTTCTGAAGAAATGACACAAGTCAAAACGATCTACTTATTAGCTTAACCAAATTTAGATAGACCAAATGTTTTTGATATTTACAAATATTCTTACTAATATTGATGAATATAATCGCATTATTTCGATGGAGCTTTGAAATTTCAAGAGTATGTCAAGTAACATAATTTATACTAGAAGAACTACTCAGACAATCGTTAACTGCCAGTGATATGTTGTTGACTATAATACTAATTATAAAATTAAAATGACAAACAACAAAAGTACGATTAGTTGGCTTTTAAAATTTTACCTGTGAGATACGAAGTGTGTTCTTAGAGATCTGATTAGAGATTTGAGAGATTTTTATCGGCCCCAACTTGAACCCAGGACCTCGAGATCTGCGGCCTTTTAACTCATTTTATTTGGACGAGACCAACGAGATCTCGAATATAAAAATAAATAGATATCATAACTGTGTATAACTTTAACAATACTAACCGCTGTTCAACTTCTAGGGTTGAAACACATTAAAACACCTCTAAATCTACTCTAGAACTAACACGTTCCTACTTTATTACAAGTGTATCATTTGTTCTAGAACTTGGAAAAGCGAGATATAATTTGTTCAATTACCAATCTTTTAAAACTCACCACAAAATTCACACAATAACGCTGTTGATTTTTAAAAATTTACATACAATTACTATTATAATTATATATACGTAGTCGAGACCTCATGAATAGAATACGAAATTGGAGAATTGGTTAACTCGAGCAGGCATCATAAAAACATCGCGAGAAAGCTTTAGTAGTCCGTTATTTAAAAAACGATACCAGGGAGCAGTGTTTATACTTTATGAAGATACGAAAATCATCGAATTATTTGAAATAAATATCCTGGTTTGGTCAAGACATTTTCTCATTTGTTTCTAACGTTATCAAATCTAACTAATTATAAAGTTAACTAAACTCACTTTACTCCACTTTTAACTTTTATAATAATTTCTTCCCCGCGTTCCACGTTCGAAATACAAACATAATTTAAATTAAATCTATTTATGAAATGTATGCGTGCGTGTTGCCTGCCAGTTATAACATATAAATATTTAAAAATATTTATGTAAAGTATGTAATGTTCTTTGACATTGAGCTCATATTATATACCAAGCCACGCTTATTTTATAATATATAACGCAGTGGCGACCTGAATAATCTAAATAGCAAGAGAGTGCTTCAAACATTTTAACTCGGGTAAAAAAAGGTTGAGTACCACTGAAAATTTGACTGACGTATAATTCACAAATGTTTAATATTTGAAGCGTAAAAATTACAACATTGTAAGAAATACTATTATATTATAAATATGTTTATATATATTATAATTGTTTGTTTTTCGATTGTTGTTACTCAATTTAAAAAGTAAAGTATAGAATTTTGATTATGTTGTTGTACGTATAGAGTAAAATCTCGTTTTTATTTACTTTAATAATACGTCAAAAAATGTTGAACCGGCAAGAGCTAGTTTAAAGAATGTGTCAATTTTTCTCACGTATATTTTGAATATATCATTAAAATTTGGTCTTAATGCGGTTTGGTCTTCTCTATCAATTTTCTAATCAACGTCTGTTACAACGAAATATTGTTTTATTGGTTATGCATTATTTATTATATAAAAGTCTTAATTTAATTTAACATTCTGTTTGATATTTTGTTATTCGTCTATAGTCGATAAAATCTCTTTTATACGTGGTGGAATCAGCTCCAAAACTTTTCAGAACGTACATAATATTAGACAATAGTGTGAAACGTCTTTCGATAAAAATAACGCGTGAAATTATCTACAAATAACAGAAGGGAATCGTTTCTTTATAAAATTTTATAAGATTCCACGTTTACGCATTTCCACGTCATGCATAGAAACATTTTTACTCACATTAAAATATAATCAAATACTGAACAGCTAGTGGAAAATTTCTTATATTTTGACCAATCAAATCCACTTAAACCTGAAAGAGTACACTAACCTCCAATCCGAACTAAACATGCAATTTGGCTATCTTTCAGAAATGTATATCAACATATAGTATTTTAAACACAAACACGCTTCCTTTGTTATGTTGCCAATTTTTATATGAAAAATTAGATTTAAACGAAAATGGTCTTTATTCCATTATTATAAATAGTATTATATTGGCGTGAACTACTTCATACTTACTACTGACGCGTTTTAGTTCTCTCTGTGTTAACAGGTACGAGCTGTCATCGGATGTTTAAAACGTAAAATGTTCTTGATATTATTTAATGATTACATAATCAATATTTGAGTCCTTCAGTATTATTCTTAGGTCGATTTTATATTCATATTGAAATAAGTATAGAATAATTGTTTGAAATGAAGTTTCAATGAATTACTTTAGTTGTAATAATAAAAAACGTGTTATAAAGGAATCTGGGCATATGTTGGCTTATTAATTAAATTTAATATTTTCAAATAAAGATTCAATAATGTTCATATAGCCTGAATAGAAAAAAAATAATTTTTGTTTCGAAAATTAAATGAGAAAATTTAAGTTTATTATATAATTATTATATTTTCCTACTGATATTTTCCTTACCAATTGAAACATGACGTATGCAGAGAATAGGAAACAATTGAATGTTTTCTGCGTTTCATCGAACGGAAAAAACAAATTACAGAACAAGATAGATCCTTTTTGTTGAAATTCTAGCGAAAATGGACTCAGTTTTTCTTCAGCTCCTCGACGATTCGGTAAATGGGATACCAGAAAAAATGCTACTCGCTTTTGCTACTGGAATTATTTTACACAACATAACTAGTTTCATTAGAAAAAATACTTAATCATTTTTAATACAATTACTCGTATTGTAGTTACGATTTTTATATTCTTGAAAATAACTTAAATGTATAATAATAATCATACTTATTATTATTATATTCATTAATATTTATAACTGTTATTTTATTTATAAAATTAATAATGATATTTTATTACCTAACAAACTCCCCAGCTTATATTGCTCGCCATATTTAATTCATTGTGACATCATTGAAGTAAACTATTAGCTCTTCCAATAACATTTTCAGAGCACTCTAATAAGTAAGATACACATTTTACCTTTGACAGTAATAACAAAGACAAACATAGTATACCATATAATGCAACTTTTAAACATACATATTTTATATTAATTTCTCAAATGGGCCGTGTCGGCTATCTTTCACTCTATCTCGTTTCTTCGAAATAACTTCTATTTAATAATAATAATATCTTGGGGCATTATTCACACAAAGCCATCTGATCCCAAACTAAGCAGAGCTTGTAATATGGAAACCAGACAACTGATATACTTACATATACTACATACTTTTATAGATAATTACACCCAGACCTGAGTCTGGGACAAACAAACATGTTCATGCACCCAAAGTCTGTCCTAGGTGGGAATCGAACCCACGACCTGCAGCGTGAAAGGCAAGTGGTAGGATTTTGTGCAAGCCAACAGTAATACGTAGTTTAGTTTCGTAGTGTTTCAGTTTGAAGGGTGAGTGAGCCATTGTAAATATGGGCACAAGGGACATAACATAACATTTTAATTTCCAAGCTTGACAAGGATTTTTTAATATTTCTTAGAGTGCGAATGTTTATGAGCGGTGGTGAGCGCTTACCATCAGGTGATACATTTGCCCGTCCGCTTAGCAATTTCAAAAAATAAAACTAAATCGTAATTTCAACCCTACTTCCATCAAAATGATTACACCAGATTTGGGTACAGCAAAATATACATTTAATTAAGATAATTCTAATTATGCGCTGGTATAGTATAGTAGATCACAGAGTTCCAACCTCAAATATCAAAAGTAACGTAATTTGATTAATAAGTTCCAACAATATTTGTATAATAAACACTTCGGCTCAAGAACCCTCAAAAATAATTAAATCCGTCTAATGAATTGAATAGCAGCCAAAGAATATATTGTAAATTTATTTTAACAAAAAATGTTAATAATATGACAAGATTCACTCCAGGTAATTGGATATTCGACGGTTATTTTAACCTTCATTAACTTGGGACATTGAATTAATTCGATCATTGTTTCAACAATCCCTTAGAAATATATACATATATGCAAATCGTGACTTTGTTGTTCAATCACTTTCGAATAGTTGGACGCATTCTAATAGCCATATAAGTTTCTTAAGTCATGATGATTTATATATAAATATTATGTTGAATACGTTGTAGATATACCGTCAGAGCGTCACGGTAGCATGCGTAAGCGATCCCGTGGCGCTCCCCGTTAGGACGTAAAGGGTACCGCTGTTTTTTTAGTGAGTATTCCGATGTTCGGGGCGCACTCGACGCTTTTGACTCCAACGAGCCTCTCACATACCACTGTTCCCGTGGGGGAAAAGCATGATGCATTTTGCCAGCGTTAAAAAAAAGGATATAGATTTATATTCGAAGATTTAGAACCAACCAATCAACCAACGCTGTTTTGGAAAAATAAGTACTTTAAAATTTTACTTGAATGCACGCTTGAAATTAAGTTTTAATAGTGGCAAATTGAGATGGAACCAATTTCAAGCTATACCGAATCTAATGAAAAGTGTTTTATCAAAATCGGCTCATAAGCTGAATAGTTTATTGGTGATCATATTATGTAGGTATATATGTATATACAGAGAACATCCTCTTTTCTTTTGAAGTTAAATTATTATTTAAATGAAGAATCACTGACTCTAAAAATATTATATTCATTAGTTACTATGTATGCTGCTATCAGACTTTTTTCTAAAATCGAAAATTATCAAAATTATATACAATAAATTGCTTTACAGGTATTACAGATAATTTTGTAATGGTTATTGAGAGGAAAACAGGATAATTAATACATTTACCAATAGTTAGGGCTGACTAGGGAATTTTTGTTTGATTTTTAGAACGATAAAAAATCTATAGGCGCTTACTACATTTTCTTTCCCATATGTTTGATGTTTGCTGTTCCAGTCGCTGCAGCGCGGTAGAGGCGAGAGAGGTAGAAAAACAAATTGCCAGCGCTTAGTATTAATTTTCATATCATATTCTTTAAGGCAACATGAAAAAAAAAATACAATGATGCTGGTCGTTGTAGATATAAAAAGCATAGCATGAGCATAGCAAGCATAGCATGATAGAAAAGCATGCGTATAGCATGAAATCGCATTGCGAGAGGTTCGCGCGGATGAAATCTGAAGTTTTAGTAAAATGAATCCATAAGTTAAAGAAGTAATATTAAACGCAACAATAATAATTAATGTTATGTAAACAAAATTTATACAATACCCAATAAAGTTTTCTTCATCGAAAAAACTCCTCGCCCCATCTCCATCAATCAGCTGTGTAATAGAAACCTTTCTAATAAGCCCCGCCTCAGTGTCAGACTGCTTTATTGGAGAAAGCGGATAGATAGGCCATTACTTCGTTACCGAATCACCTGTCCGAAGCGGTGTTGGGAAGACAGTTTGATGTTTCTTCACTGTTTCGGTGGTAATTGCCTATTTTGCTGTGTAAGGCGAACCTTCATTAGGTAATTAGACTGATTGGACGTTTCCCGTCGCTACTCGATCTTCATTTATATCAGTTGATAGCGATCGGAAGTTTCTTTGTAGGCGAGGTGTTTTCTGGAATGTTAGACAATCATCAGTTGTGACAAAATGATTTAGGCCTTTAATTATTGGTGTAAACTATTTGCGTATATTCTTTATATTATATGTTAATGTATCAAGCAATATACGGATACTGGGGATAACCTCGGGACCGGGCTCTTCCATAACGATTCATAATTTTATTAAGAAACTAGCTGTTGCCCGCAGCTTCGCTCGCGCGTGGTCTTTATCTATACTAATATTATAAATAAGTAAAAATAGATTTTTTGTATGTTTGTTTGTAGCGAATAAACTAAAAAACTGCTGTACTGTTTTTAAAAACCTTTTTTACCTACAGAAAGATACGTTATCAGCGAGTAATTAGCTGCCCGTCCCGACTTCGTACGGGTAAAATAAGGATTTTATCATTTTTTAATCAATAAGTTATAAACATTTACCAATCGATTTATTCGCCCATCCAGTATAGTGTATGTGTGTTCAGTATAGGGCATATAATAATCCTACTTCTTACTAATATAATAAACTCGAAAGTTTGTATGGATGTATGGACGTTTGTTACTCTTTCACGCATAAACTACTGAATGGATTTTAATGAAACTTTACAATAATATAAGCTTAGGGAATACCAATTAAGTGGTACATATGGCAATAATGGAATATGTTTTTTTTTATCCAAACATCACCAACATAGTGAAGTTCGTATATTTCTCCCTAATAGATATTGATATAAGATATTGCGTATTTTGAATTTCATTATTTGCACCCAACTCTTCCAAACAAAAATAAAAGTTTCCAAAAATTTTGAAATTCATGTTTATTAATTCAATCAAAAAACTCAAATAGTATATTTATATTTTTTTAAATTTCTATACTAATGCTTTTACCCCGTTTCTCCCGTTTGGAGTTAAATTTCTAAAAACGACGAAATACGTATGCATAGCTTTAATACCAACCAAAGTGCAGGAATCCCCATACAAACTTTCAACCCCTTTTTTACCCTCTCAGATTTAGATTTTCAAAAACGCTGAAATACATTTTTATTTATTTTTAAGCTTGTTCATTAAATTTCATGCTTCTAACTTTAAAAATGACTGGTTTCTAAACAATCGTTCAACTCTTTAGGGGTAGAATTTCCAAAAATCCTACCTTAGTGGGTGTTATAAAATGTATCAACTGCCAAAATTTCAAGTTTCTAACCCCCGCAGTTTAGGCTCTGCGTTAATGAATCAGTTAGGAAGAGTAATAATATTAAGTGAATAGATATCAACAAAAATACGTATTTTTATAACATTTGATAGACTCAACTAATTTTGATGAAATAAAGGCTAAACGGAATCTTGAAATAGTTCTTATAATAATTCGGTTTTTTCAATTTTTAGACGATTAAAAGATACAGACATGCAGACAGTAAAAAAATTAAAAAAATGATTGCTTTGGTTTTGGTAAATCGTAAATAGCCATATAACCTTTAAAACAGGCAGTTATTTTGAAATAACAGACAGAAACTTCAATTTTATTTATATGTATGGATAATTTATTAATTAATTCGTTTTTGTTATAGATTTATGTTATTTTATGTGTACAATATAAAGTATAAAGGAAAAGTTTCTTCTGTCAGAGACTAAATAAAATCAGACTTAACCAAGGCTACTAATTTAATTAAACAAAAAAAGGGAATTAAAACAAATGTTTTCCATTGAACTTGACACACACCTGAATAAGCTGCTTAAGCGGCCATTTTATGTAGAAAAAATATATAATATACAAACAAAAGCAGCTATATAACAATTTTAATTAAAGTTTCAAAAGCAGCTATTTGACCGCTCTGGTAGGTTAAGTGTTAAAAATGAGATGACACTTAAAGCATATATATATATATAAATATATACATACATTAGCTAAGTTTCCACCAACAATAATTACACAATCATTAAAATAATCAAAACATATATAAAATCAAACAGCTAAACCATCATAATCAGTAAAGGTGTAGTAAGATATATATTTTTTTATAATCAAATATACTTAATTACTTAATGAAAACACAAATTTAACAAAAACAAAATATAAATGAAATCACATAGCTTAAGCATTATTACATTGAGTAAGGCCAATAAAATGCAATAAATAAATGATATATATATTATTTATATATTTTTTAACCAAATACAATTAAAAGGCAAGCAAGAATATGACTACAGTACAAAATTTATAACAAACTTAAATATTGAATATTAAGATGGGTTGGTGCATTCATTTTATATAAATTAATACATTTAATACATTATTATTTTTAACTTATTTATGTTATTTTTGCAGTGTTTTTTTTTAAATATATAATATCAATATCTGAGTACACTTCATTATATATTATATGCTCGCACAGATCTACTTCTTCCTATTCATGATTATGCTGTCGCAAGCTTGATGTAGCCAAAGACCAATTGAATTAAGCTGAGAGATTACAAAATACTTTTATTCGGTTTATATTGGGATGAGGCAAATATAACCACGTTTCACAATTTTGTTCTCTTCTTAATTAGTTGCCCGTCTGACTTCATAGGAATATGCACATCTTCTCTATTTTGTACTGTGTGTTGTTTAACCCTTTTACTCCCCCTTCATCACTTGATATTCATTAGATGATGACGGTGATGACGACGTCTCAGTGCTTTTATTTATGTGCTCCGTATTTTGTTGTTCGATCACTACTATTTTAGCTATCTCTATAGCTTTCTTTAGTGACAGATCAGACCGTTGTAATAATCTTTGATGTTTGGCGAGCTACTCTAACACATATTCGCTGTAAATTTATCACTGACCAATGACTATTAATTCAACGAAATCGCATTTTAAACTGTAATTTTTTAGACTCGTAATAAAGTTGGTTATATTTTCGTGTTTGCTTTGTTTTCTCATAAAAAATACATGTCAGGCCATAGTTAAATTTTTCCTCGGTTCGAAATACTTGTTACATTTATTAATGAGGTCTTCTAAAGTAATTTCTGTTATTTTAATGTTGAACAAAATTGCTATTTTTCTCTATTTACACTTCTTATACATAACCAGTGGCTAATACTCCTTATATATATCCAGAGGCTAATAAATATAGTTCAAAATATGGTTGCCATTTTTTCCGCGTTAAATTGTTATTTATTTCGTTGTTTAGAAACACGAATTTACGAAAAAATTATACCTATTTAAAGTTTTAAGAAGTGATATACCGTTTATGTTTAAAGCAAGCACTTCTAAAACCATGTATTATTGTTATAGTTGTTTTTTAGGCTTTGTTTATACACCTATATACTAATTACGTATTAATTATTGTCACTGAGTTAACTGACTTGCTCACACGCAGTCTTAAAGCGTACTGTTATGAAAGATATAAGATGAGATCATAAAGATACACACAATATATATGCAATATTAGTTTTTATGCAAAAACAACACACGAAGCTACTGAAAACACGAAATTGTTAACAAAACTTTTTGATTTTGACAACTAACAGGTGCGCGTACTTTTCCTACAGATAATAATTTATTGATTTTTAGTAGGGATACTAAACTTATAATAAATTAATAAAGAGATTAAAAATTATAGGACAAAATATAGGATAAATCATAAGCAAAAGTGTAAATTACATGTAATATTTAATGTCTTTTCAGTTTGACCATAACCATTTTTTAATAAATGTTCTACGTGTATCTTTAAATTGACATAACTTTATTATTTATGAACCGATTGAAATAAAATAAACACTAAATGTTAAGTAAAGTTAGCCACAATACATTAGTGAAAACCGCACTCAAATCCGTTAAGCCGTTTTTAAGATTAGCGTGCACAAACGCACAGACAAACAGACAAACAGACAAACAGACAAACAGACAAACAGACAAACAGACAAAAAAAATTATTAATCATTGTTTTGGGTTCTATTGTGTTTATAAAGACCCCCGATAAAAGTTTTACTCATTTATCTTCCATGTACAGACATCGACCAGTTACAGATTTATTATATGTATAGATAAACATTAGCTTTGTATACTCTTTGTATATATAGTAAACAATGCATTTAAGGGATGCTTATATTTATACAACCGAAAATATGTCAATCTGTGTCATATTAATTATTATTATTAACATTGTATGAGGTAGATAATAATTTGCCACGAAATTAAAAAAAAAAAATAAGTTTACCTCATAAAATGTTAATAGTCGCCTCAACGTTTTGCGCCCGTAAATTCAATTTCACCTCTAAATGAAAAACCTAGAAATATCAGTAATCGAAATTATAAAATACAGAGTGAATAAGGAATAAATTCAACGTATCGTTAAAAACAAATAAAACATATGCGTCGGTTTGGTTGGAAATATCACGTAGTTTTACCAATAGTTGAAGTGCTCGGTATAAAATGCTCGACTTGTTCCATAGCGAAGAGAATATTGCACTCATTGAAGGAATTCCGAGACGTGACCTCGTCCATCGTGAAGCGTGAGAGATTAAATATTTTCTTGATTATGTTTTCTTTTCCATCAAGCACTTATACATTTTAAATAAAACACTTTCCAGTTGGTATAACTAAGTTGTAACTTTAATGAATTTAAAGTTTTAGAGTTATAGTCTGCTATGAAACACTGAAGACTTATATAATAATAATAATCACGAGGTAAGGTAACAGCCTGTTAATATTTCATTGCTAGGCTAAGACCTTCTTTCCTTTTTGGGAAAAAGGTTTGGAGCTTAATATCCCCACTCATCTCCAATTCGTGTTCTGTGCAATTGCGTACCCGTTGCAAATACAATTATAATTACAATGTTTTCCGTCACCGGTCAACACGAAAATTCAGTGGTGCTTGCGCGGTTTTAAACTCGAAATCATCGGTTAAGATTCTCGTCGTCTAATTACTGGCCCTTCACGGATCATTCGAGGTGATGTAGTACAATTCAAGAACATATATACTCGTACGCTCTACAATTAAGATCGTACAAAATTTCCACATGCCGTTGATCGCTCTTAAAATACAAAACAAGAAAAAATAAAATTAAAAAAGGTTTTATATATTTATTTTTAATTATAAATTCTTAAACAACCATCGATTTAAATATTTCACACCTGCCGGACCACATTTAATTAATAGCTGTGCTCGCGGTTTCACCCGCGTACCTTCCTCGATAAAAGGACTATACAACACAAAAATAATTTTTAAATTCGAACCAGTAGTTCCTGAGATTAGCCGGATCAAACAAACAAACTCTTCAGCTTTATATAGGGTTTTCCATTAAGGGCGCTTGATCTTTGAAATGCAAAAAAAAATACATGTAGGAGAGATATTTGCGAATTTTTTTTTTATTTGGAAGGTCTATCGACCCCATTTTGTATGGAATATGACATCATTCAAATGACCGCCACGGCTTCGGTTGGTGGCGCGCACACGAAAGGTCCAATTTTCGATGACTCTGACGCACAAATCGGGCTGTATTTGATCGATGGCATGGCGTATGTTGACTTTGAGGGCATCGGTGGTTTGCGGCTTGTTGGCATAGACCTGCGACTTAAGAAAACCCCACAAGAAAAAGTCCAGCGGGGTCAAATCGCACGATCTCGGTGGCCAGTTCACGTCGCCTCCGCGCGAGATGACCATGTCCAGAAATTGCTCGTGCAGAACTTCCATCGTAGCGTGTGCTGTGTGGCACGTAGTGCCGTCCTGTTGAAACCACATGTTGTCCAGATCCATATTCTCGATTTCAGGCCAAAAGAAGTTAGTTATCATCGACCGGTATCGCTCACCATTGACGGTGACGGCCACACCATTATCGTTTTCGAAAAAATACGGACCAATCACGCCTCCGGCCCAAAATCCGCACCAAACAGTCACTTTCTGCGGGTGCATTGCCACTTGGTGAACCTCGTGTGGATTGGTCTCGTCCCAAATACGGCAATTTTGCTTGTTGACATAGCCATTCATCCAAAAATGCGCCTCGTCGCTGAAGATGATTTTTTTGCCAAAATCGGCGTCAACTTCCAACTGCTCTAATGCCCAGTCAGCGAACACACGGCGCTGTCTATGGTCATTAACCTTGAGCTCTTGGGTCAGCTGGATCTTGTACGGGTGCAGGCTCAAGTTGTGACTTGAGACGACAACTTGGCGAATTTTGCGTTGTGACGCAAAATTCGCCAAGTTGTCGTCTGCGAAAGGCCGAGTTCCTGTGCGCGACGCGGAATTGACTGCCGCGGGTTTTCGAGGACACTGTCGCGCACAGCGGCGATATTCTCGGCAGATCTCGCGTTACGTTGACGCACGGGAACCGGCTGATTGTTAACTGACCCGGTTGACTCGAATTTGTCCACCAATCGACGGATAGTCGACTCGGCAGGACGATCATCGCGACCGTAAAACGGGCGAAGTGCGCGGAACGTTGCTCGAACTGAAGACCTATTTTCATAAAACAATTTTATGATTTGCACGTGCTGCTCGACACTGTAACCTGCCATGGTGGTTTGGGAGGACGGAATGAATATAACACACTGCATTTGACAGCTGTCACTCAAACAACATGGCCGCAATCAGCTGTCAAAGTTCAAGCGTCCCTATTGGAAAACCATTTATATTAGAGCTGAGCTCTGTAACTAGTTATTGTCTTATGGATCTAAATATAAACTTCATTATAATTAAGTGCCAAGAAATTCGATCCAGTGATTTCCACACGATACATACAACAGACAATATTTCCATAACCTGTGTTGCTAGCCTCTTTATTGATTAATTAAGTAGAGCACGACGATTAATCTATTTAAAAAATTGTGCTATCAACAAACACGGCCCCAGTATAGATTTACTAAACGGATAAAAGTTGATTCATAAACCAAATGCATATTAACGAAATACCGAATGTGTTACTAACGCAAAATATACCATCTGTTTTTTTTTTTTAATATCTTAGGAAGGCATATGGGCAAATGGTCTTCCTAATGGTAAGTGGTCATGTTTATCACTAACACTGACATTACAAGTATAAGCACACCATTAATGCGATGTCAGTCATAATATGATATAAATATTATATATGTATATAAGATTTGTGTCGCAATGGCGATGTAAGGATTTTTTTAAATCACTTGCGGTCCGTTGTATTAATCCATTTAATTTTCTTTATTTAATTGAAAACTTATGTTCTAAATTTCAGATGATAAAAAATGGTCAGTGGTGACCACTTACTCAGGTGGTTGATTTGCTATTTTATAAAAAGAAATAAAAACAAAACTACACACTTCAAATAATTGCTAATGTGAATAACAATCGAAAATATTGTATTATGCTGATTAAAATACCACATTAATGCGCAAAGCGCTGCGATGCGCAAAATAATTTACACAAATACGCGCTAACTTGAGCGAAAATGTTAAGGTTAGCAACAGAGTCCTGTAACCAAATTCTAAAACATAAGGAAAACTTTTTAATTGGTCTAAAGTGCGTTTCAGCGTATGTTCTAATTTAGTAGACAAAGTTTAATTGTATTTTGTGTTTAAAGACCAGTGCATATTATATTTTAACTTTAATAACTATACATATACGCATATACAAGTATAAGCGAATGGTTTCATTTGAGTTTAATATTACGGTGTTTCAAAGCCATCCTTAAGCTTACATTAAAATTTTTTGAAAGCTATTAACAAATAATAAAATCGTTTACAAAAAGAATAAAAGATTGCAACGGAAACCAAACAGTAATGAAAGAATTATATCACTAGAACAAAAAATCGGCTCTAATTTTGTCCTTTTATTATTCTACAGAATTTTAAGCGAATAAACGATAAAAACCGCTTGAGAATATAAAAGCATTGAATATTAAACTGAAAACAATAGTTCGAACCAAAAATACCAAGAATTTCATTTTCTTTCAGCTTAGAGAAAACTCAAGTGGATCTAAAATGCCACGCAGACCGCTTTTATTTTAGTGCTATCAATAGAAGTTTTAGAATAAAATAAAAGTATAAGATAACACGTACAACATGACGACGTCTTTCTATAAAACTATGAAACAAAGAACGGCAAACGAAATTGCTTATATTACAAAATATTTTGTTATTTATTTAGAACTATATATATTATAAGTCTGCTCCTTACTTCGGGTAAAATTCATTCAACGATATCCATTTAATTTTTTTAATTTAATTGGAAACTTATGTTCTAAATTTGAAATAATGAAAAATTGGTTTCGCATGTGCGGTTGTGACCTTGTACCTTATATAATAAAAAAAAAACTGATGATGGAAAAATATGATTAATTTTCTAATATATAATTAGGTATATTGACTTTTGTTTAAATTTGAGTTATTTTTTTATATCATAAATTAAAAGTTTTAGGAATTATATTAAATGTTACAACGGTCATGTTTCACGTAAGGAATCACTGAATATAACATATTGAAGAAACTTTATATGACCCTCTTCCTAATATAGGGTTTTCCAATAGGGACGCTTGAACTTTGACAGCTGATTGCGGCCATGTTGTTTGAGTGACAGCTGTCAAATGCAGTGTGTTATATTCATTCCGTCCTCCCAAACCACCATGGCAGGTTACAGTGTCGAGCAGCACGTGCAAATCATAAAATTGTTTTATGAAAATGGGTCTTCAGTTCGAGCAACGTTCCGCGCACTTCGCCCGTTTTACGGTCGCGATGATCGTCCTGCCGAGTCGACTATCCGTCGATTGGTGGACAAATTCGAGTCAACCGGGTCAGTTAACAATCAGCCGGTTCCCGTGCGTCAACGTAACGCGAGATCTATATCCGAGAATATCGCCGCTGTGCGCGACAGTGTCCTCGAAAACCCGCGGCAGTCAATTCCGCGTCGCGCACAGGAACTCGGCCTTTCGCAGACGACAGCTTGGCGAATTTTGCGTTGTGACTTGAGCCTGCACCCGTACAAGATCCAGCTGACCCAAGAGCTCAAGGTTAATGACCATAGACAGCGCCGTGTGTTTGCTGACTGGGCATTAGAGCAGTTGGAAGTTGACGCCGATTTTGGCAAAAAAATCATCTTCAGCGACGAGGCGCATTTTTGGATGAATGGCATACAACATTGACATACAACAAGCAAAATTGCCGTATTTGGGACGAGACCAATCCACACGAGGTTCACCAAGTGGCAATGCACCCGCAGAAAGTGACTGTTTGGTGCGGATTTTGGGCCGGAGGCGTGATTGGTCCGTATTTTTTCGAAAACGATAATGGTGTGGCCGTCACCGTCAATGGTGAGCGATACCGGTCGATGATAACCAACTTCTTTTGGCCTGAAATCGAGAATATGGATCTGGACAACATGTGGTTTCAACAGGACGGCGCTACGTGCCACACAGCACACGCTACGATGGAAGTTCTGCACGATCAAGCGCCCTTAATGGAAAACCCTATAGAATCATACATCAATATTTCGTAGCGAAAAGTTAGGACGTAATGTATGTATAATCAGAATATTTAACATTAACATTGGGGTTTCGGCAGATACTAGGTACTTTGTGTCCTTTTTTGTACCCTTGGGAACGTGTAAATTTAATTTCATGATGATCGGTGAGTTATTTGAGACGTGAAAACATAACGAACAAACTGACTTTCGCATTTATAATATTAGAATATCAAAACAAAGGATTTACGCCCGCAGCTTCACGACCTACCCAGTTCAACTAGCATATATCGTGTTACGTGTATAAGTTACCTGGCGTGGTGTAACTTTTGACATTATGCGGCTATACGTTCGCACTATAAAGCTACGGGTATACATATACTATTTCATGAAGCCAGGAGCTCTAAAACAGATGTTCGTGACAGGAAATTTTTCACAAAGCCTGCCATCGATTTTATGTTAACGGCTTTGAAGTTTAAACGGAATGTAATAAAAAAACGTAACGAAAATTTTGAATTTCAGTTCCATTTTGTTGTGTTTGTTTTTCGTGTATATGTATGACAAGTTATATTGCCAAAGAAAATGTGATGCGAGTTCTGTAATTGAAGTGTATTTACAAACTTTTATGGAATACAAACAAGTTGTAACACATCGAAAATATTGTATTATAAAAAATAATAGAGCATGCAACTCAGTAGGGTACACATAAAAACAATGGTGTCGTTTTATGGTATAGTTCGGATGGCCAAATGAGCTACCTGCTAGTAAGCAGTCACCACCCATATAGAACATTCATTACATCACCAATGCGCCACCAATCTTGGGAACTAAGATGTCTTGTACTTGTAGTTACAACCCTTGAAACCGGATCACAACAATACTAAGTATGTATTACTCGGTAGTAGAGCTTTGTGCAAGCCCGTCTGGGTAGGTACCACCCACTCATCAGATATCCTACCGCAAAATAGCAGTACTTGGTATTGTTGTGTTCCGGTTTGAAGGGTGAGTGCGCAGTGTTATTACAGGCACAAGGGACATAACATCTTATTTCCCAAGGTTGGTGGCGCATTGGCGATGTAAGCGATGGTTAACATCTCTGCAATGCCAATGTCTATGGGCGTTGGTGACCACTTACCATCAGGTGGCCTATATGCTCGTGCTACCAATACTATAAAAAAAAAATAAGCGGTAGAATATCTGATGAGTTGGTGGTACCCAGACGGGCTTGCACAAAGCCTTACACAATGCAGAGGCGTTTTTTATTAAACGTTATAGAATTATAGTATTCCAGTTCAAACATAAAGTTTTGCTCTCATTTCGTCCAAATTTTTACTCAAATAATAATTGAATTACATTTTCTAGCTAAGTATGAGAATGTCGTAAATAGAAAATATTAACACACACATAATAAATAATATCATAAAAGAAACATAAAAATAATGAACAACATAACAAATCGTGTTGGAAATATTTAAAGCGACCAAAAATTTGAATTTCATATGTCAAAAGCCGAAAGGCGTAATTAAAAAAATAATAGAAACGTAACACATATTAAAACGAACGGACGCTTCTGTTTGAAAAAAGAAACATGTTGAATGTGAAATATTTTTTGATTAATTCATGGCAGATAGGAAAATATAAGTATTTTACTTTATCATAAAATGTGTAGGAAAAGTTTATATATTTTGCAATTCCAGTGACAAAAACAATTAGAAGGCTTATTTTAATTCTATATCTTCTTATTCTAATGGACTAAATTCTAATCATTACCAACAGAAACTAAACTATTTTCACGCAGGCAGAGAAATCATTATCTCTTAAAGTTTGTTTATTCACAAAGTTATTCCAAAATACTTGACCAAACAATAGAAATTGTATTTTACGTATAAATGTTAAACAGATTACAACTAACTGAAACCAAACATCCAGAGACAAAACCCATATTAAGTCCCTAAGCAGTCCTTTATGAGATTACATTAATTTTTTTATTCATTTACGTATGAAATTGTATACCTTTTTAGCTGTATAATTTAAATACGGTTATCTACGCTGAAAGGGTTTTGTAAAATAACTCTCATGTAATTAAATGTATTATTCATATTGTAAAATAATTAAGGTCCTGCTTCTCTACTAGCTTATACATGTCCCACTTTTGAGTATATACTTTCAAATCGATCGTCAAGAAATATTTATTTCGAATAAAAAAATACATTATTGTACATAATTATTAAAAAAACCGTCATTTTTGACTTTTTTTGACTTTCTTGCATCTTTTCTTCTCAGGTCTGAGGTGTTTATTTCCGAACAGATGGTTATGACAATCAATATGTATTCGTAAGCGCAACGCTTCTATATTGAATAAAGATTTTTGACTTTGACTTTTTTTAATGCAATTCAAAATGATTTGATAAAACCTACTGAAAGCTAAAAGGCTGATTATTTTCCTTTAATGAAGAAAGAGAGAGATTAATTCAATCAATATTATTGCACCAACAAAAGAAAAAAACTTCATTTGCGCCAACTTTCTAAGAGTTTTTCCTTCTAAATGTTTTAATTCCTTTTGTAACTGTTATCAAAACAGATGGAATTGCAATGAAATGGCTTAATGTTCTAACTGTTTTTTTGCTTAACACTTCTTTCCTTTAATGGTAAAAGAGTTAGCGCTTTATTCAATCGATTATTGTATGAAGATTTAAAGTAAGGATTTCCAACTATTTGCTGCAAAATATTTTCAACCTCTTCCTTGATTCTTTCTTGTTATGTTGTTATTTTAAAGGCAGGATATAATTGTTATGCAACGTTTTATTATTTAGTTTTCGTGCTGAAGATTTTTTATTGTGAGATAATAGGAGCTTAATTCTTGCGTTAAGCTTCCTAAGACTACTTAGTACTTTATAATTTTGCATCTCCTTGTTTACACCGCAATAAAAACCCTCAATGTTCTGAAACTCTGTAGGCTGTATTGTCATAAATTATCGTTTGTTTGTAGTTGAAACTTTATACAATTGTTACAATATTATTTTTATGATTCGCTTTATCAATAAAAACCAAGTCTGCAAAGAAATTTATTCTATGACCATGTCGTTTTATTATAAAAGCTACTAAAGACGAGCTGCGATGACGTAACGATATGACGTCATGCAATATTGATAGGGTATAATTTGTGTCACCTACATTTATTTCCACGGCTACCGTTCCAAGAAGGGAAATGGTTGCTTCAATGTAAAATGTCGCATTAGCGCAGTGCACGTACAATTTCCCAATAAATAAATCTTTACAACAAAAATATATTCTCGCTCTAAATAAAAGAGTCAGTTAAATTACCGCTTAGGTGTAAAGTACTTTTATCTCTGCTAGTAAATTAAATCTAAAGCTTGAACGAAGTGATGGGCTGACGGACGTGGCCTACTAAATACAATCTTCCAGCAATGTACGCTTTAAATGTTAATAGCTTTACCAATAAACTAACTACGTGATAGAATGTCGATATTACAAAACAAGCATATTTCATTTTTGTCATTAAATATTTATAAAAATATATTTTTTGTTTTTATATTAAATATATAATATTTTAGAAAACCGTTCATCGACTGTAGTAGTAGTAATAATAATAAGGATAAGGTCCTCCAGACCGATTTCGGCCACGGCGGCCAATCTCAAGAGAGATTAGCCAACTGCGCAGGAGATATTATAGTTCACAAGTGTGTGCGCAAACACAGGTGCACTCTCTTTTCCTTAGCTCTCATAATCCGATGGGACGGCAATCCGACACGACCGGAAAGAGTTCAGGCGCAGGACCAACGGCTTAACGTGCTTTCCGAGGCACGAGAGTGTACACACTTCCAACTTCCAGACTCCGGGCTGCTACTGAGAATTTTCTGACAGAAAAACCCAATAACTATTTACTGGCCCGACCTGGGAATTGAACCCAGGACCACCGGATCTGAGGCCTTATATCTAGTCACTAGACCAGCGAGGCAGTAGTAGTAATAGTAAGCCTACGTCCAAAACAGTATACTGTCAGAAATATTAAATCACTTACTCTGGGAATGCGTTGCCAAACATATGATTTAAGATATGGTTATTCTTTGTGCCTGTTGCTACGTTATAGACAGCGACTGCACTAAACCTTGGAACGCTAGAATAAAAAACTACTAAGAGTTATAAATTATACTTATAGAATTTACTCAATACAAATAATTCATTATGATCGATTTTCAATCTACCAGTAGTTAAAAGTCCCTTTCGGACTGGTTTTACAATAAGTCACATATTAATTGTTATTAACTTAGATTATATTAAAAAGAGATTGAATCTGAATTATTATATCAAACTCTTTTTAAAAAATTATCTTTGAAGTTCATCATTAGTCAGGAGGATATTTATATGTGTGCAAATCTATTATGCATTCACATTCATGAATATTTCTTTTGAGCCGAATAACTTGAGAACATCGACTCCAAGTATATTTTATCTAACAATTTATATAACAATGAATACAACCAAGTCTGCTTTGAAATCTTCATAACAACATTATGATGTCAGATTTAAAAATATAGTGGCGAGACAGTACGATCTTGGTTTCGCGTTCACGCAAGCAGACGCTGTCTTGACGGATTATACCCGTATTGAAATTTATGCTGGCGTAAATTTTAATAGGATTTAGAGCTCAAACAGCGTCGTAACTGCAGGGAGATCCCGGAAATATTCATAAGGGATTACGTATTGTCGTGAAACTGTTGAAACCTTATGAAGGCTATTTGACTATAGATCGGGACTTTGTATGGACCTTTTATGCTGTGAACCTGTGGATCTCGCCTGAATTTAAGGTCGAGTCTTTGTTTAGTATCTTAATTTAAAAAAATACAGCTGATAATTTATTGATCTAGAAACCATATATCACTTTAATTAGTTCTTCAGAAATTTAAATTAAAAGTTTTCTCGGCAATAGGGTTGCTATCTCCGAGTTAAAACTAGGGCAATTATATATTATACAATAATGTATATTGAAAATCAAGAAATATTCATTTGATAAATTTTATTTATATATTTTATCGTAGGGTTGTATAATTTGCTAGATGTGACAAGAAGATGGCTTCTGTTAGTACTGAAGTGAGAAGATCAAACATTGAACACGACGATGACACATCTTTTGTTTATTGTAGAATGACTGTTAAAAAGTATAACACCTCAGGTGCTTAACATAACATAGTATGTGCTAACTGTGCACCGCGGCTTCACCCGCGTATAATTAATAAAAATATAATAATTTATTTTATTACTCTAATAACACACAGGCGCACACACATACATACACACACACATATATGGCTACTGGTAAAGAAATACGTAATTGACGATTTGAAATTAATTTTCATAAGATACCGTAGGGTTTACCGATCTTATATATGGCCTATCATTTGTGCCATCACATGTTTTTTGTGTGTACCATTTTTCATCAAGATTGGTCAATCCGTTCTTGAGTTATAAGAATATATACAGACAGACAGACAGACAGACAGACAAAAATGAAAAAAATAGTATAATGTGAATTCACGATCATAAAACGATTATATATCACAAAATTAGGTGGAAAAAAAATGTACAGAGCCAATAGATTTATATAGTAGTATAGTTTAAACATTTCATATTTTTTTTCACATTTTATGTTCTGGTTTCAAATACAATTATATTTTTATATACAATAATGGGAGTAGATAAAAAAATCTTCGGGTAAAATAACAAAAAAATATATATGATCGCGGTTAAAGTCCGAATTTAATGTATGAAATATTAAACGACTCATTAAAATTCCTATTCCAGGACCTGTTTTGTGTGATGTAAATATTAATGTTACGTAATATACTTTTACTGGCAATGCAGTCAAAACTAAAAATAACATATAGTGCATCAAATATCAAAGCACCTTGTTGATTAGGTTTTAAATATGAATGATAAAATTGGAACATATGATTCAGAAAATTAAATTGTATACTGTAGCAATAACACAAGCTTTTAAGGTAAATATGTCATTTATTAAATGGTGCGCTAAAATACATAACGTGCAGTCCGATGTTAATGTAAAATTCTTTGATAAATAGCTTAGCAGATTTTCTTAAATTCATCTGAATACCGTATATGTGTATATATAATTACATCTCTGATTGTGTCAGAGATTTAAATGGATAACTATCAGAGTTATGTGCTAATATTGATCGCAAACAGATCCATATTATTTTTTATAGTTTTTGATGTTGTTCATTTTGTTTGCATTATCGTTAAGCAGTGTGATTCAGAATTATTAGAAATTATTAGTTTTGTAAATTGAACGTTCCTCAATTCTAAGCTATGTTAGACGTGTAGTTTCGTTGCTTAATTTGCATAGTATGTGCATGCTTGGAGTACGATATTCGAGAGGTTCAAATTCTGCTGCCTCGTCTTCTTACCTTATTTTAAATTTATAATTATATTTCGATATATCTAGTTTATGTGAAGGTAATTGAAATACTTAATTCTCTATTTATACTATTTGTTCGTCAAAATCATTGGATTTTTTTATTGGTAATGATTTGATAATAATTTATTTCATATTTATGGAGTTGACTGTTTGTTTAAAAATAAAATAAAATACTTACGGCATTTTTTAATGGAACACGGTTAGTTGATTTCATATATATAAAATGGATTTACGACATCATTCGTTGGTTGACGATATGGTATGGTATCAATGAGAACGTCATGAGGAGTCCTGTCATTTTTTACATGAATTTTCACCAACCCGCAAAGGCACATCGTCATCGATATTGAGATTTTATTATTAACTACATCGGCCTTATTACTTGACTTTATTTTGATGCATCCGCCTGATATTCGACATATTTAAAGAGTCATCATAGTCTTAGAAAATTATCGAGCATTCTTCGATAAATAGTGTGGCGAAGAAAAATTTATACAGCTAACAAGAATATTATAAAAAAATCACAGATTCCTTAGCATATAATTATTAATATTGTGTTTATAAAAATATTGTATATAAATTATTTCATTTATCTTCGTATCCATCAATATAAATAAAGAGATAATATTATTGCAATAAAAAGCAAAGGTTATCCAAAATCTGCGTGCCACCTGTCCTTTCAAATGTCTGATTATTCTCATTTAAAATTTGTTATTGTGAAAAATGTAAGCATCGTGTGCTACCTCTTATTTGAGCGGTATAGCAGGATTAGGTGTTAATATTTTTAATTGAACAAGCCTAAGTACTCGATAACTCAATTTATTTTACGAATTACGCTATTTCAAATGTATTTATTATAAAAGCAATGAGAATCATCTAAGAAAATGCATTACACTGGTACACTTCAATATAAATATACTGCCTGTTGAAACTTCATATTAGCAATTGAAATCGAACTTCAGAACCGATTTAAGGGATAGAAACTGTTTAATCGGAACCAAGTTACACCGAAGTGAACGGAGAAAAGAATTTATCTGTAAATAACATTATTTTTGTTTACGAATAAAATAAATATAATATACAACATTAGGTTTTATGTAATAATAATAATCAATTATTCTATTATCTTTTGCGCAATCTAAGTCTATATAGTTTGATGATATTATGATTCCACCCAGTCATGTTAATGTGTCCCGTTTTTTTTTTCATTCAGTGAATATCTTTAGAAAGGTTCCCGAGCCCTTGACAGAGGAACCGGGTAATGCAAATTTTGTACCCACTGCCAGGGAAGTTTTAGGCACGGAGCGACTGTAGTCATCCGAAGTTAACTTTTTAATGAAACTTTAAGTAATAAATATTTTTTATGTCATTTAAAAATACGTTAACGCTATGTCGAGTATCTTGTTGGCATTGTCTTTTTTTTAAACTAAATTTATGTATAAGGTATACATAAATTTAGTTTGTTTACCTTTATTCCTCCGATTGGAACAAACCGTAGATTTACAAATGGCATGCTATTTTCTAATTGTTCAGCTGTTTTATGCACTATACACAGTTCTTAATTAATTTACCTTTATTTATAATACAACACTGTTCCACTTAACTAATTATAACCACATTAATTTAACTTACGAAGTTCCGATTACAAGTTCGCGGACATTGAAAACGCCATTTTTCACGGCTCCATAGTGAATATCATTGATTATTCAGATCTCGACCAATGACATCGCGTCAATTGGTATCGGTGACCAATGATATCGGTGTCAAAGTTATTTATTTGCGTTTGTGGTTGGAATAAGCTATAGTTATAATTATTAAATAACTAAATAGCAGCTGTGAATATTACTAGAGCTGTGCATTCTTGAGGAGATCAGGTTGATTATAAGATAATATGTGACACATACACTAATGTAATTAAAAACATATGTAAAGTCAGCGGTACTTGTCCGGGCTTGAAACCATAGTCATCGGTTTCGATTCACGTAAGCCATCTTGATAATAATAACACTAAAATTACCCTTATACGAAATCTTTCAGTTAGTTTGTATGTAAACATCATGTCTGGATTTAAATCACACGTGTTCTAACTAACACATTCTAAAATGAATTATCTATAATATTTAAACGATTCTATTGTATTATAATAAAGTTTCGTGTTCGCACAAAAGCGGGCCGAGTTATAAGTTGAACCATGATCCATTACGGTGTTAACTCATCTCTAAATCACACAAAGAATAAAAGCAATCTTCGTTTCAATTCCAAGATATTTTCCGTTCGTTCTAACAAAAGATACTCCAGACCACCTGGAATAGTGAAAAGTAAATTAAATATTCTTACATTTCAACAATGCCGCGCCACTGAACAATGAGGTTGAATTGGTTATTTTCCTTGGAACAATTTTGTTTTAAATAACAAGCTTTCGTTTAAAAATGCAATGCATATTGAAAGAACTATTTGATAACATCTCAATCAAATCTAAAGCATAGTTTTAAATTTTGTAAATGAAGTCTATTATAATAAATAATTATTACCTTTAATATTTCGGGATCATATACTATAATATTATCTATACAATAAATCAAATGGATTCGTTACGTCGTTGCTTAACCATTTAATATAACTAATTTTTGTTTAACTTTTTCACACAAATACATCAAGACCTATTGACGATAGCCTAGTTTTAAGTCCACTGAGTTCGATTGAGGTCCACGTATACACAACACACACACACGTCCACACAAAGACATATTAAGTTCTCCACCAAACATTTAAAACATTTTAAAAACCAATTGTTTATAACGTTCCCGAAGTATATAAAAGGAAAACTAAAATAAAAATGTATTGAAAGATTAAAATGGTACGTGGATATCTCGTCAAGAATGTAACTATATTAATCCTTCCATTAGTGACGTAACTTAAGATATAAAGGTCAACCTTGACATAAGATTAGATGGTTTGCTTTTAACTTTGAAGATTAGGACCTTATACGAAAGCTTGTTTTAAATAAATAAGCAATCACATGTTAATACTCCGTAAAAATGTAATCAAGAAAACAGTTCGATTCATGTTTATTCCAGATTTTGTTTTTATATGGAAGAATTTTCCTGAAAAACGTTAAAATAAAATAGAGTAATTAAAGAGCTAGTTTGAATATGATTGTGTAAAATTATAATTAATATTAAACAAACTTATAATTTTATATTCCAACTGACGTTTATGATTTTTTTTTTTCAAATGGTACGTAAGGCATAGAGTTGAATTAATATTCCAGCGCTTTTAATTAATTAAAACGATATTTCCTTTTTGTGTAAGCGATAGTAAAAAAAAAACTTTTATTATGATTTTGAAAACATTCATAAATCTCTCATTCCTATGTCGATGTAAAATCAAAGTGGTTAAAAATAGCATGTTTTCAATATAAACAATTTCAAAGTATACATCGCGATAAGTAAATTATTTCGACAGTAAATTGAAGTGAAGAAAATATATTTACAGTACGTATTCTTACTTCAAAGGAAACTGCTATTTACTATTAGTTTGAATTGGATTACTGTAGTAGTGGCTACAAAGAGTTCTTTATAGTAATGATTGTTCCATTCGAAATTCAATTGTTGAAATCAAGAAGTAGATTTTCATAAAGATATATTCTCAATTCCATATTTGAACATTTTTTTATTATTATAAATGAACAGGCATAAAGGTACTTGAAGTTAGTCACAATGCCTAGTCATGCTCAGTATTATAAAATGTTAACAGTCACTCCACCGCTAACTATGACATGTTTTTTTTTTTTTTTTTTTTATTGTATAGGTTGGCGGACGAGCATATGGGCCACCTGATGGTAAGTGGTCACCAACGCCCATAGACAATGGCATTGTAAGAAATGTTAACCATCACTTACATTGCCAATGCGCCACCAACCTTGGGAACTAAGATGTTATGTCCCTTGTGCCTGTAATTACACTGGCTCACTCACCCTTCAAACCGGAACACAACAATACAAAGTACTGCTGTTTTGCGGTAGAATATCTGATGAGTGGGTGGTACCTACCCAGACGAGCTTGCACAAAGCTCTACCACCAAGTATATGTTTGGCGTTAATATAACCGATGGAATCAATTTTCATTAGATATTATGTTTGGTTGATACTTGAAAGTAAGTTAGTAGAGTCAATGAGTGATTTGATGGTCAGATGAATTTAAATATATTTTATGCTTGGTGGTAGGCCTTGGTGCAAACTCGGTCTGGGTACCATCCCCCATCATATTATATTCTATCGCGAAGCGAATGCTTAGTATTGTTGTGTTTCGATTTGAATGGTGAGTGAGCCAATGTAACTGTAGGCACAAGGGGAATAACATCTTAGTTTCCAAGGTTGGTGGCACATTAGTGATGGTTAATATTTCTTACAATGCCAAAGTCTATAGGCAGTGGTGAACACTTAACCTTAGGTAGGCCCACTTGCTAGTCAGCCTACCTAATAAAATAAACGAAATATAAATAGCTGTTTTATTGACGTTTTCTTGGTGAGCAATAAAGTATATTGTTCGTGTTTGTTACCTTTCCCAAAGGTTCCGTAAGTTTCGATACAGCACTCATCAGATACATAGCCAGTCCTTAGACTAGATAGAGTATGATTGGCAGAGCATCGTAAATCCGTCCGGATGTAATTTCACGAGGCAAAAGAGGTCTATATGTCTCTTTCTTATAATAATGATTTTATTATATGAACGAGACATAATATTCATGGCAAGTACTTAATTAGTAATGAAATAATTTAATTTGTATTCTGGATTACGTTTATTAAAACTTTTAGAAAGTAATCGTATATTGAATTAATTTCTACCACTGAATATTAAACTTATCATGATGTGCTCTTGAAATTATATTTAAAAAAAACCTAGCGTATGATAATGTCATACCGAGCAATTTCGGCCACGAAGCAAATCTCGAGAGAGATTAGCCAAACTTCATGCCAAGTTCAGGCGTAAGATCAACGGGAGTGTACAAGTACATACTTATAACTTCCAGATTCCGGGCTGCCACTGAGAATCTTTGACAAAAAACTTAACTTGGGTTTGAACCCAGGACCTCGGGGTCTCCAGCCTTATACGAGACACGAGACCAACGAGGCAATCAAGGCCTGCCTAGGATATAGGTATATCATAATCAAACCAATGAAATTAGTTTAAAATAAACCCTAGCGGTGTCGCATAATTGAACAATAAATTCTTAGGTATTTTTTTAAAATTGCTACGAGAAATTCTATAAAATACAGAAATTGTATTTCTTCGTAGTAATCAAAATTTATTATTTCTTTATTAAATTTTCCCTGTAATGGGTGAAGGATATATAGTTGAATTATCGGAAAACGTATATGTGTATAATATTACCTCTTTTAATTAATGTATGACTTGATGGAATTCAGTCAAACAATAGACATAAAACATAACTTTTTAGTTCCCAAAGCTGGTGGCGCATTGGCAATGTATGTACGGCCCATTTGCCAGTCCACCACTTATTATTTTAAAAACACATTTTGCCTCCATACATCTACAATAAGATACCAGAGAACTACATACAGTTTGCTTATTTTTTTCCTATGGCAACATACCACAATCTGTGGCTTAAATATACCTGATTTTATATTTACTTTTCACGTTCCGACGTATTCGAAATTCGAATTCGTAAATTCGTACTCAAAGAATAGCGTTATAGATACCAGATTGTAAATAATCGTAGGCGTAGGGTTGCCATGATAAGCAATCACTATTATCTGAATCGACAATTTATTATGAATCGAGTTTAATTAATTACTGAAGTGCTTTGGTGGAAAAAGACCTTGGCAAGCCGTATTATTAATTATATTTTTGTTAGTTATATAATAACTTCACCGGTGAATTGTAAGCATTGTTTGTTTATTTCAAATTCAGCGACAGTGTAAACTGACAATAATTGTAAATGGAGCTTTCTATTTATAAGATCAAGGTTTCGATAGTTAGTTATATAGCTGAAATAGGCGCATACGTGCAATATCATTATTTTTATTGATATACTTCATTTAACACAACATTGTAACACGGTCGCGTTATAAACCGTAGCGGTCTTGTGGCTAATTAACCGCCTCGTTCAGACATCCCCATCTGAGAAAGATTTAAAGGATAGATTGTGCACCCGTACACTGACATACAAACTACAAGGTATAAGTATTAACATCATAAGTACATACTCATACAAAAAATATATATTATAAACTAAGACATTTTTAGCATTAAACATCATTGATCTTAATCTTATTACAAATTGGGGACTATTTACATACTTGGCTAAACTTCAACTTCAAAAATTTTTTAGAGAGAAACATAGAATGTTATTCAGAAATATTTTAATAAAAAGCCATTTATAATCACAGTTAATTTTTATTGTGACATAATTATTTTGATTTGCGGAAAATACTGAACAATCAATATTTAAAGATTTAGGTTTTTGTATCTTCAAACCACAAATACATACTAATTAAAACTTTGTTACATTACTTGTTAATACTTGGGTTATGATTTAGGTTTATAACGATCCGAAGCGTTCATTAAAAGTTTCAAAAGGCGTTAATTATATAACAATAACGTTTTCGGTTTGAAGGCAAAAATAATTTGGTTAAACTGAGTTTTATTTTGACCGTAGCCAATACTGTAATAGGCAAAGACATAAATGTTCAGTATCTTTTTCTCTTTTTGTCAACAGGTTTTCTTTTGTTTTTATTTTAAAATAAGAGTTAGGACGATTCGAAAAAAATAAAAATCATATTCGTTTTGTAGTTATGACGTGAAGGTGTAACAAACAAACAAACTCACTACTGCATTTATATTATTAGTACGGATTATATCATAAAAAAATTTGGCATTTGGTAAATTATTATACGTTAATAATTTTAGTTTTAATGTAATTACAATTGTAAACAGCAAAATTGTATTACATTTTGAAGCCTTAATCACCTAATTTAGCCTTCAAGCCGTCCACTAGGATCAGTTTAATCTTAGTAAGGGTTTCATTATTCATAGATTTTGATATTAGTATTAGAACTGAAAGCCTCTAAATGCCATCCGTAAACAAATATATTAATTAAACATGTAACAAAAACAATAACATTTTCGCATTTTAATTTTCAAAATTGAACTGTAATACTTGTACATCTACAAACTATGTAGTGTCACCTTCTTACGAATGTAAATTACGTGATGATAGAAAACAAAAGTGCTAAACCAAATACACGATAACGTTTATAAGTCCGGTAACGGTTAGGGTTACAAAAAATACTTTATTAAATCACATAACACAAGAATGATATACATGAAATTAAAACGGCTTAATGCGGTGCGTCGGTCGTAAATAACGTACAATGTTTTTGACACCACCCCCGTCATGACTACAGGGTTGACTTGCTGGTATTTAGGGTATTAACTAACCTCCACGTCACTTTAAATCCTATTTACCTTTGGGCGTATTAAAATAATATGCAGAGTACCTCAGGGTAATAATCTCGGCCTATTATATTCCTTTTCTATGCTAATGATTATGTATATGACGCACGTACGTTATGTGGTTCAAAGATTAAGAAAAGGAACTCCATTGTATTTTTAAATATATATAATTCATTAACAGACGTCAAAACACTATTAATACCTTTGTTTGTGTGCATACTCGATTCTTTTTTTTCATCTATGTAAATTGTTTGGTAATAATCCGTATTCGTATCTGAGTTTTTTTATTGCTTTTTAAAAATAGATTCGCCTTTAAGAACAATAACGAATTTGGTATCACCAACGTCAAAATACGTTTAAGGTATACCGGCTCTTTAAGAATCGTTAGTAATGTTTGATAGTTATCATTCATGTTAATAGGCACGTGTCCATATATGTCATCTAATGGGTAGTTAGTGTTTTAAGATATCGTTGTTGTACTCGAATGGATGTACGTCCGCGCTTCATAATTGTTTTATAGTCTGTCTCTATAAAACACATTAGACTGATGTTACTAATTGTTATTTTTTAAATAACAGGTCAGTATTATTTAAAAACATTACGGCCAATGTACTCAAAAATGTTTTTTCATATGTATTTAATTAGACATTCTAATTACAATATAAAACAAAGTATTTAAGAAAATTTGATTTAAACATTACCTACGTTGCTATGCAAAGTCCTTTTTTTAAGATTCGTTTCCTATTTTTCGTTCAACTTAATTATGCATACATTTATTTTCTTAAAATAGAACATTTTCTTTACAAACGTCTATAGATTTTTCTTTTCTTTTCAGATTGGAGATTTTTTTCACCAAGCGCTGACACTAATGAAGCAATCCGCAGACGGGATATTGAACTAGTAGCTACTCCAACCGCTTTTCCAGTGCAATAAAACAACAAGACTCAACCAAAGAAAGGAACAACCGAAACCAAACTCTATTCACCAATAGAAAAGAACCATTTTTGTTAAATAAAAACATACAATCCAATGGCTCAGCTCGGAATTGGAAGGGCAATCCTGGCGATATGTCAATTAAAGCCCATTCTATATTGTAATCAATTGCGCCATTCTAAAACGAAACAGCTTCATGACAATGTCGTTTTTCAAACTTGATTTGTAAATTTTGTTGGGTTTTAATTTGAATATAAATCCAAATAGATTAAAGGAATATACAAAGAAAATAATAAACCCGATGCATGGTAACGATAAAGAAACGATATTAATAGTCGCCCAAGCCAGGGACTCGTATGGCGGCTCAAAACCATAATTTCCACTGTTCACGGCCTAGCTTCGTTACTTTACCTTCGTGTCTTCTCATACTCGTATCTTTATTATTGCAAGCTGATTTTGCATTTTCCATTGATTACAACGATTCAACCATTTCGGGTTACAATATAACAAACCCGAATACAACAATAAATTGGACACTTTACGACACCAATACAACAATTATAAAAAACTCACATATAAAACATACTAAGTACTCCACGCTCGTAACTGTTCTTCTGACAGCTATTTTCATGATAGTTATCTTTGGAACTATAGTTGGGAATATTTTAGTTTGCGTTGCCGTTTGCTTAGTACGAAAATTGAGAAGGCCTAGCAACTATTTAATTGTATCGTTAGCTGTAAGCGATCTCTGTGTAGCGACTATGGTAATGCCAGTAGCTATGGTTTATGATTTAATGGGATCGTGGCCGTTTGGACCGGTGGTTTGTGATTTCTGGGTATCCAGTGATGTCTTGTCTTGTGCGGCGAGTATATTGAATTTATGTATGATATCTGTTGATCGATATTACGCAATCACAAAGCCACTAGAATACGGTGTGAAGAGAACGCCAAAACGTATGCTTTTTTGCGTTTTTATTGTATGGATGAGTGCTGCTTTTATATCGTTGCCGCCTGTTTTAATTTTGGGTAATGAGAAAACAGAAACCTCATGCTCAGTGTCTCAAAACCAAGGATACCAAATTTATGCAACGTTTGGCTCGTTTTATTTACCGTTAACAGTAATGGTAGTAGTGTACTACAAAATATTTAGCGCAGCTCGAAAAATAGTTAAGGATGAAAGACGCGCACAGTCCCATCTAGAAACACATTGCTATTTGGAAATAAATGTAAAGAATGGCGGTGCAGCTGAAGCGAAGCTGTTGGGTAGTCAACCTACCCAACCAACTCCTCCTACGCGAGGCTCAACTGCAAGTACGAACACAACGGTGAGATTAATATTTAATTTAAGTACTTATTTAAAAAAAAAAAAGTAATAAAATATACTTTTTCACAAATACTTTCTTTACGTATAAAATTATTTTGAAGTTTTTATTATTCTTTTATTTTACAATGGGATAAAGCTAATAGTATTTTCAAATTTGTTACAGTGTAGTATAGACAAAACTGAAAGTTCAATAGGAAAATGCTTCACAGGACAACGAAAATCAAACGAGTCACAATGTCCAATGCTACAACATTTACCAAAGACACCAACTAAGCCTATACACACAATAAATCGACCAAACTCGCAAATGGGTCCCGTGCCGGAAATTAAACACCCACCCAAAGAAAATAGACGAAGGCAATCTTCGGAGAGTAGTAACAAATTAAACACGAGTCGAATTCGATCATCATTATCGAATTTCGCTCAAAAAAGTCACTTCGCGAAGGATCTTTTACAACCGACTCATTCGCCGCACCAGAAAAAGCTACGTTTTCAGCTAGCTAAGGAGCGTAAAGCGTCCACTACACTGGGTATCATTATGTCAGCGTTTATTATTTGCTGGCTGCCGTTCTTCGTGCTCGCTCTGATAAGACCATTTGTCAACGAGGATACGATTCCCGATGCCGTCAGCGCGCTATTTCTATGGCTAGGCTACATTAACAGCCTTCTTAATCCAATAATATACGCAACCCTGAACAGGGATTTCAGAAAGCCATTCCAGGAAATACTTTTCTTTAGATGTTCAAATTTGAATCATATGATGCGTGAGGAATTCTATCACAGCCAATACGGAGGGCCCGATCAGCATTACTGTGTAAATAACTCGTCTAGTAAACTTGCAAACTATGAGGAGGGCGTTGAAATAGTTTCCGCTGTGGATAGGGAGGAGACGCGGGCCTCGGAAAGTTTTCTATGATCCTCAATGCAAAGGGTCGAATGTAAAGACCTGGATACTGTGATTTAATAAAGACTTATAAAAAAACAGTGTGTTATAGTGCTAACATATATTACATTTTTGGTAATGGTTATAATAAATGCAAATATATAACAAACTAGTCGTGAACATATGTATTTAATAAAAAAAATCGCTTCTTTTCACATATTCTGTTCGATAACATTTTCGTGTACATAAATGAATAATTTTTATTTGTAGACGAGTGTAGATAATTTTGTCCATAGTATTCTATCAGTTACCTAATCAAAGATATTTAATGTAATACATTAATTAGGGTAATTTATATTTCGGAATGTCCAAAGAGTCTTTAGTTGTACGTAGTCGAGATGAATTTATAAAAAAGAAAAACAGTTGTGAATTTATTAATCTTGGTATTATTTTGTATTATAATGTTATGAATGATGTACTGACAATTTATGATAGGAGCCAGTATTACATGTGATAGTAGAAATAGTCAGTTACGTTTTGTTTATCGTATGTTGTGAATAATTTGCGTTATTTCGTGTAACTTTTGCCCATTTAGTATACGATTATACTTATTTCCATTTTTAAATATTATTAATGTAATCACAATATTAGTATGAACAATGGCACTGCCATCTAAAGTAATAAACATTTTATAATTAAAACAAATAAATTTAAGTAATTACCAAAAAAAAAACAATTCAAAATTTTTAATTGATGTTCTAGTTTAATGTATAATTAAAATTAAAAACCATTTATTGATATGTAAATACAGTGCCGTCGAAAATTAAATTAAATTTTTAACATAATATTCTAATTCAGTTTTTGGTACAGTTAGTATAAATATTAAATAATAATTAAGCACGTTACCTCTATTCACAAAATTAGATCATTCATAATTAAGTATAAAAATAACGATTTAGTATTGATGCTAACTATACCAAGGGTATACATACTACACAAATTATTATGATAATTTTGGTAGTATAAATTTAAACAAAAATATTTGTTTTTAAATTTGGAATGGTATTTAAAAAAATATAGTAAATATTTATTTAAGGTATTTTGTTACGGCTAATGTATCTTTTCAGTTTCAGCATTTATACGTTGACATATTATTTTTAAAAAAATATTCATAAGTAGAACAAGAATGAAGTATTGTAAATATCATTAATAATAAAACAATATAATAATATAAAATGTAAATAAAATATTATTAGTAAGATGAACATAAATCAGGTACCGTGTGGGGAAACTACGCTTGGAAAAAAAAATTATTTGACGTTACCATTTCGATGTTGTATTGAAGATGTAAAATTTCTTTGATGTAGTTTCTTTCAATAGAACGTAATCATGTGTTTTCCACATATATAGTTAGATTAACCTTTGTTACCACAAAGTGGAAAATAGTATCAATATTCATGTAATGAATTTATCATTAAATAAATGAAAATGATTTTACCGCCGATCTTTATAATATAACGTGTTCAACGAAAACAATATATTATCTTAAGTGATATTTTATCATTATTTAAAAATCATCATTAGAATAAAATGTATGAATAGGTAGGTGATAAATAGCCAATATTTTGGACACTTTCCAAGATATTTTTTCTTTTGAAATGACCTACATTAAAAATAACGCGTTTATAATTTTCAACTTCACACATTTTAATGTTATAATTAATTTAATGTTGCGCATAATTATTCGTTCCGATATATCTCTAATTTGAATTCGAAAAAAGAAAACTTCATTTCCTTTTTTTAAATAAGATCGGAGGAATGAAATTGTGTCGATTAATGCTTTTACCAATTTTTTGTAACAATAAGAGTAAAATTATGCGAATATATGACCGACGTAACTTCATCACTTATATATGTAAGTAAATATTTAAGAAGAGATAAATAGTAAAATATATAAACTATTCTAACACAGATAAATTGGTCCAACATCTAGTCACATATTTATAAAATCAAAGTCGGTTGTACATAAACCAAAGATTCGTGTATGTTCTAACAATATGCCACTTAAAAATTACCTTCAGAATAATATTTGCATTTATATAAAATTGTCTGGCTTGAACCAATGTTTTTATTTTTCATTAAATTTATTTTCAAATGATATCATTAAACTTAATAATGTAAATAAATCGAAATTCAAAGCAAATGTAATTGCTTTGATTATAATCAAAAAGAGTGCAATATTACTTTTTATAATGTAAGAGGCCTATCATTTATTACCATAAAAGGGAATTATTATAATGTTGTAGCAGTAAATAATTATCATTGTTATTAACATAACGATGCAAGCTATTTCGTTTATGTTATATTTTCATTTGGAAACAAGTTATGTAATATGTTTTAGTATTGTTTGTTTTTTCAAATCATTAAAAAATGCTGTTAATTAAATTTATTGTTATATAATAAATTTCTTTTTTATGTTTACATAAACGGGCTTGCCGACGACTATACTCAAATAATTCGTTAGATTGTTAAATTTGTATCTTTAGACTTCAAAATGATTGATCAACATACAGAATAGTTAGAAAAGTACCTTAATAACTTATAAATCGAGAAACAATAAAAGTAAAACAAAAATGTACTCCTCCATATTTAAATATTTTCAAACACCGAAAATTCCAATTTCTGAGTTGTCACCTGTGTTCGCACACTTTTGAGGTTAAATTTACACTAGTAAATATGTATCTATTTAGTAGTTTTTTATTATAGTTATAAGTAATTTGAATACCACCAAATATTATCATGATCATGTAACATAACGAAACAGCTTAAAATAATAAAATATAAATATATGAAGGAGCTCTAATAGTACAAATATTTCTTTTATTTAAACAATATGATCGGTTTATTTTAAAATAATAACTTCATATTAAATTAATGATAATGTATTGTAATATATTTGTAAAATAATGAATTGTAAAGTAGTGAAAATATTCATTAACCATTTGGCGTTATTAGTGTTTTTCTTATGTAGAACCCAAAAGTGATGAATTAAACATAGATTTGTGGAATATTGTTTTATTATTAACATTTCAATTACAGCTACCGCACAGCTAAGTCAGTAATTATCTCTCTGGTGGACTAAGGCGTATTTCTTTGTTAAGGAATACAATTGGAGCTTAATCATGTAGATATTGTTAAAAAACATTTTTACCACCGAGTATTAGATAAAGTTACGATTTGCATGTTTTTTGATGGGTCATCTTATATTGGTACATCTCTTGGTAAACGGCGGGGTATGTACTTAATACAAATTGAATTATTTTTGAAAATGTAATGATCATTTATTAATTGATTTTAAAGCGCGAAGAAACGTATAGTTTGAAAGTAATTGTGCACAATTATAAATATGTATATATATATAATTGTAAACACACACGTATATGTGTGTGTTGCATTACAGCAGTGTGCTAGATACAGAAGAGGTCTGGTTTAATTAGTGAAACATTTACTGAATTCCCTTACGAGCCAGCGTCCAGCTATTTCCACCCAATATATTTGAAACCCAAATTGTTAAACTAAAAAAAAATGTAAATATTACGTCAATCAATAACGATCTGTAATTTCTCATCGTTAAGACACAAATTCCCTTACGACAGATCATATCATAATTCAATTTCATTTTCCACTGTTAAAAGCAAGCTACGCACCATTAGATGCAATCAATCATTTCTAGTAAGCCGCATTTGCTGAAATGAATTCACATAGATTTAAGTATACTCTTTAAGATATTAAAGCTTTATGAAATAATGTCGTTTTTTCTAATAATGATTGATTTTTGGTTAAATACTTCCAGCTCACAGCGTTGATAGAAGCCGGTAATAATGATGTATTTTTATTGGTTTTGATACTAAGAGACTCAAAAAAGTGGAGACCACGTGAAATCTCGAACGAAAGTCCAAAGGTCGCCTGTGAGAACGTACTTAGGCTTAGGATGTTGAAATAAAGGAGGCTATATACGTAACGCGTGCGGACGTCACATCTGTCAACGACACGTCTCAAGCCGGGACCTCATTTCCGCCGGTGACGGTGTAAGTGTGACATATGTGTCGGTGTTGTCCTGATAAGCGATGGATATCTATATCTATACTAATATATAAAGCTGAAGAGTTTGTTTGTTTGATCCGGCTAATCTCGGGAACTGGTTCGAATTTAAAAATTATTTTTGTGTTGGATAGTCCTTTTATCGAGGAAGGCTCTAGGCTTATTTTTATTTCTTATACGCGGGTGAAACCGCGGGGCAGAGCTAGCTGTACCATATATAATTTTTACAAAAAACTAATTTGATTGAAATAAAAATATAATTATCTCTTTCTTTTTATATCCATATTAAAAAAAATATTTCTTTAGTAATAAAAACTTAACTGACACTTCCACTTAAAATTTTTAAATATGAGTTTTTCTCTGTTCAAGAAATTGCTATTTAAATATTTACAATGCCCAATCCTCTAGCAAAGCTACTTTTATTTATAATTCCAATTAAGGCCATAAAAAAACGTACGAATGTAAAATTCTAATACATAAATGGTTTTATTTTACTTGCTTTAGCTCACACTCAAATTTTAAGTGGATAAAGTTTGTGTAATAAATATGAGTAACTTAAAAAACCGGCCAAGTGCGAGTCGGACTAACGCACGAAGGGTTCCGTACTATTATCTACAAAAAATGGCAAAAAAATCATGTCTGTTGTATGGGAGCCCCACTTAAATATTTATTTTATTCTGTTTTTAGTTATTTGTTGTTATAGCAGCAACAGAAATACATCATCTGTGAAAATTTCAACTGTCTAACTATCACAGTTCATGAGATACAACCTGGTGACAGACGGACGGATGGACGGACAGCGGAGTCTTAGTAATAAGGTCCCGTTTTACCTTTTGGGTACGGAACCCTAAAACGACAAAGCAATCAGTGACGTATCCCCTAGTTTTTGACGATAAGAGACGATTTTTCTTTGTATTGAACATCTGTTCATACATACATTTAATCTGTTCAATTAAAAAAAAAATATCAAAATGGGTCACATTCGGTATTCGGTAAAGGTATCGGTAACATAAGAAAACAGCTTAAGGATGACTAGTCCTATTAAATTAATTTAAATTAATTGCTAACAACAAAAATTTGCACCATTATTTTCATGACCGAAAACAGCAATTTTGGCAAAACTAACAAGATTTGTATGAAATTATATTTAGCGCACATTGTGATTAAGTGAAAATTTATACAAATCAATCTCTTTAATCCTGCTTAATTGATATGATGTGAAAATTTGATTGTATTTTTTTTTATTTTAATATTAAATAATTATGTTCCGGTTTTTATTAATTTCTTATCAGAATTTGTACTACAAATGTGATTGTTAATTTTTGTTTTAATTTATATGACGTCACAATCTTAAGAAGCAAAATTTATTTAGTTTTGTTTTGGGAATTTTCCTTTGAGTTTTTTGAGTACTTTCTTCGTTCATAATAGAGGAATCCGAATAAAAAGGTTCCATTGTTGGACGCACGACTCCAGCGACACATGCGTTGCGTGTCTTCTCGTCAAAATCTGAACTGACCTGTCAATATATAACGCTCTCTCACAAAATACTGTAATCTGTGTTTCTGTGAGTTCTACCATCATATATATAAGTGTGGACGACACTCCCTGGTTCCTTCAGCAACTGGTAAGCTATGGACAACGTATAAATAGGAGAACCGATGACACGTACTGGGCCCAGTCTACGTAAGTTAGCTGGTGCTGTTGAAGGTAGGTGCTTAGGCTCAATTCTCTAGCTTAGCATCATGTTTAAATATTTCTTCATTTATAACAATCTAAATATAGAAAAATGTCCGATGATACGACACTCACGCTCAAATGTCAGTATCTGTCAGTCAGTCCTGTGTGCCTTTGCGAGTTTTTTTCCTTATTCGATAACATTAACGTAAGCTTCGAAATTCAAAAGAAATCGAAGCTAATGCCCACGCTATCTAATAAGTAAAATAACTCACAATTCACACACTGTATATTATAGGTAAGCATAAGTTTATTGCTATGATACTATGTCGTAATGTACTTTAAAGTCATTCAAAATTCGTCAAGATATCTTAAAAAAACAGACGATTTGTTTACAAATACTGACCAGTACATTTCATTGTTACAATATTTAAAGGGAATATAATTATTTATATTTAAATTTACACATAAACAATACAATAATACATGTGTATATATGTCGATGATAAAAAACGAGGAGGAATTCATTGATTCATTCGATGCAAGAAATATGAATTTAACCATATATAGTTGGCCATGTATATCATGAAATAAAAAGTATCTCCACCGATTTCTTACCGGGTCCATTGAATTTACATTTCGATATCGCTGGCTGCTAAGAATTTCTAGCCATAAAATAACCGATAACTTTTATATAGGTCTGAAGTGCATAATTTGTGATTATAATTTTACTCGTGTTTGACGGTGAAGGAAAACATCGTGAGGAAACCTGCATGTGTCAGTATTTACAAAAATTCTGTCACGTGCGTATTCCACCAACCCGCATTGGAACAGCGTGGTAGAATAAGCTCCAAAAAGGCCTCTCCTTCTCAAAAAGAGAAGAAAAGAGCCTCTTATCCTCTTTTTGAGGCCTTTTCTTCTCTTTTTAGCCCAGCAGTGGGACATTCACAGACTGTTACTGACTATAGGTCTGAATCGGCTTACTGAACTTCGGACCTCAGGATCTAAGTATTTAAAGCTAGTCACTAGAGCAATGAGACAGTTTCTAATATAATACATTTTTCTGTTCATTGGAGCTGTCATGAAAGCGTGAAAGCGATTATATGGTGGACCCTTGTTACTGTATTGTGACAGCTGAAAAAAAAAAGACGAATAAGGTTAAATATACACTGTGAAGTAACAGTCTTAATGTAATTCTGTTTATATTAATTCATTAAATTAAAATGGTTAGTATTAACTTCGTGTTAGGGCTATGCCCATCTACGCACCACCTACTTATCAAATTAATATTTGACCAACCAACAGCAATTCTTAGTATTGTTGTGTTATTTTTTTAATAGTGAGTAAGCTAGTGTAACGTGCCCCTTGCAAGGGATATAAAATCTTAATCCCAAGTTTGGTGGACCATTGACAATGTCAGTTATAGTTAAAAAAAATCCTTTTGTACCATTGATTATTATACTGGCTCACTTGCCGTTCAGAAAAATTGGTTACACCTTTTTTTTAAGGCTGGAAAAACACATTACGCATTTCCCCTACGGGAACAGGGATATGAGGCTCGCCGGTGTCCAAGGAGCCGACAGCGCCCCGAACATCGGAATAGGTACCCACTAAAACACCAGCGGTACCTTTCCCGTCTTAACGAGGAGCGCCACGGGATCGCTTGATCGATATGATCGATCTTTATATATTTTAAACAGTACAGAACAGTACAATACAGTACTGTTACTGTACTGTACTGTACTGCCTGTGAATGTCCCGCTGCTGGGCTAGCTCCTCTTTTCAAAAAAAGAGTTTTGAAACTTATACCATGCGGGTTGGTGGAATATATTTAAAAAAAATTGGTTTCAAATTAAAAAAATATAACTATCTTCCGTCTGCGACCTACCGTTGTATCCCTGACAGCGTCTATGACAATGTAAGATGTGAAAACGTACAACAAACTCACTTGCAAACATATACACAAAATCACTTTTGCCTTTATAATATTAGTTACGATTCTAGTAGTAATAATGCTGTTAAAATATTTATTTATTATTTTCTAAGTTGCAAAATCATTTTTTTTATTTTATATTTTATTATATACATCCATGATTACTCCACCTATATACCAGTCCAGATGATTCGAATAAAATAGATGGACAGATTGAGTGGATTTACTGTTAAAGAAATAATGTGAAATGAAAATAAATGTTTATATATTTGTCCTCGTTGCGTTCCTAAACCATTCATCGTGAGTGAATAATTATTCTGCAAATTTTTTCATTGTATTCTTGACATTTAATATAAACCGTTCACCGTACAAGTATACTCTACTCGTGTGACGCTGGGACCAGTTGGTACTAAATAAATACAAAAAATATTTTCATTATTTGTATATTGTACACGGAGCATATTGGTTTATTAATATTAAATTATAATTGGAACAGTCGGTGAACAAAATATATTCGATGCCTGCGGGCGTCACTGGGAGTGTAATCATATCTGATAAAATAATCTGACCCTAAATGGGACTTTATCGACATCTCGGTTTGATTAAGTTTTGGTGATCGTAGATTTGTTATCGAAATAATTTATTACGAGAAAATATAGACTTTGTATAATGATAAAATGATTATTGCGTAATATTTAGTATATTAATAATATTTTACGCAAAATAAGTTGCGTCCCTTATTGATTAATTTTTGATTAGCAAATTCTGTCGCATCTTCAGTCAAGTTTTTTTTTGAATGATATAATGACTTGAACTGCGACTTTTGGTCTTAGTTTACGTATCCACTTTGTAACATTTCCGTTACAAACAAAAATGTAAAATATGAATCACCTGTCACTTCGCGTTTTTTAGTATGTTGTAATGAAGTGGAACGTCATTGTATCAAAAACGTATTAAAATAACTTAAACTTTTGCAATCTGAAAATAATTTTACTCTCATTGCGCTCGAAGAATATAATATATTTTATTAAAAATACCAAACCAAACCATAACGACAGATAAAAAAAAGACTTCGTTTTACCATTGAAATTTTATATTCCACCACATTTTTCAGTATAATATGTTTGTATCATAAAACTCATTAACATATTATGCACTACTAATTAAGCTTTTTAGTTATCCTTTCGCAAAATAAAATAAAACTTGAAGCTCTGCAAGCTTAATATAATAACGTCAAGCGCGTTTAACGCGCCACGCTGAATTAATTAAACGAAAAGCTGAACATGTTCTAGACCGTATGCTTAATATTAGAAGACTTGTTACGTTAAACAATATTTTTATAATTTTAATATATTTATAAACAACGTAAAGTGCTAATTTGTTTGATTCTAGCCTATCAATTTACTTTTTGCAACGTTAGTATTGACAACCCAATTTAGCTTTTTAGACATTCGTTCTGCATAAAATCCCGCTACTCGATTTTTCGATTGTATTATGTTAGCCCCGTTATGCCCCCTAAGTATGGCGTTATGCCCCCAAAGTATAAAATCAAGTTTTTGTCATCCCGGACCGCGACCGCCATCTTGAAAAACGTATTTTTGCAATTATCTCAGAAAGGTGAGTTTTATGTTAAAAATGTTTTTGACTAACTATATCTCTGAAAATATTAACAATAAATAAAAAAGTAATAAAGTTATTAGAACGTGTTCTTACCGACATTTAAAAATGCTTTTTAATTCTTGTTTTTGCATAAAAACATTAGTGTGCAATTTCAATAGTCGTTTCAATTTTATTTTGTGGTTTACAGTGATTTTGATCAGATGGAATTATTTTGCGGAATGGTAATCGTCATTTTTTATAAGCATCCTCCAAGCATCAGCTATTGCTTATTTTAATCAATACTGAACCTGTATGATTTGTATTGTAGGATGATTTTTCAAACATCTGTATTTATAACAGAATAACTGACTGATTGAAATAACGCACAGCCCTAACGACGGGGGCTAGCATCACAAAAATGCATTGCATACGGGTTGCTTGTTTGTACACAGGACGTTAACACTAAGGAAGGATTTTTGAAATTGTAACACCTAAGGTAATGATAACAGTTTGTATGAAAATTCTTCTGAAGCGCTAGTATATAAATGACATATAAAGTACATATTTATTTCACATTGTAGTTCTTTATTGAGCTACATTTAAATTTTATGAAAACAATGATGAGTTATGAGTGAAACTCTGTTTACGTTACGAGCTTTTCGTTAATATGCTTTCGATATCAGTTTATTTATTTCGACACAAATTATTGTGTTTGATATCAAAATTTTATTTAATAAATTAACTTAAGGTTATTTTTCACATTTTATTTTTGAAAGCGTTTTCAATTGGTTTGAGATCAGATGGCCGTGTGTGAATATACCATAATATCGCAGAAAGAAATAATAATAATATAAATATTTTGTTATCTCTATTGTAATGCTTATATAGGGTTTTCCAATAGGGACGCTTGAACTTTGACAGCTGATTGCGGCCATGTTGTTTGAGTGACAGCTGTCAAATGCAGTGTGTTATATTCATTCCGTCCTCCTAAACCACCATGGCAGGTTACAGTGTCGAGCAGCACGTGCAAATCATAAAATTGTTTTATGAAAATGGGTCTTCAGTTCGAGCAACGTTCCGCGCACTTCGCCCGTTTTACGGTCGCGATGATCGTCCTGCCGAGTCGACTATCCGTCGATTGGTGGACAAATTCGAGTCAACCGGGTCAGTTAACAATCAGCCGGTTCCCGTGCGTCAACGTAACGCGAGATCTGCCGAGAATATCGCCGCTGTGCGCGACAGTGTCCTCGAAAACCCGCGGCAGTCAATTCCGCGTCGCGCACAGGAACTCGGCCTTTCGCAGACGACAACTTGGCGAATTTTGCGTTGTGACTTGAGCCTGCACCCGTACAAGATCCAGCTGACCCAAGAGCTCAAGGTTAATGACCATAGACAGCGCCGTGTGTTCGCTGACTGGGCATTAGAGCAGTTGGAAGTTGACGCCGATTTTGGCAAAAAAATCATCTTCAGCGACGAGGCGCATTTTTGGATGAATGGCTATGTTAACAAGCAAAATTGCCGTATTTGGGACGAGACCAATCCACACGAGGTTCACCAAGTGGCAATGCACCTGCAGAAAGTGACTGTTTGGTGCGGATTTTGGGCCGGAGGCGTGATTGGTCCGTATTTTTTCGAAAACGATAATGGTGTGGCCGTCACCGTCAATGGTGAGCGATACCGGTCGATGATAACCAACTTCTTTTGGCCTGAAATCGAGAATATGGATCTGGACAACATGTGGTTTCAAAAGGACGGCGCTACGTGCCACACAGCACACGCTACGATGGAAGTTCTGCACGATCAAGCGCCCTTAATGGAAAACCCTATATGTAAGTATGCAATGTGTAAAGTGAATACGACTTATAATTAATTGTAAGCTTATAACTTTAAGAAACATTGTTTAATTACATTAAATATTAAATTAAATAATTTGAGTGAAACGCATAAATATGTTTTTCCAGGGAGGTAAAAAAACGAATATTCTATAACAATAAATTCGACACTCACCGCAGAAATCGGTCATAATATTTATGTCAAAAATGTATACGCAATATTGGCCATAATAAGTATAACACTACAACAGTACATGTATCCAAATTGTATATCACCATAAGTCGGTTGTAAATATTTCCCGGATTAGTTACTTCCCGTGAGTTTTTAAGGAACACTGCTGGAGTAAAATTTTATAGGTATTTACAAATTTAATATGAACGAGAAGTGCTTCGAGAAGGTTCAGTATAAAGTAACAGCCTGTGAATGTCCCACTGCTGGGCTAAGGCCTCTTCTCCTCTTTTGAGAAGAAGGTTTTGGAGCTTATTCCACCACGCTGCTCTAATCTGCGGATTGGTGGAATACACATGTGACAGAATATCAGTGAATTTTGACACATGCAGGTTTCCTCACGATGTTTTCCTTCACCGTCAAGCACGAGATGAATTATAATCACAAATTAGGCACATGAAATTCAGTGGTGCTTGCCCGGGTTTGAACCCACGATCATCGCTTAAGATTCACGCGTTCTTACCACTGGGCCATCTCGGCTTTTTTTTTTCAGGTTCAGTATACGACGAGGTTTATTGACATTACTGTATAAAAACATCTGCTACGAGAAAAAAAATATTCTCACCAGAAAATACAAGAGGTCAACAAACAAAGCAGTTCAAACAAAAATTCTGTCGATATTTCCATTACAAGAATATCGTGGAGATAATAAATTTGAACAACTCGAGGTACAGCTGCTCCGGTGTCTGCGTAAATATTTATGTTTGATGTGATTTACTTGGTTGTTAATTTTTTTTTATTTAATCTAATTTTATATTTTAAATATTAATTTTATTTTAAATAGTGACATGACGTGGAAAATCTGTAAGATCTAAATAATAATGTCCTCCTGACCGATTTCGGTTACGGCGGCCAATCTCTAGAGAGATTAGCCAACTGTGCAGGAGATATTATAGAGCATAAGTGTGTGCGCAAACACAGGTGCACTCTCTTTTCCCTAGCTCTCACAATCCGATGGGACGGCAATCCGACACGAGCGGATAGAGTTCAGGCGCAGGATCAATGGCTTAACGTGCTTTCCGAGGCATAGGAGTGTACACACTTCCAATTTCCAGACTCCGGGCTGTTACTGAGAGTTTTCTGACAGAAAAACCTAATAACTATTTATTGGCCCGACCAGGGAATTGAACCCAGAACCACCGGGTCTGCGGCCTTATATCTAGCCACTAGACCAGCGAGGCAGTCAAGATCTAAATGGATGGTAATTAAAGTGTTAATGATAACCTTTCGCTAAAGAAATAAATATATTTTATGTATTCATTGGAGCAGCATGGTGGAATAAGGTCCAAAACCTTCTTCTCAAAAGAGGAGAAGAGGCCTTAGCCCAGCAGTGGGACATTCACAGGCTGTTACTATACTATATGTATTCATATGATAATATATAGCAACGAAGTATATAGTATACGCGTCACGCACACACGAGGTAGTAGAGAGCGGTGGCAGAGGGGGAGGGGGCATGACGTCATAATCGCGGATCATGCCGCTTGCCGCCAAGGCGTACGACATAAATACATGTTTCACATTTAAAAACCAAATGGCCGGAAATACAATGTACTGACATTTTAGTACATCTTTGTTGACTAAAATGTGTTGTTAATGTTAGACATACTGATTATATGTGCACATTTATTATTAATAGCACGTGTTACGCCACTGTTGCAATATTCTGAACACTTAGATGGCTTATAAGACCTTTGATATTAGTTACACGTGTCTTCTATATATATATAATATTTATTAAAAATCATACCAAAATCATAATGAGTTTTTTATTTCTAAATTAAATTTATTTTGTCATTTTGTAATATTTATCTGCATTCTCTTTAAAACGATTATACTTATTCGATTGTTATGAAACTTTAATAGTATGATGGGTTGAAGGTTTACGAAAAATATAGTTTTATCAAAATTTTTGATGAGAAAAATTCTTTGGGGGCCTTGGGCGCTAGACCGACCTTCGTGTGACTGCAAACGGCATAATAGAGCAGATCTATAAGTAAATCGCAGGGAATATGTAAATCTAAGATTAGTGTATTTTAATTCTGTTTGTAATAAGCATGACACTTATTACAATCATTATTTATCTTGTTATTTGTAAAGTACCAGCAACCTCGCAGGACTAGATAGCTAACACTATAAGCATCAACTTTTTTTCTAGGAGTTCGGACATAACTCAATACATGAAAAAAATAATAATGATTTTACAAGTTTTTCTTGTACTGTCGTGACATTTGAATGTCTATGTTTCTTTCATAAACGAAAGGTCGACGCGACGCTCGCGCGCGTTTAATCTTTGCGATGCGCGTATAAACGTCCAAGCGGGAAATTAAATTATTACTTATTTTTGTATGAAAATAACATCTAACAAATTATCAAAAATCGTAGAACAAAAGTTGTTGCTTATGGTGTTAATTATCTAGTCCTGCGAGGTTGCTGGCACTTTACAAATAACCCTTTATATGTATGTACGTATATATTGGATTGATGAGCCTCATTAACAAAATTTCATACACTGACTGACATATGACTCTAATTCCATTAGTAATAAGAGGAGTAAATAGTTATTAAATAATTAAGGTACATTTAACACACTAATATCTATCTTCATTAAGACATTTTCAGTTTTCATTGATGAAGATTTATGTCCTTTGTTACATGTAATCTAAACTATGCCATTGCTTCATTTTGATTCACACAACTAAACAATTTATAATTGCTTCGAACGAATTTATATTGTCTATATGTTACTAGGTATATATACTAGGTATATCGTTGGTTCATAATAATTAAAGCTATATTGTAAACTGACGAAAAAAGTGTTAAAATGTCTTTCATATGTAAATTTCGATAATTTATAATGTTTTATTTTAGGTTACATTTGAAAACTGATAAATAATGTATTATAAATTTACACGGATTTTGATTTGTTTCTCAATAACATATAAAGTTTCACAGGTTCAACTTCGAGAATAATTAATAAAAGCATATGTTTGTCTTAACAAATTGGACTGCCATTATTATCAGCCAGATACTATAGTTTGTTATAATAAAGGTCAAGTTTATAATAAAAAGCGCCATAAGAAATACCCATCCTACGAGGTCAGGCACATGGCAGGTCATTAAAGGATGACCAAGGAAAATACCATTAATATTATAGTCCTTGAAATGTTTGGATACCATCCAACCGATCGCAATCTCTTGGCATTGACCACGATATATAATTAAAGTGGAAGAAAATGAATATAAAAATAAACAAATTTATGGTAACCTTGGCAAAAAATATCGATATGAAAATGTGATAAATTGTCACTTAGCAGTCTGAATAATAATAATAAATAATAAATCAGTTCATTTTAAACTCAAATAAATCTTTTTTATTGTATAGGTAGGTGGACGAGTAAGAAATGATAACCATACCATACATCGCCAATGCGCCACCAACCTTGGGAACTAGAATTTTGTGTCCCTTGTGCTTTTGAATTACACTGGCTCACTCACCCTTCAAACCGGAACACAACAAGACAAGGTACTGCTGTTTTGCGGTAGAATATCTGATGAGTGGGTGATACCTACCCAGACGAGCTTGCACAAAGCTCGACCACCTTTATCGTAAAACATATTTGTATATGTGTATAATAGATTATAGTCGTCTAATATATATAGCCGTACAATATATAGTCAATCTGCAAAGTATGTTACTAATTACACCAGCTTTCTGAAAAAAATTTAGTCCACTATTTTAGATAAGACGGTTGAGAGAATATTAAATACAATATTTTAATATAAGTTTTGCTTGTAATTTAATAAGACGTGCACTTTCTTTGTACATAATAATATAAAATAATCTTCATAAATAACCAAAGACAAAACAGTTCAGTACCTTTTTATATCCGTCCGTCAACCAATTTTATTTTTAATTTTGTTTACACACACATAAAAGTAGAAAAAAAAAATCGACACATACAAAACTCATATACATTTTCATTAAACTTTCAATAATGATTTTAGTAGAATTAGACACATACAAAACTCATATACATTTTCATTAAACTTTCAATAATGATTTTAGTAGAATTTCGACCCTTCTGTGAGCATATATAAGATAATATAAAAGTAATGTAACACGTATAATGCTCATCGAATAATAGTTACAATTCTTAATATATCAAAACACGAAAATTCGTTCGTGAAAATGATTAATTTAAGAGAACAGTATGTGGACAGGTTTCACGGTCAGCGCGAAGCGGCCATTGTCATTGACAAACGGACGCGAGGCGATGAGATGTCATCATGAACGATAGTGACAGTAACAGGCTCAGAACGGAAATAACCGTAAATTGTGGAGTAACAAAAAAAGGTCAAATTGACTGCTTGGGAAATCAACCGTGTCGCTGAAATTGATCACCTGACTTTATGGTCAACTGTACGAGCTGGAATGGCCCAGTGGAGAACATGCTAAACTTAACCGACGATTGTGAGTTCAAACTTGAACTGCAAAACACTAAATTTTCACGTGATTAATTCGTGTTTACAAATCATTTCGTGTTTGGTGGTGAATGAAATCATGAATTTGTTCCTTAAAATCATTTTAAGTTATTAAGAAGAAGATATTATGTTATATGTCGTAAGCAAAAACAGATAGAATCTTTGATTAGTCAGCTATAATTTTGAGTCATCTGTGCCAGGGACGGCAATTCCACCTATCAGCATAAGGCGTCTACGGCGTAGCAGAATTACCTAAGGAACAGGATTGATTGGGAGATCGACAAGTTTTGCAACGATTTTGAAATAACTTCATACTGAGACTTGTTCATAATCGTAAGCTTAGATTAATTATTGAAAAACCGGATGATTTATGTATACATATTATATTGTGTGTATAAAAAATAAAATGGGCTCGACTAGTTTAGTTATTGTCATTAAAATATAGATATCGGGACGTTTACATGTAAATGTCCCATGTCCTATGTAAATAGGTGTCACGCACCAGCGCCAGTTAAATGTCATTAAAAAAAAATCAAGTATTAAGAGGTGGGCCATTTTTGAGAAATACGACGTTGACAACAAGAAAATTGTCGACAGCTGTCAAGGTTGAGAATTAACCATTCGTCAGAATGTTAACTCTCCAATGTTGGATGGTTAATTTTTAAACTAATAGTTAATTATTTCAACATTAGTGATACTAACTATTGATGAAAAAACACATTTTGCCAAAATTTAACCATTTGTTACTTTTTTAACTATTGTTCCGGTTGTGTAACTTGTGTTCCGGTTCGAAGGATGAGTGAGGCCAGTGTAACAGTTTAAGTGACATCACATCCTAGGAAGCTTGAGAGGGTTGGTGGCGCCTTGACGACATAATGAATAGTAAATATTTCTTATATCGCCAATCTCTATAGGCGATGGTGCCTTAATATTTTATTTTAAAAACATAATATGTATGCTTTCGTATTTATAAACGTACGGCAAGCTTATTTTCTTTTATATTTCAAGATATTAATCACATGAAAATGTTTAAGTGCATTGTGGTGTAAATCTTCAAGCGAATTCTACAAAAATGTATACAATCAATTTACTTTCAATCTATTTTAATGTTTTAATTCAGTCTAGATTAATGTAGAATGATATTATAGCGGAAATTACGAATGAAAATAGATCGTTCTGCTTAGCATTCGGCGAGAATGTTTCATACAGGAAATTAACTCATTAGCTAAATATTTTTTTTATTAATTATTTTAATATTGATTCACAACAATACCTTTACAACAATCCCTTAATCGATATTTATAAAAATATTATTTTGTGTAAATTATTTAAAAAGATAAGCCTTACCAGTGGTAGAGTTTTGTGCAAGCTCGTCTGGGTAGGTACCACCCACTCATCAGACATTCTACCGCAAAACTTGGTCAATACCAAGCACTGTTGTGATCCGGTTTGAAGGGTGAGTGTGGCAGTGTAATTACAGGCACAAGGGACCTAACATCTCAGTTACCAAGGTTGGTGGCACATTGGCGATTTAAGCGATGGTTTACATTTCTTTAAATTCCAATAACAATTACACGAAACAAACCACTACATATTCTCTTCATATATCATGTGAATATTATCATTCAACTGTGGGAACCCAAAACTTTTTGTTAAGATTCACACGTTCTTACCACTGATCCATCTCGGCTTTTATAATAAAATTATATTATATTACATTAAGAAATAATCAAATTGTAAATTATAAGAACTTTAAAGAAGATCATGAATGAAAATCCAGAGAATGATTCATCTTGAACTAACGCAGGAATGACGTCAAAGCAAGTATTAATCTTGAATGGTATTACACAAACACGTTCCATGCAATAAGCCATAGCTGCTGAGTTTTCCCTTGCTTTGTTTAGAAAGCATCATTTGTCAATGACAAAGCCTGCCCCTGAGTGAAGTTCAAGGTTACACCATAAATAGACAGGAACGTCCGACATTGAATTATTCAACGCGTGACGTCAGATTTTTCAATGATTAAAATTGTTCGATCATGCTCGTTCGTTTCATCCGATAGCGTTCAAGGATGAAATAAATAATGTAAAAATAATAATAAGGTCATTTCTCATATCTAATCTCTAGCGGTAGCATTACAACTGTATTGTAAGAATTTTGATTAATGATTTATTCAGCACGGTCAGTTTTGCATAGTTTCTGAATATGGCCTTAGTTGAAAACGTTCATATTATTCCGTGTATATTTATCCTCAAAAAAGATGATATAATTATTAAATATTTTCCAATATATTTGTATAATAACATCAATCTACTACAAACGCCAAGTAATTGCCTTCTTTATTGGTTAACAAAGAATAATTGAGTAAATAAATCATTAAAATTACTAAGTCAAACTACAAAACTCGCAAATATCATGCAAATATTTTTGCGTGACGACTTATATATCAATAAATATAGTCGATATTTAAAAATAATAATAACAATGCAAGTTTTCACGGAACAACCCGTATTCTTATTCTTCTTTCCGGTGAAGCTATGTTGAGAGAGAATTTTTATTCCTTAGAGAATTCTTAATGTAAGGTGTTAGTCGAGAAATTCTGTTTTTGTATTATCTGATCTTGTATTGGGTATTGATAAAAAAACTAACTAGAAAATATATCTATACTGTCCTGGGCCCAGTTTACGTGAGCTGGTTGGTGCTGGCGAGGATAGGTGCTTAGGCTTAATTCTCTATTATACATTACAATTTACAATGTAGGTATATATATATATATATTAATAATACATACATCAATTCTATTTCAGCTTAAGACAAATAAAAAAAATTAATAACTGTCTTAGGTAATAATTCGTTCCAAATACGAAATTTCATTCTATTTCACAATTGTACCTAAAATTCCGAATTTTTTCACCCTCTAGGGTGTATTGACTTCGGAGGGTATGAAGGGAATTTTTGATTTATCGTGAATAATGCTAAGGGTACGCCTATAGTCACTCAATCATGTGGAAGCCATTCGGTAATCGAAGTTATTCTGTGCCTTATGGGAAATGCGTTCGGTTAGAACTCAAAATATATTTTATATTCTATCAATTAAATGGGAAGTACTTGATAGCTAAAATTATTTGTTTAAAAATACAATTACTTTATGTGAGATTTTTACTAGTGCTACGATGGGACTGTGTTTTAGGATTTTACGAATAACTAAAGAGTCGTTATTCAACCACTAAACATCAATAGTTTGTTTTGCTGTATTCGTGCGTCTATTTGTTTTTCTTTTAAAAGAAAATTTAAGAAATGATTTAAACTCTTACTAACACTCATTCATAAAGAAATAAAATACATATAATGGCGAGCCGGTTGGCGTGGTTGGTGAGATACTTGCATTTCACGCCGCAGGTCGTAGGTTCAATTCCCACCCAGGACAGAAATTTGTGTGCATGGACATGTCTGTTTGATATGAGTCTGTATCTATATAAGTATATATTTACAAAAGAAACGTAGTATAGGTAAGTATATCAGTTGTCTGGTTTCTATAGTACAAACTCTGCTTAGTTTGGGATCAGATGGCCATGTTTGAATATTGACCCAGGATATTATTATTTTTATAATTCTGAAAAACTATTGTTTTTTTTTTAAATGTTATTTTAAGCAGACGTATTTATAACACAAAAAATAAAACCTATTATCTAATATGTACATAATATTATTTAAATTAAATGGAACAAAAATAATTTCTTCAACATTAATCATTTTAGTCTCTACCGAAAAACGAACAAAGTATATCACTTTAAAAATATGTTGAACAATGTCAACTTTGATGTGGAAAACCCAGATGAAAAAATACTTTAACTTTTAAGCTGGAGCGCCCGACACCCTTTGACGTTGGAAAACTACCGTTTGACACATACGAGTACGTTGCGTAAAAGCTGCACACAGCTCCATGTATACATGTATACATCTCACGTTACACACACAGACGTTTCTAAAAACAAACTTACACAAAGGTTTCGTATAATTAAGGGTATTTTAGTGTGTAATAATATCGACTAGTAGCTAAATCTTTTTTTTTTATCGCATAGGTAGGCGGATGAGCATATGAGCCACCTGATGGTAAGTGTTCACCAACGCCAATCCCAATCTTGGGAGCTAAGATGTTATGTCCCTTGTGCCTGTTATTACACTGGCTCACTCACCCTTCAAACCAGAACACAACAATACCAAGTACTGCTGTTTTGCGATAGAATATCTGATGAGTGGGTGGTATCTACCCAGACGAGCTTGCACAAAGCTCTACCACCAAGTGATATTTAATCCTTATTTGCTACACCTCTCTAAAATTACGTACGGCAAGTAGGTAATTCTACAGAGGTGAGACCACCATGGGTGACCAGAGCCGATTTGTACCCCAGAGATTGTTATAAAAAATGAACTACTGAATATTTCGACTTGAAAATTGTTGTAGAACATATTGAAAGCTTTTTTTAAAATATTGTTTACATTATATAGCCAAAAATAAAATTTAAGTACACTAAAAAAATGATAAAGCCAACAAAAGTCGAAAAATGACTATTTTCCTCAATAGGCCTGTGGTAGTTTTGTATCCCAAGGTGGCAAGTAAGGGTTAACATATAAAAAGATGACACTATTACAGTATATAATATAAGATTATATTTCGTTAGTTTAATATATAAAAAAAACTCTATATTTATTACATGTTACATTATCTGCACAAGCGTACATTGTTTGTTTTGTATCAACCTGATGGATTGCGTTCGAAGTGATCGACACGACGCGACGTGAGGTATTATTCCTGAGAAGCTTCAACCATAAAGCAACTAAGTAGAAGCGTTTCTGTGTACCCCATAACGCGTATATTTTCAGAAGATATGTCGAGGCACTTTACTGTATTATATTTCAAAATGAACTTATCCCCCTAGAAAGTTATGAAACTAAGCTCGCCGATATTATTATAAAAGATTGTAACTAAAATAATTATACAGTACATAGAAATAACAAGCTGTTTTTGTGATATTTTATTAAACGTAGGTACGATCCACTCATCAGATATTCTACCGAAAAACAGCAGCACTTTGTATTGTTTTGTTCCGGTTTGAAGGGTGAGTGAGCCAGTGTAATTACAGGCACAAGGGACATAACATCTTAGTTCCCAAGGTTGGTGGCGCATTGGCGATGTAAGCGATGGTTAACATCTCTTACAATGCCAATGTCTATGGGCGTTGGTGACCACTTACCATCAGGTGGCCCATATGCACGTCCGCCTTCCCAAGGAAAAAAAAAGAGATATAAATTGGAATCATTTCAGTGCAGTATGTCATCATTATGTAATTATAATTAATATCTGTGATATTGATTGTGATAGATCGGTGAATTTGGTTTTCAGCATCGTATTTGCGTTTTTTTCCTGGAAGTCCGTCTCCTTCTCACTCACTATTATAACGAACATAACAATAGATTGTATTGCTATTTCATTTTAAATGGTATTTAGTGAGTTTACGTAAATGGCAACAGTACGTGTTTTCCCAGCACGAGAGTTTTAACACTGACAACTTCCAAATTTTGGGACGCTACTTAGAATTTATCGCCATAACTTTCATTGGCCTGACTTAAAGTATTTTAATTGTTTTATTTTTTTTAGTTTATAGATTAATATTTTTGATATCTAATTGTCTATATTTAATTTTTGAACATATTTATTAATATATTCTAGAATTAAAACTAAATTAAAAACAAACTACACATTACAAATTAATAAATAAAACAAACATAAAAACTAATATACAAAATTTAACTTATTAAACTTATTTATATACAAAATGTTGTAAACATTCGTATTACATTTTGATATAATAAGTTCTTTTGTACCTAAGGTACCTTGGTAAGTAGGTACAAAAGAACTAGAAAGTACTTACATTGCCCGGTAAAAATACATTTGTATCGTTTGTCTTGTTTGAAATTGATGAAGTGATGTCGCTGTGACGTGTGAAATATTATTCTGATAAACAATTATTGTTATATCAGAGTACTTGATATTAATTAAAAAATTAAAAAGTTACATAATGATAAACATTAGACATTTTTGTTTGAAATATTATAGAACTTAAGTGGATATACAAACACAGGTATACTGTCTACTCCCTCACGTACTCAGTCCAATGGGTCTAAAGTCAAACTTCGAAGTCTTATGGTATGGTACTTAGAATCCATCCTTTGATAAATTCAGGCTCAATCAATATGACAGCTTAACAGCTTGTCTCGTTTGAGTTGTTTCTAACACCATGACGTAACGCGCTCCGATTGGCGTTCGCAGTCACGTGACACTGGTTAATTAGACATAGACATATTTATGCTTAAAAAATATTTTATTCAGCATTCTGTTATTATCTACATAATATAATCATTACTTTTTATATATTTGCGATTTATGACAACATTTCCATCGCTTCAATTTTATGAATTAAAAAAAAAATTGACGTGATGAATACGAATCTTTATACATTTATTCCTAAATTAAACTTCTACGACCTTATTTATAAACGTTGCTTAGTTACTGGTTAGCTAAACACTGATTTGTCTCTTTCTGTCATTATTGATTTGACATACGAAAGAAGAAGACAAAATATTGTTTAACTAATCGCCAGTTAAATAAAGTTTATGAATAAGGCGGCTAATGTTTAACACCAATTATAGATTATTACTGTTCTGCAAACATATAATATAGTTTGTGCTGTATTATTCTGTATTACATTATGTTCCGTATGTAAGAATATATATTTCATATTTTCTTTATTTTATATGATTATATATATAAATAAATTAATGAGCGCAATTAAATGACACATTAAGTGTAGATAATCTTTCAAGTAATATCATTTTATAGTTAGGTTTTATATTACTTGAGCTATTCATATATTAAGCCTAGATAGAATCATGGGCAGATAACTAGATAAATAGACTAGATCTAGACCAATCTAGTTCAAATAAGACTTAGAAACATGCTTTTGTTTTAAGCTTCACGTGATTTTGTGTAAAGAAAATTGTCTGTTCGAAATCAGGGAAGCACCGCGTGTTTTGTATTACTCGATCGAAATAACAAGAGCGGTCAAAACAGCACAAGAGGACCATTTACTCCCTCTTAACCTTGCTCGGGTTTCCAAATATCGTGCTTATAACTGCGACATATATGACATAACGATGTATTATATTATGCTAGCGACATGTATAATAACAAATAGCCAATTCTAATCTTAGAAGGAAAAGTAAACAATCTTGACATTGAAATAATATGATATTATTGGTTGAAATCTTAAATAATTAATGGTATTCATCATTGATTTGTGAAAAAACGGCGAATAGAATGTCGGCGAAATTATCGAATCTTTGGAGGTAAAATTAAATGTGATATATGTAAGTACTTTTTTTCTTTTTGTTTACTCCTTCACCAATTCAATTGACTTGAGTTCAAAAATCCTTTCAAACAAAATCGTCGCAAATAGCCGCAATCATAGTTAGTAACTTATATGTAGTTTGTATGTAATATAAAGAAATATATTATTGAAATCAAGAAAGATTAATATTGCCGAAAGTGCCAATCCCGACCTCAATAGTATAGAAAATCAGCAAATCATTATATACATACTGCTATATCGCTCATAAATGTTTGTTTTAATCAAACATATGGATCAGCTAAATGCTTGCCTCTTGGGAATATAAACGTGATTGAGATTTGTATTATATGTTTGAAGTAGAAAGATAAAGTAAACAAAATGATTTCATGTCAACATACTTAATATTACTCTTCAAAACACTCTTTGCTTGGAAAGAAATGAAATCCGAGAAATTGCATAAGACACGGTGTATGTAAATCCCATAAATTACGAAAAGTAGGGATATTATGTAAGAACAAACTCGACGCTCACCGCAGAAAACTAGCGCGAAATATTTGACATTGACCAGTATAATTAAGACATTTCTAGAATACAAGCACCAAAATAATATATCAGCTTAAGTCGGTTGGTAACATTTGATGAGTAACGTAGGTACGTTACTCATCAAATGTTATTGAGTTCTTAAAGAAACTTACACTTTTTGTCAGCAATTTATAATTGAAAAAGCTATTATACATTGCTAAATAGAACAAATAATAAAATCAGCAAATATAAACAGATATAAACATCTGAAACAAGGATACTTTGCAAATTAAGGACGACGTGGTTTTTCGGCAAATGGGCCACCTGATCTTAAGTGGAAACCACCGCTCATAAACATTAATATTACCGATTCCTCAATTCGTCAATGCGCTGTCAACTATGGGAACGAAGACTCCTGTGCCTGTAGTAGCATTGGCTTACTCAGCTTTCCACAAAGCCCCACCACCTAGTGAAGTCTCGTTTATAGTATCAAAAATTATATATTTTTTTATTGTATAGGTAGGCGGACGAGCATATGGGCCACCTGATGGTATGTGGTTACCAACGCCCATAGACAAAGGCATTGTAAGAAATGTTAACCATCGCTTACATCGCCAATGCACCACTTCGGGAACTAAGATGTTATGTCCCTTGTGCCTATAATTATACTGGCTCACTCACCCTTCAAACCGGAACACAGCAATACCAAGTACTGCTGTTTTGGGGTAGAATATCTGATGAGTGGGTGGTACCTACCCAGACGAGCTTGCACAAAGCCCTACCACCAAGTGACCTTAATTTTATTTTATTCGTATATTTCGTCTATAGAACTCATAGTTTAATCTACGCGTTCAAAACAAACAAACAGTAAGATAAATACAGTGCAGCTCCGTATTTGTCTGTTTGCGATGTTATGCTCAAATTGACTATGATCAATACTAATAACAACGGAATGTTCGTGCGGAAATGTACTCACTCACTCATACACATATACATATATCGAATCAATGGTATAAAACTATGATGACGTATAATAGGAAAACGGTTTTGGAGCTAATTCCACCACGCTTCTTCAATGCGAGTTGGTATATAATAGTAATAATGTCCTCCAGACCGGCTTCGGCCACGGCGGCCAATCTCAAGAGAGATAAGCCAACTGCGCAGGACATATTATAGTGCACAAGTGTGTGCGCAAACACAGGTCCACTCTCATAACCCAATGGGATGGCAATCCGTCACGATCGGAAGGAGTTCAAGCGCAGGACCAACAGCTTTATGTGCTTTCCGAGGTACGGGAGTGTACACACTTCCAAATTCCAGACTCCGGGCTGCTACTGAGAAATTTACGTAGAAAATCTCAATAACATTTCATTGGCCAGACCTGGGAATTGAACCCAGGACCATCGTGTCTGCGGCCTTACATGTAACCACTAGACCAACGAGGCAGTTGGTGGAATACACATGTGACAGAATTACAGTAAAATCTGTCACATGCAGGTTTCCTCACGATGTTTACCTTCACCGTACAAGCACGAGATGAATTATAAACACAAATTAAGCACATGCAATTCAGTGGTGCTTGCCAGGGTTTGAACCACGATCATCGGTTAAGATTCACACGTGCTTACCACTGGGCCATCTCGGCTCTCCACTCCACTCCGGCTCGGTTGAGCAATATGCTTTATTATTATATAATACGGAATATTATATATTATTAGTAATGTTTTAATAACAAATAAACGTGTGCGTCTCGGGACGCTCGACAGAAGTGATAATATTTATTATTAATTATATTAAATATAATTTAAATTAGTACTTGAGCGTTGCTAAATTATTATAAGTACTATCTGTATACGCTAGATGGCGTTAGGTTAGTAACTCTCACGTAAAGCAGTCCATGTCGGTAATAGTGGCACCCTAACGCGTTACGTTACGAAGCGGTTTATCCTCCCATAAGAAGTTATCACTTCAAAAATATATAACAATTTGGCAACTTAACAGTATATTCATATTTAGAACTAAAATACTATTTATTTTCTTATCTTTTAAAACGTCCAATAAATAAAGTTCAAAAAGTTTTTATATTTGTCAAGTGTATTTATTTCCATGTGCTTTATTTGTTGTTATCATGTAACGTTACGTTCAGAAACTAGTTCAATATAGAGCTATTAATGCACAGGCTATTATACTTAGGCGTTATTGTAGAGCGACCTAGATGTCTAGATCATTGATTGCACCAGTTGCCAGAAATAGGCCGATTATTGGATTTATAACTAGGCGCAGTGTTTAAGTAACAGTTGGCTAACAAATTAAGTTATAATCATTTCATAATTTAAAAAGAGAGTAAAATTTTGCAAGAAAGTAGATCTAAAATATTTTTTTGCGAAGATTTTTAAGAGTTTCAATCTGCCACAGAGTAGAATGATATTTGAAAACATCATTGATATCTAATACAATAATTATTCACATTAAATAAAACACATACAAATTATCAACGTCCAACGTCCCAAACGTCTTCGAAAAGCTACAGTTAGATTTCAGCTTTAGGGTAATCTTGGAATTATAAAGATATAGTTTTGTTATTATTTTGTGTAGTACAGTTAAATTAAGCGTTGCATAGTTTAACTAGGGTAAGTTAGTTTAAGTTAAATATAATGTAGCTAAGTAAATGTGTCTTTAAGTTAGGTAAACAATTGTATTTTTAATTATTAGTTAGTTATTAAGTTGGGAGGTGTAATGTATGGACATAATGGGGGTAGATTTATAATTATTTCATTATCAGACAATGTATCTACCTACCGAGCTAAAATATTAAATGTGAATATCATATGCCTTTGTCTACCAATATACGTCGTGCGAACAACTGGTGTTTTATTCCCTATACTTCTCACTTTTATATAAACTTTAGCGACTGTTTGGTTAAGTGCTGATTTCTCTCGTTCTGTCATTTTTGATTTAAAGGACACGAGTTATTTTTTTATACCTAAAACCTACCCCGTATCACGAGGTCGAAATCTATTATATAAACAAAATTAAATTTCTTCAGTAAAATATGTTCCTATTTCAAAATATCAAACAAAAACATACTGGGTTTTCTCAACTAATAAATGTCAATTTGCACCCTACCCATGTTTGTCGAAAATTTTTATACGAAATATTTTTCCTCGTTTCAAATAGGCGTTCCTGGGAAGTAATCATAGCTTCCCATAAACATTTTCTTCGTATTTATCTATCAACCATATCTATTTCTGAGACCCCATACTGTTCGGGCAGTATAGGGTAAGAATTTAGAGTAATATTTAAAATGGAAAAAAACATATCAATGCATTTTAATAATAAATTAATTAACCTAAGCTTTTGGGTTCAAACCTGGGCAAACACCACTGAGTTTTTATGTGCTTGATAAGAATCAATGGTTAAATTGCTCATGTTTATCGCTAACAAAGTGTAATATGCATTTGTTGGATGGAAATATATTACACGTGTTTCCACCTGTCCGCTTTGTAGAGTAGTGTTGGGATAAGCTCTAAACCTTATATTTAAGAGGAGAGATCTGTGACCAGTAGAGGGTAATTATGAGACAGTAACTTTACTTTAAGAATTAATGTGTTTGACCTTTTGTTTGTGTCATGATATGTAAAAAAATGTTTCATAGTTTCCTTATATTTATATGAATTTTTCATTACCTTTTGTCGTACAAAATTGTCAGAAAATGAATGAGAATAATATGAATATCTTTTTTATCAAAAATAATAGTATGCGATTTTCATCTAAATTTTTCGAATACTACTTTTGGTGCTGTATATTTTAATATATTACATCTGTTGGACTTCAGCTCCCGTCGTAAAGATTCCGCAGCCAGCAGCCGGCACGGCAATTACGTATCTCCAACTTTCTTAACTTTCGTCATTGAAATAAAACCAGTGATTTTGAAAAAAAAATCTATCATCTGACAAACCAAAACGATTATTAATCGTGTGCGATTAATTATTTGGTACGAAAATCGATTCGATACCGATAGACATCACTTTCTTGAATTTCGTTTCTCATGTTGGTCAAACTTAGAGTTCAGTTCGGTCGGTTGGCAATAAATTTGATGCCCAAAAAGATAAAAGATGAAATTTGGTATAAAAAAAGGGAGGAGTAGCAATAACTTTTTAATCCCTTACATCTGTCACTCTCTCCCTAACAAGTGGGCGAAACCGCAGGCGAACACTAGTTTTATATAATTAAAGATTTCCTGACGACACGAAATATATAGGTCAATGAAGAATGAGGTCGTTTTGAAGTACGGTAAAGGAAATCGAAGCTATTAATCTCCTCCTTCAGAAGGTGAAGTCATATCGATAACTTGACGAGACAATTTATGTTTAACGCATTCTAATAATTATAAGTATAGCTATATTTTAACATAACAGAAGATAATATGACAAATTCAAATTCCATTTTTTTTATTCAATATAATAGTGTTACACTTGCTTATTGATTGTCATAAATCTACCACCGTTTCGGAAATAAACACCTCAGACCTGAGAAGAACCGGCGAATGAAACTCAGCGGGATTTTTTTAAATTCAATAGGCGATTTACACAATAATGTAATCATCCTCTTATTTATTTGAAATGGCCTGGAGGCGATCGTTTCATTCGTAAATTAATCTCCCTGGAATAAATCCAGCCAAGCTTCCTAGAATTAATTTTATTTTTATATTTTGCTTACAATTACCTCACTGTATATTTTCTACCTATTTAACACGTTTTTTGTCAAAAGATATACTTCTTTTTACTTCTTTGTTCATTTGTCTACTCGACACCTAACTTTTAAATAAGAGGCCTGAGATTTGAAACACAGTTCAACTGTATAAAATTTCAACATCATTATTTTTTTGTTTGTTATTTGGTAGAAAATTTGCATTCACTTGTATTTAATATATAGTTAAAAACTAATCTTTGCTTGTAATAGCCATGCAAACTAAGATGAAACATTGATGATAAATATATGACTTGACAATCGTATATAACGAAACGAAACGAAATCCATGGTCATATTGTATATAATTCATATTAAGAAATAAGTCAATTTTAAAAGAATATCTTCAGAAATCGATGATGAAATTGACTTATACAAAATTTTATCGACGCCTCCATGCAATTACAATCCAGTAATGTATTATTAGTAAAAATATTTTTATTGACAATTGAATGGGCAAAGTAAAGGATAAAGGAAAGAATGCGTGAATCTTAACCGATGAAAGTGGGTTCAAACACGGGCAAGCAAACTGAAATTCATGTGCTTAATTTGTGATTATAATTCATCTCGTGCTTGACGGTGAAGGAAAACATCCTGCAAGGTGAGGAAAGCTAGTGTCTAATTTCATTGAAATTCTGCCACATGTGTATTCCACCAACCCGCGTTAGAGCAGCGTGTTGGAATAAAATCTGTTGGGACATTCACAGGCTTTTGCTGATACTGATACTGATTGAATTGGGGTATGCATTTTTTAAATTTATCGTGTTAATTTTATTTAAAAAATATTTTTGCCGTTTTTACTGTAGGGAGCTTTTTTTTACGGCAAAAATAAGGCTTTACGTTTTAGGTTTTAGATTTCTTATCTGTTATTCGGCTTAGTAATATAACTGTAATGAGTTCTTCTTAAATATAATATGATTATAAAAGCGATCAAATTATTTATATTATGACAGCGAATTGTCAAAAATATACAAAACTAGCAAATTAAACCCTGGAAAATGATATATTTCAATCGATAGAACATTTATTAATACATTAATAGTTATTGTCTATCAAATATTTTTGATTTGTAAAAAGTCTTGAACAGTAATAGTTAAAAACTAATCTTTGCTTGTAATAGCCATGCAAACTAAGATGAAACATTGATGATAAATATATGACTTGACAATCGTATATAACGAAACGAAACGAAATTTAACAGGGAAAAGATTTCATTAACAAACAAATTAAATAAATACGATTATGGTATTCAGTTTGTCAATTTCACCGCAATAACTTTATTAATTGAATTTATTTTAATAGGTCACAAAAGAAAATACAGTTTCTGTAAAAATGTTACGAAAATATTTACGTAATATCTATTAAATCTATGCGTAGGTATATAATATAATACTGATACTGTAAACTAAATGCACATCCAATTAGCTTTCTTTTCATACATCAATGTTGTCATAATTATTTGTTCAAGCGATATAATCAATAAATATAGAATGTAATTAGTAATTTAATTAATTAATTTACTGTAAAATTTGACCTTTTTCGAATACTTGCGTCGATGTATCAAGACGCAAAAATAAAATTGCTATTCTGATTTATATTTTTAGCTCCAAAATTCAAGTTACTTCAGGCGATTAGAGCTAAGAGCGAATCCTGATTAAATACTTGTAAAATCGGTGTCCCGAAAAATGTCTACGCTTTCGAACCAAGTCTGGCAAAATTTAATTAGTGCTCCCAATATTTTTCTTATTGAATCTATGTTTTCTATGTTTACATACAATTTTATAAACAAGTTTGTTAAATGAGTTATTGGTTCTCATAAAAACCACTTTAGGTAGCTAATTCCTTATTTCAATATGATTTTTCACAATGAGGTCAGATTTATGACCAATAATTCATTCAGGTAAGAGAAGCTTATATATTATAACAGTTCAAAATGTCACATCAAATACAAAGGCTGCTTGTTCCAATACTATTCTACCTGCCTATTCCAATGCGAGTTGGTGAAAACGGACGTGGCCGATTCTTTCACGCCCACGGTGTTTTCCTTTAACATTGACCAGGGGATAAATTATGGAGATAAATTAAATTCATTAAATTCAGAAGTGTTTTCAATATAGGACGATGATCACGCGATGACCATTTAAGATTTAAGTCTTCTATCCACTGAGAAAATCGATTCTTTTTTATTTAAATAAATGACACATTCGGTTTGCGCCTAGTGAAGCGCGAGGGCTTATTAAAAACATATAATGTAGTAGAAAATCTTCCACTTTAATGAAATACCGCAGTTAGGTTTATTAAGATCGGGTTTTATCTAAAAGCTGAAGAGTTTGTTTATTTGATCCGCTTAATCTCAGGAACTATTGGTGCGAATTAAAAAATTATTTTTGTGTTGTATAGTCCTTTTATCGAAGGTTCTAGGCTGATTTTTATTCATAATTAATTTTTATTAATTATACGCAGGTAAAACCGCGGGTAAAGCTAGTCAAAGATAAGCAACGAAGTCGGTGAAAATTATTAAGTTTAGGTGGGTAAGTTTAGAAAGATAAATAGTACACGTTAAACTTCAAAAGATTCTGAATATAGCCGACGGAAATTCTCTCTTAATTTAATAACTGCAACATTACAACCTCAAATTGTTTTAGTTTAGTTTTTGATCTAAAATTTAATATAATATGATGAAATCATAAGAGTCAAGATGTACAGTGACTATGGAATACGGGAATTTGAACCGAAAATTGAGTGGTCAAATATTCGTAATTTGTGTTTATAATTCAATTTATACTTGTTATTAAAACATCGTTAAGAAACCTACAATGTGTCGAATATCATCCAAAAAACCTGCCATCCAGCGCATTTGTGCTTTGAGCCATTCTCAGTCTCAGCCTGCGGTGGCTAGCCTCAACGCTCATCGGATGTTAGTTGCGGTTATCCATACTTACTTTGCTCAGTAAAACGATATCCTTACTCCATGATATATAACTATCGGTATAAGTGATATACCCGTACTGTTGTTACAGATATAATACAACCAGCACAAGTCATTGACGCCCATGTATTTTTAATGATTAATTTTTTTTTATTTTTTATTATATACTAATCAAATGTGTACCATATACTAATAATAATGAAGTGATTTAAAAATATCCTGATATAAATCTTTTTTTATAGCATAGCATGACGAGCATATGGGCCACCTGAGGGTAAGTGGACACCAACGCCCATAGACATTGGCATTGTAAAAGATGTTAACCATCGCTTACATCGAAAAAGCTTCCAAAACGTTGGGAACTAAGATGTTATGTCCCTTGTACAAACGTACAAATAAATGAATAACGTTTGCTGAACGTTATAATATAACGTCCTCAGTCGTATTTAGAAGGGTCCCACTAAGTTTCTTGCGCCGGTTCTTCTCCGGTCTGAGGTGCTTCTTTCGGAACCACTGGTAGATTTTTTGGCAATCGTTAAGTGTAATAGTTGTATGTTAATTAAAGATTTTGAGTTTGATTGGCTTCAACTAATAAAATAACATAAAATTTATCTAGGGAATTTTTATTAATAACAATAGCCAATTTATACATAGGAATATTACTATTAAAACCTTTTTAAAAAAACTTCTAGTATTTTTATATGAATATTTGAGATATCTGGTTTGCTTCGGGGCTGACAGTTTTTCTCTTAAATGTGGTAACATCCTCCTTGGCTCTTTCAATGCTTTAAATATTTAGCAGTCTAATATTAATTACTTGTTTTCGTTATTTCATAGGTATGTTTAATCAATTACTTTTGATTTATATGATTATAAGAAATAAAAATATAAATTCATATTATTCTCATACATCTTACATTGAAAAAAATCTTAAAAATTAAAATTTTAATTACTAAATAGTAATAGTACATTATTTATCTACACCTTATACAATTTTCTATTAAGAAAAAAATATAATTATTAATAGCACTGCTTACTCAAACTACCACATCAGACACAAATACATACGCACGCTGATGCATTAAATAAATTAAAAAATACATTTATTTTAATATTGACTTTTCATAGACATTATTAGATTTCATAGACGGGCAAGGCATTTTTAAGATATAACACACACAAACACAACCTCGAGAATACGCACGCCGACGCATTAAATAAATAATTTGAATGATAGTGGTTTTAATATTTTATGTGCAAATTACATATAAATGCAATATTGGATTCCAAAGGGTCAGTGTACGATGCAAGGGACAGAGCAGTTTAAGTGCCTACAAGTTGCTTAATCAATTCTATTATTGGGCAACGACATAAAGATACGTCGGCTTTCTATAGGAACATGCAAATAACATGAAATTCCTTATATCTGGTTCATTAATATGTAACAGGATGAATGTGACCTGTGAATTTGTTAGTATAATTTTGGACATCTGTTTCGAGAACACGTCTTAACAACGAGAAACCTAACAAAAAGTATGTTTATACTATAAATACAGCATTACATTATTTCACTAAAAATTATGAAAAGTAATTTATCATGTATCTATTTATCTAAAATTAAATTGTGTTTTGCTCGATGTTTCAGCCCATATTTAAACTCGCTTATATACAATATAATACGAAACAATACGAAACGATAATATAATATAATACGAAATTATACAGTATACTCAGCTGTACAATACATTTATTATCGCTGGGAACTATTAACAGACAGAACTCAAATTAAAAGGCTTCACGCTAAAATGATCAATAAGTACTGGATACTGGAAATCTTCGAAGTTTTAGTTTTAAGCCGATTAAGAACGTGGAAATCATTGGATTTCGACTGTTTTTAATCAATTGTTTTTAGTCAAAATTCGATGAGATGCTATGATTTATTTGTGAATTGTTAGCATGTTATTATTTTAGTGCGATTATTATATTTTAACTGTCGGAACTATTTTTAAAACTTATCCGAGCTGTACAACTATGCTGGATGCCACTAAAACTGAAGTTTGTTTGTAAGATGCCAACAGTTGAGATGGTAACTTAACATACGTCAGAATTATTACAAGGTATTCGAAAGAACAGACTTGGGCGTAAGGTAAGATGGATTAGCATTACGAGCAGATAAATTGTTCTAATAAAACAGTTCGTAATGTCTTAATTTTCATATTTTATTCAAATTTTAATCTTTAAATAAACCCATAACTAAACCCGTGTCAAGTTGGGACGTGACGCTACTATATTATGGTCCTGACTGCCTCGTTGTTGTAGTGGCTAGATATAAGGCCGCAGAAGGGTTCAATTCCCAGGTCGGGCCAATAAATAGTTATTGAGTTTTTCTGTCAGAAAATTCTCAGTAGTAGTCTGGAGTCTGGAAGTTGGAAGTGTGTATACTCCCGTGCCTTGGAAAGCACGTTAAGCCGTTGGTCCTGCGCTTGAACTCTTTCCGGTCGTGTCGGATTGCCGTCCCATCGGATTATGAGAGCTAAGAAAAAGAGAATGCACCTGTGTTTGCACACACACTTGTTGGCATGTGTTCATGCCTCGTAAAGCACGTAAAGTTCTCCTGCGCCTGAATATGCTCCTTGTCGCGCCATCGCATCGTATTATGAGATTTAAAGAGGGTGCACTTGTGATTGTGTACAAACTTGTGCACTGCAACTTGTGACTGCCACTGTGGCCGAATCTGTCAGGAAACATCATAAAAGAATGTAATTGTTTTAAACATTTAATAAAACGAGCTATCATCGTTAAAATTATTTGCTTCAATTAATTCCCATAGAAGACAGACCAGATGAGAACCATGGGGCTTGCTACGTACTTGAAAGTATAATGCACCTTAAGAGGTTGGAAAATGTAAGTAGCGTTCAGTCTACTTCCCCAACTCTAAGCTGAGTTAAAGACCAATTTACAACTTCACATAATTTTACACTATTCAACAATTAAAATAAACTTAATTTTAGTTTTCAAATTAATTTTCTTTTAAATAAAAGAATGTTTTATTTCTCTCTTCTCTCTATATTGTTTGTTTTAATTGATATTTATACCTTACTTTAGAAATAGAGAGAGAATATTGTATTTAACTTGATAATGAAACAAAAGCATTGTATATTAAAATATAAAATATACTTGCATATGTATAAGTACATAAACCCTGACACGAGTTGCGATTGAAACAGTGGCTCACGTATAAATTTAATTTTATTTATTTCACAATACAAACAAATAATAATTAAATAATGGCACTACAAAAACCGCGAAAAATTTTCTTGAGTGCCTTTCCGTCTATAGATTACTTACTTACAATATTATACGCTTTAATTGTTTTAAATAATAATAAATTTCATCAACTTATATTTAATATTCTTATTAGTTATTTCTCGTTGTGTTCTGTTATCTACCCACTAGGCACACAGGACGATCGGGAAACGTCAAAAATTGAGACCCAATGTTGACGATGATAATACATAACCACGTTTTAGTTAAAGTTGCAAGTTAAGTCTTAAAATAATTTAGGACGTAGCTTTCAAGGGAATGTTGTAACTTCGAACCGATCTTGATAAAAAACTTCAACTCCGGTGCGTATTCTGAAAAACAAGTGATTGTAAGTGATGATAAAATATTTCTTTAGACATTTCGTAATCAAATCTAATGGACCTGAAACACGAATTTCTTCAAACTAAAGACGTTACAGCCTACGAGATCAAACGGGTCGAGAAAATTCTCAAGTCATAAGTACAAGTATTCTTTGAAGACGTATAGGGGATTTATTCATTTTGTCCTTTTGACAAAAAATAATGTTAAATTAAGCGAAATAATCGTATGATTATTTGATTTTTTTTAATTTAATGTATAGAACACAACCTTCTTACAAAATACTTTCGGGGAAGGTTTTAAAAATGTTTTTTTATATAGCTTCAATAATTTCAGGTATACAATAAGGACTTGGTGGTAGGGCTCGCACAAAGCCCGCCCTACTAGAGTTCTAGAGAGGGCTAATGACTCTACTCCACCTGATGGTAAGTGGTAGTAGAGTCCAAACGCGACGACGGTTAGTGCAGTCAGGAAGAATGACTTGCACTAGCCGCTTCCGCCTTGCCGGCACGCAAGATGCTTCTTCACGCCTCGTTTGAAGGAACCTAGGTCATAAGAGGAGGGGAACACGTGTGCTGGTAACGAATTCCACGCGTAAACTTTTGAAGGAAAGGGGAAGCAGGAATAAGGGAGAATAACTCCTCTGAGTACTCGCCGTGATACAGCCGATAGAAAGCGCTCAGTGCCGCTATCTCTCGATGCAATTGTAAAGGCTCGAGGGTGTCGGTGATCTTTACGTCGCCAATAATGCGAACGGCACGTCGCTGCAACCGATCCAAGGCCTCCAGTAAGTACTTAGCGGAGCCATCCCAGAGGTGCGAGCAATATTCGACGCGAGACCGCACCTGTGTTTTATACAACAGGAGCTGTTGTGGCGTGAAAAAACGCCGCACCTTTTTTATTGTAACTAAAAACGGAATTACTTAGTTTTGTTGTGTTCTGATTTGAAGGATGATAAAATTAGTAAATAAGAAGTTATTCTTTGACCAAAATACACAAAATACTTCGATTGTACAGACACTCAATAACTTTTTATTGCCAACCATGACTTTGAACACCAGACCTTGGAATCTACGGCCAATAAGTTGACCACAATACCATAGAAGTGTCATGAACAAATATAAATTCAATAGTACTTTTCATCATACACATGCTTGGATAACAAGATGGTCATATCACTTAATCGATCTTTCGGGCATCTTTAGGGTTGGCTCTTTAAAGAAAGAAATGGATAGGAAGGTTCTAGATAAATATATACAAACATAAATATAACTATGTATAATAAAGTCACTTGTGCATATGTATGTAATAAACAATCTGTATCTTATTTAAGATTAAGACTTATTTATTTTAAAATATAAAAATTGAGTAATATTACATAGATAAATATTGTGTGACATAAATTCGCTTATAAACTGAAGTATCATAATAAAATTTTGATTGTTTTATTCCATTACTAGCTACTCGTCTTAGCTTGACACAGGTATATAAGGGCCTACATATAATGTTCATATTGAAGGACTTTTATACCGAAAAAATAGTATATAGAAAAACAGTAGAACAATTAAACAGTCTTATCACAAACATACGTCATTGGCTGAGACGGTGTGACGTAACACATTCAAAAACACACATTTTTATTTATTGTATATTATATTTTGTTGATATATAAAAGATCGTCAGTTATTACGAACTTTATAGACGAGATCATTTTCCCCTTTCATGTCCGAGCTGATGGCCGGTGCTTTATCACGCGGTGGCAGCTGACATGTTTTGTCCATCGAAACCAGAATGACCAAAATGTAATATATATTCTAACATACCTATGCGATCTTGCCGGTTCTTCTGTTCCAATTATTGAAGAAATAAAAAGAGAATCACTACAAGCGATCTAGTAGTTAAATTCAGTAGATTAGTATAGATTAGTGTCTTGATTAATGGGCCGAGCTTGCGACCTTGAGCCACCGCTGTCGCATCGCCTACTTGGAAAAATGGTACAATAAACCAGTTTTTCGAAAATATACGTTCTCCAGTGACCTCTGCGTTCAAATAATTATACATACTAGCAACATATTTGGGATATATTCCTAGAACAGATTTGATGTTTATAAGTTTCGCAAAAACCTATTTCAAACATTTCAGAAGACACTTTTTCGTGTAGAATCATATGAAGTACGTCTCCTTGCCTGTACATTAGTTTTTAGTTTTGATTGTATATTATAAATTACTTAAGAAAAATTACATATACCTGTATATTGTATATCTTTGTTCGACTTTTAAAATGCTTCTGTTCCTCAATTAAAGTACTAACCATTAAACCGCTAATCAAAGCCTTTCTCAACAATCCCACCGTTCAGTGTTTCTGTACTGACGTTAATCAATCGCTTAGAGGATATATGCTGATTTGATTTAATTTGATTTGGAAATAATTATTTTATAGTGGGTAATAATACCGTAAATTTTTTTCGATGACAATTTTTTTTGTAGTGCGTTGTACTCTGAAATGTCTACTGTTACTTTATAGTTTTATGTTTTCTTATTTCAATTAGTATAGTTAGCAATATATTTTTACCTAAATGCATAGAAAAAAAACAAACAAAACGTACCGATTTGTATCATTAGCATACCGCGTAGAAACGTGAAGCATTTTATGCTTACTGTGTTTCCTTCACAATAATTTACAAGATTGTTATTTCAGATAAGTTTAACATTCGTTCGGAAATGATTAATTATAAAAAAAAACTCAATTCGACAATCGATAATATATCTACACATTGTAGTTCGAATAAATAGTTTTTGATTTCAATCGCTTACACTATTATATATAATATTATGAAAGATTTGATTTTTTGTTTGTTTGTTTGTTACGATTTAACTCAAAAACTACTCGACCGATTTTAAACATTCTTTCACCATTAGTAAGCTACATCTTCGCTGAGTAACATAAGCTTTATTATATTTTCAAAAAAAAATCGAGATCCGTACTTAAAATGGAACAATGTAACCCAAGGTATCAAAATGTTGCCTATAAAAGACTTTTTTTTTGCGTGCGCTGCGAAAACTATTGACGATATTTAAAATAAAAATAGGGTTCTATATATTAATAGTACTCATGATTACTCACAAAAAAGTCTACAATGATATATGCTTAACTATTATAGTTAAGCCACAATAACAGTTTTTGTTTAAATTATTAGGCTCAAATACGGGTAGAATCGAAAAGTGATATTGGTATCATGATATTAATCCTTATACATTTAAATGGTTTGATAATTAAGATTCATTATGTACGTCAAAATTCCATTCTCTAAATAAGAAAATTCTCACAGTTTGAATAAACTGTGAGAATTTTCTAACTGTTCTGGGTTAAGTCTATTAACAAATGATTACGTATTAACGTTAACCAATAGTTTTTAAATTATCGCGGACGAAGTCGCGGGCTAGTCTTACATAATCTTACATGTATTACAATCATCCCAATAAGTGCCTTTGTCATTGGAGCAGCGATTGCCTGTTTATGTATGTTACAGAAGCCTTAGGTTTTTGTATGTTTATATTTACTCATCAGACATAGTCAGTGCGCACTTGCGGTACAGTCGAGAGTTCTCAATAGAATGATTTTGAATCCCGCTCAACTGACTCACGTTAACTCATATAACTGTCAAAGATCGTATGTCATTGTCAATGGTGACGCCATTACCATAAACAAGTCCAAACTATCACTATGTTCAATTATTAATGTTTATATTTCAACGTATAGCTAACGTATAGTCCAAAGTGTGTTGAATAACTTTGATACTTACTCGATATTTTACTCTTTGACTGTGACTGGAGATAGTCATCTATGAATGATTCAGTTTACTCATTATTGGAACGAAGTTCTTTTACGCGGTTTACGGTAGAGTGAAATGGCAGTGGCCCAAGGTCACGTCATATAACGAAATAGCATTATATCGACCTCCTAAATTCAGAGAAGGTGCTTTTTGGTGTGACAAAAATACAGTAATATATTCGATTAAAATCTACATTTTAAAACACGGTTTGAGTCGAAAAAATATCGCACAGAACTTCGTTCCTGACGGAGGTCCTCCGACAGCACAATTTTTAAACACTAGTGAGGTTAAACAATATTTGCTTAATTTTTCATATAAAGGTACAGATATATGAAGGATTAATATGTCATTATTGTATGAATATATTTACATTAAAACCATAAATAAATACAAATAAAAAAGTATTTGGTCTAATCATCTATCGTTTAATAATTTTGCTATAAGCATCGTAATTAAAAATTTATTGTTAGTTTAGGTATTAATATAAACTAAAACATAATTATAATCGATGGTTTTAATAAGCCCACTGACAATATTGGAATCTAATTAATTAGGAAAATGTACAGATTAAATTTAAATTGACGCATTGAAAGTTTGGGGTTGAGAGGAACAAGGTGTAAAGCTCCCCGTCCACCATTGAAAAGAGAGGATCCTCTGACCAGACGAGTGTTGGTCTGGTGGGCTATTGCCCGACGGTTGTTGTCGGGTTCTTGTATATATGTTCAATCGCTCGGATTAATTTAATATTGCGATGTAGGATACGTCAGTTTTTAGATTTCATATGTGCCGAGATAGATGTCGCTACAAAAGTTACAGTTAACAATATTTATTATATATTTAAATAAAAAAAATATTTATGTAATAAATGAACATTATAAAGTTTTTATAGGATAATGTTTTATTCAAAGCTTCCGGGGGTTGCGTCGACCAGCGTAACAAAAACTATGCTAATCTCCTTTCTCGCAATGCTTCTTACAATTTTGCTGTGAATCGTGTTATATTATTATCTCTCTCTCTTCCAGTGCCTCTCCAACTAGTGAAGGTTGGCTGTCAGCTTCGCACACTCCGCTCTGTCTCTTGCTAGCCGGAACAATTTTGACGCATTTGCGATCCCTGTCCACTCTCTGATGTCACGTAGCCACGATTTCTTCCTACGCCCAACACTTCTTTTTCCTAAAATCTTGCCCATCATTATAAGTTGTAATAACTCATATCTGGTATGTCTTAAGACGTGTCCCAGATTATATTATTATAGAAAAGTTGTATTAGGCTTGTAACAAATAATTTGAGTACTTAATAAATAATGACAAATTGTTACGTAAATTAATACAAGTATTTTTGCGATTCGAAGCCGTAAAGATATATGTTATTTATAGATCGGATACTCCTTCACGCTTCTTATTAAATCTGATCGGAACGCAAAGAAGCCTCAAGGGATTTTTGTAATCGAATTACATTAAACTACATAACGTATATAGATAGGGCTAAAAACATCATAACATCGATAGCAACCCGTCGCGTGGGTCTTCTTAATAACTTTCCCAGTGTGATTTGGTGGCCAAATCGAAAACAGCAAAAAATACGGTAGTACCTAATAGAATTTGGAAAATCATTCCATTTACTCGATGGTAGAGATTTGTACAAGGTCGGCTACCTATCCCATAAAAAAAAACGTTTATATGTTTCGATGGTGTAACTTTCACAATAAATAAAATGTTTGAAAACGATTAATATACGTGTTTGCGACACGGTGACACTCCATATCAGCATTTATTTATGCGGATAATATTATGTAATTATTGTAGGTTAATATATAAATAGTAATCGCCCGCGGCGTCGCCCGCCTGTTTCGCACCTATCAAATTGCATTCAGAGGTTTAGACTTGAATGCATAACAGACAGACTTCTCTTCAGTACTTTCGCATGTATAATAATAGTATTGATACTGTAATACATTAAGTATATATTTCTATTTTTCTTTGTTATTGTCTGCTACCAAGCTATACCCTTAATCAGTCTTTATTTAAACGTATGTAAGTCATATTTTCTCTATACGTTTTTGATGACTGCCCCGTTGGTCTAGAGGCTACATTTACCGCTACAGACACGGTGATCCTGGGTTCAATTCCCAGGTCGGGCTAATAAAATGTTATTGAGATTTTCTCTTTTCTCAGATTGCCGTCCCATCGGGTTATAAGAGTTAGGAAATAGAGAGTACACCTATATTTGCGCACACACTTGTGCACTATAATATGTCCTGCGCAGTTGACTAATCTCTCATGAGATTGACCGCCGTGGCCGAAATCGTAAACTCGTTTTTTGTAGTCAGTTGAATATATCCTCGTATTTTATAGCAGTAATGAAAGTTAAGCGATATTTCAAAGGCAAGGAGAACTCGAACAAAAGCAATAATCGCGTGTCATATAGTAACATTACTTGGTCGTATGCGATGACGGATGGACGTAATATTTTTCGCTAATATAGAAAATATGACAACGGGTATAAAATTCAGTGATTTTTATAGAATGCGTAGGCATTGCCGCGATTTTTACGTAGAGTGATAAATATAAGACTGCATTAAGAAACCTTTGAGTATATGTAATAGATTTCTATGCAAATAATCACCGATTGTTGTGAGAGTAGTTTCTAGATGCGTCAAAAATTTCTCTTAGTTGATTATTACAATATTCAAGGATGATGGTCCTCCGCCTACCTATCCTATATAAAAAAAATATAAAAACACATTTTAAGACATTTAATAATCTAATTAATAATTTTTGCAATTTTTATTTATTTTATTTAATTAAATATATATTTTATTTTATGTTCTACTGTATTAAGAACGATGTAAAAAAAATCCTATTTTTATCCGTACATCGGTGTTCGTTGTCAGCACTTATAGACTAACGGCCTTATTCAAAAACGTTGCTTAGTAACTGTTTACCTAAACACTGATTTGTCTCTTTCTGTCATTATTGATTTGACATACGAAAGAAGAAGACAAAATATTGTTTAAATAATCACCAGTTAAATAAAGCTTATAAATAAGGCGGTTAAACTATACAATAATAAGAGATAAGAATAAAAAATAAAAAACACAAAGGTTAGTTACATAGCAATTAAATAATGTTAAAATTAGTTACATAACATAGCGATAAGTGGATTATTGCGGTGACTATTCATCAACCGTCTTAGAACAACATCATATTTTAGTATAACATATACAGTGTTCCATGAATTTTATTAATTATTTTTATTTGTAAAATATGCATCGAGTTTTTTCTTAATGTTTTTTTTTATATTTATTTCCTGTTTTAAATTGTGAGGCAGACTGTTCAACAATGTTGGTACAATATATTCTAAGGTCTGCCTACTGTAGGTATTATTACACCGGGAAACAATAAGTTTCGAATTTGATACATTTCGTGTTCTTATTGGGATATCAGTCAATTTTTGGAACTCTTGCCTAAAGTAGCTTTGCATTAACAATGTATGTTTAATTTTATCGTATATTGGCATGATTCCACAGTAAGAGAATAGTTGATGATAATTGCTTTTGCACTTACTTTTATTTTTGTCCGGTACTGAGGTTTTTAACAGTCGTACTTGGAGGTGGTAAATTGTGTCTAAGTGTGATTTACACGTTCTTCCGTAGCTACTAAGACCATATGATATTATCGACTCTGCGAGTGATTTATAAAGTAATAATCTTATATGGTTTGGGATTTTATTTTTTATAACAGAAAATTTTGCCAACATTGAACGTAGTTTATCACATACGTTGTTTATGTGTTCTGTCCACTTAAAGCGATCATCAATTATAAGACCAAGATATTTATGTTTATTTACTAAATCAACTGCATTACAACTACATGTCCTTAGTTTGTTTAAATGCAAACATGTATGGCTATGAGCAATTAGTTTTGGAGATACAGTGCTGTATGTATGTCAGTATCTGCTCCTATAAGACATGTATCATCAGTAATCTAAGAGCAAATTAAAATTTATATTGATTGTTTTTCCACGTGCAGAATCCGAATCGTGTGTTACTCTCAAATAACCCTGCGAATCCCGTCGTCGGTATAGATCGGAGATGTAGAGTTTTAATATAACGAAACTGTGATCCCTCCTGTTTCACTATAACGGCATCCGTGGCTCAATGGCTTAACAGAGCTCCCGTCGGGGGGCAAAAAACTGATATTGTCCCCAACACTTTTCGCTAATGCGTACGAATGCATTTTAATACTGGCTCACCCACCCGTTGTGCATAAAATATAACTCAATCATTATCGAGTACATTTTACAATAATTCTATTACATTAATAATAAAATAAGCTTTTGCGATATGTTTTAACGTAAAATAATTATATTATTGTAGTGTGCTCCTTGCTTTAAAGAAGAAATAAAAACAGTATCATGTTTGTCATGGTAGTTGACAGATAACTCGTGTAGTCGATGTCGTAGGGAGTGCGAGCTTCCCCGCTATATCGTGACATGACAGGATATGCGTTTGAACTCTAATATAACATATACAATATATATATATATATATATGTATAATTTAAGGTCTCAGCAACTATATTTTGAAAAACGATCCACAACAGGCGTCTAGAAAATATCATATAATTATTTAAAGTAACTTTTTCTAAAACCTAATACAACATCCTGTTTTGTCGTCTTCACCGTTGTAGTTTGTTAGTTCATTTGTCGCCCAGATAATTGGAATTGCAATAAAATTCATACGCTGTTCCATTCTTGCCGCCATTCACCGCGGTCATCATTTGTACACTAGCTATTTTCATTTTGTTTAAAGTAAAGTCCTCAAAGAAAATATTTCTTATATAAATAATATAAAGCATTACATTTTGTTAAACAATAGTAAAATAGAGGTACTGATTAATACACGCATATAATTGTATTCTCAATTTTTTATACCATTACGATATAATATATACAGTTACGATAAAAGCGAGTGTTCACATCTCCGCTCAGTCGCTTCGTTTATTGGAATAATATTTCACAACACGTCGCTTCGACATCGCTCCATCAACTTCATACAAAACAAACAATGTTCAGAAATGTTTAGAGACAATTTTCAAGCGAATACTTTATAAAGCATCTTTTTGACCAGTGACATAAATATTCTTATTTTTTTTTGTTTTTCCATATGTCAGATGGATGAAACATGTAAAACTAAGCCGATGCTTGCGGGTTCAAACCCAGGCATGGATGGAATTTTTATGTTCTTAATTTGTCTTTATAATTCATCTCGTGCGGTGAAGGAAACCTCCATATGTCGGTAGAAAAAATCCATGGCCATCCACACTTAGAACTGCGTGGTATTTCCACCAGCTCCAAACCTTCTCCTCAAAATAAGGTAGGTCATAGTTGTGGGTTAATTACAAATCATTACTTTATACCAATTCTATTCTTTAAACCACTTCGTAACTCACTCGTAAAATCTTAAAAATCGACTTACATTACATTATAATTACATTATTTTATTTATTTACTGCGTGACACATACACACACACACACACACACGTATGTAAGTATATTTTTTCGCTTTTTTTCTTACGATAAATTATTATTACGGCACTCAATAACGCATATGACTTCTTTATATTTTACGATTATGTTTTGCGACGACGAGAATTATAGCTCTGTGTTGAAACTTAATTTAAATTACAGTTTACTAAACATGCCTTACCAAAACTCCCAACCAAACATTGTAAAGGCTAAACAAAAGTCTCCAGCGTAAGTTATTGTATACTCTGTGGTGAGTAGCACCGGAACATTATATCCAAAGTCTGTCTGACCAACCAGAGCACGGCATTTAAAACAAGAATGTAAAAAAATAAACAATTCTCAGAGTTACAGGTTTGTATAAAACTTTGCGGTGTTGCTGTGCTCGGTTTGTTCTAAAATATACAATTATGTTTTAAGTAACTTACATATATATGATGTAGCTAAAACGATTTATTATTGTGTAAGTGCATTACATATTACAAATGTGTTTACTTGGTGGTAGGTCTTTGTGCAAGCCCGCCTGGGTACCACACACTCATTATTTATACTACCAATCTGCAGTTTTTATGTATATTGCGATCCGGTTTGAAAGGTATTCAGTCAATAATTTTATATAGCAATTGTACTGACATCGCTTCTAAACAAGTCTTACTCCAAAAACGTCGCTTAGAATAACAAGCCCCAAGTTACACTAAATTCTTGTAGTGGGCTTTAACCATCATCGTAATTCATGAAACATGTGTTTGCATAACTCATTTAACCTGCCCTCGTTAAGCCCTCCGGAATTAGTCGTGATGATGACCTGATGGATGAAACTAGATCCCTTAGAACGGTTCTTTTGGGACTTGTGGGACGCCATATGCTTTGACCATCATGTCTCATGTCAAGGAAATTGGTTTAATCAGGCTGAGAGCTACGGCGAAATTTTGAAGGAAACGCAAAGATTTATTTCAAATGACACCGTCATACCATATGCAATTAAATTTCTCAGTCAAGGTAACATTGTTGTTATCTTATAATTATTCTAAAAGTAATGTTGGTTTCAGAAAAATCGTAACTTCTCTAACTGCCTCCACAGGTGATAGTACCCATTTTTGGTTCACAATGACTGTAATGTTGTCAGCATCGAATATGATTGTGTGGTGCATAGAAACTATTTAAAAATGCTTACATCCATATATTGGTTAAGAATAAAGGTTTAATAATTTCGTTTACGCCTTTATTACACGCACACGCCTTTTTTGTCACCTATTAATTTGAATTGCTTAAATCTTTTGTATAACAGATATATATATAAAATAACCTACTCGCGATATATTAAGAATATGTTTAGTAAACTAAAATATTTCTTGAATGTAATCGTAAAATAAATTACTTATATAAAGGCATCCTATTGAGTAGATGCATTCAGTTTTATTTACCAATTTGCTCCATGTATATACAATACACGTTTCAGAATTACTTTAGAAACATGCAGACTCCCTCGCTAGATTTCCTTTTCAAACGCGAGACATTATTACGAGCGCAATTGAAATTTGTTTCATAGATTCAAAGTAATTTAAGAATATCGGGAATATCGATAAAAGTAACAGTCCTTAAATGTATCGAAGTCCCTATACAGTTAAAGAGAAAGTTAGAACCATACCCGACCACAACTCTTTTCTCTTCTGAGGGTTTTAGTGCTTTAAAATATAATTAAAGCTGAATGAATGGTGTTTTTTTTTATTGTATAGCAACAGAGCACCGCCATTCTGCTTCGCATTCGAGGTGTGCAATATAAAAGAGAGATAACGTCTCCGATTCTTTTTGTTTTTAGAATCTGTTAATAGCAGTAACAGACCCTGGTCATTATAACATGATATGGTATGAACATCATTATTATTGGTCTTTTATCAGCGATCAGTATGAGATAAATATAAACATTAATTACGCTTGAGAATTCATAGTGGTTCTTTTTATATTTAATATATCACAATTTCTCCGTGCCTATGTATATTTGGTATTTTAATTCGTTTGACCTTTACTCCGATTTTAAAATTACTAACAATAAGGCTAAAAATCTTTTACGTATATCGTTATTGCACATCGACGATTTTATATATTTAAGTTAGGATTAAATTAAGTTTTAGGCTAAATTCTTGAAACTAGAGTACTATAACAGTATGACATGCTGCATTGCTGTTTCTACTAAATATATTGAACAGCTGTTTTTCCCACTGCGTTATATCGCCACAATACATAAATTACTCTTTTGAACACAGCACTTATACTATGATATACATGACTAAGTGGATAAGGCAAGAATCGAACCTGTAAAGTTTACGTCAGTAAACGTTTTAGCTATATTATATAATGTATGGATTTAGCATATTTAGGATTTAGAAGCAGAAATAATTTAAAACAGCAATTATCTTACAAGTTGTTTAAATCATTTAATCTATACTTATAATAAAATTGTAAGAGGTCGATGTACATTAAGGATATCGGAAAAAAAACTTATATGGGGGGTTTTTATTAAAGCAAGAGAAGCTAAAACAATAATTTATAGAATTTTTGTCTGTCTGTCTGTACCTTTGTACCCACATCACGCAAAAACTACTGCGCAGAATTGAATGCGGTTTTCACCAATGTATCACTAGAGGTCTAACTTAAAACATAGGCTATCTGTTTTTCAGTTTGTCTGCTTGTCTGTTCGTTTGTGCGCACTAATCTTAGAAACGGCTTCACTTATTTGGATGCGGTTTTCACTATTGTATTGTGGCAAACTTAACTTAAAATTAAGTGTTTGTTTTATTTCAATCGGCTTATAAATAAAAAGTTATGTCAATTTTAAGAATCAAATTTATTCGATAATAATGCTATTAAATAACTGGTCAGTTGAATTGGTTGAAACTTTAGGTACCTAGTCTATAAAATGATGATGATTGAAATTTAATAGAAACAAAAGAACGCTAAAAATGATCCATTTCAGAGATTTAGATACTTCCAATGTAAGTTGAGCTCAGATCAATATGATCAACCATATTAAATAGGGTTCAGCTTATGCTGGAACATTTACGTGTGTCTGTATTCGTTTGTTATAAAATTTTTTTGGTCGTAGCTTATTAAAAAAAAGCTGTACACATTGCTGCAAAAATATAACGGCTTCGATACCATATATTTAACTAGCTATTGACTGCGGCTGCTGTAGTTAATAGGTAAGTAAGTAAAAAGCATGAAATGTCATTCTGGTTAAAAAAAAGTGTAATAACGGCGTTTTTTTCATCAGTGAACTTACATATTATTTAATATTATTTAAACTCTGCTCACAGGAGGCCCTGCTATTAGAATTCAAATGAATTAACAAATTTTTACTTATAGCATAAAATAATTAAATTTGATTCAGAATAATGATATGAATTCTAACGGATTTTATTTTGAATATTGTCACATTAAATTAAATATTTTAACAATATATGAAACATCAAAAATGTATTTCAAAGTTGCAAACAATGAAAACAGAGTCTACTATAAATGAAATCTTAATAGCTTGATAAATAATTCATTATTGCTTGGAGCACCATCTATGAACATAGATATATATAGTTCCATTACAACGCTGTTGATCTATTATTGCCACCAGCAATATAACGCGATATTATAGAATTTTATACAATTTTAAAAAACATTATACATTTATCCATGACTTCGTTTTCTCGCATTTTGAGTATTTTTTAGTTTGAATATATGGTTTTATAATTTTTGACTAATTTTACTTTTGCTTACTAATCAACCGTATAAAATAGAAAGAAACAGTAATGAGAGAAAGAGGTAGGCATAACGCTAAAACTGTAATGTAAGACTTGTAAAACATAGAATAACGCTTAGAAGTAGTGTAGGCCCAAGCGAATTGAAGTCATTCAAATTGTTACTAGTCTCAATACATTTGACGTCACGTCAGTCGTCGCGATAAAGTGTCATAGTAAACATCTCGCGCAATTTATTAAAAAATGACTTGCTGTGTAGTAAAAGGGTGTCACAACACTCCATATAAAAAAAAATAAGGATAAGAAAATCACATTTCACACGTAACCCCTATTTGGCAACTTATAATTTTAGCTAAAATACATTAATCAAAACATAAAAAGAATTTGTAAACAAAAGACGCCATTACAATAAAAATGTTGCCAGCTACGGAAAATATATTTACCACGATCGCTTAATATTTTAAATAATAAAAATGTAATAATTATTTAAAATTATTAATTTAACTTTTTTAAATGACATATAAAACATGAATACTGTTCAAATAATTATATTTTTTTCTTTATTTATATTATACATAAAATAAAAGCAATACTAAATAAATTTAAAAAAAGAGATCATTATAATAATAAAAGCTAAAATGAAATAAATAATATTGCAATATACAATTATAATACTTATTCATTAATTGTAATCGTTTTTAGCTTTCCTTCGAATCTGTTTGCTTCTTCTTACATATCCCGTCCTTATTCCATACAAATCTACTATTTATCACAATTTACTGTCTGAAAATCTTTCAGCGTTGTTTAATTAATTTTAATGAAAAAATAATAATGTCCAATATTATTGTGTGACAAATTGTCACATCTGAATACAACCTACGTAATAATTATATTAATTAAATGCAAAAAAATATATTTCATAATTCAAGTTCAAACAATATCATTTTCTTAATTTATGGGGAAAATGTGTATTCACTTGCAACAAAATTCGGTCGTATGTGGGCGTGACGTTGTATGTGACACTTACACACACATTAATTCTAGTTACTTCAATTTCGAGCGAAACTTTGTATGACACTATCCTTCTAAGCGTTATTATTCTATGGTGTAAAAGAACTTCGTTCCAAAAACGCCGTACTTACATTTTTTATAAGCATGTCATTAATTATAATATACAGTTTTAACAGTATGTACTTTAATAGTACTTTTTATAGTTTTTACGAACTCAAGATATTATAATTACAATCACTCACACATCGCGTCAACAACCACGTTACTGTACAAAAGCCGATGAGAAAATCCAATATTATTTGGCGTACACCGCCTTTTTTACTCATTTTTATATTTTATATTTTTTTATAAAATTTATATTTTCATTATTCTTTTGTCAGAAATAATTCTGCCACGTGTATCCATCAACCCGCTCCAAAGCAGCCTGGTTGAATAAGGTCCAAACATTATTAAAAAAAACCACTAACAAATTGCCTAGAACTTGTATGGAAATATGTATATATGAAAACGCATGTATAAAGTGTGAGTGTACAGTACAGTAGAGAACTTATTCCACCACGCTGCTCCAATGCGGGTTGGTGGAATACACATGTGACAGAATTTCAGTGAAATTTGACACATGCAGGTCTCCTCACGATGTTTTCCTTCACCCTCAAGCAAGAGATGAATTATAATCAAATATTAAGCATATAAAATTCAGTGGTGCTTGCCCGGGCTTGAGCCCACGATCGTCGGTTAAGATTCACGCGTTCTTACCACTGGGCCATCTCGGCTTGTGAGTGAGGGAGTGTGAGTGTGTATTTAAATGCTGAACATTTAACATTTGTATTTAAATGAAACGTGTGAAGTCATTTATTTTAAATTTGAATTCAATTGGAGTTTTATAATTTGTTTCATTTGGCGATTCGAATACCAGTTGGTTACGCAAAACTTTTTCTATTCGTTCGTTTAAGCGAATAGAAGCGTCGTAGGATTTCCTTTTATCTATACTACTACTATATAAATCTATTGGTTCTGTCTGTACATTTTTTTCACCTAATTTTGTGATAAATAGTCGTTTTATGATGCAGTGATTCACATTATTCTATTTTTTCATTTTTTTTTTAATTTTCTTCAAGATTGGTCAAGCCGTTCTTGAGTTATAAGAAGACATACATACAGACTGACAGACAGACAGACAAAAATGAACGATATTAAGCCGTTCTTGCGTTATAAGAGTCTTCTTATAACTCAAGAACGGCTTGATCAATCTTGGTACACACAAAGAACATGTGATGGCGCAAATGTTAGGCCATATATAAGATCGGTAAACCCTACGCTATCTTATGAAAATTAATTTCAAATCGTTAATTACGTATTTCTTTACCAGTAGCCATGTGTGTGTGTGTGTGCGTGTGTGTTATTTATTATATTTTTATTAATTATACGCGGGTGAAGCCTCGGGGCACAGCTAGTTAAATAATAGTTTTTAAGTTTTCGCGGACGAAGTCGCAGGTGAAGTACTAGTTTTTATATAATCTCTTTAATTTCGTTTCATTTAATTTCCTTAAGTTTTAGAAAACTCGAGATATCGTAAATATGAATTTGACGTTTTAAGCCAACACTACTATTTTACCACAGATAAATTAAAAAAACACTTGTAATATTACAAATGTCATGTCACGTTATTAATATCAATCACAATTATAATAAAATTTCTAAGAAATTAAATGATCGTGATATATGAAAATTCACGTAACAAATAATTCTTATCCTATTCCCAAATTGTAATTTTAGCGAGAATCGATGCAGGTTATCCCATTTCAAATTACATAACGCGAATAAAAAGTCAATTAAAACTTTGAAATTAAATTGAATTCGTAAAGGGGCATTCATCCTTCATGAGATCCCTTTGAAACCCTTTTAATTAGTCGTGTTAGAATGGAATCTGCCACAAACAAAAATAGATAGGAACAAACGGAGGAAAGATTATTTGTCTTAAAAATAAATTAGAATAAAAGTCCGGAGCAAAGTGAATATTTACTGTAGATTTATAACAATTTCCATTTTGTCCCAGACGGTTTCCAGCAAACAAATCTTTGGTTTGATTAAAAATTGCTTTAACACGCCGTATTCAATGTTTATTTGAACACATTTTAAATCGCTTATATTAACATTTTTAGCACATTAACGGCCTTATTAATTAATTAATAATAATCGGTGTTTAGCGAGTGCTTTATTTAATACTGATTTACTCTCTTTCCTCTCTAAACCAATTATGAATAAAGCCTTTGTTATTAAACATTTTGTTATATTAACGCTAAGTTAGTTGTCTTTTCGTATAATAATTCTAATTCGTTCTATTTCTTTACACGTTAAATTTATTTCGTTATCAATTTGAAACAGATCCTAAAATAATTTGCACATAAACATTTTTTTAAGTACCCCTATAACCATTTGACACGCAAAAAAACCACAGTTCTGCCACGTTATCTTAAACGAGAAACTTTAACACAAACAAAACAAAAACACAGACACAAATCTTTTATCATAATAAATTTACCATACTGTCCGATTTTAGCCAAAGTATTGAGTAAGTAGTGAGTAAGGGCCGGTTTTTTTATCCGTAATTAACTCAACCCTAAAAATGGTAACTAAAGGTTAAATTTTGGCAAAATATGTTTTTTCATCAATAATTAGTATTACCAATGTTCAAATAATTGTATTATATATCTTTAAGCAAAATGACGTGAACTTAATTCGTATCCCATTCGTTACACGTTAAAAATCGACTTGACGTTAATATGACAGAATGCCTCAGTAGCTAAATTTTAAAAAATGAAGGCACGCTTGTGCAGACTTTTATTATACTATTAATGAATTTATGGATGATTGGGAATGAGACGATCGTCGCATGGCTATTTCTATTGTTTTTTTTTTTGTGTAAACAATATATGATACATAAAAAAATGATAAAAAATCAACCTGCTGAGTTTCTTTCGCCGGTTCTTCTCAGGGCTGGGTGTTTCTTTTCCGAACCGCTGATAGTTTCTAGTTTGACAATCAATGAGAAAGTGTTATACTTCAATATTGAATTTGATTTGAATATGATATTTTAGCAAGTGTATCATTTGAATTTTATAATAATTTTAGTCAATGTTGCATAACACTTTCTGATATTTCACGATCATGTTCTGAGCTGAGTTTCGAGTGTCATACAGCGCTTCCAGCTTGAATTCTCTGTCACTTGTCGTACACATACCATGCGTTCATTCGCATACCTATATATTACATACATACATTTTAAATCAACAGCTAAACGAGAGAAGATTCATCAGTAATAAATCATGTAAGACGCCACAAGCATTTGGTCTATCTCAGCTCTGTGGTTAACTGACATAAGATTAAAAAGGGTGAATAAATTTAAAACAATGAAAGAAAATCTAATATTTAATTTAACGTAACTCTTCAAGTATTTTTGAATCCGTTGCTTATAATTGACTTTTGGAGTCGGGGAGGAACAAGACAGGTTAAAGATCCTCATCCACCATTGAAAAGGGAGGATCTTCTGACCAGACGGGTGTTGGTCTGGTGGGCTACTGCCCGATGGTTGTTGTCGGGTTCTTGTATATATGTTCAATCGCTCGGATAACTTTTCATATCGCGATGTAGGATACGTCAATCAATCAATCAATCAACAGCCAATCGTAGTCCACTGCTGAACATAGGCCTCTCCCAAGGTGCGCCAAAGCTCCCGGTCCTCTGCCTTCCGCATCCAGTCGGTACCCGCCACCTTCTTAAGGTCATCGGTCCACCTGGCTGGAGGGCGCCCTACGCTGCGTTTGCCGATCCGCGGTCTCCACTCTAGGACTCGTCTGCTCCAACGGCCATCAGTCCTACGACACACGTAAACAGCCCACTGCCACTTCAGCCTGCTAATTTTGCCAGCTATGTCGGTGACTCCGGTTCTTTTCCGGATAATCTCATTTCTGATCTTATCCTTCAAAGATACTCCGAGCATAGCTCGCTCCATAGCACGCTGAGCGACTTTGAATTTTTGGACTAGTCCCGCAGTTAGTGTCCACGTTTCGGCACCGTATGTCATGGCAGGTAAGACGCATTGGTTGAAGACTTTCGTCTTCAAACATTGCGGTATAGACGACGTGAGGACTTGACGAAGGTTGCCAAATGCTGCCCATCCCAAGCGAATTCTTCGATCGGCTTCCTTCTCGAAGTTGTTCCTACCGACTTGTATAACCTGTCCTAGGTAGGTATATTCACTAACAACTTCGAGAGGTTTCCCTTCGACGTATATCGGTCCCGGCACGACATGCTTATTGAACATGACCTTGGTCTTGTCCAAGTTCATACCGAGACCGACACGCCGGGAAGAATCGCTTAGGCTACGCAGCATTTCGGTGAGTTGTTCCAGCGACTCTGCTATGATGACAATATCGTCGGCAAATCGAAGGTGTGAGATGTACTCGCCGTTTACATTGACTCCATATCCAGTCCAATCCAGCGTCTTGAAAACGTCTTCCAACGCGTTGGTGAACAGTTTCGGAGATATTACATCTCCCTGTCTCACCCCTCTGCGCAGTTGGATCGCCTTCGTCTTACAGTCCTGGATGTGGACAGTCATTGTAGCAGCGTTGTACAGACATCTCAGTACCTCGATATATCTCCAATCGATATGACATCTCTGCAATGAGTCGAGCACAGCCCAGGTTTCGATGGAGTCAAAGGCTTTCTCGTAGTCCACAAAAGCCATACACAGCGGCTGATTGTACTCTTCGGTCTTCTGCACAATCTGCCGAACAGTAAGGATGTGGTCCACGGTGCTATAGCCTGATCGAAAGCCGGCTTGCTCTGGGGGCTGGAACTCGTCAAGTCGTCTGGCGAGACGGTTCGTGACGACTCTCGAGAACAGCTTATACACGTGACTCAGGAGGGAGATTGGTCTGTAGTTTTTCAAGAGGGTTTTATCACCTTTCTTGAAAAACAGTACCACCTCACTCCCGCTCCACGTTTCCGGGGTCTTGCCATGTTGGATGACGGAATTAAAGAGGCTTGCTAGCTCTTTCAGGACCGGAGTCCCGCCTGCCTTAAGCAGCTCTGTTGTGATTCCGTCATCTCCCGGAGCTTTATTGTTTTTAAGCTGTTCTAGAGCCGCCCTAATCTCGCCTTGGTCAACGACCGGGAGCTCCTTGGAGTAATGGCGCGTAAGAGGGGCGCGCTGGTCATCAATACTGATTCCCACAGGTTTATCCGATCTTGAAGAGAACAACTGCCCATAGAACCTCTCTACCTCTCCGACGATCTCAGGCCTAGAGGTAACGACCCCACCATATTCGGTTTTAAGTTTTGTCAGACGCGGCCTCCCAAACTTGCGAGCGAACACTTTCGATCCCCGATTTTGCTCAATCGCAGCCTTGATGGCACGGGTATTGGAGCACCGGAGATCGCGTCGCGTCAGCGTTCTTATTGTTCGGTTTAAGGCCTTATCTGACAAAAACGATGGTAGTTCTCGTCGTTTCCTCATGAGCTCGAGTGTCTCAGCAGAGAGTTTTGGTGCGCTGTCTCTTTTCTGTGGCGGAAAACACTTGCGGGATGTATTTTGCAGTATTTTGACCAGCGTGTCGGTTCTCTCATCGATACTGCTTACGGTTTCCAACGCGGTGAATTGATTTTGAAGCTCCATTTGGAACTTTTCGGAGCCTTGAGCAGCTTGGAGCATGCTAGGTCGGAGAGTAGACCTCATCATTCGCGATCTTTCGGCTTTGAAGTCGATATCTAGAGTGCCTCGAACCAAGCGGTGATCACTACCGGTATTGAACCTGTTGATCACTGAGACATCTCTAAATATGTGCCTTTTATTCGAAATGATAAAGTCTATCTCGTTCCTCGTCACGTTATCGGGGCTTCGCCAGGTCCACCTCCTCTGGGGCTTCTTTTGAAAGTAAGAATTCATCAAAAAGAGCCCCTGCGCTTCGAGAAAGTTTACTAGCATTTGCCCCCTGTGATTTCTGCAGCCCAAGCCGTAAGGTCCGACTTTCGATTCACCGCCATCTTGTACTCCCACTTTAGCATTAAAGTCTCCCATAATAATATTGTAGTGGGCCTTCGAGGTGTTGTTGAGAGCCTTTGCGATGTCTTCGTACATCGCTTCTACCACATCATCAGAGTATGCCGAAGTTGGCGCATATACCTGTACGACCTTCAGGGAATACCTGTCGGAAAGTTTAAGGATAAGGTACGCTACCCGGTTCGACACACTACTGATTTCTACAATGTTGCTAATGAGATCCTTTTTGACTAGAAAACCGACACCACCCTGGGAGAGGCTATCACCTTCGCGGAAGTAGAGTAAGTTACCGGACTCTAGAGTTATCGTGTCCTCCCCCTGTCTTCGGACTTCAGATAACCCCAGTATATGCCAGTTTATATGACTCTACTTCTAATTCGGCGAGGTGATGGTCCAGCCTAATCGAGCGTCCATTGTACGTTGCCATATGTAGTCGTCTTTTATGGTAGCCTGCCATGAACCGGTGATTCTTTGCACCCCCTGCCCTGCCGATACCGCGACCGCTACCGTGGTCGGGCCTAGCGGGCTTGCCGGTAACTGGGGGCCTTTTTTTTTGCGCATCTACCATATAGGAGGATTTGCCCATACTCGCCGCGCTGGGCAGGCGTGTTGGCGAGCGCAGTAGGGGGATAAGTTGTTTACGGGGGGGACGCTGCTGCCCATCCCCCCTTTTTCCCCATCCCTTAGTCGCCTCTTACGACACCCACGGGATAAGATAGGGGGAGTGCAATTCTAAGCCGGCACTCCACGGCTACGTCAGGATACGTCAGTTTTTACTTTTTCGTATGTGGCGAGATAGATGTCGCTACAGACTGATTCGGAATTTAATCGATATGGACTATTTTATTGTAATTTCGAATTAGTTACGAATCCAAATACAAAGCTGCATTGAACCAGCAGTGAGACATTTACAGACTTTTTATGATATTATATTTTTATCTACGGAACCCTAAAAAATCATATCAAAGAACACTTTGTAACCAAATCTTTCCCAACCAAAGGTTTCTTATTTAATATTAAGTGGATTACTAACATTATGAAAATGAGAGTTTTGATGATAAGGCAAAATCTTTATATAATGTCCTTTTTCACCCTAAAGATGCTTACAAGCGTTTGCTTCAAAAACAATTTAGTTAAATGTATTTTCAAAAGAAGTGCCTATAAAATTGAAAGAAAACATCGGGGTAATGATGCTTAGAGTACAAACGATCGTATTAATCGATTTTCAAAGACGCTACCGTACATAAGAACACAACGTCAGAAAGGACGTACCATTTTTAAAAAGATTAAAAATACACTCTGAACTTGGCCTTACAACAACAATAAAAAAATATGTTTTTATATATAATTTTTTTTTTTTACATTAATAATGACCATATTAAGGACTTCCTCATATGAATGTCTATATTTTAATGACAGAAAGAATATTAACAATTTTTGAATTATTATGAGTCTGGTATTTGATGCATTACAAATAATTCCAGATTAAAATACTTTCATTTATTATAGAACATTATTCCATTAAACTAATTAAATCCATTCTTAATTTTACTACTAAATTTCCGATAACAAGTAAATAAATTTTACTTGGTGGTAGAGCTTTGTGCAAGTTCGTCTGGGTAGGTACCACCCACTCATCAGATATTCTACCGCAAAACAGCAGTACTTTGTATTTTGTGTTCCGGTTTGAAGAGTGAGCGAGCCAGTGTAATCACAGGCACAAGAGACATAACATCTTAGTTCCCAAGGTTGGTGGCGCATTGGTGATGTAAGCGATGGTTAACATTTCTTACAGTGCCAATGTCTATGGGCGTTGGTGACCACTTACTATCAGGTGGCGCATATGCTGGTCCGCCTAAAAATAAAAAAATAAAAATTATAACTTAGGTAATGACGCGTATCACTTTCTTATATTACATGATTGATAAATTGACAATTTTATCTAGACAAGCGTGCTACATCCTAGACTGTGTCGATACTTTTCATCAGACAAGTCAACGGTCAAACGCTAGCCTTAGAAAAAGTGCGGTCGTGGGACCCACGTCGGGAACGAAGTTCTGTGCGATATTTTTTCGACTCAAACCGTGTTTTAAAATGTAGATTTTAATTGATTATATTACTGTATTTTTGTCCCACCAAAAAGAACCTCCTTTATGTCGACTTCCTAAATTCGAACGTCCAACGTAGTATGAACGCTATTCCGTTATGTGACGTAACCTTGGGCAACTGCTATTTCACTCTATTGTAAGCCGCGTAAAAGAACTTCATTCCCAAAATATATTTAGAATCGCATTGTTTCACGAATCCTGGAAGTCCGTTATATCAACTCAAGATCGAAGTTCTGTATTTATCGTCTTCTTTCTATAACTACTGTGATGAGATATACGAAGTATGTAATAAGTTCCATGGCTGTTCCCGTAATTAAGCTGCTCAGAATTTGCGCTGCGATGCTTACACAATTATCGGTATTTTTAATTTGGGATTTTTTTAGGAGCTTAAGACTAATGTTCCATGCAGAATTGCTTTTTAATGATAGTTTTGACCTACTAACAATATTTTGGTAAGAAGGAATTTAGGTATTCTATAAATTAAACTAGAAGTCGTCTGATCTGATCTTTCGTTAATAAAGAGGTAAGCAAAACTCAGCACGTCCTACCCACAAACCCAACTGTTGACTCTGTCACGTAGCAATGCATTTAAATGACCACATTAAATTCAAGAGATTATTTTCTATATATAGAATATCTCATTCACTTAAAATTTTTAGCTATTTAACATCGTCAGTATATTTAAGAGAAATTTTGCTTATCAGCTTATAACTTATACTCAGATCCAAATAATTAAAATATCCGCCACCTGAAGCAGCATCATAGTCAAAAATATAATATTTCCAAATAAAATAGAGATCAAGTAATGAGCTACCAAAAAAAAAAACACTTAGTCACAGTTACAAATTAAGGAATCCAATTATTTCACTTACTGAACTATAAGTAAATTGTCGTTAATGGATTTACAGGGCTGTTGATATTGTAGGTGGAAGCTGTAGGCTGAAAATCAGGTCACACCGAGCCCTTCCGGTTCACATGGCAGCGAAACAAATGGGCTATGTGGAATCCTAACGACAAACAACTCGGCTATTTGGCTGTAGTTTAATAAAGAATTCATTGTATTGGAAATGTTTTGTTTACTTATTATTTTAATTAAGAAACAAATTCCTTGGAATTCTACATTATCTTGATCTCTATATTTTGATAACATCAAAAGGAATTGATTTATGGGGTGAGTTTCTAAAATGATATTGACATAATAATAGATTTATGTATCTATTATTATGTCAATATCATTTAATATATTTTATTAAATGCAATTAATATATTTTAAATGAACCAACCAAATATACCAATTATTATTATTTTTTGTTATTCCATCACGCTTAACCGATGCTGGTGGTGGATACACGTTGCAGATTATCATCCAACACATGCAGGTTTTCTTACGACGTTTTCCGTCACCGCCGAGCACGAGATGAATTATAAACACAAATTAGACACATGAAAATTCAGTGGTGCTTGCTGGGGTTCGAATTCAGAATAATCGTTTATAACTTTAAGATCCAAGACTTTTATCTATAGGGAAATACGGCTCCTGACAACAAATTAACTAGTATAAAAATCTACGCAAATTTACAGATATGTGCCGAACTTGATGATCGGTATAATAAACGTTATTTAAGTCTATTAATCGCTAACAGATATGTATCAAAATTAATTTTTATATACTCGTATAGGATTGGTATTAAAATTTATAATTCTATTATAAATAGAGTATCGTTGTCGCTCAATAAATCAGCCAACTTTATAAGCTGCCAATCCACAGCCGAGCATGGATAAGATACGCGCGTTTTTAAGCTTAATTTTGTTTCGTTAACGTGGAAGACAAAATCTTTGGTACACTTGAAGTATAATAATGTCTTATTGAACACGAAATTCTGTTTACGATTCAGAAAAACCTTTACTTCAATACCGCTTCAAATGATTTATATACTACAATTTTATTTATATTACCGAATAACAGAGCTCTGCTGCAGGCAATTTAATTTCTATGATTCGTTGAACTACAAGAGCTTATTGTGTCCATTTTTAACACAATCTTTAAATTAGTTTGGTAGTTATATTGCGTTCTCTGGATAGAAGGTAATTTAAATATTTTTACGTAAAACTAGCTGTGACGGCGGTTTCACTCGCGTATAATTAATAAAAATATAATAGATAAAAATCAGCCTAGAACCTTCATCGATAAAAGGACTATACAACACAAAAATAATTTTTAAATTCGAACCAGTAGTTCCTCAGATTAGCCGGATCAAACAAACAAACTCATCAGCTTAATAATATATTAGTATAGATTTGTATTGAGATAGTGTTAAATAGAATTAATACTCTTATTTACACAAACACACACACGCACAGAATTTTCTTATTTTAATGCGATTGTTTTTCTTATTAAGCAGTTTGTATGTTTAAATGTGTGCAGATATAGGATTATTAAAGATAAACTTATATGATGTAGCCTATAAACCACGTAATATTTTATTCTTAAAGTACATTAACATACAAAAACTACATAAAACTCCGAAAATTTGTTATTTTTAGGCATTAAAAAGCTATTAACAACAAAAAAAGAGTTACCACTTCTAAAGAAATAATTGTAATGCCTTGGCGAATTTATTTCAAAGTTATGCATCAGTTATTGTTTTGTTGTTCAAAGGATTTCCGTTTTCATATCCGTCTGTTGAGTTATGCTTGTTATTTAAAATGATGAACATTTATCTTGTATTTATTTTACGTATTATTCAAAAAGCTCAGCTTTACCGCCGCTAGAACCACCTAGGGATTTTCAAATCGTGGGTTCGATCCCCTTTGGGTTACTTTGGACCGACTTGTATAATAATTATTATTATACTGAAGACTTAGAAGAAGAAATAGAATGGTAGAAGAAAGAGTAGGTCTTTAAATGGTCCATAGCTGGACAAAAATCTAGTAGAAGTTCAGGTCATAGGGATTGGCAAATATACCATATTTTTTGTTATCTTGGTGATCTAAAAAGGGAATTCAGAAGACAAAATATAAAATTTTCTCAATTTTATTTAAATGTTATTTTATCATTATGGTTTTCTCTAGAAGTATTTGTTAGATGGTTTACCATTTTCAAGAATGACATTTAAATTTAGAAAACTGTAACCAATCTTGACTTTTAACTATTGATCTCGTGCCATATTTCAAGCATATTCATATTTCATTTCCTGGGACTTATCGTTATTTCAAATACATCAATTGAAGCAACTCGAATTTCGTCAAATGCAAAAGAAATAATACTTAGCTTATACTTTACTTAGAGTCTCCGCTGTCATCGCCTTCCACTGCTGGAAGAAAGCCATAGAACGCCATCCATCCCGTACCTGCAAAGAAATAATAAATAGCAGTATTTTATCAAATAAATGTTTATTATTTTATGAATTTTGTATACAAAATGGAATGTACCATTACGCACCCTTACGGGATAAATTTTCGTCAGTCATTTTTATTAAGCACGTGGAAATATTAAAATATATCGTTTGGATAAAACGGACATCGACAAAACAAGGTAGTTTTTAATTAGTATAACAGAATGACAAATAGAAAAATGGACAACGAAGTTCTTCGCCCACAGGCACAGAGAGATTAATATCAACTATTCCTCGCACTGTTAGCGCAGTAGTATCCCTTGGGGAGAGAAGTAACTTAATGTTCTAATTTTTATCATAACGGCTTTTTGGTATATTCTATATTCAAATAATTTGTTAACGAAATATAATGATATCAACTTCCATGCCATCTACATTTTCCATAACCTCAATCACTTTCCTTTTTTTTTACAAGTACTGAATTAGTATCATTGTGTGTCTTATTTAACTTAGTTCGTTATACTTTATTTATTTTATTAATAAGGAAGCTAACATTATATATTAAGAAATAGTTTTTCTTATTAGTTATATGAAAATAGTGATATAATGTTCACATAGAAAATTATCTAATTGACGAAAGACAAATATTTTAAACTTAAATAACAATATATATAAATATTAGCTGTGCCCCGCGTGTAATTAATAAAAATATAATAAATTATTGTGTTACTATAATAACACACACGCGCGCGCGCACTCACACACACACACATATACACATACATACATACAAACACACACCCACACACACGCACACACACACACACACACACACACACACGCACACACACACACACACATGGCTACTGGTAAAGACATACATAATTTTCATAAGATACCGTAGGGTTTACCGATCTTATATATGGCCTATCATTTGTTCTTTCAGGCCATCACATGTTCTTTGTGTGTACCAATTTTCATCAAGATTGGTCAAGCCGTTCTTGAGTTATAAGAAGACACACACAGACAGACAGACAAAAATAAAAAAAAATAAAGAAATTAGGTGAGAAAAAATATGTACAGACAGAGAACCAATAGATTTATATAGTAGTATAGATATATATATATATATATATATATTAACATTAACATAGACTAGTGAATAGCATTATAATGTAATTATGAATCAAAAATAGATTAAAAGTCAAAAAAAGATAAGAAATACACGATATCGTTATAACTTCTTTACTAAGATTACAAATTTTGCAATCATGTTAAAACTCTGGAGTGGTCGATTTAATTTCTAAATCTATACATATAATAAATCTGTAACTGGTCGATGTCTGTACATGAAAGATAAATGAGTAAAACTTTTATCGGGGGTCTTTATAAACACAATAGAACCCAAAACAATGATTAATACATTTTTTGTCTGTTTGTCTGTTTGTCTGTTTGTCTGTGCGTTTGTGCACGCTAATCTTAAAAACGGCTTAACGGATTTGAGTGCGGTTTTCACTAATGTATTGTGGCTAACTTCACTTAACATTTAGTGTTTGTTTTATTTCAATCGGTTCATAAATAATAAAGTTATGTCAATTTAAAGATACACGTAGAACATTTATTAAAAAATGGTTATGGTCAAACTGAAAAGAGATTAAATATTACATGTAATTTACACTTTTGCTTATGATTTATCCTATATTTTATCCTATAATTTTTAATCTCTTTATTAATTTATTATAAGTTTAGTATCCCTACTAAAAATCAAATAATTATTATCTGTAGGAAAAGTACGCGCACCTGTTAGTTGTCAAAATCAAAAAGTTTTGTTAACAATTTCGTGTTTTCAGTAGCTTCGTGTGTTGTTTTTGCATAAAAACTAATATTGCATATATATTGTGTGTATCTTTATGATCTCATCTTATATCTTTCATAACAGTACGCTTTAAGACTGCGTGTGAGCAAGTCAGTTAACTCAGTGACAATAATTAATACGTAATTAGTATATAGGTGTATAAACAAAGCCTAAAAAACAACTATAACAATAATACATGGTTTTAGAAGTGCTTGCTTTAAACATAAACGGTATATCACTTCTTAAAAATTTAAATAGGTATAATTTTTTCGTAAATTCTTGTTTCCTGTCAAAAGTTTTAAAACGGCAGATAAAAATTCAAACGTTTTACCTACCGAAGTTTTTTCTAAACAACGAAATAAATAACAATTTAACGCGGAAAAAATGGCAACCATATTTTGAACTATATTTATTAGCCTCTGGATATATATAAGGAGTATTAGCCACTGGTTATGTATAAGAAGTGAAAAAAGAAAAAAATAGCAATTTTGTTCAACATTAAAATAACAGAAATTACTTTAGAAGACCTCATTAATAAATGTAACAAGTATTTCGAACCGAGGAAAAACTTAACTATGGCCTGACATGTATTTTTTATGAGAAAACAAAGCAAACACGAAAATATAACCAACTTTATTACGAGTCTAGAAAATTACAGTTTAAAATGCGATTTCGTTGAATTAATAGTCTTTGGTCAGTGATAAATTTACAGCGAATATGTGTTAGAGTAGCTCGCCAAACATCAAAGATTATTACAACGGTCTGATCTGTCACTAAAGAAAGCTATAGAGATAGCTAAAATAGTAGTGATTGAACAACAAAATACGGAGCACATAAATAAAAGCACTGAGACGTCGTCATCACCGTCATCATCTAATGAATATCAAGTGATGAAGGGGGAGTAAAAGGGTTAAACAACACACAGTACAGAATAGAGAAGACAACTAATTAAGAAGAGAACAAAATTGTGAAATGTGGTTATATTTGCCTCATCCCAATATAAACCGAATAAAAGTATTTTGTTATCTCTCAGCTTAATTCAATTGGTCTTTGGCTACATCAAGCTTGCGACAGCATAATCATGAATAAGAAGAAGTAGATCTGTGCGAGCATATAATATATAATTAAGTGTACTCAGATATTGATATTATATATTTAAAAAAAAAATCACTGCAAAAATAACATAAATAAGTTAAAAATAATAATGTATTAAATGTATTAATTTATATAAAATGAATGTACCAACCCATCTTAATATTCAATATTTTAGTTTGTTATAAATTTTGTACTGTAGTCATATTCTTGCTTGCCTTTTAATTGTATTTGGTTAAAAAATATATAAATAATATATATATATCATTTATTTATTGCATTTTATTGGCCTTACTCAATGTAATAATGCTTAAGCTATGTGATTTCATTTATATTTTGTTTTTGTTAAATTTGTGTTTTCATTAAGTAATTAATTATATTTGATTATAAAAAAATATATATCTTACTACACCTTTACTGATTATGATGGTTTAGCTGTTTGATTTTATATATGTTTTGATTATTTTAATGATTGTGTAATTATTGTTGGTGGAAACTTAGCTAATGTATGTATATATTTATATATATATATATGCTATAAGTGTCATCTCATTTTTAACACTTAACCTACCAGAGCGGTCAAATAACTGCTTTTGAAACTTTAATTAAAATTGTTATATAGCTGCTTTTGTTTGTATATTATATTTTTTTTCTACATAAAATGGCCGTTTAAGCAGCTTATTCAGATGTGTGTCAAGTTCAATGGAAAACATTTGTTTTAATTCCCTTTTTTGTTTAATTAAATTAGTAGCCTTGGTTAAGTCTGATTTTATTTAGTCTCTGACAGAAGAAACTTTTCCTTTATACTTTATATTGTACACATAAAATAACATAAATCTATAACAAAAACGACTTAATTAATAAATTATCCATACATATAAATAAAATTGAAGTTTCTGTCTGTTATTTCAAAATAACTGCCTGTTTTAAAGGTTATATGGCTATTTACGATTTACCAAAACCAAAGCAATCATTTTTTTAATTTTTTTACTGTCTGCATGTCTGTATCTTTTAATCGTCTAAAAATTGAAATAACCGAATTATTATAAGAACTATTTCAAGATTCCGTTTAGCCTTTATTTCATCAAAATTAGTTGAGTCTATCAAAAGTTATAAAAATACGTATTTTTGTTGATATCTATTCACATAATATTATTACTCTTCCTAACTGATTCATTAACGCAGAGCCTAAACTGCGGGGGTTAGAAACTTGAAATTTTGGCAGTTGATACATTTTATAACACCCACTAAGGTAGGATTTTTGGAAATTCTACCCCTAAAGAGTTGAACGATTGTTTAGAAACCAGTCATTTTTAAAGTTAGAAGCATGAAATTTAATGAACAAGCTTAAAAATAAATATAAATGTATTTCAGCGTTTTTGAAAATCTAAATCTGAGAGGGTAAAAAAGGGGTTGAAAGTTTGTATTGGGATTCCGTCACTTTTGGTGTAAGAAGAATGATATTTAGTATTAAAGCTATGCATACGTATTTCGTCGTTTTTAGAAATTTAACTCCAAACGGGAGAAACGGGGTAAAAGCATTAGTATAAAAATTTAAAAAAATAGAAATATACTATTTGAGTTTTTTGATTGAATTAATAAACATGAATTTCAAAGTTTTTAGAAACTTTTATTTTTGTTTGGAAGAGTTGGGTGCAAATAATGAAATTCAAAATACGCAATATCTTATATCAATATATCTTAGGGAGAAATATACGAACTTCACTATGTTGGTGGTGTTTGGATAAAAAAAAACATATTCCATTATTGCCATATGTACCACTTAATTGGTATTCCCTAAGCTTATATTATTGTAAAGTTTCATTAAAATTCATTCAGTAGTTTATGCGTGAAAGAGTAACAAACGTCCATACATCCATACAAACTTTCGAGTTTATTATATTAGTAAGAAGTAGGATTATTATATGCCCTATACTAAACACACATACACTATACTGGATGGGCGAATAAATCGATTGGTAAATGTTTATATCTTATTGATTAAAAAATGATAAAATCCTTATTTTACCCGTACGAAGTCGGGACGGGCAGCTAATTACTCGCTGATAACGTATCTTTCTGTAGGTAAAAAAGGTTTTTAAAAACAGTACAGCAGTTTTTTAGTTTATTCGCTACAAACAAACATACAAAAAATCTATTTTTACTTATTTATAATATTAGTATAGATAAAGACCACGCGCGAGCGAAGCTGCGGACAACAGCTAGTTATAAATACGTTGTTAAGTAAAGATGATACGAAATCAAGGCTGAATATCTCCTTTATTTCATAACCTCCTTTATTTAGGTCAGCTAAAAATATATTTATAAGAGAACATCATTCAATTTCTTTTATATTTTTATACGTGATGTAATGTAACCTTACTCCCTTTATCAACCCCCCCCCCCCTCTTAAGAGAATTTTTGCTTATTGCTTAGTTTCAAGAGCCCGATTGATGGACGTACAAAAAACCCTACGACTTCCACCAGCGCAGTTAAAATATATATAATTTTGAATACCAAGCGAAATAAAGTTATAAGATTTACACCCCAGCTTAAGCGTACTTCAGACGAGTTACAAATAACGAACGCACGCGAACATAACACTTGTCGCAAAGATACATTGTTTTGATATATAAGCAAGGTTAGGCTCAGTTCTGAAGTTCTAAGCCGAAGTCATACGAGAACTCGCTCATTAGGAACTTTGTCGGTCTTTTGCGTCGATAATTCAGAAGGGAGGTGAAAATGAGCACTTATCAACATCCGTTGCCAAATTACACTGTCGACCGCCAAAGGGAATGTTTTATTGACTTGGCGGTAAAGATTATTGAATAAAAATTTTTCGAAAAGAGTTTTTGGTTAAAATGATGTACCTTTTTACTTTGTTTATTTCTAATGTTCTCTCTTTTGAAATATTTTCAAATTCCGTAAATGTTTTATTCTACAACTTTAGCCGGTATTTTTTTCGTCATTTTTTTTATGTCTTGTCAGTTTTAGTGAAAGCTTCTCACGTTAAGAATTTGAATATTGCTGAAATATGATAACAATAAACTGGTTATTTTCTTTTTTTTTAAATTCAACTCCGTTATTATTATTCTATTTTGATGATAGAAAACGTCAAAAAAGTGATATCGACAGTATTTTGACGTTTTTTTTTTATGTTATGTATAGGCAGAGAGTGCACCTGTGTTTGCGCACACACTTGTGCACTATAATATCTCCTGCGCAGTTGGCTGGTCTCTCTTGAGATTGGCCGCCGTGGCCGAAATCGGTCTGGAGGACCTTATATAGGCAGACCTACACCCTACCACCACCTAGTAAGCTAACATGTTGTTATCATGTAAAAGAATCAGTATTTTCCTTCACCGCTGCCGCTACTCGCGATATAAAAATATATACGAAAGGAACAAAATAACAGCATGAAAACTCGGCGATTTTAAACTGCAATCTTTGGACCATAACATTTTTATTAATTTTCTTGCATCTTACCATGTTTAAATTGTCCATAGTGCTACCACGTTATCTTAGTAAAAATAAGAAATACATGTTATCCGAGAAATGAAAGAATCCCTTGAAGTTTTCATCCAAAAACTGAATTATGATACCCCAACTTCGTCTTGAAGATCGATCCAAATTCACGAGAACTCGTATTATGCTCGATAAATATTTAATTTACTTGGAAAAACCGAATGTAATAAATACTTTAAATAAAAATACAATCGAAATAAAAACAAAATAAACTTTATCATAAAAAAGCCACCTATCAAATCAAGCCATTTTTTTTTAATCTCGGAGTATAAAACACAGTTCATGCGATCAAAATTTCGTATTCGTTTTTGTTCTGAAATTTTCAGTTCATATAAAATGCAACCATGAATATTTTTGTGTGGAATAATTAAATAGCTTTTGTACAATTTATGCTACCAGTAAATATATTTCTGCTTGAAACTGTGTTCGACATTTAAGAATTTTTATCATACTTTAAATAATTTTCTAAAAGCTATTGGAACTCTCCAATAGCTTATTATAATAGGTACGTATGTAATGTATTGTGAATTTCCTTACGCTATATATTACTGAAAAAAAGTAAAAGTTTCAAAAGTAAATAAGTGCAACCTTTACTTTTATAACGTGAACTAAATTTCAGTTACTTTGTTTTTATTCTCCACTGCTGGGCTTGTTGTTGCTTTTGTTGTTGGAATACTTGAATTCACATGATTTTCACTCGACATATGAATGTTTTCTTCATTGCCGAAAACGAGATGGACTATTACAAATTAAGCACATGAAAATTCAGTGGTGCTGACCTGGGTTCCTCGTAATCTTCGGTTAATTTACGTGTTTTAAACTTGACGTGTTTGAGATTGCACTGAGATGAAGTATAATTATAAAAATGACTGTACCTGTAATATTATCTTAGCAAATATCACTAATATCATGGTGTCCTTATCAAACAGATAAAATAGCGATTTTGCGATTGAATAGTGCTCAAGTGTGTGCGCCACAAACAGGTATATCTATTTTCTCAATCACATAATCCGACGTGACGGCAATGACATAATCGGAAAGAGTCCAGGCACAGGAGCTTTACAATTAAAATATATAACTTTATAGCATAACTAGCTGTGCCCCGCGGCTTCACCCGGCCGGCCGGCTTCATATAATTAATAAAAATATAATAAATTATTTTATTACTATAATAACACACTGCGCACACATACACACACACACACACACACACTCACACACATTGCAACTTTCATAAGATACCGTAGGGCTTACTGGTCTTATATATGGCCTAACATTTGCGCCATCACATGTTATTGTGTTATAAGGAGACATACAGACAGACAAAAATGAAAAAAAAAATCACCCGCGTATAATTAATAAAAATATAATAAATTATTTTATTACTATAATAACACACTGCGCACACACACACACACACACACACACACACACACTCACACACATTGCTACTGGTAAAGAAATACGTAATTAACGATTTGAAATTAACTTTCATAAGATACCGTAGGGCTTACTGATCTTATATATGGCCTAACATTTGCGCCATCACATGTTATTGTGTTATAAGGAGACATACAGACAGATATACACACAGACAGACAAAAATGAAAAAAAATTGTATAATGTGAATCATTGCATCATAAAACGATGATTTATCACAAATTTAGGTGAAAATGTACAAACAGAACCAATAGATTTATATAGTAGTAGAGATTATTGTTCCCAACTGAGGTTTGAATCCAATACCTTAGACACCTCTTAGCCTTATTTAGCAACCACCAACCAATGAAATTGAAAATTTCACTTAGGTATATTTCACAATCTTAATAAAATATAACGGAGTGAAAATTTTAACAACAACAAAAGAGCCTATAACACGACGGCAAGAGAAATGGGAACATTGACTTCTTATACCAATTTGAATACAAATGTTGCCACTAAGCCCTCGTTACGGAGCTGATACGCTATAAGATATGGCACACCTTCACGCTCTGAAACCCCCAGACGTCAAATGCGAACGTGATTTGTCAAAACTGTGGTTAAGAGGGTGTATATGCTTAAGGCTAATGGTATGTAATATTTGTGTATGTAAACATACAAATTGAATTCACTTCGGTTGACTTCAATTTTACTTAAGGTGAGTTATTTTTCTATTCAATTTATTTATACGCTAATATATTAAACATAATATGTTAATATTAATAATAAATAAAATAAAAAACAAAAAATAATTGACACACACACGCACAAAATACTAATAGCTAAACAGCTGAAATAAATTCCATATAGTATGAACTATGTGCGATGTTTGAAATACAATATTGGTGAGCAAGTGAGAAGTGAAACTTAATATTTGTATACCTACACATATGTACATACGGCTGTCAATATTGAAACAAATAGGATATGCAACTCGTGTTCGGCCCTTGAATACGCTACTAGTTAGAACCGACCGAAAACTTTGATAACCAAGTTTAGTAACAGATGACTTTAGGTCGGAAAGTAAATTTTGTTAGGGAATCTAGTCTCCAACGATTGATTTAATCTCAGTAAAGTATTTTATATAATAGATAATTCGTTACACTCGCCATTTAGTGAGTAATAAAAAGGCAAATGCGTTATTAATTAGTAAAAAGCAGGAATTTTTTTTCATCCTGTAGTCATCAGTGCAGATTTATTAGCGACAGCGAAACACGCTTTTTTACTTAATATAAAAATGTTTCAAAACAACAAACGACAACAGATATTAAAAACATTGTTCATACACTCCATTGTAATTATGATCAAAATGGGTTAAAATATTCTCCATTAAACACATATTACACAATTATATATTTTCAAAGTTATTCTTAAATCGCTTATCAATCGATTCAAGGGTTGAATGTTTCTCTTTTATTTATTATTTAAAAATATATAAAAAATAAAACAAAATTGGAAACGTTATTTGTTCGTGCGTGTTCAATCCACAGCTTGTTTGTATAAATCAGTGAACACAAAAATAAAAGTGAAAACAAATCGAAAATTACATAGAAAACATTAACCAAGCAATGCTAGGCTTAGCTTATTTCTACCCTTCAAGGGAGGGCTTTTTAGAGCTTACTTTTTTACCACACTGCTTCAAAACGGCGTTACATCCTAACCATGCCGTTAAATCAATTTCGGTACAATATTTTTCTTGTCAACCAAGCATGAGTTGAATTAAAAATACAAACTAAGCACATGAAAATTCATTGGTGTTTGCTAATCCGCTTCAGGGTTAGGATGAAATTCCGCATAAAAGTGTTATGATCTTGTAAACTGTGTGAGTATAAAACGCTTGGTTGTACTTAGAACGTGTATTACTAAATGAGTCGTAGCGAAACGTGCACGTCTGAGGAGCTCTCACTACTCAAGAGGTCCTTTAGGCAGACTGAAGGGCGCTTCACGCTCCCAGCGGGTCCGGTTTCGTCTGCTGTTGGCGCCACCTTTGAGTTGAATTTAGACGAGAATGTTAACATATCTATTGATATAGTAGACTTTGAATGTAATACTTGTGCATTAATACCAAGAAAATACATACTGTGCATTGTTCTAAACTGCAAAGCATAAGACTGATTATTTCCGTATGTTTTATTAGAATAATATTTGTGTTATCTTTATACATGAACACTTTGTAAAAATAATATATGAGTTCTTCTAGTCACTAGCAGTTGCAATAAAATGGGCTGCTTAATCTTCTAGACTTTTTTGGGTTGGTTGGTTTTTCATCTACTTCATCGGTTGGATCACCATCACTATCAATGTTCTTTTGTTTAACAAATATGAAACAAATAAAAAAATATATATTTAAGTAGTCTCTTTTATAATATTTTATATCAAATTTAAATCAAGACACAGTATTAAATTAAATTTAAAGGTTCTGAATGGTGATTCTACCAGGAAAAACTAGAAAGCAACTTAGTTATTATGACGATAGCCATTGTTGTACTCCGGAATATACCCACTATAATTTGGATATCATACCCCATAAGCAGATTAACCAAAGCATACGTAAGTGCTAGAATAGATACATTTGAATTCAATATAAATGTTTCGCTTATAAACGCAACCAATTAATGTCGAAACAAATTAAATAATAGATTTTTTTTTTATAACTTCCGGGAAGTCAACTTTCTCTACTCCACCTGATGGTAAGTAGCAGTAGAGTCCAAACGCGACGACGGCTAGTACAGTCGGAAAGAATGATCTGCACTAGCCGCCCCCTGCCGCACGGTGGGCTGAAATCAAAATTTTGGGACATAGTTAAAATTAACCACCAACCAACTCTATAACTTTGTAAATATTGCATTTTCGAAAAAAAACCAAAGAACAAGACTTAGAAAATGTAGTAGAACACAATTCTGGGGTTAATTCAAAATGTTACTATATAAAGCTACTTATGTTTGCGGTAGAATCTACATCCGTTGCAGACGATTTAATTTCCGTACGTTATATTAAAATCTGGAGATCTATAATACACTCCATAAGCCGGATCGAACTGGTTTTATTCTATTCATAAGTATATTTATGTGATTATTAATGCGACTTCGTTTATAACAAAGTATTTATAGTTTTCAGTTAATGTTTTAAAAATTTATATTAATAACTAGCAGTGCCCGAGGTTTCACCCGCGTTTAACTTAAGGAAATTACTCAGAGCAGACTTATAATATTTCAGTATACACAACATTTTTAGTTTTAGTTTGGGATATTAGTATTTATTGGTTTTCGCCGCACCCGGATCATCAAACCATTGGCCATGAGAAAAGCAGCATTCCCCTAAATCTATTCCGATATACTTAAATATCTTTCCCTATACTTTATTTTTGTTAGCTGCAAGCGATACCTAGGTCATAGGAAATTCGATTTGGGTTCAGGGCGGGCCGTTCAACGGTCGACGCCCTGAACGCCCTGAAGACTCGGACCACGGAAGTGGTGGCCCAGGGGCAAGTGATCCTGGCAGTGTCGTTAGACGTTGCAAACGAGACTGATAAAGAGTCTCCTATTCGAGACGATCAGGGAGGCACTCCGATACCATGGGGTGCTAAGCTACTTGAGAAGACTGTTGGAAGCGAACCTCCAGAACCGGGCGTGAGGGCGGGGGGCGACGGGAAGGTGTTCCGGCATCGGGTAGGCTGCGGCGTTCCACAGGGGTCTGTTCTCGGCCTAATTCTGTGGAACCTCGGCTTCGATTGGTTCCTGAGAGCCCCCGTCCTTCTCGGTATGGGGGTGCTGTGTTACGCAGACGACACTCTCATCACCGCGACGGGGTGGGACTTCTGGGAGGCGGCCCGCCTAGCCGAAGTCAGAACAACTCTGATATGACGGTAATTAAGTTGCAGGTGCGGTACGGGCGATGGAGCTTCAGGCAGCACTTCGTGCAGATCGGTCCGAAGCTTGTCAACGCCGCAGCCGCCTTGGGCAACCTCCTACCTAACGTGGAAGGATCGGGAACACTATGCCGACACCTTTTTGCCGGTGTAGTGAGGTCAATGGCACTGTATGGTGCGCCGATATGGGTCGACGCGCTCACCGCTCACAACCAGGCCCTCCTGCGGAGGCCGCAGAGGGTCATAGCGGTGAGGGCGATAAGAGGGTACCGTACGGTGTTTTGGACAGCAGCGACGCTCCTCGCGGGCGATCCGCCTTGGGAACTCCAGGCGGAGGTGCTCGCGTAGGTGTATTGCTTCCGGGCCTAGGCGAGTGACCGCGGCGACCGTCCAGGGTCGGCGGAGGTCGAGCGGATCACGGCTTTAGGCCAGCAAACCCTAATAGCCCGATGGGGGGAAGACCTGAGTTCCCCCACGGTGGGCTTGGCGTGAGGAGGCATCGGCGCTAGCGCACCTTCTCTCCCATCATAGTAGCCACCAGGGCTAGGTGGGTTCACTGCATCCGGGAACCCCGCAACGAGAACGGGAACGGGATTTTGCGCATGCTACCGTGACGCCCCTATAGTCGACCCGCCCGTGCGGGCCTCCATTTCTAGGGGCCCTTCCCGGATAGGGAACCCACCTAGCCCCGGTGGCTATTAGGGTGGGGAGAGAAGGTACTTATAGCGCCGACGCCACCTCACCGGTCTTCTTAGGTGGATCGAATCAGCGGAGGCACTTTTCTCGTGCTGCCGCTCGCAGAAGGAGACCATTTCGACTCGAAAAAAAATCGCAAAGAACTTCCTGACGTCACGGTGGGCAGAAATTAAAATTTTGGGACATAGGCACAATTAACCCCATTGTGTTCTACTACATTTTCTAAGTCTATTATGTTCTTTGGTATTTTTTCGAAAATGCAATATTTACAAAGTTATAGCTTTGAAAATTATTTGAAAAAAAAAACATTTTTGGCTAAGTAGAGAAAAGATTTCGACATTTTAAAGCATTGGAAATTTATAAAGACATTGTAAATTTCCAACGCTTTTAAATATCGAACCAGACCGCACCATTTTTTATTTTCTTCACTGTAAGTTCACTGATGAAAAAAACGCCGTAAATTACTTTTTTTTGAACCAGATTGACATTTCATACTTTTTACTTTAAAATAACAAACTTCCATACAACCATATTTTATCCTTTACTTATACTTACCTATAAACTACAGTAAAGCCACGGGCAACAGCTAGATAGTTAAATATTATAGTACCTTCACCAAAAGAAATGTGTATTACATATATCTTTATATTTTTTCCGTAATATGTATAGCTTGTTTTAATAAATTACTACCCCAACTTAACAAAATACATTACAAACGAATACAGACATGCTGACACATGACAGGCATACCAGGTCTCTTTTAGATGTACCAGCATAAGCTGAATCCTATTTATTATGATCATATTGATCTGAGCTCAACTTAGATTGGACGTTCTTAATCTCTGAAATTGTCCATTTTTTAACGTTGTTTTGTTCCTATTAATTATAGGGTTTTCCATTAAGGGCGCTTGATCGTGCAGAACTTCCATCGTAGCGTGTGCTGTGTGGCACGTAGCGCCGTCCTGTTGAAACCACATGTTGTCCAGATCCATATTCTCGATTTCAGGCCAAAAGAAGTTGGTTATCATCGACCGGTATTGCTCACCATTGACGGTGACGGCCACACCATTATCGTTTTCGAAAAAATACGGACCAATCACGCCTCCGGCCCAAAATCCGCACCAAACAGTCACTTTCTGCGGGTGCATTGCCACTTGGTGAACCTCGTGTGGATTGGTCTCGTCCCAAATACGGCAATTTTGCTTGTTGACATAGCCATTCATCCAAAAATGCGCCTCGTCGCTGAAGATGATTTTTTTGCCAAAATCGGCGTCAACTTCCAACTGCTCTAATGCCCAGTCAGCGAACACACGGCGCTGTCTATGGTCATTAACCTTGAGCTCTTGGGTCAGCTGGATCTTGTACGGGTGCAGGCTCAAGTCACAACGCAAAATTCGCCAAGTTGTCGTCTGCGAAAGGCCGAGTTCCTGTGCGCGACGCGGAATTGACTGCCGCGGGTTTTCGAGGACACTGTCGCGCACAGCGGCGATATTCTCGGCAGATCTCGCGTTACGTTGACGCACGGGAACCGGCTGATTGTTAACTGACCCGGTTGACTCGAATTTGTCCACCAATCGACGGATAGTCGACTCGGCAGGACGATCATCGCGACCGTAAAACGGGCGAAGTGCGCGGAACGTTGCTCGAACTGAAGACCCATTTTCATAAAACAATTTTATGATTTGCACGTGCTGCTCGACACTGTAACCTGCCATGGTGGTTTGGGAGGACGGAATGAATATAACACACTGCATTTGACAGCTGTCACTCAAACAACATGGCCGCAATCAGCTGTCAAAGTTCAAGCGTCCCTATTGGAAAACCCTATATCAGTCCTGACTTTACAGACTATCATTTATAGGTAGCTAAAGTTTGAACGAATTCAACTGAACAGTTATTTTATAGCATTTTTATCGAATTAATGTGATTCTTTAAATTTACATAACTTTTTTGTTTATGACGGTTCATATAATTTAAATAAAACAAACACTAAATTTCAAGTTAAGTTTGCAGTGAAGCCGTTTCTAAGATTAGCTCGCACCAACGTACAGACAAACAGACAAACTGAAAAACAGATAGCCTATGTTTTAAGTTAGACCTCTAGCGATACGTCGGTGCAAACCGCATTCAATTCTGCGCAGTAGTTTTTGCGTGATGCGGGTACAAAGATACAGACAGACAGACAAAAATTCTATAAATTATTGTTTTGGCTTCTCTTGCTTTAATAAAGACCCCCATAAAGATATAAGTTTTTTGCCGATATCTTTAAAGAACAGACATCGGCCTGTTACAATTTTATTGTATAGATTCTGCGCCATTTTTCTGTCGATCCAAGCTGAATTTTAATCAAACTATAATTTTGTATTTTTTATTATTTCTTATAAAAATTTTTTGGTTCATATGAGACAATTAATTATAAGACAAGTCATAAGAAAATGTTATTAATATAAACAACATACCAGGAAAAAAAACCAAAAGAAAATGAAGACAATGGCGACTAAAGTGCAATAACATGGCATATTAAAGTTACTTTATTTAATACTCTTATTCAATGTACACAATAATTTAAAATTGTTGTTAATATAAAATAAATGTGTTGTTAAAGGTTTTTTTTTTCAGTTTTTGTCACTTGAATTAATTTGTATACATTATATTATAGAAATAATTATAATAATATATATATATAATGTCAATTAGGACATGATTTTAATTTTCAATTCTAAAATACTCATAACTAAAATTTTTCTTTTCATTATGTTACTATAGTAATTATTCTCGAAAATCTTTATCTTATGAAAAATGTCATAATGTTTAATTAGAATCGTCTCTTGTCCTTTTAATATTATATTTAATAATATCAGGGGACTCTGAAAATTATACCATTTCTTTATATTCTTCGTAATATATTTTCCTTTGCCTTATTCGACAATATTACTAAAATGGAATTGAGAAAAAGTATAGTAACAGCCTGTAAATGTACCATTTCTGGACGTCGTATTTTTCATTTGAGTTGAAGGTTTAGAGTTTATTCCACCAAGCTGCTACAATACGGTTCGATCGATACACATGTATTATATTATCATGCGATCTGTATACGATACACAGATTTTTACACCATGTTTTCCTTCACCGCCGTGCACGAGATGAATTATAAAACTAAATTAAGCACGCAAAATTCAGTGGTTCTCGTCGGTTCGAACCCGTAATTTCGATAAAGATTCACGTGTTCTAACAACTGGACGACCTCGGTTATATATTTCATTAAATTTCATTCATATAATTTTCATGTATCTTTATGTAACTGGACTAAATATAAAGTTTGTCCATTAAAGTAAAACTTCGTTCTAAAAATTAGTCCGTTTCATCAGCTTGCTTTTATGAACCATTTAAACTAAACTCAATTTAACTGAGCGGCTGAAAATGTATCTAGAAATAGGGACCCCATTTTAAAACGGTATTCTTGTTAAGGACGATGGGAATAGATACAAAAAATACATAAAATTTCATTGATTTTCTTGTATATGAGAAATTACCTCGGGTTTGTGCAGTTTTATTGTATTGAAGTTCTGTCTAACTTCATAATCATTTTGTTCTAAGTATTTTCTTTAGTGCGTATACTTAATTTCCGTCCGCTTTGTTGGAGCTATAATGTTATTTAATAATCGTTGAATTTTTTTTACTTACTTTTTTAGCGTTAATTCCTACGTTCATTTCATTGATATTACGCACTTTCAGTATTTGATAATTTCAGTCTACAGCACTTACTACACTTATAAGAGCTATTCTCTTAGACCTTTTTTACAAACAATAATAAGTAACAGAAATACAAATAACTAACTAAATAATATCATATACATATTTTTATTTTATTAATATTTAATTAGTATAGACAGCCATAAAATAATTCACTTAATAAAAAAAAAAATATATAAAATATTATATAATATTTAATATAAAAAATAATATCAAAATAATTTATTTAATAAATATTTACTCTATTCTAAGAATAATATTTTTTTATTATTTTTTGTGTCGAAAGCGTTGACAGTTATGTTAATGAAGGTCTCATTTTCGGACTTTATTGTTTGGTTTTCATTTGCTTCGTAATAACAAGTGACCGTACAACATTTGTCAGTCGAGCGTATAAATGTTGTATTTTGTTTCAATACATAAAGTTTTCAAAAATTAATATTATTATTTAATTTTATTTAAAATTTAGTGTCAAGTTTTAATTAATTAAATTTGCTTATTTTTAACTATTCTTAATTAAATTCCATTTCTGATTTGCTTCAATTGACTTCAGTAATGCTTAGTGTAGTAAGTATATTAATTTTTATCTTTGATTTTTTTTATTGGATATAGTTAGGCAGACGAAAAAATATAAAATTAAATAGCTGTATTTGCCATGTGGCTATTTAATTTTATGATAACTCAACAACTCCAGTTCAGTAATTCTCACTTGGTATTAATTCTTACGAAAATAAACAATATTTTATATTTTATAATAACATAAATATTTCCTTTAACACTTTGTTCATATCGATCATATCGATTATTTTAGAAATATTTCGAGATATTAAAACAAACGCGTGGATGTAGCAGGGTCGTGTTGTATGAGTCGCCTTTCGGACGTCATCGAGCGAGGTTGTGTTTCTTACGTTGTGCGATAAGATTGTTCGAATTGATGAATTTAAACGACATCTGGCGTTGTAAACAAAAGCGTTATTGCCAAGGCGAAATCGGAGCACATTGGCAGGATTGGCGAGAGATTGGTGCGTCTTCCTTCGGGAACACGCGCATTTTGGTCTCTCGCTAAGGCTGTCTTAGAGAATTACTGTCAGCCCTCCCTTCCATCTCTGCACAGGAGCGATGACTCGTTGGCCCATACTGCGACGGAGGAAGCCGACCTTTTGAGATCTTTCTTCGCGTACAACTCGACTCTTGATGATCAAGACTCCACCGACAATCTTGCGGTGTAATACCACGATGCCGGAAATTAAATTCTGGCAGAGGGCAGTTCGTAAAGCACTTCTTTCCTTGGACATCCATAAGTCGAGTGGGCCCGATGGCATTCCTCCGATCGTGCTGCATACTTGTGCTCCCGAGTTGGCACCGGTCTTAACACGTCTTTTCCGCCACTCCTACACATTAGGCGTAGTCCCAAATTCTTGGAAGACTGCTTTGGTGCATCCGATCCCTAAAAAGGGCAATCGCTCTGATCCAACAAATTATAGGCCTATTGCTATCACCTCCTTGTTCTCCAAGATAATGGAGTCCATTATTAACCGCCAGCTCCTGCGTTACCTAGAGGAGCACCAGCTGATTAGCGACCGCCAGTACGGCTTCCGTAGGAGTCGCTCAGCTGGTGATCTTCTAGTTTACCTTACTCACAGATGGGCTGCAGCGGTTGAGTCCAAGGGGGAGGCATTAGCAGTCAGTCTAGACATAGCGAAAGCCTTCGATTGGGTATGGCATAAAGCGCTTCTCACGAAGCTTCCTTCCTACGGGCTTCCTGAGAAATTATGCAAGTGGATCACCAGCTTTTTGGCAGATCGGAGCATCAAGGTTGTTATCGACGGTGCATGCTCTGACTTAAAATTCGTCAATTCTGGTGTTCCACAAGGCTGCGTTCTTTCACCTACTCTGTTTCTTCTGCATATCAATGATATGTTACAAATCAGTAACATTCACTGCTATGCGGATGACAGCACTGTAGACGCCCTTTACACCGGCCGCGCTAATATTTCTCGGGAACACGTCGACGAGTGTCGGAACAAACTTGTGTCTGAAGTCGAGACCTTGCTTACCAAAGTCTCGGACCGGGGCCGACTGATCTTAGTCCGATTCAACCCCAATAAGACTCAAGTTTGCGCGTTAACCGCAAATAAGACTCCTTTTGTCATTTCGAGAATACTCCCTTCCCTCCCACAGCCAGTATCGGGATACTTGGCGTTGAGATTTCGAACGTTGTTCAGTTCCGCGGTCAATTGGAAGTTAAAGCCAAACTGGCTTCCAAAAAGCTCGGAGTGCTCAACAAGGCGAGACAGTACTTCACGTCGGCCCATCGCCTAAAACTTTACAAGGCGCAAATTCGGCCCCACATGGAGTACTGCTCTCACCTCCGGGCGGGAGCTCCCCAGTACCAGCTTCTTCCTTTTGACCGCATACAACGTAGAGCAATTCGAATTGTCGACGATCAAGCTATTACCGACCGGCTTGATACTTTGGATTTGCGTAGAGATGTTGGGTCACTCTGCATACTCTATCGCATATATCACGGGGAGTGTTCTGAGGAGTTGTTTGGTTTAGTCCCGGCCGCTGAATTTCACCACCGGACATCACGCCAGAACTCAAAATTCCATCCTCACCACCTCGATGTCTGGAAATCCACAACAGCGCGTTTCCTAAGGCATTTTCTGCCTCGCACAATCACTCTGTGGAATCAGCTTTCGCCGGCGACTTTTCCGAACCGATATGACATAAAAACCTTCAAGAAGAGAGCGTACTCTTTCCTCAAAGGCCGGCAACGCACCTGCAAGTCCTCAGATGTTGCAGATGTCCATGGGCGGTGGTAGTCACTTTACATCAGGTGGGCCTCCTGCTCGTTTGCCCCGGTATTGTTTGTTCGAATTAGGTCTTTATAGACCTTGTTTTTTGTTATAGTAGGTTGTTTTGTTTTTTTTTTGGTTGGTCGTTCCGTTTTCGTTTTTGTGGTTGTTTGTTGTTTTCTTCAATGGATGCCGACACTGAGGTGTCGTCCGATGCCTTAGTTGGACGAAAACGGCCTTATGGCCTATTAATTTTTAATTCCGATTCCGATACGGAGACGGAGTCGAGGTTGGCCGCGAAGAGCAGCGCTGCAAATCGCGGCAAAACGTCGTCTAAGGGGCGAAGTAGTGGCCTTGCTCGTGCTAAGGCCGAGCTGAAGGCAAAAGTCGCCGAGGCAAGGGAGGAGGTTTTTGAGCGCTCGCTCCGAAGTCGGGCATTTAAGAAAGACGTGCCTAAAATGGTGCTGGACTCCGAAGAATCTACTTCATCGGAGAAATATATAGAGGATCCCACTAAGATGGGCGCGGAAGAGCTGCGTGCGGAGGCTGGCCGCAATGCAGCGCTGATTCTGGAGGTTGCCCAGAAGTCTAGCAACTTGAGGGGTGGCTTCACCAAAAAAGGAATCGGCGGCTTCTCTCCAGAGCATCGTGGATGCTCTGGCTACAAGAACCGAGGCGGAGGAAAGGAAGTAGACGGCCTTAGGTCAGAACTGAAGGCCCACCGTCGTGAGTTTGTCGAGATGAAGACCACGGTGGCAGCGGCAAATGAGTCGGCGAGTACGTTAAGAGACTCGCAAGTTGTGGAGGAGCTCAAAGCCTCGATTATTTCGTCAATCGGGGTTATGATTAACGCTCGGCTAGTGGGGATTGAGGAGCGCCTCCCCCCTGCGGGGATCCTTCGTCCACCGCTAGCGGCAGACAAAAGACCAGCTGTGGTGCAGAATACAGCACCAACCTACCCACAGGCGGTCCATCAGGCTCCGCTGCCAAAACCCGCATCCGCACCTAAGCGGGTGGCTCCAGCCGCCACGCCGCTATCGATAGCAGGCTTCTCGAGTGCTACTGTGGTGCCGGAGAGGAATACGCCACAAGTGGTCCAGGAGACATCCTGGTCCACAGTTGTTAAAAAGGGAAGGAAGGAAAAAAAAATCTCCTAGTCCGGCAGAAGCCGCCGCCTCAACTCCACCGACAGTGGCCAAGGCGCCACAGGCGGCCAAAAATAAGCTGGTAGCCCCTCGCACGGCTGCAGTAATTGTCACATTGCAGCCGGAGGCGCAGGAAAATGGCGTTACATATGCCCACATCCTGGAGCGGCTGCTGGTTCTGGAGCTGGTCAAGCTCCAGGATCTAGGGATCTGCGGTTTACTCAAGGTCAGAAGGTCGGCGACGGGTGCCAGGGTCTTGGAGCTCCCGAACGCACAGTCGGAGCAGGCGGAGAAGCTAGCAGAGAAGCTCCGCACTGTGCTAGATGGAGTCGCCAACGTTGTGCGACCCGTGAAGCGGGTGGACCTCAGAGTGACGGGCCTGGACGACTCGATCACAAAAGAGAAGGTGGTCGCCGCAGTAGCACGCGCAGGAGACTGCTCCCCGGAGGCGGTTAGGTGCGGGGATATGCAGCATGGTCCTGGTTTTATGGGGATGGTCCGGGTGACATGCCCCATAAAAGCAGCGAAAAAGCTGTCCGACGCCGGTCGTCTCCTCGTTGGTTGGAGTTCGGCCAAGGTGTGCGTGTTAGAGGAGCGCCCTTTGCGCTGCTTCAAGTGCATGGGCCTTGGCCACACTAAGGCACTCTGGCCATCTAAGGCAGAACGAGGCGGACTTTACTTCCGGTGTGGTGTCGAAGGACACAAGTCCCCAACCTGCACTGGAAAGCTGCGCTGTGCTGTATGTGCAGACGCCGGAAAGCCCTCAGGGCACGTGATGGGCTCGGCAGAGTGTAACCCTCCCATCACGAAAGGGAAGGTGGTATTAGGCACCCATACCTTTACCAACGTCGGACGGCGCCAGGCCGAGGAGGAAGCAGCCATGTCAACATGAGCGACAAACACAGCTTCCTCCAGACGAATGTCAACCACTGCAGTCCATAGCGGAGTGGCAAATCGACCTGGCAGTGGCCTGCGAGCCCTATTTCGTCCCTCCCTTACCTCACTGGGCAGGGGACTTGGACGGCAACGTGGCGGTCCTCACTCGGAGCGGTACGGTAGCTTCCCTCTCACTTATTGAGAGGGGCTCGGGCTACGTAGTGGTGGGGTGGGGAGAGTATGTAGTTGTTGGAACGTACTTCTCCCCGAACCGCAGCCTGGCAGAGTTCGAGACATATCTCGGCTTGGTCAGAGCTGCGGTGGCCAGGCAGACGCCGAAACCTACTCTGGTTCTCGGTGACTTAAACGCGAAGTCACGTGCCTGGGGCAACCCCGCTACGAATCCGCGAGGAACGGCCGTCCAAGTGTGGGCGCTACTCTCCGGCCTGTCCCTAATGAACAAGGGACAGGTTCACACCTGCGTGCGCCATAACGGCGGTTCAGTGGTGGACGTCTCGTTCGCCACTCCTATCGTAGCACGCAGGGTTTCGGACTGGAGGGTAGAGGAAGAGGTGGAGACTCTGTCGGATCATCGCTACATCCGATTCGAGATCTCCACCGCAGGCCGGCGGAACCCCAGAGGGTGCCGACCACGCTGCCGAGGTGGTCCCTTGGTCAGTTAGACCGCGAGCTGGTCAGGGAGGCCGCCATCGTGCAGCGATGGGGTTCCGCGGGACGGAGGGAGGTTGCCAGCGTGGATGAGTGGGCGGGCCGCATGCGTAGTGCCCTTCAAGAGGTTTGCGATGCGGCCATGCCAAGGACCCGGCGCAGAGTTCCGCGCCGGCATGTGTACTGGTGGTCGCCCGAAATAGCCGAGCTTCGGGCGACGTGCAGCCGGGCACGGAGGGCCTACGTCCGCTGTCGAAGGCGCAACGGCCTCGACGCTGACCTAGAGCGGCAGCTCTTGGCCGCTTACCGCCAGCTGAAAAAAGATCTGCAGCTGGCGATAAGTCAGGCCAAAGAGAAGGCGAGAGAGGAGTTGCTGGCTGGCCTCAACCGAAACCCATGGGGGCGGCCGTATCGAGGTGTGCGTGGAAAGTTCTGCACCCAAGCCGCCCCCGTGACGGAAACGCTGCCGCCGGAGCTCCTTCTGCGCCTGGTGGGGGAACTATTTCCCCACCCATGCGAGTTTGTGCCTCCGCCTATGGCCCCCCGCTCTGTGATGGAGGACGCAGTGGCACCACTGGCACCACAGATCACGGAGTGGGAAATGGAGATGGCCGGGTCCGGACGGTATTCCGGGGCGTGTTCTGTGCGACGCCCTGGAATACCTAGGTGCGGGGCTTCGGGGGCTGTTCGACGAATGTCTGACCAGCGGGCAGTTTCCGAAGCCTTGGAAGCAGGAGAAGTTGGTGCTGTTGCCGAAGGAGGGGCAACCACCAGGCTCATCCTCGGCTTACAGGCCGATAGTGCTGCTGAACGAGACGGGCAAGTTGTTTGAGAAGATTCTCGCAGTCCGTCTCGTTCAGCACCTTGACGAAGTCGGTCCGAGTCTCTCAAAGGCTCAGTTCGGGTTCAGGGCAGGCCGTTCAACGGTTGACGCCCTGAACGCCCTGAAGACTCGGACCACGGAAGCGGTGGCTCAGGGGCAAGTGGTCCTGGCGGTGTCGTTGGACGTTGCAAACGCCTTTAACAGTCTCCCATTCGAGACGATCAGGGAGGCACTCCGATACCATGGAGTGCCGACCTATCTGAGGAGACTGTTGGAGGCGTACCTCCAGGACCGAGAGGTTGTCTGGGCGGGGGGCGACGGGAAGTTGTTTCGGCGTCGGGTAGGCTGCGGCGTTCCACAGGGGTCTGTTCTCGGCCCAATTCTGTGGAACGTTGGTTTCGATTGGCTCCTGAGAGCCCCCGTCCTGCCCGGTATGGGGGTGCTGTGTTACGCGGACGACACTCTCATCACCGCGACGGGGTGGGACTATCGGGAGGCGACCCGCCTGGCCGAAGTCGGAACGGCTCTGACCGTGGACCGAATGGAAATGCTGGGCCTGAGGGTCTCCATATCTAAAACGGAGGCCCTCCTCTTCCGCGGTCCACGGAGAGGCCCCCCCCCGAGGGGCGAGTATCACCGTCCATGGGACGGTGATCAAGGTGCAGGCCCAGATGAAGTATTTGGGCCTGATCCTGGACGGGCGATGGAGCTTCAGGCAACACTTCGCGCGGATCAGCCCGAAGCTCGTCAACGCCGCCGCCACCTTGGGCCACCTCCTACCCAACGTGGGAGGACCGGGATCACTATGCTGGCGCCTCTTTGCTGGTGTAGTGAGGTCAATGGCACTGTATGTTGCCCCGATATGGGTCGACGCACTCACTGCTCACAACCGGGCCCTCCTGCGGAGGCCGCAGAGGGTCATAGCAGTGAGGGCGATAAGAGGATACCGTACGGTGCCTTGGACGGCGGCGACGCTCCTCGCGGGCGATCCGCCTTGCGAACTCCAGGCGGAGGTGCTCGCGGAGGTGTATCGCTTCCGGGCCGAGGCGAGAGGCCGCGGCGACCGTCCAGGGTCGGCGGAGGTCGAGCGGATCAGGGCTTTAGCCCAGCAAGCCCTGATAGCCCGATGGGAGGAGGACCTGAGGTCCCCTACGGCGTTCAGGTTGATGCAGATACTTACCGGACACGGGTGCTTTGGTAAGTACCTGCACGGGATAGCGAGGCGGGAGGTATCACCCTCCTGCCACGAGTGTGGTGCGCCACTGGACACGGCGCACCACACCCTGACGGAGTGTGCAGCGTGGGGGCCTCAGAGGCATTCCCTGGCGGCGATTGTCAGCGGGGATCTCTCGCTGCCGAGCGTGATTAACACCATGCTCGACAGTGAGGGGTGCTGGCGTCACGGTAGCATGCGCAAGCGATCCCGTGGCGTCCCCCGACCAGACGGAGAGGATACCGCTGGTTTTTTAGTGGGTAGTCCGGCACCTTCAGTGCCGGTGAGCCCCACATACCCCCCCACTTCACGTGGGGGAAACGCGAAAATGCGTTTTTCCAGCGAAAAAAAAAAAAAAAAGGGGTCGTGTTGTATAACGCATTATCAACGTACGAAAAGATCGGTAGGCCAATGTTTATATCTTATTAGTTAATAAATGTATCAGGACAAATCTATATTTCACCAGTACGAAGTCGGTTGACACTAGTACAGTAGAAAATTGAGTCAAGTTAACTTTTGATTATTGAGTTTCAGTATAGACTGAAAAATAATATAGGAGTATTACAGTTGAATTATGCGAAAAACATCATCGTAGTTATTATAATTTAATTCACGTTATATCTTGTATATAATCTAGGGCAGAAAGTTACGCTTTGACGATTCGTTAATATGATTTTCTATGAAGTGATAATGTGTTAGCGACACTTAAGTAAATGTGCGAATACAGTGCTCCAGGCGAAATTCATCAACCTTGCAAATTTTGAATATATATATAAAAGCCAATTAACTGATATTATGTACGACCAGCAAGAGCTATAAGACATTTAATAGCTGAACTATAAAGGGGTAAATATAGAAAGTAAATTATACGTTCCAAATGTATGCAAAATTTGAGTTAATATGCGAATATAGTGCCTCCGGGCAAACGCATTGAGTTCAAAAAGTCGGAAAGATAATGATCGAGTACTAGGTAGGTACTACTGTATATAAAAGACAATTTCCTTACTGTACTGTACTGTACTGGGTATCTAAGCACGGCCTATATTATAAGACGTTAGGGAGTTTCAGTCGCTCCTTTCAACCTTTAAATTGTTCAAACCCTTTCAAAGATTATTCTTTTAGGCATCAAATACAAATTATTCCCGGTCTTATCTATATACGAGTACGTTGCTTAGGGACTGTTCAGTTAAACATGGAGTTGTCTCTTTTTGTTATCATTGTTTTGAGCATTTGAAAGAAGAAGACTCAGCATAGCTTTATAAATCACTCGCTAAATATTATAAGAAATGGCTGATAACGTTTATATATTGTTTCATAGTTGTTTTGGAATTCGAAAAGTTATATTGTCACCTTGTAATAATAGCACCCGGACTACCGAGATTTTCTCATCTCAAATTGTTTGTTTTTTTTTATTTGTGAAAAATAATAGGAAAGACACTGTATGGAGTTGGGAAGAACAGGGTGTAAAGTTCCTCATCCTCCATTGAAAAGGAAGGATCCTCCGACCAGACGGGTGTTAGTCTGGTGGGCTACTGCCCGACGGTTGTTGTCGGGTTCTTGTATATATGTTCAATCGCTCGGATTACTTTAATATCGCGATGTAGGATACGTCAGTTTTTAGTTTTCATGTGTGGCGAGATAGATGTCGCTACATCACTCCCCTCCGAGACCGGAGGTCGATAGCAGGTTGAGTCGTCCATATATCTTGTGATGTTTGCCGGGCCGGTGGAATGTTCCAATGAGTCGGAACCAGATGCCGCATAGTTCACGGTGAGTCGGAACTGTCTGCGGTGATGCCCCAGTGAGTCGGGGTGATGCTGCAAATGCTCCAGTGAGTCGGAGTGGTGCAGTGCTGCGTAGTGGCTGGCTGCTGCGTCGACCAGGAGAGAAGTGCGTCTCTGCTTGCTGACCGGCCGAAGTGCAGTGTGCTGTGCCAAGGTCGCTGAGAAGACTGTGGGTGATGACCAGGAATGCGCGTCCGCTGCATGCTGGTGGTCAGGATACCCGTAGTAGTCGTGGATGCTGGCTGGCTGTATGACTCGCTGCTCGAAAGCTTGAGGAAGTGATGATGACTTCACGATGACGTAGTTTTGCGGAGGCTGCGCTGACGTTCATGCTCGGGGTCACCAGTTTGGTGTAGACCATTGAAAAGGGAGGATCCTCCGACCAGACGGGTGTTAGTCTGGTGGGCTACTGCCCGACGGTTGTTGTCGGGTTCTTGTATATATGTTCAATCGCTCGGATTACTTTAATATCGCGATGTAGGATACGTCAGTTTTTAGTTTTCATGTGTGGCGAGATAGATGTCGCTACAACTGCATAATCCTAAATAAACCTATTTATTTAGGATTATGCTGTGTGTTTCCTGTTATTTTTTTATAGTATAGGTTAGTGGACGAGCATGTGGGCCACCTGATGGTAAGTGGTCACCAACGCCCATAGACAGTAGTTTGTATATTTCTTAAAAAAAACAACATCACCTCTGCGCCACCAACCTTGGGAACTAAGATGTTATGTCCCTTGTGCCTGTAATTACACTGGCTCACTCACAAAGTACTGCTGTTTTGCGGTAGAATATCTGATGAGTGGGTGGTACCTACCCAGGCGAGCTTGCACAAAGCTCTACCACCGAGTACAAAGCTCTACCACCGAGTGTTATTTTTCACAAATAAGTTAAGCTCATATTTTGAATTTATATAAGATTAGGATCTTATATAAATTCAAAATATGAGCGTAACTATTAGAGCCGTGTCCGAGATACATTAAATTATCTTGTTTACAAATATATAATAAAGTTATATTAGTATTTTATATCCTCGAAATAATAAAAATAAATATTTTGAAAGATGTACTCGAATACCAAGGAGTAAGAAATATCAAGCATTTCGCTCGGTCTACAATTTTACGAAAATTATAGGAGGTAAGCGAACGTTTGAGACTTTTCTAGAATTTCATCCAAAAACTTGAACGTGCTTGCTCCTTTTTAAACTTCACGGTTCGGGAATTTTCTTGGAAGACCTGTCATTTTTAACAATTTTAATATTTTTGAGCTAAAAATGTTATTAAATGTAATAAACTATGACAATATTTATGACATTTTTAAAATATTATAATTGGTAAACAGATGACGTATCTTTTTATCTATTTTTTTCTGCTGCGGGCACTTTTTTAGCCTTTATTCAATTTACTTGCTCGTTTTAACGACTCTATAAAATTAATAAGGAAACTGGTATCAAAAACTATTAAATATCAACTTTAACAAATCCAATGCACGTTTGTCTAGTGGCCACTTTATGAGACTGTAAGAACTTAGATTCTTCGTTTATATCCTGTTCTTATACTTAGTTTTATTTCCATGCGTTCTTATTAATAGCCTGGAATAAGAAAGTTGGTTTTGAGCTCCTGTGAAAAGTACGAAAAACAGGATCCTGCGACTGATGTCTCTTTTGACCTGCTACTTTTGGCTAATGCTTGTGATTTCATGAGGACATTATTAATTTTGTTTTTTTTTTTTTATGATATAGGAAGGTGGACGAGCGTATTGGTCACCTGATGGTGGTCACCAACGCCCATTGACAATGGCATTGTAAGAAATTTTAACCATCGCTTACAACGCCAATGCGCCACCAACCTAGGGAACTAAGATGTTATGTCCCTTGTGCCTGTAATTACACTGGCTCACTCATCCTTCAAACCGGAACACGACAGTACAAAGTACTGATGTTTTGCGGTAGAATATCTGATGAGTGGGTGGTACCTACCCAGACGAGCTTGCACAAAGTTCTACCACCGAGTAAATTATTATTATTTCAATAAAACGGTTTTTTATTACCGAATCATATTTAATTCGCAATCATTCAAAGAAAAACATTTATACAAATATTAACCGTTAGCAATTTCAAATCAAAAGACTAACCTCGATTTACTTCTGAATGATATAGCCTTATTAGAACTCCAGACTATTCAAATGGTGGAGTGCTATTCGATATCAAAGTGCCACTCTTTGGCATCAAAACTTTACGCTATAATTAAAGGCGAAGGAATTAAAGCCACAGAAATCCGGTCAAGAGGAATTTAAAATATTGATTTCAATGCTAAAAATAAAACAAGCTAAATTTTATAGCCAATCGCGGGAGAAGAGATGAACAATCCTTAGATTTACATATTTCAGGCGATTTGCTAATAGCTCTACTAATATTATGCACTGCGAGCAGTTCTTGATTAATATATATTTATTTATAATACACTATTACATTTTACTTATATCCACTTGAATTTCACTTCGAAAGTTAATAATTTCAATGATATTCAAATTGCCATATTTTCTCGAATCTATAGCGAATTCCATAGATTAAAAGAGATCACGAACAATATACATGTCGACGGTTTTCTTTATGGAGAATAAGCTATAGCTGGAAACTTCTTTACCTATCTATACTACTATATAAATCTATTGGTTCTGTCTGTACATTTTTTTTTCACCTAATTTTGTGATAAATAGTCGTTTTATGATGCAGTGATTCACATTATACTATTTTTTTCATTTTTGTCTGTCTGTCTGTCTGTCTGTCTCTATGTCTTCTTATAACTCAAGAACGGCTTGACCAATCATGATGAAAATTGGTCACACAAAGAACATGTGATGGCGCAAATGCTAGGCTATATATAAGATCGGTAAACCCAACAGTATCTTATGAAAATTCATTTCAAATCGTTAATTACGTATTTTTTTACCAGTAGCCATATTTGTGTGTGTTTGTGTGTGTGTGTGTGTGTGTGCAAGCCACGGGGCACAGCTAGTATATAATAAGATTGCAAATAAGCTAAAAAAATATTACACCTGCGTAGATCCCGTTCCCGTGGGAATACGGGGACAAAAGGTAGCCTTTGTTACTCCCTGATAATGTGGCTTTTCATTGGTGGAAGAATTTTTTAAATCGGTTTGGTGGTTTAGTCCTGTTGGCGTAACAAACAAACAAACACACTTTTGCATTTATAATATTAGTTATTAATTATTTTTAGCATTTTATGTCGCCGCGGTAATATTTATTTTTACGGTTATTTAGTCTCAAATATGCTTTTGTATTATGTCAGTTGTAACGCAGTATATTACTGCAATTCACACTTTTTTATTATACATCAATTAAATACTAGAAATAAAATTAGAATAATCATTTCAACCTTTCATCCTAATAAAGTTAAGAAATTATTTTTAGTTTTAATAAAATTCCGCAGTCGATACTTGAGTTTTCACTCGGGCTCCAATTAGTTCTTTAAAAAAAAACATCTTATTAGTAAAGCAAGCTTTAGATATCTTCAACGATAACATCAGGACCATTAAAAAGAAAATGTGTACACAAAACGCTTAATTTTAAGTTTATATTATTTATTAATTTTTAGTTTAGTTTAATTCTGTAAGTTATTTAGTTTTATTTTGTAGGTGATAGTTTTTATAAGATTTAAATTCACAAAATTATATTTCAAAAGAAAAAAGAGTATCTATTGAGTTTCTTGCCGGTTCTTCTCAGTAGAATCCACATTACAAACCGGTACATACCGGTTCATAAGTATTTGTAACAGTAGTATTTGTAATGAACCTTTAAAAGATTATGTATAGATGGAACAATATTTTGAAAATAAAACTTAATAAAATATTTCTTTTAACAGGCAATAAGTGTTTAATCATATTATATCCTATCACATACATGCTGTTCTACGTGCTTTGTAAACGGATGAGGCATCTCATCAAAGGCAAAGGTAAAACAGGATAAACGGAGCAAGCAGCTGTATGTATAACATGTACAGACGCACACATAACCTTACATCTATCCCGTATTATATATATATATTTTTTTTATTGTATAGGAGGGTGGACGAGCTTATGGGCCACCTGATGGTAAGTGGTCACCAACGCCCATAGACAATGGCATTGTAAGAAATGTTAACCATCGCTTACCACCGACCTTGGGAACTAAGATGTTATGTCCCTTGTGCCTGTAATTACACTGGCTCACTCACCCTTCAAACCGGAACACAAAAATACCAAGTACTGCTGTTTTGCGGTAGAATATCTGATGAGTGGGAGGTACCTACCCAGACGAGCTTGCACAAAGCTCTACCACCGAGTAAATACCACATATCTTTAATTATGAACTGATTTATTTACTTTGACGTTTATATCGAAATAAAAATTGATATAGTTTTATTGTGTCAAAAAATTATCACCTTAAACTTTTGTTGTTGACACTATCATTTTTGTATTTTAATAGTTTTGAATGTTGGTATTTGAAATGATTTTTTTTTCATGATTATTATTATTTATTTATTCTCAAAACTAACTACAATTTATACAATCTACTTTAAAAATAACATACAGTAATTAACCTGTTCGACTTAACATAATAGATATATCTAGAGAGTATTTAAGAAACATTTAATAAATAAAGAAATCAGACAGAAAATTAATGTATTGAGTATATTAATTAATCATTTATGTTTTTGAACATTATTAAATTTAGTTTTTTATTTATTTTCATTTTAAGTAAATTAAAATAAATAAATATTACCTACATAGTTATAAAATCCTTACATGATATGAAATTTCAAGAAATGCCGAATCTAAAATCTCATCTGATTCGAAATACAATTTTTGTGTGTGTAGAGTGTCATAAAATGAATATGAGAGAAGACTCGTTTCATGTGATACTTAGACTAATCAGTTGCTAATCTTGCGCATAAAATGACGCGTAATATCAAGCTCACGCATTTTTGCGTCGTAAAATTTTATGGCATCTTCATACAAAAATGCCTTTAGATGCTTATATAATGATTTGGATATAGGTAAGAAAAAATGCGAGGGCGTCTAAAATTTCGATTTCAACTAAGCCTTAAGGTGGCATTACACTTGGCGTTTATATGGTACCTAGCTATTAAAATATGCCCAAATATCGTAACAACAGTGCCATAATGCTCAGCAAATAAATTGTACATTGTAATGCATATATTTGACGTATATTTTGCGTACTGGATTCCTTTGACATAACTAAAACAACACACAAATACAACGACAAATAGCCGTATTTGTGTATTTTTATTTGCGTTTTTTGATAATTTGTACAAATTTTGCTTAATTTGTGATGACGTACACATTATTGTGTTCGGATAATTAGAGCTCGCCTGCAAACGAAAATCTCTGACACATGTATTTATATACATGAACAAGCACGATTAAAATTCACGCTATAACATTATATGTAGACTCGGAGAAGTGCGGATTCTAACTGCAAATATAAAAATCACGATTTGTGTTTTCGCAGTGCGGTCTTAGCCTTAATGCATACGTGAATACCCTACGCCCTGTGAAGTGCCGCCGTTACAAAAATATATTCGTTTCAATTATCTATAATGTTAGAAATCGTTTTATAAATCCCTTAGAATCCATAAGTATCATTGAAATGACCTAGCTTGGAAATATGTAAGCGAAACTAGCAAATTTTAAAATTGTTACTGACGCGTAATTTTTTAACCATAGATACCATTTAAAATAATAATTATACGCGGGAAGCCGCGGGGCACAGCTAGTCTTATATAGATTTATTAGCCTCTAAGCCCGCATGTTTCGCTGAGCTACGGTGGTTTAGAGTTGATTCAATTTATAAATAAGCTCCTATTAACCTTTTATGTGTATATGTATGTCGAAAAATAGCCAATCCAGTTTTTTTATTGCATCTGTACGCGGACGAGCATATGGGCCACCTGGTAAGTGGTCGCCAACGCCCATACACATTAGCATTTGTAATAGATGTTAATCAACACTTACATCGTCGATGCGCCACCAACCTTGGGAACTAAGATGTAATGCCCTATGTGCCTGTAATTACTCTGGCTCACTCACCCTTCAAACCGGAATACAACAATACCAAGTACTGCTGTTCTGCGGTAGAATATCTGACGAGTGGGTGGTACCTACTCAGACGAGCTTGCACAAAGCTCTACTACCAAGTGCTGTTTTGTAGTAGAATATCTGACGAGTGGGTGGTACCTTCTCAGACGAGCTTTCACAAAGCTCTACCACCAAGTTATCTTTTGCATCAGACATGATAAGACTTTTGTGAAATTATACAAACACAATGATTATCTATTTCAATTTGGTTCACAATAACTAGATTAAATCAAGGGAGGCGAACGTTCTGTCGGAGAAATGCGTGTGCACCCAACGCGTGTCGACAGAGAAATGCCCGCCGCCGACTTGTGCCGGCCCCGATGTTACGTTAGCGTTAGTGCGAACTGCCGTGCCGTCTACCGGCCAATCCTGTAGCCGCCGTCTACCGCGCACTTTGCGTCGTTAAAAGTCTAACCAGTGTCTTTATGATTTACATCGACATATACATATATATATATATATATATATATATATATATATATATATATATTTCTTAACATAAATTTTAAATTTAATATTTGGTAAGTATCTGCGGTATTTAATTACAGAGAAATACTACGCCTTAGAGGGTTTTTGAAGTTACGAAGTCGGAATCTTGATGTTTTAAGTTTATTTACTTAGAAAAAACATTACACTGGGACATTAAAACTCTGATTAGTATATGTTAAATGATAACTATATGAGGTTACGAACTAATAGTAAAAACTTATTTAGTGGTTTTAATATTTGCTATATATCCAGCAACTTCTAGAGGAGTATATTGTCGAATACATAGTACATGGGTGTGGTCAAAATTAATATTGATTGGTTAATATTCTAAATATATTCTTAGTAAATTTATTTGTGTTTTATTGGCTTATAAACTTTCCTCAAATTAAACAGTATTTAAGTAAATAATTGTACGGTATTTAATTACACGGTGTAAAGTTTCAGCGTCAACAACTTAGTACTTTGACAACTATGCGCACTTGAAACTTTTAAGCGTTCGAGCTATTTAACTGCGAAGTCAAATAAAAATATAATAAAGAGCTGCACCAGTAAATCAAATTAATTTTAAATTTATATTTTTTCATATAAAGTAGGTACGCAGGCATGCACATGGACCACCTGGTGGTAAGTGGTCACCGTTGACAATATACATTGGTACTGTAAGCAATATCGACCATTTAACTTTGTTTTCTGAGCTGTTCCTCTGATACACTTACTCACTCACTCTTCAAACTGGAACACAACAAACGGCAACACTACTATTGCAGCTTCGCGATAGAATATGTGATGAGTAAGTGGTATAACCAACAGTTGTAATGTAAAGAAAATCAAAATGTTATTTATTACGATTTTAATCAAGCACTTCTAAATTTTACAAGTCTATCACATGAAGTAGAAACTTCTACCGATTTGTATATAAAAATAATTAAATTTGAAAATAACAGAAAAGATAGTAAGAAAAAGAATATATAGATTTAACAAAGATGAATCCGCGAGAAACACAACAACATCTTCCTCAACGAATATCTCTTTACAAAATACTTTTTTATATAAATTTTATATCTTGCATAAAACCTACAAGCAATATTGAACGGTATGCTTAGAACTCTATCTAATCAACAGAGACTAAAACTGTATTTTCCATTGCCTATATGTACTTAATCATGATTATAGATTTTGATGAAACTGGTGATTGTTAAATTTTAAGGTCGTACTGCGTAAGTATATCTTTGAATTTTTCAAGGTATAAATCAGCAACGCGCTAAATTTATATCAAAACATTTATATTTTGAACGCGATTATAACGAGACAATGTACACCGTACACAAATGGTAAAAACTGCCGAAAAAATACAAAAGAAAATGCAGTTTATGTATATAGTGTGGTCATTAAGTCATAATTTATGAGTCAAAATGAAAGGAATGATATGTGATAGAGTAGTAAATAACAGTGGATTAAAACTAAAGAACCTCTATATCACGGAAATGACTCGTTAATATATAAACAGCTGTAAGCAAGCATTAGCCGTTACAGACTAATTACAGGCACAAGTGAGCCTTTGTTCAAGTTGCTAGAGCATTGGCAACGTACCAAATGTCTCTCGCAGTGACCATATTCCGTAAGTCGGGTTAGAGTTAAGTAATCATTACCCATTAGCAACATTCATGACAGACAGAAACGTAATTATTATACCAACTAGCTGTTGCCCGCAGCTTCGCTCGCGCGTGGTCTATATCTATACTAATATTATAAATAAGTAAAAATAGATTTTTTGTATGTTTGTTTGTAGCGAATAAACTAAAAAACTGCTGTACTGTTTTTAAAAACCTTTTTTACCTACAGAAAGATACGTTATCAGCGAGTAATTAGCTGCCCGTGCCGACTTCGTACGGGTAAAATAAGGATTTTATCTCGTACATTTTTTAATCAATAAGATATAAACATTTACCAATCGATTTATTCGCCCATCCAGTTTAGTGTATGTGTGTTCAGTACAGGGCATATAATATTCCTACTTCCTACTAATATAATAAACTCGAAAGTTTGTATGGATGTATGGACGTTTGTTATTCTTTCACGCATAAATTACTGAATGGATTTTAATGAAACTTTACAATAATATAAGCTTAGGGAATACCAATTAAGTGGTACATATGGCAATAATGGAATATGTTTTGTTTATCCAAACATCACTAACATAGTGAAGTTCGTATATTTCTCCATAAGAGATATTGATATAAGATATTACGTATTTTGAATTTCATTATTTGCACCCAACTCTTCCAAACAAAAATAAAAGTTTCTAAAAACTTTGAAATTCATTTTTATTAATTCAATCAAAAAACTCAAATAGTATATTTCTATGTTTTTAAATTTTTATACTAATGCTTTTACCCCGTTTCTCCCGTTTGGAGTTAAATTTCTAAAAACGACGAAATACGTATGCATAGCTTTAATACTAAATATCATTCTTCTTACACCAAAAGTGACGGACCATACATACTTATACCCATACAAACTTTCAACCCCTTTTTTACCCTCTTAGATTTAGATTTTCAAAAACCCTGAAATACATTTTTATTTATTTTTAAGCTTCTTCATTAAATTTCATGCTTCTAACTTTAAAAATGACGGGTTTCTAAACAATCGTTCAACTCTTTAGGGGTAGAATTTCCAAAAATCCTACCTTAGTGGGTGTTATAAAATGTATCAACTGCCAAAATTTTTAAAGTTTCTAACCCCCGCAGTTTAGGCTCTGCTTTAATGAATCAGTTAGGAAGAGTAATAATATTATGTGTATAGATATCAACAAAAATACGTATTTTTTATAACTTTTGATAGACTCAACTAATTTTGATGAAATAAAGCCTAAACGGAATCTTGAAATAGTTCTTATAATAATTCGGTTATTTCAATTTTTAGACGATTGCAAGATTAGACTGGACATACAGACATGCAGACAGTAAAAAAATTATATGTATGTTAATTATATTTATATGTATGGATAATTTATTAATTAATTCGTTTTTGTTATAGATTTATGTTATTTTATTTGTACAATATAAAGTATAAAGTAAAGGAAAAGTTTCTTCTGTCAGAGACTAAATAAAATCAGACTTAACCAAGGCTACTAATTTAATTAAACAAAAAAAAGGGAATTAAAACAAATGTTGTCCATTGAACTTGACACATCTGAATAAGCTGCTTAAGCGGCCATTTTATGTAGAAAAAGTATATAATATACAAACAAAAGCAGCTATATAACAATTTTAATTAAAGTTTCAAAAGCAGTTATTTGAACGCTCTGGTAGGTTAAGTGTTAAAAATGAGATGACACTTATAGCATATATATATATATATATATATATATATATAAATATATACATACATTAGCTAAGTTTCCACCAACAATAATTACACAATCATTAAAATAAACAAAACATATATAAAATCAAACAGCTAAACCATCATAATCAGTAAAGGTGTAGTAAGATATATATTTTTTTATAATCAAATATAATTAATTACTTAATGAAAACACAAATTTAACAAAAACAAAATATAAATGAAATCACTTAGCTTAAGCATTATTACATTGAGTAAGGCCAATAAAATGCAGTAAATAAATGATATATATATTATTTATATATTTTTTAACCAAATACAATTAAAAGGCAAGAAATACTAGTTACATTTATTAATGAGGTCTTCTAAAGTAATTTCTGTTATTTTAATGTTGAACAAAATTGCTATTTTTCTTTATTTACACTTCTTATATAGGGTTTTCCATTAAGGGCGCTTGAGCGAAATTTTTTTTTTATTTGGAAGGTCTATCGACCCCATTATGTATGGAATATGACATCATTCAAATGACCGCCACGGCTTCGGTTGGTGGCGCGCACACGAAAGGTCCAATTTTCGATGACTCTGGCGCACAAATCGGGCTGTATTTGATCGATGGCGTGGCGTATGTTGACTTTGAGGGCATCGGTGGTTTGCGGCTTGTTGGCATAGACCTGCGACTTAAGAAAACCCCACAAGAAAAAGTCCAGCGGGGTCAAATCGCACGATCTCGGTGGCCAGTTCACGTCGCCTCCGCGCGAGATGACCATGTCCAGAAATTGCTCGTGCAGAACTTCCATCGTAGCGTGTGCTGTGTGGCACGTAGCGCCGTCCTGTTGAAACCACATGTTGTCCAGATCCATATTCTCGATTTCAGGCCAAAAGAAGTTGGTTATCATCGACCGGTATCGCTCACCATTGACGGTGACGGCTACACCATTATCGTTTTCAAAAAAATACGGACCAATCACGCCTCCGGCCCAAAATCCGCACCAAACAGTCACTTTCTGCGGGTGCATTGCCACTTGGTGAACCTCGTGTGGATTGGTCTCGTCCCAAATACGGCAATTTTGCTTGTTGACATAGCCATTCATCCAAAAATGCGCCTCGTCGCTGAAGATGATTTTTTTGCCAAAATCGGCGTCAACTTCCAACTGCTCTAATGCCCAGTCAGCGAACACACGGCGCTGTCTATGGTCATTAACCTTGAGCTCTTGGGTCAGCTGGATCTTGTACGGGTGCAGGCTCAAGTCACAACGCAAAATTCGCCAAGTTGTCGTCTGCGAAAGGCCGAGTTCCTGTGCGCGACGCGGAATTGACTGCCGCGGGTTTTCGAGGACACTGTCGCGCACAGCGGCGATATTCTCGCGTTACGTTGACGCACGGGAACCGGCAGATTGTTAACTGACCCGGTTGACTCGAATTTGTCCACCAATCGACGGATAGTCGACTCGGTAGGACGATCATCGCGACCGTAAAACGGGCGAAGTGCGCGGAACGTTGCTCGAACTGAAGACCCATTTTCATAAAACAATTTTATGATTTGCACGTGCTGCTCGACACTGTAACCTGCCATGGTGGTTTAGGAGGACGGAATGAATATAACACACTGCATTTGACAGCTGTCACTCAAACAACATGGCCGCAATCAGCTGTCAAAGTTCAAGCGTCCCTATTGGAAAACCCTATACATAACCAGTGGCTAATACTCTTTATATATGTAATGAAATGACATTTCATTATTCCAAATTTGCTGCGCTCCGCGCGTTTTTAATCTGTAACTAAAAGTCAGTTTGCCGCGCATTTGATGGTTGAATGACAGAATGACGGATAATGTTTAGATTATTTTGAACTTTGATATTATAAAAAAATAAAGAGATATAATAGAGGAGGCTACTTGGTGGTAGAGCTTTGTGCAAGCTCGTCTGGGTAGGTACCACCCACTCATCAGATATTCTACCGCAAAACAGCAGTACTTTGTATTGTTGTGTTCCGGTTTGAAGGGTGAGTGAGCCAGTGTAATCACAGGCACAAGGGACATAACATCTTAGTTCCCAAGGTTGGTGGCGCATGGGCAATGTAAGCGATGGTTAACATTTCTTACAATGCCATTGTCTATGGGCGTTGGTGTCCACTTACCATCAGGTGGCCCATATGCTCGTCCGCCAACTTATACAATATAAAAAAAAAAAAAAAAAAAAGGCGATATTAGTGAACTTTAAATGTCGTTTCTTTGTATTTTCGGAGAAACAATTTGTGTTTCATTTTGAGCATCCTCAATAACCTATCTTATAAAACGACATTTTCGTTAACTAAAATGGACCGGCTGCAATTCGAATTTACGATGATAGCCTCAAATGATGGCAAATCTAATATATTAGCTATAACCTCGATATCTACAGAAGAAGGAAAATGTTATGTTTTACCTGAGGAGCTGAAACCGGTGACTCATCATACATATATTATCAAGATGAACACTTTCTTAAAAATAAAAAATAGCATAAAGAAAAGGCATCAAAGTAGAAAAATATGGATAAAATTGGATGAAGATCTTAAGAAAACGTATCTAGATGAAGAAGGTAATATGCAATTTTTAGATCAATATTTAGAAGAAATGAGCTTAAAACAACCAGTAGACAAAAGTGACAATTTGCAATATATCTTGGAAAAATTAATAGAAACTACTACGAAGAAAGAAAATCAACATAACCTAAAACATATTTCAGAGAAATTTATTATTGAAAAATTCACAAGTAAGAATCCTAATGCAATGCAATGGATCGAGAGTTTTGAAAAAGAATGTGAGCGCTTTAACATATCAAAAGATGAAACAAAAATAGACATATTGAGGTTGTTTTTAGAAAAATCTTGTTTGGATTGGTATAGCTCAATGACCATAAAACTTACAATAAATGCACAGTGGACTGAATGGAAAGACAAATTTTTAAAAACTTTTAAAAACCGAGGATGGGATATAGTCACATATGCTCTTGCATTCAGATATAAAGAAGGACTACTAATTGATTACGCTATAAAAAAAGAAAAACTTCTACTAGATATAAATAAATCTATAGACTCTAAAACAATGATAGATCTTATTGCAACGGGTTTACCTGGGTTTATATTAAATAAATTAAACAGGGATGAACTCAATGACACTACTGATTTGTTCAATGAGATAAGAAAATATGAAAGTATGATGTACAAGAAAAACTCAACTACAATAAAAAGCGGTACATTCCTTTATAAAAATAAAACTAATGATAAGAAGCCATGTAAGACCTGTGAATCTCTGGACAAAGGAATTAGATATCATCCGGAGGAGTCATGTTGGTTCAAGAAAAATAAAAATGAATCTGAAAAGGTTTTTAAACCCAGGAATGTAAATAACAACTCCATAATTGAAGTAGATATAAACACTGAGAAAAAAAAACGAGTAAGTACACCATTAATCAAGATCAAACTTTTATTAGAGAAAAAATTAGAAGTGAGCGGCATTTATGATTCAGGCTCACAGATCTCTTTAATAAATTCAAGACTGATTAAATTAAAAGAAAAAACGGAAAATGTGAATATAGCATACATGAAAACGGTTAATGGTGTGAAAAAAACAGATGGCTTGATAACAATAAAAATAAAAATATTTGATATAAAAGAAGAGGTGGATGTGTATATAGTAGAAAATGATGATTTTGATGATTTTATAATCGGATTGAATATGATAAAGAAATTCAAATTAACCCAAAACGAGGACTTGCAAATAGAACAAAAGAAAATAACAAATAAAATAGATGAAATGTCTAAAGATAACAGAAATGAAGAAAAGAATATTAAAACATTTGCAATAAATTTTAATGAACACATAGAAACAGAAGAATTTGTAAGTATGACAGACCATTTAGATAATGAAAAGAAAATTGAGATAGAGAAAATATTAAAAGAATATAAAACAATTTTCGCTAAGGACAAATATGATATAGGATCAGTCAGAGATTATGAAGCTCACATAGATTTACTAACAAATAGATACTGCAGTAAAAGACCATACAGATGTACAATAGAAGATAAATTAGAAATCGAAGAGCAAATATCCATGTTATTAAAGAATAATTTAATAGAAGAATCCTACAGTCCTTTCGCTGCTCCAGTGACATTGACATTTAAAAAAGGTGAAAATAGAAAATCCCGCTTATGTGTAGACTTCAGGGAACTGAATAAAATTGTTGTTCCACAAGCTCAACCTTTCCCATTAATAGATGATTTGATTATTAAAACTAGAAATTGTAATAAATATAGTTCAAAATATGGTTGCCATTTTTTCCGCGTTAAATTGTTATTTATTTCGTTGCTTAGAAAAAAACTTCGGTAGGTAAAACGTTTGATTTTTTATCTGCCGTTTTAAAACTTTTGACGGGAAACACGAATTTAGGACAAAATTATACCTATTTAAAGTTTAAAGAAGTGATATACCACGTTGATGTTTAAAGCAAGCACTTCTAAAACCATGTATTATTGTTATAGTTGTTTTTTAGGCTTTGTTTATACACCTATATACTATTTACGTATTAATTATTGTCACTGAGTTAACTGACTTGCTCACACGCAGTCTTAAAGCGTACTGTTATGAAAGATATAAGATGAGATCATAAAGATACACACAATATATATTGTGTGTATCTTTATGATCTCATCTTTATGCAAAAACAACACACGAAGCTACTGAAAACACAAAATTGTTAACAAAACTTTTTGATTTTGACAACTAACAGTGCGCGTACTTTTCCTACAGATAATAATATATTGATTTTTAGTAGGGATACTAAACTTATAATAAATAAATAAAGAGATTAAAAATTATAGGACAAAATATATATAGGATAAATCATAAGCAAAAATTACATGTAATATTTAATCTCTTTTCAGTTTGACCATAACCATTTTTTAATAAATGTTCTACGTGTATCTTTAAATTGACATAACTTTATTATTTATGAACCGATTGAAATAAAACAAACATTAAATGTTAAGTGAAGTTAGCCACAATACATTAGTGAAAACCGCACCCAAATCTGTAAAGCCGTTTCTAAGATGAGCGTGCACAAACGCACAGACAAACAGATAAACAGACAAAAAATCTAACAATAATTGTTTTGAGTTCTATTGTGTGTTGTGAGTTCCATGTACAGACAGCGATCAGTTACATTTTTATTATAATATAATATCTATACATAGATTGACATCGTTTTTTTAGGCTAAACTCTCGTAAGCCAGACTGAATGCATGAAATATGCATTTTTTGGTATGCATATATTAGAAAAAGTATAGTATTGACTGCCTCGTTGGTCTAGTGGCTAGGTATAAGGCCGCAGACCCGGTGGTCCTGGGTTCAATTCCCAGGTCGGGCCAATAAATAGTTATTGGGTTTTTCTGTCAGAAAATTCTCAGTAGCAGCCCGGAGTCTGGAAGTTGGAAGTGTGTACACTCCCGTGCCTCGGAAAGCACGTTAAGCCGTTGGTCCTGCGCCTGAACTCTTTCCGGTCGTGTCGGATTGCCGTCCCATCTGATTATGAGAGCTAAGGAAAAGAGAGTGCACCTGTGTTTACGCACACACTTGTGCACTATAATATGTCCTGCGCAGTTGGCTAATCTCTCTTGAGATTGGCCGCCGTGGCCGAAATCGGTCTGGAGGACCCTTATTAGAAAAAGTATTTATTTAAACATCATGTTCCTGAAAATATGTTTGTATAATAGTCGAATTGGATGCTCACATAGGCGGGCTAAGCATCGCGGTGTCACGGTAGTCTGTGCAAGCGATCCTGTAAAGTCTAGCCCACGATTGGGCAAGACGCAGTGGACACAGCTGGTTTTTTAGTGGGCTTTGCAGCGCACTCAGTGCCGGTAGGTCCCACATTGTGGGGAACGCATATATGAGATTTCCCAGCATCTTTGGAGCAGGCTTCGTAAAATATAAGGAGCACAAGGGCTTAAAATTTATATTGTAAGTTTGTAGTAAATTAAAAAAAAAACACTATTTCACTGTAAATACACAAAAAAATATCATTTGCACGCTTGAATTAGTTTAATATCACAATTGTTTCAGATTTATTTCTCAATTGCCCAATCTCCCCGCGGCGCATTGTTCAAGCCTAAAATTACTCCCCAGGCAATTAGGCTTACAACTGTGAAAATGCCATCAAATTGGCTGACATTAAATTATACGTGATAAGCATACGAGTTAAAAACATGAACTTGAAAATAAAAGCGCTAAAAAAACATTTAGAGCTTTCTGGAAGCTCATTTTTAGTACGAAAATAGGAATTGTCATTTAACTGCAGTGTTACTGGGGTTCTCGACACCATTTCATGCGGTTACGATTTGTACTGTTATGTTCCTTTTTAAAGTTTGTTTTGTATTCAGAGAAGATTAGTTTTTTAATATTACACAAAGAGTTTATAAGACATACTGCTGAAAAAATTAAAAACATAATTTTGGCTATTATTTTTTCTCCACACGATGATATATATATTTATAGTGAGTGGTTAGATATTGACAAAGGATCTAATATTTTTTCACGATAGCAAACACAAGATTTCCTGTAGCATACCACTGACGGATGACGGAAAGATAACGGTTTTTAGTGGATAGTAAATAGCTTTGAGTACCATGTGATACATAAGTTTTATTATTACGTCATTTGTATACCGAGCGTACAAGAGACATAACATCATAAATAGATTTTAATAACTCACTCTGGCTTCATGCGGGAAACAATTTAATAAATAAATTCGGGGTCAATGACTTTGACTTAGACGTATTTGAAGGAACACTTACACCATACATCGTTTTCATGTAACCACCGATTAACGCAGCGGACGCTATGGGTTCTGTCATTCCTCTTAAATATAATTACTTAATATACAAAATACGGATAAATAATTTTCAGTTGCGTTGTTTTAGCATGTCGAGTGTCGAAACTTTTTTGTAAATAGCAATAAATAATATACCAAAACTTTCCTCGTGAAAAATGTGTATACTGATGATACATGTGCCTGCAACTGTTTCTGAGATTACTACAAACATACATACAAATAAACGAGGCATAGAACTTAAATTTATCATAAACTTCATACATCATATTCATATTACTAGGTGGTATGGCTTTGTGCAAGTTCTTCTGGGTAGGTACCACCCACTCATCAGATATTCTACCGCAAAACTGCAGTATTTTGTATTATTGTGTTCCGGTTCGAAGGGTGAGTGAGCCAGTATAATTGCAGGCGCAAGGGACATAACATCTTAGTTCCCAAGGTTGGTGGCGCATTGGCGATGTAAGCGATGGTTAACATTTCTTACAATGCCATTGGCCCATATGCACGTCCGCCTACCTATGCTACAAAAAAAATAAAAAAGTAACATGCTTATTTCATACATTAAATTTCTCATATCAGCTTAATGTATATTTCGTAACACGCGTAGATAATGGCGGCTTGTAATTGGTAAGCCGCAAACAAGCGACATTAATTATAACGAATAATTTAATTATTAATCCCATTCACTAGGTATTCATATTAGTGGGACTTCATAGGGATTTATAATATTACGATACCTTAGTAAAATAATCCACCGTATACTACAAATATTATATAAAGGGTATTTAATTTTATAGCCTGTAAATACACTGCTGGGTTATAGCCAATATTTCCTTTTTAATCTCAAGTTTCACTACCAAGAACGAGATGAAAATTTATAAACACAAATTAAGCACATGAAAATTCAGTAGTGCTTACCTGGGTTTGAGCCCGTAATTATCGTTTAAGATTCATGTTTTAACTACTGTACCATCTCAGCGACTGATAATAATACTTATTATTTATATATTCAAATATACAAAAAAAGTATCTATATGAATCATAACAATAAAATAAATTCGTTACAATTTTATTCGTTAACTTATATTTATTTTTATTTATGGTACATAATTGTTTTATTTTATTTTTTGTAAATATTGTACATAACACAAAATAGTTTACTATTACACAAATTCTTAAACTGTGATAAGTGGATGGTACCCAGAACATGTACAAAACCAACAATATAAATAATGGTTTTGTTACCAGTTGCTTAGTAACCTGTTAAACAATAACGTGTCTCTGTCATACGATGTAAAATCAATGGTAATAGAAAGAGATAGTCAATGTTTAACTAAGGACCCACTAAATATCATTTATAAACAAGACCGCAAGTATTTATACATTAGCTTAGACAGACAGCACCACTAAACTAAGCTTCTATTAGTATTTGCTTATATATTTGTTTGCTTTTTTATATACTTTTTCACTTTGAAGTGAGATATCCATACATAATTAAGTATACAATTATCAATTTTGCTATGTACCTCTGAAAACAGCTTGCTATCAAAATTACTAGCGGAAATAGTAACAATTAGCTATTAATGTCTTCAAGTTAAAGACATTATGACCATCATCAAAATAATGTGATTTTTTCTGTTATTTCATCACTGAATTCGAGATATAGTTACAGTAAAAACAAATTGCTATTTTAATGAAAATATTTTTCAAAATGTCGTTTTTATGTTTATAAGTACGTTGACTTAATAATATCGTAAGCAAAATTGTTTTCTAAATTTGAAAGCTCAGATTTCAAACTTCTTCACTGTCCCTTTAACATAATTTGAATTGATTGTATTGGTTACCTTCTGAACTGGAAACGTCGCACAATATTTTGAGATATTTAATTTAAAAAAAAAAATGATTTTGGTCACGAATAAAATAAAATATTATATAAAATATTTAAATTTTACGAGTGCGTACTATTTAAAGAAATATATACTTTTTTATTAAATTTACTGTTCAATATAAGCTATTTTGTTACAAGTATATCGTCTTAAACTTGTCAGTTTTGCAAATGAATAAAAAAAAACAAATGTGTAACTTAAAAAATTAAAAGTGAGTATATAAAATGTTTCAATCATTTGCATTTTTATTGAACCCAAATTAAAAAAAATAAGGACATAACATCTTGTTATAACATCACTTTACTAAAACGCTATTACACGAAATCAATTCGTGGATGACCGATTGGCAATGCATTTAACAGACACTCGGAAATCGATAAACACGATGTTGTAAACTCGCTTCCGTTTGAAGCTTAACTTGTTTTAAAAGCTTTTAAATATAAATAATTCTATTACATGTAACTTCATACAATCAATCCATACTTCAATTCATAACAGTAATTATGTAGGCTGGAATTATATACATAGTTTTAGCAGTTATCTGTAATTATTTGAAATTTTAATACATTGATTTGGTCTCATGCAGATCATTAAATAGTTTGCTAGTTAGATTACAGATCATATCGATGTATGTAATTAGTATTTGATATGTAATGTAGACTAAGAGGTTGATTTATAATAAAACACCTTGCAATAACAATATTTACCAAATATCAATTAAATTATGGCACTACAAAAACCACGAAAGGTTATCTTGAGTGCCTCTCCGTCTATGGATTCACATTCATTTCATGAATTGACTGCCTCGTTGGTCTAGTGGCTAGATATAAGGCCGCAGACCCGGTGGTCCTGGGTTCAATTCCCAGGTCGGGTCATTAAATAGTTATTGGGTTTTTTGTCAGAAAATTTTCAATAGCAGCCCGGAGTCTGGAAGTTGGAAGTGTGTACACTCCCGTGCGTGTTGGTCCTGCGCCTGAACTCTTTCCGGTCGTGTCGGATTGCCATCCCAACAGATTATGAGAGCTAAGGAAAAGAGAGTGCACCTGTGTTTGCGCACACACTTGTGCACTATAATATGTCCTGCGCAGTTGGCTAATCTCTCTTGAGAATGGCCGCCGTGGCCGAAATCGGTCTGGAGGAACTTATTATATTACAATTGTTTTAAAATTTAAATAATACATCTTCAACTTATACTTAATATTCCTATTAGTTATTTCTCGTCTTTTTCTGTTATCTAATATATTTATTAAGCGGGGAATTACGCGTATACCTTGTGAAAAAATTAGCTACCACAATGACAAATTCACATTTCAAGATGGCCAGTACACCGTTGAGCTATTAAGTCATAATTTGTAAATACCTAATTAAAATATTTCAACAAAATATAAGTAATACCGAAAATTATAATTGATACGGACAACTTTGCTCCTAATCTAATATTGCAGCCATAAATTTGAAAGCGCTGTGGTTTTATCCACTTTACTAGCTTTGGAAATTCTAATGCACGAATTATATTGCAGCATTCTATGTGCTTGCGTCTAACTTTGAAATTATCAATTTTATTATTTAATACAGACATACGTTTGTTTTAAATAAAAAAAATAATTAACACTGTTGTCAATACCACTGTAAAATTCATTAAACCCTACATATTCAGTCCTATTTACCGAATACTGCCGAATACTGAAACGTCACTTATATATTAAATGCAACTTAATTATTTGAGACGCCGTTAATTTATAATTTCGCATACTAATTTAGGAGCTTCTCAATGTTAGGTAGCGTTTAACTTTGAGGGACGTTTCAGTATTCGGCCGTAATAGTAATAGCTACTCCAGGCTTCGGTCGGGTAGAATGTATGTAGAAGGAACAGTCTACATAAAACGTTTGCAAAAACTTGTTTTTTATAGATTGGCTTGTTTGAGATAGCCATAAAATTATATAAAATATAGTTTTATAACAGATGCAAAATAATGTACAATATGATGTATAAAATGCGTTGAATTTATTCAACTGTACAGCGGTATGTGGGCTGGTGGATATATACGTTCGGGAGAACTTTATCCGACATCACAAAGGTTTCCTCAAGACGTTTACTTCAACGCCGTACTCGATAAATTCAAATACAACATAATTCAGATTTAAACCAATAATTTTCACTTAAGATCAACTTTATGAAACCATCACTGATCATATAAAGTATAACGATATTCAAACAAATAATAGCAATGCATTTTCACACGCGTATGTAAACTAATAAACGCTCAATCTATCATTTTTGCTAAGCCATTATATAATCACCATTAGCGGAAGCCTTACAAGTTCAAGGCGGAGGCGTAATTATTCAGTACGCCGTTAGAAGTCATAGGATACACGTATAGTACATAACATTGGAAATGTGATAAATTGTATAGCATATGCAAATTAACGGACATTCTAATAAGGCTAGTTTCTATTAAACGTTTCTTGTAAAGGAGATTCTATCTGCATTTCAAATAAGATTTCTTTGTATTTTACCGCGAGAAGTTGTCACAAGTTCATTTGACATTATACGTGGTGTAAATGAAGTTATAGTTTTTAAGAATAAAATAATGCATCATTAAAACCTTTAATGATTGAAACGGATCAATATTCTACATACTATAATAACATATTTGACATTAGCAGAATATTTTGCTTCAACGTGTAAAGAAACGTCATCACGAAATAAAAATGCGTCTAGCAACGAAACGGCTATCAGTGAAAGTAAAATGCTTATTAATAACCGGAATAGTTATATTCATATATGTTATAATATCGTATAATTTATTTGAAGCTGTGTTTACAAACAAATCTGAAGATGATACGAGAATGATGAATATTTCTTACCTGAAGTTACCAAATGTTGTTGTACATTTGGATTTCAAAGGATCTCCACCGAAATTGAGCTATCTGAAGACATTGTTGCCGAAATTCCAGGAGCTCGGAGTAACTGGTCTCCTTATGGAATATGAAGACATGTTTCCATATAATGGTAGATTAGTAAATATAAGTGCGAAGAACTGCTATGAAAAACCCAAGGTACGGTTTTAATGTAATTTTCTTTATATAATAACTTTAATTACAAATTACCATCATGCTTCATATTGTTTATAGTTAGAGTGCATTCAATGTAAACTTTTGTTAGCAATTATTGTTAAGGATATCGAAGAGATTGTTTTGTTATTATTGGAGTAGAGATTGTGCACTGGGTAGAACACGGAATCTTAGCTGATTATTACGAGCTCAAACTCAAACTAATACCACGGAGTTTTTATAGGATGTTTTTTAAGAATTATTTTATGTTTCAAATTTAATATACAGTATTCATGCACTTTGAAAGGTGAATTAGTCAATGTAAATTTAGACATAACATGTTATTTCACAAGTTTGGTGGCGCAGTGGCGAAGTAGGGTACATATTCCTTACAGTACCAATGTCTATGGGCGGTGTCAATCACTTACGATTTGCCAAACTACCTACATATTTTAAATCGAACTTAACGTGTCTGAAGTAAAAAAAAAAAGTTATATCTTAAAACCCCAAATGGACCCTTTTTAAGTACGTCGATAAAATATATTATAACTGTTAACATTTCTGGTTTATGTATTTACATCAATTTTATTTATTTACAGTTAAAAGAATTCTTAAAATTGGCTATACAGCTTGGATTCGACATCATTCCGTTGGTGCAAACTTTTGGTCATATGGAACACGTGTTGAAGCTAGCAGAGTTCCAGCATTTACGAGAAATACCATCTTATCCAGATTCAATATGTCCTAGTCATTCGGAAAGTCAGATAATTGTAAAAAAAATGCTTGAACAGGTTTGTGTTTTTACTGATTTACATTCACTGAAAGGCTTATCAAAATCTATATACTGGTGAAATGAGTACTCTCATTGGTTAGCGATTACGTCACCAGCTGCCATCGACCAATAAAATCAATTCATTTTAAATTCAAATTACATAGTTAATCTAAATTTGATCAGCATTTAAGAAATCGGAGGTACCTAGTCAAAATATTCATTCTATATTGTTTTTGTTCACACTTTAGTTAATCCTATGTTGATCAATTAAGTAGTTAAGGTGTAATATCGTAACAAACAACTTCACTTTAGCATTTAGCAAATTAGCTAGGATAATTCATAGTTTTATTTGTGTGCGCTTTAAAAGTCAAATAAGATAATCAAATCGTCTTTTTTTATTAAAAAGTGAGTCAAATGAAATAGTCAGATCAGAGTAAAATTAACTAAGTTTTTATCTTCATGAATATTTTATCTTACCTCCGGATTGGGCGGACAGAGTGTAGAGCTAGTAATTTTTCATTACTATGTAGTGAATTCATACGTAAGAATTATTGATAACACAATTATTCTGAACCGGATTTAAATTTCGTCTGTGGGGTCGATGATTGAAAATGGCCATAGCTTTCGTAGTTACCTCTCAGATATTATGTATGATTATTTCCTATAATATTACATTATCCACATAGTTTTATTTTGTATTTTAAAATCTTAAATTTAATGAATAATGTTCTGGCCGATTTCTGTCATAAGAGCCTAGCCAACGTATATAAATCAATGCTCAAATGTGTCCATGCACACAGATACCATTGTCCTTTTCATAATTCAAGCGCACACTTGCTACAGACTTCCTAACATCAAACTAATATAGAAAATGTCTTGATAGAAACCCATCATTATTTATTAAGCCCGTTTCCAAGGAGTTGAATCCTGGTATCTCTTGATCTACAGCCTTATTTACTAGCTATTAATTATACAGGAAAATAAACTGTTGATATGTAAAATATTGAATGTCATTATTTAATTAGCGCGCATTTAATGTGTTTTTAAATTCCCTGAAATTGATATTACGCTTTATCTTTAGATTAATAATGTATTGAAAATATTTCATATCATCAGAACTCGCAGAACAAAAGTTGTTGCTTATAGTGTTAGCTATCTAGTCCTGCGAAGTTGCTGGTGTGTTACAACCACACAAATAACCCTGAATAATGCTGGATTAACTACGGAAATCTTCGAATTATCTAAACTATAAATAAATACAATATAAATTGTATATTATTGACTGGTATTCGTGGTGGTGGTTGATGGAATGAGGTCCAAGCCTTCTTAGCAAGACGAGATGATACTCTAACTCGGCTGTGGGACATTTATTAGCTACTAGTTGTGCCACGCGGTTTCACTCGCGTATAATTAATAAAAATAAGCCTAGAGCCTTCCTCGATAAAAGGACTATCCAACCCAAAAAACTTTTAAATTCGAACCAGTAGTTCCTGAGATTAGCAGGATCAAACAAACAAACTCTTCATCTTTATATTAAAATTTTGAAATGCAAAAAAAAATACATGTAGGAGAGATATTTGCGAATTTTTTTTTTATTTGGAAGGTCTATCGACCCCATTATGTATGGAATATGACATCATTCAAATGACCGCCACGGCTTCGGTTGGTGGCGCGCACACGAAAGGTCCAATTTTCGATGACTCTGGCGCACAAATCGGGCTGTATTTGATCGATGGCGTGGCGTATGTTGACTTTGAGGGCATCGGTGGTTTGCGGCTTGTTGGCATAGACCTGCGACTTAAGAAAACCCCACAAGAAAAAGTCCAGCGGGGTCAAATCGCACGATCTCGGTGGCCAGTTCACGTCGCCTCCGCGCGAGATGACCATGTCCAGAAATTGCTCGTGCAGAACTTCCATCATAGCGTGTGCTGTGTGGCACGTAGCGCCGTCCTGTTGAAACCACATGTTGTCCAGATCCATATTCTCGATTTCAGGCCAAAAGAAGTTGGTTATCATCGACCGGTATCGCTCACCATTGACGGTGACGGCCACACCATTATCGTTTTCGAAAAAATACGGACCAATCACGCCTCCGGCCCAAAATCCGCACCAAACAGTCACTTTCTGCGGGTGCATTGCCACTTGGTGAACCTCGTGTGGATTGGTCTCGTCCCAAATACGGCAATTTTGCTTGTTGACATAGCCATTCATCCAAAAATGCGCCTCGTCGCTGAAGATGATTTTTTTGCCAAAATCGGCGTCAACTTCCAACTGCTCTAATGCCCAGTCAGCGAACACACGGCGCTGTCTATGGTCATTAACCTTGAGCTCTTGGGTCAGCTGGATCTTGTACGGGTGCAGGCTCAAGTCACAACGCAAAATTCGCCAAGTTGTCGTCTGCGAAAGGCCGAGTTCCTGTGCGCGACGCGGAATTGACTGCCGCGGGTTTTCGAGGACACTGTCGCGCACAGCGGCGATATTCTCGGCAGATCTCGCGTTATGTTGACGCACGGGAACCGGCTGATTGTTAACTGACCCGGTTGACTCGAATTTGTCCACCAATCGACGGATAGTCGACTCGGCAGGACGATCATCGCGACCGTAAAACGGGCGAAGTGCGCGGAACGTTGCTCGAACTGAAGACCCATTTTCATAAAACAATTTTATGATTTGCACGTGCTGCTCGACACTGTAACCTGCCATGGTGGTTTGGGAGGACGGAATGAATATAACACATTGCATTTGACAGCTGTCACTTAAACAACATGGCCGCAATCAGCTGTCAAAGTTTAAGCGTCCCTATTGGAAAACCCCTTATATTAGTATAGATTATTTTATTTTACGTTAACTTTAATAACGATAATTGCATTTTTCTCATAAATAATTAAAAGAACACTTTATTTACAGATAATTAAATTTCACGAAAAAATCTTTCCCTTGAAATATTTACATATCGGCTGCGATGAAGTTTTTAATATAAATAAATGCCAGCGATGTTTGAAGAGAAATTTACCCACTACGTAAGTTCACAAAAAAATCTTTTTTAACCTAAAGATAAAACAACAATAGTATTATTTCACTTACAACATGTAGTTCACTTAAATACCTTTGAGATTTGAAAGATCAAACGATCTTATTGTTAATAACTAAATATTATTTTAAGTAGATTTTTTTTATAAATTCCAGGGAAATCTATTTGAATCACGTTCAAGTTGTAGAGGACCTCATAAGAGCCATCAGTCCCAATACAACTGTCCTGATGTGGGACGATATGTTCCGTGGTATTTCCATAAATACTTGGGAGAGGATAAACCACCAAGTTGAACCAGTTTATTGGGACTACGGTCCAA